>OX422222.1:306128774-308780441 GCA_949130495.1 Sambucus nigra | reverse complement strand
AATGCGCCTGCAGATGTTGAGGACCCCTAGGTAACTGTCCCCCGGTCAACTGTGGACAAGCTTTCCTAAAGTGACCCTATTCACCACATTGAAAATAGTGGCCCGTAAAATTTTTTGAATAACGACCCCGATTATTATTCTGAAACTGCCCCATGCCTTGGCCCTGATGGCCTCGGCCTCTATTATTTCCTTTGACTGCTTGGCACTTTTAGCCTAACTGATGCTGTTGTGGGGTACCCTGACCATGTCTAAAACCACCTCCGCCAAAATTAAAACCTCCAAAACATTGTTTCTTAGACGAGTCCACCTGTTGAGTGTTCCTCTTTTTTTGTTTACTTCCCGACTGTTGTGGTGAGGGTAGTGCTCCACCGGAACCGTTACCTCCTTGCTTACTAGTTTGAACCGAATTCATACTCTTCTTACTCCCTTTCACATGAAGACGATAATCTTGGCAATGGGGAAAGGCTGCATTCATCACGTCACCAAAGGCTTGCAAAGTTGGATTTTCCAACAAGTGTTGCCTTATTCTCCAATTCAATCCACCGATAAATTTCAAAATCCTCCTCTCTTCCGGAATTGCTTCATTCGGTACAAAGTTTGCTAGAAGCATAAATTCCTCTTCATATTCCGCAATTGACCGTTCCCCTTGAACAACATCTTAGAGTTTTCTCCTCATCTCCTTTTGGACTGCTGGAGGAAAATACTTTCCATCAAACAGAACCCAAAAGTTTGAGATAGGCACGGTATCCCTCTGCTCCGGAGTTATCACCGACTCCCACCAATGTAGAGATGCTCCTACTGGTTTGAAGGTGGCGAGAATCTGTTTTCGTTAGCTGCTACACTCCTCCATTCGAAGATGACGTTGCATATCTTTCTTCCACTGGTGTGCCATAATCACATCAGCACCACCTTGAAATTCTGGAGGGTGACCTTTTAAGAAATATTCTCTAACTCTCTCCCACGCGGAGGGTCCCGCATGGGCTTGAACCTCCGGTACTACAGGTTGTTAGGCTTGGGGAAACTGTTGGGCCATAGTAGTCATTGAAGCATTGACGACCTGGCCAACGATATTAGCCACCTCTGTCGCATTTATTGTTCCTTGCGGTGGTGGGGGTTGTACGTTCTCTGCAACTCTATTTACTTTCATCAGCGACCTCTCCTAGGAGGCATATGTGATGAAGAAACAATTGGATCATCATATAATTTAAAACAATTTATCTTAGCAGAAGATCGCAAGCATGCACAATCAAAACAGTCCTAACAATAGGGCTGTATATCAAAGAACGCTACAGTAGAACGTGATAAGTCCGCATAGATACTAACGTCTCTAGAACCTGATGCTCTGATACCATCTGTGACACCCCGCTTATTAAAATAAGAGGTGGCCAGCCCAATACTCCAATAAATACAGGAATAATAGATGGTCCATTCTTAGTATCACTGTCGTGAAAATAATAGTACGAGATAACCACTAATTATTTTAGAAAACGGAAGTCAAATTAATTTGCAAGTTAAATAAAAATCATTTCGGTAATTCAATTTTAAAAAAGGTGGATAAATATATAGAAACACGTAACAATTTGCAACTGTTCCTCAAAATAATAACCGAATAAGCTGTCGGTTAATAGACTAATACAAATAGGTTACACCAAGTATTACAGTTAAATATCACAATATATGCAAGTACAAAACTTGGGTTCCATGCCCGAGTGTACAGACTGATTATAACTAGAGTATACAAAAGATGGATGCGTCTATAGAAAAAATCCTACAACATCCGTAAAAATTCTGTTGCTCCCTGACACTGAGAATGAGAGATTAACACGAGCGTCCTTGCGGCGGATCACTTGAGCATAATTAGGATCCATACAAAAGAGAGAAATATAAACGGGACAGGGCCCAGTTTGATATGATAAACATGTGAATAAAATGCATGAAAATTATGAATTGCTAACATCATAAACAAGCTTAAATCACTCTTCACAACAAGAATAATCCTCACTTCCCATCTAAATGCGCATCCTAGCGCAATGCAATTTATAGTGTTAACTATTCATTAATTTAAGAGAAATAATTCAATTCCAATTTAATAAGATTACATTTCAGTTTTGTAAAATACGACTTCACAAGTCCATTCCTCATTAGGAAACAAATTCCATACAGTTGATTTATAAAATGCTTTAGCCATTTATAAAATGCCGCCTTCGTGAGAATAGTTACAATCAACATATAATGATTCTAAGACCATCATTCCGGGAGTCACCCCACTAGATGCTCCCCTAAATAGATATCATCTTCCAGGGCCTATTACCAAGACCACCTGGGCGCCCAAAATCGCGTCGTGTGGGAAGCGGCCATATACCTTCGACAGTGAGTCATAACCATACCCGGAATCACCTCACTTCGAATAAAATAGCAACACAATATAACCACTGGTCCAATGGTCGTGGACTATATTCACCCTACATTCACTCGCTAGGGGACTTCACCTCATTCGCGTAACTTCCCTTACGATAGCATTTAGAGAGGTATGTATATGCAAGTCATAATTCACAAGATATACCAATTTAAAATGTGCATTCCATTATATCCGGAACCATATGTGTTTAACGACATAAACCACAACGTTTGATAGTCCTCCTACTAGACTCCGAGAGTTGACGACAATCCTATAAGCCACTAAGTATAATTCCTCTCATACTAATTTCTAAAGATCCAAAACCTTACCACCCTACTTTACCTTAGTTCAAGACTAGCTTACTAAACGAAAAGGACACTTACTTCCATCTAATACTTAACTTATGTAATCCTCGACATAAGCCCGATCACTCATTTTCTAACCTAGGTTATTGATTCACCTAATAAAATACCCCAATACACTATTTTACTTCATATAAGAAGGTTCCTACGTATTAAACCTAACAAGAAATAATTAAAAAAGATCTAAATTTTTAGGGGTAAAAACAGGGTACCGGTCGACTGGCCCCTGACTCCCGGTCGACCGCCCTCCTAGAAATTAGCCTTGTAAGAAAAGAAGTAAGCCCATCCCTTAAGGCCCGATCGAACTGTCCTTGGACCGCGCTATCAAATTTTTCTTTTCAAGAGAAGCAATAGGCTTTTCTCTTTAGGCCCGGTCGACCGGTCACACCAGATCCCACGACCAACCCCCATTTTCTCATACCAAACCTAAATCTCTAAACCTATTTTCTTCCACGTCTCTCAATCTCATTATCTAATAACTTCACCCAAACATTTCTACACTATAGCAAGCTAATGTGATCAACACAAATCATATATACATCCAAATCTAAGGGTTTAAACGCCAAAAGTTTTCAAAACCCACAAATGGTTTAAATCTCCAAAAACACAACTATCAATACAAATTATCCACACTAAATCATACATATGCAATTTAGAAACTTGCCTCAAGTTTGTAGTCTCAAATTCTCTACTCATAGCAACGATTTCCAAGCTCAAATAAACAATTCTCATCTTTTCTCTTCGTTTCTCCCAAGTTCCCTCTCTCTCTCTAACTCTCATTTAGGTTTAGGAATAAATGAGAAACAAATGTTCTATCAAGACTAAAATACCCAATTTAAAATAAGTCTAACTTTAAATGCTACTACACAATTAAAATGACTCGTAACAACATAATTAAGTCATAACCACTCAAAAGTACCCGGAACCCAAAAATATAACTTGGTACTTATTTTAACTATTTCAACCATTTTCGGACTAAACGCGCCCTCTAAATTGGCATCTGAGATAATATAAATTATTTCACGTTCCAACGCCATATTAATTCATTAATAGTGATCCACTTGGAATAAAATTCATAATTATCGCTTAAAGCACAACGACGCAACAAGACATAATAGGATGCTATTTACTTTCACTTAATAGTAAACATGCAAAACTCAGTAAATATTATCTCTTAAATCACTTTAAGTAATATTTACTTCAACTTCCTTTATTTTCTATAATTAACCTGCTAGGCAAATTAGTATAATAATAATTACTCATAAATAAGGGGTATTACATACTGCCCCCTTACAAGGGAATTTTTCCCTCAAAATTCAGGTGTACCTTGTAAAAAGAGATGCGGATACTTCTCTCAAATATCATCCTCACGCTCCCAGGTCGATTTGTTTACATTGTGGTGTCCCCATTGGACTCGAACCAAGGGAACCACCTTCGACCTTATCCTACGCTCTATGTGATAAAAAATAGCAATCGGTTATTCCTCATATGAAATATCGGGTTGTCATTCGATATCATCCAAAGGAATGTGCCAGTGAACTCCTTCGCACCTTCTATACTTCTTCAAAGATAAGATATGAAACACGTTGTGAATTTGTTGTAGGCGTTCTGGAAAAGAAAGTTGATATGCTACGAGGCCTACCTTTGCAATAACGGGAAAAGTGCCTAGATAATGCGGTGCAAGCTTACCTTTCTTCCTGAATCACATTATACCCTTCATTGGTGACACCCGCACTAAAACTTGGTCCCCTACCTCCAATTCTACATGCCTTCTATTCGCATCGGCATAGCTCTTCTGACGGTCTTGGGAAATTCGAATGCGATTTCGAATAAGCTTAATCTTCGATCATTTCAGGTCTAGGGAGCTTATTATCTCCTACTTCCAATCAACAAGGGGTGATCTACATGGCCATCCATACAATGCTTCATAAGGTACCATACCCATTGTGAATTGGTACGAATTATTATATGCAAATTTGACCAATGGAAGTTATTGCTCCCCATCCTCCATTAAAGTCAAGTACGAACATTCGAAGCATATCCTCCAATATCTGGTTGACTCTCTCCATCTTCCTATCTGTTTGCGGATGGTAGGAGGTACTCAACTTCAATTTGGTCCCCATTGCTTCTTGGAAACTTTGCCAAAAATGGGATACAAAAATCTTATCTCGTCCTGAGACTATATTGATAGGCTACCCATGGAGTTTCACAATCTCCGCAATAAAGAGCCGGGCGTAATGTGTCGTATTGTAATCCATCCGTACCGATAAGAAATGTGCCGACTTAGTCAGATGATCGACGATAACCCAAATAGAATCATGACCGCTTTGTAACGTCGGTAATCCCATGATGAAATCCATTGAGATACTCTCCCATTTCCATACCGGTATTTCTAACGGTTATAACAATACCGTTGGTCGCTGGTGGTTTACCTTCACCAATTGACATGTGGTACATTGGGAAACAAATTCAGAGATGTCCTTTTTTATTCCCGCCCACTAATACTGACGGCGCATGTCTTGGTACATTTTGTCTCCACCTGGGTGTACTGCAAATTTCAAACCATGAGATAAAGTCATGACAGTACGTCTCAAATCTCCCTCATCCGGGACTATAAGCCTTCCGTGGAAACGTAACCCACCCTCAGAACTAATAAAATAGGACTCCGCTCCCTCGATTAACAACTGGCGTACCCGGTCTTGACAATATTTATCCCTTTCTTGCACTTCCACGACTTTCATCACAATAGCATGCGTAACGGTCAACATTGACATAAATGCCGTAGCTACAGCATCCGCCTGGCTAAGGTATTTCTATTTTGCCTTCCATACTTTCGCTAACACCACTATAGGTTTTCGACTCAGTGCATCAGCTACCACGTTTGCCTTGCCTGGGTGATAATGAATATCAAATTAATAGTCCTTCACGAACTCCAACCACCGATATTGTCTCATATTCATATCTTTCTGCGAGAATAAATATTGCAACAATTTTTGGTCCGTGAAAAGACTAAAATTCTCTCCCAGGAGGTAATGTCTCGATATCTTCAAGGCGAATACTACCGCAGCAAGATCCAAATCATGTACGGGATAATTCTTCTCATAGGGCTTTAGCTTGTGAGAAGCATAAGAAATGGCCCTATGCTCTTGTTGTTACACAACTCCCAATCCTTGTAGAGACGCGTCAGAGAAGACTGAATAGTCCACTCCTGGTCTTAGCAACATGAGTAAAGGAACAAAAGTCAACTTTCCCTTCAATTTGTCAGAAGCTAGGTGACATGAATCATCCCAAACAAATTTCACTCCCTTTCGAGTTACGTTCGTCAAAGGGCCGAAAATTTTGGAAAAACCCATAATTAAACAACGATAATAACCTGCCAAACACAGAAAACTACAAATCTCAACGGGCGTCGTGGGCTGACCCCATTTCCTCACCGTGATAACTTTACTCGGGCCTACAGAAATACCCTCCACTGTCACAATGCGCCCCAAAAACTGCACTTCTTGTAACCAACAATCACACTTCTCGAACTTAGCATACAATTAATGATCCCGTTGTATTTACAAGATCAATCCTAGATTTTCAGCATGATCAGCTTCGGTCTGAGAATATACCAGAATTTCATCAATAAACACTATGATAAACTGGTCTAGGAAGTCCCGAAATACTCTATTCATAAGGTCTATAAATACGGCAGGAGCATTGGTTAGCCCAAAAGGCATGACCAAAAACTCATAGGACCTAGTCAAGAATGCAGTCTTCGACACGTCCTGTTCTCAAATTCATAGCTGATGATACCCAGTCATCAAATCAATCTTAGAAAAGTATGACGCTCCCCTTAATTGATCAAACAAATCATCAATCGGAGGTAACCGGTATTTGTTCCGGATGGTGACCCTATTCAGTTCCCGATAATCAACGCATTATCGGAGGGAACCATCTTTCTTCTTCATAAACAACACAGGAGAACCCCATGGTGACATGCTACGCCGAATAAAACTTTTCTCTAACAGTTGTTGAATTTGATCCCTTAACTCCGTCATTTGCAAAGGAGCCATGCGGTATCGAACTCTCGCAATCGACCGAGTTCTCGGTGCTAAATCAATTACAAACTCAATCTCACGAATTAGTGGTAAGACCGAAACCTCTCGAAAAACATCTTCGAATTATCTAATAATGGGAATCGAGTCTAAGGAAATGACTTTATCGCGTGAAGTCTCCTCAGCAATACAATATAAGTACGTGCTCAAACCTCCCTCCGAAAGAGGCATAGCCACTAAAAAAATTTCTTGCCCCGAAATGGCAAAGACTATACTCCTCCCGTAATAATTTACCGTGGCTCGGTATTTCACTGACCATTCCATACCCAAAATAATATCATACCCAACCATATCCAGGACGAGTAAATCGGCCTCAAAACGTAAATTACCAGGTCTATTCCTACCCATTTACAAATAAAGAATATAAGCGAACCATCACCCATGGAAGATTCCACACTAGTAAAAGTACTCTCAACAGACTTAATCAATCCCATAGAATGAGCAAAATGCCTAGCAATAAATGAGTGCGTTGCGCCCGTATCAAATAACACTCAACCCACATACCCATGACTGGGAAACTTACCCTCAATAGCTGGTGGTGCGGGCGGGGCTAGAGGAAGTAAAGCATCCTGAATATCATACACACGCCCATACTGAAGTTGTCCCTGTTGTAGAGGGACGACTGGAATAGGTGCTGGAGGCTATAAATGTGTCTGCTGATGTTGAGGACCCCTAGGTAACTTTCCCCCGATCAACTGTGGACAAGCTTTCTTAAAGTGACCCTGTTCACCACACTGAAAACAGCGGCTCGTAAAATTTTTTGGATAACGACCCCGATTATTAATTCGAAACTGCCCCATGCCTTGGCCCTGATGGCCTCGGCCTCCATTATTTCCTTTGCCTGCTTAGCCCTGTTGGCCTAACTGATGCTGTTGTGGGGTACCCTGACTATGTCTAAAACCACCTCTGCCAAAATTAAAACCTCCAAAACGTTGTTTCTTAGACTAGTCCCCCTACTGAGTGTCTCTCTCTTTCTGTTTACTTCCCGACTGTTATTGTGAGGGTAGTGCTCCACTGGCACCGTTACCTCCTTGCTTACTTGTTTGAACCGAATCCGTACTCTTCTTACTCCCTTTCAAATGAAGACGGTGATCTTGGCAATGGAGCAAGGCTGCATTCATCACACCACCAAACGCTTGCAAAGCTGGATTTCCCAACAAGTGCTACCTTATTCTCCAATTCAAACCCCCGATAAATTTTGAAATTCTCTTCTCCTATTGAATTACTTCATTCGACACAAAGTTCTCTAGACGCGTAAATTCCTATTCATATTCCACAACTGATCGTTCCCCTTGAACAACATACTGGAGTTTCCTCAACTCCTTTTGGACTGCTGGAGGAAAATACTTTCGATCAAACAGAACCTAGAAGTCTGAGATAGGCACGGTATCCCTCTACTCTGGAGTTGTCACTGATTCCCACCAATATAGATCTGCTTTTACCGATTTGAAGGTGGCGAGAATCTATTTCCTTTCCCCGCTACACTCCACCATTTGGAGATGATGTTGCATATCTTTCTTCCACTGGTTTGCCACAATCACATCAGCGCCACCCTGAAATTCTGGAGGGTGACCTTTAAAGAAATATTCTCTAACTCTCTCCCACGCGGAGGGTCCTACATGGGCTTGAAACTCCAGTACTACCGATTGTTGGGCTTGGGGAAACTGTTGGGCCATAGCAGTAATTGCAGCGTTGACTGCCTGGGCAATAATATTAGCCACCTCCGCCACATTTATTGTTCCTTGCGGTGTTGGGGGATCTACGTTTTATGCAACTCAATTTAATTTCACCGAGCGACCTCTCATAGGCGACATGTGAGACGAAGAAACAACTAGATCAGAATATAATTTAAAATAATTTATCTTTGCAGAAGATCGCAAGCATGCACAATCAAAACAATCCTAACAATAGGGCTCTATATCAAAGAACGCAACGGTGGAACGTGATAAGTCCGCATAGATCCTAAGGACTCTAGAACCTGATGCTTTGATACCATATGTGATACCTCGCTTATTAAAATAAGAGGTGGCCAACCCGATACTCCAATAAATACAGGAATCATAGATGGTCCATTCTTAGCATCACTGTCGTGAAAATAATAATACGAGATAACCACCAATTATTTGAGAAAATGGATGTCAAATTAATTTGCAAGTTTAACAAAAACCATCTCGACAATACATTTCGAAAAGAAGGTGGACAAATATATAGAAACACATAACATTTTATAACCATTCCTATAAATAATAACCGAATAAGCTGTCGGTTAGCAGACCAATACAATCAGGTTACACTAAGTATTACAGTTAAATATCACAATATATGCAAGTACAAAACTTGGGCAGCACGCCCGAGTGTACAGATTGATCATAACTAGAGTATACAAAAGATGGATTCGTCTATAGAAAAAATCCTACAACATCCGCTAAATGTTGTAGCTCCCTGACACTGAGAATGAGAGATTAACATGGGCGTCCTTGTGGCAGAGCACCTAAGCATAATTAGGATCCATACAAAACAGAGAAATATGAACGGTTCAGGGCCCGGTTTGATATGATAAATATGTGAATAAAATGCATGACAGTTATTGATTTCTAACATCATAAACAAGCTTAAATCGCTCTGCACAATAAGAATAATCCTCACCTCTCATCTGAATGCACATCCGAGTGCAATGCCATTTATAGTGTTAACTATTCATCAATGCAAGAGAAATAACTCAATTCCAATTTAATAAGCTTACATTTCATTTTTGTATACTACGATTTCAGAAGTCCATTCCTCATTAGGAAACTTATTCCATACAGTTGATTTATAAAATGCTTTAGTCATCTATAAAATGCCCCATTCGTGAGAATAGTTACAATCAACATATAACGATTCTAAGACCATCATTACGGGAGTCACCCCACTGGATGCGACCCTAAATAGCAATCATCTTCAAGGGCCTATTACCAAGACCACCTGGGCACCCTGAATCGCGTCGCGCGGGAAGCGGCCATATACCTTCGACAGTGAGTCATAACCATACCCGAAATGACCTCATTTCGAATAAAATAACAACAAAATATAACAACCGGTCCTATAGCCGAGGACTATATTCACCCTGCATTCACTAGCCAAGGGACTTCACCTCATTCGCATAACTTCCCTTACGATAACATTTAGAGAGGTATGTATATGCAAGTCATAATTCATAAGATATGCCAATTTAAAATGTGCATTCCATTATATCCGGAACCATATGTGTTTAATGACATAAACCAAAACGTTTGATAGTCCCCCTACTAGTCTTAGAGAGTTAACGACAATTCTATAAGCCACTAAGTATAATTCACCTCATAATAATTTCTAAATATCCAAAACCTTATCACCGTACTTTCCCCTAGTCCTAGACTAGCTTACTAAACGAAAAGGACACTTACTTCCATATAATACTTAACTTATTTTATCCCCGATATGAGCCCGAACACTCATTTTCTAACCTAGATTATTGATTCCCCTAATACAATACCCTAATACTCTATTTTACTTCATACAAGAAGGTTCCTAAGTCTTAAACCTAAAAAGAAAGAATTAGAAAAGGATCCAAATTTTCAGGGGTAAAAACAGGGTACCGGTTGACCGGCCCCAGACCCAGGTCGACCGCGCTCCTAGAAATTAGATTTTTGAGAAAATAAGTAAGCCCATCCCTTAAGGCCCGATCGATAGGTCCTTAGACCGTGGTCAACCGCGCTATCAGATTTTTCCTTTCGAGAGAAGTAGTAGGCTTTTCTCTTTAGGCCCGGTCGACCGGGTTCTAGACCGCGGTCGACCGCTCACACGAGATCCCACGGCCAACCCCCATTTTCTCATACCAAACCTAAATCTCTAAACCTATTTTATTCCACATATCTCAATCTCATCATCTAATAACTTCATCCCAACATTTCTACACAACAACAAGCTAATGTGATTAACACAAATCATATATACATCCAAATCTATGGGTTTAAACACCAAAAGTTTTCAAAACCCACAAATAGTTTAAATCTCCAAAAACACAACTATCAATACAAATTATCCGCACTATATCATACTCCAAAAACACAACTAAAATACCCACAAGTTCCCTCTCTCTCTCTAACTCTCATTTAGGTTTAGGAATAAATGAGAAACAAATGTTCTATCAAGACTAAAATACCCAATTTACAATAAGTCCAAGTTTAAATACTACTACACAATTAAAATGACTCATAACAACATAATTAAGTCATAACCAGTCAAAAGTACCCAGATACCAAAAATACAACTTGGGACTTATTTTGACTGTTTCAACCATTTTAGGACTAACCGCGCCCTCTAAATTGGCATCTGAGATAACATAAATTATTTCATGTTCCAACGTCATCTTAATTCATTAATAGTGATCCACTTGGAATAAAAATTGTAATTGTCGCTTAAAGCACAACGACGCAATAAAACATAATATGATGCTATTTAGTTTCACTTAATAGTAAACATGCAAAACTCAGTAAATATTATCTCTTAAATCACTTAAAGTAATATTTACTTCAACTTCCTTTATTTTCTATAATTAACCCACTAGGCAAATTAGTATAAAAAGAATTACTCATAAATAAGGGGTATTACAAAGTAATGGAAGACCAACATATTCCATTAAATTCAATCGCGAATATATGTGGAAATTCATTGTCTCATTCCGTCGGGAGTATAGTGCTGGGGAATTAGCTGGAGTTAGTAATCCTACTATTTTAGTGAATTGTCCGTTGAACTCATGTGGTAATTTACCATCTGATTCTCCTCGGGAGCATTTTCAGCAACGACGAAGTTCACTGTTGGTGTGAGTTTGTGAAAATGGAAGTGCGATGAATATTGAATGAGTCTTTACGTGACCACCGAAAATGTATATTCATTTACTTTACTAGAGACGTGGGTGTCTATGGAGGGACAATTTTTGTTTCAAAGCAAGTAGAATCTTATCCCGGTGCGAACTAAATATATTTATTTAGTCATGTGACTATTAGTATTCTACATTTATGTTTAGCTTGATTAATTATTTTTTTTTGTATTTTCAGGAGAGATTTGAAATTGACTTGGATGAGTATGGAAAACAAAGTTGCAATTATGGATAATGGACGTCTCTTGAAGCTGAAGAAATCTATGTAAGTAAAATTGTGATTTATTTTATGTCGTACTCGACCAGATTAAGTATGTTGTCTTGTTGAAGGCCAAGGATAAGTAGGTTGAGCTATATTTGTTGATTTGGAGGTCGGGATTAAATATGATGGCTTCTTATTGTGTTATCGATGATTTTTAATGGCTTGATAGGTTGGTCTTCATGTAAAAGAAAAGGAAACTCTATCGATTCTTTTAAAAATAAAATATGTTATTGGAGATGGAGATTTAGTATGTCGAGTTATATTTATTGTTTTAGAGGGTGGGCTTAAGTACAATGGATTGTTTTTGTGTCATCTATGAGTTTTTAAGTGATTGAATAGGTTGATGTTCGTGTAAAAACAAAGGAAGCTCTACCGGATTTTTTAAGATATAAAATATTTTTAAAATATGAGTATTTATAGATACTATTTCACATCTTTTAGTCAATGGTATGTTACGTGATAGATCTATTTCTATTCAAGTCTTAAATATTGATTTTATTGTTCTTATTTATAGAACTTAACTAACAATTTTTTTTGTGATGAATTTTAAATATTAAGGGATGAAGACTCTTGTTGGCAAACATTTTTGTATGCTATGTTGTAGTGCGAATCGAAGAGAAAATTTGGGAGAATGACGATGTTGTCCACGATATTTTGTTATTAGACATTGCGGCACTTTTTTATTTTTGTCATTAAATTTTCTGACGTTTTTTTAGTGGAACTTTTAGGACAAAGATGACCCTCTTTTGTTATTAGATATTATAACATGCCTTTTTAGTGTAATTTTTCGCCTAACGAGGGTGTTTTATTTGTTGATAACACTCTCTTCTAAATATATGTACTTTGTGAATATGATTTTATTTGTAATTATAATTTTATTAGTATGTGGATGGATATAAGATAACTATTAGCCACGATTTTTATTTGTGGACAATTGTGGTAAATATACTAAAATTTACATTAGCCATGATTTTTGCTTGTGGACAATTGTACAATATACTATTTGCAACGACTTTTAGTTGTGGCAAAAAGTGAAAACTTATTTTACCGAGATTTTTTAATAATATATGGGAGTTCATTTGCCACGAAATATGACTATCTGTAACGAAATTTGTTAACAAACACCAACGGAAAATGTCGTTGCTAAAGGTGAACATTCGGCTACGATTTTTTTTCATTGCCAATAAGTTAACTATTGGCCACGAAACTAATTTAATTTTTATATACCTTTAGCCACAGGGCTTTGGCCACAATTGCACAACGAAAAAAAATTTGTTGCTAGTTATATTTTGCAACGAAATTAAACATTTGGCTACGATTTATTTCATAGCAAATTGTACAATTTCTTATAGTGCGTGGTGGGGATTTTAGCTTATTTGACCACCTAAGAAGCTTATCTTCCCTAATGTTCTTGAGGTTGTGCTCAACACTGGAGGTCTGAGGGGTGTAGTGATCATAAGCCTTCTCTAGCTCTGGCTCTTTCTGCTTCATCTTCTTTGGGATTTCGGTCGTGACCTTGCCTTCTACGACCTCTGGTGTTGTAGTCTTATGCATAGAGGTGAAGGCTGTGGACTCTAGCATCAAAGCCCTTTATCCTAGGAGGTTGACTTGACTTTGGAGAGAGGCCTAACTGTCATACCGGTGGTTGATATAGTTCAACAGTTGGGTTATCTCTTCATTATGTTGTGAACTTGACCCAAAGCTTCCTTCAATGACTTCTTCTATGTCAATATTTAGAAATATATACTTTGAGATGAACTAAATAGTGGTGAGAAAATAAAGGAATGTAAGAAAAATGAAGTATAGTAATAGGGATGCAGTCTTTGGTAATATCCAAAGTTATATTGTTGTGGTCGTGACTTGTTGTAGCTATGAGGATACCGTTGTGGCTTTACCAAGACAAAATTCACAAGAGTTGAGTCTAAGGACAATTTATCATATGCCCTTTTCCCCAAGTGGTGAACTGAAAAAGTATGAATATACACCAACCGCAATAGAGGGGTTACGACCTATAGGAAATTAAGTTGTTAGGCCGCATACAACCTGAGCCAGTGGAGGGTGTAATCTCAAAATTGGACCGAGAATCGGGGTTTTCGCCCATCGAAGATGACCAAAAAAGGCCTATTAGGAGCATGCCAAGGATATAATAGTCTTTAAGTGCAAAAAAAACACAAATCTAGCAGCAAACCCTAGATTATGGGTGTAGAAAGCAGAAATGAGTCAATATAAGCTTATCCCTAGTTACCCAACTTTATGAGGCCATTGTCTTTTGTGTTTTTCAACACTAACTAGGTAAGGCAACATCATTGGGGTATATAAAATAGATCTACGGTCATAAAAAAGAGGACTTATAAATAGATCGAGAAATAAATGACTCGATCGTGGGATTTATATGTAAAAGAATGAGTCTTACAACCTCGATCTCACCTATGGGATAGTGGCTGCCCCCCTCCCCCCCCCCCCCATGAATGGAAATAAGGCGTGAGGAACCCTAAAAATATAAAGGAAACTAGATTTAATACCTCGTTTTTCACAGATGATGCCAAAATGATGATGCGAAAAGTTGGACATACATAATTATCAACCATCATATCAAGTATAAAATAAAAGTAAAACAAGTAAAAGGATATAAACATAAGATTTAGAGTGGTTCGGCTATAAAAACGAGTCTACATCCACTTTGTTGCCCTACCCTCATATTATATGTTGTATAGTACAAGATTTTGGTGCCATTAGAGGCGTATAAGAGAGGAGAATACCTGAATACAGCTAAGTTGGGCAACCTAGGATGCGAGTTGTAGAGGATGACCTTGTACGGCTACGACAAGGGGTTAGTCCCCAGGTGTGGAGAATTCTAGAGAGAGGTAGGGTAGAGGCTTTGGAAAGGCTTTTCCAAGTGATTCATCCCCCCCCCCCCCCCCCCCCCCCCAATAATGTGGTGAACACTTCTATTTATAGAAGTCGTAAAGGTGGTGCCATGTGCACAAAACACGTGCCATTTGGATAAGTGAGGTGAGTAAGGAATCCTTCTAAAAGTAGGACAACTGTCAAGTGACTCGTGGGAGAAGAGGTCACCATGGCCTGTTTGAACCCAGGTAGCAGTTGAAGATTAGATGATGGTTGAGGCCTGTTTGACTCCCGACAACGGTTGATGTTAAAAGATGGTCGCGAACTGTTTGATCCGAGGCAGTGGCCTTACCTTTAGACTTTCTGCGGCTATGGTGTCAATATTGGGCATATCAATTACTAGACTTGACATCTCGGTGTACAATTTTAGGCCTCGACTCTTCGTGAAGATAAGGTATTCCTCTTGATTTTCCCAGACATATGCTAAAGAGTTTTGTCCATTAAAGATACAAATCATTTTTCCTCTCTAGATAATGAGACAGATTGGATTGAAAAATGCATAAGTTTCAAGAAACCCTCAAAACTATCACATTATTTACAAAAACTCGGTGGACCAATAATTTAAAAAAAAAAGAAAAAGTCCTTCATTAATCCATTTGTTTGGAATTTTTCACTTTCCTTAGAAGGGTTTTCAGTAGCACATAAGGGGGTATTTGTAATCTTTTCATAGTTTAGGGGTTATTTCCAAGAGGCGATATTTGCATTCCAGACGATGATGTTAAAAACAAAATGAAAGTTTGTTCTTTTAGGTTTCTTGTATAAAAGGGATATATATTGTGCAATAATATAAAAGAGAGAGAAATAGATAAATGATATAGTTGATGCAATATTAAGCTTTATAAGAGGGGATTTATTTAAGTTAATATATAGGTGTGAACATATAATGTGAGTTCTTTAATTAACATAAAGCTAATGACAACTAAGGGTGAGGTGTGTTTGAGTGTATAATGTGTACAACTAACATGCCCCCTTAAACTCAAGTCGGTGAAGATGCGGAACCGCTTGAGTTTGCAAATCGATGTTCTGAAAATCTGAGTGATTGTCATGTTGTGCCTTATTGATGTGCAAAATGAAATGATTAGGCATTTGGAAGCACTAGTGAGTGCGAAAGCAATCCATTGTAAGGTCGGAGATGAGGCTGAAGACCAGATGAGACGCTAAAGCCTCTGGAAATGTTCCAAGCACATAGGTGTAATCCCGAGTGAGCTTAAAAGAGATAGAGAGTGCATATAGCACTTTGAATAGAGAGGCACAAGGCGCCAGATGAGACAGGATTCACACTTGTCAAAGGTCACCATATTTGATACCGAAGCATGGTTGAGAGGCCAAAGCCCAAGAGAGATCGAAGTTCGAGAGACCTACAATGGTGATGTGGTAGATAAAGAACACATGAATTAAGGGGTATACCATCTTATTCCCTCGAAAAACTCAAGGGGAGAGTTATTCTGTTGACTAGAGTTTAGGAAAGATGCTCGAGTACGAATCCATTTTTTATTGGATAAAAAATATATTTCAGAGGTTGGGTGGGGTTCCAAATTATTTTTGAAATTTTTAGGGGCAGAAGTAAGAAGTCCAAAAAATACAGTGCTGATTTGAGATAATAGATTTCTTTTAATTAAAGTGGTTCATAACTTATCAACTTTAACAAAAGTAAATGGTCCATTAAATGGGTGGGGAACAAAAGTTGTCTTAGAGTGGGAAACAATGTCTCCTTAAAATTTTTAGGGAAATGAGGGTTTTGTTGGGGTGTAAAACAGACGGATACAAAGTGGATACCATAATATCCATATCCGTATCTGTCGATTCTCTACACTATTTGTATTCACCCGGATAATAATTACAACTATTCGTATCTGTATCCTCTCGAATTTTACGGATTCAAATAATATCCTTATCCGTATTCATTATTTAAGATTCATTAAGGCATACATAGCTTATTCAACACTAATTTAATCACTGAATCAAATATATTAGCTTATTCAACACTAATTTAATCACCGAATAAAATATATTATTACTCTTTAATATTTTATTTTAGCGTTATATAATTACAATCCTAATAACTTTTATACCATGTAAAATATGCTAATTGTATTTTTTTTAAAAGTTCAGGAGGGGAGCCTGACCCTTCACTCCCATGTGGCCTACACTGCGTTCACTTTTGATATGCACGCTTTTGTTATTGAGCTGTCGCTAGCTAAAAAAAATTACTATAATCACTATCAAATTCACATGCTTCCATCTCAGAAATACTTCTAAATAAAACTATGAATACTTTGGGAATTAGGCATATGGTGGGGGATTTCAAAGTATCCCCCCCAAAATTGAAAAAATGATGTAACAGTTGCAGGAATAAACATGGTTCATTGTAGATAATTATTCATTAACTTTCCAACATACTTCTTCCTTTTGATTTCATCAATCAGTATAACTGTAAAAGAAAATTTCGTGTGAACATAATCTTAATAAATCTACTAGACCTAGTATAATTCCCCCCAAATGTTCTTGTAAATGCAGATAATAGAATTATAATATTTTAGTTGGTATCATGGATAAAACACACAAAAAGAAGAGGGTGAAATCTACTGCCCTCCCATTCCCTCTTCTTTCACAAAACCTTAAACTCTAACCTAGCCACCTCCGACCTATGTTTTTTTCTTTTCAAACATTACAGTTGTGGCATTATCATTTAGGACATATCCATTTTCAATATCTTTGTTTGTTATTTGCCGACTTAATTAAAGCTTGCAGGTATTTAGATTTCCAATGTATTGTCTGATCTTTATTTAAGCTTATTAAAACAAAATACATCCCTTGCATGTATCTGACACCTTGTGCTTTTGATATAATACATTATGCTATTTGGGCCCCCTCACCTATTGCACCTTTTTATGGGCATCGGTATTATGTCATTTTTATTAATGATTACTCGAGGTGTACCTAGGTTTATTTGTTTTGTAAAAAATCTGATGTACACCCCCTTTTTAGACAGTTTTTACAACATGTCAAAACTCAATTTAATATTGTTGTTAAAGGGATTTGGTCTGATAATACTAAAGAGTACATCTTTGATGAGTTTGTCTCTCACCTTAACAAACAGGGTATTCTTCAGTAACTCACTTGCCCTTATACCCCTGAATAGAATGGGGTTGTTGAAAGAAAAATACAGAAGTTTCATGGGAGTGGTCCGTTGTCTATTATGGGGGATGCAAGTTCCTCAATCTTATTAGCACTTAGATGTCTTAACGGGTGCTTATCTTTTGAATTGTACTCCATGTTGGATCATTCAGAATAAATCCCCATTACAACTTGTTTATCCTGATAAGATCTTTTTTTCTGTAATTTGATGCTTGTTTGACTGCAATTTCTTTGTTCATAATAAATTTCCCACTAGCAATAAGCTTGATGATAAAGCTATTCAATGCATTTTTATGGATATTCTAATATGTCCAAAGAGTGTCGTTGTAATGATCCTATCACACGTCGTATGCATCATACATTAGATGTCACATTTCATGAAAATACGTCATTATTTGGGCCTCTACTTCTGTGAATTCTTCTACTCCACCTCCTATGAACTCACATATTGTTTACCATGTACCCATGTTTGATTATACTAATCTTGCCTCTCCAGTTAATCAACATTTACAAGTGTATTCTTATCGACCGTGCTCATATATCTCTTCTATCATTATACTCTCCTCGCCAGGTAACACCTTTCATTCAATTGAACATCTTGTTAAGACTACTATTCAGCTTACAGAGAATGACTTATTGCTCTAGACCCTATGCCTCGGTACCCACTGGGAGCTTAGAGGTCTCATTCAATATGGTTATGTTTTTTCTACAAAATATTTTGTCTCAATGTTTGTTTCTTATGAAGGTTTATCAGGTGCTTATCGAGATGTTTTTATGGATACTTCCTCCACTCGGATTCCAAGGACTTTTTAACAATATTTCTAGGCTTCACGTTGGGTTGAAGATATGCAATGTGAGATGGATGATTTATAACATAATTGTACTCGGGACATGGTTCCTTTACCAAAAGTGGCTAAGATAGTTGTATGTAGGTGGGTCTATACCCTCAAGTTCTTAGCTAATAGGACAGTGGATGGTATAAGGCTCACCTTATTGCAAAGGGATTTACTCAAATTACAGAAAAAGATTTTGGTGCTACCTTTGCTCCAGTTGCGAAACTCAACACTCTTCACTTATTGATCTCCTTCTTTGCTTCGTCCTCTTGGCCGCTTCACCAACTTGATGTCACAAATACTTTTCTTCATGGTGACCTTGATGAGGTAGTCTCTAAAAATATCTATATGGGCTGAAACAGTCACCATGAGACTGGTTGTCTTGATTCAGTAAGGCTATCATTGGATTCGAATTTACTCGATTCCACTCTGAGTATACTTGTTTCATCAAACGAGATTCATATGGTAAGAGTGTGATATTACTTGTGTAAGTTGATGATATTATTCTTACTGGAGATGACTATGTTGGAATTACACAAGTTAAGGATGATTTGGAAAATACGTTTGATTTGAAAGACCTCGATCAACTTCGATATTTTCTAGGCATTGAAGTAGTCAGGTCTCGTCATTGGATTTCTCTCTCACAGAGAAAGTATGTTTTGGATAATCTCGAGGATTAAAGGATGATTGGGTGCAAACCAACTTGATTTCCTATGATTCCTAATTTAAAGCTTGTACCTGATAGTGGTGACCTTTTGAAAGATCCGTCTATGTATTGGCATTTGGTGGAATATCTAATTTATTTAATTAATACTAGATCGGATATATCATTTGTTGTTAGAAAAGTTAGTCAGTTTATGCACAACCCCTGTCAGACTCACTTGGATGCAGTATATCACCTTTTGTGGTATCTTAAGTCTTCTCCTCGACTTGAATTATTTTATACAGTAGACCCTTAGCCTGGAGGATTATAGAGCTACACTGATTCAGATTATAGAGGATCTTGTGATGATCGCTTTACTATTGATTTTTATAACTTTCGTGGTAGTCGTCTAATCTCTTTGAAAAGTAAAAAAGCAAGTTGTTATTTCACGTTCCTCTAAAGAGGCAGAATATAGGGCCATGGCCTTAGGCACGTGTGAAATTAAATGGCTTTGTTCTATTCTTGATAAGTTGGAATTTCCTAGGAAGACTTCTTTTGTTATGTATTGTGACAATAAGTAGGCTATCCAACCTGCTTATGATTCAGTAATTCATGAAAGGACAAATCACATTGAGATAAACATTCATTTTCTCAGAGAGAAGGTTCGTCATGAGAGCATCACTCTATCGTTTGTTTCTTCGAGAGAACGGGTTACAGATATTCTTAACAAACTTGTTAGTCGTTCTCTTATTTGCACTTATATTGGAATAAGACCCTAAAATTGTAGGGGCGATAATAGAATTCTAACATTCTAGTGTTCGAAAAATTCTGGCAAGAGGTCTTGATATAAATGTGATTTTAATAGATAACGAGTGTTCCGACGGGTGACACAATAGTCACTCGCCGACGGAAGTGGAATAGACGAGGCTTAGGAAAATGGCTCTGATACCATGATAGATATGGTAGAAAGAGATAGAAATAGATAAATGACATATTTGATGTGATATTAAGCTTTACAAGAAGGGCCTTTATATAGATTTATACATGGTAGGGGTGTGCATGAACCCGAATGGACCGAAAAAATCAAACCAGACCGGACCCACTTTTGCAGTTTTTTTATAATTCGATCTTAAAATGTGATGGACAACATTATTCGGTTCGATCTTCAGCCTTAAAAATGGATCTGGATTGGATTGGACTGCTTTTATAAAATATTTATATATATTTTATATATATTTTTACCCAACCTAAGTCCAACCCCAAAAAAAATGTACCCTAAACGATCGCTCGACTTCTCATCTCACTCCTCTATCTGGGTAGCCGTTTCCAACTCATATCTCTCACTCCACATCAACCCACGTTTACTAAAACCAACATCTGTATAAACCCACATCAACCCACATCAACCGGGCTGAAGTAGCAGTTTACCACCGGTTAAAAACCCTTATGAACCACGCCAGGCACTCCACAGGTATATTTTTTTTTAAATTAAGCTTTTCATTCAGCTCCGCAGGTTTTATTTCGATTTGTTGGGTCCGATTGATGGCTTAACCATACATATACTAGCGAATGCCCGTGCCTGAAGGCACGGAGAAAAAATTCCTAAGTATTGACTCGTTTATAATTTAAATCAAAAAATATATTTTACTATGGAAATAAGTGCAAACAATTTAGAAAATTTGGGCAAAATTTTCTTTGTTTATAGGACTATCCACCCCGTATAAGAAGTCAAAAAATTACTACAGCTGTCCAAAATAACTTAGCACAATGAGTACAGAAATATAATCCAGATTAATAAAAATTTCACATTGATCTATTAAAGCTAAATAGAAAACTCAAACATCCATTTAAGAATCATGAAACAAAATTGACATATAATAGACGATATACTAATACTAAACAATGTGCCAACTGGGGTGATAATTTTTGCCAACACCGATAAAGACACCAACTTCGAAATTTATCTCTCTATTAGTGGGTTTCTCACATTACCATCGACGCCGACTTAAATTGATATAATCAGTCGTTTTGATATCCTCAACAGTCGGAAATATCATCATCTTTTAATCGACCAACCTATTGAAAATGTACGAATAGATCCAGAATTTCCTTCTCCGAATTAGTTATGAGTTCTTTCGAGAAAAGACGTTTACAGATCTTCACAGCAATGGACAATGAAAATCTCCAAAAGTCGGCTTGATTCCGGGACTCAAGTTTCAGATTCGGTTGGAAGTTCCAAATGTGAGCAATACACATCTTCATTTTTCTTTCTAAAAACTCATGGATGCTTGATAGCAATGAACTCTGAAAGTCTCCGGAAGTCGACTTGATTCCACAACTCCACTCAAGTTTCACATATGTATTCCCGCTGAATCTTTGCTTTCCACATTAAAGTGCTACTTAACTTACCAAAAAAAAGAAACATAATCATCAAATGAAAACTGAATTTTAACATACCAACAACCAAGCACTGTCATTTTTAGCTACAACAAAAACACATAAAATAAACGTAAAAATAGAGAAACCTTTCAAACTGATGCTATGAGATATTTTGTAAGAGATCCTAGTCAATAAACAAAATATTATTTATACCATTCAAAATCTCAATCACTTGCCATTATTCTTATACTTGAACGCTACCAGTGCTTAAAACAAATTATTTGCATAAACACCAAATCATACATTAGTGTTATGGTTGTGGAGATATGTTACACTATATCAAAAATTGTAATTTAGATATGTTACTTTAAATAACTACTTTACATATGTTACACTGGATAACATATCTGAATTTTTCAAGCAATGCTTTAAAGCAACGTATCTAAATTATAATTTTTTAAACAGTCTGACTATCCGAATTAGAATAAAACAAACCTGATTTTAAAGCTCAAAGAAATCTGAGTTTATACTAAATTAGAATTTTTCAAGCAGTGCTCCTTTGTAACCCAAACAAACCTGAGATGGAATAAAACAATAAAAACAGTTGAAATTTGATTTCGTGGTAAAATTAGAAATATTCAAAAGTGGAAATAAAAGTTGCCTCCTCATCTGTCACAATAATATGTTTATACCAAACTTGAATGTACTCCTTTTCTGTTATACCTCATGAACACATGAAAATTTTAACAATTAACAGTTATAACTGTTAACAATTATATATGTTTACTGTTATTCAAAAGTCTAAACTCTCAATAAACGTTATAACTGGTATTAAAAACTTTGAACTGTTATTAAAAATCCCCAAATCTAGGATTGGGAATGGCGGTTTGGGGGGGGGGGGTATGCTTAGGCTATATAAGAGAGAAGTAGGTCATTCGTTAAACTGACGTTATTCTTTTGAATGACCCGTAACTGACCCACTGATCACCTGCGACTGAACCGAAATAAAGGCTTTCAAAACCATTTCTGGCCCTCAAATACATTAAACCAAAATCGGATGGTTATTTCGGGGCAACTATTGGGCGATTTTGTCCGGATAAGACCATATTGTCAGGCCAACTCCTAGCACACGGGCTCCAAAAGAATGGAAAAAATAAAGGTACAATGCTGAAGTAAATAGATTGAGTGAAACCAAGTAGAAAATCCAGGAAAAATCTAGTATTAAAGGTGGGAGATCGAATGAAAACAATTCTCAGCAATCCGTCTTTCCAGTCAGATTCATTAGCTGCAATTCATGAACATATGTAGTGCACACAACCTGTTACAGAGGAGAAACCAGTAGTAATAAAGCTCAAGAAAAGTGGAAAGAAGAATAAGACTAAAATGAAAAAGTCTAAAGCTTCAACTGGAGCTCAATCTATGGAGGCCTAATTTCCATTTACGTCTTTAAAATCACTTTTGAGTTCAAATCCCCAATTTTTAGTGAATATAACTCCTTTATTATTGAACTGGAATGCCCTGATTAGGGGTTTCATGATGGTCTTACTATACATCAAGTTAATTATGTTTTCCATTTTAATCAAGCCATGAGTGCTACTGATACGACGCAAATATTGCATTTTTCATCCGTCGAACCTACGCATTTTAGCCCCCTCGGGTATCTTAATCCCTATATTTATGCTCGTTAACCAGAAAACCTCGGATTTCTATGTTAACATGTTTTGCAGGGGTTAATTGAGCTTTTGTAGGTATTTGGATGCTTAGTATGAAGTTCGGATGCATTCCGGTGAAGTTCCGTACACAACCGCACGTTCGAGGGCATTTTAGTCTTTTCACAGCTTGGGTACCTGGCCCGACATCTCACGGAAGTTGTAGACCTCCTCTCTAGCTTCGCGTGGCCGCGAACGGTGCGCGATTTCGATACATAACGAAGAAGTTATGGCGTTTCTTGCGGAGGAAATACAAGAAAGCAAAAGAGGAGAAGGAGAAGAAGAAAAGAATGCAGGGGCTGCTGCTGCTGCAATCTGCCCTGCTTGATCGATCGATCGACGCTTATGGTCGATCGATCGACCTTTCAGGATTGTCGATATTTTCCCTTGATCGATCGATCGACCAAAGGGGTCGATCGATCGATTCCCTGTTTTTCTGCAGATATTTTCTTTTCTTTTCTTTCTTCTTTTCTTTTATTCTAACTTACTATATAAGCCAAATTTTGTTGTAATAACAGAGAGACCAGCCCTTATACGATTTTAGCTTAGTTTAGTTAGGGTTGGAGGGTTTTTGATTGGTTCCTCTTCTTCCTTTCTTGGATTGACACACTAATTGGTTGTAAGATTGACTATTCATCTTCCCTCTCCTTTAATCTAGTTGTATTTCATTCTTTCCTTGCTTTCCAGATAATTTCCATGCTTTCTAATTAGGTTTTCTTGCTTTAATTTATTGCTTTCTTAGTTAATTAGTTTAATTTAGTTTAGTTCATTATGCGTCCCTAGATAAATAGGGTCGGGATTGCATTTCCGCCATTTTCGGGTTCGGACCTCGAAATTTAGGGTTTCGTGTAAAATTGCATTTAATTGAAACCTCGCGTATTAAAGTCGGATTATTATGCGTTTAACTTTCTTTGTCATGCAACGTTAGTGTTTATAGCGATTATCCGAATTTAATCCGCGTGTGACCATTTTCCGTTAAATGTTTTATCTCGCAACTTTGGGTTAAATTCCTTCTTGCGTGATGTTTATGCTTAATTGTAAATGCTCGATTAAATGTTTTCGAACCGAAATTCTAATTAGTAGTTGTTTAGCCCGTGAATGGTAGGATGCGATCCCGATCCTCGCTCTACTTTAATCTAGCGTAACTTCTCTTTTTGTTTATTCACGACAACCACCCTTTCACCTTTTCTTATTTCTTTTACACCTTTTTTATTCTTGAAGTTTTAAAACAATTAACATCTAAAATTTAATCACTCCCTGTGGATTTACGATACCCGACTTACCGCTGTGCTTGCTTGTCAAGTGTAGTAGTAGCTTAAGTTTATCTTTTGTATCGCGGCGGCAAAACACACGACGATTGTGCACTTACACGCGCACACTTTTTCCGCTGCACCAGCTACAAATTTTTCGTGGTTACTTTTCATTGCACTTGCTTCATGGTTTAGTTTGAGTAAGAAAATCCTTTTTACTAAAAATTTGAGCCATCAATCTTATTTTTATATTTTTATTTAAAAAAAATATCTTTGCATCATTACACTACCAACTGATATAAATAATTGCACATACAAAGCGACTAAATTGCACATACAAAAATCAAAAAATCAACTTACCGAGCTATATTTTACCTTAGCCACTAAATTGCAGATACAAAGACAATTTTAATGTTTGTGCTTGTTTGATGATTTTTTCCCGATATTTGAAACCCCCAACTTCTTCAAACACCTGATGTGAAACCAAATAAAGTGTTAAGCGAATATCAATACCAGTTTATTTAGAAACAGTGAGTAATTGTAGAAACATATAAATCACTCGAAACATCAATTGAAAAGAAAGATAATACAAAATTAGTCCATGTAAGATTATTCTTTTGATAAAGAAGATATAAATTGAAGTTGTTTTGCATCAATTAGTTCGTGTAGCATTATTATACAAAAGATGCCAGTATACCTGACTCTTAAATTGGTATATTCAAAATCATGGTTTTCTCCTTGCTTACAATGGTCACTTATAAAGCCTGCAAATCACAAAATTACACATAATTATAGCCAACTCTCCCACAACTACAAACTCATATCCAACAAATGGTATGATTATTTTTGGGACAAATTGAATCTTAGTGTAAAATATGATATTTTATTTGATAACCAAAAAACTAAGCACAACACTTGCAACACATTTAAAGAAATGTTACTAACCTTCACCTTTTTTTAAGAAAAATATATGACCTGTTTCATTCATATACATGTTGGGCATTGAACTGCTTGCACTTCATAGCTTGACCCCCTGACTTTATTCTGATTATCAACTGCATAAACTTCTCATTTTGTATCCATGTAGAAGAGTATCCTCAAACAGGGATCAGGTTTGGCACCAATATTCGACTAATGACCACTATTTTTTTCTGCAAATAACAAACCTTAATATCTAGAATTCTTTACAAAATCACAGACCAAAATCATGGAACACAGTAAATGAATCGACCAAGGTAAAGATAAAACATTCCAAATGCATATAATTCAAAGTTAAAAGTCCCAATACTAAATACACACTCATGTATATTACAATAAACAAATTGATATTATTTTTACCAAAGCAATTGTATCATCAAATAAAGTAGTCTATGGAAGCATATAAGTTTAGATAAACTGGAGCTCGTGATTGACCCAATTAGTAGATTAAAAAAGAACTTAGTTAGCAAATAGTTCACCTGTCAGAGGCTAAAATACTATGTCAAAGGTGAAGTGTTATGTCAAAAAATATCCAAGGCAGCATGCAAAGGCAATTATGATTAAATTAGCTGAAAGTAAGTACTTATCATGCTGAATTCAGTTACCGACCTTATCCTACTACAGAGCCTTATACTTGTCCAAGAAAAGGTGGACAAACACCCTGACAGATCCAACAACTTTGTGGAGCACAACTGTTGCAAGGATGAACACTTAATTAACTTATGGTGGACCACAACTTCGACAAAAGACCATATTAAATGAAATAAAGTGAAGAAAATTATACAAAATGAAATAAAGTGCAAACAAATGTACTTGTGCATACCAAATTATTTATCCAAAACCACAATGATATATAACGCATAACACACATACCCCATTTATAGGTCTAAGGACACATAGTCACCCACATCAAATAAATAATCAAATATGCACCCAAACCCAAATTACAAAAAGACTCTCTTTGGCATTATTTTAAATAGTTTGCATGCAAAGTCAATACAAAATCACCAAATAAATGCATTCATGAGATTTGGGGTCTTAACTATGTTAGTAATTACTGTAATACAAACCAAATCCATAATTATGTTAGGAATTACTGCATTTGAAATTAAAATAATTATTTTGGAGTTCCTTATTAAATTCATATATATCATAAGGTCATGAATGAATAAATAGTCCAATAATAAGTTTTATCCATTCAAACAATAACATGATTCAGAATAACTTTACATAATGACCAAGCTACTTAGATGTCCAAGAATAAAGTTAAACATTGAAGCTGCCTAGAACCTGTTACACAGCTTGACTGTGTGAGATCTGCCTCCAAGGCTCGCCGACAAACTAAAAGGCTATAAATCACCACGTTGGTCAATTAAATTGGATTTCAAAAGTTATCAATGTGCTATAGTTATCAAAGTTACCAAATTATTTGGAGGGAGTAGATCATTTTACTTCAAATAGAAAGCTAAATATGATCACGGAAAAGAACTAAGGTTAGCGTATCAGCAGTTTTTTCTCTTGAGATACTTGTCCACCACGTCAGTAAACCATAAGTCTCTTAAGGAAAGGAGCGTAAAAAAGTATATGGGAAAAGAGAAGGATAAATATGGCATAACTTTAAATGAACAAAAAACTAAATCATAATTTTTCCAAATCACCTCCCTAATTTGCACCCCACTAATTTCTGCAATTTTCCTTATGATAGTGAACTGCTACTACATTTACTGCTCAATTGATCCAGGTCTGGCATGTATAGAAAAACTCGAACCTACATTTGGCTATAAAAGTTTAATTTGACTCCTTTTGCAATTTAGAGACTAGTCCATATTGGGCTCGCGATGTCCAGAAAGAAGACAAAAACTTTATATAAGTTAATACGTAAGAATAAAATTTGAAGAAGTAACTACCATGTATCGACATGCTTTTCAATCTAAAGTAATTTTGATATTGAAAATAATCTGTTCCGCGGAGATTTGAGCATCCTGAATGGTGGTCAATAATCCATGCCACCCACTGAAGGGGATTCTTTCTCGTCCTTGGAAAGTTCTATTAAATCTAAGGATAATTTAGATTCTATTCAAAAGGAGATTGAACAGTTTAGCCATACCATTTCCATATATGATTTGGAATCTTTTGCTCAAGCAGGTCTATAATCTCAAAAAAGAAAAGTCACTTTGGAAGGATAACAGCAGCTCCTGCAAAGAGAACAGCAGCTTCGCAACTGAAAACACCTTTCTAGCTTTTGATTTAGATCTTCTTTTAACCTCAAAGATAACAGCAGCACCCGCAACCGAAAACACAGAGTTCCCCAAGAAGATCTACAGTAGCTTGAACAGTTTTCTCCTCATCCAGCAGCCTAATTGTAACATCAGTTGCATGACCATAAATTCATTTCTTCGCTGGCGATTAGAATGAAGTCCATCAATTCAAGTCGATAATATTTGATTTCTCAATTTCTATAAAACTTGATTCAGATTGCGTTACCCCTTGAGAGAAAAAAACAACTTCAAAAAACTATAAGTGGACTCCGAATAGTCCATATAAAAACTATGGTTCTAGAAAAATTAGAGGCTGTTATAACAGCGTTGTTATAACAGTAATGGATCGACGGATATGATGCCGAGAAAGTAATGGTCCTACTCTGGAAACATAACACTGACCATGCACACAGAGTAGTCCTCACAATCTTTCATAATCACATCACATATGTCGATCGCGCAACTTGGTTATCTTCACGGGTATCCAATCTACTAATGAATGTTCCATTTAAAAAATGAAATGAGATGAAGAAAATATGCGTGTACTATTCTATTAGACCAAAGAAGATCAAAGTGTACTATTCTATTATCAACGTACCTGATCCTAGTAAAGATTAGAAGGATGCTACTTATCCTAGTAAAGATAGAATCAGGTAGCTAATATTGGTTTGATAATTTTGTACGCCCAACCAACGTACCTAGTCCTGGTCTGATAACATTAAGATGTAATGTTTAATGTCAGTTCCTTAGTAGGGGAATTCCACAGACCCTCTCTCGAAGAAAACATCCACGTAAAATTTTCCTTTAATGTTAGTTCGTTTCTCCTCATTTGAAGTAGCTACAAAAGGGGATAAATCGGTGGAAATGTATTTGATCAACTCCTCATAAACGAAAGAGACACAGAGGAAATTATCAATATCCCTAGGTTGATAGCGTAATACGTGATTAGATCTGAGAGACAAAATCGAAAAAATAAAATACATGTTAGATCCGTTAGATCTGTTAGATGCAAAATTGAAATAATACTCTTAAAGAGAGAGTGTGTACCTATTTCCAATAATTATGTTTGTATAGATCATCTAGGAGTGTGCGTGAGAGAGATACGGAGGCGAAGGATAAGTGCAAAACCTGGGAGCATTGGACAATATTTAATTATAATCAATAACATTTGGTCCAGATAATTTGCAACAACATCACCTTCTCAATCGTAAAATGGGATGCGTGGAGATTAAATAAAGATAGCGATAATTTTAGAACTGTTACGAATATGCAATAACAAAAATGTATATGACACGCTCCATGACCATGGCAATGGAGACTTTAATCATCAATTATTTTCGAGGCTATTTAACAAAAATCACGAAAAAATAATATACCAAAGCTACGTAATGCATTCTAAGAAAACTGCATCCTTAACTTCGATTAATTGATGTAATATCATAAAACAGAGCATCTGTATTAGGTACTGCAAAATATTTAACCAAACTATGTGTCATGATAAAAGGGACGAAGTTTGAAAGAGAATGAAATATTACCTCAATGGCTGGATTAGTGGTACCTAATACAGTAACTTCTTTAGAGTGGCTCCACCACTAATGCAACTATTGAGGTATGATGAATTTAAAAAACATATATTGCACATGATTCTAATATGATGAATCTAGACTGATAATAAAATAAAATTTCCAATGATTCAGTATGATGTATCTAGTTCAAGAATTATGGCAACCCCTCCACGGTTGTGTTGCCAGCTCCATCATGGTAGACGACCTTATTGCCTTTCACCCCGCCACTGCCATTGAAGCTAAATACGGTATTGAAACACAAATTTAGCATTGAAGCTAAACCCGCCATGAAATCAAAACCTTAATCAAAGGATAAACTTGAAATGAAACCCATATCCTTGAAATGAAACCCATCTTTATAGTTGAAAAAGAAAACAATTTTTTGACATAATGTAGACATAATTAGATTCGACAATTAGATTCGTTGAATGTAGACATAATGTATAAATGTTTACATACAATGAATCTCTTTATCTCCCATCACTATAAATACATGTATTCCCTTAGCCAAGAAAAAAAGGAGATAGAGATCCAAGAGAACCGAGAGACACCATACACAAGATCCACACCTTTTTCTCTCTCTACACCACATTGTGCTATTGTAAACCCCTGGGAATAAAATAACAGTGGACGTAGGCTTTTCCTTATAGCCGAACCACTTTAAAAATCTTTGTCTCTCATGTGCTTGATTGGATTGCTTTTATCTATTTATCTGTGATCATAAAAATGGGATTCGGTCCAGTTTTTTGCATCAACAGATTGGCGCCGTCTGTGGGAACGTGTTACAAGCATTGTTCTCCATCAAAAACTAAGTTTTTATTTTCTATATGTATAATAAATTATATATTATACATACATCTGTTGATTCAATCATGATTTTTATGTTTATATACATAAATTAATTGTCCAATTTTTATTTGCAAAATATTGCATATCATGATTTTAAAATCATAACTGTTAGATTAATTCTTATTTAGAAATCTGAAAAATAGTGGATTTCATAAATCATAACTTTTTTCTTGATTCTCAAGTTTGAATTTTATATCATGGAATAAATATTTTAAATGATTAAATATACCAATATATACGATGATGATAAGATTTGATAATTTTCTTTGTTGATTTTGAAATAATTTGTGAAAGATCTTTGATGACTATTCAAATTCCCATTATATTTTTGTTCAAATCATGATTCTCATATGTTTATATCCATAAACTTAGAGATCAAATCAATTATATATTGTGCATACATCTTTTAATTCAATCATGATTTTATATTCACAAATTGTTGAATCTAATTTTACAAATATGGATAAATGTACATTTCATAATCACAGAGTTTGAGAAATTTGTGTACATATTATATTATTTCTTCTTTAAGGAGATAAAATAATTTCTCTATATTCATAAATCTCTTTTATATGAGTATATACAAATTTGATTCATTTGGAAATCTTTTAATTTAGTCATAATTTTTATATGCACTAACTGTGTGATCGATTTCAATTTGGGGATCTGGTGAATTTTAGACTCATAAATATTATACAAATCCTTGCATCTATGGATCCACTTGAAGATTTTCTAAACAATATTGTTAGGATAGGGATAAGCATTAAGAACGATTATGTATTTTCCATTCCGATATTAACATGAATTGAATGAGACCCATTTTCTCTCTCTTCAAGAAAACTATGTTCTCTGCACAAATAATCATATTATGTAATTGTATTGATACGATCAATTTTATAAATATATGAATAATCAATTATATGTTGTACATACATACATACATCTTTTGATTCAGTCATGCTTTTTATGATTATAAACATAAATTTGTTGTCCAATTTTTCATTTATCAAATCTGCAAAATATTGCAAATCACGATTTTATTAAATTAGTGGATCGGTTTTTATTTCAAATATGAATAAACGAAAATTTCATAATCACAAGTCCGTTAAATATTTTTATGGAGACACGTTTATGTACATCATATTTTTATGAGAACACGAGATATTTTGATTGTTATCTCTCATATTATTATCTGGAAATTTAAATTGTCCAATATTGAAGCCAATGCACACTATATATTGGTCGGCTGAATAATTATTCTAATCGTAATTTTTATATGATTCAGCCTCAACAGGTGCTCAGGAAAAATTATCCGCCCAGTACAATTCTTGGATGCTCATCAACAGCACATAAAGACCTTAAAAGTTCAATACCGAACAAAAACAACGCAGCTAGACTGCACACAACACAGTAGCAAGACTGCAAACAACAATTCAATTGGCACCATCAGATTCATTTCATACATGCCCCAATCCTGGGCATAGAGCTTCATACTTGACTTAATCGAGTTAAGAGTAGGATTGAAGAAGTTCGAGGCAGTGCCATCTACAGTACATCAGTGCCTAAAATTTCCAATAAATTTTGGAGTAGGAGTTGTGAAAGGTGATCAAAAAGTAGCTCGGGAATGTTATTATTCATCTGCCGAGCAAGAGGAGCTGGAGGAGTCGAGGAAAAAGACTACTACTTATCAAGTGGATGAAGGTGCAGAAATTGAAACATTGGATCCTAGAGATGAGTCGCAACTCGTGAAGGGTCAAGTGGTGGAAGCTACTGAAAATATCATTCTGGACGATGAGCACCCTGAACGAACTACTCAAATAGGTTCGTCGTTGGATACCTCATTAAAACAGGAATTGATAACTTTCCTAAGAAGCAGAAAGAAAACTTTCGCATGGAGTCATGAAGATATGCCCAGAATAGACCCAAATTTCTTATGTCACGAGCTCAACGTGAATAAGGAGATCAAACCAGTGAAGCAGAGAAGAAGAGTATTCAGTCCCGAGAAGAATCAAGCTATACAAGAGGAGGTCGAGAAGCTCCATAAAGCTTGCTTTATCGAAGACGTTAAATATCCAGACTGGTTAGCAAATGTGGTGATGATAAAAAAGAAGAATAACAAGTGGAGGATGTGTGTAGACTTCACCGACCTCAATAAAGCATGCCCAAAGGATCACTTTCCGCTGCCCCGAATTGATCAACTAGTCGACGCTACCTCGGGACACGAGCTGCTGAGCTTCTTGGATGCTTATTCTGGTTACAACCAGATTAAAATGAAACCTGAAGACAGGGATAGTACTTCTTTCATTACCCCTAGGGGAACTTATTGTTATAATGTTATGCCTTTTGGTTTGAAAAATGCAGGTGCGACATATCAGCGGCTGATGAACAAGGTCTTTGCTGAACAAATCAGTTGCAATATGGAAGTCTATGTTGACGATATGCTGACAAAGAGCAAGAAAGCTGCCGATCATCTAGTTGACTTAGGCCAGACCTTTGATCAACTGGATAAATATCAAATGAAGCTGAACCCGACGAAGTGCATATTTGGAATTCGAGAAGGCATGTTTCTCGGGTACATTGTCAATCAACAAGGCATTGAAGCAAATCCTGAAAAGATCAAAGCCCTATTAGGGCTGCGATCTCCAACGACGAAAAAAGAAGTACAGAGTCTCACAGGACGAGTAGCAGCACTCAACAGATCTGTATCATGAGTAACTGATAGATGTCTCCCATTTTTCACAACGCTCCGAAAGACTTTTGAGTGGAATGATGAATGTGAGAATGCCTTTCAAGACTTGAAGAAATACCTGAAAGCACCTCCACTGTTGTCCAGGCCGGTGATGGGAAAAAATTGTACTTGTATCTAGCAGTATCGGAGAATGCAGTTAGCTCGGCGTTGATCAGAGTGGAGAATGGAGTGCAAAAACTAATTTATTACCCGAGTAAGGCCTTCCGAGGAGCAAAAATCAGATATCTGAGGCTGGAAAAATTGGCACTGGCGTTGATTGAGGCAAGTAGGAGAATGAGGCCATACTTCCAGGATTATACCATAGCAGTATATACTGATATGCCGTTGAGGCAAGCCCTTCATAAACCAGAAAAATCAGGGAGATTGATGTATTGGGCAATAGAGCTCGGTGAATATGATATAGTTTATGAACCCAGATCATCGCTAAAAGGGCAGGCTGTAGCAGATTTTATAGCAGAGTTCACCTATCCTGATACCCCCGAGGAGCAAAAGTTGCTCACTGATCAACCTGTGGATGTTACAGAATCAACAGACACAAGCTCAGACCAACTCCGGTTGGTAAAAGGGTGAGTGGATGTTATAGGATCATCAATTTCGAGCTCAGACCAACTCCGGTTGGTAAAAGGGCAAGAAAAGATGATCGATGAGGAGCAAGAAATATCAGGGGTGGATGAAAGGAAGGAACAAATATTTCATCGAGGAACTCTGTCAGATCAGAAATTTGAAGACGAGTTACCTATATGGAGGCTATATGTAGATGGCTCATCTTGCACAACAGGCTGTGGGACAGGGATCGTTTTGAACAGCCCGGACGAGGTCGACATGGAATACGCCCTATGATTCCAATTCAAAGCTTCCAATAATGCGGTTGAGTATGAGGCCATGATTGCAGGTCTTAATTTGGCAAAAATTATGGAGGCGCAGCAGGTTATTGTCTTCAGTGATTCTCAATTGATCGTAAATCAAATGTTGGGAATATATGCAGCCAAAGGAGAATCAATGATTAGGTATCATGCAAAGGTGATGGAGTTGGTATCAGAATTTGTTGATATTCAGCTGGTCAGAATACCAAGAATGGAGAATGCGAGAGTAGACGCCTTAGCTCGATTAGCATCAGCAACTCATACCAAGCTACGAAGAACAATCCCAATTGAAGTTTTAGTTGGTCGGAGTATAGATGAAGATCTGACGATGAATTTTATTACCCTTGATTTAGGACCATCTTGGATGGATCCCATCAAGGCATATATTGAGGAGGGAGAATTACCAATTGACAAGCTCGCAGCCAAGAAATTAAAGGTGCTTGGTATGTATTAATTAACGGTATTCTATATAGACGAGGAATTATGGCAGGTTTGCAAAGATGTGTGCATCCCACCGAGGTGAAAGATTTGATTGAAGAGGTCCATGAAGGGTCTTGTGGAGCCCATGTAGCAGGTCGGACGCTTTTACAAAGGATGATGACGCAGGGATACTACTGGCCAAAGATGAGAGCTGATTGTATAGCCTATGCTAAGAAATGTGACAAGTGCCAGTGTTTTTCCTCCATCCGAAGAACTCCACAAGCATTGTTGACACCCATCACTTCCCCTTGGCCATTTTCCATGTGGGGAGTAGATCTGGTCGGGCCACTGCCAATGACCAGGGGAAGGTTCAAATACCTCGTCGTCGCAGTGGATTATTTTACTAAGTGGGTAGAAGCGGAGCCTCTTATTGATATGAAGTACGATAAGGTGTACCACTTTATCTGGAAGAATATCATCTGTCGATATGGTCTTCCTCATGCCTTCATCACAGACCATGGAACACAATTTGACAATGAGGAGTTCGCTGCCTTTTACCATCAGTCCAATATCTTAAAGATCCACACGGCACCAGGACATCCTCAAAGCAACGAATAGACTAAAGTGACGAATAGAACATTGCTAAATGGATTGAAGAAAAGACTAAGTGACGCAAAAGCAAACTGGATCAACGAGTTACAGTTAGTACTGTGGGCTTATTGTATTACTCCCCGAGCAGCAACAGGAGAATCACCATATATGCTGGCGTTTGGAAGTGAAGCTGTTATACCTGATCCTTTTATTGAAAATTTTTCGAGGAATACTAGTGATATACACTACTCGGCAAAGCTCAGACTACTCAGCAAAAATATTCCTAAAAATGCCAACCTCGGTTGGTTAGGAAACAAAATATTCCTAAAAATGCCAACCTCGGTTGGTTAGGAAACAAAATATTCCTAAAAATGCCAACCTGTTTGGCTAGGAAACAAAATAATCCTAAAAATGCCAACCTCGGTTGATTAGGAAACAAAATATTCCTAAAAATGCCAACCTGTTTGGCTAGGAAACAAAATATTCCTAAAAATGCCAACCTGTTTCGTTAGGAAACAAAATATTCCTAAAAATGCCAACCTCTTTGGTTAGGAAACAAAATATTCCTAAAAATGCTAACTTATGTTGGTTAGGAAGTACATATATTCTCGAAAATGCCAACTTATGTTGGTCAGGAGGTAAATATATTCTCGAATATGCCAACTTATGTTGGTCGGGAAGTAAGATTATTCCAGAAAGCGCCAAAGTTGCTCGTAGAGGAAAAATCCACTAACTATGGCTGGTCGGGAATAAAAACCCACTAACTATAGTTGGTCGAAAAGGAAAATTTATCGACCTTGGTTGGTCGGAGACATTTTATAAAAATAAGAAAGTGATCGAGCAACATTTTTTATACTCGTAAATTTTTTACTAAGTTGGTCGACAAATAAAACATCATTTTTTATCAAATGGTTACCACAAATTCAAACTAGTCGACAATAAGTTGATCGACAAACAACACAATATTGTTATCTTTTTAACAGATACATATGCACATATGTAAAGTATTTTACAAGACAATAGAAATTAAGATTGCGAACAAAAATGAAAGTCTTTCATTAAAATAAAAAACAAAATACATCAGGAATGAAATACAAATTTATTACATCAATATTCCCATTCTATTGGTTTCTTCCCCTTTGCTTTTGAAACAGGTTCCTCGCCAACAGGTGGATCATTTAAAGCAAGAGGGCAATTTATGAAGTTAAGATCTTTGAGCATCCTGATATTCCTCACGGATGGTCGATCTAGGAGGTGCTCGATAAAGTATTTGTTCATTTGGGGGCTTCTATTACAAATATATTTGTTCATTTGGTGGCACATTCTTATAACATCATGCAGTCGAGCACCAACATCAACTTCACAAACTCACACGGAGGCGTATTCAAAAGTCAGGAGGTACATTCAGAAGTTCAGGAGGCATATTCAGGAGTTATTATGCACATACTATTGAAGTTCAGAAGTCAAATTTAGCATCTACAGCACTGAGATCTTTACTACTACTATCCCGACCAATATTGAAGAAGAAGTTGTATGAAAATGTTTCGAAGTCCACCACTAGCTTGGTACTAATCAGATTGAAGAGTTGGGTTCAAAAGCTAGTATGTTACTCGACAAAGTATTCAGAGGATCATAAATCAGAAGAATCAAGCACGTGAAGTTAGCACTCAATGGCTCGGCACAGGAGGCAGTTGGTTGGCTAGCGAACCAATCAACATACTTGAAGATTATGACAAGCTACAAGCTGCATACTATGGCATGGCTGCATCCAAATTCCCAGGGGTGATACATAGCACACGGAGTTCCTCAAAATAAAGATTAGCAACCGTCGATCATCCTGCATCATATGTCGTCCAGGAGATAATGCACTTTATGTTGAACAAATCAAGAACGTAGATCAAGAATTTCACGAGCACCGAGCAACACTGCAGAATAAATACTCCATCCTTTCAAGTAAACCATTAAGCATGGAGCATTGGGGGCTTCTGTTAACGCAAAAATTCTCCATCTATGAGGACCAATCAGAAAAGGACACATGTCATCCTACGTGGCAATATTCGACACCCGAGGAGAGTTGGTCGGCATCCGAGGAGAGTTGGTCGGCACCCGAGGAGTGTTAGTCGGCACCCGAAGAGAGTTAGTCAGTACCCGAGGAGAATTAGTCGGCACCCGAGGAGAGTTGGTCGGCCCCCGAGGAGAGTTAGTCGGCACCCGAGGAGAGTTGATCGGCATACCAACCAGGAAGATCAAAGGATAACTATGCATTTAATGAGCATTAATGTACATTTATACTGTAGATGACAACACATAGCATACCAAGCAATTAAACAATTAGATTCGTTGAATGTAGACATAATGTATAAATGTCTACATACAATGAATCTCTTTATCTCCCATCACTATAAATACATGTATTCCCTTAGCCAAGAAAAAAAGGAGATAGAGATCCAAGAGAACCGAGAGACACCATACACAAGATCCACACATTTTTCTCTCTCTACACCACATTGTGCTATTGTAAACCCCTGGGAATAAAATAACAGTGGACGTAGGCTTTTCCTTATAGCCGAACCACTTTAAAAATCTTTGTGTCTCATGTGCTTGATTGGATTGCTTTTATCTATTTATTTGTGATCATAAAAATGGGATTCGGTCTAAGTTTTTGCATCAACAATGACATAACTATAATTAGTCTCAGTTTTGATTCCTAACTTATCTAATAGTGATATAATTATTCTCAAAATGAAGAATCTAAATGTTTCATGTAGTGCTAAAAGTTAAAATAGAAAAAAAACTGAGTTAGGCACTTTGATGAACATTTCATGGGACAAATGAAAATATCAGACATGAATATCCGAATCGTAAAGTAGACTCCATAGTCACGACTAATGGTGATGAACACATCCGGGTTTTTTTCCCAATAAACATTTTTTAAAATAAATCGCAGTAGGAGGTAAGTGATACCTAAACCAAAACTTCATGAATAACTCGAGAGTCTGAAAAAAATCACAAATATAACTAAATGAAGAAATCTACATCAATAATAACAAATGTAAGAGAATCAATTTTTGTTTGCACGCATGAATAATAACAAATGTCACTTAACATTAGGACACAAACAAATCATGATTTAGTCCACTTCTTATAAACAAAAGTACAACATGTTCCCTAAAGGTTATTAACAACCAAATAATAGATATAGAGAATATAAGGTAAAAGGTATACCTGGGTTTTGATAGAGTCGAATCTGATAAAAAATTAACAACAAAACATATAAGTATAAAGTAGAATCAAAAGCCCTCAATTCATTTAAGTAACAACAATGCATTAAGTATAAAATCTCACCATTGTACACTGATGCGCATATTATTTTTGCCTGAAATCCAACACCCCCATTTTGGAAAACCCAACTTTCTTATTTTAAAATCTAATACCCCGGTTCTGAAAACCCAAAAGCCCTATTTTAAAATTTAACCCCCCTAATTTGAAAACCCCATATTTCTATTTTGAAAATCCAAAGGTGAAATAGAAATCCCTATTTTCATACGAAAAAAATAAGAAAGCCCTAATTTTGAAATCAATTCAACAAAAACACTATTGATATTCGTAGATCAGGCAAAAATCATTGATCTATAAAACGATAAGCTAATCTGAAATTAAAATATTTATGTCAAAGCCCAAGTATTTTTCTCAAACCCAAATCATATAGCTGAAAAATCTAATCTGGACACATAAATTCAAAACCCCAAATTTTTTTCTCAAACCCAAATCGTAAAAACAATGCTACTGTAAAAACATGTGTTTGAAACCTAACGAAGAAATGAAAAATAAAAGTAGGGGAGAGATTACCTGTCGGATGCAGGTGGTCGATAAGGATGGTAGCGTGGTGACAGCGTTGGAGTCTTTATGCCTCAGATTTAGGTTTGCTCAAGATGCGGGTTTGGTATGGTAAGAAAGTTTGCATCGGTAGGAGGGGAAATGGGTACTTTATAGTATAGTTACTAATTTAGCCCAAGTTTTGAATTAAAGTAAGAGAGTGATATCAATTTGGAGTGAAGCAAAAAGAGGGGGAAATCAAAATTGAAGGGGTAGAAGAGTAAAATATAATAAATCAATCTCCACCCTTGATTTTTTGCCTTGATGGATTAATCTGGACCCCTACTTAGCTTATCCCACTTATGGAATAGTAACAAAGTTCTACTCCTTATTATATAGATATATGCCTATATTATACATTGTATAAGGAATATCAAATTTGGGCTCTAATGGAGAATATATTTACAAAGAAGTTTTCTTTATTGCAAACAAGTTTTCGTATAAGGAATCTTCGATTTCCTTATGTATACAAAGAAGTTTTCTTTATTGTAGCTCAAATTTAGGCTCTTATAGATGAGACATAAACCTAATGGACTTTTAACCATATGTATATATGCTTATATTATACATCATATAAGGCGCTGTTTTTTGTGATAGAATCATTTTGTGATATAACTTTATATAGGTATAGTTATATAAATTTAAAGTGATGGTTGGCACCAATTCCAGGAAACAGTGGATCCAGTCAAACTCGTGCGTGAAAGGTGAGAGCTTGCGTGAAAAGTGACTATATTATTAGCTAAATTATCCAACTAGCTCTCACGAGTGAAAGTACCCAGAGAGGTTTCAATATGTGTAGGAATAAAGGATCTGTCACTAAATAAAATACAAATTTTAGAAACAGGGATTGCCTTCCTCACTTAAATAGTCTGCCCAGTTTTCTTTTTTCTCAAATGAAGTCGGAACAATTTTCTATTTCCTGGAATTGCTGCCAACCAGATCAGGAGACAATGATTTTACATACCAATATATAATTTTATATAGGTATAGTTGAATTTAAAGTGCTCTTTTTTTAAACAAAAGCGTTTTTTTTAAATGTGTTGTTTTATTTGGGTATAAATTGAATGGGACCGAGACCGAATGCGACTCGCTTAAAAACCGAACAGGAGCGAGACCGATTATTTTGGTACGGTCTCGGTTCATAATTTTTTAGGATCAATTGATGTGGTCTGATCCAAAATATACCTCAAAATCGAATCGAATCGGACCGCGAATATCCATAATAGATGGGTGTGAACAGATACTGTGAATGCTTTAATTACCATAAAGCTAATGACAACTAAGGGTGAGGCGTGTGAGTTTCTCCAACTAACAAACATGTGAATAATGTGTGCAACTAACATATATCAATATCCAAAAGAGTGACTGGTCAAGGCTCCTGTTCTCAAGGTACTCATAAAGCAAAAGCCGCCTTCTTCCATCCAAGCAGAATCGATCAACTTCACAAGATTCCAATGTTGCACATCTGAAGCTATTAGCACTCCACTCAATTCTTTTAGCAGTTCGTTTTTAATTACAATTATATTAAATGATAATATTATCTTTTTTGATAATTACTAATTTTTTAATATCTTCTCTTTTTTTTCGTTCAAGGATCAAAGGTCCACTTACCTATTAAAAAGAAGTCTAATAATCATTATTTTTTTCACTATTTTTTCTTTAAATAATTAAACACAATTGTTTAATTAAATAATACCATTCACACTTTAAACCTATTATTTATTTGATTTACACTAACATACTTCTTTATTTCTATTTTTTACTAATCACGAATACGAAATCTTTTTTTTTACCAATATAAGTGACGCGAGACGACATGACACACGAAATCTTTTTTTTAACTAACATTAAGAACACGACCAAATTAAAATGAGACACGACACAGAATGGTACGAAATCTTATATTTTTGTTTGTTAGGAAGACAACCCAAATAAAAAATAACATCTTGTGTCGTGTCATGACCTGAAATATAGTTTCTTTTACCTATCAGGTCGTGTCATGGCGTGCCATGTCATGTCCTTTTTATTTTGGTCGAGTTCGTTTTCAGTATAAAAAATAACATTTTGTGTTGTGGCACTTTTAATTGTGTCGTGTTCGTGATAGATAAAAAATCATATTTTATGTTGTGTCATGGCTTGCCATGTCATGTCATTTTTATCTTGGCTCAGGTTCCTTTTTAAAAAAAAATCATTTTACGTTGTATCAGGTTTACTTGGATTGTCTTCGTGATAGGTAAAAAAATGAATATTTCAGGTCATGTCTCATAGTGTCACTTTTATTTAAATCGTATTCGTGTTGGGTTAATAAAAAAGCACAACATGACACAACACATTCTTTTTTTAACTAGACATGAACACGACCTAAATAATAGTGTCAGTCATTTAAAAAAAAGAAAAGGGCACGGCTATTCACAATCTTATTTTTTAAACACGATATGGTGTAACACTAAGAAATCTTATTTTTTTAACCTTATACCAATATGATACAAAATCTAATTTATTTTTCAACCTTATACCAATACGTCACTTTTATTTGGATTGTGTTCATGTTTGGCTAATAAAATTATTTTTTTTAACTAGACATGAACATGACCCAAAGAATTGTGTTGCGCACACGATCCAAATAAAAGTGACACTATACGACACGACTTGAAATATTTTTTTTTTACCTATCACAAAGACAAAATGTTATTTTTTATTTGGGTAAAAAAATTAAAATTTCGTGTCGTATTGGTATAAGGTAAAAAAAATTAAGATTTCGTTTCGTATTGGTATAAGGTTAAAAAAATAAGATTTCTTACTATGTTACACCGTGTCGTGTTTTAATTAGGTCGTTTTCGTGCTTGGTAAAAAATAGAAATAAAGAAGTATGTTAGTGTAAATCAAATAAATAATAGGTTTAAAGTGTGAAAAATATTATTTAATTAAAAAATTGTGTTTAATTATATAAAGTAAAAACAGTGAAAAAAATATGATTATTAGACTTCTTTTTAGTTGACCGAAATAAAGGAAAGAGAATATGTTAAAAAATTAGTAATTGTCAAAAAAGGGTAATATTGTCATTGTAATTAAATGTGAAGTGCCAGAACAATTGTGGAAGTGCCAATAGCCGTGCCCATAGCTGAAATGGTAGAAATCTCTGTGATAAACTGACTCTTCCCTTGATGTGTTGCTGCTGAAAGTTGCTTCACAGCCACTATTCTCCCATCATTTACTTTCCCTATAAAGTAATATAATTCAGAAATTTAGAAAAGTGGAAAAATAAACCACAACTTTATCTTCCCATTAAAATTTCTAAGCATGTCGTATATCACAAATTATGATGCAAACATATAGATTGCTTGGTAAACAAGTCCAAATCCCCCCTCTCCTAGTTAATTTGAAGGACTAAAATCTTCAGTTGCAGATTTTAACTCAGCATAACCATAAGTGTTCGGTTTGCGGCCCATTCCTAGAAATTTAGTAAAAATATGCAAAAGAAAATCATATACTATATAATATTGGCATTATGGACTATAACATAAATCATTGAACTCATGTCCCCCTCGGAATGTCCCCATTCCTCTTTGTCTATGGCAAACCTTGCCATCTCCCAATGTTTATGGTAAAGAAGTCTTCATATAATTGGTCCACGTCAGCTGACTAATTTTTGTATCAATAGAAGCCCCCAATGTTTAACAGTTGAGTTTTGGTATGAGAGTGTGGAACATTTAACACAAAATGGCCCGGGCACCATTTTAATATGAGAGTGTCTCCATCATTTAGTAATTTTCCCTTTAGACTTGTCATTTGAGCGCGAAATGGTGAACTTTTAAATATTTTGAATCTGCGACAGACGCTTGGGTATTTGCATCTTTTTCATCATTTAATCGCCGAAAACACAATCGTCTTTTCTAATAATCATTTCTTTTCCTACTTCTCGATGTAAGGCGTTTAGAAGTGACAGATATGGATCGTCATCTACTTTTTACCTCCAGATTTCTAAACTCTTTATCTCCTCATTTTATCCTTGTACTGTCGTTCTTTCTGTCATCTGCCTTGGCAGTTTTCTCAATCCCTCTGTAAGAACTTTTTCTTTCTTCTTTCTTTGCTTTAGCCACCATGGTTTATCTTATTGAATCGTTGGATACGTTCCGAGCTGATTTGAAGATTACCTCTTGGGTTATTCTAGAAGAACCTCCTTGCCCTTCTGATTTATTTTCTCTAGCTAAGGGACACTAGTTTCCTTCCCTTTTTGTAGCGGAATATGGCTTTTCTTTTCCGCCTAATCCCTTGTGTTTGGAGTTCTGCCAATATTTCAATATTGTTCCTGCAAGAGTAGCTCCAAATGCATGGAGGGTAGTTAATGGCGTACATAGGTTAAACCAAACTCATGGAACTCATTTAGGTATCCTTGATATTATGTCTTGTTATAAATGGGTTACCAGAGATACCACATTTTATTTAGAAACTAGGTTTTTCAATAGAGCTTTAATGGTCAATCTTCCCGATGCTAATAGGGACTATTTTGATTATAGAGTTGTGATGAAAAATTGGCAACACCCCCCATTAAAAGTAAATGATGTTTACCAAGGTCCCAGATGTCCACTATATGGTAATGGTATAGGTTGTTTTTAATTTTTTAATTTAGCTCTGTTTATGTTTGATGAAATGCGTCACTGATATTTATTTTATTTTTTGCAGTTGATAACAAAGGAAAGCCCCCAAAAGAGAGTGACATTAATATAAAAGATTTAAAACTCATCTAGGGTTTGCATCAATTAGTTGTTGGGGAGCACGTTAGAGCTGCTTCTTATTTGTTGAGATACAAAAATACTACTTCCTCTTTTATTGGTCGTCCTCTTGCCCCTCCTGTGATAATTGATCTTGATCAAATTCCATCATCTCAAGCCGACGTGAAAGAATCTTCTTCTGATTTGGGTACCTCTATTACTGATTTGATGATGAAGAAGAGGAGAATGCCTAAATTCTTTGCCAAAGATGCTCTTGGAACTGATGGGGCAAAAAAGAGCAAAGGGGATGTCCCAGCTGAAGGGACGAAGAAAATGGATAGTATTCTATCTAAAGGAATAATTCCAACTGTCAAGGAGGTCGGAAGGAAACCACCTGTTGTCCCAAAAGAGGCAGCACCTTTGATTGAAGGTGTTGCTATTACACAAGAAGAGGCAGCACCTTTAATTGAAGGTCCTACTTTAAGGAGATTGAGGAGAGGTCTTGCAGAAAGACCTATAGAAATCGCTGCTCGACCTTCTAATGTTGATGATCTTTCTTTGAGAGCTAACACGCCAGCTCTCATTGCTCCGAGTTCGGCCAAAGGTTTGATCAAGTCTTGGACCATTCTAGAATATCGAGTTGCTGAGGGTTCCCTTTCTCGGGAGAAGGTCACCGACGTAGCTGCCCAATATACTGCGTCAGTAAGTATCATCATCCTTACTATTTCATCTCCATGCACCGTGTTCATATTCTGATCTGAGCTCCCTTTCTTTTGCAATTTATGATGTGTTTTAATAGTATCCTGGAGAAAGATGAGGCTATCAAGGTTTTAACTTCCTCTAGTGGGGTGGAAGAAGCTTTTGCTAGGTTATCACAATCTTTGAAGGACTCTCGATAGAAGTACGCGAAAGATAAAGCTGCTTAGGAGAAGCAACTTCTATCTACAGAGACAGCTCATCGACAAGCTGATACAGCTCAAGGCCAAGCTGTAAATGCCTCCAAGGAGTTGGAGGAACAATTAAAGGTCGTCGTTTCCAGCAAGGAAGAAGCTGATGGCAAGCTTGAAGAGGCTGAACGGCGTAAGAAAGATCTGGAGGAGAAGGTGAAGCTTGCTAAGGGATATACTTCTTCTGAGAAAGTGAAGAGAAAAGATGCTGTAAAGAAGTCCTTTAGCTCTGGTTGGGACAAAGGATGGAACAAAGCCTTAACTGATATTACTTGCCAGATGGAGTATGCAAGCTTGAAGTACTTAAGAGATGGATGGGTTGTAGAATTGAAAGAGTTGAGTGTTGCAGATGATTCTGAATTATTTCAGAAACACATTCATGGCCCTCCTCCTACTATTGACGAAGAAGAAGATGAAGCTGCATCTGATGAGTCCTCTATGATGATAGTAGAATAAGTACATGTTGTCTCTATTCCTTAACCCTCCAAGCAAGTTCAGCAAGCAACTTCTACCGAGCAACGCCATCTGCCCTTCGAATAACAAACTCCTTCATCTAAGCCAGCTAAAGATGTTGTAGGGAATAAGAAGAAGGTGTAAAGTTGTTTGGCTCTTTTATTATGTTGGTTTTCTCTTTCAGGTGTAACTTTGGTTGTACTTACTTCTCCTGTCGATCAATAAAAAGGACTTCGTTATTTGTTCTCAATTTCTCTTTTAATTGCTCTGTCTGTATCGTTGTTGATGCATTTTTATTTTTCCTTGCTAGTTTGTTGCCAGGATGGAACTCTTGTCAGCTCATGATACAAAGTTGATGAAAAAAATGTAATGATTATTTCAAAGTTGGTCACGCAGATTTTATTGATGCTTTAATAATTAATATCCTTGGACCTGATACTTTTGAGCGAGCAATTGATGCGTACCAATACTTAAAGTGTTTACTTGATCGTGATGTAGCCAACAATGTGGCCTATTATGAAATGATTGAAGACCTCTAAGGAATGATCGAGGAGCTCTAACTTCAACACAAAGAAACCACTGCACTTCTGCATGAAATTTATGAGAAAAAGTACCAATAGTTGAGTGCTGATCGGGGCTATGACAAATATATCTCTGCCCATGAGAAGAGGGAAAGTGTGATGAAACTTGAGATCGAGGAACATAGGAATATTGCCAAGCTGTTGGAGGAAGGGAATATTGCCTTACAAGAAGAAGTGAAACAACTCAAATATGTTGCCTCATCTTATTCGGGAGCTTTAGTCCCAGTTAATGATGAAGGTTTTTCCTTTTTGGAAACTGAAAATGCTGCCTTGAGTGAAGAATTGGATGCTTTGAAGAGAGCCGCACCTACATCATCCACTCGTGGCAGAGCAAGGCCTTCTACCCGTGGTCGAGCAAGAGCTGGTCGAATTAGTATTGAAGAGACGAGGGCCTAACTGGCTTTAGAAAACCAATCCATTCAACTGACGGCAAAAAATCAAGCCTTGGCTGAGATGTCCAGAAAAATCCAATGTCTCAGCGAGAAACTTTCCAAGAAAAGTTCTGGCTTGGAGAGTAAAGAGAATTTTGTGAAGAAGCTCAATCAAAATGTTGAGAGATTGACATATTAATTTCATAAATAGCCTAGAGAATTTTGGAATGCGGGGTACAATGAAGCTCTATGCCATCTCGATGCTCGATTGAGATAATCAAACAATGAAGGGTACAAGCAAGTATGGTTGAATGCTCTTGGTGTGATGTGTCTTGAGATAGGAAATTCCCTGTGGGATTTGTACGAACCTGTTATTGACTTACGAGTACCTCCTTTCAACTTAGACATTAGTTAGATTCCAACTCGTGCCATACCTCAATGTTTGATCTCTAAGTACCTTGGTGATTACAATCTTCATGAAGATTATGAGATATCTCTACCTCCTCATCTGCTTGAGCGACCAAGTTCGAGAAATACTAGGATGCTACTGGATATGAATTTTATCAATTCTCCTTATGCTTTGGATGATCATCCCGCTGGGATGGAACCTGTGCCAAAATCATAAGGAAAAAAGCCAATAGAATAGGAAATTTTTATTGAATGAAGAAAACTTCATCTTTTGTAATATATTTTCCTGTATATGATGCGAAGAAATTTATATATTTATGCACTCTTCTTTCCTTGGAAATAGTTTTTAAGATGTCTTTCTTATAACATATCGATGAATGCATATATATCTATAAAGGGACAATTCGTCCTATTTTGTTTTATTTTCCTTGACAATGGAGCTTCCCCCACTTGCTTCCTAGTTGTAGTGACTTGTCACCCATAAATGCCTAAGCATTGAAATGATTTTTATCCCATGATCTTGCTAAGTTGTAGTAATCTTTTCAGGATTACCTTGGTGCCTAGACAGTGGATGCCCCGTGAGGTCACCCATCTTCTTACCTAGTTTGGGATGCCCCTTGAGGTCACCCATGATCAAACGAGCTGTGCCTTGTATGATTGTTATCCCAACATTGTTGGTTAAATTTATTGGTGCCAACCAACCGTGGTTGGTGGTTGCTGATATGCCGACCGACCGTAGTTGGTGGTTGCTGATAAGTTGATAAACCTTAGTTAGTGTAGTGTGTAGCCCTAGTACTCCAAAAAAAATTTAAACAGAAAGAATATGGAGAAAAATATCATCTTTATTCGTATTGAAAGAAATGTGGTACATGTGAATCTGTGTTACTGATAATATTTACGCAGGTGCTCCGCATTCCATGCATTTTTTAATTCTTCTCCTTCTAAGGTTTCTATTTTGTAGGTCCAGGGTCGAACAACTGTAGTTATCCGGTAGGGTCCATGCCAGTTGGCCTCTATCTTATTATGCTTCTAAATCACCTTCTTGAGAACATAGTCTCCCTCCTTAAGATCGCATTTCTTGACTCGTTTGTTGTAGAACATGGTAGTTCGTTGCTGGTAAGCTGCGTTCCTGATCGTCACATCTTCTCTTACTTCTTCTAGCATATCCAACTCTAAAAGTCTCATCAAATCACTTACAGGAGAGTTAAATTTAAGCACCCTATGTGTCGGTAGTCCCAATTCAGCCCGTGTCACTGATTCACTGCCAAAATCTAGCATATGAGGAGATTTACCGATTACTGTTCGGGTTATTATGCGATAAGCCCGTAACACATAATGTAGCTCGTTAATCTAATTGCCTTTTTTATCATCCAGCCATTTTTTCAACCCATTCAGTATAGTTCTATTTATCACTTCAGTTTGTCCATTGATGTGGGATGACCTGGTGCAAAATGGATCTTCTGGATGTTGGACTGGTGACAATATATAACGAACTCCTCATTATCAAATTGGGTACCATGGTCAGTAATGAAAGCATGCGGCAGACCATACCTGCAAATAATGTTCTTCCAAATAAACTGGTAAACCCTTTCGTACGACATGTCAATGAGAGGTTCATCCTCAACCCATTTGGTGAAATAATCAATAGCGACGACTAAATACTTGAATCTGCCTTTGGTGGTCGGCAGAGGCCCGACCAGGTCTATACCCCACATGGCAAATGGCCACGGGGAAGTGATGGGTGTTAACAATGCCTGGGTGGTTTTTCAAATTGAAGAGGAACATTGACATTTATCGTATTTCTTCGCATAAGCTGTACAGTCAACTCTCATCGTTGGCCAATAGTATCCCTGCATCGTTATCCTCTGCAGGAAAGTCTGTCCTGCTACATGATCTCCACAAGAGCCTTCGTAAATTTCTTTTATCAAATCTTTAACTTCTGAAGGATGCACACATCTCTATAGACCTGCTATGATACCCCTTCTGTACAAAACACCATTGTTCAGTACATACTGAGAAGTTTTAAACTTCAACCTCTTGGCTGCAAGTTGGTCAATTGGTATAACTCCTTCTTCGATATGTGCCCTAATGGGGTCCATCCAGGATGGTCCCATATCCAGGGTGATGAATCTCACCATTAAATCTTCATCTATGCTCCAGTCTGTTAGAATATCAATAGGAATCGTTCTTCGTAGTTCGGTGCGAGTAGCTGAGGCTAACCGAGCTAGTGCGTCAGCTCTCGCATTTTCTAATCTTGGTATTCTGATTAATTGGACCGCCGTAAGAGTGGACACAATCTCCATAGCTTTGGAGTGATACCTTGACATTAAGTCTCCCTTCGCTGCATATAACCCAATAATCTGATTTACAATTAACTGTGAGTTACTAAACACAATAACTTGCTCTACATTCAGTGTTTTGGCTAAACTGAGGCCCACGATCATAGCTTCATATTCAGCTTCATTATTGGAAGTTTTGAAATGAAAACGCAATGCATATTCCATATCCAGTCCATCTGGACTGTGAAGAATTATACTGGCTTCACTGCCTGTGGCACACGAAGAGCCATCAACATATAAATTCCATATAGGGATGCCATAATCAAATTCTTCGTCTAACAAACTTCCCTGATGGAATATTTGATACTTCCTTTTATCATCTCCTAACACTGGACTGTTTTCTGATGGTTCTTGCTACTCGACGCTTGTTCCCTTCGTTACCCCTATTGATAAGAGTTGATCGGGGATAGTCTTAGATGATTCCCTAACATCCATAAGTTGTTCTGTATTAGACCCTTATTGGTCGACAAAATCTGAGCAAGTGAATTTCGTAATGAAATCTGCTACCGCCTGCCCTTTGAGTGAGGTCCTTGGCTCATAAACAATATCGTACTCTCCCAATTTGACTGCCCAATACATCAGTCTTCCAAATTTTTCTAGCTTGTGCAAAGCCTATCTGAGTGATATATCAGTGTAGACCACTATGGTATGGGCTTGGAAATAAGGTTTCATCCACCTACTTGCCTCTATCAGTGCTAAGGATAGCTTCTCCAATCTGGGATATATTACTTCTGCTTCTCGAAAAGCTTTTCTCGTATAATACACAGGTTTTTGTACTCCGTCTTCAACTCTTATCAAGGCTGAGCTGACTGCAGTCTCAGATACAACCAGATATATGTATAATCTTTCTCCCATCACTGGTCGGGAAAGCAAGGGTGGCATCCCCAAGTATTTCTTCAGCTAGAAATGCCTGCTCGCACTCGTCATTCCACTCAGAAGTCTTTCTAAGCACCTTGAAGAATGGGAAACATTTATCCATCGCTCTGGAGACGAACCTATTTAGAGGTGCAACATGCCCCATAAGGCTTTTCACTTCCTTCTTAGTAGTTAGAGATTTTAGTTCTAACAGAGCCTTAATTTTATCAGGGTTTACTTCAATGCCTCGCTGATTCATAATATACCCGAGGAACATGCCTTATCGTATGCCAAAAACACACTTAATCGGGTTTAGCTTCATCTGATATTTCTCCAGTTGATCAAAAGTTTGGCTCAGATCAGCTATGTGGTATGCGACTTTCTTACTCTTCGTTAGCATATCATCGACATAAACCTCCATGTTGTTGCCGATTTGTTCTGCGAACACCTTATTCATCAATCGCTGGTACGTTGCACCTGCATTTTTTAGATCAAATGGCATAACATTATAACAATATGTACCCCTTAGGGTAATAAAATAAGTACTTTTCCTGTCTTCTGGTTTCATCTTAATCTGGTTGTAGCTAGAATAAGCATCCATGAAGCTAAAAAATTCATGCCTCGAAGTAGCATCCACTAGCTGATCGATTCGAGGGAAGGTAAAGTGGTCTTTTGGGTAGGCTTTGTTGAGATCTCTGAAATATACACACATCCTCCATTTGTTATTCTTCTTTTTTACCATCACCACATTATCTAGCCAATCAGAATATTTGACATCATCAATAAAGGAAGCCTTTTATAGCTTCTCCACTTCTTCCTGGATAGCTTGGTTCTTCTCTGGGCTAAATACCCTTCTTCGTTGTTTCACTGGCTTGATCTCCTTATTAACATTTAGCTCGTGGCACAAGAAGGCTGGATCTATCCCTGGCATATCTTCATGACTCCATGCAAAAGCTTGCTTTCTATGCCTTAAAAATGCCACTAACTCCTGCTTTATTGACTGGTCCAGTGAGGCGCCATTTTGAGTTGTTCGTTCTGGACGTTCGTTTTCTAGAATGATTTTCTCCGTGGTATCCGTGACCTGACCCTTCACAAGTTCAGACTCACCTCTAGGGTCCAGAGTTTTAATCTCTGCATCTTCAGGCTTCTCTACTTGATACGTGGTGGTCTTTTTCCTGGCTTCCTCCAACTCCTCCTGCTTGGCAGATGAATAATAGCATTCTCGAGCTACTTTTTGGTCACCCTTCACAACTCCAACTTCGAAATTGGTCAGAAACTTCAGGCATTGATGTATCATGGATGTCACTGCCTCAAACTTTTTCAGGCCTACCCTCCCCATGATTATATTGTAGGATGATTGGATATTTTTATCCATTACGAAAAAGCATACTTTTTCTATTCTGTAAGTAGGCCAGGTACCAATAAGCGTATCCAACTTGATCGTCCCAAGTGGAAAGACTTTCTCGCTAGTGAAGCCAAGGAGGGGCCTGTGATATGGCTCTAATTGGGCTAACTTCAATTTCAAGCGGTCAAAGCAAGGGTAGAACATGATATTTGCAGAGCTACCATTATTTACCAATACTCGTGAGATCACCACATCCTTCATCCTCATCTTGACAACCAAGGGATCATCGTGAGGATATACGACACCTTCCAGATCATTTTTGGAAAAACCAATGACCAGTTTATCCTTGTTCATCTTCCTTGGGCGGTCATCTTTAGACAGATTTTTGCGTTGTGTATAAGAACAATATTGGGCCTCATTGAGGTAAGCTTTCCTTTCAGCAATGTGATCCCCACCTTCTGCATCTCCACCTGTAATCACATTACATTCAAATGATCCAAAATGGATTAAAAATACCTCGCGTTCGGGTTTCCTTGGCCTTTTGGGAAGGTCGGAATAATCTTTTGGATCATCTTCATGGTCCCTTTTCTTATCATCTTTTACTCGGCAAGGAGATTTAGACCCTTGCTTTCTTTTTTCGTTGGCCTTTTCATTATTCTGACGATTAACGAACCTGCTCAATTTTCCTCGTCGAATAAGTGCTTCGATCTCATTCTGAAGAGCTATGCAACGCTTGGTTATATGGCCGTGATCTATATGGAACTCGCAATATTTGGACTTATCCCTCTTGTCCGGGGCTGTCCTCATTTTCTCCGGCCAAGTTAGCTCCTCGCTGTTCTTGATCTCCTCCAGAATATGGTTGATATCCACTTTTAAGGGAGTGTAATTCCCATACTTCCTCAACTGCTCTAGAGTTTCCTTGTCTTTTGGATGCTTGCTGCCCCTATTGTGCTTTTGATCTTTCCTATCAGTTTTAACTGCAACTTTTATCTCTACTTTTGCGTTAGTATTCTTCTTCGCATCCATGGCCTCTTCGGCGTTCATGATCTTAGCTGCTTTTGCCATCAGTTCCGCTATGGTCTTGGGGGGATCTTTGGCGAGTGTATAGTATAACTTATTGGGTAACAGACCACTCATCAGATCTATAATGGTTGTCTTCTCCTCATAGTCAATTACCTCAAGTTTTTCATTATTAAAATGAATGATATAATCCCTGGTGTTTTCCCCTATTTTCTGCCTTACACTCAGTAGGTGTGCCACTCTCTTCACTGGCTTCTCCCTGAAATAGAAATTCCATATGAAGAGCTCTGCCAGCTAATAGAACGTAGCAATTTAACCCCGAGGAAGGTTGTGGTACCATATTTGGGCTGACCCAATTATATTTCTCGAGAATGCTCCGCACCTCATCTCATTAGGAACATCATAGATATCAACAGCAGCTTGGTACTGCTCTATGTGAAGGACATGATCAGTTTTTCCATCGTACTTAGGCATTACTACAGGAGCTTTAAATTTTGATGGTGTGGGAAAATCCATAATTTCATGTACAAAGGGTGATCCCTTGACGAAAGTTCTTTGGAGAGGGTTCCTGGCCTTAGCCATTTCCCCTAACCTATCTTCCAACCTTTGAATGGAGACCTTCCATGCGCTATTTCTAGCCTCGGACCTATTTGTTCGAGTAATGGATCATGCTGAATTCTCCTTTTGGGATCCTTCATTACGATTTGTTGGTCGTAACGGGGCAGAACCTTCCCTTATATCATTTGGTCATTGATAATTTCTCAACGCAATCCTAGGAGGGTTTCTATTCCTTCTAGGGTCCAAACGATCAAAGGGAGAGGCTCTGCTCAGCCTCTCCAGAGCGCTTGTTCGTTCTGGGGCTAAAGTAACATTACATTGAGAATTTGTAGCTCTTATAGAAGAGGTCCGACCAGGCTCATATAAGGGATCATTGGTCCTCTCAGTATGATGAGTACGTCTGGTTCTTGAAGACGGCAGATGGGTGGGTCTCTGGACGCTTCGTTGTCCTGACTGGGCAGGCGCACCATTACGAACAGTTTGAATGAGTTGACGCATGGTTTCTTGCGTATCTGTTTACCCCTGGGCTAAATTGGCTACCATGCCAGTGAGATCTTTAAGAGTTGGTGGAGCAGATGGATTGAGGGGAACTCGGTCATTGTTCCTGTTACTGGATTTTGGGATCTCAACCATTTGTGATGAATTTTTTAATGAAAATTCCACGTATAGTTGTTCCCATAGACGACATCAATCTGTTAATGTAAAAAACTAGATTTGATCTAATTAATTAATCACAGATAAATATAAAATAAGAAATAAGACAGAGAATTTTTAAAGTGGTTGAGCCTTATGAAAATGGAATACGTCCATTGTTTTATATTACTAGATGTCTTTGCCTTAACGTCGATCAGAATTGCTAATCATTAATTACCCCATTATGGAGGGTGTTACAATGTATTTATAGCCTTGGGTCTGTCAGTATGAATTGACGATATGCCGTTATTTAATAGACATATACATCTGTACAATAATAATGTTCATTAAATTCGATGTTCATTGAATGTGCAATTGTCACTTGATATTCCTGGCCAGATGCTCTGAACGTTGAGTAGTTCGGCACGCTAAGTAGCTCGGGGTGATGAGTAGCTCGATGCTGCGAGTTGTTCGGTGAGCATTTTCCACGTAAGAAGACACATGTCTTCATATAATTAGTCCACGTCAGCTAACTAATTTTCGTATCAACACTTAGTTTGTGGGAAATAATTTAATTCTCAATCCATCCAAAACTAGACTAATTATTACTTTGTCATAGCAATCTTTAAATAATTTTTTTATTTTTTATTTTAATACATTAGTAGTTTTTAATTTTTGACTATAATATATCTTAATCAGTTTACTTTAGTACATGTTCATCACTAAATATAAAAATTTATCCACTAAAAGTGATCTTTGGTGACTTTTGGCTAACATCACCAAAGATCACTTTCAATGGAGAAATTTTTATATTTAGCAATGAACATGTACTAAAGTAAACTGATTTAGTGGTATTAAAGTATAAAATAAAAAATTAGTAATGTATTAAAGTAAAAAATCTCATAATTTTTTACGACAAAAATATTAGATGTATTTAATTAATTAAAGTTAGATATTTTTACTTTTGCTTGTCACTTTCCCTATATTGAACCAACACATTTTGATTCTGGTTAAGAATTCACTAGTCACATGATAGATGGATTAAAATTCGTAGTAAAATATATCCTCGCAATCACATTCTTGGTAATCATTATTTACCTAAAATATTATCGTGATTCAAACCAGTTGCAAATTAAAAATAGGGAGAAGGGGGCTAATTATTTATTCTTATGAAAATCTTACCTGAATATAAATATAAAAAACACTGTCTCCCATTACTATACTTATTAATAGAACTAAGAGAATTGTCTTCTACAAAGAAAATCTGTTTCTATTAATTATGGGAGAGGTGTGGTTGACAATTATTTTTTGGTGTACACCTAAATTGCCCATCTTACCCTCATTTATTTATAATTACCCAGTATTATATTTCGTATAATTACAAACAAAAAAATCTACTTATTAATAAAAACATGGAAATCTTGTAAATATATATCTGGTAAAAAGTGCATTATATGCTATGCTTACTTCTAATATAAAATATGATATTTCAAATGTATTATGTGTTCCACAATTTCTCAGAAATATAATATCGAAAAACAATTTGAATATAGAAACCAAAAGTTGAGAATTAGTTCATAGCCTCCTAAAAACTAGCTATAATACTAGAGGATCCAACTAAAATCAACGAGACATGGTTGACGCCCAAAGGACTTGTATACTAATTTCGAAGTCACAACTTGTCTAATGGAAAATTAGATGAAATGGGACATTATATTAGAAATGAATATTAAGCACATTATAGTCTCCGTTATAAGAAAAATGAAAGATAAAAAAATGAGCAAAATATATGAGGAAAACAGAAGATCTAGTCCTTAACAATGTGTTGAACTAAGAAATAAATATTAGTACAAAGTATCATAGTTTTCAAAACATATAATTGTAAATTTGATGTGAGCCATGTAGAGACTACCTAGGCAGGAAAAGTTCCAAACAATTCATTGTAAGACGATCTCTGCATGTAAAAAACATATGAACAAGACATAGTGAACGAATGAAAAATATATATCAGAATATACGGCTTAAAGATTTGTTCCCTGAGAGTGCGCACGATCTTGATGGATTAATTTTCTAATTAAATTCCCCAACATAACTACAATTTTAGAAAATTTTAATTCCTAATTAAATTATGTTTGCATAAGCTAAATGATCCAAACACAAAAGTTAAATTAAACATGCAATCACGCGTAGAAAATAAGGAAAAATCCTTTTAAGGGCAAAACCTATATTCAACTTTTTAAAACGTTTTATGAGATAGTTCATTTACAGACTACTTAGACTGACTGAGTATAACGTATAGTCTTCACAAAAATCTTAAGAGAATGTCTCAATCTAGAGTCGTCCACAGGTCGCGATCCATCCTTGGTATTCACCGATCAACCTTTCTTCCTTCTTTCAGTAATGATCACTCGAGTCACAAGTTCACCCGTAGAGAATCCTCTACACAAGATGTATACAAGATATAAACCTCCTACGGTTTCAAAATGATTCAAAACATAAATTTGGGGATATAAAGTTATACATTAAAAGTGTTTTGGAAACACAAATTATGAAAACTTTTGCAACAAATATGCAGGAAATAATTTTTCAAAAGTCTTATAAAAAATAGGTTCAAAGTAGGTATTTATAAGTCTGGCATGAATTTTGAGGCAACGGATCATTTGAACAAAAATTGAAGTCATTCGAACGAGAATAGAATTTCATTTTAACGAAAACTTCAGTTCGTTCGAGCGAGACTGCAATCTTGTTTAAACCAACTTCTAACAAGATTCTAACAAAGTAAGACATGTTATGAAAAGAATTTTCATTCTCATTCGTATAAAGTATAGATCTAACGAGCTACAAAAGCAAAGGCAATTTCGTTTGAACGAGATTCCACTCATTTGATCTAGGCCAAAAATAATTATTTTTAAAACATAAAAATCCAGCCTCGATTTTTCTAAAAGCTCATCCCAAATATAAATATGAATAATTACGAACTCCTAGAATATTTCTACCTTCATGATATGTAGAGAAGTCCTGAACTTAGAGATGTTGGAGTTCGATTTGACGTGTCATGCGCGTCGGTTTGTAACGCGATACGCCAAATATGCCAACGTGTCAATGAATGAAACTAAAAAGCTTAAGCTAATATATTTGCGCTTACAAATATCCACTTTTGGCTATTCCTATACAAAACTAACCGAAACCCAGATTACAATAATTACCTCTCTATGACAAAGACATCATAATACCCTTCCCAAACCCTAGAAATGGGACATACTAAAACTTTGTCTTCAATCTCATCTTGTTCTTCCCTTGGGAACTTTGTCTCCATCTGATGTAATATGTTCTTCCTCTTAGATACTTACACACATGAAGCAAAGAAAATACCCATGATGCATAAAGTATAGAGTTTGAAATATAAAATAAAATAAAACTCGTATTGCGTTCTCCCCCATAAATCAAACTCATCGTTATATCTCCCTCTTAATTTATTCTCCCCCTTTTTATCCAAAATAGACAAAGGACTAGAATCTAAACATGAAGTATAAATCATCACATATAAGAAGTAAGATATTATCATAATGATATAGAAATAACGCACATGTAATGATAATCTCAAAGGATTCACCAACTATTTTTGAAAATTTTCAAATTTTTCTCAAGTATATGAAAAGTCGTGACGTGTGATAATTGATTAAATTAAATTCTCAAGTTTCCAAGTAACCCTCATTTAATTAGATTCCTTAAACATGAATCTAAGGTGCGTGTGTCAATCCATAAATAAATAAAGCATGTGACACAAATATATGCTGAGACACAGATTTCAGGAAAAAACCCCTTTCAGGTAAAACCTTTATTTCACTATGAATATACAAGTCACAACTTACAATTACATAGAGAAATCTGTAATGGATCAACACGCAGCCAACCCACAAAGACACGCAGTCTTGAAATCAGAAAGAGAATACACGCAGCACCCTCCAAAGACTCGCAGCCCAAACAACAAAGGAAGAACCGCAGCTCTCCTCAATGACACGCAGTCATAAAACTTTGTAGAGACTCCCTCAACAATGACACGCAGACCTCGGTTGCAAAGATCTCTCCACAAAGATGAACAACAACAAAGTTTGTGTTCTAGGGTTCCAAAAGATTCACAAAAGCAATTGGGATTTTTGTGTGTGAATCAAAAAGATGTTTGGCAGATCAAAAATTGAAGTCTTATTGTGTTTGTACTCTTAAAGACGTTTTCTCAAAGACTTGAAAAAATATACCACCGAAATAGTTATATATATAGGAAATATGAATAGGTGAAAAAATATCACATGGATCTTATCGAGTTTATCCCAGGCGGACCGGTTCGGCTTGGAGGCGGATCGGTCCAACCTCGGATTGGTTCTTTTAAAATTGGACTTTATCGGTTCGCTACCAGTCCGAGGTCTACTGGATCTTCAGCAGGACGTATCGGTCCGGGTAGAGGGCGGACCGGTCTGGAGGCGGATCGGTCCGGAGGCGGATCGATCCGGTATAGAGGCGGACCGGTCCGGCTTCCCAGAAAAATAAAAACTTTTAAAAGCCTCATTTTGCTTGAAAAAACTTACTTCTTATTTTTATAAAAAACATTTTATAAAAATTTCCCAATACTAAATATGAACTTTAAGGAACTTAAAACAAAACTCTACCAAGTTCATTCTCGCAGAGGCTATGATGTTGAAGACGCTTTGATATTCGGATCCGTTGATGTAGGTGCGATCTTGAGTTTCTTCAATGGTGTAACGGCGTACGACATACAAATTGATAATGGACAAAAATGTCCTTACAAATCTCCCCCTATGTCTCTGCCGGTACATACATAAAATCAAACATCGGAATTATCAACCAAATAAAAATGCCTATACAAATCTACCCTTCTATGAACCCAAAACTGGAAAGATACAAATGAATAAGACTTCATCGTTTGCACTTCAAATCTTCAGGAATCGCAACGCTTTTCTCATCAGGGTGTGCACTTCAGAGATCATCAGATGGTACCTACACACATGAGATAAAGAAAAAATACCAAGTGACGTATCGAGTTTGAAATGAGATAAACAGATATGCCAATATGCTAATTGGTGATAAACAGATATGCCAATATGCTAATTGGTGATAAACAACTCAACACTTCAAAACTCCCCCTTAATGTGATAATTCTTTCTCCCCCTTTTTATGATGTCCCCAAATAGACAAATGAGAAGAATAAATCAAACAAGTAAAATCGGGGTGTTACGGTATACAAAACAGGGCATCAAATAATAGGGTAAACGTGCTCTTGCAAGGAGATGCTCAAACAAATCTTCACAAACTATTTTTGAATTTTTTACATTTTTCGTACAAAAATAAGATACCAATTTGAACAAATATGATACAAAAATCACACCATGGATTTAGACTCAAACAACCAAGTCATGGAAATGGAATGAATGGGTGTGAACACATTCGATAGGTAAATCAACTCAATCAATCATATGTGCACGATGCATACGTGTACCCCTAACGAATGAACATCAAAAGTATCCTTAGGTGAAAAGATTGTTGAATTTAGTTGACACCGTCTTATGCAAATCAACAAATCAAAGTCAAAATGATTTCCACACCAATAACGTCCAAAACTATTTAACACCGTTTCGAGAACTTTTCAAAGGACGTGCAAACCCATTGATATATCCATAAAAAACTCCCTTATATATATTAATGCAATTTTTATATCGAAAGAGGTACTAAAATCTCAACTTAGAGAAAACCTATTGGCCCAAATTTTTGGCATGAATTTCTTTTTATTGCCATACAATTTTTTTGCGTGGGCTCTTTTCAAACGGTGGCTTTTACGACGTGATTATTGTTCACTCGCAGCCCTTTCCCGTGTTCACTCATCATTTTTTCAAACTAAACAGTTAATTCCTCACGATCAATGGTTTTTACATGCACTACTTTTATTACTCTCGTATTATTGCACTTGGTTCGTTTTAAGGACAGGATTGAGATGAAAACACCCAACCAACATGTGATAAGTCAAGAACAATAATAAAACAAATCCGTGCATGTGTGCAATAAATGAAACTATGAGTCAAACATGTAGGAAGCAACACTTAATTACATCTTAATGACTCCAAACATTATAAAGCACAAGGATGAATTGACCTATTGTCTCAAAACACTATCAAATAGTCATATGAAAAAAAATGGAATGATGTTGTGACTTGGTCATCCTAAGTGTCCGTCCATAAATGGTGCAAGACAAAATACAAAAATCTTTTTGGATTTTCTAATATTTTATCAAAATAAAATCTTTTTGTATTTTTCAAAAAATTTATCAAAAACAAAAATTTATACAAAAAGTACACGTGTCATAACACTAGCAAACAAGTATAAATCATGAAACCACAACTAGTATATGACAAACATTCAAGCATAATCATCTATATGATATGGCAAGTGAAGAATCATGTGCAAGCAACCGGGAATCAACTTGTCTAAAATCTAGTGCTTCTAAAAGTGATTTTCTAACCCAAATAGATGTGAAACATCGTGTGGGGGCTTTGGAAACCACGGGAACACTAGACAAATTGATAATGGACAAAAATGTCCTTACAGTATAAGATTTTACAAATACAACACACCATGAATTAATACAAAAATAACTGAATCATGAATGCAGAATGTAGCAGTGTGAACATATTCCATAGGTTAATCAACACAGACATCATAACACATGTGCACGAAGGATTGAGATACCACTAAAAAAAATCTCAAAGTCTACCTTAGGTTTAAAAGTGGTGAACTCATGTGAAATTATCTAAACCTAATCAAAAAATTAAGAACGTAAGTGATTTTCGCACCAATGACACCCAAAACTATGTAATGTTTTTCGAAATTTATATAATTTGTGCAAACCCAATGATCTTCAAACTAACTCTCTCAAATCTAACATATATGATGATAAGCTCTGAATTATATTTGAAAATTTTAATGTGCATTTGTAGTGATGCATCAATGTTCAGAAATTGGCCTGACACTTCTGTTTTTATGTGCCTATAATCTTTTTAGGCTCTTTTCATTGCAATTGGTGACTTTGAACGAAAATAATATTTTTATCTTTCGGAGCTCCTTTCCATTGCTTAATATTTAACAAAGTTTCCAGAAAAATGATTTAAATCCGGGCAATGGTTCTTACATTAAAAACCTTTTATCTCGTATTTTACATTTGGTTCGCTTTAAAGTAAAATTGAGGTGAAAGTACTACGATCGACACGTGACAGGTAAGTACAATATTCAAATAAGCTCATGCTCGTGTGGATTAAAGGAGATAAGGAGTCAAACATTTAGTAAGTAACCTTCACATCACAACGTAATGAGGCCACACATTATTAATCACATATATAAAATAATGTCATGTCTCAAATACTATAAAACAGTCACGTGGGTATGGAATGAATGGGTGATCCGGACATCTTAAATGTTCATCCATATATGGATGGAAAAAAAATACAAAGATTTTTTTGAGTTTTTCAAAAATTTAATCATTATAAATCTTTTTTCCTCTTTCACATTTTTCTTAAAAATCGAAAATCTTTTTATATTTTCAAAAATTTCCAGATAAACAAAATTCTTTTTGGATTTTTCTAAAAATAAAAAATATAAATACAATCTAACAATTGCGATGTATAATATGAACATGATATGCACCCTCTGATAGAAAACAAGTCTCAACATCAATCAATAGGCCCATAGGAGTTCATAAAAGGAGATGACATCCTACGAAATTCCTCCTTCAAATTTTGTGAAGTCTTGACTAAATACTCAATTTGCTCTCAAAAATTATTAAAATCTCTCAGTGATGTGTGGGAGCATGCATAATAACATGTGTGGGAGTGCATCTGGGAACTCGTGTGTGAGCATACTGGGGAATATACCTATAGTATCCATAGCTTAAAACAATACTCTCTAAGGTGACATCTTTGTTTGAAATGAGAACAAACATAAATGGGCTTGGTTCCTTCTTCCTCAAAACGTCTAGGATGAGATCCCCTAGGTGGGTAAGGTTGAGGGCCATAAGGATCTGACACGAACTCAGGAATTGGCTCGAGTGCATCATGGTAAGTGGATGCACCGTCATAACCTATTCCTTGCTTCTTGACATTATCTAATGCGGGACAGAGGAACATCTTTTCAACCTTCCTAGATGTGTCCTCTAAAGTGACCTTCACCTCCTGGACACATTCGAGACCGCTCTTAAGTTGGGATACATAGGATTCAAGTTTCTCACTAGTCGCTAATGAAAATTTAAGATCTCCCATAATACTAGCCACAATGTGGTCAAATCGGTATTTTCCCTCCCTAAAACGATCAACTGCTCACATAAAGAAATCTTCACCTTCTTAACTTGACTAACCGACGCCTTATGCTCTTAAAATTTTCCCCTCCTTCTCCAAATCTAACACCCTAAGAGACCAATATTTATTTGCCTTTTTTATTTTCAAGGTCTCGATGTAAAGATCACTAAACGCCTTTTGGATATCACCTTCTCCTTCACTCAAATTTTCATCCTCGCTCTCAGTAGAATGACTCGAAAAATCATTGAGGCTTTCGTGTTTAGATATTTCCTCATCAACATGGGACAAACTAGAAGTGGTAACATGACTTGCCATGAACGCAATGCATGGTTCATGTGGTGATTCTACCCTAAATCAACTGACTCAATGTCACTATCGATAAAAGTGGCTTTATTTGCAATTTTTTTAATGTTTCTCTTAAGCCTCTTCCTCTTTCTCTCCCCCGCTCATGCCCTCATTCTTATTTTTATTTTTCTCAAAAATATTTTCTTTGGAAAATTTGACAAACTTTTTGAAATTTTTCGCAAACAGGGCCAACTCACCAAAATCAAAATCAACTTCAAATTTGGACTTACAAATTTTTTGTTTCTTCTTTTTCTTAGTTTGAGTTTTCAAAGTTGTCCTTATTTCCTTAGGTTTAATAGTTTTGGGGAACATATAAATCTCATATGTTTGAAGATCTCCTATAAGTTCTTCTAATGTAAGAGTGTCTAGGATCCCTAATGAATTAAGTACGATGACCTTAGGTTTGAAGTAGGTACGGAGCAACTTCAAATTTTTCTTAACAACTCTCGACTTAGGAATCTTCTCACCCAAATTAAAATTAGAATTAACTATGTCCGATACACGTGCATAAAACTCATCAAAAGACTCAGACTTTAGCATGATAATGGTCTCAAATTGGGTGGTCAAATTTTATAGCTTGGATGACTTTATATCATTGGTTCCCTCATGAGTGAGATGCAGGGTATCCCAAGATTGTTTAGAAGTGGTGCACGTTATAATGTGGTGGAACTAGTCAGGATTGAGATTGCAAAAATACCACCTAAGATGCAAGAGTGAAAATTACTCTACTTAAAGTCTTCATCTGTCCATTAAAAGACATGCTTAGAGCACTGTGGGTGGTGTCCACCCTCTTTCACATACTAACCAAACACGTTCATCAATGACTTTTAAACCAGATCTGAGCTTAGCTTTCCAATATGCATAGTTTGAACCATAAAAACGGGCATTAGATTATACAAATTATTCATTAAAATCTAGCCTTTTCAAGATCAAAAATTTTTACAAAAAAATTGATATAATTTTTTTTACGAAACAAGATCACACAGTATTTTTGTGTAACCGATTGTGATACCAATTTGAGAGTGATCACGATCTTAATGGATTAAATTATTTAATTAAATACGCCAACACAACTCCAATTTTAGAAAATTTTAATTCATGATTAAATTATGTTTGCAAAAGGTAAATGATCCAATCACATAAATTAAACTAAGCATGCAATCACACACAACAAATAAAGAAAAATCCTTTTTCAGGGCATAACCTATATTCAGTACTTTAGAACATTTTACAAGACAGTACACTTATAGACTACTTAGACCGACTAAGTATAACGCACAGTCTTCATAAAACTCCTAAAGAAAATGGCCCAGTCTAGAGTTATCCTCAGGCGGCAGTCCATCCTCAGTATCCACCGATCAACCTTTCTTCCTTATTTCAACAGTGGTCACTCAGATCACAAAGTTAGTCGTCGAGAATCCTCTCCATAAGATTTATACAAGATACAAAACTTCTAGGATTTCAAAATGATTCACAAAACATTTTTGGGATGTAAAGTTATGAATTTAAAGTGTCTTGGAAACACAAATTCTGAAATTTTTTGCAACAGATATGCATGGACTGTTTTTTCAAAAGTCTTATGAAAAATAGGTTTAAAATCTGACATGAATTTTGAGGTGGTGGCTCGTTCGAATGAAAACTAAAGTCTTTCGGGCGAGAATAACATCTCGTTTGAACGAAAACCTCAGTTCGTTCGAACGAGACTGTAATATCGTTTGAACCAACTTCTAATGAGCTTCTAACAAAGTACGGCATGTTATACAGAGAATTATTATTTAATGTTCGTTTGAAGTGGAGATCTAACGAGCTATAAATGAAAAGGAAATTTCGTTCGTACGAGATTCCATCTCGTTTGAATTAGGCCCATTTTTTTTCAAAGCATTAAAATCCAACCTTGGGTTTTCTAAAAAATCATCCCAAATATAAATATAAATAAGTAAGAACTCCTAAAAGATTTCTACCTTCATGAGATGTAGAGGAGTCTTGAACTTGGATATGTTGGAGTTCGGTTTGATGTGTCAGTGCATGTCGATTTGTAATGGGATACGCCAAACATGCCAACGTGCAAATATATACAAATAAAAAGTCTAAACTAACATATTTTCACTTACATTCACAAAACGTCCATGCGAGTAAAATTCAGGGAAAGAAAAATTGTCATTTCATGAATACAGTATATACAAAAGAATAATTAGAAATGAAGCTGACATTTAATCATTGTTTTGAGCCATAGTACCACTTCAGACCACTTGCTTTCTCCACATTTATTTCATAATTTGAAGTGGCTTAAGTTATGGAAACCCCACAAGCATATTTCATGCAATCCACCTCCTCCCTTTAACTCGTTGCAACATTTTTTTTTCCTGGAAACTAGAGTTTATTTATCCACTTGGTGAGAGGGAATCAATAACACTTTTAACAAAAATATTAATAATTCTAATAAAATAATAAAGTAAAAAATATTTATAAGAATACTATGTAATTATATATAGGTTTTTTTGTACTTTAATGCATTACTAATTGTTAAATCTCATTACAACATGGCTCCTTTAACATGTTCCTTAAATAAGTTATGTTTTATGGGAATAATTAGTATAAAACATGCCATGTTTTATCGCTCCTTAAAATATGTTCCGTAAAACATGCCATGGTCGGGACCGAACAGAGGAATATGGTGGTACTTTAAGTAAGTGTCTAAGAAACTCATCCACTCATGTGCTGCTGTGGCATTGACTAGCTGGTCTATCTTCGCTAGGGGAAACTATCCTAGTGGCAGGCCCTACTGAGGTCGATGAAGTCTATACAGACTCTCCAACTCTTGTTGCTCTTACGAACCACAACCGGATTCGAGAGCCACTTCAAAAATTAAACTTTTCTAATGGACCTTGCCTTCATAAGATTCCCTACTTCTTTTTCCACTTCCTTGACCTTTTGTGGGGAAGTTCAATGGGACTTTTGTATGAGCGACTTGAATATCGGATCCTCATGGATACGGTGGCAAGTGACCGTAGGATCAATTCTCAACATGTAGTAAGGTTCCCATACAAATACGTCTAAGATTTATTTTAGGAAGGTAATCAATCCCCTCGTCTCAAGGGTGATCAGTGTTCTTCTAATCAAAAACTTTCTCTTGAGTTAGATTTCATCAAAGGCAACCTCATCCTAATGTTCAACGACCCTTTCAATGGGTGGACCATGGTTTCCTCCACCCCTGGTGATCCGTGCCATAGTTGCTATTTTGATGGAGTAGTCCCATTTTGAACTGTTTCTAGAATAACCTCTTTCTCTTTCTTCTTTTCCTTCTTGGGTTAAATGATGACGATGTAGCATTTTTGAGTAATAACTTGATTACCTATGATCTCCATTATGCCTCGATCCATGATATACTTGAGCTTCCAATTGTAACTGGAAGGTACAACTCTCATGGCATGAAGCCATCCTCTGCTTAATATGGCGTGGTAAGGATAATTATATCCACTACCAAAAACTCTATTAGTTTTGAAATATGCCCTGCCTTCATTGGCATGATCACGTTTCCTAAGGGCATGGTCATTTTTCTCGCAAAGTCGACCACAGGGACGATCGTCTATTTAAGATTTGACATCTTGAGCTTGATTTTGTGAAAGAAATCTAGGTACATAACCTTTAAAGAGCTCCCTTGGTCCATTATTCACATCCTAGTTTGTAATTCTGAGGGTGATTACTAGTGCGTCATGGTGCGGGGTTTTTACCCACACTAAATCCTCCTCTGTGAAAATGATATGCTTGTTGTAATTGACATCTTATGGTCGACTGCGCTTGCCAGTCTGGATTTTAACGGGATTTATCTGGAAGGCCTCCATCACAGCTGTGACCTTCTTGAGATCCATTCGAATAACATTCCCTTAAACTTTCTTGAGGTCGGATACTTCGTGTATAATCGCGAACTCGTGTCCCATCTCATCATCTAGGACATTTTTTGGTTTCTCATCGCCATTAGTGAAGACCTGGTCAAACTTCTTCTCAATGTATTCATTCAAATGCCCCGCCTAGGCCAACTCTTATAGATGAGCTTTGAGCGACTTATATTTCTCTGTCTTATGCCCTCTTTCTTTATGGAAAGTGCATCAGAACGTGTTGTTCCTCTTGGTCGTATCCCCTCCCATATTCGTTAACCACTTGAGGAAGTGTTGATATTTGATTTTCACTAAAATCTTGTAGATTAGTTCCTTTAAAACTGTGTTGACCGTTTGAAAATCTGTAGAGGTTACTGTTCCTCCCTATTCTTGGCACCAGTTTGCTTCTTGGTCCCCTTCTTGAGGTTGTTCTCTGTGTCACCTCATTGTTTACCTTAGCGCAACTAGTCTTAGCCTGATTGGTGTGGACTACATCCTCCACCTTGGAATATTTCTCAATACGTGACATGCGATCATTAATAGTATCAACTTCCTTCTTGGTAAGGAATTGACACAACATTGACGTGTGGGTAGACCCACTTTAAGGAATCCATGACAACTTGCTACAAGTAATCTTGTACCTCATTGAACACTTTCGAATAATATTTGGAATATTCGTGCAAAGACTCATGTGGCTTATTTTTTATCGTGAGTGTGGTGACAATTATTATTCAATATAAAGAGATAAGAGAAGCACAATCACCAAGAAGAATAAGGAATGTAAAATGCAGATCACACAACAAGAGATGTACGTGGTTCAATAAAGGTGCCTACGTCCATGGTGGTGTAGTCCGTGTTATTTTTATATACTTTGAAGAGTGATTACAGATAATACAATGTGTCCTTTTCCCCAGACCTAGGGTTTATTATATACATCTCCATTCCAGGGAGTGGGGGTGTTGGACTCCCCCACGTTTTCCATATTTTCCTAGAACCCCTCTTAATGGGAACATAGGAGAAGACTAAATCATAATCGGTTAAGACATGAGGGGTCTAGACTTTGGGCCATTTACAATTGGGCTACTTGTCCAGACCCATCTTTCTAATTTCGGGTACCCACAATTGCCCCTAAGTTTGTTGGGACATACTTTGGGCTTAATAAATTTAAATGATTTGTCATAATTGTTCCTTTGTTTATCGTGCAACTCTTCCAGAGTTTGAGGACTGAGTTTAGGCGGCACTTGCTTTGTGGTCTGTGCATTATGATTAGCAGCACTCAGAAGCTATTCAAAGCAGTCATTTTTTGATCGTCGCTTCAACCTTCTCAGTACTCTCCTATTTTCTGTGAGCTCTATCGATTTACGTTCTCTTCTCTCAGTCTCCATTCTTATTGCTTTCTTGTCATTTGGGCTCGTGATTCTTAATCGTTCGAGTCGAGCTTTTATCTTGTAAGTCTCCTGTGCCTTCTCTTTGTATTTTCTCTTTGAATTTGTAGTTTTCTAAGGTTTCCCAATGGCAAAGATCGGTAATAGGTCAGTGTCTGAGTTTAGGAAGTTCTATAATATCCCGGAGTGGGTAGAGATTGAGTGCGCCTCTCCCCCTAACAATGTTAGAGAGATAGAGGGTGGCCATTGGATCCATGTATTGTTGCTTTCCCAAGGGGGACTCACTTTTCCTCCCAACCATCTGTTCTTGCACTTCTTTGGTTATTTCAATATTGTTCCTGCACAGTGTTCGCCCAATGTGGAAGATAATCAATGGTGTTCATAGAATAAATTAGTTATATGGTACCAAGTTAGGGCTCGCCGAGGTCTGCTTTTGCTATTCTTTTTCTCGAACTAGTTCTGGTGTTGTCTATCTCAAGGCCAGGAGTCTTGACAGGGTATTGGTAGTAAACCTACCTAATTACCATAAGGACTATTGGCAAGGGGGATTTCTTGCTAGAAATTGGCAGTTTGCTCCCCAGACTGAGGGGTCGAGATCTGATAGGTTCTCAGTCCCTTTTTATGGGGAAGAATACATAGGTAGACTTTGCTTTGTCCATTCAATTTCTTTACTGATTTGTGATCTTTATGACTTTTCCTGCTTTTTCTTCAGCAAGGTCGAAGAACTTGGAACCTGCTCTCAGCGAGGTTCGTCTTTTTGAGTTGATCAAGGCCTGGAATATCAGGGAGCCTTTAGCCGACGATGAGCATCTCCGATCTGCTGATTTCTTGCTCGGGTACAAAAATATCGGTTCCAGCTTTATAGCGAGGTTGGTAGACAGTATCCCTGAATTTGATACCTCTGAAGAGACTGCTGCTGATCCTATCCAGTTGGATGAGGAGGAGAGCAGTTCTGAGAGTGACTTTGTAGGCGGTGCTAAAGGAAATTTTGGTGAGGAGAGCTCCAGTGGCGATAGTTCTTCTGACTCAGAAGAGGCTTTTGAAGCCCGAGGCTCTTCAAGCACGTCCGGCAGTTCAAGCGAGGAGATGGTTACTCTAAGGAAAAATTTAATTCGGGATGATGATGATGATGATGATGATCATTTGCTCTTCGCTCAGAGGTCCAAGAAGCATAAGTCCAGCTCTGGGTCTGTAACTACTGGCTCTCGATCTTCTGCTCAGGAGCAGGAGAAGAAGAGGAAAGAAGAAGAACAAATGAGAGAGAGAGAGAGAGAAAAAAGGAAGAGGAGAGAAAGAAGATGGAGGAGAAGAGAAGGATAGAGAAAGATAAAGAGGAGGAGAGAAGAAGGATGGAATCGAAGATGAAGGTTGGGCAGGCCTTAGTCCCGGTGTCTGCATTGCCCGAGGGGGCCTCTGTTGCTATTTCTCCTTAGTTGGCCCTCGCGCTGCTCAAGAGGGCAGTTCTTCCTGCTAATCGCCAAAGGGCGCTGGGGTCTGATCAATTGGCCCTACAGGCTAGCCAAAGGCTAGCTTTGGTAAGGCCTTTTATTTTCTCCAATGCTTTATTTAGTGTTAGCTATTTCCTTCTCTTGATGTTTTTCTTTATTTTTACAGTTTGTGATGGACTTTATCGTGCTTTATCGCTCTCGCGACGAGCTGATGAGCAGGAAAAGTGAGCTGGAGCAGAAGAGTGCCGCCTTGAAAGTGAGGGGCACTCAACTGGAGGCTGATCTAAAGACTGTTGATGCTGCTCGAGCTTCTTCTGACCTGGCCCTCGTCAATTCCAATTGGGAGAGGGATGCGGCATTTAAAGAGCTGATCGAGCTGAGGCAGACCTATGATCTGGTCTACTCGAGCAAGTTGGCCATCGTTGAGGAGAATAAGGTAATGGCCGAGTAGCTTAAGAAGAAAGAGTCCCAGGCAGCCACCATCAAGGAGGATTTATATAACTCCGGGTGGGCTGCTGCATATGAAGATGCCAAGGTTCAGATAGGCTACATCAGCCGTCTGAACTTTAAAAAGGGCTGGAACAAGGCCTGTTAGCTGCTGGTGTCGATGCTGACTCTCCTCTTTTCGATGAGCACGACCCGAGCTCGAAGTCAATTGTGGATGAAGAAGCCCCTTCCCCAGCCATCGAAGGCGTTGATTCTGCCTCTTAAATAATTCCTGCCGATGCTCTCCCTACCCAAGCGACTGAGGTAATCCCTGCAGAGGGGGATGCCTCTACTGCTGCTGACAAGGGGAAGTAACCAACTACCTTTGAGCAGCCTGAGGTTTCCAGTTAATTTACTTATAGGACTACTTTTGTATTTTTCCTTGTAATTTTCCTTTTTTTTCTACTCGATGTACTTTGACCTTTATTAATAAAATGAAAAGGTTTCTCATTCCCTTAGTGTGCTGAATGATTCTGCTTTTCCTTGCTCTTTTATTTCTTGTAGTTAATTGATGCTGAAGAGTATATTCCCGTCGCATCTCAATTAGGCAGGACCCTTGGTCCCAATGCAAGTCCTCAGGTTCGCCAAGATTTTGTTAAGATTTGAAAATCTCTTAGATCAAGGAATCAGAAGTATAAGGATCAGTCTGAGCTTATGGCCAAGCTGAAGGACAGGCTTCAAGAGATGGAAGAAGTTGGTTCTTCATTCCAAGAGGAGGTGAATACATTGAGGGCAAGACTCCTAGATGCCTCTGAGATCAATCAGGTCGGGGAGATTCTTTAGCGGGAGAATTAAGCTTTAAGGAGAGAGGTCTCGTGACTTAGGGAGCATGCGCCGAGCACCACTCCTATCGTATTGTGAGGTTCTTCCCTCATCGCGATCCAGAACTGGCCCGAGCGATGTTCTTCCTGTGCTGCGAGGCTCTACTCCTCCAACCATTTTGCAAGATGGCAGGAATAACAGGTGTTCATCTAGGGAAATGGAAGACCTTCGTGGTGAAGTTAAGGAGCTTCGTGGTGATGTCCGACGAGCATATGTGATTGCTACTGGGATCCAGAGGGACGTCACCCGGTTGAGGCACTTGTTTAAGAAAGGACCTCGATGGGTGTGGGCCGATGGTTACGATCAGGGTTGGCTAGATGCCCCAACGAGGATGATAGAGTTTGAAGAGCTCGCCTTGTACCGAGGAACTCGATGCTCTGGTATCACCACTAAATATCTCCTTCCACTCGGATGCCTAGCCCCTTTCGGAGAGATGATCAGTGGATACCCATTAATGCCATCCCTCGGAAGCTATTGGAGTTGGATGTTAACGAAGTCGAGGAAGAGTTAGTTTCCCCTCCCGATGATGGACGAAGAGATCAAGTGGCTGATTATCTTGCTCGGAGGCCTCACCCTCACTAAGATTTTGCCAGTAGTAACTTTGTATATTCTGTATTGAAGTGATGTACTCTCGATGTTTTGGGCGAGCTCGCCGAATAAACATGTATTGTATTTGTTGTAAATATGATGAATTAATATAGAATTTAAGCTTTGGGCAATTTACCCACTAAACAAGTGTCTTGTATTTTCCATGGTTTTGTTCAAAATCTTGAGCCTATCTTGGCTGACTAGATTTGTATGTTCGCATTATCAAGAAACTGTCCTTCCAGTCCAGTATGCCAGCGAGATACCATTCTTACTCACTTTACCTTTTAGGTTGTGTCGTCACACTCCCTTAGGCCTAAGTGTGGCAATTGGCAAGGACACAACTGGTGTTGGATGCTCTATCTGATCAGGATTTTATTTGACCAAACATTGTTTGGTGACCAATTCTGACTCGGTCATAGTGCCTAAGGGTCTGCTGTAGGGCTTCATATATTGCCAAGGGCAATGCTTATGAGGTCTTTCATATTTGCATGATGAAAAACCTGAGGAGGGTCATTTCCCTACTATAGTGTAATGATCAGTGTGCCTGTTACTTGGAAAGTGTGTGTGGGTTATAAAATTTGTATATTGACACTTCGTAAAATGAAAATTAGTTAACTGATACTTCGTAGAATGCAATTGCCAAATAACTTTTCATTAATGATAAGGAAATGAACTTCCAGTTTCATAATCAAAGATCAAAAGAAGAATCTAGAAATAGAATTTCTTAACATTGGCTGCATTCCATGCTTGGGGTATCTCTCTACCTCCCATCGTTTCCAAGTGATAGGCTCCTTGCAGATCGTCTCTAGTTATCTTGAATGGACCTTCCTAATTTTGCCCTAGCTTTCCGTTTCATGGTTTTACTGTGCTGCCCAGGACTTTCCTTAGGATACAGTCCCCAACTCGGAATGCCCTTGGGTTGACCCTCTTGTTATAATGCCTTGCGGGCTGTTGTTGATAGTTCGCTAGCTTTACTAGGGCTAGCTCTCGGTACTCGTCGGCTAGGTCGAGCTCAGCGAGCAATGCTACATCATTATGGCCCTGGTCGATAAGGCTAGACCTCATTGTTGGCAATCCTGCTTCTAAGGGGATGACTGCTTGCATTCCATATGTCAGCAAAAATGTGGTTTCCCCCATTGCTCGTCGTGGAGTGGTTCGGTAGGCCCATAGAATATGTGGTAATTCATTTACTTATGCGCCTTTGGCTCGCTCTAATCGTTTCTTTAATCCATCGATCACTGTCTTGTTGGAAGCCTCGGCTTGGCCATTTCTCTGAGGATATGCCACCGAGCTAAAATGGTGTCTGATTCCATTCTCATCGCAGAAACTCCGAAAGGATCCGCTCTCGAACTGCATTCCATTGTCAGTGATGATGGTTCTGGGGATACTAAAATGGGTGATTATATTTCTCCATATGAACCTTATTATATCTGCATCTCGGATGTTAGCTAGGGGTTCTACCTCGATCCATTTGGTGAAGTAGTCGGTTACAACCAACAGATATTTGCGATTATCGGTGGCGGTAGGAAGTGGTCCTACGATGTCCATTACCCATTGGGTGAATGGCTATGGGATGGATAGTGATTTTAGGTCGCTAGCAGGTTAGTGGACCATAGGGGCATGAAATTGGTATTTCAGGCACTTGCGAACATAGACCGCAGATTCCATTTGCATATATGGCCACCAATAGCCTTCCTTCACTACTCGGAAAGTCAGGGACCTTCCTCCAATATGGCTTCCATAGATTCCCTCATGAATCTCACGTAGGACCTGCTCGACATTCTTTGGGTGAACGCATTGAAGGTATGGATCAGAGAAAGATCTCTTATACAGCTTTCACTATGGTGATAAGTGAAAGCGAGCAACTTTGACTCTTATTCGGTGGGTAATCTTTTTGTCGTCTGAGAGTGTGCCATCCTTTAAATAGTTTCTTAAAGGGTCCATCCAGCTAGGTGTTGACTCCACTTGGAGAATATGCTCCACGTTTGGCGGCTTGCTGCTACAGTTAATGCTCGTATGAGTGAGGAAATCGATGAGGATTGTTCATTTTAGGTCGGAATCGACTCCTGAACTTAGGGCTGCTAAGGCGTCAGCATGGCTGTTCTGTCCTCTGAGAAATTTCTTGACATTGATCTCTTCGAAGCTAGCCATTAGTTCTTTCACTAAGGCGAGGTAAGCTGCCATTCTTTCATCTTTTGCATTGTAGTCTCCACTTATCTGATTGGAGACTAATTGAGAATTGTCGAACACCTGTAAATGCTTTGCTCCCAAAGTGTGCGCCTTCTGGAGGCCGGCAATTAAGGCTTCGTATTCTGCTTTGTTATTGGAGGCTGCAAATCCAAGCCTGATTTCTTGTTCAAGGATTGTATCCTCTGGAGTAATGAGGATAATGCCTACTCCTTCCCCCTTTGAGTTAAAGGCTCCATCAACAAACAATTTCCAGGTTTCCTCCGTCGCGTCGTTCCCCTTTTGTCTCGCTGCTTGAGGTTGGTTGGAAGGTTGCTCGCTTGTGAATTCGGCTATGAAATCAATAAGGACCTGCCCCTTGATTTCGTTCCTTGGTTGAAATTGGATGTCAAATAGTCTGAGCTCGACTAACCATTTAGACAGTCTGCCCGAAAAATTTGCCTTCCTCAGGGTCGCTTTGAGGGGGTGCGATGTAAGGACAATTATAGTGTGGGCTTCGAAATAGTGCTTCAGCTTCCTCGAAGCCACTACTAGTGCAAAGGAGAGCTTCTCTAGTGGTAGGTACCTCTGCTCGGCATCTAGTAGGGTCTTTGCTTCAGTAATAAACGGGGTGCTGGATTCCTGTAACTTCGCACATTAATGCAGAACTGACAGTGTGGTTGGAAACAGAGAGGTACAAGTTCAAGGAATTTATTTCTTGTGGTATGACGAGCAGTGGTGGGGAACTGAGGTAAGACTTGAGCTCGTCCAATGCCTGCGAGCAATCTTGGTTCCATTCTACCATTTTATTTCCCTTTAGAAGCTGAAAGAAAGGCTTACACTTCTCGGAGGACTTAGAGATAAAGCGGTTTAAGGCAGCGAGCATATCGGTGAGCTTTTGTACATCCCGAATTGTTCAAGGAGGTTGTACCCTGTTTATTGTATCGATCTGGTCAGGGTTAGGCTCGATGCCTCTCTTACTGACCAAGTACCCAAGAAATTTTCCTGACTGGACACCGAAAGAACATTTGCTCGCGTTAAGTTTCATTCGGTACTTCCTGAGGATTTCGAAGATGATTGATAGATCTGAGAGGTGGTCTTCTTTCTTTTTTCTTTTAACGAGCATGTCATCGATGTAGACCTCCATGGTGTCTCCCATCTGGTCCTTGAACATCTTGGTGACCAGCCGCTGGTAGGTTGCCCCTGCATTTTTGAGCCCGAAGGTCATGACCTTGTAGCAGTATAACCCAACTGAGGTGATGAATGCTATTTTGTCTTGGTCTGGGGTATACAAATGGATCTGATGATACCCTGAGTATGCGTCCAAAAATTTCATTCTCTCGTGAGCTGCAGTGGCATCTACCAGTTGATCAATTTTTGGGAGGGGGAAACTGTCTTTAGGACACGCTCTATTGAGGTCAGTGAAGTCGATGCAAACTCTCCACTTCCCGTTGATTTTTGGAACTACTACTGGGTTGGATAACCATTTGGGGAATTGTACCTCCCTTATGGATCCTGCATCCAACAGCTTTTCCACTTCTTTTTCCACGGCTTTTGCCTTCTCGGGTGCAGCCCGCCATGCCTTCTGCGCGATTGGTTTGAAGGTGGGATTGACGTGCAGCTGATGATAAATCATACTAGGATCAATTCCAGGCAGCTTGTATGGTTCCCATGCAAAGACGTCTATGTTGTTGCTTACCAGGGTCGTCAATTTTTTCTTCTCTTGATCTGTGAGAGAAGCTCCAATCAAGAAAATCCTACTATCATCGCTATCTCCACCTGTGACTTCCTCCAGGTCCTCGACGACCCGTTCGGAGGGGAGGAGCCTAGTCTCCTCTACTCCGGGTCTTTAGTACTTTAATTGTTATTTCGAAGGTATCAGACCTTCTTGTTCTTTAACCCTTTCGCTAGACTTGTCGGCCTTCTTCTCTGGTTTTGGGCAGATGTCCGCTATGAAGTACCTTCTTGCCATCGCTTGATCGCCACGGATCTCCATTACTCCTCGATCGGTCACATACTTGAGCTTCTGGTGGTAGGTCGAGGAAACTGCCTTCATTGCATGTAGCCATCCTCGGCCGAGGATAGCCTGGTATGGCGAGTCAATGTCGACCACCAGAAATTCATCATTTTAGAAACATTTCCTGCCCTTACTGGTAGCACGATCTTTCCCAAGGGCATAGTCATCTTTCCAGTGAAGCCAACCAAAGGGAAAGTAGCTTCCCTTAGGTCGGCGATGCTTAATTTCAATTTTCTGAACATGTCGAGATACATCACCTCGGACGAGCTTCCTTGGTCGACGAGCAATTTGTCGACGTCATAGTTCGCTATTCTTAAAGTAATGATCAAAGAATTATGATGTGGGGTTCTCACTCCCACCATATCTTCATCTGTAAACAAGATATGCTTACTATAGTCGAAGTTATCTGCTCGCCGATGCTTTCCTGACTGTGTTTTCGTTGGATCGATCTGAAAAGCTTGCATCACTGCTGTAAGCTTTTTTACCTCCATGCGAGCTGAATTGCCCTGAATCTGTTTCATGTCGGATTCCCCATGAATTACTGCGAATTCATGGCCGACATCGTCTTCGAGCACATTTTCAGGCCTTGCCTCTCAATGGGCAGTAACTTTCTCTGTCTTTTTCTCCACGAATTCGTTCAGGTGCCCGAACTGGGTCAGCTCCTTGAGGTGGGACTTAAGATCTTTGCAATTCTCAGTCTTATGTCCTCCCTCTTTGTGAAAAGCGTATCTCAACGCATTGTTCCTCTTCAAGGGATCTCCTCCCATCTTCCTGGGCCACTTGATGAATGGCTTGTCTTTGATTTTTGCGAGAATTTGTTAAATTAGTTCTTTGAAGACGATGTTGACCGCCTGAAATTCTTTCGACACATCATTTTTGCCTCCGTTTTTAAAGCCATTTTGCCCCCATTCTTTCCTCCTTTCTTCTGGTTCTCAATCTTGTCACTGCCTTTGGCAGCGAGCTTAGTTCGAGCGTTTTCCCCTGTGCTGAGGCGGGTCACATCTTCCACCTTGGCATACTTCTCGATGTGGGCCATTAGGTCGTCGATGGTCATGGCCTCTTTCTTTGTCAGGGATTGGTACATTAGGGAAGAGCTAGGTAGCCCAACTTTGAAAGAGGCCACTGCCACTTGCTCCGAACAGTCCTCGACCTCGTTGAAAAATTCTCAGTACCTCTTCGCGTTGTCTCGGAGGGTCTCTTGGGTCATCTTTTTCATGGTCAGCAGAACATCCATCCTTTTAGGATGGGAGATACTAGTAATGAATCGGGCTGTAAAGAGCTCGGCCAGGGATTTGAAACTCCTGATGGATAGGTGGGGGAGCCTTTCGAACCATTTCTGCGCCACGTCATGCAGGCTCAAGGGGAAAATTCGACACATTAGTGCGTACCGATGGTTCTAGAGAGTCATGACCTGCCGGTATTTTTTGACGTGATCAATGGGATCAGTCTTTCCGTCATAAATTTTGAACCTTGGAATAACAAACTTCTTCTGGGCTTCCTCTTCTTTAATTTCCCTCGAGAAAGGTGATTTCATCTGAGTTTTGAGAGCTCACCTAGCGAGTTCTCGGGTAGATCTGGTGCCGTGATGTGCAGGGTGTTGGTCTATCTCCCTTCGGACCAGACTTTGTATGTTTTCGTTGCTGCGATCTGGGCTCCTGTGACCGTGAGCTAGTCGCAGTTGCTCGAGCAGGTCGTCCTATGACTCGTTTTCCTCAGCTTTCTGGGATCTGTGCCTGGGGCTCCTTCCTCGGCTACGAGACTTGCTCTCCTGAGGGCTAGGAGTGCGGTATGGACGCCTTTTGGTTCTATGATGGAGTTCTCTCTCCATTCTTTCTAATCTTCTTTTGAGGCGAGCATTCTCGGCTTCATGCTTGCGAGAAGACTACCTCTACTCATGGAGCCTTGCCTCATATGCATCAATCAACCTGGATATCTGTGTGGACCTCACTGGTCCTTGCCTTTCTTCTGAGGCTTTCCTTTCTAAGCAAGCCCTCTGATCTGAGCGCCGAACTTCGGATCTAATCCTACGAGAAGCAGGTGACTCTTGGATATCTCCTGCCTGGGGAGTATTACTACTGTGACCAGACATTTTGAACTCCTTTCTGGGTGTGGGCTTTCTTAGGGAAGATAAACGGTTCCCACAAACGACGCCAATTGTGATGACAATTATTATTCAACACAAAGAGATAAGAGAAGAACAATCACCAAGAAGAATAAGGAATGTAAAATGCAGATCACACAACAAGAGATGTACGTGGTTTTGCAAAGGTGCCTACGTCCACGGTGGTGCTGTCAGTGTTATTTTTATATACTCCGGAGAGTGATTACAGAGAATACAGTGTGTCCTTTGCCCCGGACCTAGAGTTTATTATATACATGTCCATTCCAGGGAGTGGGGGTGTTGGACTCCCCCACATTTTCCATCTTCTCCTAGAACCCCTCTTAATGGGAACATGGGAGAAGACTAAATCACAATCGGTTAAGACATGGGGGGTCTGGACTTTGGGCCGTTTATAATTAGGCTACTCGTCCAGTCCCATCTTTCTAATTTCGGGTACCCACAGTGAGTAATGAATCCATTCTCTTAGGATGAGAGCTACTGGTGTTAAAGCGAGCAGTGAAGGATTTGGCGAGCACCTTAAAGCTCTTGGTGGACCTATGAGGTAGTCTCTCAAACCACTTCTATGCAACATGGCCAAGCTAAAAAGGAAAGTAAGACACATCAATGCATTGTTATGACTCCTTAAAGTCATGGCCTACCTCTACTACCAAACATAGTCAATGGGATCAGTCTTGTCATCGTAGACCTTGAACCTAGGGGTTATAAACTATTTTGAGGGTTCTTCCTCCTCGATGGTTTTTGAGAAAGGAGACTTCATCCGGGTGATAAGAGATCTCCTCGCTAGTTCTTTTATTGATCAGTCCCCTCACTGAGCCGAGCGTTAGTCTATTTCCCTTTCAAACCAAACTCTTTATGTCATATTTATGGAGCTAATTGCCTTCGTGGTGCCTTCTTTGATGACTTCCATGCTCTGAACGTTCTTGATCATTCCTGGTCCTCCTTCTTCGACTATAAGTCTTTATCGCCTAATGGCTTTGAGTCCAAGCATGGCGTTTAAAGTTCTGATAGAGTTCTCTCTTCATTTCTTCTAGTCTCTATTGGAGGAAAGAATTCTCTTCAATCTAGAGTCAATATGCCCCCTCTTGCTACTGAAGCATTGCTTTGTAGGCGTCGACCAGGCATGAGATCTGGGTAGATCTAGGCTGCTATCGACTTTCCTCCAAAGGCTATTAATATGGTTGGAACCTTAGGTTCCCATCTTAACAAACCTCAGACCTGACTCTCAGTGGAGCCAAAACAACTCGCACATCTTTAGGTTAAGGTTCACTGTTTGGTTGGTGAGACATTGTAACTATTCAGAGATGGCTTTCATGGAAGGGAAATCGATTCCCATAGACGACGCCAATTGTGAGTTCATATTAATCCCAATTGAAAGATCCCAGAAAGTAATTGAAGAATGAATTTAAATATGCTAATCGCATAACACGCAAACATATGTGGTTCGGTAAATTGCCTATGTCCATGGGGAGGTCACTGTATTTCTATTAGTTTCTCTTAAGGTTTTAAAATTACATCCCCCTTGGCCCTGGGGTGTGGGATGTACTTATAGAATATATGGGTGTAAGATCGTAGTGGTTGAATTAATCAAGGAACTCCCTTGTCTTGAGATAAGCTCATGTGGTGACTCCCTGAATATCTCGTCTGATATTTTAGGTAACCAACGTGAGCTGTTTGTAACTGTTGATACATTTTTAATTTTTCGCGTGATGAATAATGCCAATAATCCTTATTATTAAAAAAATGGGTCGGGCATGCCCCAAGCGATGTTGTGCTTGGTTGAGCGGTCTTGAATTGGCCCAAATTTGTATTTTGGTCCCTACAGATAGTATGAAATTTGAAGAAGTCCATTATCTCCCAAGTTTAAAGGTATAATAGTGGTTGATATATGGAGGTTGATTGCTTATGCACATGTCCAATCTAGGTTAACTTCATGAATATTCCACATTTAGTACTGTTATATTTTAGTTTTTAAGTTTCTTAAAATGTTATATTTCCTCTCGCAACACCTTAATTTTATAAGTGTTTTGGTGTACACATTCTAGGTAGGCATGAGTTTGCATGTGATGTATAATACGCTTGCCTCATTAACTACATGCCTATGTACAAGGAATTTTTTTCCTTCGTCATCTTATTTTATTTTTTCATTATCCTAGCACCGATGTACATATCATCCATTGAGTTTTGGTTGAGTTTTTAAGCAGCTTGATGCGTATATTTGCAGGTACATATTAGAAAGCAGAACAAAAATTCATTGTGCCAATTCAGTATAGATATCAGGTGTACCTGGTGCTTTTTATTTCAACTTAGGCATTATTTTACGTATGTAAATGACACTAGTTTTATTGTTTGAATTTGAAAGTACTTTTTCTATATGGGTGCCTCTCAAATGCGGTTATAATTTTTCATTGCAGAATGCTTCTTGAACTTTATGGAATTGTGTTGTTGTAAAATTTAATTTTCATTTAATGTGACCACATTATGATATTATAAAAAATTATAGAATGAAACTTTGTTAAATTATATCTTATTATGAGTGAGATTGTATTTAGCAGTTTGTCTTCTTCCTTGAGATTACACAACTAGAGTAATTTTCTTAAAAATATTTTGGATAATTTAAATATGGAGCAATGCTTTGGTTAGTGATGTGTGGAACGTTTTGTGCTATACTGATGTTTTGATGACATAAAGGATAATCTCTTACACTAGATATCATATATTCTTTTCATGTAGTTTTTACTCAAAGCTCGAGTTTAATGTCTTGATCGTATAATATTTGTTACATTGGAATGTATAAACACTGTTTTTCCATTTTACTTTGAACTCATATAATTCTAAGTATTCTTGCGAGTCGTGAATAATTAATGAATATTATCATGAGAAAAAATTAATAGTTATATCAAAATGAATTAATTAATCCTTATTAAAAAAGATACAAATGATGACAAGGCGTTCAATAGAAATATAGACTATATATTTGACAAATTATGTGCCATTGGTAGGGGTGTCAATTCGGGTTAGTCGTGTCATTTTCGAGTCGCGTTGATTTTGAGTTGAGTATAAGTTTTCGGCACTCTTAAATCTATACAAGCTAATCGTGTCATGTTCGGGTCATTTCGGGTTATTACCATAAACGGGTTATCGTGTCAAAAATTGCCAACTCTATTAGTACGAGCATATACTATTACACACACACACACACACACACACACATATATATATAAGGAGAGGTTCAAAAGTGAACATTGAAAATGAACATTGACAAAAAATACTTAAAACCCATTAATTTAAATTTATATATTGTAATTGGTCCGCGCCAGCGGCAACGGACACGTGTGTTGACTGAATTTTTTTACACAACACCCTCTTCCCCACCCCCCACCTGACCCCACTCCGCCATAACTCCCTACTACCTACTACTCCCCACACTAAAACCCAAAACCCCCTGCCCCTGTTTGCACCCAACCAATACCCCTTTTTCAAACGCTATCCAACCTAACCAATACCCCTGTTCATGCTACAAACCAGGAACACCTTTACACCTTTAGTAGCCATGGCCGACCCCCACTTGCGAGCTCCATTTTTAAACCTACAGATGCATGTATCCCGACAAACTCCAATCCGACACCGGTTTGGAAACCGACGATCTCTAAAGCCTTGCCAAACTCTGCCCTATAACCCCGACCACCGACGATTCCTAACCCATAGCTGTTAAACCCAACGTCCATCTCCAAAACCCATTTACCAACTAAAGATCCGAAGAAAATCGGAGCAACCCTCCTTCTTTCAGATGCTCTCAACTTGAAAAAAGAAATGTTTGATTGGTGGGGAAGTGAGGGAGGGGGTAGGGTGGGTAATGGTGGGTATGTTTTGTATATTAAAAGACACACGTGTTCGTTGTCGCTGACGCGAACCAATTACAACATAAGAGGTAAAATTAATGATTTTTGACTGTTTTTTATTAATGTTCGTTAAAATGTTCATTTAAAATGCTATTACACACACACACACACACACACACACACACACACACACATATATATATATATATATATGGAAATGTTCAAAAACGAACATTAAGAGTGAACATTTTAATGAAAAACACTCAAAACCCATTTATTTTAATTCCTATGTTGAAATTGGTCCGCGCCAGCGGCACCCGAGATCATTCCAACCAACCCCTCACCCCCACACCACCATGGCAGCAGGTGTGGCTGCCCTGACAACCCTTATGGGGGTGGGGGTGGGGGTGGGGGTGGGTAGGTGGGGTGGGGGGTGCTGGTAGGAATCGTCTCGGGTACCGCTGGCGCATACCAATTTCAAAATAGGAGTTAAAATGAATTGATTTTTGGTGTTTTTTTCTTAATGTTCATTAAAATGTTCACTCTTAATGTTCGCTTTTCAACATCTCCCTATATATATAAACAAGTAGAATCAATGTAGGAGAATATGATCAAGGTTTTACTTATTGTTTTTACATAATTTTTTTTTATAATAAAACATGTCAGACAATTTATAGATTTATCCATTGAAGCATATCTAAAGGATTGACCCTCTCACGGGCTACTAGCCAATAAAATCTTAAAAAGTGTCTCTCTCTCTCTCTCTCTCTCTCTCTCACACACACACACACACACACACACACACACACACACATATATATATATATATATATATATATATAAACAAGTAGGATCAATGTAGGACAATATGATCGAGGTTTTACTTGTTGTTTTTACATAAATTTTTTTATAAAAAAACATGTCGGACAATTTATAGATTTATCCCTTGAAGCATATGTAAAGGATTGACCCTCTCACGGGATACTAGCCAAGAAAATCTTAAAAAGTATCACAATTGTCCAAACTAAATTAGAAGGTGCAAAGAAAGGAATGGAGGAGTCTACAAAAAGATGATGGAAATAAGATTTGCAAGAAACCCCTTAGCCATCCAACTTTCACCTTCCTATATTCCTCCACATATGAACTGAAGAAAATGACATGACACACTAATGGTATTAATAATAGAAAGAATAGATAATAATCACAAACTCTCATTGATATCCCAATGTAAAGTACTTAGGAAGAGAATCCATATGACTTATTTGTAGGCTAGGTTATCTTGGTAGCCAAGAAAATCCTAAAAGTGGAAAAATACTAAAGGAGGTACTTAAAGAATTTTGCAAAGAAATATTACCCCCACTAACTACTGGATATCATTAAAAATAAGGGAAAAACAATTTAAAAGAGTATAATTAGAATATTACAATTATGCATCTATACTCTTAATTCATATCATTATCCCCCCCAAGAAGAGAGTTCGCCCAGACACTTAAATTGGGTAATTCTTTGTCTCCAATACACAATATGAGTAATTAAAATATCATGCAGCACGGGAGGTTTGACATCATCCTCAACATCTTTTATTTGTTAATGGAAAGAACATTGTGATTTATTTTCCTTTTTAAACTATGAGGCCTTGTGCGCGATCCCCCCCACCCCACCCCCACCACAATAATATTACTTAAATGGGATGGTAAATAGTGGGAGCCCTATGGGGTAAGCGATGGGTAGCGATAACTTGCACACATATTCTTCCTTGCCAACAACTTAAATACCTTAGGCTAAGACATGTAAATCTTCTCATCTAGATCCCTATGCAAGAGTTCCATTTTGATGTTGAGTTGTTCGGATCTAAGTCGAAATGCGTTACCATAGCCAATAACACACGAATAGAAGTGTGTTTCAGTATAAAAGATAACACTTAATTGTAATCTACACGTTCCCTTTATGCCAACCCTTGGCCACTAATGTTGCCTTGTAATGAATGATGGAATATGGAGCCCCATATTTCTTACATAATACTACTTGTAACTGGTAGACTTATTTCTTTAGGTAAACTTCACAAGCTACCAAGTTCGATTCTTGTGAAAAGAATCAATCTCCTCACCCATGGAAACCCTCCACTCGTCACAATAAGTATCACTCATAACCTTACATTACATGGAAGACTCATCACCATAAACCAAAAATGTAAATATAACTATATCATCCTCAAAGCCATATCTCCTCGTAGGTTTTCAAACCATTAGTTCTATTCAGCTAGCCAAAGATGGTTGTTCTTGTTGACTAGGTCTCTCATTCGGAGACTCCACCTATGCACTTTGGACAATCAATCGAAGTCATCACCTCCACTTGCACCTTTTCACTCTTATACTCCACTGGAGAATCTTCTTTCTCTATGTTTGTCATCTTAAGCATAGACGCCTCATAAAAGTCAAATACCTACTCATCACCATCTTCTTGTCTTCTGGACACCATTTTTATATCCCTTGACCCCATTACTTAAACCAATGAAAATTTATTTACGATCTCTATGATTAATTTTTCCCTCAAAAATATAAAAGATAGGCTGGGAACCTAAATACATGCACCGTCTCATAACTAGGATGTGAATCCAACCAATGCCTCTTTGGGATTCTTATAGTTAATTACTGTATATAGAAAACAATTTACAATAAAGAAATCATAGTATAAAGCTTCCTCCAAAAAATGCTTTAGCAAGTCCGCATTAGACAACATTCACCTTATATTTTCAAGTAAATTCGATTCATTTTCTCCGCTACTCCATTTTGTTGTAGCATTTTTCGGACAGTAAAATGCCGAAAAATACCCTCATTCGAAAACACTTCAAGTATGAATCATATCAATGCACATTTTCATTATCCGATCGAAGTACCTTGATCTTCTTGCACGTTTAATTATCCACCATCTTCTTTCATTTAAGAAATATCCCAAAGAATCATCCTTTTGTTTTATACTACAAACCCAAGTACTCCAAGATTAGTCATTTCTGAATGTCACAAACTAGTGACTAACTCCTAAAGATGATATTTTAGAAAGACCCTAAGGATATGTGTGAACATGATAAGTATGACCATAGTGTAATGAATTAATGTGCTAAACTTAGCCCCATTTTCTTTCCAAGCACACAATGATTACAAAAGGCCAGCTTGCAACCCTTTAACAACCCTTGATTAAACGACATTGTCAATGGCTTCTCCCCAGCATGTCCTAGATAGACATGCCAAAGCCTAGTGGAATCTGGGTTTACCTCTTCTATCTCATTAATGATTGAGTCAAGGCATGCTACCATGATTCCTTTAAAAAATAAACATTTCACTCTTTTTTCCTCTCATCACTAAAATAACCTTTAGCATTCCATCCTCAAGTACAAACTTGCACCCTTTGAAATTTAAAGCACCCGAAGAAATCAATTTCTTCTTAAAATTTTGAACATACCGAACATTGGTGAGAGTCCAGATCACTCCATCATGCATATCTAATTTGATCATGAGAATACCGTTGATTTAAGATTTGGACTATAACTTCCTCTTACAACTTACCATTTTTCCTCGATGCTAACTCATGCAACTAGTGCATCGACTAATAATCACTCTTATCTTTCTTTCGATTCTCACTTCCCAACAATGCCGAAGAGACATCATTAAACCTTTCTTCATCCTACTAATATAGTAATGTGGTGCTGAAATAATCTTTTGAATTAGGGAGTGAATTTGAAAGCAATAAAGCTTTTTCTCCATCACTATTATGAACATCCAAGCTTAGTAATTTTGAGAGAATTTTGTTTAAGTCATTAGATGTTCGGACATCGACCTACCTTTAATATAATATAATAAAACAGAATAATTTCTTCTCGATATAGAGACTATTCTCATTGCTCTTCGTCATATATTTATCTTCCAATTTCTTTCGTATTTTCTCTATCAATTCCTCCTTCAAAACATTTTATACCATATTTGCATGGGATCTAACCGATACTGCTATATGCTTATAAGTTGTATTCCTTCCAATCATCTTCCAACATATCCTTAGGTTTAGCCAAAAGGCCCTTCAACGCCTTAGGAAAATCTTGGTGGATAAAAATATTTCTCATTTAAGATTGCCACATGATAAAACTAACAGTCTTACTATCAAACTTCTCCAAGTGAAACTTCACTCCTCACTTTTGCATCCTTAATTGTTCTCATTCTCTAATATATAAAAAAGTCTTCAACGAGAAACAATTGGGCCTAAAACCAAAATCTCACTTAGTAGTTTTATCAAATACCTTAGATGTATACAAAGAAAATACCATACAAGCCAAAGCTCTGTACCGATTTGTTATGAAGATACTCACTCAATTGAGTGATTCATACATTCCCAAGATCCAAGACGGAGAATAACCCAAAGAGATAACAAGAAAAAAATAATATAAATTCTAAGCAGTGAAAAAGTAAAGAGAAAATACATACACCAACAAGTACAATCCTCTGCACTGTTATAGAAATAATGATTGAACCAAAATTTATAAACACAATACATGTACGTGGTTCAACCGTGCTTGGTTTATGTTCACGGGGAAAGGGTGACACTTATTTATTAAGGGATTTGATGCAAAAGTTTTTAGTAACATTCATATCTTAGCTTTTCTACTGCTCTATTGAGCTTTATATACACAACCTAAGTACAATGTTTGCCTTATTTTCTTGCATACACATTGATATATTTAAATTTAAGCGATACACATATTTAAATTCTCTGAGATATCTACCTCTAATAATAGGAATCGTGCTATTCATAGGATGCACAATCTTTGCTTAAGTGAGATTGTGTATATCTGCCTGTAACAATCCTCTATCGATTTGTTATGTATATACTCACTGAATTAAGTTTATAATAGTTTAAATACGCACCACATCATGGGGTCCTCATGTTAGGAACGGAGACCCCTTCAGTTGGCTGAGGATCCCTATTGGATCTATCGTAATTCTTAGTGTCGTTGGCCAGATAAGACTATCCATTCGTTAAACTTTTCACGGTAATAATCCTTCAGCACCTCATGACTGTGTCCCGCTTCATAACCGCCTGAGCATGATTGTTCAAATATCGTTTGGATATCACCTAATTTGTTAGGTCATTATTTAGAAATTTTCCTCATCAGTAACCCTCCAGACTTTTAGCATTCGGTGTGCCAGATTGAAGAGTCTCTCATAATGTCTGAACACCCTTCACTCTAAGTGGCCATCAATTAATGCGTTCCTAATGTAATTGTGACACCTGACGGCCTAACTATTTCTTTTTTTTTGGTGGCTGAACCATCGGGGGATCTTCCACATGAAAAAAAATCACCCATCAGAATTTTAATCATTACTTTTCTATTCTTTGCACACTTTAATGATATTCTCTAAAATTCCTTCCCATTTCACGCGTATTATCGTGCATGTAACCTCGTCACTGCATATCGATCTTTCGATTAATCAAAATTGAACCGTTAAATTTAGACGGTCTTTTCCACTTTGATATAAAACGGGTCCTTCCATTTCCATTTTCATATTCTTTTTCTGCCATTTTTATCAACTAAATTTTATGCGAGTTATGATTTTTTATGCCTTTCTACCATTTTTCTTGTTTAAAAAGCTTCTCTCATCGAATTTCTTTAACTGGTATGTTCTTGTTCTTCCCATTCTTTCTTCTTCTTCTTCTTCAACATTTCAATATTTTTTTCCTCTCTCTCATTATGTCTCACCTTAGTTAGTTTTTATCTTTCACTTAACTAAAAATAGTAATTTCTTTTCCCAATTCCCATAAGGCAATCACCATCTTTCTAACTTTGTATCCCCCCACTTACCACTATTCTAGTACATAGAGTGGCTTCTGCTTTCGATCATCCTTTATAGAATGAACATCAAGCTAAACTTCAATGCCAAATGTTTTTGGTCAACGTAGTGGAAATTTTGGAGCCTTTTGCCATCGAGCATAATAAAAGAGGGGCCACAGGCCAAGGGTCCTCTTAATCCCATTGTCAAAATCCTGACCATTAACCCAGGGTTCGTAATCCCCCGATTCGATGACTCTTTACTGCTGGTCCATCGGGACCTTCAATAGTTGTTCCTATTAGGGACAATCAAGAGGGACTCCATGAAGCTGTCAGCTATTATTTAGAGGAGATTGATAATGAATGGGTTGAGAGGTTAGCTATCCCCATAGCCTTATCTATTCGTCTTACTAATAAGATCGATTGAGCTTCTATTGCCCATGAAGGAAAGGTATGCTTTTTTAGGAATTGCATCTAAATTGACCTTGGTATTCCACTCCTACGGCCCGTTCGAGAAGTCCTGGTCTTCCTCAATATGGCTCCCTCTCAACTAATATCGAATGCATGGAAAATCCTAATTAGCTCCATGGTTCATTTCTTTAACATGTTCGGGTTTGATAAACTTTTAAATATTGGCGAGCTATTGATCATACATAAACTCGCAGCCTCTTAATGAGGTTGGTACACCTTTACTAGTTAGTGTAAATGCTAAGGTTTATTACCTCTCTCCTTTTGTCCAACCACGATTGGAGACATTAATTCATTTACATCAAGGGGAGGGTGGGAATATAATGAACATTATGGGAGCCCATTTTTTATAAGTCCACGAGAGTAGCCGATCCAGATAGTTTAAGCACTTGGCCCAGCCTAAATCATGACTTAATTTCCACACAAGCAGTTCAGCTGAAGAACATGGTCAAATCTGGTACAAAGAATCTCGAATGAGATATTGAAGTACCTCATGGTAAATCTGCATGCTACTATGGAGTTTCTTAAACAACTCAATCTCTGTAACAACACATATATAAATTGTACACCCTGACCCGGGGCAAATAAATGAAAGCTTGAGACTTTGATAGACATTTAATAAGAATAAGTAACCTCTTGATGGACGTAGATAAGTTGTCGAACCATGTACATAGTTGTTGTGTGTGTGATTCCATTTATTTTCTACCATTTGTGATTATTTTCGTAGAAACTTTTATTGTGATATTTTTTGCACTCACAATTGGCGCCGTCTGTGGGAATCGACTTGTATTCCTATGAAAACATTAATTAAAAAAAATCCCACAATGTCTCACGATAACATAAACATTCCCCAAGCCGATAATGTTCAACAAGACCCAGCTCCTCCTAGGGTCAGATCTGAAATTCGCCAACATAGAAACCCAATGTTTCACCAAGAAAGGCAACATTCTGAAGAAAGCCATGGTCCACCTTGGTCCACCCAAATTTTTAGATTGGTCGATGCCTATAAAGACAGCTTTTGATAACAAGAAGAGTCAACGCACTACCAAGAAGAAGATAATGCTCACCTTAAGAGGCGATTTGAAAGAATAGAGAGAGATCTCCACAGAAACATAAGGCGGTAGTGAGACAGGATTCTTAGCCCTTAGGGAGGTGAATCCCCCAGTCGAGGAAGGAGCAATAGGAATGACCAGGAGAGAAATGAACTTAAACGAGCATGATTAGAGCATGTCCAGTATTAGAGGCGCCACAGGAGCAATGATCGATCGAATGAAGATTGAAGGATTCTTATTCGCAGGGAGATGGACCAACACCCAACGCACCGAGGAGCTAGATCAATAAGATATCTAGATAAAAGAGATCTCAACTCTTAAATGAAGTCCCCCTTTTCAAGGGAGATCGAACAGGAGGAACCGCTAAAGAAATTCGTTGTCCCCAGGTTTAAGGTTTATGACGGGAAAACAGACTCTATAGACCACGTCAGGCAATATCGATAAGCAATGACTTTGTGGAGCCACAATGACACACTTATGTGTAGAAGCTTTCCTTCTAGCCTACATGATGTAGCACAGAATTGGTTTGAGAGGCTTTCCCATAAGTTGATCAGGAATTTTTCATCACTGACAGAGGCTTTCATGGAGCGATTCATAACGAGCAGCTCCCATCCTAAGCGGATGGATGCACTGCTCATTATGAAAAAAAGCCATATGAAAACCTCTAAGACTATGCCAAAAGATATTGGGAAGTTTTTAATAAGATCGAGGATTTCTCAGAGCAGGTTTCCATAGCATCTTTAAAAATTGGCTTATCGACCACCTCTCTGCTGCACCAATCCCTCACCAAGAAGGAAGACACCTGCATCGACAATCTTATGGCTCGTATCGAGAAGTATGCTAAGGTGGAAGACATATTTCATTCTAGTGGGGATACAATAGTCGAGCGAAAGAGAATAAGGGGATGGAGAAGAATGATACCCAGAAGAAGGGAAACAATATTAGATCCAAGAGTGGAAACAAGAATAACCCCTCCAAGGAATTCTAGGTTGTTAATACAGTCTTCAAAGAACCCATTTACAAAATTCTCAGTAAGATCAAGGATGAGCCTTTCATCAAATGGCCCAAGAAGATGGGTGAAAATCCAACTAAAAGAAATAATGCATTGAGATGCGCGATCTATAAGGAGGGCGGTTACCAAATCGAGAATTATAAAGCTCTGAAGTCACATTTGGAAGAGCTAGTTCAGGTAAGACACCTCAAAGAGTACGTTGAAAACAAAATAGAGAAGGTCGTAGCCAATGACAATCAAAATATAAACAATATCCTCAGTAATGATATAGAACACGAGTTTTCAGTAATTCAAGGGGCGACGGATCTCAAGCATATCTAGGGCAACGCCGTTAGAATAGAACTCAAGAAGGTGACTGACGTGATGGAATCTTTTTACATTAACCTTGCTAAATCCCAGACCGAGAAGCGTCGACGACTAGAAGATATTGATTACACCAAGCACATCGTGGTCACTAAAGAAGACTTAGTTGGGGTGAGGACCCCACATCATGATGCGTTGGTAATCAGACACAGAATTACTAACTGGATTGTTGACAAGCTACTTGTGGAACAAGGGAGTTCTTCTAAAGTAATGTACGTAGAACTGTTCCATAAACTGAAGTTGATTATTGCCGACCTCAAAGAAGCCACCGTCCCACTAGTTGGCTTCGCATGTCATTAGGAAAGATAATCTTTCTGGTCAGGGCAGGAAACATCTCAAAGCTAATTGATTTTCTACTGGTGGACATTGAGTCTCCATATCATGATATTTTGGGCAGAGGTTGGCTCCACGCCATGAAGGCCGTGCCATCCATGTACCATCAAAAACTGAGGTGCATAACACATCGAGGAGTGGTCGAGATCCGTGGTGACCAGGCAACGACCAAGAAGTGCTTTATTGCAGCTATCCGCCTAAAGAAAGAAAAGAATAAGGATTCATAGAATGCCCAGGAGAAAGCCTAGGAAGGGGTTGTTCTCTCCAAATAGCAATTATGGTATGGTCGACCGATGGTGGAAGAGACCAGGGTCCACCTCGCTGATAGGGTCATAGAAAGCCTATAGGAAGTAGTAACCGTTGACAACTCGATGAAAAGGAAATTTTTGATCGGATCTTATCTCACCGATTAAGGGAAAAGGGAGTTGGTTGCACTTCTCAAAATCAATACAAATATTTTCCCTGGGAGCCTTACGAGTTACCATGGATTGACCCTAGTGTGGCCTGCCATTGCCTGCACATTGATCCCACTTTCAAGACCATCACTCAAAAGGCTCGCCAAGCATCTCTCGAGAAATCTAAGGCAGTGGAGAAAGAAGTAGGTAAATTACTAGATGCAGGATCAATTGGGGAAGTGTTGTTCCCCGTATGGTTATCCAACCCAATGGTGGTTCCCAAAAGCAATGGCAGCTAGAGGGTTCGCGCTGATTTCACTGATTTCAGTCGAGCATGTCCCAAGGATACTGTCCCTCTCCCGAAGATAGATCAGTTGGTTAACGCTATAGCGACACATAAAAGGATGAGTTTCCTGGACGCTTACTCTGGCTACCATCAGATCCCCTTATACGGTCCCAACCAGAATAAGACGACCATTATAACCTCAATCGAGTTATCTTGTAACAAGGTTATGCCGTTTGGCCTCAAGAACATAGGGGCAATATACCAAATATTGGCAACCAAGATGTTTAGCAAACACATGGGGGAAACGATGGTAGTATACAACAACGACATGCTTATTTAAAGCAAGTACATAACCGATCACCTCTCAGATCTAGTAATAACCTTTGAGATCCTCGGGGAGTATCAAATTAAGATTAATGCAAGTAAATGTTCATTTGGTGTCCAGTCATGAAAGTTCTTAGGTTACCTAGTAAGTAAAAGGGGAATCGAGGCCAACCCAGACCAAATCGATGCTAATACCAGGATCAAACCTCCTCAGATATTGAGAGATGTATAGAAGCTCACTGGGATGCTTGCTACGCACAATCACTTCATCTCCAAGTCTTCAAAATCCCGCCAACCATTCTTCCATCTCTTAAAGAAAGTCAAAAGCCTCATATGGGATGATGATTGTTCATAAGGTCTGGGAGAATCAAGTCCTACCTTAGAAAACCACCACTTCTGGTAATCCCAAATGATGGAGACCAACTATATCTTTACTTGGAAGTATCAGACCATGCCATAATCTCTTTTTAGTATGTAAAAAGGACAGGGGAAAACACCTGATTAACTACGCCGGTAAGACACTCCTAGATGCTATACTTGCCTCTAGAAAAGCTCACCTATGCACTGGTGGTTGCTTCAAGGAAGTTGAAGCATTACTTAGAAGCCCACTCCATAATAGTAATCACCTCTTACCCACTCAAGGCAGTTTTACGAAGGGCCGACCTCTCCGAACGTCTTTTAAAGTGGTCGGTTGAACGTGAGAGATTTGATATCCACTTCCAGCCCAGAACAACGATCAAGGGATAAATTATTGTTGAGTTCACAGGAGATCAACCAACAGATTAACTAAATTATGAGCAATCGATGACATGTGAAGCGCCATCCAAAGATTAGACACTGTATGTTAATGGAACGTCAAATTCCAAGAAGGCATGAGTAAGGATTATTCTCATCACCCTCGAAGACACCTTAATTGAGCAAGGAATTATATTGGGATTTGAAGCCTCCAATAACGAAGCTAAGTATGAAGCATTAATCGCCTATTTATGAAAATACAAACTACTAGGGGTAAAACTCCTCCACGTATTCGGTGATTCCAAACTGGTCTCCAAGCAGGTAAGTGGAGACTTCACTGCCAAAGATGATCGAATGGCAGCATACCTCAACATAGTAAGAGGACTTATAGGAGAATTTGAAAATGTGGAGATTGAATTGTTCCCATGAGCATAGAATAATCATGGTGACGCTTTAGTATCACTAAGCTCGGTAATTGACTCTGACCTAAGGAAAACAATTTAGATAGAGTTCCTCCCGCATCCCAGTATCGACTAACAATCATAGACAATCAAGTCCCCTTTACATATAAAGCCTCAAGTTAGATGGATCCTATCATCAATTATCTACGAAGTGACATATTTCGAAATGACAGGATGTCGGCCCATCAAATCAGGGTCAAGGAAACTCATTTCTACCTCAAACCTGAAGGGAAGCTTTATAAGAAATATTTACAGGCCGTTACCTTTAGTGCGTTCACCCACAAGATGCCAAGCAAGTACTTAGTGAACTCCATGAGGGAATGTATAGGAGTCATGCAGGTGGAAGATCGTTATCCTTTTGCGCGATCAAAGAACGGTATGAGGACCTCACATGCAAAAAGTCGTTGGTGCCTATGTTCGTAAATGTAAAAAGTGTCAGAAGCATTCACCTATGGTTCACCATCCCGCCAGTGACCTAAAATCACTCACTAGCCCATGGCATTTCGCTCAATGGGGGTTGTACATCGTGGGGATGCTACCCACTGCACTTGGAAATCACAAGTATCTATTAGACACCACAAATTACTTCACCAAATGGGTAGAGGAAGAACCATTGATAAATATTCGAGATTCGGACATGATAAGGTTCATGTAGAGGAACATCATAACTCTCTTTGGGATAATAAGGACCATTATCACACAAAATAGTACACAATTTAAAAGTGGTTTCTTTCAAGATTTTTGCGATGAACATTTCATCAAGGATCACTTTAGCTCTATGGCGTATCCCTAAAGCAACAAGCAAGCAGAAGCTTCCAATAAAACCCTGATTGAAGGAAAGTGGTTGGAAATATCTAAGGGTGCTTGGGTGGATGAACTCCCTCATGTTCTATGGGCTTATCGCATAAAACCTAGGATACCAACTAGGGAAACACCCTTTGAAATCACTTATGGAATAGAGGCGGCCATCCCTATGGAAGCAGGTCTCCTAACTATCAGAACCACTGTGGTTGACCAGGGACTCAATGATGGCGTACTACGCACTGAACATGACCTAGGAGATGAGCGATGAGACCTAACCTTGATCAAATTGGCTTCCTACCAACAAAAAATAACTAAGTAGTAGAATAGGAGGGTCAATCCTAAAGAAAGTACTCGGCAGTGCAGTAAAACCATCAAATGACAAATTGGGACAAAATTGGGAAGGACCCTTTAGCATAATCAGAGATGATCTTCAAAGAGCATATCACTTGAAAACGCTGGAGGGTAGAGAGATACCAAGAGAATGGAACACATCCAATCTCAAGAAGTTGTACTTTTAGATCTTCTTTTTTTATCTTTTAGTTAGAATTTTTTTAATTTTTCAAACTTTTGTTGCTTAGTAGACAATACCCAATGAATAATGTCTGATTGGCCCCTTTATTCTCGTATTTTGCATTAACTTGATTATATCTCGTCAATTTTCACTTTTTCCAATGATAAATCCTTTGCACATATCTAAATGCCTAACAAACACGGTTATAGAGTCAATTATAAGTACTTCAAATCATCCTTAGGTCCTTGTTGCAAACACAATAGGCCTCATAAATTACCCCGAGAATAATAAAATCTATACATGGGATTTTTAGGCAATAAAGCCAAATCAGGTTGGTCGTCAACTTCTGTTGGTTGAAAAAAGCCTGCTCGGGCAGATTGCCCACTAGCCAGAAGCATTCTTTTCATCATCTCACTTAGGCCTATGGGAGTGTGACGACATGATCTAAAAGGTAAAGTGAATGGAATGATATTACTTAGGCATATTGGACTGGGAGAATGTTCAAACACATACAAGGTGGAGTGCTAATACTTAAATATCATTTAATCGGCTGAAAATGCTCAAAATGATTCAAATTAAGTATGAGCCTAACTAAAACCTAATATTTGTTAATCAGTATCGCTTTGGTCAATAAAAATACTAAGTAACCATCGAGCAAACAAGATCAACATATGTTTAGTCAGCATACGCTTAAAACATAAGAAAATTCTTTATTAAGATATAATGTTACAATTACAGAGGAAAAGGAAATATAAAAGACCTATGGTGGTCTAGGGTGGCGAGCAAGATATTTTACTTCAATCGCTCTCTGACCATCTTCTACATCTTCATCAAGATCGTGATCCAAGAGTCGGGAGGGAATAACATCAATCGGGATCCACTCATCATCGTTTGAGAAAGGGTTACGACATTAAGCAGGGCACTCAATCTGGTATTTATACCACAATTTAGAATCTTTTGGAGTCTTCATATCCTTAAGGGAACTCAGACATCCTCGAGCAAAGGCAACATCTTCTGCCTCCTTAAGTTTCGCTGGATATTTGCCCAAATAGCTTTGTAACCCTCTCCCCAAACTTCTCGAGGTCCTACCTTGAATGCATATCTCAGTTTCTTAACGTTTTATTTAAGCACAACCACTAAAGACTTAAATCTAGCAACCCCTTTTCTCAAAGCATCATTCTCGAACTGGAGGATTTCACCCACTTGGTCGATCTCAGTCCTTTCTAAAAGTTGGGTCCTCAAGGTATTTACTTCCGCTTGAATGGAGGCGCCTATCTCCTCCATTTCCTGGAGATCATCTTTTAATTTGGCAATTACCTCAATCTGATTCTTGTACTGCTCATTTCTTGCTTATAAAGACTTGCAGACTTGTACGAAGGCTTTGTGAGCTTTTAAGTTGATGATAGGTCCAACAATTCTCCCTAGTTGAGATTTGGGAGAAATATAGCGATCTAAATCAGCAGACTACAAATAATACACACCGGACCAAAAGCAAGAATATTAGCACATGGAAATTCAGGTAAACACATGCAAAAAAAAAGAAAAATTTCACTTCCATATAACATACAAAGGCGTCCATAGGCCAATACATTAATTTATCAAAAAATAGCTACAAACTGACAAGGCTATAATTGTATAAGGAAAATGTAAACTCCTAGCGTATAAATACCTATTCCTTCACCTAATCTCCATATACCATGGCCTTCCCCTTATCAACCATCTGCTATTCGTGGTCAGCACCAACACTTCCTTCGACCACGACAAGAATAATTTCCACATTGCTAGCAGCTTGGTCGCTATCTTCTTCCTCTTCATCATAAGGGTTGAAACCAGGAGAATGAAGATTGAAAAGCTCAAAGTCTGTAGGAGTTCCAACAACCTTTAAACCTTGGTCCTATCCCTTCTTAAAGGAGACCTTACACCCATAGGCCAGTTGGCGCTCAACATCCTTATAGGCTTTATAAAAGCCCTCACGATAGCTATCATCTTTGCTTCTGGAAGCTCACCTTCCTCCTTGGAAACTTTGTCAGATAAAATTTTATTGGCCTCCGCCAGTTCAGACTTCTTAGCAGTTATTACCTTCTGAGTAGCGCCAGGAGCATCATAGACCTTGGACATTTCTTTCTTTTCACGCTCCCATTCTTAGCGATCATTGACAAAGGCCATTTTCTCAACTTTCAGGGCATCTTTCAGTTCTTGCTCCCATGTTAAGCTATCATCCTTGGTGTCCAAGAGAGTAGTAAAATCAAATAGCATCTGCACACAAAGTAGAAGAATAGAGAATCAGAACATAAATAAAGAGAGAAAAAGAAAGGAAACAACAGGAAAGACTTACCAGAGCCATCCCTTGTGCAGTTTTCAAGGCGAGTTAGGATGGTCCCAGCTTAAAAGAATGCTTGCGATCATCAGCGAGCACTAACCTTTTGGGAAGGTTAGGAGCCAAAGAGGGTGAGTCACCCATACTACCCCCTGAAGACTAGGGAATGGGGGCACCCAGGGGATTGCAGAAATAACCTCCTCCTAGACTTTATTCTCTCATTTTCTTTCCTCTTCTTTCTTTATCTTTCTCTCTTTCTCTTTTTCTCTTCTTCTTTTCTTTCTCTTTCTCTTTCCCTTTGTCAGATGGGCTAGAACCACTACCTTTGGAAGAATCAATTGTAGTCATCTTCAAAGATAAGATCTTATCAGGCAAGACCGTATGGTCATCTTCATCATCGGGGAGATTTAAGTTTATCCTCTTAACCAAAGGGGCCATGTCCCTTTCTTCTCGTTTTTAATTTTTCCCCTTCTTTAGAGATTTCCATTTCAATAATAACTGGATTAAAATGACCTACCTCTGGATCTTTCAAAGATGGGACCGTATCAACCGTGCGAGTAATTAAGTTGGTGCGTGTGTTATTGTATTCTAAAAGAAAGTCCGTCAACCTTGTATGTTCACCATTTGCCAATCTTTCTTTAATGCTTTAGGCCTTCACAAGCTTGTCAACATCAATCTCACCAATATCATGTTCTTAATTTGGGCACGAGCTTCAAAAAGAAAGAAGAAAACTCTAAACTAAAGGAATGGGGGAAAAAGAACAAGATGTCAATGGGAAGAAAAAAATGAAAAGACTAATTTCGGCCTGTTTGTACTTGAAAATAGTAGGGCCTCGTTGTCTTTCTCCCTCCATCACTAGAGGGAGCTGCCAGTTCCTAAAAATGAACCCATGCTCCTAGTAATCTTTATGGGAGTCCGAAAGATTTACCACCAGAAATCTCTTAGCCTTTCTGGTTTTCAAATATAATAGACCTTCTTTGGTTCACGACTACACGTAGCAGTAACATATCTTAGTAAGACCTAGTTTTTTTCCAAAGAGTGTATATATTCTATGGACTCCATTTACTATTTTCCATATATTAGGGGAACATTAAACAGGCACGATGGCAAAATACCTTATAAATCTAAGAAATAACTGGTTTGGGGGAAATGTCAATCCCCCTTAAGTTACTAGAAGACTATGAATCCAATGACCTCCGTTAACATCACGGACATTTTGAGGAAGGATGCATAGTCGATGATCACCCAATCAAGGATATTATACTGGCGCCTAAATTCATCTACTGAGTTATTATCTAGCATCGCCATAATTACATAAGCAAGAAGACATTCTATCTACATTAATTAGCTAATGCAAAGAAAAAGAACTAAAAATTCAAAGACTAGAACTTACAGATAGTAAAAAGCTTTAGGGAAGCACAAAAGAAGAGTGACTTCGACTTTTGAAGCAGAAGAGAAGCGTAGGGGCAAAGTATGCACAGTAACGACCAGCTTCAGTAAACAAACGATTGAGTGTACATACCAACTGATCACCATAAGTTCTAATGATGAGTTTCGACTTCCCAAGAGGATTTTAGTGCTTTAATCTCTTTTTGGGACAATCATACCCCTATTCCAAATCTTACAAGTATAAACATGCCATGTCGATCTTTGCTAATATTTAAAGACTTGGGCTTTTAACTCAGTAGAAATCTATTGGCCCATAACTTTTAGCCCAAATATTTTAGGAGCAATTATAGGAGTCCATTTTTTACAAGTCCATGAGAGTAGTAGACCAAGAGTGTATAGGCACTTGGCCCGGCCCAAATCATAAATCAATTTCCACACGAGTAGTTTAGTCAAAGAATAACACTCGTGAATATGGTCAAATCAGATACTAAGAATCTCGGATGAGATATTCAAGTACCTCATGGCAAATCCTCACGTTACTATGGAGTTCCTTAAATAACTCAATCTCTGTAACAACACATATATAAATTGTACAACCTGAATTAGGGCAAAGGGATGAAAACTTAAGACTTTGAGAGACACTTAATAAGAATAAGTTACCTCTCCATGTTGTCGAACCATGTACGTCGTTATTGTGTGTGTGATTCCATTTATTTTCTCCCATATGTGATTATTTCCATATAATCTTTTATTGTGATATTTTCTGCACTCATGAACATAATAATCTCACAGTCATCTATTTACCATGATCTTGACTTAGAATAAACCCGATTTGAGGAGCCTTCATTTTCTCTGCTTAGATTTATTACCATTGTTTTCTTTTCACTAGGTGTTATTTTGATTTCCATCTATTATGCTTCAGAGATCTTCAATGAGCTGATGAATATTCCTATTAATCGAAAAGAACATGGGGAAGAATCCCTCAGCAATGCCCGCCCATTCAAACAACTTTGTGACCTACAGAGGTTGAAGGAGTTAGGATTCTTAGCAGAGGGCGAATAGATTCGTAATCGAGAGGCACTTCGGCTTTAGGCTAATAATGAGGAGGCTCTTATTCTCCTATTACATTTTCAACGTGCGTACTTTCCTCGCACTTCAGGTATTCATTTATAATTGATTGAATTATCTTTTGGTTTAATTGTACTGATCTTCACTTAATATATTTTTTATGCATTTGCATCTTTTAAGGCATTGGCTCATCGGGCATACCGAGTAGCTCTCTAGAGGCTGGCCCAACACCCTTTAGCTCCCTTACCCTCCACTACCCCTTAGGCTCCTCGAGTGACCAAATTAATCCCTTTAGTTGGTGGGGGAGGGGAGGTCAAACAGGTCATCCCCCTCAATATTATTGAGGAAGAGACCTCCTCAGTTCAGCTGGTAGAGGAGGGAACCTTACAAAGAAGGCATGAGAAAGGCCCTTGGATGGGGAATCACTCCTAATTTCGTGAGCCTAAGGCTAATTATTGATGACGAAGATGACGAGGCCGAGGGTGAGAGCATTTCCCGTCTTGAGGCATACTATAGTGTCCGATGCTTCAGGTATGATGAGTCATCTGGATTTTCAAAATGCCTAACTCCTGGATTGATCAGCTGAGTGGGGGGATAATCAATGATGCCAAGGATCTTATCCAGCTAACCACCAAGGTGAAAACATTATCTTTATCTTATTGTTCAATCATAGCTTTGCTATGACAATTTCAAACTTAAATCTTATTTTCTTATGTATAAGTGAGCTATCTAGGGGTTTACATGTCACAAAAGTGACAGAAGAGGGCCGAGGGGTGTAGAATAGTCCTTGGGATTAAATATGAACTGAAGGCCCTACAAAAGGCTAAGGACAAAGTCGACGCTACTTTTGATAACATTTAAAAGGAGCGGGATGCTAGAAAAACTGCTAGGGAAGTTTTCGAGCAGAAGGGTATTATGCTCAAGACTAAGATGTCAACTGAGGTTTTTGATCTTAGAAGGCTCCTTGATCTACATGATAAAGAAAAGGAGGCTATGAAGGATGGGAGGGATCTTTCCCCATTGATCAAGTTCAAAATTCTTGAAGTCATTCATTCCGTCGAAATACTGTGGGGGTAATTAAGTACTAGTCTTTAATGAATGAGTATAATGAGCTGACCAACTGTGTGAAGGCTTCTCAGCCTCATTGGGATCTTCGGCCTTTAATATTGATTATGTGAATGCCAAAAAGGAACCTATACCTTCCCCTACTGGCCTGGATGAAGCTGGCTATGCCCAATATCAGGAGTTGTTGACTTCACTTTGGCCCCCGCCGGGCTTAAAGGACATTGATCTTAGGACCTCAATTTTGGAGGAGTTGAGCTCAATATTTTCACCTTGTCACTCGTCAGCTCCCCCCCGCCCCTTAAAAAATTTATTCTGTAATATAACCTTAGGCCTGTTTAGAACTTTAATGGCTTTATCCTTAAATAACGTATGTCTAGGCTTTGACCCCCTTTACATTTGACTTTGGCCTTCTTTTTATATTATTATGCATTTCCTTAATCTAAACCATTACTTTTTTTAAAAATAACATGTGGATGAATGATTTCTTTGTATTTAAGCTATTTGGTTGTTCCCAAATGCTCATAAAACAGGCTGACTGATTCGAAAGTTCAAGGTCGATTTTGTGGACCTGAAGAGTTAATAACGGGGGGTGTTATTCAATTTTGACTCCATTGGGGAGGATTTTGGTGTTGTGGGTGCTGGCGTATTTTGATTTTGATCTCGCTAGGTGTATGCTGGTGAGGGTTCTATAAGTGGTTTTGCCCTTTTTATTGAATTTTCTCAGGGCTATGATGGACTTGATCTTATGGGGATTTTTCAGGAATTTTTGAGAGTTTTCTGGGGATTTTTTGTATTTTTTAGAATTTTTACGATGAAAGATCGAGGGCATTATTAATAGGAATAATCAGAAGGCTGACTATCAACATTGGGCACGGACTCGTGCGCTTCTTGGGGCAGGTGTAAAGTTGTCGGCGATAGGCATTTTTGATGTCCAAAATTGGTATAGATACTATCTTAGCTATAAATCAGTAATTTCATAATCACAGATAATAATGTAAGTAATAAGGAGGAAAATAAACAAGACAAAAAAGATTCTTAATGTGGTCCATCTAAGGAAAAGCCTACGTCCACAGTTATAGTATTACTATTGAGGGTAGTTATGTAGAACTTTGTGCAATCTTACTTGTGCGCAATTGACTTATCCATTGAGCTAAGGGAAATGATATATTTATAGTGGTTTGGAAAACAATGGATAGAATTCCTTTATATATTCAAGCATTTACACCTATGTACAATACGTGAGACTATTAATTTTCTAGGGCACGTGTAGAATGATTGTTAATAATTATCATGTGAGTGACCTTTCCTCTTCTTGATGGTTCATCATCTTACGCTGATTGGATGGTATGCCGACCAAGTATTTCTAGAGCCGACTAAGTATAAATAAAACCCTGAGAGGTATACTTATGAGGACATGTGTTCTTATCTCATTGGTCCACATGGTATGAATAATTTAACCCACAACAAAAGCCCCCATTGCTCCATGCGTGATGGTTTAGTGAAGGAATGGAGTATTTGCTCTAGAGAGTTGCTTGGCACCCAAATATAGTTGAGGTCGACCGTCGATATTAGGGACTTGTATTTTTCCACCGATTGCATTAGTAGAATGGCATTTTTGTAAATAATTTGAAAAATAGTGAACCGCCAAAAGGTATGCTAGTCTTTTTTCCCTTTGGAAAATGTGCATCCGTCAAATGTCTAATCGTTGGTTCAGTTCGTCACCCCATTCTCAAGCTGCGAGATGAACCCGGATGACTTCTTTCTATTTCTCGCTACTGAAACGACCCTTTAGTGTACTTTAGATAAAACCAACTTTGTGCCAATTTTAGTTAAAACCAATTTTAGCTTCTTAAACCCTAAACATGCATCTAAGTGATTAAATCCATTTGATGAATAAAGAATGCGATAAATGAAACAATTTCAGGAAAAATCCCAGAAGGGCAAAACCTTTTTATTTCACTATAATTTGTAAGAGAAACGGCTTACACGGATTACAATGAAATAAGTGCAGCATACGAAATACCCGCATGTGTCGGTTTCGATGTCTCGGCTGGAACTTCCCCTTTCTAGGAGGGCAGCAGTGAAGAAGAAGATGGCTCCTCCACAAGATACTTCGCAAAGTCTCCTTCTACAATGGCACGCAGCTCTTCGGTTGTAGAGTTCTCCTCACAAAGTGCAACACGATGTAGTGAATGGATTATCTTCTGGTAAACGCGTTCAATATCACCTAACTTTGGAATTGAGTAATACAATCTTGAATAAACACCGAAAGACGAAAAACTTGTATGGGAATAAGTTTTCGAAACTATTCTGCCTTTAGAAACGTTTGCAGATACGTTTTATTTATAACTGAGCTGCACAGTCCAAGAAAATGAAAACATGAAAATCGAGGCGGCAGGTCGTTCGAGCGAGATGAGATCTCGTTCGCACGACATGTCAATGTCGTTTGAACGATTCCCAATCTCGTTCGAGCGAGATACAGTAAAAATAATATATTTGTTCTTTTTTAATTTAATCCTTGAATTTTCTTTAAATTGTTTGCAACTCAGAAATATTTTTAAAACATAAAAAGATTTAATTCCTAAACATTTAAATCACACAGTATTTAATCAATATACAGATTACTCAACTACTCACAAGTATTCATACCTGAGTGATCTTAAACATATGCAACATGTCTTGACTTGTATTCTTCTTGAAAGCTTTGATTGAACATTCTTGGACTTGAACTTTGTCGTAGGCTTTAAATAAACTCCATAGATAACTAGCCTAGACTTAATTTATTTTGTCCGGAATTAAGAAAATTAAAACAAATTAATATGCTAAGAATTATGTTCTTACAGCTACCTCAAACTTTCAAACTCTTATTTCAAGTGCTTTGTATCTTTCTTTGCTATCGTTCGAACTTATAATAGTTTTAGGAAAATCAGTAAGTCTTTTTCTTCATCTCTTTTCTTTGTTGCTTTAGCAAGTATGGTGTATATTATAGATGAAAGCTTCGTAAAGGAATTTAGGGAAAGAAGAAATATTCATTACTAGGTGACCTTGAAGGTGGTTTATGGTCCTATAGACGTGTTAGCTCTAGATGAAGGACACTAGATTCTTACTCTTTTTATTATAGAGTGTGGAATTACATTTCCTCATAATAAACTCTTTATGGAGTTTTGCCAATATTTTGATGTGGTTCCTGCTAGAGTAGTCCCCAACACTTAGAATGTGGTGAACGTGTTTAATCGGTTGAATGAGATTTATAGATTACACATAGGGATTATCGAGAAAATATATTGTAATAAATTAGGTACCACAGGAGATAACACATACTACCTAAATACGAGGGAATATAATAGAGCTTTGGTGGTTAATCTTCCTGATTCTAATAAAGACTATTGGGATTAAGGAGTAGCAGTTGAATATTAGCAATATGCTCCCCTTCCTGAGGGGGTTAGGTATAATGGTCCCAAATGCCCCTAGTAAGGACGTGACATAGGTCGACCATTTCTCTCAACTTTTTTAATTTTTATGCTTGTTAACTGTTTGATAATATGCCAACTAACATTTGTCTTTGGTTTTTTTGCAGAGGAAAGGAAGAGAAAACCCCCTCGCAACTCGAAAGTTAATTTTGAAGAATTGAATTTCCTTTGGTCAATTCAACAAAGAGAATGGGAAGATCAACATAGGTCAGCCTCAGTTTTAATTGATTACAAGAGTGCAATCACTTCATTCATTGCCCAACCAACTAATTCCATGCCAGAAGCTCCCATTAACCTTGAAGAGGAAGAAGAGCATTTTTCTACCTCCTCGACTGAAAGAGAACTGGAAATGGTAGGTACATATTATTCCTTTGAGTCCATATATATTAGTACCATCCCTAGTTCATTTCCAGAAGAAATATGAAAGTGGAAAATTCCTAACCTGATGTCACCACCCAAGAAGTCTGTTGTAGTTGGGTGTGGTTTCAAGAATGCTGCTGGAGGTGGTTCTAAGAGACCATTAGTTATCATTACTGATGAGCTTTAGGGGACTGAGCCTTAGTTTAAGAGGTTAAAGATAAGGCATGCTATTCACCAGGAGTTGGTGAAGAAAGTTGTAGCGGACCAAGATGCTACAGAGTTTGGCTCTGTGGTAGTAAACCCTATCTTGTCTAGGCGCTTGATCCATTCAGGATTTCTACCTGCTGATAGGTCAACACATCATTAATGACAATGGCCTGGTTGATAGAGAGGGCCAATTAAAATCTTGCTTTGGTATTTGTAACTCACATACTTGTCCTCTTTTATTTTTATTTTCCTTACTTGTATTTGATACCCGCCTTTTTGATATAATGTTTTGTTGTTCTTAGTTAATTATGAACAATTGCTAATAAGGGATGACTAATTGAGGGCATCATCAACTGATGTGGATGAAGCTTTTTGAAGGCTTAAAGAAGTCTTTGACGAACACCGAGGCAACCTTAAAGAGAGATAAAAAATAATGGCTAGTGATGCTTAAACAATCTGAGGATAGAGTGATAACAATCGAAGAAAAGGTGAAGACTGTAGAGCAGGGGGAAGCTAACTAGGCTGTTGAGAAGAAGAAGAAGATGTGAAAAGTGAAGACTCAATATAATAAGAGCACTTGGGATGCTTTTAATAGGGGATAGGAGAAGGCCCGCCTTTGCCGCCGCTGCTATCCAAATTGAGTATATGAAGAAGGCTTCCTTTAAGGGTGGATGGTATGATGCACTGAAGGAGTTGGGCACATCAGAAGGTTATAATTTATTCAAAAGGCATGACCCTGTCTCTCCCCCTAATATTAAGGAATAAGTTGATGATGAAGATGAATCTGGGGAGTCCTTAATTGATCCCGTGGTTGAAGCTTATGTCCCTCATCCTAAAGAAATTATCAAGGACAAAGAGAACGTGTAACTCTTTTAGACTGCTGGCCAATTTTCCTTTTTATGTGATTCTTTGTTTTTGGATAATGTTGTTGAATATTTCTTTTTCTCCTTTTTGGGTTGTAAAAATAATGATTTTGTAATGACTTTTATATAATCAATGGGATTATTGGTTAGTTGAACCACTATTTTTTATGCTTTATGCTTTTGCTTCTAGTAGACTGTTGTTTTATAACTATATTTTAGTTCAAATCCAGGAAAATTGCTATCACGTCTGCCGAAAGCGACCTACTTGGAATAAGCCTTATATTGTTTGGAGCCATCTGTACATATTTTACCGATGTCGAGTTGGGAGGGTTTCTAGGCATTCGAGAGTGCACTTGAGATCTTAAATGGATTATTTATATAATTAAATGTCCAACATACACAATTCCAAATTTTATCTTATATCCTAAGACATGCATCTGGGTAATAAAATAGACAAATTAAAGCATGCAAATAGAAAAATCAATATGGATATGCTACGCATTCAAGAACATAACCCTTGAGGAAAAATCACTTTTGGGCAAAACCTTTTATTTAGCACTTGAATAATCTACGAGACAATCGACTTACAAATTACTTAATATCCACCATAAGCATAACGCTTTAGTCCTCGTAAATTCTCAAAAGAATATCACTTGTCACCAAGATATCCACAAACAACAGATTCGTCCTCGTTATCCATTGATCCAACCTCAGTCTTCATCTTCAGTAGTGATCCCATCGGGTTTCACAAGCCAGTCACGGAGATGCCTTATCTACAAAGGTGTATGCAAGATACTAAAATAGTCTAGGGTTTAAATGAATTCATACGAACAATTTTCAGGATGTATCTTATGAATTAAATGTGTTTTAAATCACTAATCAAATTAGAACTTTTGTAATAGATATTCAAAAAATGATATGATAAAAGTCTTAAAAAATCTGTACACAAAACAAGAATTTAAAGGGCGTTTATAATTTTTGAGGCCGTGACTTATTTGAACGAATTTGAGGCTCGTTCGAATGAGAAAAGCAACTCGTTAGAAAGAAACATAGTCTCGTTCGAATGGGAAGGAATTCTCGTTTTAAGGCTTCAAACGACCTTCTGACGAGTCAAAACATTACGCCCTTGATCGATGCTCATTAGATGAAAACTGCAAATTCTAACAAAATTTAAATTAAAAAATAAAGATCTCGTTTGAACAAGATTTAAATTAAAAAATATTTTTCCTTTTTTAAAAATAAAAAACCCTTGTTTGTATTTGATAAAAATAAACATCCCCAAAGTAAAAAGTGTGAATTAATTTAAGCACTAAATAACTTTATATCTTTATGGGATGTTGGGAAGTGTCGAGCGTTGATGTTAGTTTGCCATGACAGTACGTGATGGTTTGAAACATGATACACCAAACTAGCTTAAAACAATATAAGGCCTATACTATGGGAAATATAAGAAATTTTGCTCTTACAAATCTCTCACTTTGGCTATTTCGGTACAAAAACAAACAAACCTATTCAAAATCCAAATTACATCAACAAAACTCTATATATGACAAAAGAAAGCTAACACCCTTCTGGATCCCAGAACGGAATGGCATAGGACTCTTTGTTTTTAAACATCTTCTTCTTATTCCCTTCTATAAAATTTATCTTCATTAGGCGTGTTTTGAATTATGCTTTAAGTACCAACACACATCAGACAAAAACATATTCCATGTGATGCATCAAGTTTTAAACAAGCATAAAAACTCCCCCGGAATTTATCCTCCCCATTTTTGTTTGTAATAGACAAAGGAGTAAAACATAATCATGAAATACTAAGCATCACTTAGGAGATAAGATATCATCGCGAAAAGATATAAATCATGCATATGTACTTATAATCTCAAAGGCCATCAAAACCAACTATTTTTGAAACTTTTCATTTTTCCAAAAAAATGTAAATTTTACAAATACAATATGATACCATATACAAAATATGCAAAATATACCCACCAAAATTCGGCAATCATATATAGGTATAAACAACCATAAAATATGACACAAAACATATAAGCTTTATACACTAGCATAGTATCGATATGTCTAAACATATGGGATGGAATGAATGGGCGTTAACTAGATATAAATGAAGTATGATCAAAACACTTAAATATGTTCAAGAAGTTCTAATTGACCGCAAAACTTTATCAAACTAAGATTTAGCCTCAAGTAACAAATAAAGTGAACTTTAATAAACAAAACAAGCATAATTCACACAAGCCTAGAATATTGTTGATTCTACTAATCAATAGCGTCATAACAAAATAAGCATAACTAAGATTCATTATGCAAACCCGTTGATTTTCAACTAAACTCCATCAAAAGATAAACATATTTCATATTTTTATTCTTTTATTTTATTTTCTTTTGAAGTTATTTCCTTTCTGAATGATCAAACAAACTAAACTATGTTCCCCCCTTTTTGGCAGTTTTTTTTGGGCTCTTTTTAACGGAGGCTCTCACGAAAAGTTAACTTGTCTTTCGTGGCCCTTTCCTATACTCACTCATTTTTTAAATACTAAAAAAAATATCTCACGGACAATGGTTCTTACATGCATAAATACCCTACAGTTAAAATATTTGTAGATGACAAAATTGATGGGAGAACATCTCACCAATCTTAAATATACATAGTGAAAGTAAAATCCATCAAGCTCGTGCATGTGTGTGTGGATGCATATACAAAGTAGAATTCATAAAGAAAATAAAGTTTGAAATAACTCCATAAACATGGTTAAGATCAATCTAAGTATTTACAGTCATAACCACTTGTCCTAGCCTCATGGAAATTACGGAGTGAATTGGATTCAGGCATACCAATATGCCATACCAAATGTGTAAAACTAAAATACACAAAAAAAAAATCTTTTTATATTTTTCAAAAATTTATCAAAATAAAATCTTTTTGTATTATTCCATATGACTTAATAATAATAAAATATAATATAAAAGATATACATGTCATAACACTAGCAAACACTTATCATGAAGCAAAATTAGAGTATGACAAACAAAATCATGCAAGCAATCATCCAAGAGATATAGCATGTGAAGCGTCATGTTCAAGAATGTGACACTCAATTAGTCTAACATCTAGCTCCTTTATAATGGATTTTCTAAACCAAATAGATGAATACCAAACGCGTCGAGTTTTGGGAATCAAGGAGATACTAGAATTCAACTTTCGAGAACCTCTTCCATGATCATAACAAAACTACCTAAGGAACACTCAAACTATCATCCTTGGGGGCCTCATGTGCACAAGTATCCTCATCTTCGTGGGACAAACTTGGTGTGCTATCGTGACTAGCCAAAAATGATACACACATCCCATGTGAAGACTTATCCCCGGAATCCTTCACTTCTTCCTCACTATCGCTAAGAGTGGCTGGCATGGCAATCTTCTTTCCCTTTCTCTTTTACCTAGTGTCACACTCAAATGACTTATGCCCTTTTCCCTCACATTCAAAACATCCCTCTTCTTCCTTATTCTCTCTCTCTTTTTTTCATTCTCACTGCTCTCTTTGGCCTCAAAATCGTCCTTATGTGTCTCGACTCAATCTAATCGACACATCAAAGTCTAAAATGATTTTCACACTAATAACGTCTAAAACTATGTAGTGCTTTCCAAGACTTTGTCAGAACGTGCAAAAATGTTGATTACTTCTCCAACCAATCTCCCTCATAAATAATAATTCTTTTCTTTTTCTTTTGAGGTGATCTAAAACCTAATGGCCCCCTTTGGGCATATTTTTCTTTTTATTGCCTTTAAATTTTTTCTTGGGAGTTTTTCAAAAGATGGCTTTCATGACGTGATTATTATTAACTCGCATCCCTTTATGTGAACACTCTTCATTTTTTTCATATCAAACAAATTTCCTCACGGACAACGGTTCTTGCATGCACTACTTTCATTATCATATTTTATCGAATTTGGTTCGTTTTAAAGACATGATGAAGATGGAAACACTTCGACCAATATGTGATATATAAGCACAATAATAAAAAAAATTCGTGCAAGTGTGCATTAAAGTAGACTAAGAGGCAAACATGTAGAAAGTAATCTAAAATTACATCTTAATGACTCCAAATATTATAAAGCACAAAAATAAAATGATGACGCATATCAAAACACTCTCAGATAGTCACATGAATATGTAATGATGTTGTGACTCAATCATCCTAAATGTCCATTCATAAACGGTGTAAACAAAATACAAAACTCGTTTTTGTCTTTTTTCAAAAAAAAATATGAAAATAAAATATTTTCGGCCTTTTCAATTTTTTCAAAAAAAAGAAAATATTTTTGTATATTTCCAAAACTTTATATAAACAAAAATCTTTTTTGGCCTTTTGAAAAATATCTCAAAAATGGAAAATATAAATAAAAAATGGTACACACTAGCAATAGGCATAAAATATCACCATGAAATCATCTTATTCTAGCAAACAAGTATAAACCACAACCGTTAGGTGCGGTGGAGTTTTTCAAAGGTGGTGACATCCTATGAAAAACATCCATCAAATCATGTGAAGTCTTGACCAAAAACTTAACTTCCTCCCTAATATGTGAAAACTATCTCACGTAATCATTCAGAACATCATGTGTGGGTGCGTACTTGTGAACACGTGGTAAAACTCTATGTGACACACTACCTAACTTAAAGAAAAATTCCCTAAGGTGTCCTCTCTTCTTACAATGGGTGTAAACATACACGGGACTAGGAACACCTCTCTCAAAACATCTACGGTGCACTCTCTTATCAGGTATGGGTAGGGCTGTGTTTCGGTCGGATCGGATCGGAAAATGACCCTTCGAAAAAAAATCTGATTTTTTCAAAAATGAAATATTTGTTCCGATTTCCCATCCAATTTTTTCGAAAAATTAAAAAAGTTTTCGAATTCAAAAAAATCGAAAAATAAAAAAAAATTGGAAATTCAAAAAATATACTATAAATTCAGAAATTTTGGAAATTCCAAAATTTCAAAAAAAATAATATAGGATTTTCGATTACTCGAAATTCTCATTTTAAAGAAATTGAAAAAAAGATTTGACCCAACAAGTAAATATATAAGGATTTAACCATTATTTTCATTTGTGTAGAGGATAGAGGGATATTCTCCTTTTATAGAGGATTTTTTTGGGCATTTCTTCCTCTCCTAGCCGATGTGGGACACATGAGAGTTATAAAAAAATTGGAAATCAAAAAATATTTCAGATAAAATAAAAAATAATTCGAAAAAATTGGATCGGCATAGTTTCGAAAAAATCAAAAATTTAGAATTATTTCAAATTTTCGATCCGTTTTTAAAAAAAAAAAATCAGAAATCGAAAAATTGGAAATCGAAAATCTTATATACGCTCCAAAATCGGAAAATATCGGATCGGATATTGAAAAATCGGAATGTTCGGAAAAAACACACAGCCCTAAGTATGGGATGCCTAAGTGGGTTGGGTTGAGATCCATGTGGATCAATCACAAACTCAGGAACCGGCTCGGGTGCAACGTGGGAAGTAGACGCACCGTCATGAGCTATTCCTAATATATCAACATTACCCAAAGAGGGCTCGAGAAGCATCTTTACTACCTTCTTAGATGTATCTTCTAAAGTGACTTTTACCTCCCGTCCACGTTTAAGATCTCTCTATAAATGAGACACACGGTCTATAAGCTCACTATTTTCCCTAACTATGACGATCATCTGCTCACTCAAACTAACCTTCACCGTCTCAAGTTGACTCAATAACGCCTCAAATCCCCTCAAAATCTTTCTCGCTCTCTCCAAATCTATCACCCTAAGACCTAACTTTTTATTCAACTTCTTAGTCTTTAAGGTCTCGGCGTACAAATCTCTAAACACTATTTGGAGCTCACTTTCACTATCACTTGCGCTCTCACTCTCACACTCGATAGAACACTCAAATTATCATCCTCGGGGGTATCACATGAAAAACTATCCTCATCATTGTGGGACAGACTAGGTGTGCTATCGTGACTAGATAGAAACGGTATACACATCCCATGTGAAGACTCATCCCTGGAATCCTTCACTTCTTCCTCATCATCACTAACAGTTGTTGGCATGACAATCTTCTTGCCCTTTTCTTTTGCCTAGTGGGACACTTAAACGCCTTATGCCCCTTTCCCTCACATTCAAAACATCTCTCTTATTTCTTATTCTCTCTCTCTCTCTCTCTCTCTCTCTCTCTCTCTCTCTCTCTCTCTCTCTCTCTCTCAATGTCACCGCTCTCTTTGACCTCATATTTCTTTTTATTGTTCTCAAAAAATCTTTTATTGGAAGAATTTTCTTTGGAAAATTTGAGAAACCTTTTGAAATTTTTCATAAGCATGGCCATATCGAAATCAAAATCTCCCTCAGACTCGGACTCATAAACATTTTCTTTCTTTTTTATTCTCTCTCTTGAACACTTTCTCTCCCTTCATAGACTGGGCTTTAAGTGTTATCCCTCTATTGTTAGGCTTGAGAATGTTAGGAAATATGTCAATTTTATATGTCTGGAGGTGTCGTACTAGTTCTTCTAATTTTAAATTGTTCAAATTTCCTAAGGAATTCAAAACAGTTACTTTGGGGATTAAACGTTTAGGAAATGATCTCAAAATCTTTTTAACCACTCGTGCATCTAGAATGTTTTCATCAAGATTGAAACTGGTGTTGAAAATTTCGGACAAACGTGCATAAAAGTCATCAAAACACTCAGATTCAAGTATGGTTATCATTTCAAATTGAGTAGTTAAATTTTGTGTTTTAGACTCTTTGACCGCATTTGTGCCTTCATTGGTAAGCTGTAAATCATCCCATAGTGATTTTGAGGTGGTGAACGTCATGATACACCGAAACTCTTCGGGTGGAATGGCAATATAATTACACTTAGCCCACGAGAATTAAAAGTGCTCCAGTTAAACTTGTCCTCAGTCCAGTCAGTCACAAGTTTAAGATTGGTGACATTATTCGCAATGACAGTGGGAGGAGTTCACCCTCTTTCACAAACAACCTAAACATGCTTATCGATTGCTTTTAAATGATATTTCATACGGGCTTTTCAGTAGGCATAATTAGACCCGTTAAAAACTGGCATCCGATTATATAAGTTCTCGTTCAAAAACATGGCGAAATTTTTTTAAAAATAAGTTTTTAAAAAAAAACAATATCACAAAATTTTGCGAAAAATAGGATCACTCGATAAATTAGAGAAACCCAATTTGATGCCAATTTTTAAATGCGCTACTTGCGGTGTGATATCAATTTATGCCAATTCGCAAATTTTAATTTTAAACTTATTTAATTACACTCTATTTTTAAACCAATTTTAATTGAACCCTAAACCATGCATCTAAGTGGGTCAAATCAAACCATCATAAATAAACTGCTGAAACATAGATTTCAGGGAAAAAACCAAAAGGGAAATCCTTTTTATTTAACTATACAAAAGTAATTCTCAACTTACATACATAATGAAATCTGTGATGAATATCTACAGACACTCACATAGACATGTAACCTAGAGTCAACAATGGATCAATTGCAATAAACCTACAAGAACACGCAACTCCAAATTATCTAGGAACACCCATAAGTACTCACAATCACATGCAGTCTTCAGTCCTAGATTTGCGCTCTGTATAAGAGAAACTTGAACAAGATCGGATCTTGGGTTTCAAAACAATTCACTAAACTATTGTGATTTTTTTTAATTGAAAAACAAAGTTTTAAACCCTAAATGAAGAAGAAAAAAGAGTTATACAGTTTGTAGTTTTCGTATATCTGAAAAATTTAGGTGTTCTTAATGAAAAATGACTCCATTATGTCCTTACAAATCTTCTCCTATATCTATGCCAGTACAAATAAAAAACATTCGAATTATCGAATTAAATGTCCTATACAAATCGTATACCATCCCATGAACCCAAAACTGAAGAAGTACTAAAAATGCAAGTCTAAACTCTCTTCAAAATCTTAAACTTGAAATCTTCAATTCTCACACTATTCTTTGTCATCGTTAGGGTGTGAAAAATCATCAATCTTTGTACCTACAAACATGAGACAAGAAACAAATACCTTCGTGATGCATCGAGTTTGAAATGAAATAAACCTAAATCAAAATCAATATCAAATATCAAATCTCCACCATATTTAAAAAACTCCCCCATTAAATCATAATTCGTTCTGCCCTTTTTTATTTATCTGAAAATAGACAAGGAAAAGAATAAACAAACATAAGCATGGAGTGTCACGACAAGCAAAGTAAATAACTACGATCATCAAGGATATTCTTAAAAGCATTCATCAATTATTTTTTATTTTTTAATTTGTTCAAACAAAAATGCAAAAATAATTTTACAAAAATTACACACCATGAATTCACACTAAGATAACCAAATCGTGGAAACATAATGAATGGGTGTGAATAAATTTGATAAAAAATCAATGCAATCAAACACAACATATGTGCACGATGAATAGGAATATTCCTAACGAATGATCTCAAAATCACCCTTAGGTGTTAAAATGTGAATTTATATGACATCGAGTTATTCCAATCGATACATCAAAGTCTAAAATGATTTTCACACCAATAACGTCTATATATAATTCTTTTTCAAGACTTTTTCAGGTTGTGAAAACCCATTGATTACTTTTCCAACCAATCTCCCTCATAAATAATAATTCTTTTCTTTTTCTTTTTCTTTTAAGGTGATCTAAAATCTAACGACCCCTTTTGGGCATATTTTTCTTTTTATTGCCTTTCAATTTTTTCTTGGTCTCTTTTCAAATGGTGTCTTTTACGACGTGATTATTATTCACTTGCATCCCTTTCCATGAACCCTCATCATTTTTTTCAAATTAAATGAATTTCCTCACGAGCAACGGTTCTTACATGCACTACTTTCATTATCAAGTTTTATCGCATTTGGTTCCTTTTAAAGACAGGAGTGAGATGGAAACACTTCGACCAACATGTGATAGACAAGAAAAATAATCAAACAAATCCATGCAAGTGTGCATTAAAGGAGACTAAGAATCAAATATGTAGAAAGTAATCTCAAATTACATCTTAATGACTCCAAACATTATAAAGCACAAAAATGAAATGATAACGCATATCAAAACCCAATCAAATAGTCACATGGATATGGAATGATGTTATGACTCGATCATACTATATGTCCATTCATAAATGGTGTAAACAAAATAAAAACTCTTTTTGTCTTTTTTCAAAAAATTTATCAAAATAAAATATCTTTTGGGCTTAAATTTAAAAAAAATCTTTTTGTATTGTTCGAAATTTTTTCAAAAACTAAAATCTTTTTGGTTTTTTGAAAAATATTGCAAAATGGAAAATAAAAATACAAAAATGGTACACACGAGAAATAGGCATAAAATATCATCATGAAATCATCCTATGCGAGCAAACAAGTCTAAACCACAACCGTTAGGTGCGGTAGAGTTTTACAAAGGTGGTGACATCCTATGAAAAAAATCCATCAAATCATGTGAAGTCTTGACCAAAAACTTAAATTGCTCCCTATATAAGAAAACTCTCTCACGTAATCATTCGAAGCATCGTGTGTGTGTGCGTGTGTGTGAACACATGGTAAAACTCTATGAGACACGCTACCTAACTTAAAGAAAAATTCCCTAAGGTGTCCTCTTTTCTTACAATGGGTGCAAACATTCACGGGCCTAAGAGCACCGCTCTCAAAACGTCTACGATGCACTTTTTTTTATCCAATATGGGATGCCGATATGGGTTGGGTTAATATCCATATGGATCAATCACAAACTCAGGAACCGGCTCGGGTGCAACTGGGAAGTAGACGCACCGTCTTAACCTATTCATAATCTCTCAACATTACCCAAAGAGGGATCGAGAAGCATCTTTATTATCTTCTCAGATATATCCTCTAAAGTGACCTTTACCTCCCGGACACGTTAAAGATCTCTCTCTAAATGTGACAAATGGGCTATAAGCTCACTCTTTTCCCTAACCATGATGATCATGCTCACTCAAAGTAACCTTCACCTTCTCAAGTTGACTCGGTGACGCTTCAAATCCCCTCAAACTCTCTATATTTCTCTCCAAATCTATCACCCTAAGACCTAAATCTTTATTCAACTTCTTAGTCTTTAAGGTCTCGACGTACAAATCTCTAAACTCTATTTAGAGCTCACTTTCTCCATCACTAGCGCACTCACTCTCACACTCGTTAGAAACACTCAAACTATCATCCTCGGGGGTTTCATGTGCAAAACTATCCTCATCGTCGTGGGACAAACTAGGTGTGTTATCGTTATTAGATAAAAAGGCTACACACATGCCATGTGAAGACTCATCCCTGGAATCCTTCACTTCTTCCTTATTATCGCTAAAAGTGGATGGCATGGCAATCTTCTTGCTCTTTTCTTTTGCCTAGTGGGACACTCGAACGCCTTATGCCCCTTTACCTCACATTCAAAACATCTCTCGTATTACTTATTCTCTCTCTCTTTCTAAATCTCACCACTCTCTTTGGCCTCATCTTTCCTTTTATTTTTCTCAAAAAATCTTTTATTGAAAGAATTTTCTTTAGAAATTTTGAGAAACTTTTTGAAATTTTATGCAAGCATGGCCATATCAAAATCAAACTCGCCCTCAAACTCGAACTCACAAACTTTTTCTTTCTTTTTCTTCTCTCTCTTAGAAACTTCCTCTCTCTTTATAGACTGGGCTCTAAGTTTTATCCTTATATGGTTAGACACTCACATAGACACGCAGCCTAGAGTCAATTATGGCTCAATCGCAATAAATCCACCAGAACACGCAACTCCAAATTAGCCAAGAACACCAACAAGTACTCCCAATGACATGCGGTCTTCAGTAATAGATTTACCCTCTCTACATGAGAAACTATAACAAGATTATATCATGGGTTCCAAAACAATTCACTAAACTATTGGGATTTTTGTGAATTAAAAAACAAAGTTTTAAACCCTAAATGAAGAAGACAAAATAGTTCTGCAATTTGCAATTTTCGTATATCTGAAAAACTCAGGTCTTCTTAACGGAAAATGACCCATTTAACACGCTATTTATAAAAAACTTGAGTCGGCGCGTCGCTCGAACAAAAACCGAATATCGCTCAAACGGGATGAGTTGTCGTTCGAATGAGGACATCGCGTGACATTGCATTGTTGCTTGAACGACATTATCTCATCGCTCGAACGACCTGAATGTCAAAAACTTTTTATAAACCTCCGTCTTAACACTTAGAAAAATTATTTTGACGAAAAACAACGCCTCAGATGTTAAAAAATAATTTTGAAAAATTATCCTAGCACTTTAAATGAACTGTTAAGGGATATAAACACAACCTTACCAAAATTTATCTCGCATAGGATTTTTTGTTAAAGAATGTTGATATTTGGATCCGTCTTGATGCATGATTGAACTTGAAGAAATATTTAATGGTTGTAGCGGTATACGACATACTCTCATGTAATTAGGACTATATAAAATTTGTCCTTACACCCTTTAATAAAAGCAAACTTGTCCCTTAGAGTCTTCTCACATGCCTTTAAAATCTAAAATCAATTTATCATTATAGTTCATTCTCTAAAAACAAGACTCTATCATGTAACACCCCGTGTTTTAATAATTATTTTAATTTATTAATTGGAATTTTTTTTAGAAAAATAAAATTTTGGATTTATTATTTTTATAAATTAAATATGTTGGTTTTAATATTTGTGGAATAGAACTTCAAGAGGAATTAAAATTGATTTTAAAATAGAGTTTATTAAGTTTTTTATTTTTTCCTTATATAATTTTTTGTGGGGGAACGGTCGCCAGATCTGCTTGATCGATCGAATAACCTTGGGAGTTGATTGATCGACCTGTCAGTTTTTGGCGCAACTCGGTTTCTTGATTTTGTAGATTTTAAGTTGGTTTAGGATTCTTAATTGGTATATAACCATTTTAATTCTCGGCGAAACCTTTCATAATCACTTTTTCCCGAGTTTTTCATCAAAGATATCTTGCAAAAGATTTTCATCTCCACCATAATCATCAACCTCCAACTTAATCAAGTTTTTGTCACAAGTTTTGAAGCCTTAATTGGGGTTTAATCAAGTTTGTCCTAGAAAACCTCTGCTTATTTTTCAAGAGGAATCCAATTGTGTTACCATATTTTCTTCATCTTAATCAATGGTATGAATACTCTATTTCTTTCGTTTAGTATTATGTATTTCAAATGTCGCCTAAACCCTTAATAATGTGTATTTGATTAAAATCAATTAGCAACTTAATTAGAGAAAGTGGACATGATTCGTCACTTTTATTGTATTTTATACCACGTTAATTTGTACATTCTAGCATTTCCGTGCATGTATTTCCCGGTTCTTATACTCATTTATTGACTAACCCCTGAGTTCATCATATATACTTTGTATTTGTCTTTATTGAGCTTTTATAGGTCTCGGGAATGCATTTTGGGAAGTTTGGTTTTGATCCGAAAAAGTTCCGTTGACACTTGCACAGTCGGGGGCATTTTGGTAATTTCAGCACTCGGGTTTTGATCCCGATTTCTTCACGGAAGTTGTAGACCGTCTTCTTATCTTCGCGTGGCTTCCGACGGTGCTTGAATCCGACCTCGAACGAAGAAGTTACGGAAGTTTCGGTGAAACATGGGACAACTAATGCCAATATAGGCATCTCTCCTTCTCACAGCAGGCCCGAATCGATTCGCTGACTCTGCCGAATCGATTCGGTTTCATACAGGGGCAAATCTCTACACTTCCGAATCGATTCGGATTTGGCACCGAATCGATTCGGCCCTGCATTTCCAGCTTTCTTCTTATTACTAGTTTGCCATTTTGGTTGGATTTTGGGGATATATCCCTTGTTTTTTCCTCTTTTGTAGAGATAGATTACTTTTGTTAGATATTTGGATATAGAAAAACACTCTTTTCTCTCTCTTAGGTCAAAGTTCATTTATGGTTTTTATCAACTTGTGAAGCTTTGATTACTAGTTGAATTGTTGTTATTAATGCAAGAAAGGTTCATTTACTTCTTCTCTACTTGTTCAACTAGCTTTAATTTGCATTTAATTCCATCTCTTGCATTGGTTTGTGTTTAAACTAGATAACTAACTTAACTATGTTGTTAACTAGCATGTGTAGTTTAGTTTCTATTATGAGTAGCTAGACTTATGATTGGGGATCATAATCCCACCTTGGATGCTTGAACTTCATATTTAGGGTTTGGTTTATAATTGTTTTAATGGAACTTCATGTGTTGGTTTTGGATTATAATAGTTTCTTAACTTCTCTTGTCATGCAAGGGCTAGTGTTTGAAGCTTTACTACAAACCCAACCCATCTAGCAATAATTAATTAACCCCTAATCCTCCATTGGTGAGTTCAGTCTCTACATGGTTGATGTTCGGACTTAATTAGTTATGCTCGATTAGAATTAATTTCAACCAAGCCCTATAATCCCCTTCCTTGTGAATCCGAGGTGGGAGAATGATCCTCGATCCCTTTAATTTCTTGAACTCAAGCTTATCTCAGTTCTTTTCATAGTTTCGCAATTATTAAGTATTTAACGTATCATCAATAGTATGTAGTTTAGAGATTAGTCTCAATCACTCTTCCACACTATTAAATCATCTTTTACACTTTAACTTTTGTGACGTTTAGAGAATCCCTTTAACCTAATCCAGTTCTCTTAGGAGTGTTTCAATCCCTGTGGATCACGATTCCGTACTTACAGGATATTACTTGTTGCGATAGATTTGCACTTGAATCGCAAGCTTTATTTTGGGCGCACCAAGTTTTTGGCGCCGTTGCCGGGGATTGGCAACTATCTCAGGTTTTAGAAATTCTCTTTACACTATCGTTCCCGGTGGTCTCCGTGACATCACGGTTTCCAAAAATCAATCCAAAATGACTTGTAAATGCATGACGCGAGTAGTAGTAATTTGAATCCTATTCGTGAACCATCGTCTAGTGAACCCTCGGATTATTGGAGGCCTGTACCATCAATTTCTCGTTCTAGTTCGGTCTCGTCTTCTTCGTATACCTGGGCTCACTCCGATCCTACAACCATGGCCGATAATGTTAGTGAGAACGGTAGTTAAGGGGTTTCACCCGACCCCCCGTATAGGACCATGCGTGATTATTTGCAACCGGAGAGGACCACCTCTCCGTCTTGTATCATTTTTCCTTACAATGCCGCATAATTCCATTTTCGGAATGGAATGATTCAATTACTTCCTACTTTCCACGGCATGGACAGTGAACAACCTTACCTTCATGTTAGAGAGTTTGAGGAGGTGTGCGCTACTTTTAGCGATTAAAACTGTCCTCTAGATGTCACACGACTCAAACTCTTCCCGTTTTCCTTAAAGGACAAAGCCAAAACTTGGCTTTGGTCCTTGGCTCCTAATTCCATCGGGAGTTGGCGCGAAATGCAAGCGCAGTTTTTAAAAAAATTCTTTCCAACTCATCGCACCAACTCTTTAAAGAGTCAAATCCAAACATTCGTTCAAACCGAAGGTGAATCATTCGAGCGATGTTGGGAGAGATTTAATGAGGTACTTCATAAATGCCCACACCACGGTTTCGAAAAGTGGAGATTAATCTCATTTTTCCACAATGGGCTTACACTTAATGCGAAACAAATGGTGGAGACAATGTGCTCCGGTGAGTTCTTTGGTTTAGATCCCGATGATGCGTGGGCACATTTCAAATATTGTGCCGAGACCACCCAAGCATGGGATACCTCGGATCCGAACAAAACCAGTTCGCGACCTTCGATTCCGTCTTCTTCTAACCCTGGTATGTATCACCTCACTGACGAGGATGAGATGAAAATGAGATTAGATAAATTATCTAAGAAAGTTGAGGAGTTCGGCTCGAAGATTCGAGATCCCGTTGTTCAAACTCATTCCGTAATTGAGGAGTTGTGTGCCATTTGTGACACTAATGCTCATTCGACCCAAGATTGTCCCACTATTTCGGCTTACAAAGTGATCCTCCATGACCAAGCGAACGCTATGGGAGTTTTTAGAAGATCCCAAAACGTTCCCGACCAAGGGTTTAATCCATCATGGGGTAACCAACTCGTTTACCAATATCCATAATCTCGTCCTCCCCCGCCTCAGAATTACCAACAACCGTACAACCAACATCCCCCTTCCCAAGTTGTAATGCAAGGTCCCCCTCCGGGACCACATCCACCAGTTATACCTGCCTACGCGCACCCGAACAAGAGAAGTCTAGAAGAAATTTTTCAATCTTTTGTGACCTCTCAACAAGCCACAAATGCTAGTCTCGAAAAAGAAATTTCCAAGTTGACCGCTTCTTTGAGTGTGCATGAAAAAGGAAAATTCCCGTCACAACCTCATGGGCCCGTTGGGCAAAATAGCACGAATTCCGATGTTTCTACTCCTTCTTCCGATCAATGTAGGTCTATGGAACATGCAAATTCCATCACCACTCTTAGGAGTGGGAAGGTGATTGAAAATCCACCTCCACCTTCCCCGAAAGTATCCGACGAGGTCACAATAACTCCCCGAGAGAGTGAAGTGACTCCTAAAAAGAAAAGAGATAAGTCGCCGACCAAGGGACCGGAAGCTTCAGTCCCTTGTCCATTTCCCGCACCCTACCCTCAAAGGCTCCTTCCCATTGTTAAACCCAACAAAGATCAAGAGATCATGGAGACATTTAAACAAGTAAAAATCAATCTCCCTCTCCTTGACGCGATTAGGCAAATCCCTTCTTATGGCAAGTTTTTGAAAGATTTGTGCACCTTTAAGAGAAATCATGTTTCTCGCAAAAAGGTGGAGTTGACTGAACAAGTTAGTTCCATTTTCCAACACAACACGATTCCAAAATTTAAGGACCCGGGGTGTCCAACTGTTTCGTGTATGATCGACAACTTCTCCATTAATCGCGCTCTTCTTGATCTAGGAGCTAGTGTGAACCTCTTGCCGTATTCGGTTTATCTTCAATTGGACTTGGGAGAACTTAGTCCTACCAAAACTAAAATTCAATTGGCCGATGGCTCCACCAAAATTCCACGGGGAGTCTTGGAAGATATCCTCGTCCAGATAGACACCTTTGTGTTCCCGGTCGACTTTATCGTTCTTGATACCCAACCTGTTTTAAGCCCGAACAATCAACCTCCCGTCATCTTAGGATGACCATTCCTCGCGACCGCGAATGCTTCGATAAATTGTAGGAATGGTGAAATGAACTTGTCTTTTGGGAATATGACATTAGATGTCAATATTTTCAATGTGTCGCACCTCTCGAGTGACGAGGATGATTGTGTGAAGGAGGTGAATTTCGTTGGAATGACATGTGTGGACGACGATCATATTGCGAGGGAGGAAATTGAATGGAGTGTGTTAGATGTGTGTTTTGACATACTAGGCGAGGTTGGCGTAGGAGAAAACCATGAAATTGGGGATGAATTGGGGAATTTTGATTCCACTCCGATTGATGACTCTATCATTTCCGAAACTGACACTTACATAGAGTCATCAATCCCGTGTAGGGGGAGTTTCTCGGAGAAAAATAGGGTAGAAAATGTCTCTATCGATTTGTGCACCGACCCTCCGGTCCGTCACTGTAAGAACCCATGGCCCCCTCTTTCAAATCTTAATCCGATTTTCAAAACCAAATGCGGTTCCAGCGGTTGGAGTAGTCCATTTTGGATAGGTTTCATATCCTCCGATCTTGAACCCGATATAATTGTCAAGTGTATGAGCCTTAGTTGGAGCAAAGGCAGACCAAGGGGCAGGATAGGTGTTCACATAGTGAAGTACGTCCTAATAATCTCTGCGGATTTACAACCGGACATCGTACGCAGCTGCCCCGTTAGTAGGGGTGATTCGGTTCGTTAAATCCTCAATTTTGGTGCCGATCAACCCCGGCACATGAGGGGTTGCAATTTTTGGTTCCGGACCAGTTACATACATATAGTATATCATTTTGGTCCAAAGAAATCCAGTTGAGGTGGCCCCAAAATTTAAACTTCATGAGAATTGAAAAATCAGCATTGCAGAAAGTCCATTCTCAGCTCCCGAATCGATTCGGTTTATCACCGAATCGATTCGACCCTTCCCTGTGGCAAAAATTCGAGTGCAGCGAATCGATTCGCTATTCAGCCGAATCAATTCGGTTGGTCCAAAGTGTCAGGTCCCTTCTCCCGAATCGATTCAGATTAATACCGAATCAATTCGGCCCCTTCCAGTGTTGAAATCGAGTGTAGCGAATCGATTCGGTTTAACTACCGAATCGATTCGGGGCACCTGCCACTTAAAAATCCCATATTTTGTTGTAACACTCTTCTCATTCTCTCTATTCCCTTAGCCTGCGAAAACTGCCTCTCCCTTATCATTTCCTATCCTCCATTCTTTTTCCACCTCATGGCTTCCTCTTCCAAGGCATCCTCATCCAAGGTAATTAATTCAACCCTATTAAATCAATATCAATCCTTATTTAGTGTTTTTGGTATGTAAGTAGGGTAAAATGCATATTTGCCAAATCCACATGTTTTCTGCATGAAACTCCTAATTTTCCCTTTGATTGTGATGTGAAACCAACAAATACAACTTGTCTATGTTGCTTTGATGATTAAGTAGTATTTGTTGGGGTTTTTCCACATTGAGAATGTCATTTTCACCCTACTTTCTATACGTTGCACACTAAGTGTTCGATAAATTTCCACTGTGAAGATTTTGTGCGCTAATGCTCTATCTTCGCACCTTTTATCGCACAGTCTTGTTGAATTATCCTTGTTTGAGTGCGGTGTGCGTCGGTAACGCCAATTCGACCAATTTTTCCCAACGCACACCCTTCGAACCTACTTCCCCTTATTTCAGAATTACTTTGATTTTGTGCATCGCACTTATGGTGTGTGTATTGAATTAATGTGTTGTAGGTTTCTTCGATCTCCAAGCCCACATCCAATATAATTTCGGGTCGGGGAGGTTTCGAATCCTTTTGCTCCAAGCAGGAATGGGACTGGTTCCATGCTAAATTTCCTTCGGGTCGCCCAATTGCCATTGAGAGGCTTGTGCACCTTGAGGATTTCCCCGCTTCTGTTCGTCGGTACTTTCAGAAGTTCAATTGGGAAGCTCACCTTGCCCGGGCGGGTGATGTCAATGATGAGCACGTTCGTAGGTTCTATGCATCTCTCGTCCCAACTGGGGACAGAACTTTCGAGGCTTACGTGCGGGGTAAGCGAATTCCTATTTCTAAGCCTCTCTTGGCTTTGCATCTGACCGGGGCCGATAACCCCGAGGATTTTGATTACCCTTGCTCCGATGAGGGGAGGCTGACTAATGAGACCCTGATTGCGCGTCTGGCGCCAGGGAATGTTTGGGCTGGGGAGACTTTCCCCACATCTCTTATGCCCGACAACCACCGCATCATCCACCTTGTTGCCGTAAATTCCATCACGCCGACCCAGACCAAGGCTGTTCTTCGCTCCGCCCAGGACCACTTCCTTTACCATCTCTTGGACGCTAACTCTATTGTCAACCTTCCCGCATTGGTACTTAAGCGGATGCTAAAGGCCGCTTACTGTGATAAGGCTACCACTACCCTCCCGTACGCGCGGTTGGTTTCCCGTATTTGTAGAGATGCGCATTGCGAGGTGGCGAGTATGGACAACATTCCTCGCCTTCCCAAGTTGCTTGGCGAGAAGGCCATTGAGAAGAGTCTTGGAAAGGATTATTGGGAGAGGAGAAAGAAGCGAATGTTGGATGCCCCTGTTGCCCCTGACGCTGCGGATGCTCCTATGCTGGATATTCCGAATGTGCCTCATCCTGTCCCACCTCCTGCCTCATCTTCTGTTGACCCCATCGAGTATCTCGGGGTGCGGATGGATGAGTTACAGGCGGATTTTTTCGAGTTTCGGGGCGCTTACATGTCGAGCTTTGCATCGTTCCAGGCCGATTTTATTGCTTATCGGGGCGCTTACGAGCGCGATATCTCTATGATTACTCGGGCGCCGATGGACCTATTTTCACATCTCCGAGGGGGTGAGGCTGCTGTGCCTCCGTACCTTTATGACCCTTATGCCCCTCGTGACCCCCCGCGCCCGTGTCCCCGCGCCGCCATCCGGACGATATGTAGGCCGCGGTCATCCTACTTTCTCTGCTACTGATTTTTGTGGTTCTTCATTTTGATTTTTGGGTTTCTATCTTTGTAGTTGTGTTTTGATGTGGGGAAGAGAGAGTACATTTATTGTATTTTCTAATTTTGTTTTGTTTGTGCCCCATGTACACAACTCGTAATTATTAATGAAATTACTCATTTTCAGTTTCATATTTTTTTTTGTATATATCTCTTTTGTATATATTATTGTTTATGGTACTAACTTGTAACAGGCATGCCGTTGTGCGTTTCTCGAGTTACTCCTTACGGGGTGACTATTTTCATACCCCTTTTCCCTTTTTATCCCTACTAACATTGAGGACAATGTTTCATTCAAGTTAGGGGGTATGGTATACAATTGTGATGCCGGTTATCATGTTAGTAGTTAATTTTTTTTTATCTCTCATATCTACTATGATTACTTATATGATCGACATATCCTATTATATAGCTATGAAGCATGCTTTGAGTCATTGATTTATTACCCTTTATCCCGTTATTGTTTGCATTGTGAATAGCATCATAAAAGTAAACTGTGAAGCTTTGAGCATATACACAAATAATTATTTATGATTTGGTTTAAAGTGTTTCAAATTCGTTACTTCTAAGGCGCATGCTATACCCTTACAAAAGTGAAAATTGAGACTTATCATCATTTGTGAGCGTATACACCCACTCTATCTCTTTCTTGTCAATGAACTTGTTGTCGATCTCATTTTCTTTTCATTTGATTGCATATTAATTGATTTAACACTTGAGCATGATTTTCAATGGTGTTTAGTCCCGCGAATCACATGAAACTTTATGAAATGATCATAGGCCCTCTTTGTCATATCACCCATATTAGCCTTGACCTCACCCTTATATGTTTACCCTCGTTAACCCCTTTGAGCCTAAATATTCGCCTTTCATTTCATAACCCAAATCCCATAACCAACTCCAAATTGGAGTTTTACCCCATACATACACCTTACATACCTTTGTTTGGAATGTTACTTGGGATTGAATGTTGTTGTTGTATTGCGATTGCAATTTTAGGCATATGAGAGTTTGATAAGCAAAGAAAAGAAAGTAATTAAAAAAAAGTGAAGAAAAAGAGAAAGCAATAGAAAGTAAAAGAAAACATGAGAAAAGAAAAGAAAAAGAGAAGAGAAAGTTGTATATGTTGTGTATATAGTTCAATAAGCTTTGATCACTCTCCAATTCATACATTTAATGCTTGGTTTGGAACTTGTTTTCCAATTTTTATATTGCCCGCTTTATCCCATTATCCCGATTTTTCATTCCGAACACTTTGAATCCGTTCATACATTCCTTTCATTTCGTACCCTAACCTAGCCTAAATTCTATACCCCAAAAGTCCTATTTGATCCTAGGGTGATGTGATTCAAAGGTCGAACATTAGCGATAATCTGTTTAAATGCTTTTCTCTTGGTTAATATGCGATATCCTTTCATGAGATTGTATTTTTCACTTTTATATTGCGTTCTTCATTGATGACATGTGTGTGGCCTAGTTTCCCTTTACAATTACTCTTAATGCCCGCATGTCCCGTGTGTGTTACATCCCATTTTTAAGTGTTTCATTTGTTGAGTGTAACAACCGGAGAGAACTTGAGTATGCTTGCCTTAGCTTTTATATGGATTTTGAAAGTTTTGCCAAATCTAAATTACCACATGTGTCCGCTTATTTCGCATTTTCCATGGTTTCGATTTTTATTTAAGTTATTTGTTTAATGCCGATAATTGCCGTCTTTTGTGTGAGCTTCGTTCACTTTGTTGATAAATTGTGCTTCTTAGATATTTGTTGAGCTACGCATTGGATTTTGCCGTATCATTGTATGAGTTGATTTGATGTTTGTGGGTGTCATCCCTGGAAACCCTCACGAGACCTCACTCGTCCCTTAGGGCCACCTAGGGGTTTAAAAGGGCTTATTGCATATGCTAAATGCAATCGTGCGCCTACGAAAGTGGCATTTTTACTTCGTTGTACATATTTCCTCTATTTTGGTTGCGTTGTTGGACCTTGTTTCTTCATACTTCATTGCTCGGGACTAGCAATGTATAAGTTAGGGGGTGTGATTCGTCACTTTTATTGTATTTTATACCCCGTTAATTTGTACATTCTAGCATTCCCGTGCATGTATTTCCCGGTTCTTATACTCATTTATTGACTAACCCCTGAGTTCATCATATATACTTTGTATGTGTATTTATTGAGCTTTTATAGGTCTCGGGAATGTATTTTGGGAAGTTTGGTTTTGATCCGGAAAAGTTCCGTTGACACTTGCAAAGTCGGGGGCATTTTGGTAATTTCAGCACTCAGGTTTTGATCCCGATTTCTTCACGGAAGTTGTAGACCTTCTTATTATCTCCGCGTGGCTTCCGACGGTGCTTGAATCCGACCTCGAACGAAGAAGTTACGTAAGTTTCGGTGAAACATGGGACAACTAATGCCAATATAGGCATCTCTCCTTCTCACAGCAGGCCCGAATCGATTCGCTGACTCTGCCGAATCGATTCGGTTTCATACAGGGGCAAATCTCTACACTTCTGAATCGATTCGGATTTGGCACCGAATCGATTCGGCCCTGCATTTCCAGCTTTCTTCTTATTACTAGTTTGCCATTTTGGTTGGATTTTGGGGATATATCCCTTGTTTTTTCCTCTTTTGTAGAGATAGATTACTTTTGTTAGATATTTGGATATAGAAAAACACTCTCTTCTCTCTCCTAGGTCAAAGTTCATTTATGGTTTTTATCAACTTGTGAAGCTTTGATTACTAGTTGAATTGTTGTTATTAATGCAAGAAAGGTTCATTTACTTCTTCTCTACTTGTTCAACTAGCTTTAATTTGCATTTAATTCCATCTCTTGCATTGGTTTGTGTTTAAACTAGATAACTAACTTAACTATGTTGTTAACTAGCATGTGTACTTTAGTTTCTATTATGAGTTGCTAGACTTATGATTGGGGATCATAATCCCACCTTGGATGCTTGAACTTCATATTTAGGGTTGGTTTATAATTGTTTTAATGGAACTTCATGTGTTGGTTTTGGAGTATAATAGTTTCTTAACTTCTCTTGTCATGCAAGGACTAGTGTTTGAAGCTTTACTACAAACCCAACCCATCTAGCAATAATTAATTAACCCCTAATCCTCCATTGTTGAGTTCAGTCTCTACATGGTTGATGTTCGGACTTAATTAGTTATGCTCGATTAGAATTAATTTCAACCAAGCCCTATAATCCCCTTCCTTGTGAATCCGAGGTGGGAGAATAATCCTCGATCCCTTTAATTTCTTGAACTCAAGCTTATCTCAGTTCTTTTCATAGTTCCGCAATTATTAAGTATTTAACGTATCATCAATAGTATGTAGTTTAGAGATTAGTCTCAATCACTCTTCCACACTATTAAATCATCTTTTACACTTTAACTTTTGTGACGTTTAGAGAATCCCTTTAACCTAATCCAGTTCTCTTAGGAGTGTTTCAATCCCTGTGGATCACGATTCCGTACTTATCGGATATTACTTGTTGCGATAGATTTGCACTTGAATCGCAAGCTTTATTTTGGGCGCACCAGGACACTTAATTATGGGACTATTTTTGTGAAATTTTTTAATATGATTTATTCTTTGAAACGCTTGGGTAGGTAGGTTAGATGTTTGAGTTTTATGGTTTTGGGTGTAGGCCCTCTTATAGAATTTTATGGGGATTATTTATATGGTTAATGAGATGCTTTCACACTTATAAAAAGTAGATTATTTATAAATGAAAACGATTATTTCATATTGAAGATTATTGCATGCTAATTAATTTAACATTTTTTGAATGGAATTAATTGTGTAGAAATCAATGATGGTGTTATTAATTGATTTAAATTAAATTATGACTTTATGATTAAATTTCTATGTTGTTCATATTGAATTGTGTTTTGGTGTGATTTGTTTCAGTCACTTTTGCCATCGCGGGAACGAGGGGCTTTTGGGTAGTATTTTGCTCAACCCCATTTTAGGATGCTTACTAGGTATGGGACTAATGGGTAGGCCTTGGTTATAATTTACGCTTGCTAGGTATGGGACTAGTTAGTGTAAATTCGTTAGGATTTTATATTTCGGGGTGGGGTAGATTTTTACGCTTTATCATCATTTCGTTAGCCTAGACATGAGACTAGGACGTGATCAACGTCGGTAATTCATACTGTATGTAGGATAGGGCGTATGTGTACTTTGGGATCCCTTAGGTATGGGAATAATGGGTATTTTATGGATCTCACATCAATAAAAAAGGGTGAGATAATTTTTTAATTGTGAAATTAAGAAATGAGAATTAATGCCTAAGATAATAACGGGTACTAAAATATAGGTGACATAAATAGCGAGAACCAACAGTTTAAACAGGTCAGCTGGCATTTTACGTCGTGTTGAGTGCGGAACCTTATCAAATTGCGGGATCGACAGTTTAAACGAATCAGCGGTCGTTTTGACAAGGAAAAGTGTAAAACTTTGGTGGGAGGACCACCCGAGGCGGGAGGACCGCTATAATAATTATGAGGGAGCACCATATTGAATAATAAAGTAGAGAAATATAATGATACGGGGTTAATTTAATTAAATTAACAATATGGGGATTAGCTATTTAAATTCATATTGGTGTGCAATTATAATAACATTTATTGAGGATAGTTAGCTTTGTGCTACTGTGTTTAATTATAAAATTCGTTTAATTAAAATATTCTATTGTGATATTTATCATGTATAATGCTACTGTCTGGGTTCACGGACCCTATTTGAGGGGAGTAGTGTGTATTTATGCTCGGGGCTCTGACCTCGTGCATTGACTAACTTTCTGAGGATTAGTCTGGAGAAGCTGCATAGGATTATTTGGAGATTATCGTTTGGAGGTGCAACTGGAGTTTATTTTATATTACTGCTTAGTAGTTTAGTTTAGCTTCCTTTTCGTTGTATTTACATTGAGACATAATTTATGGTTTTGATTGGGCCATTCGGTTCCAAAGTTGTTATGGGTTTTATTCACATTTTTTTATGGATTCAGATGGAGTATATTCAGTTTTACATTTTGGAGATTGGATTATTATTTGGAGTTTTAGCATGTGATGGCTAACTTATTGCACAGATGGTTATTATCATTTGGGATTGAATCAATTATTTATCACGTGGATTGATTTATTTATGTCTCATATCTGTCTCATGCTAAGAATGGTATTTTATTTACTCGCACCAGACTTAGTTTTGGTGGCGGTCGACGCCAGAATTTAGCGGGGTGTGACATATCTACACTGTTCTTTTTGAACAATTCTAAATTTTTTAATTCACGGTCCATGTCCGCAAGCTTCTCATGATAGAAATATCTTTGAGTTTGAACACTTTGCAAAAGATCCATAGTAGCGTTAAAACAAAAAAATTCTTTTTCAAAAATCTCAATTCTTTTTGCAAACTTTAAATTTAAACGATTTAAGTAATCAAAACTATGGGATTGCATTGAGAGAAAAATAATTAATTCAACACAAGAGAGATGAGAAAATAACCACCCTAAAACAACACTAAAAAAGGATCTAGCACGATTTATTAGTTCAACCTGCTTTGATACCACTTGTAAGGGTAAGAATAAATGAATGCTCAGATACCAAATGAGAATGCAGAAATAAATGCGCTTAAGAAGGATGGTCACAAACACAAATTTTATTTTTGTGTTTTTATCAATTTAATTCCCAGGCATACAAAACCAATTTAAAACAAATTTTAATCTTTGATTAAATTTGTTGTGAAGTCATATATGTGTTCAAAACAATATGAATATGCTACGCATTTAAGAACCCAATGATTAAGGAAACACCACTAGAAATATACATTTTTATGATGGGGAAAAAGGGTTATAAAAAGTTATTTATGACGGTTTTCGAAGATTTAAAAACTATCGTAAAGTTGTGTGTCATAATAAAATTGGTGTTGACAAAGCCGTCATAACAAATCATCCTATTACAATAATTTTTCGTGAAAACCATCATTAGCGATAATATCATGTTCATCGAACCGCTGTTATAAACTTCTTTAAATGATGGATGTCAATAAAATAGTCATAAAATGTACATATTACGACGGTTACTTTATTCATTATAATGAAATCGTACATTAAACAGTCATAAAAAAATACCCATTTTTTATTCGTTATAATGTCTGTGTTCTGAAAACCGTCATAAAAGTTTCTTTTCTTTTATCTTACTATTCCTCTATTCCAAACATGTTATGCAAAAAAATATGATCTGTCAATTTAGAGCACAAATTTTCATACTCAAAGTAGCAAATCCCAAGTACTAACATAACTTTGACAATAAGTATAAAAAATGTCATTAATATTTAAAATTAAAGAAAATAAGTATACACCAATGGTCTGCCAACTTACTTGTGGTCAACTCATAAACAAAAATATATCTTAAATGCCCTATACTATAGAAATGAAAACTAGAAAATTAAACTGCAACATTATCACCACTCGTGTAGTATGGAAACGCACAATAACAACAATTACACCAAATACGTAATAGGCAACAACGGGATCAATATCTTAACAAAGGGAGGAAATAAATAGAAGTTAACAACTAAAATAGATTAACCATACATAAATATAACTCAAACAATAATGGTATTCTAATATAATATCGAGCATAAAAAAATTAAAGATTTGCATAATCTCAAAATTATTTTTTACGACATTATTTATTAAGGCAGGGGAGAGATAAACGGAGAATGTATCATGAAAATTTTAGCAGAGTTTCCGCTGTTTTTTTTAATAATCCAAAATAATATGACATGTTTAACCAATAATAACTATATAAAGCCCAATATGGGCATTCACCATTAAAAATAATATAAAGCACACCCCTAACAATTAGCATCATCAACAACAACAATATAAATACCATCTCGGGCATTCACTATCAACAATAACGATATAAATATCACCCTGTACATTCATTATCAATAATATAAAAATAAATACCATCCTGGGCATTAACAATCAACAATAATATAAAGGCTGCAACAGGCATCACCATTAAAGATTTGCATAATCTCTAAGTTAATTTTATCTTTATTCTTTATTGATGCATGGGAGAGATAAATGGGAAAAGTTTTATGAAAATTTTGGCAAAGCTTCATCTATATTTTTAATAATACAAAATTAAACATGACATGTTTAACCAACAACAATAATATAAAGCGCACCCCGAGCATTCAGCATCATCAACAACAATAGTATGAATCCCACCTCGGGAATTCACTATCCACGATAATAATATAAATACCACTATGCGCATTTATTATCAATAATAACAATATAAAGACCACCTTGCGCATGAACAACAAACAAAAATTTATTATAAAGGCCACCAATTAACTAACATCACATAATGGTTACAAAAAACTAACATCAGAGAATATGAAGATACACCCGATCAGTCAAAGCCATTGGCACAAACACTGCCAATGAATTTCCTATAACTTAGCACTCACGACCTTAAATATGTTACTCCTCCTAAGATCGTTAGGATGTGTTAATAGATACATGTATGCCATGAAGCAAACATTTACTCGACTATTAGAAGTAAATATGAAAGGGTTAAAGCCAACTTTTATATTCAACAAGAAATTAAAAATAAAACACATAAGAAACCTAAGTATTAGTGCTCACTTTCTATACAGGTACAATACAACAAGAATCTTGTTACGTACTCTTTCCTGTTTTATTATACATATGTCTTTGGGAATAGAGTTTGTAACAGTATTTAACTTATGCAAATAATGATTAAAAATATTGCATTATACCCGCATCCAGGCTAAAAGTATTCGTAACTAAAAGAGCTTGTAATAGTATTAGACATGTCAAGGGAGAATAAAAATGGAGTGTTGATAATCTCACTTTAGTGCCTTTCTGTATTGTCATTGATAATTTAATTTACGTCTGATTAACTCCGTGAAATATCAATAGACCAAATCAATCTTGCCCACTCACGAGGCACTGCCCAATTCACCCAATTTTCTTACAAATTGTGTATACTTGTCATTTTACCCTAAAGATTGCACACACATGTCATTTTGTTAGACATAGAGTTCGATAAGGACACAATCAGTTCTCACATGTTTCCATGCTCCATATCGAGGTGTTTGTGCTTGTTTCCAAGCCATTTGGTTATTTTTTATATTTCACCCCCAACACTACATTTTGACCTAAAATTTAAGTATACTTGTCATTTTGTTAAACCGTGATTCTAATAAGGACACAGTTAGTTCACACACATTGCAATGATTCATCTTGAGGCACTTGTATCTCTTTCTGGACCATTTCATTGTTTTTTTTAAATATTTCATCCCTCAACACCACATTTTTAACCTAAAATTTGCATATAATTATCATTTTGTACAACCGAGAGTACGAGAGTACGATAATGATATGACTAGTTCAAAGACGTTACAACCATCTATCTCGATGTATTTGTGCCTCTTTCCAGGTTATTTCGTTGTTATTTTGCTATTTCACCCCCCAATGCCCCATTTTAACCTAAAACTTTCATATAGTTGGCATTTCGTTAAATCGAGAGTTCGATAAGGACACGGGTAGTTTAAACACGTTGAAATGGTCCATCTTGAGGCGCTTGTATCTCTTTCTGGACCATTTTGTTGGTGTTTTATTATTTCACCCCTCAACGTCACTTTTTTAACCTAAAATTTGAATATAATTGTCATTTTGTATAATCGGGAGTCCAATAATGATATAACTAGTTCAAACAACTTACAATCGTCTATCTTGATGTATTATTGCATCTGTTTGGGCCATTCGGTTTTTATTTTGATATTTAACCCCCAATGCCACATTTTAACCTAGAGCTTATATATTGTTGGTATTTTGTTAAATCGAGAGTCCGGTAAGGACATAATCAGTTCAAACACACTGCAATGGTCCATATTGAGGTGCATGTACCTATTTTCGGGAAATTTGATTGCTGTTTTGATATTGCATCCCACAACGCCCCAACCTTTAACCTAAAACTTGTGTATAATTGTCATTTTGTATAACTAGGAGTTCGATAAGGACAAACCTACTTCAAACACGCTACAATCGTCCATATCGATGTGTTTGTGTCTCTTTTTGGGTCATTTGAATGTTGTTTTGATATTTCACCCTAACGCCCCATTTTAACCAAAAACTTGCATATACTTGACATTTTGTTAAACCAAGAGTCTGATAAGGACGCGATTAGTTGACACACATTGCAATGGTCCCTGTCAAGGTGACTGTGCCTCTTTTGAGCCATTTGGTTGCTGTTTTGATATTTCACCCTCCAACACCCCATTTTTTAACCTAAACCTTATGTATACTTGCCATTTTATTAAATCAGGAGTCCAATAAGGACACAACTAGTTCAAACATATTACAATCGTCTATCCTGATGTGTTCATTCCTCTTTCTAGGTCATTGGGTTGTTTTGATATTTCACCCCCAACACGCCATATTTACCTAAAACTTGTGTATACTTATCATCATATTAAAGTGAAAGTTTTGTAAAGTCATAGCCAGTTCCTACAAGTAAATTTGGCTCCTCTGGCGTCATTTGTGCCTCTATATGGGACATTATGTTTCTGTTTGTAATTTCTCCCTTTAAAACCCCATTTTAACATCAAAATTACAATGCTTATGTATTATTAAAAGCGAGAGTCTAATAAAGACTCGGACAATTTCAACAGGTTATCTTTCAATAAAAAAAGAAGCGCATCATCACCTTTTAATCTTGATGTACATTGTTGTCTCTGCTTCAATACCTTATGTTCATTTTTCCTTTAGCTAAGAAAATTTCTAGGCATCTGCCGCCAGCTGGAGATATATTTTTTACTTGAGAAATATATTAAAAACATATCGAATTAATCATAATAAAATGTACAAAAGAAAAACCACAATAGAGGATTATGCTTTACTTTTGGAGCTGATTTAACCGTAAAGAATCATTAAGGTGTGTTTACACCATAATAATTACTACCAATTAATAACAATCATGTACAGCTGGCTGCGTATTAAGTAAAGAAACACATTGAAGACTAGGAAATGATAAATTTTATAATATTGAAATACGTCATGCAGTTATTAAACAAAATTAAAAGATGAACTAACCATAAATAGATAAGTTCAACCTAAATTGTCATGTATGTGTGTGCCTTTCTTAATGTGTGGGTGTGGGTATGGGTGTGTGTGTGCATTTGAGAGAAAGAGAGAGAGAGAGAGAGAGTAAACACACAAAAAAAATTCTTTACTTGCAACTTAAGAATATAAAGAGTATCAAAACAAGCAAGATATGGTTTAAGCTTTGAAGGAATTCAACATGGTAAAGTTAACCAATTTCATCTTCAAAAGACTTTCATAATACATAAAATAAAATAAAAGGAGACTTACATTTGAGGTTTTTGTGGGCAATTTTTTTTTATTGGTCGTAAATAGCTAATTCCACGTAAAAATTCTAATAGCAGGCTTACCAACGATCACAAATTCATAATCAAGCTGAAAAACCCACACCCTGATTTCAGAAGCCTTTCCTTTCACATTGATGTAGAGAATGGTAATAAGAAAAGGGACAAATTTGAAAGTTCACATAGCATACTTGAGACTGTTCACGTTAGAGAATACTATAAAGGCAAAAGCAATTTACAAGTTGATAAAAATAAAATAGAAAACAAATTGGATATTGTAGTAATTATGAGTGAAGAACTTCAACCCTGCAAATAATTAAATTGAGTAAATATAATTTGAATATAATCTAACAAAGAAAATAAAATAAAATAAAATTGAAGGGAAGCAGTCAATTGGTTGTGTAATTACCTATGAGTGAACCAATTAACAAAACGGTGAAGCAAAAGATAATACAAGAAAATAAGCATAAGAAATCATCAAATAAGGACCATCACCAAGACTATGCATTTTCATCATGATTTTTAGGTTCTGTTGTTTCTCGCAAACAAAAGATATAACTATGGCCTGTATAAAAAATAATTAATGAACATATCACTCAAGGCAATGCAAATGGAATATATACCATTCAATGAAGAGTGAACTAGCAATTTTGATATGCAATCAATTTCTTGGCTAACGACACCTTCCAATTTGTAATCATGAGTAGACAGTTAAAAAAAATAGTGTGGAAAACACAGTTAGACATCCTTCTGGACTTCACCATAAAAGTCAACATAATTAAGCAAACTACTACAGTAATTACATTAGCAATATAAAGATTTTTTCTTCAGAAATTGAGAATGACAGTGATTAACTATGAAGGGGTTTAAGCCCATTAGAAAACCAAATTACACTCCAGTTTTTATATAAGTAATGCCCAATTCAAAAATCTCGGAAACACATTTTAGGGTCTTGTTGTTTTCGGCCACCAAATCCTCCTATCATCCCTTTTCCCCTCCCCTTCCTTCCTTCCCCTCCCCCGCGGCATTTGAAAAATGACTTCCCCTGCTTCATCTCCACGAGCTAATGTAGAATCTCATCACAAAGTATACACCCAACGTGTAATGTAGCCCCATCCTCGAGAGGTGTTGTTTTCTTATTAAAGTCATTGTGGAGTCACACTCAGGGCATTGATCCCGAGTCTTGTTTATCGGGTGGCCCCCTCAGGGAGTAAAACACGATATTTTCACACGTTGTAATAAATCCTACTTTTTTGGGCACTGATCGGGTCGAGGACGAGGGTCCCACTGCACTCCGAGTAGGCACAGATACCTTGCACTATCAGAGAGTGGCGGCATGTGGTGCGGGCAGAGGAAACAAGGCATGCCCGCTCCTTTTCCCAAATTGATAGAACCACCCTTGGGTGCACCAAATAACATGTCTATACCCTCAAAGGGATGGTTATTGTAACAATAAGGGCACATAGGGAATGATTTGGCTTCCCACCCCTGCCTTGGAAAATATCAAAAGCTCAAAGTTGTCCAAAGGGCAGGTGAGTTCCTTGTACAACTTGATGGTGAGCTTCTGAGGAACATAATAAACTTCCTCACATGTACCACAATATAGTCGCCATTGAAGGGCTACTTCATGTACCAAAAGCATTTTCCACATTTGCAAAGCAACCACCCAGAATCTGAAAGCGGAGAAAAATGTGCTTCAAATAATGCGTCCTTTTTTTTTAATCTGCTTAACAAAGTAACAAAACTTTTGCTTAAATTGTTCAAGTACGTGATGTAAAATAATAGAATGATTTTCTTAACCTTTAGAAACAAGGGTGATTTGTTTCTCTATAAAACTCCGGATATTCGGCAAATAGAGAGATAGATCTATGCGTTGATAGCCTCTGATTAGGTTGATACCTAAAGCTGTTGGAACTAACTTCCTTCCCGCATGTACCTGTACATAGCTATGATCACTTGTGTTATTAATATGAACATGTATGGATGCACTTGTTCCTAATCCATTCTTTTCCATTAAAGATATTAGACTCTCACTAAGGAACTATGGAGGTGCAGTGTTTCCCTCATATAGCTCAACTTTTAAATTTTTATTTCCTCCCCTTCAATAAATTGAGGAAGATTCTTCTCGTTCACTGCCAACCATGGCATAACTGGCGTAAATCCATTAACTGTAACACATCGTCCAACATAAAAAAAAGTCACTATCCGCTAATCGAAAACGCAATCTTCGTCTTCATGTATTTGCAATCTGAAGAAAGGGTCCCCAAAAAATGTTGACAAACATACTGGTAGAGTCTCCAAGCATTGGTACCTAGCATATCCTCTGTAGCTGAATTTATTGGGGTAATGGGGAGCTGATCACCCACATCAGTTACTGATCGTGGCTTAAGATAACCATCAACCAATAGCTTCCCAACATAAATACCCCATACTGAATTATTCACTAGTGCACCAAGAGCATCTCTAAAGTCAAATGACGAAGGGTATGTTGTGCTCTCTGTCTAAGGATAGATTATGAAACCTCGAGTATACAAGTTCTTAGACAATTGCACAACTAACTGAAGTCTAAGGCCCAATGCACTTGAAGCAACCTTTAAAAGGTTTATAGTATTTAGACCAGAAGGGAGACTCTTGCTTTCCTATTTTTTCTTATATACTAGTAATCTCTATACACAATCATTAGACATAACAATGATGTAATCTTTACAAAAACAAAACAAACCCACAATTAATTTTTACAATTAAAACACATCCAGGTGAATAAGATAACTGATAAAATGCAAGGAGACCAATAAGGCCATCAAAACAAGCAAGAGCGACAATCACTATGGGATTAGGATAACAACCTTCATCTCTGAATTCCAACATCATACCACACGCCAATTATCCCAAATCTCTCTCTCTCTGTAAGAAATGAGGTGTCATTGTGAATTAATATGATTAGGTGTGCAGTTTTAAAATGATATACATTTTTAATAGATACCTCTTTATTTCAAGAATAGAGAGGTCCAAAATAGATGCCTATGTCATCTAAAGTTAATGTGTCAAGAATCAATCAAATGAAAATGGACAAAATGATTCAAATCACTAAATGTTTTTGATATATTAATTTTAACATCAAGTCGTAAAATGTGTGTGTTTGTGTGTGCGTGTGTGAAAGAGAGAGAGAGATAAAGAAAGAGAGAGTGAGACTTCAAATGAGAGTGGTCACGTGAAGAATATTGCACATGTCAAATAAGCAACTAACCATAAATAATACCTTTGTCTTTATTCCTAGTGCCAACCACAACTATTAGTAATCTAATGAGGGTTAAATCTTGCCAAACTTCTTAAAGTAACCTCCATTAAATAAAAATCAGAAATGAATGACAACGATAGAAAAATACCCTCAAATAAAAATAATTATTATGAAAACGAATCTTCAAAAATAAATAGTATACCAAGAAACTCTGCCTCCTTTTTATGGGATCTGTATTTGATCCAATAACATTCCTTTTTGATAGTTCTTCATCATCAACAGTTATTCCCTTGTCCAAATTTGTTTTCAATATCTACAATACCCTATTAACCTGAAGAAATGATATTGATATAAGAAATTTAAAAATATGACCATTAATATAAGAAGAAATAAATTAATTCATTATAAAGTGACCCATAAAAGTTAGAATTTAGCTAGATTTGTAAGTAACGCATTCAATTCAACTAGTGCATTTAGTTTAAATTAATAAACTATACCAGAGGAGGGATATAATATTTCGAGGTTTTCACAATTAAGTAGTTGGAGAAACATTTTTTTAAATAAGTCACTTGCTTTTAGTTATTACAGATAATTTTTATTTTCCCCTCCCCCGTACTTGTAGACAAGCAAAAGAAAAAAAATCAATTTCCATTTCAAACATAATCAAAGAATGCATGACTAAATTGATTGTCATACCTGTCAGATATCCCACCCACAAGCTCACCATCAATAATTCTCCTCTCGTTCTCCACAAGAGGACCTGCTCCGTTTAGTTCTGATACAATCAATACAATCCAAAATAAAGAGATATGAATATTATAGTATTTATTACAATAAGGATCGATTATGTTCATCAGAAAGAAGGTATAAAAGTAATTTTAACACAACATTCAATAGTAACTTTAGTAGCATGAGCAACAAGAGTCCTTGAGATCATCTATAAGGGATGTCCAAATATACACATATATGCTTTGTAAGATACTTTGTAGAAAGGCATAACATTTTTATCCACTAAAATATTGAATCTTTTTGTTAGTCCACTATAGATATTTTATCCTCAGTACCGAACAACTGATCGAAATTGTCGTAAAGATCGAATAAATGCACTTAAGTTTCTCAAGTCTATAAAAACTAATCCTCTTTTAGTTTAAACGTGATCAAACTAATCCTCTCATAAATTTCTCACTGAACTGTACAATAGAAAATTTATGAGAAAATCAAGAAACACCATCATATTGGCAACTTCAAAGCACTTGTAAACAAATATAACCAACCATAAGAAAGATTATGATAATAGGATAACATTCTAAACAAGGTTAGAACACAATTACAATTATCCTTAATTTTTTTAGAGTATAAAGATATTTCAATAAGTAATATGTGAAAAAAGTATGGGAAATGATATTTCATAAATCCCAACATTAATATATGTACAAAACCTATTCGAAATTCATGTAGTTCACAACCCAAATTACAAACACACTAATTCATGTAGTTCAAAACTCTAAATCACAAACACACTATTCCATGCAGTTCAAAACCCTAAATCACAGATTGTCATCCATAAATAATTTGTTCCACTCAAAATAAACTAAACTATCGATTTGGGTGAAAACATAAAATCCCAACTGCTTGAATCTTTATTCAAAATAACAAAAAAACGAAAGAACAAGGATATAGCGATTGAAGACAAAGCTATACAGGTTGAATAATTAAATATATGAATTTAAGATAGAGAGATATACAGTTGCATAGGGGTTGAAGACTAGATGTGTGGGATAAGAGGAGGTTGAAGATGAGATCAGTTCACCATCTTTATCGTAGTCGAGAGAGTTTGGGGAAGTGGGCTCTAATTTGACGTGCAGAAGGATTTTATCATAAAAATGTGTTTCCCGCGTGCATTATATATTTTTTTAAAAAAGATCATAAATAATTAAATAAGTTTACTAAAAAAATAGTAATTTGATAAATTATAGTTAATATTACCGTGTATATAAAACTGTCATAAAAAATAAATATATTATATGATCGTTAAAATACTACGGTCATAAAATATCATATTGATATGACCCAATAAGTATATACGGGTTGGAATTATTTATTTAAATGCAAAAAGGATCATAATTGTGAAATAATAGTATTTATTATGACGGTTTAATGAAAAAAATCATAAAATTAAATTATAAAACCGTCGTAAGAAGGTATTTTTCTAGTAGTAAAAAAGTCCTTTTTGGCAAAACCTTTTACTCAACACTTTAGAAATCTTGTTGGAGCGAATGCCCCCAAATTTTAAACTCAAATTATGAGAAGGTTCAATGATATACCAAATTTTAAATTTCGCAATAAAAGATCAAATATAAATTTCTTCCAAAACAAAATTAAACTAAAAGTGAAATTAAACTAAACGAACATTTTAATTTTCACTTAAATAAGATTCAATCCAATTCAATCTAAACAAACATAGCATGAATATTATCAAATTAAGTTAATGCTGACTTGAATTAAATTAAACTAAAATTACACAAACATGAATTAGCACCAAATTAAACATGAGTTGTGAATTAAACCAAATTTTATCTTTTTAAACCTAACCATACATCTATGTGTTTTAGAAAGATAAAATAAATATTCACAACCATAAGGCGCAATGTATGAGAAAAACCCACAACAGGAAAAAAAAATCGGACGGCCCAGCCTACAAGTCCACTAAGTATGGTATTTTTACAAAAGACGCGACAAGAGAAACTTACAACACAGACTCGCCTTTCAGGCCTTGATGCTCCCTCGCTCTTCAACCTCCGCCTAATAAAAAACTCAGGAGTCCACCGAAATCTTGGTATCCACTAATGGGGTCAGGCTACCATCAATCGACACACGATGCCTTTCATCATATGGGCACGTCTCAGCAAAACCAGTCTCCTTTTTAGGGTAGATAGGGAACCCAAACTTTCTACTTAATGGTTAGAGAAGAAACTCGGTGCTAAACAATCTCCAATCAAAGATATATATAGGAACTTGGATTTAAACAAACATGGGTGTAAACATGTGTTTTGGTTGAAATTAATCCATGAAAAAATCAACACATGAAAATGGGACTTTTGTTGGAAGTATTTTCCCTCTTGAAAGATATCAAAGGATGAAAAAAGGTTTGTCCAAAAAGTGGTTCCCGCACTTATTTTATCAGGTAAAAGGTTAGTGGGATAGTGGGTGAGTGGGGAAGTTTTTAAAACAAAAATTGACAAAACTGATGTCGGTCATTCGAAAGAATTTTCAATATCGGTCGAACGACATGGTTCGAACGATATTTCATCATCCAAGTTTGTTCGAACGAGAATTCAGAACATTTCTCATTCGATATTTCGTTCGAACGACTTCGTTCTAACGACCTTCCAACAGGAAATAGATGAAAATTGTAAAATGTTGTTAGAAGTTTGTTCGAACGACTTGGAAATTTCACTCGAACGAGATTCTAGGTTAGTTAGAACAACTTTTCAGAAAATTCTTAAATTGCTTTTAAAGCCCAAGAATTTTGATGAAAAGTTCTAAAATGATTTTCTGTGAAAAATACAAAGTTGTTGATGATAAAAGTTTATAAAAAGAACACCCAAATAATTTTTCCAAGCTCCTATATATATTAATGCATTCATACCTTTAAAGACCTTGGAAAATGAGACAATGTTGATGACGTGAAACAAGGCACTTGAAACTGGCAATGATATCTACACTTTTGCTTGGTCGCATCGTCTTCAACTATTCCTTTAAACGTCATAGACTTGAAAGGATACAATACACAACTATCTTATGACACAAAGTGTTTTTTTCGAAATTAAATCAACATTACAAATTGACTCGATTGAAAATTTGTCCTTACAAATATACAAGACACTTGATTTATAAGATACTTGATATTCGCCACAAGCGTAACACGCTATTCTTCATAAATTCTCTAAGGAATATCACTTATCACCAAGCGATCCATTGACAATAGATTCTTCCTCGGTATCCACCGATCCAGCCTTAGCCTTCGCCTTCAGTAGTGATCCCCTCAAGTTTCACAAGTTAGCCATGGAGATGCCTTCTTCTTAAAGGTGTATGCAAGATACTAAAACTACTAGGGTTTAAACGAATTCACACGAACAATTTTCAAGATGTATGTTGTGAATTAAACGTGTTTTAGAACACTAAATAAAGAATAATTTTTGTGAAAGATATTAAAAAAAAATCTGGCAAAATTCGTAAAAAATCTTAACAGGAAACAAGTGTTTATATGGCATTCACAATTTTTGAAGAGACTAATAGTTCGAATGAATAAATAAAAATATCTGATTAGAACTTAACATAGTCTTATTCGAATGAGAAGGCATTCTCGTTTTAATAGGCTTCAAAAGACCTTCTGACGAGTGTATACCCTCGATCGATGCTCATTAGATGAAAACTTCAAACGACCCTTATAACATAATACCCCTTTCGTTCGAACAAGGTGAAGATCTCGTTTGAACGAGGTTTAAGATAATAAATATTTTTTCTTACATAAATTAAATCCCCATGTGCATTTTTAATATAAATGAACATCCCGAAAATAACATCTATGAATAATTTAAACATTAAATAACTTTATACGTTTATGGGATGTCGAGAAGTCTCGAGTGTTGATATCGGCTTGCTGTGACGGTACGTGATAGTTTGTAACGGGATAAACCAAACTAGCATAAAATAATACAAGGCTTATACTATGAGAAATATTTTAAAAAAAATTCTCTTACGATATTGATGCCTCCGACCAAGTTAAAGAAGCCTACCTCCACTTAAAGGGTTCGTTTGATAGGGAAATAGCCAATAACGCAAAGTATTTTGAAATGATTGAGAAATTGCAAGATGATCACAACCTTTCCCTAGATTTGCTACACTTTGAATATAAAGCTATGTATGATGAGTGCACACTGGGGTTTTGACAAAAAGCTCCAAGATATCACCTGACCTTCAGAAAGAAATTTTTTTTATTAAACCAAGCTAATGGAGCAGGAAAATAAATATCTTAGGAATGAACTAGAAAGCTTAAGGAAGTCTCCAACCTCTGTCCCTAGTAAATGAGGGTCATTTTAGAGATGTAGAATGCTCAGGTGGTAGAGGAGTTGGAAAGTTTGAAAAAGGGTAAGACTGGTCAATCTTATAAACATGTGATAGTTACTTGGCCTACTAAAGATAAATAAAGGATCAAGAAAACCTTAGATGACCAGGCATCTCTATTGAAGGATAAAAATAAATCTCTAAAAAAGCTTCAGGATTAAGTGGATCGATTAACCTTTCACTTTCATAAATAACCCAAAGCTGTCTAGATGGATGGATTTGATGAAGAAATAACTCATATGAAGGATCAATTAGAGCAGTCTCTCTGAGAAAATTATAAGTGAGGATGGATGAACATGCTAACACTGTTAAAGGTAGGTGAAAAGAGTGAATAGTGGTGTTGGCATGATCTAGGAATGTTATATTATCCAAACCCTTTGTTCCGTTTTGATGCCAAGTGTATTCCTACTGATGAAATTCCCCAAAATTTGGTGAGATAATACTTAGGAGATTATGGACTCATGGTGAAGATTACTACATTCGTCCTCTTCATTTGTTAGAATGGAAGAGCACTATTGTTCACAATATGTTGAGGGGTTTTAGGACTACTTATCTTCCTAATACTCTTGATGTTCCTCCAGTTACGATAGACAAAGCTGATGGGAAATGTCTAATAGAATGACTTAATTTTTCTGGTCATCACCTATTTCTATTTCAATATCCTCTCTGTGTTTGTTTTCTGTTGAAGTTTGTTGAAATAAAAAAGACTTTGCTTTGCATACATGATCATCTATGTGTTTAATAATTAAGCTTTCAATTAGTTGATTAGCTATGGAACCGACTATTCCTGCTTGACTCATCTATGTTTTGTCAAGTGTGAACTTGAGTTATTAGGCCTTAGGTTCTACTATTGTACTTTGGTAAAATGAATCTTTATTATTTTTAGAGCTAAGTGTTTGCATTAGTTACCATTGGTGACCAAATGTCTTAGGTGTAATACCCCGCATTTTTTATTGAATTGAAATTGAAAAAAAAAACTATGCCAATATATATATTCCAAATGTTTGGAAAAGAAAATATGTCAGTATATATATTAGAAATGTTTGGAAATGAAAAGTTAAAATGAATTCATTGAGATACGAATGTGCGACTTAAATACTAGAAGCGAATTAAGGGGTAAAAGGATCGAGAGGGTAAAATTTGGGGCAATGGCATTTTTGTAAATAAACTAACCTAGGTATAAATAGAAAAGAAGAGAAGAAGTTTTCATTTTATCATTTCACAAAAGGGGGCTAGGGTTTGATAGAGAGAGAGAGAGAGTAAGAAGAGAAGAAAGCTAAGAGGATTTCAAGAAGATTTAACTTCTCCATCAAATCCAAGGCAAGTTAATAACCTATATGTGTATAATATGTATCTATAATGAAATTTCACATGAACATGTATTCGAATCCTGAAATTAATATGAAATTGATGTTAAAAATGATATGCAATGTATTAGGATCACCCACCATGTATATTCAAATGCAATAACATTATTATAGGGATTGAATTGTTGAACAACCTCTTGAACTTGAGAAATCTTTGAAATTGAGTAAATCGTCATATTAAAAACTATTTTGAGTTGTTTTGGTTCCAAAAATGAATGTTTCGTCTGCAAGGCCCGGTAAAAATCATATTCTGGCAAATTTGTAGTTGTTTTTTTTCAAAAACGGATCAGAAAATCCCTAAATACGCGTTTTACGGTTTTGAACAGAAAGTTGTCGTGAACAGGATGAACTGTATATGTTAGTTTCGGGTCTCTTTTTATTAGGCTATGGTAGCGTGCACACGTGTCCTTGTAGAAAATCATGTTCCGAACAACTTTGTAATTTTATGTTTGTCCAAAAACGGATCGAAAAATCCTCAAATCGACGTTTTATATATCTGCGCAGAAAGTTATCATAAACAGGGGTGAACTGTATATGTTAGTTTTGGGTCTGTTTTAGGTAGGCTGTGGTAGCGTGCTCGCATTTCCTTGTAGAAAATCACGTTCCGAACAACTTTGTAGTTTTAAGTTTTTCCAAAAACAGATCGAAAGAGCCTCGAATCTGCATTTTAAATTTCGGGCAACATGTTGTTGAAATAAGAGCGCTAAGGGTGTTCATGTTATTTGAAAGATAATTGTGTTGTTATACTCAATCTTATAACTTGACCATGTACCTATGGTTATTAGGGATATATAACCTTGAAATGATTTGATGTTGAATTAGTAAATTAATGATGTAAATTATGTTATATTGTAAATAATGACTAATGTATAACTCGAGTAAGAGACTTGACACGATTGTATATATACATAAGCGTGAAATTTTTTTACATGTATATTGTCGAGTATACACTATACTAGTCCTCCGGTCGACGTAGGCACATATTGAATGTAATTTTTTATGATTTATCCGGTTAGGTTCCGGTCGAGTGCCGTGTCGGAGATAAACCACCGGAATCGGACACATGGTTGTAATGCGGGTCAGATAGAAAGACCTTGGAACGCCATGTGATTTAGGACTTAGTATGATTTCCCTTGCCACGTAATATTGAGGAATATTCGTGTATTGGCCTAGTGTTACGACTTGTTCCCCCGGGTAACGACAGTGACCCGAGATGACTTGTTGTGTGAGATATTATGCTTATGTCTTAAAGTATTATCCCGAATAGATGCATTTGATATTATACTTGAAGGAAATATTTTTATACGTTAAATACTGAAAAGAGATTAATAATGATTAATCATGATATGATATGAGACTAAACGTTACTCGAGTTTGGGTTGGGTAGTTACGACATAGGAGCATTGGTTGGGTAATTAAACAACTTAATTACTGGAGATGAGTAATGACTAGTGTGCTTTCATTATAAGTACATCTTATAATCTTATAGCTTGTTTTCGTGCTTTGACGTTCGTCTATCTTGCTTCTTACTCCTCTCCTATATATATAATATATGACAGGTCCTCGTCTTGCTGGACAATAGACTATGGAGCTTGATGAGATCATATCAATCTTAGGATTTCTGTAACCGTGGAGTTATTCTACTTTAATTTATGTTGTTTATTTCCCTTTTCTTGAGGGTGGTATCAGAGGTTTATATCACTTTGTTTATACTTGGGATTTAAGAGAATTATTGTATTACATTTTTCCGTTTTGTGTTGGGCCACATGTATTGGCATTTTATATTTTTAGTTTGAGATTACTGATGGATTATTGCAGTTAATAATTATGACTTGCTTTCACTTGTTAGAGTTGTTATAATGTGATTTGGTTACACGTTTGAGAGTGTACTTATTTACTTTATTTAAATTCTGTTTCTAATGCCAACATATTGACGCTCCGCTTTAATTTAATTAGGCGTAGCTAACCGAATTATATATAAAAAATAGGGTTATCACAGTTGGTATCAGAGCACGGTTTTAGAGACTTTAGGAATCTGAGGGCATCCGTTACGTTTTTCGCGTATCGTTTCCTTGATACGTAGAGCCTTATGATTAGGTATTGTATTCGGTGACTTGGAAGATCTTCACGCTACGATTTTGACGGGCGATTCGGAGATAACCTTGTGTATAGGGAGGGTTCCTTGTTTGGATTTTATTCGTGAGTCGTCCCACGAATGAGGTGAATCTCCGATCAGCCACAGGATAGTACGCGTGAGGTCCGTGTGTGAGTACTTGTTGTAATTATTACTAGTGCTCCACTTGAATAATTTTTTTTAGGATACGTGTTCACTTACTATCTTTTAGGATGGTGATTTGATGAGACGTGGACTCTAGGAGGGCATAGGGTCCAAGAATTTTAGGAGACCGTGATTCATGTGCAATAATCGTAGTGTCGTTGCCCACCAGTAAGAGAGAGCACTGATGTTGAACTCAATGATTGAGTTGACTTTTATGTAATACCCCGTAAATTTTATTGATATTTATTTAAGTGATTAATTAAATTAAATGTGAATTAATTGAGAATTAATCCGGATATAAATACTAACGAGATGTGAGTTTGTATTTGATTATGATGTGTATATATGGCAATATATGAATATTAAAAATATTAAAAATTGTCGCGAGACTAATATACGACAATTTGAGAAATTTAGTTGGGATGCGCGTGTCAGTCGCGTCAGGAATGTAATTATTTGAATTAAAAAGTGAATTTTTATTTTTATCAACCGAATGGTCATTTTGAGTGCGCCAACGAGTCCGGAAGGGTCAAAATAGTCCGAAAACACTACCTGGGGGTTTAGTTTGGGTCCCAGAACATTTTTGGGCCATACCGGCAACTGAAAAGGGTATTTTCGTAATTTTAAAAATATAGGAATTAAAACCCACGAATTTTAGGAGTTAATTATATATTATTTAGGAACCCACTAAGCTCATTATCATCATTAGATGAGTTAGAGGACTACGAGACTGATAGGAGAGTTTGAAGAGTTCCAAGAGAAAACCTCCAACCACCATCTTCAACCTTGGGAGAAAATCTGTAGAGAAAGGAGAGAATCGACCTTCATTCACCAACACCAATTCTGAAGAACAATCTAAATCAAGTGATTTGATATTTTTAGTGCATTGAATATGTCTTCCATGTTTAGTGTAGGAATTATCTTATATTGAAATCTTTGAAGAAAACCCATGAAATTGATGGAGAAACTTTGAATTTGGGTTAGGATTTCCATGTAGAATGATGATGGACTGATTTAATATTCGTAGAGTTATTTATGATGATTTAAAAACGGATTTATGATGAGTAATTGGGCATAAGAAAATTATGGGTTCATGTTCATAGGGTTTGGGGAAATATTTGGAGATTTATAATAATTTCAGGATGATTTGTAAGATTTGACCTCTAAAATATGTTAAGGGATGATCTAGAATGATTATAAATGGTTTAAAAACGTTAGAACATAACTTGGATGGTCTTAGGGTGGATTTAGAAAAGGGAGGAATTGAGAAAATCGGACTTGGAAATTTCTGGGCTGAAACTGCCATCTCGTTAGAAGACCTGTCCAGGTCGTTCGAACGACCTCGTTCGAACGAACTTCTAACGAGATGAGAGTATAACTTCTAACGAGTTGGTAGTTTGTTCGAATCCTTTCGTTTGAACGAAACTCGTTCGAACGAGATTTCTAACGAGTTGACAGAATGGCCTTTTAGGCCTGAATTTATTTCTAGTATCCCGTAGACTTATTTAAATGGTGAGATAACCTTCCCTTATTAACTAATGGGTATAGTCGGGAGATTGGGGTACATTGAGGAGTAAAACTTTGAATCGTGTAGTAAATCGGATGACATTTGTGGATTTGGGAAGCAAGTAACTAATCACGAAGTGAGAAATTGATAACTTAAATGCATATAAACCGGGGACTTGTGACTTGTATAACACTAAGTGTTGGTATAAAAATGAGAAGTATACCACTAAATAAAATATTGAAATATCGAAGTTGTGTGAATGCTTAGTATATGTAGTTATCTGTGTATAACATACCTACCGTACTTGCTATCATGGGAGGTTGGCGTTCGTTTAAGGCCATCTAATCTTTGTGTGCCTACGGGGGGATCTAGATTGGTACCTCGAGGACATAGGTTAGAGAAGGGCTTATTGAGAAGTAAATAAGTCTGCTGATCATGGGAGCGTAGGTATGTGCATGACCCATGTGATGTGAACTATGTTCGCCTCCATTGTTTGTGATTGTTTTTAATGAAACATTTCCTGAGAGATTCGGAATACGTGGTCCTCATGTACGTGATGTACCGGGATTTGATAGCAGAGTATGTGAGCACCGCAGCTTAGCCTCGGGGTGCTAGTATTGTATATTTATGATGAGAATAATATACGGTTAATTGAAATAAATTTTCATGAATAAATGTGAGTATTAATAATAGTAATAGTTTGTAAAGTAAAAATGGAAGATCTCTAGTAATTAGTAGTACTAACATGGGAAACTGTGTAGCAAGTTATGGCACTTTGTTAACTAAAAGTTATTGGGAATTGAATTAGATATCGTATAGAAATGTTAGATTTTAGTATCTGACTAGTTAGATATGGGAACAACTAGAATGGGTACGGGTACGATAGGAGTGCACAATTAGTTGAGAGGTGAGGAACTCATGTGAGTACACACTATCATGTACTTTATATTCACTGTTTAATGATATTAATCACTTGCAAAAATTTTAAATTATTTTCACAATCGGGCTCTGACCCGTTTGCTTTCAAATCTATTTTTGTAAAAACCTTTTAGGTGTCCAGCCACAAGGACACCATGCATAGGAGTTTTATTTAGGTGACGTACTGTAGCTGCTGTGGAAGTTACAGGACCTTGACAGTAGACGCCTCTATTTCCGATCTTGACTCCATTATCAGATTTTCTCATTTGTTGGGCACGTCGCCCCATTCTTTTAGAGACAACTTACTTTTCAGTTATTTCAAACTTTGGGTTGTAATTAATTTAGTGATGCAGATTTGGTTTTTATTTATTTTAGTATTCGGATTGTTGTGAGGAGTATTCCTCCAGACTCATTATCGTTTAATGGTTATTCTAGTGTAACTATGTTATGGTGGTTATGTTAGCATTTCATAATTTACTTATTATATTTTAATCGGAGTTAATTAAAATTGGAAACTCACTTTTTAAATACTAGGTGGTTAGTAATTATTAAAATATTTTCGACAGTGATGCTATGAACTGAACCAACTTGGCATTTTGTATTAATTTAATAAAGGAGTAGCTACCTGGTATTTAATTAGTCGGGGTGCCACAGGTGGTATCAGAGCATCAGGTTCTAGTGTCCTTAGGATCTGTACGGCTTATTATGTTTCTGCTGAGCTTTCTTTGATATAGAGCCTTATATTTTAGGACTGTTGTATTCTTTTGCGTATGCTTCACTCTTCAGCTATTTTGAGATAATAACTGCGAACTTATAAGACTTTACTCTCATTTCAGATGCCTCCATGACGTGCGCAGCGAGTTCCTAGGGATGCACAGCCAGAGCCACAACCTGCACCAGTTCAGGGCACTATGAATGCCGCCGAGGTTACAGCTATTGTAGCCCAAGCGGTAAATGCCGGCCTAGCCTTTGTACAGCGGGCACCACCTCAGGCACCGATAGTTGCGCCAGTTCAGGCTCATGCATTCATGTCTGCATGGGAACGCGCTCGTGATGCTTTTCAGAAAGCACACCTTCCGAAGTTTGCAGGTAACTCCGATGTTGTGGTTTCCGGTCAGTGGAGGAAGGACATTCAGAGGCACTTAAGGATGTACGAGTGCACAGATGTTCAAAAGAAGATACTAGCTACTTTCAAGCTAGTAGGATCTGCATTGCATTGGTAGGAGTCCATTACCACCGCAGAGGAGAGGGATGCCCTTTCTATTCAGGAGTTCTGGGTGCGGTTCGACCGCAAATATTTTTCGTCAGCTGTTCACACTGAAATGAGGAAGAAATTGATGAACCTCAAGCAGGAGGGGAGAACCGTGGCCGAGTATGAGGCCGAATTCACTAATCTCTTGAACATTATTCTCGATGAGATACCGACTGAGGAGAAGAAGCTTCAGAAGTTCACGGATGGATTGACTTGGAGGATCCGTCAACACTTGTTGGGGAATCTCTCGTTGGCCACTTATTCTGATGTGGGTAACGTTGCACTACTACACTGCCAGGATCATCGCTTCCACATGTCTGAGAGCAAGAAATCAGGAGAGTCCAGCCATCAGTGCAGGAACGAGGGAAATGGTGCCAGCGGGGCACAATCTTCTCAGGGACAGCACAGGCAGGGTGACCAGGGTTCCCAACAGGGGGATCATAAGAGATTCAGATCTGGGGGTTCAGAAGTTGACGGGAAGGTTTCAGGCATGGCCATCAGGGTCAGAATGGCCATCAGGGCCAGCAGGGTCAGAATGGTCAGCAGCAGCAGTTTCAGCAGGGCCAGCATGGCCAGGGGAGAAATGGTAACGGCCATCAGGGCCGTGGGGAGTAGGGACAGCGAGGGGGAAATTTCTCGGGGAAGTGCTTCACTTGGGGTAAGATTGGCCGCAAATTCCAGGATTACCCTAATAGGGGCAGGGCTCCATAGTAGCAGTAGGGTGCTCGACACGAGCCACAGAGGCCTATGTTTCCCGCCGCCCTCCCAGTACCACCACAGATGGCAGTATTACCACCCATTCCAGCGGTCCCAATTCAGCAGGGGCAGCTTCAGTATGGGAGAGTGTATCAGCTCCAGCATGCCGCAGCCCCACAGGATCCACCTGCCATTGAGGGTATGTTCTCTATTCAGGGGACTATGGGGCGTATTTTATTTGATACAGGGGCCACACATTGCTTCATTGCCACGAGATTTGCACGCACTATTGGGTTATTAGACACCGCAGAGAGCATGGTTACTTGTATAGATTCACCATTGAGTAGGGGTTCCACGATTTCACTTATTTGTAGAGGTGTGGGTATATATATCGAGAGGTTTACTTTACCCGCTGATATGTTAGTATTAGAGTTGACTGAGTACGATGCGATTATTGGTATGGATTGGCTAGTTGCGTACCGAGCCATGATTGACTATTTTAGTAGGAGTATTATCTTTGCCATTCCCGGGCAGGAGATGTTTTTATTGGCGATGCCTCGCCCCGAGGGAGGATCGTCCACTCATTTGTATTATATAGAGGAGGAGACCTCTAAGGAAGTGGTGATACCACTCGATGCGATACCCAGTGTTTGTAAGTTCGCTGATGTGTTTCAGGATATACCTGGACTACCTCCGAGTAGAGAGATAGATTTTGTGATCGATTTGATACCGGGCACTCAGCCTATTGCCCGCGCACTTTACCGTATGGCTCCAGCAGAGATGAGACAGTTATGGGATCAGATTGAGCAGTTATTGGGTCAGGGGTTTATCCGAAGGAGTACTTCGTCGTGGGGTGCCCCTGAGTTGTTCGTAAAGAAGAGGGATGGATCATTGAGGTTATGTGTAGATTACCGAGAGTTGAATAATGTCACGATACGGAATAAGTATCCGTTGCCCCGAATCGATGACTTATTCGACCAACTGAGAGGAGCTTCATTCTTCTCAAAGATTGATTTACGATCGGGATACCATCAGTTGCGTATCGGGGAGCAGGACGTCTCGAAGACTGCTTTCTTGATGAGATATGGTTCCTACGAGTTTCGGGTTATGCCTTTTGGCTTGACCAATGCTCCAGCCGTGTTTATGGACTTAATGAATAGGGTGTTCAGAGAGTTTCTAGACCAGTTCATCATTGTCTTTATTGATGACATTCTGGTTTACTCCCAGACAGAAGAGGAGCACGCCGAGCATTTGAGACGAGTTTTGCAAATGCTACGTCAGAACGAGCTTTATGCAAAGTATGAGAAGTGTGAGTTTTGGCTGAAGGAGGTTCAGTTTTTAGGGCATATCAATACAGACCGGGGGATATCTGTTAATTCGGGGAAGGTATCCGCGATGAGGGAGTGGGGACAGCCCATAACACCGACTGAGATCCGTAGTTTCTTGGGCCTAGCAGGATACTACATGAGGTTTATTCGGGGTTTCTTAAAGATAGCGGGTCCTTTGACACATCTGACTCGGAAAGGTGTGCCATTCATCTGGAGCGATGCCTGTTAGTTGGCATTCGATGAGTTGAAGGACAAGTTCACCTCAGCACCTGTGTTAGCATTGCCTAGACCGGGAGTTGAGTATTTAGTTTACACTAATGCGTCCTTACAAGGACTCAGAGGTGTGCTACAGTAGGAGAGTCAGGCCATAGCTTATGCTTCCCGTAAGCTTAAGCCTCACGAGAGGAATTACCTCACCCATGACTTGGATTTAGCGGCAGTTGTATTTGCCCTTCGGATTTAGAGACATTATCTCCCGGGGGAGATGTTTCGGTTGTTCACGGACCACAAGTCCCTACAGTACCTCTTCACGCAGAAGGAGTTGAACATGCGTCAAAGACGGTGGCTTGAGTTTGTGAAGGATTATCAGTTTGATATCCAATATCACCTGGGAAAGGCTAACGTGGTAGCAAACGCGTTGAGCCGTAGGCGAGTAAATGAAGTGGCTGAGGTGTGGAAAGCTAAGTGGAAGGAGTTGGGACACCAGGATGCAGTGGCCCGATCGTTTATGTCTGTGATGACTATTACACCTCAGATTATTACGAGAGTGATACAGGCCCAGGCAAATGACTCGTTCTATCAGGAGCAGATAATTCGATTACTAGCAGAGGGAGACGAGTCTTATACCGTTAGCTCAGACGGGGGATTACGCTTCAATTGGAGACTAGTCATTCCGGAAAGGGAAGACTTGCGACACAAGGTGATGGTATATTCGCACGGCTCACGGTTCGCGGTACACCCTGGTGGGGATAAAATGTACCAAGACATGAGATGACAGTATGGTGGAGCGGGATGAAGAGGGATATTGCCGTGTTTGTTTCTAAATGCGCCACTTGTCAGCTGGTAAAGGTGGATCATCAGAGACCGGCAGAACTTTTACAGCCATTAGAGGTTTCGACGTGGATATGGGAGAGCATATCCATGGACTTTATCACGGGGTTACCTACGTCACAGAGGGGTCACGACTCCATTTGGGTAATTGTGGACCGTTTGACCAAAGTTGCTCATTTTTTACCCGTAAGGACAGACTACACTACGGGACAGTATGCCCAGATTTTCATTTCAGAAATAGTGAGACTTCACGGTGTGCCTCTAAATATAGTGTCTGACCGAGATAAGATATTTGTTTCACGATTTTGGGAGAGTTTCCAGGAGGCCATGGGCACTGAATTGCGGTTGAGTACGTCTTATCACTCGCAGACCGATGGGCAGATCGAGCGTACAAATCAGATGTTGCAGGACATGATGCGTATGTGCATCATAGACTTTGGGGGTGGATGGGAGCTGTACCTTCCACTGGTGGAGTTTGCTTATAATAACTCCCACCAGTTCACCATTGGCATGGCTCCATTTGAGGCGTTGTATGGTAGACCTTGTCGTTCCCCAGCATGTTGGTTAGAAGTGGGGGATAACAAACTCCTTGGGCCGAAAGTGATTCAGGATACTTCGACAAGGATAGAGATGATACAGAGTCGCATTCGGGTAGCTCAGGACCGACAAAAGAGCTATGCTGATGCCAAAATGTTCTTCAGAGAATTCAAAGTGGGGGACCAGGTGTTACTCAGAGTTTCTCCTATGAAGGGGATTATGCATTTTGGGAAGAAGGGGAAACTGACGCCAAGATATCTGGGGCCATTTCCTATCATCGAGCGGATTGGGCCAGTTGTGTATAGACTTGAGTTACCGGAGCACTTACATAGGATTGATGATGTGTTCCATATTTTCTCGCTAAGGAAATATCTTAGGGACGATTTGGCCCATACTCACATTGCTTTGGAGGACATCGATCTCCAACCCGATAGTTCCTACGAGGAGGGGCCGATTGCTATTTTGGATCGAAGCGAGCGGAAATTGAGGTAAAAGATAGTCCCATTAGTACGTGTACAGTGGCGACATCATAATGCTGAGGAGTCCACGTGGGAGTGCGAGGATGAGATGCGCGAGCGTTATCCAGAGTTGTTTTTACCAGGTATTCTTTAGTTCCGAATTTCGGGACGAAATTCTGTTATTAGGGGGGAAGTATGTAATACCCCGTAAATTTTATTGATATTTATTTAAGGGATTAATTAAATTAAATGTGAATTAATTGAGAATTAATTCGGATATAAATACTAACGAGATGTGAGTTGGTATTTGATTATGATGTGTATATATGGAAATATATGAATATTGAAAATATTAAAAATTATCGCGAGACTGATATACGGCAATTTGGGAAATTTAGTTGGAAGGCGCGTGTCAGTTGCGTCAGGAATGTAATTATTTGAATTAAAAAGTGAATTTTTATTTTTATCAACGGAATGGTCATTTTGAGTGCGCCAAGGAGTCCGGAAGGGTCGAAATAGTCAGAAAACACTAGCCGGGGGTTTAGTTTGGGTCCTGGGACATTTTTGGGCCATACCGGCAACTTAAAAGGGTATTTTCGTAATTTTAAAAATATAGGAATTAAAACCCACGAATTTTAGGAGTTAATTATATATTATTTAGGAACCCACTAAGCTCATTATCATCATTAGATGAGTTAGAGGACTACGAGACTGATAGGAGAGTTTGAAGAGTTCCAAGAGAAAACCTCCAACCACCATCTTCAACCTTGGGAGAAAATCTATAGAGAAAGGAGAGAATCGACCTTCATTCACCAACACCAATTCTGAAGAACAATCTAAATCAAGTGATTTGATATTTTTAGTGCATTGAATATGTCTTCCATGTTTAGTGTAGGAATTATCTTATATTGAAATCTTTGAAGAAAACCCATGAAATTGATGGAGAAACTTTGAATTTGGGTTAGGATTTCCATGTAGAATGATGATGGACTGATTTAATATTCGTAGAGTTATTTATGATGATTTAAAAACGGATTTATGATGAGTAATTGGGCATAAGAAAATTATGGGTTCATGTTCATAGGGTTTGGGGAAATATTTGGAGATTTATAATAATTTCAGGATGATTTGTAAGATTTGACCTCTAAAATATGTTAAGGGATGATCTAGAATGATTATAAATGGTTTAAAAACGTTAGAACATAACTTGGATGGTCTTAGGGTGGATTTAGAAAAGGGAGGAATTGAGAAAATCGGACTTGGAAATTTCTAGGTTGAAACTGCCATCTCGTTAGAAGACCTGCCCAGGTCGTTCGAACGACCTCGTTCGAACGAACTTCTAACAAGATGAGAGTATAACTTCTAACGAGTTGGTAGTTTGTTCAAATCCTTTCGTTTGAATGAAACTCGTTCGAACGACCTCGTTTGAATGAAACTCGTTCGAACGACCTCGTTCGAACGACCTCGTTCGAACGAGATTTCTAACGAGTTGACAGAATGGCCTTTTAGGCCTGAATTTATTTTTAGTATCCCGTAGACTTATTTAAATGGTGAGATAACCTTCCCTTATTAACTAATGGGTATAGTCGGGAGATTGGGGTACATTGAGGAGTAAAACTTTGAATCGTGTAGTAAACCGGATGACATTTGTGGATTTGGGAAGCAAGTAACTAATCACGAAGTGGGAAATTGATAACTTAAATGCATATAAACCGGGGACTTATGACTTGTATAACACTAAGTGTTGGTATAAGAACGAGAAGTATACCACTAATAAAATATTGAAATATCTAAGATGTGTGAATGCTTAGTATATGTAGTTATCTATGTATAACATACCTACCGTACTTGCTATCATGGGAGGTTGGCGTTCATTTAGGGCCATCTAATCTTTGTGTGCCTACGGGGGGATCTAGATTGGTACCTCGAGGACATAGGTCAGAGAAGGGCTTATTGAGAAGCAAATAAGTCTGCTGATCATGGGAGCGTAGGTATGTGCATGACCCATGTGATGTGAACTATGTTCGCCTCCATGGTTTGTGATTGTTGTTAATGAAACGTTTCCTGAGAGATTCGGAATACGTGGTCCTCATGTACCTGATGTACCGGGATTTGATAGCAGAGTATGTGATCATCGCAGCTTAGCCTCGGGGTGCTAGTATTGTATATTTATGATGAGAATAATATACGGTTAATTGAAATGAATTGTCATGAATAAATGTGAGTATTAATAATAGTAATAGTTTGTAAAGTAAAAATGGAAGATCTCTAGTAATTAGTAGTACTAACATGGGAAACTGTGTAGCAAGTTATGGCACTCTGTTAACTAAAAGTTGTTGGGAATTGAATTAGATATCATATAGAAATGTTAGATTTTAGTATCGGACTAGTTAAATATGAGAATAACTAGAATGGGTACGGGTACGATAGGAGTGCACAATTAGTTGAGAGGTGAGGAACTCAAGTGAGTGCACACACTATCATGCACTTTATATTCACTGTTTAATGATATTAATCACTTGCAAAAAATTTAAATTATTTTCACAATTGGGCTCTGACTCGTTTGCTTTCAAATCTATTTTTGTAAAAACCTTGTAGGTGCCCAGCCACAAGGACACCATGCATAGGAAATCTATTCAGGTGACGTGCTATAGCTGCTGTGGAAGTTACAGGACCTTGACAATAGACGCCTCTATTTTCGATCTTGACTGCATTATCAGATTTTCTCATTTGTTGGGCATGTCGCCCCATTCTTTTATAGACAACTTACTTTTAAGTTATTTCAGCCTTTGGGTTGTAATTAATTTAGTGATGCAGACTTGGTTTTTATTTATTTCAGTATTCGGATTGTTGTGAGGAGTATTCCTCCAGACTCATTATCATTTGATGGTTATTCTAGTGTAACTATGTTGTGGTGGTTATGTTAGCATTTCATAATTTACTTATTATATGTTAATCGGAGTTAATTAAAATTGGCAACTCACTTTTTAAATACTAGGTGGTTAGTAATTATTAAAATGTTTTCGACAGTGATGCTATGAACTGAACCAACTTGGCATTTCATATTAATTTAATGAAGGAGTAGCTACCCGGTATTTAATTAGTCGGAGTGTCACATTTTAGTGCTTTAGGGGAAGGAAACACCCGTATATTTGTTGTGCATTATCAACTTTGAATATCGTCGCTCTTATGGCTGTAAAAAAGTTGGTATAAGTTATATCCCACCCTCTAGTACCACTGAGTTGTTGGTACCACTTGCGTGTGTAGTTGTCTGAAGTTGGTTCCAATGTGGAAGGGTAGAGCTTTAGATATGGCATACCTCAAAATGATGTGTTCTAGTTGTTGTTGTGACGTTTTCCTGAGAAGGAATTATCATGCTCCACCCGTGATGGACAAACTACTGAGGCATTTGATGACGTATTAATTAGTGAATGGTTAATGAAGAAAGTCATGTGGTAATAAGAGTATATTATTACTCATGAACATGTAAAGTAAGGGTTGTGATTTGAGAAAGGACTACTCCAAATCGGTGTATGTCCCACCCTGTCAAAGGATGACCTGAGGGGTTCAATTTTGGTCTACGTAAGAGTGTTATTGTACTTGTGAAAATCATGAACTAGATTCATTCGTTTGATGATGTTCAATGGGAAATTCATGAGCCTAAATTTGGAATGGATAAGTTATTATCATTGAAAGATTGTGTTGGTATGAGGGAAGTTTAGTAGGCCTGTAAACCTAAACGTTGTCCACACAAGCAATAAATGTCATATTGGGGTGGCATAGTGGTGTCATAGTGTTCTGATCGGATAAAATAAGTAATAGAATGAACTTAAGGCCAATTAGGTGTGTGTTGAGTCATGCACAAGATATGTTAGTGGGTTAGGTTCTCACATGTTCCGAGTGGAATGTTTCGGCGAGTTATCCCGAACAAGCTCGTGAGAATGTATCAGTAATGTTGCGATGTCTTGGCCATGGACAGTAGGGATGAGGAAGTCCGTATCGCAAGTTCATACAAGGATTGACATTAGAGAAGTCCAGAATTTTTTAGGGAGTTTTCTTTCCTTATTTAGTAATGATTGGAGTTCAGTGTTCTTCGTAAAGCCCTAGATTAAAATGGGTGTTTGATAAGATGTGGTTATCTTTCTTTGTAGCACCGGTATATTTGTTAAAAGATGTCGCGCGCGGAACATGAATATGTGTGTGCTAAGGGATGGACTTGAGATGGAGTTACCAGTTGTGAACCCTACGATGAGTAGTGAATCTCTAGGGACGATTTGTCGAGTGAGAACATCACGAGGGAGTGTTTAATAGGCGTTTCATTTTATGCGAGTGTGATCGCTTGAGTTGGTGATATATCCATGAGTTCGATTTTATGTTATCACCCGGTGATTCGGGGTACTAATTTGTTACACCGTGATAAATGTGGTGCTTGATTTTGAATCCATCATATATAGGAATGTGGCTATGTTATGGCCCTCGTTATGTATTAATGTGAATTAGAGCAGAGTGAGTAGTTAGTGACATGATGTTTACTTAGAACGTGTGTGATTAAAGACGCATTCCAAAACCAAGTGTAAGATGTTCGATTATGGTGACATCAATACTATTGAATATTCACACTATGACGGTCTTTCGATAATGGTAGAGTCGCGTGTAGCTCAGTCAGTTTTTGCGTGATTGATGATAGTGTTGCCAAGTGAGTGTCGTCATTAATGGCAAGGATTGAGACATTTTGAGGTTTCAAATGTTAGACCCATTCATTGAAATGGTTATAATAACCTCCACTGTAGGGGAACAACAAGAGAGTGTTTCGACCATTGTTGAGAAGTTTTGTAAGGAGGGTGTGTACCCTTGGGCAAACACCCGCGAATGGGTTCATAAGATATTTAATTTTTACTTCAGTTATACGTGGAGTACTGAGTGTTAATTGGGGTCACGGTATGGGAAGGTACCCGCTACCTTGTATTTACGACCTTTGACTTGTTGGATAGCACACCGTTCTTCATAAAGATCATGTGGCGTTGGGGTGCTGGAAGATGAGTATCCGAATGGTGAGTGTGCCAAATTCAGTATTCTGATTTGGTATGATAAGTGGGAATTTTAGGTCTTACCTCGTTGCTTGGAAAATGTACAAGTCTTATTCGTGGTTTGAAGAACCAAGTTCATTTCATGTTGGTGAGAAAATTCTAATATACTCACAGTCCAAGGAAAATACTGTCGGATAGGTTGAATTCCTTACGTGTTTTTAATAAAAGAGCGGTAAGTCGAATCTAGAGAGGGTGTGTCGCCTTGGGTTAAAGCGACCAAACCGTGAGAAGTGAGGGTGTACAAGGGGGCATATTGCATCTTGGGTTAGTTCGAAACCTTTGGGTGAGGGATCGTTGACCGCCCAGAATGCAACTTTGTTGGTGTTGTCTTATTCGAGGGAGTATGAACCTCGCTGATATTATTTACCTAAGTCCAGACTTGGAAAGATGGAATAATATTTGTAAGTGCATAGAAGTTGTATGCTTATGCGCATGTATAAACATTAGTAAATAATAAGGGTTGCCATATCGATTGACTCACAATCAATTTAAGTGCAAGGCAAGTGTTATTGACAACTCGAAGTAGAGTTAGCTTTTGAGCTTTCACTACCATCTGTTTGATGTGGTATCTGATGTCCGGGATCGCGACTCACAGTGTAGCAGGGGAAACATTATTAGTTGGTTCTGAGTTGAGTATCAAGGCATGATTGATAAATAGTGACATCTGTATTGAATATGCAAAGTTGGATTATTTGTTGTGTGATGAACCGTTGAGTCCAGAGATAAGTGGTTTTTGGATTTAGATGATTCTTGTATCACTAGGGGTATTGAGTTGATAAATTCCTTATCTCGACAAGATGACAGTAATGTATCAGAGGGGTTCCTTATTTGGATTTTGCTTGCGATACACTCCATGCACGAAACTTAGCGAGTTGGGACTTGGGGGTATTGATTTCTGGATCAGCTTAATTAGTAGTTCACTTATGTTAGGCTTAGGGGTGAGAGTTCAGTTGTATAGTTGGAAATGGGAAAAAATCTCCATGGATTTCATTGTGGGGTTGCCAAGATCGCAGTGCGGTTATGATTCTATTTTGGGTCTTCGTCGACAGACTGAAAGGTGGCTCGTTTCCTTCTAGTGAGCACGGATTATACGGCAGAAAAGTATGCCAATATGTTTATTGTGGAGATTGTGAAGTTGCATGGAGTACCGCTTGACATCGTGTCCGACCGTGGTTGTGTCTTCATCTCGCACTTTTGGGGCAGTCTTCAGGAGGCGAAGGGAGTTCAGTTGAGTTTGAGTACCGCATTCCACCCTCAGTATGATGGTCAAACAGAGTGGGTGAACCAGATTTTGGAGGACATGTTGTGAGTTTGTGTGTTGGACTTCAAAGGTGGTTAGGATATACAATTGCCACTGGTGGAGTTCGCATACAATAATAGTTATTAACAGACCATTGGCATAACAGCATACGAGGATTTTTACGGAAGGCCTTGTTGATCCCTTACAAGCTGGTTGGAGTTACCGGATGCTGGTTCTGGATATTATTAGGGAGACCTCAGAGAAGGTTGACTTGATTCGTGTACGGATTAAGACCGTGTAAGATTGTAAGAAGACTTATGATGGCATAAGGCGAAGAAGTTAGAGTTCGTCATTGGGGACCAAGTGTTGTTGAGGTCTCACCCATGAGAGGTGTTGTTCTCTTTGGTGCCAAAAGGAAGCTTTCAACGCAATACGTCAGCCCGTTTACAGTGTTGGACAGAGTGGGGTCAGTTGCCTACCGTTTACCCCTACTCGACCAGCTCCAGTGGGTACACAAAATTTTTCATGTATCCATATTGAGGAAGTTCTTACGTCTTGAGGACTCACACCTACATATAGATTTAGATGGGGTTGAGCTGCAGCCCGATGGGAGCTATGAGGAGAGGCCGGTCATGATCCTATATCGTCGTGAGCAGCAGTTGAGGTCAAAATTCATTCCTCTTATTCGTGTTATGTGGAGTAATCATGATGAGTCGGAGACCACTTGGGAGAGAGAGGATGACTTGCGAATTAGTCACCCATATCTCTTCATCGAAGGTATGTGTGAAACTGCCTTACTTGACTTGCATTGATTTTTTTTATTTTGGATTTCAATGACGAAATCCCGTTCGTAGAGGAGGAGAATGTAATACCCAACACTTTTTATTGAATTGAAATTGATTTTTTTTTTATGTCAGTATATATATTCGAAATGTTTGGAAATGAAAAGTTAAGGAGAATTCATTGAGATACGAATGTGCGACTTAAATATTAGAAGCGAATTAACGCGTAAAAGGATCCAGAGGGTTAAATTTAGGGCAATGGCATTTTTGTAAATAAACTAACCCTAGATATAAATAGAAAAGAAGAGAAGAAGTCTTCATGTTTGATAGAGAGAGAGAGAGAGAGTAATAAGAGAAGAAATCTAAGAGGATTTTAAGAAGATTCAACTTCTCCATACAATCCAAGGGAAGTTAATAACCTATATGTGTATATATGTATCTATAATGAAATTTCACATGAACATGTATTTGGATCCCTAAATTAATATGAAATTGATGTTAAACATGATATGCAATGTATTAGGATCACCCTCCATGTAGATTCAAATGCAATAACATCATTATAGGGATTGAATTGTTGAACAACCTCTTGAATTTGAGAAATCGATGAAATTGAGTAAATCGGCATATTAAAAACTATTTTGAGCTATTTTTGTTCCGAAAATGAATGTTTCTTCCGCGATACCCGGTAGAAAATCATATTCTGGACAAGTTTGTAGTTTTAAGATTTTTTCAAAAACAGATCGTAAAATCCTCGAATATGCGTTTTACGGATCTGCACAGAAAGTTGTCGTGAACAGGATGAACTGTATATGTTAGTTTCGGGTCTGTTTTATGTAGGCTATGGTAGTGTACTCACATGTCCTTGTAGAAAATCATGTTTTGAACAACTTTGTAATTTTAAGTTTTTCCAAAAACGGATCGAAAAATCCTCAAATCGGCGTTTTATATATCTGTGCAGCAAGTTGTCGTAAACAGGGGCGAACTATATATGTTAGTTTCGGGTATAATTTAGGTAGTCTATAATAGCGTGCTCGCATTTCCTTGTATAAAATCAAGTTCCGAACAACTTTTCACTTTTAAGTTTTTTCAAAAACGGATCGAAAGAGCCTCGAATTTGCATTTTAAATTCTGGGTAGCATGTTGTTGAAATAAGAGCGCTAAGGGTATTCATGTTTTTAGAAAGATAATTGTGGTGTTGTACTTAATATTATAACTTGACCATATACCCATGGTTACTAGGGATATATAACCTTGAAATGATTTGATGTTGAATTAGTAAATTAATGATGTAAATTATGTTATATTATAAATAATGACTAATGTATAACTCGAGTAAGAGACTTGACACGATTGTATATATACATAAGCGTGAAATTGTTTTACATGTATATTATCGAGTATACACTATAATAGTCCTCCAGTCGAAGTAGGCACATTTTGAATGAAATTTTTTGTGATTGATCCAATTAGGTTCTGCTCGAGTGCCGTGTCGGAGATAAACCACCGAAATCGGACGCATGGTTGTAATGCGGGTCGGATAGAAAGACCTTGGAACGCCATGTGATTTAGGACTTAGTATGATTTCCCTTGCCACGTAATATTAAGGAGTATTCGTGTGTAGGCCCAGTGTTATGACTTGTTCCCCCGGGTAACGATAGTGACCCGATATGACTTGTTGTGTGAGATATTATGCTTATGTCTTAAAGTATTATCCCGAATCGATGAATTTGATATTATACTTGAAGAAAATATTTTGTTACGTTAAATAATGAAAAGAGATTAATAATGATTAATCATGATACGATATGAGACTATACGTTACTCGAGTTTGGGTTGGGTAATCACGACAACTTGATTACTAGAGACGAGTAATGACTAGTGTGCTTTCATTATAAGTACATCTTATAATCTTGTAAGAGGGTAGTTTAGATAAGATGGAGGCGTAACCCCTTTTAAGTATGGTGATGACAAGGTTAGTTAGAAAAGCACTAGTGATTTAGCCACAAGACACAAAGAGCAGTTTGGAATGTATGGAACCCATCGTATACTCACAAATCTCTCGTGTATAACTCACAATATAATAAAGAACTTCAGAAATAACTTAGCTAGAGGGAGAGAGAAGTAATCACCCTAGATACACCTTGGTAGGCAGGCAAAACATACTAAAACTCTCAAGGATCTCTGTTATGTATTAAAAGCTTCGTAATAAATGACAAAATGGTGGGTGGCAGAACTCTCTGGTTCTTTAATAAATCTCTCTAGTAAATAAATTTCTCTAGTAATAACTTTTGAACTCTCAAAAGAACATCCATTCCTCAGAGGTGGTTGGGGTCCTTAAATAGCCCCCCACACCACCCCCGAGGCAACTCAGTCATTAAAGACTATGAAAGACATCCCTCATACTTTATGTCACAACATTAAATGCCTGATGCATTAGTTGTCTCCTACGTCATAAACATTAAATGCCAAGACATGCCTTTTGCCTAACCACTGTGTGTCAGGGGGTTGTAGTCGCAGAGGTGGCTCACCAACTATCTGACAGCCCCAAATACCACGGTGGTTTACTCAAGTGCATGTCTGACATTGTTTAGAAGGCTAGTGACATCACCCACAGTAGATGTGACATTTAAGTAGAGGGTTGTTTGGTCCATAACCCAATGCCCGATGGAACTCCAAGCTGCTCCACTTGAGGTTCCACGGTCAGGGTCCTTCGGTGTTTTACCAGGTGTATCTAAGATGGTCAGGACAAGCCCCAACGGTGCCCCACTTCTCAATCCTCCAAACCAAGTCCCTCTAAAGTTCCCACGGTGAGGTTGTTCGATAGAGCATGAAAGCTCTTCCAGTCCCTGCCAAGCCTGGTCTCTCGCTAGTACCGTTCGACCTCACACCCATTCATTATTCTCGTTACAACATTATAGTCATTACAACTCGTAGTCAATATAAACAAAGCTATAATATGGCAAAGTAACAATAAGCTAAATTACGAGTTGCCACGCCAAGCTGCCACGCTTGAGTTGCCTCACCAAGATGCCACGCTTGAGTTGCCACGCTGATCTTATCCTCACAACACTGTTGCTAATTGGTGGATTATCCCTAATCCCAGGATTACCTTCAGGCCCCCTCTACATTTGCCCCTTCTTGGAGGGATTTGTTGTGGGAACAAGAAGTACCTCCACGAAAAATTCTTAATCCGATGAACCTTCTCTGTCTGGCCTGCTGCTTTTTCCTAATCCTGAGTCTCAACCGTTTCAGCTTGAATATCTGAAATTCTCCCGTAGGACCTGCTAATATTCTCGCAGTAATGTTCGAAAAAGCGAAAAATTCTCCCCGATGTAACTGAGTCATAACTAAACAACGTTTGAGCTTCTGTCGAGGGGACATCGTGGCTTTTTTGAACCGTTGGGACACCTTCCTTGTTGGGGGGTTTATTGGATATGTCAGAGAAAATCTTGGCGCCCAAAACTCAATCTTGCTTAGGAAGGTAACGGTGGCTGTTCCCTAGGTGTCATTTCATTAATTGATGGCAGTTCCCCAGGTGTCACTTCATTAAATGACGTAGCGTTGTCTTTTCCATGTCAGAACACTTCCCGAAGTGCCACGTGTATATTTGAAATGATTGCAGGCGGCCACACACGTGCAATGGTGGGAAACTTAAACGACGAACTTTAAAAATTAAACGGCCAAATCACTTAAAACCTTTCTTTTTCTTACTTTGCCACTACATGCTTCAAATTTCCTTCTTTTTTTAGAGAGAGAGAGAGAAAGAGCTTCCATTGTTGATCGTCTGAAACCTCTATTGCTGTTCAAGCTTGTGCCGTCCTGTTCTTGCTCTAATCTTCTACGCCACCTCCTGTGGTTGCTCTTCCGCCATTGTCGTGCTCAGGCTCCTCTGACTCAAGGTTGTTTTTTGTTTGCTCTAACACTCTGTCATGGCATCTCAAAGTTACCCCACCATCTCTTCAACCAGTGCCCCGCCTGCTACTGCTGTTGCCACCACTACTGGTGCCTCTTCTTTGGACGCTGTCCGTCGTGAACAGTTAAGGTTTTATCGTCGTTCTCCCATTTTTGGCGAAGATGATAGCTTTGCTGCTGCTTGCAAGACTGTCAACTTTGAATGCAAGTTTGAGACCTTAGTGCTGGGTGATGAGGACGAAGAACCCTCGAAGTGGGGCTTTCTTCCTCCAGAGGGGACTCTCCGGTTTCGTCTGGAGCGAGGGGACTTCCAATGGTCCCAAATTGACTTCGAAGCACCAGGTGATTCTCCTGCCCATTTTACTGCTTGGAACTCTCACATGGTGAGTTCCCATGGTGATATTTTGAGTAAGATTGGCCTTTAACGGGCCAAATGGTTTGGTGAGTTTACTCTCTCCAAAAATAATGCTGCTCTCCCCATTCTTGTTTCTCGTTGGAACGTGACGACTCACACATTCATTGCTGCGTGGGGTGAGTTCACGATAACCCTAGAAGATGTCTGCGAGCTTCTGGGGCTCGAAGCAACAGGTCATGAGCCTTATACCGATGAGCCTCTCGACGCCCAAGAGACTGCTGACCGTTTGGCGTTGGACCGAATATGACGAAGTTGCATCGGTTCTTTAAACAAAGCTACCTTCACTCCGCTGATTAACTATTTCTTCAAGGGTTCTAGTGAAGGTAGTTCTTCAACTTCAACTGATGCCCCTGGCCAAGGTACTTCGTTAGAGCTCCCCGCTTACATCCTTGTGATTCTTTCCCGTTTTCTTTTGACGGGAAAACCAAACGATCAGCCCCGAAGGGACCTTATCAACATATCCCTTCGTTTGGCCCGGGGCATCAAACTTCCTTTGGCTGCAATTGCCCTAGCGTCCCTCTACACCTGGCTTGACAGAACGTTGTTCGACATGGAACGATCACTTGGCCGTTATAACCTGGCCAATTTTGCTAACAGCGTCCTTCTAACCAGCTTTCTTTACGTGCGCTTTCCTGTTGTAGCGGCCAAGGCCAACCGTCCTCCTTCTGGGGAAACCATTCTGCCCCCACGCTCTTATATTTATCACAAGAGGCAGAGCCGAAAAGAGATGATCGCCTCAATTGATCGTTTTGAGGACTTTGTTATGAGGCCTTACGGAGAGGACGCCTTTGTTCATACTTGTGATTTCTTTCAGCACGAATCCAGGGTGGTTCAGGTGGGGGTAGACATTGAAGATCCTCAATTAGCCGTGGTGCTTCTCCTTTCTCCGGGGTATCTGCCTTCCTACACCGAGTGGGGATATTCCAGCGAACATTATAACCCCAATCGGTGTAGTCGTCAATTTGGGTTTGATCAGGGGGCTCCTCGCTCAGTTTTCCAATCCTCAAACCCAAAGGTTAGCTTTAGCGAGGCATGTTCCTTATTTTCCGCCACTGCTGCGTGGGGGATAAGTGAATCAATGGCTGGGTGAGTCACCATTCCCTCCAACAAGAGGCAAGGGAATGTGACCAGTCTATTTGCCACGAAGTTCTGGCCGAAACAACTGGCTAACATTGCTGAATTCATAGATGGCGAGCCTGTGTACCCTCCAGTTCTTTCAGTTTCTGCGTTGGAGCTGGGACTCAAAGGCAACTCCGTTCTGGGGATTGAGTTCCCTCTAAGCAAAACCCCTAAGAGGCCTTCCGAAGAGCTTCCTCCGTTATGCCCCATGACTCCTACTGTCATACCCAAAGCGAAAAGTGCTGGGGTATCCAGGAAGACTGCTCCTTCGACTGGAGCTACTGCTGATGAAGGGTCTTCGCAGCCATCGACCAAGAAGGCCAAGAGTGGGGTGGCCTCCACGAAAAAAACAAAGTCCAAATCCCAGACTCTTGTGGCAGCCCTTCCCATAGCCTCCGTTCCTCCTCCCATGTCTCCTGAAAGGGCCGAGAGGTTAAGGAGGGAGGCGCAGGCTGAGGTAGATCGGGTGAATGTAGAGTTTCAACGGTGCGCTGTCGTCGTTCCTCCCTCGGTTGCCTTCCCCACGATCGTCGTCGATCCCACTGAGCCAGCTGCAAGGAGGAGGAAAATTTCGAAGGTTCCTCAAGCCACTGGCAGTGACGTGACCAGGCTAAGGAGGAAGACTTTAGGCACCAAGTCCCAGCGGAAGCAAGCTCCCACGGTGCAAGCTTCTCATTCTTCTTCCCAATCTGAGGTATGTACACTTATCTTGTTCTCTTTTCCTCTTTGGTTAGAGCAAGCCGGATTTGCTTATATATATTGTTCTTAACTACTTTGGTGCAGGGACTTAAAGAAATGGGGCCTCGTTCTCCTAGCCCCCCAAGTCCCCCCATTAGCCGTTTCGTGGGCGGTCGCTGTGGGGCCATCTCATCCGATACGACCCCACCCCGTTCGCCAATGACCGGGCTTACTTACGCCCGTCGTTCAATCTCACGACGGGCGAGGGAGGCAGTTGTGGAGGGTGAGGTTATAGAGCCCATGGATGTCTCTTCGCCACCAGAGACAACACAATCTGAGATGCCTACTCCAGTCCCCTCTGGCTCACTGGCTTCCTCTGAGGCTGTTCTCCCCATTGTTCTGGTTGCTGCAGGTGATCCTGAGGTAATTATTTCATATTTAAATTTGTCTGATCTGGCATTCCTTCTCTTTCACCCCGTTCTGTGTGCTGAATTTAGGATGTTGGTTGCCCTAGGTCGAAGTATCCTCGCTGCTAGCAAACATTCTTAGTCCAACGGTGCTGGCGAGACCTCTGACCACAGTGCCCCTTTTCAACGTTCTGACTGCGGTAAGTTATTCTTGGATACATTTCGCCCTTTTTTCTGTATTTGTTCCTCTTTACTAACATTGGTTTTTATATTGCAGCTTTCTCCTGATCTTTCACCACCCTCATCTATTCCCGATGAACCCCTTGCTCTTGCTTTGGTACCTTATGTGGGTGAGGGAACTATGCCGATGGTTGAGGTTTCTGGGGCCAGAGACCCCGTTGAGGCTGATGAGGTAACAAGTCCCCTCCCAACGGTTCCTGCCACTTTAACCTCCGTGATGACTCCCACTCCTGCCCCTGTTGTGATTCAGGTACTTTCTTAATTCTCTGCATAAACTCCTTCTTATAATAGTGACTTAACAACGAAACCGTTTGTTAGGATTTTTATATAATCTCCACCTTATAACGGTGACTTAACAATGAAAACACTTGTTAAGATTTTTATATAATCTCCACCTTATAACGGTGACTTAATAATGAAAACACTTGTCAAGATTTTTATATAATCTCCACCTTATAACGGTGACTTAACAATGAAAACACTTGTTAAGATTTTTATATAATCTCCACCTTATAACGGTGACTTAACAATGAAAACACTTGTTAAGATTTTTATATAATCTCCACCTTATAACGGTGACTTAACAACGAAAACGCTTGTTAAGATTTTTATATAATCTCCACCTTATAACGGTGACTTAACAACGAAAACGTTTGTTAAGATTTTTATATAATCTCCACCTTATAACGGTGACTTAATCAATGAAAACACTTGTTAAGATTTTTATATAATCTCCACCTTATAATGGTGACTTAACAACGAAAACACTTGTTAAGATTTTTGTATAATCTCCACCTTATAACGGTGATTTAACAATGAAAACACTATAATCTCACTGTTTCTTATATCTCTTCTCAGGTTGCTCAGGAGGATTCCTCACCAGCTCTTTCACTTATGGGCACACCACGTCAGGAACCTGCTGTTTCGGAAGAATCTGACCATGCTGACCAAGGTTCCACGACTGGTGTTGAGGCAGAAAGTGAATCTGGGTGCGAATTGCCTCTCCCTGACTTAACTCCTCCTGCCTTTTGCCTAATGGTGCTTCACAATTCTCCCCAAATGCCTGTGAGCCATCGCTTGGTGATTGAGCAGTTGGTGAACCATCACCCCGAGACCTTCACCGTGGACTGCCTACGGTCCAATATTCCCGTGATGAGCCATCGACTGCAAGGCATGTCGATCGTTGTTGCTGAGATTGCCAATACTCCCACTTCTAGTGTTACCCGAGCCCTCATTAATCAGTTTCTGGGTTTTCTGAAGGAATTGGGTCATGACGGTTTCCGTTTCGACTGGCTTATTGCGTATTTGAAAACTTTGAAGAGTCAGCAGCTGATCGGCCAGAGGGAACTGTTGAGGAAGCACCAGGAGGACCAACGGGCTGAGGAAGTTAAATTAGCTGAGCTGGCACCTCTTTTGGAATCAGCGGATGAAGAAATAAAGAATGTCGAAGAGGCTCTGCGTTTGGCCAAGCTGAAATGGGAGAGACTTCTTATTGAATGCGCACAGGTGCAAATCAGGCTAGAGGTTGCTGTCAACGCTCAAAGCTCCTTTGCGTCAGCTTCTTCGGGCCTTCCTGGGGATTTTTTCTCTTCCCCGGACCTATGGTTCCTCTTAGGGTAGCAAACTCTTGTATATATTTTCCTTCTTTGTCCATTTATGTAATTCTTGGGCAATAGTTCCCAATTTTTTTTTGTAATGCTCTCTTATTTATTGAATGAAAGAATGTATATTTTCCCGTTTTATCTTTGAGTTATGACTGCTTTCATATCGGTGTCTATACTTCACGTCATCAATAAAACTTGTATATTCATAATCAAAGACTAGATACATCGATGGTACAAACTTAATTGTTTACACATGATAGACTTTCAACCATTTATTATTAATTTTGAATGGCTTGTCTTCCTCTAACTTAGAAATTAAGCAATAACCTGAATCATGAGCTTCCTTCACGACGAAAGGTCCCTCCCAATTGGCTGTGAATTTTGGCAGAGGAAGTCCCCTAATGTGTTTCACCGCTGCTTTCAAAACGAGATCTCCCTCTACGAACCTCCTTGGTCTTACCAGGTTATCATATGCCCTAGAGAGCTGCCTTGTATACATTTGAAAATGTTGCATTGCGTTGTCTCTGTGTTCATCCAATTCCTCCAGCTGCACATGCCTGTTCTGAGGGAGCATGCTACTTCGCAAGGCGTATCGAGCAGAGGGAACCTCCAACTCCACTGGAAGGATTGCCTCAGCCCCGTAGACAAGGGAGAACGGAGTGCACCCTGTGGGCTTCCTCTTCGTCGTTCGATAGGCCCACAACGCTGCTGGTATCTTATCATCCCACGATCCTGGAAAGTCCTCCATTGTTTTAACCAGGATATTAACCAGAGTTTTGTTAGTTGCCTCGGCCTGACCGTTCCCCTTCGGGTATGCCACCGTTGAAGTGTGATGAACGGTGGAATACTTGTCTGTAAGCATCGTTAATTCTGAGTTGACAAAGGGTGTCCCATTATCTGAGAGAATAACCTTTGGGATCCCAAAACGGCAAATGATATACTCTCTGATGAAGTTACTCACTACCCCAGCCGTTGCCCTTCTGAGTGGTATTGATTCAGCCCATTTTGTAAAGCACTCCGTTGCTACCAGTATCCATATCTTGCCCCTCGACGAAGGGTGTATCGCCCCCACGAGGTCGAGCGCCCAAGTGTGGAAAGGATAAGGCGTTTCCAGAGAATGTAAGTCCACCGATGGGGCATGGATCATATTTCCATGAAGTTGGCAAGCTTTGCATTTTCGAACAAATTCGGCAGAGTCTTTCTCCATCGTTGGCCAATAATATCCCAACGTCATCAGCTGATCATATAACTTGGCCCCTCCTATGTGAGCTGGGTCATGGGCTTGTTTGAGGACCTCAGTTGCCTCTTCTTTCGTGATGCAACGCAATGGCTTGTTGAAGTATCCCCTTCGATAAAGCTGCCCCTCTTGGATATAGAACCTTGGGGCCCTTCGCTTCAGTCCCATCGCATCCACTTTCTCCGTTGGGACAGTTCCATCTTGAATAAAGTCGATATAGGGCTGCCTCCAGTCTGTTTGGGCTTCTATGAAATGGCACTCAGCTGCTTCGAAAAATAGCTGACACTTATCACAATTCCGTTGTAGTTCTGCCGCATCCTGTTTCATTCTAGGCCAAAAATATCCCCCTCTTTGAATTCTTCTATAGAGAGGTATCTCAATTGTTTCGCAATGCTCCTCATGTGTTCTCTTCAACCTCCGCTCTGCTTCCTCTGGCCCAATGCATCTTGATAACCATCCCCCTGCATTTCTGTAGTAGAGATTTCCCTAGTTTGTAAAGTATTGGGCTAACTCTCTTAGTCCCATAACTCCTTCCCCGGATTCCAGTTGCTTCCTGATCTCTCCTTTCCAATCCGCGTCTCCCTCCATCGGTAGTATTGACTGTACCACCGAAGGAGCTGTCCTTCGTTGGATCGTAACGATAGTCGTATCGCTCCTCATGACCATCTTTTGAGCAATAGTGGAATAAGCGTCTGGATGACGGTTCATCGTTCTGGGATGTCTTCTGATTTTGGTCCGGTGGAACTGGCTGAGGAGCCTTTGAATGATCGTTCTGTACGGTGCCAAACTCATGTGCTTCAACGCATATTCTCCGTTAACTTGCTGAATTACTAAGTTCGAGTCACCCTTGATGCAGAGAGAACGAATTCCCCTTCGAAGAGCCTCCAGCAACCCTAGCACCAACGCTTCGTATTCTGCTTCGTTATTGGAGCAAGGGAAATCTAGTTTGTAGGAAAGGCAAATCTCCTCCGTTCCTTTTGAAAGGATGACCCATGCCCCTCCTTTTTTCTCTACCGAAGACCCATCAAACTGCATCGTCCATTCCTCATCGGTTGCATCCAGATAGTTGGCTTGCAAGTCATCTCCCGGAATGTCTTCTTTAGGTGGTTCAAACGTTCCTGATGGAAAGATTGCCAACAGATCGGCATACGCCTGGCTCTTGATGGCATGAGGAATCACACACTTTAAATCATATTCGGAGAGAATAAGGAACCACCTAGCTGCCCTACCAATCAAGATAGTTCTAGCCAGCAAATACTTAATAGGATCACATCTAGTTACAATATGAATTGTAAAAGACAGCATATATTGTCTAAGTTTTTCTGCTACAAAGACTAAGGCCAAACAATGCCTTTCTAGGCTGCTATATCTAATCTCTGGCCCATGTATGATCCTGCTGAGGTAATACACCGGCCGTTCTTGCTCGTCAATCTCTTGTGCCAGTAAAGATCCAACGGACCTTGTAGTTGAGGTGAGGTACAGCTGCAACGGTACTCCTGCCTGCGGAGGAACCATGATTTGTGGTGAAACGAGCAGCTTCTTCAACTCATCGAGAGACTCCTGGTGGTCCTTTTCCCATCTGAACTTTGTGTTTTTTCGCAGCAGCTGCATCAACGGGTGTGTTACCTCGGCCAATCCTGGTACAAATCTTCTGAGGTAGGAGACTTTTCCGAGGAAGCTTTTTAGCTCCTTCGCCGTTCTTGGGCACGACATTTCTAAGATCGCGCGTTGTTTATCCTGGTCCATCTGCACCCCTTGTCGATCAACCACAAATCCTAGAAACTTCCCGCATGTTACTCCAAAGACGCACTTCAATGGGTACATCCTTAATTTATACTTCCTACATCGAGTAAACACCTTCTTTAAGTCGTTTAGGTGGGACTCCTCCTTCTTCGATTTGATGACCAAATCGTCCACATAGAATTCTACAAATTTGTGGAAGAAATCGTGAAAAATGGCCATCATTGTTCTTTGATAAGTAGCTCTCGCGTTCTTAAGTCCAAACGGCATTACTTTGTACATGAAATTGCCCAACGGGGTTCTGAATGCCGTTTTCTCTGCGTCCGCGGGGTCCATCTTGATTTGGTTGTACCCTACGTACCCATCCATGAAGCTATACATCTCATGCCCAGTCGTGGCATCTATCAGGCTATCAATGGAGGGTAGAGGGAACTCATCTTTGGGGCAAGCCCTATTCAAATCTCTAAAATCCACACAGATCCTTATTTGGCTCTTGTCCTTCTTCCCTACTGGCACAATGCTAGATAGCCACAGGGGATGCTGTATTGGTTTGATGAATCCTGCTGCCAACAAACGCTGAACCTCTTCCTTAATCTTCAAGTCCAACTCAGGTTTATAAGTCCTTGTTGCCTGTTTCACCGGGATGGCTGAAGGTATCACGTTTAGCTTGTGGCAGCTCACTTCCTCATCCAACCCTTTCATTTCGGTATACTTCCATGCAAAGACATCTATGAACTCCCGGATTAGCCCAACCAGGGCTTCTCGCTTCTCCTTAGCGAGATCCTTCGCGATGAAGATGGGCCTTGGGTCTTCCCCTTCTCCTGCTAAGTTCAACTGCTCCAACTCTTGTGCCTGGGGCCTTGGTTGATTTGCCATGTAGTCTGGTTCCTCGGCGACCTCCTCCATGAACTCCTGTATGTTGGAGTTGTCTATCACCATACATTGTCCCTGCTGATCCACCAATAAACACTCAAATAACGGGTCAGCCCCATCCTCGGTCTCTTCGGCCGCCCGCTCACATCGTTATAAACGGTATACCACCTTCCCCTCCTCAATGACCACCTTCTTGCATTGCCTGTTGGTAGCTATTGCCACGACCTTCCTCTTCCTTTCTCTCGAAGCCTCAGCGATCCTTCCCCCTGAAAAGCGACTCAGCACGCTTTGTCACTGGGCCTCATGCTCCATAGGATCCACTCCAAGCCTTACTTTGTTTTTGAGCTGCCTTGTGGTACTTTGAGGTCGAGGGATCACCTGATGGGTTTCTTCGGTCCTTACCCCTTCGTTACTCGTGGCTTCTTTACTTTGATCGTTCAGAGTCCCCATTCTATCTTTGATCGAGGGAACCCATGCCCCCTCCATTCTTCTCGTTAGGACTCGAGCGTCCTCTTCCAACTCCGTATAAAAGGCCGCATCTACAAAGTGAGCTTCCTCTATAGCAAAAGGCCTTTTTGTAGCCCTAATGGTCACTTCTGTTCCTTTGACATTCGCCTTGGCGCATTGATGATATGTTGAAGGAACTAAACCTTGATTGTGCATCCACACTCTTCCTATTAGTAAATGATAGGAAGTTACACTTTCTATTACATGGAACTTGATATGGGAACTCAGATTTCCCATTACAATTCCCACATTCACATACCCAATGGATTTGGAAGATTGGTTGTCATACCCTGAAATTACCAGAGGCATGGGGACCAACCTTTCTTCTGGGATATCAGCTGCGTGGAAGGAGTTGATCGGCATAATGTTGATGGAAGCGCCCCCATCCATAAGCGTTCTTGCAAAACTAACCCCATTGATACTGGTCGTCACATACAAGGGCCTGTTATGAGGGAACCTTACAGCTCTATCTGTATCGCTGAAGGTCACCTCTGATAGGAACTTTTTCACTAGCCTCGCCATGGGTCCCCTCCATTTCAACGAGGGAACCGCGTCCTTCCTCGCGATGTCTAGGATCGCCTGAGTTATTTCCAGTCTGCTCTCCTTTGGTATCCCCACTTGATCGAAGAACCAAGCGAATTTTGGGGATTTTAAAACTGCGCTGTACTCAACGACTGCCTGCATTTCCTCGCCCTCAACGCTGTATACGTCTTCCACGTCTTTAGCGCTTGCTTCATCGTAGGCTAAAACTACGTTAGCCATTCCTGTGGTGCAACGTTCCAGAGTTTCTTCGAATTCCCTTTGCCTCATTGTTGACCTTCCTTCTCCTCTTTTCGCCTCATCGTCGTAGGCCGTCACCAAGTTGGCCCCATGTGCTGGAAGCGGGTTGTTGTTAACGTTTTGTGGGGGGATCTGCAGCGTCCCTGCCTTCATGTACTTGTCAATGATTCTTCTTAGTGTGAAGCAGCTCTCTATCGGGTGCTGGATCTTTCGATGAACCTGACAATACCTAGGATCTGCCTTCGTTGCGTCATCGGGTTCCTCCGAAGGAACACCTTTTGGCAGGTACACCGTTCCACCTTGGACCATGGCGTTATAACAACTCACCGCCTCTTCTATCGTGCATGGTAACGGTGGTGGGTCTTCTCTATCCCTTCCGAACTTCCTTTTGTTGTCCTTCTTCGCCGCCCTACCCCCATCTTCTCCTTCGGTGTATCCCACCCGTGGGGGTTGAGGCCTTCCTCCCCCAGGTTGTATCGACTGTCTGAATATCATAGGCGCCGCCACCAGGTTTGGTCGTACGACCAATGAGATGTTCCTTGCAGATTTTAAGAACGCCAAAAAATTCCCCTCACGCGTCTCATTGATAAGATGGCAGATGTACTCCGGGAGTAGTCCTTCGGCACAGATTTTTCATAGTTTGGATTCCTTGGCCTCCTCTCTCACGTCCAGAGACCTTTCCCAGAACCTTCGAACGTACACCACCACGTCTTCTCCTGGTCGTTGCTTCTCTCTCCCTAGTTGGGTCAGAGTGAATTCATCCTCTGCTAGAAAGAACTTTTGGACAAACAACACATGCATCTCTTCCCACGTGGAAACACTTTTAGGGGCCAAATAAGAATACCACGTGTATGCTTTATCGGTTAGGGATTTGGAAAACTCCCTCAACCTGAGTTTCTTGTTATTGCAATGCGCCCCTAGGTGCTCAATAAAACGTTTAATGTGCTCTTTCGGATTCCCACCCTTCCCTGTGTACTTTTCAAAGATGGGGGGAATATAATCCCTCGGGTAAGGCTCATCGTTGTATTCCTGAGGATAAGGTGTCCTAAAGTCATCATAGACTGAAGCTACCTCGCCTATAGACTGTGAGGAAGCCTGCACAAACTTTAACATCTCCTTTTGCATTTCTCTCCTCATTTCCTCCATGGGCGATGGGGCAACAACCAATGGGGGTGTTGGCTGAATGACCGTAACAGTTAGAGCCATCGTTACGACTGGCGCCGTTGATACTCTGGAGATTCCCATTGCCGGATTCACGACGGAGGGTATGCTTGCCGGGGCTGCTCCCGTTGTACCTGCGCCCGGTGGAACCGTTGGAGCTGCCCCTGGTGTTACGAAGGAATTGGCCTCAAGTCCTCCCAGCACCGTTGAAGCTGCAGGAGTTTGCAAAAACTCATAGAACTTGCTCATGAGGAGGGTCATCTGGGCAGGTCCCAGCCCAGCGCTCGTGGAAGCCTGCGTCACTCCTTTAGCGCCCGTTGTTGTCTGAACTGGGGGCACTTCTATTCGAGGAGCTCCGCTCCTTAAAGCCTCCAATTCAACCGCTGCTTGCTCTTCACTGTGTTGGATATCATCAAAGTTGAGCCTTCGATTAACGTTATCTTGCGCCATACTCCTTCCTTAGAAGAATGCCTCCCCAGCAGAGTCGCCAAATGTAAGAGGGTAGTTTAGATAAGATGGAGGCGTAACCCCTTTTAAGTATGGTGATGACAAGGTTAGTTAGAAAAGCACTAGTGATTTAGCCACAAGACACAAAGAGCAGTTTGGAATGTATGGAACCCATCTTATACTCATAAATCTCTCGTGTATAACTCACAATATAATAAAGAACTTCAGAAATAACTTAGATAGAGGGAGAGAGAAGTAAGAACCCTAGATACACCTTGGTAGGCAGGCAAAACATACTAAAACTCTCAAGGATCTCTGTTATGTATTAAAAGCTTCGTAATAAATGACAAAATGGTGGGTGGCAGAACTCTCTGGTTCTTTAATAAATCTCTCTAGTAAATAAATTTCTCTAGTAATAACTTTTGAACTCTCAAAAGATCATCCATTCCTCAGAGGTGGTTGGGGTCCTTAAATATCCCCCCACACCACCCCCGAGGCAACTCAGTCATTAAAGACTATGAAAGACATCCCTCATACTTTATGTCACAACATTAAATTCCTGATGCACTAGTTGTCTCCTACGTCATAAACATTAAATGCCAAGACATGCCTTTTGCCTAACCACTGTGTGTCAGGGGGTTGTAGTCGCAGAGGTGGCTCACCAAATATCTGACAGCCCCAAATACCACGATGGTTTACTCAAGTGCATGTCTGACATTGTTTAGAAGGCTAGTGACATCACCCACAGTAGATGTGACATTTAAGTAGAGGGTTGTTTGGTCCATAACCCAATGCCCGATGGAACTCCAAGCTGCTCCGCTTGAGGTTCCACGGTCAGGGTCCTTCGGTGTTTTACCAGGTGTATCTAAGATGGTCAGGACAAGCCCCAACGGTGCCCCACTTCTCAATCCTCCAAACCAAGTCCCTCTAAAGTTCCCACGGTGAGGTTGTTCGATAGAGCATGAAAGCTCTCCCAGGCCCTGCCAAGCCTGGTCTCTCGCGAGTACCGTTCGACCTCACACCCATTCATTATTCTCGTTATAACATTACAGTCATTACAACTCGTAGTCAATATAAACAAAGCTATAATATGGCAAAGTAACAATAAGCTAAAGTACGAGTTGCCACGCCAAGCTGCCACGCTTGAGTTGCCTCACCAAGATGCCACGCTTGAGTTGCCACGCTGATCTTATCCTCAGAACACTGTTGCTAATTGGTGGATTATCCCTAATCCCAGGATTACCTTCAGGCCCCCTCTACATCTTATAGCTTATTTTCTTGCTTTGACGTTTGTCTATCTTGCTTCTTGCTCCTCTCCTATATATATAATATATGACAGGTCCTCATCCCGCTGGACAATAGACTATGGAGCCTAATGAGATCATACCAATCCTAGGATTCCTGTAGACGTGGAGTTATTCTATTTTAATTTATTTTGTTTATTTCCCCTTTATTGAGGGTGGTATGAGAGATTTATATCACTTTGTTTATACTTGGGATTTAAGAGAGTTGTTGTATTACTCTTTCCCGTTTTGTGTTGGGCCACATGTATTGACATTTTATATTTTCAGCTTGAGATTACTGATGGATTATTGCAGTTAATAGTTATGAGTTGGTTTCACTTGTTAGAGTTGTTATAATGTGATTTGGTTACACGTATGAGAGTGTACATGTTTACTTTACTGCGTTTATTTAAATTTTGTTTCTAATGCCAACATATTGACGCTCTGCTTTAATTCAATTGCGCATAGCTAACCAAATTAGATATAAAAATCAAGGTTGCGACATTAGGAATGTAGGGTTGTCCTGAATTTTACTTGGTCTGGTAAAACTTCTTATTTTTGAATTTAGGTCATACATGAAGTTTTAGGGATTTATTATTGGTGATTTGTCAAAGACGAAGTCATACATGAAGTCTCATTTTATTTTTCGTTTTTTGAAGTTGAAATTTTTTATCGGGGATGTTTCATCGTCGTACTCTAAAAAACACACAAAAGGAAGCATAATTGGTTGTAAATCACAACTTTATTAAGTTGGTTGAAATGATTAAATCAAATACATAACAGAGCTACTAATATTATTTTTTAAGATGATCGACGTTTGATGGATTCTTGAATCTCTCCCCTTAAGTTGTTTCTAAGAGATATGTTCCTGGTCGAACGACTGTCGAGATGCGATAAGGAACATGCTAGTTTGCTTCTAACTTGTTTCCTTTCTGGATAACCTTCTTAAGGATATAGTCTCCCTCTTTCAAGTTTGTCATCTTGACCCTTATGTTTAAAAAATTTTAGCTCTTTTTTATAAGAAGCTACTCGAAATTCAGCATCCTCCCTGACTTCCTTAATCAAATCTAGATCCAATCTTCTCATGAGATCACTTTTAGGGCAATCAAGTTTAATAAAAGTCGATAGACCTATCTCAGCTGGTACCTTTGCCTCAGTTCCAAAAGCAAGCATGTAAAGGGTTTCACTTGTGGCCATTCTTGAGGTCTTTCTGTTTGCCCAAAGAACACTTTAAAGCTCATTTATCCAATTTCCCTTAGCATTATCTATCCTCTTTTTTAACCCATCAAGTATTGTCTTATTGGTGACATCTGTCTAGATATTACACTGTGGGTGTCCGGGTGCAGAATGAAATTTTTGAATCTTAAATAGAATGCAGTACTCCTCAAACTCCTCGTTGTTAAATTGAGTGCCGTGATCAATGATAAAGGCATATGGCATTCCATACTTGCATATGATATGTTTCCAGATGACTTGGAAAACTCTTTCATAAGGCATTACAACTAATGGCTCAAGCTCCTCCCATTTTGTAAAGTAATCCACTGCCACCACCAAGTACTTGAACCTTCTCTTAGTCCTTGACAGTAGGCCGACCAAATCAATTCCCCATATATCAAACGTCTATGAAGAAGTAATGGGAGTTAAATCAACCCCTGATCTTCAATAAATTACAGCAATCTTCTAACACTTATCATAAATCTTGACAAAGAAAATACAGTCCACTTTCATAGTCAGCCAATAATAACCCTGCATAGATTTCCTTTGCACCAATGATCGACTAGATGAATGAGCTCCATAATAACCTTCATGTACTTGTATGATCAAATTTATTAATTCAGTGGGTTGTACGCACAGAAGTAGTGAAACAGTATATCCCCTTTTGTATAAGACTCCTTGCTCTAGCACATAACTAGCTGCCTTGTATCTTAACTTCCCGGCGTCTTTTGGGTCAGCAGGAAATACACCTTTGTCAATGTATATTTTTATAGGATCCATCCACGAGGGTCCTAACTTCACTGTAATAAAACTGATAACTTTCATATGTATACTTCTATGTGTAAGAATTTCTACCGGGATGGTTCTCCTAAGTTATGTCTTGGTTACTGAGCAAATGCATATGCTCGGGCATTTTCTATTCTTGGCATTCTGATCATTTTGACTATGGGAAGCTTTGAGATGACTTCCAGAGTTTTAGATAGATACTTGATCATGATATATACCTTAACCTCATAAATTTAAGTATTTGGTTAACAATTAACTAAGAATCACTATGTATCGTAACCTACTCGGATCTCAATGATAAGTCTAATCCACGCCTATGATTAGTACTTCATACTCTACCTCATTATTAGAGGCATGGAATTAAAAACGAAGTCGATATTCCACATATATGTCGTCCAGACTGTTGATGATAAGGCCTGCTCTATTATCCGAGGCACGTGAGGATTCATCTATAAACAACATCCAAAATGGGACGTCATCATTAAAATTCCCCTCAAATAATACTCCTTATTGGAATAGTGTCTTTCTCTACTCATCGTACCATTGAGCCACCTCTTGTGCAACTGATGTTTCGGGTTGATCGGCGGTAACCTCAATTTTCTTTGGAACGAATCTCACTTCTATGGAAGTATCTTGGCAAACAAGCTTGGCTTACTGACCATTTATGGATATATGAATTCAATGGTGAAATCTGCTATAACATGTCTCTTTAATGCGGTTCTCGACTCATAAATGATTTCATATTCTCCTCGCTCTACTGCCCAGGACATAAATCTTCATGATTTCTCTAGTGTGTGAAGTGCTTGGTGAAGAGGTAAATCTATGTAGAACATGATGGTATGCATTTGAAAATATGGCTTCGTCCTCCTTAAGGCTTTAATAAAAGAAAGGGCTCATTTTTCACGTGTGGATACCTAATTTTTTTCTCCTCTGAATGCTTTCTTAGTGTAATAAACTAGCTTTTGAACTCCATTTTCTAATTTGACTAATGCCGAGCTAACAACAAATTTTGAGATAGCCAAATAAAGGTATAATTTGTCCCCCAGAATTAGTCGAGAGAGCAGTGGTAGAGATCCCAAATACTTATTCAAATCTTAAAAGGCATTTTCGCATTCCTGATTCCATTTAAAGGTACTCCTGAGCAGTTTGAAGAATGGTAAGCATTTATCAGTAGCTATGGATACGAATTGGTTGAGAGCATCCACTCTTCTAGTTAATTTTTATACATCTTTCTTTCATGTTGGAGATTGCATATCAATTAATTCCTTTATTTTATCTTGGCTAGCTTTAATTCCTATTTGATTCACAATAAATCCCCAAAACTTTCCTTCTTTCACACCGAACACACATTTGGCTGGGTTAAGCTTCATTTGATGTTTTTCAAGTTGGTCAAATGTCTGGTTGAGGTATTGGATGTGTCCGTCTTCCTTTTTACATTTAGTGAGCATATTATCCACATATACCTCCATATTCTTCCTAATTTCCTCTTTAAAAATCGTGCTTACTAGCCTTTGGGATGTTGCTCTAGTGTTCTTAAGCCAAAAAGGCATAACATTGTAATAGTAAGTTCCTTTGCTAGTGATAAATGATGTACTTTATTTATCCTTAGGCTTCATTTGGATCTGATGGTACCCAGATTAGGCATCCATAAAGTTTAGTAGCTCGTGACCTGCTGTGGTATCTACCAATTGATCAATCTTTGGTAGAGGAAAATGATCTTTTGGGCATTCTTTATTGAGGTCAGTGAAATCCACACACATTCGCCATTTATGGTTCTTTTTCTTGACCATCAAAACGTTGACCAACCAATTAGGGTCTTTGACATCCTCAATTAAAAGAGCTTTTTACAATTTGTCTACCTCATTCTAGATAGAAACATTTTTCTCGGGGCTGAATACCCTTTGCTTCTGCTTGATTGGATTGGCATCTTTATTGATATTAAGTTAATGGCATATGAAGTTTGGGTCAATTCCAAGCATATCTTCATGGATCCAGGAAAATACATTTTTCCATTTTCTTAGGAATGTAATTAATTCTTATTTGAGGGACGGTGCTAGGGATGAGCCAATCTGGGTGGTCCCCTTTGGCTTTTCGTTATATATTATGATGGTTTTGTGTCTTCCATGACCCTCCCTTTGACTATATCATCTTTTTCACGGGGGCCCAGAGTGTCGTTGTGGTAAGTAATGGTGTTCTTCTTTACTTCCTTCTGATCGGCTGAAGTTTAATAACACACTATGGCCTCCACTTGGTTGCCTTTTACTATGCCGATACCATAATAAATGGGGAACTTCATACACTAATGAACTATAAATGACACTACTTTAAATTTTTTTAACCTGACTCTGTCGAGGATCATATCATGGGCTGAGGGAACATTCTTATCTGGGATGAAGAAGCGAATCTTCTCAGTTAATTTTTTTGTCCAAGTGTCGATAAAAAACATCTAATTTGATAGTTCTTAGAGGATAAACTTTTTCTCCTAAGAAACCGATTAAAGGGTTTGCTATCTCATAACCCCAGTTTGTGAAAACAATTATACAACGTAACTTCTGTTGAACTACTATTATCCCTAAGAATTCTCTTAACCATTGCCTCATGCACCCAAAAGGTGACGACTAGAGGATCGACGTGGGGGTAAAGCACTCCTGATAATCATTCTTAGAGTAGCCGATGAACAACTTATCTTTATTCACCTTTCTAGGATGACCATATATCTTATCTGATAAATTGATTTGCCTAATGTAAGAAAAATCTTTGGCCTCATTTAAATAGTCCTTTCTCTTGGCGACTTCATCTCCATCTGAATCATTTCCTCATGCAATGAAATGACCACCAAAAGATATCATGCCTACCTCAATCTCAGGCTCCTTGTTCTTCTTTGGCAAGTTAGGGTCATCCTTATAATTTTCATCTCGACCTCTTTTCTTGTCATTTTTATTTTTTCAAAGGGACTTTGATCTTCTTCTCGTGTCCCGACCTTCCATTCGATCAATAAACTTGGTTAGTTTTCCTCAACGGATGAGAGATTCAATCTCATTCTTCAGGACAACGCAATTATCAGTGGTATGCCCGTGGTATTTATGAAGGTCACAGTATTTGGACTTATCCCTCCAATTGGGTGGTGATTTCAATTTCCCAGGCCACTTCAATTCCTTACTGCCCCTATTCTCCTCCAAGATGTGATGCACACCTATAGTAAGTGGAATATATTAATCATACTTCTGAGGCTTCTCGACTTTCTTATCTTTTTATTCCTCCTTATTAATGCCTTTTGGCCATTAGATTTGTCTCGTGGCCTTTCTTGGCAACCATAGCTTTCTCGGTGTTCATAATTTTACCATCCTTTTTCATGAGTTCAGCCATGGTTTTTGGAGGTTTTTTCACCAACGTATAATACATCTTTTCAGGAAGCAACCACTCATCAAGGAGGTAATAGTAGGTTTCTTTTCATAATCTACTACTTCTAACTTCTCTTTAGTAAAGCGAGTATTATTTTATCGGGTAGTTTCTCCTAGTCGTTGGCAGACACTCAATAAATAGGCTACCCTCTTGCCCAACTTTACTCCAAAGAAAAAATTATTGATGAATAGTTCGACGAGCTAATGAAAATTGGTGATTTGTCCTCATTGTAGATTATTATAGCAAATCTGGGCTAGACCAGTGATTGTGCTTGTTAGGAATATAATAAATATCAGCAATAGCCTGGACTTGGCTGGTTCTCTATAATGACCTCTGGTTATTCAGGTACCCAAATGATCAAAAGCAAAGGCCTTGATCAACTATTCCAACATGTTTGGTTTCTCATAAGTGAAAGATTGACCATCATAGTAGTCAGTAGATCAGATGGATGAGGTTGCACCTGAGCGACAAGATCTGTCATGAGGGGAACTGGAATAGCTACTTCTCTCATTTTTGGGAGTAGGAGGTGACATATTCCTTAAGAATGGTGCAGTAACATACTTATCTTGTAATGTTTGAGCTAATTTCCTCACTGTCTCTTGCATTGCTTCTTGCCCTTTGGCAAGATTGATTAAGATTCCTTGAAGATCTCATATACTAGGAGAAATATATGGATCAAGAGTGTTTTTCTCATCTGCAAGGCCTCTTTCGGGAATGTTCTTCATCATTTAGAAATCTTCCAAGGTGAATAAGTGAATATGAATGGTAGAGAACGATGACAAGCAGTCGTTCCCATAAACGACGCTAATCTGTTGATGTCCAACATTGGTATTGATATTATCTTAGCTATAAATTACCAATTTTGTAATCACAGATAATTACGGAAGTAATAAGGAGGAAAATAAACAAGATAACAAAGATTTTTCACGTGGTTTAGTTATGGAAAAGCCTACGTCCATGATTATAGTATTGTTGTTGAGGGTAGTTACATAGAACTTTGTGCAGTCTTGCTTGTATGCAATTGACTTGTCCCTTGAGCTAAAGGAAATGATATATTTATAATGTTTTAGAAACCAAGGTATGGAATGCCTTTATATATTCAATCATTTAAACCCATGTACAATAAATGAGACTATTGATCTTTTGGGGCACGTATGGAATGACTGTTGATAATGCCCATGTGAGTGACCTTTCTTCTTTTTTATGGTTAATCTTCTTACGTTGGTCGACGGGTATGCCGATAAAGTATTTTTTTTAGCCGACTAAGTATAAATGAAACCTCGAGAGGTATACTTATGAGGATAGGTATCCCTATCTCATTGGTCTACGTGGCATAAATAATTTGACCCACAACACGCATGATTAGGGGAATATTGATCGTCATACCCCCCAATTCCTTATAAAAGGGGGCATACCTCTTTATTTTTCTTAAAACCTTCAATCGAGTGAATCTCTTCCTTTCTTTCTCTAGTAATTAATTTCAAGTTTATTTCTTTGAAAGAACTCATAGAGGGTGCAGGGGATAATTATTGGATGGCCACTGATGACTTGGTCGATTTGGAATAGTGTGAGGCAGATCCACTGTTACTAGGGAGCGGGAATGCCTATGATAGTTTTAAGCCCGTTCTTATTGAAAGAGCTATTTTATGGGAGTTGAGGAATCACCGTTCTACGAGGGTGAAGAACCCAAATGGCTATACAAGTGCTTGATTTTTATTGTCATTCTTTTTGTCTTCTTTTTTCTTATCATTGGGAAACTAAAGGGTTTTCTTGATTTATTTGCAGGACGACATTTCTTCGCTGAGTATTCACTCACGTGGTTTGATAGGGATGAAGAAAGTGTGGGAAAAACTCTCTCAAGAGGTGCAGTTGATGGCTGAGGCTATTGGATTTACCCCCTGACTAGGGATTTAGATAAGATGCCGCATTCTACATAGGTGTTGGGCACTCTGGACGAGGGATGCTAGGACACCACCCATACATTCCCCTTAGGTGTTGGGGGATATGAAAATTACACCTTTGTATATTCATTGATTGACATGGATGGAGTGTGAGGGTCACCAGATCATAATAGATCATACTTTGCGTGTTTCCAAGGTTACGGTTTGGGTTGGCTTATAATATATTTGGAGGATCTTATCTGGGGGTCTATTCTAATATCGGTGTTAAAGTTCACCTTACTGTATGGGTAGATTAATGAGACTGACGGGTAAAAAGTGAGGCATGAAACTCGCTTGTTTATTTTGCTTTTACTGGGAGGGTTTAGGTGGTGACAAGTTGTGATGTTGTCCATTTGCAGTTTCTTCCTTACTTGAGGATCATCTCGGAGATTCATTGGTATAAGTAGGGGAGCTTTATGTTGGTGTCCCTTTATACTTATCTTTATGCTTTCAGTTAATGTTTCCAACTTACTTTTATGGGGCCCATGTATCTTTTGGACGTAATATTTAGATGCAATTTCCTATTATTTTCATATCATCCTTCCCATTTTTTCCTTTTTGACATTTGCATCGCTTTCTATAGACGTGGTTTTATGAGGTGATTAGGCACAACCTTGGATTTATATATCTAAAGGTGAGAGAGACAGGGAACTTCTCGAGGATGTATAAGTGTAGGAAGTCAAATAGGAAATCAAACCGGTAGTTAGTTTTGAAGGATGTGCGTGCAACATTGAATGCCTTGGCGAGCGTCCTAGTTAGGCTCTAAATTCTTTCCTTTATATGGATTTTATGTTTTTTTTAACTTGGTATATTTTTAATGATTGACCTTTATTTAGGAGACAAGTGAAATTTTATCCTTGGCATTTGTCTTTAAGGATTGGAGAGGTTATGGGTATGACTGGTTAAATGAGGAGATTATTGGCGCATGAGTTTGGGTACGTCTAGTACTTGAGGGAGAGGGTGATGAGGCAAGTGATGAAGGACGAGGTGGAGGCTCCACCACCAGCGCTCCTTGAGTTCATGAGGCGGGTGAATGAGGTGAAGGTGATGTGATGGAGGGCAAACCCTATATGCTCTATACAGACACTATAGCTGGATACTATTACTTAGAACCAGTTGGTTGATATCATTATTTATCTACGACGTGGAGGGTATGCATGCACTAGTAGTACGATTAGGGAGAGGTAGAAGTGCACTGGTGGCTTCAACCCATAGCACATGGGTTGGTGTAGCGAAAATGGAGGATATTCATGTTCAGTATATTACCATTCCCTCTTACTATATTCGGGTGCGTGGTGGGGAGGTGGTCTCAGTACCTCATCACCCTCAGGCGAAGATAGATGGTTTAACGGGTTTTCCTGAGGAGGTTCTCTAGAGAAAGGTATGACTTCCTTTCTGTTTCATAGTTTTTAATTCTAACTTTCCTCCTTTTGGTGGATTGGTTCTTTTTCAAATTGTTCGCATATCGACATCTTGGCTACGGGACATTCAGGATTGGATGGCTTCAGTGTCTGACTATGTAAGTAAATTGGTGATATCTTGTATAGTGACACAAATCACCTATGAGGAGAGATATGGTTCTAGGAGTAAGGGATTTAGTTCTCGTCTTCGAGGAAAATGAGTTCACCGATGTGCCTAAAGCGAGATTTTAGTTAGTTCGAGTTTTTAGAAGGTTCGGGTTGCGTTTTGATTTTTCATATTTTTTTTCTTCTTTTTTGCTCTTTTTCTTCTCTTTGTACCTAAAAAAATGTAATCATTTCGAAAAACATATATAAGATGCATTTTTCATCATTTGATATCTTGGATTAAATGACCTAGTCTATATGAACTTTATGTTTTGGATGAGGTTTTAATTTGTTGCAATGATAAGTAGAGAAGATGGAAAAAATACTCACAAAATCTTTTTGCAAACAGTTTGATTCTTTTAAAAGAATATTCTTTATTGTGGAATGATATATACGAAAGGGGAAGGTAGAAAATTTGAAAAGATGGTGGGTTCCGATCGGCATACCCCTTGCATGCCTATCGACATTATTAGTCAAGTGCAAATCATTTTCTTAGATTTTATTGCACTTCTTCTGTACTTACGAGTACATGAGAACATTATTGGGCCTTTTATTTCTTATGGATGCCTTTGGGTATAAGAAGGGGATGGAGGAGTTTCCATCATGATAATTGAATCATATCTCTTTGTAACCTTCTTCTTTCCTTGAAATTGCGCTTTTCATGATCGAAACATTTGCAGCTTATCTCGAAGGGTTGGAGGCTATGTGCCTTTACAATGTTAACTATGAAGCCTATAACTTGTTTTTTTATCTCCTTGTGGCATAACCATCCTCTATATTGGAATATCTTGGCAGCAGAACTGTAATTTTGGTTTCCCGAAGATCATGTTTTTTGTTTTTGGTCTGGAAAATGTATTCCCTACTTATGAGGAATTTTCTGCATGTTGGGTGTCAACCCAAGTGCTGTAGAAGTTATATCGGACTTGTCTTGTTCCTCTCGGTTGTCATTAGCAGAGTTACTCCCTATTTATCCTTCGGATGCCTGATCATTAGTACACAAAGGAAGTATTATTCTCCCGGTGGTATTAAACTCGGTGTGTCAAAGAGGTTATACTGATAATAACTTTGATAGTGTTATGGCCCTAGGATTTACTATCAGACTACTTTTAGTGAACGGTGATATGATGGCTGACCCTAAGGTGGCCTCAATAGTGTTGTGGATTTATCATCATTGTAATATATTAATGTTCTTCGCAGAGACTTAGAATGGACTGGATGCCTGGAAAGAGAGTACGGTTAATTTTTTATATGGAGCCTTGTGATGTTGTTCATTTGGTTATCGGAGAGGCTACGCCTGATAGCTCCTCTAGAGTACTCCCTCATGGGCATGGGGCTATGAATCATTTGGTCCCATATACGGAGAATTGGGTGAATTTTTGTATGAAGCATGGGACTATGAATCATTTTTAGTCCATACCGTGGTGGGACAATCTGCAGCCTATTCTGTAATTGGGCGACTACCAGTGTGTGTGGTTAGCGGGCCTTCATCATAATTCTTTCTACATTCTATGACATATTTTGTGTTAAGTGGGATGGGATAAAAATGTTCCTCCTAGGATAACCAACTTATTTCCTGTGGAGGACCTAATTGAATCTTTAAGAATGATTTTGGGGCCTTTGTGGCAGTGATGTCGACCACCTGTCATAATCTTTTTGGGAATCTAGGTTTATATATGAGGATTATTTGAAGTGTCTATGGAAGCGGGTGGTCATGAAGAATTATGATGATGAGATTAAGCAAAGGTGTCTTGTGATGTTTAACATTTTGGAGGAAGGTGTCGTGGTTTCGTCCAAGTTGATTAAGGCATACCATCGCATGGAGCGAATACGAAATCGTAACCAAGATTGGTATTCTTGGGGTTCTTTAGGTAAAGGAAATGATAATGAGGCAGGTACATCTAACAGCTAAAATCAGGTCCTGAATATAAGGAAGGTGTTGGTAATATGTGGGGTTGTTGTGTAGGTTTTAAGGTGCTTGGTTTGCGAAGTTTATAAGAGTGTTGGTTATTTTTCATTCTTATTCCTAATATTTCATGCAATATTCGTACTCTGTTTATAATATAAGATGATGATGCTTTTGAGGCATTTTGTCATGCCCTTGATGAATTCTTTTTTTAAACAATCTATACCAATTTCTAATGCATGCACAATTATTTTGTTCATTTAAATGATGAGGGGGACTATTATTTTCGGAGGGAGAAAAGAATAGCATTTTGTGAAAGATAAAGGTCCATGCCCAAGGGTGTCTTATGGGATGCCTATGTATCTCTGTGGTGTTTGAAAATTGAGAGTTTCTTTTTTGGAAAGGTGATTTTCTGAGAGGATCAGGTCCTACGTAGTTCTGAGTAGGGGGGGAGATTTTTTTTATAATATCAAGGAGGTGAGAAGAGTCGTAGCACGGGGAGAGTTAAAATTAAGGCTAAATTTGTTTAATATGGACCAAGTTGACTGTATGTGCCATCTCTTCTCAATCAAGGTTCGTGAGCATAGCAGCATCACACGACAATATATTCTTTATGATGTAGGGGCCACTCCAGTTGGACTTGAACTTTCCTCTAAGATCCTTAAAGGTTCTATGGTTTTCTTAAGGGCAAGATCTCCTTCTTGGACACAACAATCCTTGACTTTTTTACTTAATGAGTGCGTAATAGGATGATGGTACGCTAGTATATGATATGGGGTTTTCAATCTCCTTTTATCTAAAAGCGCAAGTTCCCCATAACGTTTTTTTTGCCAATCTTCATAGCTGACCCGAATTTCAAGCATAACCCATAGGGAAGTTATTTGGAGTTCGATAGGTAAGAATGCCTCCATGCCATATACTAGAGAGTAGGGGTATCCCTAATGGGTGTTTTGATGGAGGTACGGTATCCCCATAGATTATGTGGGATCCAATCATCCCAGTATTGACAACTTTCAATCATCTTTCCGATGATGGTCTTAAGGATTTTATTGGCAGCTTCGATAACCCCATTGGTTTGCGATTGGTAAGAAGAGAATTTATGCTTTGGATTCCGTAGTCTTCAACAAGGTCTATGACCTCAACTTTGAATGGATCCCATCATCTGATACTATCTCATAGGGAACTTCGTAACGACATATGGTGCTTTATGATGAACTTAGCTACTTTATTTGCATTCAACACCACATATGATTTGATTCCGACCCATTTTGTGAAGTAGTCAATGGCGACCATGATAAATTCATGCCCGTTTGATGCCTTTAGAGTAACTTTCCCAATGATGTTTATGCCCCAGGTGGAGAAGGGCTAGTTACAAGTCATGTTATATAACTCCCAAGGACGCAGGTGCTTAAGGTTGGTAAATTATTAATATTTGAGGCATCTTCAGACGTAAGAAGTGCAGTCTTAAACCATGATGGTTGGGTAATATACTTGAAAAATGATCTTCTTAGCAAACATATGACCAATCCTATGGGGTCCACATTTCTTGTTGTGGATCTTCTTCATCACATCTTCGATCCTATCCCCTGGTATGCAATACAATTGGATTCCATCGAAATTTCTTTTGAAGAGTTCCTTATCGTAGACGATGTACTAAGTTGCCCACCTATGAAGGATCACATGGTATTTCTTATCAGCGTCTCGAGTATAACTATCATTCTTGAGGAGGCGCCATATATTATAATACCATAGTCTTTTTATGTCTGAATCTTTTTCTATAATGAGCTCGATGTGGTAGCAGTAAATGGGTGCATCCTATTTTTGGACTAGAAAGGGGGACATTATCATCTCCTCTAGCATATTAACCATAGAGTCCAAGGTTTCCAATGCGTCGGTTAGGCATTTTTCTCGAGCGAGGGAGGTAGTGGAAGGTGACATCTTAAATTTATGAGGCGAGCTCTTTTAAGTGAGCATGGAAGGGTAGGCGCTTCTCGTCATTGAATTTTTATTTCATAATAATTTTCCCCACAATGAAAGTTGAATCTCTGTAGACATCAATTCTCTTGATTCCTCTTTAGAGGTCAATCTTGGGCCCTACGGTACATGTTTCATATTTAATCATATTTTTGGCATAAGGGAAATCCAATTTGATGGCAATAGGACTGTGAAAATCATTGGGCGCGATCAGAAGCATTCCAATATCGTATCCTTAATTGTTAGCGGCTTCATCAAAGAACATCTTCCATCTGTGATCTTCGTGATAGGCGTATAGGATATCTTTGTCTGGGAATTAAAAAATCCAAACCTCATTTCCTTCAAAGGGACTTTTGAGAAGGCAATCAGAAGTGTATATTCCCTTTATTACATTCTACGTGACATATGTGATGTCAAATTCAGTCAGTAACATTAACCAACGAGCTATGCAGCTAGACAAAGTGGGATTTTATAAAAGGTATTTCATTAAATATATTTGGAATACCAGTTTGACAACAAATGCGAGCATGTAGTGTCGGAGATTATTCGTCACCCATTTTAAGGCGACAAGTTCCTTTTCCAATGTAATGTAGTTCACCTCATATGCAGCTATATTTCGACTAGTGCAGTAGATAAATTTTTCCTTCTAGAATTTTTCGATGTATTGGGCTAGCATAACACCGGTTGTGGTGCCTGTGATGGTGAGATATAGGAGGAGGGGGAGACCTTGCTAATGACACATGAGTTCTGGAGGTTGGGTAAGGTTTGAACTGATCGAAGGCTTTTTGATATGCCTCATTCCAAACTGTAGTTGGATCCTTTGGGAGAAGCTTGAAAATGGGTTCGCAGATAGAGGTCAGTTGTCTAATGAATCGACTGATCTATTAGAGTTTGCCCAAAACTCATCTCATTTATATCTCCTTCCGGGGTGGTGCAATCTGGAGTAGTTCTTTTAGTTTGGTAGGGTCTGCCTCAATCCCTTTTTCGCTGACCCGGAATCTGACGAGTTTTCCCCTTGGTGACCCTAAATGTACATTTATGTGTGTTGAGTTGCATCTGGTATTATCGTAAGTGCTCAATAATTTTCTTAAGACCGGGATGTGATCTTCTTGAGTCTTGGAATTGATGATTATATCATTGCCATAGACTTCAACCTCCTTACGAATGAGATAGTGCAAAATGGTTGTAGTAGCCCTTTAGTAGGTAGCCCCGACGTTCTTGATACCGAACGACATGACTATATAGCAAAAGTTTCCCCATAGGTTAATGAAGACAGTATTTTCCTGATGACTGGGGTGCATGTTAATCTCATTATACCCAATGAAATTGTCGACAAATGAATTGGGGGCCTGACTGGCAATGTTATCGATTATCACGTCAATGTTAGGTAGAAGATAATTATCCTTCGGGATGCTTTGTTCAAATCTCTATAGTCGATGCACATGCATACTTCTCTTCCTTATTTTAGCATGGGGATGATGTTCACAATCCATGTAGGGTATTCGACCATGCGAATGACGCCTACGTTCAATTGTTTCACAACTTCCTCTTTGACTTTAATAGACCATTCCGTCTAGAAATTTCTCAGTTTTTGCTTGACATGCTTGCTTTTGGGAAAGTACAGATCTCGTGTTCTGCTATGTTCGGGTCAGTATCAAGCATGTCATTGTAGGATCATGCCAAGACGTTTACTAACTCTTTTAAAACCTCTTTGAATTATGCCCACTCATGATCATTAAGGGTGGACACTATCATAATCTCGCGCAGGTGGCTATGCGAACCCAGATTGATAAAAATAGTCTCATTATCATTCATTTGAACACGATTATGTTATTTAGTTTCTTCCTTTTTGAAATCAGTTAAGAATTATTCACTCATTAAATCATCTTCATCAATCGTTAGAATTTATACAATTAATGTAAGGCACAACAAGATACCCATCATCATTTATTTCATTGAAAGCATTTTTAGGAAATACAGTGGTAAGGATCTCATCAAAGGAGGACTCATCCATAATTACATCAAAAATTGAAAAAAATGTAATAGATTCACGCGTTTCTTAGAGGGGATGAACAATAGGTTGATATTGACTTGGGTAGTCTTAATAGGGATGATATGCCAGTTGAGGAGGACTTTATAATCAGTTGTTATCCTCTTGGACGGGTTAGACGGTTCGACTATCAGCTGGATTTTGAAGAAATCCAGCCCTAGTGTATGTAGGTTAAGCGACTCATTGGTGTCATTACCCTTGAATACCCGGTGATTTCCATAACTTTATCAATTAAATTCTCCACCTCATACTTCTAGTCTTCATTCTATATAACCTCATCTTCAAAGACGATATCCAACCCTGGTTCCATCATTTTCTCTCGTGGGTCGTAACATGGCTTAGGGAATCCACAAAAGGGAAGTATTCACCTTCTCTAACAAACCTCCCACCTAGGGAGTGTCTTGAGATCATCTTATTACTTTCCAAGCTTCTCTTCTCATACAACTATTGGGGTAATCTAAGTTCTACCAGTGATAGTTGGTAGCCCAATCCATAAGGGTGGCTCCCTTATGATTATCAACTCGAGGATTCCATGTTAGTGTCGATCCGACATTATTTTGGGTGTGAAGTGCAGCTCCCTTATGATTATCAACTCGAGGATTACCTGTTAGTGTCGATCCAACCCTATTTCGGGCATGAAGTGCATGCTTTTGAACATTTTAATTGTGTTGATAATTCCATGAGGGTTGTGCTCAGGACATCTATGGTCTTTAAAATTGCTCCGAGCTGTGACGAGAAGTGAATTGATCTTAAATCTTGAGAGGAACATGTCCTTGACCCCATATTAATTTCTAGTACTGGGTTACTCGTGCTGATACCATCTTAGTTGTCGTCATCCCTGAGAATGGTGATGACTTGGCCATTGGAAAAGAACTTTAATTTCTCATGGAGGAAAGAAGATAAACCCCGAATAATGTAGAGCCAAGGGCGACCAAGGAGAAGGTTGAAGCAAGCAGATATGTCAATGACTTGGAATTCCATTTGAGGGAAAATAGGGATAATACCTAGTGTATGTTTATGGATCCCATAACCTCACGACGAGTATTTTTATAGACACGAACAACAGTAGAAATTAGAGTGAGGTCACTGAATTTTATCCCCAAGCAATTAAGGCAACTGAGTGGGCAGACCTTAAAGGCAGACCCGCTATCCACAAGTTTTAGTGGAACCGTCTTCCTCATGACTTCAACAGAGATATTGATGGCACAATTTTGATTAGGATATATTTTTGGAATTTCTTCCTCAGAGAGAGAGAGAGAGGAGTCTTATAGCCTTAGATATTCAACCATATGCATGAGTTCTTCGGGAGTGGTAATATGAGGAACCATGGCTTCAGTGAGGAGTTTTATGAGAGCATTCATGTGTATTTGGGAGGACATAAAAAGGCCCCTATAGAGTGATATTTTCTTATGTTTTTTTTGAGTTGGTGAAGGAACCTACTTTCCTCAACTATCATTGGGAGTTCCTCAACGACTCGTATTCACTTATTTGAACCTACTGATGGAGGAATTAAATATTTAAAGTGTCGCCCGAACTAGGTCATGTGATTAAAGAGGCGGGAAAGAATATAAATCAATTATCTTCATCTACCTTGGGTGAAATGGATACCTTACTGATCCGTCTTAGTAATTCCTCAAAAAAAACATTTTGTAGAAAAAGGCGACTGATTTAGCTTATTCACTGATTGATTCATCATCTGATTCATCAAAATTATCCCCATATTCGGTGGCAACGATGTCCTCTTTCCCTGAAAAGTTGATGCACTTTACTACCCATATAGATTTATCATATAAGTCTTCCCATTCAACATGGAAGTGTTGGAAGGAAAGTGAAGAGTACGCTTTTGTTCAAATAAAGAAATTATTAAATTAAACTCAGTTTTTCAATAAAATCCTAAAACATGCATCTACGTGTGATTGAAGACAATATGATCATGCAAGAACATTCAATCACAAACAAACCACATAAGTGAGGAAAAATCCCCCAATGGGGTAAAACCTTTTATTTTCACTATAATTTGTAAAGAACGTTTTACACGGATTACAATGAAAACAAGAGTGACATATGAAATACCCGCAGGTGTCGGTTTCGATGTCGTCGGCTGGAATCTCCCGTAAGAACTCCAGATGGGAAGCAATGAAAAAGAGACGACTTCTCCATAAATTACTCCAGGTGAGTAAAAACGATCCTCTTGAAGGTTTAAAGAGTCACATACATATATAGGAGTGTTATGTGAATAAAGAAGGCATAAAATCTTAAAACATGAACTCTGTTTTCTAGGCTGTAAAATGAAGAAATCGTGTGCGAAAAAGACTTGGAAAACGTGTAGAATGAACCCAGATATTTATACAAAAAGTGAGGCGATGGCGGGGCTCCAACGAGATCGCGCGGCATCCTCATGTCGCTTGAACGACAGAGAGATGTCGTTCGAATGAGTTCGCGCGACATCCTCATATCGCTCGAACGACAGAGTGATGTCGTTTGAATGAGCTCGTCGACCGAGGCAAGTCCGCTTCTACACTTAGAAATTTTTTTGCTTTTGATAAAAAAACGAATCAGACTTCGAAAAATATTTTCTAAAAAATGCCCAAATATTTATGCAAATATAAACAACTCCAATAAATCATTTTACCAATAATACGAAGTGGATTAGTGGGAACGGTTGAGCAGCATGTCGCATTAATCATGATGCACCTGTGAAGATGATGGATGCATGGAATCGGATCAAGGTCGTCGAGGATGATCATGTTGACGTTCCGAATGTAGCGGTATCAGACATGCATACTGTGATCTAGGACAAATAGAAAATTCCTAGATTCTACCCCGAACATTTATAAAATTATGTCCTTACAAATCTCCCACTATGTCTATGCAAGTACATACATAAAAAAATACGAATTTTGCTTTCTCCATAAAGCAAATGACATAAAAGATAATATCCTCCTTAAATCCTCAAACTGAGAATACTAAATGACATGTCGTCAATCAAACTTCAACATCTTCAGCTTTAACTTTTCAGAAACTCTCAAAGCTTTTCTCATCAGGGTGTGCAATCCAATAATCATCAATTTTGTACCTACACACATGAGATAAAGCAGATACCCATGACAGGAAACAATTTGAAATATAATGATATGCAAAAATTGAATTAATTAAGCTTAAGCAAATCAACCAAAAACCAAAAAAATTCTCCCCCATAATTCATTCTCCCCTTTTTTATGATGTCCCGAAATAGACAGATATGAGAAGCACAAATAAATACAAATGGAGAGTGTCAAAAGGAAAGAAACTTGCTATTTTTGAATTTTTCAAAATTTTTACACAAAATATACAACAAAGAATCACACCATCAACAAACAAAAAAAATAACCAAGTCGATGATAGTGTATGTGACACCCCGACTAATTAAATACCGGGTAGCTACTCCTTTATTAAATTAATACAAAATGCCAAGTTGGTCCAGTTAATAGCATCACTGTCGAAAACATTTTAATGATTATTAACCACCTAGTATTTAAAAAGTGTGTTGCCAAATTTTAAGTTAACTATGATTAACATGCAATAAGAGGATAATGAAAGAATAACAACCATTCACCATAACGAAGCAATAGAATAACCAACAAAGTAATAATAAGTTCGGAGGAAAACTCCTCACAACAAACCCACAACTGAACTAAGTAAAACAATGTAACCTGAATTAATTACATGCCAAAAGTCTGGAAATCTGAAATAGGAAATGTTTCTAATGGAAATGGGCGACATGCCCTACAACTGGTAAAATCTGAATATAGAGTCAAGGTAGATGAAGCGTCTACTAGCAAAGTCCTGTAACTTCCACAAGCAGCTACAGCTCGTCACCTGAATGAGGATCCTAAGCATGGTGTCCTTGTGGCTGGGCACCTAAAATGGTTTTTACAAAAAAATAGATTTGAAACCAAACGGGTCAGAGCCCGAAAGTGGAGAGTATTTTAAAAATAGCAAGTGCTTTAATGACATTAAAACAATGAATGTACAATACATGTTAGGACGTGCACTCACATGAAATGCTCACCTCTCGACTAATTGTGCACTCCTAACGTACCGTACCCATCTAAGTAACATACATATCTAACCAAACCGTAATAAGTTCTACCCCTTACTACTTGATTCTTATTATGCATTCTAGCGTTATCAACTAAATAGAGGGCTTTACTTAAACTCGGATTTTCGATTATTAGCAATATAATTCATTATAGGTTATCCCTTTATAGTTACTCAAAGCATTTCTATATTTATACTCACAATACCAACATGAAAGTTCTCATTAATTTAAGTGTATATTAGTCACGCCATAAATATACAATACAAGCACCCGTGACTAAGCTGCGGTGCTCACATACTCTGCTATCCATCCCGGTACATCACGTACATAAGGATCACGCATTCCGAATCTCTCAGGAATCTTTCTCAGATAATAGCAAATCACAAAAATTGGAGGCGAACACAGTCACATCACATGGGTCACACACATACCTACGCTCCCACGATCAACAGACTTATTAACATCCCAATAATTCCTTCTCTGACCTATGTTCTCGAGGTACCAATCTAAATTCGGGCAACACAAGGATTAGAGGGCCCTAAGCGAACGTAAACCTCCCGTGATAGCAAGTATGGTAGGTATGTCATACACATAAAATCATATACGTATACTAAGTATACACCCATCTTAGTAATCACCGTAATTTATTTGTGGTACTCTTCTCATTCTCGTACCGACTTATAATGTTGCACATTTCATAAGTTCCCGGTTAATTCAATTATTTAAGCCGTCAATAATTCTCGCATCGTAAAAGTCACTCACGTCCTATTCCCCCATTTCCATTCAATTCAAATCACACTTCTATGTTTTACTCCTCAATATATCCCAAATATCCCAACTATAATAATTTATCATCAATGGAATGTTATCTCTACAATTAAATAAGGTTACGGGACACGTGAAATCAAAACGGGCCAAAAAGCCTAAATTGTCAACTCGTTAGAAGTCTCGTTCGAACGAGGATGTTCGAACGAGAGTTCGTTCGAACGAACTGGGCATCTAACGAGATCTCGTTCGAACGAAAGACATCGAACGAACATCCCTCTCGTTAGAAGGCAAACTGTCAACTCGTTAGAAGCTCGTTCGAACGAGCTCGTTCGAACGACCTGGGCAGGTCTTCTAACGAGAGGCCAGTTTCGAGCCCAGATTTTCCCCTTTTCGTTTTTCCAATATTCTTCACTTCTAATCCCACATAAAAATCGTCCCAACATTATTTTAAGGTTTCAAATCCATACTAAACATTCGTAGGTCATAATTAAACATTTAAATAGGGCCAAATCTTCCTAAACATCATCAAATCATCAATTCCCCTCATTTATCCCCAAATCCCATGAACATGAACCCTAAAATTTTAAAATCACCAATGGGCATAATTAAATCCGTTTTTGTTATATACAAGATGTATTTCTATCAGAATGATTATCCTAACACAATTCTACATGAAATCTTTTCATCAAAATATAAATTTCTACTTCCAATTCAATGGGTTTTTATCAAACTCCCAAAATAATACAATTACATAATTTCCTACGCATGGAAGAAAAATTCTTTGCAAATAATGAAATTAAACCACTTGCCTCTAATCTTTCTCTAAATTTGGTGTTGGATTGATGAAGGTTGATTTGTTATCTCTCTCTCTGCAGAATTTTCCTTTCTTTCTCTCTCTACCAGCTTTTCTCTAAGGATGACAATGGTGGTTAAGGTTGCCCTAGGAAGCTCTTTCAAAACTCATTCCAATAACCCCCGTAGCCCATTAAGTCACAAGGTGTAGTTAGTGGGTTTAGTGGGTAAAATCCAAATCAGATTTTTAATTCCTAATTTTCGTGGGTTTTAATTCCCAAAATCCCAAAATTACCAAACTACCCTTTTACGTTACTAGTATGGCCTAAAAATGCCCCGGGACCCAAACTAAACCCCCGGCCAGTGTTTTCTGACTATTTCGACCCTTCCGGACGCGTTGGCACACTCAAAATGACCATACGGTTAATAGAAATAAAATTTACTTTTTTAATTAAAATAATATATTCCTGACGCGATTGTCACACGTGTCCCAATAAAATTTCCAAATTGCCGTATTTCAATTCTCACGACAAATTTCATCATTCAATATTCATATATAGCCATATATACTCATTAAAATCAAATACCAACTCGCATCTCGCTAGTATTTTTTATCCGGATTAATTTCCAATGAATACACATTTAATTCAATTAATCCCATAAATAAATATCATAAAAATACGGGGTATTACATACTTCCCCCCTAATAACAGAATTTCGTCCCGAAATTCGGAACTAGAAAGTACCTGGTAAGAACAACTCTGGATAACGTTCGCGCATCTCATCCTCGCGCTCCCATGTGGACTCCTCGACATTATGATGCCGCCACTGAACACGTACTAACGGAACTATCTTTGACCGCAGTTTCCGCTCACTCCGGTCCAAAATAGCAATCGGCCCCTCCTCGTAGGAGCTATCGGGCTGAAGATCGATGTCCTCCAAAGAAATGTGAGAATGAGCCAAATCATCTCTAAGATATTTCCTTAGCGAGGAAATATGAAACACATCATGAATTCTGTGCAAATGCTCCGGTAACCCAAGTCTATACGCAACAGACCCAATCCGCTCGATGATAGGAAATGGTCCCACATATCTCGGTGCCAACTTCCCCTTCTTCCCAAATCGCATAATCCCCTTCATAGGAGATACTCTGAGTAAAACCTGGTCCCCCACTTGGAACTCCCTGAAGAACCTCTTCGCGTCAGCATAGCTCTTTTGCCGATCCTGAGCTACCCGAATGCGACTTCGTATCAAATCTATCCTCGTCGAAGTATCCTGAATCACTTCCGGCCCAAGTAGTTTGTTGTCCCCCACTTCCAACCAACATGCTAGGGAACGACAAGGTCTGCCGTACAACGCCTCAAATGGAGCCATGCCAATGGTGAACTGGTAGGAGTTGTTGTAAGCAAACTCCACCAGTGGAAGATACTGCTCCCATCCACCCCCGAAATCAATGATGCACATACGCAACATGTCCTCCAACATCTGGTTTGTACGCTCGGTTTGCCCATCGGTCTGCGGGTGATACGCCGTACTCAGCCACAATTCCGTGCCCATGGCCTCCTGAAAACTCTCCCAAAACCGTGAAACAAATATCTTGTCTCTGTCAGACACGATATTTAGGGGCACACCGTGAAGTCTCACTATCTCTGCAATAAAGAGCTGGGCATACTGTCCCGTAGTGTAGTCTGTCCTTACGGGTAGAAAATGAGCGACTTTGGTCAACCTGTCCACAATTACCCAAATGGAGTCGTGACCTCTCTGTGACATAGGCAACCCCGTGATAAAGTCCATGGATATGCTCTCCCACATCCACATCGGGACCTCTAATGGCTGTAGAAGTCCTGCCGATCTTTGATGATCCACTTTTACTAGCTGACAAGTGGCGCATTTAGAAACAAACAGGGCAATATCTCTCTTCATCCCGCTCCACCAATATTGTCGTCTCATGTCTTGGTACATTTTGTCCCCACCGGGATGTACCGTGAGCCGTGCGACTCTTCCATCACCTCGTGTCGCAATTCCTCCCCTTCCAGAACTACCAATCTCCCATTGAAGCGTAATCCCCCGTCTGAGCTAATGGTATAGGACTCGGCTCCCTCTGCTAGTAATCGAACTATCTGCTCCTGACAGAACGAGTCATTTGCTTGGGCCTTTACCACCTTCGTGATAATCTACGGCGTAACAGTCATCACAGACATGAATGATCGGGCCACTGCATCGTGGTGTCCCAACTCCTTCCACTTGGCCTTCCACACCCCTGCCACCTCATCTACTGGCCTACGGCTCAACGCGTCTGCTACCACGTTAGCCTTCCCCGGGTGATATTGGATATCGAACTGATAGTCCTTCACAAACTCAAGCCACCTTCGCTGCCCCATATTCAACTCCTTCTGCGTGAATAGGTACTGTAGGGACTTGTGGTCCGTGAACGATCGAAACTTCTCCCCCAAAAGGTAATGTCTCCAAATTCGAAGGGAAGATACCACTGCCGCTAATTCCAAGTCATGAGTGGGTTAATTCTTCTCGTGAGGCTTTAGCTTATGGGAAGCATAAGCTATGGCCTGACTCTCCTGCTGAAATGCACCTCCAAGTCCTTGCAAGGACGCATTGGTGTAGACTAGATACTCAACTCCCGGTCTCCGCAATGCTAACACAGGTGCTGAGGTCAATTTATCCTTCAACTCATCAAATGCCAACTGACAGGCATCACTCCAGATGAATGGCACACCCTTACGAGTCAGATGTGTCAAAGGACCCGCTATCTTCGAAAATCCCCGAATAAACTTCCTGTAGTATCCTGCTAGTCCCAAGAAACTACGGATCTCCGTTGGTGTCGTGGGCTGTCCCCACTCCCTCATCGCGGATACCTTCCCCAGATCAACAGATATCCCCGGTCGAAAATAATATGCCCAAAAAACTGAACCTCCTTCAGCCAAAACTCGCACTTTTCATACTTTGCATACAGCTCGTTCTGACGTAGTGTCTGCAAAACATGCCTCAAATGCTCTGCGTGCTCCTCCTCTGTCTGGGAGTAAACCAGAATATCATCAATGAAGACAATGACGAACTGATCAAGGAACTCTCTGAACACCCTATTCATCAAGTCCATAAACATGGTTGGAGCATTGGTCAAACCAAAAGGCATAACCCGAAATTCGTAGGAACCATATCTCGTTAAGAATGCAGTCTTCGATACATCCTCCTCCCTGATACGCAACTGATGGTATCCCGATCGCAAATCAATCTTGGAGAAGAAAGAAGCTCCTCTCAACTGGTCGAATAAGTCATCGATTCGGGGCAATGGATACTTATTCCGTATCGTGACCTTATTCAACTCTCGGTAATCCACACACAACCTCAACGACCCATCCCTCTTCTTCATGAACAACATAGGGGCACCCCACGACTAAGTACTCCTCCGGATAAACCCCTGTCCTAACAACTGCTCAATCTGATCCCGTAACTCTCTCATTTCTGCTGGAGCCACACGGTAAGGTGCGCGGGCAATAGGCCGAGTGCCCGACGTCAAGTCGATCACAAAGTCTATCTCTCTACTCGTAGGTAATCCAGGTATATCCTGAAATACGTCGGCAAACTCTCGAACAACCGGAATCGAATCAAGTGGTATCACCACTTCCTTAAAGGTCTCCTCCTCTATATAGTACAAGTGAGTGGACGATCCTCCCTCAGGACGAGGCATCGCCACCAAAAACATCTCCTGCCCGGGAATGGCAAAGATAATACTCCTACTAAAACAGTCAATCATGGCTCGGTACGCAACAAGCCAATCCATACCAATAATGGCATCATACTCGGTCATCTCTAATACTAACATATCCGCGGGTAAAGTAAACCTCTCGATCTCTATACCCACGCCTCTACATACACGTGAAATCACGGAACCCCTACTCAACGGCGAATCTACACATGTAACCGTGCTCTCGGCGATGTCTAACAACCCAATGGTGCGTGCAAATCTCATAGCAATAAAACAGTGTGTAGCCCCCGTGTCAAACAAAATACGCCCCATAGTCCCCTGAATAGAGAACATACCCTCAATGGCTGGTGGCTCCTGTGGGGCTGCGGCCTGCTGAAGCTGATATACTCTCCCATACTGCAGCTGCCCCTGCTGAATTGGGACCGCTGGAATGGGTGGTAATGCTGCCATCTGTGGTGGCGCCGGGAGGGTGGCGGGAAACATAGGTCTCTGAGGCTCCGGTCGAGCACCCTGCTGCTGCTGCGGGGCCCTGCCCCTATCCGGACAGTCCTGACGTTTATGGCTAGTCTTGCCAAAAACGTAACACTTCCCCGGGAAGTTTCCCCCTCTCTGTCCCTGCTGCCCCCGACCCTGGTGGCCGTTACCATTCCTCCCCTGGCCCTGCTGGCCCTGCTGAAACTGTTGTTGACCATTCTGACCCTGCTGGTTCTGATGGCCGTTCGGACCCTGATGGCCCTATCGGAAACCTCCTTGTCCGTGCCTGAAATTCCCCGATCTGAACCTCTTATGATCCCCCTGCTGGAAACCCTGATCACCCTGCCTCTGCCCCTGAACAACATGTGCCCCACTGGCACCATTATCCCCAGTCCTGCCCTGATGGATGGACTCTCCCAATCTCTTGCCTTCAGCCATGTGAAAGCGATGATCCTGGCAGTGTAACAGTGCAGCGTTAACCACATCAGAGTAAGTGGCCAACGATAGATTTCCCAACAAATGTTGACGGATCCTCCAAGTCAACCCATCTGTAAATTTCTGTATCTTCTTCTCTTCTGTCGGTATCTCATCCGGGATAATATTCAACAGATTTGTGAATTCGGCCTCATACTCGGCCACAGTCTTACCTTCCTGTCTGAGATTCATCAACTTCCTCCTCATTTCCTTGTGAACAGCTGACGGAAAATACTTGCGGTCAAACCGCACCCAAAACTCCTGTATAGTGAGAGTATCTCTCTCCTCCAGGGTGGTAATAGACTCCCACCACTGCAGTGCAGACCCCACTAGCTTAAAGGTAGCTAGTATCTGCTTTTGGACATCGGTGCACTCATTCATCCTCAGGTTCCGCTGAATGTCCTTCCTCCACTGACTCGAAACCACAACATCGGAGCTACCTGCGAACTCCGGTGGGTGTGCTTTCTGAAAAGCATCTCGAACACATTCCCAAGCAGACGGGAATGCATGTGCCTGAACTGGCGCAGCTACTAGCGCCTGAGGTGGTGCCTGTTGAACTACGGCTAATGCGGCATTTACCGCTTGGGCTACAATGGCTGCAACCTCGGCGGCGTTCATCGTGCCCTAAACTGGTGCGGGCTGTGGTTCTGGCGTTGCATCCCTGGGAACCCGTTGTGCACGTCGTGGAGGCATCTGAAATAAGAATAATGTTTATAAGTTCGCAGTTATAAACTTGAAATAGCTGAAGAACGTAGCATATACAAAAGAATACAACAGTCCTAAAATATAGGGCTCTACATCAAAGAAAGCTCAGCGGAAACATAATAAGCCATACAGATCCTAAAGGACACTAGAACCTGATACTCTGATACCACCTGTGACACCCCGACTAATTAAATACCGGGTAGCTACTCCTTTATTAAATTAATACAAAATTCCAAGTTGGTCCAGTTAATAGCATCACTGTCGAAAACATTTTAATGATTACTAACCACCTAGTATTTAAAAAGTGAGTTGCCAAAATTTAAGTTAACTCTGATTAACATGCAATAAGAGGATAATGAAAGAATAACAACCATTCACCATAACGAAGCAATAGAATAACCAAAAAAGTAATAATAAGTCCGGAGGAAAACTCCTCACAACAAACCCACAACTGAACTAAGTAAAACAATGTAACCTGAATTAATTACATGCCAAAAGTCTGGAAATCTGAAATAGGAAATGTTTCTAATGGAAATGGGCGACATGCCCTACAACTGGTAAAATCTGAATATAGAGTCAAGGTAGATGAAGCTTCTACTAGAAAAGTCCTGTAACTTCCACAAGCAGCTACAGCTCGTCACCTGAATGAGGATCCTAAGCATGGTGTCCTTGTGGCTGGGCACCTAAAATGGTTTTTACAAAAAAGTAGATTTGAAAGCAAACGGGTCAGAGCCCGAAAGTGGAGAGTATTTTAAAAATAGCAAGTGCTTTAATGACATTAAAACAATGAATGCAAAATACATGTTAGGACGTGCACTCACATGAAATGCTCACCTCTCGACTAATTGTGCACTCCTAAGGTACCGTACCCATCTAAGTAACATGCATATCTAACCAAACCGTAATAAGTTCTACCCCTTACTACTCGATTCTTATTATGCATTCTAGCGATATCAACTAAATAGAGGGCTTTACTTAAACTCGGATTCTCGATTATTAGCAATATAATTCATTATAGGTTATCCCTTTATAGTTACTCAAAGCATTTCTATATTTATACTCACAATACCAACATGAAAGTTCTCATTAATTTAAATGTATATTAGTCACGCCATAAATATACAATACAAGCACCCGTGACTAAGCTGCGGTGCTCACATACTCTGCTATCCATCCCGGTACATCACGTACATAAGGATCACGCATTCCGAATCTCTCAGGAATCGTTCTCAGATAATAGCAAATCACAAATAATGGAGGCGAACACAGTCACATCACATGGGTCACGCACATACCTACGCTCCCACGATCAGCAGACTTATTAACATCCCAATAAGTCCTTCTCTGACCTATGTTCTCGAGGTACCAATCTAAATCCGGGCAACACAAGGATTAGAGGGCCCTAAGCGAACGTAAACCTCCCGTGATAGCAAGTATGGTAGGTATGTCATACACATAAAATCATATACGTATACTAAGTATACACACATCTTAGTAATCACCGTAATTTATTTGTGGTACTCTTCTCATTCTCGTACCGACTTATAATGTTGCACATTTCATAAGTTCCCGGTTAATTCAATTATTTAAGCCGTCAATAATTCTCGCATCGTAATAGTCACTCACGTCCTATTCCCCCATTTCCATTCAATTCAAATCACACTTCTATGTTTTACTCCTCAATATATCCCAAATATCCCAACTATAACAATTTATCATCAATGGAATGTTATTTCTACAATTAAACAAGGTTACGGGACACGCGAAATCAAAACGGGCCAAAAAGCCTAAACTGTCAGCTCGTTAGAAGTCTCGTTCGAACGAGGCTGTTCGAACGAGAGTTCGTTCGAACGAACTGGGCATCTAACGAGATCTCGTTCGAACGAAAGACATCGAACGAACATCCCTCTCGTTAGAAGGCAAACTGTCAACTCGTTAGAAGCTCGTTCGAACGAGCTCGTTCGAACGACCTGGGCAGGTCTTCTAACGAGAGGCCAGTTTCGAGCCTAGATTTTCCCCTTTTCGTTTTTCCAATATTCTTCACTTCTAATCCCACATAAAAATCGTCCCAACATTATTTTAAGGTTTCAAATCCATACTAAACATTCGTAGGTCATAATTAAACATTTAAATAGGGCCAAATCTTCCTAAACATCATCAAATCATCAATTCCCCTCATTTATCCCCAAATCCCATGAACATGAACCCTAAAATTTTAAAATCACCAATGGGCATAATTAAATCCGTTTTTGTTATATACAAGATGTATTTCTATCAGAATGATTATCCTAACACAATTCTACATGAAATCTTTTCATCAAAATATAAGTTTCTACTTCCAATTCAATGGGTTTTTATCAAACTCCCAAAACAATACAATTACATAATTTCCTACGCATGGAAGAAACATTCTTTGCAAATAATGAAATTAAACCACTTGCCTCTAATCTTTCTCTAAATTTGGTGTTGGATTGATGAAGGTTGATTTGTTATCTCTCTCTCTGAAGAATTTTCCTTTCTTTCTCTCTCTACCAGCTTTTCTCTAAGGATGACAATGGTGGTTAAGGTTGCCCTAGGAAGCTCTTTCAAAACTCATTCCAATAACCCCCGTAGCCCATTAAGTCACAAGGTGTAGTTAGTGGGTTTAGTGGGTAAAGTCCAAATCAGATATTTAATTCCTAATTTTCGTGGGTTTTAATTCCCAAAATCCCAAAATTACCAAACTACCCTTTTACGTTACCGGTATGGCCTAAAAATGCCCCGGGACCCAAACTAAACCCCCGGCCAGTGTTTTCTGACTATTTCGACCCTTCCGGACGCGTTGGCGCACTCAAAACGACCATACAGTTAATATAAATAAAATTTACTTTTTTAATTAAAATAATATATTCCTGACGCGACTGTCACACGCGTCCCAACAAAATTTCCAAATTACCGTATTTCAATTCTCACGACAAATTTCATGATTCAATATTCATATATAGCCATATATACTCATTAAAATCAAATACCAACTCGCATCTCGCTAGTATTTTTTATCCGGATTAATTTCCAATTAATACACATTTAATTCAAATAATCCCATAAATAAATATCATAAAAATACGGGGTATTACAGCGTAAATGTAGGGGTGTGATCAAATTCGATACGAAAGTCAATACATACAAACATGACATATATGCACGATGAAAATCAGATACTCCTAACGAATGAACTCAACATCTTCCTTAGGTGTGAAAATATGGAAATATGATACATTGACTCAATCAAATCAGCAAATCAAAGCTCAAAGTGATTTCCACCCTAATAACGTCCAAAACGATTTAATGCTTTTTTAGGACTTTCAAGGAAGTGCAAACCCATTTAAATTCTCCAACCAAACTCCCTCAGATTTATATTTTGAATAGAGGTGATCTAAATTCTCAAAGTTTGGAGAATTGATGGAGAAACCTAATGGCCCATATTCGGCATAAATTGCTTTTTATTGCCTTATTTTTTTCGGGCTCTTTTAACCTCCGTGGACCCCAGATAATAAAATTCCTTAATTTTTTAGGTCCAATTTAAATGGTGGCTTAATCTCAAAGGATAAATAAGAACCTTTTGTAGCCCTTCACCGTTGATAAAATACCACACAATCTCACCAAACATTTTTTTACATGCATTCCACTCTTGTCAAGTTTTATAGCATATGGTTCGTTGTATAGACAGAATTGAGATGGAAACACTCAAGCCAATATGTGATAGACAAGTACAATAATCAAATAAAATCATGCATGTGTGCAATAAAGGAGATAAAGAGCCAAACATGTAGAAAGATATCACTAATCATATCTCAAAGACTCCAAACAATGTAAAGCACATGGATACAATGATGTGGCATCTCAAATCACTATCAAACAGTCACATGGATTGAAATTTGTGACTCGGCTATCTTAAATGCTCATCCATAAAAGGTGTAAACAAAATACAAAAATCTTTCTGTGCTTTTCTAACAAATTTATAAAAAGAAAATCTTTTGGATTTTTCAAAAATTATAAAAAGAAAAAATAAGAATACAAATGATACAAACTAGAAATATGAATCATATGATATGATCATGAAAATGCATCCTATCCTAGACAAAGTCCATCCCTCAGTCAACTATGCAAATCCCCAAAGACTTCCTAAGACTCTCTAATCTAAGGGCATCTAAAGGCTTCGTGAAGATATCGACTAACTGAAGGTCAGTGGGAACGAAATTCAGGGATACGACTTTCTCCTCAACTAAATGGCGTATAAAGTGCTCACGTATCCTAATGTGCTTTGTGCACAAATGTTGGACCAGATTACGAGATATTTGTATCGTGCTTGTATTATTATAGGAGATAGTCATGGTATCCTGTGAAATCCCATAATCCTCCAATATTTGCTTCATCCACAAGAGTTGCATACAACAACTCCCGGCGTCGATGTACTCAGCCTCCATAGTGGACAAAGAGATGGAGTTTTGCCTCTTGCTCAACAAGGATACAAGAGCATAACCAAAGTAGAAACACCCGCCAGAAGTGCTCCTATAACCATCTACATCCCCGGCCCAATCGACATCCAAATAGGCGGACAAACGGGCATCGGTATGAAAGGAATACCCAATACCATAGGAGAGAGTCTCATTCATGTATTTGATAAAACATTTTATAGCGAGTAAGTGTGGCTCTTTCGGGGATACCTGATATCGTGTAAAGACTCCAAAACTAAAAGCTATGTCGGGATGACTGGAAGTCAAGTAGAGAAGACTACCTATCATACTCCGATACAAGGTTTGCTCTACATCCTTACCTAATGTGTCCTTAATAAGCTTGATAGAAGTACTCATATGTGTACGTGCATGATTAGCGGAGTCTAAACCGAATTTCTTCACTAGGTTTCTAGCATACTTGGATTGGGATATGAACATTCCATCATCTAGCTGACGAACCTGGAGACCAAGGAAGAAAGTAAGTTCACCTACCATGCTCATCTCAAACTCACTTTTGATCTCCTCCTCAAAGTGGTGAGCATGCTAGGATCACGTGGATCCAAAGACTATGTCATCTACATAGACCTGGGCAACCAAAATTGCACCGTCATCTCTCCTGATGAATAATGTCATATCTACTCCCCCTCTCTTGAAGCCACGGGCTAAGAGATAGGAAGTAAGCCTTTCGTACCAAGCACTGAGTGCTTGCTTTAAACTATACAACGCTTTACTCAGATAGTAGACGTGCTCTGGGTGCTTAGGGTCTTCAAACCTTTTTGGTTATTCCACGTAAACCTCCTCATGTAAAATTCTATTTAGAAAGGCATTCTTGACATTCATGTGATATAGCTTGAAGCGCAGATGACATGCGATGGCGAGTAGTAAGCGGACGGATTCAACCCTCGCAATAGGAGCAAATTCCTCCCCAAAGTCTACACCATTTATCTGTGTGTATCCTTGAGCGACCAACCTAGCCTTTTTTAAGATTATGGTACCATTTTTATCCATTTTATTCTTGAAAATCCACCTGGTACCTATCATATTCGTCTCACTAGGTCGGGGGACAAGTTCTCAGACATTGTTCTTTTTAAACTGAAGTAACTCATCTTGCCTCGTAGATATCCAATGTTCATCCTTGAGTGCTTCTTTGTGATTCTTGGGCTCGACTTTAGATGTGTAGTAGACAACAACATTCTCTGGCTGAGCACGAGTCTGGATCCCTAAAGTGGGATCTCCAATAATGACAGAAGGATCATGACTCTTGTGAACCCAAGCGGGTGTGTCCCATAGAACAGGAGTAGGTTCCACCCTAGGTGTGGGATACATAGTGGGATCATCAAAAAGGAGTGTGTCATCCTCACTCAAATGGGTGGAGTCAACAGACGTTGATGGTTCGTCATTTTACACAGTAACCTTTATTGAATCCATCACCTTAGAACTCTTCAGGTTAAAAACCCGGTACGCTCTACTATGTAATTAATATCCTAGCAATATTCCCTCGTCGCTTCGGGAGTAAAACTTTCCTAATTGCTCTCTATCCCGTAAGATGTAGCATTTACTCCCCAAAACACAGAAATATGGAAGGTTGGGCTTCTTTTCAGTCCATAATTCATAAGGCATTTTAAGTGTGTGTGGACGAAGGTAAACCCTATTCACCGTATGGCAAGCAGTAGACACTGCCTCTGCCTAAAATCTCCTAGCAACTTTGTGACCTAGAAGCATAGATCTAGCCATTTCCTGAATCGTCCTGTTCTTTCTCTCAATAATCCCATTTTGCCGAGGAGTCTTCACAGCAAAAAACTCATGTTTAATTCCTAGGCTATCACAGTAAAGATTTACTTTTTTCTCCATAAATTCAGTGTCATTGTCACTACGCATTCTATTAATAGTGACACCGTGTTGGTTTTGCATGACACGGTACTTGGTCATTAAAAACTCCACAGCATCAAATTTCTTTCTCAGAAAACCTATAATCGAATATCTAGAGAAATCATCTACCATCACTAGGATATACCTCTTACCATCCAGACTCTCTATACGAGTAGGACCCATGAGATCCATGTGAATCAACTCAAGCACACGGGAGGTGGTAATGGAATGCAACTTCCTATGGGGGCTACGAATTTGCTTTCCCAATTGACTGGGTCCACAAACTGTGGAAGTTGACTTTCCAAGTGTTGGTAAGCCACATACTAGGTCCTTCTTAGCTAAACGCATCAAAATGCTAACGTTCACGTGACCTATACGTTGGTGCCACAGATCCATAGGAGTGATCGTGGCGTTGTTGCAGACAAGTGAGGAATTGGGCACAGTCGCATAACAATTATCCTTTGTCCTCACCCCTTGAACTAAAATTTTACCGGCTTGATTATAGACATTACACACGTCCCGATCAAACTTTACGGCAAAGTCGGCATCGCACAACTGGCTAATGCTGAGAAATTTACTGGTAACTCTACTGTACCTCTTCCTACAATGCTAGACTGGCTCCCATCTCTAAAGGTGACTCTACCTTCCTCATAATCCTCTAGGTAGGTAAAAAATGAGACATCACCGGTCATATGTCTGGAACACCCACTATCAAAATACCACTGTGAGGTATTATGTGCTTTGAGAGCGACATGAACAACAAGGGCCTTTTCGTCTTTCTTAGGTACCCAAGAAATGGTAACCTTTTTTTACCCTTTGTGACACCCCGATTAATTAAATACCGGGTAGCTACTCCTTTATGAAATTAATACAGAATATCAAGTTGGTTCATTTGTAGCATCACTGTCGAAAATATTTAATTTATTACTAGCCACCTAATATTTAAAAAGAGAGATGCCAAATTTTATTAATTAAGTTAACAAATAACCAAGAATTAAATCATTACCCATCAATCGCATAAACAATCTCATATGAATAACCAACGAAATGAAATCAACTGAGTCTAGAGTAAACGGTCCAATAATAATAGTGTCAAAGTAAATAAAGTCCCAATACAAGAGTTTGAATAATTAAACCAACATCTGAAATAAAACTGAAAGTCTGAGAATGCTAACTCTAAATGGAAATGGGCGAGATGCCCTACCAGATGAGTAATCCTGAGTAGAATCAAATGAAGAATGTGGAGGCGTCTAATACTGAGATCATGTAACTACCACAATAGCTACAACACGTCAATGTAATGAAACTCCTATGGTTGGCATCCCTGTGGCAGAGCACCTAAAAATGTTTTTTACAAAACAAAATAGATTTGGAGGAAAACGGGTTAGAGCCCGAGGTGAAAACAGTTTAAAACTTTAGCAAGTGTTTAAATTACAATTAAACAACACATATTATATACATGTTAGTTGCTTACTCTCATATGAGTTTCTCACCTCTTAACTAATGTGCACGCCTAACATATTCCCTTAACCCATCCTGGTTATGTCGCTAACCAACTAGTCTGTACCACTACTTCTTTCTCATTCTAACTTAGGGTCTCTACTTGTAACACCCAAATAAAACATATTCATAACCCATATTCACGTTCATTAAATTACTGATCTCGAGTGTTAATTATATTCTCACATTTTTAGTCCATTACGATATCTAAGTTATTCACATCTACTAAAAAACAGTGAACCAGTCACAAGTATATATATAAATCACTCACAGTACATATATTTACATATATGGCACCCCTAGGCTAAGTTGCGGTGCACACATTGTCTGCTATCAAATCCATGTACATCAGGTACGTAAGGATCACGTGTTCTGAATCACTTAGAAACCGTCAGAATACAAATCACACTTATTGGTAGAAAACATAGTTCATATACCCATGGGTCACGTACATACTTACGCTCCCATGGTCAGCTGACTTATCAACTCACAAATAAGTCATTCACAATTTTATGTCCTTAAGGTACCAGTCTAAATCCCCCCGAAGGCACACAAGGATAAGAGGGTCCTTCTCTAAAAAAATATTAACCTCCTGTGATAGAAAGTATGGTAGGTATGTCATACACATTGAAATCCATTCACTAGCCATTCACACAACCTTAGTAATCATATTTCAATATAAATTTTCACATTCTATCTAGTAAGTCTCGTATGTAGTAATATTAACCCGAACATCAAACGTAATTATATATTTAACTTGATAACTTTCTCTTCGTATCAATTTGAGTACCTAAGCCTACCCCAAAGGGTTACTAGGACTCCTATTAGTTTCTAATGTGATCTCAGTAACTTAAATCCCCTCCATTACTATTCTTATCCTTACCTCAACATTTATTCTCATTATAGTTTCAATTTGAACGGTTTCTAACCGTACCTCACTCGCTAGTCCCTCGTAAGCAATAGTATTCAAATCTCTAAAGTAACCCATTTTCTCGGGCTTCAACTAAGACCCTACTGACCTTAACTAAGTCCCCCAATATCATATTAATCACCCTAAGAATGATTATCGACTTTGGGATTTTCCTTAAACCTTAAAGGGAAATAATTGCCAAAAATCATAAGAGGTCGATCGATCGATCAGTCGATCGATCGACATTCTTGAGTCGATCAATCGATCAAACAGGTATTTGCCCAGAATTTTCCTTAATAGTTACGAGTTCCCTCATTTTACACCTCTAATTCTTCATTTCAACGTCCAAAACTCTCAACCAAATATACTAATCATCATACCAACAAGTTTACATAATTTCTAACATTATTAGAGTAATTAAATCATCCTCAATCAACAGTTTCTTGGATCAAAAGTCATAATTATCATATAAAACCCTAGTTTTCCTATTTCTTCAAGAACAGTATAAATTCCTTACAAATTCATAATTCTCTACACATGGATCATGATTTCTTGGCTGCTAAAATCCTAGAAGTTAATCTACATGCAAAACCTACCCAGATTACGATTTCAATTCTTCAAATCCATTCAATTATCATTATTCGAGGTTAATCTTGAATTCTAACCTAACATGGATGATATATGCACTAATTTATTGCAAGTTAAATCACTTTCCTGGTAATGAAGATTCTGATCCTTTGAAGTAGATGGTATAGAAATGCTCCTCTCTTTTCGATCTATCCGATGGTGATGACGGTGGTGCAAAAAGTCCTAAGATGGTGGTTCTCCTTTGGTAACTTCCTCCACTTCATCTCTAATGGACGTCTGTGAAACTTGGTGATGGAAACCCTAAGGCTCTAACTTATTAGCTGATAAAACTTTCTAAATTTCGTGGGTTACTATTCACCAAAAATGGAAATGACTAATACACCCCCTCGGGTTGCTGGTTAGGCCTAAAAATTCTCCGGGACCCAAACTAAACTCCCGACTAGTGTTTTGTGACTATCTCGACCCTTTTGTACACGTTGACACACTCAAAATGATCATATGGATGACGTAAAAATAAAATACTTCTAAATCTATTAAATTGGGTTCTGACACGATTGACACGCACGTCCCGACTAAATTATCGAAACTGCCGTATTTTCAACTCACGATAATTTTAATAAATTCAATAATCACATATTACCATAATCACTCAGTAATATTCAACATTATCATCATATTTAAATACTAACTCTTGTCTCGCTAGATATTTAAATCTGAATTAATTATCCCAAATTAATTTAATTAATCCCATAATTAAAAGCAATTTTATTTAATTAATCTCGTAATTAAAAGCCGTAAAAATATGCGGTATTACATACTTCCACCCTAATAATGGAATTTCGTCTCGAAATTCTAAAATATAGGCATACCTATAAAAATTAGGTATCCTCCAGTACTCGAAACAAAATACAAAGAAAGGCTCAATCATTCCAGTCCTCACTGCACAACAAGCTCGTTGAACAATCTTGACACTTTATCAGTTATAGGGTTACACCACAATAATTTCACCTCACGTTGTGCTCTTACTAAACAATATTAGAATAAGAATACCATACACATCATTGGTCGTATTATCTCAATATTATTGTGAATTCACACCTCACTTTGTATCAACCCCCGCGTTTATTTAAACGCAAAACTCCCCTCCTGGGAACAATCATAAAACATCAGACTACTCTTGTCCGTTCTTTGAATCTCTATTCCCAGCGTTGTGACTTTTACACAAGGGAAAGCCACTTCAGACGGTTGGTGGTTAACCCATTATAGTCATCGGACTCCAACTTCTGACTGATCGAAAACACGGATAATCCACTCACCTCTAAGCATCCAGAGGGAGGATAGTAAGGTTTATCCACACAAACCTCAATAAGCACCTTGTCCACTATAAATAGGTACGGGTGCTTTCTCATAACTTTTCGATTAGGTAATATCCTCTCCCCATTACCATATTATACTTCCCTTACTAGAAATGAAATGATCCCAATTAATCCAAAATTACTTTCATACAGTTCCACCAGTCGTCAGTCGCCTTGCGCCTATTCCTCGGGCTATAGGTTATCCAACTTTCTCAAAACGAAAATATTCCCACTACTTCCTTATACCCCATATCGAAGGTGGGTTTCGGGGATCTCACCCTAGTTCAGAATAATACTGGGTAGGACCACATACTGACGCGGTCACTATCTAATATTGTAAATCACCCAAAGGTATAACAATTTCTTTCCTTCTTGACAATCCATTCCATACATTCGAAGGAACTCATTAATCATCTTTATGATTGCAATCCATCAAAGAAATTTACCATCTTAACTCTTCTGCTACTGGAATCGTCGGCTCTACACCAAGTTTCTGGTTGATACCTTTACTCCAACCGATTTATATCTATAAGTGGTGCACATGGGGGCTACTAATTGTGTCCCGCTCTACACCGACTTCCACTTATAACTCCTCCCATTAAGTGGTACTTAATAACCCTCTCTTCCTTCGACGTATGCCAAAAGTTTCGGCTCGTGCTCCATTCACCACGTGGTGCACATCTGGACTCTTAATACCTTATTGACATCCTCACTCTATTTACGCGTAAGCCACCCTCAACCTTTGATTGGGTGGGACTCCGCTCTAAATTGTTCATAATATTTAAATATTTATCTTATCAAGGGATACTCCCCCCTTTTTATGGCTTCCCACTTCCCTTCACCCAATCCTGGACATGTTGCTCTGATTACACATGAATCTATAGATTATCGTCCTTCTCACGACGATTAATCCACTCTACCACTTCCATTTGGTTATTTCCACAAGTAAGAATTTCACCCACCTATGTCTCTTCTTCCGGCGATCCTGACAACAGCAAACTAAGGTGTCCATACAGCCTAAACATCGTGCAAACGGGTTTAAACATCACATTCGCTTCATAAGTACTCTAACTCTTTATTGTTCCTACATTTGCAACGTGGCTACACCAATTTGGGTATTCTCAATCACCCCTGAATTTGAAATTCTAAGTCTTCTTAAACATCATTTCATCCTTCAACCCAACAAAATAAAACAAAATTATCAGTACTTCCTCACTACACAGCTGGCTCTACTGGCCTTATATCGTAATTTCTTCTTTAACTTCTAGTTATAACTATATACTTCCCTAACGATTGAGGTACCCAAATCCTGGAATAATGGCCAAACATCTCCTTACTACCAACTTTACGCTAAGTTTCATTCATGGGATGTCTCGCAAATCGAAATCTAAACAAGGAACCCCCTCGATACACTACTTCCTAGCATTGTCGATATTCGGAATCCGTTAGGCCCTCAGTCCATAACCTGTACCCCTATATTCCCATCTCTTGACAACCAAGTTACATCTCCTTTCCTAAAATTCTTAAATAAGGAACTTCTTCCGAAAGACACTATCTCTTAACATTGATGGTAATCACATTCCATAAACATCATGCAATTATAATCGGGCTCTCAAAACCCCATCCCTAGATATACAACTATGAGTATTAACTCCCTCGTCTTTAAAGGGTGATATAACAATGCACTCTTATTATTACGACATCCTGAACGTTAATTATAATAACCAGCTAAATCTTTTCGCTGAACAGTAAACCAAATACACTCCGAATCATATCAATAATGTCCCTACACATACCGAGAACCAATATCCGAGACGATTATATTTTTTGAAGTCTCACAATATATATATATACATATATGCAACTATATAAACGTTAGTCCGACCCTCTCGCAGATGGAGCCTCGCCATAACAAAAACTTTCTACACCAAGGTAGTAGCCCCGATGGACTAGCAATAACCGCACACGATCGATTTAACCATTATCATAAAACCATAATTAGGATAATATCATACTCGTATAGCACAACACTAAAACGAGATATTTCAATAAAGTATATACCACTATCGATGCACCCATTCATCCTCCGCGGATCACACTAAAAGTAACCCCACTATACCAGAAAAATATTCACATAAATAATAACATTGTCAAGATACTCACTAAAGTCGTCTCTCGTGAAAATATAGCAATAATAAAAATAAAATGCAGTAACTCGTTCCTGACACATACAACACGCATCATCATCTGAGGATATAACTCATACTTATACCTTGCCAATCACCCTGCTCAAATGGTTTCTGGACTTTACACACCTGTCCGTACCAAACTGAAAATTTCAATAACTATTGCCCTTGCTAGGCACCTTACCGTTATCCCTCTACTTGCTTTGAGAAACATTTTAACGCACGGGTTTCATTCCCCAAAAAATACCTCTACACATACTCCATTTATCTTCGATCACACTGACCATGTTAAGATTGTCATTCTCTCGGACGTTGGTAGTCTCGACTCTGATGACTACCTCCTTTGTTCCCTTAGCTTTGACGGTCCTAAAGAACATGCTACTGGCTTCAGCCACTCTTACTGAAACCACCATCGCTTGGTAACAATTCAGCTATCCAAATCATTTAAATGGGTCTCCTGATGGGTCTCCCCCTTGTGGTGCTTCACCAACACCATTTCCCCCAGTCTTACTCTATCTAAATTCTTCGATTCAGCTCCCCACACAAGGAAGCATTTACCTACAGATTAATAAAACGCGAAATTATTACCATCCGCATTGACCGTCCAAGCAGAATTTCCCATAAGTGCTAAGAATTCTTTTTGTATGTAAATTTTCCCCTGTAATCTCCTCTTTTCCATTTCACCTACTTCATCTGGTGTAAGGTTCTCTACTTAATTAAATTTCTTTTCACAAGATGACTTCTGTATGACACTCTGGTGTGAGTTTAGAACAATGTTTGCATCTTATCCTGAACATCTGATGAAGGAACTTATGGCCAAACCATACGTATGCACCTTCTCTTGACAAAACATTCCACTTCTAAGTGTGGTGATTTCCTCTCACCTTTGTAACTCAGCTCTTACGAGCCAAGAAAAATTTTACCCTAAATTTTCACTCCCGATTTTCCATACTCTGACATATGCCCAAGCATTTGCATGTTTTACCATCGTTGACTAACACACGCCATTTCCGCATTTCTACTATCTCCACTGCTGGTTCTATTCAATGTTTCGTCTGACTCTCTCCCATTCCAACCTTGCTGGGTGAGTCTACTTTGACACCACTTTTTACTATAGTAGTTCCTGGAATTCATATGTTGTGCCTTAATAGTCTTAACCATTTTTGCCTTCCGTACCATAATAGGGGTGACCTCAACTACGATCATCATTCTTGAATATACTTTATAACCTCAACTGAGTTTTGCCTCCTGCTGTTCGCCCAACTCGCACGACATACTGCACTGTTCGACACACGAACACACTCGAATGCAAATAAGATCAACTATCATATTTATTATAGCAGGAGAACGAAATCTCACCAAAGAAATCAAAAATCCTAAACATAGGTCTCTACATCAAAGAAAGCTACGCTGGAAGCATAATAAGCTGCACAGATCCTAAAGGACACTAGAACCTGATTCTCTGATACCGGGTAGCTACTCCGTTATGAAATTAATACAGAATATCAAGTTTTTTCAGTAGTAGCATAATTGTTGAAAACATTTAGTTTATTACTAGACACCTAATATTTAAAAAGAGAGATGCCAAATTTTATTAATTAAGTTAACAAATAACCAAGAATTAAATCATTACCCATCAATCGCATAAACAATCTCATATGAATAACCAACGAAATGAAATCAACTGAGCCTGGAGTAAACACTCCAATAATAATAGTGCCAAAGTAAATAAAGTCCCAATATAAGAGTCTGAATAATTAAACCAACATCTGAAATAAAACTGAAAGTCTGAGAATGCTAACTCTAAATGGAAATGGGCGACATGCCCTACCAGATGATTAATCCTGAGTAGAATCAAATACAGAATGTGGAGGCGTCTAATACCGAAATCCTGTAACTTCAACAGTAACTACATCATGTCAATGTAATGAAACTCCTATGGTTGGCGTCCCTATGGCTGGGCACCTAAAAATGTTTTTACAAAACAAAATAAATTTGGAGGAAAATAGGTCAGAGTCCGAGGTGAAAACAGTTTAAAACTTTAGCAAGTGTTTAAATTACAATTAAACAACACATATTATATACATGTTATTTGCGTACTCTCAGATAAGTTTCTCACCTCTTAATTAATGTGCACGCCTAACGTATTCCCTTAACCCATCCTAGTTATGTCGTTAACAAACTAGTCTGTACCACTCTTGCTTTCTCATTCTAACATAGGGTATCAACTCGTAACACCCAAATAAAACATATTCATAACCCATATTCACGTTCATTAAATTACTTCTCTCAAGTGTTAATTATATTCTCACATTCTTAGTCCATTACATTTTCTTAAATATTCACATCTACTAAGCAACAGTAAACCAGTCACAAGTATATATATAAATCACTCACAGTACATATATATATACATATATGGCACCCCTAGCCTAAGCTGCGGTGCACGCATACTCTATTTTCAAATCCATGTACATCACGTACGTAAGGATCACGTGTTTCGAATCACTTAGGAACCGTCAGAATACAAATCACACATATTGGAGGCGAACATAGTTCACATACCCATGGGTCACATACCTACGCTCCCATGGTCAGCTGACTTATCAACTCACAAATAAGTCATTCACAGTCCTATGTCCTTAAGGTACCAGTCTAAATCCCTCCGAAGGCACACAAGGATAAGAGTGTCCTTTTCAGAAAAAACTAACCTCCCATGATAGCAATTATGGTAGGTATGTCATACACATAAGAAATCAATTCAATAGGCATTCACACAACCTTAGTAATCATATTCCAATATAGATTTTCACATTCCATGTAGTAAGTCTCGTATATAGTAAGATTAACCCGAACATCATACGTAATTATATTTTTAACTTGATAAATTTCTCTCGTCGTATCAATTTGAGTACCTAAACCTACCCTAAAAGGTTACTATGCCTCCTATTAGTTTGTAATGTGATCTCAGTAACTTAAATCCCCTCCATTATTTTTCTTATCCTTACCTCAGCATGTATTCCCATTATAGTTTCAATTCGAACAATTTCTAATTGTACCTCACTCGGTAGTCCCTCGTAAGCAATAGTATTTAAATCCTTAAAGTATTCCATTTTCCCGGGCTTCAACAAAGACCCTACTGACCTTAACTAAGTCCCCCAATATCATATTAATCACCCTAAGAATCATTTTCGGCTTTGGGATTTTCCTTAAACCTTAAAGGGAAAAAATTGCCAAAAATCAGAAGAGGTCGATCGATCGATGAAAAGGAGTCGATCGATCGATCAGTCGATCGATCGACATTATTGAGTCGATCAATCGATCAAACAGGTATTTGCTCAGAATTTTCCTTAATAGTTAGGAGTTTCCTCATTTTACACCTCTAATTCTTCATTTTAACGTCCAAAGCTCTCAACCAAATATACTAATCATCATACCAACATGTTTACATAATTTCTAACATTATTAGAGTCATTAAATCATCCTCAATCAATAGTTTCTTGGATCAAAAGTAGTAATTGTCATATAAAACCCTAGTTCTCCTATTTCTTCTAGAACACTATATAATTCCTTACAAATTCATAATTCTCTACACATGGATCATGATTTCATGGCTGCTAAAATCCCAGAAGTTAATCTACATGGAAAACCTACCCATATTACGATTTCAATTCTTCAAACCCATTCAATTATCATTATTCTAGGTTAATCTTTAATTCTAACCTCACATGGATGATATATGCACTAATTTATTGCAAGTTAAATCACTTGACTGGTAATGAAGATTCTGATCCTTTGAAGTAGATGGTATAGAAATGCTCCTCTCTTTCCGATCTATCCGATGGTGATGACGGTGGTGAAAAAAATCTAAAGATGGTGGTTCTCCTTTGGTAACTTCCTCCACTTCATCTCTAATGGCCATCTGTGAAACTTGGTGATGGAAACCCTGAGCCTCTAGCCTATTGGATGATAAATCTTTCTAAATTTCGTGGGTTACTATTCACCAAAAATGGAAATGACTAATATACCCCTCGGGTTGCTGGTTAGGTCTAAAAATGCCTCGGAACCCAAACTAAACCCCCGGCTAGTGTTTTCTGACTATTTCGACCCTTTCGGACATGTTGGCGCACTCAAAATGCTCATATGGATGACATAAAAATAAAATACTTTTAAATCCATTAAATTGGATCCTGACACGTGCGTCCCGACTAAATTACCGAAATTGTCGTATTTTTAACTCACGACAATTTTAATAAATTCAATAATCACATATTACCATAATCACTCAGTAATATTCAACATTATCATCATATTTAAATACTAACTCTCGTCTCTCTAGATATTTAAATTCGGATTAATTTTCAATTAATTATCCCAAATTAATTTAATTAATCCCATAATTAAAAGCAAATTTATTTAATTAATCTCATAATTAAAATCCATAAAAGTACGGGGTATTACATCCTTATTGTTGTTGGTTTTAGATGGGATGTGGGAATTATTCACTGACGATAAAGACATCCGTCAGAATTGTTCCATCAAACTGTGTGATGTGGTGGCTAAAAACTCAATACGCTCTCTCAGATTGGTAAAATCATCAGTACGATGTGGTGGAGCAGTAGTACGTCGTGTTTTACCCAAACTATAGCAAAACTCCTTGAGGTGGCCTTTTCTTTTGTAGTTCGTATAAAAGAACACAGCCTTAGGCGAACCTTGGTTTGCTTTTCTTGGTCGAACTCTCCTTCATAGTTTTTTACGATGGCCATATGGAGTTGTAGTAAACTCAAGAACTGGTCCAAGTGCTATTTGGGATGTGGAGGCACCATTAAAACCTATTCCCTGCCCATCACCAAAACCTAAAGCGGGACCGATGAGCATCTTTCCCATCTTTCCAGATTTGTTCTCGATTTGAACCTTGACTTCCCGTGCTCTCTCAAGATCATGAGTAAGCTGGGATACAAGGGCTTCAAGTTTTTTTCGGCTCTCCAGGGAGGAATGGAGCTCACTCATAAGACTAGCCACTTGATTAGTTAAGTCCACTTTCTCTTTATCAAAATAACTCTCTCTCTCTCTCTCTCTCTCTCTCTCTCCCCAAACAGTCTCTCTCTTTCTCTAAACTGACTTTCTCTCTCAGCACAGGCAGACTCTCTCTCTCTCAAGGTAGTGCAGGTGGAGGACTCTCTCTCTCTCTCTCTCTCTCTCTTCTTCTTCTAATCTTCCTATAAAGCGGTGATCCTAAGAACTAACACTTTGTTACGCTTTTTGGTTTTAAATTACTCAGTATATAACTCAGCATAGGCGTGTTGAAGATTATTGTCACTCTCACTTGCAGTATCCTCCCCCTCACTCACATCATTCTCACTATCGAGGTCTCCCTGTGAATTAGCATCCTCATCGTCGTGAGGATCACTAGAGATACTCACATAACTATCCATGAATGCGGTGAAGTTACACTCATGCGATAACTCATCTCCAGAGTCCACCGAATCGACCTCACTATCGTCACTAAGGGTAGCATTAAGGACATCTTTGCCCTTTTCTTTTGCAAGTCTATTCAGCCTAGTAGCACACTCAAAAGCTCTATGACCCTTACCGTCGCACTCATAACATCTCTCACCGTCTTTCTTAGGAGTGTCTTTAAAATCGTTTTCATTTTTCTTTTCAAACTTATTTTTCTCAAAATTCTTTTTATTTTTGAAATTTCCATTTTTCTTGAATTTTTTTGCAAATAAAGCCAAATCATCTAAATCAAGGTCACACTCGAAATCAGACGTTTCTATCTCCCTTTTTCTAGATGACTCAACTATCTTTCTTGCCGACCCCTCACTCTTCCTATCCTAGGCATTAAGTGCAATTCCCTTATCTTTAGGCTTGACAGATTTAGGAAACATATCAATTTCATACGTTTGTAAGTCTCCTACAAGTTCCTATAATTTAAGCGTGTTTAAATTACCCATAGAATTTAGCACAGTGACTTTAGGGATAAAACGCTTAGGTAGTGATCTTAGAATCTTTTTAGCAACTCTAGCAATATGAATGTGTTCACCAAGATTAAGATAGTGTTTACAATATCAGACAACTTAGCATAAAATTCATCAAAATATTCAGTCTTAAGCATGGTGATAGTCTCAAATTGAGTTGTTAAGTTTTGCAGTTTTGATTCTTTCACAGCATTAGCTCCTTCATGGTAAGTTGTAGAACATTCCATGCCTCTTTTGACATGGTACCCGTCATTATTCATTGGAACTTGTCAGGTGTGACGGTCCAGAAATAACACTTAGACCCTTAGAGTTAAAAGATGACCATTTAAATTCTTCTTCAGTCTATGCAGTAACAAATTTTAAATTAGACACATTATCAACAGTGATGGAGGGAGGTGTCCACCCTCTTTAAATAAAAATCCAAACTCTTTCATCAATGGATTTCAAAGAAGATTTCATTCGGGCTTTTTAGTAAGCATAATTTGTCCCATAAAAAGCTGGCATTTTATTATATAATTTCTCCATATTGAAGAGGCCCTTTTTCAAAAAATTAATTTTTTAGAAAATTGATATCTTAGAAAAATTTTGCGAAAAATTACATGATATAATTGTGTAATTGGCTCTGATACCAGTTTGAAGAGTGCGCTTTTTTCCAAACAAAGAAATTATTTAATTAAACTCAGTTTTTTAATAAAATCCTAAAACATGCATCTAGGTGTGATTGAAGGCAATATGATCATGCAAGAACATTCAATCACAAACAAACCACACAAGTGAGGAAAAATCCCCCAAAAGGGCAAAACCTTTTATTTTCACTATAATTTGTAAAGAACGATTTATACGGATTACAATAAAAATAAGAGTGACATACGAAATACTCACAGGTGTTGGTTCTGATGTGGTCGGATGGAATCTCCCGCAAGAACTCCAGATGAAAAGCAATGGAAAAGAGACGGCTTCTCCAGAAATTACTCCAGATGAGTAAAAACGATCATCTTGAAGGCTTAAAGATTCACATACATATATGGGAGTGTTTATGTAAATAAAACCTTAAAATATAAAGTCTATTTTCTGGGTTGTAAAACGCAAAAATCATGTGCGAAAAAGACTTGGAAAACGTGTAGAATGAACCCAGATATTTATACAAAAATTGAGGCAGCGTCGGCGCTCGAACGAGATCGCACGACATCCTCATATCGCTTGAATGACAGAGAGATGTCGTTTGAATGAGTTCGCGCGACATCCTCCTGTCACTCGAACGACAGAGTGATGTCGTTTGAATGAGCTCATCGACCGACATAAGTCTGCTTCTACACTTAGAAAATTTCTACTTTTGATAAAAAAACAAATCAGACTTCGAAAAATATTTTCTAAAAAATTCCCAAATATTTATGCAAATATAAACAACTCCAATAAATCATTTTACCAATAATACGAAGTGGAGTAGTGGGAATGGTTGAGCAGCATGTCGCAAGAAGCATAATGCACGTGTGGAGATGATGGATGCATGGAATCAGATCAAATCCATCGAGTATGATTGTGTTGACGTGCTGAATATAGCGGTATTAGACATATATACTGTGATCTAGGAGAAATAGAAAATTCCTAGATTCTACCCCGGACATTTATAAAATTATATCCTCATAGAAAGGACTAAATGCCCTTGGAGTTTCAAAACAGTGAGAAGTTTGAAGACAATGCATACTTTTATCTTCTTGATAATACATTAGGTTTCACCTTCACAATGTCTTTTAAACTGAAACCTTTCTCGTGTATGAACCATTTATTAGATTATCGAGCCAACTTACGAGGCCATGGACATGGCTCTGATCTTCTCGCAGTTGATGGTTATTTTTTAGGGAAATTTCATCCCAGATTCCCAAAATTGATCTGAAATCGTGGGAAGTTGCATGCCTCCCCATTCTGAATTGGTACGAATGATAATACAATCCCTAGTGAGGATAGATAGATCTTTGTCGACAGGATTCTCAGGATGTAAGAGACAAAAAGGACATACTTTTAGGGGTGTTTGTAGGTTCACTAGGTGTTTTGATGGTCTTATATCTAGTGGAAAGGTCGAATTTTGGGTTTTCTTCTAAGGGGATGGCTTTCACCCCCGTTCGTTGTGCTGTGAGAGGATTCTGAGTGGTATTGGGCTTTAGATAGGCTAGTAGGATAGTGATTCCCCTATCTATGAGATTTTGGATAAAATTCATCAAGTGGAACACTGATCAGTGGTGTTCAGGATAATTTGATTAAAGTCCCAATATGTGGCATGCTCAAAATTTTGAGGAAGGGGATTTGGCAATGGTCGGGGTTCCATAATTTTGGTAAGGTTTCAGGCAAGAAGGTCTTGATACACTGATGACAAAGGGGCATGAAGTTTGGTATATTCCTTTATAACTATATTAGGATGACTTTCGAGTGTCCTAACAGGTTAGGATATGTTATTGATGGTTGAGACTGAGGTGTATGTTGACTTATTATAAGTCCGAGGTATGAGCTACCTAGTGAGCCTTTTAGCTTCGATTCAACTTTTTGGCAGTTAAGCTGGCGATGACACATTGGCAGGTGAGGCATGCGAGGCATACTAATACTCTTCCAGAACCCACACTGGTTCATAAACTGGAGGACCCATAGCATGGCGAAAGAGGATTTCGAGCTCAGGATTCTGAGCCCGGTGTTGTTACATTTCCTTAACTTCTTCCTGATGATTTTTTTATCTTAGCAGTGAGCTGACCAAGGCCAACCATCAGATCTGGAAGGGCATTTGTAGTTTGGTCAATGTTCTCCATGAATAGTCTTCGGAGCGATATCTATAATTCTGTTGAAACATTACAGGAAATACTGGAGCTTCAGAGTGGCTTGATGGAAGATCTGATCCAATAGGGAGCCAGGCTAAGATCGGGGTATGCGATCGCACCTGAGAGGGTAAAGATTTTTGCATTTACATTAATGAAAACAAGAATGCTTTTTGTATATATGTTTTTCTTTTCTTTTTCCTATTTTTTGAAAAAAGTAAAAAAAAGTGTTTTTTGTAGTTTTGAAAAGGGGGAATAGGAAAATCCTCAGAAAAATTATTACTATTAGGTTCCACTTGTATTATGTTCCTCCCAGGGTTCAAGTGAAATGCCGGACAAAACCCGAGTCTGGGGAAAATATAGGGTATGCAAGACACAGTTTGACTTGTTTATAGACTTACAGACATGATCAAGTTTTAAAAATGGGCAAAATAGCATGGAAATTTGGGTAGTAAGGTGACCCATAATTTCGACAAAGTTTTGATTTGAAATCGACATACTAGGTATGAGTGTCCTACGGAAAACACCCATATGAGGTTGATGCATGGTGGGTTAGTAGAAAGGTTCCCCCCTGGGCATGACTTCCACTATATACCTCTTTCCTGTAAGGTCAATCATTCATTAGTACGTGCGGAAATGCCACTTGATAAACCTGAGTGTATATGAATTGCCACACGATACACCTCGTTAAGACGGTACGTGTGATAGATAGTTCTTTATACGTGACGTACATAATGAGTTATATTCAATATACCTCCCATTTTGTGTTCGGTAAAGCGGTACGATGTAGGGAGAACCATTCGTTATACGTCAAAGGTACTGGGCCAATGAAAGGTGAGAATAATATCGCTTATGTTAATCGTGCCCTGCAAAATCGTCACCCATAACGAACTGAACCCCTAGCACGGGACGAAAGTTTGGTAAATATTGTAATGATCAACTGACGTAGTGGGCAAAAATGCGTGATTCTTAATTAGCATTGGATGGAGAATTTTATATATACTAAGTGAGAGAAATACTATAACTATGGAGGGAACATAAAATAGATAAGTATCATGGGATAAGGAGGATAAACATGGAGAGTAAAACTATAAAATATGTAAATGAAACATGGAGGCTACAAAAACCATGGTGATAGATACAACATGTGAGACATGTGAATATACACAAATATATAGGAAATATGTGCAAAGTGAGAGTGAGTGAATACCTGTGAGTGAATAAAGTATGTGGATATATGCAAGTCAGAAAAATGTGAAAGATCGACAAGGGGTGTGTAAAACATATGATTAACATGCGACTATGTACAAGTGAGAGGAATGTGAGAGTGTGTGCTATTGTGATTAAGCCATAATATCTACAAAGAATATGAATCATATGAGAGTTAGAGTGTGTGCTAGTGATACTAAGCATGGATATGTATAGGTGATGTTGATCATGTGAAAGCTTGAGTATGTGGAGTGAAGCATGCTGACTATATACAAGTGTGTAAACTTTAAAGCATGTGATGAAAAGATGGTATATACATACGATGAGAAAAAAACAAAGTAGTGAGAGAGATATAAACGTTATGATATGAACAAGGTATATATACCACATGTAAGTATGAGAGTAAGAAGAATATACAAGTGGATGCATATTTACTTATATAAAAAGATAGATAGAAATGAGAGAAAAGGAAACAAAACTCATGTGAAATAGAGTCTGGTCCTCTTAAAAATATTGTCCCTAGCGAAGTCGTCATTGAGGCCATCTGAGTATTCCTCCAGCATGCACTAGTCCCGAAAGGGAGAAAGATAAAATATGGGGAAATCTACCTCCGTGTGTGGGGGGATTCCAAAATAGGAATCCTCTTTTCGCCACTCACACGATCTTCACGGGCTTCCATGGATATAAATCGTTCGTCGTCAAAGGCGAAAAATATGTAGAAAATGTAGTCACCAGCCTATTTTGCCCAAAACAGACAAAAGAATGTAGCCTTCCCAGAAAGAACGACATAAAAAGACAAATGGATGCATACGAAACCAAAAGAATCGAGGGTCCAAGGAATAAGTTATGAAATGGGAAGGTGTTAGGCACCCATTCCTCCATTTCGGTCTATCGTGGGCTATAATAATGTTCTCCTTTTTCTCAAAGATGTGACTCATGCGTATATGTGTGTTATGAAAAATAGGTGAGAAAGAGAAATCATCATACTCACATCATGGAAAGTATGGAGATGAGCCATTCAAAGGAGTGCACGAAGAAAGAGAATAACAGTATATATGATGTTAGTGTCCACTGAAAATTAATTCACTATGAGAAAGTGAACGTGCATGTCGGGTGGGAACACTTATATATAGGAGTGTACATGCATGCAATATTACTATATATGAGACAGAAAAAAGGTAAAATAAGACTCGAATCCTGATAATGACTCCGGACGCCTATGTAGCCATAATAGGCATCAAAGTCCACGTAGTTCGACACATCACAAGGATGGGGTTTAACCCATAAACCTAAATTTAGGAATCTAGGGATCGCCACTATTGCCATCCATCTCCTGGGTTGATGTGCACCTGCGTGAGGAGTTCACATCCTTCCTCCCAGCATTTCGATCGTCTCAATGTGGGGTGAAGTGTGGAGATAGAGTCGCCAACCTATTTTTCGTAAAACTGGAAAAATAAATATTATCACCTTGAGAGAACGACATCAAATACATATTGACGCTTGCGAAACCAATTAGTTTAAGGATTTAGTGGATAAGTTATGGAATAAATGTGTTAGGCACCCATCTTGCCCTTTCAATCTCTCATGGGCATGGGTTATTCTTCTCCTTAATAACTCCATGAAGTAAGTGCGAGTGCATATATAAATGGGGAAGGAGATTACTCGACTCGCGTCATGGAGAAAGGCAGAGTGAGATCATCTGTAGGAGTGTTCCCAAAATAGCAATCAAAACTTAATGTATACGTTTGTCGGGTTATCGATTGTTTATAGAAGGACAATGGTATACATTGGACAAAACACAAGCATGGATCACAAACATAATATATGAAAAAAAAATAGGAATGGAATCGAATTTCGAATTTTTCTCGAGACGCCTACATAGCCTAAAAAGTCATTAAAGTCCACGTAGTTCGCATGCAACACGGTGGTGGGGCTTATCCCATAAATCCAACCGGGTACTTCCTTATATGTGTGTGTAGAAAAAAGATATTTTAGTGTGAGAAAATGTAGTGAGAAATCCCCATTTGGAATTTACAAGCGAACCCTCTTTTTCTTTTTCTTTTTTATAGAAATTAAGTATGTGCAATACTACTAATAAAAGTTGGATATTAATATGTGTGATCAAATAAAGATGAAATACTAAGATAAGAATTAATTAACTAATGCAAAAATAAGAGAATTTAAAGAGAGAATGAAGGGATTGGACCTTCTTTGGAATCTTTAAGGTTAATCTTGAATGTTGAAGGGCTTCCCTTACAAGTGGATGAAGGTGGTAGGAGGAAAGAAAAGGGAATTTGCCAAATTGGGTGATGAAAGGACGGAAATGGAGTGTGGGGGAGATGTTTCAATATGGAAACCACACTGACTTTGAGAGAATGTTGTTGAGATCACTGAGAGGGATGTTTTCGAGGTGTCTTTCAAAGTGATCTCATAATCTCCTTATATAGGGTCAAGGGGGTGATGAACGACATTGTCCTTGAACTACTTATCGATAGGTAACCCTGGACACATTGCAGATAGACAAGGAAAGGGGTTTACCATTCAGTAGTCTTTGGTAAATTTTTTGGGAAAACGGTCATAAAACGTAATTCGTAACTCTGAATGGTGCACATGATAAATTTTTGGAAATGGTATTCATAGACCTTTAAGAATACATTAGGACTCTTCCAATCTTGGGAATTGAATACTGTCAAACGAATCTCGAAAGTGCTCGATGGTATTTTGAACAAGAGGGAAACAAATTGTTTCTCCGAACCCTAAGGCCGATTCGCGTATGGGATGAACCGTTAGAAAGGTTATGCAGGGCCCTTTGATGATACAAAGAGCTTTTCTCGGTTTAGAGAGTCAGCCTTGTTTAAATGGGACCCAAAAATGCCCGATGATCCTTTGGAGTAAAACAGGTCATTTGTTCGTACCGTAAGACTGATTTTTTCACGGGGAAAATTATTGGAAAGGGGATTTAGAGACTTTAAAGATTCATTCAATCGCATTCCAGATAAAGAGTTAACAAAAATCATGCAGAGTTGGATAGCGCTTGGTGGCCTCTAGATCAATTTTTAGGGGAAAAATTATCCGTTCGTTCGAATCGTAATACTGATTCATGCACAGGGTAGACTGTTAAAAAGGGGATTTTGGTCCCTTTAAATATCCAATGACCTAATGCTCGAATGAGAAAGTTGATCGTGAGGTGTACTCAAAGTATGACTTAGATTTTATGATGGGGGAGAGATGTACTCGAAGTATGACTTAGATTTTATGATGGGGGGAGAGGTGTTACGTACCTAGCGAGAATATTAGTGAGTCCTTGAATGTGGTGTCTATAGATCCCCTCAATGAGTGAGCTTAGAACAAGTGAAGGCCATCGAGTAGACACCGCATTGACATTTGGGAAAGAGGATGAGAATGACCAGTTCAGAGGGTCGAAGTCAATTCTAGGGGCCGAAGGTTATGCTAGGGATGACCAATATTGGGGATCGAGGTTAATTTTGAGGACTTAAAGTTGTAGAGACCAATTTTGTGGGTCAAGGTTGATTCTGAGGACCTAAGATTATATGAACCAATTATGTGGGTCGAGGTCAATTCTGAGGACCTAAGTTTGTAGAGACTGATTGCGTGGGTCGAGGTCAATTCTGAGGACATAAGTTTGTAGATATCAATTTTACGGATTGAGATCGATTATGAGGACCTAAAATAGTGATGACCATTTCTGAGGGCCGAGGGTCGAGGTTAATTCTGAGGATCCAAAGCTATGACGATTATTTTTAGGGTCGATTTTAATTTAGAGAACCTAAAGATGTAGGGACCGATTCTACGGGTTGAGGTAAATTCTAAGGACCTAAAGATGAGAAGAGCGATTTTGTAGGTCGAGGTCAATTCTAAGAACCTAAAGTTGTAGAGGCCGATTCAGAGGGTCAATGTCAATTTTAAGGACTTAACGTTGGAGAGACCGATTTTTCTAGTTGAGGTCAATTCTGAGGACCTAAAGTTGTAGTGACTGATTCTACGGGTCAAGGTCAATTCTGAGGACCTAAAGTTGTAGGGATCGATTCTACAGGTCGAGGTTAATTCTGGGGACCTAAGGTTGTAAAGATTGATTCTGTTGGTCGAGGTCTATTCCGCGGACCTAAAGTTATAGGGACTGATTCTACGAGATGAGGTCAATTGTGATGACCTAAGGTTGTGGAGATCAATTCTGTGGTCAAGGTCAATTCTGAGAACCTAAGGTTATAGAGACCGATTCTGCAGGTCGAGGTCAATTATGAGGACCTAAAGTTACAGGTACCGTTTCTAAGGGTCAAGGTTAATTCCGAGGACATAAAGTTATAATGTGGGGAGTTATTATTCTGGGCAATATTTGAATTGGGTAATGCAGATGCACATGTTATCCTGTTGGGGATTGAGTTTTCTTTTTCAGACTCTACTGGGGAAGGTTTTACCCTTGAGACATACGAATGGGGATTTATGTTATTTTGAGAGGGGATAATTTCACTGGGGAAGCCGTGGGGGATTTTGATTGCAGACGTATCCTGAAATTTTGATGGTGAATGGATTGGGAGAAGGTTTAGCCTGGAGATTCTGCTAGGGAATTGGGAAGGTATTAGTTGGAAATACTGCTAGGGAAGAATTTTATTTGAGGTTTGTACTCTAGTGAAGAAGACCTGAGATTTGAGATTCTATTGGGCAATTGTAGTAGACTTTGATGGGGGCACATCGGTGGTTTTGTTTGTGGAACATGTTGAGGATAGGTTTGTAAGATGAACCCGACTAGGGATTTATGCTGGAGATAATGGTGTAATTTTGATCTTTCTGGGTATTTTGAGAGTTTATAAGGGGTTTAGTTCTCCCAAAAAGGTTTTCTTGATGAAGAAATGTTCCAATATTTGTATGGTATTTTTAGGAATTTTTTTGGATTTTTCTGGCATTTTTGTGTAAAATTTATGGGGGCTGTCGATCGGTATGATGTCAGGGTTGATGTTTAGAAGATGGCACGAACTCTTGGTCTTCCTTGGGAGGAGGAACAGGAAGGTGCCGATTGGTATGTGGTTCAACAACTACAGGGGAGTGATTGTGTGGGTTTTCATATATAGGTGGATCGTATACTAAGGGTGATGCCGAAGGCGGTGCAGGCGGCATTAGCTAAGATTGTTGAATCTTTATTAGGGATATAGGTGACCTTGTGCCCTTGAGGGATGTCTCCTCAGGTTATGGGGGTGACTATTCATCATGTGTAGATACGAAGGTAGATGATGCGTGAGTCTCGCTACCTCCGGTACTTAGGAGAGAGGGTCGTACAGAAGATCGTGGAGAATGAGGTGGAATTCCCACTGTCGATTCCCTGATGTATATGAAGATAATGAGGGATATGTATACCGAGGTTGGGCGGCAGTGATTATCGACGAGGCCTAGATGCTCTACATGGACACGATGGCAATCTATGACTACTTGGATTTCATGACGAGCTGGTTGATGGCGCTTGAGTTTGGGTACGTATGGTACCTAGGAGAGAGAGTGGTGCATTATATCGTGGATTATTAGGTGGTGGTCCTATTGTAGATGCCCCCATGCATATGAGGCAAGTGTGGGAGATGTCTATTGAGGCTCAGGTGGTAGTTCTGGTCGACGAGGCCTATACGCTCTACACGAACACAGCGTCGAGCTATGACTACTTGGATTTTGTGACAAGTTGGTTGATGCCTCCACGTATTAATGATGTGATGAATATGTCTCTGCCTCCTACGTCTTTGGGTAGTGTTACCAACAGGCTGGTAGGATCTTCTCACAATATAGGCAGTGATATGTCATCGTCGTCGATAACAGTAGACGAGGCTCCGATCATTCAGGCCACTCTCCCTTCTTATGATTTTTGGTTGAATAATGGGGGGACACTGAGCATGCCTCACTGTTTTAATGAATTGATGTCGGGGTTGATGGGGATTATGGATGATGTCCTTCATCCTGAAGTATATTTTTCTTCTCCTTTTTTTCTTGTTTATCTTTATTCTTTCGTTGCTCTTTACTGACTAATTGGTATTTTGTTTTCGTTTCTTGGCTTGCAGTATGTTCGAGTGCCGACCACCTAGTTGAAGGATATCAAGGACTAGGCAACCTCCGCGACTTCTTACATCAAGGATTCCATTCCTTTCTTTTTGGTTATGTTGCCTCTTCAGATGAGTGATCGGGTTCTTGGAGTGGAGGTTCTGCTGCTCGTCGCCATGGAAAGCGTACCCGCCGCAGATGGTGAGGGTTTGAGAGAAAGAGATTGTGGGTTCGGGTTGAGTCCATTTGTTTTGTATTTCATATTTTCTTCTTTCCTACAAAGATATAGTCGTACAATGACATTACATATGAAAAATATTTGTATTATTCATTCTTGTTTTATTGACTTATCCTGCATGCACTTTTAATTTGCTGCTGATACTGTAAAAATGATAGGATGTTTATTTATTTATAAAAAGAGAGTTTAATTAACTCAAGGAAAAGGTTTATTTTGGGAAATGATAAGTAAAAATAGATAAGTAAGAATAAATGACCCGAGGGCTTCAAAATAAGGATTTCTTTTTGATAATTTGATTTTGACAAAAAAGGAAAGATAAAATTTTCTAAAATAAGGAGTCGTCGATCGACATACCTTTTGTCCTGACTATCAACATATGGGTCAAGTAAAATCACTCTAAGGCTTTGATTGCTCTTCCCTGAAAATCAGAGTACTTTATAGGGAGGGAAATTATTCGGAATTCTCAGATGCTTTGTCTTTTGCCAAGTCTTTTGTGTATAAAAGGAGAGGTAAGGAGTGTAGTTTTTCTATCCATACCCACTTTCTTCTGCTTTCTTCTTACTTCTTACTTATTATTTCTATTATTATCAAGTGGTCCTCTCGATGCATGCATAATTTTATTCCTACCTCGAAGGTCTATAGGCCTTGTGCTTGTATAATGTAGACTACGAGGCTTTTAACTTGAGTTGAGTTTCCCTGTGGCATAATCGAGCCATTGACTGGATTGTGATAGCAGTGGCGGTGCAATTATGGTACCCTGAAGATAATATTTTCCATTTCGACCTAGATGATGTTTATCCGGCCTACAAAGAATTCTAGGCCATGGTTGGAATCAATCCTAGCATAGCGGCAGCTATGCCTGAATTTTCTCGTTCTCCTCGAGCATTGTTAGCAGAGTTTCTCCGTATTTCTCCTTCAACAGTTCGATCGTTGGTTACTGGGGGGGTGATTTCCCTTTGGTATGTTATGCACTCTGTGCATTTGGGGGATTTTAATGATGCACGCTATATCGGAGTTGTTGCCTTGCACCTTACTTCGAGGCTCTTGCTGGTGACAGGGGAGTTATTGGTGAATCCCTAATTGGCTACGATAACATCGTGGATATCTTACCACCATAGTCCTGCGGTGGTGATATTGATGAAAACTTTGAATGGTCTTTATGCTTCGAGGGAAGGCCTCTCTGATTTTTTGAGAAGGAGCTCGATGATGTTGTTCATGTGGCTTACTGAGAGGTTCCATTTGGCGGTTCCTATTGAGTATCATTTAATGGGTGTGCCAAATTTCTTTGCTTAGTACTTTTTAAATTTTGACCCCTCTATAGATAATTGGGTCAACTGATTCATGGATCACGAAGCCCAGTGCCTTCGTTGGCCAGTGCCATGGTGGGGATAAATGTAGTCTGTCCTGGAGCTAGGAGAGTACCGATATGCATGGTTAGTTGGCCGGTAGCGTACTTCATTCTATCTGCCTCGGAGGCTTTTATTCCAAGTTAGATGGGATCAAATAATGCCTCCTCACACACTAGACTTCATTCTGGTGGAGGACCTGACTAAATCCAGGTGCACGAGGCTAAGCTCTTAGTGGGAGAGTCATCGATCGTCAACCCATCCATTTCAATCCATATGAGGGGTCAGGCATGTGTTTAAGGACTAACTGAAATGGTTGTGGAAATAAGTAGTAGCGAAGATCCTAGAAGAATAGACCAGTCAGCGGTGGTTTGTTCTTTTTGACACCATGGGAGAGGAGGTAGTGGTTTTTTTCAGACTGGTCAAGGCGTATCACTTCATGGAGCGCATTCAGAATATGAACCAGGCAGGAAATATGGGGGCCTCCAGGGGATGATAATGATAAGGCTGGGTCTTTCGACAGCTGTGGATAGGATTTTATGAAGTTGGGAAAAAATTGTGTAAAGTTTTTGTGAAGTTGGGAGAATTTGTGTGTTTCAACTTTTTTGTTTTTGAAATAAATTTGGTGGAGCTTGATAGTTTTGGTATTGAGTGAGTAAAAAGGGGTGGATTATTTTAACTCCCTTCGCTGAGACTTCATGTAAAGGTACCTAACTTTCTTATTTAAAATAAAAAAGGTTTTGTTCATATTTTTGTGCCTCTTGATGAGTTTTTCATATAGGTTATCTCATATTAATCGCTTAGGCATACATAATCCTTTTGTTCATTTAAATGATAAAGTGAACTTTTGTTCTTCGAGTTTAGAAAAAAATAGCATTTTGTGAAAACAAAGGGGACCGTGCCTATGTAAGGTGTATGACCTGCCTACATACCTATGAGGGTTCTGAAAATTTCTCTTATGAATTCCATTTTGAAAACAAAATGGGTTTTCAGCGGATCAGGCCTCTCATAGTTCTGGGCAGAGACAAATGAAGAGTTTTTTTAGAATACAAGGGAGATGAGAAGAGTCATAGTGCATCGAGATTTCGAACTAAGGGTAGAACTTCTTGAGACGATCCAGGTTGACTGGATGTGCCATCTCTTCTCCATCGAGGTCTGTGAGCATAACGGTGCCTCTTGAGAGAATTTTATTCACTATGTAGGGGCGATCAAATCTGGTTTGAATTTCCCTCTAGGGTCCTAGATAGGTTCTATGATCTCTTTAAGGGCAAGGTCTCCTTATTGGACACTACGGTCCTTAACTCTTCGATTGAATGATCATGCTATCCATCGATGGTACCCTTGTATGTGGTATATATCCTTCAGCCTCTTTTCATCTAAAAGTGATATTTCATAAAAGAAGCTTTGATGCCATTCTTCTTCGCTAACTTTACTCTCGAGCAAGACATAGATAGAAGGTATCTCTAGCTCAACGGGTAGGACTGATTCAATGCGTATACCAAAGAGTAAGGGATAGTTCCAATAAATGTTCTGACAGAAGTACAGTAGTCCTAGAGGGTGTATGGTATCCGATCAGCCCAATCTCGATAAGTCTCGATCATCTTGCTGGTGATGGTTTTGAGATTTTATTGGTGGCTTTGACAACACCATTAGTTTAGGGTCGATAGGAAGATTATTTATGACTCTTAATTCTATACTCATCTCCAGTTTTGTGACCTCGACTTCGAAGTGTAACCCATTATCTGATACTAGCTTTTGGGGTACCCCGTATCGACAGATGCTGTTCTTTTGAATAAACTTGGACACTTTCTTAGCATTCATCACTGCGTATGACGCGACTTCAACCCACTTGGTGAAGTATTCAATGGTAATTTAAATCATTCCCATTTGAAGCTTTGGCTCTGACTTTCCCTATGACAACAATGCCCAAGGTGGAGAACAGCCAGGGAGAAGTCATGTTGTATAATTCTCGAGGAGGTAAGCGTTGGACGTTGGCAAACAGCTGGCATTTGAGGCATCTTGGGACATAAGCGATGAAGTCCTGAACTATGGTGGTCCAATAGTATCCTTGACGAATGATATTTTTGGCAAAGCATATGACCATTCATATGGGGTACGCATTCTCGGTTGTGGATTTTTTGCATCATTTCGTCAATATCATCCCTTGGAATGCAATGTAAATGGGTTCCATTAAAGTTTATTTTCAACTGTGCTTTATCGTAGATGATGTATCGAGCATCCAGTTTGTGAAGGATCGCACGTTCTTTCTTGTCGGCATCTTAGTGAGACCTACTGTGCTTGAGTAGGCACCACATATCATAGTACCCGAACCCGACCATATCAGTATCTTCCTCGGTTATGAGCTCAATGTTATAGTAGTGGGTTGGCATAAAGTGTTTTTTGACAAAGAAATGGGGCATTATTATCACTTCGGGCATGTTGATTACGGAGTCCAGGGTAGTAAGGGTACTGGCTAAGTTGTTCTTTGCACGGAGTGGAAGGTGATATCTTATAATTGGGAAGATATCTCCTAATAGGGCATAAAAGTTAAGCGCTTTTCATATTTGACTTTCCATCTTCTAAGGACTTAGCCAATGATGATGGTAGAGTCCTCATAGACATCTTGGTGTTTGATACATTTCTTTAGGGCAACTATGAGGCTTACGGTGTATGCCTCATATTCGATCATATTATTGGTGCAGGGAAAATCTGGCTTGATGGCAATGGGAGTGTAAGAGTCATCAGGGGAAGTTAGGAGTGTCCCAATGTCGTATCCTTTCTTGTCGACAGCACTGTTAAAGAACATTTTTCATCGAAGGTCTTGCTGAGAGGTACATAGGACAATTTCATTCGGGAATTCAGAGATTTAAATATCGGCTCCTTTCATGGGTTAGTCAACAAGGTAGTCGGATATGACTCTTCCTTTCATGGTTTTTTATGTGACATATATGATATCGAACTCATTTAACAACATCAACCATGACCAATTCTTCTAGATAGGTCGGGTTTCTTAAGCAGGTGTTTGATAGGATCCATTTGGGATACAAGTCTGATGGGAAAAGCGAGCATGTAATGCCATAACTTTTGAGTGACCCATACTAGGGCGATGCATGCTTTTTTACTATGGCTTTCAACTTGGCAGGATCTGCTTAGATTCCATTTTCACTGACCATGAATACGCAAAACTCTTCTTTTGTGACGTCGAAAATGCATTTATGTGGGTTTAGCCTTATTTGGTATCATCGTAGTCGTTCAAAGAACTTTTGGAAGGAAGGAACGTGACCTTCCCGAGTCTTAAATTTAATGATCATATCATTTACATAGACTTTGACCTCCTTATTTATCAGATCATGCAAGAAGGTTGAGGCATCCCTTTGGTAGGTAGCCCGAGCGTTATTGAGATCGAATGGCATAACAGTGTAATAAAAGGCTCCCCAGGTGGTGATGAATGTCATTTTCTCCTAATGGTCAAGGTGCATCTTGATCTGATTATATCCAGAGAATTTATCGATGAATGACTTGAGGGCATGGCTGGCTGTATTATCCAAAATCATGTCGATGTTTGGCAATGGGTAATCATCTTTCCAAGATGCTTTGTTCAAATCCCGGTAGTCAATAAATATGCCGATTTTTATTCCTGATTTCGGTATGGGTACAATGTTGGTAAGCCATATAGGATATTCAATTACAAAGATGATGACTACATTCAACTGCTTGAACACATCATCTTTGACTTTGAGTGACCATTCGGTGTGGAGCTTTTACAGCTTTTGTTTGATTGACTTACATTCTCGGAGAGTCAAAATCTCGTGTTGAGATATTTTAGGATCGATGTCGAGGTTGTCATCGTAGGACCATGCGAAAACGCCCAAAAAAAATTTCAACAGTTCTTCAAATTGTGTACGCTCATGCTCGTTAAGGGTGGACCTTATCCTAATCTCACACTTTTGGTTACTAAAATTGACTTTAATAACTATAGCTTTATTCTCATTAATTGGATGCAGTTATGTTATTTGTTATTAACCTTATTAAGATCAGTTAAGAATTGCTCATTTGCAAAATCATCATCATCAAGAGTTCTATTAGAATCAAGACAATTAATGTAAGGCAGATCAAGATAATTAAAACCCACATTTATTTAACTTTCAAAAAAATAGCATTGAGAACCTCGTTAAAGGATGTCTCGGTTACATTGATGTAGGAAAAAGGAGAAGAAACAACACGTGAAGAGATAAGTTAAACAACAAAGTTGGGTTGAATCTCAGTAGGTGGGACTGGTATATCATTCTAGTTGAGAAGAGGCTCATCAGCGACCTTCATCAGAGGGGACGAGTCCGACAGTGTAGCACCTGAATGGATTATATAGAGAGTCAGTCCCAATATCTGCAGGTTGAATGAGTCTACATAATCACTTTCCTCGGATACCTTAACAATGGCTACGAATTTCTCGGTGGGAGGTTGCACTTTATGCTGGAAGTCTTTGGCCTAAGAGTATTTGTCTTGAAAAAATATTCCCATCCCCACTTCATCTTCTTATCCACATGGTAATACCATGGTTCAGGAAATCCATAGAAGGGGAAGTCTTCACCCTCCTTGACGAATCTTCCGTTCAGATAATCCCTTAAAATAGTCTTGGCATTTTCTAAACTCCTTTTCTGTTGAGTGTTCTGAGTTCTTATAGTGAAGGTTGATAACCAAGGCCATATGAGGGAAATGACTCTTTCAGGACTATGGGCTCCAGTATCCCTTGTTGTCATCAACCTAGCCCCAGTTTGAGCATGAAATCCATCTTCTTGAACATCTATATTATGTTAACGTTGCTGTGAGGGTTGTGTTCTTGACAAACTTGGTCTTTTAAACTATCCCCTGCTGGAAGGGGAAGTGGATAAACTCTGAAGTTCAAGAGGAGCATGTTATTTATCCCAAGATGTATTTCCAATATCGGATTACTGGTGCTGGACTTTTCAGTACCATCATTGTCCCCCAAAATGGTGATGACCTATCCTTTGGTAAAAGATTTTAATTTCTGATGAAGGGAAGAAGATACCCACGAATGCTATGAATCCACGATCGACCAAGTAGCAGGTTGAAGCATCTGTTGTGAGTGTTATGGATCCCATTATATCTCGGCGGGTATTATCGTAAGCACGCACTACGACAAAAGTAGGAGTAAGGTCACTTATTTTCAATCCTAAATAATTTGAGGTTCTAAGCGAACAAATATTGAGGGCGGATCCATTATTAACGAGTGAGAGTGGGACAGTATTTTCCATCACTTCAACGGAGATGTTGAGGGTATAGTTATGACTGGGAGCAATCATCGGAATTTCTTCTCCAAAGAAGGAAAGGAGCCTAGTGGAGGTCATCGACCTAACCTGGTTTACATTTTCTTCTGGAGTAGTGGAAGGAGGGACTGTGGGACCGATGAGAAGCTTTATTAAAGAATTTCACTATAATCGGGAAGACATGAAAAGTCTTCATAAGGAGATATTAGCTTGAGTCTTCTTGAGTTGGTTGAGGATGTTTCTATACTCAAAGGTTATTTTTGGCATGGTAAGTTCTTCGGCAACTCCCTTTCCCTTATTTATTCCTGGCGATTAGGGATTCAGATCCTTGTATTGTCTCCTTGATTTTGTCATGTGATTTATTAAGGAGGAGAAAAATAAGAATCCCGTGTCTTCATATATATTTAGTTGAATGACTACTTTATTGATTTCCCCCAATTGGTGTTTGAAGGATATCATCCCTCACATGGGGATTACTGGACTAACTTTTTCTTGACTTGGTTCATCATCTGAGCTATCAAATTCGCCCCCCCATCCGGTGGCAATGATGTCTTCTTGCCAAGAGAAATTGATGCATTTCATAACCTTAATGGATTCCTCACATAAATATTCCCACTCAATGGAAAGCTGAAGGAATGAAGGGACCAACCGCCTTTAAAGTTTTAAAATAGTGAGTAGTTTAAAAACGCTATAGATCTCGTTGGTCCATCAAAATATGTCTTCCATGATATGTACTCTGTCGTCTAAATTGACTTTTTCTATCGGTACCACCCATATGACTGATTCTCGAGCCCATTTTTAGGCTTTCAGGAATAGGCCATTGAATTTATGATAATTGATGGTCATCTCAGAGGGTAATTTCATCATAAAATCCAGAAGTTGGTTCAACATTATTAGTAGCTCCATGTCTTTCCCTTCAAATCGTGTGCGAACAATAATGCAAACCCGTGTGAGGAGTGACAGAGCTTGATAGAAGCAAGAAGGTTACAAGAGGAAATACGGGAAAACTTTGAATGGTTTGGGTGAAATTACGGATATAATGGGTGCTTTACTGGGCACAATTTGAGTACATAAATTGAATTCTTGGTCATTCTCTAAAAAGATGGCATTTGTATGTGCGAGAAGTGGTTTGTTGGTGGTATAGTGTTTTGGATCCTTTAATGGAGTGATGAAACCCGGTCAATTAAACCTTGAACCACCTTCCTGAGATGGAAGCATTGGTCAGTAGTGTGGTTCACGAATTGGTGAAAGTCACAGTGGTCATTGGGTTTTGAAGTTCTTGGGAAGTGGGTTTGTTAATGGATGGGGGTCTAAGGGTTTGATGAGGTTTTGGCTTAACAAGGCTTGGTAGACTTTGGATAAGGGATCATGGAGCTCGGTGTATTTATTTCTGGAGGGATCAGGGCAGATTTTTGGTGCCCGAGAGTTAGAAGGTTGGGAGAAATTATTGATCGTGGAGATTGTAGCATTGGCAGGCTTCTCGTACCTTTTAGTAATGAACTATCCGGACATTTTCTTGTGATCGAATTCTACCTTGGTAATACTTTCTTTAATTTCTACACCCGTTTCTTGTAGAGCTCAAAAGCGTGGATTATACTAACCTCCCATAGTCACTCGGATATGAGTAAGAAGTTTTTCTTCACGCTACTGACTTGTTCCTCCTCAGAGGGTCTATTGGTCATGGCAGAGGCTTTCTCTCTCCACCTTTCTATAAAGCTATTGACGGTTATCCTAAGGTTCTTCATGAGAAGCTCTAGATCACGGCATGTAACCTTTATCTCTTTATTGTACTTGTACTGTGACATGAATTCTCGGGTGGCATCCTCTCAACTATGGATTTCAGATTCTTCTAAGGATAGGAACCAACAGAGGGAGTTGTCCTTCAATGTCTATTGAAATATCTAGGGCATTATCTTTTTAGAGGCACCAATAAGGGTTATGACTCGGTGATAACTGTCAAGGTGCATAATTGGGGGGCCCGTTGCCCCCGAACTTCTCGATGGGTGGAATATTGAACTTTTTTGGCAATCTTGGTTTGGGATAGGGATACATATGGGTGTAGTCCATGTAGTTTCTGGATATCCTGACTTGATCAAATTTTATGGACAATAGTTTGAGATTTTCCTTAACCTTGTTTAGTTCTTTCTCTTTGGGATCAACAGGCACTGGTAAGTTATCCCCTGTCTGGGCAAGGTTCGATATAGGGAGTGTGACAACCCGCCTACAAAAATAAAATGTGGCCATCCCAATACTCTAATAATCACAGGAATCATAGATGGTCCATTCTCAGCATCACTGTCGATTAAAATAATAGTACGAGATAAGCACCAATCATTTTAGAAAACATACTCTCAAATTTAAAAAAATTGTAAGAAAAAGGAAAACACTTAGACAATCCAATTTGCAAAAATGGTGGATACCAAAAATCGACGGATAAAAGAAAAACAATATAATAAATAATAACCGAATAAGCTATTGATTAACAGACCAATACAATTTGTTACACCGAATATTACAATTTGAATATCACATTATAATAAATGAATATAAAGCATGCGCAACACGCCCGAAAAAATACTGAATGTAACTAGAGTACAAAGGATATAAGCGTCTACAACAAATACCTTACAACATCCGCGATATGCTATAGCTCCATGAAAAATAGAATGGAAAGTCAATACGGGTGTCCTCACGGTAGAGCACCTGAATGGGCAAAGAGTTGCATGCAAAATAAATAAATATATACGGGTCAGGGCCCGGTTTGATATGATTACCATGTGACTAAAATGCATGACAGTTACGTGTGTAATTCTCTCGCAATTAACATAATATTTCTCACCTCTCAAATCTAAAATCACAACCTAGCGCAATATAAATAATGATGCTCAATGATCATATATGAAAGGGGAGAACTCATCTACAATACTCAAGGAGTCATAAAATCCATAGTTACAACTATACATGAATAGTTCCTATTTCTTTCTTTAGGAATATGTATAAATAGTAATTCATTTTATCAAATGTTTACCAAATCAATATCATTTCAAAACTTTCTTTACGAATTTTATTTCCTTTCTTCCATCTAGGAAAAATACATATTTAAAAGCAAGTTTTATTAACATAAAACTGCTTTTCTTTCATTTCATATCCTCCCATTTTCCTTCTTCCATCCGGAAAATGTATTTAAATCCCCATTTCCCTTATTCCATCCGGGAAATGTAAGTAAAGCCATTTTATTATCATAAAATACTTTAACATCAATAATGTCCCACATTATTAAGAATAGTTATATTCACATAGATATAACGATTCAAAGACCGTTCCTCCGGGTTTCCCCATTGGACGCGCCCCTAAATGGCTATCATCTTCCAGGGCCTATCAAATAAGACAACCTAGGATCATATCGAAACATCGGGAAGCGGCCATACCCCTGCGAGTGAGTCATAACCACACCTAGAATTACCTCACTAGTGCAGAACAAATATACAATAATCGGTCATATGGACAAAGGACTATATTCACCCTTCATTCATTAGTCAAGGGACATCACCTTAACGTGCGCAACTTCCCTTACGATAGCGATTTAGAGAGGTGTGTAATCATAAATTAACATTTATGAAAATCATTTTTCCATTTTGAAATCATTGACTTTTACATTCTAAAAAATCATTTGTACTTATTCATCTAGTACCACATTTTTGAATATGTCTTTCTTATTCTTAGTATCGTATTTTATTAATGACCTAAGACCCGAAGTGCCATTATCCTCAAACTAGTCTCCAAGAGTTCAACACAATATCCTAAGTCACCAAAGTGAGTCTCCCTCAATACTTGTCTCCCAAAAGTCTCAACCTTAACATTTTATCTCCAATTTATTTTTAGGTTAACTTCCTATATCATTCGAACATTAACCTATACAAACTAGCCCTTGGGATAAGCCCAATTATCCCCATATTAGCTTAGGACATTTGCCTACCCAAAACAACCCTCTAGGACTCTGCATTACTTCCCAAAGGAAGGTTCATAAACCTCTAACCAAAAAGAAAAGGGATAAAACAAAACTAGAAAAATCTAATTAAAACAGGGTCGGTCGATCGTTGGGTGCGATCGATCGATCCCCCGGGCTCGATCGATCGATCCCGGTGGACAGCTTCTTCTCCGAGAAGCTGTTTCGGCCATTAAAGAAACCTCCAAGCTTTTATTCGTTAATCCACCCACATACAACAACAAAAATTGCTACCAAATCATTTCTACACGATTATTAACTAATATAATCTCCTCTAAACCAAATTAAATCAAAGATCAAGGGATTAAACACCAAAAACCCCCCAAAACCCAAAAATGGTTTAAATCTCCAAAAACTAACTATACATGCAAATTATCACATTAAATCAATACTAGCAAGTAAGAAACTTGCCTCAAGTTTGTAGGCTCGGATTCTCTTCCGGTATCAACGGATTCCGGCTCAAATCTCCATTTTTCTCTCTTTCTCACCATTTCTCCCAACTCTTTTCTCTCTCTCTCTCTCTCTCTCTCTCTCTCTCTCTCTCTCGGTGTCTAACATAAGAATGAGGGAATAAAAGGGTTAGGGAGACTTAACCAGTTATAAAACATAAATGCCCCTCTTTTAATTTTTAACACACCACTCGTATCCACATAATTGAGTTATAACCTGTTAAAAGTGACCGAAACTCAAAAATACAACTTGGCACTTATTTTGACTTATTCGACTATTCTAAAAACAATCGCACCCCCTATTTTGGCATTCGGAGTAACGTGAACTATTTTTTTGTTCCAAATTAATTTTAATTTATTAATTAGGCTCCGATTCAAATATGAGTCATAACCGTCGCTTTACATATAACGACGCAATAAAACACAATATAATGCTATTTACCTCCTCATATCAGTAAATAGGTAAAACATAGAAAATATTACCCCTTAATATTACGGGAAATAATATTTACTCCAACTTCCTCTATTTTATATAATTTTCCCATCGGAAAAAATAATATAAAATAGTTGTTCAAAAGCTTGGGTTGTTACATACTCCCCCCCTTAGAAGGGAATTTTTCCCTCAAAATTCAGGCATACCCCATAATCATACAAAGGGTATACTATTCCAAACTATCGTTCTATCATTCTTAACAAACCCCTCGGCAGTGTGGCATCCCCATTGGACTCGGACTAAGGTCATCACTATTCAATCATAGTATACATTCTTCGTGCTCTAACATAGCACCAAATCGTTCCTCATGAACTATCGATCTCACCCTTCCTCATTGGAAGATGAAACCTACGTAGATCGGCACAAATTGCCTTTCTTCCCGAATCACGTTATACCCTTACCAGGGAATAACTACACTAGCATATAATTGCTCAACCCCAACACTACTTACTTCTATTCGCATTGGCGTAGCCCTTGAAAGTATGCGGCTCAATGAGCCCAATCATTAAAGAAATATTCCTGGACCACTCCAAGTCCAAGGAACATATTGTCTGCTGGTTCCATTCTAACGAACAGGCAAATTCTCAGCCGACCACACTAGGTCACACACACGGCGCCATACTTATAGAAAACGATCCGAACTATTGTACGAAAATTTCGATCCATAAAAGCTACTGCTCTCATCCTTCCTTTAAGTCAACACGCCCATTCGAGGTATGACTTTTGGCATTAGGTTAACTTCCGCCAAACCTTCAACCACTTACAGGTGGTAGGTTGTACTCAATTTTAATTTGGTTTCCATTACTTCCTGGAAACTTTACCAATAATCACGACCGTTGCAATATCATTAATTCAATAAGAATGTCCACGGACATACCCTTCCTCGCTCCACACTACTTTCATCACACGAGCAGGTGAAATGGTAAATCACAGACAAGAATGCTCTTGATATAGAATCCTCTCAGTTAAACTCGTTCCTCTCGGCTTTCCATGCCTCCACTAATCGCCTCCATGGGTTTCCTACTCGATGTGTCAGCTACCTCATTCGCATTTCTTTAACGAAAGGGAATATCCAATTGATAGTCCTTTACGAACTCCAACTTGTTGCTCGTGAAAAGACCAATTTCCTGCCGAGGAAGTAGTGCCTCTGTCACTTTAAGGCGATACTAACGCTATGGACTTTAAATCAAGTGTGGGATAATGATTCTCACGAGGTTTAAGTTTATGAGACATATAACCAATGGGTCCATACTCCAGTATTAATATTTCCCATTCCTGGCAGAGACTTGTTCGTTAAGTCTACTCTCGATCATAACAACACGAGTGCAGGAGTAAAGTCAGCTCATCCTTCAACTCCTCGAGAACTAAGTTACCGATGCCCTACGCTATCTAAGAGAGGCCTCACCTTATATGGCCTAACATTCTGAATCACTCGAGATCCTATACCTCTACTCCTGGGGATCTGATCCTACTTAGAGTTAACCCACAATCTACTCATGGTCAACTCCCTACCGCCTTCCTAAAATAATGTTACATGCCCTAAAGGCCTTACGTCCTAATAATCCTAAAGTCGATATACATCCTAATCAATACGTATAAGTATTGTACTAATTATATCCCAAGTGTCAAAGACCTTTCTCAACTTCTAACGTTCGCTCGGTTTCATGCGTGGGACGTCTCGCAAAAGCGAAATCCAAATAAGGAACCCTCCCGTTACACTACTACCTCGCATTGTCAGTCATCAAGATGTAATGATCTAAGACACATGATCGAGATCGCTAGAATTATAATTAGAAATCCTACTAACGCACTTCTACTTCTAAGTCCTACCAACTCAATTAACTGAGAATTTAACTACTCTGGCATTTACTTTCTGTAAGATGCCACAAATGCTTATCTCAATATTCATACATACATCTTTTTAAATGGCCTTCTCATTAAGGCATAATCATAAGTATCAATCCGACTTTCTTATCCAAGTCTCCCTCACATCGATCAGAGGAGAGAACTATTTACAGTGCTCGTATCTCGCACTTTAACTCAGCCCTTAATCACTCAATTACGTGATTATTGGCTAAACCTTCCAACCCAGCATGCAACCAACAGAAAGAAAGAAAAGAACAAAAGAAAGAAAATACAACATCTCTCCACTTCCAACGTTGTTAAGGTTCACGCGTGGAGCGTCTCGCAAAAGAGAAATTCAAACAAGGAACCCATCCAATTCATTACTACTTAACTTCGTTGGTTGTGGAGATAAGACAACATCATACACAAGCAAAGCAAACAAACAATCAAACAAAACAAATAAAGCAAATAATGAAAGTTCCTACATACCGTCGACCACCTCTATAAAGTCTTAACCTGTATTCAGGAGAGATATTATAGAATAACTAGTTCTTCTCTGAAACTAGAAGTAGGATAGCCTCGCAATTTATTCGCTTGCTATCGTACCAACCAATCAAAGAATATTTCCACTCGTATAATACATATAACATGAGTAGCACATACCACACATATACTTCTAAAATATCATCACTCGTCTTATAACGAGTGAAGGAAAAATATAAAACTTCCCTATCATGGAAGTCATAAAGATATACTCACTATAATAATATCGATACTACCACAAGCTCGTTTTTCACCCCCGACTCTAGGGTTAATAAAATACTACTCCATCTTATGATAAGGAATACACCACCCTCAACTAAGGTGGAATTCCGGCCAATAGTCTTGCCAATCTCTTTGGCCACTACCAATGGTTCCTAGACACATTATTCTAGTCTTAACCGAACCAAACTATTTCCATCTATGCCCCAACTAGGCACCCTATTATTGCCCCCCAACTAGGCACCCTATTATTGCCCTTGTTCTTCAATCGATAAGATCAAAACGCGTGGTTCCACACTCCACGTCAAACTATTTTTCCATCTCTAGCCACATTGGCGATTAACCGCATAGTTCCCCTAATTTCCTCAACAAAAGAGAACATGCGATCGGCCTCCCTTACCTTAGTTCAATGAATCTTCCCCAGGGGGATGTCCACCGATGGGGTTTCACGAACACTGCTTCTCTATAAGTGTTAGCAACACATACTTGCGAGCCTATCATTTCTATTGAAGGGCTCTCTCTTCCTTGTACCAACCCTCTTCGATTCAAGGTTTCCTTAACCCTGTAACTATTTATTCATGGTCGGCCTCTGATCGAACCTCGTGTGAATATTTGAGAATATACTTTCTCATCATCCCTGACATCCCAGAGAAACTCGCTGTTGAAAACATCTAACAGGTTTCTCTATGGGCAAAACTTTCGGCTCCACCAAAATATGGCGACTACCAATTCCGCCGCTTCCACCTTACTCATATTGGCGAAAGATTGTCCTCCAAATCTTCACACTTGGGAACTTCTATCCCCCTCTCTAAACCAAATCTCCCGGGCCTCATACTTCCACCAAATGAGGTTACACTTCCCCCTTCTGACTTAACTTCAACATGTAGTCCTTGTCAAGGACTTTTCAACTTCAACGCAACGCCGCTAAGAAGTATGATCTTAGTACCACTCTCTACTAGCAGCGGCACATGGAAAACTATATCTACTGTACTTAGTAGTTGTGGTAGCAATATAAGATAATGCTATGAAGGGAGCGACCTTTAAAGATGCCCTCATCCCTGACTACAACTTACAGCTCTTAGTAATTCCATCTCATGACGCCTTCCTTGACGCCCTTCATCTGTCGACTTACGAGTCTCATACGAACGCGCACAAGATTTTCGGGGTTCGCGTATCATAGCGGGAGAATGAAATCTCACAAAAGAAATCAACGATCTTAATCCTAAGGCTCTATAACAAATCACAGGTAACGCTAAAAGCGAAATACGTCCGCACAGATCCGAAGGACTCTAGAACCAAATGCTCTGATACCATCTGTGATAACCCGCCTACTAAAATAATATGCGGCCAGCCCAATACTCTAATAATCACAGGAATCATAGATGGTCCATTCTCAGCATCACAGTCGATGAAAATAATAGTACGAGATAACCACCAATCATTTTAGAAAACAGACTGTCAAATTTAAAAAATTTATAAGAAAAAGGAAAACACTTAGACAATCCAATTTGCAAAAACGGTGGATACTAAAAATCAACGAATAAAAGAAAAACTATATAATAAATAATAACCGAATAAGTTGTCGATTAACAGACCAATACAATTTGTTACACCGAGTATTACAATTTGAATATCACATTATAATAAATAAATATAAAGCATGGGCAACACGCCCGAATAAATACTGAATGTAACTAGAGAACAAAGGATAGAAGCATCTACAACAAATACCCTACAACATCCGCGCTATGCTATAGCTCCATCACAAATGGAATGTCAATACGGATGTCCTCGCGGTAGAGCACCTGAACGGGCAAAGAGTTGCATGCAAAACAAAGAAATATATACAGGTCAGGGCCCAGTTTGATATGATTATCATGTGACTAAAATGCATGACAGTTAAGTGCGTAATTCTCTCGCAATTAACATAATATTTCTCACCTCTCAAATCTAAAATCACAACCTAGCGCAATATAAATGATGATGCTCAATGATCATATATGAAAGGGGAGAACTCATCTACAATACTCAAGGAGTCATAAAATCCATAGTTACAACTATACATGCACAGTTCCTATTTCTTTCTTTAGGAATATGTATAAATGGTAATTCATTTTATCAAATGTTTACCAAATCAATATCATTTCAAAACTTTCTTTAGAAACTTTATTTCCTTTCTTCCATCCAGGAAAAATACATATTTAAAATCAAGTTTTATTAACATAAAACTGCTTTTCTTTTCATATCCTCCCATTTTCCTTCTTCCATCCGGAAAATGTATTTAAATCCCCATTTCCCTTCTTCCATCCGAAAAATGTAAGTAAATCCATTTTATTATCATAAAATGCTTTAACATCAATAAAGTCCCACATTATTAAGAATAGTTATATTCACATACATATAACGATTCTAAGACCGTCCCTCCGGGTTTCCCCACTGGACGCTCCCCTAAATGACTATCATCTTCCAGGGCCTATCAAGTAAGACAACCTGGGATCATACCGAAACATCGGGAAGAGACCATACCCATGCGAGTGAGTCATAACCACACCCAAAATTACCTTACTAGCGCAGAACAAATATACAATAACCGGTCATATTGCCAAAGGACTATATTCACCTTGCATTCATTAGTCAGGGGACATCACCTTAACGCGCACAACTTCCCTTATGATAGCGATTTAGAGAGGTTTGTAATCATAAACTAACATTTATGAAAATAATTTTTCCGTTTTGAAATCATTCACTTTTACATTCTCAAAAATCATTTGTACTTATTCATCTAGTACCACATTTTTGAATATGTCTTTCTTATTCTTAGTGTCGTATTGTATTAATGATCTAAGACCCGAAGGGCCATTATCCTCAAACTAGTCTCCAAGAGTTCAACACAATATCCTCAGTCACCAAAGTGAGTCTCCCTCAATACTTGTCTCCCAAAAGTCTCAACCTTCACATTTTATCTCCAATTTATTTTTAGGTTAACTTACAATATCATTCGGACATTAAACTATACAAACTAGCCCTCAGGGTAAGCCCAATTATCCCCTTATTATCCTAGGACATTTGCTTACCCAAAACAACCCTCTAGGACTCTTCATTACTTCCTAAAGGAAGGTTCCTAAACCTCGAACCAAAATGAAAAGGGCTAAAACAAAACTAGAAAAATCTCATAAAAACAGGGTCGGTCGATCGATCGAACCTTGGCTAGCGATCGATCGATCCTGGCGGACAGCTTCTTCTTCGAGAAGATGTTTCGGCCATTAACGAAACCTCCAAGCTTTTATTCGTTAATCCACCCACATACAACAAATTAAATCAAAGATCAAGGCATTGAACAACAAAAAACCCCAAAACCCAAAAATGGTTTACATCTCCAAAAACTAACTATACATGCAAATTATCACATTAAATCAATATCTAGCAAGTAAGAAACTTGCCTCAAGTTTGTAGGCTCAGATTCTCTTGCGGTAGCAACGAATTCCGTCTCAAATCTCCATTTTTCTCTCTTTCTCCCCATTTCTCCCAACTCTCTTTTATCTCTCTCTCTCTCTTGGTGTCTAACATAAGAATGAGGGAATAAAAGGGTTAGGGAGACTTAACCGGTTATAAAACATAAATTCCCCTCTTTTAATTTCTAGCACACCAATAAAATGACTCGTATCCACATAATTGAGTCATAACCTATTAAAAGTGCTCGAAACTCAAAAATACAACTTGACACTTATTTTGACTATCTCGACTATTCTAAAAACAACCACACACCCTATTTTGGCATTCGGAGTAACGTGAACTATTTTTATGTTCCAAATTCATTTTAATTTATTAATTAGGCTCTGATTTAAATATGAGTCATAACCATCGCTTTACATATAACGACGCAATAAAACACAATATAATGCTATTTACCTCCTCATATCAGTAAATAGGTAAAACATAGTAAATATTACCCCTTAATATTACGGGAAATAATATTTACTCCAACTTCCTCTATTTTATATAATTTGCCCATTGGGAAAAATAATATAAAATAGTCGCTCAAAAGCCTGGGTTGTTACAGGGAGCTGAGCTGGCGACTGTCCATTAGTAGGTGGGGCATGCAGAGAATGCTAATATTCTCATGGGATCGAGACAGACTCGAGAGCGAGTATATGTACTAACCCATAATTTTTGGGACTGAAAAATTAAAATTTTGGGAGAAATAAAATATATTTAAATTGGATAATTTTAGAATTTGGAAATTGGGGCCCAAAAATTGAGAATGTTATAAAGTATTTCGGATGACGATTCTGAGTGAGCTATTGATTCCGGAGGGGTCGAGATAGTAAAAATGACTGTCTTTGGGAATTATTTCGGTTTTGAAACATTTTTAAGTTAGTTTGACTCGAATTGGAGTAAACGAGTCATTTAAAGTGCGTATTATCATTTAAAATTGGGATTTATGTTTTAAAGGCTTAAGAGGCTTATGGATCAGCCCATCTCATTTGTGAGAAATAGAGAAAGAGAAAGAGAGAGAGAGAATTAGAAAGGAAGAAGAGAGAGGAAAAAACTTGGAGATTTCTGGCCAATACGCGATCTCGAGGACGATTTAACCCCTACAATTTCGAGGAAAGTGTTTAATCTTTCTAAATAATTCATATGTGTATTTGATTTCATGAATTGTGGGGAAAAATATGGATTTTGGGTATAAATATCAAAACCTATATTTTGTGGAATAAATCTTGCATTTGATTTTTATAAATGGATTTGAGGTTGTATTAAGTGTAGGGATGATTTGTATAATGACTTTTATGTTAGAAAATATGTTGGGGTTGAAGATTGAGGCTAGGAAGATGATTAAATTAATTTTTGGGAAATTTAGGTTTTGGAGAGAAATGACCATTTCGTAGCCTACTGAACAGGCCGAATCAATTCGGCCCCCTACCGAATCGATTCGGAATGTTGCAAGCATACAGGGCTTTATGACCGAATCGATTCGAACCCAAGGAGAATTGATTCGGCTTAAGACGGACTTATAGGTCCTTTGGACCGAATCGATACGCATAAGGGGCGAATCGATTCACCCTTGAGACCAAATCGATTCGGACCAGACCGAATTGATTCGGAAACAGGGATGTTTTGATGGATTTTTCTAGAAGGAGTTTTACTCCATTTCTGTTGGGTTTCTCGATTGGAATATATATATATATATATGATGCGAAGGTTACGTTTTGGAGATTTATTGAGGGTCTTTCACATGTTATGATTGCGGGGACTTATTGAAGTAGTTTGGTAATATATATATGGATTGGACTTGATTGTATCGATATAGTGGGAATTTCATTAGGGATGGAGTCCCATTTACAGTTTATAGAGTGAGTTAACATAGGATGTAAGGTTAAATACTTTTCGAGGAAGTTGCAAAAACATGGCGAGAGATTTTTATGCCGACTTTGGTGTCGAATCCTTCAAGCGATAGGATTTTATTTAGATATTATGGGAAGACCAATGAGAGACAGGTCGAATATCCTTAGCGACGATGAATTTGGGGATTTAATCAAAGAAGCGGTATTGTTAAGGGTTCAATTGAGTAAATGAATCGAGATCTTTGTTTGAAAGGATTAAACAGATTATCGATTTTTAGTGAGATGTATATTTATAGTCGGAGAAATTATTATCTATCAGTGGGCATACGGATATACAAGGTGTGTATAGGGATGAATACATGTAGTGACAATTATTGTGCAACACAAATAGATAAGAGACAAGCAATCACCAAGCAAGAATAAGGAAGGTAAAACGGCAGTCACACAACAAAGGATGTACGTGGTTTAGTAAAGATGTGCCTACGTCCACGGTGGTGCAATCAGTGTTATTTCTATATACTCCGGAGAGTGGTAACAGAGAATACAACTTGTCCTTTGCCCTGGACCTAGGGATTATTATATACATGTTCGTTCTGGTGAGTGGGGGTGTGGGATTCCTCCATGTTTCCCATCTCCTCTTAGGGTGCCCCTTAATGGGAACATGGGAAGAGATTAGATCATAATCGGTTTAAGGTATAAGGGGCCTGGACTTTGGGCCGATACAAGTGGGCTACTCGTCCAGGCCCATCATTCTAGTTTCATGCTCCCACAATTACCCCTAAGTTTGTTGAGCCATGCTTTGGGCTTAATAAAATTAAACGATTTGTCATAATGGCTGAGTTGTGTATCATGCAAATTTTCCCAAAATTTGAGGACTGATTCTGGCGGCACCCGCTTTGTGGTCTGTGCACTATGATTAGAAACACTTCAAGGTTTTATTTAGATCATCCACTTTTCGACCGTCGTTTCAACTTTCTCAGCATTCCTTCATTTCCTGTGAGCTCTAGCGATTCATATTCTCTTCTCTCAGTCTCCATTTTCATTGCTTATTATTTGAGCTCGTGATTCTTCATCGTTCGAGTCAAACTTCCATCTTGTAAGTCTCCTGTGCCTTTTCTTTATACTTTCTCTTTGAATTTGTAGTTTTCTAAGGTTTTTCAATGGCAAAGATTGGGAATAGGTCGGTCTCCGAATTTAGGAAGTTTTATAACATCCCAGAGTGGGTAGATATTGAGTGTTGCGCTTCTCCCCCTAGAAACGTTAGAGAGATAGAGGATACCCATTGGCTCCATGTTTTGTTGCTTTCCCAAGGGGGACTCACTTTTCCTCCCAACTATCTGTTCTTGCACTTCTTTGGCTATTTCAATATTGTTCTTGCACAGTGCTCACCCAATGTGTGGAAGATAATTAATGGCATCCATAGAATAAATCAATTATATGGTACCAAGTTAGGGCTTGCTGAGGTCTGCTTTTACTACTCTTTTTCTCAGACTAGGTCTGGTGTCCTCTACCTCAAAGCCAGGAGTCCTTATAGGGTATTGGTAGTAAACCTACCTGATTCCCATAAGGACTATTGGCAAGAGGGCTTCCTTGATAGAAATTGGCAGTTTTTTCCCCAGTTTGAAGGGTCGAGGTCTGATAGGTTCTCTGTTCCCTTTTATGGGGAAGAATACATAGGTAGACTTTGCTCTGTTTTTTTAATTTTTGTTGACTTGTGATCTTTCTATTTTTTCTCTATTTTTTCTTCAGCGAGGTCGAAGAATTTGGAACCTGCTCTCAGCGAGGTTCGTCTCTCTGAATTGGTCAAGGCCTAGAATATCAGGGAGCCCTTGGCTGACGGCGAACATCCCTGGTCTGCTACTTTTTTGCTCGAATATAAGAACATTGGTTCCAATTTTATAGCGAAGCCGGTGGACAGTATCCCTGAGTTTGATACTTCCGAAGAGACTGCTGCGGATCCTATTCAGTTGGACGAGGAGGATAGCAGCTCTGAAAGTGATACCGCAAGTGGTGCTGGAGGAATTTTGGGTGAAGGGAGCTCCAGTAGTAGCGGCTCTTCTGATTCGGGGGAGGTTTCTGAAGTTCGAGGGTCGTCGAGCACATCTAGTAGTTTGAGCGAGGAGATGGTTCCTCCAAGGAAGAATTTAATTCAGGATGATGATGATGATTATCACGTGCTCCTCGCTCAGAGGTCGAAGAAGCAGAAGTCTAGCTCTAGGGTCGTGACTACTAGTTCTCGGTCGTCTGCTCAGGAGAAGGAGAAGAAGAGGAAAGAAGAAGAGCAAGTGAAAGAGAGAGATATATATATATAGAGAGAGAGAGAGAGAGAGAGAGAGAAAGAGGAGGAGAAAAAGAAGTTGGAGGAGAGAAGAAGAAGAAGAAGAAGAAGAAGAAGAAGAAGAAGAAGAAGAAAAGGAAGATAGAGGAGAGGAGAAGAACGAAGAGGGAGAAGGAGGAAGAGAGGAGGAAGATGGAGGCAAGGATGAAGGCTGGGCAAGCCTTAGTCCCGGTGTCTGCACTGCCTGAGGGGGCTTCTGTTGCAATTTCACCTCAGTTGGCCCCTGCGCTGCTCGAGAGAGCAGTTCTTCCTCCTGATCGCCAAAAGGCGATGGGGTCTGATGAACTGGCCTTATAAGCTACCTAGAGGCTATCCCTGGTAAAACTATTTCTTTTCTCTAATGTTTTAATGAATTCCATCATTTCCTCCTTCTAATGTTTTCTTCTTCTTGCAGTTTGTGACCGACTTTGCCGTGCTCTATCGTTCTCGCGATGAGCTGGTAAAGAGAAATGGTGAGCTGGAGCAACAAATAAAGCCTTGAGGTTGAGGGGTACAGAGATCGAGGCTAGTTTTAAAATGATTGATGCTCCTCGAATATCATTTGATCTGGCTCTTGTTACTGTCAACCGGGAGAAGGAGGCAGCAGTTAAAGAGTTGAAAGAGCTACGACAAGCATACGACCTGGTTTGCTCGAGCAAGCTGGCTATCACGAAAGAGAACAGAGTGCTATCCGAAGAGCTGAAGAAGAAGGAGTCTGAGGCGGTCACTGTCAAGGAAGACTCATATAATTCTGGTTGGGCTGCAGCATACGAGGATGCTACGGTTCAGATAGGCTATATTAGTCATTTGAACTTCAAGAAGGGCTGGAATAAGGCCCTTTTAGCTGTCGGAGCGGAGGTTGCATCTCCTCTATTTGATGAACACGATCCAGGGCCGAGGCCAGTTATAGATGAAGCCCTTGCCCCTGCTGTCGAAGGTGCTAACCCTGTTTCCCAAATAACCCCTGCTGACGTTCCCCTCGTTGTGGCGACAGAGGTTACCCCTGGTGAGGACGATTGCTAGTTATTTTTTCTCTTCTAGGACTGCTTTGTACTTCTGCTTTTTCTGTTTGTGAATTTTCTTTTTACTGCTCGATGTACTTTTAACCCTTATCAATGAAAAGGTTTCTTTTTCTCAGTGCACTGATTGGTCTTTTTCTCTCCCATCCCCTTTTATTTCTTGTAGTTGATTGATGTTGATGATTATATCCCCGCCACATCTCAATTGGGCAGGACCCTTGGTCCCAATATGAGCCCTCAGGTTCGCCAAGCCTTTGTTAAGTTGTGCAAATCCCTTACATCGAGGAATCAGAAGTATAAAGATCAGTCTGAGCTCGTAGCCAAATTGAAGGACAGGCTTCAAGAGTTAGAGGAAGTTGGTGCTTTAGTTCAAAATGAGGTGAATACGTTGAGGGCGAGGCTCATGGATGCCTCTGAGATCAATCAGGTCGGGGAGGTTCTTCAGCAAGAAAATGAAGCTTTAAGGAGAGAGCTCTTGCGTCTTAGGGAGCACGTGCCGAGCATCGCTCCTGCAGTGTTGCGAGGATCTTCATTAATGCAAGCTAGGGATGGCTCGAGCGATGTTCCCCCTGTGCTGCGAGGTTCTTCATCGACGCGAGCTAGGGCTGGCTCGAGCGACGTTCCCCCTGTGCTGCATGATTCCACTGGTCCATTCGTTTTGTGAGCTGGAAGGAGCACTAGGCGTTCAAATAGAGAAATGGAAGAGCTTTGCGGTGACGTCCAGCGAGCATATGTGATTGCCGCCGAGCTCCAAAGGGACGTTACTCAGCTGCGGCATCTGTTTAAAAAAGGACCTCGACGAGTATGGGCCGATGGTTATGACCAGGGTTGGCTGGATGCTCCAACGAGGCTGGTAGAATTTGAGGAGCTCGCCTTCATTAGGGGGTGGTTGAGTGCTTTGAAGTAGATGCAGGTTCCAAGGAACTCTATGCTCTGGTATCGCCACGAAATATCTCATTCCAATCAGATGCCCAATCCCTTTCGGAGAGATGATCAATGGATACCCATCGATGCTATCCCTTGGCAGCTATTGGAGTCAGATGCTAACGATGCCGAGGAAGAGTTGGTTCCTGCTCCTGATGATGGTCGAAGGGCTCAAGTGGCTGATTATCTCGTACAAAGGCCTCATCCCCATTGAGATTTTGCCAGTAGCTTCTCTATGTATTTTGTGTTGTAGTGATGTTAAGTCAATGTTTTGGGCGAGCTCGCCGACTAAACATGTATTGTACTTGTTGTGAATATGGTGGATTAATATAAAATTTATGTTTTGGGCTATTTTAGCCGACTAAACAAGTGTATTATATTTTCCATATTCTTGCTCCTTTATGATCTCTAAATTTGCATTATCACGCAAGTGTCGTTTCAGTCCAGTATAACATCGAGATACCATTGTGCGCCACTTTACCTTTTAGGTCGTGTCGTCACACTCCCTTAGGCCTATGTGCGACAATTGGCGAGGACACACCTGGTATTGGATGTTCTACCCGATCAGTATTTTATTTAACCAAAAATGGTTTGGTGGCTAGTTTAAATTTGGCCATATTGCCTAAGGGTCCCCTGTAGGGTTTCATATATTTCCAGGGGCCATGCTAAGAGGTTTTTTGTGTTTCATAACGAAAATCTGAGGAGGGGTATTTCCCTGCTATAGTGCAATGATCAGCGTGTCTTTTACTTGGAAAGGATGTGTGAGTTGTATAGTCTAAATCCTACTAGTTAACTGATACTTTGTAGAATGCAACTACTAAATAAATTTTATTAATACGTTTCAGTTTCATGAGTACAATGCAAAAGAAGGATCTAAAAATAGAATTTCTTAAGATTGGCCGCATTCCATGCTCGAGGTATATATCTGCCTTCCAGCATTTGTAAGTGATATGCGCCTTGCAGATTATCTCTTGTTATCTTGAAGGGTCCTTCCCAGTTTGGTCCTAGCTTACCATCTGATGACTTCACTGTGTTGCCCAGGACATTCCTTAGGACATAGTCTCCCACTCGAAATGTCCTTGGGTTGACCTTCTTGTTATAGTGCCTCGCGAGCTGTTGCTGATAGCTCGCTAGTTTTACTAGGGCTAGATCTCGGTGCTCGTCGGCTAGGTCGAGTTCGGCGAGCAATGCTGTATCATTATGGCCCTGGTCGACAGGGATGGACCTCATAGTCGGCAAGCCTGCTTCTAACAGGATGACTGCTTCCATTCCATATGTCAGTGAAAATGGGGTTTCCCCTATTGCTCGTCGGGGAATGGTTCGGTAAGCCCATAGAACATGTGGTAATTCATTTACCCATGCGCCTTTAGCTCGCTCCAATCGCTTCTTTAACCCAGCGGTCACAGTTTCTTTAGAAGCCTCAGCTTGGCCATTGCTTTGAGGATAGGCCACCGAACTGAAATGGTGTTTGATTCCATGCTCGTCGTAAAAATTCTGAAAGGAGCCTCTCTTAAACTACGTTCCATTGTCGGTGATGACGGTTTTGGGGATGCCAAAATGAGTGATTATATTTCTCCATATGAATCTTATCATATCTGCATCTTGGATATTCGCTAAGGGTTCTACCTCGACCTATTTAGTAAAGTAATCAGTCGCGACCAGCAGATATTTCCGGTGGTGGTAGGAAGTGGTCCTACGATGTCCATCCCCCATTGGGCGAACGGCCGTGGGCTGGATAATGATTTTAGGTCGCTAGCAGGTTGGTGAACCATAAGGGCGTGAAGTTGGCATTTTACGCACTTACGTACGTACATTGCAGAGTCCATTTGCATATATGGCCACCAATAACCCTCTTTCATTGCTCGGAAAGCCAGAGATCTTCCTCCAATATGGCTTCCACAAATTCCTTCGTGAAGCTCATATAGGACTTGCTCGACATCTTTTGGGTGAACACATTGGAGGTAGGGACCGAAAAATGATTTCTTGTATAACCTGCCCACAAGAGATAAGTGAAATCGAGCAGCTTTGACTCTTATCTAGTGAGCAGCCTTCTTATCATCTGGAAGCGTGCCATCTTTCAAATAATCCCTTAGTGGGTCCATCCAGCTGGGTGCGAACTCAATTCGGAGCACTTGCTCCATGCTTGGTAGCTCGCTGTTGCGATCGATGCTCGAGTGAGCGAGGAAATCGATGGGGATTGTTCTTTTTAAGTCTGAATCGATTGCTGAGCTTAGGGCTACTAGGGCGTCAGCATGGCTGTTCTGTCCCCTGGGGAACTGCTGGAGCTTGACTTCCTCAAAGTCAGCCAATAGCTTCTTCGCTAAGACGAGGTAGGCTGCCATCCTTTCATCTTTTACAATGTAGTCCCCGCTGATCTGATTGAAGACTAACTGTGAGTCGCCAAACACTTGTAATTGCTTTGCTCCCAAAGCGTGTGCTTTCTGGAGGCCGGCTATCAGGGCCTCATATTCTGCTTCATTGTTAGAGGCTTCAAATCCAAGCATGATTCCCTGCTCGAGGATCGCATTTTCTGGAGTGATAAGTACGATGCCTACGCCTGCCCCCTTCGAATTGGAGGCTCCATCAATGAATAATATCCAGATTCCCTCCGTCGTGTGACTCTGTTCTTGTTTGGCTAGCTGTGTTGGGTCGCAAGGCCGTTCGCCTGTGAATTCGACTATGAAATTAGCAAGGATCTGCCCCTTGATTGCGTTCCTTGGTTGAAATTGGATATCAAATCGTCCGAGCTCGACTGACCATTTAGACAGTCTGCCTGAAAAATCCGCCTTTCTTAGGATTGCTTTAAGGGGGTGGGATGTAAGGACGATTATAGTATGGGCTTCGAAATAGTGCTTCTGCTTCCTCGAAGCCACTACTAGTGTAAAGGCGAGCTTCTCCAGTGGTAGGTACCTCTGCACGACTTCAAGCAGGGTTTTTCTCGCGTAGTAAATGGGGTGCTGGATTCCTGCAACTTCGCACATTAATGCAGAGCTGACAGTGTGGTTTTAAACGGAGAGGTACAGGTACAAAGAATCTGTTCACTGTGGTATGACGAGCAATGGTGGATAGCTTAAGTAAGCTTTGAGCTCGACCAATGCCTGCGTGCAATCTGGGTTCCACTCTACCGTTTTGTTCCCCCTTTGAAACTGGAAGAAAAGTTTGCATTTCTTGGAGGATTTAGAGATAAAGGGATTTAAGGCAGCGGGCATACCAGTGAGCTTTTTTACGTCCCGTATTGTTCGAGGAGGTTGTACCCTGTTAATCGTATCGATCTGGTCTGGCTTAGCCTTTATGCCTCTCTTACTGACCAAGTACCCAAGAAATTTTCCTGACTGGACACCGAATGAACACTTGCTCGCGTTAAGTTTCATTCGGTATTTCCTGAGGATTTCAAAGGTGTTTGACAGGTCTGAGAGTTGGTCTTCTTTCTTCTTGCTTTTAACGAGCATGTCATCGATGTAGACCTCCATGGTGTCTCCCATCCGATTCTTAAACATCTTGGTGACTAGCCGCTGGTAGGTTGCCCCTGCGTTTTTTAGCCCAAAAGGCATGACTTTGTAGCGGTATAGCCCAACTGTGGTGATAAATGTTGTTTTGTCTTGGTCTGGGGCATATAAAGGGATCTGATGATATCCTGAGTATGCATCCAGAAAACTCATTCGCTCGTGAGCTGCAGTGGCATCCACCAGTTGGTCAATTTTTGGAAGGGGAAACTGTCTTTAGGGAATGCTCTGTTGAGGTCAGTGAAGTCGATGCAAACTCTCCACTTCCCGTTGCTTTTTGGAACTACTACTGGGTTGGATAACCACTCGGGGAATCGTACCTCCCGTATGGATCCTGCATCCAGTAGTTTTTCTACCTCTTTTTCCACGTCTTTTTCTTTCTCGGGTGCAGTTCGTCGTGCCTTCTGCGTGATTGGTTTGAAGGTGGGATTGACATACAATTGATGACAAACCATACTAGGATCAATTCCAGGCATCTCGTATGGTTCCCATGTGAAAACATCTACGTTGCGTCTCAGCAAAGTTGTCAATTCCTTCTGTTCTTGGTCGGTGAGAGAGGCACCAATCAAGAAAACTCTGTTACTGTCACTATCACCAGCTGTAACCTCAACCAGGTCTTCGATGACTCTTTTAGAGGGGAGGAGCCTAGTCTCCTCTACTCTAGGTCTTTCGTACTTTAATTGCTATTTAGAAGGTGTCAGACCTTCTTATTCTTCAACTTTATCGCTGGGCTGATCGGCCTTCTTCTCTGGACTTGGTCGGATGGCTTCTATGAAACACCTTCTTACCATCGCTTGATCACCGTGAATATCCATTACTCCTCACTCGGTTACATACTTGAGTTTCTGATGGTAGGTCAAGGAGACTGCCTTCATCGTATGGAGCCATCCCCTGCCGAGGATGGCTTGGTATGGCGAGTCGATGTCGACCACCAAAAATTCAATCATCTTGGAGATGTTTCCCGCGCATACTGGCAGCACAATCTTTCCCAGGGGCATAGTTATTTTTCCAGCGAAGCCAACTAAAGGGACGGTAGCTTCCTTTAGGTCAACGACACTTAACTTCAATTTTCTGAATAGGTCGAGATACATTACCTCAGATGAGATTCCTTGGTTGACGAGCAATTTATCGACATCAAAGTTAGCTATTCTGAGGGTAATGATCAAGGCATCGTGATGTGGGGTTCTTACTCCCACCAGATCTTCATCTGTGAAAACAATATGCTTATTATAGTTGACGTCGTCTGCTCGTCGACGCTTTCCTGACTGTGACTTTACTGGATCGATCTGAAAAACTTGCATCACCGCTGCAAGTTTCTTCATCTCCATTTGATCTGAATTTCCTTGGATCTACTAGGCATCAGATGCCCCATGAATTACCGCGAACTCATTTCCAGCGTCATCTTCGAGCACGTTGTCAGGTCTCGCCTCTCTATTGACAGCCACTTTCTCTGCCTTTTTCTCCACAAACTCGTTCAAATGCCCGGATTGGGCTAGCTCCTCTAGGTGAGATTTAAGATCTTTGCAATGCTCAGTCTTATGTCCTCCCTCTTTGTGAAAAGCGCATCTCAGCGCATTGTTCCTCTTCGAGGGATCTCCTCCCATCTTCCTGGGCCATTTGATGAATGGCTCGTCTTTGATTTTTGCGAGAATTTCGTAAATTGGTTCTTTGAAGACGGTGTTGATCACCTGGAATGCTTTCGACACATCATTATTACCTCCATTTTTGGAGCCATTTTTGCCCCCGTTCTTTCCTCCTTTCTTTTGATTCTCAGTTTTATCACTGCCCTTGGCAGTGAGTTTAGCTCGGCCGTTTTCCCTTGTGCTGAGGCGGGTCATATCTTCCACTTTGGCATACTTCTCGATGCAGGCCATTAGGTCGTTGATGGTCATGGCCTATTTCTTTGTCAGGGATTGATACAGATGAGAAGAGCGGGGTAGCCCAATTTTGAAAGAAGCCACTGCCACTTGTTCCGAACAATCCTCGACCTCGTTGAACAATTCCCAGTACCTCTTCGCGTCTCTTGGAGTGTCTCTTGGGGTGCCTTCTTCATTATCAACAGAGCATCCATTATTTTGGGATGGGAGCTGCTAGTGATGAATCGGGCAGTAAAGAGCTCGACCAAGGATTTGAAACTTCTGATGGACCGGTGGGGGAGCCTTTCGAACCATTTCTGCACCACATCATGCAGGCTCGAGGGGAAAATTCGGCACATTAGTGCGTCTCGGTGGTTCCATAGGGTCATGGCCTGCCGGTACTGCCTGACGTGATTAATGGGATCAGTCTTACCGTTATAAATTTTAAACCTTGGAATGGCGAACTTCTTGGGGGCTTCCTCTTCTTCGATTTCCCTCGAGCAAGGTGATTTCATCTGAGTTTTGAGAGCTCGCCTAGCGAGTTCTCGGGTCGATCTGGTACCGTGATGGGCAGGATATTGGTCCATCTCTCGTCGGACCAGATTTTGTATGTTCTCATTGCTGCGATCTGGGCCATGGTAATGGCGAGCTTGTCATAGCTGCTCACGCAAGCCGTCTTCTGACTCGGTTCCCTCAACCTTTTGGGATCCTCGCCTGGGGCTCCTTCCTCGATTGCAAGACTTGCTCGCCTGAGGGCTAGGAGTGCGGTACGGACGTCTCCTGGTATCACGATGGAGCTCTTTCTCCAATCTTTCTAATCTTCTTTTAAGGCGATCATTCTTGGCCTCGTGTCTACGAGAGGACTCCCTTTTCTCGTGGAGCCTTGCCTCATATGCATAAATCAGCCTGGATATCTGCGTGGACCTTGCTGTTCCTTGGCTTTCTTATGAGGCTGGCCTTTCTAAGCGAGCCCTCTGACTTGAACGTCGAACTTCAGATCTAATCCTGCGAGGAACAAGTGATTCTTGAATATCCCCTGCCTGGGGAGCATTGCTACTGTGATCGGACATTTTAAACTCCTTTTTTTGGTATGGGCTTTCTCAGGGAAGATAAACGTTCCCACAGACGGCGCCAATTGTAGTGATAATTATTGTGCAACACAAAAAGGATAAGAGACAAGCAATCACCAAGCAAGAATAAGGAAGGTAAAACGGCAGTCACATAACAAAGGATGTACGTGGTTCAGCAAAGATGTGCCTACGTCCACGGTGGTGCAATCAGTGTTATTTCTATATACTCCGGAGAGTGGTTACAGAGAATACAACTTATCCTTTGCCCTGGACCTAGGGTTTGTTGTATACATGTTCGTTCTGGTGAGTGGGGGTGTGGGGTTCCTCCATGTTTCCCATCTCCTCTTAGGGTCCCCCTTAATGGAAATGTGGGAAGAGATTAGATCATAATCGGTTTAAGGTATAAGGGGCCTGGACTTTGGGCCGCTACAAGTGGGCTACTCGTCCAGGCCCATCATTCTAGTTTCATGTACCCACAATACATATGTTCGATATTTAGATAATATCTTTAATGTTGGACATATTGGAAGAATATTCATATCATAGGTGAATTTGATGTATATGTTTCAAGTGAGGGACTGCATAAGGGAAATGCTTTGGGTAGGTATGCGCTATAACAAGGGTGAATATTATGAGAGTTGTATATATATCGCCAGCTTCTTTTACTTTATGAGTAATGATTGAAGATAGGGTATACATATATATATATATATATATATATATATATATATATATATATATATATATATATATATATATATTTGAATGGGTATATATATGGTGTAATGTATATCTCTTGTGTAATGATTTATACATATGATGTGATTGCATGTATATATATTTGTGGTGTGAATGATATATATACTTATTATGTGAGCATACCCGGCACATGCTATCATGGGAAGTTGCGCAATGTGGGTGAGGCCCCTGGCTTGAGGAGCAAGGTGCGTATAGTCCTAGGTCATAGTCATCCATTATTATTTCTGTGATTTTATTTTTGGGGTGAGAAGTCTTGGGTATGATTCGTTCTCACTTTTCGGTTAGGAACTACGACCACTTCCCATACGTTAGGATTGATTTTGTTACCATGGCAATGTGATAATAGTCCGATAGGTGGTAACCCGGGAGAAAGTGAGTAATTCCTGGAAGATGATAGCATGGTGTAGTATTTTGTATCCTATAATCATTTATGTTATGAGTATTACAAAGTGTGCTTTATGTGTGTTATGTATATGCGGTTATAGGATTGAATGATTAGGTATAAATATATATATATATATATATATATATATAGGTGAAGGTGATATGAATTTTCTAAGATGTACATCTCATGTGATTTCGGTGTACTAGTTTATCAGGGTTGAAAGATCATACTTAGAGACAATTGCGGATATATCGACCAAGGATTTAAAGAGAGATTCTAATTGTGTACTTAGAGATAGTATTCAATAATTAAGTAGTTGAAGTTATAGGATATGTGTGGTGGACATAATGGATCCCTACGATCAACATTGTCAAGGAGTAGTGTATCAGGGGGGTTCCTTGTTTGGATTTCGCGTTGCGAGACGTCCCAACCACGAAACGCCTCGTAATGTTGGGAGTAGGGAGATATTTTGTCCTTAGTACTTGTGTGTATGTTGTTTAGTGATAGAAGTTTTAAAAAAATGTAGGATGGAGTGTTTGCTTATTTTATCGTCAAGGACTTGCTTAAGTTATATATATTAAATTGGAAGAACTCTAATAAGGTACTTATGTGTGCGCTTATATAATTTATACATATACATATAGTTTGGGTGTAAACGTAAGGTATGATAAGATCGTAAGATTTTTGGATTAACCTTATAAGATATCGGGTAGATACACTTAAGTTTATGTACATACGTATAGGTGCGCACTTTAATTGAGGGGTGAGTTTGGGAGTTTCAAGGGAGTGCGACTCCACTTTATTTGTTAAATTGTGCATTTATAATTATTATGCACTGTTATGCACTTTCTATAAACATTTTTACACCTCGAGCTCTGACCCGTTTATTCTCTCCCTTGCTATATATGTATATATTGTACTACGGGTGTCCCACCATAAGGATACCAATGATGCTATTATATCCTGTGTCTTGGGAGCTGTAACAGATGCAGACTGTTGCGGGATTTGGTTATAGTCGTTTCATACCATTTGTAAATCTAGATAGGATTCATTTCGGTGTATCAGGTCTATACTCTAAAGTTACTTTTAGCATTTTTATACCTCTCTCTCCTCTAAATTGTTGTATTATCTATTACCCGACAGCATATTCGGGTATAATTCTTTTATTCGCACTAGTTACATTTTTATGAGTACATCCTTTTGTGGTTGTGCATGAGTGAATTTCTTTTTTATCTTACTTGTTAGTTATTTTAGTGTTGGCATGATGTTCTTAATATGTTTTTAAATTTTTTTGGTATCCGCTTCTTATGGTATTGGGTAGCTAGCAGATGTTATTTTAGTATCGACAGTTGATGCTAAGAATGATCCATTTGAGATTCCTGATTTAATTTAGTATAGGGTTGGCCACCCGTTATTATTTTAAGTGGGTTGTCATAGTATACCCATAGAACGAGGAAATAGGAACTCGGGTTCTTCAGGAATTTGGACCCTATTTCTCTATATATCATGGATCTAGGTTTGAAGGGTGTCAATTTCGGCACTGAGGTTGACTAGGACTACCATTAGATCAGGATTCACGTTCGGTGATTGGTTGGCATTTTTATGAAGAACTGATGAAGGTAGGTTTCGGACTTGGATGAAATAGCATAGGAATTGGCGGAGCTTAGGGGTGGTTTGGCGAAAGACCGAAACCAATAGGGAGCAAAGCCAAGAATCGAGTATGCGATCGACCTCAGGAGGGAAAAGTGGTTTCAATTTATTTTTGAAAGAGGGAAAAAAGGATGTTTGTGGTATTTTTGAAGAAGAGGAAAAATGTATTTGGTGTATTTGATAAAAAGAGGAAAAATATTTATGGTATTTTGATTTTTTAGGGAAAAATGGAGGAAGCAATTAGAGGTGAATCTTAGCATGATCATTATTATATTTTCACTTGTATTAAGTTTGCGTAAATGAAAAAAATAAATATCGAACATGATTCGAGCACGGGAAAATTAGGTTTGAAAGAATATAAGACATGGTTTGACTTGTTTTTAGGCTCATGGATAGGGAGATGAAATAACGCAAAATTTGGATGGCGTGTCGACCCTGTATTTCGACAGAGTTTTGTGTAGAAACTGACAAACTAAATTTGAGTGCCCTAGGTTTGAATCCTATATGAGGTTTATGTAGTTTGTAGGGCTAGTGGTAGGGTTTCCCCCTTCGTCATGACTTCCATGATATGCTTCTTTCTTTTGAGGGTAATCGGTATGTGTGGACAAGCCATTTGATATACCCGAGTGTACGTGAATTGCCTCACTATATACCTCATGAGGACTGTATGTATGAGACCTATTTTAATATACTCGATGTACGTGAATGAGTTCCCTACTATATACCTCCCATTTTGAATTCGGTCAAGTCGTACAATGCAGGAGGAACCATTTTATATACGTCGAAGGTACTAGGACAATGGAAGGTGAGAGTCATATTGCTTAGGCTAACTGCGACCTGTCGGACCAGCGCTCATCGAAAAATGACCCCTTAGTATGGAATAAAATTATGGTCAATACAACAATTATCTTGGTGATGTAGTGTGCAAAATCATGATTCTTAATTAGTATATTATGAAGATAGTCTTTTATGATGAGTGAAAGAGGCATTATACTAATGGGAAAGAATGTACAAGTATCAAGAAAAGTAAATCTAGCATGGAGTATGAAGACTACACGAAGCATGGATACGTGTGAGTGATATGTTAATATCTACAAGTGAGTGTGTGGTAATGAGCATAAGCATAGATCAAGTACAAGTGGCGTGTGATATGTGAAAGTGAGCATGGATATATACAAGTGTGATAAGTGGAGGTGTGTGCTAGTGGGACCTACGGATGGCTATTCTAAGTGGTGTGTAAGGCATGCAGGTATCAGTAATCCTACATACAAGTGTAAGTAGTGTGAGGTGTACATGGAGGGTATTTACAAGTGTGTGAAGTGAAAAGTGGGTGATAAGTGATATAAACATGATGTGTATATATATGTAAGAAGTAATGAGGAAAATGGGAACATACAGGTAGGTGCATATACACACATGAAGATCATCCCTAGGAGTGTTATCAAGATAGTAATCAAAATGTAATATATGTGTTCGTCGGGTCACCGATCTTTTATAGAAGGACGATGGTATACGTTGGGAAAAACATAAGCATGAATCACAAATGTAATATATGAAAAAAGTAATATATGAAAAAAAATAGGAAAGGAGGAATCGAATTTCAGATTTTACATGTGACACCTACGTAGCCTAAAAAGGCATCAAAGTTCACGTAGTTCGCATACAACATGGGGATGAATTTATCCTATATATCCAACCGGGGACTTTCTTATATGTGTGTGTGTAGAAAAAGGATGTCTTAATGTGAAAAAATGTAGTGAGAAATCCCTGTTTGGAATTTACAAGAGAACCTTTTTTTTTTCTTATTTTTGGGTTTTTTAATAGAAAATATAGTACGTGCAATACTACTAATAAAACGTTGGATATTAATACGTGTGATCTAACAAAGATGAAATGCTAAGATAAGAATTAATTAGCTGATGCAAAAATAAGAGAATTTTAAGAACGAGTGAAAGGATTGGACCTTCTTTAGAAGCTTTAAGGTTGATCTTGAATGTTGAAAGGTTGCCCTTATAAGTGGATGAAGGTGATAGGAGGAGATAGAAGGGAATTTGCCAAATTGGGTGAGGAAAGGATGGAAGTGTAGGGTGTGGGAGATGTTTTAGTATGGAACCATGCTAACTTTGAGAGAATGTTGTTGAGATCGCTGAGAGAGATGTTTCTAAGGTGTCTTTCAAAGTGTTCTCATGTTCCCCTTATATAGGTCAATAGGGTGTCGATCGACATTTTTCTTGACCTACCTATTGACAGGAAACCCCATATATAATGTCGATAGGGAGGGAAATGGGTTTTCCATTCGACAGTCACAGAGATTTTTCAGAAAAATAATCGTAAAACGCAATCCATAAGTCTGGATCGCGCACAGAATGAACCTTTGGTAAGGGTATTCAAAGCTCTTTAAGAATCCATTTGACCGCTCCAGGGTTCTAGAATTAACTATGCTCAAACGAACCTCGAAAGCACTCGACGATCTTTTGGACAAGACAAAAATAAGTCATTCGTTCGAACTGTAAGATCGATTCGCGCATGGGGAAAATCGTTAGAAAGGTTATAAAGGTCCCTTCAATGTTCCAAAGAGATTCACCCGATTTGAAGAGTCTACCTTTGTCAAACGGGGATCAAAAGTGCCAAATTCCCCTTCAAAGTAAAATAGGTCGTTCGTCCGTACCATAAGGCTAATTTGTGCATGGGGTGGATCATTAGAAAGAGTATTCAGATCCCTTCAAAGATTCATCCAGTTTCATTTGTGTTGAAGAGTTGACGGGAATCAAATGGATCTCGGGAGTGCCCAAAGGCCTCCAAACCAATTTTTTGAGGAAAATGATTCGTTCGTCCAAACCATAAGGCCAATTTTTGCACGGGGAAGAATGTTGGAAAAGGGATTTAGGGCCCTTTGAAGATCCAATGATCTTTCACCCAAGTAAGAGAGTTGATCATCAGTCAAACAAGGCTCGAAAGTTCTCGGTGGCCTCCAAATCAGTATTGGGAAATGACTTAGGTTTTATGATGAGGTAAAAGTGGTAAGGAACTAAAATATGATTAGGTCTTAGGGTTGTCCTAGAATGTGATGTCTACACCAGGTTATAAGGTTATAAGCAGGGGTCTGAGGTGCCTATAGTCCTTTTGAAAAAAAGGGGCATAAAATGCAAACCGTAAGTCCAAATTGTGCACGGACGGGTCCATTGGAAAGGGTATTAAGATTACTATCAAAACATATGGGGCCACTCCCAATTTCAAGATTTTACTAAAATCAAATAGGTCTCGAAAGTTAGACGAGGGTTCTCGGAGTAAAAAATGAGTTCTCGCAAATCGTAAGGCCGATTCGTGCATGGTATGGATCGTGGAAAGGATATTCAGATCCTTATGAGAGTGAAATGAGATTATCCTAAGTTGGAGAGTTATCCAAAGTCAAAAGGGGCTATAGAGCGTCCATGGTCTCTGAATTAGAGTTTGGTATAAGACCTAGGATCTTAGGGTGAGAGGAGGAGTGTTACGGACCTAAGGAGGTATTTAGAGGGTACTAGGATGGGGTGTCTACATTATGTGATATGTTTGTGCAATTATTCATGTGATACTTTTAAATTTAATGACCCACGTATAGTTAGGTATAGTTCTAAGCCAACCAAAAGACATTGGGTTGGTGTCAATCATATTCTTAAATATCTACGAGGAACGACTGACATGTTTTTTTTATTATCATTATAGTAGTTCTAAGTTAGTTGGTTATACATATTTTTGCATGTCTATCTGGTCCTCATACGGGTTAATCTTAGACAAAATGTATTTCTTAGTGGTAATACTATTATTTTTTGGTTTTTCACTAAACAAACTTTAGTAATGACTTCTTCTAGCCACTCTGAAATTTTAGCTAAGATCTTTAATTAAGCATATTCATAATTCTTGTCAATTGACTTTCATTACATATGTTCCTAGTTTCATCTATAAAGATAATGCAATGTATATCACAAAGAAGGACTCATTAAAGGAGACAAAACTAAACACATTCACCAAAGTTCTTCTTCACTCACGAGCTTCAAATGAAAAATGAGATTGAAGTCATGAATGTTCGTGCAAGTGACAACCAGGATGATCTTCTCATTAAGTTACTACCAAACACAACATTTTAAAAGTTTATTTATGAGACTGAAATGCGTCGACTCTACCAATAGAAAATTGAACATATCAATCAGGGGAGCATCTTATCAATGGGAAGATACAAGAACATATTGCTTGGCACATATGTGAATCGTACTATTTTTCCATTAACTAGATTTTTTTCACTTGATTTTCCTTGTAATGGTTTTAACGAGGCATCATTAAGTACGTTCAACACTGATTCAATGGTCATAAAAGTTGTACTTTTTTCCTTCACTTTGATTTTTTTTCCAATGGGTTTTCTCTAATAAAGTTTTAATGAGGCAACAGTCATTGAGTAGTAAAAATGGTGTACACCCAATGGGAGTGTTATTAATTTGTGTTTTTATCCTTTTTAAGTGGATGTCCACTCCTATTAGGACTTTACCAGCCTGTACTATAAATAAGGGGTCACCCCCATTATTGTTACATTAATTAATGAGAAACTCTTCCTCTATCTAAAACTCTCACTGTGCCCTATTTCTCTTAATACAAAAAAAGTTATGGTGGACAAAAAAACATTGTGTTATGTGCATTATTTTTGTATTTAGTTATAGTGTAAAGTAAAGATTTTATAATAATGTATACATTATTCATACCACAAAATGAGGAAAATAAAGTATTTGCATTCCATCCCACCTGTTATTATCATCTATATGGAATTGTTAGTCTAAAAATAAAAATATATGATACACAAAAAATGTTCATAGAAATTTAGATACTCCACTATAATAGTTATAGAATTTACAACAAGTTAAAACAAAAGAAATAAACGAAAAAAAAATAAATCATCGCCTAAAACATATTCTCCTATGAGAATAAACCTCAAAACACTATTTAATCCAAACTAACACTTCCAAGATAATTGAATATGTGATAATTTTGAGCTACAATATACAATACAACATGCAATTTAAAACTCATTTACCACAGGTCAGAGATACACAGTTACAACACATCTCCAAGAGTATCACATGTTTGGAAATACACAATTGATTATGCCTCTAATTAGGATTTATGACAAAGGTTTTAAAAGATCTTTTTGAATGGGGTGGGAAACACAATTAACCATTCCAATATAAATCTTTCACAAGAAATCGAACTTGAGTTGGTCTTAATATTAAAACCATCGCCATATTTTTGTAAAATTTGTAATTGCAAAGATCATGCATTGCAAAAAGGATGGCCATTGAAATATAGTTACTTCACAATGAAATATTTTTAATCCAAGTTTAAAAGTCAAAAACTAATAAAAAAACGATGAATATGTTCCATTGCCATTATTTTGATGATCAAATATTAACAAAATTGAAGAAAATCACACTTTACATATGTATGGAAAAAAGAGAGGGGAGTTAAAACTAAAATCTTCAATATATAGTGTCTGAGATCCAAGTGAAAATATATGCGAAAAAAAATGAAAATACTAATATCGATATTAATGAGCCATATCAATTTAAAATAGTAACATCAAATCAGATCCTAATAAGTTGTCATTAATACATCGGTTATTGTAAGAGTCTCACATGGGGTTCACTTAAAATATTAAAGATATCATCACTAACACATCACAGCATTTGATTGAAATAAAAGTTTGTGGTCGTCGAATAGATCGCTCATTGAAGAACATATCCCTTCTTAGAGCATCCACAATGGGGATGGTAGACTCCAAGAAAAATTATAAATTTACAAATTTACAAGACTGCAATGATGGGTTGTTGAAGTGGACGAATTCCGTAGAAGGATTTGCAAGGGTTCTCCAATTTTGAGGAACAGGTAGAGAATTTATAAAGATTTCCTACGAACTTTATTTGTTCGTAGGAATTCTACAAACAAATGAAGTTTGTAATAAATATAAATAGTCATTTTTATTATATATTTGGGTTCCTATAAACAACATTAGTTAGTACTATTTGTTACGAACAAATGTTGTTCGTAAGAAGTTTGGTCTTCATTTCCTATGAACATCTATTGTTCGTTGGAACACGGACTAAAAATTTTGTTCTTCCCCCCATTGTGAGAGTTTACTACCCATGAAAGGTAAACACATTTTTCAGTTTGCAAAATACCTTTCATTAGCATCCCCCAGTACGGATGCTCTTAAATGTTTCCAAACAAACCCATCACTTAAATTTAATTTTAGTTTTAGATATAAATTTTTATTGATAGATATGCGGGGAATAGTCGCGTAAGAAGAAGAAAATATGTGGAAGAAACGCTTGGAAGATGTGACACCCCGCCTAATTAAATACAGAATTATCAATCCTTTATTAATTAAATCAAAAAATCCAGTGGGTTCAGATTATGCATCATGGTCGAAAATTTTATTATTAAAACTAACCCCCTAATATTTAAAAAGGTTGATGTCAAAATTTTATCTTTTCAATTAATATAAAACCATTTAAACTAAATAACAAATCATTCACCATTCAATCCAATCTCATAAGAACGGAAATAACTGACATAATGAAAGATTACCTAACAAGTGCTGGAGAATCTTCCAAGTCAAACCATCCATGAATATCTGAATCTTATTCTCCTCTGTCAGTATCTCGTCTGGAACTAGATTAAGAAGGTCTATAAACTCTTCTTCATACTCAGTAACTTTATTCCCTTTTTGCTTGAGGTTCAATAGCTTTGCCTCGTCTCTGTCTACACAGCGGAAGGGAAATACTTGCGATCAAACCGCACCCAAAAATCTCGAATAGTCAAGCCGTTTCTCTCCTCCCCAGTGGTAATAGACTCTCACTACTATAACGCTTCTCCTACCAACTTAAAGGTAGCTAGAATCTTCTTTTGCACCTCTGTGCACTCATACATCTTCAGGTCCCTCTGTATATCTTTCCTCCACTGGCTCGCCTTTACTACATCTGAACTCCCAGCGAACTCTGGAGGGTGTGCCTTCTGAAAGGCATCTCTGATGTGCTCCCAAGCAGAAGGGAAAGTGTGAACTGGTGTTGGACCCACTGATGTGCCGGTGGTGGAGCATGTTGTACCACGGCTAATGCTATATTCACCGCATGTGCTAAAATAGCATCAACTTTCACAGCATTCATCGTACCCTGGGCCGGAGTTGGCTGAGGCTCGGGTTGGGCATCCCTATTGGCTCGTTATGCACGTCTGGGAGGCATCTGAAATGAGAGAGAAGCTTTATAAGTCCATAGTAAATATCTCAATTAGCTGAAAATGTAAAATGCGCGAAAAATATATACAACAGTCCTAAATATAGGGCTCTATATCAAGGATAGGTACGCGGAAGACATAATAAGTCGTACATATCCTAAGGACTCTAGAAACTGATGCTCTGATACCACCTGTGACACCCTGCCTAATTAAATATCAGGTGATCATTTCTTTATTAATTAAATCAGAATATCTAGTGGGTTTAGATTATGCATCACTGTCGAAAATTTTGTTATTAAAACTACCCACCTAATATTTAAAAAGGTTGATGTTAAAATTTTATCTTTTCAATTAATATAAAAACATTTAAACTAAATAACAAATCATTCACCATTCAATCCAATCTCATAAGAATTGAAATAACTGACATAATATAAAGGAGCTGGAGTAAACACTACCAGCCTAAAGTCAAATACAATAGTCCAACTGAATAAATCCAAGAACTGCAAAGAGTAAATGACTAAGTTCATAATCTCTGAATATTTGAATAAAAAAAGGGAGGCCACATGCCCAACTGATGAAAATAGCTCAAAAGTAAGGAATGATAGACATAAAGGCGTCTACTACCAAAGTCCTGTAACCTCCATAGCAGTTACATCTCATCGAATGAATGGAACTCCTAAGCCTGGTGTCCCTGTGGCTGGGCACTAAAAATAATTTGACAAGAAAAAGAGATTTGCAGAAAACGGGTCAGGGCCCGAGTTGAAAATAATTTAAAAATCAGCAAGTGCTTAAAATGATATATTAGCACATATATTTTTCATGTTAAGTTATCGAACTCACTTGGGATGCTCGCCTCTCATCTAATGTGCATGCCTAGCGAATATTCAAATCCCACTATTTCTAATCCATACTAACTAGTCCTTCATGTCTAATAACTAATCATAATCCGACATCGTTCCCATGGATTTCCCTTGCAATATAACACATATAACCAATCCCTCTTTGGCATAAACAGACACTTCCAATTTAATATAATTAAGTGTTTGCTACTTAATAAATTTCAAATTTCATTAATAAACCAACCTACTTAATTCACGTAGTAGACATCATTACATGTCTATATATATACAATCTATCTTATATATATACAATATTGCACCCCGAGACACAGCTGCGGTGCCTGCATACTCTGCTATCATGTCCTATTGCATCACTCATTGCATAGAGGACTAAAGGTTCAATCTCTCGTGAACCATCAAAACAAAACACATATATTGGAGGCGAACATAGTCTCAAGCCGATGGGTTGCGCACTCATATGACCGTCATCACTACCGTTCTCACAGATTGTCCGTACCTAGGTTCTATGCTCTAGTGGTACAAGTCAATATCCCACCCGAAGGATCCTCGAGGAATGATTATCCACAACGCGCAACCTCCACTCGATAACAAGAAGCGTAGGTATGTTATACACATAATAGTTTATTCAATAAGCATACACACAGCTTAATATATATACAATAGGTATTCTCGTAACCCAAGTCATCGAGTTTATAGATAGTCTCCTCGTCTCTACTATTCACATTATTGCAACACTTCGACTTATCTCTCTAACATATAACTTTTCTCTATGGCTCTATTACCCCGCTATATCCCCATGAATATTCTCTCTCTCCCTCTCTCAACTCATTACTAACTAGGAATTTTATAGCGTAGGTTAACTACTCTCACTTGGACCAACCTAGAAGGGTTCAAACTTGTTCAGGCCAAAAATAAGCATTCTGGAATCTCATTAGAAGTCCAGGATTCTTGTTCGAACGAGGTCATTTAGATGAACTTCTCATTTCGAATGAACTCAAAAATCTCGTTAGAAGTCTCGTTGGAATTCTCGTTAGAACGAGGTCGTTCGAAAGACCTGGTTCAAACAAAAATTCTGGGACTACCCCCTGTTCTTCCAAACTTCATTTTTCCAATCCTTTCCTCATCCAAATTCATCCCAACTTCGAATCAATTATTCTAAACCATTCCTAATCATAATAGGTTACTTTCTAACATAATTCATATGACAAATCCTTACATAAATAGAGGGAACCTTAACAAATTCCTAAATCTTTAAAAGTCCTTAATAATAAACCCACCATTAGCAATCATTCAAAACTCCCAATTATATCTCGTGATTTTAACCTAAAATTTCCAGATTTATCATTTCAAGAATAGGTTCGTTCATCAACATGCAAACTTATCTTCAAATTTCAAAATTAATTTATAATTTAATCTCAAATTCATGGTATCATAGTCATCTCATCAACTAGGGTTAACATGAATCATATATGCTCAAAATTTTAGCAAGATAAACACTTGCCTCTTTATGAACCTCTGGATCATTGGAAGAAATTGATATGGGGTTGATCCTCTCCTCGCGATCTATGCGTTGATGTGATTTCTGGTGGAAGAACTTGAATCCCTTGCCCCAAGCACTTGTGTGTTCTTCATATCCTTCTTTGATTCTCTCTCTCTCTCTCTCTCTCTCACGAAGGTTTGGATACTGTCAGATAACCCAATGCCCACGTTCTTTCTCTTTTTAATTTCCTATTTTCATCCATATTAATTCCCAAAAATTCTAAAAGACCAAAATACCCCTTCAGGGTGTCTTTTGGGCTAAAATGCCTCGACATCCAAATGAAACACCCGAGTAATATTTTCTGACCATTTCGACCCTTTCGGACACACTGACACAATCAAAACAGCCATACAAGTTACTTAAAAATAACTTATACTTTTTAACTCAATAACGTAATACTGACACGACTCACACGCGCGTCCCCACTAAGTGTATTGCAACTTCCATATTTTTCACTCCCGGTGAAAATAATATTCTCATATTCATATATTACTTTACTTGTTAAGTAATATTCGACATAATTATTTCTAATAAATACTAACTCTCGTCACGCTAGTAATTATTACAATTAAATCCGGATTAATTATAAATTAATTTTTCTCCCTTTAAATCAATTAATCCAAATTCCGTAATTAAAATAAAATTTCGGAAAATTACGGGGTATTACAGAAGAGATGTGAAAACATAATGACAATATGTGTGTGAGAGAGAAATTGTAATGATATAATGTTAAGAGGGAACGTATAAATGGATTACAAAGAAGCTAGAGCGTCAATTTGAAATGAAAAGGGCAAGAAAATTTACACAACAACTAATTGAAAAAGAAGAGTGCTGACGAATTTTATAAAGATGCTAATTTGTAACCTCCATGTGTCATAGCATGGAGAGAAGCTAAAGTTTTAGATATATAATAAAGATATATAGATATCATGTTATCTTCTTTCTACTCCCCCCTAAAATTACATTATAATTTAACTAATTTGTTCTCTCACTTGTAACACCCCGTAATTTTGAGGATGTAATATTTAATCACTTTTGGGAGCGAAGAAAAATATTTAAATTGGAGAAACTTAAATTCATGAGTTGGAGAATTTATTTGAGTGATCCGAATTATTTATAACTGGCAACTTTTAAGTTTAATGGATCAAAATCTAGTGTCACATTTTGAGGTCAAAATTTGGAAATGTCAAAAAGTATTTCGAATGGCAATTCTGAGTACGCGGTTGCATCCGGATGGGTCGAGATAGTCAGAAAAGAGTACCCGGGGTAGCAATTGCGTCTCGGGGTATTTTTGGGCATAGCCGGGCCCACACGGGGTGAGTTGGGCCACTTTAATTAAGCCCATTAGGTGAAAAACGGAATTTAGAATTTTTAACCTAAGTGAGGGATTAGGAAATCAGCAGCCATCACAAATCTAACCCTAGGGCTTGAGAAGAAAATTGGGGGAAAGCTTAGCAAAAGACAATTTGGGGATTTTGGAGCCAAATTAAGGGACTACAACAATGGATCAAACCCTACGAAAAAAATTTCAGGCAAGTGGTTAACTGTTGTGATTTCTAAATTGATGATAATCAATTCATATCATAGTGATGTGTAAACCAAAATTTATTTTGGGGATAAATGGGTACAAAAATGGGGGTTTTGTTCATGGAGCTATTGAATGAGATTCAAAGTAAGAAATAGGTGTATTATATATCCCTAAGTAAAGATAAAATCAAATTTGAATATATTTGATGATTAAAATGGAATCTTTATGAGTTCTTGGATGAAGAACATGGATCTTGAATGACTTAGGGTTTAATTGATGAACACAAGATGTCAACCTGCCAGAATTTTTAACACAACTTTAAACGTATGACATTTGAGTTGTACTTCGAATTAGAGTGTGAACCATACATGCTTGGAAAGGTATTTATCTTAGCTATCCAATGAACTTGGAATCCGGTCAATAGGAATTCTGTAGAGGGAGTAATTGATATTTTACTACAGGGTATTTGATCTGTCAACATAGTAATCTGCCAGAATTTTAACGTGACTTTAAACGTGTGCGATTTGAATTCTACTTCGAATTAGAGTCTGAACCATACATTACTCGAAAGGTATTTCTCTTAGCTATCCAATGAACTTAGAATCAGGACAATCGGAGTTCTGTAGAGGGACAAATCGAAATTTTACTAAAGGGTGTTTAATCTGCCAGAAAATTTGAGATTTTTCTTTTTAAGCCTCAAATGTCTAAAATTTTATCGGGTAAGTGTTTGGGACCTTGATGAAATATATTGATGGAATAATGATATGGAAGTAGGTGATTGAGTGTTGAACTTTAATTTTGTGAGAGAGTTAAAGTGAAGATTCATATGCTTGATTGTGACATACTCTAATTTGAGATGTTAAGAATATATTTACGGAAAAGCGTGAGCGAGCTTAAATTCGTTAGATCAGTGGGTTAATAAGGGTAACTAATGAATTGATATAAAAAGGGGTAACTAGGACCCTTAGAGTTGTGTGAATACTTGAATTAATACGAAAGTGAAATGAATTCGTAAAGCAAATAGGTACGGTGAATATTAGAGAGAAATGTATTACGTACAAGTATGAAGAATTGGGATGTGTAAATACCTACTGTTTTATAGGATTACTTGGGTTGTGAATGCCTATTGTGTGTTTTCTTGTGACAGGAACAAAGACTCGGGAAATATTAAGTTACGGGCTAAGTAAGTGAGTCCGGGAATAATGGTTGGGTGACACCAAGTTATTCAATTAATGGATGTGATAATTAATGAAGGTAGAGTCGAAGGGTAGACTCGAAAAAGTATTAAATTAATTGATGTTGTAATTAATTAGTTTAGGGTCGGGTTGTAGACCCAGAGTTTGGTATATATTAATTAATGTGTAAATTAATTAATTGGGAGTCGGACCACAGACTCAATTTGGTATAAATTAATTATTGTGTAAATTAATTATATTAGAGTCGGACCACAGACTCAGATTTATGTTGATTAATTAACGTGTAAATTAATTAAATAAGAGTCAGATTGTAGACTCGGGTGGGTATTAAATTAATGGGTGTGTTAATTAATTTAATTAGAGTCGGATTGTAGAGTCGGGGAGGTATTAAATTAATAAGTGTATTAATTAATTTATTTAGAGTCGGATTGTAGAGTCGAGGAGGTATTAAATTAATGGGTGTGTTAATTAATTTAATTAGAGTCGGACCACAGACTCGGGGAAAGTATTATATTAATTGAGGCGTGAATTAATTATATTAGAGTCGGACCATAGACTCGGGAGGATGATAAATTATTAAGTGAAAAAATTAATTATGTTGAGTCGGGCCACAGACTCAGGAAATTACACGCAGTGTACGGGATTTTGAGTGCACGGTAAAGCCGGGGTTTATATTATATATATACGATGTAGTGATAGTATATATATACGTGGTCATATATTTGTGTGATATTAAATTACAGGCAGTGTACGAGATTTTGAGTACACGGTAAAGTTGGGATTTATATTATATATATATGGTGTAGTGATAATATATATATATATATATATGTGTGTGTGTGTATATATTGTGTGTGATATTAAATATCAGTGACTAGATATATATTCAATTTATATACTCTAATGCTATCAAGGGGGGTTGCGCGATGTGGGTGAATCCCCTAGCTTGAGGAGTAGGGCGAGTATATCCCCAGGTTATAGCGTCCGGTATATATGGGTGAGGGATGTATCTCACTTTCAGGGAAGGAATATGACCGCCTCCACTACGTTTATATTTTGGGCCAAGTTGGTGAGCGATTCCAACTTGGGGAACTAGGTTTTGTGAGCACACCTAGTGAGATAGCATTTTAGAGGGAATCATCCGGCGAGGGTATACTCGAAGGGATGGATATACGTATATTATATGTGTGGATGTTGTGGTAAAGGTACGTATATAATGGCAGAAAATATTATTTGCGGGTAATAATACAGTGTGTGATGTATTTACTTTAGATAACTTGTGACACGGTTATATGCTACTATTTAAGAGGAATTAATTAAGTTAATTGTGATATAACTTATAATTCAGGAATAATTATACTTGGGTTAGTGTAGTATGGCAAGGGAAGGTTATACCAGGACTAGTTGAACGGGTAGTACAACTTGGTGGAGTTAAGGTAACCGGTAGGTGTGCACAATAGTGGAGGGGTGAGAATGTCCAAGAGGGAGTGCGACACTAACTTAAATATGAAGCGCATTCATGCATTTTAAATTACTGCAGTTAATTCACTTGCTAAATATTTTCAAAATGTTTTGGGTTCTAACCCTTGCTATAAAACTATTTTCAAAACCTTTTAGGTGTCCAGCCATAGGGACACTATGATTGATATTCTATTCCAGGCACACGGAGCTGCGGCATATGTGGATGCTAGCAGGAGTTTGGATTAGACGCATCATTTATTCATTCCTAGAGTAGGAATCTTGTATCAGTTTCAGTTTTATTTAGGGCATGTCGCCCAGACTTTCAGTTCAGTTTTCAGATTATTTTATTCCCGTATTGGATATTTGTTTTGGATTATTTCACTTTGGTGGCCGATGGTTTATTCGGTAAATTGTGTAATTAATTATTCAGTTTATTTTCATTCAGTTGTGTGAATGGTTTATATTTATTTTCGCATGTACTATTTTGTTTAATTAAAAAGTTAAAAAAAATTGGCACCAGCTTTTGGAATACTAGGTGGTAAGTAATTTTTAAAAAGTTTTCGACAGTGATGCTAAGGATGATCCAACTGGGATTACTGTTTTAATTTTATATAGGACTGATCACCTGGTATTTTATTAGGTGGGGTGTCACAGATGGTATCAGAGCATCATGTTCTAGTGTCCTTAGGATCTGTGCGGCTTTTCACGTTTCGGCTTAACAATCTTTGATATAGAGCCCTATCATAGGATTGTTGTATTCTCATACGTATGCTCATATACGTTCTTCTGCCAAATTTATATTTGAGGGTGAACTCATACAAATTCGATTCTCATTCCAGATGACTCCCAAGAGAGAGAGAGCATCTAGGGCAGCAGGGGGAGATGAGATGAGGGAGGATCGTTAGGAGCAAGAGTTACCGCAGCTACGGCCGAGGATGATTTTGACAGCACAGGTAACTAAAATAGTGGCGCAAGCGGTTGAAACGATGGTGGTCGCAAGGCAGGGTACTTTCCACGGGATCAGCCACAAGTGTTGGTGGCGCCGGATGTTCAGACTCACGCGGGGTCGTCGAGGTGGAAACAAGAAAGAGATGTTATTTTTAGTGGGAACCCACCAGAGTTGCGAGGGGGTTCAGATGTAGTGCTAGCGTGTCAAGGAAGAGAGATATCCAGCATCACCTACGCATGGGAGATTGCGATGAGGTGCGGAAGAAAATGTTAATCACTTTTAGTTTAGTGGGAGCAGCGCTACAGTGGTGGGGGTCGATCACCAAAGTTGAGTAAAGGGACACACTAGCTATTGCAAAGTTTTGGGTGCGGTTCGATCGTAAGTATTTTCCTCCAGCAGTTGAGACCAAAACGAGGAAAAAATTTTGTGAGGTGACTCAGGGGGAACCATTCAAGGGCCAATTACGAGGAAGAATTTACTCGTTGACAAAATTTTGTACCGGATGAGGTAAGCAAGGAAAAGCAAAAGAAAGTAAAGTTTGTAGATGGGTTAGTCTGGAGAATCAGACAACATCTAATTGGAAACTTCGCATTAGTAGATTATACTGATGTCGTTAACACAGCACTCTGGCACGGTCAGGAATATCGCTTTCACGTGAAGGGAAGCGGGAGGGGAGTGAAAACTAACCAGTCGGATAAAGCTGGAGGGAACAGCACCAGTGGGGTATCCCAGCAGCAGACAGGGAGAAATGAGGGGCAGGATTTCGGCAGGGAAATCATGCCAAATAATTTAGAACTGGAGGCTATCGGCAGGATGGCCAAGAATTCCAATAAGGTCGGCATGGAAGGGACCAGTGGCAGGGTGAATGTATTAGAAGGTGTTTAGTTTGTGGGGAAAGCGATACATGTGAAGAGAATTTGTCTTAAGCGAGGCAGGGGTCAACTACAGGACGAGATCCTGGATGTATAACCACTAAAGCAAGTCATGGGTGCATTCGGGCAGGGAAAAGCTACTCCGAAACCCGAGAACCAGTCGTTGTAGCTGGAGTATAGAGGTAATTATTTTTACCCTAAGGGAATGGGGTATATTTTTGAGTGACAAAGAGGATGTCACAATATAAGACTTATTTTTCACTAGAGTTCGCAGGTGAGTCGAATTTAGTGGGTGCGTTGGCGGTAGCAGCCATAGTATGTGGATAAAATTTCCGTAGGGTAGCGGAGTTCCTTTGTGTTATTCACGGGAGAGTGGAGGTGTACATTGAGTGAAGATTTGAATTATGCGAGAAATTACTACTTTCGAGAATTATGGGAGTAGGGTTGATAACATTTCCTAAAAAAAAAATCGGTTGGATAGCGATGGAATTTAACTATGGTGGATAGTGGTGTAAAATTTTAGTGTTCGCGACACTAGGGTATGGTTGGTACTAGGTATCACCTGAGAGGGCGTATAGCCTATATATATGTGGATATATATATGTTGTATTGCGTGGTGCGATAGCACATAGTGAAGTTTTGTGTTCTCACATTTTATCCCGGTAAGTGAGATTGTTTACTGAAGTGAATCAGGGTGGTTAGATTTATTTTCGGGAAAAGAGAGATAGCTCGGAGTTTATTTTGCGCAAGGACTAGTGATAGTAAGGGCGAGGCATTTTATGTTGTCTTTGGTAGCATGAGAGTAAGCTTATATACTTTTGTGTTGAGAGACAAGTATTTTATGGAGATATGGTTGGACGTTAGCGCATGGGTTGGGTACCCGGACAGTAAATATATGTATATATATATATATATATATATATATGTGTGTGTGTGTGTGTGTGTGTGTGTGTGTGTGTGTGATATGACTACGGGTTCGAAGTTATATTACGGGTTACGACTAGCATAGTCAGGTAACTTTCGTGCGGTAGAGCGCGGGGATAGGGTCTACGGGCACCCGGACTAATTAAGGAAAATTTGTGCGGTTAAGCACGGGTATAGGGTGTATGGGCGCCCAGGTTAATTTAATTGCATACTTGTGTAACGTATGATTAAAAACGGATGGGATAGATATAGCGGGCTTGGAGGCACACAACTAAAGAGTAATATGCGAAGCTTAGAACATTACGCCCATCTAAATTTCGAGGACGAAATTCCTTTGTAAGGGGGGGAGTATGTAACACCCCGTAATTTTGAGGATGTAATATTTAATTATTTTTGGGAGCGAAGAAAAATATTTAAAATGGAGAAACTGAAATTCATGAGTTGGAGAATTTATTTGAGTGAGCCGAATTATTTATAATTGGCGACTTTTAATTTTAATGGATCAAAATCTAGTGTCACATTTTGAGGTCAAAATTTGGAAATGTCAAAAAGTATTTCGAATGGCAATTCCGAGTGCGCGGTTGCGTCCGGATGGGTCGAGATAGTCAGAAAAGAGTACCCGAGGGTAGCAATTGGGTCTCGAGGTATTTTTGGGCATAGCCGGGCTCACACGGGGTGAGTTGGGCCACTTTAATTAATCCCATTAGGTAAAAAACGGGATTTAGAGTTTTTAACCTAAGTGAGGGATTAGGAAATCAGCAGCCATCACAAATCTAAGCCTAGGGCTTGAGAAGGAAATTGGGGGAAAGCTTAGCAAAAGCCAATTTGGGGATTTTGGAGCCAAATTAAGGGACTACAACAACGGATCAGACCCTACAAAAATTTCAGGCAAGTGGTTAACTGTTGTGATTTCTAAATTGATGATAATCAATTCATATGATAGTGATGTGTAAACCAAAATTTGTTTTGGGGATAAATGGGTACAAAAATAGGGGTTTTGTTCATGGAGCTATTGAATGAGATTCAAAGTAAGAAATAGGTGTATTATATATCCCTAAGTAAAGATAAAATGAAATTTGAATATATTTGATGATTAACATGGAATCTTTATGAGTTCTTGGATGAAGAACATGGATCTTGAATGACTTAGGGTTTAATTAATGAACACAAGATGTCAACCTGCCAGAATTTTTGACACAACTTTAAACGTATGACATTTGAGTTGTACTTTGAATTAGAGTGTGAACCATACATTCTTGGAAAGGTATTTATCTTAGCTATCCAATGAACTTGGAATCCGGTCAATAGGAGTTCTGTAAAGGGAGTAATTGACATTTTACTACAGGGTGTTTGATCTATCAACATAGTAATCTCCCAAAATTTTGATGTGACTTTAAACGTGTGCGATTTGAATTCTACTTCTAATTAGAGTGTGAACCATACATTACTGGAAATGTATTTCTCTTAGCTATCCAATGAACTTAGAATCAGGTCAATCGGAGTTCTGTAGAGGGAGAAATAGAAATTTTACGAGAGGGTGTTTAATCTGCCAGAAAATTTGAGATTTTTCTTTTTAAGCCTCAAATGTCTAAAATTTTATCGGGAAAGTGTTTGGGACCTTGATGAAATATATTGATGTAATAATGATATGGCAGTAGGTCTATGATTGAGTGTTGAACATTAATTTTGTGAGAGGGTTAAAGTGATGATTCATATGCTTGATTGTGACGTACTATAATTTGAGATGATAAGAATATAATTACGAAAAAGCGTGAGCGAGCTTAAATTCGTTAGGTCAGTGGGTTAACAAGGGTAACTACTGAATTGATATAAAAAGGGGTAACTAGGACCCTTAGAGTTGTGTGAATACTTGAATTAATACGAAAGTGAAATGAATTCGTAAAGCAAACAACTAGGTGAATATTAGAGAGAAATGTATTACGTACAAGTATGAAGAATTGGGTTGTGTAAATACCTACTGTTTTATAGGATTACTTGGGTTGTGAATGCCTATTGCGTGCTTTCTTGTGATAGGAATAAAGACTCGGGAAATATTAAGTGACGGGCCAAGTAAGTGAGTCCGGGAATAATTGTTGGGTGACACCAAGTTATTAAATTAATGGATGTGATAATTAATAAAGGTAGAGTCGGAGGGTAGACTCGAAAAAGTATTAAATTAATTGATGTTGTAATTAATTAGTTTAGGGTCGGGTTGTAGACCCAGAGTTTGGTATAAATTAATTAATGTGTAAATTAATTAATTGGGAGTCGGACCACAGACTCAATTTGGTATAAATTAATTATTGTGTAAATTAATTATATTAGAGTCGGACCACAGACTCGGATTTATGTTGATTAATTAACGTGTAAATTAATTAAATAAGAGTCGGATTGTAGACTCGGGTGGGTATTAAATTAATGAGTGTGTTAATTAATTTAATTAGAGTCGAATTGTAGACTCGGAGAGGTATTAAATTAATAAGTGTATTAATTAATTTATTTAGAGTCGGATGGTAGACTCGAGGAGGTATTAAATTAATGGGTATGTTAATTAATTTAATTAGAGTCGGACCACAGACTCGGGGAAAGTATTATATTAATTGAGGCGTGAATTAATTATATTAGAGTCGGACCATAGACTCGGGAGGATGATAAATTATTTAGTGAGAAAATTAATTACGTTGAGTCGGGCCACAGACTCAGGAAATTACAAGCAGTGTACGGGATTTTGAGTGCACGATAAAGTCGGGGTTTATATTATATATATACGGTGTAGTGATAGTATATATATACGTGTTCATATATTTGTGTGATATTAAATTACAGGCAGTGTACGGGATTTTGAGTACACGGTAAAGCCGGGGTTTATATTATATATATACGGTGTAGTGATAATATATATACGTGTATATATTGTGTGTGATATTAAATATCAGTGACTAGATATTTATTCAATTTATATACTCTAATGCTATCAAGGAAGGTTAAGCGATGTGGGTGAATCCCCTAGCTTGAGGAGTAGGGCAAGTATATCCCCAGGTCATAGCGTTCGGTATATATGGGTGAGGGATGTATCTCACTTTTCGGGAAGGAATATGACCGCCTCCACTTTGTTTATATTTTGGGGCAAGTTGGTGAGCGATTCCAACTTGGGGAACTAGGCTTTGTGAGCACACCTAGTGAGATAGCATTTTAGAGGGAATCATCCGACGAGGGTATACTCGAAGGGATGGATATACGTATATTATATGTGTGGATGTTGTGATAAAGGTACGTATATAATGGCAGAAAATATTATATGTGGGTAATAATACAGTGTGTGATGTATTTACTTTAGATAACTTGTGACACGGTTATATGCTACTATTTAAGAGGAATTAATTAAGTTAATTGTGATATAACTTATAATTCAAGAATAATTATACTCGGGTTAGAGTAGTATGGCAAGGGAAGGTTATACCAGGACTAGTTGGACGGATAGTACAACTAGGTGGGGTTAAGGTAATCAGTAGGTGTGCACAATAGTGGAGGGGTGAGAATGTCCACAAGGGAGTGCGACACTAACTTAAATATGAAGCGCATTCATGCATTTTAAATTACTGCAGTTAATTCACTTGCTAAATATTTTCAAAATATTTTGGGTTCTAACCCTTGCTATAAAACTATTTTTAAAACATTTTAGGTGTCAAGCCACAGGGACGCCATGATTGATATTCTATTCCAGGGACACGGAGCTGCGGCATATGTGGATGCTAGCAGGAGTTTGGATTAGACGCATCATTTATTCATTCGTAGAGTAGGAATCTTGTATCAGTTTCAGTTTCATTTAGGGCATGTCGCCCAGACTTTCAGTTCAGTTTTCAGATTGTTTTATTCCCGTGTTGGATATTTATTTTGGATTATTTCACTTTGGTGGCCGATGGTTTATTCGGTAAGTTGTGTAATTAATTATTCAGTTTATTTTCATTCAGCTGTGTGAATGGTTTATATTTATTTCCGCATGTACTATTTTGTTTAATTAAAAAGTTAAAAAAAAAATTGGCACCAGCTTTTGGAATACTAGGTGGTTAGTAAGTTTTAAAAAGTTTTCGACAGTGATGCTAAGTATGATCCAACTGGGATTCCTGTTTTAATTTGGTATAGGACTGATCACCCGATATTTTATTAGGCGAGGTGTCACATCACTAGACTAACCTACGTCACTGTATCACTAATTAATTCTTTGACTTCACTGTTTTAATTCTCAATCATGTAGTTATTTTTTAATGTATAGGTTTGAGACTTCAAAAGTTTTTGTAACTCTTTTTTCTATCAAATTATAAGGTTGGGTCTAATAATCTCATTGAAGTTAATTTCGCGTACAAATATGTCTAATTAGAATTATAGCTTATTAGATCTTATTTGTACTTATATACATTTTTTATGGTCGTTTGAAAATTTTAGTTATAGGTCTGTAAACTATAAACAAGCGGGCCTAGCTTAATGGGTAAAAAAATATTATTTTTTTATATCTAAATACAGCTTAGTTTATATACTTATCCTACAAATATGAAAATTAAATAATTTTATGAATAAATTAAAAGAGTAACGCATATAGGAGAGTAATAATTTTAAGAAAAATATATACAATTAAAATTTAAATGGGCTTAATTGGATGGGCTAACAGTCCTGCTAAATGGGTCTAAGTAGTTGTTCAGGTCGGGTTAAAAGGGTAAGATGTGGTGCCTTTGGATCTACCCGTTAGGGTATTAGGATACCCATGACTTATATAATAAATGGGCTGGGGTGGCTTATTGACCCTTGAACTTTTTGGAGAGGTTTACGTGCACATATCACTCATTCCCAGAATTCTCATATTTTTAAATGTGTTTATGCAATTTCCAAATTTTAAAATATTTTCAGTAAGTTTCAGATTTTCAATTTTTTGGCATGTTTTAGTTTTTTTTAAAAATAATCTTACATGAATTTACAAAGTTTAAATGTTGTACGATCATTTTGTAAATTTTGAAATATTATTTCTGCAATTTTCAAATTTATAAATAATATATCTAATTTTTTCAATCATTCATCTAGAACTTCATGTTCTTAATAATATTTCTCTCCAAATTATCAAAAGTTTGAAATATTTTTCTTCCATTTCTATATTTTTTTCAATAATTTTCGTATAATTTGTTGAATTTAAAATATTTTCTATAAATTAAATATTTTAAATTAACTTTTAATGGGCTTTGACAAAAGGGGCTTTATAAATTTAGGACCTATTGTAATATGTATTTTGGAAATAGGACAACAAACATTTTATTTATAGTTTTAATCTCTATTTTTTAATAAAGCCGTTGGCGCGGACCCATATTTATAGAACGTCAACCAATCAAAGCATGCCACGTGTCCAAATAATTTGAAAATAGGGACTAAAAATGGAAATTAAATGTTTGTTGTCCTATATCCATAATCAATATTATTTTAAGTCCTAAAAGTACATAATCTATTGACACAAGAATACCCACTATTCTCTTCTAACAATTTAACACTGTTATAATTTGGAGTAAAGTGATGGGTTTTATAGATTTTTTGTTGTGTGTGTGTTGGGGGGGGGGGGGGGGGGGGGGAGGGACGGTTGAACTAAAAATGGAGGTGAGGTTTGAGAATGTAAAGATAATACAAATTTAGGTCTCATAAATATTCAAATAATTTCATAAATGATAAACATTTTGATAATGTCATAATTAATTGAGGGACACATCATAAATGAGTATTCATGATAGTTTTAGGTGAGTAATCTTTATTATTCAAAACTACATCGTCTAAGCGGGAGGTAAAAACAAGGGTGTCAAGCATTATACAATCTTTATACATCATCAAGGTTGACCATGATGTTTTGGACGTCTAAGGTGAACTTTTAAAATGGGGTTCTTCTTCACATTAAAAAATATTTTATAATGAAATATATTTATGTCACGAGGATAAAGCATAATATAACTCCTAAACTAGAAGTTAAAAAAAAAACTACCCAACCTAAGGAACATCTTCAAGGCATGTGTGCATTTCTGCACACTTGAAATGCTCAAATGCATTTTTTGCTCAAAAATTTTATTTGTTTTAATGAAATAAGCAAAACAAATCTCCCACAACAAGTGAAGTGCTACGAAAATAGTGGGAAAATTTTTAAAAATAAAAATAAAATGTCGAAAAAAGCTAAAAGGAAGAAACAAGGCTCGTGCGGTAAGCGATGTGTTATGGGATCTGAATTTTTTTTCACTTCCAGACTAGCATTGCAGCCAATTTTGCTAACGAGAAAACTTTTACAATTATCTAGACGAGTGTCGAAAGCCAAAAATACAAAATGGATTGGCAGAAATAATGTTTTACAAATATGTTGATAGCTCCGGAGATGGCCTAACACTGCTATCACAACAAGGCATTATAGAACAAATCATACCCTAAAATTACTAACACAACAAAACATTTCTTAAAATGATCCCTTCTCGCATTCCCGATAATTATTTTTACTAACCCTAAAAATTTACGCAAGAAATAGTTGTTTAATTTAACCCAACAAAAAATAGACATTTTTTTAACTTAGCTTTAAACATGAGTACATAATGTTCTATATTACAATTGGATTTTAAAAATTACTATATAAAGTGTTTTTTGGTTTAACCACTGAATGTTTAAAACTGAACACTGGCTTCATTTCCTTTCTCATGATTAAGACATTATTTTTGGGAAACAAACTTGGTTTTTAGTATTAGAAATAAAATAAAATAAAAAAGTCAAGATTCATGCATTTGAAAGTTGTAAGCAATTGAAAAGTTATGTATTTGAAGGGTTGAGTGGTTGAAAAGTCAAGAGTCATGTGTCCTTTGGGTTAAGTCATTATTTGTCATTTATTTGAGTCCACTGGCTTTCCAAATCTAGTATATATATTGGGAAAATGTAAGTGAAGTGAAGTAAGACACAAAAGATGAAATAATAGTGTGTTTGTTAAAGAGAAATATTATCCTCTTCATTTTTATCCGAACTTTGAGTGTTCAAATCACTTTACTTTCCAACAAAGTTGTATCAGAGCTACGACGAGGAGTGTCGATTTATAGCAATATATTTATGAAATCATAACTTGATAACTATTAATATGAATTTCTTGTGCGAGAAATTGATGTTTCAAAACTACAAAAAAAAAATGAGGATTGTTCTGTGACACCCCGCCTAATTAATTACCGGGTGATAAGTCCTTAATTAATCAATTTCGGAATATCAAGTTGGTTCAGATAATGCACCACTGTCGAAAACTTAAATTTTAATTTAATAAAACTAACAAACTAATATTTAAAAAGAGTGATGTCCAAATTTTATCTTGTCATTAACTACTCCCAAAAGAATACCAATGAATACCATGCATCACAGTAACATAAGTAAAGTTTGACTAAAGTAAAATAAAAGTCTGGAGTAAACATCTCCAGGAACAATCCCATACAATAAATCCAATAAAAGAAACCAAATCTAAGAGAGAATTTAAAATGACTGAATCTCTGAAGGTAAACATAAGGACGACATATCCAACAGAATGGATAACTGAAAGGAAAGAATGAGCTGAGTCGTCTACTAGCAATAATCCTGCAGCTTCCACAGCAGCTACAGCGTGACAACTGAAAAGAGTCTCCTAAGGCTGGTGTCCCTATGGCTGGGCACCTAGAAAATAATGGAACAATAGAAAGATATACAGAAAAACGGATCAGAGCCCGAGTTGAAAACAGTTTAAAAATAGCAAATGCTTAAATTTATTCAATTAGCACAATTATTAATCAAATTAACTTAGCGTACTCACTTGAGATACTCACCCCTCGATCTAGTGTGCACGTCTAACGAGCCTAACTACCCATACTAGTCATGATGCCCTGACTGACTACTAAGTGTATAATATGATGTTTGAAAGTTTCCCTAAATAACTCAAAACCGACGTACTTATGATTTCGATATGGAATTAGGATTTCTTTAATTTATTCTCGTATTCTTCTGAATTCCCAACTGATAGTACCATATGTGTACATAAAGAAATAGCGTTAACAGCATAAGACATCAAACATGATTTCCGGTATACACACATTATTCACTTAATGTATACATATTAAATTATATAAATATAGAAATATTCACCCTTGATTGAGAAACCCTTGGTGCTACGCATACTCAGCTATCTAGTCCATTAGTAAAGCTAGCGCATATTGAACAACAGGTTCAATCTCGCGAGAACCAATAAAAACATAAACAACTATTGGAGGCGAACATAGTCCCAAGCCGATAGACTACGCACATACCTACTCACCCATACGACCGTCATTACTATCGTTCTCACTGATAGCCCGTACCTAGATTCCATGCTCTAGCGGTACGACTCTAAATCCCTCGAAGGCACACAGGATCCGGTCGTCCATAACGCGTTAACCTCCGTTCGATAGACAATAACTAGGTATGTCATACACATAATAATTTAATCAATAAGCGTACAGACAACTTACATAAATTCATTAGCTTTACCACAGTCTAGTGTTTGTAGCACATATATTATATCTATTTTTATAACCCGTACCTTATTCGTGTGTACTCTACCTTGTATTTTTGCACCTCCTTAATTTTATGGATTTTATACCTTCCGAGGGTCGGCATATTATCCGCACACTATTAATTATTAATATAAGTCATTCGACGATCACACACGTTTAACACTCACATAAATAAGCCTACGAAAAGTTTGAACAAAAATTGGCCTAAAAAGGGTCATTATGGAATCTCATTAGAAGACCCAGAAATCTCGTTCGAATGAAGGTACTTTGAATGAACCACCAAACTCATTAGAAGGGCTACTACAATCTCATTAGAAGTATCATTCGAACGAGGTCGTTTGAACGACCTGGGCTGGACTTCTAGCGAAATTTTCGAAGTCGCCCAGTTCATCTCCAAAGTCCATTTTTTCAGCTTTTCTCTTCTCCGGCCTCACCCTAAATCCATTCCAACCCAATTATAAGGTTCCCCCAACTACTCTAAGTCACCCTAGAACATTTCTTAGCATAGTTTTGGGGTCAAATCATTCTAATCATCATTTAATTTCAATAAATTCCTAAATTTTACCATCAACCATATTAACATAAACCTAGAATTATTTGTCCATAAAAACTCCATTTTTATTTCGTGATTTACATCTAATTCACCAATTTCTCATTCCTATTAAGGGGAAATTCCTCTACATGCAAACCCATCAGATTTTCTAACTTTCCTACACAATCTCAACATAGGTAGACCCAAATTGGTATTTATTTTTCTAAAACCTCAACATACATTAACAAGAGTAATAATTGCTAAAAGAAGAGAAAGATAATCACTTGCCTTATAAATGAACTTCTGATTCGCAGGTTGAAATTGGTATAGGAACGATCCTCCTGACACAATCTACGCGCTGGTGTACTTTTATTGTGAAAGGTTGAGTTATTGGCTAAGGCTCTAATGGAGTCTCCTTCTTCTTCCTTGGTTCTCTCTCTCTTTTCCTCTTTTCTTACGTAGGTTGAAACTGACGTCCACTAACCCAAAATGCCTTTTAATTAAAGCCAATTTTCGTCCATTTAAATACCCTAAAATTCCTAAAGACAAAAATACCCCTATGGGATGTCGTTTTGGGTTAAAATGCCCCGAACTCCAAATAAAATACCCGAATAGTGTTTTCTGACTATTTCGACCCTTACTGACACTCTGGCGCACTTAAAATAGTCGTCCGAGTTATACACAAATAAATTATCTCTTGACCCCCCAAATATGTACAAATGACGCGACTCATACGTATCCCAATTATTTATAACATAACTGGTGATTATTATCATAAAAACGGATTAATTTCAATTTAAATTTTCTCCCTTTAATTTAATTAATCCCCATTTTTCCATAAAAATATTTATGCGTAAAAGTACGGGGCATTACATACTTCCCCCCTAATAACAGAATTTCATCTCGAAATTCGAAAAAGAATATATATATATATATATATATATATATATATATACCTGGAAAGAATAACTCCGGATAACGTTCACGCATGTTATCCTCGTGCTCCTAAGTTGATTCCTCAATATTATGGTGCCGCCATTGAACACGTACTAGTGGTACTACTTTCGACCTCAACTTCCTCCCGCTTCGGTCTAAGATAGTAACCGGCCCTTCCTTGTAGGAGATATCAGGCTATAAGTCTATCTTCTCTAACATATTGTGAGTATGGGCCAAATCATCACGAAGAAATCTCCTTAGCGAAGAGATATGAAACATGTCATGGACTCTATGCAAGTGCTCCGGTAATCCAAGTCTATAAGCAACTGGCCCAATCCTCTCGATAATGGGAAATGGCCCTACATACCTAGGCATCAACTTTCCTTTCTCCCCAAAATGCCTAACTCCCTTCATAGGATACACTCAAAGTAACACCTGATACCTAATGTTAAACTCTCTGAAATAGCATTTTGCATTAGCATAACTCTTCTGCCAATCCTGAGCAACTCGAGTACGGCTCCGTATCAACTCTATCCTTGCTGAAGTATCCTAAATTACCTCTGGACCCAGTAACTTGTTATCCCCCACCTCTAGCCAACATGATGGGGAATGACACGGTCTACCGTATAGGGCTTCAAATGGAGCCATGCCGTTAGTAAACTGGTAGGAGTAGTTATAGGCAAACTCCACCAGTGGAAGGTACTGCTCCCAACCTCCGCCAAAATCAATTATGCACATCCGTAACATATCCTCCAACATCTGGTTCGTCCGCTCTGTCTGACCATCCGTCTACAGGTGATAGGCTGCGCTCAGTTGTAACTCCATACCCAGCGCCTCCTGAAAACACTCCCAAAATCGAGAATCGAATACCATGTCTTTGTCAAACACGATATTGAGAGGCACTCCATGGAGTCTAACTATCTATGCTATGAATAACTGGGTGTACTATCTCGCGGTGTAGTCTGTATTGGCTGGCAGAAAGTGGGCTACCTTGGTCAGCCAATCCACTATAACCCATATCGAATCGTGACCCCTCTGCGATGTAGGTATTCCCGTGATAAAATCCATGGAAATGCTCTCCCATTTTTACATAGGAACCTCTAATGACTGTAGAAGTCCCGCCAGTCTCTGATGGTCCACCTTTACCAACTAACAAGTGGCATATTTCGAGACGAACTCGATAATATCCTTCTTCATTTCGCTCCACCAGTATTGTCTACGCATGTCCTGGTATATCTTATCCCCGTCGGGATGTAGTGCAAAAAGGGAACCATGTGACTCTGTCATTACCTTGTGTCGTAGATCTTCACCCTCGGGAATAACCACTCTCCCATTAAAACTTAGGCCCCCGTTTGAACCCACGGTGTAAGACTCAGCCCCCTCAACTAGAAGCTTCACTATCTGACTTTGGCAAAATAGATCATGTGCATGATCCTGTACTACTCCCGTAATAATCTGGGGCATAATCATCGTTGCAGACATAAACGATCGGGCCACTGCATCCTGGTTTCCTAACTCCTTCCATTTTGCTTTCCACACCTCGACATCCTCACCAACTGGCCTACGGCTCAATGCGTTTGCTACCACATTAGCCTTCCTGGGGTGATATTAGATATCAAATTGATAATCTTTCATAAACCCAAGCCACCGACATTGATGCATATTTAATTCCTTTTGCGTGAAGAGGTACTGTAGTGATTTATGGTCCGTAAATAAGCAAAATTTCTCCCCTAGGAGGTAGTGTCTCCAAATCCAAAGTGCGAACACAACTGCTGCTAACTCCAAGTCGTGGGTGGGGGAATTCCTCTCATGAGGCTTAAGTTTATGGGAGGCATAAGCTATATCTTGATCTCATCAATAATAAATCCCAACATTTACAACACTAAAGGAAAACATCCTGACAGTAATAAATCCCGAAATAAGGATACAGAAAGTAAAAATTTACAATCTCTGACAATACCAACTAAATAATAGATAGAGGGCGACACATGCCACTGCTGGATAAAACTGAACGAGGAGTAGAGTCAATAATGAGGTCGTCTAATCAATGGCCTGCAACTCCCACAAAAGTGACAGCGCGTTCCATCCCAAGAATTTCAAGTAAGACGCCCCTGTGGCTGGGCACCTTTAATACATATATATATATATATATATATATATATATATATATATATATATATATATATATATATACAAGAGAGAAGAGGTGACAACAAACGGGTCAGAGCCCGAATGTAAAGCAGTTTGAAAATAGTTTAGCAAGTATTTAAAATGCTACCGGCTAATGCAACATTCATATTAGTATGCGACACTCTCTTGAGAATTCTCACCTCTCATCTAGTGTGCACATCTATCGTACTAATGAACCCCATCTCTCTCTCTAACTTATTCTCCATAAGTTTTAACACGTGGAATTTATGTTATGATATTCACATTTAGAAAATCTAACTCTTCAAGATTTCTTACGTTATTTAGAAAAATTCCGTATTGTTATAAAGTTTCCGAATAATTACAGTGAAGTTGATGAATTTCATACTTTACTTAACTACTATTTTACTCAGTATAAAGTTCTCATATAGTTACACGTGTATATATATATATATATATATATATATATATATATATATATATATATATATATATATATATATTTGTTTCTCGAATAATATATATATATACCAACAGCACCCCACATAAAATCTATGGTGCTAGACTTCCATATATAAGTATATATATACCATTCACTCATAAATTATATATATACTAACGGCACCCCACATAAAATCTATGGTGCTGGCATACTCTGCTATTAAGTCCCCGTATCACACAAACTAAGGGAAATAATAGTTCGGAATCACTCTCGAACTGTATTAACACAAACACAAACAACATTGAGGCGAAGCATAGATTTCAAGTCTCTAAGAGGCCAGTACATACCCTCACGCCTCTTAGGACCGTCTGAACTATCGATTCGATAGCCTGTACCAAGGATGTCTATCTTCTAGGGTACGAGTCAATATCCCCCATAAAGGTCACATCAAAATAAGACTGTCCCAGCGCAGTAACCTCAGGGATAGCAAGTAGCGTGGGTACGATTTTTACACAGAAATAATATATATGAACAATCACACCGTCATATATAAATATGTATTCACATACACATTATTAAATTAGGTACTCTCACGACCCAAAATTATCATTATCCGTTATTACACGTTTTACTCAATTATATCGTATAACGACCTCATTCTTCTTTATTCTCATAATTAAGTCATTTTTAACTCACTTCTCATCTCTCGAAGTATTTCCTTTATCTAAGTGCAATTTCAGTAGGCCCTCTCTTGCCTTCTAATCCAACTTAATATATGTTCCGATTATTTAATCACCACGCGTACGATTTCTTAAGTCTGAAAGTCTCCCCGTTTACCCTTTATTTCCATTCACATTAAAGTTCCGCTTTATGGGATTTCTCTTGACCCTACTGGTCCTCTTTATGTTCCATTATATTCTAGCAACCCTAACCAAGGTTTACTACGCATAAAATCGGATTAAGCTAACACGAGCAAAAATGCAGTTTTCTCAGGAGGGTCGATCGATCAGTGTAGACTAGATACTCCACTCCAGACCTGGGTAATGCTAACATTGGTGCTGAAGTTAACTTATCTTTCAACTCATTGAAGGCTAACTTACAGGCATCACTCCAGATAAATGGCATCCCTTTGCGAGTCAAGTGCGTTAATGGGCCAGCTATCTTTAAAAACCTTCGAATGAACCTCATGTAGTATCTGGTCAAACTCAAGAAATTGCGTATCTCAGTCGTCGTCGTGGGCTGTCCCCACTCCCTCACCGCTGACACCTTCCATGGATCCACGGATATCCCTCTATCGGAGATGATATGCCCAAAAATTGTACCTCCTTAAAACCCACATTTCTCGTATTTTGTGTATAACTGATGCTGGCACAGTGTCTGTAAAACTTGCCTCAAGTGCTCGGCATGGTCCTCCTCAGTCTGTGAGTAAACCAGAATGTCATCTATGAATACGATGATGAACTGGTCCAAAAATTCTCTAAACACCCTGTTCATCAAGTCTATGAACACGGCTGGGGTATTGGTTAGCCCGAAGGGCATAACCCTGAATTCATAGGAACCATATCTCGTTAAGAAAGCAGTCTTTGACACGTCCTGTTCCTTGATAAGTAGCTGATGGTACCCCGATCTCAAATCAATCTTTGAAAAGAAAGCCGCTCCTCTCAACTGGTTGAATAAGTCATCGATTCGAGGCAACAGATATTTGTTTCTTATCGTGACTTTATTCAATTCTCGATAATCAACACATAACCGCAACGATCCATCCCTCTTCTTAACAAATAATACGGGAGCACCCCACGGCAAAGTACTCCGACGGATGAACCCCTTTCCCCAACAACTGCTCAATCAGGTCACGCAACTCCCTCATCTCTGCTAGAGCCATACGGTAAGGTACGTGTGCTATCGGTAGAGTATTTGGCGCTAAATCAATGATGAAGTCTATCTCTCTACTCGGTGGTAACCCCAAAATCTCCTGAAACACATCGGCAAACTCTTAAACTACAGGAATCGAATCAAGCGGTACCACAACCTCCGTAGAGGTCTCCTACTCTATATAGTATAAATGCGTGGATGATCCTCCCTCATAGCGAGGCATCTCCTGCCTAGGTATGGCAAAAACTATACTCTTACTATAATAGTCAATCATGGCCCTATATCTGACAAGACAATCCATCCCCACAATCGCATCATACTCGGACATGTCTAATACGAGCATATCAGCGGGTAAGATAAATCTCCCAATCTCTATACCTACTCCCCAACAAATAAAAGAAATAACGGAACCCCTACTCAACGGTGAATCTATACAAGTGGATCTACCCTCTGCTGTATCAAATAACCCCATAGTACGCGCAAACCCCGTGGAAATAAAATAGTGTGTGGCTCCCGTGTCAAATAAAATGCGTCCCAAAGTCCCCTAGATAGAAAATATACCCTCAATCGTTGGTGGGTCCTGCGGGACTACGGACTGGTGCAGATTGTAAACTCGCCCATACTGAAGCTTCCCTTGCTGAATTGGGGCGGCTGGAATGGGTGGCAATGCTATCATCTGTGGAAGTGCTGGGAGGGATACGGGAAATAACGGTCTCTAGGGATGAACACCCAGCTGCTGCTGCTGGCCCTTACCCTTCTGAGGGCAGTCCTAGCATTTGTGGCCAGTGTTTCCACACGTGAAATATCTCCTTAGGAAAGGTCCTCCCCTTTGTCCCTGCTGGTGTCCTTGGACCTGATGGCCGTTACCACCCCTCCCTTGGCCATTCTGGCCCTACTGGAACTGCTGATGGCCCTGCTGGCCCTGATGGCCATATCGAAAGCCTCCCTGCCCATGTCTAAAACCTCCTGACCTGAACCTCTTAGGATCCCCTTGTTGGGAACGCTGATCACTGTGCTTATTCTATCCCTGAACTGTCTGTGCCCCATCGGCACCATTTCTTCCTGCCCTGCCCTGCTGGCTGGGCTCTCCCACCTTCTTAACCTCGGACAAGTAGAAGCGGTGGTCCTGAAAGTGGAGTAGTGCTGCATTGACCACATTTGAATAGGTGGCCAGGTAGATATTGCCTATTAAATGCAAGCGGATCATCCATATCAACCCATCCATGAAGCTCTGAATCTTTTTCTCTTCGATCGGAATCTCACTCGGCACAATGCTAAGCAGATTAGTAAACTCTACCTCGTATTCTACCACTGTCCTTCCATCCTGCTTCAGATTTGCTAACTTTTGACTCATCTCTGTCTGGACAGCCAAAGGAAAATACTTGCGGTCGAACCGCACCCAAAAGTCTCGAATACTGAGTGTGTCTCTCTCCTCTGTGGTGGTGATGGACTCCCACCACTGCAGTGCTGCCCCCACTAGTTTGAAAGTGGCCAAAATCTGACTGTGTACTTCCGTGCACTCGTGCATCCTCAAATGCCTTTGGATTTCCTTTTTCCATTGGCTCGCTACGACTAGATCGGAGCTCCCTAAAAACTCTGGAGGATGCGGCTTCTGGAAGGCATCCCTAATAGGCTCCCAAGAGGATGGGAAAACTTGGGCCGGAACTGGAGCCACCATCGGTGCCTGTGGTGGTGCCTGTTTCACTACGGCCAAAGAAGCGTTGATCACCTGAGCTATAATGGCTGCCACTTCAGCGACATTCATCATACCCTGAGCAGGTGCAGTCTAAGCCTCTGGCTAGGCTTCCCTGGGAACTCTTTGTGCACGTTTTGGAGGTATCTAAAAAGAGAGAAAATTTTCATTAGTCTACAGTTATATTCTAAAATTATCAGAAGAACGTAAAATGTATGAAGAGTACAGCAATCCTAAAATATAGGGCTCTACATCAAAGGATGCTACGCGGAAGCATAATAAGCCGTACAGATCTTAAGGACACTAGAACCTGATGCTCTGATACCACTTGTGACTCCCCGCCTAATTAATTACTGGGTGATCAGTCCTTAATTAATCAATTTCAGAATATCAAGTTGGTTCAGATAATTCACCACTGTCGAAAACTTAAATTTTAATTTAATAAAACTAACCACCTAATATTTAAAAAGGGTGATGTCCAAATTTTATCTTGTCATTAACTACTACCAAAATAACACCAATAAATACCATGCATTATAGTAACATAAGTAAAGTTTGACTAAAGTAAAATAAATGTCTGGAGTAAACATCTCTAGGAACAATCCCATACAATAAATCCAATAAAAGAAACCAAATCTAAGAGAGAATTTAAAATGACTAAATCTCTAAAAGTAAACATAAGTTAGGACGACATGTCCAACAGAATGGATAACTGAAAAGGAAAGAATGAGCTGAGTCATCTACTAGCAATAATCCTGCAGCTTGCACAGCAGCTACAGCGCGGTAACTGAAAAGAGTCTCCTAAGGCTCGTGTCCCTGTGGCTGGGCACCTAAAAAATAATGGAACAATAGAAAGATATACAGAAAAACGGGTCAGAGCCCTAGTTGAAAATAGTTTAAAAATAGCAAGTGCTTAAATTTATTCAATTACCACAATTATTAATCAAGTTAACTTAGCGTACTCACTTAAGATACTCACCCCCTCGATCTAGTGTGCACGTCTAACGAGCCTAACTACCCATACTAGTCATGATGCCCTGACTGACTACTAAGTGTATAATATGATGTTTGAAAGTCTCCCCAAATAACCCAAAATCGACGTGCTTATGATTTCGATATGGAATTAGGATTTCTTTAATTTATTCTCGTATTCTTCTAAATGCCCAACTGATAGTACCATATGTGTACAAATAAAAATAGCGTCAACAGCATAAGACATCAAACATGATTTCTGGTATACACACATTTTCACTTAATGTATACATATTAAATTATATAAATATTGCAATATTCACCCTTGGTTGAGAAACCTTTGGTTCTATGCATACTCGGCTATCTTGTCCATTAGCAAAGCTAATGCATATAGGATTATAGGTTCAATCTCGCGAGAACCAATAAAAACATAAACACCTATTGGAGGCGAACATAGTCCCAAGCTGATGGGCTATGCACATACCTATGCACCCATACGACCGTCATCACTATCATTCTCACTGATAGCCCGTACCTAGATTCCATGCTCTAGTGGTACGACTCTAAATCCCCTGAAGGCACACAGGATCCGATCGTCCGCAACGCGTTAACCTCCGTTCAATAGCCAGTAACTAGGTATGTCATACACATAATACTTTAATTAATAAGCATACACACAACTTATATAAATTCATTAGCTTTCCCATAGTCTAGTGTTTGTAGCACATATATTATATCTCTTGTTATAACCCGTACCTTATTCGTGTGTACTCTACCTTGTATTTTCGCACCTCCTTAATTATATGGATTTTATACCTTCTGAGGGTCAACATATTCTCCACTCACTATTAATTATTAATATAAGTAATTCGATGATTATACTAGTTTAACACTCACATAAATAATCCTGCAGAAATTTTGAACAAAAATCGGCTTAAAAAGGGTCATTCTGGAATCTCGTTAGAAGACCCAGAAATCTCGTTCGAATGAGGTCGTTCGAATGGTTCGTTCGAACGAAGGTACTTTGAACAAACCACCAAACTCGTTAAAAGGGCTACTGGAATCTTATTAGAAGTCTCATTCGATCGAGGTCGTCCGAACGACCTAGGCTAGACTTCTAACGAAATTTTCGAAGTCGCCCAGTTCATCTCCAAAGTCCGTTTTTCCAGATTTTCTCTTCTCCAATCTCACCCTAAATCCATTCCAACCAAATTACAAGGTTCCCAAACTAATCTAAGTCACCCTAGAACATTTCTTAGCATACTTTTGCGGTCAAATCATTCAAATCATCATTTACTTTCAATAAATTGCTAAATTTTACCATCAACCATATTAATATAAACCTAGAATTATTTGTCCATAAAAACTCCATTTTTATTTCGTGATTTACATCTAATTCACCAATTTCTCATTCCTATTAAGGGGAAATTCCTCTACATGCAAACCCCCATCAGATTTTCTAACCTTCCTACACAATCTCAACATAGGTAGACCCATATTGGTATTTATTTTTCTAAAACCTCAACATACATTAACAAGAGTAATAATTGCTAAAAGAAGAGAAAGATAATCACTTTCTTTAAAAATGAACTTCTGATTCGCGGGTTGAAATTGGTATAGGAACGATCCTCCTGGCATGATCTACGCGTTGGTGTACTTTTTGTTGTGAAAGGTTGAGTTCTTGGCTAAGGCTCTAATGGAGTCTCCTTTTTCTTCCTTGGTTCTCTCTCTCTTTTCCTCTCTTCCTCTCTTCTTACGTAGGTTGAAACTGACGGCCACTAACCCAAAATGCCTTTTAATTAAACCCAATTTTCGTCCATTTAATTACCCTAAAATTCCTAAAGACCAAAATACCCCTTCGGGGTGTCGTTTTGGGTTAAAATACCCTGAACTCCAAATAAAATATCGGAATAGTGTATTATGACTATTTTGACCCTTCCAGACACTCTGGCGCACTCAAAATAGTCGTCCGAGTTATACACAAATAAATTATCTTTTGACCCCCCAAATATATACAAATGACGCGACTCATACGCGTCCCAATTATTTATTACGTAACTGACGTGTATCTCATTCTCGGCCATACTATTATTTCAATAATTACTAACTCTCATCCAGCTAGTGATTATTATCATAAAATCGGATTAATTTCAATTTAAATTTTCTCCCTTTAATTTAATTAATCCCCATTTTTCCATAAAAATAATTATGCGTAAAAATACGAGGTATTACATGTTCTCTCTTTGTATTTCAAGGCTTGTGATTTAATGGGCTTGGTTCATGAGGAATCGAATGACATTTTTTTTCAAAAGAGTTAAAGTGAAAAAAGAGGATAAATAACTCAAGGTTTTGCAAAAAGCAATAGAACTAGAAATTTAGATGGAGATTGGAGATTCAAGATCTCTAAATTCTATTTGAATTGAGACAACCGCCTCAATTTGCAAAGGTAAAGTTTTACCAATCGAGCATTTGTTGTAAGATTATGAGGAAGATGATTTCACAAAGGAAGAACTTGAATATACTTTAATGGAAGATGAAAAGGTGAGATGAAAATAAAGTTGGAGAATTTGAATAGGTAAAAGTAGAAGAACCAGTTGAGGAGTAAAATGTCGTGGATGATAAAAGAGCAAAATAAAATGAAGGCGAGAACAAAAAATTTGAGAAAGATAAGGAATTTTGTATATTCCTGTTATATTTTTAAGATGACGACGAGAAAACCTTGAATCAAACACTCGCTTATGGGAATTTGAGTAATATAGCGGTCATTAAGATGGAATTAAAAATGTATGAGAAAATAGATTTTGATGAGGTGGAAGGACATAAAATTTATTCTCATCAAGAAATTGAATGTGATGGGGAGATTTTTCATAGGAGTTTTAAGAATGTGGAGGTGAAAGAAATATACGTTAACTTATATTTTACTCATCATGATGAAAATATCAATTTGTCTGGTGTGAAGAAGAATATTTCACTGAGTTATTTCAATTGCACGAATTTGAGATGAAAAACATGATTTCACCACCAATTAATGAAGAGATAAATGACTTTTTTGAAGTTAATCTCATTTTGAGGCTTTTGACAATGTTTTAATAAATTTCACAAAGTATAGTACAGAAGATTTTAGGGCCGAATTTTTTTGTCACCCATGCCCAAAATAATGCATTTATGAAAGATTGTGAGAATTATTCTTTACAATTTTCTACGAGGGATGTTTCTAGTGACATTGGTTGGTTGAATATAAAGTAATTATTTTTTTCTTCATGACCAAGCAAATGAGAAATTTGAGATAATATTATATTGGTGGAATGCACAAGTGAGGAAGAAATTTTATTAGGTCATCTTGAAAATATTATGAATACGACGCACGTCGAAAGGGATTGCTATGGGATATTTTTCAATTGAAGGAGTTGAAATTGATGATTAACTTTTAGCATTGTCATCAAATAAGCAACCTATTATAGACTCTTTACGTGTGAGGCCGAGTATGTGGCAGCGACATCATGTGTTTTCCAAACAATTTGAGTTAGAAATTTATTGAAAGAACTTAACATGGAACAAGAGAGATCGACATAGATTTTTATTGAAAATAAATTGTCACTTGCATTGGCCAAAAATCCAGTATTCCATGATTAAAGTAAGCATATCGATACAAGGTATCATTTCGTTAGAGAGTGTATTACTAGAAAAGAAGTGTAGCTCGTCTACGTGAAGTCTCATGATAAAGGTCTCGGTACTTTCACCAAGCCCCTCAAGGTTGAATTAATTTGCAAGTTGTGAAATTTACTTGGAGTAACCAAATCAAGCTTTTTTTCCCTTTTATGGGGGGGTTGGGGGGAGATAAACTTTAATTTTAGTGTGAGAAATTAAAAAAATAAAAAAAGTAAAGAGTTATGGATGTAAAATGTCAAAGAAATTAAAAAATCACGAGTCATGTATTTGAAAGTTTAAAAGGTTGTCAAGAGTCATGTGTGTAACAATCCCCATTTTCTCACGTAAAGGCTGGCAGACTCAATACGCCGAAAATGGGGCTTGCTTGTCAATTTATATCATTCTTAGTATCGACCGTGAATAAACCTTTATATTTTAAAACACATTTGAATCTAAAACTGCATTAAACAAAAGATAATTGTAAATCCAACATCCATGTCCAAAAAAATAAAATCCAACATAAACATAAGTGTCTCAAACTGAACTGAAATAAAATAAACTTTGGGCTTATGCCCATACAATAATCCCCCAAACTAATAAGACTGAAAAAGACAATCAACCTAATTTGGAATCAACAACCTGAACTCCAATAAGTAAAGTGAGACAGAAAGGGTGATCTCTCAACAATTCTGTTATCCTTGTCTAGGAGTACCTGGGGGGAGAAAATATTTAGAATTTGAGTCAGTGCTTTAGAGTTGCAAGAATTAACATAGTGAATTTAAAGTGAAAAAATACAGCCAATTCAAAGTAATCATCCCCCATCGGCACTCACATGCGTTTATTACCTCATCCCTTAACTAAGTGCAAATACTACACGTATAACCACCCAAGTCCCAATATTTTAATTAATAATTATGCCAATTTAATATAAGAAGAATCTAACATAGCTAACGTATTGAAATGTAATCATATACATTCATATTACCATCTCCCAAAGTATCCCAGTCATACTACCCGTACAAGTGACATAAACATCTATTGTGCATACTACGTCTTTTTGGGTATGTGATTTATTGTATACATCATTAGTCTAATTAATTAATCTCATTTAATTATATATATATATATATATATATATATATATATATATATATATATATATACACGACACACAAAGGCATCTACCTTCAATGTCACGCTCGTGCTCTAACGGTAAGTTCAGAGGAGTCCCTTATCCAAATCGACATCACAAAACACATACAAGAGGGGTTGTCTCTATACAATACACCAGTGCACAGTCCATAATCCCGTCGGTGAAAATGGATCCCAGAATCAACACTTACCTCCTCATATGTGGCGCTGCTACATAGAACCCTAAATAATGACCTAACAACGCCTAGCACACGACCCAACTGATAGGCCATCCATGAACACGGGTATGTTCACAAAAATAAATAAATATATGTCAACATTACACAATATGTATAGATAATTAATTCTATAATTACCACACAAGGGAATATCATAATTTCTAGCTTTAAATTCTTACTTTTAGATTTAACCATCTAGTTAAATTGTCAATTCTCTTATACATAATAATAGTGACGAAATCCTTTTTTTATGGCACAATATACTTAAGTAATTAATTCCACACTAACTCTCCGAGATGTCCCATTTAATCTCCTATTAATAATTCTCGAGATACATTTAATCATCTATTAACAATTTTTCAATTTACTAATTAACAACCTAGTTAAATAAACAAGTTACTATTTTCTAATAGTGCCACCCCATATGATTATCCATAGGAAATCAAACATTGATAATCGACCATCTAGTTAAATATTAATTCTCTTCCTTTTTATAAAAGTTTAACCAACTAGTTAAATAAAATTCCCCATTTAGTATTTGTTTCATGAAAACATTTTTAATAAAATTTTCATTCGTCCAAACACCGTCCCACCAAATCGTATGGGTTCCTAAAAATACCTCGGATAAAATCCGGATCCCACCTCAACCTACCCTAGAGGGAGAACCGGTTCGCCTGTTGGCGTCGAACGGGTTCGGATATGGGCAGCAACCAAGATCTGTAATGGTTTTCTCAATACGGGAATTTCAAGATTAATCCTAAACTTGATTCTAATGGTTCATACATTTTTATCAACATCAAAACAGGTCCTCGTGACGTAATTCTTCATTTTATAATAATTATTTACATAAATTAATATCAAAATCATTCCCAAAATCTTAGAATTTAGACTCATTAATATATCTACAGAAATAAGATTTTTCACTTCTAATCCTATAATATTTTAACCATATACAAGGGTTCAAATATTATAATTTCCAGATACTAAACACAGATGCAAATCCTCTACATATGAATCCAACTTTTTTATTTATTCAAGAGTCCTAAAGCACGAATTCTATCATTGAAATCAAGATTAACCTCGTCCTAATTTTTGGATTTAACTAACATTTTTCAGATTTGTATCCTCTATAATCTTGATATCTCTATAATACTATAAAATGCTTTACAATGAGTTAAGAATCCTAATCTGAGAGCCTATCCACGCCATCTGCTAAACATCAATTTGGATTTTTTTTAAACATTTTTGTCTCTATCTTCAATCACGGTTGTCCATCATTTTCCTCTACCCATCCGTTTCCTCTTCTAACCTTTTCCCGTTCCCACTCTATATAGTCGGACACTGATTGTTTTTTGTTCCAAATTCATAAAGAATGGTATTGCAATTAATTATCAACCCAACTAGTTAACGCCTCTCCCATCACTTCCTCACTCTGAAAATACCTCTCCGGCACAAAACTCCACGCTTTCGGCAAAGTCTGAAACCTCCCACCAGCACCCATGCTCATATTCTCACTATCCTCATATCGAAAACGCTTACCTAATATAAACGGCATGGGAGATATTATTTGATTATTGTGAACTTGCGGAAGTTTTTGATCGGAGAAACTCGCCGGAGTAATGAAGGTTACGATGGGGGATATGATGGAAGGCTCGCCTTGGCGAAGGATCCATTCGATGGTTTGGGCGTTGGATTTGTGGCCGAGTTCTCGGGTGAGTTGGAAGACACGTATCGCGTAGATGATGGGCATGCGGATTCGGTGGCCACGGCCGTCCACTTTGCTGTGGCGGTATTTAGTCGATGGTTTGTTTTGGGTGTTAAGGTTTCTTGGTGGTTGCTATTTTGTGTGGTTAAAATCCATCTGCTCTTGACATTGTTATTGATATATGTAAGATAGTGTTAAAGGGAAATATGGTTATAATTTTTGTGACATAATTGAACAGATGGTTTGGAGAGTGTAGTTTTAAATATGGGTTCATATACTTTATGCCAAATGGTATTGGAAATGTTTAATGCTTCATAGGTATAAAAATTCAAATAATGAAAATTTCATTAGACTTTTATATAGAGTAATTTTCTACATCTAGATGCAAATAAAATATTATGTTTTAACACACATTGAGCCCATATTTTTTGTCCTTGGGAAAACATTGTTTGATTCAGCAGACTATCTTTCCTTATGATATTTGGGTATTAGGTTTTACATTTTTCATCAATTGTAATTAAGGATGGATGATTAGCTGACAATTAAAGTTGATTTATAATCTAATATATTAGATTCTCTAAATTAGTTCACAATACATATCTTCCGAATCTGAATGAATGCCTTTAGTTCTAAGGGTTTTGAGTTTTGTGAATAATTGTTTAAATGGGTTAGTGAGTAGTTCATGTACTATATTGTGACACCCCGCCTAATTAATCCTGGGTGATCAGTCCTAAATCATGTTAGAAAAGGTTTCTCAGTTAGTCCATTCTTAGCATCACTGTCGTCTTTTTAATTACTAACCACCTAAGTGAGAAAAGTAGACTGGTGTCGATTTTTTTATATCTTTAAATTAATTAAAACTCATGCGGAACATAAAATAATACACAATCACAATTAACTAAAATAACCATCCACAATTAAAATACTTAACCGAATAAACCATCGGTCCAAATAACCAATACAAGTAAAGATAAGAAGAAAAATCTTAACAAGTCTAATACATGAACTGTGAGCGACATGCTCAGATAACTGCTAGAAAATTCCTACACGAACGAAAGAAGGAGGCGTCTATCAAAACCCCGCAACATCCACATGTGCTGCAACAAAGGATACCTGGAATAGAGTCAAGCTTGGCTCCCTTGTGGTTGGACACCTAAAAGGTTTTTTTTTTTTTTAAATTATAGCAAGGGTTAGTACCCAAAAATATTTGAAAACATTTAACAAATGATTAACATGCAGTAATAAATAAATATGCATGCTCTTCATATTTTAGTTAGTGTTGCACTCTCTTGAGGACTTCCCCACCCCTCCTCTAAGGTGCACTACTAACGCTTCCATTTAATTTACTAGGTCCTGCGCTCTTGACCCAATACTTATTTTAACCCTTGAAATTTTCCTACACCCAATGAGTATGCCTTAATTCATGATTTTTAAGTTATTATAAACATCAAACTTAATTAAATCATTACCCGTTTTAATTTCATATAACATTCACACCCGTTATGCACATGATACATTTTTCACAATGTATTAATTATCCCATATATAATTATCTACCTAATTATATATCTAATCATTTTACAGTATTCACAAACATACTAGAATAACATTTAATACAAACTTTTGACCGAGTAAAAATACTCACAAAAATATAAATTTTCCCAAGTGCTATCCCACTAGGTGTATTCACATAACCTAGTTATTCGAGTTAGATTCGCTCACTAACTTAGTTTAACATACGAATTTGGAGGCGATCATATTCCTTCCCTGAAAGTGAGATGCCCCTCACCCATATAACGGACGCTATGACCTAGGATTGTACTCGCCCTACTCCTCAAGCTAGGGGATTCATCCACTACGCGCAACCTCCCCCTATAGCACTAGAGTATATACTAATAATATCCAATCACTGATATTAGTGCACACACACTATATATATATATTGTCACACCCCGTACATATATATAAATACAAAATGTCCCAGCTACACCATATACACAATCCGTAACATAAGCCTAGTTAATTTATTAAGAATTTATGTTCCAACTCTAATCATTAATTAATTCACACATTAATTAATTAAGTCACCTTTGGTGTCGCCCCCACCATAAAATTGGACTTACTCTCGTAGTCCTAATCAACCTCACCCTAGTCTAAATCCAGAACTCTCAAATTATTTAGCCTTTACCTAAATAAGGTTTATCTCTCGGTATTCCTCAACCATTATCCCCGTACTTGTTTTCTAACTATGTTTAATCCCTTCGAACTCTTCCCAAAAATTTAACCTTAGTGTATCACCTAATTTCTCCAAAACTCGACGAATTTAAATTATGATGTCACACTAAGTCGTCTCCAAATTCTAATTAATTTTATTCACCATTAATTAGATTTAAAACCCATGTATAAATTTCTCACCAAATTAATTCATGGAAAAAGATTAAATTAAATTTTCTTTATATAAAATAAAACTGGGCGAACTGTCAAAATCTGCCGACCTTCGATCGATCGACCCCAGACCTTCGATCGATCGATCGAGCAGGTCTTCGTCTTCTTCGCGAAAACAGATTCTGCCATGAACGAGTTTCATAAAACCCTAACTCCTTCTACCAGCAATCTCAAGTTTTCTTAACCATAATACAAGTTAGGAACCTTATTAGGGACCTCCAGAATGCCCTCCAATGTTATTAATTCGTCCATTAACTACAATTTCTGAATTTGGGGAAATATTCATCTTTAATTCCTTACCCATTTACATCCCAAATCCCTTCACCGAATTCGTTTCTAATTATCCAGATATCATCCTACCAGATATGTATCAATTTATAATATCATATTTCTACAAGAATCCTCATTCAAATTTGTAAATCAGATTATTATTTTCAAAACCTCATGTTTATGCCATGAACACCCAAAACGAATTTTGATCAAACACATCACATGAATATGAATTGCAAAACAGATTCAATACTGTTGCAAGTTATCCACTTGCCTTAGGTTTCGTAGTGTCTGATTCGGAGATGAATTTACAAGGTTGAAGACGATCCTTGTTGGCTCTCTAGTGATCCCAAAACTGCCTTTAACTGCTATTAGGGTTCCTTAATACACTTAGCCTTTTCTAAAACTTTATCAGCCGTTTTATTATTCCTCCCAATCCCTTAATTTACCTAATCCCGTTTTTTGCCTAATGGGCCATGCCCAAGTGACCCAAATGCCCACGTGTGGGCCCGGCTATGTCTAAAAATGCCCCATGACCCGTTTACTATCCCCGGGTACACTTTTTCGACAATCTCAGCCCATCCGGACTCAACCGTACACTCAGAATTGGCATCCGAATTAATTTATAAAAATATTTATCCCCTCACCCCTTTTAGTCTATACCGACTCCCGGTTGAGATAAGTGCATACCCTGTCATTAATACTCGAAATGACTTAAATAAATAATTACTATTCACTTTGTAAATAACTTACCGTAAATATTAACCATTTACTCCTCGATTAATATTTAAATAAAATTTCCCTAATTAATTCAATTAAATTACGACTCACAAGTAATTTTCAATTAACGAATTAATTAAATATTTAATGCATGAAAAAATGTGGGGTGTTACATACTCCCCCCCTTACAAAGGAATTTTGTCCCCGAAATTAGGTCATACCTGTGATGAAAAGCTCTGGATATTGCACCTGCATATCCTCCTCCCGCTCCCAGGTAGACTCGTCAATGTTGTGATGACCCCACTGTACGCTAACTAGTGGAACAACCTTGGATCGTAATTTATGCTCGCTACGGTCTAGGATAGCCATCGGCCTCTCCTCATATGAGATGTCTGGCTGTAAATCAATTTCTTCGAGTGGAATGTGCCAGAAGGCCCTCTCACTCCTGCGATATTTCTTCAGCGATGCTACATGGAACACGTCATGTATCCGCTGAAGATGCTCCGGTAATCCCAGCCTATAGGCTACAGGCCCCACCCTCTCGATAATAGGGAAAGGTCCCACGTACCACGGTGCTAGCTTACCCTTCTTGCCGAACCTCATCACCCCTTTCATGGGGAACACCCTGACCAATACCTGATCCCCAACCTCTAACTCCACGTGTCTCCGTGAAGCATCAGCGTAACTTTTCTGCCTATCCTGAGCTATCCGAATCCTCCCTCGGATCATCTCTATCTTGGAAGATGTCTCCTGAACAATCTCCAGCCCCAACAGTTTGTTGTCCCCCACCTCTAACCAACAAGCGGGTGAACGACAAGGTCTCCCGTATAATGCCTCGAATGGTGCCATGCCGATCGTGAATTGGTAAGAGTTATTATACACAAATTCTACCAGAGGAAGATATTTCTCCCAACCTCCCCCAAAGTCTAGTATACACATTCTGAGCATATCTTCCAACATCTGATTGACTCTCTCGGTCTGCCCGTCAGTCTGTGGGTGATAGGTTGTACTCAAACGTAACTCCGTGCCCATGGCCTCCTAAAAACTCTGCCAAAAATGGGCCACAAAGATCTTGTCCCTATCCGACACAATATTAATCGGTACCCCGTGCAGTTTAACAATCTCCGCTATGAATAGTTGTGCATAACGCATCGTCTCAAAGTCTGTGTGAACCGGTAGGAAGTGGGCCACTTTGGTCAACCGATCCATAATAACCCATATGGAATCGTGACCCTTCTGTGATGTCGGTAACCCTATAATGAAGTCCATAGAGATTCTCTCCCACTTCCACACAGGAATTTCAAGCGGCTGTAGCATCCCTGATGGTCTCTGATGGTCAACTTTCACAAGCTGACACGTGGCACATTTCGAAACAAACTCTGCTATGTCCCGTTTCATCCCTACCCACCAATACTGCCTCCTCATATCTTGGTACATCTTATCCCCACCAGGATGTACCGCGAATCTCGACCCATGAGTCTCCGTCATAACAGAGTGCCTCAATTCCGCATCCTCTGGCACAATCAACCTCCCATTATGGCGTAAGCCTCCCTCCGAGATGATCGAGTAGCCCTCTGCTCCCTCATCTAGCAACTGGCTCACCCTATCCCGGCAGGTCTGATCCTCTGCCTGAGCCCTCGCAACCCGCATAATGATCTCGGGTGTGATGGATAATGCTGACATGCAAGCCCTGGCTACATCATCCTCGTATCGAAGTTCTCTCCACTTCGCTTTCCAGACTTCTGATATTTCCCCAGTCGGTCTCCGACTCAATGCATCTGCCACCACATTAGCCTTACCAGGGTGATACTGAATATCAAACTGATAGTCTTTCACGAATTCTATCCATAGCCTCTGTCTCATATTCAAATCCTTCTGAGTGAAGAGATACTGAAATGATTTATGATCCGTGAATAGCGTGAACTGCTCCCCAAGGAGATAATGTCTCCATATCCTCAAAGCAAAAACGACTGCTGCTAACTCCAGGTCGTGAGTGGGGTAATTCCTCTCGTGGGGCTTTAGCTTCCTGGACGCATAAGATATAGCCCTTTCCTCCTGCTGAAGCACACCCCCAAGTCCCTGTAAGGATGTGTCAGTGTAAACCCGATACTCTAATCCCCCTTTCGGCAATGCAAGCACGGGTGCAGATGTCAACTTGTCCTTTAACTCGTCGAAGGTTAATTGACAGTGATCATTCCAAGTGAAAGGTACCCCTTTCCGGGTAAGATTCGTCAAAGGGCCTGCAATCTTTGAGAATCCTTTGATGAACCGTCGGTAATAACCGGCCAACCCCAGAAAATTGCGCACTTCTGTCGGTGTCGTGGGCTGTCCCCACTCCCTCACCGTCGATACTTTACTTAGATCCACCGCAATACCCCGGTCTGACACCACGTGGATAAGGAACTGGACCTCCCGTAGGCAAAATCCACACTTACCGAATTTGACATAGAATTGGTGATCCCGTAATGTCTGTAACACTATATGTAGGTGCTCTGCGTGCTCCTCCTCGGTACACGAGTAGATCAGGATGTCATCAATGAACACAATAACAAACTGATCGAGAAACTCCCTGAATACTCTGTTCATGAGGTCCATGAACACTGATGGTGCATTGGTGAGTTCGAATGGCATCACCCTGAACTCGTAAGATCCATACCGCGACAGGAAAGCGGTCTTCGGAACATCTTCCTCTCAGATACATAGTTGATGATATCCTGACCTTAAGTCGACCTTAGAGAAATAAGACGCCCCTCTCAACTGGTCAAATAGGTCGTCAATCCTAGGCAACGGATACTTATTCCGTATCGTGGCCTTATTCGGCTCTCTATAGTCCACACATAACCGTAGTGAGCCATCTCTCTTTTTCAAAAATAACACCGGTGCACCCCACGGCGATGTACTCCGTCGTATGAAACCCTGACCCAGAAGCTGCTGAATCTGCTCCCTCAGCTCACGCATCTCTGAAGGGGCCATACGATATGGGGCCCGAGCAATTGGCCTCATCCCCGGTGCTAAATCGATCACAAATTCGATTTCCCTGCTAGGTGGAAACCCTGGTATCTCCTGAAACACATCCTTAAAGTCTCTCACCACTGGGATTGAATCCAACGGAATAGCCACCTCCTGTGAGGTTTCCTCCTCAATGTAATACAAGTGTGTGCGTGACCCTCCCTCGGGTAGTGGCATTGCTATTAAGAACATCTCCTGCCCTGGAATGGAGAACACGATAGTCCTTTCGTAGCAATCCACCGTCGCCCGATAACCTGCCAAGCAATCCATACCCAAGATGACATCGTACCCCTCCATATCTAACACTAGTAGGTCCGCTGCTAAACTAAGTCTCCCGATCAAAATGTCCACACCCCGACAAATCGAGTAAATCGTAGCCCCGCTGCCAACTGGCAACTCTACACACATCCTAAGACCTCCCGCGGTCTCTAGTAGTCCGGCCCGTTTAGCAAAATTTAATTTAATGAATGAATGTGATGCTCCCGTATCAAAGAGAATACTACCCTCATAACCATGAATGAGAAACATACCCTCAACTGCTGGCGGTGCTTGCTGCGCTGGGGGATTAAGAACATCCCGGACGTTATACACACGTCTGTAGTGCATCTGCCCTTGCTGAGGTGGGGCGGGTAGGGCTGGTGCTGCTGGTGGTAATTGCCCCCGTTGCCCCTGTTGGGCCTCCTACTGTTGACCTCTGCCCCTCTGTGGGCATTCCCTCTTGAAATGTCCTGGCTGGCCACACACAAAACAGTGTCTCTGACCATCCCCCTGTCGTTGGCCCTGTTGGCCCTGACGCGGCTGGCCCTGGCCCTGCTGGCCTCCCCCATTGTTCCCTTGACCCTGACGGCCATGAGGAACCTGCTGCTGCTGATTCGGACCCGGCTGCCCCTGCCTGAACCCCTGTCCTCCCTGTCGGAAACCACCAGGCTTAAACTTCTTAGCCTGATTCCCTTGCTGACTACCCGCCTGCTGCTGAGCACCACTTGTGTCACTACTAGTAACAGCCTTGCCCTGTTGGCTCGGCTCCCCTGTTCGCTTGCTCCCCTTTGCATGGAAGCGATGGTCCTGGCAGTGTACAAGTGCGGCATTAACGACGTCTGTATACGTTACTAACGTCGGATTCCCAATCAAGTGTTGCCTGATTCGCCAGGCTAAACCGTCCATAAACCTCGATTTCTTCCGCTCCTCATCGCTCACCTCATTTGGCACAAAGTTTGCCAAACGGGTGAACTCTTCCTCGTAGTCTGCCACTGATCGGTCACCCTGAACTAAATCACTGAATTTCTTCCTCATCTCAGTCTCTACTGCAGGTGGAAAGTATTTTTGGTCGAACCGCACCCAAAACGCTGCTATCGGCATCAAGTCTCGCTCCCCGACGGTGGTAACTGACTCCCACCACTGTAAGGCTGCCCCTGATAGACGAAAGGTAGCAAGCATCTGCTTCTGTACCTCGGTACAATCTAGCATGCGCAGATGGCACTGAATGTTCTTCTTCCAGTCACAAGCCTCTATCATATTTGTACTACCCCGGAACTCAGGTGGGTGACCCTCCTGAAAGGTCTCCCTAACTCTCTGCCAAGATGGTGGCCCCACTAGAGCCTGAACTGCTGGTGCCACTGGAGGCGGTGCCTGGGGCTGTGGAAAGTGAGCTGCCATAGCTCTCATTGCTGTTTCGACCGCCTGGGCCACTATCACTGCCACCTGAGTAGTGGAAATCAACTCGGGTGGGGGTGGTGGTAGCGGTACCTGTGGCTCCTGATGAGCCTCCCTGATTTCATCCCTAGCCTCAGCCCTCTCCGCTCTCAGTCTCCCCGGTGGCATCTGAAATAGATTAAATCGCATAAGTACACAGTTTACACAAAAATATTCACAGTAGAAAATACTATATCTCATAAGCGAAATGAGTCAACAGTCCTAATCATAGGGCTCTACAACGAATGAGTGCTACGCTGAAACGTAGAAAGCCGCACAGATCCTAAGGACACTAGAACCTGATGCTCTGATACCATCTGTGACACCCCGCCTAATTAATCCCGGGTGATCAGTCCTAATTCATGTTAGAAAATGTTTCTCAGTTGGTCCATTCTTAGCATCACTGTCGTCTTTTTAATTACTAACCACCTAAGTGAGAAAAGTAGACTGGTGTCAATTTTTTTATATCTTTAAATTAATTAAAACTCATGCGGAACATAAAATAATACACAATCACAATTAACTAAAATAACCATCCACAATTAAAATACTTAACCGAATAAACCATCGGTCCAAATAACCAATACAAGTAAAGATAAGAAGAAAAATCTTAAAAAGTCTAATACATGAACTGTGAGCGACATGCTCAGATAACTGCTAGAAAATCCCTACACGAACGAAAGAAGGAGGCGTCTATCAAAACCCCGCAACATCCACATGTGCTGCAGCAAAGGATACCTGGAATAGAGTCAAGCTTGGCGCCCTTGTGGTTGGACACCTAAAAGGTTTTTTTTTTAAAATTTTATAGCAAGGGTTAGTACCCAAAAACATTTGAAAACATTTAACAAATGATTAAATTGCAATAATAAAAAAAAATGCATGCTCTTCATATTTTAGTTAGTGCCGCACTCTCTTGAGGACTTCCTCACCCCTCCTCTAAGGTGCACTACTAACGCTTCCATTTAATTTACTAGGTCCTGCGCTCTTGACCCAATACTTATTTTAACCCTTGAAATTTTCCTACACCCAATGAGTATGCCTTAATTCATGATTTTTAAGTTATTATAAACATCAAACTTAATTAAATCATTACCCGTTTTAATTTCATATAACATTCACACCCGTTATGCACATGATACATTTTTCACAATGTATTAATTATCCCATATATAATTATCTACCTAATTATATATCTAATCATTTTACAGTATTCACAAACATACTAGAATAACATTTAATACAAACTTTTGACCGAGTAAAAATACTCACAAAAATATAAATTTTCCCAAGTGCTATCCCACTAGGTGTATTCACATAACCTAGTTATTCGAGTTAGATTCGCTCACTAACTTAGTTTAACATACGAATTTGGAGGCGGTCATATTCCTTCCCTGAAAGTGAGATGCCCCTCACCCATATAACGGACGCTATGACCTGGGATTGTACTCGCCCTACTCCTCAAGCTAGGGGATTCATCCACTACGCGCAACCTCCCCCTATAGCACTAGAGTATATACTAATAATATCCGATCACTGATATTAGTGCACACACACTATATATATATACTGTCACACCCCGTACATATATATAAATACAAAATGTCCCGGCTACACCATGTACACAATCAGTAACATAAGCCTAGTTAATTTATTAAGAATTTATGTTCCAACTCTAATCATTAATTAATTCACACATTAATTAATTAAGTCACCTTTGGTGTCGCCCCCACCATAAAATTGGACTTACTCTCGTAGTCCTAATCAACCTCACCCTAGTCTAAATCCCAGACTCTCAAATTATTTATCCTTTACCTAAATAAGGTTTATCTCTCGGTATTCCTCAACCATTATCCCCGTACTTGTTTTCTAACTATGTTTAATCCCTTCGAACTCTTCCCAAAAATTTAACCTTAGTGTATCACCTAATTTCTCCAAAACCCGACGAATTTAAATTATGATGTCACACTAAGTCGTCTCCAAATTCTAATAAATTTTATTCACCATTAATTAGATTTAAAACCCATGTATAAATTTCTCACCAAATTAATTCATGGAAAAAGATTAAATTAAATTTTCTTTATATAAAATAAAACTGGGCGAACTGTCAAAATCTGCCGACCTTCGATCGATCGACCCCAGACCTTCGATCGATCGATCGAGCAGGTCTTCGTCTTCTTCGCGAAAACAAATTCTTCCATGGACGAGTTTCATAAAACCCTAACTCCTTCTACCAGTAATCTCAAGCTTTCTTAACCATAATACAAGTTAGGAACCTTATTAGGGACCTCCAGAATGCCCTCCAACGTTATTAATTCGTCCATTAACTACAATTTCTGAATTTGGGGAAATATTCATCTTTAATTCCTTACCCATTTACATCCCAAATCCCTTCACCAAATTCGTTTCTAATTATCCAGATATCATCCTACCAGATATGTATCAATTTATAATATGAGATTTCTACAAGAATCCTCATTCAAATTCGTAAATCAGATTGTTATTTTCAAAACCTCATGTTTATGCCATGAACACCCAAAATGAATTTTGATCAAACACATCACATGAATATGAATTTCAAAACAGATTCAATACTATTGCAAGTTATCCACTTGCCTTAGGTTTCGTAGTGTCTGATTCGGAGATGAATTTCCAAGGTTGAAGACGATCATTGTTGGCTCTCTAGTGATCCCAAAACTGCCTTTAACTGCTATTAGGGTTCCTTAATACACTTAGCCTTTTCTAAAACTCTATCAGCCGTTTTATTATTCCTCCCAATCCCTTAATTTACCTAATCCCATTTTTGCCTAATGGGCCAAGCCCAAGTGACCCAAATGCCCCCGTGTGGGCCCGGCTATGTCTAAAAATGCCCCATGACCCGTTTACTACCCCCGGGTACACTTTACCGACTATCTCGGCCCATCCGGACTCAACCGTACACTCAGAATTGGCATCCGAATTAATTTATAAAAATATTTATCCCCTCACCCCTTTTAGTCTATACCGACTCCCGGTTGAGATAAGTGCATACCCTGTCATTAATACTCGAAATAACTTAAATAAATAATTACTATTCACTTAGTAAATAACTTCCCATAAATATTAACCATTTACTCCTCGATTAATATTTAAATAAAATTTCCCTAATTAATTCAATTAAATTACGACTCACAAGTAATTTTCAATTCCCGAATTAATTAAATATTTAATGCATGAAAAAATGTGGGGTGTTACATATATCATATACTTAATATTATTTTTTTATTTTTGTTAACTTTCTTGATTGTTTATTTAGGATCTAAATATTTGTTTGTCTCTGTGAATTTTACTTGCAAGTAATTTATCCAAAAGTTCTTAGATAGTAGCTAGAGATTGGTGTAAGGATGTGATAATCAATATCAATAACACTTTTGAGAGTAATGTACTTTACTCACCACACATTAAGTATATTCACACACGAGAATACACCATTTATACATATTATATCCTAATTATATATACACCAAGATCTATATATGGGTGTTTTATGTTTTAAGTCGAGTATTTCCACTTTTGTGCTTTTTTCATTGAATGTTTATTATTACCTTTTCTTTGACAATAGTATTATTTATTTATTTTGGAATTTTGTGTACACCATAATGACAAAGAACATAGATTACACAAAGTAAGTGAAATTAATGTCACAATTGGTTAGCCTGCACATTGCGCGGGTTTACACCTAGTTAAACCATACCATTCTATCATCAAATCTCCGATTAAAATCTAGAAATTTCAAAAAAGAATACTACAACGAATTAAGAAATAATTTGGACATTTAAATAAAGCAAGAAAAATCTCTCCCAAATAGATTGGTGGAATTTCCTTTAGTTGAATCCCTTAGCCTCCTTTATGAGTTATCCCCTTGGATATTTAGCCTTCTCGCCCATTTAACCTTTGGTATCCTCTGATGTCTAGGTTTATATTTTGTTAAATGTAGAGAGTCTCTTAATCTTCATTCTTAACTTATATTAATCCAAATCCCGAGTTAGGTCTAAAGTTCCATTTGTGGACCCCCAAATGGCTCCGAACCCATAACCAAAATAGCCTAATAACCTCCCAACTTATATACCTATATCCCGGGATCATTTCTAAAGGTCTAAAACACCTAAACTGGTTCATAAAACTCTTCGAAACATGTCCCAATTATTTTTATTAAACATAGACATTTTTATTATGTTTAAACAACACATAACCGTAAATTAATTACTATACGATATCTTTTCTACGAGTGAACCCATCATTTTCAATTGAGTCCAATAATTATGTAATCATGAATAGGCATTTATTTTCAATTCAAATTTTACCCATTTGATTAAAATCCCACCGATTTAATTTATTCCAAAATTATTAAATTAAATTATGTCATAATATTTTATTTTGAAAATATTGGGTATTACATTCTTCCCCGCTAACGAGGGAATTCCCTCCTCGAAATTTACTAAAGCTAAATATCACATTTTAATCCGCACAATTATCATAAGTTTTATTCTCAAGTAGTCCATACTCATATTGCATGAGATAAAAGAAAAAGGCTCATCTATGCCCATCATAACATTACCAGTATGCCCATACATCACATATATATGCATACACATGCATAAACATCAAATATGGATGTCACCTATACATCCAACCTGAACCATACATACCATGTATATCTATAAAGTAAGGTATATTCAAATAATCTACTGACCATAACTCAATTCATCTAGAGATTGTCCCGCCTATTCCATTAGTGGTGTAACCATTACTAGTAGCTCTCATCAATGAAATCCTTGGCCCCGTTGGACTTAACTTGTATAATATAACGTCGCCTAATTCGTCATACCTCTAGACGTGTAAAACTTAGTAAGAACATCCTAGAACCCTACATCTTTCAATTCCCGACAGTTGCCAATTTTGTGCGTGGGAAGTCTTGCAAGAGAAATCCAAACAAGGAGCCCTCCCGATACACTACTACATAGCTTCGTTAGTTATTGAGATTCGTCGGTCTAAGATTAAAAGAAAAAATTAAATGCTAACCACATAGACTTTAACTCGTTCCAATTTCAATAAAATACCCATCACTTCCAAGGGATACAATAAATCTCGATAAATTTATTGATCCGATAATACCAAGAACCTCCTGTTCCCTTTTACACATACAATAAGACACTTTATATCCATCCTTAAGTCTAGTAGAGAGCTTAATCACTTCTAATCCTCCAAAGATCAACCCATCCCAATAAAGGCTACACTCGCCCATTTTTAATAACATCGTCATTATTATAACACTATTTGTGACAATACTTATCTTTATATAGCCAAGACTATTATTAGACATAAATCTCTCATCGTAACCAAAACTTTTACAATATAAATGTTTCTAATTATGCATATACTCACATACTAAAATAAATTCGACCCCAGTTAATCGTCATATATATTCATCCTTTAAATTATTCCATCATTAACATCTAGTCTATATCCGTACATCGAGTCGAACAATCATTGTATCCTTAATTTAAAAAATACATCAATAACAAATCCTGAAATATTCGCAGTGTTATGCCTACTCTCGATAAGGCAACACTTCTTAAGTTATGCAAAACCCACGACTAATATCCCATTGCCCGTGTAAATGCTCACTATATAGGGTTTATAAACTCCTTAGAATAATCATTGGTCCTAAGCTACGATCTCAAAAATTTTATAATTGAACACCTTCTTGTCCATAAACTTTATCCACCATTAGTACATTAACAAAACACACATCTATAATGCACTATTCACACCATCCTCGTAAACTTTTCTGAGTCATTACCCCTCATCTTTCGAAATTACATAGTGACCTTGATCCTATGTCTAAACACTCGAACATTACTTTCATCAAAATCATGAACGATTTAACAACACAACAAATCTTGACCAATCTGAGCACATCATCAATTGAAGCTATTTAATCCAAATTTGTTCGCCCCCAAAATATGGTAGCGCTAGTAAGGCTGGCACTACCGCCACTAGCTGAGTTCACAATGACTGAAGCTACCCCTGGGGTGAGTGGTGCCTCGTTGCCCCCCTAGCACATGTGTTGCCTTATTTTCCTGAGGTAACTTCCTTGTGAAATGTCCCTTATCACCACGAACATAACAATTCCCTTAAAATTGTTACCTATCTTGTTTTTGCCCTAGTTGGCCTTGATTCTATTTCCATTGGCCCTAGTGGCCTTTCTCCTACTGGTCCTGGCCTTATTTTTTTTATTATCAAAACCATTGAATCTCTTATGCTGATCATTAAATTATGGACCCCTAAACTACTAGATCCCCTGATTGGTGCGCCCATTCGTCTTACCTTGCCGGTTCGACTTCTCGAATTTATGTTTCTTCTCTCCCTTGTTCTTCTAGAATGCGCTGTGATCCTGACAATGTAGTAAAGCTGCACTCACCATTTTATTATAAGTGACCAAAACCAGATTCCTCAGTAAGGGTTGTCTGATGTGCCAGAAAAATAGTGTAAAGTAAAGATTTCATTATTTTCTTCTGTGTTTACCTCATCCACAACATAAACTTCTCCATATTGTTTTCTTCTGTGTTTACCTCATCCCCAGGAAAATAGGACAGTGCGGTAAACCCCTCCTCGTACTCAGCTACGGTGCAACCTTACTTCTTAAGGTCTATAAATTTTCTTCTTATCTCAGATTTCATTTTTGATTGAGAGTAATTCCCCTTAAACCTTCTTTAAAACTCATTGATCGCTAGACTACCTCTCTCCTCTAAGGTGGTAACAGACTCCCACCACAGTAATGCGACACCAACCAACTTAAAAGAGGCTAACATATGCTTTTGAATCATCATACACTCTTCCATCTGTAAGTGACACTAAATATCCTTCTTCCACCGATTAGCTACCTGAATATCAGATCTACCTACAAACTCCGGTGGGTGGCCTTAGTGAAGTCCTCCCTAGATCTATCTAATACTGCCCCGAGTGCCTGTACTGATAGAAACACCTGTTGTGGTGGTGGTGGTTGCGGCGATAAAAAATGATTTAGCAAAGTGGCCATTTCTGTGGAGACCGCCTGAGGAAAGATAGTGGGAATCTTTGTTGGGCCTACCACAGGTGGGGTTGGTGGTGGATGTGGATGCGGATGCAACTCTAACACCTTCTGAGTCTGAAAATTTGTTACTAAAACCGTTTAATAAAATTAAACTATTTAAGTAACTCCGAACAGTTTTTTGAAGAAACTCTTTTCTTAAAAATCAAAAACTAATTGAACACAAGATGTGTTTAATAAAAGTATGTACGAGATCTATTCAAGATTTGATTAACAGGTTTAATAAAGCAATTTTAAAATTTTAAACTCAGCACAACCAAGAATGAGATGAGGAGATGTAGAAAGATTAAGAACAAGATTTTTACGTGGTAAAACCTCACCCAACTGAGGAAACATCCACGACTCCCTCTACGGAGTAAACCAAAAAATTCCACAATAAACAAATTTAACAGTTACAAACTATATAACTAACATGCATACAACTCAGACCTATATAAGTTTAGGAATGTACCCTCTGGTGTCCTTATAACTTCTCTACAGTTCTGATTGTTGATGTTGTTCTCCCAGTTTGTTAACTTCCAATTTGTTCAAGTTCTTTACGTCGACTCTTGTTCTCAATATCTTATTACCAACACTTTTAGTGTGGTAGAGTGAAAGTGTTTGTGGAGGTGCTTTCTAACCCATGCATGCACACACACACACACTTAATATGTACAACCAGTCCTAACAAATTACATATAAGACTATATGCTGTGATTTTTCTTTTTCTCTCTTCTCACAAAACTTAACCTTATTTGACCTTTATAACAATCCCATAATCCACGGCTATCTTGCTCAGAAGACGTATCAAGATCTTAATCAATCTCGGGTTTTGAAAAGATTTTTGAGATTGAAAACCACCAAGTGCGATTCCAAACTAGGTCAAAGGTCTTGTTTCAAGAGAACTAGAAACATAAAATATTATTATTGATTTCAAAGTTAAAAACATTTACAGAGAAGAATCAACAATATATTTCTCAAGCTGAGAAACAAAAATATGTAAATCTAAGTGTAATGTAACATGAAATACTCAGATCTGAAATTTCTATAAAACAGAAAATAGATCTAAGAAAGAATGTTTAAGCTGGACACAAGATCTAAAGAACGAAGAGGTTACAGCAACAACCAACTACACAAACCAACTCTCAAGCACTCAAACACTCAAGGCTGTGTTTGGGATATCTAGGAGTTTGAAAGGAGTTTAGGTTTGAAAAATGGTTTGGACGATTTAGGGTTAGGGTTTCTAACTCCTTCTCTCTCTTCTGGTTTCTCTCTTCTCTCTCTTCTCTCTCTACTCTCTTTTTTTCTCTCAAAAGGACGAAGTGGCAAAAAGTCTCAGAAGGCTGAGTGAGGGGGTCCTTTTATAGGAGGCTGAGAAGATTCGAGAATGAGGATCAAAATCAAGGGTTCAGATTGTGTCAATCTTGATTGACTTTAATCTAAGGGTTCACAATATGCGGTGATTAAAATTCTCCTGATTGGCTCATCTGGGGTTCACAGGGATTATGAAGAAGCGCATGCAGATCGTTGATAAAAACGATCCAAGGGTTTAAAATAAGCGCTAGTTCCCTCTCTATAAAGAAACACACTCTCCGCCAATCAGAAGACAACAAATGTTGGCCAATAAAAGGATATCAAACGCGCGTCTAAAAAATAATTAAAAACACACCCTGAAGTCTCTGCCGCTTTCGAATTCTACCCAAGGAAACGTTAAGCCAATAAAACCATAATACTTAATTTCAAATTGACCCCAAAAACTTTTAAAAACAAGTTTTAATTAATAAAAACTTATTTTAAATGTTTATAAAATCCGAAAAAAAATATTTAAAAAACAATATTAGGGATTTATACACACTAAACATATGTACACAATTATATGCAATATGACATGCATGAGATCAATTCTACTATGTGTGAGTGTTGGTAATATGGTCTAGATCACTTAACCAAGAAAGATAAAATAACAATGCAATCTCTGGGGTTCTTTGGATTCTAGGAAAGACATAATTTTGTCACAATTTCCAAACTAGATGAACACTTATACAATACAGACTCAAGTGAGTCTAGAGTATAAGGTGCTTCAATCTCTCCCTTTGGAAATATGAGACAAAATCTCCTTTGAGTCATCTAGAACTCGTAGGGCAACAAGAATAAGAAAACCTATTCCTACAAAAAATCTATCTACCCAATTCCTAGAAAGCAAAAGTACATAACTCAACTATTTACATTTGAATACCCTATTACATCTGTTGAGAATAACCTGTACCGAATCCTGCAATGAATCACTAAGATCAAGCTGTTTAGCATATGTAAAATTAATTAGACTCAAATTTCTCCCCCATTTTGTCTCAAATAGACAAAGGGAAAAAATAGAGAGATCAAAGATATTAGTCAGCACACACCATACCAATAGATTTATGCAAAGAAATAAATCGATTGTAATCTAAAGGTTTGGTAAACATATCTGCGAGTTGCAAATCAGTAGGAAGTTAATTGATTTCTAAGTCCTTAGTTTCAACCAATTCGCGTATAAAGTGATGTCTTATTTTTATGTGTTTTGTTCGCGAGTGTTGAACAGGATTTTTAGAGATATTGATCGCACTTTGATTATCACAATAGAGATGGAATTGTTTTTCTTGAATACCATAATCACTTAGCATTTGTTTAAGCCACAGTAATTGGGCACAACAGCTTTCAGTGGCTATGTATTCAGATTCGGCTGTTGAGAGTGATGTGCAGTTTTGTTTCTTACTACTCCATCCTACCAAGTTATTACATATATAATAATAAGCTCCTAATGTGCTTTTACTATCATCAGTACACCCAGCCCAGTCAGCATCAGTGCACCAAATTATAGTGCTTGGTTTGTCACTAGTGTACCAAAGTCCTAGATTCAGAGTGCCTTTTACAAATTTAATAATTCTTTTAACAGAAGATAGATGGCTCTCCATAGGATTATTTTGATAACGATCACAAACACACACAGCATACATTATATCAGGACGCGAGGCAGTAAGGTATAGCAAGGTTCCGATCATACTACGATATAGAGTTGAATCTATAGATTTACCAGTTTCGCCTGTAGATAATTTTACCGTAGTACTCATGGGTGTTTTAGCATCTTTAGCACTCTCAAGGCCGAATTTCTTTACAATCTGTAAAGCGTACTTAGATTGCGAGACAAATAATCCTTCTGAATTTTGTTTGACTTGAAGACCTAAGAAAAATTGTAACTCCCCCATGAGAGACATTTGAAACTCCTTATGCATAATCTCGGAGAAGGATTTGACTTCTGAGGGAGAAGTTGATCCAAAGATAATATCGTCAACATAAACTTGAGCAATAATGATGTGTTTGCCAAAATGTTTGACAAATAGGGTTTGATCATTTCCACCTCTTTTGAAACCTTTATCTAAGAGGAAACTGGAAAGACGCTCATACCAGGCTCTAGGTGCTTATTTAAGACCATACAAAGCCTTTTTAAGACGAAATACATGATTTGGATATTGAGGGTCAATGAACCTTTTGGTTGTTCTACATAGGTCTCTTCAGTCAATATTCCATTAAGGAATGCAGATTTGACATCCATTTGGTAGAGTGTAAAATGCAAGTGGCAAGCTATGGCAAAGAGAAGACGAACAGATTCTAAACGAGTAACAGGAGCAAATGTCTCGTTAAAATCTATTCCTTCAATTTGAGAGTATCCTTGAGCAACTAATCTAGCTTTGTTTCTAATGATTATCCCACTTTCATCAGACTTGTTTTTAAAAATCCAACGTGTGCCAATAAGCTTTTTGTGATCAGGCTTAGGTACAAGATACCAAACATCATGAATGACAAATTGAAGAAGTTCTTCCTGCATAGCAGAAATCTAGTGAGAGTCATTCAGTGCCTCATTTACATTCTTTGGTTCCACTAGGGAAACAAAACATGCATAATGTGCATAATTTCTTAATTGAGATCTTGTACGCACAGGCTCACTAGGATTACCAACAACGTTATTCATGGGATGATCTTTAGAAACCCATTTAGGTACTTTAGGTATCTCAATTGGTAATGATTCAGCTATTTCGGGAGAGTAATTTTCTAAAACATTTGTAGGCTCTTCCTAAATAGTTGATTCACCAGTCTTACTCTCTACAGTAGTGTCACTTACAATTACATTTATGGATTCCATCAAGGCTTTAGTGTGAAGGTTATAAACTCGATAGGCTCTACTGTTAGGCGAGTATCCTAGAAAAATAGCTTTATCTCCCCGGCTCTCAAATTTGGACAAGTGTTCCCTATCTTTGCATACATAACAAGTACTACCAAAGGGTCTAAGGTACTTAAGATTGGGATTTTTCTTACACCAAAGTTCATAAGGGGTTTGTTTGGAATTCTTTCTAAGATAGACCCTATTGATAATATGACACGCAGTACAAATAGATTCTACCCAGAAATATTTAGGCAAATTCTTGGCATGTAACATAACACGTGCCATCTCTTGAAGGGTACGATTCTTTCTCTCGACGATTCCATTTTGTCGAGGAGTCTTAGGAGCACTAAACTCGTGTTTGTAACCATTATAGTCACAGTACTCTATTATACCAGTGTCTTTGAATTCTCCACCTATATCACTACGAATTCTATTTACTTGAGTGTCCTTCTCATTTTCAATCCGAAGAAGTATTTTTAAGAAAGTTTGAAAAGTGTCAGATTTATTTTTTAAGAAGGCTACCCAGGTAAATCTAGTGAAGTCATCAACCATAACTAGAATGTAACTATGTCCACAGAAACTAACAGTTTGGGAGGGACCCATTAGGTCCATATGGATGAGATCCAAGGGATTAGAGGTAAGGATATCTTTAACTTTCTTATGAGGTACTTTAATAATTTTTCCTTCCTGACAGGAACCACAGACAATGTTAGAAATGGATTTGATTTTTGGAACTCCTCTAACTATTTCTTGAGAGATCAGTCTACTAAGATTATCGTAATTTATGTGACCCATTCTGTTATGCCATATCTCGTTGTCATCCATTCTGGCAATACTACAGATTTCGAAATTGTTCATGACAGTATAATAATTGTCAGGAGTCCTGAATACTGTAATTATGCATTAACCTTTTTCATTTAAAATTTTGCAATTGTTCTTTGAAAAGGTAACAGTATGATCTGAGTCACAAAATTGCGAGATACTAAGTAGATTAGCCTTAAGACCTTTAACTAGAAGAACATTTTCAAGAACAGGAAGTCCATCTTCTTGGAGAGTTCCTTTGCCTATGATTTGAGATGATACTCCATCATCAAAAATAACTTTTCCTCCAGTAAAGCTGGTTTTGTTCAAAAGTTTTGTATCATCCCCAGTCATGTGCTTAGAACATCCAGAGTCTAAATACCAACCAGAAGATGTGTGTTCAGCTTTTAAAGCAGTAATAACAATGTTACACTTCATTTGGGGTAATAGATCATCTTTTCTAATCCAAATTGCTCTAGTTTTCATTTTGCGCTTATTAGCTCTCAATTGATAAAATTTGCGAGCATTAAATTTTTATTGAAAAATGTTTTGCGCATGATTTTGAGTTTTATGAAACACATGAGCATTAGGTTTAGGAAAGTGTTTAGGAATCCTTATAGGAAATGTTCTTTTAGGTTTGGTCTTTCTCTTCCTATAGTTAGAGTTTTTGTCTGGTTGTCTAGGTAGAACATAGTTGTTGCGGCTCCTCCTAGAGTAGTTAAAATTCTGATAGATAGGAGGATTACAAACAGGTTTAACTAGTATTCTAGCATAGCAAGCGTCAAAAGAGTGATCATATATATCGCAATAGGAGCAATAAAGATTGCTTAGGGTTGGGGTCTCCTTCGAAAAGTCTCTAAACATAGGTTTTAAGGAATTTTGAGGTTGAACTCTATTCCTAGGTAGTATAGTTTTGAAAGAAGATTCATTATTCCTAATTGAGGGGCAGACATATTTGTCCTTAGGTGAACTTTCATGTTTAGAGCAACTTGATTCCCCAATGTTAAAATTTTGACGTTTTGAATCAAACTCAGTTTTTAGAAAATGAAAGTCTGGGCAGGTTTCAATAGGCCTTTTACCTCCTAACACAAATTTGTTAGGTTAAAAAGATTTTGTTTGTGTCTTTAAATTGGGGCAAAACCCTATTCATGTTCGATCATCAGAATTGGTTTTAGATTCAGCAACAAATCCATCAAAACAGTTTGAGTTATTTTCAAATTTGTAAATTTTTTTAAAACAGTTGTTGTCTTTTCTTTAGTTTGTTCCAATTCTAACAATGTCCCTTTGTATTTTTTCTCGAGAGTTTCATTTGTTTCAGTCAAATTTCTCAGTCTTTGATCAAAGATTTTGATTTCACTTTCGTGAGTTAAACATTGGGTAGTATACTCTTCAGCATTCAGTTTGACCATCGGGCTTAGATCTTCTAACTTCTTGGTGAGATCTTTCACAATCTTTTCTAGTCTAGTGCTTTTCTTGAGAGTTTTATCATAGAGTGTGTGAATATCTGGGAGGTCTTCATTATCCGAGTCACTAAGTGTAGTGTGTGAAGTGACCCCTAGGGCTTCATTCTTTGGACTCACACACCCATTGACATCGTCATTATCGCTTTCCCTTTGACTCACACACCCCGAGGTAGAAATAGCAATGTTCTCAGTAATCAAAGCATCTAAACCAGTAACAGCATGATTCAAAACAACAGAAGTAGAATTATGAAATTCATCATCACTAAGAAACACAGGCATATCATCATTATAGATAATCTTAGCAAAGAAAGAAATGCAAGGATCAAAAGCATCAGATGACTCAAGTTCCTCATTTTCAGAGTCGCTTGAATCATCCCATGTCTTGCAGATGTTGGCTCTAACGTGTTTATTTTGAGTGTTCAGGTTAACTCTACAATCCTGTGCAATGTGTCCTAGTTTACCACATCTAAAGCATTCAGTCTTCTTAAGGTCTCTGTTAGGTTTAGTGTGAGAATCCTTGTGATGTTTGTCATGACTTTTCTCATGAGGTTTATGATTGTAGTGAGTTGGATAATTGGACTTGCCTTGTTTGTTTTCCATGTTGTTTCTAAACGTAATGATTTTCTTTAACTGTTTTGATATTAAGGCAATCTGATTGTCCAAACTCTCCATCAGAGTCATCATTAGGGATGTTAAACTTAGGTTTAATCAAATTAGAAGAAAAGCTCAGATTGGAACTAGTATGTTTCCTATGGGACTGGGTCAATTGTTTCTTAAATTCTAGTTCCATTTCCACAGTTCTTAATTTACTACTGAGTAATTCAGGAGTGAGATTGATATCACACATTTCCTCAATAGCATATCTTTTGTTGTCAAATTTTTGTGGTAATGATCTCAGAATTTTAGACACAATTTCATGTCTGTCATGTGTTATCCCATTAGCATGCAGTTTTGTCACAATATCAGTCAAGTTCATATGGAAGTCATCAAATGACTCAGTCTCAGACATAATTAAAGAGTTATACTGTTGAATAAGCATTTGTGTTTTAGCAGCCTTAAGTCTAGTGTCACCTTCATGAGCAGTAACCAAAGTGTCCCAAGCTTCCTTAGAAGTGGTACAAGATGAGATTCTTTTGAACTCATGTTCATTTATGGACATAAATATGGCATTCTTTCCTTTGTTATTGTTGCGAGAAACTTGTTTCTCTTCTTGTGTGAACTCACTTAATACTTTCTTAACGCTCTCATTACTTCCTTCAGTGGCTGGTTTGGTAGGAAAAATGTAACCATTTTCAACAATGTCCCAGACATCATCTCCTAGAGTTCCTTGAATGAAAGCAATCATCCTTACTTTCCAGTAAGAAAAATTAGTTCCATCAAAGATAGGAGGTCTGGTCAAGTTACCAAATCTTTCATTTTTCTCGTCTATGTTTGATTTTCAGAAAACAATTTCATAAACACAGGATCTCTTTAAAAGAGGTTTACAAGGCTCTGATACCAATTGAAAATCTGTTACTAAAGCCGTTTAATAAAATTAAACTATTTAAGTAACTCCGAACAGTTTTTTGAAGAAACTCTTTTCTTAAAAATCAAAAACTAATTGAACACAAGATGTGTTTAATAAAAGTATGTACGAGATCTATTCAAGATTTGATTAACAGGTTTAATAAAGCAATTTTAAAATTTTAAACTCAGCACAACCAAGAATGAGATGAGGAGATATAGAAAGATTAAGAACAAGATTTTTACGTGGTAAAATCTCACCCAACTGAGGAAACATCCACGACTCCCTCTACGGAGTAAACCAAAAAATTCCACTATAAACAAATTTAACAGTTACAAACTATATAACTAACATGCATACAACTCAGACCTATATAAGTTTAGGAATGTACCCTCTGGTGTCCTTATAACTTCTCTACAGTTCTGATTGTTGATGTTGTTCTCCCAGTTTGTTAACTTCCAATTTGTTCAAGTTCTTTACGTCGACTCTTGTTCTCAATATCTTATTACCAACACTTTTAGTGTGGTAGAGTGAAAGTGTTTGTGGAGGTGCTTTCTAACCCATGCATGCACACACACACACACTTAATATGTACAACCAGTCCTAACAAATTACATATAAGACTATATGCTGTGATTTTTCTTTTTCTCTCTTCTCACAAAACTTAACCTTATTTGACCTTTATAACAATCCCATAATCCACGGCTATCTTGCTCAGAAGACGTATCAAGATCTTAATCAATCTCGGGTTTTGAAAAGATTTTTGAGATTGAAAACCACCAAGTGCGATTCCAAACTAGGTCAAAGGTCTTATTTCAAGAGAACTAGAAACATAAAATATTATTATTGATTTCAAAGTTAAAAACATTTACAGAGAAGAATCAACAATATATTTCTCAAGCTGAGAAACAAAAATATGTAAATCTAAGTGTAATGTAACATGAAATACTCAGATCTGAAATTTCTATAAAACAGAAAATAGATCTAAGAAAGAATGTTTAAGCTGGACACAAGATCTAAAGAACGAAGAGGTTACAGCAACAACCAACTACACAAACCAACTCTCAAGCACTCAAACACTCAAGGCTGTGTTTGGGATATCTAGGAGTTTGAAAGGAGTTTAGGTTTGAAAAATGGTTTGGACGATTTAGGGTTAGGGTTTCTAACTCCTTCTCTCTCTTCTGGTTTCTCTCTTCTCTCTCTTCTCTCTCTACTCTCTTTTTTTCTCTCAAAAGGACGAAGTGGCAAAAAGTCTCAGAAGGCTGAGTGAGGGGGTCCTTTTATAGGAGGCTGAGAAGATTCGAGAATGAGGATCAAAATCAAGGGTTCAGATTGAGTCAATCTTGATTGACTTTCATCCAAGGGTTCACAGTATGCGGTGATTAAAATTCTCCTGATTGGATCATCTGGGGTTCACACACAACACCAAAATGGGCAAATTGTCACCTTTCAGCCGGCCAGCCTTGTCAAGGTCATTGACAGTGACAAAAAACACGCGTTTTATGTCACGGTCATTGACCTTAACACGACCGTGACAACTAATTGTCACGGTTAATGACCATGACAAGTCCGTGATAAATTTAGTTGTCACAGTCCTGTCACGGTCATTGACCGTGACAATTCTTGTCACGGTCAATGACCTTGACACGACCGTGACAACTTTTCCAGCAAAAACCCTTTCCCCCTTCTTTTTTCCCTCCCACCGTTCCCTCCCTCTCTCTCTCTCTCTCGACGCTGCTATCTCTCTCTCTCTCTCTCTCTACTTTCAGGTCCAATTTCTCTCTCTCTCTCTTCCATTTATATATATATTTGTGTGTATATATATATATGTGTGTGTATGTGTGTGCGTGTGTGGGGTATGGGGCGGGGTGGGGTGGTGGAGGGGGGCAAGGGGTGGGGTGGGGTGCGGTGTGTGTGTGTGTGTGTGTGGTGGTGTGTTTTGGGGGAGAGGGTGGTGGAGGGGGAGGGAGGGGGTGGTGGAGGGGGGCAGGGGGTGGGGTGGGGTGGTGTGTGTGTGTGTGTGTGGTGGTGTGTGGTGGGGGAGGGGGTGGTGGAGGGGGCAGGGGGTGGGGTGGGGTGGGGTGCGGTTGTGTGTGTGTGTGTGTGGTGGTGTGTTTTGGGGGAGGGGGTGGTGGAGGGGGGAGGGGGTGGTGGAGGGGGGAGGGGATGGGGTGGGGTGGGGTGTGTGTGTGTGTGTGGTGTGTGGTGGGGGAGGGGGTGGTGGAGGGGGGCAGGGGGTGGGGTGGGGTGGGGTGTGTGTGTGTGTGTGTTGGTGTGTGGTGGGGGAGGGGGTGGTGGAGGGGGTGGGGTGGGGTGGGGTGGGTGTGGTGTTGTATTTGAAGGAAATAAAAGCATGAATTAAGCATTTTTAACACTAATATGCAAGTTGAATCAATAAACACGCAAACAATTATACACCCTAGCAAGAACACATAAACACCATAAATCACTAATGAAAAAACAAAAGGATGATTCATACCTATAAGTTATTAGATGGATATTTGAAATTCTTTGGGGGGAGAAATAAGGTTTTGTAATGCTAGAACTTAAGGAAGTCCCGAGATTTTGGGGAGAGTATGGGAGAAACGTTGTAAAAATGATGGGGAGGGGTAACTTAAGAGAGTCAAATTTAATGACTTAAAGGCGCAAGTCGATTCGATTCAAATTCGAATCATTTCACTTTGTCCCATCTTTCTTACTTCCTTGGTTTGAATCAATTCGAAAAAGGCCCAAATATATTCGGCACCTGTTAGATTTGGCACTGCTTTATATTTTGGTAAAAATGGGAGGATTCATGGGATTTTGGGTTTGACCTACTCTATAATGCTTGTAACTGACCCAAAATCAATTCCCATTACAAATTTTTAACCCTAATGAATGTTTGTGGTTGTTCGGCATAAAAAGCAGGCCTGGGAAAACCTTAACATTTTTTTTTTATCTGTACTAATAATATTTTTTACAGCAAAAATGTCTCCTTCAGATGTTAAGGCGAAGATGATGATGCTGTTTATGATGATGTCGTCTGGGTTCAGTGGTAGCGGAGGCGACGAGGGCTCCTCCGCCACTAGGCTCCCCAAATATGGAAAATTTGGGATTACCGTCGAAAACAAGTCGGAGCTTTTAGCGAGATCCCTCGAGCTACTAAAGACGGTCATCGGCCCGGGGTTTATGACTTGGAAGGAGGTGCCGTATGAGCTCAAGTTAGCTGTTTGGGAGGCACTACAGGTAATATTTATATGAATATTTCAATTTATATTTATATTTATATTTATATTTATTCGCAACTAACATTGTATTTGTTGGACAGGAACAATTCAACTTGGATCCAAAGCTACGCGATTCCGTCTTGGGGCAGTTGAGGGAGCAACACAAGACGTGGAAGAAAAATATGCGGACACGGTACTTTGGAAAAACACGAGAGTCCATTTTACAATGGCACGGATCCGTCCCGCCCAAGGAGCCGATCTCATTGGCACAATGGCAAAAGTTCATTGACAATGAGATCGAGGATCGACAATTGGCATCTCGCCAATCGGGGAGGGAAAATCTGGCTAAAAAGACGGACGTGCACTACTCCGGCCGGACCTCTTACGCTGAGGTGGAGCATAGGATGCAGGTAAGATTTAATTTATCTATAACTACAGAAATATATTATTGGATATTATTTTACTTTACGGGGCCGATACTAATTTTACTTTACTCTATTTTATTTCAGGGGGTAGGGAGTGGGCCAGGGGGTAAGCCACATAGGCTCGATACTTATGTGGCTCTTCGGACGAAGAAAGGGAAGGACAAGGAGGTGTCCCCGAGCGTCGCGGCCACGATTGTAAGTAATCTGACAGTTTAATTATTGTTAATTACGTTATAATTTTTTAGTTTACTTATTTTACTAATCATGTGCTTTTTGTCGTTTCAGGCAAAGCTTAAGGAAGTGCATGCGTCGCAGTCTGATGCCGACAAGGCATCTTTGTCCACAGACGCACTCAGCCAAGTGCTTGGCCCTGATCGCAAAGGGAGGACAAAGGGAGTGAGCTCGCGGGTGGCCAAATCTAGGATCGTCGGATTGGAGACGAGCGACACCGGGTTGTCTCGAATGGTGGATTCACACGACGCGAAGCTGTCCCGTTTGGAGGCGACGGTCCAAGATATGTACGCATTCATGAAGCGTACGTTGGGTGGAGACCGTAAAGGGAAAGGGAAAGGGAAGGAGAAGGCGGTGGAGGAGGAGGTGCGGGAGGACGAGGCCCAGGATGACGAGGATGTGGACCTCGCTGCTTCATCACCGACACGTTCATACTTCGACGATCCACTTCCCTATTTGACGCCCTCCAACAGACCATTGTCGATAATTGGTTGGCCGAGCGTGTTCATATTGGACGTATTTGATGGCCAGCGGATAGGGCGGGTGTTGAGGGACCCGAATATCGTCGAGGGTGGAATAGTCCATGGACGTGTGCTTCAAGAGATGGAGTCCAGGGTGCTCGTCACGCATGTCATACCCGGGAAGGAGAACTCCCTATTGTGGTTGCGCGAACAATGCGGCACGACGTATATTAGTGGGTGCGTCAATTCGTATGTCGTGTGGCCTACTCACCTCCTCAGTTTTATCCAAGACATGTAGTAACATTATTTTTAAGTTTGTCCATTTTAATTAAATTTGGATTATATCGTCATGTATATTGTTTTTACTTTGAATATTTGGATTATATCGTCATGAATATATATTTTCATTATCTTTAGCTTGTGTTGGATATATGATGTTTGGAACAGGTACAACGTTGCTATAACAGGTACAAATATACTGCTGGGCAGTGGCGGTGGCCATACTGCCCAGCAGATTTTTTTTAAATTCTGCCCAGAATTGTCACGGTCATTGACCGTGACAAGTCCGCGACAAAAGTTGTCACGGACGTGTCACGGTCAATGACCGTGACAATTGGGGTCACGGTTATGTCACGGTTTAGAACCGTGACAAACGTGTCACGGTCATTGACCTTGACACGACCGTGACACAAAACGCGAGTTTTTTGTCAAGGTCAATGACCATGACACGACCGTGACAAAAAAAGTTGTCTCGCCTCGAAATGTCACGGTCATTGACCTTGACAAGGTGAATTTGTCAAGGTCAATGACCTTGACAAATGGGCAGATTTGGTGTAGTGACAGGGATTATGAAGAAGCGCATGCAGATCGTTGATAAAAACGATCCAAGGGTTGAAAACAGGCGCTGGTTCCCTCTCTATAAAGAAACACACTCTCCGCCAATCAGAAGACAACAAATGTTGGCCAATAAAAGGATAGCAAATGCGCGTCTAAAAAATAATTAAAAACACACCCTGAAGTCTCTACCGCTTTCGAATTCTACCCAAGGCAACTTTAAGCCAATAAAACCATTAATACTTAATTGCAGATTGACCCCAAAAACTTTTAAAAACAAGTTTTAATTAATAAAAACTCATTTTAAATGTTTATAAAATCCCAAAAAAATATTTAAAAAGCAATATTAGGGATTTAAACATACTAAACATATGTACGCACAATTATATGCAATATGACATGTATGAGATCAATTCTACTATGTGTGAGTGTTGATAATATGGTCTAGATCACTTAACCAAGAAAGATAAAATAACAATGCAATCTCTGGGGTTCTTTGGATACTAGGAAAGACATAATTTTGTCACAATTTCCAAACTAGATGAATACTTATACAATATAGACTCAAGTGAGTCAAGAGTATAAGGTGCTTCAGAGCCCACTCATCTACAGCCTGTGAGGCGACACACCTTGCTCTGCCTCTCCTACCGATCGCCATCAGAAAGCAAATGAGGTTCGTATTAGTAATGAATCATAAAGAATATAATGATTTCTAATCATCGGGCTCTATACATCAAGGAACGCAATGAAAAATATAATGAATGCAATGCGAGTTTTAAGGACTCAAGAACCTGGATGCTTTCATACCAACTGTAACAACCCCTATTTTCTCATGTAAAGGTTTTATTGATTTAATCTCGTAAAAATATAAGGAAAAAGAGATCGTTGTTTTCTCAAACATGAATATAATTGTTTTCAAAAGTTTTCGTAATAAAATAATTTTATCTTTATCCTGCAGCCGCAAAGTAAAGATCTTTCTTTGACTTTGTAAGGACACAAATTTCCAATTGAGTCCATATATAGTTTTGGCTCAATTCCGGACAAAAACATTTATTCATAGGATAGTATTTATTTGTAATATTCTCAAGCCTATGAAGTATGTATTGAAGACGTAGCGGCAAAGAATTTAAAGCTTCATCAAAATGCCGGTTTGCGTGCCTCGTTTCTACGTCATCAACTAAGGTTCCATGCTCCCAAGGTATGAATGTAATTATATTTATATAGGAGCTTGGAATAATATGTATTGGGTGTTAGGTGTAATAAAAAACTGCATTTTATTTTCAGAAAGAATCAATTAGAACTTTAAAATAAGTATATAAAAGTTTCTGGGCCAAAATCGAATTTTACAAACTTTCTGGTCGTTCGTTAGAAATGTCGTTCGAACGAGTTTTTTCGTTCGAACCAGGTTTAGTTCGAACGAGTTTTTCGTTCGAACCAGTTTTCGTTCGAACGAGTTTGCCAACGACCCTAAACTGGCCAGTCGTTCGATATGTCGTTCGAACGAGTTTTTCGTTCTAACGAGGTATCTAACGAGATTCTAACGAGCCCAGGCTGGTCGCTCGTTAGAAGTCTCGTTCGAACGAGAGTCAAGTTCGTTCGAACGAGACGCCAGGGCGGGAACAGTTTTGAGCAGTTTTTTTGCAGTTTTCTCCCACTTTCCCCACTTGGTTTTTAACCAACTTTTTCAAGACTTAATATGTGCGGGAAACACATTTTTCCAATTAACTTTTCCATTCCATAGCCATCTCTTAGAGAGAGCTTGAGAGCTAATTTATTTAGGGAAAATGTTCATGTTTTTTAGTGTTAATTTTTAAAGAAAAATTCATACACACTCTAGTTTACACCCAATAGTTGTTTATTCCAAGTTTCTATATTCATATTCTTTACTTGGAGTTTTGGCACCGGTTTTCTCTACCGAATTGAAAAAGAGACGTTTCGGGTTTGCTTCTACACCCCATCACAAAGAAGACTTTTGTTGAGATTCTACCCACTTGGAGAAAGGCTCCATGCTTGGGTGACGGTGACCATATAAAGTCCCATCGGTGGATTCCGAGATCGCGGTGGTGTTCCGAGGTTGTTCGCTAGGAAGAGGTTTCTACGAGAAGAAGCGTCGAGGCTTAAGAGGGATCGAGTCAGTCGTTGTAAGTCTATTTGTCTTGTAATTGTAATTCCATATCTAGTGGACTTGTGGATAGGGCCGTCCGAGGTTGTTTCCCGTCTTGGGTTTTTCTTCGTACATCTCGGCGTAGTGTGATATTGTTTATTTTATCTTGCTCATCATTTAGAATCCATGCTTTAGGTTTAATTCAAGATAAAATTTGGTTTAATTCTCACATTATATTTAATTTGGGACTAAATTAAATACCTGACGACCGTGTTGTAAAGAAAATTTTGAGGTCCCTACCCGATAGATTTATTCCTAAAGTGGCCATTTTAAATTCTTTACCCACTTTAGCCTCTACGAAATTAGAAGAGCTTGTAGGTGATTTACAAACCTATGAACTAGATATGTTTCCCTCTAAAACTGAAAAGAAAATTGAAAAGGGTGTTGCTTTAAAAGCCCGAAAAGAGGTCAAACAAGTAGTAGAGAGCGATAGTGAAAGTGACTCGGAAGATATGGCTTTGTTTGCTAGCAAATTTAGAAAATTTCTTAAATTTAACAAAGATAAATTTAAAAATGATTTCAAGAAATTTGATTCTTCTAAAAATGATAAAAGCGAGAAGATTTCTAAAGCCGAGAGGATCCCTAAACCTAGTAATGACAATTTAGATAGGGACGAGTCTAACAAGTGTTTTGGTTGTGAAGGTTATGGCCATCGAGCTTATGAGTGCCCCACTAAACTAAGGAAAGAGGGTAAACGACCCACTGCATATAATGCAACCCTTAGTGATAGTGATAAGGAAGAAAAGCCCGATTCCCCCACTAAGAAAAATTTTGTGGCTTTTATGGCTAGTCATGTGAGTGATTGTGACAACTCATCGATTGATGAAACGATAGCACATGCCACTTCCAAGGTCATTGTTTATGATTCCCTTGTTTTTAATGATAGTGAGAGTGGAGAAGAGAGTGAAAATGAAGAAGAGGTTCATGTGAGTGAACTTCAAAATGCTTTTCATGAATTATATAAAGAATGTATTAATTTGAAAAGAACTAATTTGAAGTTAGAAGCTAGTATAAGAAAGAGTGTCAAGGTCGTTGATGATAGTGCCTTAATAGAAGACCTTAGGACACATGTGAGGACTCTTCAAGAGAAGCTTGATTATATAGAAGGCGAAAGAGATAGCCTTAGGGGTTTAATGGAATCCTTAAAAAAGAGCTTCTTGCTTTTGAAGAGCGAAATGTTTTACTAGAATCTAACATTGCTGAATTGAAAAATAAATTAAAAGATTCTAGTAATGTCAAATTTGATTTGGAATGTCGTTCTGAAAAACTAGATAAAATGTTAGGAACGGTCCAAATTAAAAATGACACTTGTGTTTTAGGCTTCAATCCTTGTAATGAATTTACTCATAATGCCCAAACCAATGTTTTAGGAGAATCAACTAGGAATACTTTTAAAGATCACTCCTTAAGTAAATCTTTTCGACATGTTCTCACTTGTACACATTGTGGTCGACAAGGTCATCTTAGGAAATTTTGTTTAGATCTTAAACGAATTCCTAGAAAACCCCATAGTAAAGTAACCACGGTAGTTAACGTTCCTACACCCCAAAATAGTCATTCCTCATTAATTTGGGTTAGGAAATCCGACTTGGTTGCCTTACAAAATAGGGTTGTTGATTCTCATTTACTTACACATGCCTCCTCCCTTGCTAAATCTAATGGATGAATGTGTTAGTGTTTGCATACTTTAGTGTTTGTACTTCATGCTATATTGATATGCTAAATGTATGCTTGTTTTAGTCATTTTCTAGTCATCGCCTTATTTCATATCCCATGCTAGAAATCATGACTTGTTTATCTTTTTGTATTATATTTTGTGTTTGTATTAATTGAAAAATATAAAAAGATTTTTTGTTTATCATTTGTGTTTTATTTATTTCATTTAAGCTTAATGAAAAATACAAATGATTTTTTGTTTGTCCTTTTGAGTAAATATTTATTTTTGATTAAAAATGTAAAAACTCAAAAAGATTTTGTTTTGTGTGTATTTTTGTTTGACACACTTTATGTGGCATATATTTGTGTTTGAATCCTATCGTTTACGCTCCCATGTGGCTAGAACTTTTGGCGTAGATTTTCAATCCTTAAAATGTTCTTTACCATGTTTTATATGGAGTAGTTGGATTTTGTATTGTTTAAATGGATTCTATTTCTATATGCCTCCTTTCACACATGCACGAGCTCTTTTGAAATTTTAATGTCACATGTTATATTTGAGCTTTTTGAGGTGTTCTCCTATCAATCTAGTCATCTACATATCTATGACCTAGGAGGACTAGTGCATGTCAAAATCTGTTGCATGTGAGATTTGTGTGAAAAATGAAAACATGATAAATCTAAATGTGCACGGGGAAGGGCTCCGAAAGGATGAATTAAATCCTTTGTGATAGTAAGCCACCGTTGATTGGATATAAAAGAAATACGTGATCCAAAGGCCTAAAAACAGAATATTTGGCATTAAACAGAAAGCAATTGCCAAGGCCTATGTTTGTATGATATATTCATTCAAAAACAAAAGAATATATATGCTCATTGAGGGAGAATTGGATGGTATATCAACGGTTTGCACAATGTCCGTTTATCCTAGTTGTCTTTAATGTCATGACTCTATTTGGTTTGTAGAATCATCATCATGCTAGGCTTGTATGCATTGTGTATGTTTGTTTATTGAGTTCAATCTATATTGTCACATGAGGCTATATTTCAATGTGATGAAGTTTGCAATCAAATGAGAACTCCGTGAACGTTTATTAAGTGTTTGGGTCTAAATTTAATTGTTGCTAGTACACACCCCTACACTTCCGTTTCCATATGACACATTTTTGCCATACGAGTGTGCAAACTTATTGTATTTTGTGTCATGTGTGTGTTTATATCTATATATATATATGTAAGTGCTCTATTGGTATATTTTTAGTATCTATATATATGATATTTGTTTGGTCTTTGCCTTGCTTTTATTACCCATATGCTGTCATGTCTTTTCTTTAAGCTTCCACATGCTGTTTATTAGTTCTTTATCCTTTGCCTATTCCTGAACAAAAAGGGGGAGAATGATGATAGGGGGAGAAATGGTATCTAATCCTATTATTATCGTATCTTCGTTTGGGGGAGATTTATCTTAGGGGGAGACGTCTGTCTAAGTAGGTCATGTATTTGATAAAGGGGAGAATTAATTTAGGGGGAATAATTTAATTAATTGCATTTTATATTTTGATATTCCCTATGCATTTGATGAGTTTGCTTAAGTGTGCAGGTATTCTACTAAAGCAGCATTGTTTAATGGCAAAGTGTTTGATCCTTGGGTTGAGTCAAGATTGGGCGGGTTATGTTTTGAGTCTAGTAGAGCTTGACGGCCCTTTAGGTTTTTTGTTTGGTTTTTGTCCCGGAATAGCCAAAGGGGGAGATTTGTAAGGACACAAATTTCCAATTGAGTCCATATATAGTTTTGGCTCAATTCCGGACAAAAACATTTATTCATAGGATAGTATTTATTTGTAATATTCTCAAGCCTATGAAGTATGTATTGAAGACGTAGCGGCAAAGAATTTAAAGCTTCATCAAAATGCCGGTTTGCGTGCCTCGTTTCTACGTCATCAACTAAGGTTCCATGCTCCCAAGGTATGAATGTAATTATATTTATATAGGAGCTTGGAATAATATGTATTGGGTGTTAGGTGTAATAAAAAACTGCATTTTATTTTCAGAAAGAATCAATTAGAACTTTAAAATAAGTATATAAAAGTTTCTGGGCCAAAATCGAATTTTACAAACTTTCTGGTCGTTCGTTAGAAATGTCGTTCGAACGAGTTTTTTCGTTCGAACCAGGTTTCGTTCGAACGAGCTTTTCGTTCGAACCAGTTTTCGTTCGAACGAGTTTGCCAACGACCCTAAACTGGTCAGTCGTTCGATATGTCGTTCGAACGAGTTTTTCGTTCTAACGAGGTATCTAACGAGATTCTAACGAGCCCAGGCTGGTCGCTCGTTAGAAGTCTCGTTCGAACGAGAGTCAAGTTCGTTCGAACGAGACGCCAGGGCGGGAACAGTTTTGAGCAGTTTTTTTGCAGTTTTCTCCCACTTTCCCCACTTGGTTTTTAACCAACTTTTTCAAGACTTAATATGTGCGGGAAACACATTTTTCCAATTAACTTTTCCATTCCATAGCCATCTCTTAGAGAGAGCTTGAGAGCTAATTTATTTAGGGAAAATGTTCATGTTTTTTAGTGTTAATTTTTAAAGAAAAATTCATACACACTCTAGTTTACACCCAATAGTTGTTTATTCCAAGTTTCTATATTCATATTCTTTACTTGGAGTTTTGGCACCGGTTTTCTCTACCGAATTGAAAAAGAGACGTTTCAGGTTTGCTTCTACACCCCATCACAAAGAAGACTTTTGTTGAGATTCTACCCACTTGGAGAAAGGCTCCATGCTTGGGTGACGGTGACCATATAAAGTCCCATCGGTGGATTCCGAGACCGCGGTGGTGTTCCGAGGTTGTTCGCTAGGAAGAGGTTTCTACGAGAAGAAGCGTCGAGGCTTGAGAGGGATCGAGTCAGTCGTTGTAAGTCTATCTGTCTTGTAATTGTAATTCCATATCTAGTGGACTTGTGGCTAGGGCCGTCCGAGGTTTTTTCCCGTCTTGGGTTTTTCCTCGTACATCTCGGCGTAGTGTGATATTGTTTATTTTATCTTGCTCATCATTTAGAATCCATGCTTTAGGTTTAATTCAAGATAAAATTTGGTTTAATTCTCACACTATATTTAATTTGGGACTAAATTAAATATTGGGTAAATTTGGTTTATTCAAGTCATTTGCTAAAATTGGTTTAGCCTAACTTTGGATATAATTGTTAATTATGACTTAGGCATATTCTAGGACTTGGATTAACTTATTTTAATTTGTTTTGAAGAATTTAAAATTCGGCCTTGTTTATTTTGTTTTAACCATCTCAACGCTTCCGCATAGAGTTTTTACATACAAAAGAAATTATTACGCTTTCAGACTTTAATGACACGATACACCTAAGATGGGGCTTGCTTGTCAATTTATATCCCTCTTAGCATCGACCATGAATAAGCCTTTATATTTTAAACCAAATTTGAATCTAAAACTGAATTAAATTGATAAATAAGAGATAATAATAAACCCAACATCCACATCTAACAAAATAAAATTTAGCATAAACATAAGTGTCTCAAACTGAACGGATATAAAATAGACTTTGGGCTTATTCCCATACAATAATCCCCAAAAATAATAATACTGGAATAGAGATGCAACCTAATCTGGAATCAACAATCTGAACTCCGATAAGCAAAGTGAGATTGCAAGACCGATCTCTCAACAATCCTGCTATCCTTGCCTAGGAGCACCTGGGGGAAAAAATATTTATAATATGGGTCAATGCCCTAGAGTTGCAAGAATTAACTTACCGAGTGTAAAGTGAAAAATACAGTTAATTCAAAGTAAGCATCTTCCATCGACACTTACATGCCTTAAATACCTCACCCCTAATCTAAGTGCAATATTATATGTATAACCATCCAAGTCCCAAGATTTTAATATTCAATTGTTCCAATTATATATATATATATATATATATATATATATATATATATATATATATATGTCCTTATATTTTCACGACACATAAAAGAATCTACCTTCAATGTTATGTTCGTGCTCAATCGATAAGTTCAAAGTAGTTCCTCATCCAAATGGACATCACAAAATACATATAAGAGGAGCGGTCCCTACATAGTACACCATTGCACGGTTCATACCTAGGATGATGACAATGGATTACAGGATCATCACTTACCTCCTCGTAAGTGGCGCTGCTACGTAGAACCCTAAATAATGACATACACAACTCCGAGCCCACTTGTGCTGATGTGTGTTACGATCCCGAGATGTACGCAAGCCCAACCGATAGGCCATTCACGAACACGGGTATGTCCACAAAAATAAATAAATAAATATCTATATCACACAATATGTATACGTAATTAACTCTATAATTAACCCCCACCCCCTCGAAATATCATAGTTTCCAATTAATATTCTTACTTTTTGATTTTACCATCTGGTTAAGTTGTCAATTCTCCCATACATAATACTAATGACGAAATCCTATTTTTTATCCCACAATATACTTAAGTAATTTATTCCATAATCACTCTCCGAGATGTCCCATTTAATCTCTAATTAATAATTCTCGAGATACCCAGTTAGTCGTTGTTGATGCCAATTTTAGTCTACTGACATGGCACAATGAAGTGGAGACACGTGTCAATCTACATGGCACTAAAAAACACTTTTGAACAATACCTTGACTCCGAGGAACTCAATTTACCCGACCAGCTCAGATACTCCGAGCAGCAGGTGCTCACCGAGGAACTTTACTGCACCGAGCAACTCATGGATACCGAGATACTTAGGCGGTCCGAGCAGCTTAGGCGGTCTGAGCTGCACCTCGATCAGAGCATTTATTATCAGACAATTAAGAGGATTAAATGCGCATTAAATACTGATTATTATCATACGGATGCATACGCTTGTTGAACAGCTATGTATTACCCATTCACATGTACAGCCTCAAGGCTATAAATACATTGTATCATCCTCATGGGGAGGGGACCGGAATTTCTTAAGGATAATCATACTTCGAGAATTCCTAAATAGTCAATAAAAACACAAACAGTGGACGTAGGCCATTCATTCAAGGCTGAACCACTTTAAAATCTCTTGTCTCATATTTATTTCTATCTGTGGGAAACGACTGTAATTTTCGTTTTTCACCAAAAATAGTTCATCACCAATGGCTGATAACCCTGAATCCAGCAATCAAAACGCTGGAAACCCCCCAACTCCATCCGCTCCTCCAAATATCTAAGATCTGGCTGGAATCATGGCCAGTTTGGCTCAAGGCCAGACAGCCATGCAGGATACAATGCGACAACTCATGCAAACCATCCAAGGTGGAGCATCCACCTATTCAGGACAAAGAAGTGGTCAAAGAAATACTCATTTACTTTCTTCAGGCATTAGGAAAAGCGATTCATATCGCATTGATAGATCTGAAGATTTTTCTTATCAACCGGGTCGAACTTCGTCAGTACGAGCCACAGATACTGAACAACACATCACTCTCTCCCCGGAAAGGACCAGTGCACTGGAAAGATTAAGTAGGGTCTCTCCTTTTGATCGATTGGGCCCTAGAAAGAATAAAAGTCCTCCTAAGGTTGTGTCGAGAAACTTTCGGCGACCATTTGATCTAAGAGAGGGTTCTGCCCAATCACAACCAGCTGCTCGACAAGATAGGTCCCAGGAAGATACTTCAATACGATCAATTGCTCGAACCGGTAAGCCCGAGGAAGGAAATGATGGGTGGAAAGGCTCTATTCAGAGGTTGGAGGATAGATTAGGGGAAATGGCCAAGGCCAAGAATCCTCTACAAAGAACTTTTGTCCAAGGGACACCTTTTGTCCAAGCAATTGTGGATTTTCCCACACCATCAAAGTTCAAAGCACCTGTTGTGACTCCCAAATATGATGGAAAAACCGACCCTATCCTTCATATAGAGCAATACCAAGCTGCTGCCGACATCTATGCTGTGCTAGATGAGATGAGATGGAGGGCATTCTCGGGAACTCTTACAGGATCTGCTCAAATATGGTACAATAATCTTCCTCGGGGTAAGATTTCAGCTTTCTTTCAACTAGCCGAGTTTTTCATTGGAAACTTCTGTTTTGGAGCAAAGACTGTTAAACGAGTAGCACACCTGTTAAGTGTTAGACAAAAGGCAGGTGAGAGCACTAGGGATTATATAACTCGCTTCAATAACGAGAAACTCAAAGTTATTGATTACGAGGAAAAGACAACGATTACTGCTCTTATGAGTGGGCTGTTGCCCAATAAGTTGTACTACACTTTGGCTAAAGATCCACCCAGAACCATGTCGAAATTGATGGCAAAAGCGACCAAGATCATGAATGTCGAGGAGGCTATGGCTGCAAAAAAGAATATGGATACCAAAAAAAACAAGGTGGAGGGTGATAAGGCCAAAAAGAAAGAACATAAAAACAATGGTGGTGATAAGCACTCAAAAACAAAGCCATTATGGGAGGTGTTAAAGAAATTTGAAAATTATACTCCTTTGAAGGTAGACATTAACCATCTTCTAAAAGAAATCAAGAACAGCGAGGAGTTAAACTAGCCAGAAAAAATGAAGTCAGATCATGACAAGAGGAATAAGGCCAAATATTGCGAGTTCCATAAGGATCATAGCCACATGACCAAAAATTGTATAGCTCTTCAGAATGAGATCGAGGCACTCATTAGACGAGGAAAACTGGCAAAGTATGTTGATCGTAGAAATGAAAAAAGAAACAACGACCGAGCAAGAGAGAGATCTAGATCTCCTCGTCGAGCAGAGGAGAACAAGAAAAGAGACCATGAAGATGATCCAGAAGACGACCCCGATCTTCCCAAAAGACCAAGGAAGCCAGAACGTGAAGTATTTTCAATACGTTTTGGATCCTTTGATTGCAATGTTATTACAGGTGGAGATGCAGGAGGTGAATACCTTACTGCAGAAAGAAAAGCTTACCTCAATGAGGCTCAAGCCTATTCATATATTCAACGAATAAACTTGGCTGAAGATGATCGCCCGAGGAAGGTCAATAAAGAAAAACTGGTCATCGATTTCTCAAAAAATGACCTCGCAGGTGTGTTGTATCCTCATGATGACCCATTGGTGATCAAAATGAGAATGAAGGAAGTAACGATCTCGAGAGTACTGGTTGATAATGGTAGCTAGACTGATATTATGTTCTACTCGTGCTTCGATAGTTTAAATCTAAAGTTATCCCAATTAGAGCCTTATCATAGGCCCCTCCTTGGTTTTGCTGGCGAGAAAGTTTTTCCACTTGGGACGATCAAGTTGGATATGTTCATCGGTACAATGCCTGCTTGTCGAACAAAAAGAGTACGCTTCTTCGTGATGGATAAGAATGTTCAATCAGTTTATAACATCATCATGGGAAGGGTAGGATTGAAGAAGTTCGAAGTAGTATCATCTACAGTACATCAATGCCTAAAATTTCCAACCAATTTTGGAGTAGGAGTTGTGAAGTGTGATCAAAAAGTAGCTCGGGAATGCTACTATTCATCTGCCGAGCAGGAGGAACTAGAGGAATCTAGGAAAAAGTCTATTACCTATCAGGTGGATGAGGGTGCAGAAATTGAAACATTGGACCCTAGAGATGAGTCACAATTCGTGAAAGGTCAGGTGGTAGAAGCCACTGAAAACATCATTCTGGACGACGAGCACCCTGAACGAACAACTCAGATAGGTTCGTCGTTAGATGCCTCATTAAAACAGGAATTGATAGTTTTCTTAAAAAGCAGAAAACAAACTTTTGCTTGGAGTCATGAAGATATGCCCGGAATAGACCCAAATTTCTTATGTCACGAGCTCAATGTGAATAAGGAAATTAAGCCAGTAAAGCAAAGAAGAAGAGTGTTCAGCCCTGAGAAGAACCAAGCTATACAGGAGGAGGTCGAGAAGCTCCAAAAAGCTTGCTTTATTGAAGATGTTAAGTATCCAGACTGGTTAGCAAATGTGGTGATGGTGAAAAAGAAGAACAACAAATGGAGGATGTGTGTGGACTTCACCGACCTCAACAAAGCATGTCCAAAGGATCATTTTCCCTTGCCTATAATTGATCAACTAGTGGATGCTACCTCGGGACACGAGCTGCTGAGCTTCATGGATGCTTATTTTGGTTACAACCAGATTAAAATGAAACCTGAAGACAGGGAGAGTACTTCTTTCATTACCCCTAGGGGAACATATTGTTATAATGTTATGCCTTTTGGTTTGAAAAATGCAGGTGCGACATATCAGCGGCTGATGAACAAGGTGTTTGCAGAACAAATCAGTTGCAATATGGAAGTCTATGTTGATGATATGCTGACAAAGAGCAAGAAAGTTGCTGACCATCTAGTTGACTTAGACCAGACCTTTGATCAATTAGATAAATATCAAATGAAGCTGAACCCGACCAAGTGCATATTTGGAGTACGAGAAGGCATGTTTCTCGGGTATATTATCAATCAAAGAGGCATTGAAGCAAACCCTGAAAAGATCAAAGCTCTATTAGGGATGCGATCTCCAACAACGAAGAAAGAAGTGCAAAATCTTACAGGGCGAGTAGCAACACTTGACAGATTTGTATCGAGAGCAACTGATAGATGCCTCCCATTCTTCAAAACGCCCCGAAAGACTTTTGAATGGAATGAAGAATGCGAGAAAGCTTTTTAAGAATTGAAGAAATATTTGGGAGCACCTCCACTGTTGTCCAGACCAGTGATGGGAGAAAGGTTGTACTTGTACCTGGCAGTTTTGGAAAATGCAGTTAGCTCGGCATTAATAAGAGTAGAGGATGGAGTATAAAAGCCAATTTATTACACTAGTAAGGCCTTCCAAGGAGCGGAGATCGGATATCCGAAGCTGGAAAAGTTGGAACTGGCACTGATCGAAGCGAGTAGAAGAATGAAACCATACTTCCAGGCTCATACCATAGTCGTATATACCGATATGCCGTTGAGGCAAGCTCTTCACAAACCAGAAAAATCAGGGAGATTGATGTACTGGGCAATAGAACTCGGTGAATATGATATAATTTATGAGCCTAGATCGTCATTGAAAGGGCAAGCAGTAGCAAATTTTATAGCAGAGTTCACTTATCCTGATACCCCCGAGGAGCAAAAGCTGAGCATCGACCAACCTATGGATGTTACAGGATCATAAAATTTAAACCCCGATCAACTTAAGCTAGTAGAAGAGCAAGAGGAGAAAGTCGACGAGCAACGAGGTGTGGTAGAAATGGAGATAAAGGAGCAACAAATATTCCATCGAGGAATTTTGTCCAATAAGAAGTTTGAGGACGAAATACCTGTATGGAACCTATATGTGGATGGCTCATCATGCACCTCGGGTAGTGGAGCCGAGATTGTATTGAAAAGTCCAGACGAGATCGACATTGAATATGCCATGCGCTTCTAATTTTAAGCTTCTAATAATAAGGCTGAATATGAAGCGATGATTATAGGTCTTAGTCTGGCAAAAAATATGAAGGCAAAGCAGGTAATCTTTTGCAGTGACTCACAGTTGATTGTAAATTAAATGCTCGGTGTATATGCAGCGAAAGGAGAGTTGATGATTAAGTACCATGCAAAGGCGATGGGGTTGGTATCGGAATTTGTTACTGTTCAACTGGTTAGAATACCAAGAATGGAGAATACAAGAGCAGACGCTTTAGCTCGATTAGCATCGGCTACTCGTACCGAGCTACGAAGAACAATCCCAATTGAAATTCTAGCTGGTCGGATCTTAGATGAAGAGCTAACGATGAATTTTATTACCCTTGATTTAGGGCCATCTCGGATGGATCCCATCAGGGCATATATTGAGGAGGGAGAATTACCGATTGACAAACTCGCGGCCAAGAAATTGAAGTTTAAAGTTGCTCGTTATGTATTGACTAATGGTATTCTATACAGACGAGGAATTATAGCTGGCTTGCAGAGATGTGTACATCCCGCCGAGGTGAAGGATTTGATTGAAGAAATCCATGAAGGGTCTTGTGGAGCAAATGTAGCAGGTCGGACACTTCTGCAAAGAATAATGACGCAAGGATACTACTGGCCAACGATGAGGGTTGACTGTATAGCCTATGCTAAGAAATGTGACAAGTGTCAGCGTTTCTCCTCCATCCGAAGAACTCCCCAAGCATTGTTGACACCCATTACTTCCCTTTGGCCATTTGCCATGTGGGGAGTTGACTTGGTAGGGCCACTTCCAACGGCTAGGGGAAGATTTAAATATCTCGTCGTCGCAGTGGATTATTTTACTAAGTGGGTAGAAGCCGAGCCTCTTGTCGACATGACATACGAAAAGGTGTACCAATTTATTTGGAAAAATATCATTTGTAGATATGGTCTTCCCCATGCATTCATCACCGACCATGGAACAAAATTTGATAATGAGGAGTTCGCTGCCTATTGTCATCAGTCAAATATCTTAAAGATCCATTCGGCACCAGGCCATCCCCAAAGCAATGGACAAACTGAAGTGACAAACAGAACGTTGCTAAATGGCTTGAAGAAAAGACTAAATGATGCGAAAGCAAACTGGATAAACGAGCTACATTCAGTATTGTAGGCTTATCTTACTACTCCCCGAACAGCAACTGGAGAATCTCCATATATGCTGGCATTTGGATGTGAAGCTGTTATACCTGCCGAGTTGGGTCTCCCAACACACCGAGTGCTGAACTTCAATTCCCCTGTCAGTGATTTAATGAGAAGGTTAGACTTGGACATGCTTGAGGAAGTTAGAGAAGAAGCAACCATCAGGAATGCTGCTTACCAGCAACGAACAACTTTGTTCTACAACAAGAGAGTGAAGAAGTGCGACTTGAAAGAAGGAGACTATGTGCTAAAGAAAGTGATTCAAAAGCACAGCAAACTGGCAGTGAACTGGCGTGGACCTTACCGAGTTACAGAAGTTGTTCGACCAGGAACCTACAGAATAGAAACTTTAGAGGGGGAGGAGTTTAAGAATGCATGGAATGAAGAACACCTGCGCAAATATTATCAGTAATGTAAACTCTCATGTAATGCAGTTTCATCAGTATGAATAAAATGAGGATATTCTACCCAATTCTCTCCTTTTGTTGAAATTTTTTCGCGGAATACTAGTGTTACACACTACTCAGCAAAATCCACCAACTCCGGTTGGTCGGGAATAAAAAATATTTCCCAAAAGTGCCAACTCAGGTTGGTTGGGAAGGAAATCCACCAACTCCGGTTGGTCGGGAATAAAAAATATTTTCCAAAAGTGCCAACTCAGGTTGGTTGGGAAGGAAATCCACCAACTCCGGTTGGTCGGGAATAAAAAATATTTCTCAAAAGTGCCAACTCCGGTTGGTTGGGAAGAAAATCCACCAACTTCGGTTGGTCGGGAATAGAAAATATTTCCCAAAAGTGCCAACTCCGATTGGTTGAGATGAAAATCCACCAACTCCGGTTGGTCGGGAATAAAAATATTTCCCAAAAGTGCCAACTCAGGTTGGTTGGGAAGGAAATCCACCAACTCCGGTTGGTCGGGAATAAAAAATATTTCCCAAAAGTGCCAACTCAGGTTGGTTGGGAAGGAAATCCACCAACTCCGGTTGGTCGGGAATAAAAAATATTTCCCAAAAGTGCCAACTCAGGTTGGTCGGGAATATTTTTATTAAGCAAAGCATGAGTATAAAGTCATCTAATGGCTTAGAATTAAAAAGTGATCAAGAAAATTTTTTTGATACTCGTAACATTTTAAATTATCACCAAGTTGGTCGAGAAACTAAATACCATCAATTTTGGTTAATCGTCAAATTCGGGATAGTCGACAATAAATTTTAACCAGCTTTAGTTGACCAGCAAATAACACAATGTTGTTATCTTTTTAACAGATACACATACACATATGTAAAGTGTTTTACAAAATATCTACAAGACAATGGCAATCAAGATTTCAAAGAAAAATATAAGTTTTTCATTAAATCCAAAACAGAGTACATTGAGAATAAAATAAATGAAAATTATTACGTCAGAAATCCTATTCTATGGGTTTCTTCCCCTCTACTTTTGAAATAGGTTCCTCGCCAGCAGGAGGATCGTCTAATGCATAAGGGGAATTTATGAAATTAAGGTCTTTAAGCATCCTCATGTTCATCACAGATGGTCGATCGAGTAGGTGCTCGGGGCGAGATATCTCAACATTGGAATGGAGACTGTAATCGCCAAGATATTTGAAAATCAAACACTGAGGGATTGCCCGAGCAGGGATCCAGCTCATGTCGAGTTTGAATGGTGGCACTGGCAAGTCGAGCAACCCGGGATTATGGTAATCCCATAAGTAGTGACCTTGTTCCAATTGCAATACACCCAGGCATTTAACCACCCTTGTTTGTAACCTTCATTATTCACATTTTGGATCCGATCATCCAAGTGGTAGAGAGCCTCATTGTAGCCAGCCATCCAAAATTCTCTAGGTTGCTTGTGGAATTGACAAGTCAACCTTTCCAGCTGCTCGTGAAGATTTTTTATAAAAATTTCTTTATTCTCCAAGGCAGACTTCAGTGCAGAGAGCTGCTCGTCCAGATTCCTGATCTTCTTGGACATCTCTGCCAGAGCTTTATTCTTCGTAACTAACTGAACTGCTTGATTCTCCAGTGCCGATTGAGTTCTTTGTTCCTCGACAGGAATCCGAGCAGCTCTTGCTCGTCCCCGAGGAGCTCTTTCTCGTCCCCGAGTAGAGGTAGAAGGCCCAATCCTCTTCGAGGTTTCTAATTCATCCCTTAGGTTGGCGTTTTCGACCTCCAAGAAAGAGAATCCCTCGTCGTTCACAGGGACCAAAGTGTTTGAGGTAGAAGCTGCAGATTTCAACTGAGATACCTCTCTTTGTAGATTATTATTTTCTTGCTCCAACAACTCAGCTATCTGTCTGTGCTCTTCGACCTCAGCCTTTAAAGTTCTCTTCCTCACATTGTAAGCAGCGAACAACTTATCATACCCCTTATCAGCACTGAGTTGTTGATACTTCTTCTCGTATCCCTCGTGCAAAAGGGCTGTAGACTCCTTATATTGTTGCTGAAGCTCTTCAAGAGTGCCCTGGAGGTCTTCAATCATTTCATAATACGCTACATTGTTAGCCACTGCACGGTCGATCAGGCACTTCAAATACTGGTAGGCCTCAACTGCTCGTTCTGAAGCATTTGGACCGAGTATATCAACAATTTGAGCATCAGTCAAATCTGCATGGCCAGCATTAAAATATTCATTGCACTGTTTCATCAATTTTGTATCATAAGCAAATAACAATTCCATCCTGGCCATAAACTAGTAAAAAGAAGAAAAAGCAATAATCAATAAGGAGCAAGAGGAAGAGAAACAACATTATGAATAGGCAAAACTTCAAATTTTATTATATCATAAAAGAAAGGTACATAGTTCAGAATTACAATTGATAAAAATAAACAAAGGAAAAAATCCAAACAACTCTACACCTTCTCCTTGTCTCCCAAAACTTTCTCGGGAGGCTGGGACGAGGAAGTAGGTTGCTCGGATGGCACAGATGGTTGATCAGGGGATGCTAGAAGTTGCTCGTTTGAAATAAGGTATGGTTGAAGTTGCTCGCAGGAAGACTGGACAGATGTGGGATGAGAAATTTGATCTCCCATCACCATGGAAGATTCCTCAGAGGCAGCTTCGTCCTCTTCTTCTTTTTCAGGAGTTGGAGGGGGGCCCGAGATGTGTCGCTGAAACAGGTCAGAATTTTCATCAACCTTCATCTCTTGCAGAGCAGCGACCCAGCCATCCCTAAAGTATTTACGGCTACCATATTCCACTTGTGACATCATGGCAGCCAGACCCTTATTCCACCCCTTATCCCATCCAGCACTGAAGGATTTTTTTACAGATAACTTCCTTTTCGCCTTCTTCGAGAAAAGCTTCTTGGAAAGAAGATCCTCGGCAGCCTTCAGTTTATTCTCCACTTCTTCCTTCTGACGACCTACTTCACGAAGCTTCTTTAGCTCTTCCTCAGCAACCTTGAGCTTACCTTCAAGCTCCCCAGCATTTTGGAGCTTCCCTTCGAGCTCTTTATTCTTACTTTTTAATTCTTTTATTTTCTTCTCCAATCCCTTGGAGACTTCAACAGCTTGATTCCTTTCCTACTCGGTCGAATTGAGCTGCTTCTCCCAGACAGCTTTATCATCAACATACTTTTGACGAGAATCTTTCAGAGACTGCGTCAGACCCACCAAAGCTTCCTCTACACCTGACGAGGAGCTTGAAGCTTTAATAGCTTCATCCTTCTTCAAAATTGTATTAAAACAGGTCACCAGCTGGGAAAAGAAAATAATAGCAAGTCAGTGCACAGATATAGCAAGGGAAAAAATGAAAGTTTAGGACAATAATAGTTACAGAAGAAATATGACGAGCAGCTAATGTGGTAACCATATCCAGAGAAAGATTTTCTTCAATATCTTGGATCTCGGGAATGATCCAAGACTTCACCGAGCTCATGGCAGAGTTCGGCGCAATAAAAGTGGGAACCCCACTTCCAGTAGTCGGGGGCTGAGCGATGGATTCAGCCAAATTGACCGAGGAACTATTCTTCAACCTCCTCAAAGGAGCATCAGCGGTCTCGACCAAGGAGGTAGTCTTAGTCGGGGAGATGACAATAACCTCGCTTGGAGCAGCGGCCTTGCTCGGAGCCACTGGGGGCTTCTCGACAACTTTCACAGGAGCAGCCGGAGGAGGTGCATCGATTTTTCTTGTCCCTTCTTCTGGGACGTCATGTTTGCTTTTCTTTGCCTCTCCAACAACAGAGGCATATTTCTCGAAGAGGGCACGAGCTCTTCTTCTCTTCATCCTTTCACTCAAAGGAATATGTGACTCGGGTGAAGAACTTGTAGAAGCTGGTATTGGTTCCACGTCGCTTGTCACCGGACGAGCAGTAAAAGACGAGGTGTAACTCTTATACTGCAGCAAATATGAAGTTGATCTGATATGCTCGTCGGCAACAGTCTGATGCAAACCCCAGATAAGTTTCAGATGTTTTAAGTTAACTTCTGTCTCTTTGGGAAACCTTCTTTTGCTGTCAACTGCAAATAAATAAAAATTAAAATATCAGTGACACATTTTATCAAACACAAAGGAAGCATAATTTCAAAAATAAAATAAAAATAACCTATCCCATTGCCATAGGGAGGGCATTTAGGACCCTGGTACACATCATTTCCAGCTAGTGGAGGGTGTTGCCAATTTTTCATAACAACCCCGTGCTCGAAGTAATCCCTATTGGCATCTGGGAGATTGACCACTAAAGCCCTATTTAAAAACCTAGTTTTTAAATAAAAAGTATTGTCACCAACAGCCCATCTATAACAAAACATAATTTCTGGAATTCCTATACGAGTTCCATGAATTTGATTTAATCTATGAACTCCGTTAACTATTCTCCACTTATTGGGGGCTATTCTTACAGGAACCACGTCAAAATATTGACGGAATTCCAGACACAAAGGGTTTGGGGGAAAAGAAAAGCCACATTCAGCAACGAAGAGACTGGGGAACCAATGTCCCTCAGCCAAATGAAAATAATCTAAAGGCTCAAAAAGTTCCTCCAAAACAACCCATGAAGGAATAGAGAAATCAGAACGAAACTTATCAATCGACTCAACAGGGTAAACCATGGCGAATAAAGGAAATAAAAGAGAAGGAAGAAGATCTTACAGAAAAAGGATGGACCTGTTGACAACGAACGATGAAAAGGATGAACGCACAAGAGAGAGAGAAAATGCAAAACTCAAAGATACAGATTTGAAAAAATAAAAGACGATATGATTTTCTGCAACGCTTAAATGCCTTACCTTGGGAAAAGGTAAAAATAATGATTACAAAGGGAGACGTCTACGCTACCGGCGGCTAAAAGGACAAAAAGGGCGCGGAGATCGAAGTAGTTAAGAAAATTCGAAAAGTCTGATTCTTTGAATTCGAAAAATGCAAAGAAAACACTCCTAAAATCCAGGATGACCATTTAATCCCGCCATATTTCGAGAAGAATGTTCCACACTCCTCAGTCTCGAACTGTGAAACATTGGGGGCTTCTGTTGATGCCAATTTTAGTCTACTGACATGGCACAATGAAGTGGAGACACGTGTCAATCTACATGGCACTAACAAACACTTTTGAACAATACCTTGACTCCGAGGAACTCAATTTCCCCGACCAGCTCAAATACTCCGAGCAGCAGGTGCTCACCGAGGAACTTTACTGCACCGAGCAACTCATGGATACCGAGATACTTAGGCGGTCCGAGCAGCTTAGGCGGTCCGAGCTTCACCTCGATCAGAGCATTTATTATCAGACAATTAAGAGGATTAAATGCGCATTAAATACTGATTATTATCATACGGATGTATACGCTTGTTGAATAGCTATGTATTACCCATTCACATGTATAGCCTCAAGGCTATAAATACATTGTATCATCCTCATGGGGAGGGGACCAGAATTTCTTGAGGACAATCATACTTCGAGAATTCCTAAACAGTCAATAAAAACACAAACAGTGGACGTAGGCCATTCATTCAAGGCTGAACCACTTTAAAATCTCTTGTCTCATATTTATTTTTATCTGTGATTAAATAATTAGAGATAGTCTAATTTTTTACATCAAAAGTCGTCTATTAACAATTTTTCAATTTACTAATTAACTACCCAGTTAAATAAACAGGTTACTAATAGCGCCACCCCATATGATTATCCATAGGAAAAACCACTTTAATAATCGACCATCTAGTTAAATTATCTTCCTTTTTATAAAAAGTTTAGCCATCTAGTTTACTGAAATTCTCCATTTAGTATTTGTATCACGAAAATATTTTAATAAAATCTCCATTCATCCAAACACCGTCACACCAACATGTATGGGTTCCAAAAAATACCCTGGATAAAATTTCGGTCCCACCTCAACCTACCCCAAAGGTCGAACTGGTTCACCTTTTAGGGTTGCACCAGTTCGCTGGCCAAATCGGTTCACTTCCTCTGGGAATTTCAAGATCAATCCTAAACTTGATTCTAATGGTTTATACATTTGTATCGACATCAAAACAGGCCCCCATGACGTAATTCTTCATCTTAGAATAATTATTTACATAAATTAACTTCAAAATCCCAAAATTTAGACTCATTAATATATCTAAAAAAATCATATTTTTCGTGTAATAACCCCCATTTTCTCACATAAAGGTTGGCCAGACAAAGTACGCAGAAGATGGGGCTTGTTATACAATCTATATCATTCTTAGCATCGATCGTAATAAACATTTATATTTTAAACCACATTCGAATTAAAACTAGATTAAATAAATGAACATAAAGTAATAATGAATGTAACATCCACATCTAACAAAATAAAAACTAACATGAATAAAACTCTCCCGACTAATAAATCAAATGACTCCGAATTTAAGCCCTCACAGTAATCTAAAATAAATAAAGATAGGAAGTAGTGAAAACCTAAGCTAGAATTAAGAAATCAATCTTCGAGAAGCAATACATGACAGTAACTCTGATGTTCCTCCGGTCTTGCTATCCCTGTCTGAACAAACCGGGGAGGGGGGGAATGTTTTCATTTTGGGTCAGCATCCTAGAGTGTGCAATAATTAACTTACTGAAATTGAAATGCAAGAATACAGTAATTTAAATGAAAGACTCCCATTGGCGCACACAGACACACGATAAGTATCTCACCTCTCACCTAGGTGCCATCCTATTCGTATCCTAACCCCAAATCCCAAAATCAATATAGATAACAAGAGAATTATTAAAAATGTTATATGTCTAAGCATAACATACATACTAAATTATACTTGTCTACATGCGTATTGCCAATTTCTGAATAACTAAATAAAATTGTCCATAACCGTGACATAACCATTTATCGTGCATACTACGTAGTATTGGGTCGGTATTTTATAGTATATATCATTAGACTAGGAATTCTTCCTATTCATTTTCATTTTATATATATATATATATATATATATATGCGACACAAAGGCATCTACCAATAGGATCTTCTTCGTGCTCCAAAGTCCGATAGAGTCCCTGACCCAAATCGAATATCACAAAATACATAAAAGTGGGGAGGTCCCTATGTAGTACACCAGTTCACTGCCCATACACAACAAGGAAAAAGGATACCAACATTGAAAAGTGCGACAGTGTGATAATTGATTTAAATTAAATTTGCAAGTTTCCAAGAACCCTTATTTAATTAGAGTCTACTTTTAAATCAAACAAATACAACCCTTAAACATGCATCTAAATCAACCTATCAAATATAAAGCATGCGGCACAGTAAATATGCTGAGACACAGATTTCAGAAAAAAAGGATAAAACCTTTATTTCACTATGAATATATAAATCGCAACTTACAATTACATAGAGAAATCTGCAATGAATCAACACGCAGCCAACCCATAAAGACACGCAGTCTTGAACTCAGCAAGATAATACACGCAGCATCTTCCAAGGACTCGCAGCCCAAACAACAAAGGAAGAACCGCAGCTCTCCTCAATGACACGCAGTCATAAAACTTTGTAGAGACTCCCTCAACAATGACATGCAGCCCTCGGTTGCAAAGATCTATCCACAAAGATGGACAGTAGCAAAGCTTGTGTTCTAGGGTTCAAAAATATTCACAAAAGTAATTGGGATTTTTGTGTATGAATCAAAAAGATGTTTGGCACAAAAAAAAATGAAGTCTTCTTGTGTTTGAACTCTTAAAAACGTTTTCTCAAAGACTTCAAAAAATACACGAACGAAGTAGGAATATATATAGAAAATAAGAGTCGGTGGAAAAACATTACACGGAACTGTTCGAATTTATCCCAGGCGGACCGGTCCGGCTAGGAGGCGGATCGGTCTGACCTCGGATCGGTTCTTTTTTAAAAAAGGCTTCTTCGATTCGTAATCGGTCCGTGGTATACTGGAGCAAAGCGGATCGGTCCGGTAGGTAGGCGGACCGATCCGGGGGCGGATCGATTCTTTTAAAATAGGGGCGGACCGGTCCGGTTATCCAGAAAAATTAAAATCCTTTTAAAAGCCTCATTTTGCTTGAAAAAACTTACTTCTTATTTTTATAAAAAATATTTTATGAAAATTTCCCAATACTAAGTATGAACTTTAAGGAACTTAAAAACAAAACTTTACAAAGTTCATTCTCGCAGAGGCTATGATGTTGAAGACGCTTTGATATTTGGATCCGTTGATGTAGATGCGATCTTGAATTTCTTCAACGGTGTAACGGTATACGACATACATATTGACAATGGACAAAAATGTTCTTACAAACATCTACACCTACCTTTCGTATGTGGCGCTGCTACGTAGTACCGAAAATAATGACATGCATAATGCCTAACCCATATGTGCTGACGTGTGGTACGGTCCCGTACGCGCGCAACCCCACCCGATAGGACAGTCCACGAACATAGGTATATTCCACACAAATAATATAATTATATATTACAATATGTAAAGGTAATTACTCTAATAATTACCCTCTAGCTGCCCCATACGGATTATTTGTAATCATCCTTTGTTAATAATTAACCATCACCTGAATTATTAACTTCCTTTTCTTTATACAATACAATTAACTATCATATTATTCTAGTTTCCACACTAATAATTAATTACTTATTTTTATCATATAATATGTATAGGTGATTACTTTATAACAACTCCCATCCTAATCGTATCCTAACCCCAAATCCAAAAATCAATATAAATAACAAGATCATTATTAAACATGTGAGGCATCTAGCATAACTTACGTACTAAAATATACTTGTCTACATGCGTATTACCATTTTCCGAATAACCAAGTAAAAATGTCCATAACTGTGACTTAACCATTTATCGTGCATACTACGTAGTATTGGGTCTATGTTTTATTGTCTACATCAATAGACTAGGAATTCTTCTTATATATATATATATATATATATATATATATATGCGATACTAAGGCATCTACCAATAGCGTCTTGTTCGTGCTCTATCGGTAAGTCCAAAGGAGTCCCTTATCCAAATCGGACATCACAAAACACATAAAAGTGGGGCGGTCCCTACATAGTACACCAGTTCACTGCCCATACCCAACAACGACAAAGGATCCCAGCATCTACACCTACCTCTCTTATGTGGCACTACTACGTTTTACCTAAAATAATGACCTACACAATGTCTAGCCCACATGTGCCGACGTGTGTTACGGTCCCTGAACGCGCGCAACCCCAACTGATAGGACAGCCCACGAGCATAGGTATGTTCCACACAAATAATATAATTATATATTACAATATTTAAAGGTAATTATAATAATATTTACCCTATAGCTGCCCCATAAGGATTATCCGTAATTATCCTCAGATAATAATTAACTATCACGTAAATTATTAACTTCCTTTTGTTTATACAATTGAATTAACTATCACATTAATTTAATTTCCATACCAATAATTAATTACATATTTTTATCATATAGCATGTATAGGTGATTACTCAATAATCACTCCCACAATGCACTATTGTTTTACTCATCACTATTTTCCGTTTAATTCACCATCTTGTTAATTATTAGTTTCTGTATTTAAATAATATGTATGGCTAAATGCTCAAGAAATAAAAGTTTTTGTATTTAAATAATAGGTGGGGTACTCAAGAAATTATGGACGACAGTTTGGGGGCGGGACCCCCGGAGTAGAATTTTTTGGGCTCTTTTTAGTTTTTTTACACATATTTTTTATTTTTAGTTTTAGTTAAATTTAGATATCTTGTCCAATTTAGGCAACCCAACACAAGTTCCAAAACCTTAAATAACAACAAAATAAAACTCGAATTGTACTAAACTATAAGATTAAAGCAAATCAAACAGTAAACTGAACAACTATAACAAACAAACCTTAACAAGCCAACATTCATTATCATACAAATCAAACCAAGTCAAACACTTAATTAATAAATAACAAATAAACTCTAACCAAAAATAAAATAAAATCAGAAAATAAAAAAAATAAGTAAACAGCCACCACTTCATTACATTAAAACCTTAGAAAGAGAGAGAGATTGATTCAGTCAAGAAAACTCAAAGGAATCACCGTCAGTGGAACCGTAGCCATGGGTGGGTAGAGGGGAGGGTTCGGTGGTGTGGGTGGAAATTGTGAAAGCATTTTTTATTTATTTGCTTAGCGTAAGGATTGAGTGAGAATGTGGGTTTGGTTTTGGACTAGGGGTGTTCGTGGTACGTACAAACCCATACCGTACCATTTTGTACCGAAAAATATTGGTAATGGTTTACTTTTTTCACTTAGCGAAAATCGAAACTATCGAAATCAAAATTATCGATTTTTTTTTGTGGTTGGTTTTGATTTACACTTTTAAAAAACCAAAATATCGATACTAAAACATAAAATATCAAATGTATTGTAATAATATACCTAAAACGTAAATACCCATGTTTGCTAAACATATGAAAATGCTAAACAAACGAAAAGGTTAAACTAAGGGTGCAACCGGTACGAGTTTTTACCGTACTGTACCGTTTTGGTCCGAAAAAAAATAGTTTTTGTTTCATATTATGAAATACCGAAAATCAATTTTAATCGAAACCGAAAATAGAGTAAAAATTTTGGTTGTTTTGGTTTTTAGATATAATAACCGATTTACCAAATTTACCGTACTGATTTATCGTACCGAAAATACCGTACCCAAATACCGTACCAAACTTACCGTATATTACTGTACCAATTACAAAATGAAAATTATATTTTGAAACCCATGCACACCGGATTTTGAAACCCAATACAATAACATAACCCTACGTTAGGCGTTCTTATTATCTCCTCTCTCTCTCTACGACCGACCGCTCACTCTCTTCCCTTCCATACTCTCCTCCGGCTCACTCTTCCCTTCCCTTATCTCGGCTTCGGCACAAAACCCTCCACTTTCGCTGATTTGATTTTTGTTTGGATCTGAGTCTATTGATCAAGAAGGCTCATCATCCCGTCTCACTCTCCTTTGGCACCGGCTCCCTCATCTCGTCACACTCTACTCCGGCTCCGGTAGAGGCAAATCGGTGAGTTTGATCTCGTCTCATTTCATTCGTCTCCGATAGAGGTAAAACGATCATTTTGTTCTCATCTCACTCTCCTCCAACTCCCGCAAAGGTAAACTGTTAGTTTGATCTCGTATTTGTTTAAATATATTGTTCCAAATGCTAGAAATGCCAGAAATTATACATGTTTGTGTATGTTTCTAATTGTTCCAAATAGCTAGACACGCTAGAAATTGTAATAGCTAGAAATGCTAGAAATTATAACAGCTAGAGATGGGTATATCGAAATATATACCAGATTTACCAATGCATAACCCGATTTGAAATTCTAGTATTTACAGGGAAAACTGAATTGAAACCGAAATTACTGAAACCAAAACAACCCGAAAATACCAAAAAAACCAAAAAATCGATCGGTTTGTTTTTTGTTTTTGTTTTGATGTACTGGCCGGTAAATTGGTACGGTACGATTTTACCATTTAGAATGTGATTTTCATATTGGTAAGGGGTCATTACCGACCATACCATACCGGTTGACCCCTAAGGCTAAACACATGGTCATATTAATGAACAAAAGTTACTTATAAAAAAAATATTAATGAAGAAAAGTTTAAATCTTGTTATTACCCCATGGCTAATGCCCATTAAAAACCATCAGGTGCCTTAATGCTTGACGATGAGGGAATCAGGTGAAGTGACTTACTAAGAACCAAGTCCCACATCGATTTAGTGCAGAGAAATTGGTCATATCCATTTGTATAAATATACCTTCAGTAAATGTTCTTGACACTAAGGTTCACCAGCTGCAATGAGCGGGCCACCTATTTGAGTATCATTTGGTGATCATTATTGTTTTGGTCAAAAGTTATTGACTAGATAAAATAATGTGATCTTATTTTTATTTGAATTACTCGAAATGTAATATTTAAGTTGGGCAGGTTGTAATGAGTAGGCCGTTGTGAATTTCAAATTTTTTGTGCGTTTTCTTAATATTTGCGTTTGCTTATTTTTAAGGTATTTTGGTGACCATTAATTTGGTCCAAATATTTTTTGACTAAATAAAAAATGATGTAACCTAGTTATTTTTTAAATCTAATAATTTGAATTGGGTAAGCTGTAAATAATTTTTTCACTGGAATTATCTATTTTATCGCGGTTTACCGTAAAATGTGCAGTATGGTTTTTGTTTAAGCAAAGTTGTACCGAGTGGTACAAATGATAAATTCAATTTTAGCTTATTAGAATCGGTTTGGTATTGGTATTCCCTATTTATCGACCAATACCAACTCTATTTTGAACTTTGGGTAAGAGTCTAATGTGGGCTTGGTTTGGGAATTTCAAAGCTATCTTTTTTTTTCGATTTTGCGAGTTCCTTAAGTATTAAAGATCCCAATTAGTAGTGTCAAAATAGACCTCAAATAATAAAACAACTAATATCAACCCAGTCATTTAAATATGGGCCCCATTTTTAAAAGTTATGAATCAAATATGGGACCCAGATTCAAAGGTTACGAGTCAAATATAAGGTCCATATTTGGAAGTTAAGAATTGAATATGGAATCAAATTTTCAAAAGTTAGGAGTCAAATATAAAACACTTTTTTGAAAGTTATGAGTAAACTATGCTCTCTCTATATATATACATACATACAGTACTGCTCTTGTGTGAACTAGTTCGCCTTTTAAAAATGCGGACCGGACATATGTCACCTGGCGGTGAGTCCAGAGAAAGAGAGAGAGTGTGTCTATAATTTAGTCAATAACTTCTAGTGTCACCGCCAGGTGATACATGTCCAGTGCGCACTCTTAAACTGCGGACTAATTCGCATAAGAGTATTATATATATATATACACACACTTGGGTAGAAAAAAAATGGGTTAGCGCATTCCATATTTGATCCGCCTATATTTAACCCATCCCACATTTAGTCCTACCCATATTTGGCCCGTCCAAATTAGAACCAACCCATAATTTATCCACTACTAATTCCCATTGTATCATATTTGCATAAGTGAACTTAAAAGTTCTAAACAAAATTCCAAACTTACCTAAAACTTTTTATAAAAAAATGGTTAATTACACTGGGTCCCCCTATACTTTACTCTCTTTCTACTTTCCACCACATACTTTTAATTTTCTCAATTTACACCCTATAATTTCACTTACAGTTCAAATTGCCCAAAAATGTGACGTCGGTCTCTTTTTTAGCGGGAGAAAAGTCACGTCCATGGGACATGTGCTTTAAGAGGGTGTTTTAATTTTTTTTAAAAACTTCAAACTAACAGACACACACTCTCCTCTCTCTCTCTCTCTCTCTCTCTCTCTCTCTATCTCTGTACTTTCTATCTTCTTCCTCTCCCTCTCTCACACACACGCACAAAAAAAACCTCCACACACATGCACACACACAAGCAGATCTCGGGCGGGGGCGTTAATCGCTGATGGAGGGAGGGGAGCTGGGTGGGGGGTGGAGCTGGTGGCAGGGGGCGCGGGGTGGGGGTGGCAGGGGGTCGGGGCGCACAAAAACCCCTCCACACACACAAACTCACGCACATATACAGACATCTCACACATACACCCCCCATGAACAGATATGGGACAGATCTGGGGCGGAGTGGCGCTGGGGGGGGAGGGGCTGTTGGGCAGCACTGGTGGGCGGAGAGGGGGGGATGTGCAGAATTTTTTTTATTTATTTTTTTGCTGCTGAAATAGATTAGGGTATTTTAGTGTATTTTTCAATAAATATTAGTAAGTATTTTAGTGGAAATCAGCATTTATATTGTAGTGAAAATCGGTAATTATTTTCTAGTATTTTAGTGTATTTTATAGTGTATGTTTTAGAATTTTAGTGTATTTTGATGTATTTTTTTAGTGTATTTTGGTGGAGATTTTTCGCTCAATGGAGATTTTTGAAGTTTCAGTATTTTTAATTTTGCCCGGTGGCGATGTCTTAGTAGAGATTTTTTTCTTGGCTGTGTATGTGCTTTGTTGGAGACTCTTAGAAATGTTTTTAGTATTCTTCATTTTTTCTTGTTTTTTGGTATTTCCCAAATATATATTTTGTCAAATATTTTAATTTTATTTTCTCCTTTATAGATTTTTAATTTTTTTTCATTTTCCCCACTTTTCAGTATTTTTCATTTCCCTAAATTTTCAATATTTTTAAATATAGTTTTTGTCAAATATATATATTTTTATTTTTTTCAACAAAATTTAGAAAATATCTAGTTTTTCCTTATTTTTTATGTTTACTAGTTTTTCATATTTTCAAACTTTATTCCAATTTTTTTATATTTTTAAAATATTTTTTGGTATTTTCGGAATTTTTAAAAATATATTCATAATTTCAGAATTTATTACAAGTTTTTTTTGGTATTTTCTGAAATTTTAAATATATTTATTCATATTTTTCAAATTTAGTTCCTTTTTTAAAATATTTTTTAGTATTTCAGAATTTTTAAATATATATTCAAAATTTCAGAATTTATTCCAAGTTTTTTTTAATATTTTAAAAAAATAATTTGCTATTTTCGGAATTTTTAAATTTATGTTCTTATTTTCAGAATTTATACCAAGATTTTTTTGTAATTTTTAAATGTATTTTCTGTTATTTAGAGATTTTTTTAAAAAAATAATTAAGTTTGGACAAAAATGCCCTTGTTTAATGTCATGTGCCACGCACATGACTAACAATTTTTGTCAAAAGTTAACGGAGTTGGACGACGGGGGGTATGCTGTAGTCATTTTCAAAGTTTAGGGTGTAAATTGAAAAAATTAAAAGAATATGGGGAAAGTGTAAATAGGGTCAAAGTTTAAGGGGCCTGGGTGTAATTAACCCTAAAAAAACATATTTTTTCTGAAAATCAAAGGGTAGCTCCGTCCTTGATTGTAAGTGAAATGAAGTGAGACACAAGAGTAAAAGAAAAGTGTGTTTTTCTCCCTTCATTTTTCTCCAAACTTTGTGTATTTACTCTATTTATTTTCCAACAATGCGCACATAACGTTCTACATTACAATTCGCTTTAAAAAATTTAATAGAATGTTCAAAATTGAACACCAGTTTCATTATTGGACCAACTATTCCCACATCCTTTAATACTCTCCCACACCCTTTACTAGGGGCGTGCAAAAAAACCGACCAAACCGACAAAATCGAGCCGAACCGAAAATTTTCGGGCCGAGTTTTTTTGAGGGTCGGTTCGGTTCGGTTTAATCAGGTATAAAACCGACAGGGTCGGTTCGGTTTTCGGTTTTGGCATAAAAAAACCGATTTTGAACCGAACCGAACCGAATTAATTTTTATACTTTTTAATTTTATATTTTATATTATATTTATATTAGTGTTGACATATTATATTATATTTTTAATTTTATATTTATATTAGGTATTAAAAAAAAAAATTTTTTTATTAAAATAAAGGAAAAAACCGAACCGGCCCTGTATAAAACCGGCCCTGTCAAAAACCGACGGGAAAACCGAACCGGCCCTGTCAAAAACCGACCCGATTCGGTTCGGTTCGGTTCGGTTCGGTTCGGTTCTCCTCCTCCAAAAACCGACATGGTCGGTTCGGCCCAAAAAACCCGGTCAAAACCGAACCGACCGACCCGTGAACACCCCTACCCTTTACCTGTAAAAGACTTAACTACCCTTCAAATCCTTTTAACTTTTTTTTCTCCAAAGCTAACTTTGAAAATTAGCTTACTAATTAACTTTGAAAATGAAAAATAAAACTACAACCAACTAATTAAAGCTAACTTTGATTAAAATAAACTTACAGCTAACTTTGATAAAATAAATAAAGCTATATATAACTTTGATGAAAAAAATTACAAATAACTTTGATAAAAAAAAAAGGCTACAACCAACTTTGATCATAAAAAATTTCCAATCAACTAATTACAGCTAGCTTCAATAGATAAAAAAAATTACATCTAACTTTGATTAAAAAAAAAGGTACAACCAACTTTGATAAAAAGAAAGCTACAACCACCTAGGCGCGCCTAGACTTGAGGCTTGTGAAAAATGCACCGCCTTATCGTTTTACGCATTGGTAAAAGGCTTAAGGCGCATTTTTTTCTTTTTACAAAAATATTTTAGTGAAACGATATTGCGTTTTAAAGACTTTTTTTAAAAAACTGGATCAATATTTCATTCAAAACAATCAAAAGAAAAATGATATCCCAAACCTCTCCCTCTCGTCCAAAAAACGTGCATTTTTTCTTTCTATGTATTTAAAAAAAAAATAGTTTGCATATATTCAGACATATTTTAAGGTATGTACCATTTTAGTATTTTTAATAGTGTTGTTATAGTTAAAAATGCTAAAATATAATAAAAAAACGCCTAAACACATTTTCACGTCTTTTTACGCCTGAAACCCGTCTAGGCTTCAAAGGCTTAAGGCTTGGCTTACACGCCTCGGTCACGCCCCGTATTTTTTAGAACCTTGGCTACAACCAACTTAGATTAAAAAAATTACGACCAACTAATTACAACTAACTTTGATAAAAAAAAAATTACAACTAACTATGATTAAAAAAAAGATTACATCTAACTTTGATAAAAAAATTATAGCTAACTTTGATTTAAAAAAAAAAATACAGCTGACATTGAAAAAAAATTACAACTAACTAATATAAAAAAATTATCTCTTGTTTAAAAAAAATATAGCTGGCTAATATTTTAGTATGAATTCCATTAAACAAATTAAATACGTAGTTTAATATTTTAGTATGAAAGTCATTCTTTGGGTTTGTCATTTTTTTTACCTTGGCTGTCATTGTCTTCAAACACGTGATAATTTTTTTTTATTATAGCATGTAATTTTTTTTCAATGTTAGCTGTAGTTTTTTTTTGTTTTTTTTTTATTTTTATCAAAGTTAGTTGTAATTTTTTTATCAAAGTTAGTTGTAATATTTTATTTATTTATCAAAGCTTGTTGTAATTAGTTGGTTGTAATTTTCTTTTATTAAATTTAGCTGTAGTTTTCTTTTATCAAAGTTAATTGCAGTTTTTTTTTAATCAAAGTTAGTTGTCGTTGATTCTTTTATTTTAACAAAGTTAGCTGTGTTTTCTATTTACCAAAGTTAACTGTAATTAGTTGGTTGTAATTTTTTTTTTTATCAAAGTTGGTTGTAGTTTTTTTTTAGTCAAAGTTAATTGCAATTTTTTAATCAAAGTTAGATGTAGCTTTTTCATCTTAATTTTATCAAAGTTAGCTATAAGTTTTTTTTAAATCAAAGTCAGCATATATATATATTTTTATCAAAGTTAGTTATAGATTTTTTTTTTCATTTTCAAAGTTAACTACTAAGATATTTTTCAAAGTTAGTTTAGAAAAGGAAAGTTAAAAAGATTTGAATTGTAGTAAGAGCATGTCCAATGGTGGGCTTTAGACGAAAGGTACATACCCAATTGAAAAGTGAGTTTTGCCTTTCACATGACTAAACATACAAAGTGGCGATTTGCAAATGAGGTAGTTGAAAAGTTGCTACGAACTTCTCAAGTTCGTAGAAACTTAAAATATATTTGTTACGAACTTTAATTGTTCGTAAGAATTGATAGGAACAAATAAAGTTCGTAGGAACTTTTACAGAATTTATACCCGTTCTCTAAATTTGAAGAACCACTACAAATCCTACTACAAATTCAGTTCCCTCGTTTATATCATTGGAGGGTTACCATTTTGCACATTTACAGGTTTCTTTAGCTTTTTCTCCCACCACTACTGATGCTCTAATGTTTTTATACATTTACTCGGTGTGGGGGCATATTAAAGGGGGCGGGAATAGTTGGTCCTTCATTTATCTGTCTTCAATAAGGTTTCGTGTGTATGTTCTGAAAAAGAATAATGATATGAGTTTCAAAATAAAATTCTTCCAAACTTTTTCAAAGTACATTAAGTGCTCGTTGTGAATAGAGCGACCACGAACTTGATGGCAGGAAGAGTAAGTTCAAATTTAAGCCAATCGACTAGCATGGCTGTGAGCTAACTTAAAACATATTTGGACTGTTTGTTTGATATACCATAAACATAAACTTGGGGGACCCTAATATAAGATATCCATCATATGCGAACAACTATCGATCCCATTTATTGACATGCCAAATTGAGAAATGAGAAGTACAATTAAGAAAAAGGGAAGAAACGAAACACAAGATACAAAAGATAAGAAAATGTGAAAATTTTATTTCAGAACATGCATGTACTTATAATGGATGATAAATTTTGCACTATCAATAGTTTCACATCTTGGGTGAGTGATAATCGAGCTTTATTGCTCACATTTAATCCACAGTCGTTCATGTCATTAGTTCTCAAGCGCCAACTCCAACTTAAACTCTTTCCCAATGAGAAGTGATAGCCCAGAGATCTCCGAGATAACAAAATCATTGACATCTGATACACCATCTAAAGTTGTTCTTAAATTACTGATAAACTCATAGCTCTTCATCTTTTTAACCTTCTTCTTCAACCCTAGTAAAGTCACCTTCTCTATGATCCACTTCTCACCCGCAGCAAATCCTCCATTCACAACCTCGGATCTAACCATTACCTTATTATTTGCCACTAAACCACCATAGAATCTCACTAAACTCCACTTCCCTTTATCTCCCCCCATCTCCACCTCCTCTCCATCATCCAAGAAAACTTCCCCGGTGCTATTTTCACTTCCACTAATCACCACCAGAAGCTGGAATGGGGTTTTTCGGGCTGCTCGTGTCGTCATTGCTTCACCTTGCATCGGTATTATATTACCTTCCCGAACATGTACGTTTATATGATTGGGCGGTGAATCTAGCATAACATACTTCCCACTAGCTAAACTCACCGAGTTTGAATAGTTGAAGAGGTCGAACCAGTTCCCAGCTGGCAAGTACGCGTTGACTGAGACAGCCCCCGGCTTGAGCGTGGGGGACACCATCACACCTTTACCGAGAAGAAACTGCGAGTTGATTTCGTAAGTTATGGTATCTTGAGGAAACGAGAAGAATAAGGGTCGGGCAATGGGATTCCCTTTTTTATGTGCCTCGTACATTAACGAGTAGAAGTAGGGTAATAGACGATAACGGAGCCCAAGCACCTTCTTGGCAGTCGCAGCCACTGATTCCCAGAGATATAGCTCTTGACGAGAACTACCTTTGTCTGAGTGATCTCTTGAAAAGGGGTAAAAGGCCCCTAGCTACAGTATAACAAAGTTTTCAGATTAGTTGGATACATATTTGGTATAATAAGAAAAAATATACTATCACTCTGATTGCTAATACTCCTTAGCATTGCAAATAACCCCATAAACTACATAGAAAAAAGTTACAAGTGACCCCCTACACTACGAAATGTTGCAAATACCACTTACGCGGTGTCACTAAAAACGTAAACTTTTATAGGAGAAAAATTGGTTCAAATATTTTTCTTACAGAGTTAGTAGTTCAGACAGTATTATGCAATAAGTGTATTAGTCCAGGAGGTTTCTTGTAATATACCTTATAAGTTTTAAAATAAGAGCACAACTGCTTTTCACTTTCCTATTGATCTAACCAAGTTGACAAATAGCATACCATATATGTAACAAAATACAATCCTATGATAATATGGATGTTAACCCTACATTATCTTACCATCGTACTTGAAACATGGAAATTGGTTATGAAGGTATTCCCTCAATATAGAGGGTGACAACTGAAAATGCAATGTCTTCACAGTGTTGTAAAGCACTGTAACTCTACCACCCATGTAAAAGTAGTACTGTTAAACGAAATAAAAAATATTGTATAACAAAGTGAAATGGTTTACTTTCATGTATAGTTTAAAAAACCCATGTATTTTTACCTGAATCCATCGCCGACAGAGCTCTTCAGTTGTGTCTCGAGAGAAACCACATATGTCAGCTCCAACCATTGGAATTCCAAACAATCCAGAACTTAAGATGCTCGGAATTGTGTAGGCCAAATCGTCCCACGTGGCAGCATTGTCCCCGGTCCAATGTGCTGTGTACTTGCCAGATCCCACAAAAGTTGACCTGGAAAGTACAAATGGCCTTTTACCAGTCGCTTTGACTAAAGCTGCATTTGTAGATTTTGATTCCAAGAATCCGAAAAGGTTATGAGCATCGTACTCGACGATATTACCAAAATGCAAGGATGTCGCCGGGACAGTTTTCTCATTAATGGGTTGGTGGGTCCCAGAATTGTTAATTTTGTAGGGAGGGTCATCGACGGTGGAATGTGGGGTTAGAGGGGATGATCTGAAATTGGATAACTCGTTCATGTCAATCCAGAGGCCATCAAAGGGGAGGAGATTTTCAAAAATTTTGATTTCGTTTTCCCAAAAGATTCCAGCAGCAGGATTTACAAAATCGGGATAGTAGACCTGTCCAGGCCAAACAACACCCAGATAAGGGATTCCATCCCGTTTTATAAAAATGTCAGCTTGCATCCCTCTTATGTAGGTTTCGTATGTCTTGTTCACACTTATACCTGTGGTAAAAAGCACAGTGAATATTAATAAAGAGAGAGAGATAGATTGTTTTAGCTGAGTTGACTAACTCAGCACATTGACTTAAGTGTGTTACCATATTTCAAGAAAATAAGGAAGAATATTGATGAAGGTTGATGGAACTTACCAGGATCCAAGATGACTACATATTTCTGATCATTTTGGTGAAGTGTATTAACAAATTTCTTCATCCGGTCCAAGGGAAAGTTAATAGGATCGAGAGTAAAATCCTTGTAGGCATCCATGTAGTCAATGTCTGTCCACATAACTTCGAGAGGGATGAGATTTTTTGCATAGCTAGCAACAACACCCTCAAGATCATCAACGTTTTTGTAACCATAGCGGCATTGGTGAAATCCTTCAAGTAAAGAAATACTTAAAACATCTAAGCATGCAAAATGATAATCCATGTCTTGCTACTAACCAGACAACTAGATACCAATGTGGCTCAGAACTCGAAAGTACATAGTATAGGATGAGAGGTTAATCAGGGCACAACTAAAAGTGAATTCAATTAAACATGACTTTTTAATTATAGACATCGGCTCATGAATTGATACACATGGGCGGATCCAAAAACATTTTTTAAGGTGGGCGAAGGGTCCAAAAAAATAACTATAATAGCAAAAACCATTCAACTAGTATAAGAAAAAATATTATACGGAAACAATGTTCAAAATTTAATCAGAATAACACCACAAGAGGGGTTGTTATCATCTACATATAACTTATCGACAAAAAAACTATAATAGCTAAAACCATTAAACTAGCTCCATCCCAATGTCATGGGGATATACTTTAACTAATCTTTCATGCATAACTTAACACTTCAATAATTTATGGGTTACTAATTAAGCCGAGAAATCTATTGAAGTTGTAACACAAGTGCTAGAGAAGGGCCAAATGGAGCAAGTTGAACAAAAAGGAACATACTACAATGTTTGGCTTGGATGGTTTGACCAAATGAGTTCCCCACCTATTTGTAGGCATCCACCTCCTCAATGGATGGTGGAGATCAAAATACATGAGTAATCTGGATTAATTCTCCAGAATGGTCCCACGTCCTTATAGGAACATTTTAGAACACTACATATTTTTTATAATTCTTGATTATTCCATTCATTACAAGTAAACTCTAGATTATTCTAACAAATCTTACAATATTTCATAACATATTACACAATAGTAGATAATATACTAGGAAAATCTAGAATGTTATGGAGAATTATGGTGTGGGTATGGAGCCTTTAAGGAAGAAAATGTAGAAAATACATGGTACGTGACATCAAGATCATAATCATCTTCATCACTCGTAGGGGGAGAAAATGTCGAGAAATTTCTTTTATAGTACCTACGCATAACTAAAAGAAAATAATGAAAGATAATAAACTTAAACATTTAACAAATTAGCATTTAAAATAACCTTACTATTTAATATTAATATTTTATGAAATCTAAATTTGAAATTTTCGCATTTAACAAATCCTAACATTTTACAAACCTTTGCATTAAAAATAAATTCGCACATTTTTAACATTCATTTTCAAAAATTATAACATATCAAAAGCAAGTTGTGATTTTAACATACATGCAAACAATTAATCAAAACTAAACTGACATTGTGCATGAGCTAGGAAAACCAATCCGTAGTTGAGTAAACCACTGTGGTATTGGGGTTGTTAGACGGTTTGGGTAGCCACCTCTATTGTGATAGTCCTCTGACGCACAGTGGTTGGACAAAAGGCATGTCTTGAGATTTATTGTTTATGACGTAGGGATAACTAGCCCATCATGTATTTAATGTTTGTGACGTAAAGTATGAGGGGATGTCTTTCACAGTTTTAAAGGGCTGAGGCGTCTCAGAAATAGTGTGGGGTTATTTAATGGCCTCAACTACCTCTGAGAAAGGGGCTTCCTTCTAGAGAATTTATTACTAGAGAGAGAATATATCAGGGAGGAGTTATTGCAAACCAGAGGGTTTACTCACACATCATTGTCATTTATGGTAAATCTTTTAATGACTAACCAGAGATTCTTCAGAGTTTGTTGGTGTGTTGACTGCGTGCAAGGTGTATCTAGGGTGCTTACTTCTCTCTCCCTTTGAATGAGTTACTTCGGAGTTTCCTCTATTATTGTTTGAGTTATACATGAGAGATTTGTGAGTTCAATCTAAGTTGTTATTAAATTGTGTTTGTATGTTTATCATGTGATCATCAAGGGTATTCGGGTTAAGTGTTATCACTATACCTATAGGGGTTACACCTCCATTTATACTTGAACAACCCTTTTACAACTCTTATTCATGAATAATATTCTCTTTTCCTCTTATTGAATAATCCATATCTCCTCAACATGCATTTTTCCTTTGTTAAAAAAGGAAGATACACATCAAAATTCTTAACTTTATGCACCTACGCTACTTTATGGTCACCAATAAACATGTAATTGGATTTTTTCAAAGTATTGTTATGAGTGGCAGTGGGCAACCTAACATGTAATTGAATTTTTTCTTTCCTATTCCAATTGGAAAATCCCTCTATAAAAAATGCATCACAACCACCCACATGCTCCTTACCAACGACATTGAAAAGATAACAACAAAAACAACATGCGACCTCTTTGTGGATACTATATTCTAACCAAGTTAGGTGTTCATCAAACCAAGAAATATTAAATCTCCTTAACCCTCCTTGATCTCTTTGAAGAAATTTATGATCACGAGGTTTACAAGACGAGACATTTTTTTGAAGTACCTAAGCATAACTAGAAGAAAATAAATAAAAGTAAGATCAGATTTTTACACCAAAAAAATAACAGAGCAAAGTGAGATTTAGACATACAAATATTTAAATTAAAGCAAAATCATATTTTTACACAAAAAAGTAAAACAATAGTTCAGATTTTTACACCAAAAAAATAAATAAAAGCAAGATCAAATTTTTACCCCCAAAAATCAAAACAAGATTTTAACATTCAAAACAATTAAATCAAAGCAAGCAACTTCAAATTTTTACACATGAAAAAAAAAATCAAGTTCAGATTTTTATACAAAAATAAAATAAAATAAAGGCACGATGAGATTTTTACAAAAAAAATATATAAAGCAAACTCAAATTTTAACAGACAAATAATTAAATCATAGCAAGTCCATATTTTTACACTAAAAAAAATAAAGCAAGTTCATATATTTACACCAAAAAATATCAGAGTTTTACATAAAAAAAAACAAAGCAAATTAAAATTTTAACATATAAAAAATTAATTCAAACTAAACTAACCTTAGACAAGAACACCACACTACTCTTTCTTTTAGGTACTAATTTTGTGATTCTTTCTCTCTTTACAAATGTTAATTTCTCTTAATTTTTATTAGTTATTATTTATGGATAGGAGTAGTAGTAGTAGAGCTAAGGCTAGCTAATAGATTTTTGATAAGGTGAACATTTACCTCTTTACCCTACAAAATTTTTACATATTACTAATTTAATTTAGAAATTTGCCCTTTGAAGTTTTTTTTGCCCAAGAGACATGGTGGGCAGCTGCCCACCATATGTTCTTCTTGCCTCCGCCCATGTTGATACACACAACTTCTTGACTGGATGGTGATTAAGAAGTAGCATATATTAGTGTACGTGGGAGCTACATAAGATCACTACAACGCGACTGACTTGAAGAACAGTATATTTGTAGACAATGATATTCCGGATGTGTGGATTCAGGAGAATGAGCAATGGTTCATAGCATCCAATGACTCCAGTTAGTTGGATGAAGGTATTTTACATAGTAAGGTGGAGAACCGAGTGGAATGTCATGATCAACCAGAACCAATTAATACCTTCTTTAGATCTGATGATGGTGATGGCAATTGTCGTAATGGTTTCGACGAATATGATGAATTTGACATTGATGTTGGTGATGTACCTCACGGTAGTGGAAGATATGGTGGTAGTAAAAGAGCTAGTAAAAGTCTGTGGTGGAAGAAAACAAATAGGCAGCCAGTAATGTGGTTGTACTAGAGGAGCTGGGGGGTGATGGACTGTGGTGATTACAATCCTAGCAGCCAACATGGGGGTGATATGTCATGCAGGGCCAGCCCCGAGAAGTTCGAGGAGACTGCCTCCTCTGCTTTCAAAGGCCAGTCATGAGTTGTCATGGCCAAAGGGAGATGATAACTACTATCAACGTATATACGATTCACTACGAAGTATCTCCTTGAGGGGGAGCATTCAAAATACTTATGTTTTTATTATACAACTTCATAGATCCACTACTACTAATATTTTGGGGTCCTATGACCATAGGATGGACACCATGAATTCTTCAATGGTAGCATAGCTATTACTTAGGATACAATGATGAAGCCTAAATAGATGATCATCTAAAATTACGCTTCATGAATTATGGGTCATTGAGTCAGCCATAGGATTGGGATGCGTTTATATTTAAATCATCATATGGAAATTATCCGTATCGGTATCCTTACCACAAGAGTGGTGTCGATGGGTTCCATTCATATCGCAATTAAATAGGAAATTGAGGATGACGAGAACAATATACTTACCTAACTCCTTAAATACTATTAAGTGAAATTAAAAAAGACCAAATGTTAACTCTATATCCTTTTGGACCTCGTGAATATACTTATATTTTGCTTTCGATGTATTACACATTGCTTGAACAAATGTTGCCCAACAACAAGGTAGTAGTATCTCACCGAGTAGGATGACAGTTTACAACATATCCACATTTTGGTTTTGACCATACATAATTAGCTCATTTAAGAGTTCATAATTGTCCAGCACGTTCATATCATTGTGCTAACAAGCCACCCCAAAATCAAGTATCCAAATATCATGAAAATCAACTTCATCAAGAATGATGGTTGGTTTTGTACACCTTCCACCATGACTCCTCATGCTACAATTCAATCATTCCCTTCCTTGTATATACAATCAATACTCCTAACCATGCCTACAAAATCTCTAGCCTGGCTAGGCTGTAAACACCTAAAATCATCGGTCGTAGGTGTCCTCAAGTACTCGTCTTTATACATCTCATATCATCAATGCAAAAGATGCATGTTTCACTGCCAATGCAAGTTTAATTCATTAGTTGCACAATCGTACGCTAACAACCTTAAAGTTGTCATTTTTGTTTGATGAAAAAGGCTCCTCCTTATGGTTGCTACGCGTCATAAACATAAACATCCTCAAAATGTGATAATCTAATTCCCGTCACATACGAAATTGGCGACTAAAATAGGATAGAAAATACATAAATATATCGGATATATCGTCATTCATAACCCAAAGGTGACCATTTTCCCAATACCTCTCAATAACTTTTTGGCCCGAAACAGAAACCCAATAACTGGGTTTGTTTTTCCACCTCTTCTGCTTATGTTGAAGAATGGGGAGTAAGGCAAGGAAAATTGTCGAACTCATCTCGTCTTCATACTTATCGCTATTTGAATCGTCGTCATCGACGATTTGGTGTACTTCGTTAGATGAGGAATACATATTTTATAACATTGCAACAAAGGTTCAGAGAGCGAGTGATAAACAGATATCGGGATTGGGAACGAATTTGTAGTAAAATTTGAAGGTATCAATACAAATTCAGAGAGCGGAATAAATAAGGGTGTGGTCAAATGCACTTCCAGTGAGTAATCTAGAGCTCCAAAAATTGCCACAAAAGATTCTTAAAAGATATCTTGCCATTATATTACACTAAATGCACTTCAAGTGAGTAATCTAGCACTTCAAAAAATGCCAGAAAAGATCATTATAAAAGGCATTGAAGTACTAGAGTACTCAGTTGGAGTGCATTTAGCCATACATATTATTAATTTGGGATCAATATATATATATATATATGTATAGTCCTGCTCTTGTGCGGACTAGTCCGCATTTTAAGAATGAGAACCGGACATGTGTCACCTGGCGGTGAGCCCAGAAAAGAGAGAGAGAGTGCCTATAATTTCTAGGCGATAATTTCTAGTCGCACCGTTAAGTGACACATGTCCGGTCCGCATTTTTAAAATGTGGAGTAGTCCGCACAAGAGCATATATATATATATATTGAAGCGGGTTAATAAACGACTAATGTCAAAACTATCCACTCCAAAAATAAAATTTTAAAATTATATAGATAAAAAAGCACCCAAAAAGATTTTCCAAATTGATAGGGTACTTTTAAAAAAAAACTATCGTTGGAGTATTTTATAGAGTAATTATACACAGATGCTCAGATTATACCCATGTAACATACCCTCAAATCATACTCATGTAAGAGACCCAACCGAGTTGTTAGAAATACATTGGTGGTATGTGAGGCAAAACATGGGGTGCATTTAAAACACCAACTAATGTATTTTTGACAACTCAAGCGGTGGTGGGTATAACTTGAGAGCCTATGCATGATTAATCTATTTTATTTTCATTTCTTTGGATTCAGAAAGAATTTATTGATATATCCAATTCATTCGATCCATGGGAAGGGGGAGTGTTCAAGAAATCAAATCATACAAAAATGATGGAATATGTGGATGCCCCCCAAAGGGTATTTTTATATAAACCCAAGTTTTATTTGTTTTCAGTCTTTAAGAACGCCTCAAACCCCCCAAAAATGACTTATGTTTGTTGTTTAAAAATGGTGTTTTGAAATTTGAAGCTGATATTTTTATTATAGTGAGAGGAATTAAATGTCATGGCATTGTGCCATGGCTTTTAGATTTTTTTCCTTTTCTTTCTGTTTTCTTCTATCACTAAAAACGAGAAAAGAAATAGATTAATATGGAAGAAGGAAACAAATGTCAATTAATATCTATTGTCCATAGAACCGGGGTCTGTTAAGAGGGTTAATTGAGCCATTTTATCAGTTACGTAATTTAAGAATTGAAATGGATTGGTGGGGGGAACTCACAGGAATCCCAAAATTGCTACAAGTTTTAAAATTCACAGCTATGCAATATTTCAAAAAAAAAATTGTAGAAAGTTTTCAAAACAGAATTCTTGTAATGAATCTCATAATCCATAAGTTTATTGATCAAAAACTAATTCAATGTAAAAAAAAGTGAACATACCAAAAGACCAATAAGGCATTGGTGCTGGGCGGCCAATGAGCTCCGTATACTGGTCCATCACCAACTGAGGCGAGGGCCCTTGAAAAACGTACAAATCAATAACACCCCCAATCACCTTATACGTAACTCTATCTCCCGTATACACAACATCCATCCCATTACTATTGAGCAACAACACCCCATGACTAGTCCCCACCGGAGACCTCACATCCATATAAAACGGGTGTGACCCATAAAGGTTAACATCAACATTGGCACTCCCAATATCAAGATTCCACAACGTCAAAGTTTGATTATGTTCCAACTTGAACGACTTCTTGGTGTGCTCTCCTAGGCCATAGAGAGAGGAGTGGTTAGGAGGAAGAGATGATGAGAGCTGTAAATATTGGTCTTTAAAGATTAAGGTGGTCCCGGTGGTGTCGAAAAGGGTGTCTCCTGAGGAATGGCGGGTGATGGTGAAGCTGAATGGGGTGGTGTTGAGGAGAGTTAAGGTGAGGTCGGAGTTGGGGTCGGTGATGATGATTTTTTCCTGGGTGGTGGTGGGTTTCTGGGTGGTTTCTGGGAGAGAGCGATGGGAAGAAATGGGGTGGCGGGGGAGGATGTCTGCTGGGATCTCCCATCTTTCGTGGTTGGCGTCACTTATTCTGATTCTCAACCGATCTTTTGTCTCAAAGCTGAGTAAACATAGAAAACAGTTAAAACTTTTGGCTGTTTTGCTTACACATGGTTCACATGTTGGGCTAAACAAACTTTTGTCGGTGATATTTTTTTTTCCCAACAGAGTTGTTTCGATATTAAAATATTAAGATCATGACACAAAAATACTCAGTTGGTTAATTTGACAGCTTAAAATTAGTGTCTTACCCTCGTTGACTAAAGAAACATTAGATGGTAAAAATTAATAAATAAATAGAAAACAAACAGTACCTAGTCTAAAAATTTAAGAGAAAAATATTCTTCAACTTGCCATTTTTGGTTAATGCACTAGAGATGGCTTAAGTATTGTTATGTTGCGGAAAATTTGTCATGATTTTTTTTTATGTCTTTTTAATTATTCTACGCAGAATATCTTGTTCCATCTCAAGATGGGCTCACAAAGTTTTTTTGTAGGCTTTCTTGGCACATGGTTTATTTCCTAAAATTTATACTACTAGAGAGCTTATTTTACCAGTTTGGGGTGACCACAACGACCAATTGTAGTGTATAAATGAATTTTTAAACGATCATTATCGATTGCTATTATACCTTTTACCTATTTAAGTAAAAAATGACTTATTACCATGAAAAGTATTCAATTAGAGATTATTGTTTAAACTCTTAAGCCCGAGACTTTAATGTAAAAGAGACCAGTATGAGGGCAAATTTTGTAAGTGAAACACTATATAATACGGAGTAGTATTAGCAAATCAGTTATTGAACACAATTAATGTACCTGGCATCAAGCCTGAGAATTTGAATATCAGGTCCCAAAACTGAGGAGTTTCTAATGAGCTTAAGATCACAAGTCAACGACTTCCCAGATGGACTAACGCTCACCGATCCAATCTTATAACCATACCCAACAACTTCTTGTTTTTCATCTAATCTTCTTGATGCTGCTGGAGCCAAGAAAGTGAAGACTAACACAGAAAAAATAAGAAATGGGATTTGACACGAAGGTTTTGGTTTCTTGTTGCTCTTTCTTCTACCCATTTTTGTTTGGTTAATTCTTCTTCTCTGGTCAGTCGAAATCAATATTCTTTTATGGGACCATCCTTTTATGTCCCTACCCACGTGAATTAACAGTGTTCTTCTCACACTTTTCAGTCTCTTAGTCACGGTAAAACTTTCTCAACAACCCACTTCCCGAAAATGATGAGAGGTAAAGCACCAAACATTACTAACCCAAGCCTATTTCACGTTTATTTCGTTATGTAACATGTGTTATGGGTGTATATGGCATGGGGTAAAATATATTGATTGGATTAAAAGAAGATACCTTTTTTTATAGCTTTTATTCATGTTGAAAAATATTGAGTGATTGTGTACTGCACTTTTGGTATTTATAATAATGTATAGCTTTGACCCCAAAAATAATTTATTGATTTTTATGGTCCAGTCCTTGGACTAATAATTTTGGACAAAAAAAACGGTGAATCAAATTTTAAACGATTAGGTCCAACATATAAATACTGTCAATTTAAAAAAATCATAAACCTAATCGGCTATTGGAGTTTTCTCTGCAACTAACGACTATTCTCCGAAATCAAAAATAACACCAATCTTATACTTTTTTCGTATGTCCTATAATCGATTACATTGTTCTTAATCGATTCTACATGTATCACTTGGCTCTATCATTTGTAAGTTTATCTTTATCAGCAGTTGGTTTTTCTATTTTCGATCGATTACAAATAAGTGTATGTCATTTGTTTTGATTCAAGAGACTCATTGTAATATTCATTCATGTGATTGAATAGTTTTTTATATGTTATATATGTATATGTTTTGATTTTGTATTTTTTATGCATTTATGTTTGGATTCTTCATATATAAGTTATATTTATCAATGTTTGTAATTGTTAGTTGAATGTGCTAAATGAATATTATTGATGTTTCATTCTAATTTTAAGAGTCCTTGATTTTGATTTGGTATTGAATCACTTATTGATATAGGTCCGCGCCAGCGAAAATAACCAGTTCAATATTAGTTTTTACAGTACACACAATATTTATATAGTAGACGTGATTGTTTTTTTGAAAATATGTGTCTGCTTTATTGCTTCATGTATAGATTTTTAAATAGTGCCTGTAATTTTATATTAATTATAAATAAATATTTTGATATTTCATGCATTAAATTATTGCACACATTTTTAGAATTGTTGACCTTGAAGTAAATATTTTTCGTCTCTGTTTTACTGCAGGACATTATGGTAAGTAGTGTAATAACAAAGTGTTATTTGGATAATATGGCTTGTATTGAAATATTTGAAGATAGCTCATTAGATTTCATATGCAATGAGTTGTGTATTAGGTTTACTAATTTGAGAAGTGGGAGTTTTTCATTGAGGTATCCATTTGGTGATGAATGTCGGTTTATGTTGGTTTGTGACAACGATGTTTGTTGTATGTTGCGGTCCCAATTGATCGTGAAAGCTAATTTCATTTGGATATATGTCATTGATTCATTACCATTTCCAAGTAATACATGTCGTGAACGGGTTGAATGCTCTAATCGAATTTTTGAAGGGGTTGACTGCAGTAATACAAGTTCTGAGAGGGTTGACAGTGGTGATACAAATACACAGAGGTTAGACTCTTTATCATCGGGCATTGCAAATGATTTTAATAGTTGCATTAAAAATGACTTTTATCTTGGAGGTGTGGAGCCAAGTAAGTCGAAAGTCTATCTTTCGAATGATTGGAAGACTTATATAAGTCATGAGCAGCAGTGTTTTGAAGGATGTGTAGTGGAATTTCGGGATAAATTGCGAAAGTATGCCGTTGAGGTTGGGTTCAAGTATGTGTATTTGAAGAATGATAAAACTCGAGTGACGGTTGAATGCTCTAAAAAGACTACTGAGAATTGTATGTGGAGAATTCATGCTTCATTATCTACAATAAATGGATACTTTTACATACGTGCAATGAATAATGAGCATACATATAGAGGTGTCTTTTGTAGTCCGTCAGTCAAAATGATAGCCTCCAAGTTGGTTTCAACATTGGCAGCTGGTGATCTTAGAGATAACCCGCTATTGAGACCAATTGATGTAGTTAGATATATGAAGAAGAATTATGGTCTTGATATAGCTTATCAACATGCATGGCGTGCGAAAGAGATGGCTGTTGTTGATATACATAGTGATGAAAAGGTTATTATGCATTAATGAATAATTATCGTGACCTTCTATTGCAGTATAATCCTGGATCGCATTGCATCCTTGACTTGGAACATGAGAGTAAAAAATTCAAGAGAATATTTGTAATGTTTAGAGGATGTATTTATGGATTTCAATATTGCAGACCAATTTTATTTCTTGATGGTGCCTTTTTGAAGAGCCGTTACCGTGGAACAATACTATCAACTGCGGCAAGGAATGGGAACAATGGTAAATTAATTATAAATATTTTATTTTGTGTATTCCATTGACATTTTGTTTGTTCCATTCCATATCATCAAAATACAAGCATAAAAATATAAAATACCTTTTAATGTCCTTGTTTTAGTTCACGTGTATTTTTCATTTTTCTGCGTGTATTTTCATGATATGTCTTATTATGTGTAATACTAAGTAAAGTACACGCATAGTGCATGTCAAATACACGTGAATATTTTTCTTAATTTCACGTGTACTTTGTATTTTTATGCGTGTACTTTGATGATGATGATGATGTTACGTGTAATACTAAGTAAAGTACACGCATAGTACATGTCAAGTACACGTGAATATTTTTGTTAGTTTCACGTGTACTTTTTATTTTATGCGTGTATTTTGATGATGATGTTGTTATGTTGAATACAAACTAAAGTACACGCATAGTACATGTCAAGTACACGTGAATGTTTTTCTTAATTTCAGGTGTACTTTTCATTTTTATGCGTGTACTTGATGATAGGTGTTGTTATTTAGAAATAATAAAGCTAAGTACACGTTAAAAATGTAAAGTACATTTGAATATTTTTGTTTAGTTTACATGTACTTTACATTTTTATGCGTGTATGTTGATGTTAGTGTTGTTAATAATAAAGCCAAGCAAAAGATTGGAAAGTAAACGTGCACGTGCACGTCTTTTTATCTTTATCATGTGTACGGTACATTTTTATGTTTTGTCTTGTTATTTACAAACAATTTAAATTAAACACATAATATATTTTCCATGTGTTTTAGGGTCTGCGCCAGCAGTATCAATTTACAAAGTGTTGTACATGGATATGTTATTTATTTTAATTTTGATATATTTTTATATTTTAGGCCTTTTTCCTATTGCATATGCTGTTGTTGATTCTGAAACCGAAGATAACTAGATATGGTTTCTTGTCAATTTGCATAGTGCAGTAGTTGAGCAATATCGAAACATAACATTTATATCAGATCGAAACAATGGATTACTTGAAGCTGTTTCGAGGATCTTCCTGTTGTCTGCACATTCCTACTGTATACATCATTTACAAAGGAATATAAAAAAGAAAATTCGTGGGAATTGTGCTGGATTTCGAAAGAAAATTGTTAAAGATTTTTTGTCTTGTGCATATGCTGTCTCAGTAGATGTATTTCATAAAAATATTGAAGCATTGAAGAAGGAAGGAGGAGCTGTTATTGCCGATTTCATTGATAGTTTGCCTCCCGAGAATTGGTCCTGTGCATATTTCCCTGGTAAACTGTATGGTGACATGGCATCTAGTGTTGCGGAGTCATTCAATCCATGGATATTGGAGGAAAGGCATTTACCAGTAATGAATATGCTTGATAAATTGAGAGTGAAGATTATGAATTTCAATGCAAATAAACTTGTTGAGTCTGACACTTGGACAAATGAGATATGTCCTTTTTTTCAAAAGTTACTGAATGAAAATTGAAATAAAAGCCGACATTGGACTATTAGTCGCTCAAGTCAAAATGTATTTGAAGTTCATTTAGAAGTGCGAGCAACAGTTGACTTAGGAGAAAGGACTTGTTCTTGTAAAAGTTGGCAGATTAGATGTTTTCCATGTTCAAAGGACCAGTATTTATGATTATATTGAGGAGTACTATAAGATATCTTTCTATAGAAAATCATACTCGATACTTATAGTTCAAAGGACCAGTATCCATGTCTTGCTACTAACCAGACAACTAGATACCAATGTGGCTCGGAACTCGAAAGTACATAGTATAGGATGAGAGGTTAATCAGGGCACAACTAAAAGTGAATTCAATTAAACATGACTTTTTAATTATAGACCTCGGATCATGAGTTGATACACATGGGCGGATCCAAAAACATTTTTTAAGGTGGGCGAAGGGTCCAAAAAAATAACTATAATAGCAAAAACCATTCAACTAGTATAAGAAAAAATATTATACGGAAACGATGTTCAAAATTTAATCAGAATAACACCACAAGAGGGGTTGTTATCATCTACATATAACTTATCGATAAAAAAACTATAATAGCTAAAACCATTAAACTAGCTCCTTCCCAATGTCATTGGGATATACTTTAACTACTCTTTCGTGCATAACTTAACACTTCAATAATTTATGGGTTACTAATTAAGCCAAGAAATCTATTGAAGTTGTAACACAAGTGCTAGAGAAGGGCCAAATGGAGCAAGTTGAACGAAAAGGAACATACTACAATGTTTGGCTTAGATGGTTTGGCCAAATGACTTCCCCACCTATTTGTAGGCATCCACATCCTCAATGGATTGTGGAGATCAAAATATATGAGTAATCTGGATTAATTCTCAAGAATGGTCCCACGTCCTTGTAGGAACATTTTAGAACACTACATACTTTTTTATAATTCTTGATTATTCCATTCATTACAAGTAAACTCTAGATTATTCTAACAAATCTTACAATATTTCATAACATATTACACAATAGTAGATAATATACTAGGAAAATCTAGAATGTTATGGAGAATTATGGTGTAGGCATGGAGCCTTTAAGGAAGAAAATGTAGAAAATACATGGTACGTGACATCAAGATCTTAATCATCTTCATCACTCGTAAGGGGAGAAAATGTCGAGAAATTTCTTTTATAGTACCTACGCATAACTAAAAGAAAATAATGAAAGATAATAAACTTAAACATTTAATAAATTAGCATTTAAAATAACCTTACTATTTAATATTAATATTTTATAAAATCTAAATTTGAAATTTTCGCATTTAACAAATCCTAACATTTTACAAACCTTTGTATTAAAAATAAATTCGCACATTTTTAACATTCATTTTCAAAACTTATAACATATCAAAAGCAAGTTGTGATTTTAACATACATGCAAACAATTAATCAAAACTAAACTGACATTATGCATAAGCTAGGAAAACCAATCCGTAGTTGAGTAAACCACTGTGGTATTGGGGTTGTTAGACGGTTTGGGTAGCCACCTCTGTTGTGATAGTCCTCTGACGCACAGTGGTTGGATAAAAGGCATGTCTTGAGATTTAATGTTTATGACGTAGGGATAACTGACCCATCATGTATTTAATGTTTGTGACGTAAAGTATGAGGGGATGTCTTTCACAGTTGTGAAGGACTGAGGCGTCTCAGAAATAGTGTGGGGTTATTTAATGGTCTCAACTACCTCTAAGAAAGGGGGTTCCTTCTAGAGAATTTATTACTAGAGAGAGAATATATCAGGGAGGAGTTATTGCAAACCAGAGGGTTTACTCACCCGTCATTGTCATTTATGGTGAATCTTTTAATGACTAACCAGAGATTCTTCAGAGTTTGTTGGTGTGTTGACTGCGTGCAAGGTGTATCTAGGGTGCTTACTTCTCTCTCCCTTTGAATGAGTTACTTCGGAGTTTCCTCTATTATTGTTTGAGTTATACATAAGAGATTTGTGAGTTCAATCTGAGTTGTTATTAAATTGTGTTTGTATGTTTATCATGTGATCATCAAGGCTATTCGGGTTAAGTGTTATCACTATACCTATAGGGGTTACACCTCCATTTATACTTGAACAACCCTTTTACAACTCTTATTCATGAATAATATTCTCTTTTTCTCTTATTGAATAATCCATAGCTCCTCAACATGCATTTTTCCTTTGTTAAAAAAGGAAGATAAACATCAAAATTCTTAACTTTATGCACCTACGCTACTTTATGGTCACCAATAAACATGTAATTGGATTTTTTTCAAAGTATTGTTATGAGTGGCAGTGGGCAACCTAACATGTAATTGAATTTTTTCTTTCCTATTCCAATTGAAAAATCCCTCTATGAAAAATGCATCACAACCACCCACATGCTCCTTACCAACTACATTGAAAAGATAACAACAAAAACAACATGCGACCTCTTTGTGGATACTATATTCTAACCAAGTTAGGTGTTCATCAAACCAAGAAATATTAAATCGCCTTAACCATCCTTGATCTCTTTGAAGAAATTTATGATCACGAGGTTTACAAGACGAGGCATTTTTTTGAAGTACCTAAGCATAACTTGAAGAAAATAAATAAAAGTAAGATCAGATTTTTACACTAAAAAAATAACAGAGCAAAGTGAGATTTAAACATACAAATACTTAAATTAAAGCAAAATCATATTTTTACACAACAAAGTAAAACAATAGTTCAGATTTTTACACCAAAAAAATAAATAAAAGCAAGATCAAATTTTTATCCCAAAAAATCAAAACAAGATTTTAGCATTCAAAACAATTAAATCAAAGCAAGCAAGTTCAAATTTTTACACATGAAAAAAAAATCAAGTTTAGATTTTTATACAAAAATAAAATAAAATAAAGGCACGATGAGATTTTTACAAAAAATATATATAAAGCAAACTGAAATTTTAACATACAAATAATTAAATTATAGCAAGTCCATATTTTTACACTAAAAAAAATATAGCAATTTCATATATTTACACCAAAAAATTTATGAGTTTTACATCAAAAAAACAAAGCAAACCGAAATTTTAACATATAAACAATTAATTCAAACTAAATTAACCTTAGACAAGAACACCACACTACTCTTTCTTTTAGGTACTAATTTTGTGATTCTTTCTCTCTCTACAAATGTTAATTTCTCTTAATTTTAATTAGTTAATATTTATGGATAGGAGTAATAGTAGAGCTAAGGCTGGCTAATAGATTTTTAATAAGGTGAACATTTACCTCTTTACCCTACAAAATTTTTACATATTACTAATTTAATTTACAAATTTTCCCTTTGAAGTTTTTTTTGCCCAAGAGACATGGTAGGCAGCTGCCCACCATATGTTCTTCTTTCCTCCGCCCATGCTGATACACACAACTTCTTGACTGGATGGTGATTAAGAAGTAGCATATATTAGTGTACGTGGGAGCTACATAAGATCACTACAACGCGACTGACTTGAAGAACAGTATATTTGTAGACAATGATATTCCGGATGTGTGGATTCAGGAGAATGAGCAATGGTTCATAGCATCCAATGACTCCAGTTAGTTGGATGAAGGTATTTTACATAGTAATGTGGAGAACCGAGTGGAATGTCATGATCAACCAGAACCAATTAATACCTTTTTTAGATCTGATGATGGTGATGGCAATTGTCGTAATGGTTTCGACGAAGATGATGAATTTGACATTGATGTTGGTGATGTACCTCACGGTAGTGGAAGATATGGTGGTAGTAAAAGAGCTAGTAAAAGTCTGTGGTGGAAGAAAACAAATAGGTAGCCGGTAATGTGGTTGTACTAGAGGAGCTGGGGGGCGATGGACTGTGGTGATTACAGTCCTAGCAGCCAACATGGTGGTGATATGTCAAGCAGGGCCAGCCCCGAGCAGTTCGAGGAGACTGCCTCCTCTGCTTTCAAAGTCCGGTCATGAGTTGTCATGGCCAAAGGGAGATGATAACTACTATCAACGTATATACGATTCACTACGAAGTATCTCCTTGAGGGGGAGCATTCAAAATACTTATGTTTTTATTATACAACTTCATAGATCCACTACTACTAATATTTGGGGGTCCTATGACCATAGGATGGACACCATGAATTCTTCAATGGTAGCATAGCTATTACTTAGGTTACAATGATGAAGCCTAAATAGATGATCCTCTAAAATTACGCTTCATGAATTATGGGTCATTGAGTCAGCCATAGGATTGGGATGCGTTTATATTTAAATCATTATGTGGAAATTATCCGTATCAGTATCCTTACCACAAGAGTGGTGCCGATGGGTTCCATTCATATCGCAATTAAATAGGAAATTGAGGATGACGAGAACAATATACTTACCTAACTCCTTAAATACTATTAAGTGAAATTAAAAAAGACCAAATGTTAACTCTATATCCTCTTGGACCTCGTGAATATACTTATATTTTGCTTTCGATGTATTACACATTGCTTGAACAAATGTTGCCCACCAACAAGGTAGTAGTATCTCACCGAGTAGGATGACAGTTTACAACATATCCACATTTTGGGTTTGACCATACATAATTAGCTCATTTAAGAGTTCATAATTGTCCAGCACGTTCATATCATTGTGCTAACAAGCCACCCCAAAATCAAGTATCCAAATATCATGAAAATCAACTTCATCAAGAATGATGGTTGGTTTTGTACACCTTCCACCATGACTCCTCATGCTACAATTCAATCATTCCCTTCCTTGTATATGCAATCAATACTCCTAACCATGCCTACAAATTCTCTAGCCTGGCTAGGCTGTAAACACCTAAAATCATCGGTTGTAGGTGTCCTCAAGTACTCGTCTTTATACATCTCATAAACATCAATGCAAAAGATGCATGTTTCACTGCCAATGCAAGTTTAATTCATTAGTTGCACAATCGTACGCTAACAACCGTAAAGTTGTCATTTTTGTTTGATGAAAAAGGCTCCTCCTTATGGTTGCTACGCGTCATAAACATAAACATCCTCAAAATGTGATAATCTAATTCCCGTCACATACGAAATTGGCGACTAAAATAGGATAGAAAATACATAAATATATCGGATATATCGTCATTCATAACCCAAAGGTGACCATTTTCCCTATACCTCTCAATAAATTTTTGGCCCGAAACAGAAACCCAAAAACTGGGTTTGTTTTTCCACCTCTTCTAATTATGTTGAAGAATGGGGAGTAAGGCAAGGAAAATTGTGGAACTCATCTCGTCTTCATACTTATCGCTATTTGAATCGTCGTCATCGACGATTTGGTGTACTTCGTTAGATGAGGAATACATATTTTATAACATTGCAACAAAGGTTCAGAGAGCGAGTGATGAACAGATATCGAGATTGGGAGCGAATTTGTAGTAAAATTTGAAGGTATCAATACAAATTCAGAGAGCGGAATAAATAAGGGTGTGGTCAAATGCACTTCCAATGAGTAATCTAGAGCTCCAAAAATTGCCACAAAAGATTCTTAAAAGATATCTAGCCATTATATTACACTAAATGCACTTCAAGTGAGTAATCTAGCACTTCAAAAAATGCCACAAAAGATCATTATAAAAGGCATTGGAGTACTAGAGTACTCAGTTGGAGTGCATTTAGCCATACATATTATTAATTTGGGATCAATATATATATATACAGTCCTGCTCTTGTGCGGACTAGTCCGCATTTTAAGAATGCGAACCGGACATGTGTCACCTGGCGGTGAGCCCAGAAAAGAGAGAGAGAGTGCCTATAATTTCTAGGCGATAATTTCTAGGCGCACCGTTAGGTGACACATGTCCGGTCCGCATTTTTAAAATGTGGAGTAGTCCGCACAAGAGCATTATTATATATATATATTGAAGCGGGTTAATAAACGACTAATGTCAAAACTATCCACTCCAAAAATAAAATTTTAAAATTATATCGATAAAAAAGCTCCCAAAAAGATTTTCCAAATTGATAGGGTACTTTAAAAAAAAAAACTATCGTTGGAGTATTTTATAGAGTAATTATACACAGATGCTCAGATTATACCCATGTAACATACCCTCAAATCATACTCATGTAAGAGGCCCAACCGAGTTGTTAGAAATACATTGGTTGGTATGTGAGGCAAAACATGGGGTGCATTTAAAACACCAACTAATGTATCTTTGACAACTCAAGCGGTGGTGGGTATAACTTGAGAGCCTATGCATGATTAATCTATTTTATTTTCATTTCTTTGGATTCAGAAAGAATTTATTGATATACCCAATTCATTCGATCCATGGGAAGGGGGAGTGTTCAAGAAATCAAATCATACAAAAATGATGGAATATGTGGATGCCCCCCAAAGGGTATTTTTATATAAACCCAAGTTTTATTTGTTTTCAGTCTTTAAGAACGCCTCAAAGCCCCCAAAAATGACTTATGTTTGTTGTTTAAAAATGGTGTTTTGAAATTTGAAGCTGATATTTCTATTATAGTGAGAGGAATTAAATGCCATGGCATTGTGCCATGGCTTCTAGATTTTTTTCTTTTTCTTTCTGTTTTCTTCTAACACTAAAAACGAGAAAAGAAATAGATTAATACGGAAGAAGGAAACAAATGTCAATTAATATCTATTGCCCATAGAACCGGGGTCTGTTAAGAGGGTTAATTGAGCCATTTTATCAGTTACGTAATTTAAGAATTGAAATGGATTGGTGGGGGGAACTCACAGGAATCCCAAAATTGCTACAAGTTTTAAAATTCACAGCTATGCAATATTTCAAAAAAAAAATTGTAGAAAGTTTTCAAAACAGAATTCTTGTAATGAATCTCATAATCCATAAGTTTATTGATCAAAAACTAATTCAATGGAAAAAAAAGTGAACATACCAAAAGACTAACACACCACCGCTTACTACCCGGAGTTGTGTACACGGAGAGTCTGTTAGACAATTAATTACTATTATTAATACTGAATGTGATATGAGATTCATGACTTTTTACTAGTTTGGGGGATAAAGTGTAATCTATAGAAATTGAAAAATCAGGGGGGAAATAGTGATACTCCCAAATTAATAGTATGTCATTGGGAAGTTTGATATTCTGAGTGTACAATTTTGAATTCTATCCTTCTAAAATTGACGAATACGTTTGAATTCAAACATACACTTGGATCATTGTTCTATCATATGTATTGTTTAAATGAATAGATGTCTCACCTAATTATATATATTATATTTAGAAACACTCTTATTAATTTCGGACGGACCGAAAAAGAATACACGATTATTAATTTGAGACCAAGGAGATATAAAAAGAAAAGTCCAAAATCCTGACAAATAGAACAATGGTGTGCGTGCCTAATTTTTATTCCATCTTGTGTTCTATAAGATCTTTGTATTCAAATAGGCATAAATACTTCAACAACTTGTGGTCGGCCCTTTCTCCAAAAAAATTCCTAATAAAATTTACCAAGGGCACACCTTAATTAGATCGCCCCTGCATAGACTAATGTTTGAAAAACTTTCTTGTTTTTCATCTAATCTTCTTGATGCTGCTGGAGCCAAGAAAGTGAAGACTAGCACAAAAAAAATAAGAAATGGGATTTGACACGAAGGTTTTGGTTTCTTGTTGCTCTTTCTTCTACCCATTTTTGTTTGGTTAATTCTTCTCTCTGGTCAGTCGAAATCAATATTCTTTTCAAAAACATTATCTTTTATGGGACCATCCTTTTATGTCCCTACCCACGTGAATTAACAGTGTTCTTCTCACACTTTTCAGTCTCTTAGTCACGGTAAAACTTTCTCAACAACCCACTTCCAGAAAATGATGAGAGGTAAAGCACCAAACATTACTAACCCAAGCCTATTTCACGTTTATTTCGTTATGTAACATGTGTTATGGGTGTATATGGCATGGGGTAAAATATATTGATTGGATTAAAAGAAGATACCTTTTTTTATAGCTTTTTTTCATGTTGAAAAATATTGAGTGATTGTGTACTGCACTTTTGGTATTTATAATAATGTATAGCTTTGACCCCAAAAATAATTTATAGATTTTTATGGTCTAGTCCTTGGACTAATAATTTTGAACAAAAAAAACGGTGAACCAAATTTTAAATGATTAGGTCCAACATATAAATACTGTCAATTTAAAAATATCATAAACCTAATCGACTATTGGAGTTTTCTCTGCAACTAACGACTATTCTCCGAAATAAAAAATAACACCAATCTTATACTTTTTTCGTATGTCCTATAATCGATTACATTGTTCTTAATCGATTCTACATGAATCACTTGGCTCTATCATTTGTAAGTTTATCTTTATCAGCAGTTGGTTTTTCTATTTTCGATCGATTACAATAAGTGTATGTCATTTGTTTTGATTCAAGAGACTCATTGTAATTGTTGATGTAAAAAACTAGATTACTGTAATTATTTAATCACAGATAAATAAATAAGACAAAAGATTTTAAAGTGGTTCAGCCTTATATGGATGGCCTACGTCCACTGTTATGGTATTGCTGAGTGTTTGGGAATTCTCGATTACAAGTGCTATCAAGAAATTCTGGTCCCCTTGAATGAAGGTGATACAAGGTATTTATAGCCCTTAGGCTGTACATGAAAGGGTGTTACATTAAATGATACACATATGAAAGGGTAATTCATTTAATGTTCTTCAAACGTGCGTGTCAAGATGATAAGCATTCAATGAATAGTTGAACTGTTGATTATCTGGCAATTAATGTTGTGGTCGAGGTGCAGCTCGAATCGCCTTAGTTGCTCGTCGTCCAAAAGTTCCTCGGAGCATTGGAGTTCCGCGGAGGATAAGAGTTCCTCGGAGGGTTGGTGTTCCTCGGAGTGAGTATGTTGGTCGGGGAAACAATCTTCCTCGTTGCTATTGTGCCACGTAGATTGACACGTGTCTTCTTATTATTCGTCCACATCAACATACTAATTTTGGTGTCAACAGAAGCCCCCAATGTTTCATATTTCGAACTTTGAGAAGTATGGAACATTCTTTCTCGGTATATGACGATATTAAATGACCTTCCTGGGTTTTAGGAGCCTTTTCTTCGTATTTAAATTTCCTTCCAAATTCGCAGAATCCGCCTTTTTGCATTTTTATAGGGGCTTCGATCTTCGTGCCCTTTTTGTCCTTTTAGCCGCCGGTAGCGTAATATTTCCTTTTTGTAATCATTTCTTTCGCCGTTTCCCAAGGCAAGGTATTTAAACTTCAGAGGCAATCCCATCGTCTTCTACCTTTTCAATTTCTGCTTTCGAGTTTTCTAAAGCTTTTCTTTCTCTTGTGCGTTCATTTCCTCCTTCGTTTGTCAACAGATCTCCTTTTCCCTGTAAGCTCTTCTTCCTTCTTCTTTTATTCATCATGGTTTACATTATCGAATCTCTTGAGAAGTTCCGCTCTGACTTCTCTATTCCTTCTTGGGTAACTTTGGAGGTTCTTTCTGAGCCTTCAAGTTATTTTGATTTGGCTGAGGGACACTGGTTCCCTAGCCTATTTATTGTTGAATGTGGATTTTCTTTTCCACCAAATCCGTTGTGTTTAGAGTTCTGTCAGTACTTCGACGTTGTCCCTGCAAAAATAGCCCCCAACACATGGAGAATAGTTAATGGGGTATATAGGTTAAATCAAACTCATGAAACTCGTATAGGAATTCCTGAGATTATGTACTGTTACAGATGGGTTGTTTTAGACAACGTTTTTTTATTTAAAAACTAGGTTTTTGAATAGGGCCTTAGTAGTCAACCTCCCTGATGCCAACAGGGATTATTTTGAACACGGGGTAGTTATAAAAAATTGGCAACATGCCCCTTTCGTTGGAGATGCAGTATATGAGGGTCCCAGATGCCCCCCATATGGCAATGGGATAGGTCGTTTTCATCTTATTTTATTTTTGAAATTATGATTTCATGGTATTTTATAAAATGTATGACTGATATTTCAATATGTTCTTGTTTGCAGTTGACAGCAAGAGAAAAACTCCAAAAGAGTCAGAAGTCAATATAAAGCAGTTGAAACATATCTGGAGTTTGCATCAGAGGGTTGCAGACGAGCACATCAGGTCTGCTTCATATTTGTTGCAGTACAGGAGCTATACATCATCCTTTACTGCTCGTCCCGTGGTCAGCATTAGTGATCCATTGCCAGCTTTCGAGGAATCTTCACCAGAATCCCATATTCCTCTAAGTCAGAAGATGGGTAAGAGAAGAGTTCCTGCTATCTTCGAGGAGACTTCCTCTGCCGGAGATGGAAAGAGGAACAAGGCTGAAGTCCCAAAGGGGACCAAGAAAATTGATGTTGTTCCTTCTGTTGCTGTTCAGAAGGCTGCCGAGAAGCCTCCAATGGCTCCGAGCAAGAAAAGTACTTCTGTGGAAGTGATCACTATTTCCCCCACCAAGGGTTCTTTGGCTGAAACTGCTGAAGTTCCACTGAGGAGATTGAAGAAATCCTCCTCAGTTAGTTTTTCTGAAGCCATTCCCCAGCTCCAAACTAGTGGAGCTGGTGTTCCAACCATTATTCCCCCGAGCTCTGCAATGAGCTCGGTAAAAACTTGGATTATTCCTGAAGTTCAAGGCATCGAGGAAAACATGCCTAGGGATATGCTGACATCCCTAGCTACTCGTCACATTGCTTCAGTAAGTTTCTTTTTATCTTGAATTTTTCCTTCTATCAATATATGTATCTCGGCGCTAACTCATTACTACCTTCTTTTTTTCAGCTGGTGAGTTGTTTTAACACCATTGTGAAGAAAGATGAAGCGCTCAAGGCTTCAAGCTCCTCGTCTGGAGTAGAGGATGCATTCCAGGGTTTGTCCCAATCTCTGAAGGAATCCCGTCAGAAGTATGACGAGGATAAAGGTGTATGGGAGAAGAAATTGGCTGCATCTGAAGCAGAAAAAGTGCAGTTGGGAAACAAGGTGAAGGATTTGGAGAGGGAGAACAAGAAATACTTCGAGAAGCTCACTACTTTCGGGGAGCTTGAAAATAAGCTGAAATCAGCTGAGGAAGAGTTGGCACTTCTGCACGAAGCAAATCGTCAGAAGGAGGAGTTGGAGGCCAAGCTGAAAGCCTCCGAGGACCTTCTATCCGAGAAGCTCTCCTCGGAGAAGATGAAGAGAAAAACAGCTGTGAAAAAATCCTTTCGGACTGGTTGGGATAAAGGATGGGATAGGGGGTAGCAGCAATGATGACCCAGGTGAATTATGGAAGTTTAAAATTCTTCCATGATGGTTGGGTTGCTGCCTTGCAGGAACTGAAGGTGAGCGAGGACTCCGAGCTATTTCAACAACATCTCCCTGGTCCTCCTCCAGTTATTGAAGACGAGGATGAAGACGAAGCTGCATCTGAAGAATCTTCAATGATTGTGGGTGATCAAATCCTTGTTCCTCAACCCAACCAGACATCTGCTGAGGAGATTTCTTCTTTGCCTGCTCCTCTTGATCAAATCCCAACTCCAACCGATCAAATCAGTGTTCCCACCGAGCAACCAAGCTCCTCGTCCCAGCCTCCCGAGAAAGTCTTGGGAGACAAGGAAAAGGTGTGAAGTTGTTCGGTACTATCTTTCTATTTTTCTCCTTACTTGTACTTTGTATCTCAGATCTTTGTAACTTTTGCCTTATGATCTAATAAAATTTGAGTTCTTTCTTTCCATATGATTGTCTCTTCTTTATCTGCACTCTGTCTTGATCTTCTTTTTCTTTCTCTCTAGTTTCTAGCCAGGATGGATCTTTTGTCTGCTAACGACACAAAGTTGATGCAGCAATGCCATGAGTATTATAAAGCTGGTCACACAGACCTCAGTACATCCGAAATTGCCGATATCCTTGGTCATGGTGCTTCAGAGCAAGCAATCGAAGCTTATCGGTACTTGAAGGACTTACTTGATAGATCAGTGGCCAATAACGTGGCCTACTATGATATGATCGAGGATCTTCAATATTGTTGATACCAAAATTAGTATGCTGATGTGGACGAATAATAAGAAGACACGTGTCAATCTACGTGTCACAATAGCAACGAGGAAGATTGTTTCCCCGACCAACAAGTATACTCCGAGGAACAACCCTCCGAGGTACTCTTACCTTCCGAGGAACTCTAATGCTCCGAGGAACTCTTGGACGACGAGAAACTAAGGCGGTTCGAGCTGCACCTCGACCACAGCATTAATTGCCAGATAATCAACAGTTCAACTATTCATTGAATGCTTATCATCTTGACGCGCACGTTTGAAGAACATTAAATGAATTACCCTTTCATATGTGTATCATTTAATGTAACACCCTTTCATGTACAGCCTAAAGGGCTATAAATACCTTGTATCACCCTCATTCAGGGGGACCGGAATTTCTTGATAGATCATTTGTAATCGAGAATTCCTAGACACTCAGCAATAACATAATAGTGGATGTAGGCCATTCTTACAAGGCTGAACCACTTTAAAAATCTTTGTCTCATTTATTTATCTGTGATTGAATAATTAGAGCAATCTAATTTTTTACATCAACATATTGGCGCCGTCTGTGGGAACGATTTATTATTATCGTTTTTCACCAAAAATCATTCATCACCCATGGCGGATAACCCAGAATCTAGCAATCGAAACGCTGGAAATGCTGGAAATCCTCCAAATCCCTCTGCACCTCCAGATCTGGCCGGGATCATGACAAATCTGGCTCAAGGACAAACCGCCATGCAAGATACGATGCGGCAACTCATACAAACTCTTCATGGCGGCGCACCTGCACAGTCAGGGCATCGAAGTGGTCAGAGGCAAACCTATTTACTTTCTTCGCGATCCAGGCGTACTGAATCATATCGTAATGAGGAATCTGATGATTTCTCTTATCAACCTGGGCAAACTTCATCAATACGGGTTACAGATACTGAGCAACGCGTCACCCTTTCCCCAGAAAGGGCCAGCGCATTGGAAAGGTTAAGTAGGGCCTCTCATTTCAGCCGATTAGTCCCTAGGAGGAATAGGAGTCCCCCTAAGACCATGTCGAGAAGTTTTCGACAACCATCAGATCTAAGAGAAGGATCAGCACAGTCACGACCAGCTGCTCGTTAAGATAGATCTCAGGAAGCTACCTCAAAACGATCAATTGCTCGAACCAATAGGCCTGAGGAAGGAAATGAAGCGTGGAAATGATCACTTCAGCGGTTGGAAGATAGATTGGGAGAAATGGCTAAGGCGAAGAATCCCCTACAACGAACTTTTGTTCAAGGGACACCTTTTGTCCAGGCCATTGTAAATTTTCCAACACCATCAAAATTTAAAGCCCCTGTGGTGACCCCCAAATATGATGGAAAGACAGATCCTGTTCTTCACATAGAGCAATATCAAGCTGCTGCCGACATCTATGCTGTCCCCGACGAGAGGAGATGTAGGGCATTCTCGAGAACTCTTACTGGATCTGCCCAGATATGGTACAACAATCTTCCTCGGGGTAAGATTTCAACTTTTTTTCAATTGGCCGAGTTGTTCATTGGCAATTTCTATTTTGGAGCAAAGCCAGTAAAAAGAGTAGCACACTTGTTAAGTGTTAGACAAAAATCTGGTGAAAGCACTAGAGATTACATAACTCGTTTCAATAACGAGAAACTGAAAGTCATAGATTATGAGGAAAAGACAGCAATCACCGCCTTGATGAGTGGTTTATTGCCTAATAAGTTGTATTACACTTTGGCGAAAGATCCACCTAAAACTATGTCAGAGTTGATGGCAAAAGCAACCAAAATCATGAATGCCGAGGAGGCTATGGCTGCAAAAAAGAATATGGATAAAGACACCAAGGTGGAAGTCGACAAGTCTAAGAATAAAGAGCATAAGGGCAATGGCGGTGACAAGCGTTCCAGAAATAATAAGTCGTCATGGGAAGTCCTGAAGAAATACGATAATTATACTCCCTTGAAAATGGGTATTAATCATGTCTTGGAAGAAATCAAGAATAGCGAGGAGGTAAAATGGCCGAAGAAACTGAGGTCAGACCCCGATGCGAGGAACAGGGATAAATATTGCGAGTTCCACAAGGATCATGGCCATATGACTAAAAATTGCATAGCTCTTCAGAACGAGACTGAAACACTCATCCGAAGAGGAAAGCTAGCAAAGTATGTTGATTGGGGAGGTGAAAGAAGAAATAATGATCGAACTAGAGAGAGATCTAGATCTCCTCGTCGAGCAGAGGAGAAAAAGAAGAGAGAACATGAAGATGATGCCGAGGATGACCCCGATCTTCCCAAGAAACCAAGGCAACCAGAACGAGAGGCATTTTCCATACGTTTTGGGGCATTTGATTGTAATGTTATTACAGGAGGAGATGCAGGAGGAGGAGACCTTACTGTAGAAAGAAAAGCTTACCTCGGAGAGGCACAATCTTGCTCGTACATTCAGCGAATAAATTTAGCCGAGGAGGATTGTCCGAGGAAGATAAACAAAGAGAAGCTGGTCATTGGCTTTTCAAAAAACGACCTGGCAGGTGTTCTTTACCCTCACGACGACCCTTTGGTGATCAAAATGAGGATGAAAGAAGTAGTGATTTCAAGGGTGCTGGTAGACAATGGTAGTTCAGCAGACATCATGTACTATTCATGCTTTGACAGCTTGAATTTAAAATTATCTCAATTGGAACCTTATCACAGACCTCTTTTGGGTTTTGCTGGCGAGAAATTTTTTCCACTTGGGGCGATCAAGTTGGACATATTCATTGGAACTTGGCCTGCTTGTCGAACAGAGAGAATACGCTTCTTTGTGATGGATAAGAATGTGCAGTCAACCTACAACATCATCATGGGAAGAGTTGGTTTGAAGAAGTTCGAAGCAGTTCCATCTACAGTACATCAATGCTTAAAATTCCCAATAAATTTTGGAGTAGGAGTTGTGAAAGGTGATCAGAAAGTAGCTCGGGAATGCTATTATTCATCTGCCGAGCAAGAGGAGCTTGAAGATTCAAGAAAAAAGACTACTACCTATCAGGTGGATGAAGGTACAGAAATTGAAACCCTGGATCCACGAGATGAATCCCAACTTGTAAAAGGACAGGTGGTGGAATCTACAGAGAATGTTATTCTGGACAATGAGCACCCTGAACGAGTAACCCAGATAGGTTCAACGTTGGATGCTTCAATAAAACAGGAGTTGATAACTTTCTTGAGAAACAGGAAGAAAACTTTCGCGTGGAGTCATGAAGACATGCCAGGAATAGATCCGAACTTCTTATGTCATGAGCTCAATGTGAATAAGGAGATCAAGCCTGTAAAGCAGAGAAGAAGGGTATTTAGCCCCGAGAAGAATCAGGTTATACAAGAGGAGGTCGAGAAGCTCCAGAAAGCCCAATTCATTGAAGATGTGAAGTATCCAGACTGGTTGGCAAACGTGGTGATGGTAAAAAAGAAAAACAATAAATGGAGAATGTGTGTTGATTTCACCGATCTTAACAAGGCATGCTCAAAGGATCATTTTCCATTGCCTAGAATTGATCAATTAGTGGATGCTACCTCGGGACACGAGCTGCTCAGCTTCATGGATGCTTACTCCGGCTACAACCAGATCAAAATGAAATCTGAAGACAGGGAAAGTACTTCTTTTATTACCCCTAGGGGAACTTATTGCTATAATGTTATGCCTTTTGGTTTGAAAAATGCAGGAGCGACATACCAGCGGCTGATGAACAAGGTTTTCACCGAACAAATCAGTTGCAACATGGAAATCTATGTCGATGATATGCTGACAAAGAGAAAAAAAGCTGTTGATCATCTAGTTGACTTAGCTCAGACCTTTGATCAACTGGATAAATACCAAATGAAGCTCAGCCCGACGAAGTGTACATTGGAGTACGAGAAGGGATGTTCCTCGGATACATCGTCAACCAGCGAGGCATTGAGGCGAATCCAGAAAAGATCAAAGCTCTTTTAGGGTTACGATCTCCAACGACGAAGAAAGAGGTACGGAGTCTTACGGGACGAGTTGCAGCGCTCAATAGATTTGTATCTCGAGCAACTGATAGGTGCCTTCCATTCTTCAAAACACTCCGAAAAACTTTCGAGTGGAATGATGAATGTGAAAAAGCATTTCAAGACTTGAAGAAATATCTGGGAACACCTCCATTGCTGTCCAGACCAGTGATGGGCAAAAAGTTGTACTTATATCTGGCAGTATCAGAGAATGCAGTTAGCTCAGCACTGATCAGATTGGAGAAGGGAGTCCAGAAGCCAATTTATTACACAAGTAAGGCTTTCCGAGGTGCAGAAATCAGGTACCCGAAGTTGGAAAAATTGGCGTTGGCATTAATTGAAGCAAGTAGAAGAATGAGGCCATATTTCCAGGCCCATACCATCGTCGTGTATACCGACATGCCGTTACGACAAGCCCTTCATAAACCAGAGAAATCAGGGAGACTAATGTATTGGGCAATAGAGCTCGGTGAATATGATATTGTGTATGAACCCAGATCATCACTAAAAGGGCAGGCTGTAGCAGATTTTATAGCAGAATTTACTTATCCTGATATCCCCGAGGAGCAAAAGTTACTCGCTGACCAACCTGTGGATATTACAGGATCAACAAACACGAGCCCAGACCAACTCCAGTTGGTAAAAGGATAAGTGGATGTTGAAAAATCAACAGACATAAGCTCAGACCAACCCCGGCTGGTAAAAGAACTTGTGGATGTAGAAGGATCACTAACTTCGAACTCAGACCAGCTCCGGTTGGTAAAAGAGCGAGAAGAGATGGTCGACGAGGAGCGAAAAGTTCCAGGGGAGGATGAAAGGAAGCAACAAATATTTCACCGAGGAACTCTATCAGATAAGGAATTTGAAGACGGGTTACCCATATGGAGATTATATGTAGATGGCTCATCTTGCACAGCAGGTTGTGGGGCAGGAATTGTTTTGAACATCCCAGACGAGATTGACATGGAATATGCCTTACGATTCCAATTCAAAGCCTCCAATAATGAGGCTGAGTATGAGGCCATGATAGCAGGTCTTAATTTAACAAAGATTATGGAAGTGCAACAAGTGATGGTGTTCAGTGATTCTCAATTGATTGTGAATCAAATGATGGGAGCATATGCAGTTAAAGGAGAATTAATGGTCAAGTATCATGCCAAGGTAATGGAGTTATTGGTAGAATTTGATGCGATTCAGTTAATCAGAATACTAAGAATAGAGAATGCACGAGCAGACGCACTGGCCCGACTAGCATCAGCTACTCGTACCGAGCTGCGAAGAACAATACCAATTGAAGTACTAGAAAGTCGGAGCATAGATGAAAACCTGACGATGAACATTATCACCCTTGATCTAGGACCATCTTGGATGGATCCCATCAGGGCATATATTGAAGAAGGAGAATTACCGGAAGATAAGCTCGCTGCCAAGAAATTGAAGTATAAAGCTGCTCGGTATGTACTAACTAATGGTATTTTGTATAGACGAGGAATTTGGCAGGTTTGCAAAGATGTGTACATCCTTACGAGGTGAAAGAATTAATTGAAGAAATCCATGAAGGGTCCTGTGGAGCTCATGTAGCAGGTCGAACACTTTTGCAAAGGGTGATGACTCAAGGATACTACTGGTCGACGATGAGGGCTGATTGTATAGCCTATGCTATGAAATGTGACAAGTGTCAACGTTTTTCCTCCATCCGACGAACTCCACAAGCATTGTTGACACCCATAACTTCCCCTTGGCCATTTGCCATGTGGGGAATTGATTTGGTTGGACCACTGCCAATCACCCGAGGAAGATTCAAGTACCTCGTCGTTGCAGTAGATTATTTTACTAAGTGGGTAGAAGCTGAACCCCTTATCGATATGACGTACGAGAAGGTATACCAGTTTATTTGGAAGAATATCATCTGTCGATATGGTCTCCCTCATGCCTTCATCACAGACTATGGAACACAATTCGACAACGAGGAGTTTGCTGCCTATTGTCAACAATCAAACATCCTGAAGACCCATTCAGCACCAGGTCATCCTCAAAGCAATGGGCAGACAGAGGTAACGAACAGAACATTGCTGAATGGTTTGAAGAAGAGGCTAAGTGAAGCTAAAGCTAACTGGATTAATGAGCTACAATCAGTATTGTGGGCTTACCGAACAACTCCCCGAGCAGCGACTGGAGAATCACCATATATGCTAGCATTTGGAAGTGAGGCTGTAATAACTGCCGAGTTGGGTCTACCAACACACAGAGTGCTGAATTTCAATTCCCCAGTCAGTGACTTGATGAGAAGACTGGATTTGGATATGCTCGAGGAGGTTAGAGAAGAGGCAGCCATTAGGAATGCTGCTTATCAACAACGAACAGCTCTGTTCTACAACAAGAGGGTGAAGAAATGTGATTTAAAAGAAGGAGATTATGTGCTAAAGAAGGTCATTCAGAAGCACAATAAATTGGAAGAAAACTGGCATGGACCTTACCGAGTTACAGAAGTTGTTCGACCAGGAACTTACCGAATAGCAACTCTAGAAGGAGAGGAATTCAAGAATGCTTGGAATGCTGAACATCTTCGCAAGTATTATCAGTAATGTAAAATGTACAGTAGTTCCATCAACATGAATAAAAAGATGATGTTTCATAATTTTTCTCTCCTTTGTTTGAAAGTTTTTCGGGGAATACTAGTGTTGTACACTACACTGCTCAACAGCAGAAAGAAGACGATAGTTCAGACCCACGACCAATTCCGGTTGGTAAAAGGGCGAGAACAAACTATACTCCTTTGGTTAGGAGACATACGCTAGCGTGACCAACTCCGATTGGTAAAATAACTAGTAGATAGTTCGAAAGAACCTGATAGTTCGAGCGTAATCAACTTCGGTTGGTAAAATAGAGAGAACAAATTACACTCCTTTGGTTAGGAGGCGTACACTTGCGTGATCAACTCCGGTTGGTAAAAGAGCTTGTGGACAAGATAGTTCGAAAGAACCTGATAGTTCGAGCGTGATCAATTTTGGTTGGTAAAATAGCGAGAACAAATTATACTCCTTTGGTTAGGAGGCGTACACTTGCGTGATCAACTTCGGTTGGTAAAAGAGCTTGTGGACAAGATAGTTCGAAAGAGCCTAACAATTTGGACCCACGACCAACTTCGGTTGGTAATAGGGCGAGAACAAAATATACTCCTTTGGTTAGGAGGCAATAGTTCAAACCCACGACCAACTTTTATTGGTAAAAGGGCAAGAACAACATTCTTAAAATGCCAATTTTGGTTGATTAAGAAACAAAATAGGCCAACTTATATTGGTCGGAAGGTAAAATCATTCCAGAAAATACAAAAAATTCCAAACTGAACCAAGTATAGTTGGTCGGTGATCAACACCCAACTAATTGTAGCTGGTCGACGAGGATAAATTATCGACCTTGGTTGGTCGGACACATTTTATGAAAAAATTTACCAAGTATGGTTGGTCGGGGATAAAAACCCATCAACTGTAGTTGGTCGACAAACACAATTTAACAACCTTGGTTGGTTGGAAACATTTTAGACATTTTATACTCATTACTTTATTATTAGGTGATTGAGCAACATTGATACTTGCAATTTTTATTATTAAGTTGGTTGATGAACAACACAATATTGTTATCTTTTTAACAGATACATATGCACAAATGTAAAAGTGTTAGACAAGTACAAAAGAATAGCAATACAGATTTGCAAACAGAAAATGAAGTCTTTCATTAAAATAAATTACAAGTTACATATGTGTGCTAACTATTACATTGAAAATCCTATTCTATTGGTTTTTTCCCTTCAGCCTTTGATACATGTTCCTTGCCAGCAGGAGGATCATTTAATGTCTGAGGAGAATTGATGAAATTCAAGTCCTTCAACATTCTGACATTCATTACTGAAGGAGTATCCAAGAGATGCTCAGGACGAGATACGTCAATTTGAGAATGAAGGTTATAGTCACCAAGATAATTCGCAATCAAGCTCCGAGGAATGGCGCGAGCAGGTATCCATTCCATGTCCAACTTGAAAGGTGGCACAGGCAAGTCAAGCACTCCAGGCTCATAGTAGTACCACAAAAAATGTCCTTGCTCGAGCTTTAATACACATAAGGCATTCAGCCAGCCTTGTTTATAACCTTCATTATTGGCATTTTCGATACGAGCATCCAAGTGATAAAGGGCCTCATTATAGCCTGCATTCCAAAATTCCCTGGGCTATATATGAAATTGGAAGGTTAATCTATCCAATTGTTCATGAAGGTTTTTGGTGAAAAGGTCCTTGGTATGTAAAGCTGACTTCGTTGCAGTAAGTTGATCTTCCAAAGTCAGGATTTTCTTGGACATCTCAGACAAAGCCCGATCTTTTGCGTTCAACTGGTACGCTTGAGTTTCCAATGTTGACAAAGTACGAGCTTCTTCAATATTACGAGGAGTTCTTGATCCTCCCCGAGCAACTGAAGTGCTTCGTTCCTCGCAGCTCTTCCTCGCCCACGAGAACCTCTTCCTCGTCCCCGAGCAGTAGCAGAAACACCAGACTTTCTTAAAGTATCCAATTCTTGCCTTAATTTGGCGTTTTCAACCTCTAAGAATGAGAATCCTTCATCAGTGACCGGTACCAAGGCAGTAGAGGATGAAGCTGCAGACTCATATTGTGCCAACTTTTTCTGCAAATTATTGTTCTCTTGTTCCAGCAGCTCGGCGATCTGTCTGCAGGCCTCAACTTCACCTTTTAGGGTTCTCTCCCTGACATCGTATCCAGCAATGATCTTTTTATGGCCTGTTTCAGAAGAAAGCTGTTGATATCTATTTTCATACTCCTCTTCTAAAGTACAATGAAGTTCCTCGATCAATTCATAGTATGCCACATTATTGGCCACAGCTCGATCAAGTAAATCCTTCAGGTACCGATAAGCCTCAATTGCTTGCTCTGAAGCATCATGGCCAAGGATGTCAGCAACTTCTGATGTACTAAGGTCTGTATGACCAGCTTTATAATACTCATGGCATTGCTGCATCAACTTTGTGTCATTAGCAGACAAAAGATCCATCCTGGCCATAAACTAACAGAGAAAGAAAAAGAAGATCAAGACAGAGTGCAGATAAAGAAGAGACAATCATATGGGAAGAAAGAATTCAAATTTTATTAGATCATAAGGCAAAAGTTACAAAGATCTGAGATACAAAGTACAAGTAAAGAGAAAAATAAAAAGATAGTACCGAACAACTTCACACCTTTTCCTTGTCTCCCAAGACTTTCTCGGGAGGCTGGGACGAGGAGCTTGGTTGCTCGGTGGGAATATTGATCTGATTGGTAGAAGCTGGGACTTGTTCTGGAGGAGTAGGCAATGAAGAAATTTCCTCGGTGGCTGTCTGGTTGGGTGCTGGAACAAGGACTTGATCACCCCCTGTCATTGAAGATTCTTCAGATGCAGCCTCGTCTTCATCTTCGTCTTTAATAACTAGAGGAGGACCAGGGAGATGTTGTTGAAATAGCTCAGAGTTCTCGCTCACCTTCAATTCCTGCAAGGCAACAACCCAACCATCATGGAAGAATTTCAAACTTCCATAATTCACCTGGGTCATCATTGCAGCTACCCCCTATCCCATCCTTTATCCCAACCAGTCCGAAAGGATTTCTTCACAGCCGTTTTTCTCTTCATCTTCTCCAAGGAGAGCTTCTCGGATAGAAGGTCCTCGGAGGCTTTCAGCTTGGCCTCCAACTCCTCCTTCTGACGATTTGCTTCGCGCAGAAGTGTAAACTATTCCTCAGCTGAATTCAGTTTATTCTCAAGCTCTCCAAAGCCTGAAAGTTTCTCGGCATAGTCTTTATTCTCTCTCTCGAAGTCCTTCACTTTATTACCCAGTTGTACCTTCTCTGCATCAGACGCAGCCAACTTCTTCTCCCATTCAATTTTATCCTCGTCATACTTCTGACGAGATTCACTCACAGATTTAATAGCTTTCTCCAGTGCTCCTTCCACAGTGGACGAGGAGCAAGAAGCTTTGATCGCTTCATCCTTTTTAAGGATTATATTGAAACAGCTCGTCAACTGTAATCAGAAAAGGGAAATGATATCAGAAACAAATATGGGAAATAACAAAGGAAAATATGAAAAACTCATAGTATAGATACTTACTGAAGCAAGATGACGAGCAACCAGAGAAGTAACCATATCCCGAGTAAGGTCTTCTTCAGTACCTTGCACCTCGGGAATGGGCAAAAACTTTGCCAAGCTCATCTTAGAGCTCGGAGGAACAGTGATTGGAACATCATCTCCACCAGATGGGAGCTGGGGAATGGCTCCAGAAATACTGACCGAGGAGGATTTCCTCAGTCTCCTTGGTGCCTTTTCAACAACCTCAACCAAAGAAGAACTTTTGATTGGTGAGATAGTGGTTACTTCAACAGGTGCATCCTTCTGCACAGGAGCCAATGGGGGCTTCTCGACAGCCTTCTGAGAAGTAACATAAGAGGTCACATCTTTATTCTTTGTCCCTTTTTGGACATCAACCTTATTTTTCTTCCCAGCAGAGGAAGTTTCCTCGAAGAGAGCAGGAACTCTTCTCTTGCCCATTTTTTGGCTCAAAGGAATATGAGATTCCGGATCAGAATCTTCAGGAATTTGCACTGGATCACTGATGCTGACCACATGACGAGCAGTAAAGGACGACGTATAGCTCCTATACTGCAACAAGTATGAAGCAGACCTGATGTGCTCGTCTGCAATTCTCTGATGCAAACTACAGATATGTTTCAATTGCCTTATATTAACTTCTGATTCTTTGGGAGTTTTTCTCTTGTTGTCAACTGCAAACAAAAACATATTGAAATATCAGTCATACATTTTATCAAATACCATGAAATCATAATGTCAAAAACAAAATAAGATGAAAACGACCTATCCCATTGCCATATGGGGGGCATCTGGGACCCTCATATACTACATCTCCAACCAAAGGAGCATGTTGCCAATTTTTTATAACTACCCCGTGTTCAAAATAATCCCTGTTGGCATCAGGGAGGTTGACTAATAAAGCCCTATTCAAAAACCTAGTTTTTAAATAAAAAATGTTGTCTAAAACAGCCCATCTGTAGCAGTACATAATCTCAGGAATTCCTATACGAGTTCCATGAGTTTGATTTAACCTATGTACCCCATTAACTATTCTCTATGTGTTGGGGGCTATTTTTGCAGGGACAACGTCGAAGTACTGACAGAACTCTAAACATAACGGATTTGGTGGAAAATAAAATCCACATTCAGCAATAAATAGGCTAGGGAACCAGTGTCCCTCAGCCAAATCAAAATAACTTGAAGGCTCAGAAAGAACCTCCAAAGTTACCCAAGAAGGAATAGAGAAGTCAGAGCAGAACTTCTCAAGAGATTCGATAATGTAAACCATGATTAATAAAAGAAGAAGGAAGAAGAGCTTACAGGGAAAAAGGAGATCTGTTGACAAACGAAGGAGGAAATGAACGCACAAGAGAGAGAAAAGCTTTAGAAAACTCGAAAGCATAAATTGAAAAGGTAGAAGATGATGGGATTGCCTCTGAAGTTTAAATACTTTGCCTTGGGAACCAGCGAAAGAAATGATTACATAAAAGAAATTATTGCGCTACCGGCGGCTAAAAGGACAAAAAATGCACGAAGATCGAAGCGCTTATGCAAAGGCAAAAAGGCGGATTCTGCGAATTTGGAAGGAAATTCAAATATGAAGAAAAGACTCCTAAAACCCAGGAAGGCCATTTAATATTGCCATATACCGAGAAAGAATGTTCCATACTCCTCAAATTTAGAAAAATGAAACATTGGGGGCTTCTGTTGATACCAAAATTAGTATGCTGATGTGGACGAATAATAAGAAGACACGTGTCAATCTACGTGGAACAATAGCAACGAGGAAGATTGTTTCCCCGACCAACAAGTATACTCCGTGGAACAACCCTCCGAGGTACTCTTACCTTCCGAGGAACTCTAATGCTCCGAGGAACTCTTGGACGACGAGAAACTAAGGCGGTTCGAGCTGCACCTCGACCACAACATTAATTGCCAGATAATCAACAGTTCAACTATTCATTGAATGCTTATCATCTTGACGCGCACGTTTGAAGAACATTAAATGAATTACCCTTTCATATGTGTATCATTTAATGTAACACCCTTTCATGTACAGCCTAAAGGGCTATAAATACCTTGTATCACCCTCATTCAGGTGGACCGAAATTTCTTGATAGATCATTTGTAATCGAGAATTCCTAGACACTCAGTAATAACATAACAGTGGATGTAGGCCATTCTTACAAGGCTGAACCACTTTAAAAATCTTTGTCTCATTTATTTATCTGTGATTGAATAATTAGAGCAATCTAATTTTTTACATCAACAAATATACTCTAGAAGATCTCAAGGATTAGTACAGGGAGTCAAATGCCTTGTTACATGAGGGGTATGAAAAGAAATATCAACAGCTTTCTGCCGAGAAGGGCTATGACAAACTCATTGCTGGGTATGATGTCAGGGAGAGGACCCTAAAAGGTGAAGTTGAGGCCTGCAGACAGATCGCCGAGCTGCTGGAACAAGAGAACAACAATTTGCAGAAAGAGTTAGCACAGTATAAGTCTGCAGCTTCATCTTCCACTGCCTTGGTACCAGTCTCCGACGAAGGGTTCTCATTCTTAGAGGTTGAGAATGCCAAATTAAGGCAAGAATTGGATACTTTAAGAAGGTCTGGTATTTCTGCTACTGCTCGGGGACGAGGAAGAGGTTCTCGTGGGCGAGGAAGAGCTGCTCAGGATGTTAACGAGGAACGAAGCACTCCAGCTGCTCGGGGTCGATCAAGAACTCCTCGTAGTATTGAAGAAGCTCGTACTCTATCAACATTGGAAACTCAAGCGTACCAGTTGAACGCAAAAGATCGGGCTTTGTCTGAAATGTCCAAGAAAATCCTGACTTTGGAAGATCAACTTACTGCGACGAAGTCTGCTTTGAATAATGAGGATGTTTTTTCCAGGAACCTTCATGAGCAGTTAGAAAGATTAACTTTCCAATTCCATAAACAACCTCGTGAATTCTGGAATGCAGGCTATAATGAGGCCCTTTATCACTTGGATGCTCGCATTGAAAATGCCAATAATGAAGGTTATAAACAGGGATGGTTGAACGCCCTGGGTGTGCTGAAGCTCGAACAGGGGCACTACCTGTGGGATTATCATACTCCGGGGCTACTAGACTTGCCTGTACCACCCTATAAATTGGACATGGAATGGATCCCAGCCCGTGCCATTCCTCAGAGCTTAATTTAAAAATATCTTGGTGACTATAACCTTCATTCTCAAATTGAAGTATCTCGTCCCGAGCATCTCTTGGATACTCCTTCAGTAATGAATGTCACAATGTTGAAGGACTTGAATTTTATCAATTCTCCTCAGACATTAAATGATCCTCCTGCTGGCGAGGAACCTGTATCGAAGGCTGAAGGGAAAAAACCAATAGAATAGGATTTTCAATGTAATAGTTAGCACACATATGTAACTTGTAATTTATTTTGAATTTTAATGAAAGATTTTCATTTTCTGTTTGCAAATCTGTATTGCTATTATCTTGTGCCTGTTAAACACTTTATATTTGTGCTTGCATAACAATATTGTATGGTTCATTGACCAAAATAAAGTATCAGAAATGTTGCTCGATCACTTAATAATAAAGTAATGAGTAAACTAACTGCTTTAAAATTTTTCTAAACAACCAAGGTTGTTAAATTATGCTTGTCGACCAATTATGATTAGTGGGTTTTTATCTCCGACTAACCATACTTGGTAACTTTTTTTCTTTAAAATGTGTTCGACCAACCAAGGTCGATAAATTATCCTCGTCGACCAACTATAATTAGTGGGTTTTTATCCCCGACCAATTATATTTGGTTCATTTTGGAATATTTTGTTCTTCAAAGAACTTATTGTATTTTTCTGCAATGATCTTGCCTCCCGACCAACATAAATTGGCATTTGAGAGCATATTCGTTTCTTAATCAACCTAGAATGGCGTTTTAAGAATGTTGTTCTTGCCCTTTTACCAACCAAAGTTGGTCGTGGGTTTGAACTATTGCCTCCTAACCAAAGGAGTATATTTTGTTCTCGCCCTATTACCAACCGAAGTTGGTCGTGGGTCCAAACTGTTAGGTTCTTTCGAACTATCTTGTCCACAAGCTCTTTTACCAACCGAAGTTGATCACGCAAGTGTACGCCTCCTAACCAAAGGAGTATAATTTGTTCTCGCTATTTTACCAACCGAAGTTGATCACGCTCGAACAATCAGGTTCTTTCGAACTATCTTGTCCACAAGCTCTTTTACCAACCGAAGTTGATCACGCAAGTTTACGCCTCCTAACCAAAGGAGTATAATTTGTTCTCGCTATTTTACCAACTGAAGTTGATCACGCTCGAACTATCAGGTTCTTTCGAACTATCTTATCCACAAGCTCTTTTACCAACCGAAGTTGATCACGCAAGTGTACGCCTCCTAACCAAAGGAGTATAATTTGTTCTCGCTATTTTACCAACCGAAGTTGATCACGCTCGAACTATCAGGGTCTTTCGAACTATCTTGTCCACAAGCTCTTTTACCAACCGAAGTTGATCACGCAAGTGTACGCCTCCTAACCAAAGGAGTATAATTTGTTCTCGCTATTTTACCAATCGAAGTTGGTCACGCTCGAACTATCAGTGTAGTGTATCACACTAGTATTCCCCGAAAAACTTGTAATAAAAGGAAGAAGATAGTGAAACATCATCGTTTTATTCATAATGAAGAAACTGCTTTACATTTTACATTACTGATAATACTTGCGTAGGTGTTCAGCATTCCATGCATTCTTAAATTCCTCTCCTTCTAGAGTTGCTATTCTGTAAGTTCCTGGTCGAACAACTTCTGTAACTCGGTAAGGTCCATGCCAGTTTGCTTCCAGCTTATTGTGCTTCTGAATGACCTTCTTTAGCACATAATCCCCTTCTTTTAAGTCGCATTTCTTCACCCTCTTGTTGTAGAACAGAGCTGTGCGTTGTTGGTAAGCAGCATTCCTAATGGCTGCCTCTTCTCTAACCTCCTCGAGCATATCCAAATCCAGTCTTCTCATTAAGTCGCTGATTGGGGAATTGAAATTCAGCACTCTGTGTGTTGGAAGACCCAACTCGGCAGGTATTACTGCCTCACTTCCAAATGCTAGCATATATGGGGATTCTCCCGTTGCTGCTCGGGGAGTTGTTCGGTAAGCCCACAAGACTGACTGTAGCTCGTTAATCCAATTAGCTTTAGCTTCACTTAGCCTCTTCTTCAAACCATTTAGTAGTGTTCTGTTCGTCACCTCAGTCTGCCCATTGCTTTGAGGATGACCTGGTGCTGAATGGGTCTTCAGGATGTTTGATTGTTGAAAATAGGCAGCAAACTCTTCGTTGTCGAATTGTGTTCCATGGTCTGTGATGAAGGCATGAGGAAGACCATATCGACAGATGATATTCTTCCAGACAAATTGGTATACTTTCTCGTATGTCATATCAATAAGCGGCTCAGCTTCTACCCACTTGGTAAAATAATCCACTGCAACAACGAGGTACTTGAATCTTCCTCGGGTCGTTGGCAATGGTCCAACCAAATCAATTCCCCACATGGCGAATGGCCAAGGGGAAGTTATGGGTGTCAACAATGCTTGTGGAGTTCGTCGGATGGAGGAAAAGCGTTGACACTTATCACATTTCTTGGCATAGGCTATACAATCAGCCCTCATCGTCGGCCAGTAGTACCCTTGCGTCGTCACTCTTTGCAAAAGTGTCCGACCTGCTACATGAGCTCCACAGGACCCTTCATGTATCTCTTCAATTAACTCTTTCACCTCGGAAGGATGTACACATCTTTGTAGTCCTGCCATAATTCCTCGTCTATATAAAACACCATTAGTTAGTACATACCGAGCAGCTTTATACTTCAATTTCTTGGCAGCGAGTTTGTCATCTGGTAATTCTCCATCCTCAATATATGCCCTGATGGGATCCATCCAAGATGGCCCTAAATCAAGGGTAATAATATTCATCGTCAAGTCTTCATCTATGCTCCGACTTTCTAATATTTCAATTGGTATCGTTCTTCGCAGCTCGGTACGAGTAGCTGATGCTAGTCGGGCCAATGCGTCTGCTTGTGCATTTTCTATTCTTGGTATTCTGATCAACTGAATGGCATCAAATTCTGCCAGCAACTCCATCACCTTGGTATAATACTTGGCCATTAACTCTCCTTTAACTGCATATATTCCCAACATCTGATTCACAATTAACTGAGAATCACTGAATATCATTAGTTGTTGTGCTTCTATAATCTTTGCTAAATTAAGACCTGCTATCATGGCCTCATAATCAGCCTCATTATTGGAGGCTTTGAATTGGAATCGCAGGGCATATTCCATGTCAATCTCGTCTGGGGTTTTCAAAACAATTCCTGCTCCACAACCTGTTGTGCAAGATGACCCATCCACATATAATCTCCACGTAGGTATCTCGTCTTCAAATTTCTTATCTGACAAAGTTCCTCGGTAAAATATGTCTTGTTTCCTTTCAACTTCCTCTGATATTTTTCGCTCTTCGTCGACCATCTCCTCTCGCCCTTTTACCAACCGGAGTTGGTCTGGGTTTGAATTCGATGATCTTTCTACATCCACAAGTCCTTTTACCAACCGGGGTTGGTCTGGACTTATGTCTGTTGGTCCTGTAACATCCACAGGCTGGTCCGCGAGTATCTTTTGTTCCTCGGGAGTATCAGGGTACGTAAACTCTGCTATAAAATCTGCAACAGCTTGCCCTTTTAATGACGATCTGGGTTCATACACAATATCATATTCACCAAGCTCTATTGCCTAGTACATCAGTCTCCCCGATTTCTCTGGCTTATGAAGGGTTTGTCTTAGTGGCATGTCGGTATACACGATGATGGTATGGGCCTGGAAATATGGCCTCATTCTTCTACTTGCTTCAATTAACGCCAATGCCAATTTTTCTAGCTTTGGGTACCTGATCTCTGCACCTCGGAAAGCCTTACTTGTGTAATAAATTGTCTTTTGGATTCCATTCTCCAATCTCATCAATGCCGAGCTGACCGCATTCTCCGATACTGCCAGGTATAAGTACAACTTTTCTCCCATTACTGGCCTGGACAACAGTGGAGGTGCTCCCAAGTATTTCTTCAAATCTTGAAAGGCTTTTTCACATTCTTCATTCCACTCGAAAGTTTTTCGAAGTGTTTTGAAGAATGGTAAGCATTTATCAGTTGCTCAGGATACAAATCTGTTGAGCGCTGCAACTCGTCCTGTAAGACTCTGTACTTCTTTCTTCGTCGTTGGAGATCGCAGCCCTAAAAGAGCTTTGATCTTTTCTGGATTCGCCTCAATGCCTCATTGGTTGACGATGTATCCGAGGAACATTCCTTCTCGTACTCCAAATGTGCACTTCGTCGGATTGAGCTTCATTTGATATTTATCCAGTTGATCAAAAGTCTGGCTTAAATCAACTAGATGATCAACAGCTTTCTTGCTTTTTGTCAGCATGTCGTCGACATAGACTTCCATATTACAACTGATTTGTTCGGTAAAAACCTTGCTCATCAGCCGCTGGTATGTCTCTCCTGCATTTTTCAAACCAAAAGGCATAACATTATAACAATAAGCTCCCCTAGGGGTGATAAAAGAAGTACTTTCCCTGTCTTCAGGTTTCATTTTGATCTGGTTGTAGCCAGAGTAAGCATCCATGAAGCTGAGCAGCTCGTGCCCCGAAGTAGCATCCACTAGTTGATCAATTCTGGGTAATGGAAAGTGATCCTTTGGGCATAACTTCTTGAGATCAGTGAAATCAACACACATTCTCCATTTATTATTTTTCTTCTTCACCATCACTACATTTGCCAACCAGTCTGGATACTTCACATCTTCAATGAATTGGGCTTTCTGGAGTTTCTCGACCTCCTCTTGTATAGCTTGATTCTTCTCGGGACTGAATACTCTTCTCCTTTGCTTTACAGGTTTGATTTACTTATTCACATTGAGCTCGTGACATAAGAAGTTTGGATATATTCCTGGCATGTCTTCATGACTCCACGCGAAAGTTTTCTTCCTATTTTTCAAGAAAGTTATTAACTCCTGTTTTATCGAAGCATCCAACGACGAACCTATCTGGGTTATTCGTTCAGGGTGCTCGTCGTCCAGAATAACATTTTCTGTAGATTCCACCACCTGTCCTTTTACAAGTTGGGATTCATCTCTGGGATCAAGCGTTTCAATTTCTGTACCTTGCTCTACTTGGTAAGTAGTAGTCTTTTTCTTTGATTCTTCAAACTCTTCTTGTTCGGCAGATGAATAATAGCATTCCCGAGCTACTTTTTGGTCACCTTTCACAACTCCAACTCCGAAATTTGTTGGGAATTTTAAGCACTGATGTACTGTAGATGGAACTGCTTCGAACTTCTTTAAACCAACTCTTCCCATGATGATGTTGTAGGCTGACTGCACATTCTTATCCATCACAAAGAAGCGTATTCTCTCTGTTCGACAAGCAGGCCAAGTTCCAATGAATATATCCAACTTGATCGTTCCAAGTGGAAAAACTTTCTCGCCAGCAAAACCCAGAAGGGGTCTGTGATAAGGTTCCAATTGAGATAATTTCAAATTTAAGCTATCAAAGCAAGAGTAGTACATGATGTCTGCTGAACTACCATTATCTACCAGAACCCTTGAAATCACTACCTCTTTCATCCTCATTTTGATCACCAAAGGATCGTCGTGAGGATAAAGAACACCTGCCAGGTCATTTTTCGAAAAGCCAATGACGAGCTTATCTTTGTTTACTTTCCTCGGGCGATCTTCCTCCGCCAAATTTATTCGCTGAATATATGAGAAAGCTTGGGCCTCTCCGAGGTAAGACTTTCTTTCTGCAGTAAGGTCTCCTCCTCCTGCATCTCCTCCTGTAATGACATTACAATCAAATGACCCAAAACGTATAGAAAATACCTCTCGTTCTGGCTGCCTTGGTTTCTTGGGAAGGTCGGGGTCCTCATCTAGATCATCTTCATGGTTTCTCTTCTTTTTCTCCTCTGCTCGACGAGGAGATCTAGACCTCTCTATAGCTCGGTCGTTATTTTTTCTTTCACCTCCCCGATCAACATATTTTGCTAGCTTTCCTCTTCGGATGAGTGTTTCAATCTCGTTCTGAAGAGCTATGCAATTTTTGGTCATGTGACCATGATCTTTATGAAACTCGCAATATTTGTCCCTACTCCTCGAATCAGGGTCTGACCTCAATTTCTTTGGCCATTTTACCTCCTCATTGTTCTTGATTTCTTCCAAGACATGATGAATTCCCATTTTCAAAGGAGTATAATTATCATATTTCTTCAGGACTTCCCATGACGTCTTACTATTCTTAGAATGTTTGTCACCACCATTGCCCTTATACTCTTTCTTCTTAGATTTATCGACTTCCACCTTAGTTTCTTTATCCATATTCTTCTTCGCAGCCATAGCTTCCTCGGCATTCATGATTTTGGCTGCTTTTGCCATCAATTCTGACATAGTTGTAGGTGGATCCTTGGCCAAAGTATAATACAATTTATTAGGTAACAAACCACTCATTAAAGCGGTGATTGCTGTCTTTTCTTCATAATCTATGACTTCCAGCTTCTCGTTATTGAAACGAGTTATATAATCTCTAGTACTCTCACCAGATTTTTGTCTAACACTTAACAAGTGTGCTACTCGTTTTACTGGCTTTGCTCCAAAACAGAAATTACCAATAAACAGCTCGGCCAACTGAAAAAAGGTTAAAATCTTACCCCGAGGAAGATTGTTGTACCATATCTGAGCAGATCTAGTAAGAGTTCCTAAGAATGCCCTGTATCTCATCTCGTCGGGAACAACATAGATGTCGGCAGCAGCTTGATATTGCTCTATGTGAATAACATGATCTGTCTTTTCATCATATTTGGGGGTCACCACAGGTGCTTTAAATTTTGATGGTGTGGGAAAATCCACAATGGCCTTTACGAAAGGTGTCCCTTGAACAAAAGTTCGTTGTAGGGGGTTCTTCGCCTTAGCCATTTCTCCCAATCTATCCTCTAATCGTTGAATAGAACCTTTCCACGCATCATTTCCTTCCTCGGGCCTACTAGTCCGAGCAATTGATTGTTGTGAATTAGCTTCCTGAGATCTCTCTTGACGAGCAGCTGGTCGTGATTGTGCTGATCCTTCTCTTAGATTTGATGGATGTCGAAAACTCCTTGACATGACTTTAGGTGGACTCTTATTCCTCCTCGGGCCTAATCGACTGAAAGGAGACACCCTGCTCAGTCTTTCCAAAGCACTGGCTCTCTCTGGAGAGAGAGTGACACGTTGCTCAGTATCGGTGACCCGTATTGATGAAGTTTGCCCAGGTTGATAAGAGAAATCATCAGATTCCTCATTGCGATACGTCTCTGTACGCCTGGATCGTGAAGAAGGTGAATAGGTTTGCCTTTGACCACTTCGTTGTTCTGAAGGTGCCGGTGCAACGCCATGAAGAGTTTGTATGAGTTGCCGCATTATTTCTTGCATGGCGGATTGTCCTTGAGCCAGATTCGTCATGATTCCAGCCAGATCTGGAGGTGCAGAAGGATTTGGAGGATTTCCAGTGTTTCCTGCATTTCGATTGCTGGATTCTGGATTGTCTGCCATTGATGATGAATGAAATTTTATGAAAAATGATAATAACAATCGTTCCCACAGACGGCGCCAATCTGTTGATGTAAAAAACTAGATTACTCTAATTATTTAATCACAGATAAATAAATAAGACAAAAGATTTTAAAGTGGTTCAGCCTTATATGGATGGCCTACGTCCACTGTTATGTTATTGCTGAGTGTTTGGGAATTCTCGATTACAAGTGCTATCAAGAAATTCCGGTCCCCTTGAATGAGGGTGATACAAGGTATTTATAGCCCTTAGGCTGTACATGAAAGGGTTTTACATTAAATGATACACATATGAAAGGGTAATTCATTTAATGTTCTTCAAACGTGCGTGTCAAGATGATAAGCATTCCATGAATAGTTAAACTGTTGATTATCTGGCAAATAATACTGTGGTCGAGGTGCAGCTCGAACCGTCTTAGTTGCTCGTCGTCCAAAAGTTCCTCGGAGCATTGGATTTCCTCGGAGGATAAGAGTTCCTCGGAGGGTTGGTGTTCCTCGGAGTGAGTATGTTGGTCGGGGAAACAATCTTCCTCGTTGTTATTGTGCCACGTAGGTTGACACGTGTCTTCTTATTATTCGTCCACATCAGCATACTAATTTTGGTGTCAACAGTAATATTCGTTCATGTGATTGAATAGTTTTTTATATGTTATATATGTATATGTTTTGATTTTGTATTTTTTATGCATTTATGTTTGGATTCTTCATATATAAGTTATATTTATCAATGTTTGTAATTGTTAGTTGAATGTGCTAAATGAATATTATTGATGTTTCATTCTAATTTTAAGAGTCCTTGATTTTATTTGGTATTGAATCACTTATTGATATAGGTCTGCGCCAGCGAAAATAACCAGTTTGATATTAGTTTTTACAGTACACACAATATTTATATAGTAGACGTGATTATTTTTTTGAAAATATGTGTCTGCTTTATTGCTTCATGTATTGATTTTTAAATAGTGCCTGTAATTTTATATTAATTATAAATAAATATTTTGATATTTCATGCATTAAATTATTGCACACATTTTTAGAATTGTTGACCTTGAAGTAAATATTTGTCGTCTCTGTTTTACTGCATGACATTATGGTAAGTAGTGTAATTGCAAAGTGTTGTTATTTGAATAATATGGCTTGTATTGAAATATTTGAAGATAGCTCATTAGATTTCATATGCAATGAGTTATGTATTAGGTTTACTAATTTGAGAAGTGGGAGTTTTTCATTGAGGTATCCATTTGGTGATGAATGTTGGTTCATGTTGGTTTGTGACAACGATGTTTGTTGTATGTTGCGGTCCCAATTGATCGTGAAAGCTAATTTCATTTGGATATATGTCATTGATTCATTACCATTTCCAAGTAATACATGTCGTGAACGGGTTGAATGCTCTAATCGAATTTTTGAAGGGGTTGACTGCAGTAATACAAGTTCTGAGAGGATTGACAGTGGTGATACAAATACACAGAGGTTAGAGTCTTTATCATCAGGCATTGCAAATGATTTTAATAGTTGCATTAAAAATGACTTTTATCTTGGAGGTGTGGAGCCAAGTAAGTCGAAAGTCTATCTTTCGAATGATTGGAAGACTTATATAAGTCATGAGCAGCAGTGTTTTGAAGGATGTGTAGTGGAATTTCGAGATAAATTGCGAAAGTATGCCGTTGAGGTTGGGTTCAAGTATGTGTATTTGAAGAATGATAAGACTCGAGTGACGGTTGAATGCTCTAAAAAGACTACTGAGAATTGTATGTGGAGAATTCATGCTTCATTATCTACAATAAATGGATACTTTTACATACGTGCAATGAATAATGAGCATACATATAGAGGTTTCTTTCGTAGTCCATCAGTCAAAATGATAGCCTCCAAGTTGGTTTCAACATTGGTAGTTGGTGATCTTAGAGATAACCCGCTATTGAGACCAATTGATGTAGTTAGAGATATAAAGAAGAATTATGGTCTTGATATAGCTTATCAACATGCATGGCGTGCGAAAGAGTTGGCTGTTGTTGATATACATAGTGATGAAAAGGTTTCTTATGCATTAATGAATAATTATCGTGACCTTCTATTGCAGTATAATCCTGGGTCACATTGCATCCTTGACTTGGAATATGAGAGTAAAAAATTCAAGAGAATATTTGTAATGTTTAGAGGATGTATTTATGGATTTCAATACTGCAGACCAATTTTATTTCTTGATGGTGCCTTTTTGAAGAGTTGTTACCGTGGAACAATACTATCAGCTGCGGCAAGGAATGGGAACAATGGTAAATTAATTATAAATATTTTATTTTGTGTATTCCATTGACATTTTGTTTGTTCCATTCCATATCATCAAAATACAAGCATAAAAATATAAAATACCTTTGAATGTCCTTGTTTTAGTTCACGTGTATTTTTTATTTTTCTGCGTGTATTTTCATGATATGTCTTATTATGTGTAATACTAAGTAAAGTACACGCATAGTGCATGTCAAATACACGTGAATGTTTTTCTTAATTTCACGTGTACTTTTTATTTTTATTTGTGTACTTTGATGATGATGATGATGATGATGATGATGATGATGTTATGTGTAATACTAAGTAAAGTACACGCATAGTACATGCCAAGTACACGTGAATGTTTTTGTTAGTTTTACGTGTACTTTTTATTTTTATACGTGTATTTTGATGATGATGTTGTTATGTTGAATACAAACTAAAGTACACGCATAGTACATGTCAAGTACACGTGAATGTTTTTCTTAATTTCAGGTGTACTTTTCATTTTTATGCGTGTACTTTGATGATAGGTGTTGTTATTTAGAAATAATAAAGCTAAGTTCACGTTAAAAATGTAAAGTACCTTTGAATATTTTTGTTTAGTTTACCTGTACTTTACATTTTTATGCGTGTATGTTGATGTTAGTGTTGTTAATAATAAAGCCAAGCAAAAGATTGGAAAGTAAACGTGCACGTCTTTTTATCTTTATCATGTGTACGGTACATTTTTATGTTTTGTCTTGTTATTTACAAACAATTTAAATTAAACACATAATATATTTCCCATGTGTTTTAGGGTTTGCGCCAGCAGTATCAATTTACGAAGTGTTGTACGTGGATATGTTATGTATTTTAATTTTGATATATTTTTATATTTTAGGCCTTTTTCCTGTTGCATATGCTCTTGTTGATTCTGAAACCGAAGATAACTAGATATGGTTTCTTGTCAATTTTCATAGTGCAGTAGTTGAGCAATATCGAAACATAAATTTTATATCAGATCGAAACAATGGATTACTTGAAGCTGTTTCGAGGATCTTCCTGTTGTCTGCACATTCCTACTGTATACATCATTTACAAAGGAATATAAAAAAGAAAATTCGTGGGAATTGTGCTGGATTTCGAAAGAAAATTGTTAAAGATTTTTTGTCTTGTGCATATGCTGTCTCAGTAGATGTATTTCATAAGAATATTAAAGCATTGAAGAAGGAAGGAGGAGCTGCTATTGCCGATTTCATTGATAGTTTGCCTCCCGAGAATTGGTCCTGTGCATATTTCCCTGGTAAACTGTATGGTGACATGGCATCTAGTGTTGCGGAGTCATTCAATTCATGGATATTGGAGGAAAGGCATTTACCAGTAATGAATATGCTTGATAAATTGAGAGTGAAGATTATGAATTTCAATGCAAATAAACTTGTTGAGTCTGACACTTGGACATATGAGATATGTCCTTTTTTTCAAAAGTTACTGAATGAAAATTGGAATAAAAGCCGACATTGGACTATTAGTCGCTCAAGTCAAAATGTATTTGAAGTTCATTCAGAAGTGCGAGCAACAGTTGACTTAGGATAAAGGACGTGTTCTTGTAAGAGTTGGCAGATTAGATGTTTTCCATGTTCAAAGGACCAGTATTTATGATTATATTGAGGAGTACTATAAGGTATCTTTCTATAGAAAATCATACTCGATACCTATAGTTCCTCTTCCTAATTTGATTTTCTTAAATATTCCTATTCCTGAAAATCCATATGTCATTCTCCCAATGACTAAGAGACCGACAGGCAGGCCAGGAAATAAGAGAATATAGTCTTCTGGTAAGATCACAGTAAGGGAAGTTACTTGCTCGAGGTGTAGTAAAACGGGCATTACAGGTCTACTTGTAAGGAACCCATTTGAGTATTTTTAAAATTGTTGAATTCATTCATTTTAACCATTTGATTGAATAAATTAATTAATAAACCATTTGTTTCACATAAATGAATGTAATTTATTTTTAAGTCTCATTTTTTTAGTTTTTTTGTTGTGTAGCTGTACACATATTTTTCATAAAACATACGTGATCATTTTTCCTGATGTTCACATGTACTTTCCATTTGTATACGCATGTTATGTACAATACACACGCATTTTGATGTCCAAAGAAATTTTATCAATGCATGTACTTTATGAAGTACACATAGAATACATAAAGTACACGCATTTAAAAATGAATTTGGTCACTTCAATATGCGTGTACTTTATAAAAGCATGCGTGTACTTTATTAATGACATTTAATTTAGATTTACTTGATGAAATATGCGTGTACTTTATGATGTGCATGCATGAAGTACACGCATAATATAAATATAATATGCGTGTACTTGATGAAATGTGCGTGTACTTTATGAAGTACACGCATTTATAATTAAAGTACACGCATTTAAATATAAGTGTACACGCATGTTTTAGCAAAGTACACGCATATTGATATGACAAAAATCTAATTCAATATACGTGTACTTTATGTATTCTGCATGTAATTTTATCAAGTAGACATATATAAATGCATGTACTATTTGAAAAATGATATTGGACATTACAATGTGCTTGTACTTTATAAAAGACACTTGGGCCACTAATATTCTTAAATTCCTATGTGTATTATGGTCCGTGTCAGCGGCATTATTATACAAGTATTTCAATAGGCATGTACTTTATAGACTATGCGTGTACTTTATAAAGTACACGTGTAATATATAAAGTACATGCATTTATATAATTGTTTTGGACAATATCTTGTTTGTGCTTTATAAAAATTTGCGCGTATTATAATTTATAATACACGCAATCATATTTTGACATACCAATTTTTTTACATTAAATAATATTAATGTTTACATTTTTTACAATACACATGATCATTTTTATAAGGGTTCCTGTGTACTTTACTATATTTGGTGTGTGACACAAGTGAGAATACATGCATGAAAGAAATAAAAATTTTATTAAAAACAAAAAAATAAAGTATAATTTTTTCACATAACAAAAGCTGAAAAAACTAAAGAAGGCTTCTATTAGGGAAGTTTATCAAAGGCATTAGGGTGTCAGGAAGAGAATCAATTAAATTCGACCAGTGTCGAATTTCTTCTTCTATGACAGCTACAAGGCCTTCATGGAGAGCCTTCTTCTCCTTCAGCTTGGCGATTTTCATGGGAACTTCTTGTGTATAGAAAGACATGAGGTCTTCATGTATTTGAGGAGGGTCCTCATCCACATCAAATAAATCTATGGGATTGGGTGGAAGTCCATAATAGCCTTCCCTCACATATGTTTGAAACTGCTCAAAGGCAGTTTCATATGAGGAAATATTTTCCTCAATTTGCCTTATTTTTGTTTTATTTCTTTCATCTCTCTCAAGAGTATCTGGCAAGTTTTCTGCTGGAATAGCCATTATGTTATCTTTACCCTAGATGTAATGGTTAAGAAAGGAACAAATATTACTCTTTTATAGAAAAAGTTAAAGCTATTTATTTCTTGACCATAAGTAATTGGGAAGTGAGTAGTTGAGCTTAATAAATTGATTTTGGTTATTGTGTCCTGAATAAATATTTAAAGTAGTTTTCAATTAATATAATAAAAAATTATCATATTAATCAGTGCGTGTACTTTAGTCAAAATGCGTGTACTTTAAAGAATTCATTGGTGTACTTAGTAATTATCACTTGTATTTTTCGTGAAAAATGCTTGTACATTGTTTCATAACACTCAGGTGTATTGTTTGTCTAAACCTTACGTGGATTGTGGTCCGCACCAGTGAAAATAAATCATTTTGGTGTAATAAATATTGTAAACAATAACTAATATAATACAAAACAAATTACAAATATGGTTTGTATTACCATCACAATTTATAGAAAAAAATTCTCCTTTCGTGGGAAGAAATATTTTGATAGAAGAATTTCTCCGAGTACATATGCTCTTTGTTTTAGCATATCAGGGTCTTGAAACAATTTTTGCATTTCCTTATTTTTGTTAATTTGTTCAATGTAGTACATGCAGAACGCCCCACAGTCAACCCTGAAATTAAAATAAAATAAATATACAAATTAGTATGATGTGAATGAAATTTTTTGAAAAGATACAAATTAGTAATTTTTAGAAATGAAGTTTTTCTTACCCATTATATTGTTTAGGGCATTCATGATCTCTTATTAGGTCAAATTTGAGATCACTTTCCAGCAAGAAATCTACTGTCCTTTTTTCTTGCTCTGTCAATGGATCATCATCCAATGTAAACTCATTTGGTGTACCTTCATCAAACTTCCTCTGAATTTTGAAACCATTATTTTTCATTGTTTTTGCTTCAGTCTTCAATAGGCACAATGTTTTTTGGAAGACAGAAAAATGTTAAGAAGACAAATATTTAGTGTATACAAATAAAAGAGTATATGAAGATTAAAGAGTGAAAAGTACACGTATTATATTAACGTACACACATATTTTATTTTTTCATATCACGTGTATTTTAAAATATGATGCGTGTACTTTGCCTAAAGAGTTAAAAGTACACGCATAATATCAAAGTACACGCATATTTTATTTTTTCATATCACGTGTATTTTAAAATATGATGCGTGTATTTTGCCTAAAGAGTTAAAAGTGCACGCATAATATTAAAGTACACGTAATTTGTATTGGTTCATTTCACGTGTATTTTAAAATATGATGCGTGTACTTTGATAATCTGGGTGATTATGTGCAACTAATACAAAGTACACGCATTATATTATACATGTGTACACGTGTATAATATAAGTACAGGTAACATTACTAATTAAGTTTAGGCACTAACCAATTTTTTTGCATCATCGAAGAATATTGTGTTTTTTCCTTGTCGTTCGGTCGAAGGGAATCCATGTGGATCACTTTATTTTCTTTTTTGTATATCACAAGTAATGTGAAATGTCCTACACTATGTCTTAGTACAATGAACAAATTATTACAAGTGCCTAAGTATTCAAATAAATCTCTGTATAACTCCCCCTTCTTATTGACTTCATTTGTGCTACAAGCTTCTATCTGAATAAAAATTATAGACATTGTGTTACTAAAAAAACTGAAATTTTGTTTCTCAAAAGTTTTGATTTAATTGTACTTACCCAACAATAATCAGAAAAAGTGTGTGAGTATGAGAGCCCTTTCTCTGACAATTTTAACCACAATACTTCACTAAAGCAAGTATTATCTGTTTCACACAATATAAAATGGTGAGAAAATAATAATGTTGAAATTTAATGGGTGTCTAATATTTGGATTACATACTTGGCTTGAAATTTCTTGATTGTTGAGGACTTCAACAAAATCTTCCCATGGAACATACGAAACCAGCCCTTGGAAAATAAATTCCCTGTATTTTATATAATCAATAAGAATTGTATAATAATAATAACCTTATTCTTTTGCACCAAAAAAAATATAAATTAGCGAAGTGATAAATCATAAAACAATAAACTTTACCGTGTCTCAGCCTTTTGAATAAACTCTTCAATCTTTTTCTTCAAAGCTTCATCGAGATATTTGTATACTTTGATTGCTTCAAGCTTGAAGTAAGTTTCTTTCATTTGTTGAGCTATTGTTAGACGGCCTTTTCTCAGTTTTGACTTTTTTTGTTTCTTAATTTGTTCATGCTTTTCGGTTTCGCTGTCAGCTTTTCTTTTCTTCTGTCCTCTAGTAAGAGGCCCTTTTGTTTTGGATATTTTGGGGGTGCCCTGAACTGTCTTTGAGGCTAGTTCAATCTTCAAACTCGAAATTTCATCCATAAATTGTTTATTAATGTTTGCCTGATATATTTAACAAGGAATGTTGGATTGTAAGCATTTTTTGAAACAATGATTGATTTTCTCTTACGTGTATTTTATAAAGTACACGCCTATATTTTAATACATGCGTGTATTTTATAATATACACGCATGTATTATCAAATACGTGTACTTTATAAAATGTATAATATACACGTGTACTTTCAACATAATTTGCGTTTACTTTAGAAAGTGAAGCGTGTACTATATATCTATTGTATTTTATAGATACCTGATCAGTTATTTTCAATGCTGATTCATCAAGCATTTTCTTCAACTCCGAAATTTCGTCATTAAGGATTTTATTATTGTTTTCCTGTTATACAAAAAGAATGTTACATTATAAGCAATACTTGAATAAAACTGCATTATTTTTAATCAAATAATGCATGTACTCTGCATTATTTCTAATATCAAATAAAACTACATTAAAAATACTATGAAATAAAACTGCATGTACTTTAGGAAAACTGCGTGTACTTTATGGAAACTGCGTGTACTTTTAACGTGTACTTTAGGAAAATTACGTGTACTTTAGGAAAACTGCGTGTACTCTGCATTCAAAAGTACCTGTTGAGTTCTTTGCAATTCTGACTCCTCAAGATTCTGCCTCAATGTCATCTTTTCTATGTCAGCGTCTTTCTATTTTTGCAATGTATCATCATACTTTTTTTTTAGATCTTCATTACTCAGAGAGAGATATCCATTTTTTGTTCCAAAATTCGTGTTAATTCTGCCTGTTTTTTCAATGATTCATCCAATTCTTTAATTCTATCTGAGTCACTCATTGTGACTTGATCAAGCTTTTCTTTTAAAGAATTGTTTAACTCAACTAGTTGGGCATTTTCTACCTCCAACTTATTTAGTAACTCTTTTTCCTTCAAAAGATTGGAATTCTCCACCTTTAACTTCTTCATTTCCTCATGGGCTTCAAAAAGTGAATCACGATCTACCTGCAACTGTACATTCAAAATGGCACTCTCCACCTCCAAAGAGGTCACCTTCTCAAGTGCACCATTAAAGTCTTCAGCTACTTTAGATAGTTGGTTATTTTTTTCCAATAATTCCCTTTTCAAAACAGCAATTTGTTCCTCCAAATTAACCTTTGGTTGATCTTTTCCCTTCTTTTTCTTTGGAGTCACAATGTTCTTAAGGGGAATATTCCAACTATGTGAAAACTCATTGCCATTAATATCTTCAGCAACTTTTTCTGATGATGAATCAGTATGTATAGGACTTTCTGTAGAAATGTTCAAAGAGTAACTTGGCCCTTCAAACTGAGATTCCTTTTGTACAAAACTGTCCTTATAAGCTGGTTTATTTATAGCATGCTTCAAAGTTGCTGTTGCGATGTCATTCTTCACAAACCATTATCTCAAAGACGACAATTTCCACTTCAAGAATTTTGGAGTATTTTCTTTAAATTCTTCAACAGGAGAAATAATTTCAAATTTCTCACATGCCCAATACTGTGATCATACAAAAAACAAAATGAATTTAATACTTGTATTACCTAGGGATTCATAATGGAAAGTACAAGTGATTTGTTCAAAATACACGCAAAATTAAACGTGCACTTTACAAATTTTACAATTGTATATTGAAAGTACACGTGATTTTTACAAATTTAACGTGTACTTTGTCAATATAAGTTCACGTGTACTTTCTAAAGTATATTTATAATATTGACAAAAAATATAACAAGAGTATTTTGAAAGTACACTGGTTATATTTACAAAACATAGTACACGTGTACTTTGTAAAATATAAGTGTACTTTCTCATGATATAAGAAAATACACGTATATTTTCACGTGTATTTTCAAAATACACATGATATTTTCAAAGTACAGGTAAGTATTGGTATGTAAATTTTGAAATATCAGGAATATCACGTGTATTTTGAAAATACACGTGAAAATAAATGTGTATTTTTAAAATACAAGTGAAAATATCAAGTGTATTTTCAAAGTACACATGAGTATTGTTATGTAAATTTTGAAATATCAGGATGTTTTTTTTCTCAACGGTAGGAAAATGACACATCCAGTAACTGTGCTAGGTTTTGAACTTGCTGATTTGTCAAGTGAATGTATGAGAAACTCATGCACAGCAGATGCCCAATCATACTTATTCATTTCCTCAATATTGTCGATGTATTTCAACCAAAATTCTCCAAGGGTGAAGTTTGAGTTGGAGAAAAATAACGTGTTCAAGAAGTGGAGACACACAATTTTAACAAAATCAGTAATTCCTTCATCTGTCTCTAATTCAACTTATTTCTTCAAACCATTCAATATTTCTAACTTTCCTATTCTTTTTACGAAGTATCGTGCTTGTAATCCAGATAGTTTAGCTGTATTCGGTCGCTTTTTCAGTTCTATTGATTTTAAACCCTCAACCAGGGGTATGCCAAATATTTCACATATATCTATTGGCATTATTGGAATCCTACTCTTCATACGGAAACTTTTAGTTTCCGTCTTGTATAGCTCGATAATTGATAAAATATTTATCCGTCTTTTTGTGGTCCACTTCTACTACTTTCTCACTGTAGTAGGCATTGAAAAGCTCCCAAAATGGAGTCTTCTTAAGAAGTTCAATATGGCTATTGTTTATTTTATCTTTAATCTGATGCAAATCATGGAGAAAGATAACAATATTTTACCGATATTGGTCATTCTTCTTTGCAGGACGTTTAGATTTCAATGCCATACTAGAACTAGAACTGGAACTGGATGAAGAACTATCATCAGAACTGCTCTTTTTTTGTTTCTTTCATCTTCTTGCCTTCATGTTCATCTCTATTATATTGATCTATAAACAAAATTTAAATTAGTAACCTATAATGATATGTACAAAAAATAAAATACATGCGAATTAGAATAAAACATAGACTAAAATAATAAAATACAAGCGCATTTAATAAAAGTACATGCAATATTCTCACAAATAATTTATACAAGTCTCAACAAAATACATGCTAAAGGCGATAATATATATCGTCAGTTTCATGGTAATACCTAACAGAGGTTGTTCGACAAGTCAAAAACCAAGATTCTCTATTCCTAACATATTCAACAAAGAAGTGATACAATAGTTGAATGCTAAAAGCTCCAACATTATCAAAACCCCTTAAACAATACTGCTCAATTCGTTTAGCTAAATCCTTCGCTTTCGATTAAGTTACTTGAAGCTGTTGCACACCAAAAGTGCAGTAAATGTCTTCATAGTAGTAGTAGAAACCAAGTAACTTTTTAGCTCTATCATTGATGCGAAGGAGAAAATGAATTTCGTCATCATTAGTACTATTGACTGTCAATGTGAAAGGTTTTGTATTATTAAGATCTTCGAACGTGCAAGCAGCAGTTTTGTAGTTGAACATGCTTGATCGTATGATTCCTAAACAATAACACAACAATACAAAATAGTACACTCATAATACACATTAGTACATGGATATTGGATTGAACCAATTGAATTTCAATGTGCGTGTACTTTATGAATTTTTTGCGTATACTTTCAACAAAGTACATGCAAAAAATGAAAAAGTGCACCCAATAATACTGATTACAAGCTAATAACATGTCATTCAAATGCAGCTGGCGCGGACCAAAAACACTCCTAAATATTAACAAAATAATAGTACTTCTTACAAACTCATGGAATATCATTCAAATGCCGCTGGCGCGGACCAAAATAACATAGGATTGATCAAATATGGATTTGAAATATATATTTTATAGAGTACACGTATAAAACATAAAAGTACACACATAATGAATTGAGAAATTCAATTTCAATGTGTGTGTACTCTGTGTATTTTGCGTGTACTTTTTGATAGTACACGCAAAATACACATAGTACACGCAAAACATGGCTTGTACATGTACATATTCCAATCATGTATATATTCCTAGTCCTTGATAAATCCTCGATAAATGATGTATACGGGAGGAAAAGTACAATGATGAAATACATATATCTAACATGCAAAAAGTGTGTTTTGCAATTAAAATGAGGGAAACAAATATATTTGTTCATATCATGAAGAAGAAGAAGAATGTGATTTTATCAGTCCATGTGTCTAAAAAATTTATACATATGAGAACATAAAATACATAAGGACAAAAAGGTGATAAGAGAATGTATACATACTTGTTAGTGGTGTTTGGAAGAATTTGATTTAGAATGTAAAATGTAGAACTTCAACGATTAGGGTTTGATCGAAGAGAGTTAGGGTTTTGATCGAAGAGAGTTAAGGTTTTGATCGAAGAGAGTTTTTAGCGCTTCGATCTGGAGTATTTATATGATGTTGTTGACCAAAATTTAATTGAGAAATAGATTCGTTTTGGGATTTTGATCGAAGAGATGGTACGATTAAGGTTTTGATTCAAGAGAGAATACAGTGTTTTTGGTGCTTCGATTTCTGAATAGTGTTTGTTTGTTTTAATTTCGGGGCATTTATATGTTGGACCTAATCGTTTAAAATTTGTTGGGCCTGGGTTTTTTGTCCAAAATTATTAGTCCAAGGACTAGATCGTAAAATCCCCAATAATTTATTAAGAATTATTTGTGATGATTTGTAAGTCCAAACAAAAATATGCATGAATAAATAGAATTAACATCCAATTATGTATCAAAATCATAATGCATAATATATTTAAGACCATTTTAAAAGGCCCTATATTTTGTTGTAATCTATATTATACCTCTAATACAATAGTATTAGAGGTTTAATTAGACTTTTAACCCTTTTCCAAACGTAAAATCTTGGGCCTTTCTCTCTAAGTCTGTACATCTCCCTCAAATCCTCCTCATTTAATTCCAAATGTCTTCCCCTTTATTCACTTTACCTTTTCATTTCTACTAAACTCAAACCCATTTTATCCTCTCAATCTCGCTTTAACACTCTAAGAAAGTGGTTATGTTCATTCAACCCCCTTCACCTTACCTTTATTTTATCCAGCGTGTAAACCTACTGAAATGATATACCTTACCTTTTCATTAGGTATGTAGGAGATGGATGTTAGAATGGGAGACGAATGACCTAAGAGGTTGACCAGAAAAATCATTTCTTTATGATGGATGAAAACATTTTCTCAGCTTACAACCTCATCATAGGACGAGTAGCCCTCAAGGAATTTAAGGTCATGCCTTCAACGGTCCACCAAATGCTAAAATTCCTTACTCCCTATGGAGTAAGGGAAGTGCAAGGTGACCAAATATCGGCACGTGAATGCTACTTCAAATCTACGGAAGAGAGAGAGGCTCATAAGAGGGCAACAACCACGTACAACATCGACACACTTGATCTTAGAGATGAAACAAAGCTCAAAAAGGGAGAGGCCGCGCAAGAGGTAGAATCCATCGTCCTCAATGAGGACGAGCTAAAAAAAATAATCCAAATTGGCAAAGCCCTAAGACCTGAGATCAAGGAGGAACTAGTGAAGCTTTTAAGGAAGAGACAAAGTGTTTTTGCCTGGAGCCATATGTGACACCCCGACTAATTAAATACCGGGTAGCTACTCCTTTATTAAATTAATACAAAATATTAAGTTGGTTCAATTCATAGCATCACTGTCGAAAAACGTTTTAACAATTACTAGCCACCTAATATTTAAAAAGTGAGTTGTCAATTTTAATTAAATCCGATTAACATGCAATAAGTTATAATATGAAATGCTAGCGTAACAACCACAACATAGTCACAATATAATAACCATGGAATAATAATAAATATGGAGGAATACTCCTCCCAACAATCCAAATAAAGGAATAAACAAATACTAAGTCTGCATCACTAAATTAATTACAACCCAAAATCTGAGATAACTGATTAGGAAAGTGTCTAAGAGAAATGGGGCGACATGCCCAACAGATGAGAAAAATCTGATAACATAGAGTCAAGATCGAAAGTGGAGGCGTCTACTGTCAAGGTTCTGTAACTTCCACAGCAGCTACAGTACGTCACCTGAATGGAACTCCTATGCATGGTGTCCTTGTGGCTGGGCACCTAAAAGGTTTTTACAAGAAAATATATTTGAAAGCAAACGGGTCAGAGCCCGATTGTGGAAAACAGTTTAAAATATAGCAAGTGCTTTAATGACATAAAATAATGAATGCAAAATACATGTTAGGACGTGCTCTCACATGAGATACTCACCTCTCGACTATCAGTGCCCTCCTAACGTATCCGAAATCGAATCTAGTTATGCCCGTATCTAACTGGTCCAATATAAAATCTAACATTACTATACGATTCATGATTTAATTCCCTACATCTTATTTTAAACAGAGTGTTTTACTCTTCGACACAGTTTCCCGTTTTAGCACTACTAATCACTAGATATCTTCCATTTTATCTTTTACAGAACGTTGATAATATAGATACTCACATTTATACATCACAGTTCATTTCAATAACAGTATATTATTCTCATCATAAATATACAATACTAGTACCCCGAGACTAAGCTGCGGTGCACACATACTCTGCTATCCAATTCCGGTACATCACGTACATAAGGACCACGCATTTCGAATCTCTCAGGAATCGTTCTTAAATAATAACAATCACACACAATAGAGGCGAACATAGTTCACATCACATAGGTCACGCACATACCTACGCTCCCACAATCAGCAGACTTATTAACTTCTCAATAAGTACTTCTCTGACCTATGTCCTCGAGGTACCAATCTAAATCCCCCCGTGGGCTCACAAAGATTAGATAGTCTTAATCGAACGCAGACCTCTCGTGATAGCAAGTATGGTAGGTATGTTTTACACATAAAACCACAGATACTAAGCATTCGCACATCTTAGGTATTTCGAATTATTAATATAGGTATAATTCTCGTTATTATACCGTCATTTAATGTTATATGTTTACAAGTCCCTGATTTTTATATTAACGTTGTCAACCCTTCTCACGTCGTAATTAGGTATTCTTTTCCTATTCCACAAATGTCATCTGGATTACTATAAAGTTCTAAGTTCTACTCCTCAACATACCCCAATTCTTGAAACTATACTCACTAATCAATGAGGGAAGTTTAATACTCCAATTAAATAAGTCTACAGGACATTTGAAATGAAATCAGGCCAAAAAGGTCATTCTGTCAACTCGTTAGAAGTCTCGTTCGAACGAGGTCGTTCGAACGAGTGTCGTTCGAACGAAAGGCTTCGAATGAACTACCAACTCGTTAGAAGGGATACTGTCATCTCGTTAGAAGCTCGTTCGAACGAGGTCGTTCGAACGACCTCGGCAGGTCTTCTAACGAGATGACATATTAAGCCCAGAAATCCCAAATTCGTTCTTTTCTTCTTTCTTCTCTTTTCTAAATCCATCCTATGATCATCCAATCTAAGTTTTAATGTGTTTAAACTACACAAATTCCTCCTAGGTCACTTTTTAACATATATATGGGTTCAATACCTCCTAAATCAAGATGTAATCATCATTATTCCCAAAATTGTGTCCCAAACCCTATAAACGTGAATACAGAATTTAATGTCTACAACTACTCCTCATAAATTCCTTTTTAAATCATCAAAAGATATATTTTGGATATGAAATTCATCCATAACAATTCTAGATGCAATCCCTATCTAAGATTATGAGTTCCATCTCCAATTTCATGGGTTTTCATCAAAACTTTCAATACAAGACATATATTCAATTCTAAGCATGGAGGAAACATTCGCTTGAAATTATGCAATTAAACCACTTGCCTTAGATGTTCTGATTTGATGTTGAAGGATTGAATGTTGATTCTCCTCCCTCTCTCTACAAATTTCTTTCAAAGATAGTGATGGTGGCTAGGGTTTCCTTTTTGGAACTTCTTCCAACTCCCCCTATAACTCCCGTAGCCCTCTAACTTCCCAAATGCTGATAATGGCTTAGTGGGTTCTTTTATAATATAAAAATAACCTCTCAAATTCGTGGGTTTTAATTTCCCTATTTATAAAATTACCAAACTACCCTTTTGGGTTGCCGGTATGGCCTAAAAATTCCCCGGGACCCGAACTAAACCCCCGGTTAGTGTTTTCTGACTATCTCGACCCTTCCGAACACGTTGGCACATTCAAAATGACCATTCGGTTGATAAAAATATAATTCACTTTTTAATTTACATAAATTCATTCCTGACGCGACTGACACGCGCGTCCCAACTTAATTTTCAAACTTGTCGCATTTCTGCCTCGTGACAATTTTAATATTTTCAATACTCATGAAATTTTCAATTTTAACATCATAATCAAATACCAACTCACATCTCGTTAGTTTTTATATTCGGATTAATTCCAAATTAATTCTCATTTAATTCAATTAATCCCTTAAATAAATATCAATAAAATTACGGGGTATTACATACTTCCCCCCTAATAACAGAATTTCGTCCCGAAATTCGAAACTAAAGAGTACCTGATAAAAACAACTCTGGATAACGCTCGCGCATCTCATCCTCGCGCTCCCACATGGACTCCTCGGCATTATGATGCCGCCACTGAACACGTACTAATGGTACTATCTTTGACCTCAGTTTCCGCTCGCTTTGGTCCAAAATAGCAATCGGCCCTTCCTCGTAGGAACTATCAGGCTGAAGATCGATGTCCTCTATAGCAATGTGGGTATGGGCCAAATCATCCCTAAGATATTTCCTTAGCAAGGAAATATGGAACACATCATGAATCCTATGCAAGTGCTCCGGTAACCCAAGTTTATACGCAACTGGCCCAATCCGCTCGATGATAGGAAATGGCCCCACATATCTTGGTGCCAATTTCCCCTTCTTCCCAAAACGCATAATACCCTTCATAGGAGATACTCTGAGTAAAACCTGGTCCCCCACTTTGAATTCTCTGAAGAACCTCTTAGCATCGGCATAGTTCTTCTGCCGATCCTGAGCTACCCGAATGCGACTCTGTATCATCTCTATCCTTACCGAAGTATCCTGAATCACTTCCGGCCCAAGGAGTTTGTTGTCCCCCACCTCTAACCAACATGCTGGGGAATGACAAGGTCTACCGTACAACGCCTCAAATGGAGCCATACCAATGGTGAACTGGTAGGAGTTGTTGTAAGAAAAATCCACCAGTGGAAGGTACTGCTCCCAACCCCCTCCAAAGTCTAGGATGCACATAGGTAACATGTCCTCCAACATCTGATTTGTTCACTCGGTTTGCCCATCGGTCTGCGGGTGATAAGTCGTACTCAACCGCAATTCAGTGCCCATGACCTCCTGGAAACTCTCCCAAAACCGTGAAACAAATATCTTATCTCGGTCAGATACGATATTTAGAGGCACACCGTGAAGTCTCGCTATTTCCACAATGAAAATCTGGGCATACTGTCTCGTAGTGTGGTCTGTCCTTACGGGTAGAAAATGAGCAACTTTGGTCAACCGGTCCACAATTACCCATATGGAGTCGTGACCCCTCTATGACGTAGGTAACCCCGTGATAAAATCCATGGATATGCTCTCCCACATCCACGTTGGAACCTCTAATGGCTGTAGAAGTCCTGTCGATCTCTGATGATCTACCTTTACTAGATGACAAGTGGCACATTTTGAGACGAACACGGCGATATCCCTCTTTATCCGACTCCACCAGTACTGTCGTCTCATGTCTTGGTACATTTTATCCCCGCCAGGGTGTACCGTGAGCCGTGTGACCCTGCCATTACCTCGTGTCGCAAGTCTTCCCCTTTCGGAACAACCAGTCTTCCATTGAAGTGTAATCCCCCGTCTGAACTAACGGTATAGGACTCGGCTCCCTCTACTAGTAATCGAACTATCTGCTCCAGACAGAACGAGTCAATTTCCTGGGCCTTTATCACTCTCGTAACAATCTGCGGTGTAATAGTCATCACAGATATGAACGATCGGGCCACTGCATCCTGGTGTCCCAACTCCTTCCACTTAGCTTTCCACACCCCGGCCACCTCATCTACTGGACTACGGCTCAACACGTCTGCTACCACGTTAGCCTTCCCCGGGTGATATTGGATATCGAACTGATAATCCTTCACAAACTCAAGCCACCGTCGTTGACACATATTCAACTCCTTCTACGTGAAGAGGTACTGTAGAGACTTGTGTTCAGTGAACAACCGAAACTTCTCCCCCAGGAGATAATGTCTCCAAATTCGAAGGGCCAATACAACTGCCGCTAATTCCAAGTCATGGGTGGGGTAATTCTTCTCGTGAGGCTTTAGATTACAGGAAGCATAAGCTATGGCCTGACTCTCCTGCTGCAATACACCTCCAAGTCCTTGTAAGGACTCATCGGTTTAGACTAGATACTCAACTCCCGATCTCGGCAATACTAACACAGGTGCTGAGGTCAACTTGTCCTTCAACTCATCGAATGCCAACTGACAGGCATCGCTCCAGATGAATGGCACACCCTTGCGAGTCAGATGTGTCAAAGGACCCGCTATCTTTGAGAATCCCTGAATAAACCTCATGTAGTATCCTACGAGGCCCAAGAAACTACGGATCTCAGTCGGTGTCGTGGGCTGTCCCCACTCCCTTACCACGGATACCTTCCCCGGATCAACAGATTTTCCCCGGTCTGAAATGATATGCCCAAAAAATTGAACCTCCTTCAGCCAAAACCCACACTTCTCATACTTTGCATAAAGCTCGTTCTGACGTAGCGTCTGCAAAACTTGCCTAAAATGGTCGGTGTGCTCCTCTTCTGTCTGGGAGTAAACCAGAATGTCATCAATAAAGACAATGATGAACTGGTCTAGGAACTCTCTGAACACCCTCTTCATCAAGTCCATAAATAAGGCTGGAGCGTTGGCCAAGCCAAAAGGCATAACCCGAAACTCCTAGGAACCATATCTTGTCAAGAAAGCAGTCTTCGAGACATCCTGCTCCCTGATACGTAACTGATGGTATCCCGATCGCAAATCAATCTTTGAGAACAAGGAAGCTCCTCTCAGATGGTCGAATAAGTCATCGATTCGGGGCAACGGATACTTATTCCGTATCGTGACCTTATTCAACTCTCGGTAATCTACACACAACCTCAAACATCCATCCCTCTTCTTTATCAACAACAGAGGGGCACCCCAAGGAAAATTACTCCTCCGGATAAACCCCTGACCCAACAACTGCTCTATCTGATCCCGTAGCTCTCTCATCTCTTCTGGAGCCATACGATAAGGTGTGCGGGCAATTGGCCGAGTGACCGGTGTCAAATCGATCACAAAATCTATTTCTTTACTAGGCGGTAATCCTGGTATATCCTGAAATACATCAGCAAACTCCCTAACAACTAGAATCGCATCGAGTGGTATCACCACTTCCTTAGAGGTCTCCTCCTCTATATAGTATAAGTGAGTGAACGATCCTCCCTTAGGGCGAGGCATCGCCACTAAAAACATCTCCTGCCCGGGAATGGCAAAAATAATACTCCTACTGAAACAATCAATCATGGCTCGGTACGCAACTAGCCAATCCATACCAACAATCGCATCATACTCAGTCATCTCTAGTACTAACATATCAGCGGGTAAAGTAAATCTCCCTATCTCTATACCCACACCTCTATAAATAAGGGAAATCATGGAACCCCTACTCAACGGTGAATCTACACAAGTAACCGTACTCTCTGCAGTGTCTAACAACCCAATAGTGAGTGCAAATTTCATGGAAATGAAACAATGTGTGGCCCCCGTATCAAATAAAATACGCCCCATAGTCCCCTGAATAAAGAACATACCCTCAATAGCAGGTGGATCCTGTGGGGCTGCGGCATGCTGGAGCTGATACACTCTCCCATACTGAAGCTGTCCCTGCTTAACTGGGACCACTGGAATGGGTGGTAATGCTTCCATCTGTGGTGGTGCTGGGAGGGCGACGGGAAACATAGGCTTCTATGGCTCGTGTCGAGCACCCTGCTACTGCTGCTGTGGAGCCCTACCCCTATCAGGACAATCCTGGCGTTTGTGGACAATTTTTCCACAAACGAAGCACTTCCCCGAGAAGTTTCCCCTCGTTGTCCCTGTTTCCCACGGCCCTGATGGCCGTTACCATTTCTCCCCTGGCCATGCTGGCCCTGCTGAAATTGCTGTTGCTGGCCCTGCTGGCCCTACTGACCCTGATGGCCATTACAAAAACCTCCCTGTCCATTTCTGAAACCTCCAGATCTGAACCTCTTTGCATCTCCCTGCCTATGATGAACCTGAGTAGATTGTGCCCCGCTGGCACCATTTCCCCCAGTCATGCCCTGATGGCTGGACTTTCCTGATCTCTTACTCTCAGTCATGTGAAAGCGGTGATCCTGGCAGTGAAGTAGTGCCACGTTAACCACATCTGAATAAGTGGTCAACGAGAGGTTTCCCAACAAGTGCTGACGGATCCTCCAAGTCAATCCATCCATGAACTTCTGAATCTTCTTCTCCTCAGTCGGAATCTCATCGGGAACAATGTTCAAGAGATTAGTTAACTCGGCCTCATACTCGGCCACGGTCTTCCCCTCCTGTTTGAGGTTCATTAACTTTCTCCTCATTTCTGTGTGAACAGCTGACGAAAAATATTTGCGGTCGAACCCCACCCAGAACTCCTAAATAGAAAGGGTGTCCCTCTCCTCCGCGGTGGTAATGGCCTCCAACCACTGCAACGCTGATCCCACTAGATTGAAAGTAACCAGTATCTTCTTCTGAACATCCGTGCACTCGTACATCCTTAAGTGCCTTTGAATGTCCTTCCTCCACTGACTGGATACCACAATGTCGGAGCTACTTGCAAACTCAGGAGGGTGTGCTTTCTGAAAAGCATCACGAATGCGTTCCCAAGCAGACGGGAATGCATGAGCCTAAACTAGCGCAACTACCGGCGCCTGGGGTGGTGCCTGCTGCACAACTGCAAGGGCGGCATTTACCGCTTGGTCTACAATAGGTGCAACCTCTGCGGCATTCGTGGTGCCCTGAACTAGTGCAGGTTGTGGCTCGGGCTGAGCATCCCTAGGAACTCGCTGCGCACGTCGTGGAGGCATCTGAAATGAGAGTAAAGTCTTATAAGTTCCCAGTTATTATCTCAAAATAGCTGAGGAACGAAACATCCACACAAAAATACAACAGTCCTAAAATATAGGGCTCTACATCAAAGAAAGCTCAGCGGAAACATAACAAGCAGTACAGATCCTAAGGACACTAGAACCTGATGCTCTGATACCACCTGTGACACCCCGACTAATTAAATACCGGGTAGCTACTCCTTTATTAAATTAATACAAAATGTCAAGTTGGTTAAGTTCATAGCATCACTGTCGAAAAACGTTTTAACAATTACTAGCCACCTAATATTTAAAAAGTGAGTTGTCAATTTTAATTAAATCCGATTAACATGCAATAAGTTATAATATGAAATGCTAACGTAACAACCACAACATAGTCACAATATAATAACCATGGAATAATAATAAATATGGAGGAATACTCCTCCCAACAATCCAAATACAGGAATAAACAAATACTAAGTCTGCATCACTAAATTAATTACAACCCAAAATCTGAGATAACTGAATAGGAAAGTGTCTAAGAGAAATGGGGCGACATGCCCAACAGATGAGAAAAATCTGATAACATAGAGTCAAGATCGAAAGTGGAGGCGTCTACTGTCAAGGTCTTGTAACTTCCACAACAGCTACAGTACGTCACCTGAATGGAACTCCTATGCATGGTGTCCTTGTGGCTGGGCACCTAAAAGGTTTTTACAAGAAAATATATTTGAAAGCAAACGGGTCAGAGCCCGATTGTGGAAAATAGTTTAAAATATAGCAAGTGCTTTAATGACATAAAATAATGAATGAAAAATACATGTTAGGACGTGCTCTCACATGAGATACTCACCTCTCGACTATCAGTGCCCTCCTAACGTATCCGAAATCGAATCTAGTTATGCTCGTATCTAACTGGTCCAATATAAAATCTAACATTACTATACGATTCACGATTTAATTCCCTACATCTTATTTTAAACAGAGTGTTTTACTCTTCGACACAGTTTCCCATTTTAGCACTACTAATCACTAGAGATCTTCCATTTTATCTTTTACAAAACGTTGATAATATAGATACTCACATTTATACATCACAGTTCATTTCAATAACAGTATATTATTCTCATCATAAATATACAATACTAGCACCCCGAGACTAAGCTGTGGTGCACACATACTATGCTATCCAATTCCGGTACATCACGTACATAAGGACCACGCATTTCGAATCTCTCAGGAATCGTTCTTAAATAACAACAATCACACACAATGGAGGCGAACATAGTTCACATCACATGGGTCACGCACATACCTACGCTCCCACGATCAGCAGACTTATTAAATTCTCAATAAGTCCTTCTCTGACCTATGTCCTCGAGGTACCAATCTAAATCCCCCCGTAGGCTCACAAATATTAGATAGTCCTAATCGAACGCAGACCTCCCGTGATAGCAAGTATGGTAGGTATGTTTTACACATAAAACCACATATACTAAGCATTCACACATCTTAGGTATTTCGAATTATTAATATAGGTATACTTCTCGTTCTTATACCGTCATTTAATGTTTTATGTTTACAAGTCCCCGATTTGTATATTAACGTTGTCAACCCTTCTCACGTCGTAATTAGGTATTTGTTTCCTATTCCACAAATGTCATCCGGGTTACTATAAAGTTCTAAGTTCTACTCCTCAGCATACTCCAATTCTCACAACTATATGTAATACCCCGTATATTTATTGATTTTTAATTATGGGATTAATTAAATTAAATGAGAATTAATTGGAAATTAATCCGGATATAAATACTAGCGAGATGTGAGTTGGTATTTGATTATGATGCCTACATATGGTAATATATGATTATGGGATTAATTAAATTAAATGAGAATTAATTAGAAATTAATCCGGATATAAATACTAGCGAGATGTGAGTTGGTATTTGATTATGATGCGTACATATGGTAATATATGAATATTGAAAATATTAAAATTATCGCGAGACTGAAATACGACAATTTGAGAAATTTAGTTGGGACGCGCGTGTCAGTCGCGTCAGGAATGAAATTATTTAAATAAAAAAGTGAATTATATTTTTATCAACCGAATGGTCATTTTGAGTGCACCAACATGTCCGTAAGGGTCGAAATAGTCAGAAAACACTAGCCGGAGGTTTAGTTTGGGTCCCGGGGCATTTTTGGGCCATACCGGCAACCTAGAGGGGTATTTTGGTAATTTTCAAAATATGGGAATTAAAACCCACGAATTTTAAAGGTTTATTTTATATTATTTATGAACCCACTAAGCCCATTATCAGAATTAGATGAGTTAGAGGACTACGAGAGTTATAGGAGAGTTTGAAGAGTTCCAAAAGAAACCTTCAACCACCATCTTCAACCTTAGGAGAAAATCTGTTGAGAAAGGGGAAGAAATCAACCTTCATCCTCCAACATCAATTCCGAAGATCAATCTAAGGCAAGTGATTTGATATTTTTAGTTCATTGAATATGTCTTCCATGTTTAGTGTAGGAATTATCTTATATTGAAATTTTTGAAGAAAATCCATGTAATTGTTGGAGAAACTTTGAATTTGGGTTAAGATTTGCATGTAGAATGATGATGGACTGATTTAATATTCGAAAAGTTATATATGATGATTTAAAAACGTATTTATGATGAGTAATTGGGCTTAAGAAAATTATGAGTTCATGTTCATAGGGCTTGGGGAAATATTTGGAGATTTATATTAATTCCTTGATGATTTGTAAGATTTGACCCCTAAAATATGTTAAGGAATGATCTAGGATGATTAGAAATGGTTTATAAACGTTAGAACATAAATTGGATGGTCTTAGGGTGGATTTAGAGAAGAGAAGAATTGAGAAAAATGGACATGGGAATTTCTGGGTTGAAACTGCCATCTCGTTAGAAGACATGCCCAGGTCGTTCGAACGACCTCATTCGAACGAACTTCTAACCAGATGACAGTATTCCTTCTAACGAGTTGGTAGTTCATTCAAAGCCTTTCGTTCGAATGACACTGGTTCGAACGACCTCGTTCGAACGAGATTTCTAACGAGTTGACAGAATGGCCTTTTTGGCCTGAATTTATTTCTAGTATCCCGTAGACTTATTTAAATGGTGAGATAACCTTCCCTTATTAACTAGTGGGTATAGTTGGGAGTTTGGGGTAAATTAAGGAGTAAAACTTAGAATTGTGTAGTAAACCGAATGACATTTGTGGATTGGGAAGCGAGTAACTAATCACGACGTGAGAAGAGTTGATAACTTAAATACATATAAACCGGGGACGTGTGAGTTGTATAACACTAAATGTTGGTATAAGAACGAGTAGTATACCACTAATGAAATATTGTGATATCTAAGATGTGTGAATGCTTAGTATATGTAGTATCTGTGTATAACATACCTACCGTACTTGCTATTATGGGAGGTCGGCGTTCGATCAGGGCCATCTAATCTATGTGTGCCTACGGGGGGATTTAGATTGGTACCTCGAGGACATAGGTCAGAGAAGGACTTATTGAGAAGTTAATAAGTCCGTTGATCATGGGAGCGTAGGTATGTGCGTGACCCATGTGATGTGAACTATGTTCACCTCCATTGTTTGTGATTGTTGTTTTATGAAACGATTCCTAAGAGATTCGAAATACGTGGTCCTTATGTACGTGATGTACCGGGATTGGATAGCAGAGTATGTGTGCACCGCAGCTTAGTCTCGGGGTGCTAGTATTGTATATTTATGATGAGAATAATATACTGTTAATTGAAATGAATTGTTATGAATAATTGTGAGTATAAATAATAGCAACAGTTGGTAAAGTGAAAATGGAAGATCTCTAGTAATTAGTAATACTAAATACGAAAACTGTGTAGCAAGTTATAACACTCTGTTAAATAAAAGTTGTTGGTAATTGAATTGGATATCGTATAGAAATGTTAGAATTTGGTATCGTACTAGTTAGATATGGGAACAACTAGAATGTGTACGGGTACAATAGGAGTGTACAATTAGTTGAGAGGTGAGAAACTCATGTGAGTGCACACACTATCATGTACTTTATATTCACTGTTTAATGATATTAAACACTTACAAATTTTTAAATTATTTTCACAATCGGGCTCTGACCCGTTTGCTTTCAAATCTATTTTTATAAAACCTTTTAGGTGCCCAGCCACAAGGACACCATGCATAGGAGTTCTTTCAGGTGACGTGCTGTAGCTGCTGTGAAAGTTACAGGACCTTGACAGTAGACGCCTCCATTTTCGGTCTTGACTCCATTATCATCTTTTCTTATTTTGTTGGGCATGTGGCCCCATTCCTTTTAGACACATCTTATATTTCAGTTATTTCAGACTTTGGGTTGTAATTAATTTAGTGATGCAGACTTGGTATTTATTTAATTCAGTATTCGGATTGTTATGAGCAGTATTCCTCCAGACTCATTATTATTTGATGGTTATCCTATTGTAACTATATTGTGGTGGTAATGTTAGCTTTTCATATTTCACTTATTGTATGTTAATCGGATTTAATTAAAATTGGCAACTCAATTTTTAAATATTAGGTGGCTAGTAATTGTTAAAACGTTTTTCGACAGTGATGCTATTAACTGAACCAACTTGGCATTTTGTATTAATGTAATAAAGGAGTAGTTACCCGGTATTTAATTAGTCGGGGTGTCACACTATACTCACTAATCAATGAGGGAAGGTTAATACTCCAATTAAATACGTCTACGGGACATTTGAAATGAAATCAGTCCAAAAAGGTCATTCTGTCAACTCGTTAGAAGTCTCGTTCGAACGAGGTCGTTCGAACGAGGTCGTTCGAACGAAAGGCTTCGAACGAACTACCAACTCGTTAGAAGGGATACTGTCATCTCGTTAGAATCTCGTTCGAACGAGGTCGTTCGAACGACCTGGGCAGGTCTTCTAACGAGATGACAGATTACACCCAGAAATCCCAAATTCGTTTTTTTCTTCTTTCTTCTCTTTTGTAAATCCATCCTATGATCATCCAATCTAAGTTTTAATGTGTTTAAACTACACTAAGTCCTCCTAGGTCACTTTTAACATATATATGGGTTCAATACCTCCTAAATCAAGATGTAATCATCATTATTCCCAAAATTGTGTCCCAAACCCTATAAACGTGAATACAGAATTTAATGTCTACAAATACTCCTCATAAATTCGTTTTTAAATCATCAAAAGATATATTTTTGATATGAAATTCATCCATAACAATTCTACATGCAATCCCTATCTAAGATTATGAGTTCTATCTCCAATTTCATGGGTTTTCATCAAAACTTTCAATACAAGACATATATTCAATTCTAAGCATGGAGGAAACATTCGCTTGATATTATGCAATTAAACCACTTGCCTTAGATGTTCTGATTTGAAGTTGAAGGATTGAATGTTGATCATCCTCCCTCTCTCTACAAATTTCTTTCAAAGATAGTGATGGTGGCTAGGGTTTCCTTTTTGGAACTTCTTCCAACTCCCCCCTATAACTCCCGTAGCCCTCTAACTTCCCAAATACTGATAATGGCTTAGTGGGTTCTTTTATAATATAAAAATAACCTCTCAAATTCGTGGGTTTTAATTTCCCTATTTATAAAATTATCAAATTACCCTTTTGGGTTGCCGGTATGGCCTAAAAATGCCCCGGGGCCCAAACTAAACCCCCGACTAGTATTTTCTGACTATCTTGACCCTTCCGGATACGTTGGCGCACTCAAATGACCATTCGGTTGATATAAATATAATACAATTTTAAATTTACATAAATTCATTCCTGACGCGACTGACACGCGCGTCCCAACTTAATTTTCGAACTTGTCGCATTTCTGCCTCGTGACAATTTTAATATTTTCAATACTCATGAAATTTTCAATTTTAACATCATAATCAAATACCAACTCACATCTCGTTAGTATTTATATCCGGATTAATTCCCAATTAATTCTCATTTAATTCAATTAATCCCTTAAATAAATATCAATAAAATTACAGGGTATTACACCATACAAACATACCAGGTATTAATCCCGAGATTATGTGCCATAAACTCAATGTTGTAGAAGATGCCAAGCCCATCAAACAGAGAAGAATGATGTACTCAAGGGAGAAGTATACAGTCATCAGAGAAGAGGTTAGAAAGCTTGAAGTGGCCAAGTTCATCAGAGAGGCCATATACCCTGAGTGGCTATCTAACGTTGTCATTGTGCCAAAAAGGAAATGGGAAATGGAGGATGTGTGTAAATTTCACTGATTTAAACAAGTCTTTCCTAAAAGACAGTTTCCCCCTGCCTCGTATTGATCAGATGGTGGATGCCACAACAGGACATGAACTCATGAGCTTCATGGATGCATATTCCGAGTATAATCAGATCTTCATGAATTCGAAAGACTCAGAGAAGACAACATTACTTACAGACAAAGGGACCTATTGTTATAAGGTCATGCCCTTTGGGCTGAAGAATGCAGGGGCTACTTACCAACGTCTTGTAAATAAGATCTCCGAGGATCAGATAGGTAAATCCATGGAAGTGTATGTGGACGACATGATGATGAAGAGTCTGAAGGCCGATACTCACGTGGTCGAGCTTGAAAGAACTTTTAACACCATGGACAAATACAGAATGAAGCTCAACCCGGCCAAATGTGTCTTCGGGGTAGGAGCAGGAAAGTTTTTGGGATTCATTGTCAACTAAAGACACCCAGAACTATCAAAGACGTTCAGAGGCTAACCAGAAGAGTTGTTGCACTAAATAGGTTTGTCTCAAGAGCTACAGATAGGTGTCTTGCTTTTTTGAAAGTTCTTCGAAAGGCCTTCGAATGGGATAAGGAATATGACAAAGCTTTTAAAGAGATCAAGTCCTATCTCGGATCCCCTATACTCCTATCTCGGCCAATTCTGGATGAGAAGCTATATGTATCTCTAGCTGTCTTAGAGTCAGCCACTAGTGTTGTAATAGTAAGAGAAGATGATGGAGTGCAGAGGCTAGTGTACTTCAATAGTAAAGCTCTTCAAGGGTCTGAACAGAAATACCCTTGGATTAAAAATTTAGCCTATGCTTTGATACTTGCTTTTAGGAAAATGAAGCCATACTTTCAATCCTACTCTATGGTCATCCTCACTGATTCTCCACTCAGACAGGTCCTCCATAAGCCAGAGAAGTCAGGCAGGTTAATGACCTGGGCCATCGAGTTGGGGGAGTATGACATTATTTATCAACCTGGGGTTGCCATCAAGGGGCAAGCACTCGCAGACTTTGTAGCCGAGTTTACCTGGGAAGAGGCCGAGGTTGAGATTAGTCAAGAGGCTGCAGATGAACCAAATAGAAACGTCTTCCAAGATCCAGACGAGGTTGAGTCAAGCAAAGCTAGCAAAAGAATAGTTGAGAATGAGGAAGACAGGTACCTCTTCAAGCAAGGGACCCTATCAGAGGGAAACTTCTATTTAAATGAAGTTGTCTGGAACCTCTTCGTTGATGGGTTATCCTGTGAAACCAAAAGTGGAGCGGGGCTGATAGTGTCAGCACCGGATGGTACCGATATTGAGTATGCGTTGAGGTTCAACTTCAAAGCTTCCAATAATTAGTCAGAGTATGAGGCACTAATAGTAAGTCTCTCTTTGGCAAAGGCCCTTAGTGTCGGCCAACTCCTAGTCCAGAGTGACTCAAGGTTGGTTTTCAACCAGATCCTGGGGGTGTATGAGGCCAAAGATGAAAGGATGGACAAATACCTAAAGAGGGTGAGAATGATGCTAGAAATCTTTAAAGAAGTAAAGATAAAGAGGATACCTCGGCTAAACAACAACCGAGTAGATTCACTCGCAAGGTTGGCCTCAGTAACTAGGACAAACATAAAAAGAACAGTACCAGTTAAGATTCTGCTCAAGCCGACTATCGAACAAAAAGAGGTTGCCAGACCTTGCCTCAACCTGAATATAGGAGCCTCATGGATGGACCCTCTTATCAGATAGCTCAGAGAGGGAGACCTACCAGAGTCAAAGTCAAAAAGGAGAAAGCTGAGGTTGAGAGCTGCCAAAATATCATTTGTAAGAGATTTATTGTATAAAAAGGGGTTCCTACTCCCTCTCCTCAGATGTGTCCACCCTTCAGAGGTTCCACACATCTTGCAAGATGTGCATAAGGGATCTTATTCCAGTCACATAGGGGGAAGGTCATTATCTAAGAGGATAATCACTTAGGGGTACTGGTGGCTGACATTGGCCAAAGATGCAGCTGCATATGTGAAGAAGTGTGATAAGTGCCAATGATTCTCCAACATCCCTCATCAACCTCATCAACCTATGAATTCAATCAGCTCCCCTTGGGCATTTGCAATATGGGGCATTGATTTGGTAGGTCCCCTTCCAAGAGCTTTAAATAATTCTCGATTCTTGATCATGGAAATTGATTATTTCTCCAAATGGGTAGAAGCTGAACCAATAATCACAATCACGGAGTAGATGACCTTCCAGTTCATTTGGAAGAACATCATATGCAGGTATGGTTTTCCAAGCACCCTCATCTCAGACAATGGAACCCAGTTCAAGAATATTTCCTTAGAAAAATACTGCGAAAGAGTAGGGATCAAGCAGTTCTTCTATTCTCCTGACCGACCCCAGGAAAATGGGCAGACCGAGGTCACAAACCGAATAATCCTTGATGGGATAAAAAGAGGTTGGAAGAGGCCAAAGGGAGATGGATAGAGGAGGTATATGTTGTGCTTTGGGCCTACAGGACGACAGTGAGGACACCAACAGGAGAGACTCCATTTATGTTGGCCCATGGCTCAGAGGTTGTCATCCCTACAGAGGTAGGATTTCCTACTAATAAAATTCAGACCTATGACTCTTAGAGGAATGGGGAAGAGAGAAGACTTGATCTTGATTTGATTGAGGAAAGAAAAGAGGATGCAGAGATAAAACAGACAGCATACCAGTAGAGAACTGAAAAATTCTACAATCAAATGGTGAAATCAAGGCCTATAGTTGTGGGAGACCTAGTCCTAAAGAAGATGTAGAAAGAGGCAAAATAAACTCCATCCAAATTGGCATGGTCCTAATAGGGTAGTTGATGAGGTTGTGTCTGGTACCTACCGGCTAGAAAACCTTGAAGGAGAACCTTTCTCCAACCCTTGGAATGTCGATCACTTATAGAAATATTACATATTATGTTGCAGTTCTTATCTTTTTGTAATACATGTAGAAGTTTATACAGAGGATGTTAATGAAAAGATAGCAATGTTTTGTTGATACTTTTGTTATATTCTATAGACATCATTAGTTTGGTGAAAATATGAAGTGAAACATCATAATATGGTGACCTCAGACCTTAAACATCATTAGTTTGGTGAAAATTTGAGGTGAAACATCATAATATGGTGACCTCGGACCTTGAACATCATTAATATGGTGAATATTTTATGAGGGTAAATATCATAATTCGGTGACCTCGGCCCTTTAACATCATTAATTTGGTAAAAATTTTATGAGGGTAAACAACATAGTTTGGTGACCTCAGACCTTAAACATCATTCGCATTGGTGAAATTTATGAGGGTAAACATCATAGTATGGTGACCTCAGACCTTAAACATCACTAGTTTGGTGGAAATTTGAGGTGAAACATCATAATATGGTGACCTCGGACCTTGAACATCATTAATTTGGTGAAAATTTTATAAGGGAAAAAATCATAATTTGGTAACCTCAGACCTTTAACATCATTAATTTGGTGAAACTTCAGAGGTGAAACATCATAATTTGGTGACCTCAGCCCTTTAACATCATTGATTTGGTGAAATTTTTATGAGGGTAAACATCATAGTTTGGTGACCTCAGACCTTAAACATCATGTGAATTGGTGAAATTTATGAGGGTAAACATCATAGTATGGTTACCTCAGACCTTAAACATCATTAGTTTGGTGAAAATTTGAGGTGAAACATCATAATATGGTGACCTCAGACCTTTAACATCATTAATTTGGTGAAAAATTTATGAGGGTAAAAATAACAATTTAGTAACCTCAGACCTTTAACATCATTAATTTGGTGAAACTTCAGAGGTGAAAAATCATAATTTGGTGACCTCAACCCTTTAACATCATTAATTTGGTGAAATTTTTTTGAGGGTAAACATCATAGTTTGGTGACCTCAGACCTTAAACATCATTAGTTTGGTGAAAATTTGAGTTGAAACATCATAATATGATGACCTCAGACCTTAAACATCATTCGAATTAGTGAAATTTCATCATAGTATGGTGACCTCAGACCTTAAACATCATTAGTTTGGTGAAAGTTTGAGGTGAAACATCATAATATGGTGACCTCAGACCTTGAACATCATTAATTTGGTGAAAATTTTATGAGGGTAAAAATCATAATTTGGTGACCTCAGCCCTTTAACATCATTAATTTGGTGAAATTTTAAAGGTGAAACATCAGAATTTGGTGACCTCAGACCTTTAACATCATTAATTTGGTGAAATTTCAGAGGTAAAATAAGAAAATTTTATGAGGGTAAACATCATAGTTTGGTGACCTCAGACCTTAAACATCATTAGTTTGGTGAAAATTTGAGGTAAGACATGCCTAACATCATATGAAGCAATAGAATCTGAAGAAGATTGGACTAATGATTATCATTAAAAATATTCAGAGTTACAAGTCAGAAGCATCAAGAGGCCATCAGAAGTTCACAAAAATAAGAGATACAGACAAGGGAAATCAAAATATAACTTTTAAAAGGTTCACAAGAAAAGGGCCTATGTCTCTACACCTACAGCCGTTTTGTCACGGCCGACGTTTTTCACCTTAGCTCCATCATCATGTTGGGTAGTATCTTCAGTCTCAGTAACCTCTAGTGGAGCAATCTCGACTCGAGCAGTGTCAGCCTCCTCAACTTCCTGCCAGGCCTGAGCAAATCGAGGATCTCCAAAGTCGAGACCCACAAAGTCTGAAGAAGTCAAACTCCCAGACTCTTTCTCCTTTGTGGTTTCCCATTTTCTAGTTGCTTTGATACCCCTCTCTAGGTATTCAAAACCAAAGATGACAAATTCATCAGAGACCTTGTAGTCTTCGATGGTCTTCTCAGCAGCATCTTCTAAAGTAACCCTAACTGTAGCATCAAGCTTAGACTGAAGGGCATCATCCTTGGACTTCAAAGCGATATCATGGTCCTTCTTGAGCTTAGATATGTAGTTGTCCCTCTGCTGGACAACTCCCTTCAGCCTTTCAACCTCTGCAGTCAAAGAGACTTGAACCTTCTCAGCTTCCAAACCCTTCTCTATAAGGGGAATCCTCTTCAGAGTTCAATCAACGAGGCGATGGAAGGATAAAACACCTTGCAGAAGAAGGCCAGATGTAAGAATATCTGAGATATAATCTCTAAAAAGCCGAGGTTACACTTACGAAGAGCAAATGATAAAATTAGCAAAAACTAGTACTTGAATGGACTTATGGAGGGCAAACTCGGCCAACAACGGGACGTCCAACGCACATAAGAAATGATTTTCCTCTTCAGTCATTATTATGTCGATAGCATCGGTAGCCTTTAGACTATGGCTGATCAAGCTGTCACTGATTTTAAGCTGAGAAAAACGAACAGCTAAGGCATCGTCTGTAGAGATGGGGATAGCACGATCCCTAGCCTGAGCCTTACTCTTCCTCATATGATCTGGGTCGGTCGTGGACTTCCTCTTTTTATTAACATCAGCCTTGGAGGTGCCGACGTTCTTCTTGGTGGCAAGTGGGGGTACATTTTTGCCACCCCTTTTCTTCATCAGCTTCGCAAGACCAGGAGAAAACATTTCCCAAAGGTCGTCTGATATACCTGTTGGTCTCTCTGCTAAAGACAAGTCTCTGAGTTAGTCAGTCAGAGATATAAAACATAAGAGGTGTAACTTATGTAAGAAATTAAGACTTACGAAGCTCTTCCAAGGGACCAACCCCTAAACCTGTCTGAGATACGTAGTAGGGGGTCATCATGTGTTCATATTTAACAAGTTATCCCTTTTCGCCCTGACTGCGAAAGTCTTCAACATTTTTATAATTATCCTGGCTAAGTCCAGGGTCAGCTTTGGCAGCAAGAGAAACCTTCCCCCACCTCAGAGGGGTCCTTTGAACCGACGTTCTAAAGACCTCATTTGAACCAAATTCCCATGCCCCGAAAGCGAAGAAGTACCGAGGTTTTCAATTTTGGTTTGAAGTTTGGGTAACCACAAATATTTTCTTCTCTGATTTCCTAGCTAAGAAGTGGTAATATCTAGGATGGTTTTTAGCAGAGGAGGGAACATAACATCCAGTAAAAACCCTAACTTGAAGGTCTGAGTGGTGGACAGCCCTCTAAAGGACGATGGACCCAATCATAACCCTCCAGACATTAGGGGATAGTTGGGAGGGGGCAAGATTTATATGAGAAAGTATGGCTTTGATGGTTGGGTGAATAGGAAGACGGAAGCCCAACTTGAACATCTACTCATAGACACAGATCTCTCCATCTCGGCCATCAAAGGCCCTCTCACCCCTCAGAGGTTTCCTAAGGATGATGGAAGAATTTATGGAATAGAGGTGCCTAAAAGTAATAAGGTCGTACTCGTTGACGATACTCTCATACTCGATCGCCTCAGACGTATCAAGATCATTATCCCCATCGTCATCACCATCCTAGCAATATCGGCCCGGGCAGGTGTCGGAGTATCACCAGGAAACCTCTGAGAAAATTCGGCCCCAGTGATAGTCGACAGAGGAATGGCATCAATGGGAGGTGGAAGTGCCACACCTGGCCCTAAGATATCAACGTCAGAGGACCTATGTGAAGTGCTAGCACCTTAGTGAGACGAGGCACGGCTTGAAACCTCGGCTTCCTCAGGAACTTTACCCCGTCTAGGAGAATAATCCATAGCCTCTTGAAAAGATTCTACAGATTCTCTCACTTCAGAGGTTGACATGGGGTCTGAGGAAGATAACTCGGGCTCATACAACGGTGCAGGATCCTTAGGAACCTTTGCAGGCTCAGCAGGATCGACTGGCTCAGGGTATATAACCTTCAGGGGTGGAGGAAAGATGGGTCTGAGAGGAAAGGCCTCAGCCCTACAAGTTTTATCTTGGGATAGCTCTATTTTCCTAATTTTCTCGAAGGTCTTCTCACGAAGAGATGGGAACGCTTCTATGAGTTGGTATAAGGGTGTGAGCATAAGTGAGACGACACTACACTTAAAAGGAAGGGCTCAAATCACAAACAGGTACATAACTTAAAAGAACCTAAACTAAAGATCAAAAAGGGGAAGTTGAAACACTTAATCGAAGATCATCAAGAACATTCAAGGGCAGGTCATCGAAGATGGTGACCGAAAGGCCACCGGTAAACCTAAAAAGGGCTATTTATGGCTGAAACAACTTCGGAGCTGCCTGGAACAGTCCGAAAATGACCTAACCACTACGAGCCTAGCCTTACAAGCACCAACACTGGTGGAAACCCTCGCCGAAAAATGGAAAACTTCATCAAAAATTCAGAAACGAAAAATAACGACCAGAAATTGAAAAGATAGGTTGAATACAATACCTGGCTAGTCGCGAGTGAGGGAAGAAGAGGATCGGAAGCGAAGGAAACCTTCAATGGCAACCAACAATGGAGGTTTGAAGGAAATTATAGTTGCAGAGAGAGCTTAAGTGGGAGAAAAGTGGAAGAAAGAGAAAAGAAGGTTTTAAACCTTCTCAAATGGGGCCCACATTTAACACTCATCATTGCCCTAGGGAAACCTAAGGGGCGCAGTCAAAATCATCACACCTTGGGGAGCACTCTACTCACTTCGACGAGTGACATGTGTCAGGGAACCATTTCACCCCCTAAGGCACTAAAAGAAATTCAGCCTCGGCCTAGCATACCCCTCAATCACCTACTCATATAGGTGACTAAAGGCTAGGTTTTGCCTGAAGGAGGTTCAGTTTTTGGGACATATCATCTCTGACAGAGGGATATCCATGGATCTAGGGAAGGTGTCAGTGATGAGGGAGTGGGGACAGCCCACTACACCGACCGAGATACGCAGTTTCTTGGGCCTAGTCGGGTACTACAGTAGGTTCTCTCGAGGGTTTTTAAAGATATATAGCAGGTCCATTGACACACATGACTCGCAAAGGGGTGCCATTTATCATGAGTGATGCCTGCCAGTTGGCCTTTGATGAGTTGAAAGACAAGTTAACCTCAGCACCAGTGTTAGCATTACCCAGGTCGCGAGTGGAGTATCTAGTCTATACTGATGCGTCCTTATTAGGACTTGGGGGTGTACTTCAGCAGGATAATCAGGCTATAGCTTATGCCTCCCGTAAGCTTAAGCCTTGATAAGTTACTTTTTATGTGTGGTTGTTGTCTTCAAAAGTCACTCTCAAAATTTCCTTGAGTACCTACAAAACTTGTCTAAAAATAACTCGTATTGCGGTAAGTACGAGTATCAATCCAACTTCCAAGGTGAAACAATTAATGTGAGTACTTTACAATTTCAATTTTTTTATTAAAATCTTTGTTTTTTATTTTTATTTTTTTTAAAACAATTTCAAGGGAAAAATTAACTAATGCTAAAATTACGAAATGACTAAATAATGAAAAAGAATGTGCAACCGAGTGTCAAATATGTGAGAAAGTCCAGATATGTGATTACACTGCATTTTCAATTATTTTAATTTCTCAATTTATTAATTTGAAATATTTCGAGATAATATTAAATCGATAATCTAACTCTCGTTAAAATTATAAATTTAATAAAATCTTTTTTAGAAAATTAATTTAAAAATGTCACACGATGAAAGATTAGGACTCATACTATTTTCAGAAAATTTCCCGCTAGGATCAATTTAACGAAAACAATATCAATCCTCAAATTTCAACACCGAATTAATATTCAAATATCGAAAAAATCTATCTCTAGTTCGATTCCTAAATTCAAACATTAATTTGTTCAATTAATTTACTAACTCTCGTTACATAAATTAATTAATGACAGTTAAAAAATAATTTTCCTAGAATTATAGCATTAATGAAATTGATTAATTAAACTAACATCATTCGCAGTGCATCCCACCCCTTGAACGGGGTGTTTAGCCAAACATTCTCATGTGTGCATAAACAACAATAGATAATATAGAAAGAATGAAAAGGAAAGGGAAAGAAATTCAATACCCAAATTTTCCTTGTCGAACTTGTTCATGAAACTGCATCTCAATCTTCTCACAAATCCCGCATTTGATTACACCAAAAGAATAAAAACAAACCTACAAATTTATTCTAAACTAAACTATTTTTTTTTTTGTATTTTTCTGAATTTTTTTCATGATCCTAAACTGTACATAATATACACACTTTTTTTTCTCTCCATGCGACTCCCCTTTGTTGCTGTGTTGAGAGTTTTCTTTTTATAAATGAGAGTGCCCCTTCTTTTGTTGTCCACGATTTTTTTGAAGATTTGGTGGGATTTGTTTTATCCTGATATTGTGGGATTGGGTTTTCTTTTGGTTTGGGGTATTTGATTTGGTGTTGGCAGGAGAAAAAAAACGATTTGGGTGAATATGGAAAATAGGTTTCAAGGATATGGGTTGTTGGGGATAAGGCTAGATCGGGTTGGGGATAAGGCTGGATCGTAGCAGGTATGGGCCGCCAGGGGGTCGAAAATGGGAATTAGGTTAAAGCCGTTGGTCTCCGGGTTATGGTTTCGGGGGTGGTCGAACTGAACTCGGGTTTGGGCTTAGTGTCTTGGGTTAGATGTAAGGAGAAGGGTCTGAGATGGGTCAGCTCGCGGGTTGTGGCTGGAGCAGGCCGCTGGCCGCGGCAGGGAGGTGGCCGATTTTGGATTGCTGCTACTGGGTGGGCCAACTCGGGTCGGCATCGAATTACGGGTTTGTAGCAGGGGCTTCCCGAGTTCGGGTCTTGAAAGTTGGGTAAAGGGTATGGAAGGTTGATGTGGTGGTTGAAATGTGAGTTTGAGTTTTGTTAATGGTGGTGGGTTATGGAGTTTGGAGAGAGAATGGAAATGGGTGGAAGATGATGAATAGGGAATGGGGGTAAGGGTGAGTTTTGGTGTTTGAGGTATAGGAGAGTTAGGGTGGGGGTGAGGGTGAGGTATTAGTATAGGGTGTATGTGAGTATATGGTAGTGAGGTGTTAGTGGGTTTAGGGTGTGTGTTTAATTTGGACCCTAATAAAATAAAACTAACTAATAAAAATAAAACTACTAAAAATAAAAATCTAAAAATTAATTTCTTACTCTAAAAATAAAATAAAGACTCAATTAAAAAATAAAACTAAATAGAAATAAAAATCTATTAAACTAAAAACTAAAATCCTAAAAATGAAAAATCTAAAAAAAATGAAATCCCAAAAACTAATCCTAATAAAATAAAAACTAAAAACTAATCAAAATCAAATAAATTCTAAAAATCCTAAATAAATCTAAAATAAATCCTAAAAATAAAACGACTCAAAATAAAAATCTAAGAAAATCTAAAAAGGCACAAACTCAACACACACCGGGCTCGAGGAATGGTCTGGGCTCAGTGTAAGCTCGAGTTAGGGTTACGGGACTGGTTCAGGACATCAGAACTCTTTTGGGCAAGCTCAATGGGACTCTGAATTCACGGTCTCTTTTGATTTCTTCATTGACTTTTAGCCGCTTCTTTGTCGCAATTGATTGGATTTAGCATCATTTAACACTACAACTGCTGATTGACATGCAATATAGATAAATACGAATATAAGGTCAATTTTAATTAAAATGAGTGACTAAAATGCATCTATTTGGGGCATAAATTAGACACTTTTGGGTGCTTATCAAGCCTCGCGAGAGGAATTACCCCACACAGGACTTAGAGTTAGCAGCGATTGTGTTTGCACTTCGGATTTGGAGACATTACCTCCTGGGGGAGAAATTTCGCTTGTTTACGAACCACAAATCACTATAGTACCTCTTCACGCAGAAGGAGTTAAATATGCGTCAGCTTCGGTGGCTCGAGTTTGTGAAGGATTATCAATTTGATATCCAATAAAAACCCGGGGAAGGCTAACGTGGTAGCAGACGCGTTGAGATGTAGGCCTACAGGTGAGGTAGTCGAGGTGAGGAAGGCGAAATGGAAGGAGTTAGGACACCAGGATGCGGTGGCTCGATCATTCATGTCTGTGATGATAGTTATGCCCCAGATTATTACGAGAGTAGTACAGGCTCAGGCAACTGATCCTTTCTACCAGAGTCAGATAATGCAGCTTCTAGCAGAGGGGGCCGAGTCTTATACCGTAGGTTCAGATGGGGGTCTACGTTTTAATGGAAGGTTATTTGTTCCTGAGGGAGAAGACTTGTGACACGAGGTGATGACAGAGTTGCACGGTTCACGATTTGCGATACATCCCGGTGGGGATAAGATGTACCAGGATATGCAGAGACAGTACTGGTGGAGCGGGATGAAGAAGGATATTACCGGGTTTGTCTCAAAATGTGCCACTTGTCAACTAGTAAAGGTGGATCATCAGAGACCGGTGGGACTTCTACAACCATTAGAGGTTCCTATGTGGAAATGGGAAAGCATTTCCATGGACTTCATCACGGGATTACCTACATTGCAGAGGGGTCACGATTTAATATGGGTGATAGTGGATCGATTGACCAAGGTAGCCCACGTTCTACCAGTCTGGATGGATTACACCTCAAGACAGTACGCCTAGATATTCATAACAGAGATAGTGAAACTTCACGGAGTACCTCTAAACATTGTGTCTGACTAAGATAAAGTGTTTGTGTCTCAGTTTTGGGAATGTTTTCAGGAAGCGATGGGTACGGAGTTGCGACTGAGTACAACCTATCACCCGTAAATAGATGGACAGACTGAGTGGACAAATCAAATGTTAGAGGACATGTTGCATATGTGCATCATTGATTTTGGCGGAGGCTGGGAGCAGTACCTTTCGCTGGTGGAGTTTGCCTATAACAACTCCTACCAGTTTACTATCGGTATGGATCCATTCGAGGAACTATAAAGCAGACCTTATCGTTCCCCAGCATGTTGGTTGGAGGTTGGAGACAACAAATTACTTGGTCCGGAGGTGATCCAGGATACTTCTGCGAGGATAGAGTTGATACGGAGCTGAATTCGGGTGGCTCAGGATCGACAAAAGAGCTACGCCGACGCCAAGCGGTATATCTGGAGTTCAAGATAGGGACTAGGTGTTACTTCGGGTGTCTCCTATGAAGGGAGTTATGCATTTTAGGAAGAAGAGAAAGTGGCGCCTAGGTATGTAGGATCATTCCCTATTATCGACAGGATTGGGCCATTTGCTTACATACTTGGGTTACCGGAACACTTACATAGAGTCCATGACATGTTCCATATCTCTTCGCTGAGGAGATATCTTCGGGATGATTTGGCCCACACCCACATTGTGTTGGAGGAGATCGACTTACAGCCTGATAGCTACTACGAGGAGGGGCCGATTGTTATCCTAGACCGTAGCGAGAGGAAGTGGAGGTCCAAGATATTACCACAAGTCCGTGTTTAGTGGCAGCACCATAATGTTGAGGAATCGACCTGGGAGCGCGAGGATGACATGCGTGAACATTATCCAGAGTTATTCTTGCCAGGTATACTTTCATTTTCGAAAATCGGGATGAAATTCTATTATTAGGGGGGAAGTATGTAATACCCCGTATTTTTACGCATATTTATTTTATTATGAAATTATGAAAATTGGGATTAATTAATTTAAGAGAAAACTTAATTTATAATTAATCCGACTTAATGGTAATAATTACTAGCGTGATGAGAGTTAGTAGTTATCGAAAATAATTATGTTGAAATCATGTTGAGTAATAACTATGTTGAAAATTACAAAGTGAGTAACGTAATAGATAGTTTCAAAAATAATAATATGGTCGGGGACGAGATACACGTCATTTAAGATAATTATTTGGGACGTGCATATGAGTCGCGTCGCTATTATATATTTGAGGGTTCAAAAGGTAAATTATTTTTATATAACTCGAATGACTATTTTGAGTGCGCCAGCGTGTCCGGAAGGGTCGAAATAGTCAAAAAATACTACTCGGGTGTTATATTTGGAGTCCGGAGCATTTAGCTCAAAATGACACCCCGGAAGGGCATTTTAGTCTTTTGAGATTTTTAAGTAATTAAATGGACGAAAATTAGGATGAAAATAAGAGCTACGTGGGTTATAGGTGACTGTCATGTGACACCCCGCCTAATAAAATACCGGGTGATCAATCCTGTACCAAATTAAAATAGGAGTCTCATATGGTTCATTCTTAGCATCACTGTCGAAAACTAATTTAATTACTAATAACCTATTAGGTTGGTGTCCAAATTTTATTTAACTAATCTTTTTAATCAAACCAACAAAGTAAAACCATCACACAGTTTATATATATGACTGAAAATGAAATAAAATAACCGAACTCTTGGTTTAATAATAATACAACCCAATCAAATTTCGCAATGAAAGGAGGTAAAAGAATAAATAAATGCAGTTGGGTTATTAGCCCGGATATTTATACGGTAACTCATATCTAGATTACAAGGATAGAAGCGTCTACAGTAAACCTACATGCATCCACAGCTGCTGCTGCAGACGTCAGACTCGAAGGAATCGTCATCCAGGCGTCCTAGTGTCTGGACACCTATAAATATATATAGCAAAAGAGAGAAAAATTAGATAAACGGGTCAGAGCCCGAGTTGTGAAAATATTTTGCAAGTGCATAAATACTTTATTTCTAAAAAATATGTTTTATCTCATATTTAAATTGGTATCGCACTCCCATGAGGTACCCCTCACTTCTCTTCTAATAGTGCACACCTAACGTATCCCTATAGACAACCTAGTTAAGCTACCCTGCCTAACTAAACTCATTCCAACAAAACTCTAAAAATTCTAATTAACCCGAGTACTACGGGCTAAACTTCTCCCCAGTCTTAACACTGTGCCATGTTTGTGCGTGGGGTGTCTCGCGAAGCGAAATCCAAATAAGGAACCCCTCGATACACTACTACTTGGCAATGTCGATCGTTGAGATCCATTAGACCCTCAGTACATAATGTATATATATACATACTCATATAAATACATATACATAACATACTCATTTATTATACATATCACAATGTATGTCCGGATAAAATCTCCCGAAATGAGAATAAATCCTTATTCATTTATCTCTTTACTCTAGTTATATATATATATATATATATATATATATATATATATATATATATTCTTATTCTCATACACGGGTAATATACTATACATACAAGTATAATAACCATCCCAACGATCTATAACTCGAGGATGCGGTCTCTCAATGCTATCATCTACCAGGGAATCGCTCACATAACATCCTGGGTACCAACAGTTGGAATTTCACACCGCCTTGGTAAAAACCAAATCACAACGTATGGGAAGCGTTCATAGTTCCTCCCCGAAAATTAGGCGAAACTTAGCCACCACGTCTCACCGCTAATAAAAATCACACAATATAAAATGAACGTTATGACCTGGGGACTATACGCTCCCTGCTGCTCAAGCCAGGAGCCTCACCCACATCGCGCAACTCCCCATGATAGCATAGAGGGGGTATGCTTCACATAAATATATATTATTCACACACAAGTATAAATATATATATATATATATATACATATTCTACATCACTTAAAAATACTAAACTCAAAAGTATTCTCTCACTTGATATATAACTTGCACCATAATCACATTTAAGGATTTATATAAATTCTCCAACTATACCAATTCATACTAAGTAAATAAGTATATTCCCAACTTATTTGAGTCTCATAGGTATCACATTACCTATACTAACAGTCGTCAATAGACGTATCGGATAACCACTCAATCATCCTAAGCCTATATCCCAAATTCATCCTAGTCGCCTCGTAGGATTTACTCAACCATAATCGATATAATTGTGTTTTCTAGGCGCTCAATTATATATGCCTAAATGCCCACCAAAACTATCCCAATAAATATTCATCCCTAAACACCCTTAAATTAGATAATTAGTGGATTCCATTTTCCACGAACCCAAGGTCTACATTTCGCTCAAATAATAATTTAGAGGTCTCCACTCTATTTTTCGGTACCCCAAATATCTAATTCCTCAATTTATTCATTTTTCTCGAAAATATACTTTTAGTGCCATATGATTATAGCACCCTCCTAACCCCCGTAAATTCTCTCAATGGCTAGACATTAATTCCTTAAATGACTCTTTATTTCCTCAATTAAACATGCTAGAATAATTATATATGGAATTTATCCCATTTAAACAACACTAGCCAAAATTATCAAAAATCCTGAAGGGTCGATCGATAGACCCTTGTCCATCGATCATTCCGAACAACTTCTTCTCTGAGAAGCTGTTTCGGCCATTAGAGCTTCTCCCAAGATTTTATCTCCTACCCTAACATCCTCCCACCTCAATCAATGACATATACACACATAGAAAGGGTTTTAAACATCCTAAAACCCATAATCAACAATAGATTTCACTAAATTCCTAAGTTTCCCAAATTGTATATTATCCGAGGTTTATCCGTTAAACTTCCGAAAAACCCAATTTAATTCACAAAAACCCATCCCGAAAATCTTTATAGTTATTCACTACCAACTATAATATGAGATTTATTCTTTAAATAAATAAGCAAGTAAACACTTGCCTCGTGGATAAACTCTAACGACCTCAAGTCGAATCCCGCGGAGTTGGATCGGAATCTCCCTTTTCTTCCTTTTTCTCCCTTCCTTTCTTCTCTTTTTCCTTTCTCTCATTTTTCTTTCCTTTATCCCACTCTCTCGTGTCTTTTATAGGAGAGAAAAGGGTTTATCCCTTATTAAACCCAAAAATGACTTGTTTACTCAATAGCGAGTCCCTATTTTCCAAAAATTCTCGGAATCCAAACACAACTCCCGAATACTCTATTCTGGCTATCTCGGCCATTCCAAAACCAATTGCACACTTGAAATATCCATCTGAGGTACTTGACCTCAATCCACTAATTAAATCCAACACATCTCAATATGGGTTTTCCAATTAAAATATTATTCTTTGTCACTTTACCCAACTACGACATGTAATTAAAATGGTCCAACTCATTTACTTAATCCTGAAAGTAAGTGCAACACCCATTGGAAATCATGTAACCCTCATAAACTCAAAAAATTATTTCTCAAAGAAATACCTTAAATCTCCAAATTATACTCATTTATGAAATTTAAATTATCCATAAAAGTACGAGGTATTACATACTCCCCCCTACAACGGAATTTCCCCCGTGAAATTCAGATATGAACGATACTACTAACCTAGGATCGCTAATCATACCTCAACCATACACTCGTTCGGTACCCACCTATCTCAAGGTTCATACTATAACGCACTAGCTTAACTAAATCCCTATGTGCTACAACACTACCTCGTCGTAAGGTGACTCTAATAACGTCACATCGCACTCATCGTTTCTAGTACCACATATAGAGAAAATGAGCCTATAGTCACCACTCTAACGTCTAAATCTCACCGGAGAACCAAGATTCTAAGCGTACGCTCATCTACATCAGGATGTCTAATTTCCCTCAAAAAGGAAATTACTCTGACGCTTGACTACTCCCGTCAGTCTCGTCGCTTATCTTGGGCGTGCTACCTTTTGTAGCACCTATATAATTGGATCATTGTGTAACTCCTACGACATTCCGTCCGACACTTTCAAATTCCACTTATACTACTTTACAACATAATTTTCAACTTTATATACTACGCCCCTTCTATTTCAGGCGGTATATAAAACCAACTTACCAGGGTACCCATACACCTTTTAACCCGTGCTTCTCTGCACAACTATTGTAAACGTCCAACACGTACACTCTCTCTAAACAATAGGCCTTATTTCCTCGGCGTAATACTCACACGTGGGTTTTCCTAACCCATAAAATTCAATTCTTCCTATACTTGGGAATCCGATCCTTCTCAAGGTTAACCAACCAATCTTCTTGTGGTTAACTCCCAACAATCTTACTATATCGACGCCATTAGCTCTACTGGCCTTACTTCCCAATAATTCTAAGATCAAAGCGTTTCCTACATACGTAAAATAGTACTATTCTAACTATATCCCTAGTGCCCAAGACCCTTCTCAACTTCTGACATTTACTCGGTTTCATGCGTGGGATGTCTCACAAAGTGAAATCCAAACAAAGAACCATCCCGTTACACTACTCCCTTGCGTCGTCGGTCATCGAGATATAATGGTCTAAGGAACACCATCGGGTCATTCTAAATCATACCTCGCTAACCTACTAATGCTCTTCTACCACTATGTCCTTCCATCTTAGCGAAATGGAAAGTCTAATTATTTGGCCCGTCCAGCCTTACATTGGTGTAGGTTAAAAAGGTTAAAAAGGTTATTAGAAATTACATTGGTGTAGGTTAAAAAGGTTAATAGAAATTAAAATACTTTCGACAATGATGCTGAGAATGAAACCACACACTACACCAAAAAGGCCAAATTGGCACCCTTCAGTCGGCCAGCCTTGTCACGGTCATTGACTGTGATAAAAAAAATACGTGTTTTTTATGACGATCAATGACCATGATAAGGCCATGACAAAGTCTTGTCACGGTTAATGACCATGAAAATCTTATAAAGTTGTCACGGTCAAAGACCGTGACATGTCCGTGATAACTTTTTCAGCAAAAACCCTTCCCTCTTCTTACAATTCTCTCTCTCTTTCTCTTCCCTTTATATATATGTGTGTGTATATGTGCGTATGTGTGTATATATGTGTGTGTGTGTGTGTGGTGGGGGAGAGGGGGCAGGGAAGGGGTGGGGTGGGGAAGGGGTGGGGCGGGTGGTGTATATGTGTGTGTGTGTATATGTGCATGTGTGTGTGGTGGGGGGAGGGGGCAGGGTTGGGCGGTGGGGGTGGGGGGTGGAGCAGGGGGAAGCCTGTGTGTGTGCCCAATGGTGGGGGGTGGGGAAGGGGGTTTGTTGTAGAGGGAATGGGGGTTGTGTGTGTGTGTGTGTGTGGTGGGGCAGGGGTAATGAGGGTGGTGTGTGCGTGTGTTTGTGTGTGGTGGGGCCTTTAGATTCCTCTTATTTAGTTTTAGCTTAGTAAATTAATAATTATTACCCATTTCATATGCAAGTAGGATTGCCCCTCATTAAGAGATAATTATTGTGATTCTAAGTAAATTTAATTGTATAGCTTTAATAAAATCAATTGTATACTTTAATTGTAAGTTTAAATGTATAGCTTTAATTGGGTAGATGAATTAGAATGAATTAAATCAATTTTGTCCATTTAATGATGATATACTTATAAGACATGATGAAATGAATTAATTGAGTAGATGAATTAGAAGGAGTACGGGATACACATTTGTTGGTTTGTTGTTGCTCTTACCGTTGGATTATAGTGGATCGATGTTGGGTTGGTTAATTTTAGAAGTGGTGGGACCACTGGATTATTGTCTATATGGGGTGCGATTTTTCAACTTTTTTCTAAAATTACTTTGTATCACGAACAATATATATATATATATATATAGTATGATAATTAAATGCAACATACTCGAAATTACATATAGTGCGCATAGATACTAGCCTTCTAGTTCTTATGTATACGCATTCAATAGCCCTTAGACCAGTTCGAAAGTCATTACCCCTGTAATGAGATCTCTCGAATTGTCCTGTTTGGACAGTTTGGGACAGCATAATTTTTTATAATATTCTTAGTGACTTAAAGTTGTTACTTTTGGAGGAAGTTCTGCAGTCATATCCTAGTGTTCTCTGGGTACATACTAGATTGACAAGTGTGAGTGTCATTTCAATTGATCAATTGAAATAACACTCACACTTGCCAATCTACGTCGTGTACTTGGAGAACAATGGGAATATGCTGCCGAATTTTTCTCAAATCGTAATAATGTGCATGAGCTATTAAGTATATTACAGAAATATGCGGTCTTGAATGGAATAGGACCACTCACCCTTTAAAGGAGATGGAGTAAATAAGAATTTCTATTATAAATTAAATTTGAATTTGAAATTTAAAAATCGAATATAAATAAGACATAATTAAATGAAACATACTATAAATCTAAGTTTTGTTTATACTAATCCAAGAACATACGCTTCTTACCTTTAGTAGGTGATTAGCTGTGGTAGCTGTGATAGGATATCCTAAATAAGACAAATAGAATGGGGGATGTGTTTCGTAGAGATGCTAATGAATTTGTGAAATACGTAAAGAGATGTCATAATGATGAAGAGTTTCTGTGTCTGTGTGTGTGTGTGCGTGCGTGTGTGTGGGCAGTAGGGGTGGGGGTAGAGATGTTTCGAATTTTTAGTAATTGTACATATTTGCAGTTAGATGCCGTTGTTTTGGAATTTAGAATTGAGGTGTTAAACAGTAATAATTCATTTGGATTTATAGTAATTGTACATATTTGCATGTCTTCTTCTAATTCATTTGGATTTGTACTAATAACAACATTTTTTAACATAAAATGTTTCCTTCAGGTATTAAGGCAAGGATGATGATGCTTATTATGATGATGTCGTCTGGGCTCGGTGGTAGTGGAGGCGACGAGGACTCCTCGGCCCCTAGGCTCCCCAAATATGGAAAATTAGGGATGGCCATCGAGAACAAGATGGAGATATTAGCGAGATCCCTCGAGCTGGTAAAGATGACCATCGACCCGGGGTACACTAGTTGGAGGGAGGTGCCAAATGAGCTCAAGTTGGCTACTTGGGCGGCACTACAGGTAATGTATTTATATTTATATTTATATGAATATTTCAATTTCAATTTCAATTTATATTAATGATTATATTTATATTTAATCGCAACTAACATTGTATATGTTGGACAGGAATAATTCAGCTTGGCCCCAGAACTATGCGATTTCGTCTTGGAGCAGTTGAGGGAGAAACACAAGACGTGGAAGAAAAATTTACGGAGGCGGTACTTTGGGAAGACCCAAGACTCCATTATCCGAATGTGTGACTCTGTCCCTCCGAAGGAGCCAATCTCATTGGCACAATGGTAAAAGTTCATTGACAATGAGATCGGGGAGTGATTAGGCATAAATTCTTCATATTTATCCCCTTAATTTCGGTATTTTTATGATCCCGTGCGGTGTAAATAGATTGGATTTGTCTCATATTTATGATACTAACCCTTTTTGGCAATTATTTCATATTTTGTGTATCTTCTATGTGTTTTACAGTTATTTCATGCAAGTTAGTGCCAAAGAGAACTCAAAATAGTGAAAGAAACCAAGAATCGGGGAGTTGAAGGGCATTCTCGTAATTTTGCAGCCTTAGTCCGGAAGTGGGGCCAACTAGAAAGTTGAAGATCTTTAAATTACAAGAACACTGGAAAAAACGGCACCTCAATCCGAGTTACGGTGAAGAAGTTATGCCCATTTGAAGTTGAGAAGAAATTCAAAGAAAAAAGCTGTTAGACCCAAACCGAACCGAAGCTGAGGAAAAAACCGATCCGCCCATTTGTCACGCGCCAGATCCGTTACTAAATTAGTCACGCTCCAGATCCATTACAGAATTAGCCACGCTTTCTAAGTGTGACAAAATGGCAGATACGAGATTTTTATTTTGTGCTTATCTTTTAGCCAAAAGAGTTTTATGTTTTGGGGACTCTTCTAAACGACCCTTAGCCTATATATTTAGTCATTAGGACTCTTTTTATGAAGATTTCATTCATGTAAAAGCTCCATAACAAGTAGGAACATCAAGGAACATCAAGGGATTATATTGCTTCAAGATTTCATTGTTTCGGGTTTGTTTTTCACGTTTTAATTCAAGATTCTTGTTATTGTTCTTGCATGCGTATTTTCCGTAGTTGATTCAATTCATTGTTGCGTTCATAATATATATTTACATGTTTAAATCTAGTTTCATCATGAATTCATACACATGCAACGTTATTATTTCATGCATTAGTCCATTTAACATGTCCGGCTAGGTTTTAAAGGTTGGGATGCATGAACCCAACCTGATGTGTTAGTGCATGTGTATAACGTCAATCCGATGAATTTAATGATTAATTTTGATCGTATCGCGTAATTTCATAATAATTGTGGATCTTTATATCTCGTTTGCCCCGGGGTACTCGTGATGATTTAGAGTACAATTTGAGTGTAATTACCGCGATACCGATTTAATCATCCTCAGATTAGGTATGACGCGGGCTTGAACCTCGTATACATAATGCTTGGGAGTACTAAATTTCGGGTTTGAATTAATCGGATAAATTTATGATTGACGTTGTCACTACACTACACTAGGGTTGGGGGATTGTATTCCCATCCTGTTTTCTCATCATTTAGGTCCAAAAAACTTTTGATTCAACTCTTCATTCCTCATTTAGATAATTTAGTAGTTGCATATTTCATCATAATTTCATAATTGCATTTAGTTTAATCAATCCCAAAAACCAAAAATCAATCTTTTCATTCCTTCTTAGAGTCATCGTTAGGATTCTTCCGTCTTATCCCGTCGTCACAACTTTGTTGTCCTTTTTCCCTGAGGATCGATACCCGACTTGTCGAATTATTACTTGAACGACAGGCTTGCACTTGAGCCTAGAGAGTACACACTTTAGAGACACATTCTGAGTCGTGTCAGGGAGCGACAATTGGCATCTCACCAATTGTGGAGGGAAAATCGGGCGAAAAAGACGAACGTGCGCTACTCCGGTAGGACGTCTTACGCCGAGGTGGAGCATAGGATGACGGTAAGATTTTATTTTTCTATAATTACAAAAAAATGTTATTCTACATTATTTTACTTTACGGGGTCGATACTAATTTTGCATTATTTTATTTTAGGGGACGGGGAGTGGCCCTGGGGGTGGGCCACACAGGGTCGATTCTTATGTGGCTATTCCAACGAAAAAGGGGAAGGATAAGGAGGCGTCCCCGATTATCGCATCCACGATTGTAAATAATCCAACAGTTTACTTTTTGTTAATTATGTTATAATTTTTTATTTACTTATTTAACTAATCATGTGCTTTTTATCGTTTCAGGAAAAGCTTAAGGAAATGCATGAGTCGCAGTCAGATGTCGACAAGGCATCTTTGTCTACGGATGCCCTCAGTCAAGTGCTTGGCTTTGATCACGAGGGGAGGACAAAGTGGGTGAGCTCGCGGGTGGCCAAATCTAGGATCATCGGCTTGGAGACGAGCAATATCGGGTTGGCTCGAACGATGGACTCGCATGACGCGAAGTTGTCCCGTTTGGAGGCGACGGTCCAAGATATGTTCTCATTTCTTGAAGCGTTCGTTGGGCGAAAAGCGTAAGGGGAAAGGGAAGGAGAAGGTGGTGGTGGAGGAGGACGAGTATGTGGACCTCGCTGCTTCATCGCCGACACATGCAGACTCTAATGATCCAGTCCCCTATTTGGCTCCCATCGACCGACCGATGACGACACTTGGTTGGCCGAGAGTATTTATACATGACATATTTGATGTCCAGCGGATACGGCGAGGGTTGAGGGACTCGAATACCGTCCAAGGTATTCCAGTTCATGGACGTTTGCTTAAAGACATCGAGGCCAAGGTGCTCGTCATGCATGTGATACCCGGGAAGGAGAACTCCCCATTGTGGTTGCGCGAACAATGCGTCATGATGAATATTCAAGGGTGTATTAATTCGTATATTGTGTGGTCTACTCACCTCCTCAGACCTACCCCAGACATGTAGTGACATTATTTGAATTGAATTGTTTTAAGTTATTATATTTGAATTATATTTGGATTATATCGTGATGCATATTGTTTTGAATGTATTTTTGCATTATCTCTATGATGCATATTGTGTTGAATGTATATTTTCATTATATCTATTTTATTTGGATATATGATGTTTGAATAGGTACAACGGTTCTATGACAGGTACAAATATACTGCTAGGCAGTGGCAGTGTCCATACTGCCCATCAATTTTTTTTTCAATTCTGCCCAGAATTGTCACGGTCATTAACCGTGATAGTTTTTAAAAAATAGTCAGTGATTAGTCACGGTTAATAACCGTGACTAATCTTGTCCCGATCATTGACTGTGATAAGTCCAATGAACTTATCACGGTCAATGATCGTGACAAGTCCAATGAACTTATCATGGTCAATGACTATGATAAGTCCGTGATAATAAACGTTGTCACCTCAGACTTGTCACGATCATTGACCTTGACAAGTTGGACTTATCACGGTCAATGACCGTGATAAGTTGGCAGATTTGGTGTAGTGACATGAGACTACTGATTTAATTTGATAGAGGACTGATCACACGGTATTTTATTAGGCGAGGTGTCACAACAGCCAATGTAGATCATATGAGACATGTGCAAACGACGGGAGTGGATGCAAAAAAGGGATGAACTAGCATAAGCAATGTTTCTTCAGTACAGAATAAGGCAGCCTCGAGAATAAATTTCCCAATTGGCTTACTTTTCTAGTTATACATTTAGTTTTAGCGTACTTAATTAATGAGTATGGCTTTAGATTACTTGATTAATTTGTATATTTTTTAGCTTACTTGATTAATGTGTATGTTTTTAGCGTACTTGATTAATGTGTATGGTTTTAGCTTACATGATTAATATGCATATTTTTAACATACTTGATTAATGTGTATGGTTTTAACTTACTTTTTTAATGTGTATGGTTTATTTATTTTAAATTTGATTGTTGTAAAGGAATGGATTTTGATTCTTAAGTTAGAGAAGGGACTAAAAATGGGAAAGGTTATTTCTCATGGACCTCGAAGATGGATAAAACATTATGTTCTTGCTTTGTTGATCATATTAATCAAGGGAACAAGTTGGATGGAAATTTTGCATGGAAATCGACAGCATGGACTAGTGCCATAAATAACATGATGGATGAACATCACATTTCCGTGACAAAGCAAAATGTCCAATCACGCCTCAAGACTTGGGGGAAGCATTATGATGTTATAAGTCAAATGTTATCAACTACGGGGTTCTCTTGGAACTATGATAAGGGTAGAGTTGATGTCGAAGAAATAGCGTGGAATGAATATTTTCTAGTAAGTTTATTTTGACATACTCATTACTTTTGTGGTATATGTTATGGTTCTTTTAATGAATTTTTATTTAATATTAATATTTAAAATTGAATTTACTTTCAGCCTCTTCCTAAAGCTGTCTCATATCGAAGGAGGATTACAATTGATAATTGGGATAGTTTATGTGCTATTTTTTCTCAAGATCGTGTTAATGGAGATGGTGCTCGAACGACATTAGAAGATGAGATGGAAATGACAAATAATGAAGAGTCCAACAATTTAGACGATACATTGGAAATTGATGAGAGGACCCTTGAAGACGACGCCACACATACATCTCGAGTCCGAAATGAACAAGGGAAGACCAATTCATTATCTTCATCTACTTCTCCACAAAGAAGAGAAAGCATTTCGGTTCTGAAGCACTTTCGAATGTCTTGGGGCGTATGGTGGAGTCACTTGATTATTTCTTAAATTTTGAACCTTTCAAGTCAACAACTCAAATGGTATTAGATGAGGTTTCGAAGGTTCAAGATTTGGAAGAAATACAAGTCTTGAAAGAAGTTGATCTTTTGATGAATGACCAAAGGAAATTTAATACTTTTTCTGGTCTTCCAAATGAGCTGAAGAGGTGATGGATTTTGATGCATCTTGGCACGTGATTATTATAACAATTTATTATTCTAATATGTATTGACTTGTTATGTTATTAAGTGGACTTTTTTTTTATTATGGTAATGTTGCTTAGAAATTGGTTCTAGTTTTACTAACTCTTAAATTTAGATGAACTTTTATCTACCTTATTTTAATGCCACTTCAATTATTAATTCTTGTTAAAGTGTGATGTGATCTTATTCTATTTTTTTATGTTAGAATATTTTTTTAAAGTATAATTTTTTAATAGTTCACAAACTACTAAAATTCTAAAAGAATTTTGTAATTGATCCAAACAAGGGATTTAGAAGTCTACTAGAATTACAAAATAAATCTACACTTGAACCAAACAATTGAAATGGAATTGGAATTCCTTATATTTAAATTTCATATAATTAGAAGTCCAATTCAATTCCAATTTCGCGCATCCCAACGGGCCTTTAGGGTTCGTTTGGCAACCCAATTCCAAGCCTTGGAAATGGAATCGAAAGACCAATTTTAATTCCACATAATTGATATTGGTCTTCCAATTCTAATTCCAAGCCTTTAAATTGGGTTGTCAAACGGGCCCTTAATGTTTTTTATTTCCCTCACCCCTCAAAATTTAAGCCCTTAAACCGCGTGGAGTATTGAAACTGCACGAGTGCATAACCTTTTTCATATCTTATAGTTGTGTATGAAATGGACACAATCACGCTACGATATCTTTCAGAAGGTAACATAATTATATCCATAAAACTAAAACTTTCAAAAACTTATTATTCATCTAGGTGAACTGTGCCCAGTGAGTTCTCTCTGCATATCTTTGTAGACTCAAGTGGGTTTTCTCCAAACATTTGATTGAATACAGGGAATTATCGTAATATTTAAAAAAAGAAGATTTTTGTGACTATACTTTTTTTCTACCCACTTCACTTTTAATAAACCTGAAGTATTGAATGACTTCCTATATATACCCACTCCACCTTGTGTCTAGGTTTAAAAGAAAAGAAAAATATTATTTAGACCCACTACAATAAACACAATGACTTTATTTATTTATTTTTCTTTTCTTTTTCTTTTTCTTTTTCTTTTATTTTCTTTTTAATGTTTTTAATCGTAGACATTAGCAAACAGATTCACTTCTTATTATTGCCTTTCTTCAATTCCTTATGTTTTTATTATTTCTTTATTCTTTCTTTGTTGTTCGTTTCTTTTGTTATTTAATTCTTTATTTTATATGCCTCTCCTTATTCAATACCCATACAATACTTGAAAAAATGGTTTAAAATGAAAAACGAAAAAATAAGGGAGTAAGAGAGATTGGTTCGTGATTTTCTATCATAAAGAAAATATACTTACTTTTATATGCAAGTGACATAATCGAAAATGTAAAAATATTTATAGAACTAACATTGTGCTAAATAGTAATGGAACTTTCATACAAAATTATATCATTAAAAGCACTATTTTTTCAAAGGGCCATACAAGCCTTTAGTGGGCTTAATGTCATTGTAAGTGGCTGTAACACCTCGTCTAATTAAATACCAGATATCTACTCCTTTATTAAATTAATACAGACTATCAAGTTGGTTCAGTCTGCATCACTGTCGAAAATATTTAATCAATTACTAGCCACCTAATGTTTAAAATAGAGAGATGCCAAATTTTATTAAATAAGTTAACAATTAACCAAGAATTAAATCATCAACCATCAATTTCATAAACAATCTCATATGAATAACCAACGTAAAGAAAAAAACTGAGTCTGGAGTATACACTCCAATAATAATGCCAGAGTAAAATAAAATCCCGATACAAGAGTTTGAATAAATAAACCAACATCTGAAATAAAACTGAAAGTTTGAGAATGCTATCTCTAAATGGAAATGGGCGACATGTCCTACCAGATGAGTAACCCTGAGTAGGATCAAGTAAAGAATGTGAAGGCGTCTAATACCGAGATCCTGTAACTTCCATCGCAGCCACAGCACACCAATGTAACGGAACTCCTATACTTGGCGTCCCTGTGGCTGGGCACCTAAAAATATTTTTACACAACAAAATAGATTTTGAGGAAAACGGGTCAGAGCCCGAGGTGAAAACAGTTTAAAAACATAGCAAGTGTTTAAATTATAATTAAACAACACATATTATAAACATGTTAGTTGCGTACTCTCACATGAGCTTCTCACCTCTCAACTAATGTGCATACCTAACGTATACCCATAACCCATCCTAGTTATGCCACTATCTAACTAGTTCGTACTAACCCCTACTATCACATTCTAATATAAGGTGTCTACTCGTGTTACACAAACAAGTTATATTTATAACTCACATGCACATTCATTAAATTACTTATCGCAAGTGTTATTTAAATTCTCATATTCGTAGCCCATTCAAATATCTTAGTTATTCACATCTACTAAGCAATGGTGAACCAGTCACAAGTATATATATATAAATCACTCTCAATATATATATATACATATTTGGCACCCAAAGGCTAAGATGCGGTGCACGCATACTCTTCTATTAAATCCATGTATATCACGTACGTAGGGATCACTTGTTCCGAATAACTCAGGAACCGTCTCAATACAAATCACACATATTGGAGGCGAACATAGTTCACATACCCATGGGTCACAAACATACCTACGCTCCCATGGTCAGCTGACTTATCAACTCACAAATAAGTCATTCACAGTGTTATGTCCTTAAGGTACCAGTCTAAATCCCCCCGAAGGCACACAAAGATAAGACGGTCCTTTCTCGAAAATTAACCTCCCGTGATAGCAAGTATGGTAGGTATATCATACACATAATCATCCATATACTAAGTATTCACACAACTTAGGTAATCATTATTTTAGCATAGGTATATTCCAGTCCCATATCGTATGTCTCACACATATAATGATATCGTCTCATTTATTATAAACAATATATTTTTAACGCGATAATTCTCGACGTATAGCTCCGAGTACATATCCTATCCCAAAAAGGGTTACTAAATTCCCCGCTAGTATCTAAGGTTTTCTCAGTATTTAAAGTTTCCCACTTTTAGTCTTTAACCTCAAATTATAATTGGATCAAAAGATATTCAATTTCTCACAACTTACAATTGTACCTCACTAATCGGATATTCGTAAGTCTACCACTTAACCTCAATTAAATCTAATAATTTTTCTGGCTTCAAATACCGTCCTACTGGTCTTCTCTAAGTACCAATGTGCTCAATAAATCATCACTAAAGAGTTATAAAGGTTGGAAGTTATTCAATTATTTAAAGAAAAAATACTTCACTTTTTCTAGAGGGGTCGATCGATCGAATAAATGGATCGATCGATCGACATTCTTGGATCGATCGATCGATCAAGTAGTTATCTTCCTAGAATTTCTTTGACAGTTACGGGTTCTTCCAATTTTACACCTCAAATCCTCCATTACAACGTCCCAAACTCCTAAGAAAGTTCACTAATCATCCTATTAACATATTAGCATAATCTTTAACGTATTAGAATCATTAAATCATCATGGATCATCATTTTCTTGGATCAAAACACCCATTTTTCATAAAAACCCTATTTCTTCTATCTCCTTCAAGATCTTTATAAAACTCAACATAAATTCACAATTCCCTACGCATAGATCATGGTTTCTTAACTAGTATATGCCCAGAAGTTTATCTACATGAAGCCTACCCATATTCAATGTTTAATTCTCCAGTTTCACAATTAAGTCACTTATTTACGATAAATCATCAAATCTAAACTATCATATAAAATATATGCTTTGAATCTTTGCAAGATAAATCACTTGCCTCTGATTAGAAGTTCTGATTTATTGATGACTGTATTGGTTGGTTCTCCCTCTCTTTCCGGTCACAACTCCGGCGATGGTGGGGGTGTGTGGTGGTTGTTTTGCCTTGGAAGCCCTTGGAGTTCTCCTGAATCTTTCTTTCTTCTCACGTTACTCTCTCTTGTGTTTAAAAAATAATAGCCCTAATAACTGTAAGTGTTGGTTGTTAAATAAAACCTAAATTTCGTAGATCACTATTTCCCAAAAAATAGGAATGACTAAAATACCCTCCCGGATTGTCGGTTAGGCCTAAAAAGGCTCCGGGACCCAAACTAAACCCCGGCTAGTGTTTTCTGACTATCTCGATCCTTTCGGACACATTGGTGCACTCAAAATTATCATACGGATGACATAAAAATAAAATACTTTAAATTCATTAAATTGGGTCCTGACACGACTGACACGCGCGTCCCAACTTAACTACCTAAACTGCCGTATTTTTAACTCACGACAATTTTAATAAATTCAATAATCACATATTACCATAATCATTCAGTAAAATTCAACATTATCATCATATTTAAATACTAACTCTCGTCTCGCTAGTTATTTAAATCTGAATTATTTTCCAATTAATTATCCCAAATTAATTTAATTAATTCCATAATTAAAAGCAATTTCATTTAATTAATCTCATAATTAAAAGCCATAAAAATACAGGGTATTACAGTGGCTTTCTTTGAGAAGCATACCAGACACGCTTAACTTTATACAAGCTCTAATCTGTAATGGTTGGAACTGGGCTTACATTCTCAATGAAATTGGGTCTAATATGTTTCCCTCCCCCTCCCCCCCCCCCCCCCCCCAATTTGGTGAATGAAGCTTGCGGTTGGAGTGCACTAAATAACGAATTAACTGTTTAGCAATCAAATCATCCTAAATATTATGTTGAAAAAATAGTTACCATCCTTGGTTTCCTCTAAAATAAAAAAAAGGTTATCATTTTCAAATATATATATATATTAAGTTGAAATAAAAATAATGCAATATTTTTGTAGTTCCCATACTTTTACACTATAGTCCCTATTATGTAAGTTAATCATGTGGAATATGTTTGTATATATGTTTCGTTAATAATATAAGTTATATGCATGCACTATGTAAGGACACAAGTCTCCGATTGAGTCTTCATGTAGTGTTGGCTCAATTCCGAACAAAAACGTTTGAGTCATAGGATAGTGCTCTTGTGTATCCTTCAAGCCTATAACATGTTGAAGTTGAAGACGTTGCGGCGTACTTATCAAGAGAACATCATTGTCGGTTTATATATGCCTCATTTTACGTCATCAACTTAGTTCCAATCTCTCATAAGGTATGAATGCATTACACATACATATAGGAGCTTGGAACATTTTATATTGGGTGTAATTTTATTTTAAAATGAAGTTTTGTTTTCAGAAGACTAATTTTAGAACTTTTAATAAAGTTTTGGGCTTAAAATTGAATTATGAACTTTTTGGCATTTCGTTCGATATTGTCGTTCGAACGAGTTTTTCGTTCAAACGAGAATGTCGTTCGAACGAGTTTGCCAACAACTTTTCCCAATTGGCCTCTGGAACCTCGTTAGAAGGGTCTTTCGGACGAGACTTCATTCGAACGAAATCTCGTTCGAACGAGATTTCTGGCTGAAAAACTTTTTGGCAGTTTTTTATAGTTTTTCTCCACTATCCCACTCTTTTGCTCCCACTAATTTTTTCAGAATTATTAAGTACGGGAACCAACCTTTTCATGATAACTTTTTCATTTTCTACAATCTCTAGAGAGAGTTTTTGAGAGCATAATTCCTCTATGAAAAAGTTCATGTTTTGAGTGCTTGTCTTTCAAGAAAATTATTCAAAAACACTTTTGTTTACACCCATACTAGTTTATTCCAAGTACCACACACACACACACACACACACACACATATATATATATATATATATATATTTGCTTGGAGTGTTGGGCACCGGGTTTTTCTCTACACCTCAAAGAAGAGAAGTTTGGTTTTACTTCTACATCCCTAAAAGAAGAAACTTTTATTTTGCTGCGTCATTCTCACATGGTGAAAGGCACCATGTGTGGTTGATGGTAGCTTGGTTTCGATTGGTGGACTCCAAGGTTCCGGTGGACTCCGGGATTATTCGCAAGGTGGAGGTTGAAGTTTTAAGGAGCGTGTCAAGGCTTGAAGGGAGTCGAGTCAGTTGAGTAAGTCCTCTTGTCGAGTCTTTATAAAATTCATACCATATGTTGATGTAAAAAACTAGATTTGATCTAATTATTTTAATCACAGATAAAAAAAATGAATAATTAAATAAGACAATAGATTTTTAAAGTGGTTCAGCCTTATGAGAATGGCCTGCGTCCACTGTTTTTGTATTGTTGACTGTTTGCCTGGAATTCTCGATAATAAGTTTACCAAGAAATGCTAAGTCCCCTTCTAATGAAGAGGTTACAATGTATTTATAGCCTTGAGGCTGTAGATGTGAAAGGACAATGCGCTGTTATCTAGTAGACATATACATATGTACGATAATAATGAGCATTTAATGCGCAGTCGTCTTTTTTATTCTCTTGATTTGGATGCTCTGCACACTAAGTAGCTCGGACCGCTTAAGTTTCTCGGTACGCTTGAGTTGTTTGAAGCTCTGAGTTGCTCGGGGTGCTTAGGCTGGCCGGTATGCTTGAGCTGCTCAAAGTGTATGAGTTGCTCGTTGAAAGTATTCGTATTTATAATATGGTTGACACGTAACTTTAAGTCAGTGGTCCACGTCGGCAGACTAAATTTGGTATCAACAAAAGCCCCCAATGTTTTACAGTTGAGGTTGAAGGAGAGTGTGGAACATTTTGTTTGAAAACTGCTTGGATTACGAGTCTTCATGGATTTTAGGAAAATTTTATAATTCCTTTTTGAGCGCATAATATCAGACTTCATAAATATTTTGAATTTTCACGATCACTTTGATATTTGTGCCCTTTTCTTCTTTTAGCCGTCGGAAATGCAAATGTCTTTCCTTGTAATCATTATTTTTCTCTATTCCCGAGGTAAAGTATTTAAGTGTGACAGAAATCCTATCGTTTTTCTCTTTTCAAATCTGTATCTCTGAACTCTTCATCTTCTCTCTATCTTGTGCCTTCTTTCCTTCCATCGTTCATTGACAACTGATCTCTATTTCCTCTGTAAGATTTTCTTCCTTCTTCCTTATTTTCTTTATTCACCATGGTTTATCCTGTTTATTCGTTAGACAAACTTCGATCTGAGTTTTCAATCCCTTCGTGGGTTATTTTTGAAGAACTTTCTGAGCCTTCTGATTATTTTTCTTTTGCTGAGGGGCACTGGTTCCCAAGTCTTTTTGTAGTCGAATGTGGCTTTTCTTTCCCGCCAAATCCCCTGTGTTTGGAGTTTTGCCAATATTTTGATGTTGTACCTACAAGAGTAGCTCCAAATACATGGAGGATAGTCAATGGCGTACATAGATTGAATCAACTTTATGGAACCCGTTTAGGGATTCCAGAGATTATGTATTGCTACAAATGGGTTACCAGTGACAGTACTTTCTATTTAAAAACTAGGTTTTGAATAGAGAGTTAGTAGTCAATCTTCCTTATGCTAATAGGGATTATTTTGATCATGGGGTTGTGATGAAAAATTAGCAACACCCTTCATTAAATGGAGATGATGTATACCAAGGTCCCATGTGTCCACTTTATGGCAATGGGATAGGTTGTTTTTATTTTTGGAATCTTATTTTCTTTGTATTTGATAAAATGCATCACTGACATTTGATTTTTGTTTATTACAGTTGACAGTAAAAGAAAACCTCTAAAGGAAACTGATGTTAATATAAAGAATTTAAAACTTATCTGGAGCTTGCACCAATCTGTTGTTGAGTAGCATATTAGATCTTCTTCTTACTTGTTGCAATATAAAAGCTACACTGCATCTTTCACTGCTCGTCCTCGTCCAGTGGTGATTGATCTTGACCAAGTACCAGCCTCTAAGACTAGTGTGGAAGGTTCTTCTTCTGAATCGAATATTTCTATCACTAATCTGATGAAGAAGAGAAGAGCTTCTGCCTTTTTTGACAAGTCTGCCTCTGCCTATGTGGAGGCAAAGAAAAGTAAACAAGATGTCTCAGAAGAAAGGACAAAGATTATAGATGTACCCCCTCCCACTGCTGCCAAGGAAGCTGGCATGAAGCCCCCTGTGGCTCCGAGTAAGACTGTTGTTATATCTCCTTCGAGTGATGTTGTTGTCATTTCACCAATAAAGATAACATCCTTAGTTAAAAATGTTCCTGCTCCTCTGAGGAGATTAAAAAGAAGTTCTTCTGAGAGACCTGTTGAACCTATCTCTTAACCTTCAAATATTGAAGGTAGTGTTCCAGTTCTTGTTGCTCCGAGCTCTGCTGTGAGCTTGGTAAGATCCTGGACTGTTCCAGAATCTTAATTGTTGAAGACACCTTTTCTCGTGAGAAACTTACTACACTGGCTGGTCAACACATTTCTTCAGTAAGTATCTTTAGCTTGACCCCTTTATTTTTTAATACTATGTTCGTGTATTGACTTAAAGTTATTTCCTTTTTCCAGCTGGTAACGTGTTTCAACAGCATTTTGAAGAAGGATGAAGATATTAGGGCTTCAAGCTCCTCGGATGGAGTAGAGGAAGCTTTTGTTGGGCTAACCCAATCTTTGAAAGATTCTTGTCAAAAGTACGAGGAAGATAAAGGTGCTTGGGAGAAGAAATTTAAGATCAAGCTGTGAATGCCTATAAGGAATTGGAGAAGAAGTTAAAGGAGTTTGAACAGAGAAATAAGGAGTTTGAACAGAGCAATAAGGAGCTTGAGGTTAAGCTTAAGTCTGCTGAAGAGAAAGTTGTTAAACTTCAAGATGTTGAACGACAGAAAATGGAGGTGAAAGAAAATTTGAAGTCTGTCGAGGAGCTCCTTAGGGAAAGGACCTCCTCGGAGAAGGCAAAAAGGAAAACTACAGTTAAAAAATCCTTCAGTGCTGGTTGGGATAAGGGCTAAAATAAGGGTCTGGCTATCATGTCTTCTCAAATGGAGTATGCAGGTGTTAAATATTTTAGGGATGGATGGGTAGCAGCCTTGAAGGAGCTGAAGGTTGCTGAGAATTTTGAGTTATTCCAACAGCACTCTCATGGCCCTCTTCCCTCTCCTGGAGAAGAAGAAGAGAATGAAGCTGCTTCAGATGTATCTTCTATGATGACTGGAGATCAGGTCCCTACTGTTCCAGTTATTCAACCTTCCGAGAAACTCCAACCAGCCAGCACTTCTGCCAAGCAACTACCCTTGCTTTTCGAGCAACCAGCCCCTTTATTCGAACCTTCTGAGGAATTCGTAGGAAACAAGGAGAAGGTATAAAGTTGTTCTGATTTTTTATTTCGTTGTTTTCTTGAATGTAACCTTGAACTATGTATCTCCTCTTATGATGAATAAAAATTTGAACCTTGGTTGTTCGTCTTGAATTTCTCTTTTACTCGTTTTGTCTGCGTCATTATTGATTCTTTTTATTTCTTCTCTTTGCTATTTTATGGCCAGGATGGAGCTCTTATCAGCTCATGATACAGAATTGATAACGAAATGCAATGAATATTTTAAAGCTGGTCATACAGATCTTAATGAGGCCCAGATAATTGACATCCTAGGATCAGGTGCTTCTGACCAAGAAGTTGAAGCTTACCAATACTTAAAGTGCTTACTTGATCGTGTTGTAGCCAACAATGTGGCCTACTACGAGATGATTGAATATCTTTAAGGAATGATCGAGAAACTTCAACAGCTGTATAAAGAATCCACCATAATTCTGCATCAAGACTATGAGAAAAAGTGCCAATAATTGAGTGCTGACAAGGGATATGACAAATTCATTACTGCTCATGAGAAAAAGGAGAATGTTCTAAAGCTTGAAATTGAAGAACACAGATATATTGCCAAGCTGCTGGAGCAAGAGAACATTGCTCTGCATGAGGAAATTAAACAACTAAAATATGTTGCTTCTTCGTCGGGAGCCTTGGTCCCAGTAAATGATGATGGTTTTTCATTTTTGGAGGTAGAAAATGCTAACTTGAGGGATGAGTTAGAAAACTTGAAACGAGCAGGACTTCCATACCTGCTCGTGGCAGAGCAAGATCTTCTTCTCGTGGATGAGCAAGGGTTGGTCGGGTCATCATCGAAGAAGCTTGAACTCAGTCAGCTTTAGAGAATCAGGTCGTTCAGTTAGTGGCGAAGAACCAAGCCTTGGCAGAAATGTCTAAGAAGATTCTGAACTTTACCGAGCAACTCTCTAATCAGAATTTTTCTCTCGAAAGTAAAAAAATTCTTGTGAAGAAGCTCTACGAGCAACTGGAGAGGTTAACTTATCAGTTTCACAAATAACCCAGAGAATTTTGGATGGCTGGGTATAATGAAGCTCTGTACTATCTTGATGCTCGGATACAGCAGTCGAATAATGAAGGGTACAAGCAGGGATGATTGAACGCCATGTGTGTGCTAAAATTAGAGCAAGGACACTACTTATGGGATTATTATGATCCTGGAGTGCTCGATTTGCATGTGCCTCCTTTTAAGCTTGATATTAGTTGGATTCCTGCTCGTTCAATTCCTCGATACTTGATTTCTAAGTATCTCAGTGATTACAGTCTTCATGTAAACTTTGAGATAGCTCGTCCAGAACACTTGCTCGAGCGGCCATCCTTAATGAATGTTAGAATACTGCGAGATTTAAATTTTATAAACTCCCCTTATTCCTTAGACGATCCTCCAGCTGGGGTAGAACCTATGTCAAAAGCAGAGGGAAAGAAACCAATAGAATAGGATATTTGATGTAATGAACTTATCTTATGTAATCTGCTTTACTTTAATGAAGAAAAAGTTTATCTTTTGCAATTTCATTTAATTTGTAGAATGTCCTTGCTTGTTGGTTGGTAAATATATGTATATACTATACTTATCCCATTTATTGTTTGATTACAGTGACTTGACACTCTTTGGGCCTAAGCAATGGGATGATTTGCATCCCATGTTCCTGCTTAGTTGTAGTAATCTCGTATGGATTACCTTGTTGCCTAGATAGTGGATGCCTCGGGAGGTCGTCCAGTTTCTTGCCTAGTTTGGTACCAACCAACCGGGGTTGGTTGTATTGAGTTCCCGACCAACCAGAGTTGGTGGTAATTGAATTATCGACCAACCGGAGTTGGTGGTATAGAGTTCCCAACCAACCGGAGTTGGTGGTAATTGAATTGTAGACCAACCGGAGTTGGTGGTATAGAGTTCCCAACCAATCGAAGTTGGTGGTATAGAGTTCCCTAACAATCGGAGTTGGTGGTAATTGAATTTACGACCAACCGGAGTTGGTGGTATAGAGTTCCCGACCAACCGGAGTTGGTGGTAATTGAATTGCCGACAAACTGGAGTTAGTGGTATAGAGTTTCCGACCAATCGGAGTTGGTGGTGATTGAATTGCCGACCAACCGGAGTTGGTGGTATAGAGTTCCCGACCAACCGGAGTTGGTGGTAATTGAATTGTCGAACAACCAGAGTTGGTTGTATAGAGTTCCCGACCAACCGGAGTTGGTGGTTAGTGGTATATTGCTATGAATTTGGATTTGTGTAGTGTGTACCACTAATATTTTGAAAAAATTTCAACAAAAAAGGAAATGGATGAAACATCATTTTATTCATATTGAAGAAACTACATTACATAGGAATTTCAACTAATGATAATACTTGCGCAAATGCAATGCATTCCATGCATTCTTGAATTCATCTCCTTACAAAGTTTCAATCTTGTATGTCCCTAGACGAACAACTTTTGTTACTCTGTAGGGTCCGTGCCAGTTGGCTTCCAGTTTGTTATGCTTTTGGATCACTTTCTTCAGCACATAATCCCCATCCTTCAAATCACACTTCTTCACTCTTTTGTTGTAGAACAAAGTTGTTCGTTGTTGATATGTTGCATTCCTGATTGCTGCTTCTTCCCTAACTTCCTCGATCATATCCAGGTCTAATCTTCTCATAAAGTCACTGACAGGGGAATTGAAATTAAGCACCCTATGCGTAGGTAGACCCAATTCAGCAGGTATGACAACCTCACTTCCAAATGCTAGCATGTATGGGGGCTCTCCCATTGTTGTTCGTGGTGTGGTGCGATAAGCCCACAACACAGAGTGTAGCTCATTAATCCAACTTGCCTTTGCATCATCCAGTCATTTTTTCAAACCATTCAGTAGCATTTTATTTGTCACCTCCGTTTGCCCATTGCTCTGGGGATGGCCTGGTGCAGAGTGGATCTTCAGTATATTGGATTGATGACAATATGAAGCAAACTCCTCGTTGTCAAACTGGGTTCCATGGTCAGTAATGAATGCATGTGGAAGAACATATCTGCAAATAATATCTTTCCAAATAAATTGATAGACTTTGTCATATATCATATCAATAAGAGGCTCAGCTTCCACCCATTTAGTAAAATAATCCACAGCAATCACGAGGTATTTGAATCTTCCCCTGGTCGTTGGAAGTGGCCCGACCAAGTCTATCCCCCACATGGTGCAATGGCCAAGGGGATGTGATAGGTGTTAATAATGATTGAGGAGTTCTTCGGATGGAGGAAAAATATTGGCATTTATCGCACTTCTTGGCATAAGCTACACAATCAGCTCTCATTATTGGCCAGTAATACCCCTACGTTGTTATTCTTTGCAAAAGCGTTCGTCCTGCTACATGGGCTCCACAAGACCCTTTGTGAACCTCTTCTATCAATTTTTTTACTTCGGAGGGATGGACACATCTTTGTATCCTTGTTATAACTCCTCGTCTATATAAAATGCCATTGGTCGATACATAACGAGCAGCTTTAAACTTCAGTTTCTTAGCTGCGAGTTTATCAGTTGGCAAAGCCCCCTCTTCAATATAGGCCCTAATGGGGTCCATCCAAGATGGTCCCAACTCGAGGGCAATGAAGTTCATCATCAAATATTCGTCTATGCTCCGACTAGCCATTATTTCTATTGGGATTATTGTTCGTAGCTCGGTACGTGTGGCTGATGCTAACCGAGCTAGGGCATCTGCTCTTACATTCCCCAATCTCGGTATTCTAATCAACTGACTGCAGTAAAACTCGATACAACCTCTATTGCTTTTTTATAATACTTGATCATTAACTTTCCTTTGGCTGCATACACCCCCAGAATTTGATTTACGATTAACTGGGAATCACTGAATACAACGACCTGTTCTGCCTTCATGGTTTTGGCCAGACTTAGACCCACGATCATAGCTTCATATTCGGCCTCATTATTAGAAGACTTAAATTAAAAGTGTAGAGCATACTCCGCATCAATCTCATCTGGACTGTTTAAAATAATTCCTGCTCCACTGCTTGTAGTGCACGAAGAGCCATCCACATACAAATTCCATACAGGTACTTCATTATCAAATTCTTGATCAAACAGAGTTCCTCGATGGAATATTTAGTGCTTCCTTTTGTCCTCATGTGGCACTTCTCGCTGCTCATTGACCATCTTCTCTTGCTCGTCTACTGTCGTAAGTTAGTCGGGTTTAAATTTGATGATCCTGTAACATCCACAGGTTGGTCTGTATTAAACTCCTGTTCTTTAGAGGCATCTTCCTGAGTAAATTCTGCGATAAAATTCGCTACTGCCTGCCCCTTGAGCGACGATCTAGGCTCATAAACTATATCATATTCACCAAGTTCTATTGCCCAGTACATCAATCTTCCTGATTTCTCTGGTTTATGCAGAGCTTGTGTTAATGGCATATCGATGTACACCACTATAGTATGGGCTTGGAAGTATGGCCTCATCCTTCTGCTTGCTTCAATCAGTGCTAGTGCCAACTTCTCCAACCTTGGATATCTGATTTATGCTCCTCGAAAAGCCTTGCTGGTGTAATAGACTAGTTTTTGTACTCCTTACTCCACTCTTATCAACGCCGAGCTCACTGCATTTTCTAAAACTGCTAGATACAAGTTTAGTCTTTCTCCCATCACTAGTCTAGATAACAATGGAGGTGTCCCCAGATATTTCTTCAATTCTTGAAAGGCCTCCTCGCATTCATCATTCCACTCAAAAGTTTTTCGGAGTGTTTTGAAGAATGGGAGACATCTGTCTGTTGCTCGTGACACAAATCTGTTGAGTGTTGCGACTCGCCCTGTGAGAGTTTTCACTTCTTTGTTCGTAGTTGGAGATCGCAGCTCCAATAGGGCTTTGATCTTTTCAGGGTTTGCTTCGATACCTCGTTGATTAATAATATATCCGAGAAGCATGCCTTCTCGTACTTCGAATATGCATTTGGTGGGATTCAGCTTCATTTGATATTTTTCTAGTTGATCAAAGGTCTGACCTAAGTCAACTAGATGATCAGCATCTTTCTTGCTCTTCGTCAGCATATCGTCAACATAAACCTCCATGTTATGACTGATTTGCTCTGCAAACACCTTATTCATCAGCCGCTGATATGTCGCACCTGCATTTTTAAGTCCAAAAGGCATAACATTATAGCAATAAGTTCCCCTTGGGGTGATAAAAGAGGTACTCTCCCTGTCCTCAGGCTTAATCTGGTTGTAACCGAAATAAGCATCCATGAAACTCAATAATTCATGCCCCGAGGTAGCATCCACCAGTTGATCGATTCGGGGTAAAGGAAAATGATCCTTTGGACATGCCTTATTAAGATCAGTGAAGTCTACACACATCCTCCACTTGTTATTTTTCTTCTTTACCATCACCACATTTGCTAGCCAATTAGAATATTTGACATCCTCAATAAAAAAGGCTTTTTGTAGTTTCTCTACTTCTTCTTGTATAGCTTGGTTCTTTTTAGGACTGAACACCCTTCTTCGCTGCTTTACTGTCTTTACCTTCTTGTTCACATTAAGCTCGTGGCATAGGAAATTTGGAACTATCCCAGGCATATCTTCATGACTCCATGAAAAAGTCTATTTTCTGCGCCTTAGAAATGCTATCAATTCCTTTTTTATCGATACATCCAGTGATGCACCAATTTTAGTTGTTCGTTCTGGATGCTCGTCGTCCAGAATGATATTTTCGGTAGCCTCCATGACCTGTCCCTTCATGAGTTGAGACTCGTCTCTTGGGTCTAACGTTTCAATCTCTTCATCTTCTATTTCATCCACTTGATAAGTAGTAGTCTTTCTGGATTCTTCGCATTCCTCCTGTTCGGTAGATGAATAGTAGCATTCTCGAGCTACTTTATAGTCGCCTTTCACTACTCCTACTCCAAAGTTGGTTGGGAATTTTAAACATTGATGTACAGTAGATGGTACTGCTTCGAACTTCTTCAGACCTACCCTTCCCATGATGATATTGTAGGCTGATTGGATATTTTTATCCATTACGAAAAAGATTACTCTTTCTGTTCGACAAGCAGGCCATGTACCGATAAGCATATCCAACTTGATCAACCCAAGTGGAAAAACCTTCTCGCCAGTAAATCCAAGGAGGGGCCTATGATATGGCTTCAACTGGGCTAGCTTCAGATTCAAACTGTCAAAGCATGAATAGAACATGATATCTGTCGAGCTACCACTATCCACCAGTACTCGTGAAATCACCACTTCATGAAATAACTAATGGGTCATCATGAGGATATAGTACACCTGCCAGGTCATTCTTAGAGAAACCAATGACCAGTTTGTCTTTATTCACCTTCCTCGGGTGATCATCTTCATCCAGATTTATTCGCTGAATGTACGAGCAAGCTTGAGCCTCATTGAGGTAAGCTTTTCTCTCCGCAGTCAGATATCCACCTCCTGCATCTCCACCTGTAATAACATTACATTCAAATGATCCGAAATGGATTGAAAATACCTCACGCTCTGGCTGTCTTGGTCTTTTAGGGAGGTCGGGATCATCTTATGGATCATCATCGTGGTATCTCTTCTTATCTTCTTTTGCTCGATGAGGAAATTTAGATCTTTTCCTTCCTTGGTCACTGGTCTTGCCACCATTTTGGCGATCCACATACTTAGCCAATTTTCCTCGTCTGATGAGTGCTTCAATTTCATTCTAGAGAGATATGCAACGTTTGGTCGTATGACCATGGTTTTTGTGGAATTCGTAATATTTGGACTTATCCATTCTGTCAGGATGTGCCTTCATTTTTACTGGCCAGGCTAGCTCCTCATTGTTCTTGATCTCCTCCAGAATGTGATTTATATCTACCTTCAAAGGAGTATAATTTCCAAATTTCCTCATCTGCTCCAGTGTTTGCTTTCCTTTCGACTGCTTATTGCCACCATTGTTCTTCTGATCCTTTTTTTCGATTTTACCATCTTCAACCTTGGTCTCCTTAGTGTCTGCATTCTTCTTCGCAACCATGGCTTCCTCGGCATTTATGATTTTGGCTGCTTTTTCCATCAGTTCTTCCATGGTTCTAGGCGGATCTTTGGCTAAAGTGTAGTACAACTTATCTGGCAATAGTCCACTGATCAGAGCAGTAATTGCTATTTTCTCCTCGTAATCAATCACTTCAAGTTTCCCATTATTAAAATGAGTAATATAGTCCCTGGTGCTTTCACCTGCCTTCTGTCTAACACTCACCAAGTGTGCTACTCGTTTGACTGGTTTCACTCCAAAATAGAAGTTCCCGATAAAGAGCTCTGCCAGTTGAAAGAAAGTTGCAATCTTCCCCCGAGGAAGGTTGTTGTACCATATCTGGGCTGACCCGGTGAGAGTTCCTGAAAACGCCCTACATCTCATCTCATCTGGAACCGCATAGATGTCGGCAGTAGCTTGGTATTATTCAATATGAAGGACAGGGTCAGTTTTTCCATCATATTTAGGTGTCACCGTAGGAGCTTTGAATTTTGATGGTGTGGGAAAGTCCACAATTGCCTGTGCAAAGGGTGTCCCTTGGACAAAAGTTCTCTGTAGAGGATTCTTGGCCTTAGCCATTTCCCCTAATCTGTCCTCCATTCTTTGAATTAATCCCTTCCATGTATCGTTTCCCACCTCGGGCCTATTTGTTCGAGCAACTGATTGCATTGAGTTTTCCTCTTGGGATCGAGCTGCTGGTCGCGATTGGGCGGAGCCTTTCCTTAGATCGGATGGTCGTGGAGAATTCCTCAACTCAGTCCTATGAGGACTTCTATTCCTCCTAGGGCCCAAACGATCAAAAGGAGATACCTTACTCAACCTTTCTAGAGCGCTAGTCCTTTCTGGAGATAGAGTGATATTTCGTTGAGAATCTGTAGCTCGTACTGATGAAGTCCGACCAGGTTGATAAGAAGGATCATCAGATCTCTCAGTACGATATGATTCGATGCGTCTAGATTTAGATACCTCCGGGAATAGAGTTCGCCTAGTTAGTGAAGAGGGTAGACGAGTATTTCTTTGAACACTTTGTTCTCCTGATTGGGCAGACAAGGATTGGGCAGGCACTCCACCTTGAACAGTTTGGATAAGTTGACGCATGGTTTCTTGCATGGTCGTTTGGCCTTGGGCTAAATTAGCCATTATGCCAGCCAGATCTGGAACATTTGGGGGAGTAGATGGATTTGGAGGGATCCCAGCGTTTCGATTACTGGATTCTGGATTATCGGCCATTGATGATGAATTGTTTTGGTGAAAAACTCTAAGTACATTCGTTTCCCACAGACGGCGCCAATTTGTTGATGTAAAAAATTAGATTTGATCTAATTATTTTAATCACAGATAAAAAATGAATAATTAAATAAGACAATAGATTTTTAAAGTGGTTCAGCCTTATGAGAATGGCCTGCGTCCACTGTTTTTGTATTGTTGACTGTTTGCCTGGAATTCTCGATAATAAATTTACCAAGAAATCCCAAGTCCCCATCTAATTAAGAGGTTACAATGTATTTATAGCCTTGAGGCTGTATATGTGAAAGCACAATGCGCTATTATCTAGTAGACATATACATCTGTACGATAATAATGAGCATTTAATGCGCAGTCGTCTTTTTTATTCTCTTGATTTGGATGCTCTGCACACTAAGTAGCTCGGACCGCTTAAGTTTCTCGGTACGCTTGAGTTGTTCAAAGCTCTGAGTTACTCGGGCTGCTTAGGCTGCCCGGTACGCTGGAGCTGCTCAGAGTGTATGAGTTGCTCGTTAAAAGTATTCGTATTTCCAATATGGTTGACACGTGTCTTCAAGTCAGTGGTCCACATCAACAGACTAAATTTGGTATCAACACCATATTTAGTGAATTTGTTAGGCCAGGGCCATCCGACGTTTTTTCCTGTTGTGGGTTTTTCTTCATATATCGCGGCGTAGTGGTTGTGAATTTATTTTATCTTTTGCAAAAAACACCTAGAATGCATGCTTAGGAAAAAAAGATAAAATATGGTTTAATTCGCAATCTTGATTAAAATGGTGCATGTTTAATTTTTGGGAATGTTTAACTTAATTTAAATGAAGTCTAAATAATGTAATTTGATAAAATTAGGGTTGGCATAATTTGGTAATATTGAAAATATTATGTAGGAAAATTTTAGGACTTGTGTTAAATTAATTTGGTTTAAGTGAATTTCAAGTGTGTGTGTGTGTGTGTGTTCCTCATAATTCACTTATTTAGGTTTAATTTTAATTTTGTTTTTAGAAATTAAAATTTGTGAATTATTAATGAAAAGAAAGTTAAATAAATTTTGTAAAACTAAAATTTGTTAGGAACCAAAAGGAAATTTATTTTGAAAGAGAAAGATTTTAAAATTGGGGGTCATCGTCTCCAACACGTGGTATCAGATCCGGAGCGCTAGTTTATTGTCTTAAGGTCCTTTTAAATAATTTTTGACTAAAATAAAAATTTTCCCATTTTCAAAATTTCCTGTTTTCGATGGTTCCAACTACGCGTATTGAAAACTGCGTATGAAATCGGCACTTAAGTCTATCTATGAGAGGGTTTGATTGTCAATTGTTAATGGCTGGTCCCCACCTACATTTTTAGTAGAAAATTAGCGTGTTCCCAAACCCACAGATAGATGGAGGGAGAATGAATTAAAACTTGCAAATTTTAATTCCCGAGGTTTAAATGCCTTGTTTAGCGCGATCACGACGGATGAATTCCGACGCATTATGAGGTGTGAAATCGCTAAAGAAGCTTAGGATATTTTACAACTCACTTCCAAGGGAACTAGTGTCGTAAAAGCTTCAAAACTCCAAAACCTCACCACTCAATTTGAAACCATAAAAATGAATGAAAAAGAATAATTTGATGAATTTTATGCTAGACTTTCTGATATAGTTAATTCATCTTTTAATTTGGGAGAGAAAATACCTGATGACCGCGTAGTAAAGAAAATTTTAAGGTCCCTACCCGATAGATTTATTCCTAAGGTGCCCGTGTTAAATTTTTTACCCACTTTAGCCTCTACGAAATTAGAAGAGCTCGTAGGTGATTTACAAACTTATGAACTAGACATGTTTCCCTCCAAAACTTAAAAGAAAATAGATAACGGCGTTTCTTTGAAAGCCCGAAAAGAGGAAAAACAAGTAGTAGAGAGCTAAAGTGATAGTAACTCGGAGGAGATGGCTATGTTTTCTAAGAAATTTCAAAACTTTCTCAAGTTTAACAAATATAAAAATGATTTTAAGAAATTCGAAAGCCCTAAGCATGAAAAAATCGATAAGATCCCTAAAGTTCAAAAAGATTATCTTAATAGGGACGAGTCAAATATGTGTTACGATTGTGAGGGTTATGGACATAGGGCGAGAGAGTGACACACTAAACTAAGGAGAGAGGGTAAGCAACTAATTTCCTATAATGCAACCCTTAGTGATAGTGATATGGAAGAGGGACCCGATTCCCCCACTAAGCCCAACTTTGTGGCTTTTATGGCAAGTCATGTGAGTGAAAGTGAGCACTCCTTTATTGATGAAATTTTAACACATGACATTTCCAAGGCCATAGTTTGTGAATCCCATAGAAATGATGGTAGTGAGAGTGGAGAAGAAAGAGAGAGAGAAAGTGATGAGGAGGTTGAAGAGAGTGAACTTCAATTTGCATTTTAAGAATTATATAAAGAATCTATTAAATTAAAAAGAGCAAATTTGAAGTTAGAAGCAAGTTTGAAAGAGCGTGTTGAGGTCATTAATGAGAGTGCTTTAGTGAAAGACCTTAGGACACATGAGAGAGCTCATCGTGAGAAGTTTAAATATTTAGAAGGCGAGAGAGATAGCCTTAAATGTTTAATGGAATCCTTGAAAAGGAGCTTCCCGCATTTGAAGAGCGTAATGCTTTATTAGAGTCTCACATTGTAGATTTAGAATATAAACTAAAAGACTCTAGTAAAGCCAAATTTGATTTGGAGTGTCGTTCAGAGAAATTAGATAAAATATTAGGAATGGTCCAAATTAAAAATAACTCGTGTGGTTTAGGCATCGATACTAGTAATGAGTCAACTCATAAAGCCAAAACCAATATTTTAGGAGAATCTTGTAGGAACAAAGTTGTAGATTATCCCTTAGGTAATTCTTTTTGTCGAGTCTTTAGGTGCTCACATTGTGGTCGAAAAGTTCATCTTAGGAAGTTTTGTTTTGATCTTAAAAGAGGTCCTAGAAAATCCCTACGTAAGGCAACCGAGGTAGCCAAGATTCCTATATCCCGAGATCGTCATTCGTCATTAGTTTGGGTTAGGATATCCGACTTGGTAGCTTTACGATATAGGATTTTTTATTCTCATTTACTTTCACACGATACCTCCCTTGCAAAATCTAAAGGTTGAATGTGTTAGTTGTTTGCATACTCTTGCTTTTTGTGAATCATATTATATATCATTGCTAGGAGTATGCATGTTTAGTCATTTTCTAGACATTGCCTTATCTCATGCTAGAATTATGATGTTTGTTTATCTTTTGTATTATAGTTCTTTCATTTTAGTTTGCATTAAATGAAAAATACAAAAAGATTTTTATTTATCATTTGTCTTTCATTTTTTCATTTAGACTTAAGGTAAAATGCAAATGATTTTTGTTTGTCTTTTGTGTAAATATTTTTGTTTGGTTGGTTAAAAATTTCAAAAACTCAAAAAGATTTTTATTGTGTGTATTTTAGTTTGACACGCTTTATCTGACATATACTTGTGTTTGAATCCTTCTTTTTCGCTTCCATGTGTCTAGAACTTTTTGTTAAGATTGTAAATCCTTAAAATGTTCTTTACCATGGTCACATGGAGTAGTTGGATTTTGTGTTGCTATAATGGATTCTATTTTTATATGCCTCAATTCACATATGCACGAGCTCACTTGAAATATTAACTTCAAATGTATATTTGAGCTTTGTGAGGTGCTCTCCTACCAATCTAGTCATCTACGTATTATGTGACCTAGGAGGACTAGTGCATGTTAAAATCCGTTGCACGTGAGATTTGTGTGAGATATCAAAATGATATATATAAATGTACATGGGTAAGGGCTCCGAAAGGAAATATCATCCATAGCGAGTAAGCCACCATTTGCTTGGACCTAAAAGAAATACGTGGCATAAAGGCCTAAAAGAATAATGGAATTAAAAGAAAATATTTGCCAAGGCCTATTTGTTTAGTTTGATAAAGTCATTCAAAAATTAATATGCTTATTTTGAGGGACTTTGGATGGTATATCAATAGTTTACATAATCTCCATTTATCCTATTTGCGCTTTCAATTTCATGACTCTATTGGTTTGTAAAATCATCAACATGCTAGGCTTGTATGCATTGTGTTTGTTTGTTCAATGAGTTCAATTTATATTGTCACATGAAGATATATCTAAATGTGATAAAATTTTAAAATCAAATGAGAACTCCGTGAACATGTTTTAAGTAATTGGGTTTTAATTCATTGGTATCTTGTTCACACCCCTTCACTTTCGTTTCCATATGACACATATATGCTATAAGAGTGTGGAAAATTCATGTTAATTTATTTTGTGTCATTTGTGTGTTTATATCTATATGTGTGCTTCCATATATTTTATATCTAATGTGTATACATATATATGATATTTTGTATTGTGCTTAGTCTTTGCTTTGGTAGCTAGTCTGCATATGCTTGAATTCATAATTGGTATCTAACTAGTTGCAAAATGTTTGTATCAAATTGGAATTATTTTTATTGCATATTAGTTGGTATTTTTTATTTTGTATGGATTCGTTACTTTTTATTGTTTCCCATATGCCTTAATTATCATATTTCCTCATGCATTATCTTGTTTGTTAGTTCTTCTATCCTTTGTCTATTCCTGAACAAAAAGGGGGAGAATGATAGGGGAGAAATGGTATCTAATCCTATTATAATTGTATCTTATTTTAGGAGATTTAACTTAGGGGGAGTCGCGACCTTCTTAGGTTGATCATAGTTGATAAAGGAAGAATTAATTTAGGGGGAGTATTTATTTTACATGCATTTAATATTCTTGATATTCCCTATGCATTTGATAGTTTGTTTAAGTGTGCAAGGATTTTTCTAAGTGGCAACTTTCATCGGCGAAGCTATTGATCCTTGGGTATTGAGTCAAGTTTTCTATTTTTGGATGGGATATTTTTAAGTCTAGTAGAGCTTAACGGCCCTTTAGGATTTTGATTTGGTTTTTGTCCCAGAATAGCCAAATGGGGAGATTTGTAAGGACACAAGTCTCCAATTGAGTCTTAATGTAGTGTTGGCTCAATTCTGGACAAAAACGTCTGAGTCATAGGATAGTGTTCTTGTGTATCCTTCAAGCCTATGACATGTTGAAGTTGAAGACGTTGCGGCCTACTTATCAAGAGAACATCAATGTCGGTTTACATGTGCCTCATTTCACGTCATCAACTTCGTTCCAATCTCTCCTAAGGTATGAATGAATTACATATATATATAGGAGCTTGGAAAATTTTCTATTGGGTGTAATTTTATTTTAAAATGAAGTTTTGTTTTCAGAAGGCTAATTTTAGAACTTTTAATAAAGTTTTACGCTTGAAATTGAATTATGAACTTTCTGGGATTTCGTTCGATATTGTCGTTCGAACGAGTTTTTCGTTCGAACGAGAATGTCATTCGAACGAGTTTGCCAACGACTTTTTCCAATTGGCCTCTGGAACCTCGTTAGAAGGGTCGTTTGAACGAGACTTCCTTCGAACGAAAATCTCGTTCGAACGAGATTTTCGGCGGGAAAACTTTTTGATAGTTTTTGACAGTTTTTCTCCACTACACCACTCTTTCTTTCCCACTAATTGTTTCAGAATTATTAAGTGCGGGAACAAACCTTTTCAAGATAACTTTTTCATTTTCTACAATCTCTAGAGTGAGATATATATATATATATATATATATATATATATATATATATATATATATATATATAAACAAAAGTGTTTTTGAATAATTTTCTTGAAAGACAAGCACTCAAAGTATGAAATTTTTCATATAGGAATTATGCTCTCAAAAGCTCACGTGGTACTTGGAATAAACTAGTATGGGTGTAAACAAAAGTGTTTTTGAATAATTTTCTTGAAAGACAAGCACTCAAAGTATGAAATTTTTCATAGAGGAATTATGCTCTCAAAAGCTCACTCTAGAGATTGTAGAAAATGAAAAAGTTATCTTGAAAAGGTTGGTTCCCGTACTTAATAATTCTGAAACAATTAGTGGGAAAGAAAGAGTGGTGTAATGGAGAAAAACTGTCAAAAACTATCAAAAAGTTTTCCCGCCGAAAATCTCGTTCGAACGAGATTTTCGTTCGAAGGAAGTCTCGTTCAAACGACCCTTCTAACGAGGTTCCAGAGGCCAATTGGAAAAAGTCATTGGCAAACTCGTTCGAATGACATTCTCGTTCGAACGAAAAACTCGTTCGAACGACAATATCGAACGAAATCCCAGAAAGTTCATAATTCAATTTTAAGCGTAAAACTTTATTAAAAGTTCTAAAATTAACCTTCTGAAAACAAAACTTCATTTTACAATAAAATTACACCCAATAGAATATGTTATAAGCTCCTATATATATATGTAATTCATTCATACCTTAGTAGAGATTGGAACGAAGTTGATGACGTGAAATGAGGCACATGTAAACCGACATTGATGTTCTCTTGATAAGTAGGTCGCGACGTCTTCAACTTCAACATGTCATAGGCTTGAAGGATACACAAGAACACTATCCTATGACTCAAACGTTTTTGTCCAGAATTGAGCCAACACTACATTAAGACTCAATTGGAGACTTGTGTCCTTACAAATCTCCCCATTTGGCTATTCTGGTACAAAAAACAAATCAAAATCCTAAAGGGCCTTTAAGCTCTACTAGACTTAAAATTATCCCACCCGAAAATAGGAAACTTGACTCAAGACCCAAGGATCAATAGCTTCGCCGATGAAAGTTGCCACTTAGAAAAATTCTTGCACACTTAAACAAACTATCAAATGCATAGGGAATATCAAGAATATTAAATGCATGTAAAATAAATACTCCCCCTAAATTAATTCTTCCTTTATCAACTATGATCAACCTAAGAAGGTCGCGACTCTCCCTAAGTTAAATCTCCTAAACTAAGATACGATTATAATAGGATTAGATACCGTTTCTCCCCTATCATTCTCCCCCTTTTTGCTCAGGAATCGACAAAGGATAGAAGAACTAACAAACAAGATGATGCATGAGGAAATATGATCATTAAGGCATATGGGAAACAATAAAAAGTAACGAATCCATTCAAAATAAAAAAAATACCAACTAATATGCAATAAAAATAATACCAATTTGATACAAACATTTTGCAACTAGTTAGATACCAATTATGAATTCAAGCATATGTGGACTAGCTACCAAACCAAAAACTAAGCACAATACAAAATATCATATATATGTGTATATATATATATATATATATATATATATATATATATATAGAGAGAGAGAGAGAGAGTCTGGCTCCTATGCGAATTTTTCTATGCGGATAGAATGCGGATTAGCTAACGTCCGAATGAGTCTTAGGACCGCGTTTGTCTTTTATGGACCGCCTAGGGACCAACTTCTCTTTCTAAGGTTTCTGGGAATATGAATTTCTACCCCAATGATTTCTTAGGTCTTTTAAGCTTATTTTAATGCTTAATTAATCTGGAAATCTAAGTGTAGAAGTTTCAGGGCTACTGCTACTTCTCAAGCTTCTTCTGTCACTATCGTACTGGAGTTCTGAATAGCGAGGATTATTTATATAAATAGTTTCTTCAGGGAGTCTAGAAATTGAAAGAGGTTTTGATGGAAAATATTCTAGTCTTAAATACCTTATACGGTATCGCGGGTTTATTAGTCTAGTTTATTTATATATTTGATTAATAATACCAATTATATCGTTATCTATAAATTCGTCTAAATTATTATCACCATAAGATGACAAAAATCTACGATATGTTCTAGGGGCAGCTGTCTCTACGTTTGTAAGGAGAGGGCGGATTCCTCCGGTTCTAATTAAAATAGCCTTTATTTCAGCTAACCTTTTTCGTCTAATAAATTTTAATTCACCTATACTGTCTTCATGTATCCTAGTGTATTCTTGATATTTTTTAGGTCTTGATAGTTCTTCTGCAAAATCTTCAGTTCTTAATTTTTGTCTAAAGAGATCATGGATCCCTGTTCTAATTATTTATATTCTAGGTACTTCTCTTCCTAACCATTCAATAATCTGGTCTATATATTTGAAAGTACTACCTGCGTATATTAAATCAAATTCTATAAGTTCTTTATCTTTAGTGTCTATAAGAGTCCAATCTTGGATTTCTCTTGTTAAGTCTGGATTTGTTTGGTTAAAAAATGCTAAAAAGTCTGAGGTGATTTGTAGGCTCATACAAGATTCTTCTAAAACAATAATATATAAAATAATTAAGGGTTTGGTTCGAGTTATACCTTCCTTCTGGTCTGCAATATCTTTATCTTCCTTCCTTCTTCTCTTCATCCTTGCTACTATTCTTCTCCGGTCTCGGCCTCCTACAACTCTCTCTTTATGTGTCGCACCTCTATCCACTATTTTGGCGTTGAACCTATTTCCTACCTATATAGCTTCACGCCTGACGGCCACCTGGCTAACGACTCACGGCAAATTGGTACCTGACGGCGGTTCACCAGTATAACACCTTGTGTGCTACACCAGAGGTTCCACACAATAGTCCTCTATGAACATAAAGTTAGAGACAATTTGGAAAATAATAACAACTCAACATAAGAGATTTTTGGAAAAGAAAATACTTTTATTGCATAGCATAAGTAGTTACAACTCTCCCCTCTCCCCTAACTATGAGAGGTTTACTCACTCATAGACATATTACCCATTACAAGCATACTCTCTCTCTCTAATATCTAATACTGTAAGTCTAACAACTGATCTCTCTTCTTACTCCCTACCTCTCCTTTTATAGCATAAGGAGGTTTACAGATGACTGGTAACCGGTTACAAAAAGTGATCCGGTTGAAAGCATACAATTATTAAATACAATAATTAAAAGTCTTAAGCTTTGGAATCTTTTGAGTCTTCACTTTTCTGCTTTTTCAAAAGCAATCTTGGCGTTTTGTAATTATCTTGTACCTAACATTTTCCACTGTCTTCTTTTATCTTTTTGAAAGGAGGATGTTTGGGCCCATATGGGACAGGTGTGATCTATTTTTATCTTTATTCTTCAAGGGAATCATCAGTCTAAATAATGGTGTCTTCGTGTCTTCTTGCAATAATGCATAGGTCTAGTGCAGGGAATCTTTTATCTTTAATAATTCTTCTGCTAATGAGGGGCCCATCTTTATCCCGTCTGTGTCTTCTTCTACCTTGTCTTGGCCTGGGAGGGGTTTATTGAAAAATTCATCAATGAGGCCCATAATTCTAAGGCTAGCTGGCAAAGCTATCTCTACCAATTCCTTAGCTTCTTTCTTGAGCCTTCCATTGAATGGCTCATCAGCTTAGATTATTAGGTCTTCTTTGTGGTAGGCAGTGTACCATCTATCTTCACCTGTTAATAATTCCATGATTTCTATTGTCTCCATGGCATGAGCAATCTGGAGTTTGGACTTATGAACAATTAAGTCTTCAGTCTCATCTTCTGATAAAATCTCAACGTCTTCGAATATATAATTAGAAAATCTAACAAGTCTAAATCCTTCAACTCTCATTCCTCTACAGGAACTTGGATCTATCTGATAGATTCTAGCAAATAGAGGAAGGAAGTCTTCTACCTTTTTAATATACTTATGGACTATTTTTCCAAGAGCGACAGAGCCTTCGATATCCTTTATCTGAACGAGTCCAGTGAACCCGTGGTCTACAAGAGTTATATGAGCCATATCTAATTTTCCAAAAAGATATATTTTTGGAACGTCTTTGAAGAAACCTTTAATCATTAAAGCATATCCATTTATTTCTGATAATAACATATTAAAATGATCAATAATGTTATTAGTTTCTTTTTGAAAGTCTTCTGCTAATGGGAGATTATTATGACCAAATGGAATAACAATCTTAGTCTTAAAATTCTTTTTCTGATAATAAAAATTAGCAGGTCTAGTTTTGGAGGATTCTCCAATAGTCTGAGAATAAGTCTGAGTCTGAGGTCTAGGCACACCAGTACCACTAAGTTGGGTGACTGCAAGTCTTTGAGTCCTCATGAATCTGGCAATGACTCCAAATTTTGTTTGAACTCAATCCATAGTTTATTCTTCACGTTCCACCATATAGCGTCTATGAGAGTATTTTCATCATCTGAAAATTCTCGTCTAAATTTTATTAAGTATGGATATCTTTGATCAGGTCTATACTGGGGAAAATACATCTTCCTAATGAGTTTATTTTGAGAAACAATCTCATGTCTAGATTTTCCAAGAGGAACTAGGATATCATCAGAGTTCTCTAGGATCGGTCTTTCTTGAGAGTCTTGAATATGCGTCTGTCTTTGCGTCATACCAGCATTTGGCCTTACGCATCTAAGATAGTCTGCAACATCTTCTTTATTCAGTCTATTCGTCCCAGAGGAACTCATGATGTTTAGGTCTTCTATTTGCAACATAAAGCATGAAATCATATTAGTGTTAGCAAACATTGGCTCTCTTGATATAATGTCAGGAATGGTATTTTTACTTCCCTTAATATGTATAACAGAGAAGTCATAACCATTAAGCAATTTTTTCCATCTAATAAGTTTATTAGTCCTTTATTTGGACAAGTCTAAGTCTCTGAATTTTACTGCATAAGAAGAGTCAGTATAAATAGTAAAATGTTTAGGTCTAAGAAAAAGCATATATTTTTCTATTGCCCTCACTATAGCTAAAACTTCTTTTTCATGGGCAGTGTATCTTGTTTCTGGGTCTGTAAAGGTTACAGAACTATATCTATAAAGTTTTTTCTTATTTGTCTGATGATCAATGGAAAAGTATATTGCTCCCCACTGTTTATCAGAGGCATCTGTTTCTATTATAAACTGGTCTTTTGCATTAGACAGTTCAAGTAAAGGAATGTTCTTGATCGCATCTTTAATTTTTCTTATGACTTTAAAATCATCTTTGGTCCAATAAAAAGGATTAGTTTCGTCTGATCCTTTTAACTTGGATGTTAAGCTTTGTCTTTTTGAAGCAAGGTTTTTAATAAAGTCTGCGGCACAATTAAGCAATCCTAAAAATGATTGTAATTATTTTCTATCCTTAAGTTGGTCTGGAAACTCAAGAATATTTTTAGTTATGTGTTCCGCCAAGGATAATTTTCCTTTATTAATATGCATTCCCACAAAATCTATCTCAGTCTGAAATAATTGCATTTTCCTTTCGAAAATAACAATACTATGTTTGTCTAATTCTAAAATAATCTTTTTAAGATGGTCTACATGCTTTGTCTCAGTCTTACTGGCTACAAGAATGTCATCTATGTAAACAAGATAAAATTATGAATAAGGTCTAAATATGTTATCCATTCTTCTTTAGAATACTTGAGGAGCATTCAAGTATCCAAATGGCATTACTAGCCATTCGTATTTTCCTTGGGGCACACTAAAGGTTGTCCAAGTAATACTGTCTTGATGCATCTTGATTTGCTAGAAGCCTGATTTGCAATAAAACTTACTGAATATAACTATATCTTCAATCAAATTGATTAAATTATTCTTATTTGGTATCTTATAAGAATCAAATTCACAATTCTTATTTAATTGTCTATAATTTATAACCATACGTCTTTTTCCTCTTTTACGTTCAGAATTTATTTTGAACATAGAAGTCAAGTCTATTATGTCTACTTTTACATTCTCTAATAATGCCTAACTTAAGCATTTCGTCTATGTCTTTTTTAAATTCTTCCCTATCTTCTTGTGAATATCCTTTCTTATAGGTTCCACCATTAATAGTGGCGTCTGTGTTAATAGGGATGATTTCACAATAGCTTTGGTCTTTATCCCACTTAGCGATGGGATTTTCTCCTAAAGTAGGCTTTGTTAGTTGCCTAATCTTTTCTTCTACTTCTATATCCATTTTCTTCTGTTTGGATATAGCTTGAACCTGTAATAAGGTATGCTGGGCTTGATCTAAAATGTCTTATTGTATAAGCGCTATTTGCTTATAACACTTTTGGTTTGGACACTTGCACTCTTTTTGTAAGGGTTTGGTTATTTCTAAGACTTCTTATTGGGTTATAGGTCTAGGTCCACCATGCTCATCTGAAGAACTCTGATGTTTTATGGGTCTATAATTAGGTTTGACCTGCATAAGGCCAAAGGCAGTCTTGTGATCTATTAGAAGGGCTTTAATATTAAATTTCTCTTTATCACTAATTAATATCTTATCGTTATACTGAGTATAAGGATGATATTTACTAATAAAGTCTTTTCCTAAAATAATGTTTCCTGTGAAACTAGGATGAGGATTCATTATCCAAAATCGATGATTAACGGTTTTGTTGGTCTGATTTCCTAATTTAAAATAAATAGGAATGGTCTGAAAATATAAGGTAAATGGATCTCCATTAACCACTTTACCATAGATTTCTTGAGTACTTTCTAAAAAATAGTCTTCAGGGAAGGCATTAGCCTTGTAAACACTCTGAGAGCATCCTGTATCTATAAAAGCTAAAAGTCTTTTAGGATAGTCTTTGTGTTGAACAAATAACTCTACAAAACAAGCATGTGGTTGTAGTAGAAATTCCTAAATTGTTCTTTTCTAAAATATATATTCCTTTCTGGGGTTTATCTATAAATTCTAAGGGTATTTGGTCTTCTGAACTGCTATCAGAATGGTATTCTTCTAAATCATAGGAAATTCCCTTTCCTTTGAAGTCTTTATTTTCTTGCAATCTTTTAGCTATATTTCTATCAATGTCTTGATAATATGTTTTAATATCTAAGTCTATTTAAGCGTCATATTGGCTAGTATAAATTACTCTAAATCTAGTTCTCTAACAGTCTTCGTGGTAGTGTAATTGACAAATAACACAAACCATAAATAATTCTGTTTGCATGGTCTCAAAGCATTCTGCACATATAAGTTTTTCTTACAACACTTCATTTAAAAGGTGCAATAATGTCTTTCTTCAAAGTAACATCTGGGTATATATGTTAGTAACTCAGGATTACTAACTGTTCATCTTTTCTTTAAAAAGGGGCTTAATATACACTTATACTAAGCTTCTTCAAAGTCTATATATTCACTATCTAAATCGTCTGATTAGTTTGCATCATATACAAGTCTAGAGTATCCTGAGAGCCTTCATACTCATCCGTGTCACTATGGTCTTCTGAATCACTATTTGTATATGCGCTATAGATACTAGTACTATCATCATCTTCTATGTCTGATATTTCTATAGCATATAGGATATCTAACTCTTCTTTATCTGCATAGTCTAATATTGTATTAATAATCTTAAAACCTTCTTTATCTTTCTTATTAGGGCAGTCTTTAGCAAAGCGTCCTTCTTTTTCGCAAGTCCAACATTCTTTGATATAGGTCTTATATTGAGCTACATCTTTTTCTTTCCTATAATTAGGAACCTTCTTATACTTACTAGTGTTCTTCTTAAAATATCTTCTTTGATTAAATTTATTTTTCTTAGTCCTAGGGTTCTTTTCTCTAAAGGTAGTAGATTGTCTAAATTTATATTTTTTTGGAAATCCAAAAGTTCTAGTCTTAAACTTCCTATGTTTCCATTCTAATTTCTTTTTTAATCTCTTAGGTTCACTACCATATCCCCATTGGATTGGAGCGACGTCTCTTTCGTCTTTGATTGGAGGGATCTGCTTGAAAATTTCTTCTATTAACTTTCCTTGAGTTATATCACATCTCTTCGATATGATATAGTCTTTGGCGAAATTGATTCTTTCACCAAGGGAGTTGTTCTTAACTCCATCTAATCCTGGCCAATTCCTATATTCATTAATTAGGATTTGTCCTATAGCCGGTATCTTCCTAAAGTATTCATCTTTTAAGGTCTCTCCAAATTCTTTAATTTGGTAATATAGTTGCTCATAATTATTGCTATATTCATTTATCTTATCTAATTTGCAAATGCTAAGGAGGGCTAACTTAGTTTTTGTTAGGTCTTGTTCATTAATTTGAGCTAGATGTCCAGCTCCAATGAATTCTGATGTGAACAATTAAATATATTCTTCAATTGATCTTTCTTCTAAGTTTTCTTTCATCTTCTCAATCTTAGCTAAGGAGTCTTCATCTTTAGCCTTTCTTAAACTATCTAACTAATCTTTTGCAATACCTCTAATGGATTGCTCAGTGTATTGTATACATAAACTTGCATCCCATTGTTCATTAGATGCAAAACACATGTCCATCTGATTACGCCATTCATCTAAGGCCTTCTTCCTATCTTGGACATTGTCTAAGTTAAGGTATATACTTACTGGATTTATGGCCTGACTTGCCATGGTCTTAACAGGAGGGAAACTCTTGTCACTAGTTGGAAAGTCTTTTATATAATCAAGTTTGGTATTTACTATAGTGTTTGAGTATATAGGAATATTTATTCCTATTGGTTTACTAAAAAGTCTAGGAGCATCTTCTAGCCTACTGCTACTTCCTATCTCTTATTTATTAGGTTCCACTTGTGTAGCAAGCATTAATCTTTCTTCTCCTTCTTCTATTAGTCTTAAGTTTCTAAGAAGTTCTTTAGTATTCTTAGATTCTTTTAATTTTAATATACGGTCTTGAGCTATTATATTGAATCTTTCTCTTTTTTGAAATCTAACAGAATGAATTTTCTTAAGGTGATCTTTAAATGTCTTCACGTCTAATTCTGAGGGTTCATGTCCAAAGTTTTGGATCCTATCTTTTTCTTTTATTAAGTCTTTTTGTTCAAATGATCTTCTAGGTTTTATTATCGGGACTGCATTCTCCTTCTAAAAGATCATTATTTATGGCTTCTCCCATATTCCTAAATCTAACTTCTTCAGTCTGGATATTCTTATTGACAATCTTAGGGGGGCCAAACTGGATAGTAACATTTCCAGTGACATCGTCTTGATTAATAAACAGAGGTTTATTTTGTATAGTCTTAGTTTCTTGGAATTCTGGCAATTGTCGAAGGGTCTTAGCTTTTTCTTTCATAGGTCCAGTATTCCTAATACTCTAAGTATGATTATAGTCTGAAACATTAGTTCTAACTAAAATTTCTTCATTAAGTCTACAGCTAGGAATTCCCGATTGCATTCCTTCATAAGGAAATTGGGAGAACTTCACATAACTTTGAAATTCTATATTTATATTAGCGTCTGGTACAATATAGTCTTCATAGCCACTAGCATATAAGATTAACTTCAAATGTTTGGCTATGCCTACGGTTACTGTAAATGACGGAATGACATTAAAGTATCCTATGTTGTCTGACATTTCTAATTGAGCTATCCCAATAAGGCTTTTCTCAAAATCTTTCCATCTTTTATCTACTAAATAACATAATATGTTAATATTATTCTGAGGTCTATGTAATCCTTGGATTCTCGCTTGAAAGAGTCCAAAGGTTAGGAATTGGAACTTCTTATCAGTTCCTATAAATCTAAGCCATTCTGAGTCAAACACTTGGAGCTCAGTATAGGATTTGTCTAACACATGATTTCTACAATGGTAAGTCATGTTATAATTAGGAGTCTTAGGAGTGGCACCTTCTTTAAACAAGTCTACGTATCTAACGGCTGGAAGTTGTCCATTATGAATGGAATCTTCAACAATCTTCCAGTCAACTTCACCCCATTCCTTCCATTGGAGAAGATTGGTGAAATTTCTTTCCTTCCACCTTGTCCTAACATTGGAGGACGAATCCTTAAGTCATTGGAGCATACAATTACTCTGTCCAATATTTGGTATAGAGCTAACTATCTTACTCGTCTTATCTAATTCGTCATTTATGACTCGTCTACCTATGGTATTCTTTTCTCTAGTTTCTATATGAGGGGGTTCTCTAAATTTATAGGTGGATACCTAGTTTTGTTCAAGTCTTTTTTCAATTCTTTCTAAGAAGTCTGAATAATCTTTTTGTCTTTTTATCTGACTAAGGATTTCTTCTTTAAAATTCGTATTCTCTTTTCTAGTCTTCTCAGTAGTTTCTTCACTATGTCTAGCTAGAGAATTAACTAGGGATTTTGCAACATTTCTAATATAGTCTTTTATTTCGTTATATTTTTCTTGTTGTTGCATAGTTCTAACTTCTATAGATTCTACAGCCCTTTCTATTTTATCTAAACGAGTTAGAATAAAAGGCGAGTTTATTTCTGCTTGGGAAGGCTTATTATATACGGCCTTAATTCAGTTTATAATTTCTTCGTATTTTTCTTCTACTTGGGCCATGTCTAGTCTAAATTCATTAATAATACTATCCATTGTGGATAGGTTATGGCTTTCCATATTATTAAGATAATTTGCTAAATTTTGTTGGAATTTAACAAAGTCCATGTAGAAGGTGGTTAATCCTTCTGTCTTAGCTTTTAAATCTAAATGCAAGTCTTTATCAAAGCTACTATTATAGTCTTGAGTGGCTGATATGGATGTAGAAATTAAATTTAATATTTCTAATATAAGTCTAGTTGCTTTAGCGGCATTGGAAATCTCATTTTCGTTTATCTTATAATAAAATCTATCATCATTTATCTTTTCTAAAATTCTCTGGTAAAAATTTGATAAAGTCTGAATGGAGAGGTCTCTTGGTACCTCATTCCAGTCTGATCTAACTATCTCCATTAGGAAGATAACTATCTAATCTAGGGATAAGCTTAGCTTGTTCTTTAGTAAGTTTAATTAACTCACTGTCTTGATTTTTAGTTAGAGTTTTAATTTCTAAAATGTCTTTGTTAAGGGCTTCTATATGATTAGTCTTAATATTTATTGTTTATAAAACATGTACTAGGTCTATTGGAATTTGATTATCTATTTCTAGTAGTCTTTTAGAGATATTTTTTATCACTGTTTCTAGGGTTTGAGTATCTTTTATTAATTGTCTTAATATAAGGAGTATACACTTATTTTGGTCAATTATGCTGTTAATAGCACTAGCGGTAACTTGTCTACTATCTGCGTGTTTGGTTGGGATGTGTTCAGTATGTGAACAACCGTCTATATGTGAGGTTAAGCAACATACTGGGTCTAAATCAGTTATAGCTATGGGATGGTAGTCTGGGTTGGTTCCAAAAATATCTTTGTAAATGCGAGGGATAAATCCCAAGGGCATTAAAGTCTTTTTACTATAAGTCTAAAAGGAGCGTCTTATGGCTCTGATGCCACAATTAGGGTTTTGGTCGGAATTCGATGAGTTTCTAAAATCTTTAAGGTCTTGCTACCAATTTGGGCTTAAACTATAAATCTTTTAAATATCTGGTCTTAAAATAAGGGTTTCATATAAAATAAGAGGAGGGCTATATAAAGAAAATAACAAAATGTCTTTAGGGACCACGAGGGTACCACATGAGGAATAGGACAAAGTCCGCACCGGGTGCGCACAGTTTAGTCCGCACCTGAGAATATCCCATATATATATATATATATATATATATATATATATATATATTTGCTTGGAGTGTTTGGCACCGGGTTTTTCTCTACACCTCAAAGAAGAGAAGTTTAATTCTACATCCCTAAAAGAAGAAGCTTTTATTTTGCTACGGCATTCTCACATGGTGAAAGGCACCATGTGTGGTTGATGGTAGCTTGGTTTCGATTGGTGGACTCCAAGGTTCAGGTGGACTCCAGGATTATTCGCAAGGCGGAGGTTGAAGTTTGAAGGAGCGCGTTAAGGCTTGAAGGGAGTCGAGTCAGTTGAGTAAGTCCTCTTATCGAGTCTTTGTAAAATTCATACCATACTTAGTGAATTTGTTAGGCCAGGGTCGTCTGAGGTTTTTTTTCCCGTTGTGGGTTTTTTCTCGTACATCGCGGCGTAGTGGTTGTGAATTTATTTTATCTTTTGCAAAAATCACCTAGAATGCATGATTAGGGTAAAAGGATAAAATATGGTTTAATTCGCAATCTTGATTAAAATGGTGCATGTTTAATTTTTGGGAATGTTTAACTTAATTTAATTCAAGTCTAATAATGTAATTTGATAAAATTTGGGTTGGCCTAATTTGGTAATATTGAAAATATTGTGTAGGCAAATTTTAGGATTTGTGTTAAATTAATTTGGTTTAAATGAATTTCAAGTGTGTGTGTGTGTATGTGTGTTCCTCATAATTCACTTATTTAGGTTAAATTTTAATTTTGTTTTTAGAAATTAAAATTTGTGTTCATTTTAATTTTCCATTTTTAATGAAAACAAAATTAAATAAATTTTAGAAAATTAAAATTTGTTAGGAACCAAAAGGAAATTGATTTTAAAAGAGAAAGATTTTAAAATTGGGGGTCATCATCTCCAACACGTGGTATCAGAGCCGGAGCGCTAACTTATTGGGTTAAGGTCCTTTTAAATAATTTTTTACTAAAATAGAATTTTTTCATTTTCAAAATTTCCTATTTTCGATGGTTCCAACTACGCATATTGGAAAGCGCATATTAAATCGGTACTTAGGTCTATCTATGAGAGGGTTTGGTTGTCAATTATTAACAGGTGGTCCCCACCTACATTTTTGGTAGAAAATGAGCGTGTTCCCAAACCCACAGATAAATGGAGTGAGAATGAATTTAAACTTACAAATTTTAATTCCCGAGGTTTAAATGCCTTATTTAGCGTGGTCACGCCGAATGAATTCCGACGCATTATGACGTGTGAAATCGCTAAAGAAGCTTGGAATATTTTACAACTCACTCACGAGGGAACTAGTGTCGTAAAAGCTTCAAAACTCCAAAACCTCACCACCCAATTTGAAACCATAAAAATGAATGAAAAAGAATCATTTTATGAATTTTATGCTAGACTTTCCGATATAGTTGATTCATCTTTTAATTTGGGAGAGAAAATACCCGACGACCGAGTAGTAAAGAAAATTTTAAGGTCCCTACCCGATAGATTTATTCCTAAGGTGACCGTGTTAAAGTCTTTACCCACTTTAGCCTCTACAAAATTAGAAGAGCTCGTAGGTGATTTACAAACCTGTGAACTAGACATGTTTCCCTCCAAAACTTAAAAGAAAATAGATAAGTACGTTGCTTTGAAAGCCCGAAAGGAGGAAAAACAAGTAGTAGAGAGCGAAAGTGATAGGGACTCGGAGGAGATGACTATGTTTGCTAAGAAATTTCAAAAATTTCTCAAGTTTTAACAAATATAAAAATGATTTTAAGATATTCGAAAACTATAAGCATGACAAAACCTATAAGATCCCTAAAGTTCAAAAATATGATCTTTATAGGGATGAGTCTAATAGGTGTTACGGTTGTGAGGGTTATTGCCATAGGGCGAGAGAGTGCCCCACTAAACTAAGGAGAGAGGGTAAGCAACCAATTTCCTACAATGAAACCCTTAATGATAGTGATATGGAAGAGGGACCCGATTCCCCCCATTAAGTCCAACTTTGTGGATTTTATGGCAAGTCATGTGAGTGAAAGTGAGCACTCCTTTATTGATGAAATTTTAACACATGACATTTCCAAGGCCATAGTTTGTGAATCCCATAGAAATGATGGAAGTTAGAGTGGAGAATACAGAGAGAGAGAAAGTGATGAAGAGGTTGAAGAGAGTGAACTTCAATTTGCATTTTAAGAATTATATGAAGAATATATTAAATTAAAAAGAGCAAATTTGAAGTTAGAAGCTAGTTTGAAAGAGCGTGTCTAGGTCATTAATGAGAGTGCTTTAGTGAAAGACCTTAGGACACGTGAGAGAGCTCTTCGTGAGAAGTTTAAATACGTAGAAGGTGATAGAGATAGCCTTAAAGGTTTAATGGAATCCTTGAAAAAGGAGCTTCTCGCATTTGAAGAGCGCAATGCTTTATTAGAGTCTCACATTGTAGATTTAGAAAATAAACTAAAAGACTCAAGTAAAGTCAAATTTGATTTGAAGTGTCGTTCAAAGAAATTAGATAAAATATTAGGAATGGTCCAAATTAAAAATAACTCGTGTGGTTTAGGCTTCGATACTAGTAATGAGTCAACTCATAAAGCCAAAGCCAATATTTTAGGAGAATCTTCTAGGAACAAAGTTGTAGATTATCCCTTAGGTAATTCTTTTTGTCGAGTCTTTAGGTGCTCACATTGTGGTCGAAAAGGTCATCTTAGGAAGTTTTGTTTTGATCTTAAAAGAGGTCCTAGAAAATCCCTACGTAAGGCAACCGAGGTAGCCAAGATTCCTATATCCCGAGGTCGTCATTCGTCATTAGTTTGGGTTAGGATATCCGACTTGGTAGCTTTACGATATAGGATTTTTATTCTCATTTACTTTCACACGATACCTCCCTTGCAAAATCTAAAGGTTGAATGTGTTAGTTGTTTGCATACTCTTGCTTTTTGTGCCTCATATTATATATCATTGCTAGGAGTATGCATGTTTAGTCATTTTCTATACATTGTCTTATCGCATGCTAGAATTATGATGTTTGTTTATCTTTTGTATTATAGTCCTTTCATTTTAGTTTGCATTAAATGAAAAATACAAAAAGATTTTTGTTTATCATTTTACTTTCATTTTTTCATTTAGACTTAATGAAAAATACCAATGATTTTTGTTTGTCTTTTGAGTAAATATTTCTGTTTGGTTGGTTAAAAATTACAAAAACTCAAAAAGATTTTTGGTGTGTGCATTTTCGTTTGACACACTTTATCTGGCATATACTTGTATTTGAATCCCTTTTTTTCCCTTTCATGTGGCTAGAACTTTTGGTTAAGATTTTCAATCCTTAAAATGTTCTTTACCATGCTTACATGGAGTAGTTGGATTCTGTGTTGCTATAATGAATTCTATTTTTATATGCCTCAATTCACACATGCACGAGCTCACTTGAAATTTTAACTTCACATGTATATTTGAGCTTTGTGAGGTGCTATCCTACCAATCTAGTCATCTACGTATTATGTGACCTAGGAGGACTAGTGCATGTTAAAATCGGTTGCACGTGAGATTTGTGTAAGATATAAAAATGATATATATAAATGTATACGGGAAGGGGATCCGAAAGGAAATATCATCCTTTGCGAGTAAGCCACCGTTTGCTTGGACCTAAAAGAAATACGTGGTACAAAGGCCTAAAAGAATAATGGCATTAGAAGAAAATATTTTCCAAGACCTATTTGTTTAGTTTGATATAGTCATTCAAAAATTAATATATTTATTTTGAGGGAGTTTGGATGGTATATCAACGGTTTGCCCAATGTCGATTTATCCTAGTTGCGCTTTCAATGTCATGACTCTATTAGTTTGTAGAATCATCAACATGCTAGCCTTGTATGCATTGTGTTTGTTTGTTCAATGAGTTCAATTTATATTATCACATGAGGATATATCTAAATGTGATAAAATTTTACAATCCAATGAGAACTCCGTGAACATGTTTTAAGTGATTGGGTTTTAATTCATTGGTATCTTGTTCACACCCCTTCACTTTCGTTTCCATATGACACATTTATGCTATAAGAGTGTGGAAAACTCATGTTAATTTATTTTGTGTCATTTGTGTGTTTATATCTATATATGTGTGCTTGCATATATTTTATATCTAACGTGTATACATATCTATGATATTGTATTATGCTTAGTCTTTGCCTTGGTAGCTAGTCCGCATATGCTTGAATTCATAATTGGTATCTAACTAGTTGTAAAATGCTTGTATCAAAGTGGTATTATTTTTATTGCGTATTAGTTGCTATTTTTTTTATTTTCTATGGATTCGTTACTTTTTATTGTTGCCCATATGCCTTAATGATCATATTTCCTTATGCATCATCTTGTTTGTTAGTTCTTCTATCCTTTGTCTATTCCTGGACAAAAAGGGGGATAATAATAGGGGGAGAAATGGTATCTAATCCTATTATAATCGTATCTTAGTTTAGGTGATTTAACTTAGGGGGAGTCGCGACCTTCTTAGGTTGATCATAGTTGATAAATGAAGAATTAATTTAGGGGGAGCATTAATTTTACCTGCATTTAATATTCTTGATATTCCCTATGCGTTTGATAGTTTGTTTAAGTGTGCAGGAATTTTTCTAAGTGGCAACTTTCATCGGCGAAGCTATTGATCCTTGGGTCTTGAGTCAAGTTTCCTATTTTCGGGTGGGATGTTTTTTAGTCTAGTAGAGCTTGACGGCCCTTTTGGATTTTGTTTTGGTTTTTGTCTCGGAATAGCCAAATGGGGAGATTTATAAGGACACAAGTCTCCGATTGAGTCTTAATGTAGTGTTGGCTCAATTTTGGACAAAAAGGTTTGAGTCATAGGATAGTGTTCTTGTGTATCCTTCAAGCCTATGACATGTTAAAGTTGAAGACGTTGCGGCCTATTTATCAAGAGAACATCAGTGTCGGTTTACATGTGCCTCATTTCACGTCATCAACTTAGTTCCAATCTCTCCTAAGGTATGAATGCGTTACATATATATATAGGAGCTTGGAACATTTTCTATTAGGTATAATTTTGTTTTAAAATGAAGTTTTGTTTTCAAAAGGTTAATTTTAGAACTTTTAATAAAGTTTTGGGCTTAAAATTGAATTATGACCTTTTGGGGATTTCATTCGATATTGTCGTTCAAACGAGTTTTTCGTTTGAACGAGAATGTCATTCGAACGAGTTTGTCAATGACTTTTCCCAATTGGCCTCTGGAACCTCGTTATAAGGGTCTTTCGAACGAGACTTCCTTCGAACGAAAATCTCGTTTTAACGAGATTTCCGGTGGGAAATTTTTTTCTCAGTTTTTGACAGTTTTTCTCCACTACCCCACTCTTTTGTTCCCACTAATTGTTTCAAAATTATTAAGTGCGGGAACCAACCTTTTCATGATAACTTTTTCATTTTCTACAATCTCTAGAGTGAGTTTTTGAGAGTATAATTCCTCTATGAAAAAGTTCATGTTTTGAGTGCTTGTGTTTCAAGAAAATTATTCAAAAACACTTTTGTTAACACCCGTACTAGTTTATTCCAAGTGCCACACACACACACACACACACGCACACACACAGATATATATATATATATTTGCTTGGAGTGTTTAGCATCTCTACACCTCAAAGAAGAGAAGTTTGGGTTTACTTCTACATCCCTAAAAGAATAAGCTTTTGTTTTGTTGCGGCATTCTCACATGGTGAAAGGCACCATGTGTGGTTGATGGTAGCTTGGTCTCGATTGGTGGACTCCAAGGTTTCGGTGGACTCCGGGATTATTCGCTAGGCAGAGGTTGAAGTTTGAAGGAACCCGTCAAGGCTTGAAGGGAGTCGAGTGAGTTGAGTAAGACCTCTTGTCGATTCTTTGTAAAATTCATGCCATACTTAGTGAATTTGTTAGGCCATGGTCATCCGAGGTTTTTTTCCGTTGTGGGTTTTTCCTCGTACATCGCGGCGTAGTGGTTGTGAATTTATTTTATATTTTTGCAAAAATCACCTAGAATGCATGCTTAGGGAAAAAAGATAAAATATGGTTTAATTCGCAATCTTGATTAAAATGGTGTATGTTTAATTTTCGGGTAAAGTTTAACTTAATTTAATTCAAGTCTAAATAATGTAATTTAATAAAATTTGGGTTGGTCTAATTTGGTAATATTGAAAATATTGTGTAGGCTTAAATTAATTTGGTTTAAGTGAATTTCAAGTGTGTGTGTGTGTGTGTGTGTTCCTCATAATTCACTTATTTAGGGTGAATTTTAATTTTGTTTTCCGAAATTAAAATTTGTGTTCACTATAATTTTCCATTTTTAATGAAAAGAAAATTAAATAAATTTTGGGAAATTAAAATTTGTTAGGAACCAAAAGGAAATTGATTTTGAAAGAGAAAGATTTTAAAATTAAGGGTCATCGTCTCCAACACACTATATATATTCATATATTTGTGTATATAAATCATACTCTCCCTGTCCCAAATTATGAGTCCACTGTTTCTATTTGGGGTCGTCCCAAATTAAGAGTCCATTTTTCTTTTTTAGACATAATCAACGAACATAGTTCCATGATGGCTGTTGATTGATTGTATCCTTGATCTATACAAAATAAAGACATGAACTCTTAATTTGGGACATAGAGAGTATATATTCTGGTTGTTTTGTATGGGTTATATATTTGTAAAAACTTATATAATAAAGGTGGTTGTATGGGATGATATATATATATATATATATATATATAGAGAGAGAGAGAGAGAGAGAGAGAGAGAGAGAGAGACACACACACACACACACACACATTCACACACTTATATCGTATTGGAGCTCCTTATATATGTGCACTAGCATTTGCCATCCTTATGTTAGTTAACTTATTCTACAACTGAGAATTGGAATAATGAGATTTCAATGAGTGTTTCATTCCAACTAAATTTCTACCATTCGGTTTATAAGTGTATTCAACCAGTCACGTCAAATTAACTAAAATTTTCAATAGGGGTTGTTTAATTAGACTTATCTTGTCCTTTATCTATATTATTATCTCAAACTATTTGGGGTCTGTTGATAAAATTATGGGATTGAAATAAAACATCCCTTTAAAAACACTAGCACTCGCACTCATATGTAACGTGACCTATTTGAGGAGAAGGTCATGTCCTTGAGCTTTTTTAGAACAGATTTTTGTTAGCCGATATATTCACGAAACCTTTAGATGCACTTCGATTTGATGATCTTAGAAATCTTTAGGTATTTGCCCCGTTGATTAAGTTCGGGTATTTTATCTAATGTAAGATGATTTTCATATTTATCTCTATTATTCCTATTGCTAGATCGTATTATCATTGTGTTACCATTGTATCTATATTTTTCATTTTGATATTTTAAGAAAAATCCAAAAAGAGTTTTATTTTTAAGAAATCTTTTTGTACAAAAAGATTTTCGATTTTTATGAAAAAGGTGAAAAGGGCAAAAAGAACATTATTGATAAAGTTTTTTGAAAAATCCAACAAGAGTTTTGTATATTTTTTTGTCACTATAGATGAACATTTAAGATGTCAAAATCGCCCATTCATTCCATATTCCCACTTGACTTTTCCTAGTGTTTTGACACATGACGTCATTTATATAGCATGCTTAATAATGTGTGGAGTCATTAGGTTGATATTTGATGATTACTTTTTACATGTTTGATTCCTAGTCACCTTTAACGCACACGTGCACGAACTTGTTTAAACATCGCACTTACTTGTCACTTATTAAACACAATGTTCTCATCTCAATTTTTCTTAATAACGAATCAAATGTAAAAAGAGATAAAATTATGCATGAAAGAACCACTGTCCGGATTGAAATCATTTTTCGGGAATATATTGTTATATGTTAAGCAATGGAAAGGGGATACGAAAGATAAAAATATTCTTGGCGTGAAAAGCCACCACTTGCATAAAAGAGCCTAAAAAGATTAAAGGCACATAAAAACAGAAGTGCTAGGCCAATTTTTGATACATTGATGCTTCGCTTTATATGAGCATTAATTTATTCAAAAATCATTGAGAGTTTATCATCATCTATGTGAGATTTTGAGGGATTTAAAGTAAAATATCAATGGGTTTGCACAACTAAAATGTCTCGAAAAAACATTACATAGTTTAGCATCATTGGTGTGAGAATCGTTTATGTTCATGCCTTGTTGATTAAGTTGAACCAACTTTACTTGAGTTCATCAATTTTTACACCTAAGGTAGACTTTGAGATTTTTCGTTAGAGGTATCTCAAAACTTCGTCCACACATGTTATGAATGTCTGTGTTGATTTACCTATGGAACATGTTCACACCCTTATAGTTCGTATGCACGGTTCGGATATTTTAGTGCTATTCCATGGAGTGTTGTATTTGTTCATTGTATACTTTATCTTTAAAAGAAAATTGAAAATTTTAAAAAATAGTTAGTTTTTGCACCTTTAAGATTATCATCACCTATTTTTACTTGATTATACTTGTGTTAATATCTTACTTCTTCACGTGATGTCTTTATTTCATGCCTAGTTTTGACTCCTTTATCTATTATAGACAAAAATTAGGAGAACAAATTGAGGGGGAGTTTTTCATTGTCTGTTTAAAACTCTACGCATCACCGTATCTTTGTTTGTCTCACGTGTGTAGGACGTTCCTCTAGGATGATGATCATTTGGACTCACACAAGATGAAGACAATGTTTGCCCACGAAAAGATCCAGATTCATGATTGAAGACTAGAACATATTCTATGCTCCATTCTCATTCATATCTTGGGAGGGTAGATTATTGTATTAAGTCATATGATTCCATTTGTCTTAGGATGGTATTTTACACCAGAATAGACAAATGGAGAGATTTATAAGAGCAAACTTCATGATTGCTCACATTTTTTTATTTTAATTTATCGTATCCCATTACACAATAGGACACCTAAACATGTCACCGTAACTACTTCTCGGTACATGACGACTATGTTAAAGACCAAGAAAGAATGCAAGATTTGGTCATCTCATCAATTATTAAATAAGTTTCTGTTTGGAGTGGTAAAAAGGTTCAAGTATTTCCTGGAGTTTACTTATTTTTACGAGGTAAATTTTTTAAAGGAACTCAAAAAAAATTTGAAAGAATTTTTTTTCCAAAAGTCGAAGCCTCATTGGAACGAAGAAGTCTGTCGTTCGAACGAGTTTCTTCTTTCTTTCGATTGTCATTCGAACGAAGTTTTAAATGAGAATTTTTTTGGGAATGTTGACATCTCGTTAGAAGAATTCATTCGAAGCATCGTTCGAACGAGATTAACGAGGTTCGAAGGCTTTTAGCGGTGAAATCTCATTAGATGTTTTTGTTCGAAGTCATTCAAACCAAATAAGGCAGTCTCTCAAACGACCGACGCAAATAGTTTTTTTGAACATCTTCCCATTATCTTTTTTGTTTATCCTTTTTATCTTCCCTTCTTATAAAAAGGCTGAATGGGATCAGATATTCTAAGAACTCATATTCATAAAGAAAAACACCTTTGGAGTTCTCTTTTGTGATCAAAACACCGCATATCATATTCTACACCCCCGAATATATTCAAGATCACTATTACCAATCATTAAGGTTTCTTGTGAAACACGCTTATAGCGACTTTTTTGAACGGTTGATTTTGTGAAACCAGGTTTCATTGCAAAAAAAGGAAGGCGGTTGAATTGGTGGATTCTGAGGGTAGGCTGATGTGTGTGGATGGCTCTAGAGTTGGGTTGTATCTGATGGCAATTTGAAGACTTGGCACATCTAATTTAGTGTAGATAAGTGTTCTCTAAGTCAATTGTATTCAAGACTATTAATAATGCTGAAAAAAAAGGTTTTCCCTGCAAAGGGATTTTTCCTCATCATGAGTGTTTTCGCATGTTTGGACTGAAATTGCAAATTGGAATTTGGATATAACTCGCATGCAAACTATAATTAATTAAAGACTAAAATTTAGAATTTTGTGTTGGGGCATTTAATTAAATAAATTGATCCATTAGTCTGTGCTCACTCTCAAATTGGTATCAGAGCTAGCTGCACTAATTGTTGTGTAATCCTTTTTGGCAAATATTTTTTATATCACTTTTTTATATTTAAGAAGCCAAAATTTAATGGATAATTTTTATAATCAAATGCCCATTTTTTATGGTTCCATTTATGCTTACAAGAAATCTAGGATGAGGTATACATTAAAATCAATAGACGAACTTGTCTGGATGCTTTGAAAAAGAGGGTGGAGACCACCCACTCTAACCGTTGATAATGTCGTTGGCCCTAAACCCGTCTCTCAATAGACAAAGGACGAATTTAAATGGATCAACTTTAACTTGTGCAGTTTTAGTGCCATATCGGGATCCGTCAACCTTGACGAGTTCCGCCGCATATGACGCGCACCACGTCCAAAGAAGCTTGGGATACCCTTCAACTCACATATGAGGGAACCAATGATGTTAAAGATTCTAAGCTGCAAAATCTCACCACACAATTTGAAACTATCACTATGCTTTAATCTGAATCATTTGAGAAGTTTTATGCACGACTGTCTGATATAGTAAACTCAAGTTTCATTTGAGAAGTTTTATGCACGACTGTCTGAGAGAATACTTGAGACACGTCGTTAATAAATTTCGAGATCGCTCCCTTACCATTTATTCCTAAGGTTACAGTGTTAAATTCGTTAGGAATCCAAGAAACTCTTAGGTTAGAAGAACTTGTAGGCGATCTTCAAACGTATGAGATGGATATGTTTTCAAAAATTGTTAAGCGTAAGGAAACGGAAATTGCACTAAAATCCGAATCTAAAAAGAAACAAGAAGTGTCGTCAAATTTCGAGTATGATTTTGATTTAGACGATTTAGGTTTTTTGCTAAAAAATTCAAATAGTTTCTCAAACTTTAAAAGAAAAATACTTCCAAAGAAAAGAAAAGTTTTGAGAAAGATAAAGATATAAATCGGGAAAGAAAATTTTTGAAAAAAAAAGAAATATATCTCAAAGAAAGATGATACAAGATGTTATGAGTGTGAGGAAAAGTGTCACAAAGCTCATGATCGTCTGACTAGGTTAAGGACACAAGAGAAATGCAAAGTTGCCTTAAACATCACGCTTAGCGATAGAGAGGTTGAGTTAATAAGCTCTGGAGATGAATCAATCCATGGATGTAACTTCATCGCATTCATGGCTAGTCATGTTAGTACACAGAGTCCACCTCACGACTATAAGGAAGCTATTAAACATGGACACCTTAATAGTGAGTCCAGTCATTCCGACGAGAGTGAAGGGGAAAATGTTTTAAATGAGAGTGAGAATGACCTACACACACCTAAGCCGATCTTTATGCTGAGTCCTTTCAAACTAAGAAACAAAATAAAGGGTTATCTTTGAGAGTTTTAGCCATAGAGAATGAGATGATAGCGGTAAGAGATAGTGAGTCCTCGATGAGAGAAGCTTTGGGAGAGAGAGTTTGTTTAGTTGAGAGAGAGAATGGAAACTTGACCAACAAGATGGCTAGTCTTATAAGAGATCTCCAATCATACGTGGAGACTCATGAGAAACTTAAAGCCCTTGTATCCCAACTCGAGAAAGATCTTGAACGTGCTCGGGAGGTCAAGGTAACTATCGGGATACATCGAAGAAGGTAGATAAGATGCTTCTCAGCCCCTCTTTAGGTTTTGGTGAGAGGCATGGAATAGGTTATGACGGTGCAATCACTTCCCATGCCGCATCGAAATCGGTTCCTAAATTTGTGGTTAATACTTATGCCCCTCAACCTAAACCACAAAAGAGAGTTCAACCAAGAAAAGAGAACCAAGGTTGACCCAAATCAGTCTATGTTTGCACTTATTACAAAAGGATAGGTCACTTTAGAGAGTTTTAATATAAATTAGGTATAGCTAGGCATACACATACTCCTATGCACCGCTCTCGAGAATTTGCTAGTCTTAGAAAGAAAGTTTGAGTTTTTAGTTACAACTTCGCATAGCTTGGTGGAAGAATTTTAGTGGATGTCTTTGTCATTTTAGAATGCTTACAATGCTACGACCAGAGCCTACAACATTAAGGGAAAATAAAAAGTTACCTCCACTTGGGTACCTAAGCAAGATGTCAAAGCCCTAATTGTGCATGTTGCTCTCAAGGTTCAAAATACTTCTCAATGGTATTTTGATAGCCGGTGATCTAGGCACATAACTGGTGACATTTCATTTTTACCCACCTTGAGGATTGCAAGGAAGGTAAAGTCATTTTTGGAGATGGGATTAAGTCTAGTATTTTAGGGCGTGGATGTGTAAAGATACCCGGATTCCCAAAACTAAACAATGTGTTGTACGTGAAAGGGTTGGAAGTGAACTTAATTAGCATAATCCAATTATGCGATGCAAACTTTGCAGTAAAGTTTGACCGGTTCGAATGTAATGTTTATGATCAATCAGATGAACTTTTAACACGAGGTGTGAGGACCAAAGATAATTGTTATGGGATTGTGCCCAAGTCCTCCTTTGTGTGCAACAGTACCATGATTTCCACAATGGACTTGTGGCATTAATGACTAAGTCATGTGAACTTTAGAGATCTTGAGAGATTAGTGAAAAATGACTTATTTCGTGGCTTACTATCACCTCGGAAGCTAAATTCCATAGTTTTTGGACCTTTCTAACAAGGAAAACCAATTCGAAAGTTGAATACCATTACCACCTCCCATATTTTGGAGTTGATTCATATGGATGTTATGGTTCCTACACGCTCAGAGATATTGGGTGGTAAGGGATATATTCTCGTGATGGTCAATGACTTTTCTAGATATTTTATCGTAGGATTCATTAGAGAAAAGTCCGATGCAGTTGATTTCCTTACAACCAAGTGTCGTGTTCTATAAAACCAACACGATGTAACTACTAATCGGATGCATAGTGACAATGGAACTAAATTGAAAAAAGCTAAAATGGATAGCTATTATGATGGAGTTGGTATCAAACATGATTTTTTGGCTATACTCCTCAGTAAAATGGGATTATCGAGAGAAAGAACCGGATGATACAACAAATGTCTAGATCCATGATTCTTGGGAGAAACGTGCATAAACATTTTTGGGCAGAGGTGGTGATCACCATATGCTATATGGTGAATATGGTAAATATGGTAAATCTTTGTCTGTACGCACTTCACACGCCTTATGAGTTGTGGACAGGGAAGAAGCCCAACCTATCATATTTCTGTATCTTTAGGAGTACTTGCTACATATTAAGATATAGAGGTCACTTAGAAAAGTTTGACACTCGGAGTGATGAGGGGATATTTTTAGGATATTCATCGATAAGTAGGGCTTATCGAGTTTTTAACCTGGCTATCTCTAAGGTTATGGAGCCAGTAAACGTCACAATTAGAGATAACAATCCACCGACATTTGTTGCTCCTATCCCATACTGTGAGGATTATGCAACCCTAGTGACGATCCCATCCTTCCTCATGCTACCACTGTGGAGTCCATTTCGGATTTAGGGGAGACACCATCTTGGGTTCGAAAGAGTCATCACCCTTTCACTATACTTGATGATTCCACACTAGGTGTCAAGACTCAGGCTCAACTAAAAAATATGGTTAGCTATCTTTGCTACATATCCTTAGTCGAGACCAAGAATGTGAAAGAATAACTCAAGGATGAGCATTAGCTATCCGCCATGCAAGATGACTTGCTTCAGTTTCGTAAGAACAATGTCTTGGAGTTAGTCCCACGACCTAGCGAGTCTAATATGATAGGTACAAGGTGGGTTTACAAGAATAAGATGGATGATAAGGGTACCATAATTCGCAAGAAGGCTAGGTTGGTCGCTTAATGCTACACACAGATCAAAGGTGTAGAATTTTACGAGACATTCCCTCTTGTTACTGGGCTTGAGTTTATTAGCTTACTACTCACCATAGCATGTCATCTGCACTTCAAGTTATATCAAATGAATGTCAAGAGTGCGTTTCTTAATTGCATTATACAAGAGGAGGCTTATGTGCAACAACCAAAACGGTTTGAAGATCTTAATCATCTAGAACACGTCTATTATCTTAAGAAGGCCTTGTATGGTTTGAAGCAAGTACCCCATGCTTGGTACGAGAGGCTCACTTCCTATATCTTAGCTCCTATCTTTCAGAGAGGGGGAGCGGATAAGATGTTGTTTGTGAGAATAGAGTGTGGTACTAGTTTGGTTGCCCAAGTCTAAGTGGATGACATATTCTTTGGATCCATGTGCTCATACTTTTGAGGAGGAAATAAAGAGTGGGCTTGATATGAGCGTAATAGGTGAGCTTATGTTCTTCCTATGTCCCCAGGTTTGTCAGCTTGAGGATGGGATATTCATATCTCAATCCAAATATACAAGAGACCTTATGAAGAAGTGTGGTCTAAACTCTGCTAAGCACTCACGCACCCCTATGAGTACCTCGAATAAGCTCAGCAAAGACGCTTTAGACAAGGACGTGGAGCAAACTCTTTACTGTAGTATGATAGGTTTTCTCCTCTACTTGATCGCTAATCGTCTCGATATTGCCTTCAGTGTTTGACTCTGTGAACGATACCAGACATCTTCGAAAGAGTCACACTTACACGCACTTAAATTTTTCATCAAATACATGAATGGAACTATTTCATATGGTATTTGGTATTTCGTTGATACCGTTGACCGTTTGCTCGCCTGTTGATCGAGTCGTAAAATCGAGCGTCCGTGTAATACGCTAGTCGTTGTTATCGACTTCCAACCGCAATACAAAAAAACCTAAACTTTTAACTATACTTTTATGGAGTATAGTAGTAAGTCTGGGTATCGAATCCACAGGGAATGTTTTATAGAATTTAATTGATTTATTACTTCTAGAGAAAAAATAAAAAAGATGATGATGGTTGACAAGGGGAAATAAGTTGGAACAAATTTATAAAACTAATTAAAATGAATGAGGAAATAGGTTGGAATACAATCCCCCAATCCCTAGTAATTACCCATTAGAATACTAGAATTGTAAATTATAAATTTGAATGAATCCAGTCTTTATAGATCCTAAGCATTACATATATGAGGTTCAAGCCCGCATCATATGAAATCAAAGATAAATATATAGCGGTGCTAAATAATTACACGCACATCATATTCTTAAATATCCCAAGTACCTAGGGCAAGAGAGATTAAAAGATCTAGGATGATTGTGAACTTATCTTACACGATTCTTTCAAATTTAAATTTAAATTCTATTTCCTACATAGATAAATTACATCGGGATGGGTTCATGCATCCCAACCCTTACAAATTAGCTAAACATGATGAAAACAAACGAAAACTCTAACAAACATTGTTAACAATTTGCAAAACAATTGAGAATTGAATGGAAAAATAAAATAGAGAATAGAAATTGATACTTGTATTTAGCAAGAGGAGAAAGAGATGAATTTGAATCCAGCAAAACTTCTTCTTCAAACTTAAAACTAGAGTTTATGAAAACTTCTACCAAAGAAAACTACAATCTAACTTTCTCTCTCTAATCCTACTCCTACCCTCTAGAATTTGACTCCCTCTCTCTAGAATTCAACTCCCCTTGAAAATGAGGTAGGGCTTGGTCTTTTATAGCACCAAGTTACACGAATTTGGCAGCAAATTTCGCTAGTGGCACAAATTTTCCAAGAGTTGCACTGCATTAAATGCATAATTAATTACAGAAATCCGCACATCCAGACTCTTCATTATCGCGCAACTTCAAAATATCGTAACTTCTTCACCGTAGCTCGGATTGAGGTGTCGTTTTTTCCAGTATTCTTGTAACTTAGATCTCTTCAACTTTCTAGTTGGCCCCACCTCCGGAATAAGGCTGCAAAATTACGAATATGCCCTTCAACTCTCCATTTCTTGGTTTCTTTCACTGTTTTGATTTCTCCTTCGCACTAACTTGCTTGAAATACCTGTAAAACACATGAGAAATACACAAAACATGAAATACTTTCCAAAAAAGGTTAGTAGCATAAATACGAGACAAATCCAAGATATTTACACTGCACGGGATCATAAAAATACCGCAATTAAGGGGATAAATGTGAAGAATATATGCCTAATCACACCCCCTAACTTAGAACTTTGCGCGTCCCGAGCAATGTAAATGAAATTAGTTCAAAGTTCAACTGTTGAAAATTCTTTTATTAAAATAAAATTCCACTTTCGCAGGCAAGCGATTGCATTTAGCGTATGCAACAAGCCTTTAAACCCCTAGGTTACCCTAGTAGGACGAGTTTTGTCTCGTGAGGGTTTGCAGTGAATACACCCACAAAATTCTTTATTGACTCAAATAAAGATCAAAATACTTAAAAATTGTACAATTTAAACTTTTCGAAAAATAATCACCATAAATTCATATTCAAATGTCTCAAACCATAGTGTGTGTGTGCGAAGCCAAAAATTAAACCTCAAATTTCCACCGATTGAGCATTACGTTACTTTCCAAAAATTCATTTTGATTCAAATTCTTACGGATGCACTCACAAACGAATCACTCGGATTGTGGTTATTTTCTCTCGGTATGCATGATATAAAGAGTAAATATAATGGACACAAATTCACGCATACAAAATTGAAAAGAAGGAAATATATGGTGAAAAATCTCATCATAGGAATACAGTTATTTGGAAATGGGAAACATCACCTCTAATTCACACCATTTAATCTCTCATATTATCTTTTTGTATCTTAGCTCTCCACGCAGTAGCCAATTTCGCAATTTGGACTCGGTTAGGACTTTTCGGGTTAAAAGGTGTAAAGGGTAAAAATGGGAATGGATGGAATGTTCAGAATTGGAAAAGTTTCTTATTATGTTCATTAGTGCTTTTTCGGGCATTTGCTCATTTTTCTCTTTCTTTTTTTCTATTTTCTTTTCTTTTTTTTCTTTTCTTGCTATTTTTGTTGAGCATATCTTCTTCTTTTTTTCTTCTTGCCCCTTTTTGTTGCACTTTTCGGACTTAATGAATATTCCATTTTCACAATTCCGGGCTATTTGGGTTTTTCGGGTTATCAAACGAAAGGAAAATATTTTATTAGGCTCAACTTGGGTTGCAAAGGGATAATTTTATTTTTCACAACTTTTTATGGCCAATATTTTTGGGTAACAAACGAGGGCCTACTTCATTGTCCAAATTGCTAATCACATTACCATATGCGTCTCGAGATTAATTAAGTTTAGAGATATATTCAGCACGAATTTTGAGACAACATCTCACACATTTCCCATAACCGATCAAAATAAAGGATTGAGATCATCAACGACTTATTAAAACGCTGAAAAGAACTTTGAGTTAATCATAAACTCGGATTGATTTAAAAACTCAAAAAGATCGATAGGCTCGAAATCTCACCGGATTGGACTAATCTCCACACTTATTCGTTAAGTCGTCAATTTTCTTTCAATTTCCATCTTTGGTCAATTTTGGCTTAGTGCATTTTGATTGTTAACAATTTGAGACTAAAATAAAGGTGATATTTTTGAAAAATTTAAATTCCAATTTTTATTTATTTTGAAGAAAAATATTTTTGGCCTTTTTTTCAATTTTTTCAAATTTTTTTTTTTTGAAATTTTCTAAAAAACACACTTGGAAAGAATATGTGATCGAATCAATGAATCGAGAAGAGTATCCCACACCCCCTAACTTAAATGTTGCATTGTCCTCAATGCGAATCAAGAACCCAACATAAAGAGTGGAAAAGAAAGATATTACCCAAATGAAGTGATCACCGATGAGTGCGAGTCCATTGAATCTACAAAACATGTTAGAACCAAGCATAGAAAAAATAATAACAAAAACTCTAACTATCAAAACTAGACTATAATAAAAGAGAAAAAGAAAAAGAAAAAAAAAACTAACTATTTACAACCTAAAATTTGAACGGCTAATAAATCATACACTAAAAGTCAAAAAATTTGAGGGTCCACCCAAAATACAATTTGACTTTGAGGGATTAATGGTCTGCCCTCACTAGGATGCATGCCTCCCGAAAAATAAGAATTCCGTTTGAAAAACGGAAGGCATGTGTGAGATGGAGAAAATGAACCATCACCAATTAAAAAATTTAACGGGATGATGGGGGGTTTGGGTGCTAGGTGGGACAAGTACAATTGAGATCCAAGAAAAATATAATCACCTCCCAAAGATTTTTCAAGTAGTATGGGGAGGGGGCACACAAAAAGGAACAGTCCATATTAGAAAACAATTCTAGCAAAGTGTCTTTGTCGGTAAAAGGTGTAAACGTTTCAGAATTTTCAACCGACTCATAGGAATCTAGCGGTACTTCTAATGGTTCAATAACCGTGAACGAAAATGGTGATGAAATAAACTCAATCACAAGTGATTCATCATCACTTGGAGATTGAATTTCAAGGGAGTAAGACTCACTTTCAATGATATATTCTTCAAAAATTTGAGGTGACACACAAGTCTCAACCTCCTCTTTGTTTTCCAAAATAGAACGCACATCATCGCAAAGTGTGACCATTTCCTTCACAAGACCATAATCGATATTCTTTGTGCTTTGGGTGGAAAGAAAATCCAGTACTCTTTTGGTTAGAAAAAGCGTGTATTCTTCCAAAGTAGGATCCCTTGGCTCTAAAACCTCGGATTCCTCATTTGGCTGAAAACCTTCTATAGTTTCACAAATATCGAAAGAAAAATCTTCATTGGATTCCCCAAAATGATTTTTTTTTCGATATTCGTTTTCAAGCTTTTCATACGCAAGATTTAGAAAGGCCTCACCCATGGTAATAGGTCGAGGCACAGATTCTTGAGAATATTTAATATAAATTTCTCTTCGATATTCATTTGCAAGCCTTTCATACTCCAGAGTTAGAACGGCCTCACCAATGGTAATAGGTCGAGCCGCGGAGTCTGGAGAATAAAAAGTTTGAAAACGATTACCATATGAACCATTATAATTACCGAACTCACCATGAAAAGACATGATTACCGAATAGTATGTAAATGGAAATTCGAGTACAAAGGTGTGCGGTTGAGGATTCTATGTTTCTTGGCGCTCAATTGTGCAAGGCTACAAAAAAGGTTAAAAAAATCCAAAGAAAAAAAATCTTTCGAAATAGTAAATCAATTATAATCTATAACAAAACATTCCCCGGCAACGGCGCCATTTTGATCGAGTCGTAAAACCGAGCGTCCGTGTAATACGCTAGTCGTTGTTATCGACTTCCAACCTCAATACAAAAAAACCTAAACTTTTAACTACACTTTTATGGAGTATAGTAGTAAGTCTGGGTATCGAATCCACAGGGAATGTTTTATAGAATTTAATTGATTTATTACTTCTATAGAAAAAATGAAAAAGATGATGATGGTTGACAAGGGGAAATAAGTTGGAACAAATTTATAAAACTAATTAAAATGAATGAGGAAATAAGTTGGAATACAATCCCCCAATCCCTAGTAATTAACCATTAGAATACTAGAATTGTAAATTATAAATTTGAATGAATCCAGTCTTTATAGATCCTAAGCATTACATATATGAGGTTCAAGCCCGCATCATATGAAATCAAAGATAAATATAAAGCGGTGCTAAATAATTACACGCACATCATATTCTTAAATATCCCAAGTACCTAGGGCAAGAGAGATTAAAAGATCTAGGATGATTGTGAACTTATCTTACACGATTCTTTCAAATTTAAATTTAAATTCTATTTCCTACATAGATAAATTACATCGGGATGGGTTCATGCATCCCAACCCTTACAAATTAGCTAAACATGATGAAAACAAACGAAAACTCTAACAAACATTGTTAACAATTTGCAAAACAATTGAGAATTGAATGGAAAAATAAAATAGAGAATAGAAATTGATACTTGTATTTAGCAAGAGGAGAAAGAGATGAATTTGAATCCAGCAAAACTTCTTCTTCAAACTTAAAACTAGAGTTTATGAAAACTTCTACCAAAGAAAACTACAATCTAACTTTCTCTCTCTAATCCTACTCCTACCCTCTAGAATTTGACTCCCTCTCTCTAGAATTCAACTCTAATACCCCGTATTTTTTACTATATTTATTTTGGGATTAATTAATTAAATTGCGTATTAATTGGAAATTAATCCGGGTTAATAATACTAATGTGATGCGAATTGGTATTTGATTATGTGCATATATGATTATATATGAACTTGGTATTATAAAATTTGTCGTGGGATTTATATACGGCATTTTAGAAATTTTGTTGAGACGCGTGGGACCGCCGTGTCACGGTATGATATTTTGATATTAAAAGTGAATTAAAAATCTATAATCCGTATGGTCGTTTTGAGTGCGCCAACGCGTCCGGAAGGGTCGAGATAGTCAGAAAACACTAGCCGGGGGTATAGTTTGGGTTCCGGGGTATTTTTAGGCCATCCCGGCACCATAAAGGGTATTTTAGTAATTTGGTATTTTTGGGTAATTAAAAAGTGACGAAAATGGAGAGTTATAATCTGATAAGGATTGACCCAACCAACCCTTATTAACCCAACAATCTACGGAGGTTTATTATATTAGGTTTTCATAAGTTTCCTTCAAACCAAACCCTATCCACCTTGAGCCACCATTGAAGGAAAGCTTGGAGAAGGAGAGAGATAGAGGAATTCTGCAGAGATCCTTCACCAAATCATCACCAAATTCGAAATCAAACCAAGGCAAGTGGTTTAATTATGTTTAACTTTAGCAAATGTTCTTTCCATGTTAGCAAATTGAAGATTTATAATTGTTATTGGAAGATGAATGAAAACCCATGTTTAATTGAACTTAGGTCTGAATTTTGAGGATAAATTGCATGTAGACTAGTTGGTGACGATTAATCTGATGTAAATACATGATTGGGTGGAAGAAAAACGAATTAAATTCTGGGATTTGATGTTGATATTATGTTAGGGTTCATGTTCTTGAGAAAATCTGGAAAAAAGTAGGTTTTTATGAAGATTGATCCATATGTAGCCTTTAGATGTTGAATTATTGATTTATGAACGTTAGTAATACTGTAGGATTGTTATATGGCATTACTATGACGTTATATCTGAGAATCATACGTTAGAAATTGGTTTTGGGATGAATTAAAATCTGCAAAACGAAGCAGTCCGTAGCCATACCTGTTCGATCGATCGATCGACATTCATCAGTCGATCGATCGACTAGATCGATCGAGCGACATTCATAGGTCGATCGATCGACCTTCCCAGAATGAGTGAAATATTCCTTAATTTGATTTTTATGGTGGAAACCCTCGGAGAATACGTTTGTAGCCCTTATGAATACCCTCACCCTTGAGGAAGACCAGTAGGTGTGATTATTATAGTGGACTTTAATTAGAATACAATTCGAGGAATTATTCTAGATTATTGAAATTCGTTAGTGAGGTAACGTTTGGGTTAATAGTGTAAAGTTGTGTAATTTGATGAAATAAGGTTTAGAGCAGAAGTAAAGGCCTTAAGAATAAAGATGTTATATTTGGGAATAATCGGAACTTAATAGTCTATTTAGGATAGATTTTAAGGATAAGGGATTACGGCGTGAGACGTGTCGGCAATTTAACCTTATATCAACGGGAGACTTGAAATATATAAGTTTGGTATAACGGTATAATGATGTAGAAAATACCTTATTAAAATGGTGATATCTAAGATGTGTGAATGCTTAGTATATGGTTTATGTGTATAACATACCTACCATACTTGCTATCACGGGGGAGGTTACGTTCGCTTAGGACCCTCTAATCCTTGTGTGCCTACGGGGGGGATATAGACTGGTACCTTGATGAACATAGATCATTGAAAGACTTATTGTGATATTAATAAGTCCGCTGATCATGGGAGCGTAGGTATGTGCGTGACCCATGTGATGGTGACTGTGTTCGCCTCCATTAATTGTGATGTTGTTATCGGTAAACTATTCCTGAGAGATTCGGAATATGTAATCCTTATGTACGTGATGTACCGGGATGGATAGCAGAGTATGTGTGCACCGCAGCTTAGTTCTCGGGGTGCTTGTGTCGTATATTTATGATGTGAATAATATACGCTTAATTTAATGGGAACCTTCATGTTAATGTTGTGAATGTAATTACGGTAATGTTCCGAGACTGATAATGAGTTAACTGATAGTTATATCAATGGAATATTTAGTAACTGAGTTTACGATAAACCTCTATTAAATTACGAGCGTTGTATAACAAATGAAACCTAGTAATATGGGTAGAACCTTTGGCAGTCTAGCTAGTTATGTCGTCAGTTAGCTAGTAGTATGGGTCGTTATAGATGGGTAATTTCGTTAGGAGTGCACAGTTAGTCGAGAGGTGAGAATTTAATGTGAGTGCACGTCCTAACATGTACTTTGCATTTAATGTTTTAAATGTTTTTAAAGCACTTGCAGGTTTTTAAAATATAACACATTCGGGCTCTGACCCGTTTGCTTTTCAAATCTCTTTTTCTTGTAAAACCATTTTTAGGTGCCCAGCCACAGGGACACCAAGCATAGGATTCTCATTCAGGTGACGAGCTGTAGCTGTTTGTGGATGCTACAGGGACTTGCTTTTAGACGCCTCTCTTATTTGGATTCCAGTCTCAGCATCTATCAGTTGTAGGGCATGTTGCCCAATTCTATTAGACATTTTTACATTTCAGTTTTCAGACTCTAGCATGTATTGCTCAGTATTCAGTTTTAGTTATTTATTTCAGTTTACTTATCAGTTGTGGGATTTTGTATTGAGGAGTTTTTCCTCCAGGTTCTATTTACATTTTGTGATGGTTATTCATTCTATTTCAGTATGGTGAATGGTGTTATTTAGTTATTTATTACTCTTGTTGCATGTTAATCAGATTTAATAAAATTAGCACTTACTTTTTAAATACTAGGTGGTTAGTAATCTTTAAAATGTTTTCGACAGTGATGCTATTAACTGATCCAACTTGGCATTTTGAATTAATTTTATAAAGGAGTAGCTAACCGGTGTTTAATTAGTCGGGGTGTCACAGGTGGTATCAGAGCATCAGGTTCTAGTGTCCTTTAGGATCTGTACGGCTATTATGTTTCCGCTACGTTTTCTTTGATATAGAGCCCTATATTTTAGGACTGTTGTACTCTTATTGTGTACGTTTCGTTCTTCAGCTATTTTAAGTTTATAAACCGTGAACTTATAAACTTTGTTCTTATTTCAGATGCCTCCACGACGTGCACGACGAGTTCCCAGGAATGCAATGCCCGAACCCCAGCCCGCTCCAGTTCAGGGCATGTTGAACGCCACTGAGGTTGCAGCTATAGTAGCTCAAGCGGTGAATGCCGCGATTGCCGTTGTTCAGCAGGCACCACCTCAGGCGCCGGTTGCCGCGCCAGTACAGGTTAATGCATTCCCGTCTGCTTGGGAGCGTGTACGTGATGCTTTTCAGAAAGCGCATCCGCCAGAGTTTGCAGGTAGCTCAGATGTGGTAGTCTCGAGCCAATGGAGGAAGGATATGCAGAGGCACTTGAGGATGCATGAGTGCACTGACGTTCAGAAACAGGTGCTAGCTACTTTCAAGCTAGTTGGATCTGCGCTGCAGTGGTGGGAGTCCATTACCACCGCAGAGGAGAGGGATACCCTCACGATACAGGAGTTCTGGGTGCGGTTCGACCACAAGTACTTTCCATCCGCAGTTCATACAGAGATGAGGAGGAAGCTTATGAGTCTGAGGCAGGAGAGCAAGACAGTGGTCGAGTATGAGGCCGAGTTCACTAACCTGTTGAATATCGTTCCAGACGAGATTCCAACAGAGAAGAAGAAGATAGAGAAGTTCACTGATGGGTTGAATTGGAGGATCCGTCAGCATCTGCTAGGGAACCTATCATTGGCCACGTATTCTGATGTGGTTAACGCTGCACTATTGCACTGCCAGGACCACCGTTTTCATATGGCCGAGGGCAAGCGGTCGGGGGAGTCTAGCCATCAGGGCAGGACTGGAGGACACGGTGCCAGCGGGGCACAATCTGGTCAGGGGCAGAGACAGACTGAGCAGGGTACCCAGCAAGGGGATAATAAGAGGTTCCGGTCAGGGAACTACAGGCAGGGACAGGGAGGTTTCCGTCAGGGCCATCAGGGTCCAAACGGCCATCAGGGCCAACAGGGGCAGAACGGGAATCAGGGCCAGCAGGGCCAAGGCAGGAATGGTAACGGCCACCAGGGCCGGGGACAGCAGGGACAGAGGGGAGGGAACTTCCCAGGGAAGTGCTTCGTCTGTGGCAAGATTGGCCACAAGCGACAGGATTGTCCTGATAGGGGCAGGGCCCCACAGCAGCAGCAGCAGGGTGCTCGCCAGGAGCCGCAGAGGCCTATATTTCCCGCCGCTCTTCCCGCACCGCCACAGATCATTCCAGCACCTCAGCAGGGGCAGCTACAGTATGGACGTGTCTACAACGTTCACCAGGCTGCAGTTCCACAGGCACCGCCCGCGATCGAGGGTACGTTTCCTATCCATGGCACTATGGGTCGGGTGTTATTTGATACGGGTGCTACACACTGTTTTATTGCTACACACTTCGCGAAAGCTTTAGGATTGTTAGCTACGGCAGAGAGCACAGTGACGTGTGTTGACTCACCATTAGGGAGTGGGTCACTTATTTTCTTTATATGCCGGGGAGTGGGGGTAGAGGTTGGTGGTTTGGTATTACCTGCAGATATGTTTGTGTTAGACATGCATGTTCACGATGTGATCATCGGTATGGATTGGCTCGTAGCATATAGGGCCATGATTGATTGCTTCAGCGGGAGCATTGTTTTTGCCATTCCGGGGCAAGAGATGTTTTTAGTGGCGATGCCTCGCCCAGAGGGAGGGTCGACCGCTCATCTGTATTACATAGAGGAGGATACCTCTAAGGAGGTTGTTATTCCTTTAGATTCGATCCCGGTTGTCAGGGAGTATTCGGATGTGTTTCAAGAGATACCAGGCTTACCACCCAGTCGAGAGATAGATTTCGTTATCGATTTGCTACCGGGTACGAGACCTATAGCACGTGCACCGTACCGTATGGCTCCAGCTGAGATGCGAGAGCTACGGGATCAGATAGAGCAGCTGTTAGGGCAGGGCTTTATTCGTAGGAGTACCTCACCTTGGGGCGCTCCAGTTTTGTTTGTTAAGAAGAGGGACGGTTAACTGAGATTGTGTGTGGACTACCGAGAGTTGAATAAGGTCACGATACGGAATAAGTATCCGTTTCCTCGAATCGATGACTTATTCGACCAGTTGAGAGGAGCTTCTTTCTTCTCGAAGATTGACTTGAGGTCGGGATACCATCAGTTGCGTATCAGGGAGGAGGATGTCTCGAAGACTGCGTTTTTGTCGAGATATGGTTCTTATGAGTTTCGGGTTATGCCTTTCGGCTTGACCAACGCTCCAGCAATGTTTATGGACTTGATGAACAGGGTGTTCAGAGATTTCCTCGATCAGTTTGTCATTGTCTTCATTGATGACATTCTGGTCTACTCTCAGACAGAGGAGGAGCACGCAGAGCATTTGAGGCAGGTTTTGCAAACACTTTGTCAGAACGAGCTGTATGCAAAATATGAGAAGTGCGGGTTTTGGCTGAAGGAGGTCCAGTTCTTGGGTCACATTATTTCCGACCAGGGAATATCTGTCGATCCGGGGAAGGTGTCAGCGGTGAGGGAGTGGGGACAGCCCACGACACCAACGGAGATTCGTAGTTTCTTGGGCTTAGCAGGATACTACAGGAGATTTATTCGGGGTTTCTCGGAGATAGCAGGTCCTTTGACACATCTTACTCGTAAGGGTGTGCCATATATCTGGAGTGATGCCTGTCAGTTGGCATTCGATGAGTTGAAGGACAAATTGACCTCATCACCTGTGTTAGCATTGCCGAGACCGGGCGTTGAGTATTTGGTTTACACCGATGCGTCTTTGCAAGGGCTTGGAGGTGTTTTGCAGCAGGAGAGACAGGCCATAGCTTATGCTTCCCGTAAGCTTAAGCCTCATGAGAAGAATTACCCCACACATGATTTGGAGTTGGCGGCAGTGGTATTTGCCTTACGGATTTGGAGGCACTATCTTTTGGGGGAGAAGTTTCAGCTGTTCACGGACCACAAGTCCCTACAGTATCTGTTCACGCAGAAAGAGTTGAACATGCGGCAGCGTAGGTGGCTTGAATTTGTGAAGGACTACCAGTTCGACATCCAGTACCACCCGGGTAAGGCTAACGTGGTAGCAGACGCGTTGAGCCGCAGGCCAGCAGATGAGTTGGCAGAGGTGTGGAAAGCTAAGTGGAAGGAATTCGGACACCAGGATGCAGTGGCCCGATCTTTCATGTCTGTGATGACCGTTACACCGCAGATTGTTACGAAGGTAGTACGGGCACAGGCCGATGACTCGTTCTGTCAGGAGCAGATAGTCCGATTACTTGCAGAGGGAGCCGAGTTCTATACCGTTAGCTCAGACGGGGGATTGCGCTTCAATGGGAGATTGGTAGTTCCGGAAGGGGTAGAATTACGGCACGATGTGATGGCAGAGTCGCACGGCTCACGGTTCGCGGTACATCCCGGAGGGGACAAAATGTACCAAGATATGAGACGGCAATATTGGTGGAGCGGTATGAAGAGAGATATCGCTGAGTTTGTCTCGAAATGCGCCACTTGTCAGCTTGTAAAAGTGGACCATCAGAGACCAGCAGGATTGCTACAGCCGTTGGAGGTTCCGGTGTGGATGTGGGAGAGCATATCCATGGATTTTGTCATGGGGTTGCCTACGTCGCAGAGGGGTCACGACTCCATTTGGGTGATTGTGGACAGGTTGTCCAAGGTCGCTCACTTCTTACCCGTAAGGACTGACTACACTACGGGACAGTATGCCCAGCTTTTCATTTCAGAGATTGTGAGACTTCACGGTGTGCCCCTGAATATCGTGTCTGACAGAGACAAGATATTTGTTTCGAGGTTTTGGGAGAGTTTCCAGGAGGCCATGGGCACGGAATTGCGGTTGAGTACGGCTTATCATCCGCAGACCGATGGGCAGACAGAGCGCACCAACCAAATGTTGGAGGACATGCTACGCATGTGCATTATTGACTTCGGGGGTGGATGGGAGCAGTACCTTCCACTGGTGGAGTTTGCTTACAACAACTCCTATCAGTTCACGATTGGCATGGCTCCGTTTGAGGCATTGTACGGTAGGCCTTGTCGTTCCCCAGCATGTTGGTTGGAGGTGGGGGACAACAAACTACTTGGGCCAGAAGTGATCCAGGATACTTCGGCAAGGATTGAGTTGATTCGGAGTCGCATTCGGGTAGCTCAAGACAAGCAGAAGAGTTATGCTGATGCGAAGAGATTTTTCAGGGAGTTCCAAGTGGGGGACCAGGTTTTGCTCAGGGTTTCTCCTATGAAGGGGATTATGCGTTTCGGGAAGAAGGGGAAGTTGGCACCAAGGTATGTGGGGCCGTTTCCTATTATTGAGCGGATAGGACCGGTTGCGTATAGACTTGGGTTACCGGAGCACTTGCATCGGATCCACGATGTGTTTCACATTTCCTCGCTGAGGAAATACCTTAGAGATGATTTGGCTCATTCGCACATTGCTGTGGAGGACATCGATCTCCAGCCGGATAGCTCCTACGAGGAGGGACCAATTGCTATTTTGGACCGAAGCGAGAGGAAACTGCGGTCAAAGATAGTCCCGTTAGTGCGTGTTCAGTGGCGACATCACAATGTCGAGGAGTCCACATGGGAGCGCGAGGATGAAATGCGCGAGCGTTATCCAGAACTGTTTTTAGCAGGTACTTTCTAGTTTCGAATTTCGGGACGAAATTCAGTTATTAGGGGGGGAGTATGTAATACCCCGTATTTTTGACTATATTTATTTTGGGATTAATTAATTAAATTGCGTATTAATTGGAAATTAATCCGGGTTAATAATACTAATGTGATGCGAATTGGTATTTGATTATGTGCATATATGATTATATATGAACTTGGTATTATAAAATTTGTCGTGGGATTTATATACGGCATTTTAGAAATTTTGTTGAGACGCGTGGGACCGCCGCGTCACGGTATGATATTTTGATATTAAAAGTGAATTAAAAATCTATAATCCGTATGGTCGTTTTGAGTGCGCCAACGCGTCCGGAAGGGTCGAGATAGTCAGAAAACACTAGCCGGGGGTATAGTTTGGGTTCCGGGGTATTTTTAGGCCATCCCGGCACCATAAAGGGTATTTTAGTAATTTGGTATTTTTGGGTAATTAAAAAGTGACGAAAATGGAGAGTTATAATCTGATAGGGATTGACCCAACCAACCCTTATTAACCCAACAAGCTACGGAGGTTTATTATATTAGGTTTTCATAAGTTTCCTTCAAACCAAACCCTAGCCACCTTGAGCCACCATTGAAGGAAAGCTTGGAGAAGGAGAGAGATAGAGGAATTCTGCAGAGATCCTTCACCAAATCAACACCAAATTCGAAATCAAACCAAGGCAAGTGGTTTAATTATGTTTAACTTCAGCAAATGTTCTTTCCATGTTAGCAAATTGAAGATTTATAATTGTTATTGGAAGATGAATGAAAACCCATGTTTAATTGAACTTAGGTCTGAATTTTGAGGATAAATTGCATGTAGACTAGTTGGTGACGATTAATCTGATGTAAATACATGATTGGGTGGAAGAAAAACGAATTAAATTCTGGGATTTGATGTTGATATTATGTTAGGGTTCATGTTCTTGAGAAAATCTGGAAAAAAGTAGGTTTTTATGAAGATTGATCCATATGTAGCCTTTAGATGTTGAATTATTGATTTATGAACGTTAGTAATACTGTAGGATTGTTATATGGCATTACTATGACGTTATATCTGAGAATCATACGTTAGAAATTGGTTTTGGGATGAATTAAAATCTGCAAAACGAAGCAGTCCGTAGCCATACCTGTTCGATCGATCGATCGACATTCATCAGTCGATCGATCGACTAGATCGATCGAGCGACATTCATAGGTCGATCGATCGACCTTCCCAGAATGAGTGAAATATTCCTTAATTTGATTTTTATGGTGGAAACCCTCGGAGAATACGTTTGTAGCCCTTATGAATACCCTCACCCTTGAGGAAGACCAGTAGGTGTGATTATTATAGTGGACTTTAATTAGAATACAATTCGAGGAATTATTCTAGATTATTGAAATTCGTTAGTGAGGTAACGTTTGGGTTAATAGTGTAAAGTTGTGTAATTTGATGAAATAAGGTTTAGAGCAGAAGTAAAGGCCTTAAGAATAAAGATGTTATATTTGGGAATAATCGGAACTTAATAGTCTATTTAGGATAGATTTTAAGGATAAGGGATTACGGCGTGAGACGTGTCGGCAATTTAACCTTATATCAACGGGAGACTTGAAATATATAAGTTTGGTATAACGGTATAATGATGTAGAAAATACCTTATTAAAATGGTGATATCTAAGATGTGTGAATGCTTAGTATATGGTTTATGTGTATAACATACCTACCATACTTGCTATCACGGGGGAGGTTACGTTCGCTTAGGACCCTCTAATCCTTGTGTGCCTACGGGGGGGATATAGACTGGTACCTTGATGAACATAGATCATTGAAAGACTTATTGTGATATTAATAAGTCCGCTGATCATGGGAGCATAGGTATGTGCGTGACCCATGTGATGGTGACTGTGTTCGCCTCCATTAATTGTGATGTTGTTATCGGTAAACTATTCCTGAGAGATTCGGAATATGTAATCCTTATGTACGTGATGTACCGGGATGGATAGCAGAGTATGTGTGCACCGCAGCTTAGTTCTCGGGGTGCTTGTGTCGTATATTTATGATGTGAATAATATACGCTTAATTTAATGGGAACCTTCATGTTAATGTTGTGAATGTAATTACGGTAATGTTCCGAGACTGATAATGAGTTAACTGATAGTTATATCAATGGAATATTTAGTAACTGAATTTACGATAAACCTCTATTAAATTACGAGCGTTGTATAACAAATGAAACCTAGTAATATGGGTAGAACCTTTGGCAGTCTAGCTAGTTATGTCGTCAGTTAGCTAGTAGTATGGGTCGTTATAGATGGGTAATTTCGTTAGGAGTGCACAGTTAGTCGAGAGGTGAGAATTTAATGTGAGTGCACGTCCTAACATGTACTTTGCATTTAATGTTTTAAATGTTTTTAAAGCACTTGCAGGTTTTTAAAATATAACACATTCGGGCTCTGACCCGTTTGCTTTTCAAATCTCTTTTTCTTGTAAAACCATTTTTAGGTGCCCAGCCACAGGGACACCAAGCATAGGATTCTCATTCAGGTGACGAGCTGTAGCTGCTTGTGGAAGCTACAGGGACTTGCTTTTGGACGCCTCTCTTATTTGGATTCCAGTCTCAGCATCTATCAGTTGCAGGGCATGTTGCCCAATTCTATTAGACATTTTTACATTTCAGTTTTCAGACTCTAGCATGTATTGCTCAGTATTCAGTTTTAGTTATTTATTTCAGTTTACTTATCAGTTGTGGGATTTTGTATTGAGGAGTTTTTCCTCCAGGTTCTATTTACATTTTGTGATGGTTATTCATTCTATTTCAGTATGGTGAATGGTGTTATTTAGTTATTTATTACTCTTGTTGCATGTTAATCAGATTTAATAAAATTGGCACTTACTTTTTAAATACTAGGTGGTTAGTAATCTTTAAAATGTTTTCGACAGTGATGCTATTAACTGAGCCAACTTGGCATTTTGAATTAATTTTATAAAGGAGTAGCTAACCGGTGTTTAATTAGTCGGGGTGTCACATCAACTCCCCTTGAAAATGAGGTAGGGCTTGGTCTTTTATAGCACCAAGTTGCACGAATTTGGCAGCAAATTTCGCTTGTGGCACAACTTTTCCAAGAGTTGCACTACATTAAATGCATAATTAATTACAGAAATCCGCACATCCAGACTCTTCATTATCGCGCAACTTCAAAACATCGTAACTTCTTCACCATAGCTCGGATTGAGGTGCCGTTTTTTCCAGTATTATTGTAACTTAGATCTCTTCAACTTTCTAGTTGGCCCCACCTCCGGAATAAGGCTGCAAAATTACGAAAATGCCCTTCAACTCTCCATTTCTTGGTTTCTTTCACTGTTTTGATTTCTCCTTCGCACTAACTTGCTTGAAATACCTGTAAAACACATGAAAAATACACAAAACATGAAATACTTTCCAAAAAAGGTTAGTAGCATAAATACGAGACAAATCCAAGATATTTACACTGCACGGGATCATAAAAATACCGCAATTAAGGGGATAAATGTGAAGAATATATGCCTAATCACCTGTTTAGATGCCGATTTAGTTGGTATGTAGATGGTTGTAGTATAACTTAGGGTGGGTATTTCTATTTTAGGAGTGCTCTTGTCTCGTAGTTGTAGGATAACAACTCGTCTCTCGAAGTGTTTCATCTTGATAAGTATAAAATCAGTAGGTGTACACTCTCCGCCCTACTGGTCTAAGTCACTCTTAATTCCCACAAGACCTAATTTAACGTACTCACATTTCCACTCCATTTTATACCGTCGATACCCCACAGTCAAATCTCATATAAAGTAGTGTTACTCGAACCTTGCCTATACCTTACTGATCCTTCCCAAGTCCCATTATGATATTTAAATTATGTCCAAAGGTCCTTACACATTAGGATCGGATTAACATTTAAAAGGGAAGAAGTTTCAATTTTCAGGAGGAGTCGATCGGTTGATGAAAAGGGTCGATCGATCGATAGAGTGAGTCGATGGACATTCTTGAGTCGATCGATTGATCGATTGATCGATCGAGCAGGTAATGGCCCAGTTTCTGCAATTCTTAACCTACAGGTTTCATCCAATTTAAATCATCAAACCTCCATTAACATGTCCCAAACTCCCAACCAAACATCATGAACGTTATATAAACTAATGTGGAAGATTTCTAACGTAAAACATTCATTAATTCCTCAAGAATCATCATCAAATGGATTAATTCAAGAAATTATCGTTTAACCCTAGTTTATCTAATTTTCTTAAGAATTCCATTAGTTTCAAAATTTCTATCTCTACTGGCCATCAAATTTCATGGTTAATATTCTATAAATAACAAGATATTCATCCTAAAATGGTTTCTACTTCAAATTGTAATAATAATCTCCCAAACAACATTATATTTTCAGGAGACATAAAATCATTATCTCCTACACTAGCATGGATGTGTTATCACCTAAAGAATATCAAGTTAGATACTTTCCAGGGAATCAAAGGTCTGAGTTTCTGGGATTTGATGGTGTGGCTGAGCTCCTCTTCCTCCGATCTACACTCCGACGGTGTTTGTGGTGCGAACGGTGCAACTAGAATGCTTATATTCTTCGAAAAGCTCCTGACTTCTCTCCTCTAATGGCTTATGTGATTTGTGTTTGTTCTAACCCTAGAAGACAACCTCTAACAGCAAATATAGCCCTATAATTTTCATCCATAATTAAGGCCTAAAATTAAAAATTACCAAAATGCCCTCCCAGGTTACCGGTTAGGCCTAAAAACGTCCCGAGACCCAAACTAAACTCTCGGATATACTTTTTTGACTATCTCGACCCTTTTGGACACACTGGCGCACTCGAAATGACCATACAGGCGACTTAGAACTAATTTACTTTTTATCCCATTATTTTTTTCCCGACGCGACTGACATGCACATCCCGACTTAATTTCTATAACTGTCATATTATTCACCCGCGACAATTTTAATAACTTCAATCTCATATATTACTTTACTCATTAAGTAATATTCAACATAATTCTTACCAATTAATTAATAACTCTCGTCACGCTAGTAAATATTTATTTTAAAATCCGGATTAATATTAAATTAATTTATTCCAATTTAATTTAATTAATCCCATAATTAAATGCCATAAAAATACGGGGTATTACATTTTCCCATTCGGATTCCGATTTGTTTGGGTATTTAAATGGTTGTAGGAGAACTTTGAGTGGGTATTTCTATTTTAGGAGTACTCTTGTCTCGTGCTTGAGCAAGAAGCAAAACTCTATATCTTTGTTCATGGTGGAGGTTGAGTATATTGTCCCCGAGAGTTGTTTCACATAACTATTATGAATGAAGCAAATATTGGAGGATTATGGTATTTCACAAGGCACGATGACTATTTCTTATGATAATACGAGTGCGATGCATATTACCCGTCATCCCGTCCAATATTCATGCACGAAGTACATTAAGATAAACGAGCACTTTATACGTGACCTAGATCAGGTGAAGGTCGTGTCCTTGAGCTTTATGAGTACCGATCGTCAGTTAGACGATATATTCACGAAACCTTTAGATGCATTTCGATTTAAGGATCTTAGTAAATCTTCAAGTATTTGCATCGTTCACTGAGTTCGGGTATTTTTATCAAGTGTAGTATGATTTTCATGTTTATATATCTTTTTCTTATTGCTAGATTGTATTATCATTGTGTTTCGTTGTATCTATATATTTCATCTTAAATTTTTAGAAAAAATCCAAAAAATAGTTTTGTTTTTTTAATAAATTTTAAAAAATACAAAAAGATTTTCGATTTTTTTAAATAAGGTGAAAAAGTCAAAAATATTTTTCTTTGATAAATTTTTTTGAAAAATCCAACAGATGTTTTGTACTTTTTTTCTCACCATATATAGATGAACATTTGAGATGTCTAGATCACCCATTCATTCCATATTTCCACGTGACATTTTCTTATTTACGCATTGCACTTACTTGCCACTTATGGAATACAATGTTATCATCTCAATTTTGATTTATAACGAAACAAATGTGACAAGAGAAAAATTTGTGTATATAAGAAACATTGCCCGAATTTAAATCATTTTTTTTAAACTGTTGTTGCATCATATGTTAAGCAATGGAAATGGGCTACAAAAGATAAAAATATTCCTTACGTGAAAATCCACAATTTGCATAAAGGAGCCCAAAAAGATTAAAGGCACATAAAAATAGAAGTGATGGGGCAATTTTTGATACATTGATGCTTCGCTACATATGAGCATTAATTCATTCAAAAATCATTGTGATTTTATCATCATCTATGTAAGATTTTGAGGGAGTTAAAGTAGAAGATCAATGGGCTTGCACAACTAAAATGTCTTCATTGGTGTGAGAATCATTTATGTTCATGACTTATTATTAAGTTGAGTCAATTTCACTTTAGTTAACCAATTTTAACACCAATGGTAGATTTTGAGCTCTTTGGTTAGAGGTATCTCGAAATATCGCGAACAAATGTTATGAATGTCTATGTTGATTGACCTATGGAACATGTTCACACTCCTACATTTCGTATTCATGGTTCAGATATTTTAGTGTAATTCTATGGTGTGTTGTATTTGTTCATTTTATACTTTATCTTTAAAAGAAAATTTGAAAATTTTTAATAATAGTTGATTTTTACATGCCTTTGAGATTTTCAGCACCTATGTTTACTTGATTGTACTTGTGGTGATATCTTACTTCTTCATGTGATGCCTTTATTTCATGCCGAGTTTCGATTACTTTGTCTATTACGGACAAAAAAGGGGGAGAACCAATTGAGGGGGAGTTTTTTATTGTTTGTTTAAAACTCTGTGCATCATGGTATCTTTTTTTGTCTAATGTGTGTAGGACGTTTTGCTTGAATGATGATCATTTGGACCCGCACAAGATGAACACAATGTTTGCTAAAAGAAAGATCCAGATTCATGATTGATGAATTGAACATATTCTATGTTTTATTTTAATTTATATTTTGGGAGGTTAGATTGTTGTATTAAATCATAGGGTTCAGTTTGGCTTAGGATGGTGTTTTTTAACGGAATAGCCAAGGAGGAAGATTTCTAGGAGAAAAACTAATGATTGCTCACATTTTTATTTATTTTAGCTTAGCGTATCCTATTACAAAAACACGACACCTAAACACGTCACCCCCACTAATTCTCGATACTTCAAGACTATGTTGAATACCATCAAAGAATGCAAGATTTGGTCATCTCAACAATTATGGAAGATATATGTGTTTGGAGTGGTAAAAAGATTTTGAGTTTTTCTAGGGTTTACTTATTTTTATGAGGAAATATTTTTAAAGGAACTCGAATTTTTTTTAAAAGAAATTACATTCCAAAAGTCAATGCCTCGTTCGAATGAGGAGGTCTGTCATTGAACAAGTTTCTCCGGTCGTTCAAACGAAGTTTCAAACGAAGTTTCAAACGAGACATTTTTGGGTACGCTGACATATCATTAGAAGCATTCATTTGAAGCATCGTTCAGACAATATTGACGAGGTTCTAAGGCTTTCAGCACTGAAATTTTATTAGATGTTTTTGTTCAAGGTCATTCGAACGAAATAAGGCAATCGATCGAATGACCTGCCATTTCATTCTAATGACGTGCCCGTTCAGTCGAACGAACGGGGCAATTTTTTTATTAGAATATCTTCCCATTATCTTTTGTGTTTATTTTTTTATATTTCTTTCTTTCAAAAAGGCTTAACGGGATCTGATATTCTAAGAATTATTTTTCATAAAGAAAAATATCCTTTTAAGTTATCTTTTATGATCAAAACACCTCGTATCATATTCCTCACCCCGGGATATATTCAAGATCACTTTTACCAACATAAAGAAGGTTTCATGATATAAACTCTTTTAGAGACTTTTCTTTATGGATGATTTTGTGAAACGAGGTTTCATTATTGAAGAATGAAGAAGGATGAGTCTGTTGATATCGAGGGTACACCGCTACCTTTCGACGACTCTGGAGCTGGATCATATCTGTTGGCATTTTGAAGTCTCTGCGCATCTAACTTAGTGTATCTAAATATTTTGTAAGTCGATTGTATGCAAAACTATCAATAGTGTTGAAAAAAAAGGATTTTCCCTGAAAAAGGATTTTTCCTCATCTCTGATTTTTTTACATGCTTGTATAAAATTGCAAATTGGAATTTGGATATAACTCACATAAAAATTATAATTAATTGAAGATTAAAATTTGGATTTGTGTGTTGGGGCATTTAATTAAATAAATTGTTCCATTAGTTCGTGCGCACTCTCATCTAGATATAGGATTTTAAAACCACTAATAAGTAAAAAAATCTAGATACTGGTGCCGACGGCTCCAGAGGATGGGCCGATCTGAATAAAGTTTCACATATGGCAAGAATATAGTAAAATAATGGATGACAAACACGTCTTAAGCATTATATTTGAGGATGATACCTCTAAATCTATAAGATCTAAAAAATAAACCTTAATAAATGTGGGAAAAACCCAAAGCGGACCAAATTCCTTTTGCGCCTCTTTTCCATAACAACAACCACTGGGTTAGTTAAACTAAACCCCCCAATACTAGACACCCATAGTAAAAGTAGATAAAACTCTCCAAATGGATATAAGAGGTAAGACTCAAGTGGAGCCTGGAAATACAAAAAATACAAAAAAAATAACTAAAATAAATAAATAAGAAATACTCATCATCACATATCTGATCTACCACCAAATCGAGGTACCCCTAAGGAGTATCGATAAACCGTAATCAATCTTCCATAATGTAATGTGATATCTAAAGAATCTGTGCAAGCTCTCTACATAGTAGAAATGATAAGATCTGGATAGTCGATTGACTTACATTGAGCTAGAGTGTCATTCAAGCTACTCGTGTGATATGATAAATTCTAGGTCTGTCAACCTGGCATAAGATTGTACAAAATAAAATGGTGTACAAGAAAATAATAAATATCCATATCAAACTAACGAAATAAGGGATGTGCCTAATGAGCCTCATGACTAATAAGAAATGTCATAAGAGCATGACAATCAAGATATCATTGATGATATATTGGACAAAATTGGGATCACGCAAAAAAGTACATACACCCAAATAAGTACAAGATGACTATTAATAAGAATAACTCATTTCCCTCGCACAAAGGTCAAAGAATTATGAGTCTCATCAATTCAAATCATATTTACGTAAAACTCTCGAACTAATGCCGCGTTAGTCGAACTGTAGAAAATAGTGGAATGCGAGACTCCACGTCGTCTTCCTCGTGGACCGACAGAGACTTATGGAACACGAGAAAACTATGGTGGACCCACAGAGACTTATGGAACATAGTTCCATAAGTCTCTGTGGGTCCATAAGTCTCTGTGGGTCCACGTCGTGTAGAAAATACTGGAATGCGAGGAATGCGAGAGAAGAGGCATTATGAGTCTTCTTCCTCGCATTCCTCTTCTCTCTTGCCATAACTAATTATAGAAAATAGTGAAAACTAAAGAATAATACCAACAAACTTAGGCCTAACACTAAAAGAGATAAATATAGAAAAATACTAAAATACCAACTCAAAATCTCCAAAAACCATAAAATGATCACTTTAAACCAAGGTTCTAAAAAACGCGGGGCGTGATTGAGGCGTGGAGGCCAAGCCTTAAGCCTTAGAAGCCTAAGCGGGCCTAGACGTGAAAAAACGTGAAAAGGCGTTTACACCTTCTTAATATATTTTAATATTTTTTAACCATAACAAGGCTATTAAAATACAAAAATTGCACATATCATAAAAATATGTCTGAATATATGCAAATTAAAATACTATTTGATTATTTGGGATGAGATAATGGTCCGATTTGTAAACAAATTCTTTAAAAGGTGACATCGTTTTACTAAAACATTGTTGTTTTTAGAAAAAAGTGCGCCTTAAGGGTTTTACAAAGAATAAGGCGTGAAAAGCGTAAGGCGAGGCGTTTCTCCCAAGCCTTAAGCCTAGGCGAGTTTTTTTGAACAGTGCTTTAAACCATCTAGAATCTAGGAAATCAACCTAAAACACCAATGATAAAGTAAATTAATGATAATCAGTAAAATTAAAAGATTTACCAAATCAATTGTACTAGTGTAAGGACATATTTTATTAGTCATGGTTCACATTAGTATCTGTCGTATACTGCTACAACCGTCGAAGATTTATTCAAGATCAATCATGTGTCGAGACTGATCTGAATATCAACATTCATCAATAGAAAATCTTCTACGAGATTAATTTTGGTAAGGTTGTGTTCAAGTCTCTTTACGGTTCATTTAGCGTATTGGGATATTTTTTCTAAGTGTTTGGAAAAAAATCTAAACTGCTTTTAATCAGTTGAGGCATTGTTTTTCCTCAAATGGAAATTCTTCGAAGTGTTGAGGTGAAGAAATTTTGACGCTCCGGTCGTTTGAGCGACGATACCACGTCGTTCAGACCACATTGGCATGTCGCGCGAAGTCATTCAAGCGAGATTCAGCTTCGTTCGAGCAACATGTTGGCTTCGTTTGAGCGAGTTTCTGACTCAATTTTTTTATATAAAGCATGTTAAATGAATCATGGTTTCTTAAGAAGACGTGATATTTTTCATTTTGCGAAAAGTGCAAAATAGTAGAACACTTTGTCTTCTTTAATTTAGGGTTTAAAACCTTGTTTTTCTATTCACAAAATCCCAATAGTTTAGTGAATTATTTTGGAACCCAAGATATAATCTTGTTAAAGTTTCTCTAGTAGAGAGGCTAAATCTACGACTTACTTAGAACCGCTTGAGGAAGGTGTTTGCTGACTACGACTGCGGTTATTAGGAGTGCTTACGGGTATTCCCAACTGAAGACAGAACTACGTGTTCTTGTGGAGTTATTGCGGAATTCCATTATTGGTTTAGGTTGAGGCCTTGTGGGTATCTGTAGATATTTATTGCAGATTTTGCTTGTAATCTTGTAAGTTTTGATTTGAAAATTATTAGTGAAATAAAAGGTTTTTTCCCTTCGATATTTTTTTTCCTGAAATTGGTTTTCTTTGCATGCTACTTGATTTTATGCTTTCAAATCATGTAGATATATGATTTGTGGTTTAACTAAAATTTGAGATTAATTGAAATTGGTTGGATTAATTTGAGAACACTTTGAAATATTCTGTTCCACTACACTCTCAAATTATTATCAAAGCTTTTTAAGCTGAGTTCATACCACAGCATTTGCAAATTGGTATTAGAGCCTGTTGCACTAAGTAATTGTGTTTGATCTAGATTTTTTGAAGTATGGCCTTTTGTGGTCTTGATGATTTTATATGTCAACTGTTTGAAAGGTCTAATTGGAAAGTTCACATGAAGTCTTTCTTTAAATCTTCTGTTGAAAACGACTCTGAGAGGTGTCTTGGTTATGAGGGAATCGGTCATACGATAGATGAGTATCCCACTAATCTTAGGAAGAATTTTAATAAACCGACATCTCATATTTCTTCCCTTAGTAATAGTGATTCTGAAAAAGAAGTTTTTTGTGACACTAAGCGAGAGCTTCCCACACTTATGACTAGTGATGAGAGTGAGAGTGCCGAGAGTGAGGAGGAAGAGGAAGTGTTAAGTGAGTTTCAAGTTGCCTACAATAACTTGTATGAGGAATTTGTAAAGATAAAGAAGGCAAACTTGAAATTAGAAGCTAATTTGAAATAACGTGCCTTAGATAAGAATAACACCGATGTGTTAATTGAGGATATTAGGACAAGTGAGAAGACCCTTAGTGAGAATCTAGGATATATCGAGGGTGAGAGAGATAGTCTTCGAGGGCTGATGGTGGCTATGAAAAAGGAGCTTTTAGAGTTTGAGAATTCTAAACGAGTACTTGAGTCGAGGATGTCAATCAAGGTGAAGTTTGATTTGGAGTCTAAGTCAGAAGAGCTAGATAAGTTGTTAGGCATTGTCCAAATCAAGGATGATAGGTGTGGGATAGGCTTTGATGATTGTATTACACCCCTTACCAAAGCCAACCTCACATGTGTGAGAGAGCCTCCTAGGGTTGATAAGAGAGAGTCACCTAGGATTGTTAGGAGAGAGCCACCTAGGACCATCGTGAGAGATCCACCTAGGAATTTTAGGAGAGCACCACCTAGAAACTTTAGGAGAGGGTCGCCTTTAGGTAATACTCACCGCTATATCTACACTTGCACACATTGCGGTAGGCAAGGTCATCTTAGGCGTTTCTGTTACAAACTTCAAAATACTCCTAGAAAGTTTAATAATAGAATAAATTTGATCCCTAAAAGTCCCACGTGTCGTTACAATTCTGCTTGGGTTAGGAAATCAGATATATAGGCTTTTGGATTGATTGTTCATAACTCTCGTTTGCTTGCACGTAATTCACCCCATGTCAAATCTTTCGGTTGATCGTGTTGGATGTTTGTCATATGCTAGTTGTGCTTCATGATATATTCTTGCTAGTGTTATGATATGTGTACCATTGTGTTATAGTTTTTCCATTTTTTGATATATTTTTTAAGAAACTAAAAAGATTTTTATTTTTAAAATTTTTTAAAAAATACAAAAAGATTTTCCATTTTTTGAGAAAAAAATTGAAAAATCCAAAAAGATTTTATTTTGATAATTTTTTTGGAAAAAGTCAGAATGAGTTTTTTATTTTGCTAACATCGTCTATGAGTGGACATGTAGCATGACCGAGTTAATTTTATTACATATCCATGTGACTATTTAAAAGTGTTTTGATATACTTCATCATTTCATTTTTGTGCTTTATACTGTTTGGAGTCATTAAGATGTAATTTGTGATTACTACCTACATGCTTGAATCTTAGTCTCCTTTAATGCACACTTGGACGGATTTGTTTAATTATTGTACTTGTCCATCACATGTTGGTCGAAGTGTTTCTATCTCAATTATGTCTTTAAAAACGAACCAAATGCGATAAAACTCGATAATGAAAGTAGTGCATGTAATAACTGTTGCCCGTGAGGAATTCGTTTAATTTTGAAAAATGATGAGTGAACAAGGGAAAGGGATGCGAGTGAATAATAATCACGTCGTGAAAGCCACCATTTAAAAGAGCCCAAGAAAAAAACAAGGCAATAAAAAGAAATGTATGCCAAAAATGGGTCCAATAGGATTTCTCTAAGTTGAGAAAAATCGATCACCTCGATAGAAAAATAAAAGATTTATTATTTATGAGGGAGTTTGGTTGAAAATTAAACAACGGGTTTGCACATCCTGACAAAGTCTTGAAAAAGCATTACATAGTTTTAGACGTTATTGGCGTGGAAATCATTTTAGACTTTGATGTGTTGATTATATTGAGTCGATGTCATATAAATTCACATTTTTGACACCTAAGGAAGATTTTGAGATCATTCGTTAGGAGTATCCATATTCATCCTGCACATATGTTAGGTTTGGTTGCATTGATTTTTCAATCAAATTTGTTCACACCCCTTCATTCTATTTCCACGATTTGGTTATCTTAGTGTAAATTCATGGTGTGTGATTTTTTTGAAAAATTATTTTTGCATTTTTGTTTGAAAAATAAAAAATAAAAAATAGTTGGTGGAATACTTTTGAGTATATCTAGGATGATCATAGTTGTTTGCTCTGCTTGTCGTGACACTCCATGTTTATTTTGTTTATTCTTTTCTTTGTCTATTTTGGACAAATAAAAAGGGGAGAGCGAATTATGATTTAATGGGGGAGTTTATATTTGGGGGGAGAATTGAGATTCGATATTTGTTTATGTTTATCTCATTTCAAAATCGATACGTCACAAAGGTATTTGGTTTGTCTCATGTGTGTAGGAGCAAAATTGAAGATCATATTTTGCACACCCTAATGATGACAAAGAAGATTTCAAGTTGAAGATTTTTGAAGAAAGTTTATAGACTTGCTTTTTTAGAACCTTTTCAGTTTTGGGTTTATGGGAGGGTATTAGATTTGTATATGCATTTGATTAGATAATTCTGATGTTTTTTAATTTGTACTGGCATAGACATAGGGGAGATTTTTAAGGACATATTTTATTAGTCCTAGTTTACATTAGTATATGTCGTATACTGCTACAACCGTTGAAGATCTATTCAAGATTAATCATGTATCGAGACAAATTCGAATATCAACATTCTTCAACAGAAAAGCCTCTGCGAGATTAATTTTGGTAAGGTTGTGTTTAAGTCTCTTTACGGTTCATTTAAAGTATTGGGATATATTTTCTAAATGTTTGCAAAAAAATTCTAAACCGTTTTTAATTAGTTGAGGCATTGTTTTTCGTCAAATGAAAATTTTTCTAAGTGTTGAGGCAAAGAAATGTTGATGCTCCAGTCATTCGAGAAATAATGCCACGTTGTTCAAACGACATTGGCATGTTGGGCGAAGCCATTTGAGCGAGATTCAGCTTCGTTTGAGCGACATGTTAACTTCGTTTGAGCCAGTTGCTGACTCAATTTTGTTATATAAAGCATGTTAAATGATCTTGGTTTCTTAAGAAGACCTGACGTTTTTCATTCTGCAAAACAACAAAACACTTTGTCTTCTTTAATTTAAGGTTTAAAACCTTATTTTTCAATTCACAAAAAATCCCAATAGTTAATTGATTTTTTTTGGAACCCAAGATACAATCTTATTGGAGTTTCTCTAGTAGAGAGGGTAAATCTACAGCTGACTTGGTACCGCTTGAGGGAGGTGTTGGCTAACTACGACTGCGATCATTGGGAGTGCTTGCAGTTGTTCCTTGTTAAAGACAGAACTGCGTGTTCTTATGGAGTTGCTGTGAAATTCCATTGTTAGTTTAGGTGGAGGCCTTGTAGGTATCTGTGAATATTCATTGCAGATTTCGCTTGTAATCTTGTGAGTTGTGATTTAAAAATTATTAGTGAAATAAAAGGTTTTGCCCTTTAGGGATTTTTTCCTGAAATTATTTTCCTTTGCATGCTTCTTGATTTTATGCTTTCAAATCACGTAGATGCATGATTTAGGGTTTAACTAAAATTTGGGAATAATTTAAACCAATTGGATTAATTTAAGGACACATTGAGATATTTCGCTACACTGCACTCTCAAATTAGTATCAAAGCTTTTTAAGCCTAATTCATATCACCGCATTTACAACTAGAAAATCCAAACTGACAAACATAGGGAACACAATCAACAACCAATAAAAAGATCCACAAAACGATGGCCAACTGAGCATGTAAGATCGAAAATGTGTTTGGGAGATAACATCTCCTAGGATTTTTGCACTGAGTTAAGTTAGAAGTGTAGTTGAACAAATGAGCAACCAACCTTTGAATAAACCCCGAGACTGTTCAAACGGTTATATATATCCGTGCACATAGTGACATAGTTATTGATGTAAAAAATTAGATCATATCTAATTATTCAATCACAGATAAATAAATGAGACAAAGAATTTTTAAAATGGTTCAGCCTTATAAGAATGGCCTACGTCCACTGTTATGTTATTGCTGAGTGTTTGGGAATTCTCAATTACAAGTTCTATCAAGAAATTTCGGTCCCCCTACAATGAGGATTGTACAATGTATTTATAGACCTGAGGCTGTAATGTGAAAGGGTAATACATTAAATGATGTACATATGAAAGGGTGATACATTCAATGCCCCTTAAGCGTGTGCGTCTGAATGATAAGCATTTAATGAATAGTCAAACTGTTGGTTATCCTGCTATTAAAGCTTTGTTCGAGGTGTAGCTCGGACCGCCTGTGTTGCTACGACCGCCTAAGCTTCTCGGTGTTTATGAGTTCCTCGGGGAATTCTTGCTCCTCGGAGCGTCTGAGTTCCTCGTTGTAGTATGGTTCCTCGGAGCGTGTGAGTTCCTCGGAAGTATGAGTTCCTCGGGGAAGCAATGTTCCTCGTTGTAGTATGGTTCCTCGGAGCGACAGAGTTCCTCGGAAGTATTTATTGTTGCCATGTAGATTGCCACGTGTCATCATTCAATTTAGCCATGTCAGCAAACTAAATTTGGTATCAACAGAAGCCCCCAATGTTTCATAGTTCGAAATTTGAGGAGTATGGAACATTCTTTCTCGGAATATGGTAGCTTTAAATGGTCTTCCTGATTTTTAGGAGTGTTTCCCTTGTATTTATTTGTTCTTCCAAATTCGTATAATCAGGCTTTTTTGAATTTCTATGCCTGCTTCGATTCCCGTGCCCCTTTTCGTCTTTTTAGCCGCCGGTAACGTAATCGTCTCTTTTTGTAATCATTACTTTTCCTTTTCCCAAGGTAGAGTATTTAAACGCTGCAGAAAATCCCATCGTCTTCTACTTTTTAAAATTTGTATCTTCGAGCTTTTCGTCGTCTTTTTCTCTCCTGTGTATTCATCTCTTCCATCGTTCGTTGTCATCAGATCCACTCTTTTTCTGTAAGATTTTCTTCCTTCTTCTTCATTTCTTTTATTCATCATGGTTTACCCTGTTGAATCTCTTGATAAATTTTGCTCTCATTTTTCTATTCCCTCCTGGTTTGTTCTGGAAGAGCTTTCTGAGCCTTCTGATTATTTTCGTTTGGCTGAGGGACATTGGTTCCCCAGTCTTTTTATTGCTGAGTGTGGATTTTCTTTTCCACCCAATCCCTTGTGTCTGGAATTTTGTCAATATTTTGACGTTGTTCCTGCAAGAATAGCCCCCAACACATGGAGAATAGTTAATGGGGTTCATAGGTTAAATCAAATCCACGGAACTCGCTTGGGAATTCCAGAAATAATGTTTTGTTATAGATGGGAAGTTGGTGATAACACCTTTTATTTAAAAACTAGATTTTTAAATAGGGCTTTAGTGGTAAATCTCTCGGATGCCAATAGGGATTATTTTGAACATGGGGTTGTCATAAAAAATTGGCAACATGCTCCTTTATCTGTAGATGAATCTTATCAGGGTCCCAGATGCCCTCCCTATGGCAATGGGATAGGTTATTTTTATTTCCTTTTATTTATTTTGAAATCATGCTTCCTTTATGTTTGATAAAATGTATCATTGATGGCAAGGTTTATTTATTTGCAGTTGACAACAAAAGAAAGTGTCAAAAAGAGGTGGACGTTAATATCAGGAATTTGAAACTTATCTGGAGTCTGCATCAGAGTGTTGCCGACGAGCACATTAGGTCAGCTTCATATTTGCTGCAGTACAAGAGCTACACAACTTCTTTTACTGCTCGTCCAGTAATAAATGACGTAGAGCCAGTACCAGCACCAGCATCGACCAGTTCCTCGCCTGAATCACACGTTCCTTTAAGTGAAAGGATGAAGAAGATAAGACCTCCCACCCTCTTCGAGAAGCTTGCCTCTGGTGCTGGAGAGGCCAAAAGAAGTAAAACTGATGTCCCAGAAGGGACAAAGAAAACTGATGCACCTTCCTCGGTTGCTGTTATGAAGGTTGTCGGTAAGCCTCAAGTGGCTCCGAGCAGGTCTGCTTCTCCAGGAGAAGTGATTGTAATATCACCGACCAAGAGTTCTTCATTGGTCAAAACTATTTTTATTCCCCCGAGGAGGCTGAAGAAGAGTTCCTCGGTCAATTTGGCTGACACCATCACTCAGCCCTCAGCTACTGGAACTGGTGTTAACTTTTGTTCCCCCGAGCTCCGCCATGAGCTCGGTAAGGTCTTGGATCATTCCCGAGGTCCAAGGTACTGAGGAAAACCTTTCTCGGGACATGGTTACCTCATTGGCTGCTCGCCACCTTGCTTCTGTAAGTCTTCTTACTTTGAACTTTTCATCTTTCCTTTGTTATATCTGTTTCTGACTTTGCTTTATTTTCTTTTTTACAGTTGACGAGCTGCTTCAATATAATTTTGAAGAAAGATGAGGGGATTAAAGCTTCATGCTCCTCATCTAGCGTGGAAGAAGCTCTGGAGGAAGCTATTAAGTCTTTGGAAGATTCTCGCCAGAAATATGCTACTGACAAGGCAATCTGGAAGAATAAGATTGCCTCCACCGAGCAGGAAAAAGCTCAGGTTATTGAGGTCTCCAAGGAGTTGGAGAAGAGAATAAAGTACTTGGAGAGGAAAAATAAAGAGCTCGACGAGAAGCTCCAAAATGCTGGAGAGCTTGAAAATAAGCTCAAGGTTGCTGAAGAGGAGTTGTCTCAACTTCAAGAGGTAAATCGGCAGAAGGAGGAGGCTGAGAGAAAATTGAAAGCTGCTGATAACCTGCTGTCCGAGAAGCTTTCCTCGAAAAAGTTGAAAAGGAAAATGGTTGTGAAAAAGTCCTTCAGCGCTGGCTGGGACAAGGGATGGAACAAGGGATTGGCTGCCATGGTGTAACAAGTAGAATATGGCAGCCTCAAGTACTTTAGGGATGGATGGGTTGCTGCTCTTCAGGAGATGAAAGTGGATAAAAATTTCGAACTCTTTCAGCAACACATCCCTGGTCCCCCTCCAACTCCTGAAAACTTAGAAGAGGACGAAGCTGCCTCCGAAGAGTCTTCTATGGTGATGGGAGATCATCCCCCAGCTATCCAGCCTGCTAACGAGGAACCTCAGCAAACCATTACTTCTTTCGAGCAACTGTTGGCGCTCCCCGAGCAACTTTCTACTCCCACCGAGCAACCTACTTCCTCGTCCCAGCCTCCCGAGAAGGTTTTGGGAGACAAGGAAAAGGTGTAGAGTTGTTCGGGTTTCTCTTTATATTTTTCTTTTATCAATTGTAACCATGAATATGTAACTCTGAATCTTGTACTTCTGACCTTTATGATATAATAAAACTTGAACTTTTATCTTTGCATACTGTTGTATCTTCTTCATGTTCTGTTTTGATTATTGATTACTGCTTTTTCTTCCTCTTCTAGTTTCTGGCCATGATGGAATTACTATCTGCCCATGATACAAAGTTGCTGCGATAATGTAATGAATACTTTAAGGCTGGTTACACAGACCTGAGTGCAGCACAAGTCGTCGACATCCTCGACCAAGATGCTTCAGAACAGGCAGTTGAAGCATACCAATATCTGAAGTGTCTTCTTGATCGAGCAGTGGCCAATAATGTGGCTTATTATGACATGATCGAGGATCTCCAAGGCAACCTCGAGGACCTTCAGCAATAATACAAAGAATCCACTGCCCTGTTGCATGAGGGGTACGAGAAGAAATACCAGCAAATCATTGCCGACAAGGGCTACGAAAAGCTTTTTGCTGGGTACGATGTGAGGGAGAGAACTCTGAAGGGTGAGGTCGAGGAGTGAAGACAAATCGCTGAACTATTAGAGCAAGAGAACAACAACCTGCAAAGAGAGTTTTCATAGTTGAAGTCTGCAGCTTCCACTTCAAAAGACATAATCCCAGTGACTGATGAGGGATTCTCGTTCTTGGAAGTCGAGAACGCTAACTTGAGGGACGAGTTGGAAACCTTGAAAAGGGCTGGTCCTTCTTCTTCTTCTCGGGTACGAGCAAGAGCTCCTCGGGGACGAGCAAGAGCAGCTCGAATTCCTGTCGAGGAACAGAGGACTCAGTCTGCATTAGAAAACCAGGCCTTCCAGCTGATGGCAAAAAACCAGGCATTGGCTAAAATGTCAAAGAAGATCAGGGACTTGGAAGAGCAGCTTTCCATGCAGAAGTCTACCTTGGAGAACAAAGAGATCTTCATCAAAAATCTCCACGAGTAGCTAGAAAGACTAACATATCAATTCCACAAACAGCCCAAGGAGTTCTGGATGGCTGGATACAACGAAGCGCTATACCACTTGGACGATCATATCCAGAATGCCAATAATGAGGGCTACAAGCAGGGCTGGTTAAATGCCTTAGGTGTGCTGCAACTTGAACAGAGTCATTACCTGTGGGACTACCATGATCCCGGGCTGCTAGACTTACCTGTGCCACCATACAAATTGGAAGTGAGTTGGATCCCTGCTCGGGCCATTCCTCGGAGCTTGATTTCCAAATATCTCGGTGACTACAATCTCAATTCAAATGCTGAGATATCTCGTCCTGAGCACCTCCTAGATCGACCATCCGTGATGAATATCAGGATGTTAAAGGATCTCAACTTCATAAACTCTCCTCTGGCTTTAAATGATCCGCCTGCTGGCGAGGAACCTATGTCAAAAGCAGAGGGGAAAAGACCAGTAGAATAGGAATATCAATGTAATAAATTTGTATACATTTCATTATCAATGTAATTTGTTTCGAATTCAATGAAAAACTTTCATTTTTGTTTGCAATCTTAATTGCTATTGTCTTGTAATACTTTACATCTATGCATTTGTATCTATTAAAAAGATAACAATATTTTGTTGTTTGTTGACCAACTCAGTAATAATTAAAAAGCTACGAGTAACAAAAATGTTGTGGTAGTCATTTGGCAAACATAATGTTGCTCGATCACTTAATAATAAAGTTTTGTTTCTCGACCATCTTAGCAATAAAGTTACAAGTATCAAAAATGTTTAAAATGTTTCCGACCAACCAAGGTCGTTAAATTTTACTTGTCGACCAACTACAGTTAGTGGGTTTTTATCCCCGACCAGCCATAGTTAGTAGATTTTTCTCTTAAATGTTTCCGACCAACCAAGGTCGGTAAATTTTCCTTGTCGACCAACTACAGTTGGTGGGTTTTTTATCCCCGACCAGCCACAGTTAGTAGATTTTTCTCTTAAATGTTTATGACTAACCAAGGTCGGTAAATTTTCCTTATCGACCAACTACAGTTGGTGGGTTTTTATCCCAGACCAGCCATAGTTAGTCTTTTTGAAATAATTTTACCTCCCGAACAACTCAAGTTGGCATTTTCGAGAATATATTTACTTGCTAACCAACATAAGTTGGCATTTTTAGGAATAATTTTATTTCCCGAGGAACATATAGTTTTACTTCCCTTAGGAATACAAATTTTTTCTTCCCGGAGGAATACAAATTTTTTCTTCCCGGAGGAATACAAGTAGCTTTACTTCCCGGAGGAATACAGGTAGCTTTACTTCCCGGAGGAATATTGGTAGCTTTACTTCCCGGAGGAATACATGTAGATTTACTTCCCGGAGGAATATTGGTAGCTTTACTTCCCGGAGGACTATTGGTAGCTTTACTTCCCGGAGGAATATTGGTAGCTTTACTTCCCGGAGGAATATTGGTTTATCGACCAACCTTAGTTGGCATTTTGGAGAAAAAATTTGAGTAGCCTGAGCTTTGTCGAGTTTTACCGAGTAGTGTGTAGCACTAGTATTCCCCGAAAAACTTTCAATAAAAAGAAAGAATTCGGCATAATATCTTTATTTTATTCATCACTGATAATACTTGCGCAGGTGCTCTGCGTTCCATGCATTCTTAAACTCCTCCCCTTCTAGAGTTGTTATTCGGTAAGTTTCTGGTCGAACAACTTCTGTAACTCGGTATGGTCCATGCCAGTTTGCCTCCGGCTTATTGTGCTTTTGAATTACTTTCTTCAGCACATAGTCTCCTTCTTTTAGGTCGCACTTCTTCACCATCTTGTTGTAGAACAAAGTTGTTCGCTGCTGATAAGCAGCATTTCTAATGGCTGCTTCTTCTCTAACTTCCTCGAGCATGTTTAAATCCAATCTTCTCATTAAGTCGCTGACAGGGGAATTGAAATTCAGTACCCTGTGTGTTGGGAGGCCCAACTCGGCAGGTATAACAGTTTCACTCCCAAACGCCAGCATATATGGTGATTCTCCAGTTGCTACTCGGGGAGTAGTTCGGTAAGCCCAGAGTACTGATTGTAACTCGTTGATCCAGTTTTCTTTTGCATCATCCAGTCTTTTCTTCAAGCCATTTAGCAGCGTTCTGTTTGTCACTTCAGTTTGTCCATTGCTTTGAGGATGGCCTGGTGCTGAGTGGACCTTCAAAATGTTTGACTGATGGCAATAGGCAGCGAACTCCTCGTTATCAAATTGTGTTCCATGGTCTGTGATGAAGGCATGAGGAAGACCATATCGACAAATGATGTTCTTCCAAAAAAATTAGTACACCTTGTCGTACATCATGTCGATGAGAGGCTCAGCTTCAACCCATTTAGTAAAATAATCCACTACGACAACGAGGTATTTGAACCTTCCTCTGGTCGTAGGTAGTGGCCCGACCAAATCTATTCCCCACATGGCAAATGGCTAAGGAGAAGTTATGGGTGTCAATAGTGCTTGTGGAGTTCTTCGGATGGAGGAAAAATGCTGGTACTTATCACATTTCTTGGCATAGGCTATACAATCAGCTCTCATCGTCGGCCAGTAGTATCCCTGCATCATCATCCTTTGTAAGAGCGTCCGACCTGCTACATGTGCTCCACAGGACCCTTCACGGATCTCTTCAATCAATTCTTTCACCTCGAAGGGATGTACACAACTCTGCAAACCTGCCATAATTCCTCGTCTATAAAGAATACCATTAGTTAATACAAACCGAGCAGCTTTAAACTTCAATTTCTTGGCTGCGAGCTTGTCAATTGGTAATTCTCCCTCCTCAATGTATGCCCTGATTGGATCCATCCAAGATGGTCCTAAATCAAGGGTAATAAAGTTCGTCATCAGATCTTCATCTATACTCCGACCAGCTAAAACTTCAATTGGGATTATTCGTCATAGCTCGGTACGAGTAGCTGATGCTAATCGAGCTAAGGCGTCTGCTCTCGCGTTCTCCATTCTTGGTATTCTGACCAGCTGAATAGCAGTAAATTCTGACACCAGCTCCTTTGACTTTGCATGATATCTGATCATTAATTCTCCTCTAACTGCATATACTCCAAACATTTGATTTACGATCAATTGAGAATCACTGAAGACAATAACCTGTTGCGCCTCCATAATTTTTGCCAAATTAAGCCCTGCAATCATGGCCTCATACTCAGCCTCATTATTGGAAGCATTGAATTGGAAACGTAGGGCGTATTCCATGTCGACCTCGTCCGGAGTGCTCAAAACTATCCCCGCGCCACATCCAGTAGTGCAAGATGAGCCATCTATATATAGCATCCATATAGGTAACTCGTCTTCAAATTGTTGATCTGACAGAGTTCCTCGATGAAATATTTGTTTCTTCCTTTCATCCTCCCCTGATATTTCTTGCTCCTCGTCGATCATCTTTTCTTTCCCTTTTACCAACCGGAGTTGGTCTGAGCTCGAATTTGATGATCCTGTAACATCTACTTGCTCTTTTACCAACCGGAGTTGGTCCGAGCTAATATTTGTTGGTCCTGTAACATCCACAGATTGATCAGCGAGTAACTTTTACTCCTCGGGGGTATCGTGATAGGTGAACTCTGCTATAAAATCCGCTACAACTTGCCCTTTTAGCGATGATCTGGGTTCATAAACTATATCATATTCACCGAGATCTATTGCCCAGTACATCAATCTCCCTGACTTTTCTGGTTTATGAAGGGCTTGCCTCAATGGCATATCAGTATATACTACTATGGTATGAGCCTAGAAGTATGGCCTCGTTATCCTACTCGCCTCAATCAGTGCCAGTGCCAATTTTTCCAGCCTTGGATATCTGATCTCTGCTCCTCGAAAGGCCTTACTTGTGTAGTAGATTGGTTTTTATACTCCATTCTCCACTCTGATCAACGCCGAGCTAACTGCATTCTCGGACACTGCAAGATATAAGTATAATTTTTCTTCCATCACTGGCCTGGACAACAGTGGAAGTGCTCCCAAGTATTTCTTCAAATCTTGAAAAGCCTTCTCACATTCATCATTCCACTCAAAAGTCTTTCGGAGTGTCTTGAAGAATGGGAGACATCGATCAGTTTCTCGTGATACAAATCTGTTGAGTGCTGCTACTCGTCCTATAAGACTTTGTACTTCCTTCTTAGTCGTTGGAGATCGCAGCCCTAGCAGAGCTTTGATCTTTTCAGGATTCGCCTCGATGCCTCGCTGATTAACAATGTATCCGAGGAACATGACTTCTCGTACTCCAAATGTGCACTTCGTCGGGTTCAGCTTCATTTGATATTTATCCAGTTGATCAAAAGTCTGACTTAAGTCAACTAGATGATCTGCAGCTTTCTTGCTTTTTGTCAGCATATCGTCAACATATACTTCCATATTGCAACTGATTTGTTCATCAAATACCTTGTTCATCAGTCGCTGATATGTCGCACCTGTATTTTTCAAACAAAAAGGCATAACATTATAACAATAAGTTCCCCTAGGGGTAATGAAATAAGTACTCTCCATGTCTTCAGGTTTCATTTTAATTTGATTGTAGCCAGAATAAGCATCCATTAAGCTCAGCAGCTCGTGTCCCGAGGTAGCATCCACCAGTTGATCAATTTGGGGAAATGGAAAGTGATCATTTGGGCATGCTTTGTTGAGGTCGGTGAAGTCTACACACATCCTCCACTTGTTATTTTTCTTCTTTACCATCACCACATTGGCTAACCAGTCTGGATACTTAACATCTTCAATGAAACAAGCTTTCTGGAGTTTCTAGACTTCCTCCTGTATAGCTTGGTTCTTCTCGGGGATGAATACTCTTCTTCTCTGCTTCACAGGCCTGATCTCCTTATTCACATTGAGTTCGTGATATAAGAAATTTGGGTTTATCCCAGGCATATCTTCATGACTCCATGCAAAAGTTTGTTTTTTGCTTCTAAGGAAAGTTATCAATTCCTGTTTTAGTGAGTCTTCCAACGACGAACCTATTTAAGTAATTCGCTCAGGGTGCTCGTCGTCCAGAATGATGTTTTCAGTAGCTTCCACCACTTGACCCTTCACGAGTTGAGATTCATCTCTAGGATCCAATGTTTCGATTTCTGCACCTTCATCCACTTGATAGGTAGTAGTCTTTTTCCTTGATTCCTCCAGTTCTTCTTGCTCGGCGGATGAATAATAGCATTCCTGAGCTACTTTCTGATCACCTTTCACAACTCCTACTCCAAAATCTATTGGAAATTTTAAGCACTGATGCACTGTAGATGGTACAGCCTCGAACTTCTTCAATGTTGTGACAACCCGAATATAATTATGATAAATTATATTTAAATCATGCTTATCTTATATGATATGAATAATATGATATTAGTATATCTAATGTTAAGTGATTATGTTTATTATAATCCTACTTTCATAAATCATGAAAGGTCGAATTATTTACAAACACAAATTTTGTTGTTTTCGGTGGAAAGGTTCCTGTTAGAGACTAGTTTTGACCTTTATAACATTATAAATGACTTGAGGTAAAAACTATATAGTTGTAGACATGTGAGTTAGGGTTGTAATACAACAAACGGATCATCAAATGGATGCCCGAGTAAAGAGTTATACCGAATTTACGAACAAAGGGCAAAGTTGTCCATTCCCTTTAAGTGGTATTTTATCTTTTATTAAACTAAATGGTTTAATTTGATTGGTTGGCTTGGGAGGCTGCCTTGGCCGACTTAAAACTCTCCCTCTATCATATTTCTTCATCAAATTAATCCCTAGGTTCAGTTTCAAGTGTTGTTAGCTTGAGGAAATAGAAAGTTGATGTTTAGGAAGAAAAGGTGAGGAGAAAAAGTGTAGAAAAATCCGTAGAAATTACGTAAAAGTCCCGAAGGTAATCCCAATTGAAAATCTTGTTATTTTTCATATATTATTGATTTATCTGATATAAATCATCATAGTTTTACGAAAGTTTCAGACCTTTATATGTATGTATGGTTAGATGCAAGTTTATGTTAAGTTGAATGTAGAAACCCTTAAAATTGCTTTGTATTGAAACCCCTTGCATTCAAAATTGCATATCGCTTTGTGTGCTTACTGGAATTGATAAATTCCAATTGGATATGAAAGTAGACTCATATATTCATATCATATCCGAAAATTAGAATTTATATCCTTGTGGTTACATCGTAATGATGATTTCAAGTTGGTACATGGTTGCTGTTTGTATACTTGATTTCGGTATGCCCTAAGTTTAGTTGAGATTTTGGGATAGCAAACGAAGTCAAAAAAATTATGAAACTTTAATTCTATACTATTAAGTATGTGTACTAAAAATGCGTTGAAAATCATGAAAAGTTATGCTGTATAAAAAATATGAAATTTCTGGGAATTCGAAGGAACAATAGAGGAGCTTGTAGGGAAGATTTCTTGTGTTGTAGAGAAATGGTCATAACTTGCCCTAGGAAGTTTGAAAAATTACACCGTCACTTGTAATGGATAGTATATTCATATATGTTTTCATATTGATAAGGTTGGACTCCTGTATTTATACAATTTAGGAATATAGGATGGTTCAGTATGTAAGACAATAATTTCAGGCCATACTGGGTACCCCTTGAATGAATGTTTGTATTTCGTCCTTACAAAGGGTACTTTGAGTAAATGTTTCATGTGTATATACATCGAGAAGTATAATTTCATGTTTACTTGACTTGGTTATAAATCACTTATAAGGTATTTCCTACGGTTGAATGTCCATAACTTTATCAACATGTATATCATTGTTTTGCCTTTACCTATGTTTTATGGAATGTGACTTAATTGGAATTATATTGTTGATGTATAGTCATGGAAAGTTACATAATTATGTTAGGATAATGTTTATGATTGAGGTTCAGTACTGATTTAGTTGGATTGACAGGTGTAAGGTATAATCAACCCAGTTCAGCTCCACCAGAAGGAAACGTGAATACATAGTTGTCAACCAAGGTGAGTGTACTCACTGGAAAGAGGTATTTGTATCGTGTTATTGATATGATCATAATATAATGAATATGAAATTGTTCATTTCGGTTTACCGAAATGAGGGGTTACTCCTCGACCAGGAATGGGGGAGATTTGTCTATTAATGACAAGGGGTTACTCCTCGACCAGGAATGGGGAAGAATTGTCTATTTAGACAGGATATGTGAATCATGATTCGAAAAAGTTGGTCATTCATTATGAATGAGCCGGATAAGTTAATACATAAGTATATAGACATGATTTATTGCATTTAAATTCATGCAGTAGTATAGTAGTGATGCATTCACTGGGCTATTTTGCTCACGGTTCCTATGTTCACAATTTTTTCAGGTAACGCGATGTCACTGCCAAATCTAGGAGGTCGGGTTGGGTTAGCCAGGAATGGGAGAAACTATGATTTTGTGTAAATGTAAATGATGTAATTAAGTTAACTTATCCTCCAAGAAAGTTTTTATAGACATGATTACTCTGATGTTGTAAAAAGGTTTTCGGTTATATGGATTTACAATGATGACTCTGAAATCAGAACTCGTGATTATGGTTTGGTTAGATTAATTATGGTTTGACTCACTTTGACTTTCAAACTTAATTATAAGTAACTGGGTTGGGGTGTGTCATCTTTTGGTATCAGAGCCTAGGTTTTAGAGGTTCTGGGGTGAGAAGAGTCTAGATTTGGCAGTGAATGTTAGAAATATATTTTATTTGATACTAACGATTGATATACCCGTTTATATCCTCGGCCTGGCAGATGATAACCTCCAAACGGACGACCCTACGAGGGTCCGACCCCTCCAACAGGCTCCATACGACCCCTCAGAGGGGCCGACCCTTCACCAGGCTCCAGACGACCCTACGAGGGGCCGACCCTTCACCAGGCCCCAGACGACCCTACGAGGGGCCGACCCTTCACCAGGCTCCAGACGACCCTACGAGGGTACGACAGTACGAGGCCAGAATTGGGCCAGGCTCACTACTGGAAGAAACTTTGCCCTCGGCCTCGGCTCATAGGCCTAGGGTGACATCATGACAGCGCGTGGTTTGGGAGACGCGTGGAACAGTGCGCGTGAGGCTCACATGGCACGTGGAAGACCGTTATAACCAAATCACACCCTCACGTGAGGGAATATTATGTCATCATTTGGCATCTACAGGTGTCAACAAGGGATTGGCTAGATCAGCATTCACATGCACCATGCATACTAGGGGGTACACTACACCCCCCAAGACCTATATATACTTGTCACCTACAACCCTACAGGGGATCGATCAATTAACTGTAGCCCTAGCTAAAACTCTGCTTGTACACACAGTAGAGAGAGAGAGGGTTATGTGCATTGTATCCAAGGCCATTAGTGCCCATACTTAGTGGATCACACACTCACAGTGGATGTAGGCCAAATTGGCTGAACCACTATACATCATTGTCTTATCACCTCTTATACTCATCCCCTTCTAAATACTTATACACATATACATCTCTATGGTTGCCATGGCTGCTACTGTTTGAGCTCACTATCACTTATCTGGTGGTGCTAAATCTTGGCATCATCAGTTTGGCGCCGTCTGTGGGAACGAGAAGACATCTCTTCCTTTGTACAGCTTGACCTCACTGGGCACTCTGGTGGTGAACCAACACTCCCCCTGAGAGGAGGTATTTCACCATTGAAAGAGACCCACTAAGGTTCCCAAGCTCACCGGTATTTTCTTCAGTTCAACTTTTCATAGCTCAAGCACATGGCACCTGAGATGCCACCACCACCACTTCCCCGGCCGGATGAGGGGGGAAGACCCAGTTCCAGTCAGCCGCCGCCTCAGTCTCAAATGGTTGATGTGGCGGCAGCCCTAAAGTCCCTGGCAGCAAGCCAGCGGATGATGCAAGAGCAGTTCACAGCTCTAAGCCAGAACATACTAAGAGCACCAGGGGTTTCACCTGAGATGATTACTCCGGCAGCAGCTCCAGGGCAGCATGAGGCCAGGGGACCACCCCAGGCACCACGCAAAGACCTTCCACCCCCTCAGCGGCGTAGGGATGTTGCTGACCCCCGGCGTCTACGCCTGGAGAGGCAAGAAAACCCTTGCCCTGAGGATAAGTATGGAGATCTGGAGGGAGAGGAGGCTCCTATAGAGTGCTGGGAACCTTACGAGGTCTCCAACAATACTGTGCAACCCCTCCAGGACAGTAGGGGAAAGTGCGGGAGACCAAACCCTGATGATCACCCAAGAGGCCCTGCTTTTGATCGCTTGAGCAGGGGGTCGGCCCTTGAGAGGCTAGGCCCAGTAAATGACCTGCGGGAACAGTTGTCCAGGCCAAGAAGCACCGCGAGATCCAGGAGGGAGGCAGCAGATGGCCAACCCCGAGGACGAGATGACGGCCAAAGGGAAGTGAACAGCCGACACAGGCTTGCTGCAGCAGAACCCTCCGTCCACCTCGGAGAGGCAGCAGGGGATAACATCGGCCAGACCGACCCTGTGAGGCCCTGGAATGACTCAATCCAGCGGTTAGAGGATAAGATCGGTGATATATTGAAGAGCCGAGACCCTCTTCAGAGGGGGTACACCATAGGCTCACCCTTTGTGGCAAAGATAGTCAACTTCCCCACGCCATCAAAGTTCAAGCCACCCGTGGTCACCCCAAGGTATGACGGGAGCACCAACCCCATCCACCATGTGGAGATGTATCAATCGGCAGCAGACATATACTCTATCTCAGATGAGATGAGGTGTCGTGCTTTCTCTGGTACCTTGACAGGGGCTGCGCATGTCTGGTACACGTCTCTTCCAAAAAATTCCATTGAAAACTTCAAGCAGTTGGCAATCCTGTTCATCCATAACTTCTGCTTTGGGGTGAGGCCACAGAAGAAGACCACCCACCTGCTCTATGTTCAGCAGGGGAAGAGTGAGAGTCTGAGGTACTATATAGCCAGATTCAATAAGGAGAAGCTGGAGGTGGAAGACTATGAGGAGAGCATAGCTATGACAGCCCTGATTGGAGGACTCCAAAAGGGGAAGCTGTTATGGAAGCTTGCTGAAGACCCTCCGAGGACGATGGTCGAACTGTTGTCGACAGCAGGAAAGGTGATGAACGCCGAAGAGGCGATGGCTGCAAAATATGAAGACGAAAGAGGATGTGTTAGTGGGAGTAAATACCCTAAGAAGAACAAGGAGGGGAGGAAGAGGTCCTCGGATGACAAGTTCACGGGGTACACCCCTCTGACGGTTAGCTGTGAACAGATTCTCAATGAGATTAAGAGTGACCGGTCCCTGAAGTGGCCTGAGAAGCTGAGGGCAGCCCCCGACAAGAGGAATAAGAACCTATGGTGTGAGTTTCACCAAGACCACGGCCACGTAACGGACAAATGCTTTGCTCTGAAAGACGAGATTGAGAAGATGCTGAAGGAAGGGAAGCTCAGAAAGTACGTCGACAAATGTGCCTTCAAGAGGGGCTGAGGGGACGACCCCAGAAAGAAGCGAGGCGATGCATGCAGAGAAGGTCCTCAAAAAAGAGGGGACGACCCTTCTGATGATGAGGACGACCCTGAACTCCCGCCGAGAGACGACCATGGCCCTGTCAAGAGGCTTAATAAGATCTCGCTCGGAGTGGGAATGATCTTCGGGGGTCTCGCAGGAGGAGGGTCTGAGGTCGCCGACAGGAAGGCCCATGTGGCTGAGGCCAAGGCAGTGGCGAAGACGGTACACGCAACCTCCCTGGAGGTCAAGTCAGAAAAGAGGAAGAAGGTTGATATGGACACACTGATAGTGGGGTTTTCAAGAATGGACTTTAAAGGCCTCTTAGCCCCACATGATGACCCTCTCGTCATCACTACCAGGGTGCACGGATGCGAGGTGCCGAGGATCTTGGTAGACGGGGGTAGTTCTGCAGATGTGATGTTTTAGCCATGCTTCAAAGCCTTGGGTCTCAGCCGTGCTAGACTCGTCCCCTACCATCATCCATTGATTGGGTTCAGTGGGGAAAAGGTTCACCCCCTTGGGGTATATGAGGCCGATGTGAGGATGGGGGACGAGTGGCCGAGATGACTCACCAAGAAGGTTAGTTTCTTTGTGATGGATGAGCAGGTGTTTTTGGCCTACAACATCATACTGGGGTGTGTGGCCCTCAAGGGGTTTGAAGCCGTGCCGTCTACGGTCCATCAGATGATCAAATTTCCAACCCCTTACGGGTGGGGGGAGTTCAGGGAGACCAGACGACAGCGAGAGAATGTTACTATAACTCCGCTGAAGAAAGGGAGGCACACAAGAGGGCTACAACCACTTATAATATTGATACCCTAGACCCCAGAGATGAAACGAAGCTGAACAAAGGAGAGGCTGCGGAAGAGGTAGAATCCATCATCCTCGATGAGGGTGACACGGAAAAAATCGTCCAAGTTGGAAAGTCTCTGAAGCCCAACATCAAGGAAGACCTCATTAAACTGTTGAGGAGAAGGCGAAGCGTTTTCGCCTGGAGCCATGTAGATATGCCAGGGATTGACCCTGAAATCATGTGCCACAAGCTCAATGTGGTAGAGGGAGTGAAGCCGGTGAAGCAGAAGAGGAGAATTTACTCCAGAGAAAAATATGAGGTCATCAGGGACGAGGTCAAAAAATTAAAAGACGCTGAATTTATCAGAGAGGTCATCTACCCTGAATGGCTGTCCAATGCAGTCATTGTCCCAAAAGCCAACGGCAAGTGGAGAATGTGTGTGGACTTCACAGACCTCAACAAGCACTGTCCCAAAGACAGCTTCCCTCTCCCCGCATTGACCAGATGGTAGACGCTACCGCAGGCCACGAGCTCATGAGTTTTATGGATGCATATTCAGGGTACAACCAGATCTTCATGAACCCTGAAGACTCGGAGAGGACCGCCTTCATCACTGACAAGGGGACATACTGTTACAGGGTCATGCCCTTTGGCCTAAAAAATGCGGGGGCAACATACCAGCGCCTCGTAAACAAAATGTTTGAAGACCAAATTGGGAAGTCTATGGAGGTCTACGTAGACGACATGCTGACTAAGAGTCTGAAGGCAGAGGATCATGTGGCAGACCTGGAGAGGACCTTTAATACGATGGACAAATACAAGATGAAGCTTAATCCGGCCAAGTGTGTCTTCGGGGTCGGAGCAGGAAGTTCTTGGGGTTCATTGTCAATCAAAGAGGCATCGAGGCCAATCCTGAAAAGATAAAGGCCCTTGTTGAAATGAAGACCCCCAAGTCCATTAAAGACGTTCAGAGGCTCACAGGGAGAGTTGCTTCCTTAAACAGGTTCGTGTATAGGGCCACAGACAAGTGCTTGCCATTCTTCAAGACCCTTAGGAAGGCCTTCGAATGGAGTGAAGAGTGTGATGAGGCTTTCAGGGACCTGAAGACGTACTTAGGGTCTCCCTTGCTGCTATCACGACCCGTCCAGGGTGAACGACTTTATGTGTACCTCATCGTCTCAGAGTCGGCCATCAGTGCAGCCATTATGAGAGACGAAGACGGGATACAGAAGCCTGTGTATTTTAACATCAAGGCACTCCACGGGGCAGAGCAAAGATACCCGAGGATGGAGAAGTTGGCCTACGCCTTGATCCATGCCTCGAGGAAGATGAAGCCGTACTTTCAGTCCCATACAATGGTCATCCTCACCGACTCCCCTCTTAGGCAGGTCCTACACAAGCCAGAAAAATCAGGTAGGTTGATGGCCTGGGCTATAGAGCTGGGGGAGTTTGACATTGTGTATCAGCCTAGGACGGCCATTAAGGGGCAGGCATTGGCAGACTTCGTGGTTGAGTTCACTTGGGAAGATGATGAGGCCGAGGGTGCGACCCTTGGGAAGATGGATACAGAAGACAGACCCGCTGCCACACCCGCAGATAGGGCGGGGACAAGCACTGCTAGAAGGAAAGCGACTGAAAACGAAGAGGGAAGATACATCTTTAGACAGGGGTCCCTCTCTGAGGGAAATTTTTCAGAGGGAAAGACTCTGTGGAGCCTCTTCGTTGACGGGTCCTCCTGTGACAGCGGAAGTGGAGCTGGACTGATACTATCAGCACCCGATGGCACAGACGTCGAGTATACCCTGAGGTTCAACTTCAAAGCTTCCAACAACGAGGCTGAATATGAGGCCTTAGTAGCAGGCCTCTCCTTGGCCAAGTCTCTTAGTGTCGGCCAGATTTTGGTCCATAGTGATTCAAGGCTAGTAGTGAATCAGATACTAGGAGCCTACGAGGCTAAGGATGAGAGGATGGCTAGCTACCTTGAGAAGGTGAGGTCATTACTGAAGGGCTTCAAAGAAGTGAAATTAAGGAGGATACCTAGGCTCGACAATGGTCGTGTTGATGCCCTTGCTAGGTTGGCCTCGGCAACAAGAACAGACATCAGGAGGACGGTCCCAGTAGAAATTTTGCTTCGGCCAACTATTGAGGACTCTGAGGGAACACTTAGCAATTGCCTAAATGTTTCTCAAGAAGCTTCGTGGATGGACCCCCTGATTAGATACATTAAAGAGGGTGAGATGCCAGAAGCAAGGCAAGAAAGGAAAAAGTTGAGGTACAGGGCTGCAAAATTCACTGTCATCGAAGACACCTTGTACAAAAAGGGGTTTTTGCTCCCCCTACTTAGGTGTGTGCATCCCTCAGAAGTCCCTTCCATTTTGCAAGATGTGCATGAAGGGTCGTGCTCAAGCCACATTGGGGGTAGATCCCTAACGAAGAGGGTGATCACCCAAGGCTACTGGTGGCCGACCTTGGGGAAAGACGCCGCAGCATATGTAAAAAAGTGTGATAAATGCCAAAGATTTGCTACCATCCCTCATCAACCCCATCAGCCTCTTACCTCTATTACATCTCCGTGGCCGTTTGCAGTGTGGGGGATTGGCCTGGTAGGACCCTTACCGAGAGCTGTCAACAACTATCGGTTCCTCATTGTAGCGATTGACTACTTCTCAAAGTGGGTGGAGGCCGAACCGATGGTCACGATTACAGAGCAGAAGACCTTCCAGTTCATCTGGAAAAATGTGATATGCAGATATGGCCTACCCAACACCCTCATCTCGAATAACGGGACTCAGTTCAAGAATGCCTCTCTACAGAAGTATTGTGAGAGGGTAAGTATCAAACAATTCTTCTCCACCTACCCCAGTCCGACCTCAGGCCAATGGGCAAATCGAAGTTACGAACAGAACAATCCTAGATGGAATCAAGAAGAGGCTTGAGGAGGCAAAAGGAAGATGGGTCGAGGAGTTATATGTCGTACTATGGGCATACAGGACGACAATGAGGACCTCTACCGGAGAAACCCCATTCATGCTAGCTTATGGCTCAGAAGCCGTCATCCCCATCGAAATTGAGTTTCCTACTCATAGGGTCCAAATGTACGACCCCCAGGGAAATGCGGAAGAGAGGAGACTCGACTTAGACCTGATTGAGGAAATGAGGGAGGACGTTGAGATAAGGCAGGCTTCCTACCAGCAGAGGACCGCAAGGTTTTACAATCATAGGGTGAAACAGAGGCCTATCGCAGTGGGGGACTTGGTCCTCAAGAAGACTTGGCAAAAGCCCAACAAGCTCCATCCTAATTGGCATGGCCCATATAGGGTCATCGATGAAGTTGTCCCAGGGACCTATAGACTAGAAAACCTAGAAGGGGAACCTTTTTCCAACCCCTAGAATGCAGATCATTTGAAGAAATACTATCAGTAGTGTTGTAAGGTCTTGATAGACCATAATTGTAATGAGAGTTGCTCCAATAGAACACTTTGGAAAATTAATGAGAAATATCAGTGTTTCCTTCATCCTGTGGTTGTCAGTTCTAGCACGCATGGAAACATCTACAGAGAACCACCCTCGGCTATAATGAGGGCCAGTGGAGGGGACGACCCCACCACTGTCCTCAAGAAAGACGAGGGTAGACTGTTAAAAACCATTAATTTGGTAAGTTGAACCCTCGGCTATAATGAGGGCCAGCGGAGGGGACGACCCCACCACTGTCCTCAAGAAAGACGAGGGTAGACATTGTTAAAAACCATTAATTTGGTAAGTTGAACCCTCGGCTATAATGAGGGCCAGCGGAGGGGACGACCCCACCACTGTCCTCAAGAAAGACGAGGGTAGACATTGTTAAAAACCATTAATTTGGTAAGTTGAACCCTCGGCTATAATGAGGGACAGTGGAGGGGACGACCCCACCACTGTCCTCAAGAAAGACGAGGGTAGACTTTGTAAAAACCATTAATTTGGTAAGTTAATCCCTTGGCTATAATGAGGGCCAGTGGAGGGGACGACCCCACCACTGGCCTCAAGAAAGACGAGGGTAGACTTTGTTAAAATCATGTTGGGTAATTTAATCCCTCGGCTTTAATGAGGGACAGTGGAGGGGACGACCCCACCACTGTCCTCAAAAAAGATGAGGGAAAGGTTAGTGGCTAACAAAAAATAGCAAATCATGCAATAAACTGATATAGAAGACAGTAAAGGAGACGATATGATATTAATGAAAGTGAGATACAAGATATCCAAGTGTTTTACAAAAAAAAGTACAAAAATAATAGATACATTGTGAGGGTATGGGCTACAGGCAGCCACCCTAAGGGACAATGTCAGAGGGCAGAGCCTCAACATCCACCAAGGGGGTCTCTTCAACAACCATAACTGGCCGATCCTCAGACGTGCCGACCCCCTCAATCTGCACTTGGGATTCTACTTGGGATAGAGCCTCGGCGATCAGAGGGTCGTCCAATCCGACTGCCTCAAATGAAGGGCGGACCGAGGAGACGACGTCGCCAAATCTGAGGACGACCCATCGACAGGCCGTCCTGATCCCCCTCTCCAGATATTCAAGTCCAAAGCCCTGAAACTCGTCAGAAACCTTGTAAGCCTCAACAACATTGGCCTCGACTTTTCTGACAGCTTCTGCAAGATCAGTCTTGTGCTTGGCTTCCATGTTGAGTAAAGCCTCATCCTTCTCCTTTATCAGCAAGTCCTTGGCCTGCTGGTCTGCATCATGCTGCCTCGTCAGCTCATCTAGGACCCTGGCATGCTCAGTCCTAGCACTCTCCAGTTCAGCCCTCAAGAACACTCAAGAGGAATAGGAAAGATGGGTCGTACCCAATTAGGGTCGGCCCCTCGTCTCCTCTCTTCCTCTTCTTCTACTCGTCTGATCTCTGCAAAGAGCTTTTCTCTCAAGGATGGGAATTCAGACGCTAAACTGTAAAGCTTCCTAAGTATTAAAAGGGAAGACCCTACACTTAAGGAATTTGGGGAACTTAACTACAAACAAGTTGTTAGTTGACCGAATTAGACTTTTGGATTAAAAAGGGAATTGATGATTTTCACTCAAGAACACTCAAGAACATCCAAAAAACAGTTGCCGGAGAAGACACCAGAAAAAGCTATGGGATAACCCAAAGAAAACGCAACCCCACAACCCTAAAAAGCAAATAGAAATGAAGGCAAAAGAGAGCGCTGGATGAAAGAGATTACCTGATAAAGAGAGCAAGAACGTTGCTAGGCTTGAAGGGTTGAAGGCTGCAAAAAATGGCGATAAACTGATAAAATTTTAGAGAGGGAAGGCTTGGGCGCGAAGAAGAAGAAGAAGAAGGAGAGAGAGTTTGAAAATTTCTTAAATACCTTAGCAATGAGTGGGCCCATTGACCAAGGCAGGACACAGCCCACGAGGAAGGCATCATTAGGGTGTAAGGCCCCAAGCGCAGTGTGCAGTCACCATGCCTTGGAAACTGGAACAGCAATGAGTATCTGCCCAGGTGTCACTCACCTAACTGATCATACATGCATCTCATTTAAAACACTATCCCTCAGCCATCTCAACATCACCTATGGCTAAGGGTTGGGGGGTGATTGATATACCCGTTTATATCCTCGCCCTGGCTGATGATAACCTCCAAACGGACGACCCTACAAGGGGCTGACCCCTCCAACAGGCTCCATACGACCCCTCAGAGAGGCCGACCCTTCACCAGGCTCCAGACGACCCTACGAGGGTACGACAGTACGAGGCCAGAATTAGGCCAGGCTCACTACTGGAAGAAACTTTGCTCTCGGCCTCGGCTCATAGGCCGAGGGTGACATCATGACAGAGCGTGGTTTGGGAGACGCATGGAACAGTGCGCGTGAGGCTCACATGGCACGTGGAAGACCGTTATAACCAAATCACACCCTCACGTGAGGGAATATTATGTCATCATTTGGCATCTACAGGTGTCAACAGGGGATTGGCTAGATCAGCATTCACATGCACCATGCATACTAGGGGGTACACTACACCCCCCAAGACGTATATATACTTGTCACCTACAACCCTACAGGGGATCGATCAATTAACTGTAGCCCTAGCTAAAACTCTGCTTATACACACAGTAGAGAGAGAGAGGGTTATGTGCATTGTATCCAAGGCCATTAGTGTCCATACTTAGTGGATCACACACTCACAGTGGATGTAGGCCAAATTGACTGAACCACTATACATCATTGTCTTATCACCTCTTATACTCATCCCCTTCTACATACTTATACACATTAACATCTCTATGGCTGCCATGGCTGCTACTGTTTGAGCTCACTATCACTTATCTGGTGGTGCTAAATCTTGGCATCATCAACGATTATGTTAGGAAAGATATGTATATCTGCATTTTGTTATATCTTTGATTCATTTCAGATATAAGATAATGGAATGAGGGAATGTAAATATGAGATTAGAAGATGAGGCTTCAAATATTTCAGCAGAAGCGGAGGTTGAGCAACCTGTTCAGATAAATGTGGAACCCGAGCTAGAACAACTGACAGATATGCAAAAAATGGCACGTGCTATGACGCTAATGGCAGAGCAGCAAGCTAGATTTATGGCTAAGATGGAAGAACAACAGACCAGGCAACTAGAGGCACAACCCTTAGCTAGGGCTGAGGAGGTGATACATCGGGAAGAAAGAAGTACTTCACATGAGAAATTTATTAAGATGAACCCACCATCGTTCGAAGGAGCAGTTGATCCCGCAGAGGCAAAAGTCTGGGTTAAAGAGATTGAACTTATCTTTGGGGTGATGAGGATGCCTGAAAATCAACGAGTGACCTTGGCGACGTATATGCTGAAAGGAGAAGCTAAATATTGGTGGGATGCCACAAAACATTTGTTGATTACTCCAGAAGGTGGGAATGTGATCTCATGGGATGCTTTTGTCAAAGCTTTGTATGATAAGTATTTTCCCCCAATGTATCGAAAAGAAAAGGAGAAGTAATATTTCATATTGAATCAGGGGAGTATGACAGTTAGAGAATATGAAGCTAAACTGACAGCATTATCTCGATTTGCTTCGAGGTTTATACGGAATGAGGAAGATATATGCAGCCGATTTCTCGATGGGCTTGAGTTAGTCATTAAATCTAGATTATCGGCTTTAGAGACTTCTAACTATTCCTCCTTGGTGAACAAAGCCATGCTAGTAGAAAGGGACGTGAATGAAGCTAGAGGGAATCGAGAGCGAGGTGTAAAGAGAAGCAGATTCGATCCAAGTTATCAAAAGGGTAGTGATACAGAATATTGGAGACTTGGAGGGCAGAAATTCCAGTATGGTAGAGGCATGGGAAGTAGTTTTCAAAGGGGTGAAGCAAGTGGTGGAAGAGGTTCAAGAGTTTCATCGCAAGGAGATCCGAATGTTTGTTTCTTTTGTGGGACATCGGGTCATGTAAAGAGAAATTGCCCAAAGCTACTGAATATAGAATGTTTCAACTGTCATCAGAAGGGCCATCTGAGAAAGAATTGTCCAATGTTATGAAGAGCGGTTTCAGTCAGTAGTGTGGGGCCTCATAAAGGATCCTCTCCAGGCAGTGCCACCAGGGGGAGAGGTACAGAACAAGCAACTGGATCGAGGGCAGGAGGAAGAGTGTTTGCGATGACGTTACAAGATGCCCATGCTACACCTGAAGTGGTTACAGGTAAACTTTCTATTGCAAACAAAGATTTATATGCGCTCATTGATCCTGGATCTACGTATTCATTTGTGGCATTAGATATTGTTTCATATTTGGGTAGACCATGTTCATTTTTCAATTGTGCCGTATATATTTCTACCCCGATGGAAAGTGTGATTCCGGTTGAGCATGTTTATAAAGATTGTATCTTACGAATGGGTGAACGAGATTTCTATGTTGACTTGATACCACTGGCCATTCGGGATTTTGATATTATACTGGGGATGGATTGGTTATCATCGTATCATGCTTCCATTGATTGTTTTCAAAAAGAAGTTACGTTTCATCTGCCCGGTGAACTTGAGTTTCAGTTTACAGGAGAAAGGAATGTTGTCCCTAATTGTCTTATCTCAGCAATTAAGAGCAGAAAGTTATTGAGTAAAGGTTGTACAGGGTATTTGGCTTATATTGATGATACTAATAAAGAGACAGTTAAAATTCAAGATATACCCGTGGTTAGAGAGTTTTCTGATGTCTTCCCAGAGGAATTGCCAGGATTTCCACCCGATAGGGAAGTAGAGTTTTCTATTGAATTAATTCCAGGTACTGGTCCAATTTTTCTTGCTCCATATAGAATGGCACCAGCAGAGTTGAAAGAATTAAAAGTGCAATTACAAGATCTGATAAGCAGAGGTTTCATTCAGCCTAGTGTTTCTCCATGGGGAGCACTAGTGTTATTTGTTAAAAAGAAAGATGGGACAATGTGATTATGTATTGATTATCGACAGTTGAATAAGGTGACCATTAGAAATAAGTACCCTCTACCTCGTATCGATGACTTGTTTGACCAATTTCAGGGGCCCATAGTATTTTCGAAGATTGATTTGAGATCGGGTTACCACCAACTGAAAGTGAAGGATAGTGATATTTCCAAAACAGCTTTTCAGACTCGATATAGGCACTATGAGTTTTTGGTGATGCCATTTGGATTGACTAATGCTCCGGCAGTTTTTATGGATTTGATGAACCGGGTATTCTACCCTTTCATTGATTCATTTGTGATTGTATTCATAGACGATGTGTTGATTTACTCGCGTAGCATGGAGGAACATGAGAAATATTTTAGACTTGTATTGCAGATTTTGAGAGAGAAGAAATTATTTGCTAAATTTAGCAAATGTGAGTTTTGGTTGAATGAAATTGTGTTTTTAATTCATGTTGTGTCGGGAAATGGGATATATGTTGATCCAAAGAAGGTGGAAGCAATCGTTGAATAGGAAATTCCTAAGAATGTGACAGAAATTAGGAGTTTCCTAGGATTGGCAGGTTACTATCGCAGATTCATTAAGAGATTTTCAGCAATAGCATTACCACTGACAAAATTGACTCATAAAGAAGTGAAGTTTTTATGGGATGAAGAATGTGAGAGGAGTTTTAAAGAATTAAAGAATCGATTGGTTTCAGCCCCTATACTTACTATTCCATGTGGGAATGAGTCTTTTGTGATCTATACAGACGCTTCATTTCAGGGGTTAGGATGTGTTCTTATGCAGAATGGGAAGGTAATAGCATATGCTTCCAGACAATTAAAGACGCATGAACGAAATTACCCTACACATGATTTGGAGCTAGCGGCCATTGTTTTTGCTTTAAAGTTATGGCTACATTAATTGTATGGAGAAACTTGTGAGATATTTACGGATCATCAAAGTTTAAAATACTTGTTTACACAGAAAGAACTGAATTTGAGACAGAGGCGTTGGATAGAGCTGATTAAAGACTATGACTGTACCATTCATCATCATCCTGGGAAGGCCAATGTAGTAGCAAATGCTTTGAGTCGAAAATCATCAAGGATGCTTGGTTGCATACAGTGTGCCCCTGTTGGAAATATTCTTAACTTGGCATCGATGGGGATTGAATTGAAGTTTTCAAAAAGCGGAGGATTATTAGCACATGTCACAGTGAGACCTTTATTGGCTGAACGCATACGAAATTTGCAGACTAATGATCCATTCCTTGAGAAAAAGAAGCAAGATGTCCTGGATGGTAAAGAGAGTGACTTTGAAATTAAGAATGATGAATCGTTGTGTTATAAAAATAGGATTTGTGTACCGAATAATCCACCCTTAAAGAAATATATATTAGAAGAGGCACATAGTTCTATTTACTCTATGCATCCGGGAGGTACCAAAATGTATAGAGATTTGAAAGAGTATTACTGGTGGAACAATATGAAACGTGAGATTGCAGAGTTCGTAGCTAAATGTTTAGTGTGCCAGCAAGTAAAGGCGGAGCATCAGAAGCCGGCAGGATTATTACAGTCATTGCCTATTCCGGAATGGAAGTGGGAGCATATAACGATAGATTTTGTTACAGGATTACCCCGATCACCAAAGGGGAATGATTCTATTTGGGTGATTGTAGATCGATTGACGAAGTCAGCTCATTTTCTTCCAGTTAAGACCACCTACACTGTTGACAAGTATGCACGTATGTACGTTGATGAGATTATTCAATTACATGGGGCACCAGTGTCAATAGTATCAGATAGAGATCCAACGTTCACTTCTAAGTTTTGGCCTCGTCTCCAGAATGCCATGGGCACAAGTTTGAAGTTCAGCACTGCGTTTCATCCACAAACTGATGGGCAATCAGAAAGGGCGATTCAAATATTAGAATACATGTTACGAGCCTGTGTATTTGACTTCAAAGGTAGTTGGGATGATCATTTGCCATTGATGGAATTTTTATATAATAATATTTATCAGTCGACTACTGGTATGGCTCCTTATGAAGCTTTATATGGGAGGAGATGTAGAATGCCTTTGTGTTGGGATGAAGTGGGTGAAAGGAAAATTTTGGGTCCTGAATTGATAGATATGACAACTGAAAAGATCAAAATGATTCGGGAACGGATAAAGATAGCGCAAAGCAGGCAGAAATTTTATGCAGATAAGAGGAAGCATCCATTGGAATTTCATAAGGGAGATTTTGTATTCCTGCGTATTTCACCATGGAAAGGTGTTATGAGATTTGGGAAAAAGGGGAAACTAATTCCAAGATACATTGGACCATATGAGGTGTTGGAAAGAATTAGGGCCCTGGCATATAGATTAACATTGCCTTCAGAGTTGTCTGGTTTACATGATGTGTTTCACGTATCGATGCTTCGTAAGTATTTGGCGGATCCATCTCATCAGTTGAAAACTCAACCAATTGAACTGAAGGAAGACTTGTCGTACATCGAGGAACCAATGGAAATTATTGATCGTAAGGAGCAAGTATTGAGAAATAAAGTTATTCCCTTAGTTAAGGTTATGTGGATGAGCCATGGAGTTAAAGAAGTAACTTGGGAAACGGAGGATAGCATGAGGAAACAGTATCCCCATTTGTTTGGTAAGTGACCTTTATATTAAATTTCGGGGACGAAATTTTCTAAGGTGGGTGAGTTGTGACAACCCGAATATAATTATGATAAATTATATTTAAATCATGCTTATCTTATGTGATATTAGTATATCTAATGTTAAGTGATTATGTTTATTATAATCCTACTTTCATAAATCATGAAAGGTCGAATTATTTACAAACACAAAGTTTCTTGTTTTCGGTGGAAAGGTTCCTGTTAGAGACTAGTTTTGACCTTTATAACATTATAAATGACTTGAGGTGAAAACTAGATAGTTGTAGACATGTGAGTTAGAGTTTTAATACAATAAACGGATCATCAAATGGATGCCCGAGTAAAGAGTTATACCAAATTTACGAACAAAGGGCAAAGTTGTCCATTCCCTTTAAGTGGTATTTTGTCTTTTATTAAACCAAATGGTTTAATTTGATTGGTTGGCTTGGGAGGCTGCCTTGGCTGACTTAAAACTCTCCCTCTATCATATTTCTTCATCAAATTAATCCTTAGGTTCAGTTTCAAGTGTTGTTAGCTTGAGGAAATAGAAAGTTGATGTTTAGGAAGAAAAAGTGAGGAGAAAAAGTGTAGAAAAATCCGTAGAAATTACGTAAAAGTCCCGAAGGTAATCCTAATTGAAAATCTTGTTATTTTTCATATATTATTGATTTATCTGATATAAATCATCATATGTTTACGAAAGTTTCAGCCTTTTATATGTATGTATGGTTAGATGCAAGTTTATGTTAAGTTGAATGTAGAAACCCTTAAAATTGCTTTGTATTGAAACCCCTTGCATTCAAACTTGCATATCGCTTTGTGTGCTTAATGGAATTGATAAATTCCAATTGCATATGAAAATAAACTCATATATTCATATCATATACGAAAATTAGAATTTATATCCTTGTGGTTAGGTCGTAATGATGATTTCAAGTTGGTACATGGTTGTTGTTTGTATACTTGATTTCGGTATGCCCTAAGTTTAGTCGAGCTTTTGGGATAGCAAATGAAGTCAAAAAAATTATGAAACTTTAATTTTGTACTATTAAGTATGTGTACTGAAAATGGGTTGAAAATCATGGAAAGTTATGATGTATAAAAAATATGAAAATTCTGGGAATTCGAAGGAACAATAGAGGAGCTTGTAGGGCAGATTTCTTATGTTGTAGAGAAATGTCATAACTTGCCCTAGGAAGCTTGAAAAATTACACCGTCACTTGTAATGGATAGTATATTCATATATGTTTTCATATTGATAAGGTTGGACCCCTGTATTTGTACAATTTAGGAATATAGGATGGTTCAGTATGTAAGACAATAATTTCAGGCCATACTGGGTACCCCTTGTATGAATGTTTGTATTTCGTCATTACAAAGGGTAATTTGAGTAAATGTTTCATGTGTATATACATTGAGAAGTATAATTTCATGTTTACTTGACTTGGTTATAAATTACTTATAAGGTATTTCCTACGGTTGAATGTCCATAACTTTATCAACGTGTATATCATTGTTTTGCCTTTACCTATGTTTTATGGAATGTGACTTAATTGGAATTATATTGTTGATGTATAGTCATGGAAAGTTACATAATTATGTTAGGATAATGTTTATAATTGAGGTTTAGTACTCATTTAGTTGGATTGACAGGTGTAAGGTATAATCAACCCAGTTCAGCTCCACCAGAAGGAAACGTGAATACATAGTTGTCAACCAAGGTGAGTGTACTCACTGGAAAGAGATATTTGTATCGTGTTATTGATATTATCATAATATAATGAATATGAAATTGTTCATTTCGGTTTACCAAAATGAGGGGTTACTCCTCGACCAGGAATGGGGGAGATTTGTCTATTAATGACAAGGGGTTACTCCTCGACCAGGAATGGGGGAGAATTGTCTATTTAGACAGGATATGTGAATCATGATTCGGAAAAGTTGGTCATTCATTATGAATGAGACGGATAAGTTAATAAATAAGTATATGGACATGATTTATTGCATTTAAATTCATGCAGCAGTATAGTAGTGATGCATTCACTGGGCTATTTTGCTCACGGTTCCTATGTTCACAATTTTTTCAGGTAACGCGATGTCACTGCCAAATCTAGGAGGTCGGGTTGTGTTAGACAGGAATGGGAGAAACTATGATTTTGTGTAAATGTAAATGATGTAATTAAGTTAACTTATCCTTCAAGAAAGTTTTTATGGACATGATTACTCTGATGTTGTAAAAAGGTTTTCAGTTATATGGATTTACAATGATGACTCTGAAATCAGAACTCGTGATTATGGTTTGGTTAGATTAATTATGGTTTGACTCACTTTGACTTTCAAACTTAATTATAAGTAACTGGGTTGGGGTGTGTCACCTACTCTTCCCATGATGATATTGTATGATGATTGAACATTCTTATCCATCATGAAGAAGCGTATTCTTTTTGTTCGATAAGCAGGCCACGTACCAATGAATATATCCAACTTGATTGTCCCAAGTGGAAATACTTTTTTTCCAGCAAAACCAATGAGTGGTCTATGATAAGGCTCCAATTGAGATAGCTTTAGATTTAAACTATCGAAGCACGAGTAGAACATAATGTCTGCCGAGCTATCATTGTCGACCAGTACTCTAGAAATGATTACTTCCTTCATTCTCATTTTGATCACCAATGGGTCATCATGAGGATATAGAACACCTGCGAGGTCATTCTTTGAGAAACCAATGACTAATTTCTCTTTGTTCACCTTTCTCGGGCGATCCTCCTCAGCTAGATTTATTCGCTGAATATACGAGCAAGCTTGAGCCTCACAAAGGTAAGCTTTTCTCTCTGCAGTAAGGTCTCCTCCTCCTGCATCTCCACCTGTTATAACATTACAGTCAAATAACCCAAAACGTATGGAAATTACCTCTCGTTCTGGCTGCCTTGGTATCTTGGGAAGATCGGGGTCATCTTCTGGATCAACCTCATTATTTCTTTTCTTGGTCTCCTCTAGTCGACGAGGAGATCTAGACCTCTCTCTTGCTCGGTCGTTGTTCCTTCTTTCGCTTCCACGATCAACATACTTTGACAGTTTTCCTCGTCTGATGAGTGTTTCAATCTCATTCTGAAGAGCTATGCAATTTTTGGTCATATGGCCATGATCTTTATGAAACTCGCAATACTTCGCCTTATTCCTCTTGTCAGGGTCTGCCTTCATTTTCTCTGGCCAGTTTAACTCCTCGTTGTTCTTGATTTCTTCTAGAACATGGTTGATATCCTTTTTCAAAGGAGTGTAATTATCATATTTCTTCATTACATCCCATACCGACCTAGTTTTTGAATGTTTGTCATTACCATTGTTCTTATGCTCCTTCTTCTTAGCTTTATCACCTTCCACCTTGGTTTCTTTTGCATCCATGTTCTTCTTCGCAGCCATAGCCTCCTCGGCATTCATAATCTTGGACGCTTTTCCCATCAGATATGACATGGTTCTAGGTGGATCTTTGGCCAAAGTGTAGTAAAACTTGTTGGGCAGTAGTCCACTCATCAAAGCAGTAATCGATGTCTTCTCCTCATAATCAATGACTTCAAGTTTCTCGTTATTAAAATGAGTTATATAATCTCGGGTGCTCTCACCAGCTTTTTGTCTAACACTTAACAAGTGTGCTACTCGTTTAACCGGCTTTACCCCAAAACATAAATTCCCAATAAATAACTCGGCCAGTTGAAGAAAGGTTGAGATCTTACCCCGAGGAAGATTATTATACCATATTTGAGCAGATCCGGTAAGAGTTCCCGAGAATGCCCAGCATCTCATCTCATCTGGAACAGCATAGATGTCGGCAACAGCCTGGTATTATTCTATATGAAGAACAGGATCAGTCTTTCCATCATATTTGGGGGTCACAACAGGTGCTTTGAACTTTGATGGTGTTGGAAAATCTACAATGGCCTGGACAAAAGGTGTTCCTCGAACAAAGGTTCATTGTAGAGGGTTCTTGGCTTTAGCAATTTCCCCTAATCTATCCTCCAGCCTCTGAATAGAACCTTTCCATGCATCATTCCCTTACTCGGGCCTATTGGTTCGAGCAACTGATCTCGTTGAGGTGGCTTCCTGAGATCTATCTTGACGAGCAGCTGGTCGCGACTGGGTAGATCCTTTCCTTAAATCTGATGGTCGTCAAAAACTCCTCGATACGACTTTAGGAGGACTTCTACTCCTTCTAAGTCCTAATCGATCAAAAGGGGATACCCTGCTTAATCTTTCTAGTGCACTGGTCCTTTCTGGGGAGAGAGTGATACGCTGTTCAGTATTTGTGGCTCGCACTGACGAAGTTCGTCCAGGTTGATAAGAAAAATCTTCAGACTCCTCATTGTGATATGAATTGGTACGCCTAGTACGCGAAGAAGGCGCACGGGTATTTCTTTGAATGCTTCTCAGTCCTGAATGGGTTGGTGCACCGCCATGGATGGTTTGTATGAGTTGTCGCATAGTTTCTTGCATGATGGTCTGGCCCTGAGCCAGATTTGTCATTATTCCAGCCAGATCTGGAATGTTTGGCGGAGCAGATGGATTTGGAGGGCTTCCAGCATTTCGATTGCTAGATTCTGGAATATCAGCCATTTGTGATGAATTATTTTTTGTGAAAAATGATATTACCAGTCGTTTCCCACAGACGGCGCCAATCTGTTGATGTAAAAAATTAGATCATATCTAATTATTCAATCACAGATAAATAAATGAGACAAAGAATTTTTAAAGTGGTTCAGCCTTATAAGAATGGCCTACGTCCACTGCTATGTTATTACTGAGTGTTTGGGAATTCTCGATTACAAGTTCTATCAAGAAATTCCGGTCCCACTACAATGAGGATTGTATAATGTATTTATAGCCCTGAGGCTGTAATGTGAAAGGGTAATACATTAAATGATGTACATATGAAAGGGTGATACATTCAATGCCCCTTAAGCGTGTGCGTCTGAATGATAAGCATTTAATGAATAGTCAAACTGTTGGTTATCCTACTATTAAAGCTTTGTTCGAGGTGCAGCTCGGACCGCCTGAGTTGCTCGAACCGCCTAAGCTTCTCGGTGTTTATGAATATCTAATTATTCAATCACAGATAAATAAATGAGACAAAGAATTTTTAAAGTGGTTCAGCCTTATAAGAATGGCATACGTCCAATGTTATGTTATTGCTGAGTGTTTGGCAATTCTCAATTACTAGTTCTATCAAGAAATTCCGGTCCCCCTACAATGAGGATTGTACAATGTATTTATAGTCCTGAGGCTGTAATATGAAAGGGTAATACATTAAATGATGAATCTATGAAATGGTGATACATTCAATGCCCCTTAAGCGTGTGCGTCTGAATGATAAGCATTTAATGAATAGTCAAACTGTTGGTTATCCTGCTATTAAAGCATTGTTCGAGGTGCAGCTCGGACCGCCTAAGCTTCTCGGTGTTTATGAGTTCCTCGGGGAATTCTTGTTCCTCGGAGCGTCTGAGTTCCTCGTTATAGTATGGTTCCTCGGAGCGACAGAGTTCCTCGGAAGTATTTATTGTTGCCATGTAGATTGCCACGTGTCATCATTCAATTTAGCCATGTCAGCAGACTAAATTTGGTATCAATAATAGTAATGCCCTATTTGTGTACCACGCACATGACACACAGGGTATAACACAAAATCTTTAAAATTTCCAGTATGAACCTTATGATTTCAAAACCCAAACTCACAAACTCCTAGATGAACGAATGAATGAAAATGCATGAAAACCATTTAATTTGACATTATTAAAAGCTTCAATATGAAATAAAATTAACAAAACGATAAAAAATCAACAACTCACACACATATATATATACAAATGCAAACACAAATAGTGCAAAGTGTGATTGTGATTAGGAAACTAGTGATTCAATGATTTTGAATAGACATTTACTTTAAATCTTGATTAGAAAATCTGAATTGAAAAAAACAACAACTCGAATTCAATCAATTCAACATCAATAGTATGAAATGCTTATCAAATAAATATTTTTTAACAATGTAATGTACTTTAAGGCAAGATTCATGTGAAAATTAAATTTGGATAATGAACATGAATTCATATAACCAAATAATGTAAGACATTACTAAACATGATTAAAACAAAATCATTAAATCAATATCCCAAATGTCAAAAATGATAGTTTCAAGCCATTATTTCTCCATCAAGCATATGTTGTTAAAATATATTTTGAATGCCTTATATAAGCATCATTTTGAAATTCTTAGACCTGTCTTATTTTTTATGCCTGTTTAAGCACTAGACTTCTGACTCTTTTTAATCATATTTTGGCTTTTTCCATTGATAGGGATTCCACATGTCTTAATGATGTGACACCCTACCTAATTAAATACCGGGTGATCAGGCCTTTATTAAATTAAAACAGGATTTAAAAAATGGTTCATTCTTAGCATCACTATCGAAACCAAATTAATTACTAATCACCTATTAATTAATCAAGTCAGTGCCAAATTTTATCTTGCATTTAACAGACAAATAATAATATGTGAAAAACTAAATTACAACATTCACATAATACTAGAGTCCAAACCATCTCAAGTGAATAAATAAATAAAGTCTTGCCGAATAAACCATCGGTTAAAAATCCCAAACCAGAATAATAAATCCAATTGATAAGAAAATCTGAATGCAAGTCTGAAACTGAAATACTGAATGAATAGAGTCTAACTGGGGTAATTCGCCCAAATGAAATACTAAAATACTGGTGAGAGGTTCTACACTAGAAATGAAGAAAGGATTAGTCTAATCAAAATCCTGCAAGCCTCCGCAGCGCTGCAAATATACGTCCTTGTAAAAAATCATCAAGTCTGGCGTCCCTATGGCTGGACACCTAAAAGATTTTGAAAAGATTTTATTGTAAGGGTTAGAAGCCAAAACATTTTGAAAATATTTAGCAAGTATTTACCACAATTTAAAATCAGTTATTGATTACACATGTTAGATTCACATACACTCTCTTGATTTCCTCACCTCTCAACTATTGAGCACGCCTAACGTTTGTACTTAGCCCACCTTGTTATTCTACCCAAGATAACTTGACTTAAGTATTTCTGAACATGAACACGTCTCTATTCCCATACCGCCCATACTGTACTTCACCCATTAGTTAATGTTTCTCATGCGCTATAGGAATTGAAATTACCATTTCACTTATATTCTCATTATTCAATTAATTAAGTTCCACAACTTAATTCAATCTTTAGATATACGCTATATAATTGTCTACTATCACACGTAAGTAGAATATTCACATTTGTGCATATATATATATATATATATATATATATATATCATTACAGCGTCTCTCAAAAGGACCACCGTGAAACATGCCATACTCTGCTGTCAGTCCAAGTGCCTCTTGTACTAAATAGGGACAAATGGTTCGGTACATCTCCTCGAACCCAAAATCAAATGACAAGTAGTGGAGGCGAACATAGTTCTAGGTTTTGGGCTACGCACATACCTAACCTGCCCAAACGACATGTCGGTCACACTAATACACGATACATAATGAGCCACCCTAAGTTCTATGTTTTAGGGCACAAATCTAGACCTCCCTAGAATCGACAAGGTGGGATCGCCCACTGCGCAGGAACCTCAGTGATAACAGGCAACGTAGGTTTGTTAACATATATCATCAATCATAAAATAGGTACACATATAACCTATATATACATATTAAATACGTATTCTCACAACCCAATTATCATCAGTCGTAAGTAATATATATCATTCGAATACTCACCGTACTTTCAAAGTTACGATTATTTTCACTATCATATTTAATGGAGTATATTCTCTACTCTAAGGGCCCTAGTTACCCCTTGTTCTATTTCAGTAGCTAAGTCTTCCTTATCCTGCGGGTTCATGCCATAAGCTCACTCACGCTTTCTCGTAATTACATTCTCATTTTTGGGAATCAATTACATTATCATTTTATCCCGTTTAATTATTGTCTCAATTCTCTCTATAATCCTATAATGGCCTACTGCAATATAATAAATCCCTCATTATATTCTAACAATGTCCTAAAAGTTTTTCCGACAACAATTTAGGAGTTCTAGGCTAAAAAGGGAAATTTTCACATTTTATGAGGAACCGAATCGATTTGATAGGAAGATGAATCTATTCGCCTTACCGAATCGATTCGCCTCTTGGCCGAAGCGATTCGAAATCCTGTTGTATCATCTTCTTCCTTACGCAAGTGCATTTTTCACCATTAACATCCACATAATTTACATATTTCTTCACCAAACTTAAAATCAATTGTCCCTAACCATTTCTACATGCATTAGGATGATTTATAATGTAAATATAACATCAAAACCTTACAATTTTCATTCAAGAATGGATTTAAACATCTAATCCTAAAAAACGTTGGTTTTATGTTCTTCCACCATTATACATCAAAAACACACATTTAATTCGTGGATAATAACAAAAAATATCTATTTATTATTCTCTACTGATATCAAATCATTCTACATGCAATTTCTACCCAAACATGTGTTTAAATCATTTTTTTTCTTCCAAGAATTATCCCTTTAATCAAAATATGATAAAACCCTAGTCACATGGGTATTATAACTTCAAATAACTCGTATATATACACTTGCTTTTGATTAGTAGGGTGTAATTTCATGGCTTGGTGATGGATCTGATTGTCTTCTCTATCAATCCTTACCCCTAGGTTGTTTGTGGTGCAGGATTGAGATGAAAAGCTCCAAGAATCTCCACAAAAGCTCCAAGGACTCTCTCCTTTTGTTCACAAATGGATTCCTGTTGTATTTTGAGTTTCTCACCCTAGCCCCTCTTATCTAACATCTGATAAAGGATTTAGAAATTTGTAGGTCTCCGAACACTCATTTCCCAAAAGACTAAAACGCCCCTATACGGTGCCGGTTTAACCTAAAAAATGCCCCGTGAGCCAATCGATACCCCCAGGTATACTATTTTGACTATTTCAACCCTTCCAGAATCATCCATGACATCAAAATCGTTATCCGAGTAACTCTATCTAATCATCCCATCTTTACCTCAAATTAGTCAACACGCGACTCCCGATTGAGACAAATCTAATTATGCCAATATCACTGCTATTATGCGTAATAATGTCCATAAGTTATTTACTATTCACTTAGTAAATATATTTCATAATATTAATCATTATCTCACTCTCGATTAATATTTAATAAGTACATTATTTCTCAATTCAATTAAATTACTTCGCTCGCGTAATTTAAAATAAAACTAATTAATTACCGAATTAATTAAATTCAAATACTCAGAAATTCAGGGTGTTACAGATGACACCTACCTAAAAACGTTTAATTTTTTTCAAAATGGGTAGTCACTCCTAGTGGTAGCCATTATAAATTCATTAAACAAATCCATGTTCGCCCCCTTCAAAGTAACAAGCACTCAAAGTTCTCACATAGGTTCAATGAATCTTTTTTAAAACCATTATGATATAAGGATTTTATCATTGATCAATTAAGCACACAAAGTAAGATCCACGTGACAAATATAATATGCAATAAGTGGAATGCACGTGCAAGTAGTGTGAAAACAAAGGCCATATATCTCAATAAGTTAGCAATCATGATTTATTAAATGAATTGCAGCCAACAATTGATTCAATCAAGCATTATGCACAAATGGTTTATAGTTCACTTTTGAATCATCGTTCAAGTTAAATATCACATCAAATCATAATGAACCAAAGACTTAATCATAAAAAGAATAAATAAAAAATCTTTTTGTCTTTTTGATAAAAGAATGATGCATGAATTTAAAAACATGTTTAGATAAGAAAGCCATGTATAGATGGAAAATGCATGTAAAATGCAAAGATGCATGAAAAATCTCACTGAAACATGAAGAAAATGTGACACCCCGACTAATTAAATACCGGGTAGCTACTCCTTTATTAAATCAATACAAAATGCCAAGTTGGTTCAGTTAATAGCATCACTGTCGAAAACATTTTTATAATTAGTAACCACCTAGTATTTAAAAAGTAAGTGCCAAATTTTAAGTCAAGTCTGATTAACATGCAGTAAAAGAATAATGAAAGAATAACAGCCATTCACTATAATGAAGTAATGAATAACCAACAACATAAATATAAATCCGGAGGAAAACTCCTCACAACAGTCCCACAACTGAAAAATAATATGACAAGTCTGAACCCTGAATAATTACATGCCAGAAGTCTGAATAACTGAAATAAAAGAAATGTCTCTAAAAGAAATGGGCGACATTCCCTACAACTGATAACTGAAGAATATCGAGTCAAGATAGATGAAGAGTCTACAAGCAAAGTCCTGTAACTTCCACAAACAGCTACAGCTCGTCACCTGTATGAGAATCCTAAGCATGGTGTCCTTGTGGCTGGGCACCTAAAATGGTTTTTACAAAAATAGATTTGAAAGCAAATGGGTCAGAGCCCGAAAGTGGAAATCATTTTAAAAACAGCAAGTGTTTTAATAACATTAAAACATAAAATGCAAAATACATGTTAGGACGTGCACTCACATGAAATTCTCACCTCTCGACTACATGTGCACTCCTAACGTACATTACCCATCTAAATGACACATATATCTAACCAAAACGTAATAAGTTCTACCCCTTACTACTCGATTCCCATATTATATTCTAACGTTATCAAATAAATAGAGGGCTTTACTTACTCTCAGATTCTCAATTAGAAATACCATTCACTATCAGTTAACCCGTTTTGTTTTCTCAAATCATTACCATAATATTATTCACAATACCAATCATGAAAGTTCCCATTAATTAAGTGTATATTATTCACATCATAAATATACAATACAAGCACCCCAAGACTAAGCTACGGTGCACACATACTCTGCTATCCATCCCGGTACATCACGTACATAAGGATCACGTATTCTGAATCTCTCAGGAATCATTCTCAGATAACAACATCACAAATAATGGAGGCGAACACAGTCACATCACATGGGTCACGCACATACCTGCGCTCCCACGATCAGCAGACTTATTAATATCCCAATAACCCCTTCTCTGACCTATGTTCATCGAGGTAACCAATCTAAATCCGGGCAACACAAGGATTAGAAGGCCCTAAGCGAACGTAAACCTCCCCGTGATAGCAAGTATAGTAGGTATGTCATACACATAAAATCAATATATATACTAAGTATGCACACCTCTTAGTAATTACCATAATATATTGGAGGTACACCTCTTATTCTGGTACCGACATATAATACTACATAATTTATATGTTCCCGGTTAATATAATAAATTAGGCCGTCAATAGTTCTCGCAACGTAATAGACACTCACGTCCTACTTCATATTTTCCCTTAGGTTCAAACTACACTTCTAGGTTTGACTCCTCATTATATCCCAAACATCCCAAATGTAACAATTAATCATCAAGGGAAGGTTATCTCTACGTATACACAAGGTTACGGGACACTCGGGATCAAAACAGGCTAAAAAGCCTAAACTGTCAACTCGTTAGAAGTCTCGTTCGAACGAGGCTGTTCGAACGAGAGTTCGTTCGAACGAACTGGGCCTTCTAACGAGATCTCGTTCGAACGAAATTCTTCGAACGAACATCCCTCTCGTTAGAACCCAAACTGTCAACTCGTTAGAAGCTCGTTCGAACGACCTGGGCAGGTCTTCTAATGAGTGGCCAGATTCGAGCCCAGAAATTCTAATCTCGTTTTTTCCAACTTTCTTCACTCCTAATCCCTCATAAAAATCGTTCCAACATCAATTTAAGGTTCCTAATTCGTACTAAACATTCATGTATCATAACTAAACGTTTATATAGGGCCAATACAACTTAATCATCATCAAATCCCTTCATTTATCCCCCAAATTACATGAACATGAACCCTAAAATTTACAAATCATCAATGAGCCTAATAAATCCGTTTTTGTTTCATCCAAATTATAATATCATCAGAATAATCATCTAAATACAAATCTACATGCGATTCCTCATCAAAAATGTAATTTTCACTTCCAATTAAAATGGGTTTTTCATTAATTCCCAAGAACAATAAGGTTTTATAAATTCCTACACATGGAAGAAGCATTCTCTGAAATTAATTGGAATTAAACCACTTGCCTTAAGTGTATCTCTGGATTTGATGACGAATCTGATGAATTTCTCCCTCTCTCTCTGCAGAATCCTCCTCTCTTCTCTCTCTACAAGTTTTCTTCTCCAAGTAACAATGGTGGCTAGGGTTTTTGCCTAAGGAACTTTTGGAACAATTTCTAATAACCCCCGTAGCCCTCTAATCAGTAAATGGCTGGTAATGGGTTAGTGGGTCTTTTAATTTTTCAATTAAAACTCCTAAAATTCGTTAATCAAAAATCCCAAAATTCTAAAATTACCAAACTACCCTTATACGTTGCCGGTATGGCCTAAAAATGCCTCGGGACCCAAACTAAACCCCCGACTAGTGTTTTCTGACTATTTCGACCCTTCCGGACGCGTTGGCGCACTCAAAACGACCATACGATTAATAGAACTAAAATTCACTTTTTAATTATCATAATATAAACCTGACGCGACTGTCACACGCGTCTCAACAAAATTTCTAAATTATCGTATTTAAATCTCACGACAAATTTCATACTTCAATATTCATGTATAATCATATATGCACATTATATTCAAATACCAACTCGCATCTCGCTAGTATTTTAATCCGGATTAATTTCCAATTAATACGCATTTAATTTAATTAATCCCATAAATAAATATCACAAAAATACGGGGTATTACATACTTCCCTCCTAATAACTGAATTTCGTCCCGAAATTCGGATTAGAAAGTACCTGGTAAGAACAACTCTGGATAACGTTCACGCATCTCATCCTCACGCTCCCATGTGGACTCCTCGACATTATGATGTCGCCACTGAACACGCACTAACGGAACTATCTTTGATCGCAGTTTCCGCTCATTTCGGTCCAAAATAGCAATCGGTCCTTCCTCGTAGGAGCTATCCGGCTGGAGATCGATGTCCTCCAAAGCAATGTGAGAATGAGCCAAATCGTCTTTAAGATATTTCCTTAGCGAGGAAATATGAAACACGTCGTGAATCCGATGCAAATGCTCCGGTAATCCAAGTCTATACGCAACCGGTCCAATCCGCTCAATAATAGGAAATGGTCCCACATATCTCGGTGCCAACTTCCCTTTCTTCCCGAAACGCATAATACCCTTCATAGGAGATACTCTGAGAAAAACCTGGTCCCCCACTTGGAATTCCCTGAAGAACCTCTTCGCATCAGCATATCTCTTCTACCGATCCTGAGCTACCCGAATGCGACTCCGTATCAATTCTATCCTCGCCGAAGTATCCTGAATCACTTCCGGCCCAAGCAGTTTGTTGTCCCCCACCTCCAACCAACATGCTGGGGAACGACAAGGTTTACCGTACAACGCCTCAAATGGAGCCATGCCAATGGTGAATTGGTAGGAGTTGTTGTAAGCAAACTCCACCAGTGGAAGATACTGCTCCCATCCACCCCCAAAATCAATGATACTCATACGTAGCATGTCTTCCAACATCTGGTTTATACGCTCAGTTTGCCCATCGGTCTGCGGGTGATATGCCGTACTCAACCGCAATTCCGTGCCCATGGCCTCCTGAAAACTCTCCCAAAACCATGAAACAAATATCTTGTCTCGGTCAGACACGATATTTAGGGGCACACCGTGAAGTCTCACTATCTCAAAAATAAAGAGTTGGGCATACTGTCCCGTAGTGTAGTCTGTCTTTACGGGTAGAAAATGAGCGACTTTGGATAACATGTCCACAATTACCCAAATGGAGTCGTGACCTCTCTGTGACGTAGTCAACCCCGTGATAAAGTCCATGGAGATGCTCTCCCACATCCACATCAAGACCTCCAACGGCTGTAGCAGTCATGTCGGTCTCTGATGATCCACTTTTACTAACTGACAAGTGGCGCATTTAGAAATAAACTCGGCAATATCTCTCTTCATCCCGCTCCACCAATATTGTCGTCTCATGTCTTGGTACATTTTGTCACCACCGGGATGTACCGCGAACCGTGAGCCGTGCGACTCTGCCATCACCTCATGCCGCAATTCCTCCCCCTCCGGAACTATTAATCTCCCATTGAAGCGTAATCCCCCGTCTGAGCTAACGGTATAGGACTCGGCTTCCTCTGCTAATAATCGAACTATCTGCTCCTGACAGAACGATTCATTTGCCTGTGTCCTTACTACCTTCGTGACAATCTGCGGTGTAACGATCATTACAGCATGAACGATCGGGCTACTGCATCCTGGTGTCCCAATTCTTTCCACTTCGCCTTCCACACCCCTGCCACCTCATCAACAGGTCTGCGGCTCAACGCGTCTGCTACCACGTTAGCCTTCCCCGGGTGGTATTGGATATCGAACTGATAGTCCTTCACAAACTCAAGCCACCTTTGCTGCCGCATATTCAACTCTTTTTACGTGAATAGGTACTGTAGGGACTTGTGGTCCGTGAACAATCGAAACTTTTCCCCCAAAAGGTAATGTCTCCATATCCGAAGGGAAAATACAACTGCCGCCAACTCCAAGTCATGAGTGGGGTAATTCTTCTCGTGATACTTTAGCTTACGGGATGCATAAGCAATGGACTGGCTCTCCTGCTGCAATACACTTCCAAGTCCTTGCAAGGACGCATCGGTGTAAACTAAATACTCAACTCCCGCTCTCGGCAATGCTAACACAGGTGCTGAGGTCAACTTATCCTTCAATTCATCGAATGCCAACTGACAGGCATCACTCCAGATGAATGGCACACCCTTACGAGTCAGATGTGTCAAAGGACCTGCTATCTTCGAGAATCCCCGAATGAACCTCCTGTAGTATCCTGCTAGGCCCAAGAAACTACGAATCTCAGACACCCCGACTAATTAAATACCGGGTAGCTACTCCTTTATTAAATCAATACAAAATGCCAAGTTGGTTCAGTTAATAGCATCACTGTCGAAAACATTTTTATAATTACTAACCACCTAGTATTTGAAAAGTAAGTGCCAAATTTTAAGTCAAGTCTGATTAACATGCAGTAAAAGAATAATGAAAGAATAACAACCATTCACTATAATGAAGTAATGAATAACCAACAATATATATATAAATTCGGAGGAAAACTCCTCACAACAGTCCCACAACTGAAAAATAATACGACAAGTCTGAACCCTGAATAATTACATGCCAGAAGTCTGAATAACTGAAATAAAAGAAATGTCTCTAAAAGAAACGGGCGACATGCCCTACAACTGATAACTGAAGAATATCGAGTCAAGATAGATGAAGCGTCTACAAGTAAAGTCCTGTAACTTCCACAAACATCTACAGCTCGTCGCCTGTATGAGAATCCCAAACATGGTGTCCTTGTGGCTGGGCACCTAAAATGGTTTTTACAAAAATAGATTTGAAAGTAAACGGGTCAGAGCCCGAAAGTGGAAATCATTTTAAAAACAGCAAGTGTTTTAATAACATTAAAACATAAAATGCAAAATACATGTTAGGACGTGCACTCACATGAAATTCTCACCTCTCGACTACATGTGCACTCCTAACCTACATTACCCATCTAAATGACACATATATCTAACCAAAACGTAATAAGTTCTACCCCTTACTACTCGATTACCATATTACATTCTAACGTTATCAAATAAATAGAGGGCTTTACTTACTCTCAGATTCTCAATTAGAAATACCATTCACTACCAGTTAACCCGTTTTGTTTTCTCAAATCATTACCATAATATTATTCACAATACCAATCATGAAAGTTACCATTAATTAAGTGTATATTATTCACATCATAAATATACAATACAAGCACCCCGAGACTAAGCTGCGGTGCACACATACTCTGCTATCCATCCCGGTACATCACGTACATAAGGATCACGTATTCTGAATCTCTCAGGAATCGTTCTCAGATAACAACATCACAAATAACGGAGGCGAACACAGTCACATCACATGGGTCACGCACATACCTGCGCTCCCACGATCAGCAGACTTATTAATATCCCAATAAACCCTTCTCTAACCTATGTTCATCGAGGTAACCAATCTAAATCCGGGCAACACAAGGATTAGAAGGCCCTAAGCGAACGTAAACCTCCCGTGATAGCAAGTATGGTAGGTATGTCATACACATAAAATCAATATATATACTAAGTATGCACACCTCTTAGTAATTACCATAATATATTGGAGGTACAACTCTTATTCTCGTACCGACATATAATACTACATAATTTATATGTTCCTGGTTAATATAATAAATTAGGCCGTCAATAGTTCTCGCAACGTAATAGACACTCACGTCCTACTTCATATTTTCCCTTAGGTTCAAACTACACTTCTAGGTTTGACTCCTCATTATATCCCAAACATCCCAAATGTAACAATTAATCATCAAGGGAAGGTTATCTCTACGTATACACAAGGTTACGGGACACTCGGGATCAAAACAGTCTAAAAAGCCTAAACTGTCAACTCGTTAAAAGTCTCGTTCGAACGAGGCTGTTCGAACGAGAGTTCGTTCGAACGAACTGGGCCTTCTAACGAGATCTCGTTCGAACGAAATTCTTCGAACGAAAATCCCTCTCGTTAGAACCCAAACTGTCAACTCGTTAGAAGCTCGTTCGAACGAGCTCGTTCGAACGACCTGGGGAGGTCTTCTAACGAGTGGCCAGATTCGAGCCCAAAAATTCTAATCTCGTTTTTTCAAACTTTCTTCACTCCTAATCCCTCATAAAAATCGTTCCAACATCAATTTAAGGTTCCTAATTCGTACTAAACATTCATGGATCATAACTAAACGTTTATATTGGTCCAATACAACTTAATCATCATCAAATCCCTTCATTTATCCCCCAAATTACATGAACATGAACCCTAAAATTTACAAATCATCAATGAGCCTAATAAATCCGTTTTTGTTTCATCCAAATTATAATATCATCAGAATAATCATCTAAATAAAAATCTACATGCGATTCCTCATCAAAAATGTAATTTTCACTTCCAATTAAAATGGGTTTTTCATTAATTCCCAAGAACAATAAGGTTTTATAAATTCCTACACATGGAAGAAGCATTCTCTGAAATTAATTGGAATTAAACCACTTGCCTTAAGTGTATATCTGGATTTGATGACGAATCTGATAAATTTCTCTCTCTCTCTCTGCAGAATCCTCCTCTCTTCTCTCTCTCTACAAGCTTTCTTCTCCAAGTAACAATGGTGGCTTGGGTTTTTGCCTAAGGAACTTTTGGAAAAATTTCTGATAACCCCCGTAGCCCTCTAATCAGTAAATGGATGGTAATGGGTTAGTGGGTCTTTTAATTTTTCAATTAAAACTCCTAAAATTCGTTAATCAAAAATCCCAAAATTCTAAAATTACCAAACTACCCTTATACGTTGCCGGTATGGCCTAAAAATGCCCCGGGACCCAAACTAAACCCCCGGCTAGTGTTTTCTGACTATTTTGACCCTTCCGGACGCGTTGGCGCACTCAAAACGACCATACGATTAATAGAACTAAAATTCACTTTTTAATTATCATAATATAAACCTGACGCGACTGTCACACGCGTCTCAACAAAATTTCTAAATTGCCGTATTTAAATCTCACGACAAATTTCATACTCCAATATTCATGTATAATCATATATGCACATTATATTCAAATACCAACTCGCATCTCGCTAGTATTTTAATCCGGATTAATTTCCAATTAATACGCATTTAATTTAATTAATCCCATAAATAAATATCACAAAAATACGGGATATTACAGAAAATCTCTCAAAGAAATACACTCACCCACGGAAAGATCCATTTTCCCACAAATCAAGAATGAACTAAGAGTATAAACCTACATAACCCGAGTCACCCTAGCAAACTATTAACCTAAGTAGCTATGGTTGTTTCATCCCATGGGTTAACCGAATGGACAAACTTGACTGACTCTAACTCAAATTTCTTTCAACTCTCTCCCAAGTAAACCTTGACTTTTGGTGCGGTCCTAGTCATACCCCTAGAGTTTCTAGGTATCCATATCCCTTACCTCCTAGGATTCGTATGCCCAGTCTATGAAAATTGATTTTGGTGTCTAGGTTAAGGAATGTTTCCTTTAGCCTCACCATGGCCATGCACAAAAAAAATCACTCTTTGCATAAAGGCTTCCATTTTCCCTTTTAGTTCATCAATATGATTTATAGGATATATGTTTCTCCTATTTTAGACAAACTTCTCATTTATCCTCTTTAAACACTAATATGTATGGTTTAAATGCCCATACAATTAATAAAACGTGCAAAAACCAACATTCTTTTTCACATAAGATTTTGTTTTTTGAGTCAAAAATATTTTTTTTTTAAAACACAAAAATATTTTCTTATATTTTTATGTCGTGAGTTTACACTTTATGTGGCATATTAGTGTGCTTGAACCCCCATCATTTCATCTTTCCACGTGGTTAGTACATTTGGTCATGGTTTTGGATACAAAGATTGATCTTAACCACGGTTTTAATGGGGTTATTTCGAAGTTGACTCAAATTTAGATTCGGCTGTGAATATGCCATTGCAGACATGCCAAGCTTTAATGAGTGTTTAACTTCTCATACATATTTGAGTTTGGTGAGACGTTCTCCTCTCAATCTTGTCATCTACGCGCATATCAGACTTTGAAGGATTTGTGCATGTAAGAACTATTGTCCGTAAGGATTTATATTGCATATTGAAAAAATGCTGAGTGTACACGGGGAAAGGCTGCAAGAGGCATGTGAACTCGTCGTGAAAGCCACCATTTAAAAGTGCCCAAGAAGAAATTAAGGCAGTAAAAAGAAACATATACCAAAAATGGGGCCAATAGGAAATCTCTTAAAAGAGAAATTAGAACCTCAAAAGAAAAAGAATTATCAATTATGAGGGAGTTTGGTTGGAAGTATACAACGGATTTGCACAAACAAGTCCTTGGTCGAAAAAGTCGTGTCATGAAACTATTGTTTGTAGAATCGTCAAAAATTTCTAGACTTGTGTGTGTGATGCATGTTTTATTCATTAAGTTCAAGTTTAATTATCACATATGGCTAAACGTAGTTTGATGATATTTAACGGTCAATTAGAGCTTCTTGAACATATCTTTATGTTTAGATTGTGATTTACTTGTGTTAGTTACAACGCTTCGTTCCATTCCATATTTGAGCACACTGATACTATGTTAATGCATAACTCGCATTTACTATTTTGCGTCTGTTTTGTTACTGTTTCATTTTTCAGTTGCTATTTTGAGAAATTTTCTTCACTGGGTAAATCCTACATGTTTTTAGAGATGGAATGGAGTGTTTTTGAAGTCATTAGAACGACTTGTGGCTGTTGTTCAAATGACATAACCACTTCATTCAAAGGGTGGATCGAATGACATATCAAATGAGGTACAGTAAGTGTCAGGTATGGTCGCGAGATAGGTCGTTAGTATGGTTATTAGAAAGGTGCTTCGCGTGATATCACACTATTTTAGGTCATTTCTTACATGGTTCAAACGACATGTTTCAGTCGTTCAAATGACATGGCAATGTCGCACGAATGACCCTGGTTGACTTTTTGTTCTTCATGCTGCTTTAGTTCCTGCTGGTTATATATTCAGATATTACACTATTTTGGTACTTTTGGTTTATTTTGGACAGTTCTATGCAGTCGATATTGATTATTCATGTTTTGATTTTTACACTGCATTGATTTTGTTTGGTCAAATCTTTTGATATTGATGATTATTCTATGTGACTGTTTGCTATATATATATTGATTCTTTTAGCTAGTTCATCATGTTTAACTAAATATGCTTCTCATGTTATACTCATATTAGATATTCATTCATATGTTTATTTTTCTCACTAGTTGTCTATTTGAGACAAAAAGGGGAAGAGATAGTTGTGTGATTTAAGGGGAGATTTTACTAGTATTTAATATTAGTATCATATTGATTATATATCATTTATTCCTCCATACTTCATATGGTATTTACTTGTTTAGTGTGTGTAGAATTTATTCAGAGATTAGACATTTTGTGATTACATCACATGGAGACAGTTCGTCCTACATTTGATAGCCCATGCCCTGTATTTCTTTTTGGGTTTTATGGGATTGTATTTAGGTCATATGGCTTGATGGCCCGACTTAGGCATTTCACTTTTTTAGTTTTGTTCCGGAATAGCCAAATGGGGAGATTTGTAAGGACAAATTTTCAAGTAGTGTCAATTTGTATATATTGGCATTATTCCAGACAAAAAATAATTTGAGTCATAGATAGATTTACTTGTCATGATTCCCACATAGTCTATGATGTTGTGTTGAAGACGTAGCGACCAAGCTTCAAAGATAGATCATGTCGTTGTTTTGGTGCACATTTCACATCTTCATTTGGTTTTCCGAGATTCTCTCAGGTATGGATGCATATAGGTTTATGGATACTTGGTAAATATGTTTTAAGGATGTTATTTTATTTAAATATGATTTTAAAATGTTTTAAAATGATTTTTCTGAGTTTATTTCGTGTTTAGAGTCGTATGAAACATCACCTCTTAGTTGGAGGGTTGAAATGACCTCCATAGTCATTCGAACGACATGTGATTATCGTTCAAACGACATGGACATCTCGTTCTAATGAGATGGCTATATTGTTCAGATGACAAACACATTTCATTCTAACAATGCTCTAACTTAACATTTTTATTTAAGGCGACTTTTTTGCTCAGTAAAACAGTGTGCAGAACATACGGAATTACAGAAAACCCATACGTTTTTTTGCACTTGTTTACCAAAGGTTTCCAAAGTTAAAACCATCCTTAGTGTTTATAAGATCCGAGTTTACATACCATATGTTATGGAAATATTGTATTTGCACCATAGTTTCATTGTTTTAATATAAGAAGAACCTATTTCGTGCGGTGGACTCCGTACTTACTGATTGATGGTTGTTGGATCTATTGGTGGATACTGAGGCATGCGTGAACTCGTGTGTTGTGGACCTGGCGTATGTGGACTCATGTGTTACGCTGTGGGGGATTCATTAAAGAGAAGAATAAGGCATCAAGTCTTGTGGGGATCGACTCGTGCACAAAAAGAGGCGTTTATAAGGAATAACCAAAGGGTGAGATTTGTAAGGACAAATTTTCAAGTAGTGTCAATTTGTATGTATTGACATTATTCTGGACAAGAACCAATTTGAGTCATAGATAGATTTTACTTGTCATGATTTCCATATAGTATATGATGCTGTGTTGAATACGTAGCGGCCAAGCTTCATAGATACATCATGTCGTAGTTTTTATGCACGTTTCACGTCTTCTTTTGGTTTTTTGATATTATCTCAAGTATGGATGCATATAGGTTTATGGATGCTCGATAAATATGTTTTAAGGATGTTATTTTATTTAAATATAATTTTTAAATGTTTTAAAATGGTTTTTCTGAGTTTATCTCGTATTTAGAGTCGTATGAAACAGCACTTCTTGATTGGATGGTTAAAACGACATTCACTGTCATTCAAACGACATGTGACTATCGTTTAAACGACATGGACATCTCTTTATAACGAGATGGATGTATCGTTAAAATGGCATACACATTTCGTTCTAACGCCGACTTAACATTTTAATTTAAGGCGTCTTTTTGCTAAGAAAAATAGTGTGCAAAACATACAGAATTACACAGAGCCCATACATTTTTCTGCATTTGTTTACCAAAGGTTTCCAAAGTTAAAACCATCCTTAGTGTTTACAAGATCCTAGTTTGCATACCATATATGTTACAGAGAGCTTGTGTTTGCACCAAAGTTTCATTCTTTCATTACAAGAAGAACCTGTTTTGTGCGATGGACTCCATACTTGCTGATTAACGGTTCCTAGCTGTATCGGAGGATACCAAGGCACGCGTGGACTCGTGTCTTACGGATATGGCGTAGGTGGACTCCCGGGTTGCGAAGTGGAGGAGCGGTTGAAGAGAAGAAAAAGGCATCAAGGCTTGTGGGGATCGACACAATGTGTAAGACTGATATCTTCCTTTTTAAAATCGTATCAAAGTGATTGTCTGGCTTGGCCCGTCCGGGGTTTTTTCCCATTGTGGTTTCCTCGTACATCGGCGTGTTTCGTGAGCATTAATTCCTTTATCTTGCTTAATCACATTAGATGCATGTTTAGGGTTAAGAAGATAAAATTGGCTTAATTAGTTTAGTTCATAAAATTGGTGCTAAATATAACTTGAAAAAGCTTTTTGAAAAGGAAAATTATCTTTACCGAAAGCACACACAAAACGGGCTTTTATATCAATTAGCATGCACACAACATTACTCACGCGCGTTATTGCTTAAATAATGAGAACCATGCTCTAATACATATTGAGAATGTGTGTTTAAAACCACAAGTGTTCAACCTAAAACAAACCTAAAGGGGGAGTAAATAGGTTTAATCGCATAACATTGTCAATTTCTTATTCAAAACAATTTTTCATGCAAATCCAATTGTCCTTGCACATGAGTTAACTAGGTGATGAGACGAAAGTCTTGAACTAACCACAGAAAAATATTAATTAAATAGATCTAGAGAGAATAAATAGAATTAACATATAATTTAATTTTAACCGATTACACTATATCTATATGTGATCTCATTGTATTGTGTAATCAAAGTTTGAAACTTAGAGAATAACAATCACAAACATTCCACGAGATATATTTGTGAGGAAAAAGTCCCACCAAGGGGCAAAAAATCATAACGCACTCCAATTTATATTTGTACTTAAAAATTATTTTCTATAAAGTAAAAAGGTACTCTCATTCATGCCCTCATGAGTAGTTACTTATGAACCTTGAACTTTCCCTAGAAATCCATTTTGAGCTCCACAAAGAGACTGAGAAACTCCAATCTTCTTTTTGAAATCAAACCATGCTCCAATTCCTCCGATGAATAAAAACACCTCCAATTTTGGATCGCGGAGTACTTAATTATAGTAATTCACCAATGCAATGATTTGACTTTCAAGGATAGTGATTGGTCTGATTTAAAACACTCTCAATTCACTCATAAAGACATTAGATCTAAAGTAGAAATCTAATTCTCACAAAAAGAAGAGAATAAGTCATTATGGATTTAGAGGCAAAATAAAATTCTCTCAACCTCAAAAAAATCTTAGAAAAGGGTTTTGATAAACAGGTTTTCAGTTCTATTACAAATGAGAGGGAAATTGGCTATTTATAGAAGATTTCAAAAAAATTGTCCATTCCATGCACAGAGTTTGATACAACCATTCGCATAATTTTTTCTAGTAACTAGTTTCAGTATTGGTCGTGTGGACGAAATCAATATACAACTATGTAGATAAAGCCATGCGCATGGACATAATAAATGATCATGTGAGCGGTCCTAAAGCAAGGCCATTCAGAAAAAGTTTCAAATACAAAATGAAACATATCCAATATTCCAATGTGTTTTACGGAACATATAGAACCATCCGAGACTTATAAAAAGCCACTATAATCCATTTTTATAAAAACCCTAACACATTTGAAAAGTAAGTTCAATTTCAAAAAAGTTTTTTGAAAAAAACATGCACATGTGGGTTAACCTTGTTAGACTCACAATCAACCAAAAAAGATATATCTTTAATCTTCAATTGAACGTGTGGCTTCGGAATTCCTCAAATCGAGCAGCGATTCATGATCTTCAATCTTCATCTTCTTTGTTAATTTAAGCTAATCTAGACTACGCCTCACTCAATACGAATCAAGTTTGTTTGACTCAGTGGACTCAACGACTCAATGTTTTGTCACGAAAATACAAACGATTTATATATCAATATAAAATTACATTTTCAAATATACTCACACACTTTCCTGTATAGAGATAGCATGTTAGTTATATAGTGGAAAAAGGAAAATGATAACAATTTTTTGTGTCAACTAGAAATTTGTATTCTATATACAATATATTAATTCGTATATTTGTGGCTTTTTTATTCACTCTAAATGATTCAGCTCGATACTCATTTGGAAATTGATGGCCATTTCAATAACATTTTCAAGTCATTTTATGACTCTTATGTGACACCCCGCCTAATAAAATACCGGGTGATCAGTCCTATACCAAATTAAAACAGGAATCCCAGTTGGTTCATCCTTAGCATCACTGTCGAAAACCTTTTTAAGACTTACTAACCACCTAGTATTCCAAAAGTTGGCGCCAATTTTTATCTTATTAATTAAACCAAACAGTACATGCAAAAATAAATATAATCCATTCACACAACTTGCATTAAATCAACTGAATAAATAATGACTACATGCCGAATAAACCATCGGCCACCAAAGTGAAAAATCCAATACAAACATCCAACACCTGAATAAATACATCTGAAAACTGTACTGAGAAGTCTGGGCGACAAGCACTAAATAAAACTGAAACTGATAAATAATTCCTACTCTAGGAATGAATGAATGATGAGTCAAATCCAAATTCCTGCTAGCATCCACATATGCCGCAGCTCCGTGCCCCTCGAATAAAATATCAATCCTGACGTCCCTGTGGCTGGACACCTAAAAGGTTTTGAAAATAGTTTTATAGCAAGGGTTAAAACCCAAAACATTTTGAAAATATTTAGCAAGTGAATTAACTGCAGTAATTTAAAATGTATGAATGTGCTTCATATTTAAGTTAGTGCCGCACTCTCTTGAGGACATTCTCATCCCTCCACTAATGTGCACACCTAACAGTTACCTTAACCCCACCTAGTTATACTACCCCGTCCAACTAGTCCTGGTATAACCTCCCCTATCCATGCTACTCTAACCCAGTATAATTATTCATGAGTTAGAAGTTATCTCACCAATTAACTTAATTAATTCCTTCTTAATTAATAGCATATAACCGTGACACGAGTTATATAAAGTATATACATCACACACTATATTATTCCCCGCATATAATATTTACTACCATTATATACGTACCTCTACTAAGAACAACCACACATATATATATATGTACATCCATCCCTCTGAGTATACCGTCAACGGATGATTCCCTCTAAAGTGCTATCTTACTAGGTGTGCTCACATAACCAAGATACCCGAGTTGGAATCGCTCACCAACTTGTCCAAAAATATAAACGTAGTGGAGGCGGTCATATTCCTTCCTTGAAAGTGAGAGAAATCCCTCACCCATATACCGGACGCTATGACCTGGGGATATACTCACCCTACTCCTCAAGTTAGGGGATTCACCAACATCGCGCAACCTCCCTTGATAGCACTAGAGTATATAATTTAAATAAATACCTAGTCACAAAAATTTAATAGCACACACAATATATACACACATATATATATACTATCACTACACCGTATATATATAATATAAATCTCCACTTTACCATGTACTCAAAAAACCGTAACACTAGCTTGTAATTTTTCGTGTCTGTGGGCCGACTTAACTTAATTGATTTTCTCACTTAGTAATTTATCATCTCCCCAAGTCTATGGTCCGACTCTAATTTACTCAATTTATGTCAATTAATATAATATTTCCCCAAGTCTATGGTCCGACTCTTATATAAATACTTTATATAATATTTACCCAAGTCTATGATTCGACTCTGATTTAATTAATTTACACATTAATTAATTATTACCAATCCGAGTCTATGGTCCAACTCTAATTTAATTAATTTACACAGTAAATAATTTAACACTTGGTGTCGCCCAACCATTATACCCGGACTCGTTCACTTGGCCCGTACCATCGTTAATACCCGATTCTATATTTCGCCCCATAACTAATTAATTACACCTCAATTCCTTTAATAATGTAGCGCCTCTCAATTACAATACCCGAATATTTCCCTCGGTCCAAAATCAATACTCCCAAATTATTTCTCGAAATTTATTCATCACATGGCATACAATTATCACCTTCCTAAACCCAATTATATCACCTTATAATTGCTAAGGAATATGTGTCACATATGGATTTATCACTAATTAAAAGTAGGGATTAAATCCTAAATTAATTTCCCTTATATATATAAAACTAGCCGAATTGCCAAAATTCTGGGACCATCGATCGATCGATCCCCTGGGTCGATCGATCGATTGAACAGGTATTCATCTTCTCCAGCTTGCTGTTTCAGCCATTGATGAACCCTTGAGCTTTTGTTTCTTCCCAAACCTTTACCCAAATCATAACCAGCATATTCTCCACTCAAGAAAAGGTTTTAAACACCCTAGAGACCTTAATCCATCATCAAATTTATACATAACCCTAAGTATATCAGATTTGGGTTTTTCATCTGGGTTTCATTTTTACCGAAATCAACCTCATCATTCTCAATCAATTTAAACACTAATACCTACTGTAATCCACCCTACAATTCAATCTTAACAGTCCCAAATCATTACCTAACATCCTTTGAGTAATTAAATCTAACCATTACTCCACTTTCAAAAAAACCCAATTTAATTATGGCTACACACCCAAAACGAATTTTCATATACACATACTATGATATGAATTGATTATCATCAATTTAAGAACTACAACAGTTAACCACTTGCCTGAAATTTTTCGTAGGGTCTGATCCGTTGGTGTAATGAACGTGTTGATGAAGAACACCCCAATCCGTCCCTTAATTTGTCTCCAAAAAGTTCCCAATTTGTTTCTAGATTTGATTCCTCTGTGTCTCTCTCAAACCCTAGGTTTAGAATTGCTAGCTGTCGTTCAACTTTTCCCCCAATTAGGTTTAAAATCCCTAATCCCATTTTAGGCCATACGGGCCTAATTAAAATGGTCCAAATCACCCCGTGTGGACCCGGTTATGCCCAAAAATGCCCCGAGACCCGATTACTTCCCCCTGAGTACTCTTTTCTGACTATCTCGACTCATCCGGATTCAACCGCGCACTCAGAATTGTCATTCGAAATACTTTATAACATTCTTCAATTTTGACCTCAAAATGCGAAACCCATAAATTCGAACAATTTAACTTAAAGTCGTCAAATATAAATAAATTCTTTCCACTCAAATAAATTATCTAAATCATAAATTTAAGTTTCTCCAATTTAAATATTTCTATTTCTCCCCAAAATAATTAAATTTTAAATCCTTAAAATTACGAGGTGTTACATACTTCCCCCCTTACAAAGGAATTTCGTCCTCGAAATTAAGATAAGCCTAGTGCTCCAAGATTCAAATATATTCTCTAGTCATGTTCCTCTAAGCTCGCTATATTTATCTCTCCCGCTTCTAACTATAAATTACACAAATATGCATTTTAATTAACCAGGGCGCCCATACACCCTGTACACGTGCTTGACCGCACAAAAGTTGCCTTAATTAACCCGTGTGCCCATACACCCAATTCCCGTCTTTTACTGCACGAAAGTTACCCGACTATGCTAGCCGTGATCCGTAATATAACTTCAAACCTGTAGTCATATCACACACACACACACACACACACACACACACACATATATATATATATATATATATATATATATATATATATATATATATAATGGCCGGGGTACCTAACCCATGTACTAACGACCAAACATCTCCCCACTTCCAACGTTGCACTAAGTTTCATGCGTGGGATGTCTCGCAAAGCGAAATCCAAACAAGGAACCCCCCTGATACACTACTACCTAACATTGTCGGTCGTTGAGATCCGTTAGACCCTCAGTCCATAGTACGTACCCCCAAATACTTATCTCTTAACACAAAAGTACATACGCCTACCCTTATGCTACAAAAGACAACATAAAATACCGCGCCCTTACTATCACTGGTTCTTGCGTAAAATAAACCCCAAGATATCTCTCCCTGCTCGAAAATAAATCTAACCACCCTGATTCACTTTAGAAAACACCCCTACTTACCGGGATAAAATGTGAGAACACAAGACCTCACTATGTGTCTATCGCACCACACAATACAACATATATACACACATATATATAGGCTAAACGCCCTCTCAGGTGATACCTAGTATCAATCACACCCTGGTGTCGCAAACACCAAAACTTACCCCCACTAATTACAATAGTTCAAATACATCGCTATCCAGCCGATATAAAAATTTTCTACCCTACTTCAATAATTCTCGAAAGTAGTAACCCCTCGCATAATACCAAATACCATCTCTGTGCATACCCCCACTCTCTCGTGGTTAACACTAGAGAAATATACATCCCACAGAAATATATGTGTAATATGGATGCTATAGCCAGTGCACCCACTAAATTCGACTTACCCGCGAACTCTAGTGAAAATAATTCTTATTTTGTGACACCATCGCTGTCACCCAAAATGTACCCCATGCTCATAGGATAAAAAGATAATTACCTCCATACTCTAGCTGCAATGGCTGATCATCGAGTTCTGGAGCAGCTTCCCCCTGCCCGAACGCACCCATAATTTTTTGTAGTGGCTGCACATCCAGGAACTCATCCTGTAGTTGACCCCTTACTCGCTGAGGATAATCTCTCTTCACGTGTCCCACTTCCCCACAAACGAAACACCTCCTAATAAATTCACCCTGCCACTGATCCCTTTCTTGTTGGCCTTATAGGAAGTCCTGGCTATCTTGTAGATAGCCTCCAGACCTAAATCGCTTGGCTTGATTCTCCTACTAGGAATCCTGCCCCTGATGTCCCCCTGTCTGCTGCTGGGATATCCCACTGGTACTGTTCCCTCCCACTTTATCCGACTGACTGGGTTCCACTCCCCTCCTGCGTCCTTTCATGTGGAAGCGATATTCCTAACAGTGAAGGAGTGCTGCGTTAACGACATCTGTATAAGCTACTAACGCGGGATTACCAATCAAATGTTGTCTGATCCTCCAGACTAACCCATCCATGAACCTTACTTTCTTTCTCTTTTCATCGCTTACCTCATCCGATACAAAATTTGCTAAACGAGTGAATTCTTCCTCGTAATTGGCCACTGAACGGTCCCCTTGTGTTACTTCTCTAAATTTCCTCCTCATTTCAGTCTCAACTGCTGGTGGAGAATATTTGCGGTCCAACCGCACCTAAAACTCGGCAATAGTTACTATATCCCTTTCCTCAACTGTGGTGATCGACTCCCACCACTGTAGCACTGCTCCCACTAACCTAAAAGTGGCTATCATTTTCTTCTGCACTTCGTTGCAATTTGCCATGCGTAGGTGACGCTGGATATCTCTCTTCCACTGACACGCTAGCATCACATCTGAACCCCCTCGAAACTCTGGTGGATGGCCCTTTTGAAAGACCTCTCGTACTTGCTGCCACCCCGACAGCCCTGGGTGGGCCTGAACATCTGGTGCCACTAACACTTGTGGCGGATCTCGTGGAAAGTACCTTTCCATAGCGATCATCGTTGCTTCAACTGACTACGCCACTAATTCAGTTACCTGTGCTGGCGAAATCATCTCTAGAAGTTGTTGCAGTAACTCTTGCTCCTGATGAGCCTCTCTAGTCTCATCTCCCCCCTGCTTCCCTAGCTTCTCTCTCTCTCCTGGGCGACATCTGAAATGAAAATCGAATCGTATGAGTTCACCCTCAAATATAAAATAATTGGCAGAAGAACGTAAATGCGCATATGTATAAGAATACAACAATCCTATGATAAGGCTCTACATCAAAGGACGCTAAGCTGAAACGTGAAAGCTGCACAGATCCTAAGGACACTAGAACCTGATGCTCTGATACCATCTGTGACACCCCGCCTAATAAAATACCGGGTGATCAGTCCTATACCAAATTAAAACAGGAATCTCAGTTGGTTCATCCTTAGCATCACTGTCGAAAACCTTTTTAAGACTTACTACCACCTAGTATTCCAAAAGATGGTGCCAATTTTTATCTTATTAATTAAACCAAACAGTACATGCGGAAATAAATATAACCCATTCACACAACTTGAATTAAATCAACTGAATAAATAATGACTACATGCCGAATAAACCATCGACCACCAAAGTGAAAAATCCAATACAAACATCCAACACCTGAATAAATACATATGAAAACTGTACTGAGAAGTCTGGGCGACCAGCCCTAAATAAAATTGAAACTCATAAATGATTCCTACTCTAGGAATGAATGAACGATGCGTCTAATCCAAACTCCTGCTAGTATTTACATATGTCGTAGCTTCGTGTCCCTGGAATCCTGACGTCCCTGTGGCTGGACACCTAAAAGGTTTTGAAAATAGTTTTATAGCAAGGGTTAGAACCCAAAAAATTTTGAAAATATTTAGTAAGTGTTAACTGCAGTAATTTAAAATGCATGGATGCGCTTCATATTTAAGTTAGTGTCGCACTCTCTTGAGGACATTCTCACCCCTCCACTAATGTGCACACCTAACGGTTATCTTAACCCCACCTAGTTGTGCTACCCCATCCAACTAGTCCAGGTATAACCTTCCCTTGCCATACTACTCTAACCCGAGTATAATTATTCATGAGTTACAAGTTATCTCACCAATTAACGTAATTAATTCCTTCTTAATTAATAACATATAACCGTGACACGGGTTATATAAAGTATATACATCACACACTATATTATTCCCCGCATATAATATTTACTACCATTATATACGTACCTCTACTAAGAACAACCACATGTATATATATGTGCATCCATCCCTCTCAGTATACCGTCAATGGATGATTCCCTCTAAAGTGCTATCTTACTAGGTGTGCTCACATAACCTAGATACCCGAGTTGGAATCGCTCACCAACTTGTCCCAAAATATAAACGTAGTGGAGGCGGTCATATTCCTTCCATGAAAGTGAGATAAATCCCTCACCCATATACCGGAAGCTATGACCTGTGGATATACCCACCCTACTCCTCAAGCTAGGGGATTCACCCACATCGCGCAACCTCCCTTGATAGCGCTAGAGTATATAATTTAAATAAATATCTAGTCACTGATATTTAATAGTACACACAATATACACACACACACACACACACACACACACACACACACATATATATATATATATATATATATATATATATATATATATATATATATTATATGAGAGGGGGGTGTTTTACTGTTCCAAAAAATTAACGGTTGAGATCGCATTTTTTTGGGCGATCTAATGGTGTGGGATTGTGCCACGTGGGATTATACCCATTGTGACATGGCAAATGAAGAAAAAAAAGGGTTTACCTCAAGGCACTCCCCGACTTCCTCTTCTCTCCCCGTCTTCTCATTCTCTCTCAACACAACAGAAAACCCTAACCTATCAGCAGCCGCCGCCGCCCCTCCCCCCCTCCCCTCACTGCCTCCTCCCTCCCCCGCTACCCCTTACTTCCCCCTCCGCTCCTACCCGCCCCATCCCCCCAGGTCACACTCACGCACTCTCCCTCTCCGGTTTCCCCCTCCCCCTACAGGTAATATCTCCCTCCTTCCCCCCTCCCCCCTCCTCCTCCTCCCTCACTCACGGACACATCTCACACACCCACACACGCACACACCCACACACGCACCCCCCCCTCTCCCTCCCCCTGCACGCACACACAGATCACCCCCGCCCTAGCCCCCGCACGCGCACACACACACACATCACTCACGCACACACACAGATCACCCACGCACGAACACACACACATAGATCTGCCGTGGTGGTGATTCAATTTTTCTATTTTCATTTTTCTATTTTCATTTTTAATAAATAATATTTGGATTTCGTTAATTTTCAGGTTCAACCACGATCATGACGATCCGCCGCTACCGCTCCATCAGATTTGGTATTTTAGATCTACTATTTTCAATTTTCAATTTTCAATTTTGTAACTTAAATCTGTTAAAAAAAATTAGATTTGGCTCTACTATTTTATTTTGGTTTTGGGTTTTTTTTGCATAAGATTGATTTGGATTTTGCTGTTTGTGCTATTTTTCAGGTTCAATTTTTTTTTTGATAAATAATATTTCGATTTTGTTATTTTTCAGGTTCAATTGTTTTTTTCATCAATATGTGAGACTCCGACGGCTCTTCCACGACCACGACGATCTGCCGCTACCGCTCCACCAGATTTGGTATTTTAGATCTACTATTTTCTATTTTCAGTTTTGTAACTTAAATCTGTTAAAAAAAATTAGATTTGGCTCTACTATTTTATTTTGGTTTGGTTTTTTTTTGCATAAGATTGATTTGGATTTTGTTGTTTGTGCTTTTTTCAGGTTCAATTTTTTTTTTTGATAAATAATATTTCGATTTTTTTATTTTTCAGGTTCAATTGTTTTTTTCATCAATATGTGAGACTTTGACGGCTCTTCCACGACCACGACCACGACGATCCGCCGCTACCGCTTCACCAGATTTGGTATTTTAGATCTACTATTTTCTATTTTCAGTTTTGTAACTTAAATCTGTTAAAAAAATTAGATTCGGCTCTACTATTTTATTTTGGTTTTGGGTTTTTTTTGCATAAGATTGATTTGGTTTTGGTTTTGGGGTTTTTCATCAATATGCGCATATATGCGCATAAGATTGATATAAACTAGAGATATTGAGTGAGAACTAACATATCAATGATATAAACTAGAGATATTCATGTTACACATAATAATCTGTTGTACTGTAGATGTAATTTACCTATTACTTTTAACTTAAAGTTTTGTTTTTAATTGACAAAAAAATTTGTATTTTGTTGTTTACAGAGGGCACCATTGGTTGAGGCCAACCTCCTAGCATAGTAGACCTTATGTGATGAATGTCACCCATTTTCCAAGTAAGCCACCAATGTCATTTGTGTTTGCTTGAAAATTTGAAAGGAGATTTTAGTTTTTTGCAGTTTCGAAAATTTGTAAGACTTGGTATTTATTATATTGTTTTACTTTTTTACTTATTTGGTATCCACGAGCGACTTGAAGGTATGAAGCATGTATTTTACTTTAAGCTATCCACTAAATTGTTTTTTTTATATTGTTGGATAGTCCCTTGAGAAGGGTGGATAGTCCAATAAACAAAGGAGATTCTGCCCATTTTTTTTAAAACTTTGACACTATTTTTTTAAAACAAAGAAATGTTGATTTTTCTCTTACTCCTACCTCAACTTCTGTTATATTTTTCTCTGTATTGCTTCTTTTCTGACTACGTGTGGAAAATATTTTTTTGCAGCGATAGAATTCGACCCTATCACAATTTTAGAATTTCAATGTTGATTTGCAATTGTTATATATTTAAAAACTATTATATATTTAAAAACAATCATATAAATATAAAAACAGTTAAATAACAGTTTTTACTATTTTTATATTATTAATATTTAACATTCGTATAAATAATGGTTAACTATATTATAAATATTTATATGTATTATATAGCAGTTAATACATATATTTATTATAAATATTTATATAACAGTTATATTTATATTTATTATATTATATAACAGTAAGAGTTATATTTATATTTATAGGACTGAAATATTATTGTTATTTATAGGACTGAAATATAATACATATAAATATTTAGTTGTTATTTATAGGACTGAAATATTTATATGTATGATATAACGACCTATAAATAACAATTAAATATACAATCCTTGCCTTTTTCCTGTGAGTGATAGACAATGAAAATTATTAATCACAAGTGTATCTTTTAACTTTTATTTGAAAATAAATTGACTAACCATAGTTTTTGTTTTGTATCAGGTCACATTTGGAAAACTACGGACAACTCTTATAACGGCGGACGATTTCAGTTGCTATATATGTGATTTTTTTACAAAGTTTGTTTCGTTGAAGTATTTGTTATATGAATTTTGATATATATGTGAATTTTTTTACGAAGTTTGTTTCGTTGTAGTATTTGTTGGATTGGTTGTTATACCTTAAGAGGGTGGATAGTCCAATAAACAAAGGAGGTTATGTCCAATTTTTTTTAAATGGGGACTTTGTATTTTTGAGGCACAATGTGAATACAGATGGTGAATATTATATATTTTATGTTTTATATGAATTTTTTTTGATGAATTTAAACTATTTCAAGAATGTTGGACAATCTTTTTTTTGTTAAACAGGGTGAATAAGTTTATAAACGAAGGAGATTATGGCCAATTTTTTAAAAAATTACACTTTGTTTTATTGGGGAACGATATTTTTGTTGTTTTGTAATTACGTACTTTCGAAATTTTTGCGTACATTCAGGCACGTGCTAATTTTTTAAAATTACAGTTTATTTTGTTGTGAAATGATATTTTTTTTCATTTTGTAATTACGTACCTTAAAAATTTTCGTCGTTTTGCAATTACGTACTTTTGAAATTTTCATTGTTTCGCGATTATGTACTTTCGAAATTTTCGCCGTGCCTTCAGGCACGGGCATTTTCCTAGTATATATATATACTATCACTACACCGTATATATATAATATAAATTTCGGCTTTACCGTGTACTCAAAAACCCGTAACACTAGTCTGTAATTTCCCGAGTGTGTGGCCCGACTCAACTTAATTAATTTTCTCACTTTGTAATTTATCATCTCCCCGAGTCTATGGTCCGACTCTTATATAAATACTTTGCACAATAATTTATATAATATTTACCAGAGTATATGATTCGACTCTGATTTAATTAATTTACACATTAATTAATTATTACCAATCCGAGTCTATGGTCCGACTCTAATTTAATTAATTTATACATTAATTAATTTTAACACTTGGTGTCACCCAACCATTATACCCGGACTCGCTCACTTGGCCCGTACCATCGTTAATACCCGATTCTATATTTCGCCCCATAATGAATTAATTACACCTCAATTCCTTTAAAAATGTAGCGCCTCTCAACTACAATACCCGAATATTTCCCTCGGTCCAAAATCAATACTCCCAAATTATTTTTCGAAATTTATTCATCTCATGGCATACAATTATCACCCTCACAAACCCAATTATATCACCTTATAATTGCTAAGGAATATGTGTCACATATGCATTTATCACTAATTAAAAGTAGGGATTAAATCCTAATTAATTTCCCTTATATATATAAAACTAGCCGAATTACCAAAATTCTGGGACCATCGATCGATCGATCCCCTGGGTCGATCGATTGATCGAATAGGTATTCGTCTTCTCCAGCTTGTTGTTTCAGCCATTGATGAACCCTTGAGCTTTTGTTTATTCCCAAACCTTTACCCAAATCACAACCAACATATTCTCCACACAAGAAAAAGTTCTAAACACCCTAGAGACCTTAATCCATCATTAAATTTATACATAACCCTAAGTATATCTGATTTGGGTTTTTCATCCCGGTTTCGTTTTTATCGAAATCAACCTCATCATTCTCAATCAATTTAAACACTAATACCTACTGTAATCCACCCTACAATTCAATCGTAACAGTCCCAAATCATTACCTAACATCATTTGAGTAATTAAATCTAACCATCACTCTAATTTCAGAAAAACCCAATTTAATTATGGCTACACACCCAAAACAAATTTTCATATACACATACTATGATATGAATTGATTATCATCAATTTAAGAACTACAACAGTTAACCACTTGCCTGAAATTATTCGTAGGGTCTGATCCGTTGGTGTAGTGAACGTGTTGATGAAGAACACCCTAATCCGTCCCTTAATTTATCTCCAAAAAGTTCCCAATTTGTTTCTAGATTTGATTCCTCCGTGTCTCTCTCAAACCCTAGGTTTAGAATTGGTAGATGTCGTTCAAATTTTCCCCCAATTAGGTTTAAAACCCCTAATCCCGTTTTAGGCCATACGGGCCTAATTAAAATGGCCCAAATCACCCCGTGTGGACCCGGCTATGCCCAAAAATGCCCCGAGACCCGATTACTACCCCCGAGTACTCTGTTCTGACTATCTCGACCCATCCGGACTCAACCGCACACTCAGAATTGTCATTCGAAATACTTTATAATATTTTCCAATTTTGACCTCAAAATGCGACACCCATAAATTCGAACAATTTAACTTAAAGTCGCCAAATATAAATAAATTCTTCCCACTCAAATAAATTCTCTAAATCATAAATTTAAGTTTCTCCAATTTAAATATTTCTATTTCTCCCAAAAATAATTAAGTTTTAAATTCTCAAAATTACGGGGTGTTACATCTTATAAATATACTCACCCACTTACATGTATAGAGTTATATGGTTAAATAGTGGGAAAATGAAAATATTAACATTTGTTCATATAAACTAAAAATATGTATTATAGCTACAATTAATTCATTTGTAAATTTGTTGCATTTATATTCACCCTAAATCATTCAGCACGATGCCCATATGGAAATTATTAGTCATTACATTGGCGTTGTCTAGTCACTATATGAATCTTGTAGATATACTTACCCACTTTCTTGTAGAGAGTTAACATGTTGGTTAAACTGGATGAACTATTAATTTATTGAACTTATTAAAAGCACCTACACTTTATTAAGAACATTTATTGACGGTAATATTGTGGTTGTAAAACATAAATCACTATACACAATTCACTATAACATAGAAGAAGGGAACTTACCTTACAAATCAACTTTCATACACAACAATTGAATGAAACCACGATTGATAATGGAAAACACAAGTTAGTAAATGATGATAACTGGAGTAATAATTGTTAAATGAAAATATAACTCATATTAGTCTCCACATGCGACAACAGTCCGCGTTATTCTTCCCCATGAAGACACCTAGGTAGGTAACCTTTAAAATCTCCATCAAGGTCATCATTTTTGTAGTCTGGAAGTTTGGGGTCAAGTATGAATAATGGGTTATTAGTTTCTTTTTTTAAATGTATCTTTTGATTAAGGTGATTCAAATGACAAGTTATCTATTCAATTTCACATTTAAAAAGTCTATTACTTTTGGATTATCCTTCCTAAGACTTGTCCACATAATAATATTCAGACTTTGGCTATGGGGACAGGTAATCTGTGCTATCAGAGGCAGTCCTCGATTATAGCTACTGCTATTATCTGTAGATATATTATGATTGTATTTTTGAATTTGCACTTTCGTTGACTGTGACTTAGTCTTAGCAGTTAGTTTGCACATGCCTAATATTTAGGGACTTAGTTTACTTATTCAACACATGTACTCTATTTATACTATACTTCTCTCAGTGGAAAGACATGACATAATTTTTCGAATTACATCCCTTGTTATAATATCAGAGCATTTTTTTCCTCACAATTCTTCTGCTACAATAATATCAACCATCATCATTCACAATACCAATGACCACACAATGCTTTGATAAGAATTAACACTACTGCTCAAGCCCCTCTTAAACTAACTTATCAAAATAATGTCTCTTAGAAACTACAATTTCAGATGCTCTTTATCGAATAAGATCTTCTTGGGTATATTGACGGATCAAAACCATGCACGGCTGCAACTATAACTCATAATGGAGCTACAATACTGAATTTGGCCTACACAATATGGATTTGATGGGATTAACTAATTATCAACACCATTGTTGGTTTTCTCTTTCCTACCATCATTCTTTTCATTTCTCGAGCCACCACTTCACGGGGGGCTGGACTACACTAGCCAACACATATGTTAAGCCTTCTCGTGGGAATCAAATAGGTAAGGAGCCAACTTAAAAATATCACCAAAGGGTCCCGAAACATCACTGAATTCTTATAGATTGTTAAAGCTCGAGTCGGTGAACTTGCGATCCTTGGATCACCTCTTTATGATGATGATCTCACCGAAAAATACTTGATAGCTTCAGTGATGATTACAAAGAACTTGTGCATGCAATTCAGGCCCGAGATAACTCGATCAGTTTTGATGAACTTCATGAAAAGCTATTAAGTTTTGAAGCATTTCTTCAAGGTACTAAATCTTATCCACCTTATATTCCAACCTCTGCCAATCCAACAAGTCGTACCAATACATATTGGTCACCCTCATCTAATTTGGATAATAATAGATGGCACACATCTTTCAAACCTGGTGTCAATTGCGTGGGCTGGTGCCTGTCGCCAAATTCTAGAATTTACTCACTTCCATCCCCCAATACCAGGCTTAATTCACCTCATTTAACCTAACGACCCTATCTCGACAAGTGTCAAATTTATCGAATTCAGGGATATACAGCCAAAAGATGTCCCTCCTTTCATCTAATACCAGTTAAATAATCCACTAACACGAGGACACTAATACCAGTAACCTCCATATCTTGGAAATCATGAGCTCATTTTACTACCCCTGCGTTCAACACTTTAACATGATATTTGGACAATGGTGCTTCTCATCATGTCACATATGACTTGAGCAATTTACCATTTCATGCACCATGTACCGAATTCGATGACATTATGATTGGATACGGCACGGGTCTTCCCATCACCCACTCTGGCTCCACTTCTCTCAAAACTCCTAAAACTACATTTAACTTAACCAATGTCCTTTGTGTACCTAACATGAAAAAGAATTTGATGTCCATTTCTTAATTTTGCACCTTAAATAATGTTTCCATTGAATTCTTACCATCTTCTTTTCTTATGAAGGAATTTTGCACGGGGAAATACTTTTTAAGGGCTAAACTATGGATGGCATGTACGAGTGGCCGGTATCTTCACCAGTAATATATTTTTCAAGTGTCAAGACCACTTCATTCAAGTGGCGTCATAGACTAAGAACCCTCTATCTTAAGGCATATTGTCACCCATTATCATTTAGATTCATTATCTTCTCCGTCATCTTATTTTTTATGTAACGTATGTCACTGCAATAAAAGTCAAAAGTTATAATTTTCCAATTCCACTCTTATTTATACTCACCCTCCTGGTATTATTTTCTCTGATGCTTGGAGCTGTTCTTTCTCAAGATTTCTTTAAATACTATGTTATTTTGTTTATCATTTCACAAAATACATATGGTTTTATCCCCTCAAATAAAAATTAGAAGTTAAATAGGTTATTCAATTTAAGGCCATCGTGGAAAAGTGTTTTAATAAAGCATCAGTACACTTTATTCTGACTATGGTCGCAAATACATTGCTCTTTCTAGCTTTCTTACTATAAATCGTATATCTCATTTCACTACTCTACCTTATACGCCCGAGCATAATGAATTTTTTGAACGATGCCATCTCCACATTGTTGAAATAGGTCTCACCTTACTCTTTCATGCTTCCCTTCCATTAACTTTTTGGTCTTATGCATTCTCCACTGTCATTTATTTAATTAATTACATGCCAACTCCGACCCTAGATCTCTCGTCTCCTTATGAAAAGATTTTTGGTGCTGCTCCAAATTATTGTAAGATCAAAGTATTTGGTTATCTATGTTATCCTTGGCTTCGAATATATACTTTTCACAAACTCGACTCTCGTTCAAAACCATGTGTCTTTCTCAGGCACTCTCTAACTTAAAGTGCTTATTTGTGTCATGATCCCTCAACATAAAAATTTATGTATCAAGACATGTTAAATTTTTTGAGTCTATTTTTCCTTTTGCATCCCTCTGTAGTCAATCCTCGCATCCTCAAACACATACTATCACAACTTGGGTTCCAGTAATAATAAAAGTACCATCTCCTACTAATTCAGTTCCCCCACTTGCTACATCCTCCGAAGTAGAACCTCTAAGGTAACCCCATTCTCCAATACTAACCAACAACACTGACACCGACTCACATGACAGATGCTGAATCAGTCCTCTTACCTATGATAAAAAGTCCTCTTACGCTGCATTCTGGCTCTGATTTTTTTGATCCTATTGAATATTGCGTTATTATTGGGAGTTTACAATATCTATTGCTTATATGGCCTGATATCATTTTTGCATTCAATAAACTTTCTCACTACATACAATGACCAATAACTGATCATTGGGATCTTGTTAAATGTCCTTTGTGCTATCTTTGTGGTACATTAAATGATGGACTTCAGCTGTATCAACATTTTTCTTTCTCTTTACAAGTATTTTCATAAGTAGACTGGGTCGGAAAAAAAGATGATTTTTCATCCACAAGTGCTTATATTGTTTATCTTAGATGGAATCCCATCTATTAAAGTTTAAACAAACAACTTACTATTGCTCTCTCCTCCACTGAGGCTGAGAATCGATCAGTTGCAGCTACCACATCTGAGCTTAATTGGGTATGTCATCTTGGTATTAAGTTTCCTCAGTGCCCTGTGATTTATTGTGATAATATTGCGGCCACTCATCTCTGTTCAAATATGGTATTTTATTCGCATATGAAATATGTGGCCACTGATTTTCACTTCATCTATGACCAAGTTCAAAATTATACTCTTCGGGTTGCACACGTATCTTCTGAAGACCAACTGGCAGATGCTCTCATTAAGCCTCTTCTAGGCACTTGGTTTCTCTCTCTTTCAAGGTTAAGATTGTACTCTTTTCTCGAGATCCATCTTGAGGGGGTGTATCAGAGGCAGCCCATGATTATAGCTACTGTTGTTATCTATAGATATCTTATGATTGCGTTTTTGAATTTGCACTTTAGTTGACTGTGATTGAGTCTTAGCAGTTAGTTTTCACATGCCTATTCTTTAGGAACTTAATTTACTTATTCAACACATGTACTCTATTTATACTAGACTTCTCTTAGTGGAAAGACATGCCATGATTTTTGAAATTACATCCTCTGTTACGTGAAAATAATAGTAAACTTCGATATCACACTGACGATCATATAGTCGAGGCCTAGTATTAATGCAAAATATGAAGATCTTCAGTTTATGGAGGGTAAAAAAATATATGCCCAACGTGGGTGAAAGGAATACTTGTTTGAATACCTTTTTAAAATGTCTTTTCTGACCATGCCATGGAATGTCGACTGAGTCATAGTGAATCATGGGATTGGTGATCCTCCTTATCACTTTTGGTTCCAAAATTTCTTTTATCCGAGGTCACCTCCTTGGATGTGTTGGAGTAACCACCATACATCGAAACTGCCAATGCTTGTCCCTAGTATCTGGTATGGGACATAGAGCCCATAGTCGACATTTATTTCCCATATCATGGTTTCTTTAGCGTTGTGAGTGCAATGATAATTTTATAAATCAAGTCCACATTATATAGACAATAAATAGTGGTAATAAATGTACGACTTTTTATAAAGAAACAACAAACCAAACATTTTAATTAAACATAAATAACCCCACAATAATAATTATGTTCAATATCACATATAACAACATATGATAAAAAACAACATATTTTTTCAACCACCAAATTGTATTCATAAGCAACATATAATATTTATAATCTCTGGAATATCATATGATTTTCCAGCAATGCAGGAGCTAGAAATTAATGTCATATTGCGCATGGTATATGTCATATATGCATTTACAACCTAACTAAATTTATTTGATTATAATGTTAGTAAATGTAATTATAGAAAAATAGTCATTAGATAACATTATAAAGTTACCACATCATTAGGTTTGCCATTTACTATGGCAAAATCCTCAATGTCGTAAAAAATTACAGTAAAATTTCTAACAGTTCTTTTGATTTGTACCCATCACACTTGAATAATGTACTTTATTTTTTCTTCCTCGCCCTCTAATTCGGTGTTATATTTCACTGTAATTTGATTCTTAAGAGTTGAATAATAATGATACCTATTAGGTGTTGAGTCATGAAACAACATTTAAGAAATAGGGCACAACTTCTCGTCCTCCCACTTTGAAAATATTATCATTGAAAGATTTTACTATTGAGTTCGTGTTAAAGTTATAATTAATTGTTATATAATTGCCTTGTAGTATTTATACGCAATCTTGAAGTAGAATTCTTTAATTATTGGACATCAAATTCACGGGGGCCATTAGAAGGACACACATCAATATCCTAAATCCCACTATTTGTACTTTAGTGACAAATAACAATTGATATATGTATCGAAAATTTCAAATATAAAATGGGATACAATTTTACTATGCTTGAAGCAAAGACATACCCCTCATATATAAAAGTTGAAAGAGTTGGCGCTTGCGTTCAATTAAGAAATAATATAATAAACACCTTTTTAACCCAAACAAACCCTAAACATGCAACTAGGTGTGAATGAAACAATATGAAATCATTCACTAGTTATTCAAACACACATAATTGAGGAAAAATCCCCCACAGGGGCAAAACCATTTGTATATCACTATAATTTGTAAGAGAAACGGCTTACACTGAAATACAAGTTTTTGACTAAGAACCCGCAGGCATCGGATTCTGTAGTCGCGGCTGGAATTATCCCTTTCCAGTAGGTCTGCAATGAAGAGGAAGAAACGGTCCACTTCACAAGGGTTGAACAACAGCAATGGTGTTCTTGGGTTACCAAACTTGATTCACATAGATATGGAAGATGTGTGAATCTAAAAACCTAGAATCATAGGACTCAATAGGTGAAGACTTTAGGGTTTATATGCTCTGAAAATCGTGGGAAAGTCTTATCGAAACCAACTACTGATCGTGGTTTAAATAAGGAGTCAAAACCCTAAAAAATCTGCTACACGATCTGGCAGAGTTTATCCAGGGCGGATCGGTCCGGGCCTCAGGCGGATCGGTCCGATGGCGGATCGGTTCTTTTAATTTGAAGCCGATTCGGTTCGCAATCGGTTCGGTGCTCTCTGGACTCATTTTGCAAGGCGGTCCGGTCCGATCATGGGCGGATCGGTCCGCAGTCGGATCGGTTCTTTTTATTTTGTGGCGGACCGGTCCGGCTGACTGTTTCCAGATTCCTTCTTCTTTTGATCTTCGGATTTCGGATTTCGTTGATGACGATGTGATCTTTTCAACCATCAATCTTGTAACGGCGTATGAAATAACATATACATAAAGATGGATAAATTGTCCTTACAAATCTCCCCCTATGTCTATGCCGGAACAAACATAAAAAATCCGAATTATCAAGTATGAACAATGCCATAAAAAATCCGAATTATCAAGTATGAACAATGCCTATACAAATCTACCCTTCCATGAACCCAAAACTGAAAGAGGTACATATGACTAAGGCTGCATCGTTTGTTCTTCAATTCTTGAGGAATCTTCACGCTTTTCTCATCAGGGTGTGTATCATGGGATTATCAAGGATGTACCTACACACATGAGATAAAGCAAATACCAAGTGACGTATCGAGTTTGAAATGAGATAATAAACATATGCATATATACATATATACCAGATTTATGATGAACCTCAAATTTCAAACCCCCCCCCCCCCCCCCCCCCCCCATAATCATATAATTCATTCTCCCCCTTTTTATGATGTCCCCAAATAGACAAAATGAGAGAAATGAAATAAACAAGCAAAACCGGGGTGACACAAGGTATAAATCACACCATTAATGAACATAAAACAACCAAGTCGGTGAAAGCGTAAATGAATTGGAGTGATCAAAATTCGATAGGAAAATCAATGCATACAAACATGACATATGTGCACGATGAATATTGGATATTCCTAACGAATGAACTCAAATTCATCCTTTGGTGTAAAAGATTGGAAATATAAGACATTGACTATATCAAATCTATAAATCAAAGCTCAAAGTGATTTCTACACCAATAACGTCTAAAATGATTTTCATGCTTTTTCAGGACCTTCAAGGAAGTGCAAACCCGTTTTTATTCTCCAACCAAACTCCCTCAGATTTATATTATAATAGAGGTATACTAAATTCTCAAACTTTGGAGAATTGATGGTGAAACCTAAATGACCCATATTTGGCATGAAGCTTTTTATTGCCTTTAAATTTTTTTCGGGCTCTTTTAACCTCTTAGGACCTCGGATATTTCAATACCTCCATTTTTTAGGTCCTTTCTAACGGTGGCTTTTGCGCAAAGTATAAAGAATCAACTTTCGCAGCCCCTCCCCGTTATGCAAATTATCACACAGTCTCACCAAAACGGTTTTTACATGCAATCCAATCTTGACAAGTTTTATCGCATATTGTACATTGTATAGACAGAATTGAGATAGAAACACACAAGCCAATATGTGATAGACAAGTGCAATAATCAAATATAGCCGTGCATGTGTGCATTAAAGGATATAGGAGTCAAACATGTAGGAAGATATCAATAATTACATCTCAAGGACTCCAATCAATGTTAAGCACATGGATGAAGTGATGTAGCGTCTCAAATCTCTACCAAACAGTCACATGGATATATGAAATGAAGTTGTGACTTGGCTATCTTAAATGCTCATCCATAAAAGGTGCAAAAACAGAAAAAAAAATTTGGCCTTTTTCAAAAAATATTATCAAAATAAAATCTTTTTGTGTTTTTTCTCAAAATTTTGTATTTTTCAAAATTTTTCAAAAAAAATATATACAAAAATGATATATACTAGCAATAGGCAAACAATGACATCATGCAAATCACCCTATGCTAGTAAACAAGTCAAACCTCAATCATTAGGTGCGGAGGGGTTTTCCAAAGGTGGTGACAACTTATGAAAAACCTCCATCAGTTCTTGTGAAGTTTTGACTAAAAACTTAACTTGCTCTCCTAAATGTGCAAACTCTCTCATGTAGTCTCCGGGAGCATGTAAAGTATCATGTGTGGGTGCATGTGTGCCAGAAACACGTGTAGAAGCAAAACGTGACACATACCCCAACTTAAAGCAAAATTCCCTAAGGTGTCCTCTCCTCTTGCAATGTGAGCAAACATAAATAGGCCTAGGAACACCTCTCTCAAAAACTCTAGGACGCACTTTCCTAATAGGAATGGGACGCCTAGGTGGGTTAGGGTGAGACATATGTGAAACTGTCACTAAAGTGGGAACCGGCTCGGGTGCTAATTGGGAAGAAGAAGCACCGTCATGACTTATTCCTAACTTCTCACCTTTACCCTTAAGAACCACCTTTTCAACCTTCTTAGGTGCGTTCTCAAACTTGACTTTGACCACCCTGGCACATTCGAGATCACTCTCGAGTTGGGATACACGTGTCGTCAGACTAGACAACGTGTCGGTCAAATCACACTTCTCCTTTCTCAAAACCTCCTTCTCTTTCTCCAAATCTAAAACCCGACGACCTAAATCCCTATTATACTTCTTTGTTTTCAAGGTCTCGGTGTACAAATTTCTAAAAGCTTTTTGGAGCTCACTTTCATCTCCACTTTCACTCTCACTTTCTCCCTCACTTGAAGCGCTCAAACCATCACTATCACATTCGTGTGAACTATTGTGGGACAAGGTGGGTGTACTCACACGACTAGAAAAAGCTACAAACTTCTCACCACTAGTCTCATCACCCTCACTATCACTAAGTGTGGCAGGCATGGCTACTTTCTTTCCTTTCTTTCTAAGCCACGTAGGACACTCAAATGACTTATGTCCCTTACCCCCACATTCAAAACAAGTGACGTTCTCAAAATCTTCCTCACACTCCTCATCGGAGTCATTCTCTTTTTCCCTCTCACCACTTTCTTTGGCCTTTCCTTTCCTTTTATTTTTCTCAAAAAAATTCTTTTTATTGGAAGAATTATTTTTGTTCATGTTGAGAAATTTTTTAAAATTTTTCGCAAACAAGGCCATATCAATAAAATCAAAATCTCCCTCAGAATCAGACTCACAAACTTTTTCTTTCTTTTTCTTAAAATGAGTTTTTAAAGCAACGCCATTATCCTTAGCCTTAATGGATTTGGGAAACATGTCAATCTCATAGGTTTGAAGATCTCCTACAAGTTCTTCCAACTTAAGTGATTTCAAATTTCCCAAAGAGTTCAAAACAGTGACTTTAGGAATAAAGCGTTTTGGGAGAGATCTCAAAATCTTTTTAACGACACACGTGTTATCAATCACCTCACCCAATTAAAACATGTGTTAACAATGTCCGACAAACGTGCATAAAAATCATCAAATCATTCGGACTCAGACATGGTGATAGTCTCAAATTGGGTGGCCAAATTTTGTAATTTTGACTCTTTAACAGCGTTCGTACCCTCATGTGTCAATTTCAAAACATCCTAAGCCTCTTTAGACGTGGTGCACGTCATAATATGGCGAAACTCATCAGGAGAGACAACTCCAGAAATAGCACTCAGACCACGAGAATTAAAATTGGACAATTTATAATCATCTTCAGTCCAGGCTGACACGGGTTTTAAAGTGGTGATGTTATTAACAGTGACCGTGGGAGGAGTCCAACCATTTTCGCAAAGCAACCAAACACGCTCGTCAATAGATTTTAAAATCGATTTCATACGAGCTTTCCAGTAGGCATAATTAGACCCGTCAAAAATAGGCATCTGATTATAATATGACTTCTCCATTTAAACACGCACTTTTTCAAAAATCATTTTTTTTCAGAAAATTGATATCTTAGAAAAAAATTTCGGAAAAAAGGAATACGCGATAAATTAGCATAACTTGCTCTGATACCAATTTGAAAGAGTTGGCGCTCGCGTTCAATTAAGAAATAATATAATAAACACCTTTTTAACCCAAACAAACCCTAAACATGCAACTAGGTGTTAATGAAACAATATGAAATCATTCACTAGTTATTCAAACACACATAATTGAGGAAAAATCCCCCACAAGGGCAAAACCATTTGTATATCACTATAATTTGTAAGAGAAACGGCTTACAATCGGATTACACTGAAATACAAGTTTTTGACTAAGAATTACCCGCAGGCATCGGATTCTGTAGTCGCGGCTGGAATTATCCCTTTCCAGTAGGGCTGCAATGAAGAGGAAGAAACGGTCCACTTCACAAGGGTTGAACAACAGCAATGGTGTTCTTGGGTTACCAAACTTGATTCACATAGATATGGAAGATGTGTGAATCTAAAAACCTAGAATCATAGGACTCAATAGGTGAAGACTTTAGGGTTGATATGCTCTGAAAATCGTGAGAAAGTCTTATCGAAACCAACTACTGATCGTGGTTTAAATAAGGAGTCAAAACCCTAAAAAATCTGCTACACGATCTGGCAGAGTTTATCCAGGGCGGATCGGTCCGGGCCTCAGGCGGATCGGTCCGATGGCGGATCGGTTCTTTTAATTTGAAGCCGATTCGGTTCGCAATCGGTTCGGTGATCTCTGGACTCATTTTGCAAGGCGGTCCGGTCCGGTCATGGGCGGATCGGTCCGCAGTGGGATCGGTTCTTTTTATTTTGTGGCGGACCGGTCCGGCTGACTGTTTTCAGATTCCTTCTTCTTTTGATCTTCGGATTTCAGATTTCGTTGATGACGATGTGATCTTTTCAACCATCAATCTTGTAACGGCGTATGACATAACATATACATAAAGATGGACAAATTGTCCTTACAAAAGTCATTATAGTGGGAATAATAAACACATCATATTGGTCTTATTAAGTTATTTAAAATAGTGATTTCTTTGGTTTAGCATGGAGTTGTGTAATGGACTACGAATACCTAGATATGCGTATCCACAGGACCATATAACTAACTAATAATACAATTCCAAAAGTCCTGATAGATGTGGTAATATTAGTTAAGCCTACATTACTTTGATATTACGTATTGTTATATGCATTAAATTTTCATTATTTTACTTCTTTTATGTTGTATGTTTAGTAACGAAGTTAAACATGATTTCGTATGGTTGTAGTATCACTACTTTGAAAGATACAATTCGGACCATTCGCGACGGGGTTAACAAAAATACTCTCAAAAAGGGACGTATTGAAAATGTAAGGGAAAATAGTTTAGCTTCGGCTTAGTATCGGTTTTATTTGCAACTTTGGCACATTTGGCATATCATGTTACAAACGAGACGTGCCGATACGATAAACCGCATCTCCAAAGTTCAATACTTCTCCATATTATGAAGGTATAAATCATTTAGGACGTTGAATCTATTTGCATTTATATTTGGGAGATATTTTATTGAAGTTTTAATTAAAATTGAGGCGAATTTTTCTTCGTTAAAAATTATCTTTTATTTAACCTCATTCAAATGAGATACAAATCTCGTTAGAACAAATAAGGTTTTTCGTTCAATCCCTTCGTTTGATCATATTATCAAACGAACAACTAACGAGGGCGTCCTATTAGAATTCATTTGAATCTCATTAGAAGCTTGTTCTAACGAGATTGGGGTTTCGTTTGAACGAATTTTGTGTTCGTTATAACGAGAAGACATTCTCATTCGAACGACTTCTGTTTCGTTTGAACAAATTTTTCCACCTCAAAATTTGTGTACGATCTATAAGTACCTATTTTAAAAGAGACTTTTGATAGAACGCAAACTGCATATCTGTTGCAAAAGTCCTCATTCCTTTTAGGTCAAAACACCATTTTGATTCACAAAAAAACCTCCCCAATATACTTGTGAATCGTTTTAAACCATAAATTATTTCAAATCTGATCTACACTCGTGGAGAGGGATCTCTACTCTTGACCTTGTGACTCGAGGGATCACTGGTGAAGAGAAGGCTGAGGAAAGACTGATCGGTGGATACCGAGAGTGGACTACAACCTGTGGGATGCTATAGATCTGAGTGGTTTTCTTTAGAGAGTTTTGTAAGTAAGATATCTTGTAAAACTATCTAAATTGTAGAAAAAAAAGGTTTTGCCCTGAAAATGAATTAATCCTCATATTTATTTGTGATTGCATGCGTACTATTTTCTGTGTTTGGGACAATCATCACATGCAAACCTAATTTAATCAAAGATTAAAATTTGGTCAAAATTGGACTTGTGTTTGTAGGCATTTAATTAAATAAGTTATCTCATTAAGATCGCGCACACTCTCAAAGTGATATCATAGCAGGTTACACCCAATTATCGCGTGATCCTGATTTTCGAAGAGGTTTTCCCCTGATACCAACTTCACAAATTGGTATCAGAGTGGGTTGCACTAAATTATCGTGTGATCCTTTTTCGTAAAAAAAATTTTGATATCAATTTTTTTTGAAAAATTGATCTAAAAAAGGTCGGATTTTAATGGATAATTTATATAATCGAATGCCCATTTTGTTGGTTCAAACTATGCATATTGGACAACTAGGATGAGGTCAGCCTAAAACCCATTGATGAACGTGTTTGGTTAGTTTTTGAAAGAGCGTGGACACCACCCACTGTCACCGTTGATAACATCGTTGGTACTAAACATGCTTCTGCATGGACTGGTAATGCATTTAAGTGGAGTAATTTTTACTTTTGCGGACTGAGTACCATCTCTAGAGTCGTCACCCCTGATGAGTTCCGTCGTATTATGACATGCACTACATTTAAGGAGGATTGGGATACCTTTTAACTCACACACCAGGGTACCAATGCTTTAAAGGCATCCAAGCTCTAAAATTTGACCACCCAATTTAGGACCATTACCATGCTAGTTTTCGAGTCTTAAATTTGACCACCCAATTTAAGACCATTACCATGCTAAAATTTAACCACAATTTTTATGTACCTTCCCGCTTTATTCATAACGTCACAGTACTTAATTCGTTAGGGATCCTAGACACTCTTAGGTTAGAACTTGTGGGAGATCTTCAAACATATGAGATTGATATGTTCCCTAAAACTATTAAACTTAAGGAAGTGGAAAGCTCTTTAAAGGCTCAAACTAAGAAAAAGAAGAAAGAGAAAGTTTGTAAGTCCGAATCTGAGGTTAATTTTAATTTTGATGACTTGGCCCTTTTTGTAAAAAAATTGAAAAAACTTCTCAAATTTTGCAAAGAAAAGATTTTTTAGAAAAATAAAAATAAGAATGAGGGCACGAGCGGGGGTGAGAAATAGGAAGAGATAAGGTGTTATGAATGTGAGGGTAAAGGGCACAAGGCACATAAGTTTCTTACTAGGCTGAAGAGAAAGGGCAAGAAAGTTGCGAATAAAGTCACTCTTAGTGATAGTGACATCGAGTCAGTTGATCCAGGGGGAGAATCACCACATGAACCGTGTGTTACATTCATAGCTTGTTACGTTAGCACATCTAGTTTATCCCAGGCCGATGAGGACATATCTAAACGTGAAAACCTCAATGATGTTTCAAGTCTTTTGGGAGATAGTGAAAGCGAGGATGAGAATTTGAGTGAGGGAGAAGGTGGTCTCCAAAAGGCGTTTAGTGATCTTTACACCGAGACTTTGAAAATGAAAAAGGCTAATAAATATTTGTCTATTAGGGAGTTAGATTTGGAGAAATAGGTGAATATTTTAAGAGATTGTGAGGCGTTGGTGAGTCAACTCGAGAAGGTAAAGAGTTGTTTATGTGAGTAGTTGATTATTTTAGGCTGGAAAAAGACCAATTTGACAAGCACCATTGTTAGTCTTACGAGAGATCTTCAATATTCATTGGAGACTTGTGAGAAACTTAAAGCCCGTGTATCCTAACTCAGGAGCGATCTCGAACGTGCCCGAGAGGTCAAGGTCACTTTAGAGGACACATCTTAGAAAGTTAGAATGGTTCTCCTCAGTCCCACATTAGGTAATGTCGAGAGGCAATGAATAGGTTATAACGACTCATCTACTTCCTATGCAGCACTTGAGTCGGTTCACGAGTTTGTGTTGGATCCTTATGGCCCCCAACCAAACCCATCTAGGAGAGCTCATCCTAGATGCTTTGAGAGAGGTGGACCCGAGACCATTTATGTTTGTTCCTATTGCAAACAAAGAGGTCACCTGAGAGTTTTGTTTCAGGCTTGGGAGAGTGTGTTATAGGTATGTTCCCCGATATGCTCATTCATGAGTTCCTGCATTCACTCTTGCACATGTTACTTCACATGCTCCCAGACATCACTTGAGAGATTTTTACAGTTTTCGAGAGCAAGTAGATTATTTAGTCAAAAATTCATAAAATTTAATGGAGGAATTTTTTAGGATGTCATCTCCTTTTGAGAGTTGCTCTGGCCTAATGATTGAGGTTGAGACTTATTTCTAGCATATCATGCTTTTCATGTTCATATTTTATATGCCTATTGCTAAAGTGTACTATCATTGTACTTATATTTTTCATTTTGATATAGATTTCAAAAAATCCAAAAAGAGTTTTATTTTTCCTAAAAATTATGAAAAATGTAAAAAGATTTTTGGTTTCTTTTAAGAAAAATTGAAAGAGGCAAAAAGATTTTATTTTGATAAATTTTTTGAAAAAGACAAAAAGAGTTTTATATATTTTTTACACCATCAATGGATGAACATTAAAGATGTATCAGTTATCCATTTATTCCATATCCATGTGACAGTTTTGTAGTGTTTTGAGGCGTGACATCATTTCATATATGCGTTTTATAATGTGTGAAGTCATTAAGACATGAATTGATGATAACTTATTGCATATTTGACTCCTTGTCTCCTTTAATTCACACATGCACTAACTTGTTTGAGTATTACACTTACCTGCCACATGCCGATTATAGTGTTTTCTCTCAATTTTTCTTTAAAGTGAACCAAATGTAAAAACGAGATAAAAAGTTGTGCTTGTAAGAATCATTGCCTGGATTTGAATAATTTTTTCGATAAAATTGTTATATATTAAGCAATGAAAAGAGGCTACAAAAGCCAAAGTCTTTGTGTTAAAAGCCACTGTGCCCGCACTTTGAGGGGAAAAGGGAGGATAAAGGTCGCGCCCCTCGCTAATTTTGGGGGTGCTTCGATCGTCGTTGATTTTGGGGTGATGTAAAGAGATAGAGTCGCTAGCCTATTTTGCACAAAATAGGCAAAAGAATGTGTCGCTGCCTCGAGAAAGTGGCATCAAAGACAAATTGATGCTTGCGAAACCAATAGTTCATAGGTTCGAAACCAATAGTTCATTAATATCAACTGCGGCTTGGTATTCTTCTATATGAAGAACTTAATCAGTCTTCTCATCATACTTTGGAGTGACTACTGGAGCTTTAAACTTAGTCGGTGTAGGGAAATCTATAATGGTTTGCACAAAGGGAGATCCCTTAACAAAACTTCTCTGGAGAGGATTTTTGGCCTTAGCCATTTCTCCCAATATATCTTCCAAACACTGAATGGATCCCTTCCAAGCATCATTGCCATCACTGGATTTGTTAGTGATAGCTCTATTATGCCGACCAACTGAGTGTGTTGAGCATTCCTCTTGTGATCCTTCTCTTTGACTGGATCGATCAGTTTGTCGAACGTTCGATTTGGATTACGCAACCCGAAGGGCATTTACCCTGGGTCCCAAATGATCGAAAGGAGAGGCCCTACTTAGCCTTTCTAAGGCACTCAATCTTGTTGGAATGAGGGACTGTCCATAAGAGGAAGTAGCAATCCTTATAGAAGTGTGACACCCCGCCTAATAAAATACCGGGTGATCAGTCCTATACCAAATTAAAACAGGAATCCAGTTGGACCATCCTTAGCATCACTGTCGAAAACTTTTTAAAACATACTAACCACCAAGTATTCCAAAAATTGGTGCCAAATTTTAACTTTTTAATTTAACAAAATAGTACATGCGGAATTAAATATAAACCATTCACACAACTGAATAAATCAACTGAATAATTAATTTAAATAACTTGCCGAATAAACCATCGGCCACCAAAGTAAAATAATCCAATACAAACATCAAGCACCTGAAGGATTACATCTGAAAATTGTACTGAGAAGTCTGGGCGACAATCCCTAAATAAAACTGAACTGAGAAATGATTCCTACTATAGGAATGAATGAACGATGCGTCTAATCCAAACTCCTGCTAGCATCCACATATGCTGCAGCTCCGTGTCCCTGGAATAGAATATCAACCCTGGCATCCCTGTGGCTGGACACCTAAAAGGTTTTGAAAATAGTTTTATAGCAAGGGTTAGAACCCAAAACATTTTGAAAATATTTAGCAAGTGAATTAATTGCAGTAATTTAAAATGCATGAATGCTCTTCATATTTAAGTTAGTGTCGCACTCCCTTGTGGACATTCTCACCCCTCCACCATTGTGCACACCTACCGGTTACCCTAACCCCACCTAGTTGTACTACCCCGTTCAACTAGTCCTGGTATAACCATCCCTTGCCATACTACTCTAACCCGAGTATAATGATTCTTGAATTATAAGTTTTCTCACAATTAACTTAATTAATTCCTCTTAAATAGTAACATATAACCGTGTCACAAGTTATATAAAGTAAATACATTACACACCGTATTATTACCCGTATATAATATTTGCTACCATTATATACGTACCTTTACCACAATATCCACACATATAACATACGTATATCCATCTCTTTGAGTATACCCTCGCTGAATGATTCCCTCTAAAATGCTATCTCACTAGGTGTGCTCACAAAACCTAGTTCCCCAAGTTGGAATCGTTTACCAACTTGGCCTAAAATAATAACGTAGTGGAGGCGGTCATATTCCTTCCCTGAAAGTGAGATAAATTCCTCACCCATATATACCGGACGCTATGACCTGGGGATATACTCACCCTACTCCTCAATCTAGGGGATTCACCCACATCGCGCAACCTCCCTTGATAGCACTAGGGTATATAAATTAAATCAATATCTAATCACTGATATTTAATATCACACACAATATGTACACGTATATATATACTATCACAACACCGTATATATATAATATAAACCCGGCTTTACCGTGTACTCAAAATCCCGTACACTGCTTGTAATGTAATATCACACACAATATATATATATACACACATATATATATATATATATATATATATATATATATACTATCACTACACCGTATATATATAATATAAACCCCGACTTTACCGTGTACTTAAAGTTCCGTACACTGCCTGTAATTTTCTGAGTCTGTGGCCCGACTCAACGTAATTAATTTTTTCACTTAATAGTTTATCCTCTTTCCGAGTCTATGGTCCGACTCTAATATAATTAATTCACACCACAATTAATATAGTACTTTCCCCGAGTCTATGGTCCGACTCTCCTTAAATTAATTAACACACATTTTAATTTAATACCTCCCCGAGTCTATCACCCGACTCTAATTAAATTAATTAACACACATATTAATTTAATACCAATCCGAGTCTGTGGTCCGACTCTAATATAATTAATTTACACATTAATTAATTAACCCAATTCCGAGTCTGTGGTCTGACTCTAATATAATTAATTATCACATTAATTAATAAGTACCCTTCACGAGTCTACAATTCGATTCTGATTAAATTAATTATCACACCCATTAATTTAATCATACCCGAGTCTACAAACCGACTCTAATTAAATTAATTAACACCCTTATTAATTTAATCTTACCCGAGTCTACAAACCGGCTCTAATTACATTAATTATCACATCTATTAATTTAATCCTACCCGAGTCTACAATCTGACTCTAATTAAATTAATTATCACACCTATTAATTTAATAATCTTGGTGTCTCCCAACCATTACCCCCGGACTCACTTATTTGGCCCGTAACTTAATATTTCCCGAGTCTATGTTCCGACTCCAAATTAATTACTCTCTCTCAAGAATTAATTTATGCCTTAGTATCACTTCACCAATATACCCAGACTCACTCACTTGGTCCATCTTACATCTCATAATTTTACACCCACATATTCGCCTACAATGTGTCACACATTTATTTCCATAAATTTTCCAATTATATTTACCTATAATTATTAGCATACCCGGACTCGCCCACTTGGTCCATAATTAAATATCTCACTTAAATTCCTTTAATAATGTAGTGCCACCCAACTACAATACCCGAATATTATTCCTCGGCCCAATATCCATAATTATGAATTATTTCTCCAAATTCGTTTATCTCATGACATACCGTCCACACCCTCCTAATTTCAATTATATCACCCTAGAATTGTTAAGGAAAATATGTGTCCCATATAAATTTATCACCAAATAAAAGTAAGGGATTAAAATTCAAATAAAATCCTCATTACAAACAAACTGGCCGAACTGTCAATTTCATGGGACCGTCGATCGATCGATGGCCCCCGATCGATCGATCGATCACCCCTGGGCATCTCTTCTTCCCCACTTCATTACACCATTAACGAAAATTCAAGGTTTGTAAACCTTAATTTCAACCCCTGATAAACATATGAACTTTGATCCTACACATCATATACACCCTCTAGTATATAAATTTCTCAACTTATCTCACAATTTTCGAAATGGGTTTTCTATTAAAATTCATCAATCTTGTTCTACAAGCCAAATTCCAAATCCATATTTTCCCGAGTTTATTATTCCGAATTCTTATTCCAATTAAGCATCTATACTCAGATATGTTCAACACAACAATTTATACTATGAATCTCAATCAATAGTTTTATGAACAAAAACCCCATTTTGTACCCATTTATCCCCAAAATGAATTTTGGTTTACACATCACTATGATATGAATTGATTATCATCAATTTAGAAATCGCAACAATTAACCACTTGCCTGTAAGTGTTCGTAGTGTCTGATCCGTTGGCGAAGTCCCCCAATTTGTCTCCAAAGTGCCCAAATTGGCTTTTGTTAAGCTTTCCCCCAATTTCCCTCTCAAGCCCTGGGCTTAGATTTGTGATGGCTGCTGATTTCCTAATCACCCACTTAGCTTAAAACTCTAAATCCCGTTTTTCACCTAATGGGCTTAATTAAAGTGGCCCAACTCATCCCGTGTGGGCCCGGCTATACCCAAAAATGCCCCGAAACCCAATTACTACCCCCGGGTACTCTTTTTTAACTATCTCGACCCATACGGACGCAACCGCGTGCTCGAAATTTCCATCCGAAATACTTTTTGACATTTCCAAATTTCGACCTTAAAATGTAACACACGAGATTTTGAACCATTAAACTTAAAATTGCCAATTATAATTAATTCGACTCACTCAATTAAATTCTCTAACTCATGAATTTAAGTTTCTCCAATTTAAATATTTTTATAACTCCCAAAAATAATTTAATTTTAAATTCTCAAAATTACGGGTGTTACAAGAATAAATTGCTCTAGGATGGTACGGAGGATCCCTTGAAGTTCTGGAATGGCTATGCCTAACACTCCTTATTAGCGGTGGTGGCATACTCCTTTGATTGAACTCTGCAGGAACTAAAACTTGAAGAGTTTGGGCCAATTGTCTTATCGTATCCTGCATAACCTCTTGACCTTTGGCCAGACTAGCCAAAATTCCAATTAAATCGTTGTTATTTGGAGGGGCAAAGGGATTAGGCGAAAGTCCCTCATTTCTGGTACTTGTTTCAGTGATATCGGCCATGTATGATGAATTAGTGAAAACGTTCAGCAATACGTTCCCACGGACGACGCCAATCTATTGATGCAAAAAACTAAACTAGACCTAATTGATTGATCACAGATAAATAAGTAAAAACAAATAAGACAAAGAGTTTTTTAAAGTGGTTCGGCTCAATGTTTTAGCCTACGTCCACTACTATGTATTACTTGACTGTCTTGATTTGTTTTTCAGTCCCTTGCCATGAAGGTGTTACAATGTATTTATATCCCAAGAGGGGTGCTGAGGGTTGTCATGTGAAAGGATTGAATGTCTTCATTTGTTAGGCATTTACATCAATACATAATGAGAATTAAATATAAGATTGCTGTCGATTCATTAGCTGTACTGATTGGATTTTTGGCCGTTGATCGGTCTTCCCAGTCGGTTGGTATCCCATGTTGATTGGGCTGCCTTGTTGGTCGGGGATTTGTGCTATACTGACTTGGATTTAAGCTACATTGGATGTCATGTGTTGGCTTGTAATTGATCCACATAAGGTGGCGAATTTTGATATCAACAGGTGGGTTGACTCATTGAACCAAGTTCACCAATGTGTTCAGTTTAATCATTGATCCTCCTTGTCCTAACCATGATAAATAATTAAATACCACTATTGTCCCACTGGTCATGCCAAAAATATGTTTGCTGACTTGGTTAGTGTTTGTATTTTTAATTAGGTGCGAGCGTGCCTGACAAGGTTTTGGTCTTACCAACTAGTTGATTATCTTAGCCTACGATAGTCAGGCAATTGTGAACCGTTTGATACTTCAATTAAGTTTCAGTGAGTGCGAATTAAATATGTAAATTAGATAAACAAGGACTAAGAAAAAGTTGGAGAATGGAAAACTAAAGACGAAAATAAGATTCGAAGTAATTAAAATAGTGGAGTAATTAAAACTAATGCAAATGGACTTTACATTAGACTTATAAAAGGGTTACAATGGATCTACCTTACAAATTACTTTGAAGAAGAAATGTTGAACTACGCTAGAAAACTGGAAAGAAAAAGAAAGAAAAGTAAAGTAAAGAAAAGAAAGTGTATAAACGAGTAAAAACAATCTTTGTGGCTAAAGAGCTCTCAGGCCATCTCCAATGGGACTGTCTAGAACAATGTAAACCTACATTTTTTGCCTTGCATTTTTTGGCTTCTGCACACAGTGGGACTGTCTAGTTGAGGATGTAAATGATGAGGTGGAGGTGCTGGACGGTTTAGTCTTTACCGCCCAAGGGCAGGGCCCACCCTGGGCGGGTATGTTTTGTCCGCCCAATAATTCCTCGCATGTAGCTCTTAGTCTGGGCAGGTATGTTTTTTATTTAATTGAGACTGGACGGATGACACTCTACCGCCCACATGCTGGGCGGCTAAAACTTGTCCGCCCAGCTGTGGGCCCCCCCTTTACACAATGTCTTCCGGCCATCCAGATATACATTGTCGCTGACTTTCTCTCTCTCAAATGTACACAATCTTTGACCCACTGTGAACTCAGATAGTCTAAATGTATACATTTAGACTGCCCATTGGAGATGGCCTCATTTGAATTGTCCCCGTGTCGCTTATTTATAGTCCTTTATCTTTACAACTTCCACTCTAACTACTAGGTGCTTACCTATTTTAAATGTTCCCACACTAGTGCTATTATGCCCCAAAACAGTTATATAAAGTTACATCACATCTTGGACTTTGAGATATGTTGCTATTTTCTTTAGTCATTTGTCTTAATATGATCTTATATATATTGTATTTCTGGACGAATCATATTTTCATGTGGCAATGTGTTATTGAACGTAAATTATAAGGTGTAAATACAAACAAAAGGTCACTTACGCCGAAATGAAAAGGTATATGGGCTTTATCGTAAATTAAAAAGACTTGTAACGGCTACTTGGACTTGTAGCATTGGATACGTTGGGAACAGCACGCTCCTCTATGCAATCAAATCACACTCTTTCCTGTTCCAGTTCGAGTGAGTGAGAGAGAGAGAGTTTCCCAAAGGGTCTCCAAAGAACCTGTCCGACCGGGTTTTTGTTTCTGATTACATTTCATTGCTATTTGATAGCCAAGCCAGAGCTCACAAAACCACCCTCCAAATTTTGTACCCAAAATGAACTTCTTTAGAAAGAAGACCTCACCCAAAGGTACACTCCATATTAATATGTATATGCATATGTATATGTATATAGACAGTCCTTTGTTTTTTCAACTAAAGTTGTGGGTTTTCTTTTGTTTTCACTGTGGATACTCTTAACCATTCTTTTGCTTTTACTAAAAAAATAATCTTTTAACTACTTTTTGAGAAATGTAGATCTGATTAGAATGTTTTTATTTCGTATTGACAATAATTTGGGGTTATGTAAATTGACAGAGGCACTCCGAACGAGCAAAAGGGAAATGTCAAATGCCACCAGAGGTAGATTTTTATTTTATTTTCTGATTTTTTTACCCTAGAATGAAAAAGTTTGTTTGTTTTTAGGGTAACATTGGAACTTTTGAAATATTGGGTTCATAATTGAAAATGACCCCAAACTTAAAAGGATTAATTTTGCAATTTATCCCGGAGATTTCAACCTCAACTTAGAAATGAAAACATATGTGGTTCTAAACTCAAAAGGGTTAATTTTGAAGAGATGTTTGTTTGAAGATTTGGTTCTATAAATGTTGAATGCATGTTATTTGGATTATTTGACAATCGCTGATTAATTTTTAACTAGATTACATTAGTGTAATTTAACTAACGTAAAAAGGGGAAATTTTGAATAAAGTTCCATTAAAATTCAAAGAATTCAAGGGGCTTGCTCTTAGAGTCCGTTTGATTGGCATTGTTGTGCGGAAGCACATTCTTAACTAGAGTTTCGGAGACCAATTGACCAATCGCACAAATATGTCAAACTAAATAAAGAAATTGGAAAAGATGAAAGAATACAAATAATAACGGCAGTGACAATGAGATCAAATCTCATAAAATATCCAAACTCAAAGCCAAAAGAGATCTCTCGTGGTGGTAAACCACTTACCTCACGTCATCCTATTGGTTAAGAGAAGCCACACTTTGTATCCAATTTGGATACTAAAAAATACCAAACCTTTTGGAACCCTGCACAGGCTTCAAGTTGGACAACCAAACAAATCGCGCCAAACACCAAAAATCTCCACCTCAGTGAGAATCAAAACACCAAAATGAGTCTTCCAAAAACACCAAAATGGGTCTTCCAAAAGCAGCAGTATGTTTGTTAAAGCGACAAAAATCCTCCGCTAAGGCATAAAAAAAAAAAATTCCCACAAAAATCACAACGCCTTTACTGACGCGAAGGCAACCGTCACGAATTCCGACGAACTATAGGCAAACAATTAACCGAACTTTAGTTTGGAGTAAAAACACAATGTGAGAGTCACAACCAAAATATATGATTGCCAAAATTTCTGGACAAGTTTGAGGTCTCCAAAAACCTAACCCTCGGCTCACTTTTTAACCAATGCATATCTTGCGCAGCAACAAGAATACCCCACCATCTCAGTCTAACCCATAATGCCCAATAGCACTCTTGGAATCTCCTGATTTGACATCATACCTAACAATCTCAGCTAACCGTCCCGTAATCGCTGGTTGGTAATTGAAAGTCAACTTCTCCCTCCTTGAAAAAATTGGTCGCCCCTGTCCTCATAGGGATGCTTTCCTATAAGGACTACTGCAATATCAATTGTCATCTAAAAGCAGATTTGACTCTCCCAAAATGTTGTGTAGCCCCTCACAACTCAAATGAGAGTGATCGCGATTTTTCTCATAATGCAAGCCCCTCTTTGCCTTCTCCTTTGTTGCCAAGCTTCTAATGTGAATTTTCACTCGCCATAGAAGACCCTATAATAACTCCACCTGTTGCCCTTAGAGAAAATATAAATTTTTCACCTTGATGTCCCTAAATACTACAAGAGAACCCGACACGACCTTCACAGCTCCACCCTTTCAAACGTGGATGGAGCGTGGGTAATCTTGGCATGGTATTTATGGAAGCAGAGGCAACATGGTGGACTTGACTCCTTTCGTGGATGATCATGTTCCTCACTCCCTGCCCTTTCAAACGTATCATAGGTCTGGTGATGCTGAGATACTTCTGAGGGGGAATTGTTCAAGATATCTCAATAATGTACATTTGGACTACCACTATAGCCTCTCTTGGGGAAAAAGTGAAGTGTGGGCGCATATGGTGGCACAATTGTTATTTTATTTACTTTTTTGTATCTTTTTTAAAGGATATGAATAAACTGAAGAGAGTCTATGATCGAAACCCTAACTAGGGGCTTCTCTTCGTATATGTTTGGGTGTGGTTGTGTAAATCTTCCGACGTGTTACTTTGGCGCACTCGTACCCTCATTGCGACGCTTTCTATTGGACTATATTCGTAAAACTAAACCCTAAATAATTTTGATTTCATTGTTCTCGCATGCCTTCTTTTCAACGAACTGGTCACTTGGGTTACTTGGGTTTCTTAGAAGATTGCATGTGGTGGTGCAGCCTCCTGTGAAACCCAATTTTACTCGCCAGTTATATTGGTATTGCTATGAAAATATGGGTAAAATTGAAATATAATTCATGCCACACTCCGACTTAGAACGTTGTATGCGAAGTTTAGAGCCCTCCCAAATTATTAGATACTAACTGACAATGAGGTTTGAATTACCTGCTCTGGTGCCCTCCTTATCAAATAAAATATCAATTTGCAATAGCTACCCATACTTCTAATGTACTAATGTGGATGGTCCTAAACTCCTGTGAAAGTGAAACCCAATTTTACTCGGCATCTATGTTAGTTATTACTATGAACATCTGGGTAAAAAATTTGAAATATAATTCATGCCTCGCTCCGACCTCGAACATTATATGTGAAGTTTAGGTCCTCCCAAGTTATTATATACTAAATGACAATGACGTTTGAATAACCAGCTAGGGTACACTAGTTTGGAAGTTTAGGGCCTCCCAAGTTAGTATGTGAAGTTTAGGGCCTCCCAAGTCATTATACTAAATGACAATGAGGTTTGAATAACCAGCTAGGGTACACTAGTTTGGAAGGTCCTAAACTTCTGACGCGTCATCTCTCATGTGCAACCCCATCTTGCATGTGTGAAGAGTAAACATAATAGAATAAAATATAAATTGCACTAACATAGCAGAGAACCAAATTCAAATGCTAAGAATTGAACTAATCGTTATCGAAGTGGTCCGGATTGGTCTGGTCGTCTCCCCTCCATCTAAATTTACAAAAAGTTGGCCCGTTGCCTTAGAAGGTGTCTTGACATTGATTAATACTTCGACAGCTCTTTGTCAAAGCTTCATCAATTGCTGAGAAGCAGCCCACAAGACTTGGAGCTTTTTTCCTTATGAAGATGTCAAGTTATTTTCTTCTCCGTAGCGAGTGACAAGGCATCTGACTTGTTAATCCAATAAGAAACCTATATATATATATTCTACCGATAGGATATCACCCATTGAGAGCTGTCCTCATCTAGAGCATGTTGAGCCAGTAATGCATTTGAAAGCATTTATAATTATATGTTGTAGCTCAATGATGATGTTTTTTTTTTTTTTGTATATTGTAGGCATTGAACGTGAGATTGCATCTTTACAGATGGAGGTAAGTTTCATATCCTCGATTATTGTCTTACCTTTTTTTTCTTTTTTCTTTTTGCCTTCCAAAATTCATTCTGGCATGCAAATTTCAGGAGAAGAAATTGGTGGCAGAGATCAAGAAGACAGCTAAAACTGGAAACGAGGCAAGTTTGTATTTATACATTGATGAATTAGTGTAACTTATTCAAATTAGCACACTAAATGAATGCATGTTGTAACCCAATGATGATGTAAAGTAAAATGCTGAAATGTAGGTGTCAGTGTCATTGGATGTGTTAATTTTCTCCCCTTATGTCAGATTAACAGAAGTATCTGGGCACGGAGTTTGGTTTTAAAGCTGTAGCATATATTACATGTTAGGTGTAAATATTGTGAGACAACATCATGTTTGGATGGCGGATCCTGGAATTTAGAATTTTATCAATTAAAATAAATCATCAAACTAATAATTTTTTAATATTTAATAATATTAAAAAATTTAACACTAAACTAGGCCATCCAAACAAACCATGAAATAGAGTTAAATGCAAACAAACCATATCATATGAAAATGCTGAAATGTGGGTGTCAACATAGTTGTCAAATCGGGATACGTATCTTGTATCGAAAACCACGTGTATTGCATATTATGTATCGTAAGGTATGACACAAAACATAAATAAATAGTAATTTTTTTTATAGAGAACATACTATAATGAAGAATAAAGTATATTATGATTTAAAACAAATTTTGGGACATAGCAAAATAAAACCAATGCATAGAAAACGCATTAAAATCAATGATAAAGGATATTATGAACTTCCAATTTGTAGTACTAAGGTAAGGAGTCAACATTACATCTTTAACATTCATACTTCTAGTTTTCTAAAGAGCCATTAGCAAACAAAGTGGAAGCATAACATCTTCATCATCAATGTTTAGTGCATCATCATCTTCTTCTTCTACATCATCATCTTTTAATACGATCTTCTCCTCCTCCTCGTCCTCACCATCATCATCTATAATTTCAATATCCTTATTAACAATCGATTTTCCTTTCTTCCTAGCATTCAAATTCCTTGTCCCATATAAAACAAAATACTATAATTTAGTAGTAGTATAAATCATAATTGATTTTTGCTCAATTAGTATTTAGTAGTAGTACCTCTTTTCCTTTTACTACTAGTTCCTTCATCTTGGAAGCATTCATGGATGTCCATCCATGATTTTATCATCTTGGTAAACAAAGGGCTTTTCACTAAATTAAAGACCAAAGCATGTCTTTTGGCTAGGGGTAGCAATTCGTGTTCGTCGTGTCGTGTTCGGGTCGTGTCATGTCGAGTTCGTGTCAAGTATTAGTCAACCCTAACCCGACCCATTTAACTAATCGTGTCAGATGAGCAAACACTAACCCGACCTATTTATTATTGTGTCGTGTTCGGGTTGACCCGCATAACCCATTAAGTAAAATATAACATAATTTTTTTCTTCTCTCTTAACCAATCATACCAATCATAGGCCTACAATAACTTATATTTAATTAATTTCAACTTCTTTTAACACAAAAATAATTTATCATCCGATTTTTCATGAATTTTATAGAATGCCTATCAAGATATATAAATTATCTAATATATTCTCCATAAAATACGAGTTAAGCGGGTCTATTCGTGTCATTTTCGAGTTATACGTGTTTGACACTAACCCAACCCGTTTATTATTCGTGTTGGCGGGTCGTGTCATATTCGGGTTCGTGTCAAGAAATCGTCAACCCTAACCCGCTAACTTCGTGTCGAGTTCGTGTCGGGTTATCGTGTCGCGTCAAAAATTGCTACCCCTACTTTTGGCCTAGCAACTTTACCCTTTCCTTTTTTTTAGTAACATATGCATCCATAGTTCCCATTTTCATCCTTTTATCTAGATTTTGTTTGTTTCTTGCTCTCCTTTCCTTCACCATTGTTTTTCTTCATCACTGTGTTTTGGCTCCTTCCCATAATTTTCCTTTTCATTTAAGCAAATTTAGAAAGAAAATTTTCAAATCTTGTGGACATTGTAAGCAAGCTTTTGCATTTTTATCCTTGTCGCAAAAATGGTGTTTCACCATCCCAATATGTGTATTATTACAATTATTAACATCTTAAATTCAATCTATTGTTCTCCTTAACCTTTGTGCAATATTTCCATGCTACATCAACATTTTTTGTTGTTTTTTTCTTAGCCATTTTTTTAGTCAACAACAGCCAAGCACTGAGAGGCAATACACCAACTAATTGCACCATAGCAATAAACAAATCACAGTAACAAACCACTTTCGAGCAACAAACAAACCAAAGCAATAAACAAATCACAGGAACAAACAAGGGCAATAAAGTCGCAGAGGAATAATAGACAAATCAGAGGAACAAACCAGTAACCACATTAGAGCAATAGACAAATGAGAGGAACAAACCAGAAACCACATTAGAGCAATAAACAAATCAAAGGAACAAACCACGGTCGAAAGTCTCACAGATTGAACAAATGAAAGGTAAAGTAGCGTTTGTTTTTTTAGGGAATAGAGGTTTCATTACTTGTATAGGGAACATTACCTTCGAAGTCGCGATTTAAAAGATCGTACCCAGTGCACAAGACTCCCACTTAACTGCAGGGTCTAAGAGAGGCATATGTCGGTTGACCTTACCGGGATATATGAATATGGAAAGGCTGCTCCTATATCCCGAACCTGAGACCAACCGTAGTTTGGGCGAGGGCACTTGCCATCGCACTAAGAAGAGGTGGGGGAAAAAACAAGTAAAAAGTTTTTTTTTACCATCGGGGCCCACAAAAACCACCTACTTTTTTTGCGTGCGCATCGCACCGTATCGCGATACAGTGCGATACATACACAAAACGATGCATATCATTGATTCCTATCTAGAAGGGGCTGTATCGTACGATATGTATCGCGTATCGCACGATACTAATTACTATGGGTGTCAGCGTCATTGGATGCATTATTTTTCTTCCCCCCTTAGGCCAACCACAATGGGATATCTTAAGTTTACGGTATTGTGGGATGAGGTAAGGGACGATGGCCTGCAGTGCGTAAACCATAAAAATGGGATGGGGCGTGTAACTTTCCCATGCCCAGGCCAGGCGGGAAACAGTTACACGCCTGGCTGACGTGGCATGTTACTGTTGTGTAGCCGTTGAGATATAGCCGTTTGAATGGTTTATTTTGTTTGTATTTATAATATTCACCCCAATCATATACTATAAATACCCATCATCTTACCCATTTTAACACACCCCTTATTTAAACTCTTCAATATTTTACTCTCTATTTTTTCAAATTTTAACTAAAAAATATGGAAATATTCGTTTTCCGCATTTTTTTGCTCCTAAAAAGGCGGAACCAATTCGCGACAATTCGCAACCTCTCGCCCCCATCGAGACGTGGTCTATCAAGATTGTCGTCGTTTATACGATGTCGATGAGCCTCATATTAGCTCGTATATTGTCCAAATGACCACTTCTCCCGATGAAGAATTTATTACCATGCGGGGTAGCGTTCACTCAGCGTGGGAGATTTATGTCGAAATTTCGGGCGACGAGAACGTTAGGGCATATATTGATATGTTTGGGTTTGCTTCAATTTTTTCGGAAGGATTCCCAAATTCGGACAACAAATTAGTGGAGGCACTAGCATCGAGATGGTCGCCCGAGACCCACACCTTTCATTTTCCGTTCGTTGAGCTCGGAATAACGCCATTAGATTTCGTTCATTTAACAAGTTCGTATTATATACTACACTTTTAATTTCTTCATAAGATAAAGTAAAACACAATTCTAATTTTTAATTTTCTTCAGGTATCACAATGGGTGTGGGAAACCCACTCCCTCCATTTCTAAGAGTAGCTAGGGTGTTTATAATGTTTGTTTGCGGTTCTATTTTCTTCTCAAACTCGAAAACCAACGTTATTATAGATTGCGTTGCTTATTTGATTACCAAAATATGGCGGGGCTAAACTGGGGTTCTGCGATAATGGGGAGGATATACTTCACCCTAAATGTTGTTAGTTGGCATGATGTGAAGCAATTGAATTGCTTCTGACAAGTTTTGGAGGTAAAACTTTTAATTTTTATTTTAAAATTAGTAATTATAATTTTTTTCAAATATTGTTTACTAATAAATTATTTTATGTTTTAGTATTGGGCATATGAGTATTTGTATACAGCTGCTCCTTTCCAACTAGCTGAGGCACCCGATGGTTGGCCTCGAATGCTGCACTGGTCGTTAGATAATCAGGCGATTCTTCCAAGCCAAATGAGGTTCAAAGGTAGCTCAATGTAGGAACAGATAAAGTCACGATCGCCTGATTCTATTACATGGCAACCATTTTTAATGCTGGTACAAATAATCATGGATTGGTAAATGTGGCAAGACAATTGGCTTTACGATGCTATATTTTATTGGATCCAGAACTTGGGGGACGTGGTATCTAGGAGACAGATGTTATAGGAAGTTGACGCACTATTCCTCACAACCCACCGCACACAATGTGCTATTTGGAACGCCATTACTTTTTTGATCGGAACAACGAAAGGCTGCTGCTTGTTGGTGACGATTTAATCATAACTAACCAAGAGGAGTGGGATCGATATTGGAGTGCAGTCTCTCGAGGCATCGTCAACACCGAGGAACGTCCACTACGAGACTTAGCATCCCACACAATCATCTCAGCGTTTAATTCCGGTAAGGTGGGAAGTAGAAGAGGTAGATTCTGAAGGTCGTTCAAAGGTCGTGGAAATCCCAAGGCCCAATCAGCCAAGTCGTGCACCTCCGGCCAATGCATATACGGAGGAGGATTAGAGATCGATGTTCGTAGAACGGGAAGATTGTTTGAAAACCGTTCAGGAACACTACGTTGAGCGCGAAAAAATGCATTACGAGAGAGAAAGAGCGCTTCTTGCAGAAATAAATAATTTGCGTAATCAAGGTGGTAGCTCATCTCAATCATGCAGGGGATTCGACTCATGTCAACCATACAGGGGATTCGGCTCATTACAACCATACGGGGGATCCGACTATGCTCAACCCTACTATCCTACTCAAAACCTCGACGATGATTATATGCCACAAGATATCCCATCGTCCTCATATGTTCAGCGGCAGGAATTTTCCCATCAACACCGGGGAACGTCCACTACGAGACTTAGCATCCCACACAATCATCTCAGTGTTTAATTCCGGTAAGGTGAGAAGTAGAAGAGGTAGATTCTGAAGGTCGTCCAAGGGTCGTGGAAATCCCGAGGCCCAATCAGCCAAGTCGTGCACCTCCGGCCAATGCATATACGAAGGAGGATTAGAGATCGATGTTCGTAGAACGAGAAGATTGTTTGAAAACCGTTCAGGAACACTACGTTGAGCATGAAAGAATGCATTACGAGAGAGAAATCTTGCAGAAATAAATAATTTGCATAATCAAGGTGGCAACTCATCTCAACCATACAAGGGATTCGGCTCATCTCATCCATACAGGGGATCCGACTATGCTCAACCCCACTATCCTACTCAACCTCGACGATGATTATATGCCACAACATATCCCATCGTCCTCATATGTTCAGCCACAACCTATTTATTTATGACGATGATGACTTTTTGGTAGGGATTTTCCCATCATACGGTGGAACTTCGCGGTGATTTTGTTGTTGTATTAAAAATCCAGATTAATAATATATGTTGTTATAATTAATATTGTATGTTAAATTTCCAAAATTATTGTCATAAATAAATTGTGCCACATGTGTATATTTTTTGTTATGCTTTTGTTATGTTAGTTAATAGAGTGGGTGTAAAAAAACAACGTTTAACATTCGTACAAAAATAGAAAACCAATACGTCCATTACCAAAAATTACAACCTAATAATACTCGCGAACAAAACAGAAGTCAGTGATATGTGATGTACAACATGTTGCTTTTCTGTGACGTACCATACTTAATGGTAGGTATGATTTATTGTCGGTATGGTCGTTATATAAAACATTGTAATTTTCAACAACTTGTTGGTAGTCGTCCTCGTCAACGTCGGGATCGTTGTAGTCAAACATATCATGTTCCGAATGCGTAAATTTGGACAAGTCACAATCAGATTGTAATGTTTCATCGTAATATATTTCCAACAACCTATCTCTAACATTGCCTGTTTTCGTCTTGGCTAATTGCCCAATCTCTTCATCTAGTAAATCAATTTTGTCATAATCATCCGTGTGGGGTTACATGATGAAAAATTCTGCAGAACGCCCCTCTTTGTACGGGTATTTGATGATAACGACACAAAACTTCAAGACCACACGATAGTGGTCTTGATCAATGTTTAAAAAGGCGAAAGGCGAGGCGAGGCGAGGCGTAAGCCTCACCGAAAAGGAAAAAAGAGCAAAATAATATTAAAAAAATACTAATTAAACCATAAAAATAAAATAACAAAGAAATATAAAATAAAACTACAAAAAAAAACATCCTTGAGGACTTTCTCACATAGTTTGACATTTTTTTGTTCCCCCAAGATAACTTAAAAAAAAAAAAAGTAATTTGAGAAAATCAATTTTAACATATTGGTTATTTTACAATATGACAGTAAATTAATTAATGCAAAATCATATTGGCAAAATCATTTTTTTAGCTTCATTCACATATTGGTTATTTTATAATATGACAGTAAATTAATCAATGCAACTTAACAAGCAAATTTATTAAAAAACATTGATTTTCAAGCTAAGATAAAAAAAAAAAAACAATTTTATTAAAAAAATAATAAAACATATTATCAACCTAAGTTTATTAAAAAAAATAGCAACCTTTAAAATATATTAGTTTCTTAATATATATTCAGTTTAGTTAAAGATAACATATTAATCTAAGTTGAAAACCAAAAAACAGAAAACTTTAAAAAAAAAGTCATATTGAAGTTAATTTAAGTACATTTATTTCAAACAAAATCAAATTGACAAAATCAGTTTTTTAAGTTTCATTAACATATTGGTTATTTTTTAAAAATTTCTCTCAAGTTACAATAGTAAATAGTATAAGTTAAGTGCAGTTTTAAAACAAACAAAAGAACAAGATTTTTTTTTTTCGCGCCTCAGCAAAAAGGAGCGAGGCGAGGCGAGGCGAGGCGTGAGGCGTAAGCCTCAAATTCAACCCCGAGGCTTAAGCCTCAAACGCCTTTTTAAACAGTGGTGTTGATAAAAACAATTATGGGAGATGACATTGTTTTGTTTATCTTCATTACACTATGAGGGGGTATTTATACGTGTGCTATGTGTGTAATTTCATAAATGTCCAGACGCGAAAGATTTGCACGTTTGTCAAATGTCATTTCATAATTTGCCGGACGGGTAACATTTTCCACTATTGAAAAGTGTCATTTTATAATTGTCCAGACGCAAAATATTTGCACGTTTCTCAAATGTCATTTTGTAACATGTCGGACGGGAAACAATTCCACTTCCGATAAGTGTCATTTCGTAATTGTCCACACAGGAAACTATAAATTATCCAAGTAGTTTGGGAAACCTCACTCCTCAACAATCATATATTTTAACATCCAACCTCTTAAAATTTTCACTAAAATGTCGAAAGATCCAATGGAAGAATTATTTATTGTGGCAGTTTCGTCAACAAATGAACGTGTCCGGGCACATTCAATGGTGTACACAATCAATTTCAACGAAATATTTCCATATCTGAAAATATCATGAATTCTGACGAAATATCTGAAAGAAGAGTTATACATCGCCCCCAAGCGTATAATGGCGGATTACTTCGCTGAAAATGCGGTTTATACTTTCGAACAATTTCGTCGTCGATTCAGAATGCGGCGCCCATTTTTTACGCGAATAATGGCAGCCGTAGAACAAAAGGATGATTACTTTGTTCAGAAAAGCGATGCCCTAGGACGAAAGGGCCTTTCCTGTCTACAAAAATGTGTCGTTGCAATGCGCATGTCTACGGTTGTGCTGCAGACATGATCGATGAATAGGGGTGGCAATTCGGGTCAACGGGTCATGTTTCGGGCCGACACGACATGACACAACCCGACAAAGTTTTTTCGGACACGAACACGACACGACACGAATTCATGTTTTTTTTAGTTGACACGAACACGGTCCGAATAAAAAACATGGCACGACACAACACGAATACCAGGATTTCTTAAATTTCACGCCTAAAAAACACGATAACACGACACGACTCATAATTCAGACACGAACACGCACAACACGACACGACACGACACGACATTACTTCGTGTAAAAAAAACACGACACGGACACGACATATCGCGTCAATTTCGGATCAATTTTATGTCGTTCCGCGTCGTTTTTAAAATTGGACCCTACCGATGAATATATAGGCATTGGGGAAACAACCGCCATTGAGTCTGCGAAGAGGTTTGCATACGCTATTGTGCGGTGCTTCTAAAAAGAATATTGTCGGCCACCTACTGCTGAAGATGTTGCACAGGAGAATGCGAAACGTGGATTTCCCGGAATGATAAGAAACATTGACTTCATGCACCGTGAATGGCACAACTGTCCACACGCCTGGAAGGGACAATATAGTGGGCATGCAAGAGGTGCAACTATAATCCCAGAGGCAGTAGCTTTATATGATACGTGGATTTGACATTCTTTCTTCGGGCTACCGGGTGCGTGTAACGACTTGAATGTCTTGGCACTTGAGGGCAACCCATCTTTATAACATGGGTTATTACGTGATAGATGGTATATACTCACCATACGCAACAATTGTTAAGAGTTTCAAAAGACCAGCAACTCGAAAACAAAGTGTGTTCGCCAGATATCAAGAGGGAGCACGCAAAGATGTTGAGCGGGTATTTGGAATATTGCAACAAAAGTTCCATTTCATTAAGAACCTGACTAGATTATGGAAACACAATGACTTGAAGCTTATTATGAAATCATGTATAATATTGCATAACATGATACTAGAGAACGAACGACGAGCGTATTGAGTGTGATCCTACTGAGCAAATGCCACCAATTAGCTGAGACGTTCTAGGGAATGCCTATTAGTTTAGAGTGCGTGAGGCATTGATGTACAATAAGGATAAACACAATCACGTGAGACATTCTGCGGAATGCGTATCAATACAGAGTGCGAATACTGATATCGATGAGTAAACCATGTAACCATATTAAATTATCGTTCTTCAATTTCGGTGTAATGAATTTGCATGCTATGAATTATATTTCAATAAAGTTGGTTATTGAATATTGTTGTGAATATTGTTGTGAAACAACTATTTTACTTAGTGGGAAATGAAAATATTAAATAACAATTACAATAAAAACAAAACTAACGAAAGAAAAAAAAGTTATTAATTGCCTCTGGATAGTGGGTTCTGTCAACTTTCGGCAAGTGTATGCTTCAGTATCTGGTTTATTTGCAGTTCATGAAGTTGCAACTGAACCGGAGATAAGCGAGAGGTATCCATGAAAATTAATGCATTCTCAATCTCCTATTTTCGTAGAACAATTAACTCGTCCAACTTCGAATTGAGCTCCTCTTGAGTATGCTGTGCTGCTACAGAAAAATCTTTGTACGAATCAGTAAAACTCTCAGAATTCTCTATCAGTACGGTGTGAGCTTGTAGACTGCTAGACAATGCCTTGTGTTTAGCCCTCTGTTTTTCGACCTTACGCCCGATGGTCGTTCCAAAGAGGTATGAATGGCTTCAAAGTCCTCGCCCAAATCAACGTCCTCGCTGGTGGTTGATGTCCGTAAATCTTCCTCCATGAACTGGGTGGAAGTGTTTGTGAAATTATACTTTTGGACATCCTTTAAAATGTCAAAGCATTCTCTATCTCCTGTTTTCGTAGAACAATTGACTCGTCTAACTTCGAATTGAGTTCCTCTTGAGTACGCTGTGCTGCTACAGAAAAATCTTCGTATGAATCAGTAAAACTTTCAGAATTCTCTATCAGTCCGGTGTGAAGCGTAGACTGCTAGATAATGCCTTGTGTTTAGCCCTCTATTTTTCGGCCTTACGCTTCAAAGTCCTCACCCAAATCAACGTCCTCACCGCCGGTTGATGTCCGTAAATCTTCCCCCATGAACTGGGTGGAAGTGTTTGTGAAATTATACTTTTAGACATCCTTTAAAATGTCAAAGCAATGATCATACGCAGAATTTCGTCTGATGTCATTTTTAAAATCGTCGAGTGCACGTTTAATCTGTCCAAAAATATTATGAAAAGATATAATTAATTAATAATCAGAAAGGATGATAACACAACATTTTAAATTCTAAAAAAGTCTAAAAATTATATTCTACGCATACCCACTCATCGCGTGATGTTCCGCTCTCGTGTGTCGTGCCAAAGGCACGAGTTAACTTCGTGGAGTATAACATACAATCCTGATTGATAGCTTGCCACTTGCCTTGCAAGACTTTTACCGATCGGTGATATACCACACCCTCGGTATTATTGAACTCCGCTTGTATTTTTTCCCACATAGTTCCCCCGCATTGGTTAGTGCCCATCTTTCCGTCGATGGAATATTTGCAATATGCATGACACAACGCGATTTCATCAAATGAGCTCGAATTGGGAAGTCTAGTAGTTTGAGAGGAAGAACCCATATGGAATTTGTTAAAAATTTATGGAGTAACTAGAAAGGGGGGGGGGGGGGGGGGATTGCTAGGCGTGTAACAGTCCTGGCATTGGGGCGGGCAACTGTTACACGCCCAACCCATGCCATCCACCTTTTTCCCGCCTCAGCCATCCGATAGTGTCCGCTAACTCTCCTTCAAACTTAAGGCCTTCAAAAACTTATGGTTCCTCTTTAAAAACCCGTTAACCCGAAGAAAGAATGTCAAATCCACGTATCATATGAAGCTACTGCCTCGAGGATTATAGTTGCACCTCTTGCATGCCCACTATATTCTCCCTTCCAGGCGTGTGGACAGCTGTGCCATTCGCAGTGCATACAGTCACTGCTTCCTATCATTTTGGGAAATCCACGTTTCGCATTCTCTTCTTGCATCCGTGCAACATTTTCAACAGTAGGTGACCGGCAATATTCTTTTTGAAGCACTGCACAATAACGTATGCAAACCTCTTCACATATTTAATGGCGGTTGTTTCCCCAATGCCTGTATATTCGTTGGTCATGTATGCGGCACAACCGTGGGCGCTAACATGCGCATTGCAGCACACATTTTTTTAGACAGGAGAAAGGCCCTTTCGTCTAGGGCATCGCTTTTCTAAACAAAGTAATCATCCTTTTGTTCTACGATTTCCATTATTCGCGTCAACGATGGGTGCCTCATTTTGAATCGACGATGGGATTGTTCGGGAGTATAAATCGCATTTTCAGTGAAGTAATTCGCCATTATACGACTGTGGGCAGCTTCCCTAGCACGATGTATAACTCTTGTTTCAGATATTTCGCCAGAATTCATGATATTTTCAAATACGGAAATATTTCGTTGAAATTGATTGTGTACGGTGGCTACCATTGAATGTGCCCGGAAACGTTGGTTCGTTGACGAAACTGCTGCAATTGGATCTTTCGACATTTTAGTGAAAATTTTAAGAGGTTGGATGTTAAAAAAATATATTGTTGAGCAATGAGGATGGTTTCCCAAACTACTTGGTTAGTATCCTATTCGAAATGACACTTGTCGGAAGTGGAATTGTTTCCCGTTTGACATATTATGAAATGACATTTGAGAAACGTGCAAATATTTTGCGTCTGGACAATTATGAAATGACACTTCTCAGTAGTGGAAATGTTACCTGTCAAGCAAATTATGAAATGACATTTGACAAATGTGCAAATCTTTCGCGTTTGGACATTTATGTAATTACACTTAATAATATCTTTCGTGCATATCTACACGATCTATAAATAACCAATCTCCATATTCCTTCAGTCCATACCAAATAGTTTCACTAAAATTATTCTTCAGACAATAAATAACCCACAATGGTCAACTGCTAAGGACTTCCTCAGTAAAATTTACCCCAGGAGGAATACGGGCCATTGCCGAGCGATGGAGGAATATTCTAGGAATTTATTACTGTCCTCGACATCTACTCGATTTTGAACATCGGTGGTTGTGGTTGAGGTCTACATTAGACCTTTACCAGTTAGCACTAATGACTGGCGAATGTGGGTGGAATGCCTCAACCTTCACACTAGTAATGCGAAATGACGAATTGTGGGAACGGTTGTGTGAGCAAGCCCCAGCTCCGTGAAGAGCCTTCCAATCTATTCAGTGAATTCAGTAGGGCACTGTACCTCCGTCAAATTTTTTGAAATGTATGGTAGTATTCTGTATGGGAATAACGATGTAGTGCCTTCTTTTATGTTTAATGAAATGAAAGTTGTTGTCTTCCTCTATATTTTAACACTCCATTTTCCAATAATGACATCTGAAACATCATCAATTATTTAAAGCTTGATTCATACACTAAATATTGTTGACATTGAATAACTTAAATATTATAAATTATTCATCAAAACGAATGGGAAAAGGTAAGAGGGTTCGTTGCGTAATGCCCAACAATGTGGATAATAGTTGCAAAACCTTTCCCATGCGCCTTGTTCGTAAATTACTAGTTTGTTATTCTCTTCATCCCACCCACAACCACCAACGTTTATAGCTTTCGCGTACAAGTCAAACTTCAATTTGTGTGTGAACCAACGCGCACGGATCTCGTTAGCCGTACGCCCTCTGTCAGCATTAGGTGGTGTCCTCTAACTTCGCTCGATGGTTACGAAAATGCTTGACGACTTAATAGTCAGGACTGAAAGGTAAGTCGGAGGTGGTTATGGAGTTAAGTAGCTAGAAGTCTTCATTTATGAGCCATGGTTGTGAATCCATTTGGTAAGAATTTGGTAACGTAAAGAGTTCCCATCTGCGTATGCTTTATAATTTTAAAGTGTTGAATTATTCGATTTGACGGATGTCAGGGGAAATGTTTCCCGTCTGCACCCACATGAGTTGATGTGAGGCAGCAGTGGAACTGTTACCCGTCAGCATTCTTGGTAGGAAATGATCTCTTACCTGTCTACACACATAGCACATGTATAAATATTCCCTCATAGTGTAATAATGAAGATAAACAAAACAATGCCTTCTCCTATTTATGGACATAATTGTTTTTATCAAAACCATAGCCGTGTGGTATGGACGGAAGCGATTGTTTTGTAACGAGCCAATTGACACATAAAATGGGTTTGACCACCCATATGGTCATATTTTTATGAATCCGTTCGTCCTGGTGGATCAAGCTGATGTTATTCGAAGTTATGTAAGTACTCTGCGATGGCCAAAGAAATACGACGAACGATGCGATCTTGAAGTTTTGTATCGTTATCATCAAATACCCGTACCAAGTGGGCGTAGTGCGGGATTTTTCGCCATGTCACCCCACACGGATGATTATATGACACAATTGATTTACAAAGATACCATGATGCCCAATTAGCCAAGACGAAAACAGGCAATGTTAGCGATAGGTTGGAAATATATTACGATGAAACATTACAATCTGATTGTGATCTATCCGACTTCACGCATTTAAAACATGATATGTTTGACTACAATGATCCCGACGCTGATGAGGACGACTACCAACCAGTTGTTGAAAATTATAATGTTTTATATAACGACCATGTCGACGATAAATCATACCTACCACTAAGTTGGTAGATCACGAAAAAGCAATATGTTGTACATCACATATCACTTGCGTTTTGTTCGGGAGTATTATTAGGTTGTGATTTTGGTAATTGACATATTGGTTTTCTATTTTTGTAAGAATGTTAAACGTTGTTTTTTACACCCACTCTATTAAATAACATAACAAAAGCATAATAAAAAATAGACACATGTGGCACAATTTATTTATGACAATAAATTTGGAAATTTAACATACAACATTAATATTAACACCATATACTATTAATTTGGATTTTTAATACAATAACAAAATCACGCGACGTTTTGCCGTATGATGGGAAAATTTCTGCCAAAAAGTCATCATCGCCGTAATTAGGTTGCGGCTGAACATACGAGGATGATGGGATATCTTTTGGCATATAATCATCGTCGAGGTTTTGAGTAGGATAGTAGGGTCGGATCCCCCTATTGAGATGAGCCGAATCCCAGTATGGTTGAGATGAGCTGCCACCTTGATTACGCAAATTATTTATTTATGTAAGAAGCGCTCTTTCTCTCTCGTAATGCATTCTTTCGTTCTCAACGTAGTGTTCCTGAACGGTTTTCAAACGATCTTCCCGTTCTACGAACATCGATCTCCAATACTCCTTCGTATATGCATTGGCCGGAGGTGCACGACTTGGCTGATTGGGCCTCGAGATTTCCACGACTCTTGGACGACCTTCAGAATTTACCTCTTCTGCTTCCCACCTTACCAGAATTAAACGCTGAGATGATTGTGTGGGATGCTAAGTCTCGTAGTAGACGTTCCCTGGTGTTGACGGAGGTGCAATTGGAATTCTTAAGTCGTTAGGCGCCACAATGGCAAATCCAACGCCATCATGGTTAACCCATCGGAATACAACTGACAATACGATGCCTCGAGAGACTGTACTCCAATATCGATCCCACTCCTCTTGGTTAGTAACGATTAAATCGTCACCAACAAACACCCATTCGTTGTTCCGATAAAAAAAGTGATGGCGTTAGCACATGGTACCCGTCAACTTCGTATAACATCTGTCTCCTTGATACCACGCCCCCTAGTTCTGGATCCAATAAAATATAGCGTCAAACTCATTTGTCTTGCCACATTTACCAGTCCATGATTATTTTATACCAGCATTAAAAATGGTTGCCATGTAATAAAATTAGGCGATCGTGACTCTATCTGTTCCTACATTGAGTTGCCTTTGAAACTTATTTAGCATGGAACAATTGCCCGATTATCTAACGACCAATGCAACATTCGAGGCCAACCATCGGGTGCCTCAGCTAGTCGGAAAGGAGCAGCTGTATGCAAATTCTCGCATGTCTGGAAATTGTACCTATCTAACCAACATAGATGGTAGAAACAAACCGTAAAAATTGAGTAAATCCATAAAAATATAGTTTACATATAAACGCCCTAGATATTTGTAAAGTACTACCTACCAATTATGTAAATAATCTTTCACCGAAATTAAGGCCATATTTCGATTGTGAATGTGGAAATTGTTTATTCCCGGGAAATGTGTCGCTAGTAGAGTGTCGATCGTTCGATTGGCTACTTTTGGAAAGGGAGGTAGTGGGCTTCCCACGCCCACTGTAATACCTGATGAAAATTAAAAATTAGAATTGTGTTTTACTTTATCGTATATTTGTAGGCTTCCCATGCCCACTGTAATACCTGATGAAAATAAAAAATTAGAATTGTGTTTTACTTTATCGTATATTTGTATAATATAAGAAATGTAATGAAGAAATTAAAAGTGTAGTAAATAATACGAACCTAATAAATGAACGAAATCTAATGGCGTTATTCCGAGCTCAACGAACGGAACATAAAGGTGTGGGAATCCTTGCGGAAAAATCGAAGAAAACCCAAACGTATCAATATATACCCTAACGTTCTCGTCGCTTGAAATTTCGGCATAAATCTCCCACACTGAGTGAACGCTACCCCATGGTAATAAATTCTTCGTCGGGAGAAGCGGTCATTTGGACAATATACAAGCTAATATAGGGCTCATCGACATTGTATAAACGAGGACGGTCTTGATAGACCACGTCTAGGTGGGGGGCGAGAGGTCGCGAATTGTCGCGAATTCGTTCCGCCTTTTTACGAGCTAAAAAATAAGATAAAATTCACCTCCATTTTTGTAGTTAAGCTAAAAATGGGAGAGGGATTAAGATAAAATTAGAAAATATAGTGAGTAAAATATAGAAGAGTTGGAAGAAGGTGTGTAAAATGGGTAAGATGATGGATATTTATAGTAAATGATTGGGGTGAAAATAATAAATACAAAAAAATTAACCATTCAAATGGCTGTCTTAATGGCTACACAACGGTAACATGCCACCGTCAGCTAGGCGTGTAACTGTTTCCCACCTGGCCTGGGTGTGGGAAAGTTACACCCCCCATCCCATTTTTATGGGTGTACCCACTGCGGTCATCGTCCCTTACCTCGTCCCACAATACCGTAAACTTAAGGCATTCTCATTGTGGATGGCCTTATGTCATAAGGACCCCTTGTGAGACAAAAACTAATTAAAAAAATATTGTGAGACAACATCAGGTTTGGATGGCAGATCCAGGAATTGAGTTATAGTAGAATTTTGTTAATTAAAAAAAATGACATCAAACTAATTATTATATTATTATTTAATAATATTAAAAAAAATCCAAAACTAAACTAGCCCAAACAAGCAAAGCATAAAAATAGAGTTAAATGCAAACAATCTACATATCATATGAAACTACATATAAACAGACATACAAATAAATAGATAGCCTTCGTTCTTCTTTCATAATTCACCCACCCACGCACCCACCACATACACTCAAAAAAGGTGCCTATCTAACCAACATAGATGAGAGAAACAAACCGTAAAAATTGAGTAAATCCATAAAAATAGAGTAAAATCCAAACAAACCATATCATATGAAATTGCATAAACAATCTACATACAAATAAATAAATACATGCTTCATTCTTCTTTCATAATTCATGCACACACCAAAAGAAAAAAAAAGTACGTTACTAACCGGCACAGATCAGAGAAAATTTCAGACCAAAATATCAAAATATGACTATTCATCCAAACATGACCCAAATTGTAGTAGAATTTTTTTAATTAACAAATGATTAACAAAAATTACATTAATTAATAAGCATTTTATTATTTAATATTATTTATAAAAAAATTAACACGAAACTAGCCAAACAAACCAACCATAAAAATCGAGTTAAATCCAAGGTAACCATATATCATATGAAACGCATAAACGGTCTACATAGAAATAAATATATGCCTACATAGAAATATATGCTTCATTCTTATTTCATAATTCAAGCACAAGAAAAAGGAAAAAAAAAAAGCATTACCTATTATGCCATGTGTTCTTTTTCTTGCTCTCTTTTTCATTTTTCTGTTCATCTTTTTTTTCACCTTTTCCATTATTTTTCCTGCCTTTTTCACGCTCTGTTTTTGTGTGTGGTGAAGAAATGTTAACAAAAATTTCAAATATTATGCATGTTCTAACTCCACTTTTACGTTTTTCTTTCTTTCTACTTGATTTTTTGTCTGCCTTTTTCACTATTGTTTTATGCTTCTGTGTGATTAAAAAAGAGTATAAACAGTAAATCGCAGGGAGAAAATGACACTATTTCTTTGTGAAAACTGACTGTTATCGACTATTATTTTATGCTAATTTGTTTGTGATGGTTGTTTTTTTAGTTTTGTTTTCACACTCGTTCTTTTCGTGGTGATTGTCTTTTTAATATATTAAGACTTGCACTTGGATGTTCTGAAATTTATTTTCATGTTAATATATATGTTACCTTTTTTTAAATATAATTTATTATGACTATAAATCACGTCCATAAGTTTTTATATTTAAATATATGAGCAATTAACCCTTGACACCTTGGTGTGCGCCTTGTTCAATAATCAATTCCAAAGTTATTTTGCATCTTGGTTTTTGCATTAAATCAAAGATGTATATCTAATATAAACTATTATTGATGTTACTATCTCAATACATTAATATATGTATAAAATCTAAATAAATCATGTTTTTTTTTTGTAAAATTTGTATATCTAATATAAACTGTTATTGATGTTACGATCTATAAACATTAATTTATATGTAAAATCTAAATAAACCATGTTTTTTTTGTATTTTGTTATTTAATGATATAATAACACTAATATATATTTAGAATATAAATAAAGCGCGTTTTTTGATTTTTTTTTTTTTTTTTTTTTTGTAAAAGTGCGCATTGTTTCGGTCAGGCATGCATGCGCCTAGGAAAAATTTGTGCAACGGTAAGGCTTCAAGGTGGTGACCGGTGGAGAGGAGGACGATGGAGGGAGCTGGAGGTTTGTGAAAAAGAAGAGAAGCATATACGTGTTTAGGTTATTGGATTCAAATAAACTTGTTACATTTTTTTGACTCGAGTTTTGAAAAATGTAAAAATCTCACTTTTGAGTCTAATGTTAGGGTTTGAGTCAAGTTTAGGGTTAAGATTACTCGTTTGGTTCTCCACATGTGAGCCTTTTTTTGCAAACACAATATTACTTCTGAATTCTCGGTAAAAACTATTTAAATTCTTTAATAAATTAATTAATTAAGTATATAATAAAAAAATTCACATGTGAGCCATTTTCACAAGCATAATAATAATTCTGAATTCTCGCTAAAAACAATTTAATTTCTTTAATAAATTAATCTATTAAGTATATAATAAAAAATGTATAATAGACATTAATTAAGAGTCCTGCTTTAAAAATTACATAATGACACCAGCTCAACATAATTACATAATTATTCTTTAATTACATAATGACGGTTTTTAGTACTCCATTTTACTTAAAAATTAGGGACATTTACTTTGGGGTACAATAGTTCTTCATATTTTCTCATTGGGTTCGATTCAAATCGTACGATTCGATTCACACATAAAACGATTCGAATCGAGTTGAGAATCGCAATTGTCTAAAGAATCGGACCGAATCGGCGATTCATGATTCGAATCTTTCGATTCGGGTTCGATTCCCGATTCACTTCTTTTATTTTTTTATTATTTTTTATACCTTAATACGTGTGTTTTAATAAAACAAATAAAAAAAGAAGCAAACAACAAAGGTGAGATACTGAGTTTTAGAGAAAAACATGTTCTCTTGGCTCGGTTATTATCAGTTGGCTTTTCTTGTCTATTCTCTTGGCTGAGTGTGTCTTCTATCTTTTGCTTCTTTTTTTGTTATAAAACTTTTGTATTTGTTATAAAATCTTTGAAGGTATATTTTTTTGTTGCTTTAAAATTAATATGAAGACTATTTTAAATTAATATTGTTTTATAGTTAATCTTAGTATTTGTTTTATTGTTTTAAATTATTATGGTTTACTGTTTTAAATTAATTTTGTTGTAATTTTGTAGGCTATTTTAAATTAATATTGTTAATCTTAGTAAGTAGGCTGTTTAAAATTTTTGGAAGTATTTATTTTACACTTTTACTGTTTTAAATTAACCTAATATTTATCTTATTGTTTTAAATTAACATATAGGATGTTTTAAATTAATATGTAGGCTGTTTTATGATATATTTTTGTTTTTTACATTTTTAAGCTTAAATGAATGAGAATATGTGCTACATTTAATTTTTGTGATATGTTTTGGTATATTATCACGTGCTACGATTAGTTTTTTGTCATATTACGCTTAATTACCAATTCTATAGTGTTAAATCCCATTTACGTATGTTTTACTACGTTTTTATCATTTGGTTCCGATTCGACCGGTTTGATTCACGATTCGCGATTCGGGGGGTAAAAGATTCACGATACGATTCGCGATTTGACAACTATGAGTTTTTGTATTATTCATTGGGTTCCATTTTTACATTTAGCGAAAAATCGTCGCTAAAAGTGAAAATGGACCCCCCCAATGAGTAAATACGAAAGCTAGTGTACTTGAGAAAATTTGAAGAAGTATTGTACTCCAATGAGTAAATGTCCCTAAAAATTACATGATTTTACTATTTTGTATAAGTTTTGAGAAGGCAAGGGCTCCTTATGGATAAAACATGCCTTTATACTAATCAGAGCATCAGAGATTATGCCTTTATATAGATCCACCCAAGGCCTCTGAATATTTTGGATAAAACATTTTACCCAGGAAAAACTGTTCATAAAACATGCCTTTATACTAATCAGAGATTATGCTGATACAGGTGGGTTGTAACGATTTGTAAAACATGCATCAAGTGGCAGAATAATTGGAGTGGACTCCAACCATATACTTTTTCTATTGCCTGAAACTCCCATCACCTTATTAGTGTTTATTTATTTGAAATGATTTCACCTTATATTTTTCAACAACCAATTTTATTTGTAAAACCAGGCTGCCACCAGAATCTTAGCTCGCCAACTTGTTCGGCTGCGGCAACAAATAACAAATTTGCAGGGGAGTCGTGCCCAAATCAGAGGAGTTGCTACTCATACACAGGTCACTCACTGTTCTTCTCGCAATGATAAAAATGGAGGAGGCAAATCTACCAATAAATAAAAAATTTGAACTTTGGTCAATCTTTTGTTATATTCACAGGCTTTGTATGCCAGCACTTCAATGTCTACTGGAATGAAAGGTGCAACCAAAGCAATGGTAGCAATGAACAAGGTATGCTTTTCAAGCTCTGATGTAATCTATTTGCTATATTTGCTACATGATCCATCTTCCTTAATGGAACTCCAAAAATTGCGTGGAGACCACATGTGCAATGGTTTGAACATACTAATATATATATATATATATATACTGAGTGTATGTGTTCCACCTAATTTTTGGGTGGCTTTAGCAACCACCTTTCCTTCCAGCTTCAGAAACAACCTGCCTGATAGATGTTTTTGTCGCTTTCCATTTTTGGCTTGAGCGCTGCTTTCATTAGTATTTTTATTTATCTATTTGTTATAAATATATTTTCAGCAAATGGCACCGGCAAAACAAGTTAAAGTGATTAGAGAATTCCAGAAGCAGTCAGCACAGATGGACATGACGGTAAAGTTCACTTCGGCCTGATTTTTCTCGTAATTAACATCTGGATAACACATTCATCTCTTAAAAATGTAGTCTCTTTTTATATGTCTACAATTCAATCTTAAAATTTGTTGTTCCTTAAATGTAGGAGAAAATAAGAGGCATCATTTTTTTAAAATCCGTTACGAGTTTGTTCGTGTATTGAGAATATAGAGTTCCACATGGGAAAATATTGGTTGGATGCTCCAATATTTAATACTGTGCAGGGAACCATTTTTTCTACTCAATGTTGTTTCTTTTATTCCCTTCGTCCCAAATTAAGAGTCAATCATTCTATTTTTGACCGTCCCAAATTAATAGTCCACTTTTCTATTTTTGTTCGTGTATTAATTGAAGGTAACCTTAATCTATACAAAAAGAGACATGGACTCTTAATTTGAGATGGAGGGAGTAGTACGTTCCACCGTATAATCTAGAATAATGGACTCTCTTATCTTTTTTTTCCAGATTGAGATGATGTCGGAGTCCATTGACGAGACTTTAGACAAAGATGAGGCTGAAGAGGAGACAGAGGAGCTCACTAACCAGGTGCTTGATGAGATTGGTGTGGACATCGCATCGCAGGTTAGTTTTTTATTATATCTTGGCAAATTTCCCCGCTCTAGAGAGATTTTTGTTTTAGGTTCACTATGCCACAATGATTTCAACTGTGTGGTGTTGTTAATTTTACAATGTAAATAACTTTATGATCACGGTCTACATTTATAACAGTTATCCTCAGCTCCAAAAGGCCGAATTGCATCAAAGAAGGTTGATAATGCTGTCCCTAGGTATGTATGACTAAGTCATAAGGGCTGCCTTAATTTACCCCTAGTTTGATCATATATTTCTATTAGTTTGCGTACTAGCATCTTGTTCTGATGAATATGCAGATCGGAGTCTGCTGATGTGGAGGATCTTGAAAAGAGATTGGCGTCTCTTCGACGTATATGAGCTGGAAAACATGCCCATAGTGGGCAGCGTACTCAAATTTGTTATTTCTTACATGTATAAAATTTCATTATTGTAAAACAAATAACATGCATGAGATATGGGTATTATATTTATTATATATATATATCTCCTTTATACATATCCTATAATTCTCCAATATAGTCTCATTTTCTCTGTTTACCTTAATGTGAATGTGTTGATTGCCCCGTTTGGAAGTTTTGAAAAGAAAAAGAAAGGAAAGGAAATTTTTATTAGGAGAGAAAAGAAAAGAAAGAAAATAAGAGAGAAAAGAAAAGAAGAGAAGAGAAGAGAAGAGAAGAGAAAGGAGTTTATGAGAGAAAAGGAAATAACTTTCTTTATTATGTTTGGGAGGAAAATAATTTTTTTAAGGGGAAGAAGGTATATATCATTAATTTTTTTTTCCTTTCTCTCCATTTATTTCCCATTTAGAAAGAAAGTTTTGAAGAGAAAGAAGGGGAGTTTTTAAAAAAAATTCTTCTCCTCTTCTTTTAAACTCCCAAACGTGAGAAAGACACTTTGTTTTCTACTTGCTCTCAAACGAAAGGAAATGCACTTTTCCTTCCTTTCCCTTCTTTTTTCTCTTCAAAATAGAACTCGCAAACAAGGCTTTAATGAAATGCTTGTAAAAACCCTTTAATTGAGGGATTTTTCTCGGGTGAGGAAGCAAGTTCAAACGTGTTTTTTACCTTTATTCAAAATCAAGGTATTTTACACGCGATGTTTATTGATCCTGATCGGACTATAGTAAACTGACTTTGATCTCGACATAAAAAAGGAAATAATTAGGGATAGACGCAAAAATCGTAGAACAAAAACGACTCGAGAAAAAGCAGCAAGGGCATCGGGACACATTAGCTTCACGAAAAAATAAACACAAGGTTACATGGTCATGGATGGTCTGGATCAAATTTCGATGGCATGGATGTTGGGCTATGTTCCTGAAAATCATATGGAATGCAGCTTGACAGTATGTTTATATTTCAATACATTTTATGCCTGCATGAAACGCTAATTCAAGTCCGGTTTTTAAGGCCTAAAGCTTGGCAATCAGAGATGACACATCCAATATTAGGGGAAAATCCTAAGAGAAACTCGCCATGATAGTTTTGGATAAGCCCTCCAATGGACAAAAGGCCCGTAATGTGGGGTTTTGCTCCATCAATATTACACTTAAAGAGCGGTTCAGGTAATATGAAACTGCCTATCAACCACCTTTAACTAGGGATGACAACGGTTGGTTCGGGGTCGGGTTTTAACTCCCCATCCCTGTCCCTGCCCTGTTCCTCGTTTAAAACGGGTATCGGATTCCCCACGGGGAACCTGTTTCTTTTTTTTTTAATATAAAAAAATTCATTTAAATTACATCCCAATTAGAAATGATTAAACACAACTGAAGTGCAATAGTTCAAAATCCAACTTTGCAACTCCAAAATCTACAAAATAGTTTATAGTTTTGCAACATAAATCACTTGGCAGCCAAGCATAACTATCCGTTAAATCTTAAAAATAAAAAAATATACATTATCTATTAAATCTTAAAAATAAAAAAAGTAGTACATACAAATTTTAAAAAAATTACAGTTAAGTATATTTTTTTATACAGCAATCTCAAAAGTTATGCAAAACCAAGACAAAACAAATCTGTTGAAGTTACAACTGTAGATCAGTAAATTTTCTAGATCATAAACCTAAACAAATGTTGATCAGTAAATATCATTGGGTAAAACCCCAAATGTAGATCAATACATTTTCTAGATCATAAACCCAAACAAATCTCAAAAGTTACAACTTAAACAAAGAGAAAACAAATCTCAAAATCACAACTTAAACAAATCTCAAAAGTTACAACTTAAACAAAGAGAAAACAAACCCCAAATGTAGACCAGTACAGGTTCAAGAGAGATGAGGTCGTGGGAGAGGCAGGATCCTGGAGGGTGGCAGGATGCCAGCGCAGGAGGCAGGAAGGAGGCGTGGGAGAAGAGGGAGGAGGGAGGCAGGTCGTCGGTGCAGGTCGATGAAGGGATGGAGAGATTTTGAGATGAGGGGCGGACGAAAAATAAGCTTAGGTTAAACTAAAGAAAGTCCCATTTCTCATTTATTCTTATATATTATATATTTATTATAATATATACATATATATTTGATTATATATTAATAATTCGGGTATCCCCGTGGAGACCCGAGGTTGTACCCAAAATCGACCCGAAACTTTTCGGGGATTTTTTTAACTCCCTGAACCCGCCTCGATCCTCGAATTTTTGGTTATTTTTTTCGGGTCCGTGGGACCCGAATTTTTGGGGAAAATTGCCATCCCTGACTCTAACTGAGAGGCCTATGCTCAGTGGGCATGAATAAATTGTACCATGTGGTCAGATACTGAGTGGACGATTATAGATGTAACGATTGGCTCATGTCTAAAGACGCATTCATTGCGAGCGAGCCACAAGGTGCAGAGGGAGAAAAAAGGTCTAACTGCTTGATACGTAAGCGGGGAGGTCCTACAGTGCACTTCCAATTGCCTTAGGGTGACTATCGGCGAACAATTGGTTTCCCAATACTGGACATTCCCCAGGCCCATGTCCTTGGGAAGTTATACCCTCCACTATAGTGATGTATGCCTAGGTGGAGGTAAGCCTGCAACCTGCCCATCCTAAAAAGTTTAATATTCTCGTTCTAAGGGCCTCGTCAAACTAAGTAAACTTGTATATGAAGGGATAGGTGAAATTTTTTGGCCCACTAATAAGTTTGGACTAATCTTGGGTCCCTAGATCTAACCTAACCTAAGGCCAAATACGAGTTTATATATATATATATATATATATATATATATATATATATATATATATAGAGAGAGAGAGAGAGAGAGAGAGAATTTATAGAAAATATTCTAAATTTATGTTGTACACTTGGGCTCGTGTGGGTTTCACAAGTTTATGTGCAAGCCAGGGACAAATTCATTCGGAGCAGGTGCCCAGTGGACACCTAACCTTGGGTTTGACTCGAGCACAACTAAGCCCATTCCATGATTATTGGTAGACTTAAATTAGACATTGCCCAAAATCGTTAGAGAATCTGTTAACTTTAGCTGAAACGTGGCATTTTAAATTAAAAGGATTAAAAAAAACCATATATATATATATATATAATGAAAAATGAATCTTATATCAAAAAATAAAAATAAAACAACTAAATAATCTATAGAAATATACAAAAAACTATAGAAGAAAAAGAAAAAGAAAAAGAAACTTCTCTCTCTGTCTACCACCTTCCTCGCCGTTGTCCTCTCTCTCATTCTCTTTATATGACCTTCCCCAATGTTGTATTCTCTCTCATTCTCTTTATGTGTGGCACATGCTTTCACCACAACCTGTAAGACTCGTTTAAGTCAACTCCAAAACACAAGATATGGCCATTTTATGATGTCGTTAATGAGTCGAGGTTCAATCTCTGACACCCCGCCTATTTCAATCACGAATGATTAGTCATTTACTAAAATAAAACAGGATTCTCATCTTTTTCATTCTTAACATCATTGTCGGAAATATTTTAATAACTAATAACCTATTAGGCACGGTGTCAAAATTTTAGAACTTTTTTTACTTACGTAAGATTTCCATTCACATAATTAACCATGCAGATAATAAAACTCACATAATGACATAAATAAATTAACTGATAATTTTTGGCGAAAGGTCATAATACAATGATTCAACTACCTGAAAGGAAAACAACTGAATTAAATAAATACTAAGTAACGGGCCACATGCCCAGAATAACTCTGATATACCTCTTATCTAGATCTCAAGGGTAGAAGCGTCTAATCAATCCCTGCAGGCATCCACAACTGCTGTAGCTTTGTCTGACTAAAAGAATGGTTAAGCCAGACGTCCTTGTAGCTGAACAACTAAAAGTTTTTGAAAATATTTTGAAACGGTCCAGAGCAGCCCAAAATCTTTTAAAAATGTTTAGCAAGTGTTTAAAATACATTAATAAATATGCATTGTGATATTTCATATTTAAACTGGCGTTGCACTCCCATGAATACCCTTCACCCCTCATTTAAGTGCACACCTAACACAATGTATTTTAAACACCCTAGTTATGCTACCCAACCTAACTAGTACCTCAACACTAATCTTAGTCACATACTCTACCCGGTATCATGCGTAACTTTATTCACTTTAAATTCTCAGTTAGCCTTCATATCCGCTTTACAATTATAATTCTCAACTATAATTAAATTAATTCATCTCAAATAACTTTCGCTAGTTATTAATTAAATGTTTACACTTTAATGTCTTATGCCCATATATAATTTTCTTCACCTTTATTTATGTATTTACACACAGCATCCCCGTGCTATCCTCTCGAATACCTATAAATTTACTGCTCATAATACCTTTTAATTCGCCTGTATATATATTTGCACACACATATATATACGAATACATAAATCACATAAAGTGTACCGACATATATATGTATAACCGCAATCCCTAAGAGTAATAACTCCCTGGATGCGAAATCACTAGCATGCTATCAAGCTCTAGGAATATCCAGCACTAACTGAGCAACCAGGTCGGAATCTCACCACTGAACCCAAAATGAAAATGAAAATCGGAGGCAATTATGGCATTAAGTCCCTGGTCATAACCATACCACATTACTCCATGGGACTCCAAGCCTATATAGTGTGGTCATGCACAAACCTATGACCCTGGGGAACGGTACTACCTCTACTGAGATTCGCTATAGTGCCCTCCCGCAGCATGCAACTTCCACCGATAGCATATTCGCTAAGATGGGTATGTTTCACATAAATATCATACACACAGATATGTTTATACACACATACAAACACACACACACACAATATATATATATATATACCTGCATATGTATAAAATAAAATCGGCCAACTGTGCATGTCACTCGTAGCATTAACCTATAATCTCTAAGTCCAAATCCGACTCCCAAATTCATAAGTATTCACTTACTTATTTATATATATCACGTTTATAGTTTTTACGAACACTATGCTTATCCCAAACTGGCCCGTAACCTAACTCTTTCTGAAATCCCAACCTGATTTCATAAATCATAACTCGAATGTTTTTCATCCTAAAACACCCCTGCATTCATACTCGAATTTAATTTCCAACTAAAGATTTCGGTCTCGAATACCCTTTCATAGAAAATTCATAACTAATTCAAAAAAATAAAAAAATATGAAACTGACGGCCATGTTTTCGTAACGAAAAAATCTATCTCCATGACCAAACCCCACGGGTCGTTCGAATGAAATACCAACCTCGTTCAAACGAGAATCTCAACTCATTTAAACGAGCTTCTAACGAGATTGACGCTGTAACCCTCTTTCTTAGGCGGGATTCATCATATTACCATTAACAATGCCGTATATATCACTAATCTAACCCAAAATTTATAGTTTTTAACAATTCTAAACATGATTACACTTATTTTCACACTTGAATTCACCCGATAACAATCTAAATTCCTGGGATTCAACATCATTAATCAAGAATTATGCATGTCCTTAATTTGACTTCAAAATTGAATCAAACCTTATACTAATCATTCAAGAACAAACTTTTCTACAAGAATAAATCCTAAATTCTACATGGATCATATATTCACAAAATTTCCATTTTTACACATGAATACCACCCAAAATATATATTTGTGTCACCAACTACACACGCATATAATATCAAAGAATGTTAAACACTTGCCTTAGATTATCATAAGGTATGAATCCTTCTTTGTAGATATTCCTTGCCCAAGAATCCTAGCTCGAAAATTGCCAATTTCCTCCTCGGATTGCCTTATCGATTTTTCTCTTGAGTTTTCTCCCTTCTCTTTTGCCTCTCTCTCAAGCTTAGGTGATTATAAGGATCAACTGGGTTGCCTCCCTCATTCAACCCCCCTAATATTCCCTTAATCCTAAAATTAAGTCAACTAGTAACACTAAAATGACCCGAATACCCCCGTACGGATCCTGTATAGCTTAAAAAGTCCCTAGAACCCGATTACAACCCTCGGGTACCTAATTCTGACTATCTCAACCTATTACGGATCATTCGTGCACTCGAAATCACCATGCGAGTCAATTATCATCAAATTACCATCTTATTCCCAACACGACCCCACATACGCGTCTCGAATAAGATCTTGCCAACTCGACGCTTTTACCCTTATACGATATAATATAAAATAATACAATTTAATTTGCTTATCACACAAGTAAATATAATAACTTATAAATATTCATCCAATATTCGCTAATTAATATCTATTTAATTCTCTTTAAATTTCACAAATTAATCAAATTATGAGCACAAGTGTAATTTATGTATTCCCGGGGCGTTACATGCTCCCCCCTTACAAAGGAATTTTATCCCCCAAATTTGAATATGTTTGTTACCAATAACATCAGATGCTTTCCTGCATGACATCCCCACGTACCCAAAATCAACTCATGGCAATATTATGGTGCCTCCACTATACAACCACTAACAGTACTATCCTGACTAAAGGCCTACTCACCACGACCCCAAAACAATGACAATTATGTTTAAATCATTTTATACTTGTATGCTGCATCATTTACTAAGGTCTCACATTAATAACGGTACGCAAACTATCGTGAACTGTTAAAAATACCCTAATAAGACAAGCCTATACACCACTGGCTCTATCATCTCAATACCGGGGAAAGGCCCGCATCCCTACGTCCCAACTTCTCTTCTTGCCAAATAACATAACTCCCATCATGGGAGACACCCAAATAGTGTTTGACCACTCACGTCAGTCTTTAAAATCTTCGGTTCGCAGCGACGCAACTCTTACGACATCCCTGAATAACACGAAATAATGTCTGATTAACCCAATCCTTGTCGACGGACTCTGAATCACATTCGGGCGGAGAAACTTGTTGTCCCCTACCTCTAACCAACTAGAGGGGGGACGATAAGGTCTCCCACATGAAGCTTTAAAAGGAATCTTGCCAATGGTAAACTGGTGCGAATTATTACACATAACTCTACTAATAGTAATTACTCCTCCTAATTACCTAAATACCTAGAATACGCATCCCTCGCATTCTCCAACATTTTAGTCACCTCTCTCGTTTACTCCTCTGTCTATGGGTAATACATCTTGCTCAAAATGAAACTTCATCCACATCATCTCCTGATAATCCCTATAGAAGAGGGATTTAAGAATCTCATTCTGATCCACAATAATGTCGAGCGACACCTTGTGTCGGCTCATTCTCTCTCTTCAATGGAACGTTAGGCACACGGACCCATAGTGTAACGCACCAAAATTAGTAATAACGTCTCCATCTCGATCAATCCAATTCCCAAGACCAAAGGAAATTTTGACCTTTCCACGATGTTGGTAGTCTAATAATAAACTTTATTAGTCTGACTAACCATTCCCACTCACCAATTACTGCAAAATTCTGATTGCCTTCGACCAACATTTTTCCATCTACGAGTGGTGCACTTGGAGACAACTTCGCCATGTCTCACTCCTCACTAATCCACCCGCTCTATATCCCAAATCATGTGGTACATCCTACTCCCCTTTCCTGTGTATGCCAAAAATCGTGACCCATGCGTCTGCTATAAACTATGCATTTCCCGAGTCCTTTTCATCTTGTGAAATCAACATCCTATTTATGCGTAAGCCACCCTCAGAATTTGACTGAGTAGGACTTCGCTCTCCTTCCTAAAACTTTTGGACCCTCCCTTGTCAAGAGAGATCCTCACCTATATCTCCACAGTCTTGCAACCCATTTAGGGTGTGATAGTTCTCCTTGTTGTATATAACCAGACTATTTTCTTCTTCAAACGACATTTAGTCCATCTTCTATATTTTCTAATTATGTTCCTACTGCCCCATAGGCATGAAATTCAAAACATTTATTTCCACGTCTCTTTATCTCGAATAATATTGAAAACCAAACTAACCAGGGTGCCCATACACCATATATCCCGTGCATATCCGCACAATTATAACAAACGTAACATATTTATATCAAACTCGGCCCCGCATGCTCAACGTGTCTATATAGTAAGGGTATACTCGATTACCCTACTAATCACATCTTAATTACCCCTGAGATTTGCCCCATCGATCCACTAGTGGTGTAAACATTCCACAGTGCTTCCTGCACAGCACTACCTGGATCCACTGGCCTTAAATCGTAAAATATCTCTCACCTCAAAGTGCTACCTATATAATTGTGTAATAACTAATGTACTAATCCCGTGCCCTAATGGCAAACACGTTACCCAACTCTCGACTCTTACTACATTTCATGTGTGGGACGTCTTGCAAGAAAAATCCAAACAAGGAACTCCCCCGATACACTACGACCTAACATTATCGATTATCGAGATTCGTAGGCCCAAAGCACATAATCGGGATACCTAAAATCCTGTCCCCGGATGTATAAGTCTAATACCTAACTCCTACATAACTAAAGGAGTCATACAACACTGCGCTTGCACTATCTTTAAGTACCCAATTCTAAATCCATAACGAGCTAAATCTCACCACTCGATGGTAAATTCGATATACCCTGAATCACATAAGTAAAAGCCCCAATGCACTGGGATCAAATATAACAAGATAACTATACTCTTCGAAGTCTCCTCTATAATATAATATATATGTAAGCTCGACCCTCTTTTAGGATGAGACATCAAAATAACAACACATCCTGCCTTAGAACAACCAACATGATATCCTTACCATAATCGTTCACTATCGCTCAAATAATCGTTAACCATTCCATACCCAGGATAACATCATACTTGCATATTGTATTTCTCTAAAATAAGTAGATCTACAAAACATATCCTCTCAGTGTTCACACCTGCTCCCCTGTAGATGGGACCAAAGAGATCCCCGCTATTCAATGGTAAATATAAACACACAATAGATTTACTAACGATACATTCACTAAACTCGTCTCATGCGCGAATATAGTGCTAACTAAATTTACTGTGATGCACCTGTGTCACGAAAAACTTACCCCATTTACCCAAGGATAAAAATCATACTTTCAATTTCCATTGGCACTGGATGTTCAGCTGGTTCCTGTATGTAATACTCCCGTATAAACTGACCCAGTAACTATTGATGTTGTTGCCCGAGCTGGGCATCCTGCTCCAATCCTGTCACTTGCTATGGGTAAGTTCGACGCGTGTGGCTCTGCCTTTCACATATAAAACACCTCCCCATGTAATCCTCTTGCAATCCCCTTGTCTTTGGCCTACTAATAGTGTCAGGGACATACTAATCTCTAGCCCTAGTGGCCTCGACCATGATGTCCACTCCTGTGGTTCCTTTGGCTTTATTTAGCCCTAAGGAACACACAGCTGGCCCTAACTCAGTCATCGTCACCTGATCAAAATTCCTTTAATTTGAATCCCTTAGACAGGTCCCCCTATTGGGTATCCCCCTGTGGTACCCCAATAGCACCGATACCTCAAGTCTTGCCCTGCTAGCTAGACTCTCCAAATCTCTTGGCTCCATTCACACAAAAGCATTAATATTGATATTGTAAAAGTACGACATTTACACCATCTGCACAAGTCGTCCTAGCCGAATTTCTCAAAAAGTGTTAGCGACTTCTACCCATGAGTCCATCATCACACTTAAGGACTTTTTCCCCCTCCGTTTCCACCTCATCGGGCACAAAGTTTGCTAAATAAGGAAATTTTTCCTCATACTCCGCCACTGTCCATCCCTCTTGTGATAAGTCTAGAAATTTTCATCATATCTCTGTTTGAACAATAGATTAAAGGACTTACAGTTAAACCGCACCTAAAATCCCTGATAGTTATGGTGTCTCTCTCCTCAGATGTGATGATTGATTCCCACAACTGTAATGCCGCTCCTATGAGCTTAAAAGTTGTTAAAATTTATTTTTTAATGTTAACCATATGGAAATTCCTTTGGATGTCCTCCTTCCATTGTCTAACTAATACAACGTCCGCATTCCCTAAAACTTCGACAGATGGCCCTTCTGACTCCCTCCCATACTAACTGCACTGGGTGAGTTTGAATTGGCGCCATCGTTAGCTGTGGCAGTTCTTGGGGAAACTGCTGCGCCCTAACGTCATCGTAACATTAATTGCCTAGAATAATAGTGGTGAACTATGTTATGGTCACCGGATGAGCCTCACCTCTTTCGGTTCTCCTAACAGCCTTCGCTGGCCGTCCTTCTCCTGTTCGGCTTCCAAAACCCATCCGAACTCAAATAAGGTTCTCTTCAATTATACATAATTGCAAAATAACATAAATCACAATATGAATTGATAGTTATAAGCATAGGGCCCTACATCAATTAGAAAGCAACGCTGGAAACATAATAAGTCTCACATATACTAGGATACTAGAACATGATGCTCTGATGCCATTTGTGACACCCCGCCTATTTCAATCACGCGTGATCAGTCCTTTACTAAAATAAAATAGGAGTTTCATCTGGTTCATTGTTAGCATCACTGTCGGAGACATTTTAATTACTAATAACCTATTAGGTCTGGTGTCAAAATTTTAAACTTTTTTTACATAAGATTTTCATTCACATAATTAAACATGTTGATAATAAAACTCACTCACTGGCATAAATAAATTAATCAATAATTTTCGACGAAAGGCCATAATAGAATGATTCAACTAACTGAAAGAAAAATATTCGAATAAAATAAATACTAAGTAACTGGGACACATGCCCGTAATAACTATGAAATACCTCCTATCTAGATCTCAAGGGTAGAAGCGTATATTCAATCCCTGTAGGCATCCACAGCTACTGCAGCTTCGTCTGACTAGAAAGGAGGTTAAGCCAGGCGTCCCTATGGCTGAACACTTAAAAGTTTTTGAAAATATTTTGAAACGAGTCAGAGCCTAGAACCTTTTAAAAATATTTAGCAATTTTTTAAAATACATTAATAAATATGCATTGTGATATATCATATTTAAACTGGCGTCGCACTCCCATGAAATACCCCTCACCCCTCATCTAAGTGCGCACCCAATGCGTGTATTTTAAACACCCTAGTTATGCTACCCAGCCTAACTAGTACCTCAACACTAATCTTAGTCCCATACTCTATCCGGTATCATGCGTAACTTTATTCACTTTAAATTCTCAGTTAGCCTTCATATCCACCTTAAAATTATAATTCTCAATTATAATTTAATCATTTCATTTCAAATAACTTTCACTTGTTATTAATTTAATGTTTATACTTTAATGTCTTATGCCCATATATAATTTTCTTCACCTTTATATATGTATTTACACACAGCATCCCCGAGCTGTCCTCCCGAACACCTATAAATTTACTATTCATAATACCTTTTAATTCGCCCGTATATATATATATATATATATATATATATATATATATATATATATATATATATATATATATATATATATATATATATATATACGAATACACAAACCACATCAAGTATACCTACATATATATATGTATAACCGCAGTCCCTCAGAGTAATAATCACTTGAAGTGAAATCACTAGCATGCTATCAAGCTCTAGGAATATCCACCACTACCTGAGCAACCAGGTCAGAATCTCACCACCAAACCCAAAATGAAAATGAAAATCGGAGAGAGTCATGGCATTAAGTCCGTGGTCATAACTATACCACATTACTCCACGGGACTCCAAGCCTACATAGTGTGGGCACGCACATACTTGTGACCCTGGGAACGGTACTACCTCTATTGAGTTTCTCAAGAGTGCCCTCCCGTGGCGCGTAACCTCCACCAATAGCTTATTCACTAGGATTGGTGTGTTTCACATAGATATCATACACACATATAGTTTCACACACACACACACACACACACACACACACACACATATTTATACTGTCTCTATACCCATATATATTATATATACTCTCTCTATACCCACACATATATAAAATAAAATCGGTTAACCGTGCATGTTACTCATAGGCCTATAATCTACGAGTCTAAATCCGACTCCCAAATTCATGAATAATCACTTATTTATGTACATATATCATGTTTATATTTTATTTTGAACACTAAGCCTATCCTAAACCGACCCGCAACCTAACTCTTTCTAAAGTCCCAATCCAATTTTATTAATAATAACTCGAGTGTTTTTCACCATAAAACACTTGTGCATCCATACCCGGATTTGATTTCCAACTAAAGGTTTCGATCTCGAACACCCTTTCGTAGAAAATTCACAACTAATTTAAAAAATAAAAAAAATACGAAATTGGCAGCCACACATTCGTAACGAAAAGATCTCTCTCCATAACCAAAACCCGCGGGTCGTTGGGACGAAATACCAACCTCATTTGAACGAGAATCTCAACTCGTTCGAATGAGCTTCTAACGAGATTGACGCTGTAACCCTCTTTCTTAGGCGGGATTCGTCATCTTTCCATCAACAATCCCATATATATATCACCAATCTAACCCAAAATTTATAGTTTTTATCAATTCTAAACACGATTACACTTATTTTCACATTCGAATTCACTCGATAGCAATCTAAATTCCTATGATTCAAAATCGTTATTCAAGAATTGTACACGTCCTTAAATTGAATGTAAGATTGTATCAAACCTTATACTAATCATTCAAGATCACACTTTTCTACATGAATAGATCCTAGCTTATACATGGGATCATATATTCACAAAATTCCCATTTTTACACGTGAATCCCATCCAAAATTCATATTTGTGTTACCAACTATAATATGAACTAAAAACACATACATAATATCAAATCAAGTTGAACGCTTGTCTTAGATTATCGTAGGGTCTAAATCCTTCTTTTTAGATTTTCTTTGACCAAATATCCTAGCTTGAAAATTGCCAATCTCCTCCCCGGGTTGCCTTCTTAATTAATCTCTTGAGTTTTCTCCATTCCCTTTTGCGTATGTCTCATGCCTAGGTGATTTAGGTGATAAATTGGGTTGCCTACCTCATCCAAAAATCCTCAATATTCTCCTAATCCCGAAATTAAGTTAACTAGTAACATTTAAATGACCCGAATACCCCCGTATGGGTCCAGTATAGCTTAAAAATAGTCCAGAACTCGATTACAACCCCTGAGTACCTAATTCTGACTATCTCAACCCATCCCGCATCATCCGTGCACTCAGAATCACCATCTGAGTTATCTATTCATCAATTTATCATCTTATTCCCAACACGACCCCTAATGCTCGTCCCGAATAAGATCCCGTTAACCCGTCGCTTTTACCCAAGTACGACGTGATATAAAATTATGCAATTTTATTTACTTATCACACAAGTAAATATAATAACATATAAATATTCTTCCAGTATTCACCAATTAATATTTATTTAATTCTCTTTATATTTCACAAATTAATTAAATTACGAGCACATGTGTAATTTAAGTATTCCAAAAAATACGAGGTGTTATAAATCAAGAACTCTCTATCGTTTGAGGAGTGATTATTACTAGGTTTTTGGAGGAGCTTATTTTGCATTGAAGGACTTAGATAGTTTGGGTGTTGAAGATTGCTGCTTATTGAAAGTTGCGAATACCTTCGATTTGATTTGACTTTCTAGTATTTATTTTTTATATGAATTTTAAATTTGCGGATTTGATGTTGATTATAGGTTTTGATTTGGTCTTATTTATGTTTTGAGTTAGAATTTTTTATTTGCAGGTGGGTGAAGGGTGGCAGACATTAGATAGAGGTGGGTTAAGGTTACGTTTTTTTTTTTTTTGTGTGTGTGTGTGTGTGTGTGTGTTGACAATTCAATGGTGATGATGGGCAGTGGACATGGGGAAAAGATGGGAGGAAACACTGGGAAAAAGATGATTGAGGGGGTTAGGGTTATGTGTGTGTGTGTGTGTGTGTGAGAGAGAGAGAGAGAGAGAGAGAGAGAATTTTCTTTCACTTTTTTGTATTTTTATAGATTTTGTAGTTGTTTCTGAATTATTATTTTTATTTAAAATACTTTTTCTATTTTTTAATTTTTTTGGGGAATTTTAAATTATTTTAATTTCAAATGCCACGTGTTAGTTAAAGTTAATTTTTTAAAAATAATTTTTAGTAAAGTTTAATTTTTAAATTATAATGCATTAAAGTATAATCTCGCCAATTAGTAATGTATTAAAGTATAAAATAATAATTATTTGTTAACTTTTAATTTTAAAACGTGACCTTCACTTTTCATGTTCCTAATAATTAATTGAATACATTTAGTGCGAGGATGGTTATGGGTCGGGTTTGAGAGATATCAAGTTGGGCCAACACTACATGATAAGTGACTTTGTACATATATTTTCTAGCATCATATTTGAATGTTTATATCTAAACCCAAAAGCGCACATTTGTTTCATTTAACTTTATTAAATTATAACTAATATTGTTTTTCAAGAATTCAATGTATTCTCCTTTTATTGAACAATTTTTTTGTATAAAAATCCTATATGTATATATAATTGTCATAATAATCTTATATATATATATATATATGTGTGTGTGTGTGTGTGTGTGTGTGTGTGTGTGTGTGAGAGAGAGAGAGAGAGAGAGAGAGAGCAAGGCTCATATACATCATGCTTCCTACATCAATCGTACATCATACCTAGTTCTAGGCCTTAATTTTTTTTCAATTTTTTTTCTTTTACCCATAGAGTTAACCTTTCAAACAACACATGTTCAAAAGATTATGTCAAAATACAATTTCTAGCTATTTTTTAAAAATCCAATAAAAAACTGTTGAAAATACTTTATTTATAAGGGTCCGCTCTAACAAAATTTTGTGAATTTTTTAAAAATAGCTAGAAAATTTAAGTTGACTTAATTTTTTGAAGATTTATTGATTTAAAGGTTAATTTCAATAGAAAAATACAATTTTTGAAAAAAAGATTTCTTAGGGTCTAGAACTAGATGTCATGTGGGAGAGCCTTCCTCTCTCTCTCTCTCCCTCTCTCTCTCTCTCTCTATATATATATATATATATATCACTGGACAAAACATATTGAGTTGGGTGGGACTTGGCTCTATGTCAACCCTTAATTAACACATTTGTGTTGGATTAGGGTCGAATTTTTTATATGTGTGTGTGTGTGAGAGAGAGAGAGACAGAGTTTTATTTATATTTCACTTGAGGTATATTTGTAATGCCTTAGACCCAATCCTTGAAATTTTTATAAGTGTTGAACCTGGTAGGACTTGTGTTTGATATGTGGTATGTGATAATTCAGAATCGAGCGATGCTTCTCTCCCTTGCACATCCATGGGTATGTTGATAAATTGGTCTTGCGTGGTGATGTGTGGTCTTCGCTTTGTTCTCTTTGAAAAGAATGGTGTTGCTAGTCAATTTTATGCAAAATAAACAAAAGAAGGGGTAGGTCTCCATGGAGACCTAGTGATGCCAAGTGATATGCGTGTTAACTAGGAATATAAGTTTCAGAGACTGAATTACGAATTGGAAAGGTGTTAACAACCCGCTCCATCTTTTCGCTCTCAGATGCAGATATACAATATTTATATCATCATGTAATAGTGTGAAAAGAAATAATGAAATGTAATTAGTTAATATGTAAATAAACAGTGCAGTGCAATATAGGATGTGTGCAAATATAAAATAAATAAAGAATAAATATTTACAAAGTTGGATTTATTCACTCAAGTGATAGTCCGAGTGAGCCTATGTATTCACACATAGCGACTTAATGTCCACATAGTTCGTGAGGGGACAAGAGGGATTATATCTTTTATGAAGGCTCGATGTGAGAGATTTAAACTCTCTTCAATGTACCAAAGTATTTTTAAAGTGAAACGAAGGTAAATCTAAAAATCTTATGAACTATTATTCACGAAAAATTCTTGGATGAAATGGGTTCGCTCTTAAAACCACTTTTGATAGCGAAAGAGTGTTGAGACTTCCAACATTAAGAATAAAATAATAGGTAGAATCCCCGTATCTAGTGATCCTCTAACCTATGTTTATGTATTTCAGTGGCTTTGAATATTTTTATTTGTTATTTTATATTTGTAGAAATAAAGGAAAAAATATACAATAATTGACTTGAGCTTTAGGGGTGGGCCCCTTATTACGCCTACGTATCTACTGAAGGCAAAATCAAAGTCGACTTAGTTCTGACATGAACTTTAGAGAAAGTCTATAAATGAAGAAGAAAGAGATGAAAAACAAGATAATCGTAGGTGATGTTGCATCATAACACCACCTTTTTGAGTCGAGACTTCAAAATTAAAGAGTTAGGAAAAGTGCACCTATGTTGTTATACGTACACCTTTTCATTTCAGCATCGTTTTGACTTAAAATAACTTCTTTAAAGACGGATCCAAGGTTTCTTTAGGAGAAAATACCCGTTTAGAAGAAAAAGAAAAAAAGTAAAGTGAAAAAGTGTTTCTATTTTTTGGGCTTATTTGAGAAGGGAAATAAGTTGGAATTTTGGGTTAGAAGTTATAATATTGGTTTTGGAGATGTTTGGAATGCAAAACAAGAGAGTTTTGAGGCTAATCTAGAGATAAAGAACAACAAAACAAAAAGAAAACATTTAAGAGGAAGAGTTCAGGGTGCGTGAAGTGGTTGGTGAGGCCCCATTTTATAGGCAAACTACCTAGGGCTCTGGACCGGTAAGTCTTGATGCACTTCACCTATGGACATATTGGCCATGGGCGTGTTTCTTTTATATTGGTCTTATTTTGGAGACGATTTTGCTGTTTGTGGATCAATCATTATGCTGCAAAGGATTTTAGATTTGTTTTAAGGTGTTTTTTTTTGTCATTCCTTGTTCTACTATGGTTTTGAGCCTTATTTTGGGATTCAAAGGGTGACAATTTATATTATATTCCTTCGATATTTTGAGGGAGCAAAATAGGGTGTCTACAGAGCCCTTCAACAATGGAGTTCATTCCTGGGTGAACATTCTTGTCAAAAGAGACCCCCGTTATGCGACCATTTTCCTCCACGTGTTGATGGTTTTGTTGGTACATAATTTTGGTCATCTTGGATAGGATTCTAGAGAGTATGTTCCCTTAAAGGTTATACTGGCGATGAAAGGCTCATTTTGGTGAGTTAGGTCATCGTGATATCGTAGAAAGAACTTTGATTCACTATGCAAGAGCACGATATTTGCAAAAAAAGGAATACTCACTTTGGATGAGCATTGGTCATCATGCAAGGGAACAACACGACTCATGAGAATAAGTCAGGTTATCTTGAAAGAGAATTAAATCTATTTAAAGTCGCATAAGGGCCCGAACTATTTAAGGTCATATAGGGGACCAAACTATTTAAGTATATATATAGTCTTATAGGACCAAAATATTTAAGGTCACATCGAGATCGAACTATTTGAGGTCGCACAAGGGATTGGATGACTATTTAAGGTCACATTGGGACCGAACTATTTAAGGTCACATCGGGACCGAACTATCTAAGGTCACAAAGGGGACAAACTATTTAAAGTCTCAGAGGGGACCGAACTATTTAAGGTTGCATAAGGGACTAAAGTATTTAAGGTCTCATAGGGGACTAAAATATTGAAAGTTACATCAGAGACCGAACTATCTAAGGTTTCATAGGGGACTGAACTATTTAATGTTACATCGAGACTAAGCTATTTAAGGTCACATCGGGGCTACACTATTTAAGGTCACATAAGGGATCAGACTATTTAAGGTCACATAGGGGACCAAACTACATAAAATTGCATCAGGATCGAACTATTTAAGGTCACATCGAGCTGGACTATTTAATGTCGCATTGGTGACTGAATTATTTAATGTCACATTGGGACTAGACTATATAAGGTCACATAAGGGACTAAACTATTTAAGGTCATATCGAGATCGAACTATTTAAGGTCACATAGGTAAGTGAACTATTTAACGTTGCATAGGGGACCGAACTCTTTAAGGGCACATTGGAACCGAACTATTTGAGGATGCATAAGGAATCGAACTATTTAAGGTCACATCGGGACCTAATTATTCAAGGTCGCATAGGGGACCGAACAATTTAAGGTCATATAAGCAACCAAACTTTTTAAATTTGCATCGGGACCGAACTTTGTAAGGTCGCATACGGGATCGAGCTATTTAAATGCACACTGGGACCAAAAATTTTAAGGTCGCATAGGGGAACAAACTATATGAGGTCACTTAAGGACCGAACTCTTTAAGGTCACATAGGGGAACAAATTATATAAGTTCGTATGGGGGACCAAACTATTTAAGGTCACATCTGAACCGAACTATTTAATGTCACATAGGGGAACAAACTATATAACGTCACATCAGGACCAGACTATTTAAGGTCGCATGGGGGACCAAATGATTTAATATCATATAGATACCGATCTATTTAGGGCCGCATAGGGTACTGAACTATTAAAGGTTGTATGGGGCACATAATGACTCATTTTGAATTAGTGGGATTTGAATTAGAGTGAACTAGTGGCAAGGATGAAAATTTCCTAACTAGTTAAAAAATGACTTAGGCTTGGCAGGGAGAAGGACCAATTAGTCCTTTGTATGCATGATCGGTCAAACATGGCACCCAATATCTATAAAAAGGTTTTTTCCCCTTTATTTGGATCATTTCAACTTTCACATTCTCTCTCTGGAGTGAGGCCATTCCCCGAGGCCGGGGATCTTGACGAGTTGGTTGATTTTGAGGTTTCAATGAAGGTTGTTTTAGGGATGTAGTCATGCACCACCATGTCCCTTTGCCAAGTGATCAGATAATCCTTCTTTGGGAGCCCAATAGCCACGTATCCATCATTATCCGTAGCGGTGAGTTATATATCTTACTTTTCCAAATTCATTTAGTAACAACGCATGTTTGCTTCATATCGTGAGATATCCTTTTTTTTATTCTTTATTTTGTGAATATATTCAATCATTCGTTTGTTTATTTATTTATATATTACTTCTTATACAATTTCTTTACAACTCTCTAATGTGGGCCGCATTTTATGCCTTCGGATTGAGGTTACCTTAACGTAATGGTGGATTTGTAGACTAATGAGTTATTTATAGAGGTCATCAAGGAAATAGTCCATGGATTATGTTTTGGACTCTTTTATGGAGTCTCAATTAACGATACGATCGACCTCCATGATTTCGATGCTTGCAGAGAGGTGGTGGGATACTACATCTTCCTTCCATCTACTAGTGGGTGAGATGACGCTAACTCCTCTGGAATTACATGTACTAATCGGTTTGACATTTGGGGCCTATATGGTGATAATCCCCCACCGTGAAAAACTATCAGATACAACCATTTGGGCCATCTTGGGCATTATACCTGATGTTCTCTCAGGGGGGACATTGTCTTTTCCATCCCTTAAGCCATGCATGAGGGGTTGCATAAGACACCTGGGGATAATGTTGTGCAGATTATATAGTTCACTGAGGTTTTCATGCTCTTTCTCCTAGGTTAGACCATCTATTCTTCCCATTATGATGCGATTCTCGAGGGTATGCTCTTGTCCTTATGATATTTTAGCCGCATCCGTTAGTAGGAATGGTGCAGTTGTGCCTTGGGTTTTCTCTATACTAGCAAGAGCTCCATATCTAGAAGGGTGACCTGAGGTCCCATGGGTTACCTAGTGATGTTAGAGGTTTGTTTTGATTTATGGCATTTCTTTATTCGTGTCTTCTTCTATTTTGACGGTGATATCTCTCCACACACTCTTTGCATAATGGGAATTTGAGGTCTTTGGCCTCCATAGAGAGTCCTTGAGAGGAGAGATGAGAGAGGAGAGAGGAGAGAGGATAGAATAACTAGCCTCATTAGAGGTGATGGAGGTAGGATAATTGTCGATTGGGAGCTTATATGTATACACAGAAGGAATTACATACCCGTTTGAGAGCTCTAACTAATGAGATGGTATGCATTCCTTTTTTGAGCTTCTTATACTTTAGATGTATCTTTCTTTGATTTTTTATGATGATGTTAGCTTGTTAGGTTGCATATCTTATTCTTATCTTCGGATCGGTCCCACAAGTACTAGTATGGGGAAATGAACATTACTCAGACCATTTCACAGGTGTTGCTATGTACTAATGGAATTGCAAACCTTTGACTTGGGAGAGAGGGTCATTTGTTAGTGGCCCCACTAATTTGGTTTGTCTCCTCCATTTATGCCTCCTTTTGGTACGAGGGATCCACATATTCTTCCTCAAGAGGACTTAGTGACATACACCAGAATCATTACAATGGTGATCACCCATTTCCATTTTACTATTACTTAGGTCGTGTTTATTATAGAGAAAATGATGTCAGCTATTAAGATAGTGGATATGGCTAGGATTTGAGAGAGGAGCCTCTAACATCCACGTTGGTCCCTTCATTAGAGGGTCCTTTTACCGAGGCCACCATATCATCCAACAAGTTTTTTATCCCTCCCATGGTGATACGGGTGCCTGGTTTTTCCTAATAGTATACTGGCGACGATGGAGTCGAGTACAAGCCCTTCTTTCCTTCTTCACATCCCCACTTCTCTATGTCCGAGGGGGTTGAGTTATGAAATGATTTTTCCTTTAATTTTGTACACGTATTTATTTTCTTTTTAGATAATCTTTTAATGCATTGGTTGTTTATTGCAGGATGTCACTTTTCCTCGCACGATATTGGAGCAGTTGTCCTGATCCTTGGCTGATACTTATCTTTCATTCGTAGGACAATGAGAGACTTTAGTATAGTGAATCTAGTGATCGAGGAAGCCTCAATCCTTCCTTTGAGGCACTTTTGGTCTCCCGACTGGCGAATCTCCTGTAAAGGACATCCCAAAGTCCTCCTGGAGGGTGCTTCCTCGATTTAGGGGTCCCTTATCTCCTGTAGTTTCCAGGGGAGGTCCTATAATTTGTGAGGGTATGAGGATGCCTACGTCAATGCTTGACTCGAGTGATGATGGTGAGGAGGACAATGGAGATTATTCCTTTATAGGTTAGGGTGGCCATTTTTAGAGCATCTTTTTATTTTTTTAATATGTTTTTTTCTTTTCGAGGATTAAATGGGGTGAAAAATAATTTTTTTTATATAAATGAAAAAGAGGAGAGATTCTATTTAGGAGATATTTTTTTAAGTTATTGTGTTTTTTATGTTTCCCAGCATGTCATTTTAATTTAATTATGCGACTCATGCATGGGACAAAAATAAAATAGACAAAATCAAAACTAAAATGGCAAAAGTCTTATTTTTAAAATTTTGGAATTTTCATAGTTTTCATTTTTGTGACCAATAATTTCAATAAGATTTTTTATATACCAAGCCTACAAAAGCACGATGTAAATTCTCTATAGAAGAAGGACTGGTTGGTCCTTCCTTTCTCCCTTAGTCATTCCCTATAAATAGGGCCAAATCTTAGGTTTGAAAACTCACATCTCCATCTCTTCTATTTGATAGTCTTGAAAACAACTCTCTTATTCTTTTTATATCTTCATGAAATGACTCTCTCGTGTTCTGACTACCACACTATTCTCAATCTTCAACTTGAGTATTTTATTCAAAGTTTCGATGGTTGGACTTTCTTAAATCTGGAGCGTTATGGTTTAGTCCCTCTGCTATCTTGGAGAACTATCACGATCAACTGGGATTTTTTGCAAGTTGCCACCCATTTTTGGTATCTGAAAGATCACATCTTTCTTTTTGTATAGGAGGAGATTTTCCCTACTTTTAAAGATTATAGCATTTTGACGGGATATGATGTAGACCAGCCCATAGCGCAAACTTACCTTGGGTAACTGGGATATTTTATCTGAGGAATTATTAGAGATAGATCTCCTCCCAGCTCGTGAGTTACTTACTGATGAGGGTATTGACCTCATGGTAGTAATCATCTTTTTCTTACATGACATTCCTAAGATGAGGTACTTAGGCGGCATAAAGGTTCCTTAGATCTAGCTTTGGTGTCTCAAAATCGCTTGGTTACAAGTTTTATATGTATTGACATCCGTTTAACTGACGTGGTCCTGCAAATAAAGGAAGGTGGGAGACCAATACCTTCGTATTAGTTGTGACTCTCAATGGTGTGTCTACCTATCGTTCTTGGGATGTTCATACCTTCAAGGAAGTTTGTTACTTTTGTACATGTGGTTTCGTGAGAGGTTGATCTATATTTAAGATCCTTTGTCCACCTAATATCAACCAGATGACCTTTTTTCCCATGAACCGATCATTCACTTTATGGAGATCAAAGGGGAATGGGTCTATTGGTTTTTTGAGTTTGCTCATTACTACATCCATTGACTCTTACCTTGGCGACTGACTGTAGCACCACACTTGTTTATGGTATAATTCCACGACATTCGTCTTTGTGCTTTGTGCTTCATGTCCTTTTACTTCTCACAACACTTGATGCATCAATACGACAGGCAACAAAACATTCCCCCTCCTTTGGGGAGTTTGTATCCTGTTGAGCCCCTCTCTCCATAACGGGTAAACATAATTTCTGATTTATGGATGAGTGATGCTCCTTTATTCCTTCATGCTCCAACTGTATTGGTTGATGTCATGGCGATTCACTTGTCGAAACAATACCTCCCCTGGTTATGGGAAAAGGTTAAGGATGGCATGGTCCCGAGGGAAACGGGTCTCTACTAGCTGTTCGGACTGACTAAGTGTTTGAGGGACTCGAGGCATTTTACAAATTCAATATTGGGCTATAAATAATTTCAAAAAATGTAGCTTGCCTTTGTAATTAAAAATATATTTTAATGAAAAATGAGTCCTCGAGTAGGCTCCGAACCTATCTTTGTCATGCTATGGCTCTACGCGTGGTCATTTTGCAATCTGAAATTGAGATAAAGTAAAAATGAAAGTCTTTTTCCCCCAACGGGGTGTTGTTATGTTGACCTAACCCCTAAGGGTTTCCTATATACCTCCATTATATGGCTAAGCTATTCAATAATCCAAATAGATGTCTCGATGGATAAAGATCTTTTCTTTAATTTATGGAAGATCAGGTCATACATAGTCTTTGTTTTGAAAAGTAGTTTTTTCGGTGCCTCCTTATCCTTAGACTTAGTACTTGTTTATGCGATCTAGATTAATCAGCCTAGTCAATTCTGTGCCATCAAGGTAAAATTGAAGGTTTGCACCTGCAGATAAGATTTTCTTTATGACGTAAGATTCAGTCCAATTATGACGAAATTTACCCTTGGGATCCTATATTGGTTATATGACTTCTTTCAATACTAGGTCTCCTTCTCTGAGTCATCGATCTTTAACATTTTTATTGAATGATCTGGAAATATGTGTATTGTAGCGGGATAGTAGTCGACACTCATCTAGAAATCATAACTTTTTGTATCTACTATTTACTCAATCAACTTCAGAGGTTTGGTTCTTAAGAACTACCCTCAAGTAAGGGATTTCCAATTCTATCAGTAATATTTCTTTCACCCCTTAGACAAGTGATTACGACGTGGCTCCAATAGGTGTCCTGATGGAGGTTTGATATCCTTAGAGATATTTTGGTATCATGCCATACGAATCACAAAATCCGTTGATCATCTTGCTTAATATAACCTTTTATGTTGTTGCTGAAGGATTCAACAACGCCATTAGTCCGTGGACAATAGGTGGAAGATTTGTGTCTTTAAATTTTGCACTATTTAAGAAGTTCTCTGATATTCGCCTCGAAATGCATTCCATTATCGGATATGAATTCAAATGGTATGCCATATAATCAAATCATTTCTTTCATATGAATTGACATACTTTCTTGCTATTCAATACAACATATGATTTTGCTTCGACCCATTTGGTGAAATATTCGATGGATTATAGAATGAACTCATGACAATTGGAGGCTTTTGGAGTGATCTTTCCAATTATATATATTACGAGGGACACATTCTCTGCCATGGATTTCTTCCATAACCTTTTTGCTTCCCCTTTAATGAGGCATGGTTAGTTAGTACCATAGCGTGTCTTGTATATAGTTGTCTAGTGCACTTTAAGATTTGAGCATCCCATTACCTAAGTGCCATCTTGTCTTTTTTTATTATATCCTAGAGGATATTTTCCTTTTTAATGACTTCCTTTATATATTGATATCGTAGTCCTTGATCTATAGTTTCGGTCATGCAGACCTCGTACGTGAATCCAGGACGCTCCTGTAGGTATATTTCCATCGATACTTTCTTCATTTCCTTGAGGATATCTTCCATTGAGGCAAGATTATCTAAGATATCAATAAAACTATTGTGAGACCGAGGGAGATAAAATAATTAGATGTCCTCAAATAAGGAAGGTACTTGCTCTAAATGTTCATGGTATGGCAATAATTTTTCCTCATTGATATTCCAAGGGTTACAGTTTTTGTCATGCTCCTTCAAGATCTTGAGGGATTAGAATGGGTCATATACAAGGTACATTTGTAATGCTTAATACCTAAAGCCTAAAAGTGCAGAACTTGGTAGGACTAGAAGTAAGAGAGGGGTTAAAGACGATCTATGGATATGGTCATAATAGTGAATAGTATCCAAACTTTGTTGCGTAGGTTGAGGTCTCTTGTAGGTTTAGTCTAAGAATATGATCTTAAACTGAAAAAAAAGACATGTAATGATATCGACTAATTTAAGGAACACAGACTTCTCTAATTGAGGAATAAATTAAAGAACATTGACATTGACCAATCAATATATGACTTAAACATCAATATTTGTGTGAATCAAGAAATTATAGGTTGAGGGAATATTTGGAAAAGGGAAAATTCAAAACCAACCATGAGGTTTTGCATTAATTTGATTCAAGACCAATTAATTTGATTTTTGCAATCTTACCCAAAAGTTTTTAATGCTTATAATATCAACCTTACTTCTAAATTTTGTGAGGAGACTTGACAAAAAAGTTAACTAAACATCAATATATCAATGTTTATCAAATGTACCAATCATTTCATGACACGTGGCACAAAATTTTAATAATTATAAAAAATAATCAATATTTAAAAAAGGCAACGACTTCCATAACTACAATGGACATGTGGTGACCATCTTCTCTTTGTCGACCCGGCCATTTATTAGAGGAGGATTATGAGGAAAAAGAGAATGTATATTATATTAAGATAGAAAACAATTATCTAACACGAATTCTATAATCATCACTTTGTTCTACTCATCTTCTCTCTAACATTCTTCGCTCATACCACTACCACCACCACCACTCTTTCTCACTTTATATTATCACGCATAATAGATATTATAATTAGGGTTTCAATAGTGATATAAATGGGAGTGAAGCTCTAGTGACAATAATCAAATTCTCATAAAAGTGATTTGCCTTCAGTGTTCTAATACTAGGAGAATATTATTCTCTAACTGTCCTTTATCAATTAATAATGGTGATACTAGTATATATCAATCCTTCAATCTTTACTCCAATTGAAAAACTTGCTAGGACAATATATTGCATAAATTTTGAAAAATAAAAAAAATTGAAAATATTTAGAATAAATTGGAAGAACGTATCGGTCGAGGCTTGTGATGACAGACACCTCACAAGATTCAATGACCAGGGCTCTCTATTAGAAACTATAGGAACCCTAAGAACTCTCAGGTGTCATCCACATTGAAAAATAATATAAATAATAATTTTTAAGAATTTTTTCTGAACAAGGTGGAAGTGTTTGTGGAGAGAGAGAGAGAGAGAGAGAATAACACATTTCTCACTGGAAACCCAAATTTATAGAAAATAATCAACGTTGAAAAAATATTTATCCACTAACCCACTATTATCTCCACTAATGGGAAGTTTAAATAGATTAGAAGACTAAGTCAGAAAATAAAAAAACTTATTTAATACTAATTAAAAAAAATGTAATTTTACTTGTGCAAAAATTATGGCAATTAAAGATAAGCCTAAGGCTCCAAGGTCCGAGTCCCTAACGAAGATTATTAACGTTTAATGAACTCATTGGGGTTTAAACCCCCAACCTCAAGGCCAAAGCCCCAACAAGTTATCATTAGGACACTTACCCCAAATTATATATTACATTCCAAAAATATATACATACCATATATACCTAACAAAACTACCTTCTATTTTAGATCATCCAAGTTAATTTCTCTATATGGGAGTTTCATTAAGTTTGTTAACTTTAAGCATAATTCGAGCATAATACAATAAGTGTATTATAAATTATAAAACATATAATTGCAAAATCATAGCGAAATATTGTGGAGCCATGAGTGTAGTCTATTTAAACCCTATATTATTAGAGTTAAAAGTAAGTGCTTCCAACCGTTTCTCTCTCTTTAACTTTACTTAAAATTAGTAACCTCTCAATCGGGATGGTTACTTACAAATATACTCATTCTTTAGTGTCTATGTAACTAAATGATAGTCTCTTTTACATGTTCGGTAACTCTCGGAATACCTTATTATTGAGTATACATTAACTTTTAGAGAGGGTGGGAAACTTAGCCAAATAAATAATCTTTATTGAGTGTACCCATTATTGACTCCTTTATCATCACAATATAACACATAAAACTGATAAAGCGCACATAACTCAAATAACGTTATTATGATCACAAATATTATTTTGGCATTACCGTACTCCAGTTAGGCTATAATGTTAATGTGGGTTTGTTAAATACAATCAATATAAACCCACTTAAAAAAACTCTAACATTCTCCTATTTGGGTGATATTGATTGTTAACTTTAAATTTGAAAATGACTCTCTGATTAACAAATTTCTTGGCCACGAATTTGTAGCCCAATTGAAAACACCTTATAATTCGCTTAAGAAGAATACTAGCACTGGACTATGAGACATTTGACCATAAATAAGTAGTTTGCTCTTCCATTTCTTAGTAGGAGTGCTCCAATGTTAGCAGGACATTTCATGTAAGATTTGGAGAAAATGTACAATTAGTATCATACTTCAAAGTCATAACTGTGTAATGTGAAAACAAGGATTCCCTTCATTTGAAGACATATTATCGACCACGCATTTTCGTTGCATCTCTAACTTAAGTGAGTAAACGACCACTACGTTCCTTTATGTTATATGAAATGATTCCCCCTGACCATACATCATTTATAGATATATGATCACTCCACAATCACAACTGTTAATATCCTTACCAACATTGACTGTATGTTGTGTTTATGGCATAAAGAATAGCAAATTGTATGTGATCGAAATAATGCTATCTTCGAATTTAGTTCCTAGTTTTGTAACAAAATACTTACGCATAAAATTCCTTATGCTTCAAAGGACGCCCTTATGTTTCCACGCAGGAAACCTTTAATTTGTCATGATATTTTATGCTCAATAAACCCTACTTATTCCTTTTGAGAGACTATACATTTACACTTAAGATCGACATAAATAACTCAAGTATCTCTTTAAACTTTATGATTTGTATATATATATATATATATATATATATATATATATATATATATATATATATATATATATATATATATATATATATATATAAGACAAAATAAATTTAATAAACACTGATCAAGAAATGGTTCTTTATTAACACAAAACTCCCGCTAACCAAATACATCAAGATTTTTAATTATGCCCATATTTACAACATGTTTCTTAAACACTTTAGGAAAAAGTTGTTTGGTTAAGGAATCAACAATCATCTTTTCAGTGTCTATGTGTTTTATCACATTTTTTCCATCTTTGACCTTTTCTCTTTCCATAAGATATTTAATATCAATGTGATTAGACCCACTCATGACTTTTGTTGTTCTTGGATAAGAACACATCTCCACCATTATCACAACATATTTTGATTGTCCTCGAGATGAAATCAACAATTTAAGCACACTGATGAGGTTTCCTAGATAAAAGACTTGAATAGTAGCCCAATAACATGCTACAAACTCTTCTTGAATAGCGAAAGAGGAAATAAGAGTCTGCTTAAAACATTTCCATGATATCGCTCTTCCATATAATATGAAAATATATCCTGAGGTAGATTTCATGTCATCTTGGCAGCCTGCATAATTTGAATCAGAGTAGTTTGTTACCTCCAATATCTCTAATTGTTTATAAACAAGCATGAAATCTCAAGTTCTTCTTAGATACCTCAAGAATTTATTTTCCAACTTCCAATGTTCCATTCCAGGATTAGATTGATATATGTTGAGTACATTCAGTGCATATGATATATCTGGTATTCTTCAAACTTGAGCATACATTAAGCTTCCCATGCTGTTTGCATAACGAATGTCCTTCACGAACTCTCTTTTGACATCATTCATGGGACTTCAGATCTTATTGAACTTATCACCTATAATAAGGGGAACTTCACCAAGGTCATAATCTAGCATATTAAATCGCTTAAGAACTCGATCAAGATAAGTTCCTTTTGAAAGTCCCACTAACCCTTGAGATCTATCATGGTGAATCTTGATTCCCAACAAAAAATAAGCTACTCCAAGATCTTTTATATCAAAAGCATTTGATAGAATTCTTTTTGTTTAATGAAGTAATCCTCAATCATTACTAGAAAGTAGAATATCATCGACATAAAAAATAAGGAAAAATTAAGTGTCTCTCACTGATCGTTAAATAGATGCATTAGACAACAACATTCTCCTCAAAACTAAAAGATTTATCTCATCATCGATTTAAAATACCACTGTCGTGATGCCTTATTTAAACCATATATAGATTTTTTCTGTTTACATACCACGTGTTCATTTATTTTCAACACAAAACCTTCAGGTCGATACATGTAGACTTACTCATGAAAATCGCCATTTAAAAAGCATTGTTGACGTCGATTATATGAAGTTCAAGATTGAAATGGGCCACTAATTACATGATAATCCTAACAGAATCCTTCGAAGAGACATGAGAGAAAGTATCATTGTTATCGATCCCTTCTCATTGAATGTATACCTTAGACACTAATATTTCTTTATGCCTCTCAACATTTCCTCTTGCATCGAGCTTAATATTGAAGACTCGCTTAAAATGAATAGGCTTATGATTATTAAGAAGATTAATAATTTCTCAAATATTATTGTGCTCTATAGAATTTATCTCATCATTCATAACATCTAACCATTTACTAGATTCGATACTTATCATTGCTTCGCCAAAGTTCGACGGAAAAAATTTGTGACCAATATTGTAATCATTCTCTTTTAGATAAGCTACATAGCCATTTGAAATAACGGGTCTCCTTTCTCTCTCTGATCTTTGAAGTTGTGTTTCAGGTAAAATATTTTCATTTTCTGATTGAGGAATAATGGATTGTTCTTGATCTTCACTAACAGGTTAAAGAACTATAACTTGAGGTTCTTGGGTAGCAGATTCCTTTTCCAAACTCCCACTATCACCAACTTTACTTTTTAAAAACTTAGTATTTATTTATTCGATGATCCTTATGCCTTGGTGTGGATAGTGAAACCTAAAATCTTTTATTTTTTGGCATACCAAATAAAGCATCATCAAGTCATCTTTAGATCCAACTTCTTCTCAGTGGGATTGAAAATCATAACTTCAAATAGGCAAACCTAAATGCTAAGATGACACAAATGATGTTTTCTTCCAGTACAAAGCTCGAAAGGTATTGCTTTATAGGGAACTTGATTGAAGATGTACATGGTTTTCTTTAAAGATTCTCCCCATAAATACTTGGGTAGATTGGTTAACCTCACTTTACTACTAATCATGTCCTTTAAGGTTAGAATTCTCTGTACATCCATGACATTTTACTGAGGAGTTCCAGGCATTGTGTATAAGGGAACAATTCCAAATTCTTTTAAATACTTTGCAAATGGACCCATGTTTTTACCAAATTCATAATACTTCTTATAATACTCACCACCTCTATCAGATCTCACAATATAGACAACCTTTTCACACTGTTTCTTAACCTTCATTTTAAAAGTCTTAAATCTCTTAAGAGAACTCGACTTATCATCAATTAAATAGACATACCCATAACAAGGGAAACCATCAATGAATGTGATGAATTACTTATTGCCACAAATAGTAGAAGATAATATCCCATTAATATCTGTGTGAATAATATCCAACAATTCATTACTTCGAGTAGACCCTTTCCTTTTAGTCTAGGTAAATTCCCCTCTTATGCAATCGAAAACTATATTTAATTAGTTCGTGTAACTTTTCTTTAGAGACGTGTCCTAATATTTTGTGCCACATGTTCGAAGACAAGTTATTCATCAATGGTCTTTTCTTAGATATACTATAAACATGAAAAAGATTCTTCGAATAAACCCAAATCATTTTATCCTTTTATGCATTATTATCCACCTACGATTGATCAAACTTCTTTGGAAGGGTGTTAAGGGATTGATACACTAAAAAAGTCTCTGCTATAGGAATATTAAGGGCAATCACTTTGGTTAAAAAATGATTATATTCATGATTTATTCCCACTACCTCCATTTTCATCCTACTTCACGTTTATAGCTTATCCGCCAAGTCCCCACCACGAGCCTTATCACACTCTTCATATCTTTGTCCTATATCACCAAAGAACTTCTTAGCATTATTACTTTTAGTTATTGCTCCCAAAATTGATTTCGAGAGTAATCTTTTAATACTTTTTAGACTCAATCAATATGCCTTATCCCATTTCTCATATTTCAATTTATCCTCAGCATTTCTAGTAGGAATGGGTTTTGGAGGCTCATCCTCTTCTAAGTCTAAATCTAAGTCAAGAAGACTATGTAAATTTTAACATCACGTTTGTTGATTTCTTAAATTGATATGATAACTAGGATGAGTCTTAACTTAGATACACCAATTATTATATAAGCTAGAGTGGGATGAGATACAAAGAAAGAGATAAATATTTTTACGTGGTTCAACCCAATAATATGCCTACATCTATGAGTGTAATGTCATCAAGTGTTAGGGTTTGAGTACAAGCCTCTCAAGAACATTATAAGGTAAAGGATAAATTGTTTTTCAATTGTCCCTTAGCTGAGTGGTGTAGTAAGATATGTATAGTTAGGGAGAAGAAGACATGGAATACCTTTATACATTAGGTATTTACATCTTTACACCATAATTACCAGTTGTGTGTCTATTCACATACATGTGCATGGTGACTGTTGAGTTTCTCACGTATGTTTTTTCACCTAATTGACTGTTTATATTCCTGAGGGTGGTAAACCAATATGCTGACCAAGGATGTAATTTAATCGACCACTTCTATATATTGTCTTGGGACATTAAGTATGATGACAGGTGTCTCGTTGTTATTGGTCCACCTGGTGTTATTATTTTAGGTTACAACAAAATCCCCCAATACTTTATTCTTGATTGGAGTGATTAATGACTGAAAGGATGGAGTATTATCTATAGGATTTGCTCAACTTTCTCGGAAGGTCTTGTTGGCTGCCAACCTCCGGGAGTTTGTAAATTTTTTAATGTCATTCCTTTGCCCAATGGCTATCTTATTAATAGTAGTAAAAATAGCGAACCATCTTGGGGTATGCTAGTCATTTTGTTTCTTCGGAAATGTCACATCATCGAAAGATGAAGCGATTGTGCATTTAATCATTTCATTTTGTGTAGCTCAGGGTACATCACTGAGTTCTATAAAATGTCATTTTCGTCTTTGTTCTTCTCACCTTGAATTTCAAACTCTTTGCTTCCCTCTCAAGCTTTTTCTTTCTCCAATTATAAGAGCTGTTGTTGTTTCCTTTTCACTGTAAGAACACTTATCCTCTTTGTTTTTCTTTCATTTTTGTAAAAAAATGGTCTATATTGTTAATGAGAGTTCCTTGGAGGTGTTTAGGTCTACCCATAGGATTCATGATTGGGCAAAAATAGAGTTGGTAACAGGTCCGTGTGATATCTGTGCACTAGAGGAGGGTCACTTGATCCCCACTATTTTTATTATTGAGTGTGGGGTGAAATTTCCTTCAAATCACTTATTTTTAGAATTTTGTCAGTATTTTGATGTGGTCCCACCTCAAGTGGCTCCCAATACTTTGAGGGTAGTTATTAATGAGTGGTTTGGAACTAAAATAATAATAAAGGAGTTAATGTCCTGTTATACTTGGGGAACTACTAACGAGAAAATTTATTAATTGAAGACAAGATTTTCCAATAGAGCCCTATTATTAAATTTGCCTGATTTCGATGAGGATTATTGGGATCATGGGTTGATAGTGAAAGATTGGCATTTTGCCCCTCTTCCTGAGGGTGAGGAATACAATGGGACCTATTGCCCTCAGGAGGGTTAGGTCGTAGGTTAGCATTTGAACATTCCTGTATAATTTTCACCTTTTTTATATTTCATCTAATTATGTTATTGACTGCATTTTTTTATCTTTCTATTTTGTAATTAAGAAGAAGAAAAATATACCTCGTGCCTCAGAGGTTAACTTTGTCGACCTAAGGGTTATTTGGTCCATTCAGCAGAGGATTGGGGAAGCTTATTCTTGTTATGCCTATGTTCTTCTCGGCTACTATAGCTCAATCACTTCTTTTGTTTCTCGCCCCACAAAAGACATTCCATCCGCCCCCATCGATTTAGAAGACCCAACTTCTTCGTCCTCCGATGTTGACTATGAGTCCCCCTAACAGGTAAAAGGGAATTTCCCGACAGAGGAAACCTCTTCGTTTTTTGAATCCTTAGACCTTGCTCTGGTGCCAACTAATATCTCTTCTCCGAAAATGGTTAAGAGGATGATTCCTAACCTTCTTACTAGCTCCAAGTCCCCTCCTCATGTCGAGAAGAAGCCTGATGCTGAGGGATCTAAGCATCATATTGTAGTTGAACCTTCTGATGTGGAAAATCACGAGCCTCAGCCTAAAAGTATGAAGAGGGGTCTAACCCCCACTTTAGAGTTGTCTGGGAAATATCAGGCTGACAAGGGCCAGGGCAGCGCCTAATCATTTACTGTTAACCCAAGATTTTCTCATGGATTAATTGGAGCAGGGGTTCTTCCAGCTGAAGAGACTACGAACTTTTCTCTTCCTCGGGCCAAGTTGGTCGAGCGTGCTGATATTAGGGATTTTGTCATATGGTCGTTGTGTTCAAAAGCCTAGTCTCAAAATCCCTTGAATACCTACAAAACTTGTTAAACAACTCGTATTGTGGTAAGTACGGGTATCAATCTAACTTTCAAGGTGAAACAAATAACGTGAATACTTGTAATTCCATTTTTTACATTAAAGCATTTTTTTTATATTTTTAATTTTAAAACAACTTCAAGGGATAATGAATTAATTGATGCTAAAATTAAATGTGATTAAGTAAACTAGAAATAATACGTAATCAGGTGTGATAAATGTGAGAAGGTACAAGAGATGGAATTACACCTCGGTTATTTTAATTTCTAAATTTATTGATTTGAAATATTTCGAGATAATATTAAATTCATAATCTAACTCTCGTGACAATTATAAATTGAATAATATCTTTTTCAGAAAACTAATTTAAAAATGTCACACTATGAAAATCTAAAATTTATACTCTTTTTTTTATAAACTACCCGCTAAGATCAATTTAATAAAAAAAATGTATGAATCCTCGAATTTCAACACCGAATTAATACTCAAATTTTTGAAAAATCTATCTTTAGTTCGATTCAAAAATCAAATATTAAAACTAAATTAATTTACTATCTCTCGATACGTAAATTAATTTGTGACCATTAAAAATTAATTCTCTTAGAAATATGATAATCGACAAAATTAATCAATTAAACTAACATCCTATGCGAATTCATCCGACCCTTTGAACGTGGTGATTATCCGAACATATTTAAATAAGCATGCACAATCACAATAACATCAATAAATATTGAAATAGAGAAAGAATATGATACGCAAAGTCTCCTTTTAGAATCGCAATCTTGAATTGCGTCCCAATCTCTTCATAATCAACTCACTTGATTACAAAAATAAAAAATAAAAACTAAACGTAAAAATTATTCTAAAGCTAAATTAATTTTGTTGTATTTTTATAAATCTATTTTTTTCTTTAAACTGTACAAAAATTTACTGCTTTTCTCTCCTTATTCGGTCTTTCTATGAGAGTCTTCTAAAGAGCTTCCCTCCCTTGTTTAAATAACCCCGGAAGTAGTTTTAGAGAGATTTGAGGGATTTATATTTGGCCAAGTCAAAGTCAAAGATATTAGAGCATCCACAATGGGGACTCTACACGCCAAGAAAATTTGTATATTTACAAACTCGGACGCCTGTAGTGGTGAGAACAAGTGAACAAATTCCGTTTATCGATTTGCAGTGGTTCTCCAAAGATACAAACTGACTGGAGAATTTGTAAAGGATTCCTACGAACTTCTGAAGTTCGTAAGAATTCTTACGAAGAACAAAAGTTCGTAGGAAATATAAATAATTTTTTTATCATATTTTTTGGGTTCTTACGAACAACAGAAGTTCGTAGGAGTTCCTACGAACTTCTGTTGTTCGTAAGAAATATTAATTTTGTTTCCTACGAACAACAAAAGTTCGTAGGAATTATTTTACCAAATGAACCTCTTTTACCATTGTAAAGACCTGACAGTGACGAAGGGTAAAATGACTTTTTGGATTTGCAGTATACCTTTCTTTGACCATCACCATTGTACTCTCTTAGAGGGCTATAGTTTCTCTTTGCACGTGGGTTTTTGGTTGGCAGGTGTGGTTTCCTATTTTGGTGGAGTTGTTGAGAGGTGGGTTTGGATATGGGGCATAACCGGGTTCAATATTGGGATGGAATCGGGTATTGAAATCGGGTTGAGACCGGAGTTTGGTGCAGCAATGGGTTAAGGGTTTGCTGGAAATGCTGGGATTTTGTATTGCCGGCTTGGGTAGTGGTAATGGGGCAAGGTAAGGCTGTCGGGTTTTGGTCGGTTTGGGTCGCCATCTTAGAAGGGTTACCCCCGGTGTGTTGGAGCCTGCCAGAGCTCGGGTTATAAGCTTGGAAGTTTCATTTTTCCAGCAGGAGATCGCCGCCTTTGGAGACGGGAAAGGTCGTCGGGTCAAGGTGGGTTTAAGGAGGTGGTTGGATTATGTGGGTTATGGTGGATGTTTGTGGAGAGAGGGTGTGAGGTAGGAGAGAGGATAAAGGATTGGTGAGGTGTGGGTGGGTGGGTATATTATAGTAGGGTTTGTGTATTTAGATTGTAAAAAAAATAATAAATAAAATAAAAATTAATAAAATATTTATAACCTTAAAAATCTCAGACTAAAAATTCAAACTTATTAAAAATTAAAAAAAAGTTAAACTCCTAAAAAAATATTGACTTAAAAAAATAAATTATAAAAGTCTATAAAATTATAAAATCTATTAAAACTTAAAAAAATAGATTTCTAACCTAAAAATAAAAGATTAAAATAATAATAAAACCAATCTAAAAACAAAATAAACAAATAAATGAAAACTAATAATATATATATACCTGATATTTTATATAAATAATATAAAAATACCCGACACACGATAACGGACCCTAATATACACAAATATGTGCACACAAATAAAATATAAAAACCCTAAAAATTATACACTACTCAAATAAAAACCTAAAAAACAATAAAATTACAAACTAAGCACACACGAGGCTCGGGCGACGACATAGGCTCGGTTTAGGTTTAGGTTTGGTACGAAATTGGGTCTAGGGCTTCGGTAATGATCTGGGCAAGCTCAAAAAAGGGACTTCTGCCTAATTGGTGCTTCGATTTTCTTCATTGAATGTTATTTTGTCGTAATTACTTTGATTTAGCACTATTTGATACTATAACTGCCTATTGACTTACAATATAGATAAATACGAACCTAAGGCTAATTTTATTTAGAAAGAGCGACTAAAATGCACATATTTAGGGTATAAAATAGACACTTTTGAGTGCTTATCACATGCTAACACAATCTGACTCTGGTGAGTGTCACTTATGAATTCCCATTTGTCACGTGTTAATATTATATACTATTAATGATTTTGACTGTTGTTTTTTACTATTACTAGTTGACTTCGATCAATTGCAGAGAAGGGATGACCAACTAAAGGTGTCCTCTACACATGTGGAGGGAGCTTTTAAAGGCATGCATGAATCCCTGGAGATTATCAAGAAATCCCGTGAGGGTGATAGGAAGAAATTGGAAGATACCATCAAGGATTTGGAGGATGGGAAGACCAATGCCAAAAAAGCAGTAGGATGTTTGAAAAGAAGACTGATTAGGCTGTGAAGGATGTGAATACTACACCAAAATGGTAAAATTATCACCTTTTTAGCGGCTAGGCTTGTCACGATCAATGACCGTGTAAGGACATTTTTTCTCATGTCCAACATGTTACATTTATGTATGTCGTACGCCGCTACATTTGGCACGTCACCTCACGATCTCACATGACGGCCTCTATCCGAATTCCGGGAATCAAGCATTCAACATCTCCATTAATATGTCCCACATCTGCCTCAACGACTTCACGGTCCAAGATTTTAGGGATTTAATGCAAGTGGTACGCAAGGGAAGTCAAAACAGTAAAAAAAGGCACGATAGGAGAGTTCAAAGGCATTTTCGTAATTTCACATCCATAGTTTGGAGGTCTGGTTAACTAGAAAGTTTAAGAGCTCGCCGCAACGAAGATACTGGAAAAAACGGCACCTCAATCCGAGCTACGGTGAAGGAGTTATGACCTTTTGAAGATAGAGAAAATTCCTTAAAGAATGCTGTTTTTTTTGTACGCTGGATAGAATTTTAAAGTTTTAAGAACATGGGACTCTTCATATTTTTTCCTATAAATACCAACTTCGGGGGAGTTGTTTTGCAAGACTTTAGGAGACGAATTTGAGAGTCCAAATACATCTAGTCTTCATATTTTTGAGTCCCAAGACTCATGTTTTGATTCACACATCCTTGCCAAATATTTGTGAATCCTTTTGCAACCCAAGAACACAACTTTGGTTTGTTCAACCCTTGTGGAGGAGACCGTTCTTCTTCTTCATTGCAGCCCTACTGGAAAGGGATAATTACAGCCGCGACTACAGAATCCGATACCCGACGGTAATTCTTAGTCAACTTGTATTTTCATTGTAATCCGATTGTAAGCCGTTTTCTTACAAATTATAGTGAAAATAAATGGTTTTGCCCCTGAGGGGGATTTTTCCTTAATTGCATGTGTTTGAATGTTCTTGCGTAGATTATCAATTTATTCAATCACATACTGCTGCATGTTTAGGGTTTGTTTGTGTTAAAAGGGTTTTATATATAATTTGATCATTTGAACGCGAGCACACACATCTTATTTGATAAATCATCTAGATGCATGTCTTAGGGTTTAACTAAAATTTGGGTTTAATTAAAATTGGTTTTTATTTGAGAAGTCGCAATATTTCCGATGTAGCTGCACTCTCAGACCGTGATAAGAAAATACACGTTTTTTGTCACGGTCATTGACCGTGACACGTCCGTGACAATTCTGTCAGTAAAAAACCCTCCCCCTTCTTTTTTTTCCCACCGAATTTGTTCCCTCCATTTCTCACTCTCTCTCGGCTGCTCTCTCTCTCTCTCTACAACTTTGGTATGTTTTCTCTCAATTTCTCCCCCATTTATGTATGTGTGTATGTATATGTGCGTGTGTGTATATATGTGTGTAAGTGTGTGTGGGGGGGGGGGGGGAGGGGGGTATGTGCGTGCGTGTGTGTATGCGTGTGTGTGTGTATATGTGCACGTGTGCGTATATGTGTGTGTGTATATATGTGTGTGTGTGCGTGTGGTGGGCAGGGGCAGGGGTGTATATGTGCGTGTGTGTATTTTTTTTAATTAATTTTTTATTAATTTATTAGATATTGCCCCTCATATTTTAGTGCCCCTTGTAAAAGAATTGATTGATTTAATATTAATTGGTTGTTAATTTTTTTTGTAAATTAATAGTTAGTGCCCCTTTCATATGCAAGTAGGATTGCTCCTCACTGTAAATTAGTAAATTAATAATTGTATACTTTAATTAATGAAAATAATTAATTGAGTAGATGAATTAGAAGGAGTACGGAATACACATTTGTTGTTGCCATTGCGGTTGGATTATAGTGGACCGATGTTAGGTTGTTTAATTTTAAAAGTGGCATGACCACTGGATTATTGTCCATATGGGGGTGGAATTTTTCAACTTTTTTTAAAAATTACTTTGTATAACGAACAATATATATATAGTATGATAATTAAATGAAATATACTTGAAATTACATATAGTGCGCATAGATACTAGCCTTATAGTTCTTATGTGTACGCATTCAATAGCCCTTAGACCCGTTCGAGAGTCATTACCCCTGTAATGAGATCTCTCGAATTGTCCCGTTTAGACAGTTTGGGACTGCATAATTTCTGTATAATAATATTCTTAGTGGCTTAAAGTTGTTACTTTTGGAGAAAGTTCTGCAGTCGTATCCTAATGTTCTCTGGGTACATACTAGATTGAGAAGTGTGACCGTTATTTCAATTGATCAATTGAAATCATACTCACACTTGCCAATCTACGTTGTGTACTTGGAGAACTACGGGGATATGCTGTCGAATTTTTCTCAAATCGTAACAATGTGCATGAGCTGTTAAGTATATTACAGAAATATGCGATCTTGAATGGGATATGACCACTCACCCTTTAGAGGAGATGGAGGAAATATAAATTAAATGAAATTAAATGAAACATACTATAAATCTAAGTTTGAATTTGAATTTGAAATTTAAAAATCGAATATAAATAAGACATAATTAAATGAAACATACTATAAATCTAAGTTTTGTTTATACTAATCCATGAATAGGTGATTAGTTGTGGTAGCTGTGATGGGATATCCGAAATACAAAGAGTGGATGGGTGAGACAAATATAATGAGGGATGTGTTTCGCTGAGGTGCTAATGAATTTGGGAAATATGCAAAGAGATGTCATAATGATGAAGAGTTTCCGTGTCCGTGTGCTAGGTGTAAGAATGGTAAGGTGTTTGAGTGGAAAACAATTGAACTACATTTGTTAAGATCGGGTATGCAAGATAGTTATCGATTTTAGAGTTTTCACGGTGAATTAAAAGTTCCTTTTGTCACTGAACAACCTTCAACAAGTAGGATATATGTAGAAGGGGACGACGTAGATCATAACATGTTAGAGGATTTAGTTGATGATGCGTACAGAGTTTCTAAAGCAGAGGAGAATGAGGTTACTGATGATGTACAAGGTTCAAGTGCTCGTGAAGATATCACGATAAACCTTGACGATGACTACCAAAGTTTAAAATTTAAGGCGACCCAACCGTTATACTCTGGCTATGAGAAAGATCAAATAACTTTACATGCCATGGTTGGTTTGTACAGTTTGAAGACGCAGTACGGTGTGTCTGGCAATAGAGTGACTGGAATTTTGAAATGGGTGAAGGGGTTACTACCCAAGGAGAATACGCTTCCAAATAGCTATCATGTTATGAAGAAAATTTTGAAAGGTTTGGGAATGAAGTATAAATCGATTCATGCTTGTGTGTATGATTGCATACTATACCGAAAAGAGTATGAAAATCTCGATCATTGTCCAGTTTGCGATGAACCTAGATATGTCCAATCTACTAGTAAAGAAGGCACAAGCTCAAAAGTGCCTCAAAAAGTGCTAAAATATTTTCCCGTTGGGCCCAGATTAAAGATATTTTTCATAGTACCATGGATAGTGGATGCAATGACTTGGCATGCTAGGGCGGAAGTAGGGGTAATCTCATGTGTCATCCTATTGATTTAATAGCTTGGAGGAGGATGAGTTATGAGTATCCCGATTTTGTTCGAGAACAGCACAACATTCGTTTGGCTATATGAACAGATGGTTTCAATCCATTTGGAAACCTAAGAACCAATCAGAGTGTATGGCCAGTGATCCTATCCCCACTCAACCTCCCTCCTTCACAGTGTATGAGACCTGAATTTTCGATGATGTCTTTGTTGATACCTGGGCCAAAGGCACCAACTGATGACATCGACATCTACCTGTCTCCTTTGGTAGAAGAATTAAATGAGTTGTGGGAAGATGGTGTGCAATCATTTGACTCTTTTAGAAAAGAAGAGTGTATGCTGAAAGTTATGTTGATGTGGGCAATTCATGATTTTTCAGCTTTGTGGTACATTATCCGGTTGTGTAGTACATAATTATTTGGGGTGTCCTGTTTTTGGAGTGGAGACTGATTCTCTTCGTCTATCCTTTAGCTCAAAAATGTATACCATTGCCATAGGAGGTTTTTACCGCCGGCTCATAGTTTCAGATTTGAGAAAGGTTCCAATTTTTTATTGGGCGGGGTTGAACATAAGCTACCACCGAGATAACTTTTAAGTTCAGAAATTGAAAGTAAATCTTCTAAATGTGGCCCTAATATGCTCGATAAGAATCCCAAATTTAAGAATGTCAAGCATAAGAAGACCCCAAGTGGAAATGAAACTGAGATAAGAAAGGCATGGTCTAGGAGGTCAATTTTATTTGACTTGCCTTATTAGAAGAATAACCCGGTGCGCCATGTATTGGATGTGATGCATGCAGAGAAGAACTTCACTGAACATATTGTGGGTATTTGCCTTGGGGGAGTCATTCGAAGGATGGAGAAAATGCACGAAAAGACCTTAAATCGTTGAAACTTAAGCCACGACTATGATTGAAAGAACATAGTAGGGGAAGGACAATAATCCCCCCTGGTGCGTTTACTTTGACGAGTGGGGAAAGGAAGGTGCTTTTAGAGACAATATATAATTTGAAGGGCCCATCTAATTTTTAGTCCAACTTGCAAAGGATTGTGAATTATTCTACTCATGATTTACATAAGTGTAAGTCACACGATTAGCATGTGATCATGAAATTGGTTCCTCTGTTGTTTAAGCACTGTTTCTCCAAGCACAAGGATTTACGGAGGGCTATTATGCAAATTAGTATTACCTTCTCACTATTGTGTGAGAAGGTAGTCAATCGAGAACACATAGTGGTCGCAAAATTGGCGGTGACCGAAGCGATTTGTGTGTTGGAGAAGTACTTTCCCCCAATATTCTTTGACATAAGTGTTCACTTATTGGTACACCTATGCGACGAGGCACTTCTTTGTGGTCTAGTTAGATATCAGTGTATGTATCCGTTTGAAAGATTGAGGAAAGTTTTTAAAGATTACGTCAAGAATACGCGATACATTGCAGGATCAATTGCAGAGGAATACATCATCGTGGAGTCATCACTATATACTCGGGAATATATGCCTGACTTGACTAGTGTTGATGACACTGATGAGTTTGTCGATGATGGTGGTCATGTGATGGGAAAACGAGTGAAATTAATGAGTTTGCAACATGAACAAGTAGCTCGTTATCTATTTGGCACACATGAAGATGTCGAAGAATGGAAAAAGTAAGTTTAAATTATTTTAATGTTTAACATTATTTTAGAATATTTTAGTAAGTTTAATTTTGTAATATGCAAAAAATATGAAGCCTGTGAGAACAATAAAAGACGAAAAACAATGGTACAATTAGATAGTGAATTTAGGCTGTAGTTGTCACAAGAGGTAATTATAATGAAAATGGACGTTATATAACGTTACATTACGCTCAAACTTTACAACTAATCTAATTAATTTATCTATATTCTCAGCTCTTAAAGACGGGTGATGCGATATCAACGCTTGCTCGTCTAGCCACTGAACCCTTGTTCGTGGCATAAGAGTACAAAAAGTATCGATTGAACGGTTAAGTATTCGGCGCAAAAGTGTACGAGGAAAGTACTAATGTATAGAACTCGGTCATTTCATACAAGGCTCTTACTTTCTTTCGAGCGAGCGCAAAAGATAAAAATCTCGTTGAAGCTGAAATGACTTACTATGGTGTAATTCGAAATATATTTGAATTGGATTATATAAGCTTCAAAGAGGTTGTATTTTACTGTGACTGGGTAAGAGTTGAGGATAAAAATGCTTGTAAAGTTGATCCTGTCACCAATTTGATCATGGTTGACTTGTCCAAGTTGAAGAGCAACGACCACGTGAGCGATGAGCCGTTTGTTTGTACATCTCAAAAGGTTAACCAAGTGTTTTACTCGGAATATATCAACAACGATCCGTTGTCAATTGTCCTACACGCGCCAAAGTGTCTACATAGTAGTGTGGATGACTTGACTGCTCCTACCGAATATCAATCCATTTTGATGATAACCCGAATTTGAAATAATTTTTCAATTTGTAATAAATATTCCAATTTATACTTTATCAATCCATTTTTAATGCATTTAATTGATTTGCACTTTATCATTTACACTATTGTGTAGTGTGCGTCTGTGTGGGCAGTAGGGGTGGGGGTGGTGATGTTTCAGATTTTTAGTATTTGTATATATTATGAACTAGATGTTGTTTTGGAATTTAGAATTGAGGTGTTAAACACTAACAATTCATTTGGATTTGTAGTAATTGTATATATTTGCATGTCTTGTTCTAATTCATTTTGATTTGTACTAATAACAACATTTTTTTACAGCAAATGTCTCCTTCAGGTATTAAGGCGAGGATGATGATGCTGATTGTGATTATGTCATCTGGGTTCGGTGGTAGCGGAGGCGAGGAGGGGTCCTCGGCCCCTAGGCTCTCCAAATATGGCAAATTGGGGATGGCCATCGATAACAAGACGGGGCTATTAGCGAGATCCCTCGAGCTGGTAAAGACGATCATCGGCCCGGGGTACACTAGTTGGAGGGAGGTGCCAAATGAGCTCAAGTTAGCTATTTGGGTGGCACTATAGGTAATGAATTTATATTTATATTTATATGAATATTTTAATTTCAATTTCGATTTCGATTTCATTTTATATTTATATTTATATTTATATTTATATTTATATTTATTCGCAACTAACATTGTATTTGTTGGACAAAAATAATTCAGCCTGGATCCAAAGCTACGCGATTCCGTCTAGAAGCAGTTGAGGGAGCAACACAAGACGTGGAAGAAAAATATGCGTACCCGGTACTTTGGGAAGACCCGAGAGTCCGTTATCCGAATGCGTGAATCTGTCCCGTAGAAGGAGTCGATCTCATTGGCACAATGACAAAAGTTCATTGGCAATGAGATCGGGGAGTGACAATTGGCATCTCGCCAATCGGGGAGGGAAAACCGGGCAAAAAAGACGGACGTGCACTACTCCGACCGGACGTCTTGCGCCGAGGTGGAGCATAGGATGATGGTAAGATTTAATTTTTCTATAACTACAGAAATCTATTATTCTGCATTATTTTACTTTGCGGTGCCTATACTAATTTTACTTTATTTTATTTCAGGGGATAGGGAGTGGCCCTGGGGGTAGGCCACATAGGCTCGATACTTATGTAGCTATTCAGACGAAGAAGGGGAAGGATAAGGAGGTATCCCTGAGCGTTGCGACCATAATTGTAAGTAATCCGGCAGTTTACTTTTTGTTAATTACGCTATAATTTTTTTATTTACTTATTTTACTAATCATGTGCTTTTTATCGTTTCAGGCAAAGCTTAAGGAAGTGCATGAGTCGCAGTCTGATGCCGATAAGGCAACTTTATCCACAGACGCACTCAGCCAAGTACTTGGCACTGATTACAAGGGGAGGACAAGGGGGGTGAGCTCGCCGGTGGCCAAATCTAGGATCATCGAATTAGAGACGAGCGACATCGGGTTGGCTCGAGCGGTGGACTCGCATGACGCGAAGCTGTCCCATTTCGAGGTGACCGTCTGAGATATGTTCTCATTCATGAAGCGTTCATTGGGAGGAAACCGTAAGGGGAAGGGAAGGAGAAGGTGGTGGAGGAGGATGTGCAGGAGGATGAGGTGCAGGATGACGAGGATGTGGACCTCGCTGCTTCATCGCCGATACGTGCGAACTTTGATGATCCACTCCCCTATTTGGCTCCCTTCAACTGACCGATGTCGACACTTGGTTGGCCGAGTGTGTTTATACTGGACATATTTGATGGCCAGCGTATAGGGCGGGGGTTGAGGGACCCGAATACCATCCAGGGTATGCCAGTTCATGGACGTTTGCTTCAAGACATCGAGTCCAAGGTGCTCGTCATACATGTGATAACCGGGAAGGAGAAATTCCCCTTGTGGTTGTGCGAACAATGCGGCACGATGTATATTATTGGGTGTGTCAATTCGTATATCGTGTGTTCTACTCACCTCCACAGAGCTAACCTTACCCCAGACATGTAGTGACATTATTTGAATTGAATTGTTTTAAGTTGTTACATTTGAATTATATTTGGATTATATAGTTATGTATATTTTTTTGAATATATATTTTCATTATCTCTATTTTATTTGGATATATGATGTTTAAACAGGTATAATGTTGCTATAACAGGTACAAATATACTGTTGGGCAGTGGCAGAGGCCATACTGCCCAGCAGATTTTTTTTAATTCTGCCCAGAATTATCACGGTCAATGATCGTGACAAGCCCGTGATAAATAAAACTTATCACGGACGTGTCATGGTCATTGACCGTGATAAGTTTTTAAATATTGTCATGGGTTTGTCACGATCATAAACCGTGACATGACTGTGACAATATTTAAAAACTTTTCACGGTCAATGACCGTGACACGTTCGTGATAAAAAACGTTGTCACCCCCAGAATTATCACGGTCATTGACCTTGACAAGTTCAACTTGTCAAGGTCAATAACCATGACAATTCGATAGATTTGGTGTAGTAGAATGAGGCTAAGAAGGTGGCAGAGGATGCCAAGGGCCAAGTGGTTGAACTAAACGATAAGGCCAAAAGAGATAAGGAGGATGCCTATACGCAGGGGTGGGATAAGGCATTCTCCACTGTTGCTATTCAAGTGGAGTATTTGAAGGAGACCTCCTTTAATGAAGGTTAGGACGTAGCCTTAACCCAGGTCAACACTGATGCTGGGTCTGACCTCTTCTTCTAGTATAATCCTAATACTACTCAACAAATTTAAGAGGAAGTTGATGATGAAGAGAGGATGGTTGAATCCTCCATGCATTAAGAGCAGATGATGGTGGTCGCCCGATTAGAGGAGGAGGTGAATCCGGACAAGGAGAAGGTGTAATAGATAGGAGCCCTTATATTTTTACTTTATGACTTATTGATGTAGTTGGTTTATTTCTCTACTTGTAACACTGTTTATAGTTTTAATAAAATTTCTCCTTTTTTCAGTGATGATTGTTGTACTATTTAGTGCATCCTTTTTTTTATCCCTACTTATATAATATCATATTCATTTCAGTTTAACTCCCCAAAATCTAGCTTGATCACTGTTAAAAGTGAACTTTTTTCATAAAAGTAGCCAATTATTTGGGGTTGGTCATGAAGAGCTGAACACAGAAGAGATAGAGAAACTGCTCGACTTGGATATTTTTGACCCGAACAAGGGCGTTTATCTTTACATACGAAGGTCATTCCACCAGTTTGTGGCAACCAACGCCTCTTATTATAAGATAATTCTCTAACTTTAATGCAATCACAAAGATGCAGTTGCGAGTTTATCCATCGATTATGACAAAAAGTTTGCCATTCTTCGCAAGGACATTGGATTTGATATGAAGCAACATAAAATATCCTTGGCATACTTTAAGAAAGAGTTTGTGTTATAGTCGGATGTGAAGAGTGCTCGGGGGTGTTGATATTCTCTTGGAATGGGAGAATAATTTGTTGAGGGATGAACTGGAGGGAATTAAGAAGGTGGCTACTGCTTATCAGAGTGAAAGAGCATCATTCTTTGATTAAGAAAATTTCTAGGCTGATGGACGAGTTGGAGAAATTAAAGGAATCAAAAGGCCAGTTTTCTCAATAAATGGTTGTTGCTCATCCCTCAGTGGAAGATAAGGCTAGACGACTAAAAAAACCTTATCAAGAATCAGTCGGCTTTGATCAAGAGGTTAAATTAGAAAGTCGATCCCCTCACATATCATTTTCATAAATAACCTCGTGCCATATAGATGAATGGTTATGATGCGGCGTTGGAACATTTGGGCGATGAACTTTAGCAAGCCCGTAGAGAAGGTTACAAATAGGGATGGTTAAACGCTCTTACTATGACAAAACTACCGAAGGAAGATAAACTCTGGTATCGATATGACCCTGGATGTTGGATAAGTCTACTCCTTTCAAATTGTACACTTCTTAGATTCCTATAGATGCAATCCCTATCAGTTTGATTAGGAAGTACCATAAGGATTACGGTTTTTATGGAGATAAAGTCCTTAGTCGACCTTTGCATTTGGTGGATAAATCTAATACCCACAGCCATCAAGGCTTAGAGACTTGAGCACAACAATTCTTCCTTTTGCACTAGATATTCCTTCTGCTGGGATGAAGAAGGCTCTGGGAAAGCATCCAGATGATTATGCAGTTTACATTCTTTATTGTTGAATTCTCTCATATAATGATATATGGAGACTAGAAAATTTGAATAAAAGTATTGATTTCTTTATTGTGTGGTTGTGGCCTACTAGTAGTTTAGTATTATGATTATGTGGTCAGTAGTAAGCCGGCTAATCTGCCTTACTAGATACCATTTTAGACGAACTCTCATGGTCCTGCCTTAGGTTCTACTAGCGTGCCTTTTATTTGTGGATGCTCAAATGGATCTTGTCGTTTTGACCAAGTGCTTGCGTTAGTTACCATTGATGACCAAATATTTTAAGAATTTTCCTTAATTCGGTCTGGTAAAACTTCTTATTCTTGACACTAGGGAGCTACACATGAAGTTTTATGTTCAGGACTTCCTGTTCTTGACCTTGGGGTTCATACATGAAGTTTTATGTTTGGAACTTCTCATAGTGACTTATTTGAAGACAAAGTCATACGTGAAATTTTGATTTGAATTTTTTGAATTTAGTTTTTTCTTGTTGTTTGAAGATTGCTTAGCGTTGCTTAACACATCTCCACTCCCGCAAAATAAAACATAAAAAATAAGCAACTTTTTATGAAACTTTTAATATTTATTGAGAATTGAAAAATGGGTTATAGGAAATAACAAGGGATTACTCTTTATTGGATCATTGATAGTATTTCCTCAGATGCTCGGCATTTCAAGGGTTTTTAAACTGTTCTCCTTTTAAGGTTTCAAGCCGATAAGTTCCTAGACAAATGACTGATGTAATGTAGTATGAGCCAAGCCAATTTGGTTCTGATTTTTTTCCTTTCTGGTGAACGTTCTTCAACACGTAGTCTTTTTTTAGATTGCTCGGTTTAACTCTCCTATTGTAAAATCGGGTAGTTTGTTGTTGGTACACTACCACGCATAGTGTGTAATTTTCTCTAACTTCCTCAATCATGTCCAAATTTAAACTTTTCAAGAGATCACTCCTTGGGGAATTAAAATTAAGTACTCCGTGATTGGTCAGACCAATCACTGTGGGGAATACTGCCTCTGTCCCAAATGCTAATATGTAGGGGTTTCACTAGTGGCAGTCTTTGGTGTGGTCCTATAATCCTTAAGCATGCTTTGAAGTTCATTGATCGAGTTTCCCTTGGCCTTATCCAATCTCTTCTTCATTCCCTCAAGCAGAGTTTTGTTCGTTACGTCTATTTTCCCATTGCATTGCTTATTTTTGGAAGTGAAATGAAACTTTTGGATTTTGGATTAGATACAGTAATATTTAAACTCATAGTTATCAAAAAAAATTTCCTGATCAGTAATAAAGTTTAGGGTTTACTTATTTACTATATGATATATTTATATAAAATAAAATTAATATATACTATATAATATTAAATTAAACGGTCCGGTCCGGTCCAAAGACCGAATTTACATTGGATATTTTAGACCGAATTGAATATTTCGGGTCTCTTAATTTAGGACCGAATTAGGACCGATTTATAAAAAAGCCTATAAAAGTGGGTCCGGTCCGGTCCGGTCCAATCCGGTCAATCGGGTCGGTCTATTTTTTGTCCACCCCTACCTTTAACGGCTTATTTTTAAATACAGTCTAGATATTTTCAAATTTTCATCATATTCTCAAATAAGGAGTCCCGTGACTATGCAATCAGTTCCTACGAGTTACATTGGTACCGTACGAGGTGTTCATGCCTCTTACGGGGCCATTTGGGGGTAGGTTTGGGTTTTAACCCTCTAACGACTTGTTTTTAAGCCTAATTTAGATATTTTCAAATTTTTTCATATTCGCAAACCGAGAGTCCCGTGACTACACGATTAGTTCCTACGAGTTACATTAGTTCTATACGAGGTGTTCATGCATCTTACGGGGCCATTTGGGGGCTAGTTTGGATTTTCACCCTTTAATGGCTTGTTTATAAGCCTAATCTAGATATTTTCAAATTAACATTATATTCTCGCACTTGGAGTCTCGTGACTATGCGGTCAGTTCCCACGAGTTACATTGGTCTCGTACGAGGTGTTCATGCCTCTTACGGGGCCGTTTGGGAGTTGGTTTGGGTTTTCACCTTTTAACGGTTTGTTTTTAAGCATAGTCTGGATATTTTCAATTTTTCGTTATATTCTCAAACCGGGAGTCCTGTGATTATGCAATCAGTTCTAAGAGTTACATTAGTCCCGTAGGAGGTGTTCATGCCTCCTACGGGGCCGTTTGGCAGCTGGTTTGGGTTTTTACCCATTACGACTTATTTTTAAGCATATCTAGATATTTTCAAATTGTCATTATATTCACAAGCTGAGAGTCCTATGACTACGCGATTAGTTCCTATGAGTTACATTAGTCCCGTACGAGGTGTTCATGAATCTTACAGGGTCGTTTAGGGGCTGGTTTGGATTTTCACTCTTTAACTGCTTATTTTTAAGCCTAATCTAGAAATTTTCAAATTGTCATCGTATTCTCAAATCGAGAGACCCGTGACTGTGCAGTCAGTTCCTACGTGTTACAATAGTCCCGTGCGAGGTGTTCATGCCTCTTTCGAGGCTGTTTGGGGATGATTTGGGTTTTCACCCTTTAACGGATTATTTTTAAGCCTAATCTAGATATGATCAAATTACGTTATATTATCAAACTAGGAGTCCCATGACTATGCGGTTAGTTCCTACGAGTTGTTTCATTGGTCTCGCACGAGGTGTTCATACCTCTTACGGGGTCGTTTGGGAACTGGTTTTGGTTTTCACCCTTTAACGGCTTATTTTTAAACATAGTCTAGATATTTTCAAATTTTTATCATATTCTCAAACCGGGAGTCCCGTGTCTATGCGATCAATTTCTACGAGTTGCACTGGTCCTCTGCGAGGTATTCATACCTCTTACGGGGTCGTTTGGGGGCTAGTTTGAGTTTTTACCCTTTAATGACTTATTTTTAAGCATAATCTAGATATTTTCAAAATTTTATTATATTCTCAAATAGGGAGTCCCGTGACTATGCGATCAGTTCCTACAAGTTGCATTAGTCCCGTACGGGGCCATTTGGGTTTTCACCCTTTAAAGACTTATTTTTAATCCTCACCTAGATATTTTCAAATTTTCGTCATATTCGCAAACTGAGAGTCCTGTAACTACGTGATCAGTTCCTACAGTTGCATTAGTCCTGTACGAGGTGTTCATGCCTTTTACGGGACCGTTTGGGAGCTGGTTTGGGTTTTCACCCTTTAACGGATATTTTTAAGCATAATCTAAATGTATTTAACTTATCTTCAGTTTGTACGAGTTACATTTGTCCCGTACGAGGTGTTTATGCCTTTTGCGGGGCTATTTGCAGGCTAGTTTGAGTTTTCACCCTCTAACGGCTTGCTTTTAAGCCAAATCTAGATGTTTTTAAATTATCGTCATATTCTCAAACTGGGAGACCCATGACTAAGCGGTCAGTTGCTACGAGTTACATTGATCTCGTGCGAGGTGTCCATGCCTCTTACGGGGCCGTTTGGGGTCTGGTTTGGATTTTCACCCTTTAACGACATGTTTTTAAGCCAAAGTCTAAATATTTTCAAATTATCATCATATTCTAAAATCGGGAGTCAAGTGACTACACGACCAGTTCTACGAGTTACACTGGTGGCTCTTACGGAACCGCTTGGGGGTTGGTTTTGGTTTTCACCCTTTAATAATATGTTTTTAATTATAATCTAGATATTTTTAAATTATCATCATACTCTCAAATCGGGAGTCCCGTGACTATGCGGTCAGTTCCTACGAGTTACATTGGTTATGTGCGAGGTGTTTGTGCCTTTTTACGGGGCCGTTTGAGAGTTATTTAAGATTTTTGCCCTCTAACAGCATTTTTAAGATTAAGTCGTGAATTTAAAAAATATTGTCATATTCAAAAACCGGGAGTCCCGTGACTACATGGTCAGTTCTAGTGAGTTACATTAGTCTAGTGCGAGATTTTAGTACCTTTTACGAGGTTGTTAGGTGATTGTTTTAGGGTTTTGCCATTTAACGATATGTTTTTAAACCTAAGTGTTAAATTTGTGAATTAACATTATATTCTCAAACTGGGAGTCTCGTGTCTACTTGACCAGTTCCTATGAGTTATATTGGTCCTGTGTTAGGTGTTGGTACCTCTTTCAGGGTCGTTTGGTGGTTAGTTTAGGTTTTCACCCTTTAACGACATGTTTTCAACCCTAAGTATTAAAAACATGAATTTTAGGGCTTATGTAACTCGTAGATTTGAAACCTTTACGTGACATCGAAGACGGGGGTTTTCCTCTTAAATGAATTTATTTTTTATATCGGGGCTATAATGGTGGTATTCTAGATATATTGCAATATAATAAAGGAGACATGATATTTAGATGAACTCACTTGAAACCCTATTTTTTGTGCCTTAGTTATGAAATTATCAGCGTCGCGATTGAATAATGTCATAGTATAAAGATCATATTCATTGTCCTCATGTATCTTCTTCGAGGATCTGGGGACCTGAAACATTATTTAAATCAAAAAAGAGAATTCACTAAACCCAAAGTCGTTCTGCAGTGAAGAAGATGATGATGAGATACATTGAGTTTAATTAGTTACTTAATACAAGACCAAGAGATGCCAAATCTCTATCATCTGCGAATTTGAACCACCGATATGTTGTGTGGAAATCAAAATGTCATGCCCCATAGGAGATAATACAATGAGGACCATTAAGAGAAAAATTAACATTTCACTAGAGAAAAGTGTTTTTACCACATAGGTGATGAGTGTCTCATAACTTGACAACTAATCCTTCTACAAATACTTTAATACACCTGCAAGAAGGGTCACTAAATGTTCTAAGGTGACAACATCCTCTATCTTCACTAAATTGGACAGATCACGGACAACTAAGCTGAATAAGCAAAGAATTTAAATCAGCTAAAGATTCAATTAAAATAATGGCTTGTTCTAGAATTGGATGCACCCACATATTTGACTACTGCTTTTGCGTATATACTGTTATAACTACATGTCCAAAGAATTGATCCTCCTGAAATTTGCAGCGCAATGCTAGATAAATTATTTATTTTCCCTCATGAGAGCTTCCTAGATTAGTCATCATAATAAATTGTATATATATGTATGGAAAATAAAGGGAAACAAAGCTTACTATTGAAAGGTGTAAGTGCCGCTGGAGCAGATAATGTAGAAATTTGTGCCATTAAAGAATGAAGCGCCACCTCTTGTTGTGTGAGTTCAATTACAGGTTACCTAGTACACAGAGAGACTTCTTATCACGGGGATAAACTTTGTTACCTAGAATGAAATGCCATATCTTGTTGTCCTACATCCATAACTATCTAAAAAATATGATATTCATAATAAGCTTAAAACACACTAAACTAATGATACCTGACCCAGCTTGCAACATGACCCACTTGATATCCCAACAAAGAATTAATTTCCGGGCGTAGATTATCTAGCGTTAGTTGCTGCAGAATAGTTTCAATATATAGTTAACAAATTTCGGTATGGATAGCTATGAGAGCACCTTAGATTTTGAATTTCACTTAAGGACTGAATACCACGTTGTAAGGGAGCTTCAATATGCATTCTCCAGCTTCTATCAACTTAGAAGCAAACATTGACCTGCATCCAGGAAAAAACATACACATGTATATTAAACATTTCATTAGTGACCAAAATTATGTGTGAAAACATCACATCTTAAATATTCCATGCCATAAATTTATGATGGATATTATGATCCATCATTACAAATTATCTCACCCTTTCATATCATTAATATAAGAAAGTACAAAAAAAAATAGTCCTAAATGACTAAGAAATACTATAATTGGGCTAGAATAGTGAGAATTTTGGTTATATGCATGATAAAAATGGAGAATATCTCTTACTTATTGTTAGTTAACAGTTTTGAAGAGACAATAGTTTTTAATTTAGATTGAAGCACAAAGACCGATCAACACACTTACCATGGCATACAGTCAAGATAAATATCTAAATTTTTTTGAACTTTTTAGGATAGGCTCCCCATTTATCATGAATAACCACCATATTTACACTAGACACCAAATCTGTGTACTCAGTTTGCCTTTCTCTAGTGATCTCTAAAAACTGGCGTGGCAATTGCATGTACAAGAGAGTAATTTAATTTTGGCTTCTTTTTTGAGGTGTCTTCAAACTAAGCCGTATGTAACGAACTAACTCTATTGGTTTATGGTATGAAATTTTCCAGTCGGATTATCGAGACAACTGAGTACCTTTTCTTATAGTAAATGAACTTGAGATGTGAATGTGAGACTTATGTAGTTTTTAATACACGGGTTGAGCAAAAAATGAATTTTTTTGGACAGTCAAATTTGCTCCTAACTTGAGACATTGTAGAATTCTAATGAGAACATGTGTCAAAGCTAACTTTTAAATTAATAATAGATTTCAAATATAAGAATTTACAAAGTATTATCCACGTTAGCTTATTATGTTGAATACCATAATGACAGGAAATGTGGATCCAGAATGTCTTAATAAGATTATCTCTTTCTCAAAAAATTCCAAAGTCAGGATAAATAAAAATGAGTTCGGGTCTTCAAACACTTAGTCTCCTGATCATCTAAACTAAAACATTTGTATTTACACATTGCAAACTGGTACTTATCAAACATCTAAAACTATGAGACTTTAGATGAGAAAATTGTGGTCTCCAAATAAGAATCCATTACTCGTAGTCTAATTACAAAACAAAATATATAATGCGCATGAAAAGATGTCACAGGTCTTTCTTTCAGCAAGTGTACAAAGAACTCAATTGCATATCCAAAAAACAAGTACAACTATAAAGTTACAGATCCAAAGTCCAATATGATCAGAACAAATCATACATATTTCAAAACATCTTCTACATAAGCCAATTTCACAAATATAGTATTTTAGGGTAAAATCATTGTATCACGAATGTCAAACGTAAATTAAACATCCTAAAAATTAACCTAATGTTAATCCTAAATGTGTCCTTTCTCGGTTATAGGAGAATAGCAGGTCATCCTTCTATTAAGCTCAAATCTGAAATCAAAGCACCAGTAATTGAAATACCTATTTTGTTCGATTTCTTCACTCGTGCAGATGGTGGATGATAGCAGTTCGTGGATGGAGGTTTATGGATGGAGGTCTGTGGATGATGACAGTTCGTGGATGATGGAGGCGCTGGAGAGTGTGGACTCTTGGAGACGTCAGGAGGCAGCAATAATGAATCGCGGGTAGTGTGGATCGTGGAGGAGGCCGGGTAGCGTGGAGAGAGAGAGAGAGAGAGAGAGAGAGACTTAGGTTAGAATGATTTCATCTCCCTCTTGAAATTTTGGTCTCCGCTTGAAATTTTGGGGTGTTTTATTTTAATGAAACGTACCCATATTTGGCACGGTTTTAAACCGTGCCAGAATCTCCTTGCCTCAGCTTGCCAGATTAGCATTTTTGGTGTAGTGAGTGCCGAAATAAGTATTTCCTACGAGAGATTTTTTCCTCAAATTGTCTTGTTTGTCTGCATGCTTTAATGTATCTGTGTTTATCACTTAGATGCATGTCCTAGGATAAAAAGATAAAATTTATATTTGTGTGTGTTGGACATTTAATTATATAAATATTCCATTAAGATCGCAAGCGCACTCTCAAATATATTATTCACTACAAAAATTTGAGCAACACAAAATAACACACAAACACCAATTTTTTTACCAATTTTGAATTCAACACCAAAAAAACCAAAATCTATGAAAAACACAAATAACCTTTGTAACCTCCTGACCCGGATTTATGGGTTACCTATAGTCAATTCGGTTCGACCCGAGCGTTAAGTGTGAAGTGCAATGAAACAACCTATATAATTTTGCTACTCCAGTTTGATTTTAATTAACGTTTCACTTGTTTAACATGCGATTTTAGTTTTAAAATAAACTACGTGAGGGACCCATTGAGAGCACCCCAAAGTCCAAGCATACAGAGCTACTAACGTAAAATAAAGAAAACACTTACCGATATAACGCCCTCAAAATACGAAACCGCTCCCAACCTACCGTGACAAAACATGGTGTGAGTCGATGCTCAGTGGGAAATATACAAATGCAGTATATGATCGAACGACAAAAAAGAGATTTAACACGTTATGCCTACGTGCACATGCAACTACATAGTATACACATATATATATATATATATATATATATATATATATATATATATACGCATACTTAATGCATGAAACTATTTTACCTTTGAAAACCTTATTTAGCGAGATTAATTTACCTTAATCTTATAAAGACTTCGTTTTTGTTCGTTTTAGCATGTCTCGCTTTACTTAACACACACGGTTCAACATTTGAAACCATTACATTTGATTTACCTGAAAACATTCCTCTATCGAAATCACCCTTTTTATTTTATCGAACACACTTTAGTATTTTCGTTGAAACTCACCCTTTCAACACACGCGGACACCGTGTTAGAAAATACTTATTTAATCTTTGAGAACCTTTTACAACACATACTCGTGTTAATTATGGGTTTAACCACTTAGGTTGCTTAGTCACTCATTTACCCACTTACTTTACCTTTTTCCTTACTTTATGAACATTAATCAATTATATATTTACTTGTCCATTTTAACCTTTACCAGAACATTTATTAATTAATTCAAGTCAGGTTGTACTAACGCATTTCACCACATAACTCATTTATTTTATCATTTCTTGGAATCTTCCAATACCGCATACTTTAACGGGCTTCACACCGTTGGTTATGCGCACTGTATGCTTTGACGAGTGAATTTTGGACAAAAAGAGAACTCTCAATAAAATATAAAACTAGGTTATAAAAACGTGTTAAAAGGATAATTTAATATTAAAACTTGTCCCTAATCATAAATCACACTTAATCCAACGGTAAAAATATGGGACCACAATTCCACTCCAAAAGCTAAAATTACCTTCAAAGACCAAAATGGTGAACCCTTTTTATTAAAATCGAAGCAGGGAATATATGACCCGGTTCAATTCGGTTTGATTACAACATAAAATCAGCTAGCTACGAGCTGAACTCAACGATTCCTTCTCATCTTTGCCTACCCAAAAGGACCCAACCAACCATCTTCTTCTCCGTTGAAACCCTCTACATGTCCCAAACAACCAACCAAAAGTAAAGTATCTCATTTTCAACGACACCAATATTATTAATTAATTAATACCCATTTCTATTTTCTTTCTTTTATCCAAACCCAAATTCCAATCTATATTTTCTCCAACATTCTCACTGGTACGTAGTTTTTTATTCTCTTTATTAATCTGTGTTTTGAGATTTGGTAAATTCTATGACTCATATTCTTTTAATATATTGATGGGTTTTTAAGGTGTTTGTGTTTTGTGTAAAGATCTATGAATTGGGTCCTTAGGATTTTCAATTCTATGTGGGTAATGGCTTGTTGTTGTTATTTTCTAAATAAATCTCACTTGGTTTGATTACTTATTACCCAATTCACTATAATGAAGAAGATCTGATTTACTCCTCATATGTACAAAACCTTAATTTTTCATTTTGACTGTCTCAATCTCAAGCAAGCTCTTGAAAATATAATGAACACAATCTATTATATTCCATGTATCCGAGGCCGTAGCCAGGATTTTCGGTGATTGGCCATGAACCAATTTTTTTAAAAGTTATATTTGAGGATTTACCAAAAAAAAGAAAAATCTTTAACAATTAACTAAATATTCAGGCAATTAATAATAATCAAGTTAAATACTATAATCCTAGTTTGTAAATAACAAAATCATAACCATAAAACATTAATCGTAAATTTAACCTTTTAACTTTTAGCAATATTAATCCTAAAATTAATCCTAACATTAATATTAAGCTACAAAAACCCATTCTTTATATAATTAAATATATGGTTTATTGCAAATTTAAACTTGATGTTTGGCGCGATTTTGAAATTTGGACTTACTCTTTCATTTTTGCAATGTAAACCTTGATGTTTTTAATTTGTTCAATTTTTGACCTCCTTAGTCATAGCCTAAAAGATATTTTAGAAGCTCATAAAGGTCCACAATGCTGACTGTGTAATCAAAGTAGCATATGTAGTATCTAATGCAGCATTTCACAAATAGGTGCTATGTGGTAAGGAAATCAATTAATTAAGAAAAAAATCTAAAATTATAATTAAATATCGCCTCCACCACTAACACACTACCTCTGTCGCCACATGCCACTATCAACACAACTACCAGCTGCTACCTCCACCACCACCACTTGAAAAAAAATAACTTAACCACCACTATCCACAATCACAATTGAACTAATTCACCCATAACGAAAGATGTAACAACTCTCACTCACTGCCCCAAAGCAACCAATGAACTAAATCATTTATACCAAAACGTTTTCTTACATGAAGAAGCCAAATCCGATCTGTACAATATGGTTTTTTTAGATGAACTAAATTTGGAGCTTGGATTTAACAAACAAGCGCAGACGCGCCTGCACAGGCACTTATATATTAGAATGGATCTTAGAACTTAACAGATCTGAAAATGTCTGGATTTCACATATATAAATATATATATGAGTAACCAAGTGTTGTTTGAAAATACTAGATCGTCTTCTTGCTATACACTAGCTTTGCAAATCTTTTATTGAGAGAGAAAGGGGGGGGGGGGGGGGGGGGAAGTCGAAGGGGATGAACGGAGGGAGGCGGGGCGAGGTGAGAGCTGGTTGCAGCAGCGGATGGGGGCTGGACTTGTCTGAGGGTTGGGGAGGGGTTGGGCGTGGTCAGTGGTGCTAGGGTTCTCTAAGTGGATGGGGAAGGAAGAAGAGAGAGAGGTATTAATATGTGAGTAATATTCTTTATATTTCTTGATAAAGAATGAGATAAATAATGCCACATTGGCTGTACAGTCAGTCCTTTCGTTAAGTCTCCTAACGGAACAATAATGGGGGTCCAAAATTAAACACATTAAAACTAGCAGGGTTAGGTTAGCATTGCAAAAATTGATGCCCAAATTTTAAATTCACCCCAAACATCAGTGTTAATTTGCGATTTACCCTACATATATTCATCCTAGAGTTTTTAGAAACATCATTTTATACCTAAACTATTTTTTTGGCATATGGGTATTTTTTTTTTAATAAATTTCCATGGGGACTTTAAGCCCCCTCTCGTTCATTAGTGGCTCCGTCCACGCATGTCTCTATTTAGTTCTTGCATATTTATTTCTTTTTTATTTTATTTTATTTTTTTGTTTTATTAATTTACAATCACAGTACATACTTTATTTCCTAAAATATTGTTAGTTTTTCGTCAATCCTTTTAATTGATAAAGCTATAATAGGATTGCTTATCTGCCCTTATATATGTTATAACTACAGAATCAACAAAGAAACTCAACTGTCAAAAGTGTGGGGGTTTATCCAATCCATAGGAGTTCTTAAAATTTAGAGGTACGTGGTATATTTCGATTGAGAATTTCTGGTTACATGATCCACTTTGATCAGTCATAGCAAATGCCTCGGAAAGGACCAACGATGCCAAATGAGCGCTATGTTAACCATAATGAGCCGCCTTGATGCGAGGCTCTGAAAATCACTTTGATCGTGTCTTGCCTGCATCCCAGATTGGATCCACATACCCCATCAAAATCATCATTATTCTAAAGAATGGGAAGAAATCTATCACCATACGACTCCACCTCGCGAAAATGCGTGCGAGTCATCCAACCATCCTCAACAAAAATACCGAAAAAGTTTTCCTTGAGCTCAAAAACCTCCAAATCCTGGGTACTAGTAATCCAACCGTACTCTTCAACTATGGGAAAGAAATCTTATGGAAAGAACTAAAGATCCATACCATCCTTCGATGGTCCCTCGGCATCCTCGGGCAAATCACCACAATGCGTGATAAGGTATCGGGGGTCATCGTCGTATATTTAAATGACGAGGACCAGAAGAGCTATCACTCATGTGGACAAATAATCGAAATATTGAGTTAAACGCCTCGCCCGCTAGCGCATTTAATGTTCACACATCGCTTCCATATTAAGAAATTATGTGTGACACTACTCCTCATATTGCCAAATGGAGATTGCGCTAAATTGGTAACTCCAATTTTTCCTATATAAAGAGTCACCTACCCGACCAAATTTGTCGATGCGAGCTTGGAGTTGTTCAATGGCAGCACAACTCACCCGCTTTTCCTCATACTCGAAATGACCACCCTTCTCTCACAATGCGGGCGTGTGGGCTTTTAGAAAATTCAGGGATTGTATTAGGAATTTGAGAAGGTTGGGAGACAGAAATGTAAATTTTGGAAGTGGACAGTGGGTCCATAGTGAATCTGTTCCTTTCTAATCAAGTAATTGCTACGATAAATAGGATTCTTTCCGCTTATATTGATTTTCCACCAAATTTGCCCAGAATTAAAATTTAAATTTATGACCAGTTGGGAAGGTGGGAACGAATCATATTTTACAACCCATTTTTCCTTGTTCATCACCACATACAACCGATTTGGGCTGATACAAAAATTTCTTAGACCCACAATCAACTGTCACATCATATTGAAATACACCTTTATTTGGATAATAACCCACTACATCAATTTTGAACTCATGGCTTGTTACGGTCTATTCTTGCAATCAAACAAAATACCGGACGTGAAATCCTCTCATACATGGACTTTTAATGCAGACGGCCCTCTTATTGCCAAAACCAAACACAATCACACAACCACAAAATAACTTTTGTGAACAGTTGCCTTATAGTCACACATTACTCTAAGTAGCTTATCAACATCCTCAGGAACCGCCCAATTAGCATGATGTAGATATAGATAGGTTTTATCGTCTAGTTTTGTTTTTTAGTATTAAATGTAATAAAAGGGATTTAGACCTCTTCAGTAGATATTAGAATATGTAAAGGGTCAAACCCGCCCAAACTCCCATTGCCGAAGACCTCGCTTCCGGCGACCAAGTCCTCATCATGAATTCTTTGCACACCACCGACATCTGGATCACCGTGTATGCCTCGGTTTTTGGGGTTTCTCTTCTTAACCCATACTTGACAAAGACTCGTGTTTCGCGGACAACTTTGGTTGACTTGCACCCTCCCTTTCCGTCAACCTCAATGGAACTTGGGTCACACAATGAAACATTTGTTCATAGTGGTATCTCGTATACAACGCCGGTGATATTCATCTTAAGGGTTGTGAGGTTCTTTGGGTGAGTTGGTCATCGCTTGAATTGACATTGTCATGGATCGAGAAATCAAAAGGGCTTGAGTGGTGGAGTGATAGACTAACAAAGGAAAACATTGTCTTCTTACTCTTACTCGACATCAATTTTGAGCTCGTTGCCTTTGTCAACCTCATCAGCAATGATGCTTCGCTCTCACTATCTCTATTAAATAAAAGTCGCTTGGATCTATGAATTGCGGCGATGTCGTAGCAGGTTAGCAAAACTTGGGCAAACACATGCGATAGTTTTGTTCGACCTCCTCATACTTCACCTTGAGATATTCGATTATCGCGTCACATCTAATGATTTGTTGTTGACATTCTTTGTAGGAGGCAACTATAATGAGTCTCTGTCTTTACCTCTACGTCTTCTCTTACCAATAGGAAGCCTCATCGATCCACCTTTAAATGTCCTCGTACAACACTTTGATGGCTTTGAGTAAGAACCCTCAGTCGGCTGATTTGAAGATGTGAGTATGAAGCATGATGACACCCTGAGCCTCATTGTGTCTCAGCTTTATAGCCTCACCACTGCATGCCACCACCAGGTCGCAACAATCTCTCCTTCCCCATCCCTCACCCATCCCATGTGTGACTATCCAACCTAAACCCCTGCTATCACCAGGCGCCATTCAGGGTGGTTTAGTCCGATCACCTTTCAAACCCTATTAACACTCGCAAACCCCTCTCCCAATCCAATATTAACCCCAAGTCTTTTGCAGCTCCGCTGTCCTCAGAGCTCCATCCCCACCCATTTCCATCCTCTACTTTTAAGGTTGCGGGCAATGGAGATTTGTGTCTGCCTTCCCTAACCCATAGCTACAACATCTAGGCCAATCGTCCCTCTTCGTCCCTTCCCCGCATCTCTCGGCATCGCCGGAGCACTTGGCGGCCCTAATGACATATGTTCGAGACAACCTTCCCCACAACTCATCCACACCTCATGGGGACTCTCAAGAAGCCCAGTGTGTCATCGGTTGATTGGTGATGGTGCAGCGATGCTCGGTGTAACTGGAAACCTTAGGTGTTGTGCATTAGTGTGTTTCACCCTATGCTTGACCAGACTGGACCATTTGGGAGTTTGGGCTGTAGCAGCCCAGAGTTGATGTTTGCTGGGACCAGATATGATTTGGGCCTCTTCCAATTCTTTTTGTGGTAACAATTTTGTTGGGAGGCCTAGATCATTTAATTAATAACGCCTCTTCACCTACACAATCTGGGAAATTACAAGCACCTCTGGCTTCAAAAGGTTTTGAAAGAGCTTTCTTTAAGAGGGGGGATGTGTGATGTTAATTAAGGGTACAAAATGGGCTTAGTTGTAATATCTTGTAATTGTACTCTTTCTTGTTTCTCTTTTAGTTTATATCTTGTTTTTATTTAGTATTTTAGCTGAGGTAATATTCTTTTTGGAATATTCTTTGGGGTCATCTTTCTTTTATGTTTTAGAGTTATCTTGGCTACCAGGCTAACTTAGCCTATAAATAAGGCCATTGGTCAAACTTTGTAATTCACTTTTTGATTTTGATATATTAGAGCTATTTGACTTGCAAGTACTTCTTATTTGGTTGCCTTTGACTACATTTACATCACCAAAACGTTTACATTGCCAAAACCCACGAGTATTCATCCACCCACTCACTTAAGTCTTCAATAACAAAACTTATAAGTTAGGTTAGTTGGGTTAACACTTAAATCATTTTAGGCAGGACTTTAGAGGGCACAAGTAGCCCCAGTGCATAGCCTCAGTTGAGAGTATCAAGGGTTTTGGTTTAAGGGCTAGGGATCAGGGTGTCAAGGGTTTGGTAAGACCTTAGTTCAAGAAACTCTTACTACGACCAAATGATTGTTCATATCAACGACCATTGGATAATTCATCGGACTTTGCAAAAGTACAACACACCTCGTTTATGCCACAATAATCTATGCTACACTTATTGTTAAGTGCTCTTCAAGATCACCTGTCCACTTCGCAGAAGCGTTCCTTTATCTCCATACCTAAGAATTCAAGTTCTCCTAACTTAGAGATATCTTCCATTAATTCCTGGTGCATACGAGTCCTCCTAACTCTCACTTAATTGGAATGCCTTCTCCGCACCCTCTTAAACTAACACTCGTAGGTCTTGTTTGCACATCAGCATGCTGGTATCTTCCATCTAACAGGTAACATCATGCATTAATGATCACCCACACACTTAGCACTTTTCTTTATTGCTCATCACACCACTACCACCACCCATCACCACTCAATGCAATCACACCAACCCTCAAAGGAAAAACATCACACAACTATATACATATATATATATATATATATATATATATATATATATATATATATATATATATATATCCATAGACATGTCCAGTCTCATGTCTACGAAGATCTACTGCCCGAAAAGTCTGTTGAGGGACAATAATAGCGAAGGGTAAAAGAAGGCACAGGACAGGGTCGGCGGATTTTAAGCTCCAGTCTTAGTGGACTTTGCCGGAATCATCTCTTGTGTCGTGGCAGCAATCAAGGTTAGATATGCAACCACAAGCAAGATGGAGAATGCATCTCTGGAGATGCCAATGGGTGCCATTTGCTAGAGTGCGCACGCTCACATATATAAAGAAAGGTGCTTTGGGAATTAGTTGTTGTTGTTGGTGCCTTTCCGTGGGATTAAGCTGAGTTTTTGCTTATTGCATGGATACCTTACGGTGAGAAATAGAAGGTTAAAGGCCTTTGGAGGTGTTACGTGTTATATATCGCTTTCAGGGTGTGGTTTGAAAGGGATAATTGTTTCCTTTTTCTGCTCGTAAATTTTATGTTTTTCTAATTGGACTTGCGTCCACTTCTATCGTACGATCTTTATATTTCTACAAAGTTATTCTGTTTCCGAGAAGGAAATAAAAAGAGTTTAGAGGATTCTGAAGTGTGATTTTGTTTATTTATTGGAACCCAAGTTCTTACTGTTACTTTGATCACATGGTCATGGTTTAGAATTAAAATCCAGGTGCTCTCAGTCTTCTGCTGGGGTATATGAATATTGTTGAATTAAATTTTTTCTAAATTCCACTTTTCTCACCTACAAAGCTAGAAGTTCACTTTCAGATTATTCATTGTAACTTTAGGATATCTCATTTAATCTCCAGGTAAAGCTTCATCAATTGAATTTTTGGGCATTACAGTTATGCAGGGCCAACTAGTGTGCAGTGGATGTAGGACCATGCTTCTCTTTCCAAGAGGAGCTACAAATGTACGTTGTGCATTATGCAATGCGGTCACCTCAGTTCCACCTCCTGGTATCCCTCATAACTCATTTTTCATTGTTATCGCAAGGTAAAAATCTAGATTTTTGTTTTATTTATTGACCCAGTCAGACTTGTCGTGATTGTCACTTTTCTTTCATGAATGCATGGAAATGTAATGGGTAGAAAATAACTAAAAAAGAAAGAGAGAAAGAAAAGGGGGATTATATTTTTTATGGACCATGAGGCTATGAACACAATTCATATAAATCCATCTGAACCAAGCCTTATCCCAACTTGTCTGAGTCGGTCACATGAATTATGTTTCATGATTCTGCTCTATTTAAGGGTATATTTGTCTTTGTTAATCTTACCTCATGTTTGTCTTAACGGCAGCATGTTTGCAACATTGATTTTATGCGTGTGTTGTTTCTTAATTGTGTAGACATTTTCTCATCTAAGGTATGGCTAACTTTATTGCCGTCATCGAACGTTTCTTTTTTGCTTCACAATATACCTATTTGAGAGGTCAGACAGCTTCCTTTTTGCATTTTCTACAATTGATTGAATAAAGTTTTCAAATAAGGATTGTGACCGAGTCCAATGAAATTGAGCTTACTAGAAAGAAATTTGACGTGCATAAAACTTTTAACAATAACAATTAATAAATAAAAATAAAAATGACGTGATCTAAGGATAACTATATATGTATCTTTTATCTGAAGGTCATTTCTTTACAGGTATTGTGACTGTATGTTTAATACTAATGGTACGTGTAATAAGTGATAACTTTGTTGAATATTGTGCTGCCTTGAACCCTTTTTGGCTAGATGTACATCTAAACAAGTGTGGGTCTGTAATATAAGGGAAAAAAATCTTGCTTAGTCATGTGGATTTCACTACCAGATGTATCCTACTTTAAAATGTGTTAATGCGTGGAAGTTAAAATTATAAGGGGTATGCATGTTTGATTTGGAAAATTTTCTTGATTAATTAATTGAGAAAATTATATTTTGGTGTACTGAAATGAAAATATTCATAAATTCATGTTTGTAAAAACTTAGAAAATATATACGAAGGTGTAAAAAAATGTTACTAAAGGTTCCCTTTTCACGTTTGTATTAACTATTTCTGTTTCAACATGTTTTTTTTGTTAAATTTCTTCTTTTCAGTACACCCCAACCAGAATTTCCAGAATTAATTCCCCACAGTTGATATCTACAAAACATTTTTTGTGCACGATATCACTAGTAATGTCTGCCTTTGTGAAGACATCATAGGATGCATTCACTTTTTTTACACTTTTTCTATGTATTTAATTATTCTGTCTCGTGGCTGCATCACCCAAGTCATTGCAAAACATGCAGGGATGGAAATGTCTCAACTAATATGTGGTGGTTGCCGTACATTGCTGATGTATACACGTGGTGCTACAAGTGTGAGATGCTCCTGTTGTCACACAGTGAACCTTGTGCCAGGTATGATGACCAAAATTATGAAAATAGAAAAATTTAGGTTTACAATTTATAAAATTTGCATTTTTTATATAGATTTTCCCCTTGCCCCTTTCCGTTACCATGAAGAGCCTCAACCTTAGCTTAAATTTAACCTTTCTCTAATTAAAAGGGAAACAAGAAGGAAGAAAAGTATACATTGGAATAAGTAAAAGATAAAATTAATACTTGCACAACAAAAAAAATAGGAAAATGAAGGAAAGAAGGAAAATAAAAGTAAAAAAATGATACAGGAGCATAATATAGGAACTTTTAGTCTTTTTATAACCTTGGCTTAGAGGGGATTTATCTTGTATTGATCATCATTACGATTTAGAGTAAGGGAGAACATGATTTGAGAGTGATATCCTAACCCTAAAGTTGCTGTCTTTCTGCTCTCACTATATTACGTCAATTTGATCAAAGTAGTGATGTTAGGGCAAAGGCCGCCAAGGCCACCGATGTCATGGGAGGGGGTGTGTGGGATGAGGATCACGATCTGCCCTGGAGGAGTTCGAAATCATCTATCTAGTAATCAAAAGGTACCCTATCCCCGGTGAGGAAATCTCCGATTATTTTGAATTTGTGATGCGTTCGACGCTTGTAGTGTCGTGACTAGACCCGCATGACAATAGTTGGCTTCAAAATAGCTTGTTTTACATCTGTTCACTTCTAAGGGCCGTTTACATACTATGATTTATAAATGAGGGATCCAACGAAGATCTTGTTGCTCGGGAGATGGTCAACAAATTTGGTTTGCTAGTGTAACCCTTATTATGACCGTATCAAATTGGTTGTCTAGGGGCCGGCGAGCCAATAGTTCCTGATAAGCAGTGTCGTGTACCGTTTCGATTGACTCCTACTCAAGCGTCATTTTGTAGACATTTTCCCTAGTAACTGTCATGTGTTATGCACCCTGCACCCGTGAGTACAATGCATGAGCTAAGAGATGGGTGTCCCTTTAGATTTATAGCCCCAACTAAATTCATCTAAGATGTTTTTATCCCCCCCCCCCACTCATTTGAAATATTCAACATGTGATTGAATCAGAGCTTCTTTGCTCAACCTGCTGCATATCACCAGCTGAGCATAAGGATTTGCAACTTTAGGTATTGGAGCTATGTGCAAGAGATGTTTCCTTCGGGAGAGTATAGCTCATAAAGTTCTGATGGGAATCCATTTTATCTTACTTTTATTTTCATTGTATTTTCTATTTTTAGTTCTTTTTAGGCATTTTCCTTCCTTACGTAGTTGCCAAGCATATTTGGACTAATTAGGCATTCTTTTATTTTTAGTAGGCCCTTTTAGTCAATTTAGCTAATTACTTGATTAGCAAGTAATTCAGCCCCTATAAATAGGCTTGTAGTCTCATTTGTACTCACATTTGCAATACTTGAAATATAAGACAATTCTTGATTCTCTCTCAAATTAGGGTTTGGTTTATTTCTGTTAGCCATTGCCGTGTAGTTTACGTCAAATTGGTATCAGAGCGGGTGTTACTCTAAACATTGGTTAGTGTGTGAAGAATATTAAAATCGTACGCTACGAATTCGATGGCTCCAAAGAAAACCAAACAACAAAATGAAGAAATTCAAGAATTGAGAGAAATGATCAATCAACAAACCTTAGATTTCAACAAAAGGTTTGACACACTCCTCCAACTCTTTTCCGCACCACCACCTCTTTCCTCCACAAATGGACAGCAAGAAGCTATTTCCCGACGACCGGGAAAGGAGGTCTGGGCCGTAAACCCAGCCCACAAAGAAGCCGACAGCCCACAACAGGCCCTGCGCAATTCTGCCGACCCGTTTCTGTCATTTGAAGCTGCTGGACAAAAAAATTGCACCGCTGATCAAAGAAACATTGCAATTCCATCCCAAAACCGTGGTTAATCTGACCCCGGTGAGACCCAGCCCCCGTCCGATCAACCCACCCACAAAATAATGCCCGATCGCCCCATTTCTGCACCTGATCCCTTCGGTAATTCCGACCTAGCCAAACCCCCCAAAAAAACACCATCCGGATGTTTTCCGACCCTACCAAAAGATACCACAACCCAAGGCCTACCTATTGAACAACCTGTACATTCTAGCTGTAACCCGCCCCCTCGACAAATTACTATTTCGGACCACCAGGGTTTTTTCGGCCATTCCGGAGGCATCGGTCAACCAATTGGGTCCTTTGGACGTCCACCCAGTCCCGATCCATTTCAACTATACAACCCTACTGCCCCATTAGGTCACAATGGTCAACCCCATGATCTTGGTGGATATTTGGATATACACAACCCCCGGACCATTGACCCACAAGTACTTCCTCCACCCTCACGCCACACACCATCCCACCATGATCTCTCCCTATTTTACACTGATTCTTCTTCATCCAACGACATCGGTGATATCCGCCGTAGCGTTCTGGATTGGATTCCCCCACCCGTCCCTCGTTTTGTACCCCTATGCGATCGCCAGTGCTACTATTGTGGAGAGCTTGGCCATTTGATTGGCACATGTCCCCACCGCTGCCCCCAGCACCTCCTATGGTCCCACATACTCGTCCTCTTCATCCACAACCTGCTCAGGTACCTCCGATTCCAATTGCCCCTGTTGCACCTGTGCCGGGTGACGTGATGGGTTTAGGAGCTTATCAGGATGGAGACCCACTTTCATTAGCACTTCAGTTACTTTTGAGGAGTCTCCAGAGAGATATTCGTATAGATATTCCTATGTTCGATGGTAGATTCTCCCCAGATGATACGACTGACTGACTTGCAGCTATGGAGACAGTTTTCGATTACAAGCGGATTCAGGGCCGCTCATGTGTTCTTTTAGCTGCAACCAAATTTCAGGAGTTTGCTCGTGTTTGGTGGAATGACCTTTGTTATCCTCGGACGGCTGCATGACTCCCACCTATCTTGGACTGGCTCTGGCTCGATCTCAAGGCAGCTCTTCAGGCCTCCTTTATACCTCCGACGTATGAGAGAGACCTCTTTACGCGTATTCAGTCTCTCCAGCAGGACACGTCTTCGGTCATAGAGTACACGGAGCAGTTCCAGCTCATCTGCACCAGATCCCGCCTGCCCGAGACGGAGGATACGCGGATCAACCGCTACATCTTGGGACTTCAGCCACATATTCGCCGCGACCTTGGATTGAGAGAGATACAAACCTTTTTAAAGGCGGTAGAGTATGCTACTAAGGTCGAGGCCTATCATGCAGCCTTAGCAGCTTCTCCAGCATCCTGACCTCCATCTTCCTTGAGTTCTGCTCCTCCTACAACTGCATCCTCGACATCTCCGGCCATTGCTCCAGTTACTACCACTTTCGCTGCGACCCATACAGGCCCTCCCATATTTTGCTACTTTAATTGCAGCACCGTGAGACACCGAGCTTCTGATTGTCCTCAGCCACGACGGGCCCTGCTAGCGACGGATCAGCCTCCTAAGTATCTTAACGAGGCCGAGCAGTCCCCTGGTCCTGCATTGATTACCATTTTAGAGGGTGATTCTGTTGGTCTTCCCTTTGAGTACGTGGACGAACTCTTTTTGACGGGGGGGGGGGGGGGGATCCATTTTATCTTCCTTTTATTTTCATTGTATTTTCTATTTTTAGTTCCTTGTAGGTCTTTTCCTTCCTTAATTAGTTGCCAAGCATGTTTGGGACTAATTATGCATTCTTTTAGTTTTAGTAGGGTCTTTTAGTGATTTTAGCTAATTACTTGATTAGCAAGTAATTTAGTCCCTATAAATAGGCTTGTAATCTCATTTGTACTCACTTTTGCAATACTTAAAACATAAGACAATTCTTGATTCTCTCTCAAATTATGGGTTGGTTTATTTATTTTAGCCATTGGCGTGTAGTTTCCGTCAGGTTCTCTCACTTCTTACGCCAAAGAAGGATGGGAGTTAAACGATGTGTCTGGATAGTCGCGCGTCACCGTTAAGTATAGGTTTCTGATTCCTTGTCGAGGGACATTCTAGATCAACTGTACGAGTCCTAGTTGTTTTCATAATTGGATCTTAAGAGTGTCTACCATCAAATTCTTATGAGGTCGAGAGCTGAGTGGAGGATAAGTTTTAAGACGAATGGCAAATTCTATGAGTGGAAAGTCATGCCTTTCAGTAATATCCAATGCTTCCTTCACTTTCATGTGGGTCATGACCTCATGTGGTGAAATTTGTTGGTGTCTACTTTGATAATATCTAGATTTAAAGCCAATATGAGGAGCACTTGTCACATGTTTGTCAGGTGTTTGTGTTTCCTCACTCAGTGTTTCTATTTGCATTTGAAAAAGTGCTTGTTTAATGAGGTGGAGTTGGTGTAGACGAGACCATTGTTCAGGCCATACCTTATTGGCCCACACCCACCTCATTAGGTCCTGAGTTTCCATAGATAAGCAGGGCTATACTTGAAGGTCAATGCATGGTTCAATTTCGTCTCGACCGAGTTTTAGTCAACTGATTCAGATAAGGAAGCATTCTGATGTACAAATCCTTGATGGCTGATGCAGATAGCATTTCGATGTACCAAATCTTGATGACTTCAGCCCAATTTTGACTCTCCAAGACTTCACGCAATCATTTAACTTGTCTTGTGATACTTGCAATGTTTAAAAAGGCGAGAGGCGTATTGAGGTGGAAGCCTCACAAAAAAAAGAAGGGCAAAATAATATTAAAAAATACTAATAAAACCATGAAAAATAAAGTAGCAAAGAAATATAAAATAAAACTGCAAAAAAAAAAACATCTTTGAGAACTTTCTTACATAGTTTAACATTTTTTTGTTCCCCCGAGACGACTTTTTCTTTAATAATAATTTGATAAAATCAATTTTAACATATTGATTATTTTACAATATTACAATAAATAAATCAATGCAAAATCACATTGAAAAAAATTATTTTTTTAGTTCCATTTACATATTGGTTATTTTATAATATGACAATAAATGAATCAATGCAAACTCAAATTGACAAAGTCAATTTTTTTAGTCTCATTCAAATATTTGTTATTTTATTATATGACATTGGTTATTTTTTAAAAATTTCTTTTAAGTTAAAATAGTAAATAGTATAAGTTAAGTGCAATTTTAAAACAAAAAAGAAAAAAAGAATAAGAGTTAGTATATTAAAACATCATTTTTTTTAAGTTAAGTGAAATTTTAAAAAAATGAAGAAGTTAGCCTTAAAAAAAAACCCCAGTGAATTTGGAAAAAAACACAGATCATTTATCCTTTAAAAAAAAAAGAGCATGTAATTTAGTAGAATTATAACAAAATTGTTTCACTATCTTCAAAGTACGTATATACATACAAATTGTTGACATATATTAAAATAACAAAAAAAATAGAGTTCTTGAGGCGCATTGAGGAGTAAGCCTCAAATTCAACCCGAGGCTTAAGCCTCATGGCGGATTTTTAGTGATTTGCTTCAAGTGATTTATAAAACATTGGATACTTCTTGTAATACCACTATTGAGGAGTTTTGAGCCAGAATGGTAGGCCGATCGCCTTTTTCAACTAAAACCTCAGCCCAGCCTTAACTATTTAACTTATGATTTTGAGTATACCATGGTCCAGGTAGCAAAATTCTTGCATGTTTTTCTCTGCGAGTTCGTTATTAAGATCGACCACTAGGACACCTGAATAGTTAAAAGCGATTCAATAACAAACATGCTAAACGTTCAAACATCCTACAACACCCAGGATAAGCTTGACAAGGAAAAATTATCGGTAGTTCCTTGAGTTTGAGGAGTTACACTCATGTTGTGTCATCTATAGTTCGGTTTTTGGCTTTTCCTTGAGTTTGAGGAGTTACACTCATGTTGTGTCATCTATAGTTCGGTTTTTGGCTTTGATGACGTGCAAAACTTGTATGATATTGATCCTTATTTTAGTCAGTGGTAGAGGTTGCGAGCACCATCACACACACACACACATATATATGTGTGTGTGTGTGTGTGTATTTATATATTTATGAGTTGCTATTACATAATGGATTGGGCGTGATTAAGGCGTGGAGGCCAAGCCTTAAGCCTTAGAAGCCTAGGCGGGCCTAGGCGTAAAAAGGCGTGAAAAGGCGTTTAGGCCTTCTTAATATATTTTAATATTTTTTAACCATAACAAGGCTATTAAAATACAAAAATTGCACATATCATAAAAATATGTCTGAATATATGCAAATTAAAATACTATCTGATTATTTTGGATAAGATAATGGTCCGGTTTGTAAACAAATTCTTTAAAAGGCGACATCGTTTCACTAAGGCATTGTTGTTTTTAGAAAAAAGTGCGCCATTAGGGTTTTACCAAGAATAAGGCGCGTGAAAATCCTAAGGCGAGGCGTTTCTCCTAAGCCTTAAGCCTAGGCGTGCCTAGACGGAGCCTAGGCGGGTTTTTTAGAACAGTGGTTTTTTTCATGTAACCCCCCCCGAGATAATGTCATATTTAGACATAACCCTCTCAAAATTAAAAAATTAGACATACCCCTAAAATTCTAATGACTTCAGTTCTCAAAAAAGTAAAGAAGACACTATAATCATATTTAGACTTAACCACCTCTTTTTGTAGAACTAAATTACTCTCATCTTCTGCCATCTCTTATTCTTCCCTCAAAACCCTAATCCTAACAAACTTGAATTGAAATTTAAAAAAAAAATGTAAATTTTACAATAGAGTCAATATAAGTGAAATTTCTTTAATTGATTTTTTTTTTGGTTTGCAGAGGGTGTCCTTTCCTATTTCGAGCATCACTAAGATTTTACCTTTGTTTCTTTTTGGGTTCTTCTCTAATTAGCTTATTGCCAAAGTATTAAAACCACAAGGAGTAAAATTTGAAGGACCATTGATGAAGCTCTTCAATGGATGTCCTATAGAAGACATTCTCCCTCTCCCTCTCCTTTTCCTCTCCACCTTTGCCTTCATCCTACCTTCCCTGGCAATGGTGAAGGCAATCTACCGATCAATATGTATGATTATATCCCCAAACATCACCCATTTTTGTGAAAACACAATCCATATTTTGGAGCCAATCCATTTTTCGGGTACCCAAATGGAAACGAACCAGGAAGTTGAGGCGATCAATCTATCTGATTCCCACGTAATTAAGAGGAAGTTCAACTAGTCATCTCCAAGAACAACAATGACCGTACGGGCGTAAATGAGTCAAGCCGAGCTGAGCTGAGCCTAAGGTTGCTAAAGTTTGGTTTGGAAAGTTTAACGAGCTTAAAAATATCATGTTTGGCTCGTTTATCTTATTAGTCGACCTTAAATGAGCTTCTAAACTAACGAATACGAACTGACCTCAAGTAGCTTGGTTGTTTTACACTAGTATTGTGTAATTATTAATAATCGAGTCGAGCTCAAGAATATAGTGAGCTTGCTCGTTTATTTTACGAGCATGTCTCGAACGAAGATGAGTCCAACTCGAGTAGCTTGGTTTGTTTTACATCCCTAAATGATCCAGCTGGGTTCATGATTGAGATCTTCATTTGTGAGAATCTCAAACTTTTCCATATGGGTTCTACATTTACATTTTTTTATACTTTTGAATTGAATCTGTTAGGGTTAAGGGTTTATAGTGTAGAAAAAAGTCGGGCGACGTTGGAGAAGTTGAGGCTATTCTAGTCTTAAAAAAAGAGGGGATTAAGTCTAAATACGAATAAGAGAGGTCTTTTTAATAGAGTGCTCCTTGTGTCCGAATTTGAGGGTGTGTTCAATATTTGAACATTGAGGGTAGTATGCCTGAATATAAAATTATCTCAGGAGGTTAAGGTAAAAAAAACCATTTTTATTTCATGAGACATCTTTATGTATTGTTTGCGTTTTGGCGAGTTATCTGGTCACATGGGTCACACATCTGTTGGGGTTGTTACGAGAGCACTTCTGTTGCCCTGACGATGAGGCATGATACTAGCACTTTTATGTGGCGCTGCTATAAATGCTAGAGGCTAAGGGCCGACATTCCAATGCCGAGCTATATTCACTCCTTTGCCTGCCTACCCTGGAGAAGCCTTGGCAAGACGTTCCATAGAATTCGTAAGCATGCAATCCAAGGTTCACAACTCTATATTTTTTGGTGGTTGGTCAGTTCTTTAAGATGGTTCATTTCATTTCTTGTAATACGACGTCAAATGCGTCTCACATTGCCACCTTGGATATCTACGAGGTTGCCTGCATGATCCCCATTGTATAGCCTTCGATCGGGATGTGAAGTTTACATGCCATTTTTTGCACACACTTGAGCAGCTTGTGGTGCTCCTTACAGTTTTATGACTTTTCATTTATTAAAGAAAGAAAAAAATTATATGGCCTTCCATCCTCGTACCGATGGTTAGTGTTAGGGATTTGCTTCGTTGTTTAATGTTGGATAATCCTAAGAGGTGGGACCCAATGATTTTTTTGACTGATTAATTTTTATGCAACAATGTTGTTAACCGGTCTACACGTTTATCACCTTATTTTATAGGTTTCTGCTCTTACCATGTCCATTGGCTTAGTGGAATTTTCTCCTACAATATCACCCGGTAGACGTTTGCCACCTGCATGGTTTCCATCCATGATGATGTCCACGCCTAATTGCAGCATATATAAGCATCGTATAAGGTTTATCCCGATTCCCATCGATGTGAGGTGCCTTCTCAACCTGGGAATTTGGTCATGGTATACCTACAGAAAGAGTGTTGGCAATGTCGTGGCACAAAATCCTAATACGTTATTTTGGTCCCTTTCCCTTTGTGCTGTGAGATAACCTTACGAATTCAATCTACTGCCAGTTTCTGGGTCCACCGCATCTTCAACGTGGCGGTTAGGTACCCACATTCCCCCTATTCCTCTCGCCACCAATGCCTCTCAGACTGTTTGTTCCCACGTTGATCCCATTGATGGAATTTTGGAGTCTGAGACCATTCATTTTCCTCCAGTTCCCAGCACTTACTATCTCATTCACTGGCATGGTCCTCCCTAGGTAGATAATGTTATGCTCAATGGCACCGCATCCAACCAAAAAAGGAGGTATATATATGCAAGGTGATGGAAATATAAACAAGCCACAAAAGATACAAGATGAATACAAGAGATTTAACGTGGTCCGACAAACTTATCTTGCCTTTTAGATGATGACCCCTTGTCTTATAAAAGGGGAGTTCTCCTGTATTGATCATTATTTGCCATTTGGATAAAATGAGAACATGGTTGAGAGTCAACCCTTAAAATTGTTATATTGCGCTTCTTCTAGATAACGTAAAGAAAGTTGTTCTTTTGTTCTTGGCTACGAATGGAGGTTGGATGTCTTTCATATATTTCAATTGATCCATTCCAGATCCCATAGCAGAGTCTTTCTTTGTGAACTCTCCGATGATTTACTTATATCTTCTTCTTCTTTTATATTCCTGTGAATACAAAAAGCCAGTCCTTGTCTATTATTGTAAAATCGTCGAGAGGTGTGTGTAACTACTCCCCGTAAGACAGATTCTGTTACTAGATATTGCTAACTCAATAACTTCTCACAGTCTGGCGTGGAAGTGATTTTCTGAGGTAACAGGTGTTTTCAGCAGTTATTTGGAAGTCCAACAAAGTAACTGCAAATAATACACGGTTTAGCATCATATTTTCACCGTTAACTTTTACCCTGTATTGTTAAATGATGTAAAATTGGTCCTTTTTCATAATTTTCATTAAAGCATATTTTTAGAATGCGCACTTGTAATCGTTCTGTATTTTGAATGGAATTCTTAAATTCTTCCCTTGTAGCTAATCTCAAAAGCTTCTAGGAATTTGAAGGCACAAGGGTCTTACTAGTTTCCAACTTTGTAGCGTTCTTTCTCTTAGGGCCCGTTTGGCAACCCAATTCCAAGCCATGGAAATGAAATTCGAAGCCCAATTTTAATTCCACGGAATTGAAATTGGCCTTTCAATTCCAATTCCTAGCCTTGGAATTGGGTTGCCAAACGGACCCTTATTTTATTTTGTATTACCATCTTAAGTTCATAGCTAACTGCTTCCTCTGAATTTGGTTGTGAATGCATAGCATCTAGCCAGGTTGCTCATGTCAACTGCGGGAATTGCCGCACAACACTGATGTATCCATACGGAGCTCCATCAGTCAAATGTGCTGTTTGTCAATACATTACGAATGTTAATGTGAGTATAATGATATCTATCTGTAAAATTATAACTTCATACCATTACTGCACATGATCTCCTCTTGCAAAATTTGTTAATTAGTTTAGATATTCCTTAAAACCTGCATTTATGTCTTTCCATTTGTGTGAAAAGTAAGATGGTGCATCTTGGTTCAGATGCTGAACAGCCGAGATAAATACACCCGAAAGTTGTTATATGTATGAATGTATATTGATTTTTCTCCAGCCCCTTATCTTCCTTTTCCTACAACGTACCTGGGTGATTCACTAGTGAAGGTGTCAAGTCATCTACTCTAATTTGAAAAAGCTCACTCTGTTGTTCAGTAGTATTATGGAGATTTTTATGCCCTATGTTAAATGTAATATTTAGTTTTAGTGAAACACCAAAAATAGTAGTTGAAAATATGTATACAATGTTATTACATAGTGAAAGTTATTGGTTTGCTAGGAAGAATTGTACCATTAAGTTATCTTTAAACAAAAAAGTTATATGGTCTATAAAAGGATTTTTACTAATGGAATTTTCTATTGGATTTAGTCTCATTTCAAGAGTTTCATTCTTTTACCTTATACGTGTTTACTTGCAGATGGGTAATGCAAGGGTCCCCATACCAGCCCACAGGCCTGGCGGGACAGATACGTCCGCACCAATGTCCTCTACTTCAACAGTGAGTCTTCAGTTTATCATTTATCATTGTTGTTGTTATTGTTATTATCCGCACCAATGCCCCTACTTCAATAGTGAGTCCTCAACTTCTTGTTGTTGTTGTTGTTGTTGTTGTTGTTGTTGTTGTTATTATTATTATTATTATTATAATAATAAGCTGCCTTCAAGCAGTATAAAGGTCGTGCCCAGTGCACAAGGCTCCTGCTCAAGCAGTATAGCAGAATATAAATCATGTCATTTCAGTTTATGCATTGCCTAATGTTGTTTGATAAATTTGATACATGATTATCTTTTGAATATTGTCGTATGTCTGACAGGCTCCTCGTTCTCAGAGTCAAACTGTTGTCGTTCAGAATCCTATGTCTGTTGATGAAAGTGGCAAATTGGTATATTTGATACCCTTTTCCTCCTTTCTTGTCATTTCCTTTTTTTTTTTTTCGAATTAGTGCAAAAAAACCCTACAATATTTTGCAAGAAACCATCAAAAACACATTACGAGGGTTTTTAGCAGGAAAATAATAGTTTTTAGCAACACAGCTCTTTGAAAGAAATGCTTACTTCAGTGGAATATTTTGCATTAAAAATAAGATTTTTTTTTCAACTTTAATACATTGCTAATTTTTGATATTAGACTTGAATACATTTTAATTTAAAAATTAGACTTTGACAAAAATTATTAGAAAATATGTTAACTTCATCTAACACCTGACGTTTTAAATTAAAACAATTTTAAAATACCAAAAAATCTTTTAAGAAAGAAGAAAAGAAAAAGGAAATCTATTAAAAATTAAAGTTAAACATTTAGAACAATAAAAAATTCAAAAAAAATCAAGAGCAAAACAAATTTAGAATACATTGCTAGTTTTTTATATTAGATTTGAATACATTTTAATTTAAAAATTAGACTTTGCCCAAAATCGTTATAAAATATGTTAACTTTATCTGACACGTGACATTTTAAATTAAAACAATTTTAAAATACCAAAAAATCTTTTAAAAAAGAACTAAAGAAAAAGAAAATGTATTAAAAATTAAAGATAAACATTTAGAACAATAATTTTTTTTAGAAAAAACAAGAACAAAACAACAGTGGTTTTTAACTTTATCTGACACGTGACATTTTAAATTAAAACAATTTTAAAATACCAAAAAATCTTTTAAAAAAGAACTAAAGAAAAAGAAAATGTATTAAAAATTAAAGATAAACATTTAGAACAATAATTTTTTTTAGAAAAAACAAGAACAAAACAACAGTGGTTTAGCTTCCGCCCCCCCCCCCCCCCCCCCCCCCAAAAAAAAAAAAAAAAATCCCGTCCCTCACCACAAACCACAAAAACGTAACCTAAACCAACTCTCTCTGTATGAACAGACCACCAGCCACCAACTGCCATTGTCGACCCTATTTGCAAAATAAAAATAAAAAATCCCCAAATCCGAACCCTATAATCGATTTGATTTGGATTTTATTCGACTCTGGCAGCTATGTGGGTTTTGATTCGATTTTGGTTTGAGTTTCGGTGTGGTGATGAATGGGTATTGTTTTGGGTTTCGGTGTGGTGGTGAAGAAGATGGTTGTGCACTGGTCCCTCCGTCGTTCTGGGTTTTTGAGTGGCAGGAGATGGTGAGGTGTGTGAGATTGGCGATGGGGATGGGGGTGCAGGGGAGGTGGCGTGGGTTGGGGTGGGTTGGGGGGGGGGGGGGGGGGGGGGAACGGGGAGGAAACGAATAGTTTGGGTGTGTTTTTATTTGGGTTTTGAATTATTTTTAATATTAAATTTATTTTCTTTTTAGTTTGTCTTTTATAAGATTTTTTTGGTATTATAATTTTAAATGCCACGTGTTAGTTAGTTAAAGCTAACAGATAATCTAACGATTTGTGGATAAAGTCTAATTTTAGATTTAAAATCTTTAAGCCTAATATCGCAAAATTAGTAATGTATTAAAGTAGAAAAAAAAAAAACCCTAAAAATAATGTAGGGGTTTTCTTGCAAGAAACTACATAGTTTTATTAGGGGATTTTTTTCACTTTACCCATTTATCTTCTTTCCAATTATTATTTTAATGGAAGGCAAACGAGGCTGATATGATGTGAATTCTGTAGGTGAGCAATGTTGTTGTTGGTGTGACAACATAGAAACAAGATATTCCATGATTTGCTCTCCAAGTATTATTTAGTGGTGGCAGTTTACGATCATGTTCAGTTGGCAATATTTTGGAGATGTGTACTATGAGATGGTGAGACCTATTATTGAATTTGTTTACATTGCAGATATAAGATGATTTAGAACAAACTTAATTGTTCCATGTACATTGACAGGATTGTGTTTGGAAGGGTAATGGTCTGTTACTTGTGTGATTGCTCTTTTGAATAAATTTGTTAGACTAAAATATTTGTTGTCAGTTTGAGTACATATGATCACGAACTTTTATACACAATGAATCAAAAATCTACTATTTGTACTGAATGCATTAAATTTAATTTGTTCTGGTGCATTACGTCATGATCTCCATTAAGTAGTAAACCAGCTTATGGGTGTACTCATTTCTTCTCAACTGATAAGTTATTGTTTGAATGTACTGTTAAAACAAATACTAATTTTACTGTAAAAAGTGGTTAAGATGAAAACTTATTTAACTACCGTGAAATTTGGTGCATGGATTTTCTAAATGTGATTCCAGATATGAGACATCTGAAAAAAGGGAGAATCATCATAATATATTTACAATGTAGAAATGCCAAAATGGGGGAAAAAGCAGCAGTAAGAATCAGAAGTTTATATTTAAAATTAAAAAAGAAAACATTGAAATCCAGTGGATTGGATGGTGTTTTCATGTGTTAGTAAGAAAGATCCTTTTAGAGCTCCAAGACTTCAAATGCCCATTATATATGTAGAACTGTGACCTCTTTGATAGAAAAGATGGAAAATGGTTTGAGTGATAAAATTTACCAATTGATGCTGTTTGAATTGCTTTTTTTTTTCCTCCTCCAAGAAAATCCTTTGTTTGGCAGCTATTTGTGTTTGACAGGCATGGTTTGGTAATTGGAAAACCCAAAATTTCCAGCTATTGCTGTTTGATAGCCAGTTTTTGGGAGGGTGGAAGAAAAATTTGTCATGGTAATTTGGCCACTTTTGAAGTTTCAATTTTTTTTAAAAAATTTGATATTCTACTAGTACTCTTTCCAAAGTCTCTTTTATTAAATTTTGAAATACACAATCAAAGCAAATGTTATTATGAGTTCTCTTGCTTTGATTGTTTTGATTGTGTATTTCCATAGTCTCTTTTATTAAATTTCCAAAATTTGTCATAATAACATCGCCTCTCAAAATTTTGAAATACACAATCAAAGCAAATTCTTCTGAGTTCTCTTGCGATTGATTGCCGCCTGCTCATCCTTGATCTCATATAGCGAATTATCATTTATAATTGCAAAAATACACTGATGGGGATCTGGACAACATAGGTGAACTTTAGTTAATATTAGGGTTGTTCGCGATACGTTAAAAACTCGTACCCTACCGTTTTGTACCGAAAATTAGTGGTAATGATTTACATTTTTTACTTATCGAAATCCAAACTATTGAAATCGAAATTACTGAATTTTTTGTGGTTGGTTTTGGTTTTAACATTTTAAAAACTAATTTACTGATTGTACTGTACCAAAATGAAATACCGAAATTAATGTACCGAAAATACCAAAATGATATTATCGAACTTACCAAATTGAAAATGCCAAATTAAATAAAACAAGAATACCCAATGACTAAAGCCAAATACAACCACAACCACAACTTTACATATTTTATACATTCTTTGTTTTTCGTTTAAGTGGTCAAACCCTTTAGTAACCCTTAGATCAATATAAGATTTTACAACCCTTGGATCATTCACAACATAATTTATAACAACACTAGGGTTAATAATTCAGATTCAACATCATAAATTACGTCTCTGTCTCATCGTACAAAACAATACCATCTCATCTCATCTCCCTCACAGAACCCTTACTTTGGTTGTCTCCATTAACCCACCATCTTGTCCATTCATCTTCACTTCAGCTCACTTTTCTTATAATACTTCGAATCACATGTTTTTTTTAATTGTTTTTGGATTTTTTATGGTATAGATTTGGTATAAATCTTATTATTTGGGAATGATATGGGTTTCTTATTATTTGGAGAAAGAGAAACAGTGGTGTGTTGTTTATTTTCTTATCTCTAGTGAAGTGCTGGTTGATTTGTTCAGGGTCGGATCCTTTTTGAACTGTGATGTACCGAATAAAAACACAGGAATATGCTACATAATTGCTTAGAGTCTAAACTATACTGTGACACCCTGCCCAATTAAATACCGGGTGATCAGTCCTTTATAAAATTTTAAAACAGAATGTTCGGTCGGTTCATTCTTAGCATCACTGTCGAAAACATTAACTTTATTAATCACCTAATATAAATTAAGCTAGTGCCAAAATACTTTCCTTTTTAAATTGTAACGAAAAATCATTTATTTATAAAGTCCAATAATTTAAATATAATCCATTCACCATTCAACTGAATAAAATAAATAATGAATCTGAATCACGTACTAAAATAAATACGATTGGATTAAACATTCAAGTTCAAAACTCTAAGCCAAAGAACCACAGTAAACTAAGCCCAACTAAAATGAATAGAAAATAAACTGAATACAATCTCTGATAAAGTGTATAAGGAATGGGCGACACATGCCCTAAATGAAAAGTCTAGAAAAACTGAAAGAAATAATAGGAGCGTCTAATGCAAAGACCTACAGCTTCCACATCAGTTGCAGCACACCGAAAATCCAAGTCTCTAAATCTGGTGACCCTGTGGCTGAGCACCTGATATAATACATATATATATAGCAAGAGAGAAAAGAGATGCAAGAGACGGGTCAGAGCCCGATGTGTAAAAATACGTTTTAGCAAGTATTTAAATCTGCCTTAAAGCAAGTATTATGTGCATGTTAGATTCGTGCTCTCACATGAAGCTCTCACCTCTCTTCTATTGTGCACTCCTAACGCATCTTCTATCTAGTACTAGTAATTCTTCCCAAGCTAACTAGTTCAAAGTCAACGTATCACTATCTACATTCAACAGTAGGATTCCCGTATTGCCCATACAATACCCCATAAGTAGTCTATCACATTTTACTACCTTTCATGTTCACTATTAGCATATTTAAATCTTTATCTCATTAAGATTATTTCATTTGTCCTTATTGCCATAACTACTAGTTTCTCTTAGTAGAACTTCTTATAATTATACATATATATATATATATATATATATTTATTAGTCTTGCACCCCCGATTTAAGCCCCATTAGTGCTTTTAATAAATGATCTTGCACCCCCGGGTTATCACCCATTAGTGCACTTAATACAATATCCTTGCACCCCTCCATTAGTGCACTTAATAAAAAGTTTACACCCCCGGGTTATCACCTTTTAGTGTATTAAAAAATATAGCCTTGCACCCCGGATTATCGCCCATTAGTGCACTTAACAAAATAACAAATAATTAAGCATACACATATCCTATTAAAATTTATAGGTATTCTTCCAACCTAATTACATACTCACCATACGTGCTTTATTCTCATTGTTACGCATTGTATGATATTTTTAGATTACCCTATCTCTCTCGTAATCTCAAAGGTAAATCTTCTTTTCGAAATATTTCAGGGATATCTCCCATATACTATCTCGTAAATCTGTCTCGTTTTAATTTCGTTAATTGGCAGTTTTTCTCACTCCAATAAACTGAAAATTCCAAAACTGGACCCTAAGAAAATTCCCAGAAATTAACCTCGTCACTCGAACCAGATGGCCACGTCGTTTGAACGACTGCCACGCGTCGCTTGAGCGACTTCACGCGAGATGTCTATCTCGCTCGAACGACTTCTCACAAGATGTCAGTCTCGCTACAAGGACCTACGCGCGACATCGCGCGACGCACACTATCTCGTCTTCCTGCCCAGAATTTCTACGTTTCCACAATTTTTAACACTAAAAAACTCTACAGATTTTCCTCCCATCGTCTCATCATCAAACCCAAACAACAATTATAAGGACATAAATTTTCAATTGAGTCCCTGTATTGTTTTGACTTAATTCCGTGAACAAAATTGTGTTTGTAATATGTCATAGGGAGATTTTATTTTGTCACGATCCCATTTGATCTATGACGTATTTAAGAAATTGAAGACGTTGCGGCAAAACTTCAAAGAATTAATCATGCCAAAGTTTAATTGGTGCAAGTTTATTCGTCTTCAAGTTAATTGCATTCTGAGATCACAAAGGTATGAATGCATATTGTTAATGTGATTCGAAAATGTTTTTATAAAAGATAAGGATGTAATTTTTATAAGGAAAATGTTTTAAAATGTTTTTAAAAGTGTTGTAAATGTTTTAAACTACGTTTTATTCTGGTAAGCTCGAAGTAGAGTTTGACTTAATTGGATCTCTTTTGGAAGAAACGTTTTAAAGAAAAAGTCAAACTAACACGCGCGTCGTTCAAACGACATCTCTGCTCGTTCGAGCGAGATAGCCATGTCGCGCGAACTACTGGCCAATCTCGTTCGAGCGACATAGTTTTCGAGGCACTGAAGTTTTCCTATTTAAAGCGTGGTTTCGTCAGAATTTATGTGCAATGCAATCTGGAAAATAGTTTTCAATCCAGTACGAGTTTTGCACATGTTTTTTTAAGGTTTCAAAGCTTAAACACATCTTTAGAGTTTGCAAAGATTCGAGTTATCATTACTATATGTTTATGTGATCTTGCTGCACCAAGAAGGTTTGTTCTATACTTAAACATCTGGGTTTTGCGGTGAAAAAAAGAGAAGGACTTCTTGTTCGACATCGTAGATGTATCAAAGCTATTCAGTGGACACCGAGACATACGTGGACACGTGTGTTGTGGACAGGTATCCTGGAAGAAGGACTTTCTACTGTGAGAGGAGTGGTTTAAGATCATAAGAGCGTCAAGACCCGTGGGGATCGAGTCGTTGAGTGAGTCTTTTGTCTGTTCGTTGTAATTCCACATTCATAGTGATTGTCTGGCTTGGGCCGTCCGAGGTTTTTTTCCGTCTAAGGTTTTTTCCCATCTTAGGTTTTTTCCTCGTACGTCCAACGTTGTGAGTATTTTTTACTTTACTTTACTTGCTTTAATCACTAGATGCATGTTTAGGATTAATCAAGATAATATTGGTTTAAAGTAAAAATTGGTTTTTCACAATTTGGTTTGGTGCATATTAAAAGTTGGATAATTTTTTGGTGAAAATTGGTTTGATTTGAAACACACACATAAGGACCACTCTTTCAAATTGGTATCAAAGTTAGAAAACATAATTTATTTGTTTTGAGATCCCGTGTGTTTTCAAAGATGAATTTTGAAAATAACGAACTTTTTCGAACTCCTGTTTTTGATGGCACTAATTACACCTATTGGAAGATGAGAATGAAAAGTGTGTTAAAATCTATTGATGAACGTGTGTGGCTAGCAGTTGAGAAAGGTTGGACACCCCCTGTCACTATTTTAGGCGGGGTCACTAATTTAAACCCTGTCGAGTCATGGATCGAAACTGAACATAAACTTTCACAATATAATTCTAAGGGTTTGCACGTTATTTCTTCACATGTCACACCAGAAGAATATAATATAATTATGACTTGTGAAACATCAAAAGAGGCTTGTAATATTTTGGCACTCACTCACGATGGCACTAGCACGGTTAGGGCGTCGAAACTTCAAAATCTTACTACACAGTTTGAGACCATTAGGATGTTAGAGAGTGAGACTTTTGATGAGTTTTATGCTAGGTTGTCCAATATTGTTAACTCGTCATTTAACCTAGGTGAGAAAATTCCTGACAACCGTGTCATTAAGAAAATCCTTAAGTCATTGCCTAGTAGGTTTGAAGCGAAAGTGACTATTTTAAACTCCTTGGGTAAGTAAAAGTCGGTGAAACTAGAAGAGATTGTAGGTGACTTACAAACCTATGAAATCGACATGATTACCTCCAAGCAAGTGCCTAAGAAAGAAAAGGGTATTGCTTTGAAAACCCGGAAGGAGGAAATTAAAGTTTTGGATTCCGATTTCGATTTCGATTTTGAGGATGTTGCTTTGTTGGCAAAGAAATTTAAAAAATTTATTAAGTTTCAAAAGCAATCGAAAGATGCCAAGAAATTTGAAAATTTCAAGAACAACAAAGTTGATCCCACCTCTAAGGATAAGTTTGAGAAGCCTAAGAGAAATGAGTCGGATAAGTGTTTTGGGTGTGAGGGGTACGGTCACAAAGTTAAGGAGTGTCCCACTAGACTTAAGAAAGAGGGCAAGCAACCCATTGTATATAGTGACACCTTAAGTGATAGTGATCCGGAAGAGGGAGAGAGTTCCCCCATTGAGCATAACATTGTTGCGTTTATGGCATGTCATGTGAGCGACGACGATTCTCATGTGAATGAAACTTCCGAGGAGGTTTTGAGTGAATCCCATGTTAGTGAGGGAGAAGAGAGTGACGAAGAGTAGGTAGATGTGAAAGAATTGCAAGTTGTATTTAATGAGTTGTATGCCAAGACGGTTAAGGTGAAAAAGGAAAATGCAAAATTGCAAGCTAAGTTGAATGAGCGTGCCATAGAAAATAATGATAGTTTTATTGAGGATCTTAGGGCACGAGAGAAGACTCTTAGGGAGAAATTAGAGTATGTCGAGGGTGAGAGAGATAATCTTCGTGGTTTGATGGAGTCTTTGAAAAAGGAAATTCTAGAGTTTGAGGAGTCTAGGCGCTTGCTCGAGTTTAAGATTCATGAGTTGGAGGAGAGATTGAGAGACTCGTATAGAGTTAAGCTTGATTTGGAGGCTAGATTGGAGAAGTTAGATAAGATCTTAGGCACCGCCCAAATTAATGGAGATAGGGGAGGTATAGGTTTTGATGAGAAAATTGTTCCCATTCCCCCCGTACGTGTGAGAAATATTAGGAAGGTTAGAAAAGGTCCATATATAGGTAATCATTCCCACCGTCGCTAGACTTACACATTTTGTGGTAGGAAAGGTCACCTTAGGCGTTATTATTGTTACAACCTTAGAAAAACTCCTACGAAGTTTAGGAATAAAGTTGCCTCGGTTCCCCAAACCCTCATGCGTCGTTTTACACCTACTTGGGTTAGCAAATCGGACTTAGTGACTTTATGAATAATACTTCACGATTCTCGTTTGGGTGCACTTGATTCTTCCCATGCTAAATCTAAAGGATGATAGTGTTTCCATGTTTGTCATATACTAGTTTTCTTCATGATATATTCATTGCTAGTATAATGACATGTGTATCATTTTGTATTATAACTTTCATTTGTTTGAGTCCTACTGAAAAAAATACAAAAAAGATTTTATTTTTGAGAAAACTTTTGAAAAAACCAAAAAGGTTTTGCTTTTATTTGAGTCAAAATATGTTTGAAAAACCAAAAAGATTTTCGGTTTTTATTTTTGAGTTTACATGTTTGTGTGACATATTGGTGTGCTTTACACCCCCCCCCCCCATCGTTTCATATCCATGTGGCTAGGACATTTGGTCATTATTATCGATGGTTAAAATGATCTTAACCATTGTTTATATGGGGTAGTTTCGAAGTTGATATGAATTTTGATTTGACTTTGTATATATGCCATCAATGCACACATGCACGAGTTTATATGGATGTTTGACTTCTCTTGCATATTTGAATTTGGTGAGGCGTTCTTATCTCAATCTTGTCATCTATGCGTAAGCAGACTTAAGGAGAAGTGTGAATGTAAGAATATTTTACCACGAGGATTTGAATTTGTACCTAATTAAAAAAATATTGAGTGATTCATGGGAAATGGCTGCAAGAGTTCAAAATTGACTCGTCGTGAAAGCCACCGTTTAAAAGAGTCCAAAAGAAAAAGGCAAAATGCTAAGAAAAAGGGACAATAAAATTTTCTCTAAGTTGAGAATGTTAGAAACCTCAAAAGAACTTGAAAAAGTATGTTTATGAGGGAGTTTGTTTGGAGAAAATTTAAACGGGTTTGCACAACTAATCCTAATGTTGAAACATTGCAATTTGACACTATTGTTTGTAGAATTGTCAAAATTCTGGATTTGTGTGCATGTAGTATCTTTAGTTCATTAAGCTCACACTTTAATTGTCATATGGCTATGATAAAGTTTGATGATTTATCACTATCAATTAGAGCTTCTTGATCTTTTCGATGTGTTGGAATTGTTACTCATTTGTTGTAGTTTCACGCCCATACATTCCATGTCCAAGTTTGAGAACATAAGTTCTATGTTTGCATGTAACTCGCATTGTTAGTTTTTATGCATTTTTGGGTTTTGGGTAAAAAGCTTTCTTTTTTAGAACTGTTTTGCTGTTGTCAACCCCTTCCTGGAATTTTTTTCTGGAAATTTTTTCATTGGGCAAAAATTTATGATATTCCTGGGAATCTGGGAAAATTTGGCCTGTCGCGAGAAGTCGTTCAAACGACCTCTCCCTGTCGCAAAAAGTCTCGTTCGAGCGACGTCCCCATCTCGTTTGAGCGATGTCCCTGGCTCGTTCGAACGACATTCTGGGAATCTTGGCTTCTTTGCTTCTTTTTGTTTGCAGTCCACTAGTTTATTTGGTGATATTTTTGGTACTGCTGGAAGCTTTCTGGATTGACTGTTTTATATGCAGGTTATATTATTTCAATATTGATTTTTTGCATATGTTCCGTTTATCACACCTGATTAGTTTGCTATATTCTTTGTGTGATTCCTTGGTTTACTATCTACTGATTTGTCATTACTTTATCATATTTAGCTGATTGTTTCATGATTATATAGAGATTTTTAATTGGTATATCTTCATGATAGATACTTATTGATTGGTTTATCTTTTCACCAGATTGTCTATTCAAGACAAAAAGGGGGAGATATGTATGTGATGTAGGGGGAGATTTGTTGAGCATGCTTTTGATTACATATTTTACAAATTGGTATTACAAATTTGGTTTCATTTTGTTGCTCAATTGTTTAACAAATGATTTTTCAGAGTTTATTCATATTGGTATCTATTGTAAAATTGTTATCATTTGGATTTATGTATTGGTTTCATTTGTTCCACCATACTTCACTGGGTATTTGTTTGTCTGTTTCATGTGTATAGGTATGCTTCAGCGATTTGAGATTTCAAGTCTATATCACATTCAGATAGTTCATGCTTGCCGGTGCTACATATACTAGTCAGTGTCCTGTAATTTTTGACTTTGGGTTTATGGGATGGGATTTAGGCGTCATACGGCTTGACGACCTGGCTTAGTCATTTCACTGGTTTAGCGTTGTCCCAGAATAGTCAAAGGGGGAGATTTGTAAGGACATAAATTTCCAATTGAGTCCCTGTATTGTTTTGACTTAATTTTGTGAACAAAACTGTGTTTATAATATGTCATAGGGAGATTTTATTTTGTCACGATCCCACTTGGTCTATAACGTATTGAAGAAATTGAAGACGTTGCGACAAAGTTTCAAAGAATTAATCATGCCGAAGTTTAATTGGTGCAAGTTTATTCGTCTTCAAGTTAATTGCATTCCGAGATCACACAGGTATGAATGCATATTGAATACTGTTCTATGGTCATTTCTACAAACGATTTCCAGATCCACCATATTTTTAGGCAAGGTAATAGTGTGGCTGATAGCCTTGCAAATATAGCTGCTTCTTCCTCAAGTTATGCTTCTTACAGCTTCCTCAACCAGCTACCAAGAATCACAAAGGGTTGCTTCAAGATTGATAAGATTGGCCTACCATCAATTAGACAGTTTTCTTAGAATTATGGTTTTTTTAAATGTTTTCATAGTTTTTGAAAAGGGAATTCATAGAATTTTCATTTTTTTCTACTCTTCATTTTCTTTGTACTGGGCTCTCCAAAGATCTCCTCTCTTTATATTGCTTCAGAACATTTACGCCACTTAGGAGAGGCTATTTCTCCTTCAATAATAAAACCTAGGGGGGTCTTAACCCTCTTCCAAAAAAAAAAAAAAATTCAGATTTTTTTTTATAAAAGATAAGGATGTAATTTTTATAAGGAAAATGTTTTAAAATGTTTTTAAAAGTGTTTTAAAATGTTTTTAAAAGTGTTTTAAATGTTTTAACTACGTTTTATTCTGATAAGCTCGAAATAGAGTTTGACTTAATTGGATCTCTTTTGAAAGAAACGTTTTAAAGAAAAAGTCAAACTGACACGCGCGTCGTTCAAACGACATCTCTGCTCGTTCGAGCGAGATAACCATGTCACACGAACGACTGGCCAATCTCGTTCGAATGACAAAGTATTCCAGGCGGTGAAGTTTTCCTATTTAATGTGTGGTTTCGTCAGAATTTACGTGTAGTGCAATCTGGAAAACAGTTTTCAATCCAGTACGAGTTTTGCACATGTTTTTCTAAGGTTTCAAATCTTAAACACATCCTTATAGTTTGAAAAGATCTGAGTTATCATTATTATATGTTTATGTGATCTTACTTCACCAAGAAGGTTTGTTCTATACTTAAACATCTGAGTTTTGTGGTGAAAAAAAGTGAAGGACTTCTTGTTCGACATCGTAGACGTATCAAAGCCATTCGGTGGACACCGAGACACATGTGGACGTGTGTGTTGTTGACAGGTATCGTGGAAGACGAACTTTCTGCGTGTGCACTGTGAGAGGAGTGGTTTAAGATCAGAAGAGCGTCAAGACCCGTGGGGATCGAGTCATTGAGTGAGTCTTTTGTCTGTTTGTTGTAATTCCACATTCATAGTGATTATCTAGCTTGGGCCGTCCGAGATTTTTTCCGTCTTGGGTTTTTTCTCGTACATCCAGCGTTGTGAGTATTCTTTACTTTACGTTACTTGCTTTAATCACTAGATGCATGTTTAGGATTAATCAAGATAAAGTTGGTTTAAAGTAAAAATTTGTTTTTCACAACTTGGTTTGGTGCACATTAAAAGTTGGATAATTTTTTGGTGAAAATTTGTTTGATTTGTTTGATTTAAAATTCACGCATAAGGACCACTCTTTCAATAATACGGGTATATACAACAATTCTAACACCCTAGGATCAATAATTTATCATCAATCATCATGAATATATGAAATCCCCAAATTTAGTCATATAAGAACCCTAGCTCTTAAATTTTGAGTTTCAATCAATAATTTCCCAAATTTTCAATCATCAACACTCATCAAATTTCGTGATTAAAACCTATCTACATGGGTGTATCAATTGTCAACATCTCAGCCCGATAATATGCAAGAAACTCTTTATTTTTCATCATAATAATCATCAATTTCCTGGGGAAAATTTCTCTACTCTAACATAAACACAATTATTGATAAAAGGAGAAAGTAATAAACACTTGCCTCAAATCAACCGTCTGATCTCGTGATGTTGTTGGTATGGGTGTGTTCCTCTTGTTCCGATCTACACGATGGTGGTGGTGGTTGTGCAAGGTTGTGCTAATTGGGCCTTCCTTCTTAGAATTTATTCCCCCTCACACACTTTGTGGCCATTACTTACTTTTGTATATTCTAACCCTAAATGAACCTCTTGTGGATGATATAATAACTCCCAATTTTCGTCCATTTAATTTCTCCAAAAATCAAAATTACAAAATTACCCTTACAGGTGTCGGCTTGGCCTAAAAATCTCCCGGAGTCTAAATAAAATATCCGGGTAGTATTTTCTAACTATCTCGACTCTCCCGGACTCAACGACGCACTCGAAATTACCATACGAGTTACTTAAAAATAATTTACCTTTATATTCCATTCAATTAGTCCCGACACGACTCACACGCGTGTCCCGACTTAATATACCAAACTATCGTATATTTCACCCTCGACAATTTACCAGGTTCAATAATTCCACATTACCTATTCTCTCAGTAATATTCAATAATTTTCATTAATAGGTATTAACCCTTGACATTCTAGTTAATATTATTTTTTAAATCCGGATTAATTAACAATTAATTTAATTAATCCCATAATAATAATTAATCACACAATTATTTATGTTCTCAAAAATACGGGGTGTTACATACTTCCCCCCTAATAACGGAATTTCGTCCCGAAATTCGAAAAGTAGGGCATACCTGGTACAAATAAATCTGGATACTTCTCACGCATATCTGTCGCTCGCTCCCAAGTGGATTCTTCCGCATTGTGATGCTGCCACTGAACCCACACAAGTGGAACTACCTTTGACCTCTATCTCCTCTCACCGTGATCTAGGATAGCCACTGGCCTCTCCTCATAAGAACTGTCGGGCTGCAAATTGATCTCCTCTATCACGATGTGAGTGTGGTCCAACTCATCCCGAAGATACCGCCTCAGTGATGATATGTGAAATACATCATGAATACGGTGTAAGTGCTCCGGCAACCCAAGTCTGTAAGCCACTGGTTCGATCCTCTCGGTAATAGGAAATGGTCCTACGTATCTTGGAGCCAATTTACCCTTTTTCCCGAACCTCATCACCCCCTTCATAGGAGATACTCTCATCAAAATTTGGTCCCCCATTGTGAACTCTCTAAAGGACCTCTTAGCATCGACTTAGCTTTTCTGTCTATCCTGAGCTACCCGTATGCGACTTTGAATCATCTCGACCCTACTCGATGTATCCTGATTTACCTATGGCCCAAGTAACTTGTTGTCTCCCACCTCTAGCCAACAGGCTTGAGAACGACAAGGTCTCCCATATAATGCCTCGAATGGGTCCATGCCAATCGTGAACTGATAGGAGTTGTTGTAAGAAAACTCCACTAGTGGAAGGTACTGCTCCCAACCTCCCTCAAAGTCAAGGATACACATGTGCAATATGTCCTCAAGCATCTAATTAGTACGCTCAGTCTGCCCGTCGTTCTGCGGGTGATACGTAGTACTCAATCGCAACTCAGTACCCATAGCCTCCTAAAAACTCTCCCAAAAATGAGACATAAATGTATTATCTCTATCTGACACGATATCAAGAGGCACACCATGCAGTCTTACTATCTCTGCAATAAATATCTGAGCATACTGTCCCGCTGTATAGTCTGTCCTGACTCGAAGAAAATGGGCTACTTTTGTCAATCGGTCCATAAAAACCCATATAGAACCGTGGCCCCTCTGCGAAGTAGGAAACCCAGTAATAAAATCCATGGAAATTCCCTCCCATTTCCACGTAGGGATCTCTAACGACTGAATTAAACCTGGTGGTCTCTGATGGTCCACTTTTACTAGCTGACAAGTGGTACACTTAGATATGAACTCTACGATATCCCTCTTCATCCCACTCCACCAGTACTGCCGCCTCATATCTTGGTACATCTTATCCTCACTGGAATGTATAAAAAATCTGGACCCATGCGACTCCGTTATCACTGCATGTCAAAATTTCTCCCCCTCTGGAACCACAACTCTCCAATTGAAATGCAAACCTCCCTTGGAACTCACCGAATAAGGCTCGACTCCACCGGCTAAGAGCTGTCTGATCCTTTCCTGGCAAAGAGAATCTGCCGCCTAAGCCTGGACCACCCTCATGACTATCTGTGGTGTGACGGTTATAACTGACATGAATGATCTGGCAATCGCATCCTGGTGCCCTAGTTCTTTCCATTTCGCCTTCCACACCTCGGTCGTCTCATCCACTAGCCTACGACTCAACGCATATGCAACTACATTAGCCTTTCCTGGGTGTTAGTGTATCTCAAACTGATAATCTTTTACAAACTCCAGCCACCTTCGTTGATGCATATTCAACTCTTTCTGCTTGAACAAATACTGCAGTGACTTATGGTCTGTAAATAGGCGGAATTGCTCTCCTAAAAGGTAATGCCTCCAAATCCTGAGTGCAAACATGACTGCATCCAGCTCTAATTCATGTGTTGGGTAGTTCTTCTCAGGAGGCTTAAGCTTCTGAGAATTAAAGCTATAGCCTGATCCTCTTGTTGAAGCACATCCCCAAGTCTTAGTAATGATGCATCAGTGTAGACTAAATACTCCACTCCCAGCCTGGGCAGTGCTAACACTGGCGCTGAAGTCAGCTTGTCCTTCATCTCATCAAAATCTAACTGATAGGCATCATCCCAGGTAAATAACACTCCTTTGCGAGTCAAATAAGTCAATGGGCCCGCTATCTTCGAGAATCCCTGAATGAACCTCCTATAGTATCCTGTTAGTCCTAAAAAACTACGTATATCTGTCGGCATCGTGGGCTATCCCCACTCCCTCACCACTGACACTTTCCTCGAATCCACGGATATCCCTTTATTCGAAATAATGTGCCCCCAAAACTAAACTTCCTTCAGCCAAAATCCACACTTCTCATATTTTGCATACAACTCGTGTTGACGCAGTGTCTGCAAAACCTGCCTCAAATGTTCGGCATGCTCCTCTTCCATCTGAGAGTAAATTAGGATGGCGTCTATGAAGACAATGATAAAATGATCTAGGAACTCTCTGAACACCATGCTCATCAAGTTTGTAAACATGGCTGGGGCGTTGGTTAGTCCAAAAGGCATAACCCTAAACTTGTAGGAACCATATCTCATTAAGAAGGAAGCCTTCGACACATCCTGCTCCCTGATTCGTAACTGATGGTATCCCGACCTCAAGTCAATCTTCGAGAAGAAAGAAGCTCCTCTCAACCGGTAGAATAAGTCATCGATTCGGGGTAACGGATACTTGTTCCATATCGTGACCCTATTCAACTCACGGTAATTGACACACAATCGTAATGATCCATCTCTCTTTTTAATGAACAGTACTGGGGCACCCCAAGGTTAAGTACTCCTATGAATAAATCCCTGACCCGACAGCTGTTCTATCTGATCTCGTAACTCCCTCATCTCCGCTGGAGCCATACGGTAAGGTGCGCGGGCTATCGACCGAGTGCCCGACGTCAAATCTATAACAAAGTCTATCTCTTTACTAGGTGGTAATCCTGGAATATCCTGGAACACATCAGCGAACTCCTGAACCACCGGTATCGAATCAAGAGGTATCACCACCTCCTTAGAGGTCTCCTCCTCTATATAATACAAATGCGTGGAAGATCCTCCCTCAGAATGAGGCGTCGCCACCAGGAACATCTCCTGAATAGGTATAGTAAAAATAATACTCCTATTAAAATAATTGATCATGGACCTATATGCAACAAGCCAATCCATACCGATAATCACATCATACTCGGGCATCTCTAATACAAGCATGTCGACAGGTAAAGTAAGTCTCCCAATCTCTATACCCACCCCTTGACATATAAAGAAAATCAGTGAGCCACTACCCAAAGGCGAATCTACACATGTAACGGTACTCTCTACTGTATCTAATAAGCCCATATCACGTGCAAACCTCGTGGTAATAAAATAATGTGTGGACCCCGTATCAAATAAAATATGCCCCATAGTCCCCTAGATAGAAAACATACCCTCAATCGCGGGTGGAGCCTGTGGGATCGCGACCTGATGGAGGTTATAGAATCGTCTATACTGAAGTTTCCCCTGCTGTACTGGAGCTGCGGGCAAGGCTAGAACTGGCGCTGGGCTGGTAGGGCGACGGGAAAGATGGGTCTCTGGGGCTCCTGGTGAGCACCCTGCTACCGAGGGACCCTGTCCCTGTCGGGGAAATATTGATTCTTATGGACGGTCTTGCCACAAGTATAACATTTGCCTTCGAAATTCCCTCCCCTTTGTCCCTAGTAACCTCGGTCCTGCTGGACGTTACCACCCCTACCTTGACCGTGATGGACCTGATGCTGGCCCTATTTGAAGCCTTTGTGACCATGCCTGAAACCCCCTGAATGAAACCTCTTAGCAGAATCCCCTTGCTGGGAACCCTGCCTCTGCCTCTGATCAGCTGGTGCCCCATTGAAACTACCTCCCCCTGACTTTCCCAACTGTCTGGTCTTTCCTCCCTGCTTGCTTCCCTTAGCATGGAAGCGGTTGTCTTGATAATGTAATAATGCTGCATTTAGGACATCTGTGTAGGAATGTAGGGAAAAGTTACCCAGAAGATGCTGTCGAATCCCCCAAGTTAAACCATCCATGAACATCTGGATTATTTTCTCCTCAGTAGGAACCTCGCCCGGTACCATATTAGTTAATTGTGTGAACTCCTCCTCATATTCCACAACTGTCTTCCCTTCCTGGGTGAGGTCTAAAAGTGTTTGCCTCATCTCAATCTTGACGGCAGAAGGAAAGTACTTACGATCGAACCGCACCCAGAAATCGATAATCGACATCAAATCCCATTCTTCTGAAGTAGTAGTGGACTCCCACCACTGTAAGTCTTTCCCTGTCAGCTTAAAGGGAGCCAAAACTTGCCTCTGTACCTCAGTGCACTCGTACATACGAAGGTGTCTCTGTATATCCTTTTTCCACTGACTCGCCATCACTACATCAGAACTGCCTGAGAACTCTGGAGGATACACCTTCTGAAAGGCATCCCTAACTCTCTCCCATGCAGTAGAAAAAATGGGAACAGGTGCAGGCACTACTACTGGTGCCTATGGTGGTGTCTGTTGTACCACCGCCAGTGCTGCATTTACTGCCTGTGCAACGATGGCAATAACTTCTATAGCATTCATCATGCCCTGAGCTGGAGCTGGTTGTGGCTCTGGATGGGCATTCCTGTCCCCTGGTGCACATCGAGGAGGCATCTAAGACGAGAAAGAAGTTTATTAGTCCACAGTTATAGTTAAATTTCAAATAGCTAAAGATGTGATCGCATAAACAAGAATACAACAGTCCTAAAGATAAGGCTCTATATCAAAGGATGCTAAGCTGAAAGCACAATAAGCTGCACAGATCCTAAAGGACTCTAGAACCTGATGCTCTGATACGACCTGTGACACCCCGCCCAATTAAATACTGGGTGATAAGTCCTTTATAAAATTTTAAAATAGAATTTTTGCTTGGTTCATTCTTAGCATCACTGTCGAAAACATTAACTTTATTAATCACCTAATATAAATTAAGCTAGTGCCAAAATACTTTCCTTTTTAAATTGTAACCAAAAATCATTTATTTATGAAGTCCAAGAATTTAAATATAATCCATTCACCATTCAACTGAATAACATAAATAATGAATCTGAATCACGTACTAAAATAAATACGACTGGATTAAACATTCCAGTTCAAAACTCTAAGCCAAAGAACCACAGTAAACTAAGGCAAACTAAAATGAATAAAAAATAAATTGAATACAATCTCTGATAAAGTGTCTAAGGAATGGGCGACACATGCCCTAAATGAAAAGTCTAGATAAACTGAAAGAAATAATACGAGCGTCTAATGCAAAGATCTACAACTTTCACATCAGTTGCATCACGCCAAGCAATCCAAGTCTCTAAATCTGGTGAGCCCGTGGCTGAGCACCTGATATAATACATATATATAGCAAGAGAGAAAAGTGATGCAAGAGACGGGTCAGAGCCCGATGTGTAAAAATATGTTTTAACAAGTATTTAAATCTTCCTTAAAGCAAGTATTATGTGCATATTAGATTCGTGCTCTCACATGAAGCTCCCACCTCTCTTCTATTGTGCACTCCTAATGCATCTTCAATCTAGTACTAGTAATTCTTCCCAAGCTAACTAGTTCAAAGTCAACGTATCACTCTCTACATTCAACAGTAGGATTCCCGTATCGACCATACAATACCCCATAAGTAGTCTATCACATTTTACTACCTTTCATGTTCACTATTAGAATATTTAAATCTTTATCTCATTAAGATTATTTCGTTTGTCCTCATTGCCATAATTACTAGTTTCTCTTAGTATAACTTCTCATAATTATACATATATATATAGTCATATCATCCATATATATATATATATATATATATATATTTATCAGTCCTGCACCCTCGGTTTAAGACCCATTAGTGCTTTTAATAAATGATCCTGCACCCCCAGGTTATCACCCATTAATGCACTTAATACAGTATCCTTGCACCCTCGGGTCATCTCCCGTTAGTGCACTTAATAAAAACTTTACACTCCCGGGTAGTAAACTAGATTATGGGTGCCTCGTTTATTTATTAACTCATTTCTTCTCAACTCACAAGTTATTGTTTGAACGTACTGTGTTGTGGACATGTATCGTGGAAGAAGGACTTTCTGTGTGGGCACTGTGAGAGGAATGGTTGAAGATCAGAAGAGCGTCAAGACCCGTGGGGATCGAATCGTTGAGTGAGCCTTTTGCCTGTTCGTTGTAATTCCACATTCATAGTGATTGTTTGGCTTGGGCCGTTCGAGGATTTTTTCCGTCTTGGGTTTTTCCTCGTACATCCAGCGTTGTGAGTATTCTTTACTTTACTTTACTTTACTTGCTTTAATCACTAGATGCATGTTTAGGATTAATCAAGATAAAGTTGGTTTAAAGTAAAAATTTGTTTTTCACAACTTGGTTTGGTGCACATTAAAAGTTGGATAATTTTTTGGTGAAAATTTGTTTGATTTGTTTGATTTAAAATTCACGCATAAGGACCACTCTTTCAATAATACGAGTATATACAACAATTCTAACACCCTAGGATCAATAATTTATCATCAATCATCATGAATATATGAAATCCCCAAATTTAGTCATATAAGAACCCTAGCTCTTAAATTTTGAGTTTCAATCAATAATTTCCCAAATTTTCAATCATCAACACTCATCAAATTTCGTGATTAAAACCTATCTACATGGGTGTATCAATTGTCAACATCTCAGCCCGATAATATGCAAGAAACTCTTTATTTTTCATCATAATAATCATCAATTTCCTGGGGAAAATTTCTCTACTCTAACATAAACACAATTATTGATAAAAGGAGAAAGTAATAAACACTTGCCTCAAATCAACCGTCTGATCTCTTGATGTTGTTGGTATGGGTGTGTTCCTCTTGTTCCGATATACACGATGGTGGTGGTGGTTGTGCAAGGTTGTGCTAATTGGGCCTTCCTTCTTGGAATTTATTCCCCCTCACACACTTTGTGGCCATTACTTACTTTTGTATATTCTAACCCTAAATGAACCTCTTGTGGATGATATAATAACTCCCAATTTTCATCCATTTAATTTCTCCAAAAATCAAAATTACCCCTACGGGTGCCGGCTTGGCCTAAAAATCTCCCGGAGTCTAAATAAAATATCCAGGTAGTGTTTTCTGTCTATCTCAACCCTCCTGGACTCAACGACGCACTCGAAATTACCATACAAGTTACTTAATTTACCTTTATATTCAATTCAATTAGTCCCGACACGACTCACACGCGTGTCCCGACTTAATATACCAAACTGTCGTATATTTCACCCTCGACAATTTACCAGGTTTAATAATTCCATATTACCTATTCTCTCACTAATATTCAATCATTTTCATTAATAGGTATTAACCCTTGACATTCTAGTTAATATTATTTTTTAAATCCGCATTAATTACTAATTAATTCTCGCATATTAATTTAATTAAGTCCACAATAATAATTAATCACATAATTATTTAAGTTCTAAAAAATACGGGGTGTTACATATACACCAAAATTTTCATCCTCAAGTAAGCTAATTTGGAGTCGATGTTCTATTCACCACTTCAAAGCTTTTAAAAACATAAACAAATCACGTTATCTCCTCCCAGACGTGTTGGTTTTTGGATTATTAAATTGCACGTTAAATTACAAAATCGTTCTTTTTAGAAAAAAAAATTACAATTTAATCTATAATTTATGATCTCGGAAAAACCAAGTTATTTAGCTGAGTGTTTAATTTTAAGTGTAGAGTCGAATTCTTTCAATTATGATATATAATAATGTAAATTTAGTTTTCTTAACTTGTTTCATTATCCGGGTGAATTGTAGGGTTTCTCCTTATTTTTGAACTGTAAACGACTGGTCTCTGTCATTACACTGTAAACGACTGGTCTTCTTGACTGGGTCATTATTTACCGCGTACTATCAAAATTATCGTAAAAAGAAATTTACCAAAATTTGTCTTGTTTTCTGAAAAAATGATTGTACATATGTACCATGCGGTTTGGTTTTGGTTTATGCACTGGTGTACCGACCGGTAAAACCAGTAATTTTGGTTAGATACTTTCAAAGGTAGTTTGGTATTGGTATACTCCATTTATCGACCAAACCCTACTAAACCGATCGAAACCCAACCCTAGTTAATATTATGATCGATCCAATCCGGATCTTCTATGCCTGTTGTCCATTAGTGTATGCTTTGAAATTAACTATGGCCCAAAATGTATATTTTCCCCACTTGAGTTGGTTCAAATTACATTACAATTATGACACCTGATAAGGCCACATTAGTTAATGTTTAAATTATCATCAGAGAATCCTATAAAATGGGAATAATAATTACTAGTGGTAGTTTATCTCTTGGACGCGTTTCGTTTATTGTTTGTAATGTCACGTGCAAAACCTAATCAAAGTACTCGTAACTTATCGCTCATTGCCAATAAGAGTTGGAGAAATTTATGTCCATTATTTAAAGCATTGAAAACTGAACCGTTATTATTGAGTGTGGGCATTCCAATTAGTCACAGTAGTTTATATAGACAATGTATATCTAAGGATTCCCAATTAGGATTGATGTTAGATGTGAGCCGAATTTCGACACATTGGTAAACTAGTCACTACGATTGTTGATAAAGTATTGCAGTTAATTGATTAGTCACTATAGAAGGAGAGTTGATTTGAACTTGAGTGTCATTTCAATTTGAATATTTTTTTTTCCAGATGACTAAATCACACTTCAGTCTTTATTTGTTGCATTTAGTTGCCAATTCTAGGCTAGGATAAAAAAAAAGAAATTTAAATGGCGATGAATTGAACAATTACCTAATTATACTCGGTACAATACCGATTTGTAAGTTGTGACATTATAAACATTTTTAGTTGAAAAATGAGCTTTCCAAACCAAGATGGTCCCCATAAGAAGGGTTCATTCAAATATTATTTTGGTAAATCACCACCACCACCACCACCACCACCAAATTGAGGTCCCGTAACGTGGCCTCTGATTTTGCCAAAGCCACCAAGGAATTGTGCATGGTATTCTAGCTCAAGCGTAAAGAAATAGAAACTTTCTAAAATTGGAGAGACGTCAAGCGATAACATACCTCAAAATATTCATATCGAGACCAAGATGACCAATCCGAACACATATATTGACCTGATAGGGATTCCTTGGTACGACGATATAATGAATTTTGAAAACAAGCCAATTGAGATGATCATTCCCCTTTCCACTATTGGCCATGTAATTTCTACCTGACCTCAAATGATGAAGCTAAAAAAAGACATTTTCTAATGATTGTTTAAAATGGGCTTGCCTTTTTTTTTATAGAAGATTTAATCTTGAAGTTCTATGTTGCTAACATGGTTTGCCACTGTCATAGACAAGATCAACAACATTTTGTAAGGATAAGTATAAAGACGATGTAAAAGTTATTCATCTTCTTAAAAGGAAAATTCAACAGATGGAGTGACACTTGCACCGTGTATATACGGAAAACCATTCCAAGAAACCAGAACTTTCTTACTAAAAAATGATGACCCTGTTGGGGTCTAAAATTAGTATAATGATTAGGATGAGTCTTAGCTTAGTTATACCAATTCATATCAACCATAAATAATGTAGAAATGATATGAATTAGAGATGGATGAGAGGCAAAGATTTTTTACATGGTTCAACCCAGTAAGGTGCCTACATCCACATGTGTAATGTCACTAAGTTTTAGGTTTTAAATGTAAGGCTCTTAAGAACTCTTTAGAGTTATGGAATAAACCATTTTTTTGTCCCTAACTGAGGGGTGTATTAATATTTATAGTAATGGGAAAAGGAGGAGGCGTAATACGTTTGTATCTCAGGTATTTACACCTTTCACTATAATTAACAGTTGTGTACTTCATCATGTGCATGTGCATGCTGACTTTTGAGATCTTCATGTGTGTTTGTTCACCTTCCTGATTGTTCATATTTCTAAAGGTGGTCGACCTGTATGCCGACCAAGGGAGATAATAGAGTCAACCATGTCTATTTATTGAATTGGGCCCACTGGTTATAATGAAAGGTGTCATGTTGTTATTGGTCCATTTAACATTATTATTTTAGGTTACAGCAAAAGCCCCTAATATTTCATTCTTGATTGGAGAGAGTAGTGGCTGAAAGGATGGAGTATTATTTGTCAGAATTTTTTGGCTCTCTGGAAACGTCTATTTTCGATTGCCGACCTCTGGGAGTTTGCAAATTCTGAATGTCATTCTTTGGGCCAGTGTCAATGTTGTAAATAGTAGCAAAAATAGTGAACCGTCTCGGGGTACGCTATTTATTTTATTTCTTGGGAACTGACGCATCGTCGAAAGGTGAATTGGTGGTACGTTTAATCGTGTCACTCCATGTAACTCAGGGGATGTCATTGAGTCCTATAAATTGTTAGTTCCCTCCCTTGTTCTTCTCACCTTGAATTTCAAACTATTTTCTTACCTCTCAAGCCTTTCTTTCACCATTTATGAGAGCTGTTCCTCCTTGCCGTTTCATTTTCATTGTAAGAACCCCTTTCCTCTTATTTTTTTTCATCTTTATCACAAAATGGTGTATATTGTTGACGAGAGTTCTTTGGAGGTTTTTAGGGCTACCCGGGTAAAAACATAGTTTCTAATAAGTCCTTGTGACCTCTGTGTATTGGAGGAAGGTCACCAGATCCCCACTATTTTTATTGCTGAGTGTGGGGTGTAATTCCCTCCCAATCGCTAGTTTTTAGAGTTTTGTCAGTATTTTGATGTGGTCCCAGCCCAAGTGGCTCCAAATACTTGGAGAGTAGTTAATGGAATAAACCGTATAAGCAAGCAGTCTTGGACCAACATAGAAATAAGGGAGTTAATGTACTGTTATAGTTGGGGAACCACTAATGAGAACATTTATTACTTAATGACAAGATTCTCCAACAGAGCCCTAGTAGTAAATTTGTTTGATTTTAATAAAGATTATTGGGATCATGTGTTGATAGTAAAATATTGACAGTTTGACCCTTTTTTGATGGTGAAGAATACATTGGGCCCCATTGCCATTAGGAAGGCCAGGGTATAGGTCGACATTCACACATTCTTGTAGAATTTTTACCTTTTTGGATCTTTCATTTACTTATGTTATTTACTGCATTTGTTATCTTTTTGTTTTATAGAGAAGAAGAAGTGTAGGTAGGTGGTTGTATTGGGGTCGATGAAGAACTGTAATGGGTGAGGCATGACCAACTCCAATGGATGGTGTCTTCAAGGCCTTCAAAGTCTCAAGAGAAGCTAGGAGAGAAAACTTTATACTTATGGTAGTAATGAGTGACAACTTTTAGAACAATGATAATGTCTGAAAGAGAGAAAGATCTCCTGAAAGTGATGTCTATAAAAGGAGTGAACAAACAAGCACTTTGAGGCTCAAGAGAGAGAGGGGAGAGAATACTTTCTAATGTGATATTGACAGAGTAACAGGGCTAACTTGAGTTTTCTATGTTATCTTGAACTTACCCAAGGATACTATTTATAGGTAGATACTAGGGATGTTTGGGCACCAAACCAAGTCACTCTTAGAGACAAGCTCCGCAATGTACCTTTTTGTCTCTATTTACCTGTTAGCCACATGCCTCCTCTGACAAGCGACACTTGGAGCATACCAAATTCAAAAAGAAAATATATAGGATAATAGTGCCAAAACATGTGATTTAGTAAATATCTTTTTAAACGGTAACTTGATGTACAAACTTTTGAAAAAACTTGCGAGTGGATTTGAGGGCCACTCACCAATGGTTAGTTGGAAAATACTTTTGTGAGCACCCTCTTAGCCACTCACTCATTTATTTTAAGTGTGGTTGTGTAAGTGCTTGAGTGACCCCCAAGGTCTCTCCTAATAGTATTATCTCTATCCTCAAGTGATTGTATTTTGGCTTTGCCCAATAAACCTTGTCTCTTATCCACCAAACCAAAACTCCCAGAGGATCCCAAATGGCCTGCGCAAGACCTGATTGCTTGATCAAGGCTACATGTGTAAGAAAAATAATAATGTTAGTAACTGTTTATCAAGTGAGATTTGTGAGCATCCTCTCTAACTCTTAGGTTTTCTCGCATATTTTCTTTTGTCTTGGGGTTGCTCGTTTGAGCCCCCCCTCGACATGTGAGAGTTATAATAGGCAGTGTACATTTGTTCCTTTTTGGTGAGATGGGAGCGATCCCCCTCACCAATTGGCTATCTTGACATCTTTCTGGGATAGGGCCACTCGTTGTGAACCTACTCGCCCATTCCTTTTACCTTGGCCTCATTCCGGGTTTGGGACTGTTTGTCAATTTATAAAATACCGCAAGTGCACGGGCTATTATAGAATAACGAGTGTAAGTACGGATCGAACCTACAGAGATATGTCAATTTTTCGTTCAATGTAATTATGACTGTCCAACTATATTAAATGGTTTTAGAGATGAGATGTAATATTAAACTAAGCTAACACAAATAAAAATATGTGACTATGAGAGATATAATCAAGTGAGCGTGAAAATTAGGACGTTGGATCCATTTATCATATTTAACTAATATAATGTAATAATTTAAACTCGTCATTCCCAATTTTATAAATCAAATTAAACCGACTCTCGTCGTATTTAATTCGGAAGATAACACGGTTAAGTTCACAATAAAATTTAACGTCTTTAAATTTAGACGCCTAAAGTTTATTCCCTTATAAAATACAAGTTTTAAAGTTCGCAAATGTATTTAAGCATGGACTATCAAAATAATCAAAGTGTAAGCATAATCCATCAAAAATTATTATTTTTAAATTTTAAAACTTGATTTGACAAAACAATATTGAAGGTTTTAAAAACTCTCGTGTCGCTTTAAAATGAATACCGAATTTTAAAACTTTTAGAACATATCGGAAAATAAAGACGAATTTAAACTACACACAATATTAATCAAATATAGTAAACTTCACCTAATCCTAGTAAAGAAATTAAGATAACATCATTGAAGACAAAATAAAAGTGCAAGAATGAATACTAATTCTCATTAATAAATCAACGTACAACAATAATCGAGTCTTACAATTGATCTTGACCAAACTTCTTCCACAAAAGAATAATTCTTAGCTCTCAATCAGAATATACTCTCAAAATAAAGGAACAAAAAACTATCTCTCAAAGCTCTTTCTAATTTTTCTCTCCCAAAATAATGCGCCAAATGGTCTTATTTATAGGACTAGGAATGAAATATTTGAGTTGGAGTGTAATTATCCCATGGAGTCTTGAGAAGAGTTGGAGATAATTGATAAGTCTTTTATTTAAATAATTATCCCCAATTTAGCACTATTCACGTCACTATTCACAACATCAACTTTAATCACATTTTTGACCGCCAAAACTTCCTAATCTCATTTTCATCCGAACTTCAAAGTTGTGAGTCTTGTCAAGACGTTTTCGAAAAGCTATGGCATGACCTCAACGGACACTCGAGCGATTTTATAAACAAATATTTAGTACGGTTGTGTCAACCGTCTCATGTCGTGTCGTGTCGCGACGTATCGTAACAATTTTTGTATATTGACTCGTTTGTTGTCTAAATTTTCGGAAAAATGCAAAATAAAAATATTTAATTCAAATTTAGGGGCATAAATATTTAAAAAATTACAGAATTACCCCTCTTTGGATTTTAGCCCCCGAAATTCATAAATTGCTCATTTTAATCCGGAATTCAACCAAATTTCAGAGAGAACTTTATTTTACCTAGATACATTTAAAAATTATTTTCAGGCCCATAAAATTTGAAAAATTATAATTTCACCCCTTCAGGTTACTAAAATTGTATTTTGAACTCAAATTTTATTCAAACTTGTATTTTTCTTTCATTTTACGAAAACGACTTTAAAAGTTCATTATTTTTAATACAAAGGGTCTAACAAGGCCTAGATTTGGATATAATTCTTGCAAAATAATGCACTCATCAAATGCCCCCAAACCTAAACTTTGCTAGTACTCGAGCAAAAACCAAAATTTTAAAATCTAACTCACTTTCATAAGAATCACAATTGCACTTAACATGTGCAACAAGCCATTAAACAGTTAGGTTACCCTAGCGGACGAGTTTTGTCTCATGAGGATTTGCAGTGAATATACACACAAAATTAAAAAACTTGAGTCAGTTCAAAAGACTCAAATGTAATATACCCAAGTTTGAATGCAAACTTCATAAATATAGTAGATCTTCACTTTTCAATCTCAACTTATATTGTGTGTGTGCATAGCCAATATACCCGTCCATTTTGAAAGATTTGATCGTTATATTTCTTATCCGAAAGTTCGTCTTGATTTCAAAACCTCACGGAATGCACTCACAATCGAACACTCGAAATTTGGTTATTTTCTCCCGGTATATGTGAAGAAAATAGAAAATTTAAATGAACAAATTTCACATATACATGATCAAAAAATGATTTTTTTTTTATAATGGATGAATATGATCTCATGAATGAAAAATCGATTAGTTATTGAAAATGTTGAATCGCATAATAGATCCTATTCATCTGCTTTCCACATTATAACTAACTTCACTTGAGATCAATTAGGACTTTCTTTGGTTGTATTGTAGGCTCGGGTTCGACTAGAAAGAATACTTTTTTAATTCAAAATTTCTGAGAATATAAAGGTTTTTTCGGTATTTTGAATTTTTGGCACTTTTTCTCACCCCCATTTTTCTTCTTTCTTTCCTTTTTCTTTTCGACTCACATTTTTTTCATCTTTTTTTTTCTTATTTTCAAACATCATTCTTTTGTAAACTTTTTTTTTGCCTTTTTTTTTCAACCGTTATTTCACCATAGTATTCTCAGAAAATGGGTGTGGTTTCTTTTTGTGGTCTTTAGACTCCCATTTAGTGTTAGGTAGGATAATGAGTTTTCAACAAAAAGGCATATTTTCTTTTTGGCTCAAAAGGACTTGCAACGGAGTAATAAAAAAAATTAGAGTTTAGGCTTAATTTTGGGCTTTCAAATGATGGCCTAATCTTATTTCTCAAGTTTCGTTAAGTTGATTTATGTCTCAAGACTTACTAAGACTTCTAGTGCTTTAAGATTCACATTTTGACTTTTTATTTTCAGTAATCGAACAAAACAAAGAAATTAAGATCATCAACGAATTTATCACTGAATAAAAGTTATGTTATTTTAAATCGGATTGATTTAAATCTCTTGAAAACGATGAATGGTACAAAATCTCACCGGTTTAAAATATCCACATTTTTTTGTTAAGCATATTAACTTTCACCTTAATATCTATTTTCGATCATATTATATGGCGAATGTGTAATTATTTTTATAAGTTTAGAGATCCATGAATTAATTATATATTAAGAAATCGTTTCAAAACTCAATTATATTGAAAATCTTTTTGAATTTTTTGAATTTTTTTATCAAAAATATCATCCTTACCCCCAAACCTAAATTTTACTTGTCCTCAATGTATACTCAAATAACAATATGGACAAAGAAAATAAAGTAAAGAAGTGAAATGACGATATTACGTGTGAACTTCATTTTGCTACCAACATTCGAAGTAACAAGTGTATGTTAACAAACACAAAAAAAGGGAAAAGGGTAAAAAAAAATACACTAATAATATACAAACCAAATAAAATTACCATCATCACCATAAATTAATAATCGAAATAGTTGTGGATCATTTCAATTAATAAACTTTATAGCACCACGTGCCAAAACATCATAAATTTGAGGGTATGACCGCACAAGATAAATTTCAATCTTAAATTCATGGTCATAATGGTGCACACCGACATAATCAATAATAAACAAATTTGAATCGCATGAATCATATGTCGATGCATCACATGAGGATTGCAAATTACAATAAGGATCCAAATATTTACTATCCCTTTTCAGAAAGTAGTCGCGTAAAATTGGGGATGCATACTCCACTCCTAAGTGTGAGATTTTATGAAAAGAGCGGGAATAAGAGGTATCATGAGGTGTTACACTTTCTTCATAAAAAATAGGAGGATCGTCATAAATACTTGAAGTATCACTAAACCGGATGACGAATCCTCAAATAAATTTTTCCACATATAAGAAGAATCTGCATTTTTCTCAATTAAATTAGGAGAAAAATCTCGACAGAAATTAACATCCAAATCATCACAACTATTATATGTGTCAAGATTGTCAATTTTTTTTCCTCCTCACAAAATTGATTATCCCCATTTAATTCATGATTCTTTTTAGAAATAGCATCATTATACTTTTTGTTTATCTCTTTCCAATTAATACACTTTGGTGGACAAATATTAATTACAGGGGTTAGATTCTCATCCATACCTTCTTTAATTTTTAAAATGACTACTAACCCATCTGACTCAAATTGAAATACTTAGTCATTTAAATTTTTAGTATTTTGTAAAAACACGTCCACAAGATCAATTAAGGAATATGAGAAAGATGACGGGATAACAATATGAGGATCACCCATTGTAATTTACAACGCATAATTTTTTTTTATTTAAAATGCAAAAGAAATTATAATTGACTCAAAATCTAATTAAATAACCCATACTCTTTGACAAGGGAGAATTTAAAAGACGACCAACTGCGGTTATCCCCTCAAATCTCGCTTTTTCCTCCGGTAGGTGGTCGGTACGAAGACTCATTAAAAACCACCAATTCTAGACAAGGTAAAACATAATCGATTTGATAAGTTCGTGTTGGAGTAGCTTTTAATTCTAGCGCTGTTAAGAGTTTTGTCCTTAAGTCAATTTATACAACGTGCTAAATTAAGTGAGAAATTAAATCACGTAGGAGCACACAAAAATATACGTCCGACGTGGACTTTTTACGGTCACTGGATTACGTTGGGTAGAAGTTTAAGTTGACGTCGATCGGGAAAAAAATTCGCTATGTTTCAGTGGTCCCCGAGAGTTCTTTCTGCTTGTGGCAAGATTACACAAGTTTTCTTCACGTTCGATCACTGTTGCACACTTTTTTTTCGAATTTTTCTTCACTTTTGCTCTTTTTTTTCCCTTTTTCTTGAATATGCTTGAAAAAAAAACACAAAAGAAACTACATCAAACGTAAAGTGCGATACACAAAAAAATAATAAAGAAAAGAAAAAAAAAATAACACGACACACGCACTAATGGTGTATTCAACACAAATAAAAATGACCAAGCACACTTCTGAAATAATTTATTTATTTATTTTATTATGGAAATTACTACTGGGAAAAAATATATTTTTTTGAATTTTAGGATTTTTTTTGAATTATATATATTTTTTTATTTTTTTATGGACTACTGACTAAAAAAAAATGAATCTGGAATTTTTCAGAAAAAATTTATTTTTTTAAAGTTTTTTTTTGATAAACTAGTGCAAAAGTAAAAAAAAAAAAAAAAAAAAAAACTACTTCGAAAGTCACAATTCTTAAAAAAAGAAATCAAACAAATCCTCGACAACGGCGCCAAAAATTTGTTTGTCAGTTTATAAAACACTGCAAGTGCACGGGGTATTATAGAATAACGAGTGTAAGTACGGGTCGAACCCACAGAGATTGATCAATTTTTCGTTAATAGTAATTGTGACTGTCCAAGTAGACTAAATGGTTTTAGAGATGAGATGTAATATTAACTAAGCTAACACAAATAAAAAAATGTGACTACGAGAAATATAATCAAGTGAGCGTGAAAACTAGGACGTTGAATCCATTTATCACATTTAACTAATATTATGTAATAATTTAAACTCCTCATTCTCGATTTTTTTAACTCAAATTAAACCGACTCTCGTCGTATTTAATTCGGAAGATAACAGGGTTAAGTTCACAATAAAATTTGACGTCTCTAAATTTAGATGCCTAAAATTCCTATTCCCTTAGAAAATACAAGTTTTAAAGTACGCAAATGTATTTAAGCATGGACTATCAAAACAATCAAAGTGCAAGCATAATCCATCAAAAAATATTATTTTTAAATTTCAAAACTTGATTTGACAAAACAGTTTTGAAGGTTTTAAAACACACTCTCGTGTCACTTTAAAATGAATACTGAATTTTTAAAACTTTTAGAACATATCGGGAAATAAAGACGAATTTAAACTACACACAATATTAATCAAATATAGTAAACTTCACCTAATCCTAGTAAAGAAATTAAGCTAGCATCATTGAAGACAAAATAAAAGTGCAAGAATGAATATTAATTCTCATTAATAAATCAACTTACAACAATAATCGAGTCTTACAATTGATCTTGACAAAACTTCTCCCATAAAAGAATAATTCTTAGCTCTCAATCAAAATATACTCTCAAAATAAAGGAACCAAAAACTATCTCTCAAAGCTCTCTCTAATTTTTCTCTCCCAAAATAATGAGCCAAATGGTCTTATTTATATGGTTATAAATGAAATGTTTGAGTTGGAGTGAAACTCTCTTTGATTGGTTGTATTTGAGCCGATACTTATCTCATGGAGTCTTGAGAAGAGTTGGAGATAATTGAGAAGCCTTTTTTTTTTTATAAAAATGATTATCCCCAATTCACGCCAGTATTCACGTCACTATTCATAACATCAGCTTTAATCGCATTTTAACCCCCAAAACTTCAAAATCTCATTTTTTGTTCGAACTTCAAAGTTATGAGTCTTGTCAAGACCTTTCCGAAAAGCTATGGCATCGCCTCAATGGACACTCGAGCGATTTTATAAAAAAATATTTAGCACAGTTGTGTCAACCGTGTCACGTGTCATGTCGCGATATATCGTAACAATTTTTGTACATCGACTCATTTGCTGTCCAAATTTCAGGGGTACCTGTAAAAATATAAAATAAAAATATTTAATTAAAATTTAGGATCATAAATATTTAAAAAATTATAGAATTATCCCTCTTTGCATTTTAGCCACCGAATTCATAAATTGCTCGTTTTAATCCGGAATTCAACCAAATTTCAGATAGAACTTTATTTTACCTAGATAAACATTTAGAAATGATTTTTTGGCCCATAAAATTTAGAAAATTATGATTTCACCCCTTCAGGTTACTAAAATTATATTTATAACTCAAATTTTATTCAAACTTGCATTTTTATTTTATTTTATGAAAACGACTCTAAAAGCTCAATATTTATAACATAAAGGGTCTAACAAGGTCTAGATTTGGATATAATTCTTGCAAAATAATGCACTCATCAGGGACCACTCGTTGTGGACTCTCTCGTCAACCCTTTTGTATTTTAGCTTGAGCTTGGGGACACAAATTTTGGATCCCCTTTCCCTACATTTTGTTTTTTTTACTTCTGAACTTGGGGCCACTCGTTGTGGACCCCCTCACAGACTGTTTTTCTAAGTCTTGTTTCTGAACTTGGACCACTCGTTGTGGACCCACTCGCCAAATCCTTATTTTTATCATCTTTTGGAATTGGGCCATTCGTCATGGACCCACTTGCTAGTTCTCATACTTGCTCATTTGTGAGTCCCCTTGCCCTATTAAGAAGTGATGTGGGGCAGTCGAGCAGGTACCCCTATATAAGAAGAAAAATATACCTGGTGCCTCAGAGATTAATTTTTTCGACCTCAAGATTATTTTGTCCATTCAATAGAAAATTGGTGAAGCTCATCCTCACACTGCTTTTGTGCTCCTCGACTACCATAGCTCAATTACCTTTTTCATTGCTCGCCCAACTGAGGACATTCCTCTAGGCCCCATCAATCTAGAAAATTTGACTTATTCGTCTTCCGTTTCTGATTCTGAGCCCCCTCAACAAGAAGAAGGGAATTTATCTGTTGAGGGGACCTCTTCATCGTTTGAATCCCTAGATCTTTCGCTTGTTTCGACTAACATATCTTCACCAAAAATGGTAAGAGGAAGGTTACCAACCTTTTTGCTATCTCAAAGTACCCTCCTCCAGTCGAGAAAAAGTGTGATGATGGGGGATTTAAGCATCCCATTACAGTCAAAACCTCTCTTGTGAATAATCAAGAGCCTTAGCCTAAGATACTGAAGAGAGTTATAGCCCCCACTCTAGATTTGGTTGGTAAAAGTTAGGCCAACAAGGGCCAGGGTAGTGCCTAATCAGTTGCTGTCAACCTAGGGCTTGCTCCCAGTCTAATTGGAGAGGGCGTTCTTCCATCCGAAGAGGCTGCAACTTCTTCTCTTCATCGAGCAAGGCTGGTCAAGCGTGCCAACCACAATTTGGCTTTGGTGAGTGTCACTTAATATTTCTCTATTGTCATGTATCACTATTGTTTGCTACTAATGTTTATGAATCTTGATTTTTATATTTTTTGGTTGACTACGACTAATTATAAAGGAGGGACGACAAGATAAGGGAGTCCTCTCCAGATGTGGAGACAACTTTCAAAGGCATACGTGAATCCTTGGAGGCTATCAAAAAGGCTCACGAGGATGATAAGAAGAAGCTGTGAGATACCATTAAGAAGATGGAGGAAATAAAGACCCAAGATGAGAAAGCTACGAGAGATGCTTTGTAGAAAGCCGACCAGGTTGAGAAGGTTGCGAAGAAGGCTAAGAAGGTTACAGAGAAGGCCAAGGGTATGATGGCCGAGCCAAAATACAAGGCCAAAAAGGATAAGGAGGATGCATATACTTGAGGGTGGGATAAGGCATTCTCCACTGCTGCCGTTCAAGTGGAGTATCTGAAGAAGTCCTTATTCAAGCAAATCCCAAATCGGCACTACCGTTGGCTCTGACACCTGACCTTTTCCTCTCATATAATGTAGGCACTCATCCACAAATTGATGAGGAAGTTGATGATGAAGAGGGGATGGCTGAGTCCTCTGTGCCTCAGGAGCAAAGGGTGGTGGTTATTCGGCTAGAGGAGGAGGTGACCCAAGACACGGAGAAGGTGTAATAGATGAGACTTCTTATATTTTTTCTTTATGGATTCTTGATGTATTTTCTCCATTTCTGTATTTGTAATACCCCTGCAGTTTCAATAAAATTCCTCCTTTTCCAGTCATGATGTTGTTCAGTTTAGCTCATCCCTTTTCTTTCCTTATGTAATATCATATTCCTTTGAGTTTGACTCTAGAAAGGCTAACTTGGTCTCTATTGAAAGTAAACTTTTTCAGAGGAGTAGCCAACTATTTGGAGCTAGTCGTGAAGAGTCATAAGAAGAAGAAATAGAGGATTTTCTCGACCTAGATGTCTCTGAACAGGCTAATGATGCTTATCTTCAAATGCGAAGGTTGTTCCATTAGGCAATGGTGACCAATGCCTCCAACTATAAGATGATTTTCCAACTTCAACGTGATCATAAGGATGCAGTTGCCAATTTATCTGACGTCAATGAGAAAAAAAGTTTGCTATTATTTGAAATAATAAGATAAGAAACTAATAGAGTTATATTCGACACATTCTAAGTAAGAATTTGTGCCGCAATCGGATGTGAAGAGTGATCGGGATGTAGCCAGTCTCCTGGAACATGAAAATAATTTGTTAAGGGATTAATTGGAGGGCATTAAGAAGGCAACCAAATTTGTTCAAAGTGCAGGAGCCTCATTCTTGGTGTACCCGCTCCTTTCGAGATGTACTTTGTGTCGTTTATCCTATAAGTGTTATAATTATACCAATGCGTCATTTATGAAATTCCTACATTGCATGGTATGCGTGGTTGAGTGATATATATTAGTATATTGGTTAAGTTTGATGCGAAAGTACCTAGGAATAATTGTGACACGGTCGTGATTAATTTAACGCGATATTTCCAGCGTGCGACACTGCGAAAACCCAACTTTGCTCTAATTGTTTAGGACAATTGGTGAGGCATAAAAATAGCGTGACCACGTATTTGGAACTCTAAAAATATAAGGGAAGTACCATGTATAGAAAAAAATAATATAAAATAAAAAATAGTTAAGCACTTTTGACGGTGGCATCACTATGAAAACACAACCTTGCGCGAATTATTTAGAACAATTGGTAAGTCAAAAAAATAATTTGACCAAATACTTAAACTCTTAAAAATATAAGGAAAAATACCATGTGAAGAAAAAAGGATATATTTCGGAGGTATGAACTTTTATACGCCTTGTATAGTTTGATTGGGAGGCTCGAAAAATATTCTGAACACATATATGGACTCACAAAAATATAAGTAATAATGTCTAAAGGTTTAAAGTTGTAAAAAAAAATCATCCATGAAAATTGACGCACATAGAGGGCTGGACACTACTGAAAATGTGAGGTGTTAAGTGGGAAGATGTGTTGGGTATTTGTCCACATTAGCTTTTCAAATTTTGGGAAGAGTTTTACACATTTTGGGACACTCTAATCTTTAAATTTTGGGTCAAGATTGGAAGGGTGCTTCTTATAGTCTATAAGAGAGAGAGAGGGAGGAAGCCATGGATGTCCCAAAATCTTGGAGCATCTTTCATAGATTTTTCTTCTCACCCTTTGGTCATATAAAGACAAATCTCATCTAAAATTCATAGCTCCACTCCCCTACATTTTTCCACCACCCAAACACCACTTGAAAGGCCTCAAAACTCCATTAAAGTCCCTACCAAATTTGGGACAACAAGTGGAGGTTATTGCAGAAGGTATTTGGAGCTCAAACAAGGCTTGTTTGGAAGCTTTTGGGTGGAACTTTAAAGGGCTTGTATCCATCTTCTTCATCTCTATAACTCACTCTCCATTAACAAGTAGGTTTCTCCTCACTTAACTCATATTTTTCAAGACTAAATACATGAGTCAAAAGTAGTATTCTTGGTGAGTAAAATTAATCTTGTTTATTTTCTAGTGTGATAAAGACCCATTTCATTTTATGTTGAAAATATGAACTAAGAATGACTTGAAAAATTTCAGAATGTTAATATTAGTTAAAATACATGTTTATAGCTTAATATTTGCAAGAAAAATGGCAAAAATGTGATACTACATGAATGTGAACATATGGGCTGCATTTGGTGGGTTTTCTTAGGTTGAAGCCCTTTTTCATGTATTAAAACATGTAGTAATCTTCACTCTTGCTATTTAAGTTGACTAATGTTGAAATAAACTGAGTTAAACATGTTTTAAGAATTGATTAAAAACAACCCACTTTTTAGTCTCGTTAAAAAGTTAGCTTAAATAGCAATATAAGGAAGAAGGCCCCATTAATCTTTATTTTTGAACACTCCTTAAAGGTTGTAATGTTAGTTGCTAAACCATCATTAGAATGGGTAAAAATGTTGTAGGAACATTATAGTACAAGGAAGAAGTGTTATTGTACTCAAAACCCATTTTAAAAAGTGAATATTTGATAAAAATGCCTTAGTGGCAGATTCGATAAATAAGTGGAAAACTATTAAAATGTTCTTTACTTAGAAAATAGGTAGAAAAGGCTACGAAAATAATTTTGATGAAATGTTAGTGTAAGAAAGAATCTTTAATGAAATAAAGTAAAGAACGAAAAAATTAGTATGTTAGTGACATAGTGTTAAAATTATATGGTCTCCCCGGCTTAATAAGAATTAATGGCCATTAATAAAATGGAGAAAAATTACACTGGATGAGTTAATTGTGAACATAAAGAATCTTGTAACACATGGAAAGATAAATGATATTCGAATGAAGTCGGGAGAAAATAATCAAGGATGGCATGAATTCCCTAGTGGTGAAAGACCCCAAACCAACTGCAGTAGTATATGGCATTGGAGACCGGTGGTCTGAGGCCACGAGGTCCGTGAGTGTATGTTGGTAAATTCCCAACGATAATGTTAAGTAATAAATGGGAAAAATTCATCAAACTTAAAATAATGAATGAATAATAATTCATTAATAATTATGTGGATGACATAATTGGAATTAATTACGTCCCTGGCACGGGACACCGAAAATGTTAAGTGTGAGTTTGGGCATGTAGCCCGGGTGCATTGCATGTAGGTACATTAACATGTAAAAAGAAGGTTGTATTTTTCAAAAACATTAAAATACATAGTATATGTAAAATATTTTGTTTGTAAAAAAATTAGTTCTTAGTATTTACCACCCTACTGGGCATTTCTCTCATACCCCTTTTTGTAAAACCCCAACCGCCCAGGTGCATTAGGTGTAGTTTCAGGAAAGGACAATGGTAAGGCCGCTGAGGGCACTAGCCGACGTTAGAGCACTGTTCCACACTTTATCATGTTATTGTACTCTGATTTAAATGCTGGACTTTAATTTGAACTTGAACTTTATGATGTAATAATACAGGGCATTTATTTCTTTATTAAATGGTTCAATTGCAATGAATGTTTTCTTGAGTGGTCACCTTTTATTTATTTATTAAATGGACGTAATTCGCAGGATAAGTGGTCACCTTTTCATAGTAAAATTGGTAAATAATTTTTTGAGCATAATAAGGCAAATGTTTTTCCTAATAAAAATGAATTGAATTTACCCCTTTCCCTTAACACCTTGAATTGGATGCAGATTATTCCAACGGTAACCCAAAATCGGGTCGGAGCGTTACAACTTGGTATCAAAGCATTAGGATCCACAGGTGTGATAGAGCGATTTCTCATTTTAGTTTTTTTTTCATTTCCTCGTGTAACTGTTATGCTAAATTCTCCATTCATATATGATTGATCCCACACGAAACACTGCTACAGGAAACAGGGAACTGAGGATAATGGAGCAGGCTGTACGCTACTTAGTGGACACAATCTCCCAGCAACAGCGGGGTAACTATAGTGGGATAGTCGAGAGTACTGCTGTAGCCTCTATCCTTAAGGAGTTTCGACGGTAGAACCCGCCCACCTTCAATGGTACAAATTACCCGACGCAGTGGAGGAGTGGCTTGATGAATTCAACTGAATCATGTACATCCTTGATGTGTCGATAGGGCACAAGGTCAAGTTGAACACATTTCAACTGACGGAGCAGGCCCAGTGATGATGGGCCACACACCTAGCCAGTTTGACTGAACCGTTGGATTGGGATGGTTTTAAGGTTTCTTTTTTGGATAGGTTCTTCCTTCAGGTGTACAAAGACGCCAAGAAAGACTAATTTACCCAGTCAATCTGGGGAAAGTTATCGATCAATGATTATCTGGTGTGTTTTGAGAGTCTGTTAAAGCATGTTATAGTAGCCAGAACAGACAAAGAAGAGAATACCTGATTGCTTGTGAAGGGTTGAATCCCCATATCCGTAGGCTGGTGGTTGGTTTTGACTGTTTGAGCTTTAGGGAGGCCATCAATAAGGCCATTCAAATTGAGCTCGAGGTAGAGGATTCTTGAGCTATTAGAGATAAGAAGAAGGAATTTGGTGGGACACAAAAGAGGGAGGTCGGTGGGTATAGCGACGATAAAAATAAGTGGTTTAGGAGAGGGGCAAGAGGATTTCTCACCAAGCTCAAGGCTGTTATGAGTATCACCACACCGGGTCAGTGTAGCAGTGGTTAGATCCCGATATCACCTGCCCCCAAGGCTTACTTCATTTGTTGGTCACCCAATCATTTTAGGAAGAATTATTCGGAGTTTATAGTTAGAGAGCAACGGGTTGGTTAGCAGGGTGGTAGTTTCGCATCTGGGTGAAACTCGAGCTATACGGGTCCCACTCAGTATTAACAGTAATAAAAGTAGTAGTCTTTTCCTGGTTATTAGCAACATGCTAGGCATAGTGCTGACAGTTCGCACCCCAGTTAGGGATAGGTGAATCGCGAACAGACTATGCCCAGTGGTTATGGTAACAAATTTAACTAGAGGTGAGCTTATGCCTTCACACAGTAGTCAGCTACTCCCCAAAATCCATCCGTGATGGAAGGTATGATCTTACTGTTCAGTACTTGGGTTAAGGAATTATTAGATTCTAGTGTATCACATTCATTCATTTCTAGATCGTTAGATTTCTGTCTGGGTCTAGAGGTTGATGATCTTCATCCATCGATTTTTATGGGACTTCCCGTTGATGGCGGTATCTTTTTGAGCAAGGTCTGTCAAAACTATATAGTTATTGTAGGAGACTACATTCTGGAATAAGATTTGATTATGATGGATATGGATGGCTTCAAGGTGATCCTCGGTATGGATTAGCTGCCTAACTTTGATGCCACTATTGATTGCCATCGTCATAGTGTTTCGATGTCGCTTCCATATGGGTCTCGTTATCATTTTGATAGTGAGCAACATATAAATTATCCTTATAATTTTTACACTACTCGAGATCAAAAGCATTTCTTCTGGTGGTTGAGTAGCATCTTGGGTCAGGAGGAGCCAAATCCTATGGTGGCAGACTATCCCGTTGTTTGGGAGTTTCCTAATGTATTTCCTGATGATCTTTTGGGCCTGACTCCGAGTTGAGAGATCGATTTTGCTATAGATATTCATCATGGTGTGTAACCTATTTCCATATCTCCTCATAGTATGGAATCGGAAGAGTTACGGGAGTTGAGGACTCAGTTCGATGATTTGATGAACAGGGGCTTTATATGCCCTAATGTGTCCCTGTGGGGATCACTAGTAATTTTTGCTAAGAAGAAGGACAACTCACCCCGACTCTGCATTGAATACTGACATTTTAATCGGGTAATAGTGAAGAATAAGTACCTGATGCCTCGAATCGATGATTTTTTTGACCAACTTTGGGTAACAAAGAGGTTTTTTAAGATCGATCTCCGTTTGGGTTACCATCAGTTGAGGGTCGAGGATGAAGATATTACAAAGACAACCTTCTGTATGCGGTATGGACATTATGAGTTCCTGGTCATGCATTTCGATTTGACTAATGCTCTAGAAGTATTCATGGATATCATGAATCGCATCTATCATCCGTACTTGGATCGATTTGTAGTGGTCTTTGTCGATAATATTTTGGTGTACTCAGCTTCAGATGCTGACCATGAGGAGCATTTGCGTTTAACTCTTTAGGCGCTCAAGGAGAATCAGTTGTATATAAAGTTTAACAAATGTGAGTTATGGATATATAAGGTTAAGTTTCTTGGCCATGTAGTATTTGATGCAGGTATTTCAGTCAACTAGTCTAAGGTCAAAGCTATCCTCGAATGGGATAGACCGAAGATAATCACGGAGATACGGATTTAACTTGGCTTGGATGATTACTACTACATATTTGTTTAGGATTTTTCTAGATTTGCATCGCCTCTCACACGGTTGACACAGAAGGGTGTTCATTTCAAGTGGACAAATGAGTGCGAGGATGCCTTTCAGGAGTTGAAGCTCAGGCTTACATCGGCGCCCATTCTCATCCTTCCTTAGTGAGAAAATTGATATACAGTGTATTGTGATGCCTTTAGATCTGGCCTTGGAATGACACTCATGTAGGAGGGTCAGGTGGTTGCGTATGCATCTCGTCATCTTAAAACACACGAGAGGAACTACCCCATCCATGATATAGAGTTGGCCGTAGTGGTGTTTACTTTGAAGATCTGGATGTATTATTTATATGGCGAGGAGTTTGAGGTGTTCACCGACCATAAGAGCCTTAGATACATTTTCACCCAGCGATATCTCAACCTTTGGGAACAGAGGTGGATTGAGCTCTTGGAGGATTTTGACTTCACATTGGAGTACCATCCGGGGGAAGCCAATCTAGTAGAGGATGCTCTCAGTAGAGATTCAGATCTTTACTTAGCAGTGATAAAGTGTTATTGCAGGAATATGTAGAGTGATCTATAGGGTTGGGGACTAGATGTCTAAAGGGAAAATAATAGGGCCTACCTATGGGGAATGATGGCTAGGCCGCTTATCCATCATAACGTCGAGGAGGCATAACCATGTGATGAGGAGATTTTTCACTTTCGAAACTGCATTCTGAGTGGTGAGGAATTTGACACCCTCATCATTGATTAGGATGTAGGTGTTCGGCATAAGTACAAGTTGATTATCCCAGTTATTAAGGAGCTTCAGGCGAAGATCCTAGCAGAGTTCCACCAGTCTCAGTTCAACATACATCCGTGAGAGATGAAGAGGTACAAGGATCTTTATAGGGATTTCTGGTGGTCTGTAATGAAGAGAGACTGTAGACATCCCATTCCGTTACCCCTAAACTATCCTTAGGTCCCTAGTACCTCCCCTCATCACTACAAACCTAGGTCATGTCCCGAGTACTGACTTAGAAGCCATTGGGGACTCCCCAGCTCAGTTTGACCAAAAAGTCAAACTTTTTATCTCGACTGAGACTGAATGAATCTTTGAAGGGCACTGAATACCCATTCCAACGGTCCATCCCGTGCGCGATTCCGACCTACCATGCAGATGTGCGTCCGAAACTTGACCCAGAGGCCACCGGGCGCTCCCGGGCTCTGTTTGACCTAAGTCAACTCTTTAGATCGACTGAGGCTGAATGAATCTTTGAAGGGCACTGAATACCCTTTCCAACGATCCATCTCATGCGCGATTCTAACTTACCATGCGGACGAACGACCCGTTTGACTCTAAGATGTCACCGAATGCTTCCAGGGCCCGGTTGACCAAAGTCAACTCCCCAAACCGGGTTAAACTCTTTGGAATGTCTAAGTACATCTCCTAACCTTTCCAAGGGTCCACCCCATGCACAATTTGGACTTACCATGCGGACAAACGATCCGTTTGCGTTCGAACGATTCCCTGTCCAATGGACCGACAAACGCTTCTGAGCCATATTTGACCCAAAGTCAACTCCCAAACCCAGGAGCAGTCTAAAGGACTTTTGAAGGTATCTGAATTACCTTTCCAACGGTCTGCCCCATACGCAATTCTAACCAACGGTTTGCTCCCGACAGCCGATTTTCGGAAAAGGCATGAAATACACTACCAAATGGCAGGTTCCAGACCTTGCCTATCGGCACCTGCCGATAGGCAGGATCAGGTCTATGCCGATCGACAGTGAACTGAGCCTATAAAAGGAGGCCTTCACCTCATTTTCAAGGGGATCCCAGATCTGATAAAAATCACTCTGAGCGAATACCAGAAACCTCTCTCGAAGGCAGCGTGATTTCAACTTCCAAATCCCTTTTTTACTTCCAGTTTTCATCATCCTTTTCATCAAACTTGGTGAATTAGCCACTCTCCATCATCATCCCAGTGTAAGGGCTGCTCTCCAACATTCAAGATCAAGCTCAAGATCTTCAAGAAGGTCCAACTTTCTCTTAAATTCGCAATAACTTGTTTTATTACTTAACACTTTTTATTATCTCATCTCACACATCCTAATATACGTTTTATTTAGTATTATTGCACATCTCTTATTTTCATATAAATAAAAAACCCAAAAAACAACAAAAAGAGGGCTTGCTCATAAATTCCAAGTAGGGATTCTCATACTTTTCTCACAACTAAAACACTTTTACTACACACACACCCACACCCACAAATAATAGATCCCCCACTATGATTCATGGGATAAACCCCACCCCTCATTTTGTATGCGAACTACGTGGACTTTGATGCCTTTATAGGCTACGTAGGCGTCTCGGGGTAATACTCGAGACTCGAGTCCTTTTCTCACTTTTTCTCTTATTTTCCTATCTCGTCTAAAGCTAATTTTCTTATATTCTATATACTTGTAATGTATTACTCCATATGCGTTATCTTTCCATTATAACGACCAACGTAGGGGTAATCGCGTAAATCTTATTTCTCTAATACTATTCTTATATCTTCCTACGGATGTCTCGCTTTATCTTTTCCATGATACAAGTCGAGGATTCCAACGTCCATTATATATATACACATGCACACATATTACGGGGGAAAATATAAAGGAAAATAACAAATATCCATGAGAGACCGAAAGGGCGGAATGGGTGCCTAACACCTTCCCATTTCGTAACTGAGCCTCCGAACCCTTCTCGAATCATTTTGGTTTCGCATGCACCAGTATGTCTTTAGATGCCATCCTTTGGGATGGCTTCCCCTTTTTCTTTTGTCTGTTTTGAGTAAAATAGACTGGCGACTCTGAATCTCTCTACAGTTTTTTACACCTCATCTCAAATGACGCCGGCCGAAGCGCTCCCGAGAGGGATGCGTGGGACCTGATGGATCCTCTCCCCTTCGGGCGCTCGCCCGCGCGGCGAGGATCGGGGATGGCCATAGTGGCGACTTTGCAGGGGATCTCTATTTGTTTTGAGGGCTTGACTCTATTTACATTGATGCTATATTTGTTTATATTTCCCCTATATCTGTATGTTCCCCCTTTTCTAGGTGCATCCGATGCTTATGCTTATGTTCACACACTTGCAGAAACATCTCCATGTACATTTCGCACCACGTGCACCTAGGATCACATATATCCGCATGTTGCACACATCACCTATCCATACTTGGTGTACCTTGGGTATTTGTACTTTTCTCCCTGTTTGGCATAATCAAGAAAGGCATTTTCATCATAAGATACTAATAAGGTAATCATGCATGATTCACACGAGATCACCAAAGAGCATTGCTATTGACCAAACTTTACCCAGTAACTAGAGGGTCACTTTGTGATGGGGGCTGGTCCGGTAGGTCGCAGTTAGCCTAAACGATATGACTCTCACCTTCCATTGGCCAACTACCTTCGACGTATATCGAACGGTTCCCCCGCATCGTACCGCTTGACCGAAGTCATGACGGGAGGTATATCGCATGGAATTAGTTCACGTACGTCAAATATATCGAATTCTCTCTCACACGTACCGTCCCCACGAGGTATATGATGAGGTAATTCACGTACACTCGGGTATATCATATGGCTTGTCCACATGTACCGATTGCCCGCAAGAGCAAGACGTATATCGTGGAAGTCATGCCAAAGGGGGGAACCCATGCCGATTCACCCAACCAACTGCATACCCGCATATAGGTGTCAAACCTAGGACACGCACTTTAGATTACCGGATTCAACCCGAAACTCTACCGAAATTTCGGGTCGGTCTGCCGCCCAATTTTCGTGCATTTTTAAAATGGGACCCTGCCCGTGAGCCTGGTTACAAGTCCAACCGTAGCTTTGCATATATTAAAAAACCCACTTTTCCAGGCTCGGGTCCCGTCCGACATTGCATTTGGGAGAATTAAATACAAGTGAGAACATAATAATCATAATAATCATGCTGAGTTCCGTCTCCAAAAACATTTCTCCATTCTTTATCAAAAGTCCAAAAACATTTCTCCCTTCTTTATCAAAAATCCAAAAACATTTCTCCTTTCTTTTTCAAAAAATAAAAAATAAAACAAATATATAGTTTCTTCCCTTTTTCCCAAAAAATAAATCTCATCTTATGCCTTCTCAGGTCGATTGCAAGCCCTAGGCCTGGCTCCCTATTGGCTTCGATTTTCAGTCAAATCACCCTGGAGTTCCGTCCATTCCTCTACTACTTCTTTCGAGTCTGAAATCCATTCACTTTCCATAGAGAATACAGATCAAGTACCAGTCATACAGCTGCATCTGACGACAGTTCTAGCTCAGCTCATGTCCAAGATTGACAACCTCCAAACTGAGGTCCGAGAGATGCAACGAAACTAGGTTCCAATTCCTCAAGAGCCCGAGGCCCTATTCCCTCGTGCTATGGGTCCACCCGAGCCTATCTGGGTCCCTAAGGAATATCAGCATGCTCCACGTGCCCCTCTTGTCAATGGGCCGTCGCCTACCCAACTTTTAATGCTAAACATTGCCCAGCCTATGGCTAAACTGCCTGTGGTCATTGATCCAAAAAGGAGGAGTTAAATAAAGTCAAAGAGGATCTCAAGATGCTCACCAAGAAGTTCGACCAAGTCAGGATCTCTGGGAATTACATGGACTACACCCACATGTCTCCTTATCCTAAAGCGAGTTTGCTCCAGAAGTTCAAGATGCCAAATATCGAGAAGTTTGGAGGGAGTGGACCCCGATTGTTCATCTTCGCAGTTATCATCGTTCCATGACTCTACTAGGGGCTTCTTAAGAGGTGATGGCCCAATTGTTTCAACAAACTTTGAAGGATAGTGCCCTCCGATGGTTTTTATCTCTTGAGGAATCCAGAATCCGTAGCTGGGAGGATGTAGCCCGAGAATTCATATCACAGTACAAATACAACGAAGATCTTGAGGTCACTCATCGTGATTTAGAGCTGCTCAAACAAAATCCACGAGAATCAGTCAGTAACTTCATAACCTGGTGGAGGGCACAAGTAGCTACCATGACCCATCGACCATCCGAAGAAGATACAGGTCAATATAGTAAAGAAGAACTTCTTGCCCCATGTCCAAGCGATGATGGGAGGACAATACTATCCCCACTTTAGATCTCTCAAAGAGGCAGGAGTAGAAATCGAGGAAAGCCTTGTTAAAACAGAGGTTGAACCAAAGAAGGTGTCCGGACAGTTCACCCCTAGAAAGTATGACAAGCCTGCCAGTGCTACAGTCTCAGCCATCAATAACATCTCTCAACCGGCCACATCATGGGCACCAGAAAGCCGCCCTGCCCCCATCCAAAAGGAATACATTGATCTTCATGCTCCCCTCTCCAAAGTTTACCAAGCCCTGTTAAGACGAAACCTCATCAAACCCTTGGATCCCCGTCCATGGCCAAATCCACTCCCAAGAAACTTCAAGGTCGATGATCATTGCGCCTTTCACCAAACTGTCGGCCATACTACCGACCAATGCTTTCACCTTCGAAACATAATCCAAGATCTCATTGACCGGGGTACCATCGCCCCACCATCCAATCCTAAGCTAAACACTACTCACAACCCACTCCCAAATCATACCAATGCTATCTTCTTAGAAGAAAACCCATATTTCGATCCATCAACTCAAATCACACCCATGTACTTTCCTAAACCCCTTCAAATTTTCCCATATTTCCTCCTACACCCTACTAGCCTCGCTGATCAGGCACTGTCACTCCTTACCAGAGCATGCATCGTTGTTCGTACCCGTTTTAAAAATAGAAATATGGAATTGATAGAAGTGTTAAACCAACTCCTAGAGTTCGGGCTGAAATTTCCCTCACAGATGGTCATCGATTGCCAGAGGTTCAGCACACTGTTCTTGGAAGCACAAAAGTGGGCCCGAGATTCAGACAGATGGGTGGTACCAACCGACGAAGTCAGCCTAGATGTTGTTGTCCAGATTATGGCAGAATTATTTAGGCAAACCAATAACATTTCTAGTATCACCGGGTTACTTGACACTTTGAAGCTACAAGGGCGCTTGGTCCCTTCAATCACACACATCCCCACAGAATGGGGGGACTTGTATGAAGAAGCCGTTGAAGTTGTGGAATGCATTGACTTTACATGGAAAGATATAATTATTGCCACTGGATGGGGGGAAGAATTCGAAGACTCAAGCGAAGAGCAAGCTTAAGAAAGAACTGGCCCAATAGTCGACATATGTGGGATGATATCATTTGAAGAGATCCTCGGAGAAATAAACAGAGTGGTAGAACAACCTTAGCTTGACGAGGAAATGGGATTCATGTTCTTTCCTTCTTCAGTAAATCACATGACCAGATCAGGGAGACATTACCAGGTTCCAAGCTCACTACCAGCAAATGACAAAGGGAAGGGAATTGAAAACCTTCCTATGCCAGAGATGACCATTTAGGATAGCAAGATCCTCGATCAACTGAAGAAAACTTAAGCTAACATCACTCTATCGGTACTTTTCATGTCTTCCCAGCTACACAGAAATGCTTTAATCAAATTGCTCACTGACCCACAGTTCCTCCCTCTACCTGACTAGAAGAAGCGGTAAATCTGGTCGGATCCTTGACCTCTACCTGAATGCTATCATTTTCTAAAGAAGAAATCCCCAGAGTTGGGGAAAATCACAATCATGCGGTCAATATCTCCGTCGAAGTTATGGGGAAGGTCTTGCCCCTCTCCCTTATCGATAACGGATCCTCCTTGAATGTTTTCCCTCTGAGAACCTTCAAGTGTTTAGGCCTGAAAGAAAGCGACCTTACTCCAACCTCTGCCGATGTACGTGTCTACGATAATACCCATCATGAGGTAATGGGAGCCATAAGACTTGTAATTGGGGTTGGACCTATAAACCCTATCATTGAATTCCAAGTCATAAACATCCCAACTTGTTTCAACCTGTTGCTCGGACGACTTTGGCTCCACAATATCAAGGGTGTGTCTTCCTCACTCCATCAGAAATTGAAGTTCTTCGCCGATGAGCGAGTCATCATCATTTTGGGCAACAACGAAAATATCGAGGGTGCAAGCACCAGCAGTCCAATCCTTGAGATACAACACGGGTCAAATGATATGCTCCTATCAGTATTCCGAGTTGAGCCACTCCTCCGCCCGGCAGGGGATGGTCTCGAAGAAAGGGTTTGTCCAGAATATGACCCTCATGGAAATGTCAATGTGATTCAGATGTTCAGAAACATGCACTTCATGCCCGGACTGGGACTAGGGCAAAGGTAGCAAGGGATACTCGAGCCCATCAAACTGAAGAAAGCTTTCCCTCCTTGTGGCTTGGGGTATCAACCATCAAAACAAGAGCTCAGAATGATCCACCAGTCTCGACCAAAGAGAAGATTGGACTACATCCTGACTATCTCAGGAGACTCCTTGAATGGAAAATTCATCAAAGAAGGCGAAGACTTCCCCTTGTGAGGTTTTTCGAAACCATGGTATGACCACACAGACAAGAAGATGAAGCCTGGAATGGAGATCTTTTTCCAAGATAGCTACCCATGGACTGAAAGTTTCCAACACCGCGTACAATCTCTCATCGAAGATAGCAAAGAGACTGAGGAAAGTGATTCTAAAGATTCCCTGCACTACATCAATGGCTCCAACCCATCTGATTAAAGTTGCTGATACACCCCTCCTCAACTGGCATGCTGCGCCAGTTCTACCTCCTGAAATTTCCCCTAACCCCAATGTTTACCATATTTCTTCTTCTATTGTCTATCCTTGTTCAAATGTAATCGAGACCTCTTTTGATAAGATTCTCAATGCTGTGTTTCCTATCAATGAAATAAACTAAGATTTTGAGTATCTTGCTGTGCCTTACATTAACTGCTTGGATTCTAATCAAACTGTTGATGATGATGATTTTCCAAATGAACAATTCTTAACTGATATAAATAAGGTTAATAATAAACAACATAACCGCGTTCAAGTTAATAAAGAAGAGACTGTTGTTATTAATCTCGATTCTAGTAGCCAACTGTGCGAGATTAGGATAGGGGCCACCCTTGACAAGCATGAGCGTGCACAACTCGAAGAATTATTGAAGGAGTTCGTGGATGTCTTCGCATGGTCCTATAATGATATGCCCAACATTGATCCTGAAATAGCTCAGCACGAGATTCCCACTCTCCCAGATTACAAGCCAGTTAAATAAAAATTGAGAAAGCTCCGCACCGAATGGTCGCTCAAGGTTAAAGAAGAGGTGGTAAAACAGGTGAACGTGGGCTTTATTCATGTGATCGAATATCCCACATGGCTAGCCAACATAGTACCGAAATCAGGGGGGAAGGTTTGAATGTGTGTAGACTATCGAGATTTAAACAAAACTTCTCTAAAGGATGATTATTCGCTACCCAATATCGACATGATCGTGGACAACACAGCCAGTCATGCTCTCAAGTCATTCGTCAATGAATTTTCCGGATACAACCAAATCAAGATGTACCCCAACAACCAAGAAAAAAACTGCATTCATCACCCAATGGGGAACCTTTTTCTACACCGTTATGCCATTTGGTCTCAAGAATGCTAGGGCTACCTATCAAAGGGCTGCCATAACCATCCTGCACGATCTGATTCATAAAGAAGTTGAGGTTTACGTGGATGATATTATTATCAAGTCCAAAACTAGATAAGGTCATGCTCCCGCTCTCCGGAAGTTCTTCGAATGACTGCGACAGTATCAGATGCGACTTAATCCACATAAGTGTGTCTTCGACATTACAAAAGGAAAACTCTTGGGATTCATAGTCAGCGAGAAAAGGGATAGAAGCAGATCCTGTAAAGATGAAGGTCATAATTGAGATGCCACCACCCCGAACAGAGAAAGAAGTCTGAGGTCTTCTTGGAAAATTGTAATATATCAGCCGGTTCATTAGCCAACGAACCTCCATCTGTGAACCGATATTCAAGCTCCTCCAAAAGGATTCAACTAAGGTTTGGATCGAGGCCTGCCAAGAATCTTTTGACCAAATCAAACAATATCTGACCCAACCTCCAGTGCTCATGACACCACAACTTGGTCTCCCTTTGCTCCTATACCTAACCATAACCGACACTGCAACTGGGGCTTTGCTAGCCCAATACCTTGAGGACTTCTGTAAAGAAAGAGCCATCTATTACGCCAGTCACAAATTGGCCAGATACGAGGTCAACTACATTGCTTTGGAAAAGGCGTGTGTCTCACTTGTTTGGGTCACCCAAAAGTTGCGACACTACATGCTCGCCTTCCCCATCAAACTTGTATCCCGAATGGATCCCATCAGATACCTATTTGAGAAACCCGCCTTATCCAGTTGAATGGCTCGATGGTTGATGCTCCTAACCGAGTTCGATATCGTGTATGTCACACAAAAAGCTGTTAAAGGAATAGCCATCTATGACTACCTCGCCGATTACCCTATAGAAGAAGCAGATGTTCGGATCTCCGAATTCCCAGATAAAAATATCCTCTGCACCGCCTATGTCCGGAGATGCCTCAAATGCCAACAATTCTACAATCTTTAGCACCTACCTCTACGAGATTATACAACATGACCTCTCCCTAGCCGTTATCCACTTGGGGTGTCGACATCATAGGAAAGGTTATGCCAAAGGCTTCAAACGAACATGAATTCATCCTAGTCGCCATTGATTACTTCACCAAATGGGTCGAAGCTGAGTCATACGCGGTATTGAACGCCAAGAAAGTGGCCAAATTCCTCAACAAGAATATTATCTACCGATATGGGGTCCCGCACGAGCTAGTGTCAGATAACGGGTTGCATTTTGAAGAAGAAGTCACAGAAGTAGTCAACGAGTATGGGATTTAGAGACACAAATCTTCTCCTTACAGACCTCAGACCAATGGTGCAGTTGAAGCCGCCAATAAGAACCTCAAAGCTATCATCAGCAAGATGACCGAAAGTTGTAGGGATTGGGCCGACCGGATCCCGTACACCCTCTGGGGCTATCGAACCTCAATCATAATCTCTACTGGGGCTACCCCTTACTCCCTGGTCTACGGCATGGAAACAGTCCTACCTGTGGAGCTGGAAATACCCTCGCTACGTGTCATGCTCGAAAGCAAAGTTAGCGAAGAAGACTGGGCCGTCTTGATGAGCTAGCCCTCCTAGATAAAAGAATATTAAAAGATCTTTACCACATACAGGGGTACCATCATCGAATAGCGCGATCATTCAACAAGAGAGTCAAGGACTGCGGTGTCCGGGAGGGGGATTTAGCCCTCAAGGAGATAATGAACCTATCTGGGACCCCAGAGGGAAATTCAAGCCCAATTAGAGCGGTCCCTACATTGTGAAGAAAATCTTATCCGGCGGTGCCTCCATGCTCACTGACCTAGATGGGGAAGAGATGCCTCGTCCAGTCAATCTGGACCGTCTCAAGAAATTTTACCCCTAGTCCGAAATCTCGGTGCGCTACGACTCTTCTCATCCCCCTTCTATTCTAAAAAAAAATCTCTTTATTTCCCTCTACCCAAAACTACGTGGGCCTGATCCTCTGCCAAAACTATTTTCAAACAGATAAATACTTTTCAAAAACCCCAGAGGTACGTAGGTAGATTATACACCTCACATGAGTGAGGCCCTTTCTTTTTCACAAAATACCATTCTTTTCATACCTCCGAGAACGGTGGTTCATTCTAACAAATACTTGAACAAAAGGATTATGTATGCCTTAGCGATCTGTATAGATAATTCAAAATACAAAACTCATCGAAAGGCACAGCTGGATGATGAGAAACTTGTTTATTTCCTTAATAAGAATTTACAGTACGAATTACATAAGAAAAAGAGTGGATAACTTCCTTACCCCTACTACCATAAAAAGCCAGAGAAAATCCCCATATCTTTTCCCTATTACACAAATAAACTCTCCAAGAGTCCTACCCACAGCTACCCGAGGAGCCTGCACCCTCATCATCTAAATCCTGAAGTCCCCAAGCTTCCCCTGCCTGAATAGAGTATCGTAAACACTCCATGGACCGATGAGCCCGAACCATCTTCGAAAAGACCACAACACCCCATTCCATGTTGTTAGATAAAACAAACCGTATTTGTCCAGTCTCCACTGCCAACATCTTGCTAACTACTTTCCTCCATAACCACTTCATATAATCTTTGGGGACATGTGAAACTTTCTCGACAGACTGGGAGGGACGAGTCGACGAACGTCGATTTTCCCACAAAGATCCAAGCAAAAGACGCAGGTGCTCAGTCAAATCTTCTACCGAAAAGAAATTTGAGATCCGAGGTGGCACGACCTGGGTCCAGCAAAATTGGCGTAGAATACGCCAAGGGAAATAAAAGGAGGTCTGCCTGAGACCAACCAACCCCACATATGAATAATCTCCTAGCTCCAGAACAGGCTGCAATTTCCCCCACCAAGGCACTGACCAATACAATCTATGAGCCCCATGCTCCACCAGCCAATGCTCCTAGTTCTCAACATACAGACCAATATTGATGAAGTAGCGCGAAAAGAAGTTGGGTACAGTCGACAAGGAATATTCTAGAGGAGTCAACAAGGGGAATCTTTTAGATAACCATATGAACAACATCACAGGGCTACCCCTCAAAAAGTAAAAAACGACCTTCTCTCCAGGCATCCAAGCCATTCAGGGTCTCCGCTAGTATCCCCGCTGCAGGATTATGCCAATATGACATCCATAAAATAATGGTTGTAAGTTGCGGGTCCACCTTTAGTTCTCCAGTCACCAATAATAATTTTGAAACTAGGCCCAGAACAACGGCTCTAGCATAGCCATCATCCCTTACTTCTCGCAAATGCACGGACTGCAGCACCATCGGGAGGGAGATCATTCCTCCAACAACTAATGATCTGGCCGCCGAAGGCAAAATATGAAGAAGCCCAACCAATAAATCCCTAGAAGAATGGGAAAATTCGAGCAAAGCCGCAGCAACACTGGGATTAACACCCAACATTGCAGAAAATTCCTCGTAGGTACGACAAACTTCCTCCAACCTAAAGCGGAATACATGGTCTTTGGGGTACCAAAATTATACCGCCGCCATCAGCACGTTACACTCAATAGGTCAATTACGCCACAAAGAAACTCGACGCATGTTGAAAGTATCGTAGTCGACATTATAAGAGCACATTGCTTCCAAGGATTAGATGTAATTGGCAACCTGAATGCTACCAGGGAGATCCATCTTGAAAGGCTAAGAAATAATGGGCAAGTAGGTGAAAATGCAAAGGTGTGATGAAAACACTCCACCCTTCCCCCCTTTTTATACTTAAAAACCCTCACAAGAGACATAATTCTTGTAGAAATCAGAGGGAATCCTACCCCATAAAGTGAAAAAGGCTGAAGAGGGTACCAATCAAAGTTTTGAATTGATGGGACTGGACTGAACTGCCGATAGGCAGGTCAGGGTGCTTGCCGATCGGCAACCCCCCATTTTTAGAAATTTTCCTTTTTTCCTCTTTTGTAAAATTAGAAAACTCAATAAAAATAAATTGATATTCTCAATAGAATTTCAAAATCCCTTTTCTCCTTATATAATTTCCCTTTAATAAAAAAACTTCCCTTCAAAAAATGCTAAAAATATTCCTTTTTACAGTCTCAGCAGCAAAGTAAAAAGCGCATGTGCATGCATTCATTCATCATTAATAAAAGATAATAAAAAAAACTCCATTGCATCGCATATATCTGTTTTCTGTGTTACATCATTTTTGCAGGAAATAAAAAGTAAAAAGTAAAAACAACGGGACTCAGCCCGAACCCACATCTTCTATCTCTCTCAAGAGCTTCCACCCCTGCGACGTTCTCTCTTCCCCCTATGGCGAGATGACGCGCCACCACTATTTGAGCCCGAGTACTCTTCGGACGAAGCAGATGGCACCAATCAAGAAGGAACAGGAACTGCGTCCCGAATATGGGAAGTCTCCGAAGATATCCAGTCTTTGATGTCCCTTAGCCAAGTGATCGACACCCGGATTTGCTGCAAAAAAAGAGCGAAATCAGTATCAAAATAGAGATGACCAAAACAGAAAAGAAAGAAAGAGAGGAACATAAAGGTATACCGCAGGTCGAAGGAACTCCTATGTTAAACCCAACTCCTCTGGATCCATTGCATGAGGACGGTGCAACATAGGCACCATCCCTCCATCAGCTCACCGAATGTTGTACGAAGGAGTGTGCAACTTCACAAAAGGAAGCTCTGAAGTCACCGCCACAGATGTCGATGGACCATCGCCACTGTGGGAAGATCCCACCGCCTGAATCGAACCCACCGGAGGGAAGGGTAGGGCATCATATATGCTGGGCGCCATCAATCAGCTCATCACAAAGTCCATATAGTCATACGGCGCAGCCGTATCAGTGTATAATAAATAGGACTCGTCAATCATCACCGCGATCCTCTCATCCTCTGACAAAAGTCGCTCCCGCCTCATAGACGCAGGAGGCTACGCAGGTGGCACCACCACCTCCTCCTCAGCAATCTGACGAACCACCCGCTCCCCTGAGGTACTAGGAATGGCCGAACTCATGCGCCAGCAAATGCCTCATTCGCGCATTCACCCCGGCCGCCCCCGCATCCTGAATGGCTGTCCCCTAAGGATAAAAGGTCACCTAAAAATATCCAAGTAGGAATAAATCAATACAAGATTAGAAGGTGAAAAAAACTAAAACTAAAATGGAAAGAGCCTTACCCTACTACTGGTCAGGTCATTCAAGACCTGACGCACCGCCTCTAGAGAGAGAGATCCCTTCGACTGCCGATTGGCCTTACGCCATCGATAAAATAGATAGAAGTCCCTAACAGTGTCATCCTTCAAAGTGATCAGTGGGGTATTGCACCCAATAACCTCATAGAACCACGTCTGAATTCACAAGCAAAAAGAGACGCATAAGGAAAAATGGGAATGCATGAAAGGAAAATGCGCAAACTGCAGAATACCTCAAGAAGGTACGTGGCCCCAGTAAAGGTCTACCGACAACACCGACTAAATGCATCCAGAGAAGAGTAAAGGGTCTCCGAAGTCAGACTCCCCCAATCATAGAAAGGGATGTGTGAAAACATCCTCAAGTACGACAAGAACCACAAATGGACGACATCGCCTCTCGACGCCACCATGAAACCTCCCAATACCAGCATAATAAATAACTGGTCCATCTGCCTCACTTGCAGCCCGTCCTCCACATCAATCACCCTGCTCAGTAGAACATCCCTCAGCAGGGACAGCCGGATAGAACCTCAAAAACTATCCTCCTTACATCACTAAGTTCCGCATGCACTGCCTCCGATCTCACTCGTAAAAAAGTGATCCACCTATATCTTCTCTCCATCATAATCTAACCCTAGCAGCTGCTGCACATCTATGGGAGTCACAGTGATCTCCCCGAAGCTGAAATGGAAGGTGTGGGTAGTATCCCACCACCTCTCTCCCAAAGCGCACAGGACCGCTGTCGAATGAGGCGTCTCATCCAGCACCGATGCCAACCTCCCAAAACCCACTGATGATACTACCCAACACACCACAGGTGGGAGATGCTCCCAGACATCCCTGAGCCCCGTCGTTTTCGCGAGCGCGCATGTTCTTCAAAGAAATATCAGACTGGAAAAAAGGAAAAGTCTCATCAAAAGTCAAGAAAGAAAGAAAAAACACCAAAAAGAGAAGAATGCCAAAGGTCGGGCTACTTACATAACCGTCGGGACTCACTCTCGAAGAGCGATGACGCGATGGCTCCCGTAGCAAGTCCGCTCATTCGCAACAGGCTCAAACGCATCAAAGGAGTTCTCACTCCCCAAAGCAAGAGGCGCCCTGGCCCTCCACTCAACATTCCCCCAGTCATTAATGGTCAACCACTCCCGGTGGACTGCAGTGCTCACAAAAGCGACCATTTCTTAAAGATCAAAATTCTAGAACGATTTGCAGAGGAATTGCAGAAGGAGAGAAAGCAAAGAAGCTATGAAAAAATGAAGGGATTCGCCCCCTTTATATAGGATGCCAAACGCCATGTCGATCGACATTTCCCCCTACCATACTGATCGAAACTGACTCCTTACCTTCCCGAGGTAGTCCAAAAGTCCGTGCCACTACCGAATGGCAGCCCTCATACCATGCCGACCGACACCTCCCCTCAAATTTCGTACAGAAATTCCCAGAAAATACCAGAAAGCCTCGGAAAATCCTCGAAAAATTCTTAAAATCCCAGGAGGGATTTAGAACATCTTCACCAAGAAAATCTCACATTCCCTCGAGCGGACCCCTCTTCCCCAGTGGAATCCTCAGAAACTAAGTAAATCTCCTCTCGGCAGAGCAGCGGAGGATCCTTAAGGATCGCCTGATCACTCCCCCAGCGGAGTTTCTTACAGAACCAAAATAGGTTGTTCCCCCCAGCGAGGTCCCCTCAAAGAAACAAAAGTTTCCCCATCTATCAGCTCCCCAACTCAAATCATAAGGCACTTTCCCCAGGGAAATCAAAATTCAATCTTCATCTACTCTTAGGTCAAAATTGACCTCGGTCTTGGATCGTCCCCTGAGTTGGGTCAGAATTGACCTTGGTCCTCGGTCATTATCACTCTTAGGTCAGAATTGACCCCGGTCTTGGATCGTCACCTGAGTTAGGTCAGAATTGACCTCCGTCCTCGGTCATCACCACTCTTAGGTCAGAATTGACCTCGGTCTTGGATCGTCACCTGAGTTGGGTCAGAATTAACCCCGATCCTCGGTCGTCACCACTCTTAAGTCAGAATTGACCTTGGTCTTAGATCGTCACCTGAGTTGAGCCAGAATTAACCCCGATCCTTGATCGTCACCACTCTTAGGTCAGAATTGACCTCGGTCTTGGAGCGTCACCTGAGTTGGGTCAGAATTGACCTCGGTCCTCGGTCGTCACCACTCTTAGGTCAGAATTGACCTCGGTCTTGGATCGTCACCTGAGTTGGGTTAGAATTGACCCCAATCCTCGGTCGTCACCACTCTTAGGTTAGAATTGACCTCGATCTTGGATCGTCACTTGAGTTAGGTCAGAATTGACCCCGGTCCTCGGTTGTCACCACTCTTAGGTTAGAATTGACCTCGATCTTGGATCGTCACTTGAGTTGGGTCAGAATTGACCCCGGTCCTCGGTCGTCACCACTCTTAGGTTAGAATTGACCTTGGTCTTGGATCGTCACCTGATTTGGGACAGAATTAACCCCGATCTTTGATCGTCACCACTCTTAGGTCAGAATTGACCTCGGTCTTGGAGCGTCACCTGAGTTGGGTCAGAATTGACCTCGGTCCTCGGTCGTCACCACTCTTAGGTCAGAATTGACCTCGGTCTTGGATCGTCACCTGAGTTGGGTTAGAATTGACCCCAATCCTCGGTCGTCACCACTCTTAGGTTTGAATTGACCTCGATCTTGGATCGTCACCTGAGTTAGGTCAGAATTGACCCCGGTCCTCGGTCGTCACTACTCTTAGGCCAGAATTGACCTCGATCTTGGATCGTCACCTGAGTTGGGTCAGAATTGACCCCGATCGTCGGTCATCACCACTTCAGGTCCTTAGAATTGACCTAAACCTTTGATCGTTATTTTATCCCTAGCACACTCCTTAGGTCCTCAGAATCGGCCTCTACCCTCTGAATCGGTTACACTCCCTCAAAAGCATCATGTGGTGTCTATTCGACGGTCATCATTTGTTCCAAACTCAATCGTCGAGGGGCTCTATAGACACCCCATTCCGTTACCCGCCAAACTCTCTTTAGGTCCCTAGTACCTCCCCTCATCACTACAAACCTAGGTCATGTCCTGAGTACTGACTTAGAAGCCATTGGGCACTCCCCGACTTACTTTGACCAAAAATTCAAACTCTTCATCTTGACTGAGACTGAATGAATCTTTCGAAGGTCACTAAATACTCTTTCTAACAGTCCGTCCCGTACGCGATTCTGACCTACCATGCGGATGTGAATCCGAAACTTGACCCAGAGGCCACTGTAATACCCCGTATTTTTGTGATATTTATTTATGGGGTTTATTGAATTAAATGTGTATTAATTAGAAATTAATCCGGGTAAAATACTAGCGAAATGTGAGTTGGTATTTGATTATAATGTGTATATATGTCAATATATGAATATGGAATTATTGATTTGTCGTGAGATAGAAATACGGCAATTTGGAAATTTTATTGAGACGCGTGTGACAGTCGCGCTAGGAATATAATTATTTTAATTATAAAAGTGAATTTTATTTCTATAAACCGTATGGTCATTTTGAGTGTGCCAACGCGTCCGGAAGGGTCGAAATAGTCAGAAAACACTAGCCGGGGGTTTAGTTTGAGTCCCGGGGCATTTTTAGGCAATGCCGGCAACGTATAAGGGTAGTTTGGTAATTTTGAATTTTTGGGAATTAAAATCTACGAAAATTGGGAATTAAAAAGCTGACTTGGTAATTGCCCACTAACCACATCTTAGGACTTAATGGGCTACGGGGGTTATTAGAATTGTTCCAAAATTTTCTAAGGCAAACCCTAGCCACCATTAGCACCTTGGAGAAGAAGGCTTGTAGAGAGAGAAGAGAGGAGAATTCTGTAGAGAAAGAGAGATAAATTCATCAGATTCGTCATCAAATCCATAGATACACATAAGGCAAGTGGTTTAATTTTGTTTATTACAAAGAATGCTTCTTCCATGCGTAGGAAATTGACAGAATTTGTATTGTTCTTGGGAGTTTGATAAAAACCCATCATTTGGAATTAGAACTTGTATTTTGATGAGGAATTGCATGTAGAACTGTATGTAGGTGATTAATCTGATGATAATATACTTTAGATGAAACAAAAACGGATTCAATTGGACTCATGGGGGATTTAAGAATTTTAGGGTTCATGCTCATGTGATTTGGGGGATAAATGGAGGAATTTGATGATTCAATAATGTTTAGGAAGAATTAGCCCTATATAAACGTTAATATATGACCTAAGTATGTTTAGGATTGATTAGAACCCTTGTACAATTGATGGTTTGATGTTTAGAGGAGATTAGAGGTGAAGAAAAGATGGAAAAACGAGTTAAGGAAAATCTGGGCTCGAATCTGGCCACTCGTTAGAAGACCTGCCCAGGTCGTTCGAACGAGCTCGTTCGAACGAGCTTCTAATGAGTTGACAGTTTGACTTCTAACGAGAGGGATGTTCGTTCAATGACTTTCGTTCGAATGAGATCTTGTTAGAAGTCCCAGTTCGTTCGAACGAACTCTCGTTCGAACAGCCTCATTCGAACGAGACTTCTAACGAGCTGACAGTTTGGGCTTTTTAGCCCGTTTTGATCCCGAGTGTCCTGTAACCTTGCTTATATGTAGAGATGACACTTCCTTGTGGATTAATTGATATATTTGGGATGTTTGGGATATAATGAGGAGTAAAACCTAGAAGTGTAGTTTAAACCTAAGGGGAATTATGAATTAGGACGTGAGTGCCTATTACGACGCGAGAACTATTGACGGCCTATATAATTATATTAATCGGGAACATATAGATTATGTAGCTTTATATGTCGGTACGTGATTGAGAAGTGTACCACCAATATATTATGGTGATTACTAAGATGTGTGCATACTTAGTATATATATTACTTTTATGTGTATGACATACCTACCATACTTGTTATCACGGGAGGTTTACGTTCGCTTAGGGCCCTCTAATCCTTGTGTTGCCTGGATTTAGACTGGTACCTCGATGAACATAGGTCAGAGAAGGACTTATTGGGATGTTAATAAGTCTGCTGATCGTGGGAACGTAGGTATGTACGTGACCCATGTGATGTGACTGTGTTCGCCTCCATTGTTTGTGATTGTTGCTATCTGAGAACGATTCCTGAGAGATTCGAAATGCATGATCCTTATGTACGTGATGTACCGGGATGGATAGCAGAGTATGTGTGTACCGCAGCTTAGTCTCGAGGTGTTTGTATTGTATATTTATGACGTAAATAATATACACTTAATTATGGGAACTTTCATGTTAGTATTGTGAATATAATTATGGTAATGTTTTGAGAAAACATAACGGGTTAACCGATAGTGAATTGTATTACTAATTGAGAATCTGAGTTTACATAAAGCCCTCTATTTAATTGATAATGCTAGAATGTAATTTGGGAATCGAGTATTAAGGGGTAGAACTTATTACGGTTTGGTTAGATATGTATGTTATTTAGTTGGGTACGGTACGTTAGGAGTGCACATGTAGTCAAGACGTGAGGATTTCATGTGAGTGCACGTCCTAACATGTATTTTGCATTTAATGTTTTAATGTTATTAAAACACTTGCTGTTTTTAAAATGATTTCCACTTTCGGGCTCTGACCCATTTGCTTTCAAATCTACTTTTGTAAAAACCATTTTAGGTGCCCAGGCACAAGGACACCATGCTTAGGATTCTCATTCAGGTGACGAGTTGTAGCTGTTTGTGGAAGTTACAGGACTTTGCTTGTAGACGCTTCATCTATCTTGACTCTATATTCATCATTTATCAGTTGTAGGGCATGTCGCCCATTTCTTTTAGAGGCATTTTATTTATTTCAGTTATTTAGACTTCGAGCATGTAATTAATTCAGGATTTAGACTTGTCTTATTATTTTCAGTTGTGGGATTGTTGTGAGGAGTTTTCCTCCGGACTTTTTATTATTTGTTGGTTATTTCATTACTTCGTTATGGTGAATGGATTATGTTATTCTTCCATTATTCTTGTACTGCATGTTAATCAGACTTAAATTAAAATTTGTCACTTACTTTTTATATACTAGGTGGTTAGTAATCTAAAAAAAATGTTTTCGACAGTGATGCTATTAACTGAACCAACTTGGCATTTTGTATTGATTTAATAAAGGAGTAGCTACCCGGTATTTAATTAGTCGGGGTGTCACAGGCACCAGACGCTCCTGAGCTCTGTTTGACCTAAATCAACTCTTCATATTGACCGAGGATGAATGAATCTTCTAAGGGCACTGAATACCCTTTCTAATGGACCATCCCGTGCGCGATTCTGACTTACCATACGGACGAACGACCCGTTTGACTCCAAGAGGTCACCGAACACTTCCAGGGACAGGTTGAACAAAGTCAACTCCCCAAATCGGGTCAAACTCTTTGGAATGTCGAAGTACATCTCCTAACCTTTCCAACGGTCCACCCCATGCACAATTTAGACTTACCATGCGGACGAACGATCCGTTTGCGTCCGAACGATTCCCCGTCCAATAGACTGACAAACGCTTCCGAGCCATATTTGACCCAAAGTAAACTCCGGAACCCGGGAGAGGTCCAAAGGACTTTCGAAGGTCTCTAAATTACCTTTCCAATGGTCTACCCCGTGCACGATTCTGACCAACGGTTTGCCCTCGGCAGCCAAGTTTCCAAAAAGGCCTGAAACACACTGCCAAATGGCAGGTTCCAGACCCTGCCTATCGGTACCTTCCGATAGGCAGGATCAGGTCTATGCCAATAGGTAGTGACCCGAGCCTATAAAAGGAGGCCTTCACCTCATTTTCAAGGGGATCCCCGATCTGATAAAAATCACTCTCAGCGAATACCAGAAACCTCTCTCGAAGGCAGCGTGATTTCAACTTCCAAATCCCTTTTTTACTTCCACTTTTCATCATCCTTTTCATCAAAATTGTTGAATTAGACACTCTCCATCATCATCCAAGTGAAAGGGTTGCTCTCTAACATTCAAGATCAAGCTCAAGATCTTCAAAAAGGTTCAACTTTCTCAACTTTGTCTTAAATTCTCTTAAATTTGCAATAACTTGTTTTATTACTTAGCACTTTTTATTATCTCATCTCACACATCCTAATATACTTTTTATTTGGTATTATTGCACATCTCTTATTTTCATATAAATAAAAAACCCAAAAAACAAGAAAAAGAGGATTTGCTCATAAATTTCAAATAGGGATTCTCATACTTTTCTCACACTTTTTTCATAACTAAAACACTTTTTCTACACACATACACACACCCAAAAATAAGAGATCCCCCACTTGGATTTATGGGATAAACCCCACCCCTCATTTTGTATGCGAACTACGTGGACTTTGATGCCTTTATAGGCTACGTAGGCGTCTCGGGGTAAAACCCGAGACTCGAATCCTTTTCTCACTTTTTCTCTTATTTTCCTATCTTCTCTAAATCTAATTTTCTTATATTCTATATACTTGTAGTGTATTACTCCATATGCGTTATCGTTTTATTATAACGACCAACGTATCACGTAAATCTTATTTCTCTAATACTATTCTTATATCTTCCTACGGATGATTCACTTTGTCTTTTCCATGATACAAGTCGAGGATTCCAACCTCCATTATATATATACACATGCACACATATTACGTGGGGAAATATAAAGGAAAATAGCAAATATCCATGAGAGACCGAAAGGGCGAAATGGGTGCCTAACACCTTCCCATTTCGTAACTGAGCCTCCGAACCCTTCTCGAATCATTTTGCTTTTGCATGCACCAGTATGTCTTTGGATGCCACCCTTCGGGATGGCTTCCCCTTTTTCTTTTGTCTGTTTTGAGTAAAATATACTGGCGACTCTGAATCTCTCTACATTTTTTACACCTCATCTCAAATGACGGCGATCGAAGTGCTCCCGAGAGGGATGCGCGGGACCCAAAGGATCCTCTCCCCTTTTGCGCGCCCACCCGTGCGGCGAGGATCGAGGATGGCCACAAAGACGTATCCGTGTTTATGTCTAAGTGTTATGCATTCCAGCAGGTGAAGGCGAGCACAAAAATCCATCTGAGTTGTTGCAGCCACTCTCGATAGCCGAGTGGAAGTGAGACCACATCGCTATGGACTTCGTCACAACATTACCTCTATTGGAGCATGGTCATGATCCAATATGGGTTATTATGAATCGTCTCACAAAGTCCGTATATTTCTTACCGATCAAAATCATGGATAGTATAGCGAAGTTGGCCAGATTGTACATACGGGACTCCACGGTGTTCCTCTGACCACTGTTTCTGATAGAGATCCTCAATTTATTTCCAAATTTTAGAGGAAGGTTCAGAAAGATTTGGGTACTGACTTGAATCTGAGTACAACTTATCATCCAGAGACAGATGGGCAATCAGAGTGTACTATTCAGATTCTAGAGGACTTGTTGCGAGCTTGTGCACTAGACTTTCAAGGTAATTAGGAAGAGAATTTTCCTCTAGCGGAGTTCTCATATAATAACAGTTACCAAGCTAGTATTGAGTTGGCCGCCTTCAAGGCTTTGTATGGGAGAACATGTTGTTCTCTAGTGTATTGGGAGAAAGTTGGTGAGCAGCATCTCATGAACTCTGACATGATTAGGGAGATGACGAAAAAGGTTCAGTTGATCTGAGAAAGACTTATTACATGGCAGACAAAATAATTATGCTGACAATCGTCATACACCATTAGAGTTCAGAGTTGGAGATTATATTCTGTTTAAGGTTAAGGCCCATATTGGTAATCATAGATTTTTCCAAAAAGGCAAGCTTACCCCTCAGTATATCTATCCCTTTGATATTTTGGAGCGAATTGGGGATGTCTCCTACCTTCTTACGCTGCCCCCGTAGCTGATGCATGTTCATAATATTTTCCACGTCTCCATGCTGAAGAAGTATTTGCATGAACCTCGCCATGTTGTCAATTGGCATAATATTGAGCCGGAGGAAGATATTACGTTCCTAACATGACCCAAATCCAATTTGGACTAGGAGGATAGAGTTCAGCACAACAAAGTCAACCCGCTAGTGAAAGTCCTCCAGGAGTCGCAGGGTGTCGAAGGAGCCACTTGGGTGTGAGAAGCTGATATACGAGAGAAACATCCAAAGTTATTCGTGTGAGTTAGGTTAAATTTTGGGGAATAAATCTCCTAAGGAGGGGATAATCTAATAATCGCCCCTTTCAATATGTACTTTATATCGTTTATCTTATAAGTGTCATTATTACACCGACGCGTCATTTATAAAATTACTATATTGCATGGTATTCATGGTTGCGTATTTGTGTTCATATGATATATATTAGTACATTGATTAAGTTTGACGCGAAAATACCTAGGAATAATTGTAACATGGTCATGATTAATATATCGTAATTTTTCCTGCGTTCGACACTGCGAAAACCCAACTTTGCGCCAATTATTTTGGACAATTGGTGAGGCATACAAATAGTTTGACCACATATTTGGAACTCTAAAAACATAAGGAAAAGTACCATGTAGAGAAAAAAAGTAAAACAAAATAAAAATTAATTCAACACTTTTGACGGTGTGCAACATTGCAAAAATCCAATCTTGCACGAATTGTTTAGAACAATTGGTAAGTAAAAAAAAATTTGACCATATATTTAAACTCATAAAAATATAAGAAAAAATACCATGTAAAGAAAATTAAAAAAAAAAGATATTTTTCGGAGGTACGAACTCTTGTACGCCTTGTATATGACGATTGGGAGGTCCAAAAACTATTCCGAACATATATATGGACTCACAAGAATATAAGGTATAATGTCTAAAGGTTTAAAGTTGGAAAAAAATCAACCATAGAAATTGACGCTTATAGAGGGATGGACACTACTTAAAATGTGAGGTGTTAAGTGGGGTAGATGTGCTGGGTCTTTGTCCATCTTAGATTTTCAGATGTTGGAAAGAGTTTTATACATTTTAGGACACGTTAATCTATGAATTTTGGATCAAGGTGGGAAGGGTGATTCTTATAGTCTATAAGATAGAGAGAGTGAGAGAGAGAGAGAGAGAGAGAGAGAGAAGGAGGAAGACATGGATGTCCCGAAATCTTGGAGCATCTTTCTAAGATTTTTCTTCTCACCCTTGTGTCCTACCGAACCAAATCTCATCTCTATTTCATAGCTCCACTCCCCATCATTTTTCCACCACCCAAACACCACTTTAAAGTCCTCAAAGCTCCATTAAAGTCCCTACTAAAGTTGGGACAACAAGTGGAGGTTCTTGTAGAAGGTATTTGGAGCTAAAAGAAGGCTTATTTGGGGCCTTTTGGGTGGAACTTTGGAGGGCTTATCTCCATCTTCTACATCTCTACGACTCACTTTCCATTAACAAGTAGGGTTCTCCTCAATTAACTCATGTTTTTCAATCTTAAATCCATGTGTACAAAGTAGTATTCATGGTGGGTAAGGTTAATCTTGTTTATTTTTTAGTGTGATAAAGACCCATTTCATTTTATGTTGAAAATATGAACTAAGAATGACTTGAAATTTTTTAGAATGTTAATATTAGTTCAAATACATGTTTATAGCTTAAGATTTTCATTTGGTGGGTTTTATTAGGTAAAAGCCCCTTTTCATGTATTAAACCATGTAGTAATCTTCACTCTTTCTATTTAGGTTGATTAATGTTGAAATATACTAAGTTAAACATGTTTTAATAATTGATTAAAAACAACCCACTTTTTAGTCTTGTCAACTAGTTTGCTTAAACAGTGAAATAAGGAAGAAGACCCCATTAATCTTCATTTTTGAACACTCATTAAAAGTTGTAATGTTAGTTGTTAAATCATCAATGTTGTAGGATCATTATAGTACTAGGAAGAAGTGTTATTATACTAAAAACCCATTTTAAAAAGTGAATATTTGATAAAAATACCTTAGTGGCAGATTCGGTAAATAAGTGGAAACTATAAAAAATGGTGTTCTTTACTTAGAAAATAGCTAGAAAATGCTACGAAAATACTTTTGATGAAATGTAATTGTTAGAAAGCATCTTTAATGAAATAAAGTCATGAACGAAAAAATCAGTATGTTAGTGACTCGGTGTTGAAATTATATGGCCTCATCGGCTTAATAGGAATTAATAACCATTAATGAAATGGAGAAAAAATACATCGGATGAGTTAATTATGAACATCGAGAGTCATTTAACAAACGGAAAGATAAATGATATTCGGATGATGCTGGGAGAAAATAATTAAGGAGGGTGTGACGTCCCTAGTGGTGAAAGGCCCCAAACCAACTGCAGTAGTATATGGCAGCAGAGACCGGTGGTGTGAGGCCACGATGTCTATGAGTGTATATTGGAAAAATTCGAAAGATAATGTTAAGTAATAAATGATAAAAAATCATCAAACTTAAAATAATGAATGAATAGGACTTTATTAATAATTATGTGGATGACATAATTGATTAATTATGTCCCTGGCACGGGACACCAAAAATGTTAAGTGTGAGTTTGGGCATGTAGCCCCGGTGCATTGCATGTAGGTACATTAACATGTACAAAGAAGGTTAATATTTTTCGAAAAATACTAAAATACATTGTATATGTATAGTATTTTGTTTATATAAAAATTAGTGCTTAGTATTTCCCACTCTGTTGGGCATTTCGCTCATACCCTTTTTCGTACCCCCCCCCCCCCCCCCAGCTGCGTCAGGTGAAGTTTCGAGAAAGTACAACGGTAAGGCCACTTAGGGCACTAGCCGACGTTAGATCCCTATGACGCATTTTATCATGTTATGTTCTCTGATTTAAATGCTGGACTATAATTTGAACTTGAACTTTATGATGTAATGATACATGGCATTTATTTCTTTATTTGATGGTTCAATGCAATGAATGTTCTCTTGAGTAAATTATTAAATGGACGTAATCCACATAATAAGTGGTCACATTTTCATAATGAAATTGGTAAATACTTTTTTGAGCATAATAAGGCAAATGTGTTTCCTAATAAAAATGAATTGAAGTTACCCCTTCGCCTTAATACCTTAAGTTGGATGCGGGTTATTCCAATAGTAACCAAAAATCAGGTCGGGGAATTACACTTGGAGAAGGAGAATGCTCGACTGACGGAGGAGTTGGAGATGTTGAAGAAATCAAAGGGAGGCCAGTCTTCTTGGAAGGTACTTGTTCTCAACCATCAGTGGAAGAGGAGAGAACTAAAAAGATATTGGCCAACCAAGCAAACCTCAAAAAGAATCATTCGATTACTATCAAGAGATTAAATAAGAAAGTTGATCATATGACTTATCATTTTTACAAACATTCTCACACAATATGAATGAATGGTTACAATGAGGTGCTAACACACTTGGGCGATGAACTTGTGCAAGCCTATAAAGAAAGTTATAAGTGGGGTTAGTTAAGTGCTCTCACTGTGATGAAGATGTTGAAGGAAGACAAACTTTGGTACTGGCATGACCCTGAATGTTTGGATCAACCTGTCCCTACTTTCAAGTTGAACACCTTTTGGGTCCTTATGAATTCAATCCCTATCATATTGATTCAAAAGTTTCTTAGGAATTACGGTCTTCATAGAGATGATGTCCTTAATCACCCTTTGTATTTTATGGATAGTGCTGGTTCCTACGGCCAATCAAGTCTTAGGGACTTGAGAATAATAGTTTTTCCTTCTATGCTAGACGTTTCTCCTACTGGGGTGGGGAAGGATTTGGGTAAGCGTCCTGTTGAATGAGCTGTTTGTGTTTTTTATTGTTGAATGTTCCTATGTAATAATTTTATGACATTCAAAATATTTGAATAAAATACTTTGATTTCTTTATAATGTGATTGTGGCCTACAAGTAGATTAGTCTTACGATTGTGTGGTCTGCAGTAAGCCAACTAATATGCCTTACTATTTACTAGTTTAGATGAATTTGTGTTATCCCGCCTTGGTTTCTACAAACGCGCCTTCGTTTGTGGTCACCTAAACGGATCTTGTCATTTTGACCTTGTGCTTGCGTTAGTTACCATTAATGATAAAATGTTTTAGGAATGTTACTTAATTGAGCTTGGTAAAACTTCTTGTTCTTAACACTAGGGAGTCATACATGAAGTTTCATACTTGGGACTTCCTTTTCTTGACCATGGGGGGTCATACATAAAGTTTATGTTTTGTGCTTCTCGTTCGTGGCTTGTCTAAAGACAAAGTAATACGTGAAGTTTTGATATGAATTTTTAGTTTTTCCTTGCTATTTGAAGGTTGCTTGCTTAGAATGTCTCCCACTCCCTAAAAAATAAAATATAAAATGGAAGCATAATTTTTATAAAATTTGATGATCTTTATTGAGAATTATAAGCAAGTTATAGGAAATAATAAGGCTTTACATTTTGTTGGATCACTGTTAATATTTCCTCAAATGCTCGGCATTCCATGGGTTTTTGAATTGTTCACCTTTCAGGGTTTCAAGCCGATAAGTGCCTAGTCAGATGACTGCAGAAATGTAGTATGGACATGCCAATTTGGTTTTAATTTATTCCTTTTCCGGAGAACCTTATTCAATATATAGTCTTCTTCTTTAAGATTTATTGGTTTAACCCTCCTGTTATAGAATCGAGCTGTTCATTGCTAGTATGTTATTATGCGCAGAGCGACATGTTATCTAACTTCCTCTACCAAGTCCAAATATAACATACACATGAGATCATTCTTAGGGGAGTTGAAATTGAGTATTATGTGATTGGGCAAATCGATCTCTGTGAAGACCACTTCCTATGTTACAAATGCTAACATGTAGGGGATATCACAAGTGGCTGTCCTCAACGTGGTCCTATAAGTCCAAAGTACACTTTGTAGTTCTTTGATCCAATTTCCCTTGACGTCATCCAACCACTTTTCATCTTGTCGAGCAAATTTTTATTTGTTACCTTTATTTGCCCAGTGCATTGTGGATGTCTGGGCGCGGAATGCAACTTTTGTATTTTTGATTGGATACGGTAATATTCAAACTCTTGGTTATGAAATTGCGTTCCATGGTCAGTGATGAAGGCATATGGAATATCTTACTAGCAAATGATGTTCTTCCATATAAACTGGAAGATATTTTCATAGCGAATGTCCACTAAAGGTTCTGCTTCCACCCACTTGGTGAAGTAATCTATCGCAATGACCAGATATTTGAACCTTCATCTTGGGCTTACCATGTCAATTCCCCATATGGAAAATGACTATGGGGATGTGATCGACATGAGTGTAGCTCCAGTGTCATGTGAATGGTAGAATATCTTTGACATTTATCGCAATACCTTGCATAATTGGCACAATCTGCTTTCATGGTGAGCCAATAATAACCTTGTGTAGCCACTTGCCCACCTGCTGAGTGGGATCCTCAAAATCCTTCACGTATTTCTTTAATTAGGTTTGGTACCTTTCCTTGATGAATGCACCTGAGCAGCGAAATAGAGAATCCTATTTTATGTAAAATGCCTCCTTCCATAACATATCCGACTATTATATATCTTAGTTTCCTATCCTCATTTGGATTGATCAGAAGGATTCCATTCTAGATGTACTCCTATATTGGATCCATCTATGATGGGCCTAGATCTAGTGTAATCACATCGATGCTCTCTTCGTTAATACTCCGATCCATGAGGATTTCTAATGGAATAGTTCTTCTTAATTCAGTTCTGGTCACAGAATCTAGCCGTGCAAGAGCGTCTCCTTGGGCACTATCAATCCTTGGAATTATGATTGCCAAAAATTGGATATCCTGTCTAAGACTTTGGCCAAGTAGTTTGTCATAAATTCTCCTTTAACTCTATAGACACCCAATACTTAGTTTATAATCAACTGGGAGTCGTTGTGTGTTTATATTTTCTCGGAACCCAGAGAGAGTGCTAATTCAAACCCAACTATTAGTGCCTCGTAATCTGCTTCAATGTCAAAGTCATTGAACTAGAAACTGTTGGCATATTAAACATCTATGTCATTCGGTATGTTGATTATCATTCTAGCCCCGCTTCCAGAGGCACATGACGATCCATCCACGTACATATTCCAAACGGGTGGTGTGGCCACCCCTAGGGGGTCTAAGGAGGACCTCCCCATTCCTTTTCTTTCGGCGTGCATATAGGATTATGCCTTTTTCTCAGGGTGCTCGACTGTTGTCGATGTGGGGTAATATGTAGAGATAGAGCCGCCAACCAATTTTTCACAAAATAAGCAAAAGAAATGTTGTCACTTCAAGAGAACGACGTCAAGGGCAATACTAAGGCTTATGAAAACAAGTATCTAAAGGTGTAAGGACATAAATTTCCAATTAAGTCCCTGTATTGTTTTGACTTAATTCCGTGAACAAAACTGTGTTTGTAATATGTCATAGGAAGAATTTTATTTTGTCACGATCCCACTTGGTCTATGACATATTGAAGAAATTGAAGACGTTACGGCAAAGCTTCAAAGAAATAATCATGCCGATGTTTATTTGGTGCAAGTTTACTCATCTTCAAAGTTAATTTCATTCCGCGATCACTCAGGTATGAATGCGTATAATTAATGGTGCTCGGAATTATTTTATAAAAGATAAGGATGTAATTTTTATAAAGAAAAATATTTTTAAATGTTTTAAAAGTGTTTTAATGGTTTAAACTTCGTTTTATGATGATAAGCTCGAAATAGATTTTGACTAATTTGAATCTCTTTGTTAAGAGACGTTTTTATCCGAAAGTCAAAGAAAGTCAAACTTTCGCGAGGTCACCCGAACGACTTTGGATCTCGTTAGAACGAGATACAATGTCGCGCGAATGACATGCTTAAGTCATTTGAATGACAAGTTTTTCGAGGTGGTGTTTAAATCCTATTTAAATAGTGTTTGCATCATAATTTTGGAAGTGTGCTTTCTGGAAAACAATTTTACAAACCAGAACCTTGTTTGCATATGTTTTCTAAGGTTTAAAAGTCTTAAACACATCCTTAGAGTTTGCAAAGATCTGAGTTATCATTTTTATATGTTTACGTGATCTTGCTGCACCAAAGTTGTTTTGTTCTACACATTGAACACAAAGGGTTTTGCGGTGAAGAAGCGACGAACATCGTGTTCGACATCGTAGAAGTATCAAAGCCATATCGGTGGACACCGAGACATACGTGGACGAGTGTGTTGTGGACAGAGATCGTAGAAGACGAGATTTATGTGTGGGCACTATTAAAGAACGGTTGAAGATCAGAAGTATCTTCAAGACCCGTGGGGATCGAGTCTTAGTGTAAGGCTAATCTGTCTTTGTAAAACCATTGTTCATTGTGATTGTCTGGCTTGGGCCGTACGAGGTTGTTTTCCCATTTTTTGGTTTTTTCCTCGTACATCCGGCGTTGTGAGTATTCTTTACTTTACTTTACTTTCTTTAATCACTAGATGCATGTTTAGGATTAATCAAGATAAAGTTGGTTTAAAGTAAGAATTGAATTTTCACAACTTGGTTTGGTGCATAATTAAAAGTTGGATCTTTTTCGAAGAAAAATTGGTTTTGTTTGAAAATACACACATCGGGCCACTCAAATTGGTATGAGAGCTAGAAAACATTTTTATTTGTTTTGCGATCCCATGTGTTTTCAAAAATGAATTCTGGATATAATAAATTTTCTCGAACTCCTGTTTTTGATGGCACTAATTACACTTATTGGAAGATGAGAATGAGACGTGCTTTAAAATCTATTGATGAGCGTGTTTGGCTTGCAGTTGAGAAAGGTTAAACACCCCCTGTCACTATTGTAGGTGAGGTCACTAGTTTAAAGCTTGTTGAGTCTTGGACCGAAACTGAACGAAGACTTGCACAATATAATTCTAAGGGTCTGCACGTTATTGCTTCACATGTCACACACGAAGAATATAACAGAATTATGACTTGTGAAACATCAAAAGAGGCTTGGGATATTTTGTCACTCACTCACGAGGGCACTAGCATGGTTAGGGTGTCAAAACTTCAAAATCTCACTACACAGTTTGAGACCATTAGGATGTTAAAGAGTGAGACCTTTGATGAGTTTTATGCTAGGTTATCCAATATTGTCAACTCGTCGTTTAACCTAGGTGAGAAAATTCCCGACAATCGTGTCTTTAAGAAAATCCTTAGGTCGTTGCCTAGTAGGTTTGATGCTAAAGTGACCATTTTAAAATCCTTGGGTAGGTTAGAGTCAACGAAACTTGAAGAGATTGTAGGTGACTTACAAACCTATGAAATCGACATGATTACCTCCAAGCAAGTGCCTAATAAAGAAAAGGGTATTGCTTTGAAAACCCGAAAGGAGGAAATTAAAGTTTCGGATTCTGATTCCGATTCCGATTTTGAGGATGTTGCTTTGTTGGCAAAGAAATTTAAAAAATTTATTAAGTTTCAAAAGCAATCGAAAGATGCCAAGAAATTTGAAAAATTTAAGAACAACAAAGTGGATCCCACCTCTAAGGATAAATTTGAAAAGCCTAAGAGAGATGAGTCGGATAAATGTTTTTGGTGTGAGGGGTACAGTCAAAAAGTTAAGGAGTGTCCCACTAGACTTAAGAAAGTGGGCAAGCAACCCGTTGTCTATAATGCAACCTTAAGTGATAGTGAACCGGAAGAGGGAGAGAGTTCCCCCATTGAGCGTAACTTTGTTGCATTTATGGCATGTCATGTGAGCGGCGATGATACAACTCATGTGAATGACACTTCCGAGGAGGTTTTGAGTGTATCCCATGTTATTGAGGGTGAAGAGAGTGACGAGGAGGAGATAGATGTGAAAGAATTGCAAAATGCGTTTAATGAGTTGTATGCTGAAACAGTGAAGGTGAAAAAGGCTAACTCAAAATTGCAATTTAAGTTGAATGAGCGTGATATAGAAAATAATGATAGTTTGATTGAGGATCATAGGGAACGAGAGAAGAAGTATAGGGAGAAACTAGAGTTTGTGGAGAAAGAGAGATACAATCTCCGTGGTTTTATGGAGTCCTTGAAAAAGGAGATTTTAGAGTTTGAGGAGCCTAGGCGTTTACTCGAGTCTAGGATTATTGAGTTGGAGGAAAGGTTGAAAGACTCATCTAGAGTCAAGTTTGATTTGGAGGCTAGGTTGGAGAAGTTAGATAAGATCTTAGGCACCGTCCAAATTAAGGGAGATAAGGGAGGTATAAGTTTTAGTGAGATAGTTGTTCCCATTCCCCCCGCACGTGTGAGAAACACTAGGATGGTTAGAAAAGGTCCCCATAAAGGTAATCATTCCCACCACCGCTATACTTGCACATTTTGTGGTAGGAAAGGCCACCTTAGGCGTTATTGTTACGACCTTAGACAAGCTCCTAGGAAGTTTAGGAATAAAGTTGCCCCGGTTCCCCTCACCCACATGCGTCGTTTTACACCTACTTGGGTTAGTAAATCGGATTTAGTGGCTTTAGGAATTAAACTTCATGATTCTCGTTTGGGTGCACTTGATTCTTCCCATGCTAAATCTAAAGGATGATAGTGTTGCCATATTTATCATATGCTAGTTTGCTTCATGATATTTTCATTGCTAGTATTATGACATGTGTATCTCTTTGTATATCATTTTTCACTTGTTTGAATCTTTTTTGAAAAATACAAAAATATTTTATTTTTGAGAGATGTTTTGAAAAACCGAAAATAGTTTTGTTTTCTTGTTTGATTTTTATTTTTGAGTTTACATGTTTGATGTGGCATATTGGTATGCTTGGACCCCCCCATCGTTTCATTATCCATGTGGCTAGGACATTTGGTCATTATTATCGATGCTTAGAATGATCTTAACCATTGTTTATATGGGGTTGTTTCGAAGTTGATATTCATCTTAATTCGACTTTGTATATATGCCAATATCGCACACATGCACGAGTTTATATGGATGTTTGACTTCTCTTTCATATTTGAATTTGGTGAGGCGTTCTTATCTCAATCTTGTCATCTATGCGTAAGTAAACTTAAGGAGAAGTGTGCATGTAATAATCGTTTACCGTGAGGATTTGAATTTAAAAAAATGATGAGTGATTCACGGGAAAGGGCTGCAAAAGTTCAAATTTAACTCTTCGTGAAAGCCACCGTTTAAAGGAGCCCAAAAGAAAATGCAATATGCTAAGAAAAGGGCCAATAAGATTTTCTCTAAGTTGAGAATGCTAGAAACCTCAAAAGAACTTGAAAAAGTATGTTTATATGAGGGTGTTTGGTTGGAGAAAATTCAAACGGGTTTGCACATCTAATCCTAACGTTGAAACATTGCAGTTTGACGCTATTGTTTGTAGAATCGTCAAAATTCTGGATTTGTGTGCATGTAGTATGTTTAGTTCATTAAGCTCACACTTTAATTGTCATTTGTCTATGATAAAGTTTGATGATTTATCGCTATCAATTAGAGCTTCTTGATCGTTTCGATGTGTTGGAATTGTGACTCATTTGTTGTAGTTTCACGCCCATTCATTCCATGTCCATGTTTGAGCACATCGGTACTATGTTTGCATGTAACTCGCTTTTTAAGTTTTTATGAGTTTTTGCATTTTGTGCGAAAGGCTTACTGTTTTAGCACTGTTTTGCTTCTATCAGTCCCTTCCTGGAATTTTTTTGTGGAAATTTTTTCACTAGGCAATACTTTATAACATATTTGGGAAACTAGAAAATTTTGGTAGGTCGCGCGAAGTCGTTCTAACGACATTGCATCTCACGTGAACGACTTTTGTGCTTCGTTCGAGCGACTTCCTCATCTCGTTTGAGCGAAGTCCCTGGCTCATTCGAATGACAGGGTGAAAAATGTCTTCTGATCGGTTTGCTGTCCTCTGGCTTAATTTGATATATTTTTGGTACTGTAGGAAGCATTTTTTTATTGGTTTATATGCAGGTTCTTTTATGTTCCAAATTTTTATTTTGCATAAATGTCTGTTTATCACACTTGATTTCACTGGTATACTCTTTGTGTGATTCATTGGTTTACTAGCTACTATTTTGGCATTACATGATCTTGTTTAGCTAGTTTTCTCATGTTTATCTAACGATTTTTCAAAATTGGTATCAACTTGATTATATTTGGTATCATATTCTCATACTAGATATTTCATATTGGTTTATCTTTTCACCGGATTGTCTATTCGAGACAAAAAAGGGGGGAGATGTATGTGATGTAGGGGGAGATTTGTTGAGCACTACTTTATGTTTCAAATTGGTATCAATTAATTGCTCACATGCTTTCAAATGATATGCTCTTATTGAATATATAGATTGGTTTCATGTGTTCCTCCATACTTCACTTGGTATTTGTTTGTCTGTTTCGTGTGTGTAGGAATGCTTCAGTGATTTGAGATTTCAAGTCTACATCACATTCAGACAGTTCATGCTTGCCGGTGCTACATATATTAGTCCATGTCCTGTATTTTTTATTTTGGGTTTATGGGATGGGATTTAGGCGTCATCCGACTTGACGGCCCGGTTAGGCATTTCACTGGTTTAGTTTTCTCCCGAAATAATCAAAGGGGGAGATTTGTAAGGACATAAATTTCCAATTGAGCCCCTGTATTGTTTTGACTTAATTCCGTGAACAAAACTGTGTTTGTAATATGTCATAGGGAGAATTTTATTTTGTCACGATCCGACTTGGTCTATGACGTATTGAAGAAATTGAAGACGTTGCGGCAAAGCTTCAAAGAAATAATCATGCCGATGTTTATTTGGTGCAAGTTTACTCGTCTCCAATGTTAATTTCATTCCGAGACCACTCAGGTATGAATGCGTATAATTAATGGTGCTCGGAATTATTTTATAAAAGATAAGGATGTAATTTTTATAAAGAAAAATATTTTAAATGTTTTAAAAGTGTTTTAATGGTTTAAACTTCTTTTTATGATGATAAGATCGAAATAGAGTTTGACTAATTTGAATCTCTTTATTAAGAGACGTTTTTATTCAAAAGTCAAAGAAAGTCACACTTTCGCGAGGTCACTTGAACGACATTGGATCTCGTTCGAACGAGATACAATGTCACGCGAACGACATGCTTAAGTCGTTCGAACGACACGTTTTTTGAGGCGGTGTTTAAATCCTTTTTAAACAGTGTTTGCATCATAATTTCGAAAGTGTGCTTTCTGGAAAACAGTTTTAGAAACTAGAACCTTGTTTGCACATGTTTTTTAAGGTTTAAAAGTCTTAAACACATCCTTAGAGTTTGCAAAGATCCGAGTTATCATTCTTATATGTTTACGTGATCTTGCTGTACCAAATTTGTTTTGTTCCACACATTGAACACAAAGGGTTTTGCGGTGAAGAAGCGACGGACATCGTGTTCGACATCGTAGACATATCAAAGCCATATCGGTGGACACCGAGACATACGTGGACGCGTGTGTTGTGAAAAGAGATCGTAGAAGAAGGAATTTATGTATGGGCACTATTGAAGAACGATTGAAGATCAGAAGGAGCGTCAAGACCCGTGGGGATCGAGCCTTAGTGTAAGGCTAATCTGTCTTTGTAAAACCATTGTTCATTGTGATTGTCTGGCTTGGGCTGCTTGAGGTTGTTTTCCCGTTTTTGGGTTTTTTCCTTGTACATCCGGCGTTGTGAGTATTCTTTACATTACTTTAATTGTTTTAATCACTAGATGCATGTTTAGGATTAATCAAGATAAAATTGGTTTAAAGTAAGAATTGACTTTTCACAACTTGGTTTGGTGCATAATTAAAAGTTGGATCTTTTTCGGAGAAAAATTGGTTTTGTTTGAAAATACACACATCGGGCCACTCAGATTCTTCAAAACGGTCCGAGGACTAAGTTACGAGATGGGAAGGTGTTAGACACCTATCCCTCCCTTTCAGTCTCTCATGGGCATGTGTTAATCATCTCTTGTTAGACTCCATGAAGTTTGTGCTCATGTGCATAATATAAATGGAGAATGGAAACACTCAACTCACGTTATGGACAAAGGAAGAGTGATTTCATCCTTAGTAGTGTTACCAAAATGATAGTTCAAAGTATAATGTCAGTGTTTGCCGATTCACAAGTCGTTATAAAACAACGAATGCATAGATCGGACAGGACACAAGCATGCAAGCATATAAGATCCATTAAGAATATGTGATAAAAACAAGGTAACAAATGTTTATAAGGGAGGACTCGAGTGTAGGAATTTATCCAAGATGCCTACGTATTCCAAAGGGCATCAAAATCCATGTAGTTAAAAAATAATGTAGGGTGCATTTTAACCCATAAATCCAAACGAGGGATGTCTTTTATATGTGCGTGTAGAGATAAACATGCTTCAAGTGTGAGGATGTGTAATGTGAATCACTCTTTTAGAGTTTATCCCTCTTTTTCTCTTTATTGGGTCTTTTATGAAAATAAAGCATATGCAAATACTAATAATAAAGGTTTGAGATTAAGGTATGTGATGTAATGAAATAAAGCACTAAATTAAAGATAAAGTGACTAATGCTAAAATAAGAGAATTTAAAGACAATGGTGGAGAATTGGACTTTCTTATGAAGACTTGAAGTGGATCTTGATTATAGATGCGCTGATATCATGACGAGGTGGTGGTGGTATGAGGATATGAGTGAGAATTTACTAAAAGGAGTATGAAAATGATGGAAGTAATGTGGGAAATGGGCTTTTTAAGAGGGGAACAACTCTAAATTTGAGAGAATGTTCCCTGAAATGCTGAGAGGGAAGTTCAGGGGTGATTTTCAAAGTGAGGTCATGGTCTCTATTTATAGGGACATGGGGGGGGGGGGGGGGGGGTAACGATTGACAGAGTCCTTGACCTGTATATTGACATAGAACCTTAGATGCACTGCCGATAGACAGGGTCCTGGGGGTGCCATTCTGATAAGCACCCAAAAGTGTATAATTTATTCTCTGAATATGTGCCTTTTAGTCACTCGTTTTAATTAAAATTGGCCTTATGTTCGTATTTTATCATTTTGCAGGTCAATACGCAATTGAGGTACAAATAATGCTAAATCAGTGCAATTGCGAAGCAAAATCGGTCAAAAGAATGCATCAAAGAAATTCAAAGAGACTGTTAAGTGAGAATTCCATTCCGAGCTTGCCCCCGATGTGATCCGATGCCCCGAAACAGTCCCGTAACCCAAACCTAAGCCTACACTGAGCCAGTCCATACCCCGAGCTCGGCGTGTGTTGAGTTTGTGCCTTTTTAGATTTTCTTAGATTTTTGTTTTGAGTCGTTTTATTTTTAGGATTTATTTTAGATTTTTAGAATTTATTTGGATAGTTTCTCTTTATTAGTGTATTTTTATTTTCACTTCTTGATTTTTTATTATTTATTATTTATTATTTTTTTATTCAATTTTATTAGGATTAGTTTTTACGATTTCATTTATTTTTTTTAGATTTTACATTTTTAAGATTTTAGTTTTTAGTGTAATAGATTTTTATTTTTTATTTTTTTTAATTTCATTTTTTTTATTTGAGTCTTTATTTTATTTTATTTTTAGAATAATATTTTATTTTTAGATTTTTAGTTTTGTTAGTTTTATATATTTTTTTTATTGTGTCATTTTTTAGGGGTACAAATTACACACAAACACCCTACTCCCATGCACTACACTACACTACACACTAACACTTCCCTCACCCTCACTCATTCTAACCTACACCCTCACCCACGCTAATACACCTCCATCAGTATTCATCATCATCCCCATTCACCAACTCTCTTTTTCTCTCTTCCCACCATTAATCACCAACCAAACCTCCCCCATTTCAAACCTATCCTTAATCTATAGACCCAGCTGCTGAAAACCTGCAATCCTATCTCAATACCCAGAGCCATACCAGGGTTACCGTCGCCATACCCATCACCCACCTGCGGCCTGACCCTCCATCTCCGTCCACAAATCGGGAATCCCACAAAGCCACCGGCGGACAGACCCCTGTTGAAACCCCATCAGCCCCTTCTCTGACCGAACCCGCCTCTAACCCAGCCTAACCCGCTACCCAACCCAGCAACCCGAGATCAGGCCTGCCCGACCCAAACTTCAACCCCCGACCTCTGCCGCGATCCAACCCATTCCGGCTGACTCCAACCCGTGCCATCCCAAAATCGTGAATCTCCAGCCTTATCGCTTCCATAAAAATAGGAGAAATACCCTTTCTCTCACCTGCCAAATAAAAGACCCAAATGCTTTTCCAAGTAAGAGATAGGCTTAAATCCCAACAAAATCTCCCAACAAACACCAACATCGTGGGTTATAAAAAAGGGGGTAAAGCTCACTTTAAAAGGAGTCTCAGATCTAAAAAAAAAGGGGGGGAGACGCAAAAAAAAGTGTGTATATTATGTACACTCTAGGGTCATAAAATTTTTTCAGAAAAATAAAAAAAAATTAGTTTAGTTTTAGAATAACTTTTAGGTTTAGTTTTTACTCTTCTTTTTGTAATCAAGTGCTGAAAATTATGAAGAAGTTGGACGCATGTCAAGGGGCATTTCAAGATAAATTTGTGGAAAAAATTGCATATTGTGTTTCTACATTCTCTTTTCAATTTATTTTCTTCTTGACATATTATTTATTGTTGTTTATACTAGGGCTGTGTTTTTTTTCCGAACATTCCGATTTTTCCGATGTCCGATCCGATATTTTCCGATTTTGGAACATATATAAGGTTTCCAATTTCCGATTTTCCGATTTCCGATTTTTCCGAATTAAATTGGATAGGAAATTGGAACTATGTTTTAAATTCCGATTTTCCGATTTTTCCGATCCGATTTTTCCGATATAATTTCCGAATATTTTTTCCGATTAATATTCCGAATATTTTTTCCGAATATTTTCTATATATATTTTTTTACCTTATAAGTTATATCCTTATGTAATAAGAATGTGTACAATTTAGATTTCCTTTATTTTTTACCTTACCCCATATATTTATATATGCTGTTAGTAGAGAGCAACTACTGTTGTATGATATCCTTATTAAAATATCTCTCACATCTCTCTCTCTCTCTCTCTCTCTCGTCTCGCCCCTTTCTCCTCGGCGGTGCATATATCTCACATCTCTCTCTCGACCCAATCTCTATACGGTCGTCCAACCCCTTTCTTCTACTTTCGGCGGCGCATATTTGTTTACATCGTCCGACCCTTATAGTCTCGAACATAGGTAAGCCTTTTCTAGTTTATTTTTATCTGTTTATTTTTTTTATTTCTACTTATTTACAGATCTGTTTACATCGGTTTATAGGCGCTGTTTACATCTTGTTTACTTCTGTTTATAAGATCGGTTTACATCTTATTTACATATGTTTACAGCTTTTTTATTTCATCTACTTATTTTGATCTTGTTTACATCTGTTGGGATCGATTTATAGGTTTAATAGGTTTGTTATATTGATCGGTTTATAGGTTTACAGATTTGTTTACATCGATTTGTTATATTGATGGCTGCGGCAGAACAGAAAAAAACTAATTTCTAATTTCTCATACTGCCTTCATGCGGCAGAACAAAAAAAAATACCATATTTCTAATTTCCGATTTTTTCCGATTTTTTTCCGATTTTCCGATGTTTCCGAATTCGGAAACTTTTTTGATTTTCCGAAAAAATTGGATAGGAAATTGGAACAAATATTTTATTTCCGAAAAAAATGGAATTTTTTCCGAAAGGTCATTTTCCGATCCGATCCGGCCGAAACACAGCCCTAGTTTATACACACATGAGAATGTTTGGCTAAGTACCCCATTTAAGGGGTGGGATGCACTGCGTATGATGTTAATTTAATTAATTTGTTTCATTAATTTTATATTTCTAGGTAAATTAATTTTAACTATCACTAATTAATTTATGTAACGAGAGTTAGTAAATTAATTGAACAAATTAATGTTTGAATGTTGGAATCGAACTAGAGATAGGTTTTTTCGATAATTAAATATTAATTCGTTATTGAAATTTGAGGATTGATATTGTTTTCGTTAAATTGATCCTAGCGGGTAATTTTATGAAAATAGTATGATTCGTAAATTTTCATTGTGTGACATTTTAAAATTAATTTTCTGAAAAAGATTTTATGAAATTTATAATTTTAACGAGAGTTACATTATCGATTTAATATTATATCGAAATATTTCAAATTAATAAATTGGGAAATTAAAATAGTTGAAAATGCAGTGTAATCTCATCTCCTTTCGGTTGCACATTCTTTTTCATTATTTAGTCATTTTATAATTTTAGCATTTGTTAGTTAATTTTTCCCTTGAAATTGTTTTAAAATATATATATATATATATATATTTTCATAAAAAAATTGGAATTGCACGTTTTCACATTTATTATTTCACCTTGAAGTAGTAGGATTGATACCTGTACTTACCACAATACGAGTTATTTTTAGACAAGTTTTGTAGGTACTCAAGGAAATTTTGAGAGTGACTTTTAAAGACAACCACCGTACAACGATATACCCAAAAAGCTTCTTATCAAATGGCACCGTTGCCGCTTTCTTGGCCTTGAAGCAATTAAAGATTTGTAATTTTTTTTTACTTGTAATTATCCTCCCTCCTCCCTCCTCATTAGACTGGTTGTATAGGATTTTTGAAGGTTTTAATTTATTGGGGTCCATTTTGACACCATATTATTTTTCGTAATAATTATTCACATAAAAAAAAGCAAAAATGGAAACCGGACAAGGTAAAGAGAGGGCGTCCAAAGGCGAGGATTTTGAATCCTCTCTACTTTGGATCGGTAGGACTCCCGGGGACGACTAAGATAGGCGATATCTTCACCTCACGTGTGTAAAAACCGTGGGAGGTACATTTCTTTATCTCTCGCGAAGCTCCCGTCAGCGAGTTCAATTTTTGTGTGCTTGTTTGCTCCTGTGTGCTTTTAATATCTCTAGAATGGTTTGATGAATTAATTTACCTAAGACCTGGACCTGATCATTGAAACGACAAGGGATTTCATCACCTGACTCACTCGCTTATCCATTGTGTGCTACCCTAGCTGTCATTAAATTTAAAATCAATCCACTAGCTAGCCCCATAGGCACACATTGTTTGCAAGAGGCGATCACAAAGATAAATTCCGTGATTTTTGTCGCCCGTGGACTTAATTTGAATTTGACTACCCCTCTCACTAATTTTGAAGATAATAATTGGCTACGTGCTCGTTAGGATTTTTTCTTGACTCGTGTGTGTCCAATTCGATTCTTTAGGTAGTCAGTTTTAGTTAGTTCGACCAAATCAAGAGTCCATTTCTCCCCTTTTTCGAAAAAAATCCCAAAAATATTTTCCTTTCTTTTCAAAAATCCCAAAAAGTTTTTCTTTTGTTTTTCATATTTAAAATACCAAAAAGATTTTCCTTTTTTTATTTTCAAAAATCACAAAAAGATTTTCTTTTGAAAAATATTTAAAAATAAAAAAATATTCCTCTTGTCATGGTCGAAGAATGTCCTTTACGGGAATACTTTGGCCATTTCACATTCTCTCGAAGTTTGTTTGATGATAAGCCCGAATCGAACCTTGATTCATTAATCGATGGCTTTAAATCTCAAACACACACTGTTGATACTCGTGTGTCATCCCCGCACACATTTTCTCCTCCACCGCCTTTGGTGCCGAGTGTCAACCCATCCCACGCTTCGCCATGCACACACTGCTTTTGTAATACCCCGTATTTTTATGCTATATTTAATTTGGGGATTTATTAAATTTAATGTGATGATTTATTTAATAAAAATCCGGAAATGAATTATGTTATAATTATTAACGTGACTAGAGTTAGTAATTATGGGAAACTTGTTGAATATTACTAATGAGCATAGTAATATATTATATTGGTTATATTGAATGTCATAAGTGAATTAAATGACTATTTCGAAAATTTAAGTCGGGACGTGCCCGTGTCACGTCGGGACTAATTATGTTAATTAAAAAGAGAATATTTTATAAGTTATCCGTATGGTCGTTTTGAGTGCGCCAACGCGTCCGGAAGGGTCGAGATAGTCAGAAAAGTGTACCCGGGGGTTTAGTTCGGGCCTCGGGGTGTTTTTAGGCCTAATTAGTGACCCGGGAGGGCATTTTGGTCATTTTACAAAATAGGGTAATTAAACCCACGAATTTCAGCCATCCTTAGCAGCCTTTTAAGTCAGCCTTTTAGGGTTAGAACATTCAGAACCCTAGAACGGCCATTGGAGAAGAGAGGAGAGAGCTCTCAAGGTGATTCAAGGCCCAAAACATCACCGATTTCACCGCCGTCACCACCAACGCGTAGATCACGAGGAGGAGAACGCAACCACACCAATATCAGCAGGAAACCAGACCTCTGAAATCCCAGGCAAGTGTTTAACTTGCGTATTTTCGTTGGTGCAATAATCATATTAGTGTAGGAATGATTAGGAGTATAAATAATGGAAGAAAACCCCAATTTTGATAGGGATTTGCATGTAGAAATCATTATAACCTTATTCTGGAAATTAATATGTGAAGTAGATGATTAACCCACGAATTTGTAATGACTCGTTAGAAGGAAATTCTGGAGAAAACTGATTAGAACAAAAGTTAAGAAAACTTAGGGTTCTTGATGATTAGATGAGATTTTAGGTTGTTTAATCATGTTTAATGATGGTTATATGCATGCTTAACGTTAGAAACATCTGGAAATATATTACCATGATTGTAGTATAAATTTTGGGACGATTAGTGTTGGAAATTATGGATTTGAATGAAGAATAATAGTCAAACCCGTAACTGCACTTCTGCAGAAATCGAAATACATGTTTGATCGATCGATCGAACCTAGAGCGTCGATCGATCGAAGGTTCGATCGATCGAGCCCCAGACGTCGATCGATCGACCCCTCCTGGCAAACTCTTTTTCCCCTCGTTTAATTAGTTGAATTAATTTACCGTGGAATATTTCTTGGGCAGTATAAATAAAATGTTTTGGGATATAGAAGAGACCAGTAGGACATATGATTAAGTGTTGAGAACTTTATTATGAAATGATAATTGGGTTTAAGGGATAATTAAGTAAGGAACGACGAACTACGTATTTCAAGTGAGAGGTTACAACGAATACCTACGATAGTGAATAGACGTCTACCTACTGAATTTGTTACTTGGATGGATAAAATCCACGAGCGTCACGTAGTTAGTGAGAAAACCCTTCGAGTTAAGGTTAGAGACGAAACCTTATACGATATCTTAAGAATGTAAAATTAAGGATAAATGTTGTAATTATGGGTAATGAGAGTGACCTATATTAACATGATGAGATTGGTATATTTATATGATTGTGTGTACATATATTATATACATGTGAAAAACGTACCCTCGCTACTTGCTATCCCTGAGGTTACCGCGCTGGGACGATCTTATCCTGTGTTGCTTTATGGGGGATATTGATTCGTACCCTAGAAGATAGAGATCCTAGGTACGGGCTATCAGATTGATAGTTGGACGGTCCTAAGAGACGTGTGGGTATGTACTGACCTCTTGGACTTGGAATCTATGCTTCGCCTCAACGTTGTTTTGTATATGTTAATACAGTTCGAGAGTGATTCCGAACTTGTATTTCCCTTTGTGTGAGTGATACGGGGATTGGATAGCAGAGTATGCCCGCACCATAGTTTAGTTGGGGTGCCATTATATATATATATTATACGAGTAGTTAATATATATATGAGGTTATAAACTTTAAACTGCCTACTGTGATTTGTTAAGTAGAACATGGTGTTGACTCAATTATTAAATACTTGTTTTGTGAAAGTATGAGAAGACACTGGGAAACTTTATAATTTAATGAAGCTAAACGAGAGGAGTGCTACATATTGAAAGTAACCTTTTTAAAACATTGTCATCGTTCGGTTTTGAAAACTTATGAGTAAGTTAAGATAAACTAAATTATTTGGGAAGGTTAGTACGATAGGCGTGCACATTAGAAGAGAGGTGAGAATTTCCTCAAGAGAGTGTCGAACTAATATGATTTGCATTGGCCTGTATCAATTTAAATACTTGCTTAACGTATTTTAAAATCAAACACACTTTCGGGCCCTGACCCGTTCCTTTTTCTCTCTCTCTTTTGTATATATATGTATATTTTCAGGTGCCCAGCCACAGGGGCGTCTTGCTTAGGATCCTTTGAGAAGAACGAGCTGCAGCTTAGGTGGGAGTTGCAGGTCACTTGAGTAGACGGCTTCTGTTATTGACTCCACTCCTACTACTCTCATTTATTGGGCACGTGTCGCCCTTTTCATCATTTCATTTATTGTTGGGATTCTTATATTTCAGTTATTCCAGTATTGTTTTATGGGATTTATTCAGGATGGTTTATGATTTTTAGTTTTATAATGTTGACATTCGATTGACGAATGTATGGTTTTATTTTAGTTTATCGTGGTGTGATTCTATATTGTAAATGTTGTTTTGGTTAATTAAATCTTTTCTTTAATTAAAATTTGGAAGTTCGTATGAAAAAAAAATGTTTTGACACTTAGCTTAATTATTTAGGGTGTTAAATTGGAAAAATTATCTTATCGACAGTGATGCTGAGAATGAACCAACTGTTTACCTTGATTTAATTTAATAAAGGAGTGATCGCCCGGTATTTAATTAGGCGGGATGTCACAGGTGGTATCAGAGCATCAGGTTCTAGTGTCCATAGGATCTGTACGGCTTACTTCGCTTTCAGCTTAACGTTTTTGCTATAGAGCCCTATTTTTAGGATTGTTGTATTCCTGCTTTTACGTTTAAGTCTTCAGTTAATTGAGATTCGATGATAACTGTGGACTAATAAACTCTTTCACGTTTCAGATGCCTCCGAGACGTGCTCCGAAAGATAGGCGTGCCCAAGCCGAGCAGCCAGCAGCTCCGGCACCAGGCACAATGAATGCGAATGAGGTATCCGCCATCGTTGCTCAGGCGGTAAATGCCGCGATAGCGGTGATTCAGCAGGCTCCACCACAGGTCCAGGCAGTGGCGCCAGTACCGGCATAGCTTCCATCTGCATGGGAGAGGGTTCGGGATGCTTTTCAGAAAGCACATCCCCCTGAGTTTTCTAGTAACTCCGATATTGTTACTGTCAGCCAATGGAAGAAAGACATCCAGCGGCATCTTCGCATGTATGAGTGCACCGAGGTACAAAAGCAGTTATTGGCTTCTTTTAAGCTGGTGGGAGCCGCATTACAGTGGTGGGAGTCCACTACTACTTTGGAGGAGAGGGACACGATCCCTATTCAGATGTTCTGGGAGCGGTTTGACCGCAAGTACTTTCCACCCGCAGTGCAGACTGAGATGAGGCGGAGATTACTAAATCTGAAGCAGGAGAACCTTACTGTAGCCGAGTATGAGGAGGAGTTCACGAGACTTCTCACTATTGTGCCAGATGAGGCACCCACTGAGGGCAAGAAAATTCTGCTGTTCGTCGACGGGTTAGCTTGGAGGATCCGTCAGCACCTTATTGGGAATCTATCCCTGAGTACTTTCACTGACGTACTCAATGCAGCGTTACTACATTGCCAGGATCACCGCTTCCATCTTCAGGGAAGCAAGAGAGCAGGAGAGTCCAGCCAGCAGGGCAGGACCGGGGGAAATAGTGCCGGTGGGGCACCAACTCATGGGCAGACTCGTCAGCACGAGCAGAGTTCCCATCAGGGGGACCCTGCTAAGCGATTCCGTTCAGGTGATTCTAGGCAGGGATTCGGAGGATTCAGGCAGGGCCATCAGGGTCAGCCTAATCAGCAGGGCCAGCAGGGCCAACACCGACCGTAGGGACAACAGCAGGGCCAGCAAGGCCAACAGTGTGCACATCAGGGCCAACAGGGCCAATGGCGTGGAGGTAACGGCCAACAGGGCCGTGGTCAGCAAGGACAAAGGGGAGGTAATTTCAGAGGCCGGTGTTTTGTGTGCGGCAAGCACGACCATAAGCGTCAGGATTGCCCAGAGGGCGATAGGGCCCCACAGCAGCAGGGAGCCCGTAATGAGCCGCATAGGCCACTCTTTCCACCTGCCCTTCCAGCTCCAGCCCAGGTGCCAGCCCTACCAGCCATTCCAGCAGCTCTAGTACAGCAGGGGCAATTGCAGTATGGACGTGTCTATAACGTCCACCAGGCAGCAGCTCCACAGGCACCACCCGCGATTGAGGGTATGTTTCCTATCCATGGTACTATGGGTAAAGTTTTGTTTGATACGGGGGCAACGCATTGTTTTATAGCTACGCATTTTGCGAAGTCCTTAGAGTTGTTAGCCACAGCAGAGAGCACCGTGACGTGTGTCGACTCACCACTCGGGAGTGGGTCACTTATATTCTTTATATGCCGGGGAGTAGGGGTAGAGATTGGTAGCTTGGTATTGCCTGCAGACATGCTAGTCTTAGACATGCACGAGCATGACGTGATTATTGGTATGGATTGGCTCGCATCTTATAGAGCCATGATTGATTGCTTCGGTGGGAGCATTATTTTTGCCATTCCGGGGCAAGAGATGTTTGTAGTGGCGATGCCTTGCCCAGAGGGAGGTTCGACCGCTCATTTATATTACATTGAGGAGGATACCTCTAAGGAGGTTATGATTCCTTTGGATTCGATCCCAGTTGTTAGGGAGTATTCCGATGTGTTTCAGGAGATACCAGGCCTACCGCCCAGTCGTGAGATAGACTTCGTTATAGATTTATTGTCGGATACGAGACCTATAGCACGCGCACCGTACCGTATGGCTCCGGCAGAGATGCGAGAGCTACGAGATCAGATTGAGCAGCTATTAGGTCAGGGCTTCATTCGTAGGAGTACCTCACCTTGGGGCGCTCCAGTCTTATTTGTAAAGAAGAGAGATGGCTCACTGAGATTGTGTGTGGACTACCGGGAGTTGAACAAGGTCACGATACGGAATAAGTATCTGTTGCCTCGAATCGATGATCTATTCGACCAGTTGAGGGGAGCAACTTTCTTTTCGAAGATAGATCTGAGGTCGGGGTACCATCAGTTACGAATTAGAGAGCAGGATGTTTCAAAGACTGCCTTCTTGTCGAGATATGGGTCCTATGAATTCAGAGTGATGCCGTTCGGACTCACAAATGCCCCAGCCGTTTTCATGGACTTGATGAACCGAGTATTCAGAGAGTTCTTGGATCAGTTCGTCATCGTCTTCATAGATGATATTTTGATATATTCACACTCCGAGGAGGAGCATGCCGAACACTTGAGGCAGGTTCTTCAGACCCTACGAGAGCATCAGTTGTATGCTAAGTACGAGAAGTGTGGATTCTGGTTGCGAGAGGTACAATTCTTGGGCCATGTTGTTTCTGAGCAAGGGATAGCAGTTGACCCGAGCAAAGTGTCAGCGATGAGGGAGTGGGGGCAGCCCACGACACCGACGGAAGTGCGTAGTTTCTTGGGGTTAGCCGGATACTACAGGAGGTTCATTCGGGGATTCTCCAAAATAGCGGGTCCGTTGACGAATTTGACTCGCAAAGGGGTACCGTATGTTTGGGATGATGCTTGTAAATTAGCTTTCGACGAGCTAAAAGACAAGCTTACTTCGGCACCAGTCCTTGCTTTACCGAAGCCGGGTGTAGAGTACCTGGTTTACACAGATGCATCCTTACGAGGACTTGGGGGAGTACTTCAGTAGGAGGAGAAGGCTATAGCTTTTGCTTCCCGCAAGCTTAAGCCGCATGAGAAGAATTACCCCACCCACGACCTGGAGTTAGCTGCGGTCGTCTTTGCATTGAGAATTTGGAGGCACTATTTATTGGGCGAGAAATTCTGTTTGTTCACAGACCATAAGTCACTGCAGTACCTGTTAACTCAGCGAGAGCTGAATATGCGTCAGCGCAGATGGTTAGAGTTTGTGAAAGATTACCAGTTCGACATACAGTACCATCCGGGGAAGGCCAACATAGTTGCTGATGCGTTGAGCCGTAGACCGGTAGACGATGTAGCCGACGTTTGGAAAGCAAAGTGGAAAGAGTTGGGTCACCAAGACGCAGTAGCCCGTTCGTTCATATCCGTCATGTCAGTCACACCCGAGATTGTTACAAGGGTGATTCAGGCACAGACCACAGACCCGTTTTGTCAGGAGCAGATTGTACGACTTCTAGCCGAGGGTGCTGAGTCCTATTCTGTTAGTTCGGATAGAGGGTTGCGATTTAATGGGAGATTAGTGGTCCCAGAAGGAGCGGAGCTACGTCATGAAGTGATGACTCATTCTCATGTGTCCCAATTTACAGTACATCCGGGAGGCGATAAGATGTACCAGGACATGAGACGACAGTACTGGTGGAGTGGGATGAAGAAGGACATCGCTGAATTTGTGTCCAAGTGTTCTACTTGCCAGCTGGTGAAGGTGGACCACCAGAAACCGTCAGGATTACTTCAGCCGTTGGAAGTACCCGCATGGAAGTGGGAAAGTATTTCCATGGATTTCATTACAGGGTTGCCTACATCACAGCGAGGCCACGATTCTATCTGGGTGATTGTAGACCGTCTGACCAAGGTGGCCCATTTTCTGCCAGTGCGGACAGATTATACCACGAGTCAGTATGCTCAGTTGTTCATCGCTGAGATTGTCAGATTACACGGGGTGCCCCTGAATATTGTGTCAGATAGAGACAAGATTTTTGTGTCACATTTCTGGGAAAGCTTTCAGGAGGCTATGGGTACAGAGTTGAGACTGAGTTCAGCCTACCACCCACAGACAGATGGACAGACAGAGCGTACTAATCAGATGTTGGAAGATATGTTACGCATGTGTGTTCTCGATTTCGGAGGAGGTTGGGAGCCACACCTTCCACTGGTAGAGTTTGCTTATAATAACTCCTATCAGTTTACAATTGGCATGGCTCCATTTGAGGCTTTGTACGGCAGGCCTTGTCGTTCTCCAACGTGTTGGCTCGAGGTGGGGGACAACAAGTTATTAGGGCCAGAAGTGATCCAGGAGACCTCCGCGAGGATTGAGATAATCATGAGTCGTATTCGGGTAGCCCAAGACAGGCAGAAGAGCTACGCCGATGCGAAACGGTTCTTCCGGGAGTTTAATGTGGGAGATCAAGTATTGTTGCGTGTATCTCCTATGAAAGGAGTGATGAGGTTCGGGATGAAGGGGAAATTGGCTCCGAGGTACGTAGGACCATTTCCCATCATCGAGAGAATTGGGCCAGTAGCATACAGGTTGGGATTGCCAGAACATTTACATCGCATCCACGATGTATTCCACATCTCGTCGCTGAGACGATATCTTCGGGATGATATGGCCCATACTCACATCGCGATAGACGAGATCGATTTACAGCCTGATATCTCTTACGAGGAGAGACCGGTGGCTATCCTAGACTATAGTGAGAGGAGATTGAGATCGAAGGTAGTTCCACTTGTGCGAGTCCAGTGGGAGCCTCATAATGTGGAGGAATCCACTTGGGAGCGTGAGGCAGATATGCGCGAGAGATATCCAGATTTGTTTTTACCAGGTATGCCTTATTTTTCGAATTTCGGGATGAAATTCCGTTATTAGGGGGGAAGTATGTAATACCCCGTATTTTTATGCTATATTTAATTTGGGGATTTATTAAATTTAATGTGATGATTTATTTAATAAAAATCCGGAAATGAATTATGTTATAATTATTAACGTGACTAGAGTTAGTAATTATGGGAAACTTGTTGAATATTACTAATGAGCATAGTAATATATTATATTGGTTATATTGAATGTCATAAGTGAATTAAATGACTATTTCGGAAATTTAAGTCGGGACGTGCCCGTGTCACGTCGGGACTAATTATGTTAATTAAAAAGAGAATATTTTATAAGTTATCCGTATGGTCATTTTGAGTGCGCCAACGCGTCCGGAAGGGTCGAGATAGTCAGAAAAGTGTACCCGGGGGTTTAGTTCGGGCCTCGGGGTGTTTTTAGGCCTAATTAGTGACCCGGGAGGGCATTTTGGTCATTTTACAAAATAGGGTAATTAAACCCACGAATTTCAGCCATCCTTAGCAGCCTTTTAAGTCAGCCTTTTAGGGTTAGAACATTCAGAACCCTAGAACGGCCATTGGAGAAGAGAGGAGAGAGCTCTCAAGGTGATTCAATGCCCAAAACACCACCGATTTCACCGCCGTCACCACCAACGCGTAGATCACGAGGAGGAGAACGCAACCACACCAATATCAGCAGGAAACCAGACCTCTGAAATCCCAGGCAAGTGTTTAACTTGCGTATTTTCGTTGGTGCAATAATCATATTAGTGTAGGAATGATTAGGAGTATAAATAATGGAAGAAAACCCCAATTTTGATAGGGATTTGCATGTAGAAATCATTATAACCTTATTCTGGAAATTAATATGTGAAGTGGATGATTAACCCACGAATTTGTAATGACTTGTTAGAAGGAAATTCTGGAGAAAACTGATTAGAACAAAAGTTAAGAAAACTTAGGGTTCTTGATGATTAGATGAGATTTTAGGTTGTTTAATCATGTTTAATGATGGTTATATGCATGCTTAACGTTAGAAACACCTGGAAATATATTACCATGATTGTAGTATAAATTTTGGGACGATTAGTGTTGGAAATTATGGATTTGAATGAAGAATATTAGTCAAACCCGTAACTGCACTTCTGCAGAAATCGAAATACCTGTTTGATCGATCGATCGAACCTAGAGCGTCGATCGATCGAAGGTTCGATCGATCGAGCCCCAGACGTCGATCGATCGACCCCTCCTGGTAAACTCTTTTTCCCCTTGTTTAATTAGTTGAATTAATTTACCGTGGAATATTTCTTGGGCAGTATAAATAAAATGTTTTGGGATATAGAAGAGACCAGTAGGACATATGATTAAGTGTTGAGAACTTTATTATGAAATGATAATTGGGTTTAAGGGATAATTAATTAAGGAATGACGAACTACGTATTTTAAGTGAGAGGTTACAACGAATACCTACGATAGTGAATAGACGTCTACCTACTGAATTTGTTACTTGGATGGATAAAATCCACGAGCGTCACGTAGTTAGTGAGAAAACCCTTCGAGTTAAGGTTAGAGACGAAACCTTATACGATATCTTAAGAATGTAAAAGTAAGGATAAATGTTGTAATTATGGATAATGAGAGTGACCTATATTAACATGATGAGATTGGTATATTTATATGATTGTGTGTACATATATTATATACATGTGAAAAACGTACCCTCGCTACTTGCTATCCCTGAGGTTACCGCGCTGGGACGATCTTATCCTGTGTTGCTTTATGGGGGATATTGATTCGTACCCTAGAAGATAGAGATCCTAGGTACGGGCTATCAGATTGATAGTTGGACGGTCCTAAGAGACGTGTGGGTATGTACTGACCTCTTGGACTTGGAATCTATGCTTCGCCTCAACGTTGTTTTGTATATGTTAATACAGTTCGAGAGTGATTCCGAACTTATATTTCCCTTTGTGTGAGCGATACGGGGATTGGATAGCAGAGTATGCCCGCACCATAGTTTAGTTGGGGGTGCCATTATATATATATATTATACGAGTGTTAATATATATATGAGGTTATAAACTTTAAACTGCCTACTGTGATTTGTTAAGTAGAACATGGTGTTGACTCAATTATTAAATACTTGTTTTGTGAAAGTATGAGAAGACACTGGGAAACTTTATAATTTAATGAAGCTAAAACGAGAGGAGTGCTACATATTGAAAGTAACCTTTTTAAAACATTGTCATCGTTCAGTTTTGAAAACTTATGAGTAAGTTAAGATAAACTAAATTATTTGGGAAGGTTAGTACGATAGGCGTGCACATTAGAAGAGAGGTGAGAATTTCCTCAAGAGAGTGTCGAACTAATATGATTTGCATTGGCCTGTATCAATTTAAATACTTGCTTAACGTATTTTAAAATCAAACACACTTTCGGGCCCTGACCCGTTCCTTTTTCTCTCTCTCTTTTGTATATATATGTATATTTTCAGGTGCCCAGCCACAGGGGCGTCTTGCTTAGGATCCTTTGAGAAGAACGAGCTGCAACTTAGGTGGGAGTTGCAGGTCACTTGAGTAGACGGCTTCTGTTATTGACTCCACTCCTACTACTCTCATTTATTGGGCACGTGTTGCCCTTTTCATCATTTCATTTATTGTTGGGATTCTTATATTTCAGTTATTCTAGTATTGTTTTATGGGATTTATTTAGGATGGTTTATGATTTTTAGTTTTATAATGTTGACATTCGATTGACGAATGTATGGTTTTATTTTAGTTTATCGTGGTGTGATTCTATATTGTAAATGTTGTTTTGGTTAATTAAATCTTTTCTTTAATTAAAATTTGGAAGTTCGTATGAAAAAAAAAATGTTTTGACACTTAGCTTAATTATTTAGGGTGTTAAATTGGAAAAATTATCTTATTGACAGTGATGCTGAGAATGAACCAACTGTTTACCTTGATTTAATTTAATAAATGAGTGATCGCCCGGTATTTAATTAGGCGGGGTGTCACAGCTTTCTCAGCGATCATTTGTCCCATGTGTGTCCATTTATATTCTCTCCATTTGAATCCACCTCGGAACATATGTATCCCTATGACACTATTTTGGACCCACCCTCGACGTATTGTCACGACATATCTAATGTAGAGGGTTATGAGTAACCGAGCTATCCATAGAGGCCTGATCATCCTTCCATGAAATATGTATCCCAACGCCATTTTGTGGATCCTTATGATTTCCAACAGTCGTCGTCTCCACCTCATGCACCTCATACCTATCAGTCCCCTTCATATGCTCCTCATGCTGATCACACTTTTGTCCCTCACGGAGATGCTTCACCCGTTAATGCTACACTTGACCTTGCTCGACACACTTCATATGAGTATTCTCCACATCCTAGTGTTTCTAGCGAGTTGTGTCCACATCACCCACCACCTCCATTTACCCACCACCTTGCACATCCGCTCTCGAGAGCCTCTTACACAGGTTCGCGCACACTATTCAATCTCAAAATGAAGCCCTTCAATGACTTGAACACAAGTTTACTGCATTTGAGTGTGCGAACGAGTCGTATTTCACCCCAAGTCAACCCGTTATTTTTCCCATGTGGAACGATGATGTTTCGTCTTGTGCCATTAATTTTGAGTGTGACCAACCCTATTATCCTAAGATTCTCAACGTTGAGACCACCCCGTGGCCCGAGCCCCAAGTTGATAATTGTGTTGACGTATCCATTGATTGTGAGACTGATCCCACACCACCATATCCCTTCAAACCCACCATTGCGGTTCGTCTTTCCCCTTCCACCGAATCCACAATTATGCGAGAGTCTACACATGTTGACCCTTTTATGTGTGTTCCCGAGGAACCAATTCTTTATCGATTAGCTCTGGCTGTGAGTGCTACCCACTGTCCTGAGATTGCATCCGAGCTGGTTTCTACCTCTCTGGATATGGATCCTATCCCACCATGATCGGCTCCCGTTGAGTCAGATATTAATGTTGATTCATCTATCTCAACTTTGGAAGCCTCATTACATTTTTCCATCACTTCGGATGGCGAATCTCAGGTGGCTAAGCTGATCACTCCCTCGATCACTTTCACACCTCCTCCTACGCGTTCCCTTAAGGATCATTCTGAGACTTATGAGGAGTATGTTTCTCTTACTCGCGAGTTAAGTCATCTTCCCCCACCCTTTGTCCCAACCGATCCACCTATTATCCCTTCCAACCCACCACTTGGTTTAGACCTTGTTATTGCACCTCCCCTGTTCCCATCTACGCATTTAGGTCCTCACCTCCACTCACCCTCCACCCTAGTGATCCACGATCCTATTTGTGCACTTTTCCTCGAACCCACCATCCATGTGAGTATTCATGCTACTATCCTCATCCATGACACTGAGCTTGTTACTCTATGCACAACACTTCCTTGTGGTGTTGAATTTTTCCATCCACCGCTCCCTGGTGTGTCACGACGCGACCATTATCATCGTCCATTTATAGAATGGTTGTGCACTTTTTATGAGGCCCGCCCCATTATTATTGTCAAACCATTTTGCCTCCCTCACCAACTTGAGCATCATTCTTATAGGGCCCTTGTTGCCCTAACCTTACGCTCAATAACCCGTGACCGGTGCCTGTTCACTCTCACCCTTACCCTTCATCTATATACCCTCCTACCCACCGGCCCCTGGTTCATCGATGCTTTGCATCGAGTGATGCACTTCGCTATACAAGTGCATTGACCATATTTCGCCTTTATCCAATAAGACTGTCGCTTCAGTCTTGTTTGGGGGTGATTTTCATCACCCAATTTTTCTACCGCCCCGCACTTTCATAGATAGTATCTTTAGGGTGAGATTGGTTCCGTCCGGCTGAAGACGTTAAACTTAGCGCTACGGGGAGGCAGCTCGTTGTTCATTATTTCTGAGTATGAGTCTTATCCTGTTTGGGGGTGGTGTTTCACACCACCCAATGCTTTTCACATGCTTTACAGACTTGTACGTCTTTTTGTGTCACATCTGTTCTTCAGGTTTCATCTCTGCTACATCATGTGGTACATTTTCATTGCAAGTTTATTATGGTAATATCTTTCCTCCCTTGTTCTTTTATTTTTATATATGGTTTTAAACATCGAGGACGATGTTCTCTTTTGTTTGGGGGTGGGAAATTTATCAAAACCGTACCAATTTTGAAAATTTTTCAGAAACAAGTGATTTTTTGTGCAGATAAAAATAAATTTTTATGATATGATTTGTCTATCATCCCTCTTTTAGAAATCTCGAAATACCTGTGTTTGATCCAAAACTTACGCTTTTAACCTTAAATTAATTAATACCTTGTAAGGCCCTAAAACATGATTAGGAAGGTTAATTACATGATTAATTATAACTTAGGAGTTATAAGTTATAAATTGGTTATTTGTGTTAAACATGTTAATTATCATGTTTAGGGGATGCATGCTCATATGATATATGTGTTGTTTACATTAGGTGCTAATTGAGCTTATGATCGGGGATACCATGTTTAGAACATATGATTAGTTATGTGGTTCAATGCATCATAAATTATGTTTTTAATGCATGATTATGTTTATAAAAGTAAATAAGGGTGTTGATACGAAATTGACAATGTTTGGTCGCCAAATGTGAAAGATTTTAAATTTTTGGTAAATTGCTATTCGAAGCCCAAATTAGGCGTATTAGTTTATGATTTTGGGAAAACATAAATTATGAAAGTTGTACATATATTAATTAATATTATAACACAACAAACGATGGGTTAATCGGATGCTCGTACAAGAAGTTATACCGAAAGTACAAAACAAGGGCAAATATGTCCATCCCTTAAGTGACAATTGTCTTATTAGCCCACCATGTGCTATTTTTTTGATTGGTTAAAGGGTGGGTGATGGTTTGGCCGACTTAAACTTCATAAAACAAACCCTTTGTTCAGCAAATTCGGCCATGAGCAAGAGTTTTGCCTAAAGAGAGAGAAAGAGAAGAAAGTTAAGGAATAAATCGTTGGAAATTTTCTATAAATCAAGGAATCCTCATAAGGTAATTACATCTTTATTAAAGTTGGTCTCATGGATGAGTTCTATACTTATCATGTTTTTATTTTTGATTTGGATATATATTTTAATGATACCCATATTTCTGACTTGTGTTGGAACAAGGATGGGTTAAGAACATAAGTTAAAACTGGAGCTAGGATCGTAAATGCTTACTTTAAAGTCCTAAATTTACATCATCTTTTTGTAAAGCATTTTGATTTAGAAAATTCATGATTATGATGTATATTTCTGTTAAAACATGTTAATTATATGTTTTCATGAATTATACAAGGTCAAGGTTATGTAGGCTTAAAAATGTTAAGTTATGCCTTAATATTCTATTTTGACCTAGTTATGCTAAAAATGGCATAAATCATGAAATACTTACTGGAATTGAGTGATTCAAGCTGAAGAGTAAAATATGCTCATACATGTATAACATATCCGAAAATTGTGTAAAAATGCCAAGGAATGAACCCTTGGTGATAGTTTAAAGTTTTGGTTTAAAATCTGCCCTAAAGGAGCAAGAATGCATACCAGGTGTTTGACGTTTTGCTCGACATAGAAAATGAGCCCTAAAAATTATGAAACATTAAATTTGTATTATTCAATATGTTTACTGATATTAGGTGGAATATCATGGAAATTTATATTGTACAAAAATTATGAGAATTCCAGGAAGTTGAAGTTGTGTTGTTGTTTTTCTTGAGAAAAGATTTGGAAAAAGTTGTAATAAAATGGGCATAACTTTGTCCAGCGAATTCGTAAATTAATTACGTAAATTGTGTTAGAACCCTAATTAATTGTGTGTTATAGAAATTTGAAGTGTGATATTTAATTTCTCCTTAGTTATTTCTGATTGACGAAATGATGTGATGTATTACTGGGTTTGATGTTAATCGGTGTATTCAAATACTAACGACATTGACTTTTTAGGTGGGGAAGCAGCTAATACTACCATACCAAGGAAGTAATTGGTATTAATCTTAGCACTAAATCCAAGGTGAGTTACCTTACTTATGAAATATAAATGCTTATAATTTCACATGGAAATGTGTAGTCAAACACATGTGTTAAAAATATTTATGGGAGTGATGTTGTAATTATGAAACATATGCATATGATTAAAAATGTTAAGCGATGTTATATAATGATATGGACTAGTGAGTCCTTTATCTAATGTTAAGGACTGTGGTAGGTCCTACGGGATGTGGTGGTCCTGTTAATCCAACTTAAAGGTTTGTGTACTCGGGCCTAATAAAGGGATGTGGTGGTCCCTAATAACTGTGGTGGGTTAATTGGACTGTGGCGGGTCCAGGCTTGCGCGAGTCTCACAATTCCTGTTGGGTTATAGAACTAGAACAAAATAAAAAGGGTTATTCAAATTGGTTATATGTGTGGTATGTGGTCATTCACTAAGACTTTATAGCTTACACTCCTATAATGTTTTGTTTCAGGTATGCTTATAAATTGGAGTTCACTGCCAAGTTAGGACCTTAAAACGGGGGAGTGACGGATATTTAGTATGGTTTGAATATTAAGATTTCTTTTGTGTAATTATTAAACTAAGGATATTGGTTATGTAAAGTTATGCAGTACTTATAAGTTATGAGTAAAGGCAATTATGTTTTCATCTACACATACCTTTTGAAAAAAAATTTATGCTATTTTTCCTTAGAGATTTAAATTAAAGCGTTGTTTAAGGAAATTTATCTCTAATTAAAAGGATGAGTTTAACAAAATTAAGTCGGGGCGTGACATACCTATTTCTGCGTACTTGCACAATGAATTCCTAAACTCGAAAATTTTGCACTATCACGTTTACAATCAAAAGTTAAAGAGTAACTATATTCTTAAGAAAGCCTAAAAGATCACTAGTGGCGACTTAAACCCGTGAGATTTGAGCTTTTCACCTTTTTGAGAGTTTTTACGTATCTCCGAGTTACAAGTTGACTCAACTTTCTTTGGGTACCACATTTAGTCGTTGCATGGTCTCATCATTTTTCAAATTTGGCTTAATCACTGAGAATGACATTACTTTCGAGTTGTAAGAAACATGTATCTTGTAGTTTTTCCCGAGCACTAAACCGATTTTTCCATACACTTACCATCACCCATTACCATTTTCCATATTACCCTTATCCATATGTCTCAAATACCATCCATCATTACCATCGTTTTTGAGAAAAAGAGTGTTTGAAATTTTCCATGTAAATTGTCTTCATTTTCGTTATGAAAAGAAAAATGCATCGCAAAAAAAAAAAAAAAAAACTAGAAAAGAAGGAAAAAACTAGAAAGGAAGAAAAAAAATAAAAAAAATAAAAAAAGGCAAAAAAATATTTGATCATAAATTCAAAAGATGAAGACAATAGTCAGTCAAAGTGTGTTTCACTCTTCTCAAAACACTCCATCATTCATCTTTTTCATTTCATTATCCCCTCATACCATTCATAAACCACATTTTCACTCTTGGTAATGTGTTCGGGCAAACGAAAAGATTATATGGTGAATAATTCGACATGCTCGACATAGTGGTTAGCATTCGTTCATGAGATCAACTTTCTTTCATGTATCCGTCCTTTCTTATAAAGTGTGTGAGACGTTTGAACTTGTTTACATTTACTCACCTCCTCACACACTAGAGAGATACACTTACCTAATTTTCAGAGAGTTCGATTCAGAGGGATATATCAAGTGAGAATTGATGTCAAAACGTCGATTCTATAAAGGCAATCTAGGAATTACTCTAATGATACTTAAGATTGTTTCACACTACACACGCTGAGTTTTAGGAAGGATTGCGTTTTTGGTATTAAGTAATTTTATATCTTATTTTGACAATTGAATACGGTGTTCCCTGATGTCCTTTTAAAGTTGGGTTGTATAGCATTTCATCATCTACTCAGATACTGCGATTAAATAAGTTTTTGAATTTTGTGGGTATATTCACTGCAAACCCTCACGAGACACCACTCGTCCTGTAGGGCAACCTATAGGTTTAACGGATTGTTGCACATGCTAAGTGCAATCGCCAGTGCCTGTGAAAATGACACACTTTTGGATACTTATCTCTGTTTTCTCTCTAATTTTTGCTCGAGGACTAACAATGTTCTATTTGGGGGTGGGGTGATAAGCACCCAAAAGTGTATATTTTATGCCTCGAATATGTGCATTTTAGTCACTCGTTTTAAATAAAATTGGCCTTATGTTCGTATTTTATAATTTTGCAGGTCAATACGCAGTTGAGGTACAAATAATGCTAAATTAGTGCAATTGCGAAGCAGAAGCAGTCAAAAGCGTGCATCGAAGAAATTCAAAGAGACTGTGAAATGAGACTTTCTGAGCTTGCCCCGATGTGATCTGATTCCCCGAAACAGTCCCGTAACCCAAACCTAAGCCTACACCGAACCATTCCATACCCCAAGCCCGGCGTGTGTTGAGTTTGTGCCTTTTTAGATTTTCTTAGATTTTTATTTTGAGTCGTTTTATTTTTAGGATTTATTTTAGATTTATTTAGGATTTTTAGAATTTATTTGGATATTTTCTCTTTATTAGTGTATTTTAATTTTAATTTCTTGATTTTTTATTAGTTTTTATTTTTTATTTTATTTATTTTTTTATTCCATTTTATTAGGATTAGTTTTGAGGATTTCATTTAATTTTTTTAGATTTTACATTTTTAGGATTTTAGTTTTTAGTTTAATAGATTTTTATTTCTATTTCTTTTTAATTTCATTTTTTTTATTTGAGTCTTTATTTTATTTTATTTTTAGAATAGTATTTTATTTTTAGAATTTTAGTTTTGTTAGTGTAAGAGGGTACTTTAGATTATAGATGGAGGCGTAACCCCTGTTTGAGTATGGTAATAATAAGCTAATTGGCCAAAGCTTTGGGATTAATGATAGGGCATGCAAAGACAAACATAATGAAGATAAACTCAGTTCCAACTCACAAAAGCTCTCGTGTATAACTCAGGAAATAGTAATGAACTTTAGAAGTAACTTGGCTAGAGGGAGAGAGAAGCAAGAACCCTAGATACACCTCGGCAGGCAGTTATAAACACACCAACTACCCTTAAGAATCTCTGTCAAGTATTAAAAGCTTCGTAATAAATAACAATGGTGAGTGAGTAAAACCTTCTGGTTTGCAATAACTCTCTCTGAATGTATATTCTCTCTAGTGATAACTTCTAAACTCTCAAAGGATCATCCGAACTCTCTAAAAAGATCTCCCTCTCCTCAAAGGTGGTTGGGGTCCTTAAATAGCCCCCCCACACCACCCCCGAGGTAACTCAGTCATTAAAGACCATGAAAGACATCCCTCATGCTTTATGTCACAACATTAAACACCTGATGCACTAGTTGTCTCCACGTCATAAACATTAAATGCCAAGACATGCCTTTTGCCTAACCACTGTGTGTCAGGGGGCTGTTATCGCAGAGGTGGCTCACCAACTGCCTGACAGCGCCAAAATACCACGGTGGTTTACTCAAGTGCAGGTTTGACATTATTTAGCTGGCTAGTGACATCACCTACAGTAGATGTGACATTAAGTAGAGGGTTGTTTGGTTCATAGCTCAACGCCCGATGGAACTCCAAGCTGCCCCGCCTGAGGTTCCACTGAAGAACGTGTGTGCTCACGTTCAAATGATCAAATTATATATTAAACCCTTTTAACACAAACAAACCCTAAACATGCAGCAGTATGTGATTGAATAAATTGATAATCTACGCAAGAACATTCAAACACATGCAATTAAGGAAAAATCCCCCTCAGGGGCAAAAACATTTATTTTCACTATAATTTGTAAGAAAACGGCTTACAATCGGGTTACAATAAAAATACAAGTTGACTAAGAATTACCCTCGGGTATCGGATTCTGTAGTCGCGGCTGGAATTATCCCTTTCCAGGAGGGCTGCAATGAAGAAGAAGAACGGTCTCCTCCACAAGGGTTGAACAAACCAAAGTTGTGTTCTTGGGTTGCAAAAGGATTCACAAATATTTGGCAAGGATGTGTGAATCAAAACATGAGTCTTGGGACTCAAAAATATGAAGACTAGATGTATTTGGACTCTCAAATTCGTCTCCTAAAGTCTTGCAAAACAACTCTCCCGAAGTTGGTATTTATAGGGAAATACATGAAGAGACCCACGATCTTAAAATGCTGAAATTCTATCTAGCGTACAGGTACCCCGAACCGGTTCGGGTACCCCTGCGAACCGGTTCGCCCCCCCGAACCGTTTTCGGGCTGGGTTCGGGAAAGTGTGCTGGGAACAGGTGCTTAAACACTTAGAAAAATTCCTAGAATTTTCAATGAACATATCTCCATTTTCAACGGGTCATAACTTGTTCACCGTAGCTCGGATTGAGGTGCCGTTTCTTCCAGTATCTTTGTTGAGGCAAGCTATTCAACTTTCCAGTTGACCGGTCCTCCGGACGGTGGCTGTAAAATTACCAATTTTCCCTTGAACATCCCTATCATGCCTTGTTTCACTGATTTGACTTCTCTTGCGTTCCACTTGCATTACGAGCCTACAATCAAGGAACGTGAAGTCGTTGATGCAGATGAATGACATATTTAGTGGAGATAATGCATGCTTGATTCCCGGAATTCAGATAGAGGCCTTCATGTGAGATTGTGAGGTGACGTGCCAAATGTAGCGGCGTACGACATAAATAAATGAAACATTTCGGACATGAGAACAATGTCCTTACAAATCTCCCCCTATGTCTATGCCGGTTCATACATAAAAAATCCGAATTATCAAATATAAAATTTCCTATACAAATCTACCCTCCCATGAACCCAAAACTGGAAAAGGTACAAATGAATAGTCTTCATCGTTTTTTCTTCAATTCTTCAGGAATAACAGATCTTTTCTCATCAGGGTGTGTAATTCAAAGATCATCAATGTAGTACCTACACACATGAGATAAAGCAAAATACCAAGTGACATATCGAGTTTGAAATGATGAGATAAACATATATATATCAATTTATGAGCAAACTCAAATTTCAAAAACTCCCCCATAATTCATTCTCCCCCTTTTTATGATGTCCCTAAATAGACAAATTAGAGAAATAAATCAAATAAGCAAGTGCGGGGTGTCACTAGGATAAAAGCACACCATGAATAAACAGAAAGCATCCAAGTCGATGATAGCGTAAATGAAGTGGTGTGATCAAATTCGATAGGAAAATCAATGCATACAAACATGACATATGTGCACGATGAATATTGGATATTCCTAGCGAATGAACTCAAATGCTTCCTTTGGTGTAAAAGAGTGATAGTATAAGATATTGACTCAATCAAATCAACAAATCAAAGATCAAAATTATTTTCACACCAATAACGTCCAAAATGATTTTATGCTATTTCAGGACTTTCAAGGAAGTGCAAACCCGTTTCAAAATTCTCCAACCAAACTCCCTCAGATATAATTTTGAATAGAGGCATTCTAAATTCTCAAACTTTGGAGAATTGATGGTGAAACCTCAGTGGCCCATATTTGGCATGAATTGCTTTTTATTGCTTGTAAATTTTTTGGGCTCTTTTATCCTCTTTGGACCTCGGATATTAAAATTCCTCCATTTTTTAGGTCTTTTTTAACGGTGGCTTTTGCGCAAAGGATAGATGATTACCTTTCGCAGCCCCTCCCCGTTATACAAAAACACACAGTCTCACCAAAACGGTTTTTAAATGCATTCCAATCTTGTCAAGTTTTATCGCATATTGAACATTGTATATACAGGATTGAGATGAAAACACGCAAGCCAACATGAGATAGACAAGTGCAATAATCAAATATAGCCGTGCATGTGTGCAATAAAGGATATAGGAGTCAAACATGTAGGAAGATATCACTAATTACATCTCAAAGACTCCAATCAATCTAAAGCACATGGATGAAATGATGTAGCCTCTCAAATCTCTATCAAACAGTCACATGGATATATGGAATGAAAGTTGTGACTTGGCTAACTTAAATGCTCATCCATAAAAGGTGCAAAAACAGAAAAATCTTTTTGGCCTTTTTCAAAAAATATTATCAAAATAAAATATTTTTGTGCTTTTTCTCAAAATTTTTCTTAAAGGAAAATCTTTTGCATTTTTCAAAAGAAATATAAAAAGCAATAAGAATAAAACAAAGCTGTACAACTAAGCAATGGTACATATAAAACAGACTAGCAATAGGAAGCATATGATATGAACATGAAGGAGCATCCTATTCTAGACATAGACCAACCCCTCAGTCAACTGTGCAAATCCCTAAAGATTTCCTAAGACTCTCAAATATAAGGGCATCTAAAGGTTTCGTGAAAATATCGGCTAACTGACGGTCGGTGGGAACAAAACTCAGGGATACGACTTTCTCTTCAACTAACTGACGTATAAAGTGCTCACGTATCCTGATGTGTTTTGTGCGCGAATGCTAGACGGGATTACGAGATATGTGTATCGCGCTCGTGTTATCACAAGAAATGATCATGGTGTCTTGTGAAATCCCATAATCCTCCAACATTTGCTTCATCCACAAGAGTTGTGTGCAACAACTCCCGGCGGCTATGTACTCAGCCTCCGCAGTGGACAAAGAGATGGAATTTTGCTTCTTGCTCAGCCAGGAGACAAGAGCAGAACCAAAATAGAAACACCCACTAGAAGTGTTCCTACATCCATCTACATCCCCAGCCCAATCGGCATCCGAATAGGCGGACAGACGGTCATCGGTATCAAAGGAATACCAAATCCCGTATGAGAGAGTCCCACTTACGTATTTAATAATACGTTTTAGAGCAAGTAAATGTGACTCTTTTGGGGATGCCTGATATCGCGCACAGACTCCAACACTAAATGCGATGTCGGGACGACTGGCAGTCAAGTAGAGAAGACTACCTATCATACTCCGATATAAGGTTTGCTCTACGTCCTTGCCTGAAGTGTCCTTACTAAGCTTGGTAGTGGTACTCATAGGTGTACGGGCATGCTTAGTGGAGTCTAAACCAAATTTCTTCACTAGGTCTCTAGCATACTTGGATTGGGAGATGAACATCCCATCCTCTAGCTGACGAACCTGGAGACCAAGGAAGAATGTAAGCTCACCAACCATGCTCATTTCAAACTCACTTTTCATCTCCTCCTCAAAGTGATGAGCATGCTGGGAGCATGTGGATCCAAAGACTATGTCGTCCACATAGACCTGGGCAACCAAAATAGCACCGTCATCTCTCCTGACGAACAACGTCATATCTACTCCCCCTCTCTTGAAGCCATGAGCTAAGAGATAGGAAGTAAGCCTCTCGTACCAAGCACGGGGTGCTTGCTTCAAACCATATAAGGCTTTCTTCAGATAGTAGACGTGCTCAGGGTGCTGAGGGTCTCCAAACCCTTTTGGTTGTTCCACATAAACCTCCTCCTGTAGAATGCCATTCAAAAAGGCACTCTTGACATCCATCTGATACACCTTGAAGCGCAGATGACATGCGATGGCGAGCAGAAGACGGACGGCCTCAAGCCTCGCAACAGGAGCAAATGTCTCCCCAAAGTCTACACCCTCTATCTATGTGTAGCCTTGAGCGACCAACCTAGCCTTATTTCTGATTATGGTACCATATTCATCCATTTTGTTCTTGAAAATCCACCGCGTACCTATCACATTAGTCTCACTAGGTCGGGGGACTAATTCCCAGACATTATTCTTTTTAAACTGAAGCAACTCATCCTGCATAGCAGATATCCAGTGTTCATCCTTGAGTGCTTCTTTATGGTTCTTGGGCTCGACTTTGGACGTGTAGCAAAGATGGCTAACAACGTTCTCTAGCTGAGCACGAGTCTTGACCCCTAGAGTGGGATCACCAATAATGGCAGAAGGGTCATGACTCTTGCGAACCCAAGCAGGTGTGTCCCCTTACACAGGAGTAGGATCCACAGAGTGTGAGAGAGGAACAGGTAAATCACTGTCAGAATAATCCTCATCCTCACACTTAAGGTTAGGATCAATAACCGTCGAAGGTTCGTCATCTTGCACGGTAACGTTTATTGATTCCTTAACCCTAGAGCTCTTCAGGTTAAATACCCGGTATGCTCTACTATTCGATGAATATCCTAGAAATATTCCCTCGTCGCTCCGGGAGTTGAACTTTCCTAATTGCTCTCTATCCCGTAGGATGTAGCATTTACTCCCCAAAACACGGAAATACGCCAGGTTGGGCTTCTTGCTGGTCCACAACTCATAAGGTGTCTGTAGTGTGTGTGGACGCAAATAAACCCTATTCACCGTGTGGCATGCAGTAGACACTGCCTCTGCCCAAAATCTCCTAGAAACTTTACGACCTAGAAGCATAGATCTATCCATCTCTTGGATCGTTCTATTCTTTCTCTCAACAATCCCATTTTGCTGAGGAGTTCTCACAGCAGAAAACTCATGTTTGATCCCAAGGCTATCACAGTACAAATCCACATTTGCTTCCTTAAATTCAGTGCCGTTGTCACTACGTATTCTGTTAATATTGACACCGTGTTGATTTTACAGGACACGACACTTAGTCGTTAAGAAATCTACAGCATCGGATTTCTCTCTCAGAAAACCTACAATGGAGTACCTGGAGAAATCATCTACCATCACGAGGATGTACCTCTTACCACCTAGACTCTCAGTACGAGTGGGACCCATAAGATCCATGTGAATCAATTCCAGAACACGAGAGGTGGTAATGGAATGCAACTTCCTATGAGGACTACGAATTTGTTTTCCCAACTGACAGGGTCCACAAACGGCTGAAGTTGACTTTCCAAGAGATGGTAAGCCACGTACTAGGTCCTTTTTAGATAAACGATTAAGATCTCTAATGTTCACATGACCTAGACGTTGGTGCCACAGATCCATAGGAGTGATCATGGCGCTGTTGCAGACAAGTGAGGATGTGGGCTCAGTCCCATAGCAATTATCCTCAGTCCTCACCCCTTGCATCAATAATTTACCGGTTTGATTGTAGACTTTACACGCGTCCCGGTCAAACTTTACTGCAAGGTCAGTGTCGCACAGCTGGCTAATGCTGAGAAGGTTTGCTTTCAAACCTTTGACGTACAAAACATTTTCTAGCTTAGGAAAACCAGGTAACTCGATAGTACCTCGTCCTATAATGCTAGACTTACTCACATCTCCAAAGGTGACTCTGCCATCTTGATAATCCTCAAGAGTAGTAAAAAATGAGGCATCACCTGTCATGTGTTTGGAGCACCCACTATCAAAATACCACTGAGAGCTATTATGTGCTTTGAGAGCAACATGAACAACAAAAGCCTTTTTATCTTTCTTAGGTACCCAAGTTGAGATGACCTTTTATTTTCCTTTGTTGTTGTTGATTTTAGCTGGAATGTGAGAAGCATTCACTAACGGCAAAGAGATCCGTCGAAATTATTCCATTAAACTTTGAGTCGTGGCAGCTAAGAACTCAACTCTCTCTCTCAGACTAGAAAACTCATCAGTATGACGTGGTGGAGTAGTAGTACGTCGTGTCCGACCCATGCTATAGCAAGTTTCCCTAAGGTGGCCTTTTCTTTTGCAATAAGTAAAAAAGAGCACAGTCAAAGGCGGACCTTGGTTTGCTTTTCTTGGTCGAACTCTCCTTCGAGGTTTTTTACGGTGACCATAAGGAGTTGTAGTAAACTCAGGAACTGGTCCAGGTGCAATTTGGGACGTGGAGGCACCATTATATCCAATTCCTTGATGATCACCAAAACCTAAATCGGGGCCGAGGAGCATCTTACCCATCTTCCCAGATCTGTCATCGATTTGTACCTTGACTTCCCGTGCTTTCTCAAGGTCATGAGTCCGCTGGGCAACAAGGGCTTCAAGTTTCTTTCGAGTCTCCATGGAGGAATGGAGCTGACTCGTAAGACTAGCCACTTGTTTAGTCAAGTCCCCTCTCTCTTTCTCTAAAACACTCTCTCTCTCTCTCTAAACAGAATATCTTTCCCGACACATGCCGATTCTCTCTCTCTCAGGGCGGTGCAAGTGGAGAACTCTCTTTCTCTTGCTTTCTTTAAATCTTCCTCTAAGCAGGTGATCTTAAGAACTAACGCTTTGTTATGCTTTTTAGTTTTAAATGACTCAGAATATAACTCAGCGTAGGCGCGTTGTATATCACTCTCGCTTTCACTTGTGTCATCCTCCCCCTCACTCACATCGATCTCACTGTCGAGGTGTCCCTGTGAAGCATCATCCTCAACGTCGTGAGGAGAACTAGGAGTGCTCACTTGGCTGGCCATGAATGCGGTGAAGTTACACTCATGCGGTGACTCATCTCCAGAATCCACCGTCTCGACCTCACTGTCGTCACTAAGGGTAGCATTAAGAACAACTTTCCCTTTCTCTCTATTCAGACGATTGGCACACTCAAAAGCTCTATGACCCCTACCATCACACTCAAAACATCTCTCACTTTCTTTCAGAGGAGGATTTTTGGAAACTTTTTCATTTTTCTTTTCAAACTTATTTTTCTCAAATTTCTTTTTATCTTTAAAATTGCCATTTTTCTTAAATTTGAGAATCCTCTTGAAATTTTTTGCGAAAAGAGCCAAATCATCTAAGTCAAAATCGCACTCAGAATCTGACGTGCCAGTCTCTCTCTTTCTAGATGACTCTACCCTCTTTCTAGCTGACCCCTCACTCCTTCTCTCTTGGGCTTTAAGAGCAATTCCCTTATCTTTAGATTTAGCATTTTTAGGGAACATATCAATTTCATAAGTTTGCAAATCTCCTACAAGTTCTTCCAATTTTAGCGTATTCAAATTACCCATAGAATTTAGCACAGTGACTTTAGGGATAAAACGCTTAGGCAAAGAACGAAGAATCTTTTTAAAAACTCTAGCATTTGGAATATGTTCACCAAGATTAAAACTAGTATTCACAATGTCAGAAAGTCTAGCATAAAATTCATCAAAGCATTCAGAATCATGCATGGTGATTGTTTCAAATTGAGTTGTCAAGTTTTGCAACTTAGACTCTTTCACAACATTAGTTCCTTCATGGGTGAGTTGTAAAACATCCCATGCCTCTTTTGACGTGGTACACGTCATTATGCGTTTGAACTCATCAGGTGTGACAGACCCAGAAATAGCACTTAGACCCTTAGAATTAAAAGATGAACATTTAATTTATTCATCAGTCCAAGAAATGTCAGGTTTCAAGTTGGTCACATTATCAACAGTCACGGTGGGAGGAGTCCACCCTCGTTCAACCAAAATCCAGACACGTTCATCAATGGCTTTTAAAGCCGACCTCATACGGGCTTTCCAATAAGCATAATTTGTCCCGTCAAAAACAGGCATTTTATAATATGACTTGTCCATTTGAACACGCACTTTTTCAAAAATCAATTTTTTTTCAGAAAATTGATATCTTAGAAAAATTTTGCGGAAAAAGGAATACGCGATAGATTAGCGCAACCTGCTCTGATACCAATTTAAAGAACGTGTGTGCTCGCGTTCAAATGATCAAATTATATATTAAACCCTTTTAACACAAACAAACCCTAAACATGCAGCAGTATGTGATTGAATAAATTGATAATCTACGCAAGAACATTCAAACACATGCAATTAAGGAAAAATCCCCCTCAGGGGCAAAACCATTTCTTTTCACTATAATTTGTAAGAAAATGACTTACAATCGGATTACAATGAAAATACAAGTTGACTAAGAATTACCCTCGGGTATCGGATTCTGTAGTCGCGGCTGGAATTATCCCTTTCCAGGAGGGCTGCAATGAAGAAGAAGAACGGTCTCCTCCACAAGGGTTGAACAAACCAAAGTTGTGTTCTTGGGTTGCAAAAGAATTCACAAATATTTGGCAAGGATGTGTGAATCAAAACATGAGTCTTGTGACTCAAAAATATGAAGACTAGATGTATTTGGACTCTCAAATTTGTCTCCTAAAGTCTTGCAAAACAACTCTCCCGAAGTTGGTATTTATAGGGAAATACATGAAGAGACCCACGAATTTGGGCTGGGTTCGGGAAAGTGTGCTGGGAACAGGTGCTTAAACACTTAGAAAAATTCCCAGAATTTTCAATGAACATATCTCCATTTTCAACGGGTCATAACTTGTTCACCGTATCTCGGATTGAGGTGCCGTTTCTTCCAGTATCTTTGTTGCGACAAGCTATTCAACTTTACAGTTGACCGGTCCTCCGGACGATGGCTGTAAAATTACCAATTTGCCCTTGAACATCCCTATCATGCGTTGTTTCACTGATTTGACTTCTCTTGCGTTCCACTTGCATTACGAGCCTATAATCAAGGAACGTGAAGTCGTTGATGCAGACGAGGGACATATTTAGTGGAGATAATGCATGCTTGATTCCCAGAATTCGGATAGAGGCCGTCATGTGAGATCGTGAGGTGACGTGCCAAATGTAACGGCGTACGACATAAATAAATGAAACATTTCGGACATGAGAACAATGTCCTTACATCCACGGTCAGGGTCCTTCGGTGTTTTACCAGGTGTATCTAAGATGGTCTGGAAAAGCCCCAACGGTGCCTCATTTCTCAATCTTCCAAGCCAAGTCCCTCTAAAGTTCCCACGGCGAGGTCATTCGATAGAGCATGAAAGCTCTCCGAGGCCCTGCCAAGCTTGGTCTCTCACGAGTACCGTTTGACCTCACACTAAAACTGGTTATTAATCTCGTTACAATATTACAATCGTTATAACTTACAGTCAACATAAACAGAAATATAATATGACTAATACAACAAGCCAAAGTATGAGTTGCCACGCCAAGCTGCCTCGCTGATTTGCCACGCTTGAGCTGCTTTGGTTGCTTAATCTCAAACACTATTGCCAATAAGGGAATTATCCCTAATCTCAGGATTACCTTTAAGCCACCTCTATAGTTAGTTTTATATATATTTTTTTATTGTGTCATTTTTTAGGGGTACAAATTACACACACACACCCTACTCCCATACACTACATTACACACTAACACTTCCCTCACCCTCACTTATTCTAACCTACACCCTCACCCACACTAATACACCTCCATCACTATTCATCATCATCCCCATTCACCAACTCTCTTTCTCTCTCTTCCCACCATTAATCACCAACCAAACCTCCTCCCATTTCAAACCTATCCTTAATCCATAGACCCACTTGCTGAAAACCCATAATCCCATCTCAATACCCTTCGCCATACCCGGGTTACCGTCGCCATACCCATCACCCACCTGCGGCTGGACTCTCCATCTCCGGCCACAAACCGAGCATCCCCCAAAGCCACCGACGGACAGACCCTTGTCGAAACCCCAACATCCCCTTCTCCGATCGAACCCGCTACCCAACCCAGCAACTCGAGATCAGGCCTGCCCGACCCAAACTTCAACCCCCGACCTCTACCGCGATCCAACCCATTCCGAATGACTCCAACTCGTGCCATCCCAAAACCGTGAATCTCCGGCATTATCTCTTCCATAAAAATAGGAGAAATACCCATTCTCTCACCTGCCAAATAAAAAACCCAAATGCTTTTCCAAATAAGAGATAGGCTTAATCCCAACAAACACCAACATCGTGGGTTATAAAAAAGGGGGTAAAGCCCACTTTAAAAGGACTCTCAGATCTAAAAAAAAAAAGGGGGAGACGCAAAAAAAAGTGTGTATATTATGTACAGTCTAGGGTCATAAAAAATTTCCAGAAAAATACAAAAAAATTAATTTTGTTTTAGAATAATTTTTAGGTTTAGTTTCTACTCTTTTTTTTATAATCAAGTGCTGAAAATTGTGAAGAAGTTGGACGCATGTCAAGGCGCATTTCAAGACAAATTTGTGAAAAAAATTGCGTATTGTATTTCTACATTCTCTTTTCAATTTATTTCCTTCTTGACATATTATTTATTGTTGTTTATATACAGATGAGAATGTTTGGCTAAATACCTCATTCAAGGGATGGGATGCACTGCGTATGATGTTAATTTAATTAATTGGTTTCATTAATTTTATATTTCTAGGTAAATTAATTTTAACTGTCACCAATTAATTTATGTAACGAGAGTTAGTAAATTAATTGAACAGATTAATGTTTGAATGTTGGAATCGAACTAGAGATATGTTTTTCCGATAATTAAATATTAATTTGGTATTGAAATTTGAGGATTGATATTGTTTTCGTTAAATTGATCCTAGCGGGTAATTTTCTGAAAATAGTACGATTCGTAATTTTTCATTGTGTGACATTTTTAAATTAATTTTCTGAAAAAGATTTTATTAAATTTATAATTTTAACGAGAGTTACATTATCGATTTAATATTATCTCGAAATATTTCAAATTAATAAATTGAGAAATTAAAATATTTGAAAATGCAGTGTAATCTCATCTCTTGACCTTCTCACATTATTTCACACTCGGTTGCACATTCTTTTTCATTATTTAGTCATTTTATAATTTTTAGCATTTGTTAGTTAATTTTTCCCTTGAAATTGTTTAAAAAATATATATATATATATTTTCATAAAAAAAATTGGAATCGCACGTTTTCACATTTATTGTTTCACCTTGAAAGTAGGATTGATACCCGTACTCACCTCAGTACTAGTTATTTTTAGACAAGTTTTGTAGGTACTCAAGGGAATTTTGAGAGTGGCTTTTGAAGACTACGACCGTACAACGATATACCCAAAAGCTTATTGTCACATTCCATAATCTTAGATCTTTTTTTTTTTCCAGAAAATGGCCGTAAAATGCGAATCGTAAGTCAAAATCACACACGGGGTATATGCGACGAGGCACTTCTTTGCGGCCTAGTAAGATATCGATGGATGTATCCGTTTGAAAGATTAATGAAAGTTTTCAAATATTACATCAAGAATACACTATACATTGAAGGATCAATTGCAGAGGAATAGATCAATGTGGAGTCATCAATCTACACTCAGGAATATATACCCAACTAAACCAGCGTGGATGATAATGATGATTTCATCGATGAGGGTGGTCATGTGATGAGCAAGCGAGTGAAATCAACGAGTTTGCAACATGAACAAGTAGCTCGTTATCTATTTGATACGCACGAAGACGTCGAAGAATGGAAAAAGTCAGTTTAAATTATTTTAACTTTTAAATTAATTTAACTTTTACATGATTAATTTTGTAATACTTTCTTCACGATCTATGAAGAAAATATGAAGTCTGTGAGAACAATAAAAGACGAAAATAATGGCCCAAACAGACTGCAAATTTAGGTTGTGGTTTTCACATGAGGTAATTATAATGAAAAGGGCTGTTATCAAATGTCGCATTACAAGAAAGCTTTACAACTAACGTGATTAATTTATCTATATTCTCAGCTCTTAAAGATGGATGATGCGTCATCAAGGCTTTCCCGTCTAGCCACTGGACCCTTGTTCATGGCACAAGAGTACAAAAAGTATCGATTGAACAGTTATGTAATCGGTGCAAGAATGTACGAGGAAAATACAAGTGTAAAGAACTCGGGCATTTCATACAAGACTCTTACTTTCTTTCGAATGAGCACGAAAGATAAAAACTTAGTTGAAGATGAAATGACTTACTATGGTATAATTCAAAATATATTTGAATTGGACTATGTAAACTTCAAAGAGGTTGTATTTTATTGTCATTGGGTAAGATTTGAGGATGAAAATGCTTGTAAATATTTACTCACTTTTGATGTTAACCCGAATTCGTAACAATTTTTTGATTTGTAAGAAGTATTAAAAATATTTGTAATGACTAGTGGTTGTATTATTCTAGTGCTTTATTATTATCAGACGACAATCTAATACTTTTTATTAATTTGTACTTGATTATTTTAATGCTTGTCATAACCAAGTGACTATGTTAATTATAATTTTAATCAATTTAAGAATTAATTCAAAGTCCATGACCCGGGAGTGTCTGTGCGCAGGGGGGTAGCGTGTGTGTAAATTGAAATTGGAATTGGTATTGGTATAAATTGAAATAGGTATTGGTACTGGTATTGGTATGTATTGTTATTATCGGATTTGAGAATTAATTCAAAGTTCATGTACATGTTTCTACTAATAATAACAATATTTGCAGAAAATGACTTCACCAGGGCACGTTAGCGGAGGCGATGAGTACTTCTCATCCAGTAGTCCCTCCAAATGGGGAAAATTGGGGGCCGTCGTCGAGAAAAAGATGACGTTATTAGCTAGAGAGCTAGAGTTATTTAAGGCGATTGTCGGCCCGGGGTACACTGATTGGAGGGCCGTGCCTATTAACCTCAAGATGAACATCTGGGGGGCACTATAGGTTGTGTATTTCATATATATAATTATATTTATATTTATATTTATAACTATAACACGTACTTAGAGGATGATTTGTATTTGTTTGACAGGAACAATTTGGCTTGCTCTCATATCTCCAGGATCCCACGTTGGAGAAATTAAGGGATTAATACAAGACGTGAAAGAAGAATTTGCGGTCACGGTACTTTAGAAAGACCCGGGAGTCCATTCTGAGACTCCGTGAAACCGTTCCCCCCAAGGAGCCGATCTCATTGTTACAGTGGAAAAAGTTTGTCGACAATGAGACCAATGAGCGGCAATTGGCATATAGCCAATTGGAGAGGAACAACCGGGATTAAAAGCTCGATTTACACTACTCCAGGTGGACGTCTTACGCCGAGGTGGAGCACAGGATGGTAAGTTTTTATTTTTATTTAACTTTAGTTATTCTAATTTAACATTACTTACTAATTCTGTATTATTTTATTTCAAGACACGAGGAGTGGCCCTGGGGTAGGCCACATAGGCTCGATGCCTATGTGTCAATTCAGATGAAAAAAGGCAAGGAAAATGAGGTGGCCCCGAGCGTCGCAGCCACCATTGTAAGTTATAAATGTTAAATTTTTTTTATTATGTTATAATTTTTTTATTTACTTAATTGACTAATCGTGTACTTTTTGTTTTTTCAGGCAAAGCTTAAGGACGTGCATGAGTCGCAGTCTGATTTCGATAAAACATCTTTGGCTACGGACGCACTCAACCAAGTTTTCGGGCCAGATCGCAAGGGGAGGACTAGGGGTTGAGCTCGCGGGTGGGTAAGTCTAGGATCATCGGCATGGAGACGAGCAACAGAAGGGTGGCACATAAGGTGGACTACAATGACGATAAACTATCAAGGTTGGAGGCAAATGTGCTATATATGTACGCCTTCATGAACCGTAAGTTGGGCAAGGGCAAGGGAAAGGGCAAGGGCAAGGTGGTAGAGGTAGAATAGGACGAGGACGATGATGTCAATGCCAGTGCTTCATCGCCGATACGCACTGACTCGGTGCCATATGATGATCAATTTCCCATCGTGACCCCCGTCGAGCGGCCTATATCAATAATCAGTTGGTCGAGCATGCATCTAGTCGGCATATATTATGGGTTTACAATAATGAGCGGTTTAAGGGATCTGAGCATCCTCTCAGGTATGCCGGTTCATGGGGGTCCCCTCCAAGACATTGAGGCAAGAGTGCGCATCACGCATATGGTGGAGGGAAAGGAGAACTCACCTTTATGGTTGTACGAACAATGCAGCGTTCACCGTATTACCCGGTGTCTCAATTCATATGTCGTGTGGCCTTCCTTTCTCCTCCGACCTGCTGAATATTGACATTATTTCTATCTTTTTTATTTGTATATTGGATTGTATTTGTATTTTTTGATTTTGGTACATGTTGGTTTAGATATGGATGTTTTCATTTCTATTTTATTTGGATATGGATTATATATGCCATGATTTCGTATATTATTTGTATTTTATTTGGATATATACTGTTTGGACAGGTACAATTTTGATATAACAGATACAAATATACTTCTGGGCAATGGTAGTGGCCATACTACCCAAAAGTTTTTTTTTAATTCTTCCCAGAATTGTCACAGTCATTGACCGTGGTAATTTGTTTTGGTTTTGTCATGGGCTTGTATTATTCTTTGTCCATGACAAAACTTGTCAAGTTGAAAGACCGTGACAGGACCGTGACAAGTCTAATGAACTTGCCACTGTCTTCACTACACCAAAATGGGCAAATTGTCACCTTTCAGCCGGCCAGCCTTGTCAAGGTCATTGACCGTGACAAAAAAACACGCGTTTTATGTCACGGTCATTGACCTTGACACGACCGTGACAACGACTTGTCAAGGTCATTGACCGTGACAAGCCCGTGACAATTAAATTTGTCACGGTCTTGTCACGGTCATTGACCTTGACAAGACCGTGACAATTCTTGTCAAGGTCAATGACCTTGACACGACCGTGACAACTTTTCCAGCAAAAACCCTTTCCCCCTTCTTTTTTCCCTCCCACCGTTCCCTCCCTCTCTCTCTCTCTCTCTCTCGACTCGGCGCTGCTCTCTCTCTCTCTCTCTCTCAGGTCCAATTTCTCTCTCTCTCTCTCTCTCTTCCATTTATATATATATATATTTGTGTGTATATTTATGTATGTATGTGTATATATATATGTGTGTATGTGTGTGCGTGTGTGGGGGGTGGGGCGGGATGGGGCAGGGTGGGGGAGGGCGTGGTGGAGGGGGGCAAGGGGTGGGGCGGGGTGGGGCAGGGTGGGGGAGGGGGTGGGGGAGGGGACAGGGGGTGGGGTGGGGTGCGGTGTGTGTGTGTGTGTGGTGTGTTTTGCGGGAGGGGGGAGGGGGTGGTGGAGGGGGGCAGGGGGTGGGGTAGGGTGGTGTGTGTGTGTGTGTGTGGTGGTGTGTGGTGGGGGAGGGGGTGGTGGAGGGGGCAGGGGGTGGGGTGGGGTAGGGGGTAGGGGGAGGGGGTGGGGGTGGGGGAGGGGGGTAGGGGGTTGGGTTGGGTGGGTGGGGTGGGGGAGGGGGTGGTGGAGGGGGCAGGGGGTGGGGTGGGGTGCGGTGTGTGTGTGTGTGGTGGTGTGTTTTGGGGGAGGGGGAGGGGGTGGTGGAGGGGGGCAGGGGGTGGGGTAGGGTGGTGTGTGTGTGTGTGTGGTGGTGTGTGGTGGGGGAGGGGGTGGTGGAGGGGGCAGGGGGTGGGGTGGGGGAGGGGGGAGGGGGAGGGGGAGGCGGTGGGGGAGGGGGGTAGGGGTTGGGTGGGGTGGGTGGGGTGTGTGTGTGTGTGTGTGTGGTGGTGTGTGGTGGGGGATGGGGTGGGGTGGAGGATTGAGATTCAATTTAGGTGTGTAGACCATTTCGAAAATTTTGTGCTTCACATTATTGAACCAATATAAAACGTTTTCCCTATCTCTAGATTTTTACAAGACATCTACCACATCATGTCTTAAATGAATCCATTGATTAAAGCCCTAAAAATAATACACACATGGAATTTATTCTAAAATTATAGGATTGTGTTTAGCGAACCAATAACATAAGAAACTTTAATTCCCATCATCCTTCATGTGTTTCCACATTGTTTATCACTCCTTAAAACACAATTATAAAAGATAAAAGGATGATTTAGAACTAGTTTGCATTTATTATTATAACCCTCCCAACCATTCCTATCTTTATGCATTTTTTATGATTAGATCTAGACTGTATTGATGTATTTTTTGTCTCATTTTGCATGTATATATGATTTTTTTTTTTAGAAATCAGTCATGGAGCTGATGGTACGAATACGAGTGCTCAAGAAATGGCTCCAGTCGAGAGTAAGTAATATCTCTTTCCGATTCATTAGCTCGGTTATTATATCCCTGGATTTTGTTAAGCCTCCTAGTAGGAATCTTCATTATTTCTGAATTTGTTATCTTTATGTGTTTTGAATAATTTAAAATATCATTATTTATTTTAGAAACCAGTCATGGGGCAGATGGTCCTAATTTGAATGCTCAAGAAACGGCTCCAATCAGCAGTAAATAATCTTTCTTTCTGATTCATTGGCTCTGATTATTTATTCCTAGATTAACTTTTATTATTTCTGAATTTGTTATTTTTATATGTTTTGAATCGTTTAAAATATTATTATTTCTTTCAGAACCCAGTCATGGAGTAGATGGTCTTAACACGACTGCTCAAGAAACGGCCCCAGTCCAGGGTAAGTAATATCTCTTTCCTATCCATTGGATCTGCATTTGTATCCATAGATTTTTGTTATGCCTCTTACTAGGAATTTTCGTTATTTCTGAATTTATTATTTTCATATGTTCTGAATAATTTAAAATATGACGACTTATTTTGAGAAAAGAGTAATGGAGAAGATGGTCCTAACTCAAGTGCTCCAAACACAGCTCATTATTTATTTGATATTGAATTTGCCCCCCCAACAGTTTCATTTCTTAAGGCTTAAACCCCAGAGTGACTTTTAGTGATGCAAAAAATATCCTGTAACACTTTTTGTGTCACTGAAAGTCATCTCGAGGGAACCTCAAGAAATGAAATTGTTAGAGGCTAAATTTAACATCAAAGAATTAGTTGCGGTAAAACCTCAAATCACCATAATTGTTTTGCTTGTAAAAAATCTATTATATTAATTTTTTATTATGTAATTTGCCTGCAGCAGTGACACATTGAACGGGAGGGGCTTTTTCAACTTGTAGTATATCGTTACTTTGTCTTCATCGCTGAACATTCTTTATTTACATCTGGAATCACTAATCAGGTCTATCATTCTTCACCCTCTTCTTTGACACCTGATTTGAGCTTTTACCGATGTGCACTATATATCCATAACCAAATGTTGAGCCTGGCCAGAAACGACCATTGGGGTTGATGTTGTGGCTCAATAACACCGACAATGGCTAGTTTCATTTGCAGATGGAGATATGCAACTCAATTTTCTGGGTCGGGTTCCGTTTTGATTTTTTATTTTGGAAGTTTTTCATGGGGGGGGATGTATGGAGTGACAAACTTTTTTGCTTAACAGACGAACAGCTAAATGGGGGCCGAAGTCATGTTTATTAAATTTTAAACTTTAGATTCTAAAGTCAATTTCCTAGAAACCAAATGTACCATGAAAAGACATCCATAACGAACACAAGGGTGTCCCACATGGATGACATACTTTTCATTTAAATGTCTTCTTAGTGTATAGTTATCATAAGCTGCTTCGAGTTTTCAACCAATTCTGGTTAGTATTAGGATTCTTCACAAAACAATTTGCATTATCTTTAGTTTGTTCGGATATATGATGTTTGGAACAGGTACAACGTTGCTATAACAGGTACAAATATACTGCTGGGCAGTGGCAGTGGCCATACTGCCCAGCAGTTTTTTTTTTTTAATTCTGCCCAGAATTGTCACGGTCATTGACCGTGACAAGCCCGTGACAAAGATTGTCACGGACTTGTCACGGTCAATGACCGTGACAACTTTTTTTAAAAAGGGTCACGGCTTTGTCACGGTTATAAACCGTGACAAACGTGTCAAGGTCAATGACCGTGACACGACCGTGACACAAAACGCGAGTTTTGTGTCAAGGTCAATGACCGTGACACGACCGTGACAAAAAAAGTTGTCTCGCCTCGAAATGTCACGGTCATTGACCTTGACAAGGCGGATTTGTCAAGGTCAATGACCTTGACAAATGGGCAGATTTGGTGTAGTGCTTTGACCATGACAAGTCCGTGACAAAAAGGTTGTCAGCCCCATACTTGTCACAATCATTGACCTTTTTGTCACGATTAATGACTGTGATAACTCGACAGTTTTGGTTTAGTGTATCACGGGTTTGATCATCAACAAATAATAGTGGGATTTGTGTACTGTGCAGTGAAGTGTATTATTTAAAATGCACTTTTGAATCACACACACCCCTAAAATGTTACAAACAGTCCTGGATAAAAATTATATGATATTTTTTGCATACAAGTAACTGTTATAAATGTCTTAAATCATATCTAGATAATTTTAATAGTTGATTTCGAATCTATGTTTTAATAAACTAGGCCTTTAATAATGAACTTATTTTTCAAAATCTATTTTGAAAAAAATGTTTTCCTCAAACAAGTGTTTGCAAACTATAAAAAAAATTATATATCAAATCGTCACCAAAAAATCACTGGTCTAATTTAAAGAGCGGGAAAAATAAAAAGATGTTTCTAGAGTTTTTGTAAAACGTTTTCAAGAAGGTTGGTTTTAAAACAGATGCAACTTCAAATGAAAACCCAAATAAAAAAACTAGACATAAATGTAAATCGTGAAATTTAATTTAGGTTATGAAATCAGATTCAATGAGTTTGAAAAATGTTTTTTTAAACCTAAAAAATTCCCTATTTCTCTCTCTTTTTAGAATGAAAATCGTAAAGTGACCAAAAGGCTCAGATGAAATCAAGGTAAGGGTTTTTATATGCGAGCTCAATAGAAGGTTACCACCGGTTAAAATGAAAGGCTGGGATTGTTTCTAATTAATATAGTATCAATCTAAGGGTTAAAAACAAAGCTTATCATGTAAAATAAACCGTATAACAAGGTAACAAGTGAAGGCACGGGTTAATAATCCATGTGAAAATCCTAACCCAAGTCTTAACCTTTAATTAAAATAAATCAATTGTTGTAACAAGAGATTAATATTGTAGACACATAACAAAGACATAACTAACACATTATACACACAAATCATGCCCTTATGAATTAAAATGTATTTTCTAAATGATTTTTAGATGTCAAGAATGTTTATAAATCCAATTAAAAATACTATAAAATTATTTTTAAATCGTAAAAAATATTTGCATACGTTGTTATACCAAAATATCATTTCCCCATAATTTTAGCATTATTAAAAAAAATATTAATTTATCTCATCATTTCCTAAGTTACTTCCAATTAAATTCTTAAAAAATTGTTAAATGATTTTGCAAAAATTATATGAATGGATGTGTGTGAAAAGTGAGTTGTGTAATGTGTGTTCCACTATATTAATGTTGTTTTCATGGTACTAACTAGAATCATATTGCGCATATAGGGTTCCCTTGGTCTTCAATCTTGAATGAATTAAGAGAAAAGGTCTATACTAAAATATTTTGCGCAAACTATCCAAACTAGTTGAACACCTTGATAGTCTAGACTCAAGAAAAACCTAAGAGAATCATTATCAAAGGGTTATTCAATATTGGCTTCGGTATTCCAAATGCTTCCGCTACTAAATATAAAATGATGATTTTGAGAGAGTCAAGTATTGCTAGGAACGTTAGGAAAGGTCAACCCAATGGTAACATTTATCTTGTCTGCACGTGCATCCATTGTCATAGGAAAGGTTACCTTAGGCCTTGTTGCTTTGATCTTAGAAATATTACTAGGAAGTTTAAGTCTCAAGTCACTGGGGTTATTAAAATTTGAGAGAATCACGTTTCACCTATTTAGGTTAGAAAATAAAATGGGGGACTTTCATGTTAAGACATTTTGATTCTCGAGTGCTTGCACATGATACTTCTCATGATATATCTAATGGTTAATTGTTCTCATAAATTTACATATACTATCTTTTGTACTTCATGATATATGTGTTTGCTAGTTATATGTTCTTTGAGTCTTTTGTATGTTGTTTTTTCATTTATTATGTCTCACTGAAAAATACAAAAAAAGTTTTTACTTATTTTTTGAGTTTGTTTTTATTTTGGTGTCATGAAAGGTTTAAAACTCAAAAATATATTTGGTTTATGTCTAGTTTGGCTTTACACATTTTGGTGTCTTATTAGTCTGTTTGGATCCACTTTTTCCCATGTTTTCATGTGGCTAGGACATTAGATTATGATATTCAATGCTTAGTTTTTTTAATCATGCTTTTAAGGAGTACTTTGAAAATGACTTGCTTAATGGATTCACTTTGCATATTCCTCCTCAGAAACATTCAAGAGATCTTTTGGTTTTAATTTCATATATTATAGGAGCTAAGTGATATGTTTAGCCAATAAAATTTTCATATACATATATTGGATTGGAGGATTTATGTATATAAGAACCATTTCCACTGTGTTTGATTTTTATTGAAAAAATATAAGTGTGCGTAGGAAAGGGGTATGAAGGGAGAAATCTTCCTTGATTCTAAGGCCACCATTGAAAAGAGCCAAAAATATTGAGAGGCAAAAGAAAATAATATATTACGAAGTCCAAATTTTTGTTTCACTGATTGTTCATGTAAATTTCCATCTTCAAAATATTTTTGAGGGTGTTATAAGTTAAAGACCAATGGATCTTCACAATGAGTACTAGTTATTTCGTGCTTCACGCTATTGATTTGAGAATCATCACTATTTTCTAATCTAGTCTGTATTGTGTTTATTTGTCCATTACGAGTTCACTTTATCTATCACTATGAGCCCAAATATTTGTTTTATAAATTTGAGTGTAGAAAAAATCACAATAAAGGATATATGAAAACAATCACAAAAAGAAGAAAGTAAATGGAATCACACACAACAACGATGTAAGTGGTTCGACAACTTACCTATGTCCACTGAGAGGTTACTTGATCTTATTAAGTGTCTCTCAACGATTATAATTTTTCATCCCTTTTCCCCGGATCAGGGTGTACAATTTATAAATATGTTTGTTACAGAGCTTGAGTTGTTTAAGGAACTCCATCATAGTATGTGGATTGGACATGAGGTGCTTGAATATCTCGATCGAGATTCTTGGCACCTGATTTTACCATATATGCGAGCATCCTCCTCTAATTAAACTACCTATGTAGAAATAAAGTTATGATTTGGGTCGGGCCAAATAAGTCAAGTTATCTTGGTTGGCTACTCTCATGGACTTGTAAAATATGGGCTCCCACAATTGCCCTTGAAATCTTTGGGCTAATAACCATAGGCCAATAGACTTCAACTGGGTCGGAGGTCCAAGGCCTTAAAATGTAGTGAGAGTCTGTGATGGCATCTTTGTAATAAAAAGTATTGCAAAAGGTCACACTTGTTTTAAAAAAGAATTGAAGTGCTAAAATCTTCCAGGGAAGTTGAAATTCATCATTAGAGTATTGCCGTAATTAGGTATTGTGTACTAAAATGTTTGTTCACAATCTTTGGACGTTCTTATGCATACTAATTTCCTAATCTCCTCTTCTGCTTCAAAAGTCAAAGTTCCCCCACTTTTGTGCTTTCTCAAAGCCTCGTTACTACATATAAGTAATAGTCTATGATCCTTCTTGGTTTTTTTCTTTATATTAGCTAGCTACTATAGCTAGGGTTTCTTCTTACTTGTCAAGTTACGACGATGTTAGATGGTAATCTGTAGAAGAGTTTAGGCACAAGTATAACATCCCTAACTAGGTGATTACTAACTATGCCCCCTTCCTCATAATGTTCATGAAGTTGATGGGGGCACTTGATTCACACCTTGTTGATAACTCAAGGGGGTTTGACATCCCCCCCCCCCAAATTAGTTATTTCTTAGAGCTTTTAGCTAGTTTTCCATTATTCCTGCTCAATGTTCCCTCAATGTATAAAAGATAGTAAAAGGTGTCCATAGGAGAAATATAATTTATGGAACAAGGTTGGGTCTTACTGAGATATGTTACTGTTATGTATTCTCAAAGACCAAAACGGGTTTGTTGTATCTGAAAATCGGAAAAGATAAGCGAGTTCTGGTGTTAAATCTTTTGGATTCCAACAAAGACTACTAAGGAAAGTGGGTTCATTGCAAGGAACTGGGGGGGGGGGGGGAGAGACCACGTTGCCCCACCTTTTTGAATATGGAGAGGCTGAAATAGGTAGCTTCCTATTTTTTTTTCCTTTCTGCTAACTTCTTATGAATTATTCTCATTCTTGTGGCTGATATTCCTCTTCCTCATTATTGTAGCTCGTGCCAAGAACAAAGATCCTGATATCACTGAAATTAATACTGAAGAGCTTGTGAAGGCCTGGAGAATAAATGGGAGATTGGCAGAAGGTGAGCATCCTAGGTCGGAGGACTTTCTCTTTGAATACAAGAACACATGAACCAACTTTATTACTCGAACGGTTGATCAGGAACTAATTTTGAAAGATCTAGAGGTAGGTTCTTCTGAACCAGTTCTTATTGAGGAGGATAGTTCTAAAGAAGAGGAAGAGAAAGAAGAAGAGAGATGATGAGGAATAGAAGTATGAGGAGAAGAGGAATAATAATAATAATAATAATAAGAATAAAAGGACATGTCTCCTTTAGTTAAGAATATGAGGTTAAGTCTTCCTACTGACGATGATGATCATGTAATTCTTTCTAATAGGATTCTAGCTTTAAAGGGTTCTACAGCAGGCTCTCGTAAGGGTAGTGGTTCTGGCCCATCTAACAAGGGGAGAGATAAAGAGAAGGAGATAGAGAAGAAAATAGAAGAAGAAGAAGAAGAAGAAGAAGAAGAAGAAGAAGAAGAGATAGAGAGAGAGAGATAAGGAAAGAAGAAAGAGAAGGAAAGAGCTGAGGCCAAGAAGAAATTATCTCTGGAGTGCCCACTGTCCCTAGTCTTGAGGGGGCTAGTGTGAGGGATTCCCCCTTTTTGGCCTCTGATCTCCTAAAGAGTTTGATGCTCGTTGCTGATCACGAGCATTCCTCTAGGTCGGGGATGACTCAACTCGCCCTTAAGACTACACAAGGGATGGCTCTCGTAAGTCTTTCTTACTTGTTTATTTTCCTTTTGTCTTTCTATTTTTTATTTGATTCTCTACTATTCTCTCTTATTTGTAGATGCTGTCTAATTTCACTACCCTTCTAAACAATCAATCCGATAGCTTTAGAAGGGATGAGGAGTTAAAGAAAGCCCTGAGGTTGAGAAGGTGTCCTTTGTCAACGCTCGTCAAGAGTGGGAGGATAAAAAGATTGAGATGTCTAGGGATTATAATGCTATTGGAGATACTAAGAAGGTACTAATTACTAAGAAGTCTGAACTAGTGAAGGCCAACAAAATTTTAACTGACAAATTTGCTAAGTTAGAGGGTGATATTCCCCAAGCCAAGGACGACAACTACCGTGAGGGATTTTACAAAGCCTACGAGTATGTTGTGCATCAGATGGATTATGATTGATAAGTTTCATTCAAGAAGGTATGGGACAAAGGTTTGAAGGCTGCTGGAGATCTTGTAGATTTTGATATTTTTAGCCTTCATCCTCTTGGTCTTGACCCTTATATTAAAGAAGAATAAGAATAAGAAGAAGAAGAATAAGAGGAAGAAGGGGAAGGTGGTGACCATACTATTTCAAACACTGAGATTGTTCCTGCTGCGATTGGTAGGAGTATAGGTGTTGACCAAGAGAAGTAGGTGGTTGACAAGGGGAAAGCCATAGTTGAGGGAGACCGGGTGAAAGACTGGGGCTCTGTAGACTAGGAGTTTTTATTCCCCTTGTACCGTTTTTAATCTTATTGATTTGTATCCTTATTTTGAGAACTTCATGTATTGTCCACTGGCCTTATTTTATATTATGTAGCAATGAAATTCTCCCCCTTACTCATGTGTTATTTTCTTTTATGCTAATATACTTACTTCTAGTTTGGTGTGAATCATTTTTAGTCATTATATTTCTCCTAATTCTCAACTAAGGAGAATGCTTGGGCTTTGCACCAGCCTACAAGTTTGGAAAGGTTTTATGAAAATATGCAAGTCACTAAGAGCGAGGAACGAGCGGTACAAAAAACAGACTGAAGTTATTGCCAAACTGAAAGATGACCTCTAGGAGATAGAGGAAATAACGGCCTCTGTACAGGATGAAGTTAATTCCTGTAAGGTATAACTGTTGGAGAGAACTGAGGTGAACCAAGTGGGCGAGGTCCTACAGTCTAAGAATGATGCTCTGAAAAAAGAGGTGGCGAGCTTGAAATCTTTTATAGGGGTGCTAAAAGATAATGTCAAGAAGCTGAGATACTCATTTAAGGTGAGATCCAGAGAGATATAGGGAGAAGGTTATAATGCTTGTTGGACAGATGCCCTTACAAAACTTAAGGAGGCTGAAAGCATTAGTTTTTCTCAAAGGGTGGCTGAATACTCTTAAAGAAGCGATAACTCTAACAGAAACCAAGCTTTGGTACAAGTACTTAATTGAATGTCCTGCCTATAGCCATAATCCCTTTTAGAAAGATGATGAATGGATTCAAGTTGATGCTATTCCTCCCCAACTCTTCGATCAAGATCTTAAACAAGATGTCGAAGAATTTCCCCCAAAGCCAGACGATGGTCAGAGGGCAGTTGTAGTAGAATATCTTACTCGATGCCCTGAACCCTCTTAATCCCTTATGTATTTCTTTCTGGTATGTGATTGTAACCTTGTATTCTTAATAAAGAATTTTCTTGTATTTTGAGCATATGCTGACTAAACATGTTTTGATTTTTCCTGGTTGAAGGTTATCTAGTACTTTTATTGACCAAAATGACATTGATTGACCAATTGTATGCTTTAGGTAGACTCATACTTAGTTTGAATTCATTTTTGGGCGTTTGTAAACCACTAAATGATGTTTAAGTGTTGACATTCCTCCTTTCAAATGTTTAAACATTCTTCCACTCCAATATGCCTTAGTAATATCATTCCATCACTTTACCTTTTAGTTCGCACCGTCACACTTCCTTAGGCCTAAGTGAGATGATGTATAGAATGTACCTAACTATTGGGCAATCCACCCGAGTAGTTTTTTTACCAACAGATGTTGGAGACCAACCAGAGTTGGCTCTATTGCCTAAGGATTCCCTGTAGGGCTTTTGTTGTTATCAATGCAACTCATGAGGCCTCCTGTGTTAGCAACAAGGGCCTGAGGGTGATTTAAAAGTGTTTGTATTGAATTTTCTAACCTTATTAATTAAACATTTTAGATATGCACAAAGGAGTTATCATTGGAAAAGGTTAAGATTAATGAAATATAATCAAGATGAGTTGAGCAACCAATGTAAACTTTGAGAATATATGGGACAATCCAACCTTTATTCATTGCAAATTGTCTTATCAAGAAATGAAAAACTAAAAATTTTGCTAACTTAAAAAATAAAAAAGAAGATCTAAAAGTAGAACTTCTTGAGATTAGCTGCGTTCCATGCTCTTGGTATCTCCTTACCCTCCAGCATTTCCAAATGATATGCTTCTTGAAGATCATCTTTGATTACTCTAAATGGTCCTTCCCAATTTGGTCATAATTTGTCGTCTGATGGTTTTACAGCACTACCGAGGACTTTTCATAGGACATAGTCCCTTATTGAAAACTTCATGGGGATGACCCTTTTGTTTTACTGCTTGGCTAGTTACTACTGGTAGGAGGACAACTTGATCAAGTCTAGCTCTCATCGCTCATCTTCTTGGTCAAGTTCAGTGCGTAGGGCTTTATCATTGAGGCCTTGGTCGACCATAGTGGTTCTCATAGTGAGGAGGCCCACTTCCATAGGGATGACAGCCTCCATGCCATAAGTTAGGGAAAATGATGTTTCTCCAGTTAGTCTCTTGGGCATTGGGCAATAAGCATATAGAACATGGGGGAGTTCATCCAACCAATCACCCTGAGATCTTTACAATCATTTTTTCATCCCATTGATTATGGTTTTGTTGAAAGATTCCACTTTCCCATTGCTTTGGGGATACACCACAGAACTGAAGTGGTGCTTGATGTCGTGCTCGCCACAGAAAGCTTGGAAGAAGCCACTTTCAAATGATGTACCATTATCGATGATGATGGTCCTTGGTATCCCAAAGTGAGTTATGATGTTCCTCTATATCAAACTAGTTATATCAAAGTTTCAAATGTTTGCCAATGGTTTTGCCTCTAACCATTTAGTGAAGTACTCAGTGGCGACCAAAATATACTTATGATTTTTGGATGCAGTAGGTAGTGGTCATATGATGTCTGATCCCCATTGAGCGAAAGAACATGGACTAGTAAGTGATTTTAGGTCATAGGCTTCTGAACCATAGGCAAGTGCTTTTGGAACTTTTCACATTTGCGAACATATGTGCCAGTGTCTTTGTGCACGTGAGACCACTAATATCCTTCCTTAATCGCTGGAAACGCTAGCGATCTTCCAACTGTATAACTCCCACATATGCCCTCATGAAGTTCACTAAGTATTTGTGCGGCATCTTGTGGGTGAACGCACTGGAGGTAGGGTCCTGTAAATGAAATCCTATGAAGTTTCCTCTCAGGGATAAGGTATAAACGAGCAACCTTGACTTTGATTTGGTAGGCCAACCTCTTATCGTTTGGAAGTACGTCGCGTCATAAATAATTGATGATGGGATCAATCAAACTTAGTGCTTTATCTCTGAGGAGGACATTCTCGACTATGATTATATGATTGATACTGGGTTGTGCGAGGAACTCCATCTGGGTTATCTTTTTTAGTTCAGGGTCAATTGCTGAGCTTAGTGCTGTTAGGGCATCAATGTGACTGTTTTGTTCTTGCGGTAACTAATGAATTTCCACCTACTTAAAGTCTCTCATAACTCTTCTTACTACATTGTGGTATGTTGCCATCCGAGAGTCTTTAGCATTAAAGTCTCCACTAAACTTCTTGGAGATAGTTTGGAATCACCGAATACATTGAGGCATTTTGCCCCTAGTAATTTTTCTTTTCAAAAATTGGTGATCAGAGCTTCATACTTAGCTTCATTATTGGAGGCTTTAATTCCTAGCCTAATTCCCTACTTAATTATGGTGTCTTCTAGGGTTATGAGCACAATCCCCTCTCCTGTTGCCTTGGAATTTGAGGCTCCATCAACATAGATTGTCCAGTCTTTGGACGTTACTTCACATGTGACCAATTGTTCTTCATTCAGTTGATCTTCTGGACGATCTTTTATGAAATCAGTAATAAAATATGCTAGGATATGTCCTTTAATCATTGTTTTGGGCTGGAAGTGGATGTCGAATCTTCAGAGCTGAACCGACCGCTTTGAAAGACACCTAGAGAGGTCAGCCGTTCATAAAATGACCTTGAGTGGGTAAGAGGGGATTACTGCTATATAATGGGCTTCGAAGTAGTGCTTAAACTTCCTTGGAGTGATCACTAGGGAATAAGCGAGCTTTTTCAGAGGCAAGTACAATTTTCAGCATTTAGGAACATCTTGTTGGCATAGTAAATCGGGTGATATTCTCCTTACTTTTCATAACTAGGGCAGAGCTCACAACATGGTCTGATACTGCAAGGTAGAGGTACAGTTGTTCTCCATCATTTGGAATTACCATCAGTGGGGGCTTCCTAAGGTAAGACTTGATCTCTCCCTGAGCTTTCAAATAGTAGTCATTCCATACTTGGCCTTTGCATTTCTTTAAGAGCTAAAAGAATGATCCGCAACGCTTTGAAGACTTGGAGATGAAGAGATTAAGAGTTGCGAGCATCCCAGTAAGCTTTTGAACATCTCTCAATGTCTCAGGTGGCTGGACTCTGGTGATATCATCGACTTGATCTAGGTTGGCCTCAATCCCCCTTTTACTCACTAAGTAGCCTAAGAATTTTCCTGACTGGACACCAAATGAACACTTACTTGAATTAAGCTTCATTCGATACTTCCTGAGGATTTATAAGGTTACTTCTAGGTTAGAGAGGTGATCATCCTTGTTCTTGCTTTTGACAAGCATGTCATCGATGTACACTTCCATTATCTCTCCCATCTGTTTGCTAAACATCTTGGTTACCAATATTTGGTAAGTTGCCCCTACGTTCCCAAGGCCAAAAGTTATGACCTTGTTGCAGTACAAACCAACTGAGGTTATAAAGGAGGTCTTATCTTTCGTTCTTATAAGAGGAATCTGATGATATCTTGAGTAAGCATCAAGGAAGATCATCCTTTCGTGTGTTGTTGTGATACTGACCAGTTGATCTATCTTCTATAGAGGGAAGATATCCTTAGGACATGCCCGGTTGAGGTCGATAAAATCAATGCACACCCTCCAACTGCCATTACTTTTGGGTACTACCACTGGGTTGGACAACCTACATGGAATTGAACTTCCCTAATGGATCCTATATCCAATAACTTCCTTACCTCTTTCTCCACTGCCTTAGCCTTCTCGAGTGACGTTCGATGAGACTTTTGAGTGATGGGTTTAAAAGTAGGATCGATATGTAGGCGGTGACATGCTAAGATGAGGTAAATCGCAGATAACTTGTAAGGATCCTACGCAAAAACATCTATGTTTCTTTTAAGGAGTGAAACCAGTTCCCTTTTCTCCTAATCGATAATAGAAGATCCAATAAAAAAATTCCTTTCTCTCAAGTTGTCATCGACTACAACTTCTTCCAAGCTTTTATCGACCCTGTCTGTGAGATCGATCCTGATTTCCTCCACCCCTAGTCGACTATACTGTAGTTGCTATTTAGAGAGAACAACCCCTTCTCGAGATTTCTCCTAGGCATTCTCAAGAACCTTTTTTTCTCTTTCTTCGAGCGAATGACTGTGATAAAACAATTTTGAGTAGTATCCTGGTCACTACGGATCTCGACCACTCCATGATCTATGATGCATTTCAGCTTTTGATGATAAGTGGATGGGACGGACTTCATGGCGTGGAGCCAAACTCTGCACAAAATAGCATGATACGGGGACTCGATGTGCATAACTATGAAATCGATTAACTTTGAGATATTTCATGCTCTGATTGGTAAGGTGATCTTTCCCAACAACATGGTGATCCTTCCTGCGAAGCCAACCAATGGAATAGTAGCTTCTTTGACATCGGTGACATTAAATTTCAGTTTATGGAATAAGTCCAAATACATCACTTTGGATGAACTCCACTGATCCACAAGTAGTTTGTCGACATCCCAATTAGCAATCCTGAGTTTGATAACCTATGCGTCATGGTGTGATGTCCTTACCCCGACCAAGTCTTCCTTTATTAACACGATATGCTTCATGTAATAAATGTCTTCTTATCGCCGATGCTTTTCAGTTTGAGTTTTGGCAGGGTTGATCTGAAAAGCTTCCATCATAGCAGTCGCCTTCTTGAGTTCCATCCGAATGGCATTGACCTGAATCTGTTTGAGATCTGACGCCCCATGGATTACTGTAAACTCATGTCCTGTATTCTCATCGAGGACATGGTCTAGATTTTGGTCATCATTAGCTGTGACTTTCTCTTCCTTCTTTTCAACGTACTCACTGAGGTACCCTACCTGAACTAGCTCCTCTAGATGTGACTTCAGAACTTTGTAATTCTTGATTCATTGGCCGCCCTCCTTATGGAACACACATCTCAGCCTATTGTTCCTTTTAGTTAGGTCGCCCCCATCCTCTTGGGACATTTGATAAAAGGTTCATCCTTGATCTTGCTAAGGATTTTTTATATAGGTTCCTTAAAGACTCTGTTAACAACCTGGAACGCCTTGGAAGGGTCACTCTTGTTTCCACATTTGGAGCCATTCTTTATCACATTCTTTCTTTCCTTCTTTTGTATGTCATTATTCTCTGTCCCCTTTTTCTTTTTTTCTCGACCCTTATCTCCCCTACTAGGATGGACCATGTATTCATCCTTGGCGTACTTTTCGATAAGAGCCATGTAATCATCGATGCTTATGGATTCCTTATTGGTGAGGGATTGGTGAAGCAGAGAGGTGGTCGGCAAGATGATTGTAAAGGACGCTATGGTAAATTTCTCTGAGTAATCCCCAATCTCATTAAAACCTTCCCAGTATCTCTTTGCCTAATCCCTGAGGTTCTCATATTGCTTCTTCTTTATAGTAAGCAGTGCATCCATCCGCTTGGGATGGAGCTGCTTGTTATAAATCGTGTCGTGAAATCCTCTACCAGTGCTGCAAAATTCTTGATCGACCTGTTGGGAAGCCTTTTAAACCACTTATGTGATACATTGTGTAGTCTAGAAGGTAAGATCCTGCACATGAGTGCATCATTATTTATCCATAAAGTCACTGACTGTTGATATTGCCTGACATGATCTATAGGGTCTGTTTTTCCATCATAGATGATGAACCTGGGGATAACGAACTTCTTGGGTGGATCCTCTCGTTAGATTTCCTTTGAGAAAAGGGTCTTCATCTGAGAGTTAAGGGCCCTTCTGGCGAGCTCCCTAGTTGATCTGGCTCCTCGGTGTGCTGGATGTTTTTCCATTTCCCTGTGGACCAGGATCCTTAAATCCTCACTTAGTCGATCATTCTTCGGGTTGCGCCTCTCCTATTGGACATGCTTTGGTCGTTCTTTTTTCTGATATATCATGTTTAATTCTCTCCTAGTCATTCCTAGGGCTCCTTCCTCAGCTAGGGGAGTTTCCTGCTAAAGGACGGGAGTCCTATCTTGACACCGGCTTGTGTTCTTGGAGAGATCTCTCTCCATTCTTTCCAGTCGCCTCTTAAGGAAAGATTTCTCTTCTTCTTAACGGTTCATTGCCTCTTCTTATTCTTGAAGTCTATCTTCATAGGCATTGACCAACCTCGAAATCTGAGCGAGCCTTGGCGGCCCATGGCTCTCTTCTAAAGGTTGCCTTTCCTGGAGAAACCTTGGGTTTGAATATTGGAGAATTTCAAACCTGACCCTAGGAGGGGCTCGACTGTTTTCGTGAACATTATCGGCTTGTGGAATGTTGCTGCTATGGTGAGACATTATTGGCTTTCTCATAATGAATGCTTTCGTAGGAATACAAGTTGATTCCCACAGACGACACCAATTATGAGTGTAGAAAAATTCACAATAAAGGATCTATGAAAATAATCATAAAAGTCAGAAAGTAAATGGAATCACACACAACAACGATGTGCGTGGTTTGGAAACTTGCCTATGTCCATGGAGAGGTTACTTGATCTTATTAAGTGTCTCTCAAGGATTACAATTTTTCATCCCTTTGCCCCGAGTCAGGGTGTACAATTTATAGACGTGTTTGTTATAGAGTTTAAGTTATTTAAGAAACTCCATCATAGTATGTTGATTAGCCATGAGGTGCTTTAATATCTCGATCGAGATTCTTGGCATTTGTATTTACGAGTATCGTCCTCTAACTAAACTTCCCGTGTTGAAATTAAGATATGATTTGGGTCGGGACAAATAACTCAAGTTATCTTGGTCGGATACTCTCATGGAATTGTAACAAATGGGCTCCCACAATAAATTGATGCAGTCATATAGAACTCCTTACATATTTTTGAATGATTGGGTCATTTTTTTAATCTATTTCTAGTTCACACCCCTTCATTTTGCCCCACATGTTTAGACACAACTATTCTATGCTAGTGTGTTAATGTGTTTTATGTCATTTTGTGGTGTTTATACCTATATATACATTCCCGAGTGTCATTTGAATTTTTCACATATTTATATATATGGTATCGTTTTCTATTTGAGTTTTTACATTTGCATTTAATCCGTGTTTTCTACGTGCTTCATCATTAAATCAAATTGGCATGCTCTATGATCATATTAGTATGTTTTGTTTCTTAATTACGTTGGATTTCATGCTTCACTGTATTCAAGTCGGTATCATTTATTGCATCAATATTGGTATTGATTCGTCATTGTCCAGATCATTTGTGCTTACGTTTCTATGTTCTGTTTGTTGCACTTGACACCATTAAATGATATTATTCATTCTTCTATATTTCCAATTGATATCAACATGTTGTCAAATTTTGGAGGACATACGGTTTATGGGGTATAAATTGTTTATTATGCACTGTTTCTTTGTCTATTCTCGAATAAAATGGGGTAAAAATGGTATCTTTTTTAGTTTTAGGAGGAGATCTTTATCTTTGGGGATACTTATTACTTAGGTGGACATCATTAGATATAGGGGGATTTTTATTCTTATGAAGATTTATATATGCTATATTTTGTTTCAATTTAAATGTGTATTTAACTGTGCTGGTTTGCAACATGCACTAAAGTTTTTGAGCGAGCAAAGCTACTGAAGTTTTTTATGAGTCGATCAAGTTATACTTTTTCCTTTGGGGGTTGGGGTTGATTATTAGAATAGGTTAACAACCCCTAGGGTCTTTTATTACTGGTTTTGTCCCGAAATCTCCAAAGGGGAATATTTGTAAGGACACATTTCCAACATATTCAATTTGTATATATTTTGTCTTTATTATGTGTTTGGACAAAACTCTTCGAGTCTTAGGATAGGACTTGAGTTATTGACCTTTCAAGCCTATGACATGGTTTCTTTAAGATGTAGCAGCCAAGCTAGAAGATCTACATCATCATGTCATGTTTTGTGCTCATTTTTTCTTCACATTTTGAGGATATCTCCGGTATGGATACGTACATATTTTGATCCTTGAATATTTAATAACTGGGTTTTAGATTTTTATAAAAAAATGGTTTTAAAATGTTTTTATTCTTTTAATAGTTTTTAATTAATAATATTTTTTCATGAGGTCTTTAGAACAATATTGTGCCTGTCGTTTGAACGAGTATATGTACCTTGTTAAAACAACTTCAAACAAGATTAATTTTGGCAACTTTAATCCTGTTCTGGAGTCTTGTTGGAAATGCCATTTGAAAGGTGTTCGAATGAATTGTATGGCTTCGTTCGAACGGAATGTACCTCACTCTAACGAGTTGGTGAATTTTTGAATAATTCAAGATTTTCCAAACTGATTTTTATCCTTATCCCATTTTCAAAAAAACTTTTATAAATAGGAGTGCAAAGCATCATTTTATTGAGAGAGAAATTCTTATATTTTGATTTTCCAAGCGCTATAAAAAAGCTCTCCGATTTTACTTAAAAATTATGTTTACACCCAAACAATTTTATATCCAAGAATAATTATATTATGCTTTGACACCAAGTTTATTGGCACCAAGTTTATTCTCCACATCTTTGTAACAATTATTTCGTGTTGTGGATTCCGTGCCTAATATGTTTACGTATGGTGGACTCCATATTGTGTGATGGTTCTAAGCTATTCGACGGATACCTAGACGTGTGTGGACTCAGGTATTATGGATGAGAGTTTGTATTGTGTATGAGAGGTTGAAGATTGAACATAAGTCAAATCTTGTGTGGGCATCGAGCCATTGTGTAAGTCTTTTGTTAGTTTTATGTAATATTGTATCATCGTGAATTTGCGTGGCTAGGCTATCTCAGGTTTTCCCCATTTTTTTCTTGTTCATTGTGCATTATGATTGATTTACTTTATTTTATCATGCACTCACTAAGATGCATGTTTAGGTTTAGATACAATTTGTTAATCTATTTAATAACAACTACTTTAAAACTCATGATAATTTTTTTTGGGTAACTTGTTTTAATTGCACTAAAAAAATGAAAATTAAAAAAAAAAGTTGATTTGTTTGTTTTCACCCTTTGTCAGATTAAAACCCTTATGGACTATTAGTACATTCAACTTTGTATAATTGAATATCATATGTTATTTCCTTTGTTGTAAGGTAAAAACTCATTTCTGTCTCGATCTTTGAAAATACAGACCGTCAAATTTAAAAGATTTGTTTAGTGTCACAGAAGTAATTTTGTTATCCAATAGCAGAATCAAACTCCTTAAAATTATTGTAGCAAAAAATTAAAAAAAGGAACGAAATTACCCAATGCGAAAAATCCAACAACAGAATAAAAAGAATGGTTAAGCTATTGAGTAAAAGGTGGAATTAGTGTCAAATGGGTTAAGACTTTGTCACTGCAATTAAAATGTGTTTACTTAAATTTTTCGTTTAGAATTTTTAATTAAAAACAATTAATTTTTGTCCAAAAAATTAAATTACAGTGAGTCCAAGCACAAGACCCGTGACCCAGATATGGGCGCGGGCCGAGTCGGTCGGATGGATGACAACAACACTACGCAAATGTGTGGGCATTGGACCAATGAGTTTTTCCACTCACCACACATAAAAATCTAATGCCCTAAGGGATTTCCCATTAGTTCAAAAACATGTGTAGATATACTACACCATTTTTTTACTTTCTTCTAATGTGGGACTTGTGTTGTGTGGGTTGGGAAAACTTTCCATTTTAAAGTCAAAAAACATATGGGCACCATCTTGTGCTCTTGTCCCTTCTCTAGTTTTAAATATCGACAAAAAATAAAATCCTTTTGTTCCAATAATTCCCCACTTATAAATTTTGAATAGCATTTTTGTCGATCAATAACATAGAATTGTGTATAAGCAAATGTGTCTTTAGATTTAAAACTTTACATAGTAAAGATGATTAAGAATATACTAGAGTAACCGTAGTTTTGAGATCTATATTTGATGACATCCCACACACAACTCTACTTGGGTGTAGTTCTTAAGACAACATGTTACAACTATGTGCTTATATCCTAATATAGTGAATGCTCTAGGAATTTCCTCAAATTTACCAAAGGAGGTGGCAACACTTCCACATTCTCATCGGTGAGTCTATCAAGGATACTCTCGTAGCTAAATTCCCCATTTTAAATAGAGATACAAATCTTATTAAGAATTATAATTAACTAGCCCTAACTCGCTTCAGGGTAACATGCTCTACAAGGATGGACTCAGAGTGAAACCCTATTTTTAATAATTATTATGATTCAACCCATATCACTTGTGATTTTTTATTACCCCTTGAACCTATTTGTTGGAATCTTCAGTCTATATGAAGGGTTACCATAAAAAGTGACTCAATTACGTAAGGGATTTAGTCCCATCCCTTTTGAGGTGTTCAACACCTTTTTTCTTGCCAGCCAATTCGTCAAAGGATCAACGAAATCCTCCAATCGTATATGATCTACTCTTGCAAAAATAGTAAAGATAAACACTGTAAAAATACTTGCTTGCGTTGTATTTATCGCCTCGTACCATTACAGTAATGTTTTTCAACTTTTATAATAGTCGTGGTACAATCGCAGTGGATCAACATGACTGGTATTGATCTTTCCCATAATGGGATATTTAACATAAGGTTTTTCAACCAACCAGTCTCCTCACTAGCTATAGTTAGTGCTATTATTTTCGACTCCACCATGGACTAGACTAAAAGAGTATGTTTCTTAGACCTCCATGAAACTAATCGCGACTTAAAAAGTGTCTTAGTACGTATGAATATGGTTTAAGTGTAAACCGGTCATGTAGGTAATAATCCGAGCAAGTCGGGTATCGAACACAAGGAATAGGACTAAGAATCGTGATGATGAATAGGAAATACGCTTAACCTAAGAATGACTCAAAAAAAGAAAGGAAAAGGTGATGAGTTGGTGGTTAAACAAAATGAACTAAGTTAAACTTTTGACTATATGAGAGAAAATGGAGTTGGGATACACTCCCCTGAACCATCAATGTTCACATAGAACATAAAAGGTTCAAAAAGGTAATTTTTCATTCAAATAAACATCAAATACTCTTTAAGCATTCGACATATGAGGACTAAATGTCTCACAATATCAAATCAAAAATTGTATTTGACGAGGATGAGAAATTATCAAAATGCCAATTGTACCCTTAAACATTCCAGTTACCTAGGGCAAACGAAATTAAAAGGCCTACAACTTTTGTTTTCATAAAGTTCAAACTTGTGGATGAAAAATTATTTTTATTCACTTTTACATACATATGTGTTACCTAGGTTGGGTCATGTACCCCAATCCTATAAAAATTTAGCCTAGCATGGTGAAACTACTAATAAACAGGAAACTACTGTGCACGAAATCTTTCCTATGTTAAAAGTCTGATCAAACATGTAAAAAAGACTTGTAACTAAGAAATAAATGATTCACAAACCAAAAAGATATGAGAAATTGAAAGCAACAAAGGAACTATACATGTATTGAAGAAAGACCTTGATTTCTATGCCAAAAGATGAATAATTGTTGAAAAAGATAAATCCTAGGGTTCTTGACTTCAAGAAGCTCTCAAAACTAGGTTAAAGAAAAGTTAGATATGACTTATGTTAGTTTACAACTTAATGTGTTTTTACAAGAGTCTTAAACCCATACAACTCTAGGCTAAAAAATAGGGGCAAATTAAAAATCCCGCTTCTGACAATTTGTAACGATTTTAAAGCGTGACTAATATTTGTCATGATTTTGGAGCGTGACTAAAGGGTGAACCAGTCCGGGTTCTGGGGCGAACCGGTCCTCCTTTCTGTGTTGTCTTGTTTCTTCTATTTTCTTTCAAAACTTCAAACGACCAACTTCTTCACAATATATCGGAATGGTGTGCTGTTTTTTCGATATTCTCTTGATTTCATGCTCTTCAACTTTATGATGCCCCCACCTCCAGAATAAGGCTGAAGAATTATAAAAATTCCCTTTAACTTCCCATTTTCTTTCACTATTTTGAGTTTTCTCTCGCACTATCTTGCATGAAATACCTGTAGAACACATAGGAGATACAAAAAATATGAAATACTTGCTAAAATGGTTAATAGCATGAATATGAGATAAATGCAGTCTATTTATAGCGCACGAAACCATAAAAAAACCGAAATTAAGGGGAAAAATGTGAAGAATTTATTCCTAATCAAAACTGCACCACCAACGATACTAAATATTTAGCTAAAAAAACGAATTCTAAGGATTGATTCATATCTTTGGCCAAACACACACAAATTTAAATTTTATCAAATTTTATCTTGAATTAATTTAGTGTACATGCAGTGACGAATTTCAAATTAAATATGCCAAACCAAAAAAGTAAACATGCAAAGAAGTAAGGAAAAATCCCTTTAGGGCAAAACCTTTATTTTTTAGCATTGTACAAGAATTGCTAGACACTAGACGACTTATAAACTACTTAGCTCACTATGTACGGTGCACAGTTCTTCAGTTCTTCTACAATAACGGCATAGTCCAACACTGCCCACATGAAGAAATCTTCCCTAGGTATCCATCGATTAGCCTTCTTCTTCAGCAGTAGAGCATCAAATCCATAAATTAGCTATAAAGGTGAACTATACAAGGGTTTTTGAACTAGAAATATGGTCTTCTTCATTTGGTAAAGTGATATCTAAATTTTCATGGGGTTTGGATGAAAAATGACAGAGTTTGATCACAAAAGGAACTCTAAAGTGGATTGGAAAAAGGTAAAATATGAGTTTTTTAAAACTCCGATCCCACATCTCTTTATATAAGGAAGTTTGTTATAAAAGTATAAGTGTGGCCATCCGAGTCAAATTCCCCCCACACGGCCTGTCCCTGAAATCGGGATTGGAAGGGGGAAAGGTCCCCCTCTCTCCCCTTGCCATACATGTGCAGATGATTCGAGGATATGGAGGTCATTTTTTCACTACTCGTACTGGCGTCTTCACGGGATACCTCAGATATAAAATTGTTCATCATTAAAGGGGATAACGCAAAAGAGTGGAGTTATCAACCTATTTTTCACAAAACAGACAAAAGAATGTAGCCTCCTCGAGAGAACGATATCAAGATCATATTGATGCATATACAACTAAGTGCTTCAAAGGTCCAGGGACTATGTTACGGAATGGGAAGGTCTTAGGCACCAATTCCGCCCTTTTAGTATCTCATGGGCTATGTTGATTTTCTCTCTTTTGTCCAAAGTGTGATGTGTGTGTATATGTTTATAATATAAATAATGGGAGAAGGGCATCATTTGACTCACATCATGTAAAAGACAGAGCAAAATCATCCGTATGAGTGTACTTGAAAATAATCGCAAACAGATGATGTAATTGTTCGCCGAATCATGAATCTCTAACAAAGAGTGAAGGTTCATGTCGAACCATACATAAATATATTGGAGTTTAAGACTGACAAAATAGATGTAGTAGGATATAAAGGATATGAATTGGAAAGTGAGGACTCGAATCCCGAGATTATCTTGAGACACATATGTAGCCCAAGGGGAATCAAAGTTCACGTAGTTCGAATATATCGTAGGGGTGGGTTTTAACTCATAAAGATAAATTTAAGATTCATCTATGAGTGCTTTTGAGAAAAATGTGTTCAAGTGTGAGAAAAATGAGGAAGTCTTTTGGAATTTATAAATAAACCCTATTTTAATATTTTTTTGGGTTTTTGTGAAAAATAAGTTGTGTGAAATACTAATAATACAAGTGGATATTATTTGATGTTAGATAATGAAACACAACTAAAAGTTATCATAAAATGAGAATAATGTGAATAATAACAATAAATGAATAAACTAGAAAAGAGATGATGATGGACCTTCTAGAAGACTTTTGTTGCTGAATTTGGTAGATATGTAGGCTTCTCTTTGTAGTGGTATTATATTGGTATGATAGGATCAGGTAGGTGACTAAATTTTGTAGGAAAGTGACGTGGGGGAATATTGGAAAATAGACTTTTTTGGTAATGAGAATGCTTTGATTTCGAGGGTATGTTTGCTGACTACTGAAAGAGACCTCCTTAGGAGTGAGATCATGGGCTCTTTATATAATGAACTTTTAGGGTTAATGAGGTGCTAATCATCATGGCCCCTGACCTTCCTATCAGCATAGTTCCTACCTTGTTGGGCAAGAAAACTACACCCTACCGTTAGGCAGGGGTTCTGGGCTACCTATAGGAAGTCCGGAACGGACTTTTTCAAAAAAATGGGCATATAATGTAAATCATAAGTTTGAATCACACATGGATGGGATCATTGGAAAAAGGAATTAAGAGACCTTCAAGGATTCATTGAGCCACTTTCGGGTTCGAGAGTTGACCGGAGTCAAATGGGGCTTGAAAGTGCCCGATGGTCTCATGACAAGTGGTTTTCAATGTAAAACGGGTCAGTCGTGCGAATCGTGAGGCTGATTCATGTACGACATGGGATGTTGGAAAGGTCATTCAGTTCCTTTCAATATTTCATTGACATTTTCTCAGTTTGCAGGGTTGAATGGAGTGAATGAGGCCCCAAGAGCTCCCGATGGCCTTTGGGAATAAAGTATATCATTTGTGCGAACTGTGGCGGGGATTCGCACGTGAAGCAAACTTTTGACAAGGAAATTTAGAGTCCTTAAAGGTTTCATTGAGATTTCCTCATTTAGAAGAGTTTACCTGAGTCAGACGGGCCCGAGAGTGCTCAGTGGCCTCTAGATCAGTACTCGGAATAAGAGAGATCATGTGTGCAAATCGTGAGGCCGATTTATGCACATAATGGACTGTTGGAAAGGATATTCAAATACCTTCAATGTTTCATTGAACATCGCTTAGGTTGGAGAGATAATTGAAGTAAAATGGGGCTCGAGAGTATCGGTGGCCTCCATATCAGGACTCGAAGTAAAAAGGATCGTTCGTACGAACCGTAAGGATGATTCGTGCATAAAATGGACCATTATAAAGGGAATTTAGAACCATTAAAGGTTTCATTGAGATTCACTCAGTTTGGAGGGTTTAATAGAGTCAAATGGGGCTCGAGAGCACCTGGTGGACACTAGATCAGTACTCAGAGTATGACCTAGGGTTTATGGTGAATGGAGGATTGTTAAGGACCTGAGCAGGTGCTCAAGGGGTGTACTAGGATGGGGTGTCTATAGTTCCCCTCAACGGGCAAACTTGGAACAAGCAAAGGTCATTGAAATATAGGCACCTCATCGATGTTAGAGAAAAGGATTGAGATCAATTCTGTAGACCTAGGGGCTGAAGTGACCGATTCAGAGGGCCGAGGTCGATTATGTGAACTTAAAGAGTGGGATAATCAATTCATTGAGTCAAGGTCGATTTTATAGACTTAATATTGAGATGAAAATTTTAGCAGGTCGAGGTCGATTATGAGGACCTAAGGATTGAAATGACAAATTCTGCGGGCCAAGGTCGATTATGAGGACTTAATATTGAGATGACTAATTCAATGGGTCCAGGTACATTATGAGTACCTAAGGATTAAAATGACCAATTCGGTGAGTCAAAGTTGATTCTAAGGACCTATAGAATGAGGTGACCAATTTAGTGGGTCGACGTCAATTCTGCGGACTTAAGGATTGAAATGACGCACTCAACGGGTCAAGGTCAATTCTGAGGACCTAAGGATTGAAATGACAAATTCAGTGGGTTAAAGTCAATTCTGCGGACCTATAGGGTGAGGTGATGAATTCAATGGGTCGAGGTCGATTCTGCAAACCTAAAGAGTGGGAGGAGTGGAATGAATAGTTCTATAGGTCGAGGTTAGTTTTGTGGACCTAAGGATTAAGATGACCAATTTAGTGGGTCAAGGTCAATTCTAAGGGCCTAAAGATGTAATGACCAATTTAGCATGAAAGGTCAACTATGCGGACCAATAGAGTGAGGTGATGGATTCAATGAGTCTAGGTCGATTCTACGAACCTAAAGAGTGGAATGACCAATTTTGCAGGTCAATGCCATAAATAAAGACCTAAGGAGTACGATGACCAATTATGTGGGTCGAGGTTGATTTTGAGGACCTAAAGATGTTGTTTACGGGGAATTTTTCTAATTGTGGCTCCGTTGGCGAAAGCGTAGAGTATTTCGTGTAGGCATGCTTCGAATTCCTGGTTCCACTAGGGAATATTTTGATGATGAGAGTGAGTGATGATGATCCTGATGGGGACTAACGAGGGATTATAACTTGTTTGGTTCTTTAAAAATGGTTCTCCTCGGAGAAATAATGTTCTTGACTTATGTGGGATTTTTTTCGGATTTTTTGTTAATTTTTTGATTTTTCTAGCATATTTGAGATGAAATTTTGAGGGGACTACCGATAGGTAGGTTTGGGGAGGTGCCTATTGTAACACCCCGTAATTTCGAGCATTAAATATTTAAATTATTCGTGTAAAACTTAAATTACAATGTGTGTCATAATTTAATTTAAATAACTATTATGTGGGTATTTAAATATTAATCGAGAGAGAAAGTGATTAATATAGATGGAATATAATAACTAAGTGAATAGTAATAATTATTTGACGTTATAGCTAGTGATAGTTATGTGGCGTGTTTATCTCAACCGGGAGTCGTGTGTGGACTAATTGGGGCCGAGATAGGAATTTTTTATAGATTAACTTGGATGATGACTTTGAGGTCACGCTTAGGTCCATAGAGGTCGAAGTAGTCAAAATAGTGTACCTGGGGGTAGTAATAGGTCCTTGGGACTTTTTATACATAACTGGGCCTATAGGGGGGTATTTTAGTTTTTGGATTTGGCCCGTAGGCTTAATTTCGGTATTTGAGATAATTAACCTAGGTTTAAGAAAGTTGGGCAACGATTAGTCATCCCAAATCACTAAAGCTTGAGAGAGGAGACAAAGGAGAAGAAGGAAAGAGGAAGGAAAAGATCATTCCGGGCAAAATTTCTGAAAAGAGATCACCAGATTTATTCCAAAGAGGCAAGTATTTTCTTTCTTTATGTGATTTATAGTTAGTAGTGTTGATTTTCGAGTTTATGGTGATAAATATGGAAATTTGAAGACTCGTGAGTACGAATCCTTATAATATTTATTTTGAAGAAAATTGTTGAAACCCATTTACCTAAATGAAACCTTTGAGAAATTTTCCATGAAGGGATTGATAGAAATTCTGGGTTTTCTAGATGTTGAAGATAACGAAGAAATCCGTTAATGGCGAAATTAATGATTGTTGATAAAAAGGATTAAAGGTTTAAATTATTAATTGGATGTGCAAATTAACTATGAGAAAGTGAAATCATGAAATTTATTATGATATTGAAGTTAAAATCATTGGGAATTAAATTGGTACAAATTAGAAAGGATTAAAGGCTTATATAAGAAAAAGGGGGAAATGGGAATATAGGTCCAGTCGATCGGTTGTCACGAATTTGGCCCAAACAGGAAACAAAATGGTATATTAAGGAAGGGGCGGTCGATCGGAGGTCCAGGGTCGATCGGCCGATACCCTGCTTTTGAGCGAGGTTGGTCTTTTAAAATGGGAAACTTAAAATGTGAATAATTTATCATCTGGACTCGGATTGACGTGGAATTTATGGCCACATATAGCTAACTGAGAGTAGTACGCTATCCTAGAAATTTTATTACTTAGACATAGAATGTGGATGCTCTATACCCTTGAAATTATATGAGCAATGAAACTTTACCGATTGGAAACCAAACCTAGTAGGAACCCTTGTGAGACTAATAGGAACCTAACCGAGTATATAGGAGGCAAAATATATGATCCTATAGTTAATAATAAATGGCGGAGTGTAGCTATTTAGTGTGGAAGATAGATATTACGAATGGACTCATTATTGCTTGGGATATATATAAGTGTGATATATATATGAGTTCAATGAAAATTGTGTTTATATAAATATTACTCGAGGATGCTATTATGGAGGTTACACATAGTGGGTGGTCGCACCCTAGCGATTCCCGCGCGGTTTGGACTGTGCTCCTAGTTATAGTGCTCGGGTGGTTCCTACCGCGATGAGAGGGGGATGTCATGCAGTTCTTCAATAAAGGTCTATTGAAACCCTAAGGCCTATGTATTTATAGCCGCCTACATTATTTGTTTACGATTTGGGCTCGGTGGTGAAATTTTGACCCGGTGACCATAGGTGACACGAGATGTGCCTGGCACCTGATAACATGTACGAGAAATGCATCTAATAGGACCAAGCTATGATGATGCTATGTATATCTATGCATAGTGAGTCATATGTGTATATAAATATATATAGATAATGTGTGACTATCTACTGATAGTATCGATTTGATATTTAGTATATTCATATAGATGAGGGTTATATATCTTATACTAATTAGGATAGTGTGTTTAACGTACAACGGGTGGTTAGAGGGATAGTGTAGGTAGCTATTATGTCTAGTTGGATCGAGTAATTGCTAGGTAGGATAAATGAATGTGATAGGTGTGCACGGTAGAACAGAGGTGAGGTTGTCTTCAAGAAAGCGCGATCGTGAAATCAATTATGAACACAATATACTATACATTTCATTTATTGCAATAAAATTCTTGCTAATTTTTTATAAATAATTAGGCTCTGACCTGTTTGCAAAATATTTTTTCTTAAAATGCTTTTTAGGTGTCCATCCACAGGGACGCCAAGCTTGAAGATCCATTCCAGTGATGCAATGATGCAGCATGTGTGGATGCATGTAGTATTTGGAGTAGACACCTCAGTTGATTCATTCTAGTTTAGGATTTCATTATTCTAGTATTTGATCTTTAGGCATGTTTCCCTTAGAGTACTTATTCAGTTTATTTATTTAGGACTTATGTTGAACTTTATTTATTTAGTTGTAAGATTTAATACTTGTATTTGGATTTTGAGCTGATAATTTATTCGACAGTACAATTATTTACTTATTCATAACTTGTGATGGTTATAACTATGTTAATGCGTGAATGGTTTAATTTAGTTATTGTTATATTGTTAACTGTTAAATGAACGATAAATTTTGACACTGTCTTAATTAACTGATAGGTGATTAGTAATTTATATTTTTTGGCAGTGATGCTAAGAATGAACCAAATGGGAATCCTGTTTAATTTTAATAAAGGACTGATCACCCAATATTTAATTGGGGTGGGGTGTCATAGATGGTATCGCAGCATCAGGTTCTAGTGTCCATAGGATTTGTACGACTTACTACGACTTCAGCTTAGCGTTATTTTGATATAGAATCCTATTATTATGATTATTGATTTTATCTTTTCGTGTTTTAGATATCATACTTCTGCTATTAAATTTTGTATTGGCTGTGAACTCATACAACTCATTTTGAATTTCTGATGCCACCTAAGAGAGGTAGATTGACTAGAGCAGCGACCAGAGATGAGGTTAGAGAGGCTCATCGGGAGCACGAGATGCCTCAGCCACAACTACCACCGGGGATGATGATGAGTGAACAGGTGGCCGAGATAGTGTTATTGGCGGTGAATGCAAATATGGTTGCCATGGAAGTCCATTTTCCACAGACCCACCCATAGACACCACTGACACCAATGATTCAGGCCCAACCGGGGCCGTTGTCTTGGCAGAAAGTTGGGGAGGCTTTTCGAAAAGGCCATCCACCAGAGTTTTCGGGGAGCTCAGATGTGATAATAGCATGCCAATGGAAGAAGGACCTACATCATCACCTACGTATGATTGAATGAAGAGGCACTAAAAAATAAATGCTTACCACGTTCACACTTATGGGAGCCCCGCTGCAATGGTGTGAGTTTATTACCACCTCAGAGGAGAGGGATACTATGTCAATAGAAGAGTTTTAGGAGAGGTTCGATCGTAATGATTTTTCATCAGATGTTCAGACAGAGATCAGGAGGAAATTTAATGATGTTACACAGGGGGACCTATCAGTGGATGATTATGAAGAAGAGTTCACTCGTTTGGCTAACTTTGTGCCAGATGAGGTGAACACTGAAGAAAATAAGAAAAGAAAGTTCATGGATGGGCTAGCCTGGAGGATCGGGCAATATTTACTTGGTAACCCAACATTACAGACGTATACAGAGGTAATGAATGCCTCTCTTTTTCACTGCCAAGACCACCACTTCCACTTGAAGGGAAGTAAGAGAGTGGGTAAGATGAGCCAGCCAGGTAGGATAGGAGGGGGTAGTGCCAATGGGGCATCTCAGCAGTAGGTGGCGAGATAGCAAGGACAAGATTCTCTATAAGTGGATCAGAACAAGAGATTCAAGATATGAGGTTATCGATCGAAGGGTCAGGGTTCAAACAGGGCTAATAGGGTCCTAACTAGCAACAAAAGGTTCCTCAGGGCCACCAGGGCTAAGGGAATAATGGAGGAGGTCACCAGGGCTGAGGCCACTAGGGCCAGCATCAGGGGAAGCCTCAACAGGGCAAACAGGGCTAGGACAGAGGGAGTTTGCAGTCTGGTGTTTTACTTGTGGACAGATGGGCCACAAGAGGAGATATTTCCTATAGCATGGCAGAGTACAGCAGCAGGCACTGCTACCTCTAGTACCACCAACTCCTCTAGCCCCATAACAACATGGACACATGCATTATAGACGTGTGTATAACGTTTAGGACGTTCCCATTCCACTACAACCTCTGGTGCCGCCAGCATTCGAGGATATGTTTCCTATTTATGAGCTTGAGGGTAGGATTCTTTTTTATATGGGGGAGTTGCATTATTTTATTTCCACTAGGTTTGCACAAACAACCATACTTTTAGAGATAGCCAGTACTTACCTTTTGTGTGTAGAGTCACCGTTGGGTAGTGGGTCACTGATACACTCAGTATGTAGAGGGTGGACATCATTATTGGGAGATTGATCTTAGCAACAGACCTTTTTGTGTTATATATGGAAGGGTATGATGTCATTCTGGGCATGGATTGGTTGGAGTGTTATAGAGTGACGGTAGATTGTTATGAGAGGACCATAGTGTTCTCCATTCTTGAGATGGAGATATTTTTAGTGGAGATGCCTCCTCCCGAGGAAGGGTCACGTACACACTTATACTACATTGAGTATGAGACCTCACAAGAGGAAGCTATTCCATTAAACTTGATTCCAGTTGTAAGAGATTTCGAGGATGTCTATCAAGAGATACTAGGGTTACCACCCAGTCGAGAAATCGAGTTTGTTATCGACTTAGCATCGGGTACGAGACCAATTTCCCTAACACCGTATCGCATGGCTCCTTCAGAGATTCAGGAGTTGAGGGAGCAGATTCAGCAGCTCCTAGGGCAGGGATTTATTCAGCGAAGTACATCACCGTGGGGTGCGTTGGTGTTATTATTAAAGAAGGGGGATGGTACACTTCACTTGTACGTAGACTACAGGGAGATGAACAAGGTCACAATACAGAATAAGTGTCCGTTGTCGATAATCGATGATCTATTTGACCAGTTAAGAGGGGCAGTATACTTTTCCAAGATTGATTTGAGGTTAGGATATCACCATCTGCGTATTCGAGAGGAGGACATTCTTGAAATAGATTTTCTATCATGGTACGGGTCGTACGAGTTCAGGATGATGCCTTTTGGGTTCGCCAATGCACCAACAGTGTTCATAGACCTCATGAACAGGGTATTCCGGGAGTTTTTGGACTAGTTTATGATCGTACTTATAGATGACATTCTGGTTTACTCTCGCACTAAGGAAGAGCATACAGAGCACTTGCGTAGAGTTTTATAAACACTTCGGGACCACTAGTTGTATGCCAAATTCAAGAAGTGTGGGTTTTGGCTACAGGAGGTGCAGTTTTAGGCCATATCGTGTTCGACAGGGGCATTGCTATTGATCCAAGTAAAGTGTCAACGGTGAGGGTAGCCCATGACACCGACATAGATTCGCAGCTTTTTGGGGTTATCTTATTATTATCGTCGATTCATTAAGGGGTTCTCAAATATTGTGGGTTCATTGACGAATCTAACTCTCAAGGGGGTACCATTTTTGTCGAGTGATCACTGTTAGTTAGCCTTTGATGAGCTGAAGGGAAAATTGACATCAACATATGTACTCACATTGCCTAGGGGTAGGGTGGAGTACCGGGTTTACATGGATGCATCGTTTCATGTACCTGGGGGTTTACTACAGTAGGAGGAGATGGATATAACTTATGAATATCACAAGCTTAATCCCCATGAGAAGAATTACCCCACACACGACCTTGAGTTGGCAGCGGTTGTGTTTTCTTCGAGGATATGGAGACACTATCTTTTGGGGGAGCAATTTACATTATTCACGAACCACAAAACACTTCAGTATCACTTCAACCAAAAAGATCTAAATATGAGACATAGGAGGTGGCTCGAGTTCGTGTAAGACTACCAATTTGATATTGAGTATAATTCTGGTAAGGCTAATGTAGTGGCAGATGCATTTAGCCGACGACTGAAGGAGGAGTTAGCAGAGGTGTGGAAGGTAAAGTGGAGTGAACTTTGACATGGCGATGAGATCTCCAGAGCGTGTATGGCAGTCTTAGATGTCACTCCCGAGATTATTATATGGGTAATAAAAGCACAGGTAAAGGATTAGTTATGCCAGGACAGGGTACGTTAATTATTAGTTGAGGGTGTAAAGTCTTACCCTATCAGCTCAAACACAGGCCTACATTTTAATGGGAGACTAGTTGTGCTAGAGAATGAGGACTTGAGGCATGCGGTTATTATAAAGTCCCACAGGTCAAGATTTTTGGTACATCCCAATGGGGATAATATATACTAGGACATGCGGAGACAGTATTGGTGGGCAGGGTTGAAGAAGGACATAGTAGAGTTTGTCTTGAAGTGGGTTACCAGTCAGTTAGTTAAGGTAGACCACAGAGGTCTTCATGCATGATACAACCACTGGAGATTCCCGTGTGGAAGTGGGAGAGTATTTTGATGGATTTTATTACACGCCAGCCAACGTCGTAGAGGGGTCATGACTCCATTTGGATGATAGTGGATCAGCTGACCAAGGTATCCTATTTCTTGCTAGTTCGCACCGATTTTAAGATGATGCAGTATGCACAACTATTCATTTCGAAGATAGTTAAGCTGCACAGGGTATTTATTAACATCGTGTTCGATAGAGATAGGATATTTGTGTCTAATTTCTGGCAGAGCTTTCAAGAGGCCATGGGCACAGACTAGCCATTGAATACTGCATATCATCTGTATATAAACGGATAGACTAAGAGGATCAATTAGATGCTCAAGAATATGTTGATAATGTTTATACTTGATTTCAGAGGGAGATATGAGAGATACTTTACATTGGTAGATTTTGTGTATAATAACTCTTACCAATTCACCATTGGTATGGCACCGTTTGACGCACTATATGGGAGACCTTATTGTTCGCTCACTTGCTGGTTAGAGGTGGGGGATAATAAGTTATTAGGGCCAAAGATGATACAAGAGACTACTACCAAGATCGAGTTGATTCGGGGGCATATTTGTATTTCTCAGGATAGTCAAAAGAGTTATGCTGATGCATATTGGAGACACATTGAGTTAGAGATTGGTGACCAGGTGTTAGTGCGAGTATCGCCCATAAAGGGGGTCATGAGGTTTGACAATAAGGGGAAACTAGCACCGAGGTATGTGGTATCTTTCCCTATCATTAAGAGACTTGGATAAGTAGAATATAGACTGGGTTTGTCGGAGCATTTCCAATAGATACATGATGTGGTCCGTGTGGCTTTGCAAAAGAAGAATCGGAGGAGTGAGAGAGCTTTTCGACACGTTCCACTAGAGGAGATCGATTTATAGTCAGGCGTGTCATATGAGGAGAGACCCCTGGCTATTCTGGATCGTGGTGGGCGTAAGCTGCGGTCTAAGGTGGTACCATTAGTCAGAGTTCAGTGGGGACACCATAGTATTAACGAGTCAACATTGGACTAGGAGGATGACATACGGGAGCAATATCCAGAGTTATTTACCACACGTATGACCTAATTTCGGATACAAATTCCTTTGTAAGGGGGAAGTATGCAACACCCCGTTATTCTAAGCATTAAATAATTAAATTATTCGGGTAAAACTTAAATTACAATGTGTATTGTAATTTAATTTAAATAACTATTTTACGTGTGTTTGAATATTAATCTAGAGATAAAATGATTAATATCGATGGAATATAATTACTAAGTGAATAGTAATAATTATTTGATGTCTTAGTAGTGATAATGACATGGCATTTTTATCTCAATCGGAAGTCATGTGTGGACTAATTGGGGTCAAGATAGGAAATTTATATAAATTAACTCAGATGATGATTTTAAGGTCACGGTTGGGTCCGGAGAGGACGAAATAGTCAAAATAGTGTACGCAGGGGTAGTAATTGGGCCGAGAGGCCTTTTTAGACATAACCGTGCCTATACGGGGGTATTTTAGTCTTTTCGATTTAACCCATAGGCTTAATTTCGGGATTTGGGATAATGAACCTAGGTTTAAGAAATTTGGGCAGTAGTTACTCATCCCAAATCACCAGAGCTTGAGAGAGAAGAGAAAGGAGAAGGAAGAAGAAGACGAAGAAAAGATCATTCCGGGAAAAAATTCTGAGAAGAGATCGCCGGATTTATTCCAAATAGGCAAGTATTTTCTTGCTTTATGTGATTTTTAGTTAGTAGTGTTGATTTTTGGGTTTATATTAATAAATCTTTAGAAATTTGAAGACTCGTGAGTATAAATCCTTATAATATTTATGTTGAAGAAAACTGTTGAAACCTATTCACCTAAATGAAACCTTTTGAGAAATTTTCGATGTAGAGATTGATAGAAATAATGGGTTTTCTAGAGGTTGAATATAATGAAGAAATCCATTAATGGTAAAATTGATGATTATTGATAAAATGGGTTAAAGGTTGAAATTATTAATTGGATGTACAGATTAATTATGAGAAAGTGAAATCATGAAATTTATGATGATATTGAAGTTATAATAATTGGGAATTAAATTCGTAAAGATTAGAAAGGATTAGATACTTATATAAGAAAAATGGGGAAAGGAAAAATGATGAACAGTACCTAGGCTGCCCAGGTAGGCCCGATCGACTGGGGGTCCTAAGTCGGTCGACCGGTTGTCACAAATTTTTCCTAAACGGGAAACAGTAGGTATATTAAGGAAGCGGCAGTCGATCGGGGGTCCAGGGCCGGTCGATCGGTACCCTAGTTTTGAGCGAGGTCAGGATTTTAAAATGGGAAACTTAAAATGTGAATAACTTTCTTATCCGGTATCGGATTTACGTGCCGTTTATGGCCACGTGTAGATAACTGAGAGTAGTACACTGTCCTTGAAATTTTATTACTTAGAGATAGAATGTGAGAGGTATATGAGAAATGAAACTTTATCGATTACAAACCAAACTTTGTAGGGACCCTTGTGAGACTAATAGGAACCTAACCGAGTATATAGGAGGTTAAATATATGATCCTATAGTTAATAATAAATGGCAGAGTGTAGCTATTGAGTGTGGAACAATGTTACGAATGGACTCATTATTACTTGGGATTATATATATATATATATAGCATACGAGTTAAATGCAAATTTTGTTTATATAAATGCTACTCGAGGATGCTATCCGAGAGGCTGCGTGTAGTGGGCCGTCCCACCCTGGAAATTTCAACGGGGTTTGGATTGTGCTCCAGGTTATAGTGCTCAGGTGGCTCCTACCATGATGAGAGGTGGATGTCACGTAGGTCTTCAAGGAAGGTGTATTGAAACTCTAAGGCCTATGTATCTATAACTGCCTTCATTATTTGTTTACGATTTGGGTTCGGTGATGAAATTCTGACCCGGTGACCAGAGGTGACACGAGATGTGTCTGGCATCCGATAACATGTACGATAATGCATCTAATAGGACCAAGCTATGAGGATGATATATACATATATATATATATATATATATATATAATTAGTGAGAATATGTGTATATATCTATAGATAATGTGTGATTATCTATTAACAGTATTGATGTGATATTTAGTATATATAAATGAGGGTTATACGTCTTATAGTAATCAGGATAATGTGTTTAACTTACAACAGAGTGGTTAGTGAGCTAGTGTAGGTAGATATTATGTTAAGTTGGTATGAGTAATTGATAGATATGATAATTGAATGCGATAGGGGTGCAAGGTATAAGAGAGGTGAGGTTTTCTTCAAGAGAGCTCGATCGTGAAATCAATTATGAACACGATATACTACGCATTTTATTTATTGCATTAAAATTATTGCGAAGCATTTTTAAATAATTGGGATCCGACCCGTTTTCCAGATATTTTTTCTTATAAACTTTATTAGGTGTCAAGCCACAGGGACGATGGGCTTGAAGATTCATTCCAAGGATGCGATGCTGCAGCATGTGTGGAAGCATGAAGGATTTGGAGTAGACGCATCAATTGATTCATTGAGTTTAAGATTTCATTATTCCAGTATTTGATCTTTGGGCATGTTGCCCCTATAGTACTTAATCAGTTTATTTATTTTGGACTTCTGTTGATGTTTAGTTATTTAGCTGTTGGATTTATTACTTGGATTTGGATTTTGAGCCAAAAGTTTTTTTGACCAGACATTTATTTACTTATTCATATACTGTGATGGTTTAAACTCTTTTAATGCGTGAATGGTTTAATTTAGTTCTTCCTATAGTGTTAACTATTAAACTAATGATAAAATTTTGACACGGGCTTAATTAACCGATAGGTGATTAGTAATTAATGTTGTTTGACAGTGATGCTAAGAATGAACCAAATGGGAATCCTGTTTCATTTTAACAAAGGACTGATTACCCGGTATTTAATTGTATTGGGTGTCACACACATACGTATAGGGCATAGACTCTTTGTCTTCTTAGGGAAGGGCAAAGGTCACTGTCGATAGGTAGGACCAGGGGATTATCGATCGACATACCCCTTATCCTTCTATAGGAAATGGGAAGCCCTCTTCAATTTTTCACTCCTTCAAGTTATTGAATCTCTTTATTTATCTCTTTAAAAGTCGTTTTGAGTCCATTTCTTCATAAGATCTCAAACGAAAAGTACTCATGGCAGTAGCAATAATAATTAATGGGTGTCTGTTGATGATTGGGCAAGTTTGGGATGGCGGGTTACGGTGGCATTTGCTTTGGGTAACAAGAATGTGTATGACTCCTTTGAGTCGATGATTGATGAGAGGATTTTTCTGTAAGAGACTGAGTATTATTGGTCAACGAGGGTGAAGAAACCAAATGGTTATGTAAGTTCTTGTCTTTTGGTTTTCCACTTTTTTTCTTCTTCTTATTTTTGGGATAATGAAGGGTTTCCCTTAATTTCTCATAGGTTGGAATAACTTTTTTGAGTATCCAATCATGGGGGATTACTGGGATAAAAGATATTTAGGATCATCTACCCAAGGTAGTACAATGGATAATGGTGTCCATCGAGTTTGGTACTTTGGCGAATGCATTGGATGAGACACCATGTTCTATGGCGGTGTTATGCATAATTGGGGAGAGATAGTTGGATACAACCCACTTATTTCATCCGGGGATTGGGGAGATGATGGTTACTCCCTTGGTTGTCCAATAATTTATGAGGATGGACTATGTCGATTAGCATATCATGGTGGAATATACTCTGCGGGTCACAGAAGTTGTAGTACAGGCTGCCTTAGAGGATGTCAAAATAGTCGTGTCAGGGGATTGTATCCATATGTCGGTACTGAAAGAGATCGTGCTGTATAGGCATATTGATGATATGGATGGGAGATAGGTGAGATAGGCAAACCACTTATTTATTCTTCTTTTGTTGGGGAAATTTACGATGGCGAGAAGTGGCAATGCCATCTATCTCTAGTTTTTACTGTATTTGAGGATCATCTCAAACATTCATCTGTACGACTGGGGGCATCATAACTCTAACGTCCCTCTATGATTTTTTGGATTCCTTTAATTGGCATTGTTAACAGATGTTCATAAAACCCACATATATTTTAGAGGTAATATTTAAGTTCAATTTCCTCTTTATTTCTTACAATATTTTGTTGCTTTCTTTCTTCTTTTTATTGGTATTGCCTTTTGAAAATGTGGTTTTAAGAGGTAATAGGGCATAATGTGGTGTTAGTGTCCTTAAAGGCGGGTGAGTAAGAAGACTTCTGTAGGATGTAGAAGTGGGGAAAATCAAATAGGCATTCGAACCAATCCCTTTCCCTAATGGATGTGCGAGCGACAAAGAACGCCCCGATGAGCAGCCAATTAGGTTTTTGATCTTTGTCTCTGTATGAGTTTTTTGGAGTTTTTGCTTGTGGGTAGATTACTAACTCTTTACTGGGGAAACATGTTACCTTCTACCCTTGGAGTCTACCTTCAAGGGCTAAAATGGATATGAGCTTTCACGAGCAGATGAGGCGGTTATTGGCGCAAGAGTTTGTGTATATCTGGTACCTCGAGGAGAGGGTGATGCGTCAGATCATGGAAGGAGAGGTGGATATCCCATCATTGGAACCTCTAGAGTACATGAGGCGGGTGAAGGAGATAACAAATAAGGCAGGGAGATAATGATGAAGGACTAGCCCTATACGTATTAAATCGATATGATGATGAGCAACAACTATCTGAATTTTAGGACCAGGTGGCGGATGCCTTTATGCATATATGACATGGATAATATGTCTTCACCACTTATTTTATTGGTGAGAGGTACCAGTGAATCGACGACGTCTGCCCTTAACACCGAAGAAGGAGCGACTGCAGTAGCGATGGAGGTTTCGCTTCTTTAAATCTCCACTCACTCTTATAATTTCTTCTTGAGGAGGGAGGATATGATGTCAGTGCCTCACCACCCTCATGAAATGGTGGAAATATTGGCAGGACTTTCCGAGGATGCACTTAGGAGTGAGGTATAGTCCTTTTTCTCTTCTTTATTTCTTATTCCCAGCCTTATTTTTTTCTTTACTCGCTTGATTTTTCCTTCTTTTATTCCCTTTTTCTTTCAAATTGTCCGTGTGTCGACCACCTGACTGATGGATATCAAGGATTGGATGGAGTCGGTGTCATCCTATGTGAGGAAGTCAACCAGTGCCTACTTGGTGTCATCGACAATGTCTGATGAGATTCTGCCTTTGGGGGTGGAGGGTCTACTACTCATCGCAAGGGAAAGCGTGTTCGTCGCGGAGTTTGAAGGCTGGATTTTAATGGATTTTTGAGGGATTCAGGTTGTGTCCCGATAAATATTTTTTTTTTCTTTCTTGATTGTACCTGCAAGAAATGTGATGATTCTAGAGATATATAAAGAAATTCATTTTATTTTTGGTGTTATCTTGATTTAATGGCTTATTCTATACTCTTTTTAATTTGCTGGTGAGGTTTTTTACTTTTTGCAAAGATAGAGATAAAATGAAAAAGGGGACTTGAAGAAAAAGGAAAATGTTTGTATTCAGAAATTTTGGTCAAAAGGGAAAGCAATTATTTTTCAAAAAGGGACAACTAGGAGATTGAATATTTCAAAGAAAATGTTTATTTTTTAAAATTGATATGTATAAATGAGGAAATAAGGAATTTCCTAAAAAATGAGTGTTGATACCAAATTTAGTCTGCTGATGTGGACCGATTATGTGGAGACACGTGTCAACTTACATGGCACCCGCAAACATTTTTGAACAACACCTTGACTCCGAGGAACTCAACCTCCCCGACCAACTCAGAACGCTCCGAGAAACAAATGTTCTTTGAGGAACTCTACTGTACCGAACAACTCATGTATACCGAGCTACTTAGGTGGTCCGAGCAGCTTAGGCAGTCTGAGCTGCATCTCGTACAGAGAATTCATATTCGGATAATCAAGAGGATGACTGCGCATTTAATGCTCATTATTATCACACAGACGCATACGCCTATTGGACAACTGTGTATTATTCTTTCATTTGTACTGCCTCAAGGCTATAAATACATTATAACCTCCTCATTATGAGGGGACTCAGAATTTCTTGGTAAATCCATTATCGAGAATTCTGTAAACAATCAGCAATAACAAAAACAGTGGATGTAGGCCATTCTTTCAAGGCTGAACCACTTTAAAAATATCTTGTCTTGTTTATTTTTATCTGTGATTAACTAATTAGGTTAAATCTAGTTTTTTACATCAACAGATTGGCGCCGTCTGTGGGAAACGACTGAAACTATCATTTTTCACCAAAATAATTCATCTCCAATGGCTGATAATCCTGAATCCAGTAATCGAAATGCTGGAAACCCCCCAAATCCATCCATTCCTCCAAGTGTCCAAGATCTGGCTGGAATAATGGCTAATTTAGCTCAGGGCCAGACCGCCATGCAAGAAATTATGCGACAACTCATACAAACTATCCAAGGTGGAGCACCTGCCCAGTCAGGACAACGAAGCATTCAGAGGAATACCCAATTTCCTTCCTCGTGAACTAGACGAACATTACTCCCAGAGGAATCTCGATCTAGACATGTAGATTCATATCGGATTGATAGATCTAATGATTTTCTTATCAACCTGGCCGAATTTCATCAGTACGAGCCACAGATACTGAACAAAACGTCACTCTATCTCCAGAAAGGACTAGTGCTCTTGAAAGATTGAGTAGAGTCTCTTCCTCTGATCGTTTGGGTCCTAGGACGAATAAAAGTCCCCCTAGGATGGTGTCGAGGAACTCTCAACGATTCTCTGATCTAAAGGAAGGTTCTGCCCAATCCCGACCAGCTGTTCGTCGTGAAAGATCCCAAGAGGCAAATTCAACACGATCAGTTGCTCGGACCAACATGCCCGAGGAGGCAAATGACGCATGGAAAGGCTTTATTCAGAGGTTTGAGGATAGACTAAGGGAAATGGCTAAGGCCAAAAACCCTCTACAAAGAACTTTTGTCCAAGGGACACCTTTTATTCAAGCAATTGTGGATTTTCCCACACCATTAAAGTTCAAAGCCCCAGTGATAACACCAAAATATGATTGAAAAACTGATCCTGTTCTCCATATATAAGAATATCAAGCAGCTACTGATATCTATGCAGTTCCAGACGAGATGCGATGCAGGGCATTTTTAGGAACTCTCACTGGATCTGCTCAAATATGGTACAACAATCTTCCTCGGGGGAAGATTATAACTTTCTTTCAACTGGTCGAGCTCTTTAATGGAAACTTTTGTTTTGGAGCAAAACCAGTTAAGCGAGTAGAACACTTGTTAAGTGTTAGACAAAAAGCAGGTGAGAGCACCAAGGATTATATTACTCGTTTCAATAACGAGAAGCTCGAAGTTATTGATTATGAGGAAAAGACAGCAATCACTGCTCTGATGAGTGGATTATTGCCAAATAAATTATACTATACTCTGGCCAAAGATCCACCTAGAACCATGTCAGAATTAGTGGCAAAAGCAACCAAAATCATGAATGCCGAGGAAGCTATGGCTGCAAAGAAGAGCATGGACACTAAGGAGACCAAAGTTGAGTCCGAGAAGATTGAGAAGAAGGATCAGAAGAATAATGGTGGTAACAAGCAGTCAAGAGCCAAGCAAGCATTAGAACAGATGAGGAAATTTGGAAACTATACTCCTTTGAAAGTAGACATAAACCATGTTATGGAAGAGATAAAGAACAACGAGGAGTTAAAATGGCCTGAAAAAATGAAGACAGATCCTGACAAGAGGGATAAGTCCAAATATTTCGAGTTCCATAAGGACCATGGTCATACAACCAAAAACTGCATAGCTCTCCAGAATGAAATTGAAGATCTCATCAGGCGGGGAAAATTGAACAAGTATGTCGATCGCCGAAATGGTGGAAGGAGCAGCGATCGACCAAGGCAGAGATCTAGATCTCCTAGTCGAGTCAAAGAAGATAAGAAGATAAATCATGAAAAAGATCGAGAAGATGATCAAGATGAACCCGATCTCCCTAAAAGACCAAAACAACCAGAATATGAGGTATTTTCTATCCGTTTTGGGTCATTTGATTGCAATGTTATTACTGGTGGAGATGCAGGAGGTGGAGACCTTACTGCAGAAAGGAAAGCTTACCTCAACGAGGCTCAAGCTTGTTCGTATATTCAACGGATAAATCTAGCTGAAGAAGATCGCTCGAGGAAGGTGAACAAAGATAAACTTGTCATCGGTTTTTCTAAGAATGACCTCGCTGGTGTGCTATATCCTCATGATGACCCATTGGTGATCAAAATGAGGATGAAGGAAGTAGTGATTTCGCGAGTATTGGTGGATAATGGCAGCTCGGCAGATATCATGTTCTACTCATGCTTTGACAGCTTAAATTTAAAGTTGTCTCAGCTGGAGCCTTATCACAGGCCCCTCCTCGGTTTTGCTGGTGAGAAAGTTTTCCCACTTGGGACCATTAAATTGGATATCTTCATCGGTACATGGCCTGCTTGTCGAACAGAACGAGTGCACTTTTTTATGATGGATAAGAATGTTCAATCAACTTATAATATCATCATGGGAAGGGTAGGATTAAAGAAGTTCAAAGCAGTACCATCTACTGTACATCAATGCCTAAAATTTCCAACCAACTTTGGAGTAGGAATTGTGAAGGGTGACCAAAAAGTAGCTCGGAAATGCTACTATTCATCTACCGAGCAAGAAGAACTGGAAGAATCTAGGAAAAAGACTACCACCTATCAAGTGGATGAAGGTGCAGAAATTGAAATGTTAGATCCTAGAGATGAGTCGCAGCTCGTAAAAGGTCAGGTGGTGGAAGCTACTGAAAATGTCATTCTGGACGATGAACACCCGAAACGAACAACTAAAATCGGTTCATCATTGGACAACCAACTAAAACAGGAATTGATAGCCTTCTTAACAAGCTAAAAACAAACTTTCGCATGGAGCCACAAGGATATGCCAAGAATAGTCCCAAATTTCTTGTGTCACGAAATTAAGGTGAACAAGGAAATCAAACCTGTGAAGCAGCGAAGAAGAGTGTTCATCCCCTAGAAGAACCAAGCTATATAAGAAGAGGTCGAGAAGCTCCAAAAATCTTGCTTTATTGAAGATGTCAAATATCCAGACTGGTTAGCTAATGTGGTGATGGTCAAGAAGAAGAACAACAAGTGGAGGATGTGTGTAGACTTCACCGACCTCAACAAGGCATGCCCAAAGAATCATTTTCCTTTGCCCCGAATTGATCAATTAGTGGACGTTACCTCAGGACACGAGCTGTTGAGCTTCATGGATGCTTATTCTGGTTACAACCAGATTAAAATAAAACCTGAAGACAGGGAGAGTACCTCTTTTATTACCCCTAGGGGAACTTACTGTTATAATGTTATGCCTTTTGGTTTGAAAAATGCAGGTGCAACATATCAGCGGCTGATGAACAAGGTGTTTTCAGAGCAAATCAGTCACAACATGGAGGTTTATGTTGATGATATGCTGACGAAGAGCAAGAAAGCTGCTGACCATCTAATTGATCTAGGTCAAACCTTTGATCAATTAGATAAATATCAAATGAAGTTGAACCCTACAAAGTGCATATTCGGAGTACGAGATGGCATGTTCCTCGGGTATATTGTCAACCAATGAGGTATTGAAGCAAATCCAGAAAAGATTAAGGATCTATTGGGGCTACGATCTCCAACGACGAAGAAAGAAGTGCAAAGTCTCACAGGGCGAGTTGCAGCACTTAATAAATTTGTATCACGAGCAACTGATAGATGCCTCCCATTATTCAAAAAACTCTGAAAAACATTTGAATGGAATGATGAATGCGAGAAGGCCTTTCAAGAGTTAAAGAAATACTTGGGAGCACCCCCAATGTTGTCCAGGCCAGTGATGAGAGAAAGATTTTACTTGTATCTAGCAGTTTCAGAAAATGCAGTTAGCTCGGCATTGATAAGAATGGAGGATGGAGTGCAAAAACCAATTTATTACACTAGCAAGACCTTTCGAGAAGCAGAGATCAGATATCCAAGACTAGAAAAGTTAGCACTAGCGTTGATCGAAGCAAGTAGAAGAATGAGGCCGTACTTCCAAGCTCATACCATAGTAGTGTATACCAATATGCCACTGAGGCAAGCTCTTCATAAACCAGAAAAATCAAGGAGATTGATGTACTGGGCAGTAGAACTTGGTGAATATGATATAATTTATGAGCCTAGATCGTCACTTAAAGGGCAAGCAGTAGCAGATTTTATCGCAGAATTCACTTATCCTGACACCTCCTAGGAGCAAAAGCTGAATACCGACCAACCTCTGGATGTTACAGGATCATCAAATTTAAACCCCGATCAACTTAAGTTAGTTGAGGATCAGGGGGAGATGGTCGATGAGTAGCAAGAAGTACTAAAGGAGGATAAAAGGAAGAAACATATATTCCATCGAGGAACTTTATCCGATAAAAAATTTAAGGATGAGGTACCTATATGGAATCTATATGTGGATGGCTCATCTTGCATTACAGGCTGTGGGGCAGGGATTGTTTTGAACAGCCCGGATGAGGTCTATGTGGAGTATGCTTTGCGCTTCCAAGTTAAGGCTTCTAATAATGAGGCTGAATATGAAGCTATGATTGTAGGACTTGGCTTGGCAAAAACCATGGGGGCGGAGCAGGTTATCGTATTCAGTGACTCACAATTGATCATAAATCAAATGCTGAGAGTATATGCAACCAAAGGAGAATTAATGATCAGGTAGTCAAAGAACAATCCCACACGCACCGAGCTACGAAGAACAATCCCAATAGAAGTCTTAGCTAGTCGAAGCATAGATGAAGATATGATGATGAACTTTATTACCTTGATTTAGGACCATCTTGGATGGATCCTATTAGGGCATATATTGAGGAAGGGAAATTACCAACTGACAAACTCGCAGCCAAGAAACTGAAGTTTAAAGCTTCTCGTTATGTATTGACTAATGGTATTCTATATAGACAAGGAATTATAGAAGGTCTGCAAAGATGTGTGCACCCTTCTGAGGTGAAAGACTTGATCGAAGAGGTCCATGAAGGGTCCTATGGAGCTCATGTAGTAGGTCGGATGCTTTTGCAAAGAGTAATGACACAAGGATACTATTGGCCAACAATGAGGTCTCATTGTATAGCCTATGCCAAAAAATGTGATAAATGTCAACGCTTATCCTCTATCCGAAGAACTTCCCAAGTATTATTAACACCGATTACTTCCCCTTGGACATTTTCCATGTGAGGAATTAATTTGGTCGGGCCACTTCCAACGACTAGGGGAAGATTTAAATATCTCGTAGTTGCGATGGATTATTTTACTACGTGGGTGGAAGCTGAGCCCCTCATTGATATGACATACGACAAGGTGTATCAATTTATATAGAAGAACATCATTTGTAGATATGGTCTTCCTCATGAATTCATCACAGACCATGGAACTGAATTTGATAACGAGGAATTCGTTGCATATTGTCATCAGTCAAACATACTGAAAACCCACTCTGTACCAGGCCATCCCCAAAGCAATGGACAAACTGAGGTGATGAACAGAACGCTACTGAATGGTTTGAAAAAATGACTGGACGATGCGAAGGCAAACTGGATTAACGAGCTACATTATGTACTGTGGGCTTATCTTACTACACCACGAGTAGCAACAGGAGAATATCCATACATGCTGGCATTTGGAAGTAAAGATGTTATACCTGCCGAGCTGGGCCTCCCCCCACACAGAGTGCTGAATTTCAATTCTCCTATCAGTGACTTGATGAGAAGATTAGACTTGGATATGCTCGAGGAAGTTAGAGAAGAAGAAGCAATCAGGAATGCTGCATACCAACAACGAACAACTCTGTTCTACAACAAGAGGGTAAAAAAGTGTGATTTGAAGGAAGGAGACTACGTGCTAAAGAAAGTAATTCAAAAGCACAATAAATTGGAAGCTATCTGGCACGGACCCTACGGAGTAACAGAAGTTGTTCGCCCAGGAACTTACAGGATTGAAACCTTAGAAGGAGAGGAGTTTAAGAATGCATGGAACGCAGAGCATCTGCGCAAATATTATCAGTAGTTCAATCCTTATGTAATGCAGTTTTCTTCGATATGAATAAAGCTTTGGATGTTTTACCTAATTCTCTCCTTTTATTGAAATTTTTTTGGAGTATTAGTGCTACACACTACGCATCAAGTTCAGAATAAATCCCTTCAACTACGGTTGGTCGGTCCATCAACTATGGTTGGTCAGTAAAATAAATCCCTCCAACTAAGGTTGGTCGGTCCATCAACTACGATTGGTCGGTAAAATAAATCCCTCCAACTATGATTTTTCGATAAAATAAATCCCTCCAACTACGGTTGGTCGGTCCATCAACTACGGTTGGTCGGTAAAATAAATCCCTCCAACTACGGTTGGTCAGTCCATCAACTACGGTTGGTCGGTAAAATAAATCCCTCCAACTACGGTTGGTCGGTCCATCAACTACGGTTGGTCGGTAAAATAAATCCCTCCAACTACGGTTGGTCGGTCCATCAACTACGGTTGGTCGGTAAAATAAAATCCACCTACTGCGGTTGGTCGGGGAATAAAAGTTCACCAACTCCGGTTGGTCGAAAACAAAAATCTCAACCCTCTAGTTGGTCGGTAAGCCAATTTCAATCAACTTCGGTTGTTTAAATTAGGCAATGCCATGAAGTGTAAGTTGTTCTATTATTTAGAATTAAAGATTGATAAATCATTGCAATGAGATCAGTATGTCCCAAGCATATATATATATTTACCGACCAACAAGCAAAAACATCTATAAATTATTTAAAAGAAAATGAAATGACAAAAGATAAATTTTCATTCATACTAAGTAAAATTACAAATGACGTGAGAAATGTATTACCAAAATTTTTCATTCAAAACAAGAAAGATTACATATGCTGTGGAAAGTAGAAATTATTATATAAAATCCTATTCTATTGGTTTCTTCCCTTCTGCCTTTGAAACAGATTCTACTCCAGCAGGAGGATCGTCTAAGGCATAAGGGGAATTTATGAAATTCAGATCGCGAAGCATTCGAACATTCATCACTGATGGCCGATCAAGCAGATGTTTAGGGCGAGAAATATCAACATTAGAATGAAGACTGTAGTCGCCGAGATATTTGGAGATTAAGCACTAAGGGATTGCCTGAGCAGGAATCCAACTCATATGAAGTTTAAAAGGTGGCACGGGCAACTCGAGCAATCCAGGGTTATGATAATCCCATAAATAATGGCCCTGCTCCAATTTTAATACACCAGTGCATTCAGCCATCCTTATTTATAATCCTTATTATTCGCTTGCTGGATTCGATCATCAAGATGGTAGAGGGCTTCATTATAGCCAGCCATCCAAAACTCTCTAGGCTGTTTGTGGAATTGGTAAGTCAACCTTTCCAGCCGCCCGTGGAGATTCTTCACAAAAATTTCTTTATTCTCCAAGGAGGATCCTTGTGTGGAAAGTTGCTCGTTAAGGTCCAGAATCTTCTTGGACATCTCGGCCAGAGCTTTATTGTTCGCAACCAACTGAACTGCTTGATTTTCTAAAGATGCTTGAGTTCTCGCCTCTTCAATAGTAACCCGAGCAGCTCTTGCTCGTCCCTGAGAAACTCTTGCTCGTTCGCGAGCAGCTGTAGAGGGTCCAATTCTCTTTAAAGTTTCCAATTCGTCTGTCAAATTGGCATTTTTAACCTCCACAAATGAGAAACCTTCGTCATTGACAAGGACCAAGGCTCCCGAGGTAGATGTTGCAGATTTCAGTTGGGATATCTCTCTTCACAAGTTATTATTTTCCTGCTCCAGCAGTTTCGCGATCTGCCTATGCTCTTCAACCTCGGTCTTTAAAGTCCTCTCCTTAATATCATAAGCAGTGACTAACTTATCATATCCTTTGTCAGCATTTAGTTGCTGATACTTTTTCTCATACCCCTGATGCAAAAGGGCAGAAGATTCCTTGTATTATTGCTGAAGTTCTTCGATGATACCCCGGAGATCTTCAATCATCTCATAATGTGCCACATTATTGGAAATTGAACGGTCGAGAAAGCATTTCAAATATTGATAGGCTTCGACTGCTCGTTCCGAAGTGCCTGGACCAAGGATGTCGATGATTTAAGCTTCAGTCAAGTCAGCATGGACAACCTTGAAGTACTCATTACATTTTTTCATCAGTTCAGTATCGTGGGCTGACAAGAGCTCCATTCTAGCCATAAACTAGCAAAAAAGAGGAGATATAAAGAATCAATAAGAAAGCAGACAGAGCAAGAAGAATAAAATGGTTCAACAATAAGAACAGAGTAAGAAAAAGGGATTTAAGATGCACAACCAAAACTTCAAATTTTATTACATCACAAAAAGAGGTACACGATTCAGAATTTCATTCAACAACAAAATAAAAAGCAGAGAGAGAGGTCCGAACAACTCTACACCTTCTCCTTGCTTCCTAAGACTTCCTCGGGAGGCTTGGACGAAGAGGTAGGTTACTCGGAGGGCAGAGAAAGCTGATCGGTAGACATGTTGGTTGGTTGGGGATGCTTGTAGCGAAGTTCAATAGTAGGAACCTGATCCTCAGCTATCATCAAAGACTCTTTTGAGGCAGCTTCATCCTCTTCTTCTTCTTCTTCTCCAGAAGAGGGAGGAGGACCATAATCATGGCGCTAAAAAAGTTCAGAACTCTCTGAGACCTTTAACTCATGCAGAGAAACAATCCATCCATCCCTGAAGAATTTGAGGCTAGAAAATTCCATCTGAGAGGACATAACAGCTAGGCCTTTGTTCCAACCCTTGTCCTAGCCAGCGCTGAAGGACTTCTTAACAGCCAGTTTTCTCTTTGCTTTCTCTGAGGAAATCCTCTCAGTATGAAGTTCCTCGACAGCCTTCATTTTTCTTTCTAGCTCCTGCCTCTGACGATCAGCTTCATGGCATTTGCCAAGTTCCTCTTCAGCAGCTTTGAGCTTAGTCTTAAGCTCTTAAGTATTTTTGAGCTTTTCCTCAAGCTCAGTATTCTTCTTCTCAAATTCTTTTATTTTCCTCTCCAACTCCTGAGAGGCCTCCAAAACTTTCTCTCTCTCTTGCTCGATGGATTTTCGTTGCTTCTCCCAGGCAACCTTATCTTCATCATATTTCTGACGAGAATACTTTAAGGACTGTGTCAGACCCACAAAATCTTCCTCTATACCTCCCGAGGAGCTCGAGGCCTTGATGGCCTCATCCTTTTTCAGAATAGTGTTAAAACGGGTTACCAGCTGGAAAAAGAAAATAATTATAAGTCAGTGCAGGGACATAACATTGAAAAATGAAAGTTTATATTATTAATACTTACCGAGGCAATGTGTTGAGCTGCCAAGGTGGTAACCCTTTCCTGATAAATACTGTCTTTAGTGCCTTGGATCTCTGGGATAATCCAAGACTTCACCGATCTCATGGCAGAGCTCAGAGCAATAAAAGTGGGAATACCACTTCCAACAGTTAAAGGCTGAGAGATAGATTCAGCAAGTTTATCCGAGGAACTTTTCTTCAAACTCCTCGTAGGAGCAGGAACATTCTCAACCAAGGATGATGTCTTGGTCGTTGATATAACTATAACCTCGCTAGGAGGAGAGATAGTGACAACCTTGTTCGGAGCCACTGGGGGCTTCTCGATAACCTTTTTAACAGCAACTGGACGGGGTGCATGAATTTTTCGTGCCCCTTCCTCTGGGACATCTTGCTTACTTCTCTTTGCCTCTACAGAGGCAGAATCTGGTTTGTCAAAATATGAGGGAGCTTTTTGTATCTTCATTCTGATACTGAGGGGAAGATTTGATTTAGTAGTGTAAGGACATTTTTATCCATTATCAATTTGTTATGTCGCACGCCATTACACCGTTGAAGAAATTCAAGATTCGTACAGTCATCAACGGATCCGAATATCAAAAGAAGAAGAGGAATCAAAGTCTGACAGGCCGGACCGGTCCGCCCAGAATAAAAGAACCGATCCGCCTGCGGACCGGTCCGCCTCAGACCCGGACCGGTCCGCCTGCTGAAAGCCAGTACACCCCGGACCGCAAGCGAACTGAAGAAGCCTAAAATAAAAAGAACCGATCCGCCTACCCGGACCGATCCGCCTCAGACCCGGACCGTTCCGCCTGGGATAATCTCAAACAGATCGTGCAGAGATTTTTTAGGCGATGTTATTCCTTTATAAACCCACTACGGGAAGTGGTTTTCTAAGACTTCTATACACGATTTTCAGATTACAAAAAACTTTAAGTCTTCACCTATTGAGCACCAAGACTCTAGGTTTTTGATTCACACAAATTTCCAAACACTTGTGAATCACTTTGCAACCCAGGAACACATTTTTTGCTATTCATACCCTTGTGGAGAAGACCGTTCTTCTTCTTCATTGCAGCCTTCCTGGAAAGGGACATTTCCAGCCGCCGACTACAGAATCCGACACCTGAGGGTAATTCTTAGTCACTTGTATTTTCATTGTAATCCGAAATTGTACAGTTACAATATTATAATGGAAATAAATGGTTTTTCCCCTTTGGGGGATTTTTCCTCACAAGCATCTGTTTGAATGTTCTTGCTCAGTTCATTATCTTATTCAATCACATATTGTTGCATGTTTAGGGTTTGTTTGAGTTAAACGGTGTTTAATATATAAGTTTATCATTTGAACGCAAGCACATACGTTCTCAAATTGGTATTAGAGCAGGTTACGCTAATCTATCGCGTATTCCTATTTTCCGCAAAATTTTTCTAAGATATCAATTTTCTGAAAAAATTGATTTTTGAAAAAGTGCGTGTTCAAATGGAGAAGTTATATAATAAAATGCCAGTTTTTGACGGGACAAACTATGCCTATTGGAAAGCCCGTATGAGATCTGCATTAAAAGCCATTGATGAGCGTGTCTGGATTTTAGTTGAAAGAGGGTGGACACCTCCCTCCGTGACTGTTGATAATGTGATTAACTTGAAACCTGTCACTTCTTGGACTGAAGAAGAATTTAAATGGTCGTCTTTTAATTCTAAGGGTCTAAGTGCTATTTCTGGGTCTGTCACACCTGATGAGTTCAAACGAATAATGACGTGCACCACGTCAAAAGAGGCATGGGATGTTTTACAACTCACCCATGAAGGAACAAATGTTGTGAAAGAGTCTAAATTGCAAAATTTAACAACTCAATTTGAAACCATCACCATGCATGAATCTGAATGCTTTGATGAATTTTATGCTAGACTTTCTGACATTGTGAATACTAGTTTTAATCTTGGTGAACATATTCCTAATGCTAGAGTTGTTAAAAAGATTCTTCGTTCTTTGCCTAAGTGTTTTATCCCTAAAGTCACTCTGCTAAATTCTATGGGTAATTTAAATACGCTAAAATTGGAAGAACTTGTTGGAGAATTGCAAACATATGAAATTGATATGTTCCCTAAAACTGCTAAATCTAAAGATAAGGGAATTGCACTTAATGCCCAAGAGAGAAGGAGTGAGGGGTCGGCTAGAAAGAGGGTAGAGTCATCTAGAAAGAGAGAGACTGACACGTCAGATTCTGAGTGTGATTTTGACTTAGATGATTTGGCTCTTTTTGCAAAAAATTTCAAGAGGATTCTCAAATTTAAGAAAAATGCCAATTTTAAAGATAAAAAGAAATTTGATAAAAATAAGTTTGATAAGAAAAATGAAAAAGATTCCAAAAATCCTCCTAAGAAAGAAAGTGAGAGATGCTTTGAGTGCGATGGTAGGGGTCATAGAGCATTTGAGTGTGCCACTCGTCTGAATAGAGAAAAAGGGAAAGCTGTCCTTAATGCTACTCTTAGCAACGACAGTGAGGTCGAGACGGTGGATTCAGGAGATGAGTCACCACATTAGTGTAACTTCACTGCATTCATGGCCAGTCAAGTGAGCACTCCTAGTTCTCTTCACGACGATGAGGATGATGCTTCACAGGGACACCTCGACAGTGAGATCGATGTGAGTGAGGGGGAGGATGACTCAAGTGATAGCGAGAGTGATATTCAACGCGCCTACGCTGAGTTATATTCTGAGTCATTTAACACTAAAAAATGTAACAAAGCGCTAGTTCTTAAGATCACCGGCTTAGAGGAAGATTTAAGAAAGGCGAGAGAGAGAGAGTCCTCCACCTTCACCGCCCTGAGAGAGAGAGAATCTGCTTGTGTCGAGAAAGAGAGTTTGTTTAGAGAGAGAGAGTGTGTTTTTGAGAAAGAGAGAGGGGACTTGACTAAACAAGTGTCTAGTCTTACGAGTCAGCTCCATTCCTCTGTGGAGACTCGGAAGAAACTTGAAGCCCTTGTTGCCCAGCTGACTCATGATCTTGAGAAATCACGGGAAGTCAAGGTACAAATCGAGGACATATCTGGGAAGATGGGAAAGATGCTCCTCGGCCCCGCTTTAGGTTTTGGTGATCGGTAAGGAATTGGTTATGATGGTGTCTCCACCTCCCAAATTTCACTTGGACCAGTTCCTGAGTTTACTACGAATCCTTATGGCCATCGTCAAAAACCTCGAAGGAGAGTTCGACCAAGAAAAGCAAACCAAGGACCGCCTTTGACTGTGTTCTTTTGTACTTATTGCAAAAGAAAAGGCCACCTTATGGAGTCTTGCTATAGCATGGGTCGGACACAACGTACTACTGCTCCACCACGTCATACTGATGAGTTTTCTAGTCTGAAAGAGCGAGTTGAGTTCTTAGCTACCACATCTCAGAGTTTGATGGAAGAATTTCGACAGATGTCTTTGCCGTTAGTAAATGCTTCTCACATTCCAGCTAAAACCAACAACAACAAAGGCAAACAAAAGGTCACCACCTCTTGGGTACCTAAGAAAGATAAAAAGGCTTTTATTGTTCATGTTGCTCTCAAAGCACACAATACTTCACAATGGTATTTTGATAGTGGGTGCTCCAGACATATGACAGGTGATGCCTCATTTTTTACGACTCTTGAGGATTATCAGGATGGCAGAGTCACCTTTAGAGATGGGAGAAAGTCTAGAATTATAGGACGTGGTACTGTCGAGTTACCTGGATTCCCTAAGTTAGAAATTTTTTTTTACGTCAAAGGTTTGAAAGCAAACCTTCTCAGCATTAGCCAGCTGTGCGACACTGACTTTGCAGTAAAGTTTGATCGAGACGCGTGTAAAGTCTACAATCAAGCCGGTAAACTTTTAATGCAAGGGGTGAGGACCGAGGATAATTGCTATGGGACTGAGCCCACGTCCTCACTTGTCTGCAACAGCGCCACGATCAATCCTATGGATCCGTGGCACCAACGTCTAGGTCACATGAACGTTAGAGATCTCAACCGCTTAGCTAAAAAGGACCTAGTACATGTCTTACCATCTCTTGAAAAGTCAACTTCGACCGTTTGTGGACCCTGTCAGATGGGAAAACAAATTCGTAGTCCTCATAGGAAGTTGCATCCCATTACCACCTCTCGTGTTCTTGAGTTGATTCACATGGATCTTATGGGTCCCACTCGTACTGAGAGTCTAGGTGGTAAGAGGTACATCCTCGTGATGGTAGATGATTTCTCCAGGTACTCCATTGTAGGTTTTCTGAGAGAGAAATCCGATGCTGTAGATTTCTTAATGACCAAGTGCCGTGTCCTGCAAAATCAACACGGTGTCACTATTAACAGGATGCGTGGTGACAATGACACTGAATTCATAAAAGCAAAGGTAGACCTTTACTGTGATAGCCTCGGGATCAAACATGAGTTTTCTGCTGTGAGAACTCCTCAGCAAAATGGGATTGTTGAGAGAAAGAATAGAACGATCCAAGAGATGGCTAGATCTATGCTTCTAGGTCGTAAAGTTTCTAGGAGATTTTGGGCAGAGGCAGTGTCTACTGCATGCCACACGGTGAATAGGGTTTATTTGCATCCACACACACTTCAGACTCCTTATGAGTTGTGGACTGGCAAGAAGCCCAACCTGGCATATTTTCATGTTTTTGGGAGTAAATGCTACATCCTACGGGATAGAGAGCAATTAGGAAAATCCGACTCCCGAAGCGACGAGGGAATATTTCTAGGATATTCATCGAATAACAGAGCGTACCGGGTTTTTAACCTGAAGAGCTCTAAGGTTATGGAATCAATAAACGTCACCGTGCAAGATGACGAACCTCTGACGGTTATTGATTCTAACCTTCAGTGTGAGGATGAGGATTGTTCTGACAGATTTACCTGTTCCTCTCTCACACTCTGTGGACCCTACTCTTGTGCTAGGGGACACACCTGCTTGGTCTCGCAAGAGTCATGACCCGTCTGCCATTGTTGGCGATCCCACTCTAGGGGTCAAGACTCGTGCTCATCTAGAGAACGTTGTTAGACATCTTTGCTACACGTCCAAAGTCGAGCCAAAAAATCATAAAGAAGCACTCAAGGATGAACACTGGATATCTGCTATGCAGGATGAGTTGCTTCAGTTCAAAAAGAATAATGTCTGGGAACTTGTCCCCCGACCTAGTGAGACTAATGTGATAGGTACCCGGTGGATTTTTAAGAATAAAATGGATAAAAATGGTACCATAATCAGAAATAAGGCTAGGTTGGTCGCTCAAGGCTACACACAGATAGAGGGTGTAGACTTTGGGGAGACATTTGCTCCTGTTGCGAGGCTTGAGTTCGTCCGTCTTCTTCTCGCCATTGCATGTCATCTGCGCTTCAAGTTATATCAGATGGATGTCAAGAGTGCCTTTCTAAATGGCATTCTACAGGAGGAGGTTTATGTGGAACAACTAAAAGGGTTCGAAGACCCTCAGCACTCGGAGCACGTCTACTATCTGAGGAAAACCTTGTATGGTTTGAAGCAAGCACCCCGTGCTTGGTACGAGAGGCTTAATTCCTATCTCTTAGCTCGTGGTTTCAAGAGAGGGGGAGTGATCGGGCGGAAAAAGTGTGTTCGTGTGAGGACACAATCGTTGTACGTTTCGCCGTCGCGATGTAAAAAACCTAAGCTACTACTACACTTGACAAGCAAGTACAGCGGTAAGTCGGGTATCGTAAGAAATCCACAGGGAGTGATTGAATTTTAGATGTTAATTGTTTTGATTACTTCAGGAATAAAAGTGTAAAATAAATAAAAGAAAAGGTGAATGGGTGGTTGTCGTGACAAAAGAAAAGAATAAGTTATGCTAAATTAAAGTAAAGCGAGGATCGGGATCGCATTCTACCAAACGGATCGAAACAACTACTAATTAGAATTACGGTTCGAAAACAATTAATCGAGCATTTACAATTAAGCATAAACATCACACAAGAAGGAATTTAACCCAAAGTTGCGAGATTAAATATTTAACTGAAAATGGTCACACGCGGATTAAATTCGGATTATCGCTATAAACACTAAAGTTGCGTGACAAATAAAGTTAAACGCATAACAATCCAACTTTAATACACGCGGTTTCAATTAAACGCAATTTTACACAAAACCTAATTTTCGAGGTCCAAACCCGAAAATGGCGGAAACGCAATCCCGACCCTATTTATCTAAGGGCTAGACATGAATGAAACTAATTAACAAAGCAATAAACTAATTAAGCAAGAAATGAATAACTAAACTAATTAACAAAGCATGAAATTAATCTAGAAAGCAAGAATATAATGAATACAAACTATATTAATGTAATTAACCTTAAAGTACAACTTACAAAACAAGAGTGCAAGAGAGGAGTAGGGCAAATCTCCCAAGTCTACAAAACCCTAAAATCTAACCTAAAAATGGAGATATATCACTTCAAAATGAAGAGAAATTGTTATAAACAAAATATCCCATGGCAAACTTGTAATAAAAGGGAAGAAAACCAAAAATCTGGAGGCCCGAATCGATTCGGAAATGGTCCGAATCGATTCGGAAACAGGGGAAGTTCGAATCTGCAATTCTGCAGCATTCCGAATCGATTCGGTTTTGGGCCGAATCGATTCGCAACCTACAGGTCTGAATTCTGCAGCTTTGTCCTGTTTTACGGAAAATGCTGTCATTTCTTCGTTATAGCTCGGAATGAGGCACGGTCGGAGGCTACGCGAAGATAACTCAAAGGACTACAACATCCAAGAAGACATTAGGCTAAAAAACCAAAATATGGAATGACTAAAATGCTCTTGAATGTGACATTGAGTGTGAATTTGAAATAAAAACCATCCTAAAAATGCCATAACTCTTTCGATACAACTCAGAATCATGCACCGTCGGCGGCCACGCGAAGAGAAATCAGAGGGCTTCAACTTCCGTGAAGAGCTCGGGATTCAAACCCGAATGCTGAAATTACTAAAATGCCCCCGAAGCTGCAAAAGTCGACGAAACATTTCCGAAAAGCGTCCGAACTTCATACTAAGCATCCAAATACCTACAAAAGCTCAATTAACCCCTGCAAAACATGTTAACATAGAAATCCGAGGTTGTCTGGTTAACGAGCATAAGTATAGGGATTAAGATACCCAAGGGGGATAATAAGGCGTAGGTTAACGGGTGAAATACGCAATATTTGCGTCGTATCACACCCCCTAACTTACATATTGCTAGTCCCTAGCAATGAAATAGGAAACAACAAGAACAAAAAGCAAACCAAAAGCAGGAGAAGTACAAAAGTATGGTATAAAAGCAATAAAAAGATAAGGCCACTTTCGCGGGCGATTCGATTGCATTTAGCGTATGCAATAAGCCGTTAAACCCCTAGGTGACCCTAGTGGACGAGTGTCGTCTCGTGAGGGTTTTCAGGGATGAAACCCACAAACATCATACAGTTTCCTCAAAATATGCCCAACCCAACATGCGACAAACTCAACAACAACGAAAAAGATTTCAAACATGTTATTAGCAAAGTGAATGAATTCACACAAAAGTCCAAATCATTAACATTATAGAATGCACCTCATAGAATTGAAACCTTAAAAGTGGGAGGGGGGAGAGCAAATGCAAAATATGATTTGGTGAAAACTTAAATAAACCGGATAAACATAAAGGCATGCATATATTCAATCCTCACGGGAATTACGCTCAACAAATGAAATCACTCGGAATGGGAGGTAACACACGGAACATGAGGGCATAAAGAGTAAATGTAAATGGAAACTAGGCCGCGCACATGTCACAAATGAGGAACGCTATATAGGAAATGAAAAACTTGCAATCTCAATGAAAGGATACCGCACACTAAAAGAGGCGAAATGCATTTTCACAGATTATCAAAACTATTATGACTTTTAAATTAAATGCACCCTAAGATCACATAGGACTTTATAGGGTTGTAATGTAGGTTTGGGGTTAAGGTACGAAATGAAAGGTATATGTACGGATTCAAAGTGTTCGGAGATGAAAACATGGAATAATGGGAGAATGCGGGCAATATCAAAATCGGAAAATAAGTTCCAAAAAGGCATTAAATGTATAATTTGGAGAGTAATCAAAGCTTATTGAACTATATACACAACATATACAACTTTCTCTTTCTTTTCTTTTCTTCTTTTTCTTATTTTTCTCTTTTGTTTTCTATTGCTTTTTGCTTTCTCTTTTTCTTCACTTTTTCACTTCTTTCTTTTCTTTGCTTATCAAACTCTCATATGCCTAAAATTGCAACCGACATCATAACAACATTCAATCCCAAGCAACATTCCAAACAAAGGTATGGAAAGTGTATGTATGGTTTATAACTCCAATTTAGAGTTGGTTATGGGAATTGGGTTATGAAACGAAAGGCTATATTTAGGCTCAAAGAGGTTAACGGGGGTAAACATATAAGGGTGAGGTCAAGGCTAATATGGGTGATATAACAAAGAGGGCCTATGATCATTTCACAAAGTTTACGCAATTCTCAAGTCAAAACAATATATGAAAATCATGATCAAGTAACACATTTCAAGCATGAACTCGATTAATGAACAGTCAAATGAAAGATTAGAGAGATTACCAACGAATTCAACGTTTTCAATGAGAAAAGAATAGTGTATAACACTCACAAACGACGAAAGGTACAAAGCTTACTCGGTGTAAGTATATACAATGCAACAAAAGATTACCGAGTTATAAAAATCTTAAACCAAATCAATATAACAAGGAAAGTGCATATGCTCATGGGATAAAGTTTAATTCATGAAGTTATTCACAATATCAATGATTTGAGGACTAAAGTCCAATAACTTCTAAAATCGAGAACATGCATCATTGATTTGTCTATTGGATCGGGCAATTATTGAAATTTATCACTGGAAACAAGGCAAAATGCCCAACAAAGGAGAAAAAAGAAAGAAAATATTTTTGAAAATTTTCAAATTTTTAACAAAAAGGCATACTTAGTAACTAAATGTGAGCAAATCAATGGACTACACATGAAATGGATAGAATATCCTACACCCCCTAACTTAAATGTTGCATTGTCCTCAATGCGCATTAAGAACACAACACAAAGAGAGGAAAAGAACGATATTACCCAAAATTGGAGCGATCTCCATAAGCGCGAGTCCAAAGGAATCTACAAAACAAGTTAGTACCGAGAATAGCAAAAACAAATAACAAAAAGTTAACTAATTACACTAGACTAAATTAAAAAGGAAAGAAAAATAGGAAAGAAAGAAAATTAAAAAAGCTAACTATTTACAACCTACTATTTAGGCTTCACACTAACTATACACTAGAAGTCTAAATAGTTGAGGGTCCACCCAAAAAGGGATTTGACTTTGAAAGATCAACAGTGGACCCTCCAAAGCGAACATGCCTCCCGAAAGATATGAATTCCGTTTGAACAACGGAAGGCATGTGGGTGGTGAAAAAAGTGAACCATCGCCAATTTGAAATTTTGGGCGGACGATGGGGGATTTGGATAATAAGGGGGAAAGGTACACTTGAGGTCCAAGAAAAATCGACTCATCTCCCAAAGATTTTTCAAGTGGAATGGGAGATGGTGCACACACGGGGATAACATCCATTGAAGACAAATCCGACAAGGAGTCCTCATCGGCAAAAAGTGTGGAAGTTTTAAAAGTTTCTACCGACTCATAGGAATCAACCGGTAATTCTAATGGTTCAATGACGGAAAACGAATATGGTGATGAAACAAATTCAATATCAATCGACTCATCGTCGGAAGGAGATTGAATTTCGGAGGAGAAAGATGCACACTCGATGAGAAATTCTTTGAAAAATTGAGGTGAAACACTAGTTTCCACCTCCTCGTTGTTTTGTGCAAAAGAATTCATCTCATCGCAAAGTGCACCGAGTCTCATTCCAGCATCATTTAAGCTTTCCAAACCTTGGGAGTAAAGAAGCAAAGTCTCTTCCAAAGTAGGCTTCCTCGGCTCAAGAGCCTCGGACTCCTCATTTGGTTGAAACTCGTCTTCGAAAGTAATGAAATGAGAATCGTCATTGGATTCGAATAATGAATCCAACTCAAGCTCCCAATAACGATTTTCATTCCGATAAATGTTTTCAAGTCTTTCATTTTCAAGAAAATCTTGAAAATGGAAAACTTGAAAACTATCCCCAAAGTAAGAATCATTAGAATAACCGTAATAACTATAATAGTAGGACATGATTACCTCGTTGTTTGCAGATGGAGAATCCGAGCAAGAAAGTGAGCAACCGCGAATCAAAGTTTCTTAGCGCTCAAATATGTTATCCTGCAAAAAAGGTTAAAACAAAGAATACAAATACAAAAGGAAAAATACTACGAATAATAAAACAATTACTATCTAAAACACACTCCCCGGCAACGGCGCCATTTTGATCGGGCGGAAAAAGTGTGTTCGTGTGAGGACACAATCGTTGTGCGTTTCGCCGCCGCGATGCAAAAAACCTAAGCTACTACTACACTTGACAAGCAAGTACAGCGGTAAGTCGGGTATCGTAAGAAATCCACAGGGAGTGATTGAATTTTAGATGTTAATTGTTTTGATTACTTCAGGAATAAAAGTGTAAAATAAATAAAAGAAAAGGTGAATGGGTGGTTGTCGTGACAAAAGAAAAGAATAAGTTATGCTAAATTAAAGTAAAGCGAGGATCGGGATCGCATTCTACCAAACGGATCGAAACAACTACTAATTAGAATTACGGTTCGAAAATAATTAATCGAGCATTTACAATTAAGCATAAACATCACACAAGAAGGAATTTAACCCAAAGTTGCGAGATTAAACATTTAACTGAAAATGGTCACACGCGGATTAAATTCGGATTATCGCTATAAACACTAAAGTTGCGTGACAAATAAAGTTAAACGCATAACAATCCAACTTTAATACACGCGGTTTCAATTAAACGCAATTTTACACAAAACCTAATTTTCGAGGTCCAAACCCGAAAATGGCGGAAACGCAATCCCGACCCTATTTATCTAAGGGCTAGACATGAATGAAACTAATTAACAAAGCAATAAACTAATTAAGCAAGAAATGAATAACTAAACTAATTAACAAAGCATGAAATTAATCTAGAAAGCAAGAATATAATGAATACAAACTATATTAATGTAATTAACCTTAAAGTACAACTTACAAAACAAGAGTGCAAGAGAGGAGTAGGGCAAATCTCCCAAGTCTACAAAACCCTAAAATCTAACCTAAAAATGGAGATATATCTCTTCAAAATGAAGAGAAATTGTTATAAACAAAATATCCCATGGCAAACTTGTAATAAAAGGGAAGAAAACCAAAAATCTGGAGGCACGAATCGATTCGGAAATGGTCCGAATCGATTCGGAAACAGGGGAAGTTCGAATCTGCAATTCTGCAGCATTCCGAATCGATTCGGTTTTGGGCCGAATCGATTCGCAACCTACAGGTCTGAATTCTGCAGCTTTGTCCTGTTTTACGGAAAATGCTGTCATTTCTTCGTTATAGCTCGGAATGAGGCACGGTCGGAGGCTACGCGAAGATAACTCAAAGGACTACAACATCCAAGAAGACATTAGGCTAAAAAACCAAAATATGGAATGACTAAAATGCCCTTGAATGTGACATTGAGTGTGAATTTGAAATAAAAACCATCCTAAAAATGCCATAACTCTTTCGATACAACTCAGAATCATGCACCGTCGGCGACCACGCGAAGAGAAATCAGAGGGCTTCAACTTCCGTGAAGAGCTCGGGATTCAAACCCGAATGCTGAAATTACTAAAATGCCCCCGAAGCTGCAAAAGTCGACGAAACATTTCCGAAAAGCGTCCGAACTTCATACTAAGCATCCAAATACCTACAAAAGCTCAATTAACCCCTGCAAAACATGTTAACATAGAAATCCGAGGTTGTCTGGTTAACGAGCATAAGTATAGGGATTAAGATACCCAAGGGGTCTAATAAGGCGTAGGTTAACGGGTGAAATACGCAATATTTGCGTCGTATCAGGGAGTATATATGACGTTCATCAGGAGAGATAATGGTGTTATTTTGGTTGCCCAGGTCTATGTGGACGACATAGTCTTTGGATCCACATGCTCCCAGCATGCTCACCACTTTTAGGAGGAGATGAAAAGTGAGTTTGAGATGAGCATGGTTGGTGAGCTTACTTCTTCCTTGGTCTCCAGGTTCGTCAGCTAGAGGATGGGATGTTCATCTCCCAATTCAAGTATGCTAGAGACCTAGTGAAGAAATTTGGTTTAGACTCCGCTAAGCATGCACGTACACCTATGAGTACCACTGCCAAGCTTAGTAAGGACACTTCAGGCAAGGACGTTGAGGAAACCTTATATCGGAGTATGATAGTTAGTCTTCTCTACTTGACTGCCAGTCGTCCCGACATCGCCTTCAGTGTTGGAGTCTGTGCACGATATCAGGCGTCCCCTAAAGAGTCACACTTACTTGCTCTAAAATGTATTATTAAATACGTAAGTGGGACTCTCTCATACGGTATTTGGTATTCCTTTGATACCGATGACCGTTTGTCCGCCTATTCGGATGTCGATTGGGTCGGGGATGTAGATGGTTGTAGAAGCACTTCTGGTGGGTGTTTCTATTTTGGTTCTGCTCTTATCTCCTGGATGAGCAAGAAATAAAATTCCATCTCTTTGTCCACTACGGAGGCTGAGTACATAGCCGCCGGGAGTTGTTACACACAACTCTTATGGATGAAGCAAATGTTGGAGGATTATGGGATTTCAGAGGACACCATGGTCATTTCTTGTGATAACACGAGCGCGATTCACATATCCCGCAATCCCGTTCAACATTCGCGCACAAAGCACATCAAGATACGTGAGCACTTTATTCGTCAGTTAGTTGAGGAGAACACTGTATCCCTGAGTTTTGTTCCCACCGACCGTCACTTAGCCGACATTTTCACAAAACCTTTAGATGCCCTTAGATTTGAGAGTCTTAGGAAGTCTTTGGGGATTTGCACAGTTGACTGAGGGGTCGGTTTATGCCTAGAATAGGATGCTGCTTCATGTTCATATCATATGATTCCTATTGCTAGTCTGTTTTATATGTACCATTGCTTAGTTGTACAGCTATTTATTTATTCTTTTTTCTTTTTATATTTCTTTCGAAAAATACAAAAATATTTTCTCTTACAATTTTTAAGAAAAGCCCAAAAAGATTTTATTTTAATAAATTTTTGGAAAAAGCCCAAAAAGATTTTTGTATTTTTATGCACCTTTTGTGGATGAACATTTAAGATAGCCAAGTTACAACTTCATTCCATATATCCATGTGACTGTTTGATAGAGATTTGAGACGCTACATCATTTCATCCATGTGCTTTACTTAGTATGGAGCTTTTGAGATGTAATTAGTGATATCTTCCTATATGTTTGACTCCTATATCCTTTATTGCAAACATGCACGGCTATATTTGCTTATTGCACTTGTCTATCTCATATTGGCTTGAGTGTTTCCATCTCAATCCTGTCTGTACAATGTACAATATGCGATAAAACTTGACAAGATTGGAATGCATGTAAAAACCATTTTGGTGAGACTGTGTGTTTTTGTATAACGGGGAGGGGCTGCTGATCGATTGGAAAAATCGAGCGTCCGTGTAATACGCTAGTCGTTGTTATCGGCTTCCAACCTCAATACAAAAAAAAAAACCTAAACTTATAACTACACTTCTTAAGGAGTATAGTGGCAAGTCTGGGTATCGAATCCACAGGGAATGGTTGATAGAATTTAATTGATTTATTACTTCTAAAGAAAAAGTGAAAAAGATGATGATGGTTGAAAAAGGAAAAAATAGGTAAATAAAGAAATTAAATTAATTAAGATGAATGAGAAAGTAGGTTGGAATACAATCCCCCTAATCCTAGTAATTTACCGTATAGAAACCTAGAATTGTAAATTATAAATTTGAATGAATCCAGCCTTTATAGATCCTAAGCATTACATATATGAGGGAACTAGCCCGCATCATATGAAATCAAAGGTAAATATAAAGCGGTGATAAATAATTTTACGCACATCATATTCTTAAACATCCCAAGTACCTAGGGCAAGAGAGATTAAAAGATCTACAATGGTTGTAAAATTGTCTCGCACGACTCTTTCAAATTTTTAATTTAAATTCTATTTTCTACATAAGCAATTTACATTGGGATGGGTTCATGCATCCCAACCCTTAAAAAACTTAACTAAACATGGTTTTATGAGAAAGCAAATTCATAACAATATATGGAATTATGGATCTAAGAAACATTGTTAACAAATTGCAAAACAATTGAAAATTGAAAATAGAATTGAGATTAAATAAGAGAAGGGAATTTGATACTTGAATTGAATTGAAGAATTGATACTTGAAATGTGCACTAGATGAACTTGAATCTTCAAACATACAAACTAGGGCTTTTCTAAGAGTATGAAAAACTAAAAAGGATTTCTAAAAAATGAGTTTCTCTCTCTAAAATTCTATTCTACTCTCTAGAATTTTTCTCCCCTCTTTGAAATGAGGTAGGGCTTGGTCTTTTATAGCACCAAGCTGCACGACTTTGGCATCAAATTTCGCTTGTGGCACAAGTTTTCCAAGAGTTGCACTGCTTTAAATGCATAATTAATTGCCTGGATTTCGCATGACCGGAGCGGTCCATTATCGTGCAACTTCAAAACATCGTAACTTCTTCACCGTAGCTCGGATTGAGGTGCCGTTTTTTCCAGTGTTCTTGTAATTTAGAGATCTTAAGCTTTCTAGTTGGCCCCACCTCCGAATTAGGGCTGAAAAATTACGAAAATGCCCTTCAACTCTTCTTTTCTTGGTTTCTTTCACTGTTTTGAGTTCTCTTTCGCACCAATTTGCATGAAATACCTGTAAAACACATGAGAAATACACAAAACACGAAATACATTCCAAAAGGGGTTAGTAGGATAAATACGAGACAAATTCAAGCTATTTACACTGCACGGGATCATAAAAATACCAAAATTAAGGGGATAAATGTGAAGAATATGTGCCTAATCAGTTGCGAAAGGTAATCATCTATCCTTTGCGCAAAAGCCACCGTTAAAAAGGACCTCAAAAATGGAGGAATTTTAATATCCGAGGTCCAAAGAGGTTAAAAGAGCCCGAAAGTTTTTAAAGGCAATAACAAGCACTTCATGCCAAATATGGGCCACTTAGGTTTCACCATCAATTCTCCAAAGTTTGAGAATTTAGAATGCCTCTATTCAAAATTATATCTGAGGGAGTTTGGTTGGAGAATATAAACGGGTTTGCACTTCCTTGAAAGTCCTGAAAAAGCATAAAATCGTTTTGGACGTTATTGGTGTGAAAATCACTTTGAGCTTTGATTTGTTGATTTGATTGAGTCAATATCTTATATTGTCATTCTTTTACACCAAAGGATGCATTTTAGTTCATTCGCTAGGAGTATCCAATATTCATCGTGCACATATGTCATGTTTGTATGCATTGATTTCCCTATCGAATTTGATCACACCACTTTATTTACGCTATCATCGTCTTGGTTGCTTTGTGTTCATTCATGGTGTGATTTTATCCTAGTGACACCTCGCACTTGCTTATTTGATGTATTTCTCTCATTTGACTATTTGGGGACATCATAAAAAGGGGGAGAATGAATTATCTTATTATGGGGGAGATTTGAATTATCTTATTATGGGGGAGATTTGAAAGTTTGAGTTTTCTCATAAATTGGTACATATGTTTATCTCATTTCAAACTCGATATATCACTTGGTATTTTGCTTTTTCTCATGTGTGTAGGTACTACATGGATTATCATTGGATTGCACACCCTGATGAGAAAAGTGTTGAGATGTCTGAAGAGTTGAAGAGCAAACGTTGAAGTCTTATTCAATTGTATCTTTCCAGTTTTGGGTTCATGGAAGGGTAGATTTGTATAGGCATTTTTAGTTGTTTGATAATTCGGATGTTAATTTTTATGTATGTACCGGCATAGACATAGGGGGAGATTTGTAAGGACATTTTTGTCCATTATCAATTTGTTATGTCGCACGCCGTTACACCGTTGAAGAAATTCAAGATTCATACAGTCATCAACGGATCTGAATATCAAAAGAAGAAGAGGAATCAAAGTCTGACAGGCCGGACCGGTCCGCCCAGAATAAAAGAACCGATCCGCTTGCGGACCGGTCCGCCTCAGACCCGGACCGGTCCGCCTGCTGAAAGACAGTACACCCCGGACCGCAAGCGAACCGAAGAAGCCTAAAATAAAAAGAACCGATCCGCCTACCCGGATCGATCCGCCTAAAACCCGGACCGATCCGCCTGGGATAATCTCAAACAGATCGTGCAGAGATTTTTTAGGCCATGTTATTCCTTTATAAGCCCACTACGGGAAGTGGTTTTCTAAGACTTCTATACACGATTTTCAGAGTACAAAAAAACTCTAAGTCTTCACCTATTGGGCACCAAGACTCTAGGTTTTTGATTCACACAAATTTCCAAAAACTTGTGAATCACTTTGCAACCCAGGAACGCATTTTTTGCTGTTCATACCCTTGTGGAGAAGACCGTTCTTCTTCTTCATTGCAGTCTTCCTAGAAAGGGACATTTCCAGCCGTCGACTACAGAATCCGACACCTGAGGGTAATTCTTAGTCACTTGTATTTTCATTGTAATCCAAAATTGTACAATTACAATATTATAATGGAAATAAATGGTTTTACCCCTTTGGGGGATTTTTCCTCACAAGCATGTGTTTGAATGTTCTTGCTCAATTCATTATCTTATTTAATAACATATTGTTGCATGTTTAGGGTTTGTTTGAGTTAAAAGGTTTTTAATATATAAGTTTATCATTTGAACGCAAGCACATACGTTCTCAAGGAGAGGAACCTTCAGAGGCTGGTAATGGGTCGATGTCACCTACTACTGGACGAGTAGTAAAGGATGAAGTGTAACTCTTGTAATGAAGCAAGTACGAGGCTGATCTGATATGTTCGTCAGCAACGGTTTGGTGCAAACTCCAGATAAGTTTCAAGTGCTTCAAATTGACATCAGTCTCTTTGGGGGATTTTATTTTGCTATCAACTGCATATAAACAAAAATTAAAATGTCAATGACGCATTTTATCAAACACAAAGAAAACACAATCTCAAAAATAAAATAAAACAAAAACAACCTATCCCATTGCCACAGGGAGGGCATCAAGGACCCTGATACACATCATTTCCATTTAATGGAGCATGCTGCCAATTTTTTATAACAACTCCATGCTCGAAGTAATCCCTGTTGGCATCTGGGAGATTGACGACTAAAGCCCTATTTAAAAACCTAGTTTTTAAATAAAAAGTACTATCGCTGACGACCCATCTATAACAAAACAAAATTTCTAGAATTCCTAAACGTGTTCCATGAATTTGATTTAACCTATGAACTCCATTAACTATTCTCCAAGTCTTTGGTGTTATTTTCGCAGGAACAACATCAAAAAACTCATAGAACTGCAAACATAAGGGATTTGGAGGAAAAGAAAAGCCACATTCAGCTACAAAGAGATTGGGGAACCAATGTCCCTCAGCCAAACGAAAATAGTCAGAAGGTTCAGAAAGCTCTTCTAATATGACCCAGAAAGGAATAGAAAAATCAGAATGAAATTTATTAAGCGACTCAATAAGGTAAACCATGATGAACAAAAGAAATAAAAGAGAAGGAAGAAGATCTTACAGGAAAAAGATGAATCAGGTGACAACGAATAATGGAAGAAACGAATGCACAAGACAGAGAAGAAGTGAAGAAGTTCTAAAGATGCAGATTTGAAAAAGTAAAAGATGATGGAATTTTCTAAAGCGTTTAAATACTTTACCTCGAGAATGGAGAAAAGCAATGATTACCAAGATGGACGATTGCGTATCCGACGACTAAAAAGAAAAAAAAGGCACGAAAAACGAAGCAGTCATTGAAATTCAAAATACTTTAAAAAGCCTGATACTATGCACTCAAAAAGGGGCTATAAACAACGGACGTTTGTCTAAAATCCATAAAGTTTAGGCAGCGTAATGTTCCATACTTTTCTTCAACATCAAACTACAAAACATTGGGGGCTTCTGTTGATACCAAATTTAGTCTGTTGACGTGGACTGATTATGTGGAGACACGTGTCAACTTACATGGCACCCGCAAATATTTTTGAACAACACCTTGACTCCGAGGAACTCAACCTCCCCGACCAACTCAGAACGCTCTGAGCAACAAGTGTTCTCCGAGGAACTCTACTGTACTGAATAACTCATGTATACCGAGCTACTTAGGCTGTCTGAGCAGCTTAGGCGGTCTGAGCTGCATCTCGTACAGAGCATTCATATCCGGATAATCAAGAGGATGAGTGCGCTTTTAATGCTCATTATTATCACACATACGCATACACCTATTGGACAGCTGTGCATTATTCTTTCATTTGTACCGACTCAAGGCTATAAATACATTGTAACCTCCTCATTATGAGGGGACTCAGAATTTCTTGGTAAACCCATTATCGAGAATTCTGCAAACAGTCAGCAATAACACAAATAGTGGACGTAGGGCACTCTTTCAAGGCTGAACCACTTTAAAAATCTCTTGTCTTGTTTATTTTTATCTGTGATTAAATAATTAGGTTAAATCTAGTTTTTTACATCAACAATGAGGGTTGCCGATCGTCATACCCCTTAGCCTGCCTATAGGCATAAGGGTCAATTCCAAATCAATCCCTTGGCTTTGATTGCACTTTCTATCATACTTTGGTTAGTTTAGAAGTAGGGGAACCGATGGTGCTTTGAATTACTTGTTTCTTATGGATTGTTTTTATTATAAAAAGGGGCTTTGGAGACGTTTTTACCACCACATTCCACTTTATTTCCTTTGTATCTTTCTTCTTCTTTTCTCTACAAATGTCTCTTTTAGTGTTCAAGGCCTATTCTTACTACCTCGAAGGTTTAATGGAAATTTGCCTCTAAAATGTCGATTATGAAGCCTTTGATTTATGCCAAGTCTCTTTATGGTGTAACTATCCCATAGATCGGAACCTTTTGGAAGCAGATGTACATTTCTGGTACCCTGAAGACCATGTTTTTCAGTTTGGCCTAAACTAGATGTGTCGCACGTATGAGTAGTTCTCTATGATGATGGGTGTAGCCCCACCGTAGCGATAACTATGTCACATTTATCCCGTTCTCCCCGGGTGTCTTTGGCGAAGTTACTTCACATATCCCCCTCAGCTGCTTGGCCACTGGTTCATGGAGGAAATTTTGTTCTCCCTTCAGTCATGAATTTAGTGTGTCGAAAGGTTTTTTTGACATTGCCTTTATTGGAGATGTGCCCCGAGTTTGACTGTTAGACTTTTATCGGTGACAAGCAATATGACGACTCACTCTCAGGTGGCCATGATTGCATTGTGGTTCTCCTATCACTGTAGTCCTTCAATGGTGGTATTGGCAGAGATTTTGAATGACTTGGATGCTTGGAAGGAAGGTCGTGCTGACTTTTTCTAGGGGAGCCATGTCATAATACTCATGTGGCTTTTTGAGCAACTGTGCCTAGTGCCCCCTCTTGAGTACCCTTTGGCTAGTGTTTCTAATTTCTTTACTACACCCTTCTTCAGTTTCGGTCATTAAACGTAGAACTGGGTTAACTGTCTTATGGAGCATTGGGCTTGATGTCTTTTTTAGGTTGTTCCATGGTTAGGGGACGGGACTTGCAACCCGTTTTATAGTTTGGGGAATATTGGTATGTGCGATTAGTTGGTATTCACTAGATTTCCTTTATTTTCCCTAGCGTCTTTCGTACTATATGTGATGTGAGAATTTATTGCCACCATGTATAACCAATTTCTTTTCGACTAAGGACTTGATCAAAGACGAAAAAGAAAAAAAAGAAATAAAATAAGAGTGGGTGAAGGAGCTAAGTTAGAGATCTGTGCCTAGACCTTGAAGTCACTCTCGAGATTAGCTTGATTTGGGCTAGGAAATCCTTTTCTTTGTAGCATATTACGTGAAACCTATACTCTTATGGTTAGTTTATTCTGCATTAGTTGTGATACTTCCTGAGATTTTCTATAATTCCTTTGTGTTTCTACTCCTTATGCTCCTTCGAATCTTTATGATCCTTCTTATCATTTTTGCCTTTAACTTTTACTCCCGAGCTCCTCTTGGCTTTCATTACTTCCTTGGTATTCATGATTTTGGCTACTTTGGTCATCAATTCTGCCATGGTCTTTAGCGGATCTTTAACAAGTGTATAATAGAGTTTCTCATTAGGAAAACCACTCATTAGAGTTGTTATAGTAGTTTTTCTTGATAATCTATGACCTCCATCTTCTCATTATTGAAATGAGTAATGTAAACCCTAGTGCTCTCTCCTTCATTCTATCGTACACTAAGAAAATGTGCTACCATTTTTACAGGATTGTCTCCAAAACAAAAGTTGCTAATAAATAGATCGTCCAACTAGTGGAAGATGGAAATCTATCTCCGAGGAAGGCTGTTGTACCAGATTTGGGTAGATCCAGTAATTATTCCAGAGAATGCTCTACATCTCATTTCATCGAGAACTGCATAAATATTAGTGGTTGCTTGGTATTGTTCTATATGGAGGACTGGATCAGTTTTCCCATCGTATTTGGGTGTGACCGCTATAGTTTTGAACTTTGCTGGAGTGGAGAAATCCATAATTACTTTCACAAAGGGAGATCCTTTTACAAAGACTCTTTGTAGTGGGTTTTTGGCCTTAGCCATCTCTCCTAGCTTATCATCCCGTCTCTGGATAGAACCTCTCCAAACATTACTACCAGCATCGGACTTATGTATTTTTGTTCTATTATTCATTGAACTCTCCTATTGGGATTGTTGCTCGGCCCGAGCAGTACGTCGGGCATTTGATCTAGATTAGGCAAAGCCTTCCCTTCGATCAGATGGTCATCGAGTTTTTCCTGACATTGCCCTAGGAACATTTTTATTCCCCCTGGGTCCCAAATGATCAAAGGTAGAGGCACGAGTTAGCCTTTATAAGGTGCTTAGCCTTTCGAGAGAGTAGGACTGTGTATTGAAAGATTCTAACGCCTTGGATAGTGAATTTGATCCTGGATGATAGGATATATGCCCTCCAGTTCTTGGCTGACTTTGCTTGCCAACTCTTAGTGGTGGTGGTGGCGGCGGTGGCATATTTCCACAGCCAGACAGATCAGGTGCTCCCGCTTTAAGAGTTTGCGCTAGTTCATAAAAAGCTTATGGACATAAATTACAAATTTAATATTTTAGAAATGTCTAAGAAAGAGAGTGATATTCGAGAAAAGACTCTTAGGGACAAGTTTGCTCACATTGAGGGGGAGCGTGATAACCTTCTAGGAGTTATAGAAAATTTAAAGAATGAGTCCCGTAAATTTGAGGAGTCTAATTTATTACTTGAGTCCGAAATTTTAAAAATAAAAAATGATTTACAGGACTCGAGTAATTGTTGTAATGGTTCTACCTCATCATATTCTAATGCTTCCTTATCTAAGTCTAAGACCATTGTTTGTTTTAGAGGGTCAACTTTGTCCAAGAGCGTTAGAAAATATCACACCTTAGGTCACTTTTCTCAAGTTTAGACATGTTCGCATTGTGGTAGGAAAGGTCATCTTAGGTCCTTTTGTTTTGATCTTATAAGATGTTCTAGGAAGTTTAAATCTAGTATTTCATTTGTTTCCAAATCCCGACTTTGTAGATACACATCCATTTGGGTTAGGAAATCTCTTTTAGAGGAACCAAATGTTAGGCTTATTGATTCTTGCATGCTTGCACATGACCCCCCACATGCTATATCTTATGGGTGACTGCTTGCATGTTTGCATACTCTAGCTATTTGTGCTTCATATTATATATCCTTGCTAGTTGTATGCATGTTTAGTCATTTTCTAGTCCATGATTAATTATCCACACCTTACTAGAATTATGACTTGTTTATCTTTTGTATTATATTCTTTTCATTTTTATTTGCATTATATGAAAAATACAAAAAGATTTTCTTTATCATTTGTATTTTACTTTTGTGACTTATTTGGACTTAAAAGAAAAATACAAAATGATTCTTGTTTTTCTTTTGAGTTATTTTGTTTGGTTTATAAATCTCAAAAACTCAAAAATATTTTCTCTGTGTGTATTTTAGTTTGACACACCTTTTGTGGCATATGTTTGTGTTTGAATCCTATCTTTCCGCTTCCATGTGACTAGAACTTTTGGTTAAAATTCTAATCCTTAAAATGTTCTTTATCATGCTTACATGGAGTTGTTTAAGTTTGACTTGCTTAATGGATTCGCTTTTATATGCCTTTTCAAACATATGCACGAGCTCTTGTGAATCTTAACTTCACTTGTATATTTGAGCTTTGTGAGGTGTTCTCTTACCAATCTAGTCATCTACATATTATGTGACCTAGGAGGACTAGTGCATGTTAAATTCCATTGCACGTGAGCTTATTGTGTGTTTAAAAAATTTAATATATGATATGTGCACGGGGAAGGGCTCCAAAAGGAAATATCATCCTTTACGAGTAAGCCATCGTTTGTTTGGACCTAAAAGAAATACGTGGTCCAAAGGCCTAAAAGAATAAGGGCATTAAAAGAAAATATTTACCAAGGCCTATTTTGTTTAGTTGATTTATTCATTCAAAAGATTAAAACAATATGCTTATATTGAGGGAGTTTTGATGGATTGTCAACGATTTTGCACAATGTCTGTTCACCCTAGTTGTACTTTCATTGTCATGACTTTATTGATTTGTAGAATCATCAACATGCTAGGCTTGTATGCATTGTGTTTGTTTGTTCATTGAGTTCAGTCTATATTGTCACATAAGGCTAATTTTGAATTTGATAAAGTTTTACAATCAAATGAGAACTCCGTGAACATGTTTAAGTGATTGGGTTTTAATTCTTTAGTATCTAGTTCACGCCCCGTCACTTCCATTTCCATATGACACATTAATGCCATAAGAGTGTGGAAAACTCATGTTTTTTTAATTTTGTGTCATTTGTGAGTTTATATATATATATATATATATATGTGTGTGTGTGTGTGTGTGTGTGTGTGTGTACGTGTGCATTATTGGTATATTTAGAGTATGTATGTATAAGATTCTGTTTGTTTTTAAGTCTTTTCCTTGCTAGCTAGTCCATTTATGCTTTAATTCATAATTGGTATCTATTATTGTTGCGTATTTTGTCTAGTATCACATGCTTAGATTAATACATCTATTGATATCTTTTGTTATCGCATCATAGTTGATATTCATGTCTTTTATGTGAATTAGTTGAATTTTATTGTTGCCCGTATGCCTTAATGATCCTATTTCCTTAAGCATCATCATGTTTTACTTATTTTCCCATATTTATATCCCTTATGGTACTTAGTTAAATTGGGGAAGAAATGAGTAATTAATTAATTCCGAATCCTTTGTCTATTCCTGAACAAAGGGGGGAGGGGATGATAAGGAGAGAAATGGTATCTAATCCTATTATAATTGTATCTTAGTTTAGGAGATTTAACTTAGGGGGAGTCGCGACCTTCTTAGGTAGATCACATTTGATAAAGGGGAATTAATTTAGGGGGAATATTTATTTTAAATTCATTTAATATTTTGATATTACCTATGCGTTTAGTGTTTTGCTTAAGTGTGCAGGAATGATTCTAGCGGCAACTTTCATTGACAAAGATAGTCATCCTTGGTTTTTGAGTCAAGCTTGTATTTTCTATTTTTGGGTGGGAAGTTTTTGATTCTAGTAGATCTTGACGGCCCATTAGGATTTTTGTTTGGATATTATCCCGGAATAGCCAAAGGGGGAGATTTGTAAGGAACAAGTATCCAATTAAGCCTTAATGTAGTGTTGGCTCAATTCCGGACAAAAACATTTGAGTCATAGGATAGTGTTCTTGTTGTATCCTTTCAAGCCTATGACACGTAAAGTTGAAGATCGATGTAGCAGTCAGAAATTGAAAAATATATCCTTGTCGATTTTCGTGCCAAATTTTACGTCATCAACATGTGGATTTCAATGTCTCCTAAAGGTATGAATGAATTAATATATATATATATATATACATATAGAATATTGGAAATTTATTTTGGGTGTTAGTATTTTTTTGTTAAACTTTTTTTTGAATTCATAGCTCTAAAGATTTTGTTCTCGGACACCTTTCCGTTGAAAAATCATAACAAATCCAAAAAAACCCAGAAAAATATGAAACTAGTGGCCACACGTTCGTATCGAAATTATATACAAGCATGAAAGGTCATTCGAGCGACATTTATTTCGTTGGAACGAGATCCAAAGTCGTTCGAACGAGATGTCAAATGAGATTTTTTTTCATTCTGACTTATCGTTAGAATTGTTGTTCGAACGAAATGTCGTTCGAACGAAATTGGTGGGATTAGTTTTTTGACAGTTTTATTCCATTTCCCCCCTTTTTGTCCCACTATATTTTTGCCAAATAAATATACTTAGGGACCAGACTTTTTTCTAAGACATTTTCACACATCTAAGATAGTTTTTGAGAGAAAATTCTTCAAATAAAAACTCCCCTTGATTTTTGTTAAAATGTTTTAATCCTTGGAATAAAATCAAGGTTTGTACACCCATAGTTTGTTTATTCCAAGTTTCTTCATATATATATTTTCTTGGAGTGTTTGGCATCGGGTTTTTCTGTACACCTCAAAGAAGATAAGGTTGGGTTTACTTCTACATGCCTAATAGAAGAAGACTTGTTTTTGCTACGGCGTTGTCACTTGGTGAAAGGCACCATGTGTGGTTGACAATTGTTCCCAAAATCTTCATTAGTGGATTCCAAGGTTCCGGTGGAGTCTGGAATTATCGTCTAAGCAGAGGTTGATACAATAAGACGCATCAGGGGATTGAATGGAGTCGAGTCGAGTTGTGTAAGTCATCTGTCTTGTATTTGTAAAATTCCGTACTTAGTGGACTTAAGGCTAGGGGCCGTCCGAGATTGTTTCTGTTGTGGGTTTTTCCTCGCACATCGCGGCGTAGTGTGTTGTGAATTTATTTTATCTTGAAAAATCACCTAGAACGCATGCTAAGGACTAAAAGATAAAATATGGTTTAATTCACTACTCTTGTTTAATTTGGTATTAAATTATTTTGGGTATAATTTAATTAATTTAATTCAAGTTATTAACCTTAATTTGGTAGAATTTGGTTTGGCCTAATTTGCAAAAAATAAACATTTATTGTTAGGCGAATTTCTACGACTTGTATTAAATTGATTTTTGGGCTTAAATTAAAAATTCACAAATTTGATTTTTAGTATAATTTTAATTTTGAGAAAATTAAAATTTGTTTTACTTTAGTTTTAATTTGTGAAGATATTAATTTTTAGTTTATGTAGTTGTTTAGTTGAACCATCTCTATTCCCACGTGTTAGGAAATTAATCATACTTAATCGAAAGAAGAATTTTTTAAATTGGGGCAGTATCCTAGTTGTCAACTAGGAAGTTCGGGTGTGATTTTGATAGAGTAAAAGTGATATTGAGTTTTTTCTTCTCCTTATTTGACCTAGCCGAAGGGTCCTATTTATACTTTGTCACTATGGGTGAGTTGGAACTTTTGGAAGCCAAAATTGAGAGGGTTGGTGAGGGACAAGGTCTAAAATGTACGATTTGTCCCTACCAGTACGAAACTGCCTGTCCTATCTGACAGCTGCCACCTGGTACAAACCAAAGTCAAAAAGAAAATATGTCTCCCAATGGAGACAAAATATCTTATTTGGTAACTATATTTTGAAACGGTAACCTATGGTACAAACTTTGTAAACTTAAGAGAGGAGGCCTCGAGGACCTCCTCCTCTAAAACTATCAATCGAGGGGGGGGGGGGGGGGGGGGAGGCTTGAGGAATCCTCTCCTATAAAATCATTTTTCTTGAAAGGGGCTTTGAGGACACTCTCTTTAAAGAAAATTAATTTTGTAAAAGTTCATTTCTTATGAGCAGCCCTTTGGCTGCTCACTTCACTTATGACTAAGTGTGAGATATGTGTGGTATTGATGGACTCCTGGGGTCCTTCTACTAGTATTCTCTCAATCCTAAAGTGCTAAGTGGTTGATCTTGCTCAACAAACCTTGTTCTTCAGCCTCCAGCCTAGAACTCCTAAGAGATCACAACTGACCTATTTGATCCATGCCTGCTCAAATAGGCTACGTGTACAAGAAAATAAGTGTTAATACTTTTGTTCTTTAAAATAATGACTTTTCATGATGAGGGGTTGATCATGGCAGCCACTCCCTCATCCTGGTCAATTTTCTAGATTTTGAGGGGGAGGACCTTGAGGGTTCCTCACTCAAATGTGTTCTTGAAATTGATGGAGGGGAGCCTTGAGGGTTCTGTGACCAAATGTTTTCTGGTGTTTGAGGGACCGTGGGGGTTCCTTATCCCATATGAGTTTCTGCCGGGACCCTGGGTGTTCCTTCTCAATATGAGTTTCTACTGGGACCCTGGGGCTTCCTTCTTAATATGAATTTCTATCGTAGAGGGACCCTTGGGTTTCCTTCTCAATATGATTTTTTTCCGTAGAGGGACCCTGGGGTTCCTTCTCAATATGAATTTCTGTCGAGACCCTGGGGTCCTTCTCAATATGAATTTATGCAGTGACCTTGGGAGTTCCTTCTCAATGTGAATTTCTGCCAGGACCCTGGGGGTTTCTTCTCAATATGAATTTCTGCCGGGACCCTAGGGTTCCTTCTCAATATGAATTTCTACTGGGACCCAGAGGTTCCTTTTCAATGTGAATTTTTGTCGGGACCCTGGGGGTTCCCTCTCAATATGAATTTCTATCGGGACCCTAGGGTTCCTTCTCAATATGAATTTCTACGGGGACCCCGGGGTTCCTTCTCAATATGAATTTCTGTCGGGACCCTGGGGGTTCCTTCTCAATGTGAATTTCTGTCGGGACCCTTGGGGTTCCTTCTTAATATGAATTTTTGTCAAGACCCTGGGGGTTCCTTCTACATGAATGAGATTGTTACGATGAATATGGAGTCTGCAGGTCGGGTGCCTGCGAGAGAGGTATTAAAATAGCATACCCCCTCTTTTACTGTTCCCATTTTTTCTTCTTGTGTATATTATGCAAGTGTTATCATTTTCACCTTTATTTCATTGTTTCCAAGAGAATGAGATTGCTCCAGTGACGGTGCATTCTATAAGTGGGGTGCCTGCGAGAGAGGTATTAAACTGGCATACCCCCTCTTTTTATTGTTCCCTTTTTTTCTTCTTGTGTATACTGGGAAAGTGTTCTCATTTTCACCTTTGTTTCAGTGTTTCCAAGTGAATGAGATTGCTCCAGTGACTGTGGAGTCTGCAGGTGGGGTGCCTGTGAGAGAGGTATTAAACTAGCATACCCCCTCTTTTTACTGTTCCCCTTTTTTCTTCTTATGTATACTATGAAAATGTTCTCATTTTCACATTTGTTTCATTATTTCCAGGTGAATGAGATTGCTCCAGTGACTGCGGAGTCTGATGGTGAGGTGGTTGCGAGAGAGGTATTAAACTGGCATACCCCCTCTTTTTACCGTACCCCTTTTTCTTCTTGCGTATATTGTACAACTGTTCTCATTTTTACCTTTGTTTCATTATTTCCAGGAAAATGAGATTGCTCCTCCGGTGGTATCTGTCAAGCGAAAAGAGAGTGCCGAACTGCACACTTCTCAGGTACTTGACTATCACATCCATGTTACTATTCATCAGTTTTTGATTTGTGAATTGTCTAGATAGTCCTTATTAATATTTCTTATGTTTAGCCTGGTGCCCCTTCTTTGTCCGACCCCCTTCAGACCGACAACAACATTATCACCACTTGAATTTTGGGGTAAGATTTCTGTCATAGTCACTGCTAGGACCTAGCCTATAATTGCCTTTCTTTTCTTTGGACTTATTATAAATACTTCCTTTCAGGATTTTATGGATAGATCCACTGGGGTAGCTACTGAGGGAGATCTTAATTGTGATGTCACCCTACGACCGGTGATAGTGATTCTAGTGGGGAATCTTTTTTCCTCATGGTCACACCATTCCAGTGGTGATGCTAAAGTAGAGGCCCCTGCAGCCTCATGAGTAGACTGTGGCGAAAGAGAGACAATTACACTTCAGGACACATGAGCGCCAGGTCTTAGATCTAATATTGGAGCATTATCCTGAGACATTTACTCCTCACAGTGTACTTTATATTGATAGCCTCATGGTGTTCAACCTGAAGGATATTACTAGCCATGTTCATGAGTTCTTGGCTACTTCTCTCGCTAAGCTGACTAGCGGCCCTACCTTTGGTCTTTTTGGATGCTCTCTGTGACTTGCTGCAGTTCTATCATTTTCACTTGGGTTGGCTTGATGCAGGATTTCATCATTTTCTGAGCGTTCCCTTTCAGAGGACGGTGAGACTTCATACCTCCAGATAGTCTAGGATCGAGCAATGACAGGCTGAGGCTGAGAGAATTTAGGGACATATTACATCACTTCAGTCTCATATTGCATCACTTTAGTCTTGACTTAACAGGCTTGAGTCTGAGGCCAAGATGACTAGGCTAGAAGAAGAGTTCTTGTAGGAGGCTGGTCCCTCATATGCCGGCAACCTCACCCATGACAACCTATTTTTTGTTATTTCTAGTGGATAGGCTAGTTCTTGCTTTGTGGTATTTTGTCTTCTATGTGTATAGAATTGATCGTTAATGAATGAGACAAATGATATTTTGTTTCTCATGCACTTTCTTTTTCTCTTGCTCCCCATCTATACTTTTGGTGTTTGTTTAGTAAGACCTGCTCCAATTTCAATGAGAGTTTGGTCAACTTAGGCTGCTTCATATACTGTGGGATACTTGCATTAATCTAAGCAAGTTATCTATATGTATGAACTGTTCTTTTAAACTCACCTCTTATGACTGCGAGATGCTTGCATGCTACTATTTTGGATCACCCTTTCTTGTCTGCGGGGGTGCTCCTGCACATTATTACCTGTTTTCATAAGAAATAGATTGGAGGGGGGGTGACCCCATATCCTTCCTTTAATTTTTGTTTTAAGTAAAGAAATTAAGTTATCTAGCCCCTAGTTTATGGGGTCCATGCTCTACATTTTATTTAAGATCTTTCCTGTTCTTAAAATGTTAGAGAGGGGGAATTCGACTCCCTTCTTCACATTTCTATTAATCTAGTCAAGTAAAGCATTTCTTGGAGGAAAAAAATTTATTACTTGGAGGTTTTCCTCCTACTGGTCAGGTAACAAATGATAAAACTGTCAATTGTGTTTGGGAGGACTTTGCTTAGTATACTTTCTTTTAGGATGGACTTACCCCCTAAGTGTAGTGAGCAAAGTTCCTATTTTTCTTTTTTTGTGCACCCTCTTCTAGCCTAATACAGGGTATATATATTTTTTAAAGAAATATATATATGTATATATTCTACTAGGCCTATCTCATATAGATGAGTAGTCAACGCAAGCATCAATAATGATCAAAAGTGTTTATATTTCATTTCTTTACTACTGTGTACTGTTTACAATATGGTATCACTCTATCATTTTTCACAAAAAGAACATTTTCTAGTATAAGAGAAAACCTCAAATTCTATAGAAACGAAACGAAGACTAGACATAGTACCTCTTTAGTTATTTAGAATTAATGGATTGGAGACAGTCACTCTCCGGGTCCAAAATCTAGTAGTATCCTGACTTCCCCACTCCTCTTACCACAAAAGGACCTTACCAGTTGGGTTTGAACTTCGAAGCTGACATGCTGCGAAGGTGGTGAGTATATTCTCTGAGGACCAAGTCTCCCACTTGAAATTCTCTGGGCCTGATTAGGTTTTCATAAGCTCCTGACAGCTGCTGGGTGTAAACTTTAAAGTTCTCTCTCGCTTTATCTCTGTGTTCACCCAACGCCTAGAGCTGCACATGTTGTGGGTCAGGGATGATTCCATTTCTTCGAGCAACCCTAAGTGGTGGTACTGCTAATTCCACAGGTAGGATAACTTTAGTTCCATATGCTAGTGAGAATGGAGTAAACCCAATCGATTTTCTCTTCGAAGTATGGTAGGCCCATAACACCATGTGTAGCTTTTCATCCCATACCCCTGGCATGCCTTCCAACATCTTTTTCAGAATATTTATCAAGGTCTTGTTAGTGGCCTCTTCCTAGCCATTTCCCTTCGAGTAGGAGATAGTTGAGATGTTATGCACGATTTTATATTTATTAGTAAGGAGGGCCATCTCTTTGCATACAAACTGTTTCCCATTATCTGTGAGTATCACCTTGGGTATATCGAACCTGCATATGATGTATTCTTTGATAAATTGTGTTACTACCTGAGTAGTCACCCTTCTCAGGGGAATGGCCTCCGCCTATTTATTGTATAACTCTATAGTTACGATGATGAATGCTTTACCGTGAGAGGCTGGGATAATCTTTCCCAATAGATCAAATGCCCATGTATGGAAGGGATAGGGAGTTGTTAGGCTTTGCAAGCTGACAGAAGGGGCATGCACCATTTTTCCACGTACTTGACAAACTTTTCACTTCTTTACGTAACCAATGGAATCATCTTTCATGGTTGGCCAATAATACCCCAGCATCATCAGCTGATCATATATCTTGGCACTCCCACGTGGGAGGGCTCATGGGATTCCTTCATCACTTTCTATGTATCTTACTTAGCTATGCATTTCAGTGCCTTCTCATTATAACCTTTCCTATACAGCTCTCCTTCCACTAAGTAAAAATGGTCTAGCCTCTTCCTGAAATATATTTTATCCGTTCTCTCTGTGGGTAAGCTCACCGTCTTTCAGATATGCAATATACGATTGCATCCAATTTTCAAAGGCTTCTACAAAATTTTCTTCTACTGGTTGATCGAAGTGAGTTTGGCACTTTAAATAACCTTACTGTAGGTGAGCAACCTCTATGCTCATGGTAGGCCAATAATATCCCCCTCACTGCTGCCTATAGTAAAGTGGGATGTCAATGTACCCACAATGTTTTTTGTGCATTTATGCCAACCTCTCTTTTGCTTTGTGCTCCCCAACATAACTGGATAGGAATCCTCCAGGGATCTTAAAGTAGAGTGTTCCTTGTAATAAGTGGTAGTTAGCCAGCTCCAACATCTTCATGATCGATTCTTTTGTCTCCAACTGCTTTACCACCAAGTGTCGCTAGTCTTTTAGCTCATTGCTTGGGAACAAAGACTTCATCGTAGTAGGTACTGTCCTCCAGCGCACCGTGATCATCGCATATGCCTTATCCATATCTAACTTCTGTGCTATTATAGCCAGCGCATCGGGGTATGTGTTTATTGTTCTTGCATGTCTCTCAAAAGTCACTTTCAGGAATTGTCCCAACAGCCTTTGAATGATATACCTATAGGGTGCCAAGTTAGAATGCTTGAGGGGGAACTCCCCATTAACCTATTTTACTACCAGGTTAGAGACTCCCTGGATGCATAGAACTTTGAAACCCCTCTGGAGTGATTCAGGCATGCCCAGAATGAGAGATTCATACTCAGCCTAATTATTTGAGCATTTGAAGTCTAACTTGAAAGATAGGGTGATATTTTCCTTGCTACTCGAGAGTATGATGCGTGCACCTCCTGTTCCTTGAGCGCTAGAGCCATCAAAATCCATTTCCCACTTATCCATTTTCTCTACCACACATGCTCCGAAGTTTTCCCCGGGCAGCTCCTCACTAGGGGGCTCAAAATTTCCACTTGGGAATTGGGCTAATAGGTATGCCACCTCTTGAATCTTGATTGCCTTAGGCACTACACACTTTAAATCATATTTTGACAATATCAAAAACCATCTCGATGCTCTCCCTATAAGTACTGTTCTTGCGAATAAGTAATTTATAGGGCTGCACTTGGTGACTATGTGCACTGTGAAAGCTAGCAGATAATGTCTCAACTTCTGAGCCACAAAAACCAATGCTAGACAATTCCTCTCCACGATAGTGTATCTAGATTTTGTTCTAGAGATTACTCTTGACAAGTAGTATACTGAATTTTCTACACCTTCCTTCTCTTGTGCTAAGAGAGCCCCGATGGATCTATCGGTTGAGGTGAGGAAGAGTAACAATGGTGCTCCAGCTTCTGGTGGGATCATTGTGGACGGAGAGGCTATAATTTCTTTAACCTTCTCAAATCCTTTCTTCTGCTCTTCTACCCAAATCAACTTATCTTTGTGCTTCAACAGGGGCATAAATGGGTGAGTTTCTTTCGCTAATGCGGGTATAAACCTCCTCAGGTAGGATACCTTTCCCAGGAAACTCTTAAGCTGCCTCTGTCTCTTGGGGGATGGCATCATCATAATGGATTTCCTCTTCTTTTCATCTACCGGCCTATTCATAACAAAACCTAAAAACTTTCCTATGATAACCCCAAATGCACACTTAGAGGGATTCATCCTCTTCTTATACTTGTGACACCTTTCAAATACTTTCCTAAGGTTTTGTATATGTTTATTTTCCTTCTTGTATTTCACCACCAGGTCATTCACATAGAACTCTAGTATATCATGAAATATATCATGAAAGATTTCTATCGTGGTCCACTGGTATGTGGCCGCAGTAATCTTCAATCCAAAAGGCATGATTGTGTATTGGAAGTTCCCTAATGGTGTGTGAAAGGCACTCTTCTCCGCATCTGCTGGATCTATTTTGATATGGTTATAGCCGACGTACCCATCTATAAAACTATACATCTCATATCCTGTGGTGGTGTCAACCAAGCTGTCTATAGTCAAGAGAGGGAACTCATTTTTGGGACATTCTTGATTCAGATCACGAAAGTCTACGAAAATCCTAATTTGCCTTTTTTCCTTTTTTACAACTGGTACTATACTAGAGAGCCATATAGGATGCTGAATAGGCGTGATGAACCCGACTTCCAGTAACTTCTCTACCTCCTCCTTTATCTTAAAATCTAGGTCAGCTTTGTATATGCGTGTAGCTTACCTTATCAGGAGGGCATTGGGGAGGATGTTCATTCTATGGGAGTTCACCTCTGGGTCTATTCCCGGCATCTTCGTGTACTTCCAGGAAAACACATCAGTGAACTTCCTGAGTAAGTCGATGAGATCTTCCTTCCATTTTGGTTCCAAACTCTTGGAGATTAGGATGGGTCCGCTCTCACCTCCTTCTAGCCCTAAATTGATCTTCTCTAATTCTTATAGATGTTCTCTGGGTCCATCTTACATGCACTTTGGAGATTATTCTAATTCTTCGATGTGCTTAACGATATGAGATTCATTCAACAATAAAACACTCAGGTGTTGGGTCGATGCTCTCATCCCAAGACACCGCCCACGCAGACCATTATAAGCGGTAAATGACCTTCCCATAGGGCAAGACCACATTTTTACAAGTACGAGGAGACTTAGCCACTTCCTCTACTTTCCTCTTTTCCTTTGCTATGTGGTGGATCACCCTTCCCCCCAAGCGGTCATGAAAAAACTTCTTTTGCTGGATACTTCCTTCAACTATTTTCTTCACTTCTAAATTTCTTATAGAGACCTTCCTTTACTCATCTAATTTCGTATAGAATACAACATCTACCAAATGGGACTCCTCAATGATGAAGGGTCTCTGCGTGTCCTTGATCACTATCTCTATAACTTTAATGTTGGTATTTTTACACTGATGGTAAGTGGAGGGTACTATGCCATGGGTGTGCATCCATACCCTCCCAATGAGAAGTTGGTAGCTAGTTTTAGCAATGATAACATGGAACTTAATGTGGGAAGTGAAATTTCCCAACTTGATTCCCACGTTTACATATCCAATAGATTGCATTCCAGCATTGTCAAATTCAAAAATTACTAGCGGCATTGGCACTACCTTCTCCTAGTCAAGTCCTATTTCATATAATGTACTGATGGGCATGATGTTAATAGATGCTCCCTATCCATTAATGCTCTGGGAAATAAGACTCCATTGATCATGGATGTAACATAAAATAGACGATCATGGAAGTAAGGAACCTGCCTATGAAAAACACCACTTCATAAGTATACTTCTTAACAACCTTCTAATTAGCTCTTGCTAATTTAGTGAGGGGTCCCCTCACTGCTGCATAGCTTCCAAGACTTTCCTCGCGATGGTTATTCTTGTGTCATATTTCACCCCTATATGGTCGAAAAACCACTTAAACTTGGGGCTCCTTGCAATGACCTCATACTCAGAATCTAGGTCTACCTTATACGTATGGGCGTTGCAAACATACTCTGCCTCGGAGGTCCCCCATTTCACCTAGGGCGAGGATGACATTCACCTTTCCCTTTAAGGGGGTCACTTGCTCAATTTTCCCATTTCCAACTTATTCTTATTCCAGAATGAAGAACCAATCCTCTTGCTTTCTTTCTAGATCAACCCTGCTTAATAATAACTTTTCCAATCCCTCATATAACTGATCACCACTCTCCCTCTCCATCAACTCTTGGGTTGCTTCTTCATCTTAAGAAACTACCATGTTAGTAATACCGAAGTGATGTGCTAGAAGTGGGTTCTCATTAACATCCCATGAGGGATCTATAAGTTATCATTGGCCACATGCTCGCCAATGATCTTTATCAAGTAGTAACAGTCTTTGGTGAAGTGTTTCACCCACTGGTGTAACTCGCAATAATTTGGGTTGACTTTGTCAGCTACAATCGGGGTATCTCCTTTCAAGTGAGGAGGACCTACTACCCCTTATCATACCAAGGTACGATAACAAACCATGGCAGGGGGGATATTCCCCAAAACTTCTCTTGTTGTTGTCCCCAAAGCCTCCATTCTTTCCTTTGGGATTCCCATCTATATATTTAACTGTCTGCCTCCTCGAAACTTGAAACGTCCCAGAAGTTAGTGGCACTTGTGTCCTCCAACCCGAGGCTCTTGGCTTGATAATCATAGCTATATTGCTGGAAATCCTGGTGAACTCTTTAAAAGTTCCATCTCTAGTTTCATTGATCAAGTGTAACTTATATTCCTCTAAGAGTCCCTCGACACATATATGCAGCAACCTTGCCTCTGCTACATCCTCATGAAAATCTAATGCTCTCTCGTGAAAGCGTTTAATATACTTCATTAACTCCTCAACAAACATCTAGACCTCTTGTGCTAGGTGCCTTAATGTAAATTCATCCTCTGCTATGAAGAACTTCTGAAGGAACTGCATGTGCATCTCTTCCCGAGTAGGGATGCTGTTAGGTGCCAAATAGGAATACCAAGTGTAAGGCTTCCCTGTGAGGGTCTTAGAAAATTCCCTCAACCTAAGATTCTTATCACCAACATGTACTCCCAAGTATTCAAAAAACCTTTTCACATGCTCTATTAATTTCTCCCCTTTGCCACTGAACTTGATAAATTTTGGTGGGATATACCCCTCTGGGTATGGCTTCTCATTTACTTCCTGCGGGTAGGGGTCTTGTAACTCCTCATATAGATGAGTACCCTCCCTCTGAGAGGAGGAGAGCAACTTCCTCACCTCCTATATGGTAACAACCTTTGAGGGTGACTCCTCTAAACTTATGCTCTTAGTTACTGGTGAGCCTGATGGTGCCGCAACCTTCTCCGGCACCACCTTTCATAGAGGAATCATCTCCGTCGGAATTATAACTTGGGTGGCAACCCCTCTAGAGGGGGCAGCAACCGGTGTTCCACATCCTTGACAAAAACTTGGTAGGTCTACATTATTTTGCTTCAATAAGTCAAAAAACATTTTCATAAGACACTTACCTGCCATCAGAGCCGCTGTCGGCGAGCTGGTCAGCCCTCCCTGAGGAGCAGGCACCTTGGCTTCGATCACCATGACTTCTTCTTGAGTAGTCTCGTCACTGTGAGCTCCATTCCTAGATGTAATGTCTTCAAAAACTAGATTCTTAGAAATGTTGAAACCTTCTTTGTCCATTAACGAAAGAATACTTCCCCAGCGGAGTCGCCAAATGTAAAAGGGTAGTGAGACTGGGGTCTATGAATAAGTGGAAAGGGTGAGGCATGGACCACTCCAATGGATGCTGTATCTAAGGTTCTCAAGAACTTCTGGAACAACATCTGATGAAACCTTCTCCTTTTGGTAAAAATGGAGCTCAATATGGAACTCCCTCCCTACAAGAAGATGAACTTCCACAATAATAATAGTAATTTTCTCAAGAAGAGCTCCTGAGAATGATGTATTTAGCGAGGAATGAAAAAATAAGGCACCTAGCACTAGAGAGAGAGAGTAGGGAGAGAATACTAGGATGTTTTGGTGTGATTTTGATAGAGTAAAATTTCTATTGAGATTTTCTTCTCCTTATTTGACCTTGCCCAGGGGTCGTATTTATACTTGGGCACTAGAGCTGAGTTAGCACTTTTGGGGGCCAAAATTAAAAAGGTTGGTGAGGGAAATTGTTTAAAATGTACCATTTGTCCCTACCTGTGTGCAGCTACCTGCCCCCTTTGACAGGTTCCACTTGGTGCAAACCAAAGTCAAAAAGAAAATATGTCTCCCAATGGAGTCAAAATATCTGATTTGGTAAATATCTTTTGAAACAGTAACTTGTGGTATAAACATTGTAAACATAAGAGAGGAGGGATCGAGGGCCGCCTCCTCTAAAACTATCAATCTTGAGAGGGCGGGGGGAGAGGGGCTTAAGGACCCCTCTCCTCTAAAATCATTTTTCTTGAGAGGGGACTTGATGACCCTCTCTTCTAAGAAAATCAATTTTGTAAAAGTTTATTTCTTATGAGCAGCCCTCTGGCTACTCACTTAACTTGTGACTAAGTGTGAGATGTGTAAGGTCTTGAGTGACTCATGGGGTCTTTCTACTAGTATTCTCTCAATCCTAAAGTGATAAGTGGTTGAGCTTTCTCAATAAACCTTGTTCCTCAACCGCCAAGCCAAAACTTCTAAGAGATGCCAAATGGCCTATTTGAGGCCTGCCTACTCAATTAAGATACATGTACAAGAAAATAAGTGTTAGTACTTTTATTCTTTTAAATAAGGAATTTTCATGATGAGGGGTTGCTCATGGTAACCACTCCCTCATCCTGGCTTATTTTCTAGAAGGTGAGGGGGAGGACCTTGAGGATTCCTCACCCAAATGTGTTCTTGAAATTGAGGGAGGGGAACTTTGAGGGTTCTGTGACCAAGTATTTTTTGGGGTTTGAGGGACCCTGGGGTTCCTTCTCCTATATGAGTTTCTGTCAGGACCCTGGGGGTTCCTTATCAATATGAGTTTCTATTGGGACCCTGTGGGTTCCTTCTCAATATGAATTTATGTCATAGAGGGACCCTGTGGGTTCCTTCTCAATATGATTTTTTTCGTAGAGGGACCCTGGGGTTCCTTATTAGTATGAATTTCCGTTGAGACTCTGGGGTCCTTCTCAATACGCATTTCTGTCGGGACCCGAGTAGTTCCTTCTCAGCGTGAATTTTGGTCGGGACCCTGGGGGTTCCTTCTCAATATGAATTTCTTCCAGGAACCTAGGGTTCTTTCTCAGTATAAATTTTTGTCGAGACTCTGGGGTTCCTTCTTAATAAGAATTTATGCCGGGACCTATCGGGGTTCTTTTTCAATGTGAATTTCTATTGGGACCCAAGGGTTCCTTCTTAATATGAATTTCTACTGGGACCCTGGTGGTTCCTTCTGAATGTGAATTTCTCTCAGGACCCTGGTGGTTCTTTCTCAATGTGAATTTCTTTCGGGACCCTGGGGGTTCCTTCTCAATGTGAATTTCTGTCGGGACCCTGGGTTCCTTCTCAATATAATTTTTTTGGGACCCTGGGGTTTCTTTTCAATATGAATTTTTGTCTTAGAAAGACCCTGGGGGTTCCTCAACCTCATCTTTGTTGTAGGCTAAAAGGGGGTACTTGAGGGACCCTCATCCTAAAATATAATAGCCAAACTTGAGGCACCCTTCTATAGGGGGAAATGACGAGATCCTTTTAGAATTGAAGAGGGATGAGGAGAGTCGTAGCGTGCGGAGAATTTGGATCATGAATAGAATTTCTTGAGATGGTCCAGGTTGACTGGAGGCGCCATCTGTTCTCTGTCGAGATCTGTGAGCATAGCGGCACTACCTGATAGGAGTTTCTTCAAAATGTAGGAGCCACTCTAATTTGGTTTGAAATTTCCCAAGGTATCCATGATGGGGTTTACAATTTCTTTGAGGGTAAGATATCTTCTTTAGATACCTCAGTCCTTAACTTTCTTATTGAATTATTACGCGATTCAAAGATGGTACCCTTGTATGTGGTACAGAGCTTTTAGTCTCTTTTCATCTAGGAATGTGAGTTCATCATAGTGGATCTGATTCTAGTCTTCCTCACTAACCTTTATTTTGAGCATGACATGTATAGAAGGCATTCTAGTTTAATGGGAAGAACTGCCTACATGCCGTATAGTAGAGAATGTGGGTACTAATTCTATGACCCCAGCCTCGAAGTGGAATTCACTATCTGATACCAACTCATGGGGAACTCTATAGAGGTAAATGATATTCTTTTTTTATTAACCTGGCCATATTATTTTCAATCAATACCACATATGACTCGATTTTGAACCATTTTGTGAAGTAGTCAATGGCGACTAAGATGAATTTGTGCCAGTTCGAAGCTTTGGGAGTGACCTTCCTAATGATGTCCATTCCCCATGTAGAGAAGGGACAAGGAGAGGTCATGTTGTATAGCTCTCGAGGAGGCAAGTGTTATAGGTTGGCAAATTATTTCCATTTGGAGCATCTCAGAACATAGGCAGTGCAGTCTTGGATCATGGTGGCCCAATAGTGCCCTGGACAAATGATTTTCTTAGCAAGAATATGACCATTCATGTGGGGTCCACATTTGCCCCTATGTAATTTCTCGATTTTTTTTATTCCAGCCCTGCAACACAGTGCCCGTCGAAGTTTCTCTTAAAAATTTCTTTCTCGTAGGTTATATACCTGGCAGCTAATTTGTGAAGGGGTCTTTCTTATCTATATCTTAAGGATACCTGCTATGTTTGAGAAGGAGCTAAATGTCATGGTACCATAATCCCTCCATGCTAAAATATTCTTCAGTAATGAGATTATTGTGGTAACAATGGGTTGGTGAAGCTTATTTCTGAACCAAAAAGGGGCCGTTATTATTCCCTCAGGCATATCAACCATGGAGTCCAAGGTTGATAGTGCGTCGGCTAAGTTATTCTCTGGGAACATAAGATCATGGAAGGTGACATCTTTAAATTGGTAGGTGATCTCTTATACATGAGTGTGGAAGGGTAGTAGCTTCTCATCTTTGACTTTCCATTTCTTGAGTACTTATTCGACAATGAGGAAAAAGTCCCCATAGACGTCCATGCACTTGATACATTTTTTGAGGGAGATCTTGAGCCCTCTGGTGCATGCCTCGTATTCTATCAGGTTGTTGGTGCAGTGGAAGTCCAACTAATGGAAATGGGGGTGTGAGAGTCATCGAGAGTGATCATGAGTATCCTAAACCATACCATTTCTTGTTGGCGGCTCCAACGAAGAACATTTTCCACCTGAGATCTTCTTGAGACGCAAAGGATGTCTTCGTGTGGAATTTTGAAGACCCGAACTTCGGTTCCTTCCATGGGATTATCGAAAAAATAATCATAGATGGATCGACCTTTCATAGCTTTCTGTGTGTGATGTATACAATATCAAACTGGGATAGAAACATCAACCAGTAGGAAATTCGTTTTAATAGAGGTAGTTTCTCTAGCAGGTATTTTATGGGATTTATTCGGGATACCAGTCTAATGGGGAATACAAGCATGTAGTTTCGTAGTTTTTTCATGACCTAAACCAGGACTACACATGCCTTCTCTAAGGCAGTGTAGTTGACTTTGTATCCATCCATCTTTAGACTAGAGTAGTGGAGCTCTCTCTCCTTACGAGATTCCTCAATGTATTGGGCTAGAAAACCCCCTACAGTAGTATCAGTGACGTTTATGTATAGGAGGAGGGGAAGACCTTATTGCAGATGCATGAGCATCGAAGGTCAGGTGAGGTATCATTTGATCTGGTCAACGACTTCTTGTCACGCTTCATTCCAAACTTTGATTGAGTCCTTTAGGAGAAGTTTGAAAATGGGTTTGCAAATGGATGTTAGTTGGCTGATGAACCGACTGATGTAATACAGCTTACCCAGGAATCCTTGTACTTTTTTCTCCATCCTGGGTAGTGGAATATCAAGTATGACTCTTAGCTGTCTGCTTTTCTTACTGACCATGAATCCACAGAGTTTTCCTTTAGTGGTGCTGATGACACTTTTCTCTGTATTGATCCACATTTGGTATTGTCATAGTTATTCAAAGAATTTTCTGAGGGTGGAGATATGACCTTATCGAGTCTTAGACATAATCATCATGTTATCAACATAGACCTTGATTTCTTTATGGATGAAGTCATGGATGATGGTTGTAGCGACCCCTTGGGTAGGTAGCCCTGACATTTTTTTATTCCAACGGCATGACTATGTAGCAGAAGTTCCCCATGGGTGATGAAGGCAGTTTTCACCTGGTGGTGATGGTGCACTTTAATCTGGTTAGAACTAGTAAATTCCCCGACAAATGACTTAAGAGCATGGATGGATGTGTTATCCATGATCATGCCAATATTGGGTAGAGGGTAATCATCCTTCGGGGATGCCTTGTTCAGATCCGGATAGTCTACACACATATGGACTTTTCCTCTCAATTTTGGCTTGGGGATGATATTTGTAAGGCATACAGGGTATATGACTATGCATATAAAGCCTACGTTCAACTATTTAACTATTTCTTCTTTGACCTTGAGGGACCATTATATTCAGAGCTTCCTTAGTTTCTACTTCGTGGTTTTTCTCTTTGAGAATGTGCGAATCTCGTGCTTAGCTATCTTTAGATCAATACCAGGCATGTCATCATAGAACCATGTGAAGATTCCCACGAACTCTTTCAAAATCTCTTTGAATTTTGCTCATTCATTCTCATTGATGGTAGACCCTATCCTAATATTACGTAGATGGCTACTAGAATCGAGATTAATAATAACAATCTCATTATTAGTTTGAACACACTTATGTTGTTCATTATTTCTCTTATTGAGATTAGTTAAGAAATATTCATTTAGTAAATCGTCATCATCAAATGTTTGATTAGAATCAATGAAATTAATGTGACTCACAACAAGATACTCAAAATCCTCATTTATTTCATTATTAAGAAATATAGCATTGAAAACCTCATTAAAAGAGGCCTCGTTTACATTAATATCAGAAATATGAGAAATAACAAGTTCGAGGATTGCTTGATTGTGGTGGATAGCAAGGTTTAGCTAGATTGAACAGGCTGGACCAGAATGGCATGCCAGTTAAGGAAAGGTGCTTCAGTACTGGTAATCTTCACGAATGGGTCTGATGGTGTAGTTTCTTAGTGAATCATGCAGAGACTCAACCCCAATATTTGTAAGTCATATGACTCCTAGGTGTATCATCCCTCAGAGTTTTTAATGTTTCCCATAGTCTCTTTAGTCAGAGGTTACACCTTATACTTGCATTCCTCCCCTTAGGTGTTGTCATCTTAGAAAAAGATCTCCATTCCCAGTTTCATCTTTTCGTTTATGGGATGATACCAAGGTTAAAAAAATCATCAAAAGGGGAAGTCTTTGCACTCTTTGATAAACCTTCCATTCATATAGTCTCCTGAGATGGTCTTTTTATCTTCCAGGCTTCTTGTCTGGCATGGTCGATGAAGTTCTTTTTGTTTGGCTGGTGAGGTTTGGTAACCAAGGCTACATGGAAGAAGGCTTCTTTTAGGACTATTATCTCAAGTATCCCTTATTGGCATTGTCCTAGACCCATTCTAAGGATGAAGTGCATATTCTTATACATTTGGATTATGTTGAAGTTTCCATGCAAGCTATATTATGAACGAACACGCTCTTTTAAATTATCTCTTGCTGGGATAAAGAGTGGATTGATTTTAAAATCGAAGAGGAATATGTCATTGTTCCCGTGTTGAATTTTCAATACTAGGTTGCTGGTACTGGCATAGTCTGAATTGTTATCATCATCAAGAATGGTGATGACCTGATCTTTAATGAAGAATTTTAGTTTCTAATGGAGAGAGGAAGATACTCCTCAGATGTTGTGGAGCAATGGGAAACCAAGGAGTATATTGAAAATGGCAGGTATATCGATGACTTGAAACTCTATCAAAGGGTGGATAGGGATAACCCATAGTGTAATTTTAATAAAACACATTACTTCTCCACTGGTGTTCTCATAGGCTTGCACAATGGAGAATGTGGGAGTGAGATTGCTCACTTTTAACCCCAAACAGTTGAAAATTTTGAGTGGTAAGGCATTGAGAGATGGTCCCTTATATACAAGTGCTAATGTGACTATTTTCCCCAAAATTTCAATAGAGATGTTGAGAGCTGTGTCCATCCCCCGATCCTCGCGGCGGGTGAGATACGAGGATCCTAGGTCCCGCGCGTCCCTCTCGGGAACACTTCAGTCGGCATCGTTGATGAGGTGAAAAATGTATAGAGATTGAGTCGCCTGTCTATTTTACTCAAAATAGACAAAAGAAAGGGAGCCATCCCAAAGGACAACATCCAAAGACATATTGATACATACGAAACCAAAATGATTCAAAAAGGGTTCGGAGGCTAAGTTACGAAATGGGAAGGTGTTAGGCACCCATTCCGCCCTTATGGTCTCTCATGTTTTTTTGCTATTTTCCTTTATTTTCCCCATAATATGTATGCATGTGTATATGTAGTGGAGATAGAAATCATCAAATTGGATTATGGAATAGATAAAGCGAGTCATCCATAGGAATGTTCATAAAGATAATATTAGAAAATAGGATTTACGCGATTATCCTTGCGTTGATCGTTATAACGGAACAATAACGCATGTGGAAAAATACGCCACTAAGAAAATATAAATATATATATATATATGTGTGTGTGTGTGTGTGTGTGTGTGTAAATATATAGAATCTAAGAGAATTGAGTTTAGAGAAAATAGAAAATGAGAGAAAAAGTAAGAATAGGACTCGAGTCTCAGTTTTACCCTAAGATGCCTACGTATCCTATAGAGGCATCAAAGTTCACGTAGTTTGCACGCAAAATGAGGGGTGGGGTTTATCTCGTAAATCCAACCCGGGCGTCTCTTATGTGTGTGTGTAAAAAAAGTGTTTTAGTTGTGAGAAAAGTGTGAGAATTCCCATTTGGAATTTATTAGCAAACCCTCTTTTTCTTATTTTTTTGAGTTCTTATTTATATGAAAATATGAGATGTGCAATAATACTAAATAAAAAGTATATTAGAATATGTGAGATGAGAGAATAAAAGTGCTAAGTAATAAAACAAGTTAATGCGAATTTATGAGAATTTAAGGAAAGAATTGAGAAAATTGGACCTTCTTGAAGATCTTGAGCTTGATCATGAATGTTGGAGAGCAGCCCTTGCACTTGGATGATGATGAAGGGTAGTTAATTCACAAGGTTTGATGAAAAGGATGATGAAAAGTGAAGGTTGAAAAGGGATTTGGATGTGGAAATCACGCTGACTTTGAGAGAGGTTTTCTGGATTCGCTGAGAGTGAGGTATTTAAGATTTGGGTTCCCTTTGCAATGAGGTTAGGCCCTCCTTTTTATAGGCCCAGGGAATTGCCGATCGGCATAGCTTTGGTCCTGCCAATCGGTAGGTGTGTTTAGGCACACTGTCGATAGGCAGGGTCTAGAACCTGCCGTTTGGCAGTCTCTTTTCGGCTCCTTTAAAAAATCAGTCGTAGAGTGCAAATTATTGTTCCAAATCGTTTACGGGGCAATCGGCTGGAAAGGTAATTTAGAGACCTTCGAAAGTCCTTTGGACCGCTCTCAGGTTTAGGAGTTGACTTTGGGTCAAATGTAGTTCTGAAGCGCTCATCGCTCAATTGGATGGGGAAACTTCAGACGCAAAGGGATTGTTCGTCCGTTTGGTAAGTCAGAATCATGCATTGGGCGGACCGTTGGAAAGGTTTGGAGATGTAATTTGACATTCCAAAAAGTTTGACCCATTTTGGGGATTAACTTTGGTCAATTGGGCCCTAGAAGCATTCGATGACCTCTCAGAGTAAAACAGATCGTTCTTCCGTAAGGTAAGTCAGAATCGCGCACAGGGATACCCGTTGGAAAGGGGTTTCTGTAAGGACAAAAATTTCCAATTGAGTCCATAAATAGTTTTGGCTCAATTCCAGACAAAAACATTTATTCATAGGATAATATTTAATTGTAATATTCTCAAGCCTATGAAGTGTTTGTTGAAGACGTAGCGGCAAAGAGTATAAAACTTCATCAAAAATGCCGGTTTGTGTGCCTCGTTTCTACGTCATCAATCATAGTTCCATGCTCCCAAGATATGAATTCAATTATATATATATTGGAGCTTGGAACAAGTTTATTGGGTGTTAGGTTTATAAAAACTACGTTTGGTTTTAAGAAAGGATTTATTAAAACTTTAAATAAAAGTTTATAAAGTTTTCTGGGCTAAAAATGAATTTTTCAAACTTTCTGGTCGTTCGTTAGATATGTCGTTCGAACGAGTTTTTTTTTCCGTTCGAACCAGATGTCATTCGAACGAGTTTTGCCAACGAGTTCCCACTAAGGCATACTGGTCCGTCGTTAGAAATGTCGTTCGAACGAGATTGTCATTCTAACGAGATTTCCAACGAGCTTCTAACGAGTCCATACTGGAGCGTCGTTAGAAGACTCGTTCGAACGAGATTTCGTTCGAACGAAATGTCGTTCGAACGAGATTCCAGGCGGGAACAGTTATTGGCAGTTTTTTGGCAGTTTTGCACCCACTTCCCCACTTGGTTTTTAACTAACTTTTACAGACTTTAATAGGTGCGGGAATGACATTTTCCAACTTAACATTTCCATAACCTTTCCAAAATATTTCCATCTCTTAGAGAGTGTTTGAGAGTAAAAATGGTTTAAGAAAATGTTCATGTTTTGAGTATTATTTTTCAAAGAGAAAATCCTTCACACTTTAGTTTACACCCAATTGTGTTTAGTCCAAGTTCTTATTTACATATCAAATTGCTTGGAGTTTTGGCACCGGTTTATCTATTCCGTTTCAAAGAGAAGTTTTGGTTTGCTTCTACATCCATCAAAGAAGAAGACATTTTGGTGTGATTCTACCCACTTGGAGAAAGGCTCCTTGCTGGGGTGATGGTGACCATAGAAAGCCCTATCGGAGGATTTCGAGACCGCGGTGGTGTTCCGAGGTTATCCGCTAGGAAGAGGTGTCTACAAGAAGAAGCATCGAGGCTTGAGAGGGATCAAGTCAGTCATTGTAAGTCTACCTGTCTTGTAATTGTAATTCCGTATCTAGTGGATTTGTGTCTAGGGCCGTCCGAGGTTGTTTCCTGTCTTAGGTTTTTCCTCGTACATCGCGGAGTAGTGTGATTGGTTTATTTTATCTTGCTTTAATAACGTAGAACGCATGCTTAGAATAATTCAAGATAAAATTCGGTTTAAATCATCACACTCATTTAATTTGGTGCTAAAATAAATATTGGCTAAATTTGGTTTATTCAAGTCCTTTGCTAAAATTGGTTTCGCCTAACTTTGGTTAATTGTTAATTATGACTTAGGCAAATTCTAGGGCTTGAATTTCTAATTTGTTTAAGCAAATTTATATTTGGAATTTGTTTATTTTGTGAACCTTCATCTTTACGCTTCCGCATTTATTTAAAAGGAAATTATATTTTAATTGAGATTATCGTTTACAAATTGGTATCAGAGCCAAAGCGATAAATTATTTCTTTAACGATCTTTTAAATAATTTTTGTCTAAAATGGATTTTTCCCCATTTTCAAAATTTCCTATTTTCGATGGTTCAAACTACGCGTATTGGAAAGCGCGTATGAGATCGGCACTAAAATCTATCGACGAGAGAGTTTGGATGTCTGTTGTTAACGGGTGGTCCCCACCAACTTATTTAGTTGAAAATGAACGTGTTATCAAACCCGCCCATAGATGGACTGAAAATGAGTTTAAACTTGCTAATTTCAATTCCAGTGGTTTAAATGCCTTGTTTAGCGCTGTCACACCGGATGAATTCCGACGTATTATGACGTGTGAGACCGCTAAAGAAGCTTGGGATATTTTACAATTAACTCATGAAGGAACTAGTGTCGTTAAAGCTTCAAAACTCCAAAACCTCACCACTCAATTTGAAACTATCAAAATGAATGAAAAAGAAACTTTTGATGAATTCTATGCTAGACTTTCTGATATTGTTAATTCATCTTTTAACTTGGGAGAGAAAATACCTGACGACCGTGTTGTAAAGAAAATTTTAAGGTCCCTACCCGATAGATTTATTCCAAAAGTGGCCGTTTTAAATTCTTTACCAACTTTAGCCTCTACGAAATTAGAAGAGCTTGTAGGTGATTTACAAACCTATGAACTAGATATGTTTCCCTCTAAAACTGAAAAGAAGATCGAAAAAGGCGTTGCTTTAAAAGCCCGAAAAGAGGTCAAACAAGTAGTAGAGATCGAGAGTGATAGTGACTCGGAAGACATGGCTTTATTTGCTCGTAAATTTAGAAAATTTCTTAAAATTAACAAAGATAAATTTAAAAATGATTTTAATAAATTTGATACTTCTAAACATGATAAAAGCGAGAAGATTTCTAAAGCCGAGAAGATCCCTAAACCTTGTAATGATAATTTAGATAGGGACGAGTCTAATAAGTGTTTTGGTTGTGAAGGTTATGGCCATAGGGCTTATGAGTGCCCCACTAAACTAAGGAAAGAGGGTAAGCGACCCATTTCATATAATGCGACCCTTAGTGATAGTGATAAGGAAGAGAAGCCCGATTCCCCCACTAAGAAAAAATTTGTGGCTTTTATGGCTAGTCATGTGAGCGATAGTGAGAACTCATCGATTGATGAAACGATAGCACATGCCACTTCCAAGGTCATTGTAAATAATTCTCTTATTTTTGATGATAGTGAGAGTGGAGAAGAAAGTGAGAGTGAAAACGAAGAAGAGGTTAAAGTGAGTGAACTTCAAAATGCGTTTCAAGAGCTTTATAAAGAATCTATTAAATTGAAAAGAGCTAATTTGAAGTTAGAAGCTAGTTTCAGGGAAAGTATCAAGGTCGTTGATGAAAGTGCTTTAATATAAGACCTTAGGACACATGAGAGGACTCTTCAAGAGAAGCTTGAATATGTAGAAGGCAAGAGAGATAGCCTTAGGGGTTTAATGCAATCTTTGAAAAAGGAGCTTCTTGCTTTTGAAGAGCGAAATGTTTTACTAGAATCTAACCTTTTAGAATTGGAAAATAAATTAAAAGACTCTAGTAATGTCAAATTTGATTTGGAGTGTCGTTCGGAAAAACTAGATAAAATGTTAGGAACGGTCCAAATTAAAAATGACACTTGTGGTTTAGGCTTCAACACTTATAATGAATTTACTCATAATGCCCAAACCAATGTTTTAGGATAATCTACTAGGAGTGCATTTAAAGATCACTCCTTAAGTAATTCTTTTCGACATGTTTTTGCTTGTACACATTATGGTCGAAAAGGTCATCTTAGGAAATTTTGTTTTGATCTTAAACGAATTCCTAGAAAATTCCATAATCAAGTAACCACGGTTGTTAACGCTCCAACAGCCCAAGATAGTCATTCTTCATTAATTTGGGTTAGGAAATCCGGCTTGGTTGCCTTGCAAAATAGGGTTTATGATTATCATTTACTTTCACATGCTTCCTCCCTTGCTAAATCTAAAGGATGAATGTGTTAGTGTTTACTTTAGCGTTTGTACTTCCTGCTATATTTACATGCTAAATGTATGCTTGTTTAGTCATTTTCTAGTCATTGCCTCATTTCATATCATATGCTAGAAATTATGACTTGTTTATCTTTTTATATTATATTTTGTGGTTGAATTAATTGAAAAATATAAAAAGATTTTTGTTTATCATTTGTGTTTTATTTATTTCATTTAAGCTTAATGAAAAATACAAATGATTTTTGTTTGTCTTTTGAGTATATATTATTTACTTTTGGTTAAAAATGTTAAAAACTCAAAAAGATTTTTTTGTGTATTTTGGTTTGACACACTTTAAGTGGCATATACTTGTGTCTGAATCCCATCTTTTACGCTCCAATGTGGCTAGAACTTTTGGTTTAGATTGTCCATCCTTAAAATGTTCTTTACCATATTTTATGGAGTAGTTGGATTTTGTGTTGTTTAAATGGATTCTATTTCTATATGCCTCTATTCACACATGCACGAGCTCTTTTGAAATCATAATGTCACATGTTATATTTGAGCTTGTGAGGTGTTCTCCTACTAATCTAGTCATCTACATATCTATGACCTAGGAGGACTAGTGCATGTCAAAATCCGTTGCACGTGAGCTTTGTGAGATAAAAAATTATATATCTAAATGTGCACGGGGATGGTTTCCGAAAGGATGAATTAAATCCTTTGCGATAGTAAGACACCGTTTATTGGATCTAAAAGAAATACGTGATCCAAAGGCCTAAAAAGAGAATATTTGGCATTAAAATAAAACAATTGCCAAGGCCTATGTTTGTTTGATATATTCATTCAACAGCAAAAGAATATATATGATTATTGAGGGAGAATTGGATGGTATATCAACGGTTTGCACAATGTCCGTTTATCCTAGTTGTCTTTAATGTCATGACTCTATTTGGTTTGTAGAATCATCATCATGCTAGGCTTGTATGCATTGTGTATGTTTGTTCATTGAGTTCAATCTTTATATCGTCACATGAGGTTATATTTAAATATGATAAAGTTTGCAATCAAATGAGAACTCCGTGAATGTTTATTAAGTGTTTGGGTCTAAATTTAATTGTTGCTAGTTCACACTCCTACACTTCCGTTTCCATATGACACATTTTTGCCATACGAGTGTGCAAACTTATTGTACTTTGTGTTATATGTGTGTTTATATCTATATATATATATGCAAGTACTCTATTGGTATATTTATAGTACATATATATATATATATATATATATATATATGATATTTGTTTGTCTTTGCCTTGCTTTTATTACCCATATGCTTTCATGTCTTATCACTTTAAGGTTCAACATGATGTTTATTAGTTCTTTATCATTTGCCTATTTCTGAACAAAAAGGGGGAGAAATGATAGGGGAGAAACGGTATCTAATCCTATTAGTTTCGTATCTTAGTTTGGGGGAGATTTATCTTAGGGGGAGACGTCTTTCTAAGTAGGTCATGTGTTTGATAAAGGGGAGAATTAAACTCATGCAATTGATGAGTTTGCTTAAGTGTGCAGGAATTATTCTAAAGCGGCATCTTTCAATGGAAAAGAGTTTGATCCTTGGGTTGAGTCAAGTTTGGGTGGGTTATGTTTTAAGTCTAGTAGAGCTTGACGGCCCTTTAGGATTTTTGTTTGGTTTTTGTCCCGGAATAGCCAAAGGGGGAGATTTGTAAGGACACAAATTTCCAATTGAGTCCATATATAGTTTTGGCTCAATTTCGGACAAAAACATTTATTCATAGGATAGTATTTAATTGTAATATTCTCAAGCCTATGAAGTGTTTGTGAAGACGTAGCGGCAAAGAGTATAAAACTTCATAAAAAATGCCGGTTTGTGTGCCTCGTTTCTACGTCATCAATCATAGTTCCATGCTCCCAAGGTATGAATGCAATTATATATATATAGGAGCTTGGAACAAGTTTATTGGGTGTTAGGTTTATAAAAACTGCGTTTGGTTTTAAAAAAGGATTTATTAAAACTTTAAATAAAAGTTTATAAAGTTTTCTGGGCTAAAAATGAATTTTTCAAACTTTCTGGTCGTTTGTTAGATATGTCGTTCGAACGAGTTTTTTTTTCGTTCGAACCAGATGTCGTTCGAACGAGTTTTGCCAACGAGTTCCCACTAAGGCATACTGGTCCGTCGTTAGAAATGCCGTTCGAACGAGATTGTCGTTCTAACGAGATTTCCAACGAGCTTCTAACGAGTCCATACTGGAGCGTCGTTAGAAGACTCGTTCGAACGAGATTTTGTTCGAACGAAATGTCATTCGAACGAGATGCCACGCAGGAACAGTTATTGGCAGTTTTGTACCCACTTCCCCACTTGGTTTTTAACCAACTTTTACAGACTTTAATAGGTGCGGGAATGACATTTTCCAACTTAACATTTCCATAACCTTTCCAAAATATTTCCATCTCTTAGAGAGTGTTTGAGAGAAAAAATGGTTTAGGAAAATGTTCATGTTTTGAGTGTTATTTTTCAAAGAGAAAATCCTTCACACTCTAGTTTACACCCAATTGTGTTTAGTCCAACTTCTTATTTACATATCAAATTTCTTGGAGTTTTGGCACCGGTTTATCTCTTCCGTTTCAAAGAGAAGTTTTGGTTTGCTTCTACATCCATCAAAGAAGAAGACATTTTGGTGTGATTCTACCCACTTGGAGAAAGGCTCCTTGCTCGGGTGACGGTGACCATAGAAAGCCCTATCGGTGGATTCGGAGACCGCGGTGGTGTTCCGAGGTTATCCACTAGGAAGAGGTGTCTACAAGAAGAAGCGTCGAGGCTTGAGAGGGATCGAGTCAGCCATTGTAAGTCTACCTGTCTTGTAATTGTAATTCCGTATCTATAGGATTTGTGGCTAGGGTCGTCCGAGGTTGTTTCCCGTCTTGGGTTTTTCCTCGTACATCGCGGCGTAGTGTGATTGGTTTATTTTATCTTGCTTTAATAACGTAGAACGCATGCTTAGAATAATTCAAGATAAAATTCGGTTTAAATCATCACACTCATTTAATTTGGTGCTAAATTAAATATTGGCTAAATTTGGTTTATTCAATTCCTTTGCTAAAATTGGTTTCGCCTAACTTTGGTTAATTGTTAATTATGACTTAGGCAAATTCTAGGGCTTGAATTTCTAATTTGTTTAAGAAAATTTATATTTGGCATTTGTTTATTTTGTGAACCATCATCTTTACGCTTCCGCATTTATTTAAAAGGAAATTATATTTTAATTGAGATTATCGTTTACAGTTTCAATGACCTTTGAAGATTCATTAAGTCTCGATCAAGATGAAGAGTTGAATTTGGTCAAATGGAGCCCGGGAGCGCCCGGTGGCCTCCTGATCGAGTTTCGGGAGAAAATGGGTCGTTTGTCCGCATTGTAAGTCAGAATCGTGTACGGGACGGACCGTTGGGAAGGGGATTCAGTGCCCTTCGAAGATTCGTTTAGTTTCATTCGAGCTGAAGAGTTTGAATTTTTAGTCAAATAGAGCCTGGGAGCGTTCGATGGCTTCTAGGTCAGTACTCGGGGTATGACTTGGGTTGGTAGTGATGACGGGAGGTGCTAGGGACCTACGGAGAGTTTATGGGTAATAGAATGGGGTTTCTAAAGATCCCCTCGTTGGGTGAGTTTGGGAAAAATGATAGCCGTCGAATAGACTCGGCATGATGTCTTTTGAAAGAGGTCGATTTTACGTACCTAAGGAAATGAGGATGACAAATTCATAGGGTTAAGTCCGATTCTGAGGACCTAAGGAGTGTGCTAGGGATGACCAATTCAATGGGTCGAGGTCGATTCTGAGGACCTAAGGAAACAAGGATGACCAATTCTATGGGTCGAAGCCAATTCTGAGGGCTTAAGTGGAGATAACCAATTCTGCCGGTTGAAGCCAATTTTACGGGCTTATATAGAGATGACCAATTCTGCAGGCTTATGTAGAGGTGACTAATTTCGTGGGTCAAATCCAATTCTGAGGGCTTAAGTGGAGATAACCAATTTTGCGGATCGAATCCAATTTTGCGGGCTTAAATGGAGATGACCAATTCTACAGGTCGAGCCCAATTCTGTGGGCTTGTGTTGAGATGACCAATTTTACGGGTTGAAGCTCATTCTGAGGGCTTAAGTGGAGATGACCAATTCTGCTAGTCGAAGCCAATTCTGCGGGCTTGTGTAGAGGTGCCCGATTCTGTGGGTCAAAGCCAATTCTGAGGGCTTAAGTGGAGATGACCAATTATGCGGGTCGAAGCCAATTCTGCGGGCTTATGTTGAGATGACCATTTCTGCGGGTCGAAGCTAATTTTGAGGGCTTAAGTGGAGATGACCAATTCTGCGGGTCGAAGCCAATTCTACAGGCTTAAGTGGACATGATCAACTATGCGTGTCGATGCCAATTCTACGGGCTTGTGTAGAGGTGACCAATTATGCGGGCTTATGTAGAGGTGACCAATTCTGCAGTCTTAAATGGAGATGAACAATTCTACGGTTCAAAGCCACTTCTGCGGGCTTAAGTGGAGGTGACCAATTTTATGGGTCGAAGCCAATTCTGTGGGCTTAAAAGGAGATGACCAATTCTGCAAGCTTAAATGGGTATGACCAATTCTGCGGTCTTATAGAGAGGTGACCAATTCTGCGGGTTTAGGTTGAGATGACCAATTCTGTGGGTCAAAGCCAATTCTGCGAGCTTAAATGTAGATGTTCTCAGGGAACTCTACCAGGAAAATTACCTTGTGTTTCTAGGGAGCCGATTGCTGGGGAAATCTTTGTGGTTTTGGAGATCTTGCAGAGGAAAGGAAAATTTGATGCCGTAAACTCTATTGGGTAAGTGTTTAGGTGGTCCAGGTATTGGATGTATTGCTCGGGGAGGTTTGAGACCTTTGGGGTATAGGAGGCGATCCTTAGAGATCTTTCGGGGACGTCGCCGGGAAAAGATTCACTTGGCTTTTGAGAGTTCCGCTGGGGAAATCGGGGTTTCGCTTGAGGGAGTGGGAAATTTCCCTGGTGAAGATTTTCTAAATCTTTCCTGGGGTTTTTAGGAATTTTCTGAAGATTTTTTAGGGTTTTTTGATATTTTTGGGGAATTTTTGTATGAATATTTAAGGGGGTGCCGGTCGGCATAGTGTAGAGGGTGCCATTCGGTAGTGGCACGATCTTTTTAACTACCTTAGGAAGGTAAAGGGGCATTATTGATCGGTAGATGGGGGGTCAATGCCAATCGGCATGACCCTTGTCATCCTATATAAAGGGTGCGAATTCCCTTCATTTTTCACAACTTCTCGCCTTCTCTATTTCTGTGATTTTCCTATGTGAATCATTCTAGCATTTCGTAATCTGAAAAATGGCCTCTTTTATGAGCACTACTGTACACAGGGAGTGGTTGACTGTTGATGACTGGGAGAATGTGGAATGGAGGTCCATGACGCCTCTTGCTTTGGGGAGAGAGAACTCCTTTGATGCGTTCGAGCCGACTGCGGATGAGCGAACCCTGCTGCGGGAGCCATCGCGTCATCGCTCTTCGAGGGTGGTGAACCCTGGCGATTATGTAAGTAAAAATGACCTTTGGCATTCTTTTTTTTAGTTTTCCTCTTTTCTTGGATTTTGACAAGGATTTTTCTTTTTGACAGTCCGATGTCTCTTTGAAGAACATGCGTGCCCGCGGGATGATGGGGCTTAAGGATGTTTGGGATCATCTTCCACCTGTGGTATGTTGGGTGGTATCATCAACGAGTTTTAGGAGGTCGGCGTTTGTGCTGGATGAGACACCTCATTCGACAGCGGTCTTGTGCGCTCTGGTGGAGAGATGGTGGGACACTACCCACACCTTCCATTTTGGCTCCGGGGAGATGACTATGACTCCTATAGATGTGCAGTAGTTGCTGGAGCTGGATTGCGATGGGGAGAAGATAGAGGTGGATCACTCCCTGTGGGTGAGACCGGAGGCGGTGCGGGCGGCGCTTGGTGATGTGAGGAGGATAGTATCTGGGGATTACATTCGGCTATCCCTATTTAAGGATGTTTTGTTGGGTAGGGTGGTTAACGTGAAGGAAGGGCTGGAGGTGAGGCAAATGGACCAGTTATTTATCTTGCTAGCACTGGGGGGCTTTATGGTGGCGTTGAGCGACGACGTCGTTCCCTTGTGGTTCTTTCCGTACTTGAGGGTGTTTTAGAACATACTTTTCTATGATTGGGGGAGCCTGACTTTGGTGACCCTCTATTTTTCTCTAGATGCATTCAACCGGTGCTGCCGATAGACTTTTACTGGGGCCATGTATCTTCTTGAGGTATTCTTTAATTTGCGCATTTTCCTTTTATGCATTCGCACGTTCCTTATGCGTATCATTTTTTTATTGCAAGTTCTAATATTTGGAAAACGTGGTTCTATGAGGTGATTAGGTGTAATACCCAGTTGATTGCTTTGAAGGATGAGACTATTGGGGACTTCTACCAGTTGTATTGATGGTGCAAGGCCAATCGACAGTCGAGGGGATCTCTTTCTCTGGAGGCGGTGCATTAGGTCTTGAATGGCGTGACTAGTAATAGGGTAAGACTTTTCCTTCCTTAGTTCTGTTCTTTATATGCTCTGATTTTCTATTGGCCTATACTTTCTTGGGATTTTCAGGTGACCTTTTACCCTCGGGGGATTGATATTTAGGACACGGAGTTGACTGGGGTAAATGCACAGCTGCGACACTTACTGGCGCATTAGTTTGGCCAGTCTTGGTATCTCGGGGAGAGGGTGGTTCAACAGATCGCTGAGGAGGAGGTGGTGGTGCCACATGCGCGGCCTCCTATGTCTATGAGGCAGGAGAACTGCTATCGAAGGATGTGAGGATCGCGACAATGATCGGCGAGTCCTACCTATTGTACACTGATATGACTGTATCGTATGATTACATGGAATTTGTGATGAGATGGATGATGGAGCCCAACATATATGATGCCTTTCCTTTCCCTCCTGCAGGTTCAAGTCGGCCGATGGGGTCCTCCCATAGTGGTGGAGGTCCATCGATGTCTGTAGCGGCGGTGAATTTGGAGGTTCCCTTCATGCGGTTGCATACCCCTTCGTACGACATTTAGTGGGCTGATGGAGGGATGGTACCTATGTTGCATCATCCTCATGTGATGGATCCGGAGGAGTTCGGCTTGACAGACAAGGTCCTTCATCCTGTGATATACCTTTTTGTTCCTCTCTTTCTTTCTTTTTTATTTCTTTTCTGCTTTGATACCGATTCTGCCTTTTCTTATAGCAAGTTTAGGTGTCGACCACTTGGTTGAGGGATATCAGAGACTGGATATCTTCGGTGACTGCCCATATTCGGGATGCGGTCCCGATTCCTTCTTACTTGGTATTGTCTGCATTGTTTGGGGAAGAGTCTGGCTCGGGTAGCGGTGGTGCGTCGTCTCTTTGCAGGGGGAAGAAAGCGCATCGCAGGGGTGAAGTTTAGGTTAGAGGGAGAGAGAGAAAGTGTGGGTTTGGGCTGTGTCCCGTTGTTTTTTTGATTTTCTTTATTTCCTACAAAATTTGATGTAACGCAGAAAAACATATATATGAAATGCAATGGAATTTTTTTTATTATCTTCTGTTAGTGATGAATGAATGAATGCATGTACATGCACTTTTTACTTTGCTGTTGAGATCGTAAAAAGAAATATTTTTAGAAGTTTTGAAAGGAAGTTTTATTCATAATGGGGAATTATATAAGATGAAAAGGGGATTTTTGAAATTCTATTGAGAATATCAATTTATTTTTATTGAGTTTTCTGATTTTGACAAAAAAAGGAAAATTTCCAAAAGTAGGGGGTTGTCGATCGTCAAGCACCTTGTCCTGCCTATCGGCAGGTCAGTCCAATCCCATCAATTCAAAGCTTTGATTGGTACCATCTTCAGCCTTTGGTACCTTGTGGGGCAGGATTTCCTCCGATTTCTGCAGGGGTTATGTCTTTTGTGGCAGTTTTCAAGTATAAAAAGGGGGTAGGGGTGGAGTATTTTCATCACACCTTTACACTTTTATTTTCTCACATTCTCACTTGCTTACTATTTCATAATCTTGCAAGATGGCTCTCCCTGGTAGAATTGAGTTTGCTAACTACCTCGAGGCCCTGAAAGCAATGTGCTCTTATAGTGTCGACTACGATGCTTTCAACATGCGTCGAGTCTCTTTGTGGCGCAATCGGCCCATTGAGTGGAACATGCTGATGGTGGCGGTACAATTATGGTACCCCGAAGACCATGTATTCCCCTTTGGGTTGGATGAGGTTTGTCCTACCTACAGAGAGCTTTACCTGAATTTTCCCGTTCTCCTAGGGATTTATTGGTCGGGCTTCTCCGTATTTCGCCTTTAGTGGCTAGGCCACTGGTCCCTGGAGGAATGATATCCCTTTTAGCGGTGTTATAATTTATGCATTTGCATGAGGTTGGTGATGTTGGATACACCGAAGCCGTTGTTCTGGGCTTGGTTTCAAAATTGCTGCCGGTGATTGGGGAACTGCTAGTGGACCCAAAACTTGCAGCCGTTACTTCATGATGTCATATCGTCGCAATCCTGCGGCAATGATACTGGCAGAGAATTTAAAAGGCCTGGATGCCTGGCAAGAAAGTCGTTCTGAATTTCTAAGGGGTAGCCCTGTGATTCTGTTCATGTGGTTGTCTGAAAGACATCCCCTAGTGACTCCTCCATAATATCCTTTGTCGGCTGTACCCAACTTCTTCTCACATCATTTCATTAGTGTTTGCCTGGATATTGAGATCTGGGAGAACTAGTTTGTGGATCATGGGGCTCTAAATCTGTACTGGTCAGTTCCTTGGTGGAGACAGTTTCTACCTATTATGGAGCTGGGAGAATACCCATACGTTCGACTGGTTGGTCTTAGACATACCTCTTTCTATTTCTCTTGGTGGCTTCTGTGACAATTTGGCTGGGAGAAGGTTGTGCCACCTCGGACACTAGATTTCTTTCCGGTAAAAGATTTGACTGAGCGTCTGCGCATGCGGCTTGGCTCTTTGTGGGAGAGTAGGAGTCCATCGACCCGTCCCTGGGGATTATATGAAGTGGTTGTAGAGGAGAGTAGTTAGAAAGATGTTGGAAGTTGAGACTGGACAAAGATGGTTTGCCTTATTTAATACCATAGAAGGAGGTGTTGTGGTTTTTTCGAAGCTGGTTCGAGCTTATCGGTCTATGGAGCATCTGCGGCACTCTATTAAGGCAGGGGAAGCTTGGGGACCCTAGGATATAGATGATGATGACAGAGCAGTCTCCTCTGGTAGCTGTGGATAGGACTCTTGGAGAGTTTATTTTGTAATGGAAAATAAGTGTGGGGATTTTATTTGTCTTTGAAGGTAGAGGAGGGAATTATCCGTTCCTTTTCTTATGTAATTGCACTGTAATTTCTATTAGTGAAATAAATAAGTTTTTGATCATCCAACTGTGCCTTTTTGATGTGTTTTGTATTTTTTAATTATCTATACCGATCTCTAAGGCATACATAATCCTTTTATTCAAGTATATGTTAGAATGAACTATCGTTCTTGGAGATAAGAAGAGAATAGTTTTTTGTGAAAAAGAAAGGGTCGTGCTCATGTAAAATGTGTGAGCTACCTACGTACCTCTGGGGTTTTGAATTTTTTTTAATTTTCTTGAAAATGGTTTTTGCAGAGGATCAGGTCCACGTAGTTCTGGGTAGAGGGAAATGGAGATTTTTTTAAAGAATAGAAGGGAGATGAGAAGAGTCGTAGCGTGCCGAGATTTCGAACTAGGGGTAGAATTTCTTGAGACGGTCCAGGTTGACTGGATGAGCCATCTCTTTTCCATTTAGGCCGGTGAGCATGGCGGCACAACTGGACAAGATCTTCTTGAAAATGTATGGGCCACTCCAATTGGGCTTGAATTTCCCTATGGGGTCCCAGATGGGTTCTTTTATTTCTTTGAGGGATAAATCCCCCTCTCGGACACTGTAGTTCTTGACTCTCTTATTAAATGATCAGACTATTCGACAGTGGTACCCTTATATGCGGTATAAAGCTTTCAATCTCCTTTCATCTAGGAGGGCCAGCTCGTCAAGACGGCTTTGGCACCAGTCCTCTTTGATGACCTTTCTTTCATGTATGACGCGCAACGAGGGTATTTTTAGCTCCACGGGTAGGACTGCTTCCATGCCGTAGACTATAGAGTAAGGGGTAGCCCCAGTAGAGGTTCAGATTGAGGTTCGATTGCCCCAGAGGGCCTAAAGGATTCGATCGGCCCAATCTTAACAGCTTTCGATCATCTTACTGATGATGGCTTTGAGGTTCTTATTGGCGGCTTCGTCTGCACCATTGGTCTAAGGTCGGTAAGGAGAAGATTTGTGTCTCTGAATCCCATACTCGTTGACCACTTCTGTAACTTCTGCCTCCAAATGCAACCTGTTGTCTGATACTATCTCGTGCTGGAACCTATATTGGTAGATGATGTTTTTCTTGATGAATTTCGCCACTTTCGTGGCATTCAGCACTGCGTATGACTCAGCTTCGACCCGTTTAGTGAAGTAATCAATGGCAATTAGGATGAACTCTTTCCCATTAGAATCCTTTGGTGTAACCTTCCCTATGATGCCGATACCCCAGGTGGAGAACGACCAGAGAGAATCATGTTGTATAATTCACACGGAGGCAGATGCTGAAGATTGGAGAACTATTGGCATTTGAGGCATCTCCGAACATAGGCAGTGAAATCCTGGGTCATGGTGGTCCAGTAGTAGCCTTGTCGGATGATCTTCTTGGAAAGCATGTGATCGTTCATGTGGGGCCCGCATTCCTCGTTGTTGATTCTCTACATTACCTCTTCAATGTCAGCCCCTGCAATGCAGTGTAGATGGGTTCCATCGAAGTTTCTCTTAAATAGTGCTTTATCACAAATGATGGACTGGGCGACTAGTCTTCGGAGGGTTGCTCAGTCTTTCTTCTTGGAACCCTCGGGATACCTACCATGTTTGAGGAGGTGCCAGATATCATAGTACCAGTAATTGGTTAGCTCAGGATCTTCTGCGGTGACGAGCTCAATGTGGTAGTAGTGGGTAGGTTTATCTTGCTTTTGAACTAGGAAGGGGGTCATTATTATTCCTTCGGGCATGTCGACCATAAAGAACAAGGTAGCAAGGGCATCATCTAAGTTATTATTTGCTCGAGGTAGGTAATGGAAGGTGATATCTTGGAATTGGGATGCTAGTTCTTTTAAGTGGGCATGGAAGGGTTGGAGTTTCTCATCCTTGACTCTCCACTTTTTGAGAACTTGATCGATGATGAGGGTGGAATCTTCGTAGACATCTAGGTATTGAATACCTTTCTTGAGAGTAACTTTGAGGCCTACCGTGCATGCCTCGTATTCAGTCATGTTATTGGTGCAGGGGAAATATAATTTGATGGTGATGGGAGTGTGGGAGTCATCTGGGGCGATAAGAAGTATACCAATGATATATCCCTTTTTATCGTCAACGCTGTTAAAGAACATTTGCCACCGGAGATTGTCCTGGGCAGTGCAGATGATGTTTTCATTGGGGAATTTGGAGATCCAAACATCGGCATCATCTATGGGGTAATCAGCGAGGTAGTCAGAGATGGATCTTTCTTTCATGTCTTTCTGCGTGACGTACATGATATTGAACTTGTCTAGGAGCATCAACCACTGGGCCATTAGACTGGATAAGGCGAGTTTCTCAAGAATGTATTTGATGGGGTCCATTCGGGATACAAGTTTGATAGGGAAGGTGAGCATGTAATTCCATAACTTTTGGGTGACCTAGACAAGAGCAACACATGCCTTTTCCAAAGTAGTGTAGTTGACTTCGTATCCATCCAATTTGTGACTGGCATAAGAGATGGCTCTTTCTTTGCAAAAATCTTTAAGGTATTGGTCTAGCAAAGCCCCAGCTGCAGTGTTAGTTGCGGTTAGGTATAGGAGCAAGGGGAGACCAGACTGTGGTGGCATGAGTACCGGGGGTTGGGTAAGATATTTCTTGATTCGATTAAAAGATTCTTGGAAAGCCTCGTTCCAAACCTTGGTTAAATCCTTTCGGAGTAGTTTAAAAATGGGTTCGCAGACGGAGGTTAACTGGATGATGAACCGACTGATGTATTGCTATTTCCCAAGGAAACCTCGGACTTCTTTCTCCGTTCGGGGAGTGGAATCTCAAGTATGGCTTTCATCTTGGCAGGATCTACTCCTATCCCTTTCTCTTTGACCATGAATCCTAATAGTTTTCCCTTTGTAACCCCGAAGATGCATTATGTGGATTGAGTCTCATCTGATACTGTCACAGTCGTTTAAAGAACTTTCGGAGAGCGGGGACATGTATCATCAACATAAATGTCAACTTCTTTGTGAATCAGATCATGCAGGATGGTTGTGGAAGACCTTTGGTAGGTAGCCCCAGCGTTCTTGAGACCAAATGTAATGATAATGTAGAAAAAGGTTCCCCATGGGGTGATGAACGTAATCTTTTCTTGGTGTTCTGGGTGCATTTTGATTTGGTTGTATTCGATAAACCCGTCGACGAATGACTTAAGAGCATGACTGGCTGTGTTGTCCACGATCATGTCGATATTGGGTAGCGGATAATCATCCTTTGGAGAAGCTTTGTTCAAGTTCCGGTAGTCTACACACATCTGAACTTTCTCTCCTTATTTCGGCACATTCACTATGTTAGCTAGCCATGTGGGATATTCGATCACACGAATAAATCCCACATTCATCTGTTTGACCACCTTCACTTTGACTTTGAGCGACCATTTGGTGCGGAGCTTTATCAACTTTTATTTAACCGACTTGTGATCTGGAAGAGTGGGGATCTCATGTTGAGCTATTTCAGGATCAATGTCAGGCATATCATCACCATGCGAAGATATCCATAAATTCCTTTAGCAATTCTTCGAGTTGTGCACGCTCATGCTCGTCAAGGGTAGCCCCTATCCTAATCTCGTGTTGTTGGCTACTAGAATAGAGGTTAATAACAACAGTCTCTTCTTCATTAACTTGAACGCAGTTTTGTTATTTATTATTAACCTTATATAGATCAGTTAAGAATTATTCATTTGCAAAATCATCATCATCAAAAGTTTGATTAGAATCTAAACAGTTAATGTAAGGCACATCAAGATACTCAAAATCTTCATTTATTTAATTGATAGGAAAAACAACATTGAGAACCTCATCAAAGGAGGACTGGATTACATTTGAGCAAGGATAGACAACAGAAGAAGAAATAGGGTAAACATGGGGATTAGGGGAATTTCAACAGGTAGAATTGGCACAGTATGCCAGTTGAGGAGAGGTGTATCACCAGCTTTAATCAGGTGGGATGGATCCAGTGATGTAGCGCCTGAGTGAACCATGCAGAGTGTCAGCCCCAGTGTTTATAAGTTTAATGAGTCCTCAGAGTCACTTTCCTCAGAATCTTTGGTATCTATGATGAGTGGTTGTATATGGTATTGGGAACTTTCGGCCCATGGGTAGCTATCTTGGAAAAATATCTCCATTTCGGGTTTCATCTTTTTGTCTGTATGGTTATACCATGGTTCCAGAAAGTCACAAAAGGGGAAGTCTTCACCCTCTTTAATGAATTGTTCATTTAAGGCGTCACCTATGATGGTTTAGACGCAGTCTAGTCTCCTCTTTGATCAAGATTGGCAGAACATTTTGAGATCTTGTTCTGATGGTTGATACCCCGAACCACAAGTAGGTAAATCTTTCTTCAGTTCAATAGGATCAAGTATCCCTTGCTGTCTTTGTCCTAGACCCAGTTCGGGCATGAAGTGCATGTTTCTGAACATCTGAATCACATTGACGTTTCCATGAGGGTCGTATTCTGGACAAAACCTTTCTTTGAAATCATCCCCTTTCGGGAGTAGGAGTGACTCAATTTAGAATCCAGATAAGAGGATATCATTTGACCTGTACTGTATCTCAAGGATTGGATTACTAGTGCTTGCACCCTCAGCATTATCGTCGTCGCCCAAGATGGTGATGACTCGTCCGTTGACAAAGAACTTCAATTTCTGAAGGAGTGAGGAAGACACACCCTTGATATTGTGGAGACAAGGTCGCCCAAGTAACAGGTTGAAATAAGATGGGATGTCAATAACTTAGAATTCAACGACAGACCCCTATTACAAGTTTTATGGATCCAATCACCTCCCGATGGGTATTATCGTAGGCACGTATAACAGTGGAGGTTGGAGCGAGGTCACTTTCCTTAAGTCCTAAGCATTTGAAGGTTCTTAGTGGACAAACATTCAAGGAGGATCCATTATCTACAAGAGAGAGTGGTACGACCCTCCCCATAACTTCGACAGAGATTTTGAGTGCATAATTGTGGTTTGGCCCAATTCTAGGGATTTTTTCTTCGAAAAAGGATAGCATTCGGGTAGAGGTCAAGGATCCAACAAAATTTATCGCCTCTTCTGGTGTGGTAGAAGGAGGAACTGTGGGTCTAGTGAGCAACTTGATCAAGGCATTTCTCTACGGCTGAGAAGACATGAAAAGCCTCCATAGAGTGATGTTAGGTTGAGTTTTCTTTAGTTGATCGAAGATCTTTCTCTCCTCGAGGGTCATCACTGGCATAGGATGGTTTTCAATGCCCTTCCTTTTATCATTTACCGGTAACGAGCTTGGGGTCTCGTAATGCCTCCCTGATCTGGTCATCTGATTAACCGAAGGAGGGAAGGACATGAATCCTATTTCCTTGTCAAACTCGGGTTTTTCTGCCATCTTGCCTATTTCTTTGAGGAGTTCTTCAAATGATATAATCCCATATATGTAGGCTATTGGGACAGTTTTATCTGAAGCTTGCTCTTCATTTGAATCTTTGAACTCTTCTCCCCATCCAGTGGCAAGAACTCTGTATTTCTATATAAAGTCAATGCATTCCATAACTTCAATGGCTTCTTCATACGGGTCTTCCCATTCTGTGTGGATATGTAAGGGTGAGGGGACCAGGTGCCCTTGCAATTTCAGAGTATCAAGTAACTAGATCATACTGCAGATGTCATTGGTTTGCCTGAATAATTATGTCATGATCTTGACAACATCATCTAGGCTGACTTCATCTGTCAGTACTACCCAACGATCTGATTCTCGGGCCCATTTTCATGCTTCCAAGAACAACATACTGAACTTCTGGGAATCAATGGTCATCTGTGAGGGAAATTTCAGCCCGAACTCTAAGAGTTAGTTTAATACTTCTGATACTTCCATTTTTGGAACGGGTATAGACGATGATGCATGCTCTAGTATCAACGAGGCTAGTAGGGTGTAGGAGGAAATATGGACAAGTTTGGAGAGGTTTAGGAGAGTATATGGGTGTGATTTGAGTTGAGGGATCAAATCCTGGGTTCATTTCTAGGAAAATAGTATTGGTATGATTTTGGAGTGGGTTATGAGTAGTGTTTGGCTTAGGATTGGCTGGTGGCGCAATGGTACCCCGGTCAATTAGACCTTGAATTATGTTTTGGAGGTGAAAGCATTGGTCGGTGGTACGGCCAGCGATTTGGCAAAAGGCGCAATGGGCATCTTCCTTGAAGTTTCTTGGGAGTAGATTTGGTAATGGATGGGGATCCAAGGGTTTGATAAGGTTTCGGCTTAGTAGGGCTTGATAAAATTTGGAGAGGGGAGCATGGAGCTCGATGTATTCCTTTCGGACTGGGACAACGCTGTTTTCTGGTGCCCACAAAGTGGTTGGTTGAGAGATGTTGTTGATGGTTGAGACTGCAACATTGACAGGTTTGTCATATTTTCTAGGGGTGAATTATCTGGACACCTTCTTTGGTTAAACATTTGTTTTAGCAAGAATTTACTAGATTTCCACTCTTGCTTATCTGAGAGGTCGAAAATGCGGATCGTATTGTCCTCCCATCGTTGCTCGAACATGGGGCAATAAGTTCTTCCTCGGAAGTCCGATTGGTCATGGTAGCTGTTTTTCCGTCCATCGGGCTACGAAGTTACTGACTGATTCCCCAGATTTGTATTTGAGTAGCTCTAAATCACGGCGGATGACCTCAAAATCTTCATTGTACTTGTACTGCAACATGAATTCTCGGGCCACATCCTCCTAGCTACGGATTCTAGACTCCTCGAGAGATAAAAATCATCGAAGGGTGCTATCCTTCAAAGTTTACTGAAACAATTGGTCCATCACCTTTTCAGAATCCCCGGGGAGAGTCGTGGAACGGTGATAACTGCGAAGATGGACGATCGGGGGTCCACTTACTCCGAATTTCTCAATATTTGGCATCTTGAACTTCTTGGGTAACCTTGCTTTAGGTTAAGGAGACATGTGAGCGTGGTCCATGTAATTCCCAGAGATTCTGACTTTGTCCAACTTGTTAGTTAACATCTTGAGATATTCTTTGACTTTGTTTAACTCTTCCTCTTTCGGATCAATGATCGTAGGAAATTTAGCCCCATGTTGGGCACGACATCGAAAGCTGGGCGGGCGGTGAACCATTAGCAGGAGGGGAACATGGAGCGAGATGATACTCTTTGGGAACCCAAATAGGCTTGGGTGGGCCCATATCATGATGGAATAGGGCCTCATGATTTTAAAGAATAAGAACCTGGTTTCGTTGCATCTCTCGGACCTGAGTCTGAAGGTTGTCAATCCTGGACACAAGCTGAGCTTAAATTGCCGTCAGATCTGGTTGCATAACTGCTACTTGTTTGTGTTCTCCATGGAAAGTGGATGGATACCGGACTCGGAAGAAGTAGCAGGGGAATGGACAGAGCTCTAGAGTGATTTAACTAAAGATCGAAGCCGGTAAGGAACCAGTCCAAGGGCGTGCGATCGACCTGAGAAGGCGTAAAATGGGATTTATTTTTTTAAAAAAGAATGAAAATATTTCTAACATTTTTTTCTTTTTGAGATTGAAAGACAAAATATTTTTGGATTTTTGATAAAGAAAGGAGAAATATTTTTGGATTTTTGATAAAGAAATAAGAAATGTTTTGGATTTTTGATAAAGAGGGGATAAATATTTTTGGAGACGGGTCTCAGCATGATTATTATTATTATTATTATTATTATTATTATTATTATTATTATTATTATTATTATGTTCTCACTTGTATTAAATTCTCCTAAATGCAAAATGAAATACCGGATGGGACCCCAGCCTGGAAAAGTTGGGTTTGTGATATATGTAAAGCTATGGCTGGACTTGTAACCAGGCTCAGGGTCTGGGTCCCATTTTAAGAATGCGTGAAAATTTTAGCGGCATGCTGACCCAAAATTTTAGCAGAGTTTTGGGTTGAAACCTGCAATCTTATATTTATGTCCTAGGCTTGACACCTATATGCGGGTATACAATTAGTTGGGTGAATCAAAAAGGGTTCCTGTCACGACCCCGACCCAAAAATAGTAGGCAACGAGTGTCTTGACATGCCACCAAGGCATTCAATATTCTGGCCTTAAAATTTTCTCTTAATATAAATGCAACGGAATACATTCACGTGGTTATGAGTTGTAACTAGCTGAAAAGGTAACACGTCATCAGAGCTTCTAAAACATAATTTCTTATTCTCATAGATAAATTACTTCTATTACAAGTCGTGCCAGAATCACTTAAAGAGAAATAAATCCTCAAATATCTCATTCTACACTAGCATCTACCCACACAATAAATCTCAAAATATAATCTTCAATTCAATCTTCACATACCCATCCTCATCTCTAATTATAACCTGAAAAAGGGTTATTTATACAACGTCAGCTAAAAGCTGAATGAGATTTAATGTCCTGACATTCTAAGGTTTTCAGAAAATAGATACCTGTTCAAGTCAGAAGAGAAGGCATGTACATATATGGATAGGAACTTGCAGTAAATAGATATATATTTTGAAATGATAGTATATATATCACAATTGGATAGCTCAGAATAAAAAGAATGAAACAAATCAAATGTGATATCTTTTTCTTTCAATCATATCATTTTGATGGCCAAGTACACTCTACTACCGTGTTCTTCTACCGTATTATACCCCGGTAGTTGAGGGTCAATCGATAAGCAATTGCTCGTATTATGGAATCTCATTTAAATAATTCCAAAGTCAGTCCCGGTGAAATTCTGTCTAGTTGAGATGGTATTTAAGTGGTGCCCCTGTGACCCTCCATCTCTACTGGGAATAAATCCGGAAATGTTCTGTCAAGATGAGATGGTATTTAAGTGGTGCCCCTGTGACCCTCCATCTGTACTCGGAACCGACTGATTAGGAAGAACTATGAATTGAAATTCTTTAAATGCGATGAATGAATATTAAAAATTGAGAAAATGGTTTTAGTAACCTTTTTCAGCAAGATATTTTAGGATTAAAACACAATATTTAAATTTGGGCTTTATTTAGAATACATAATTAAACCTTTATTGTATTTATTAGATTAACGTGTGATCCAAGACTCAATATCTATATTTTCGAGCCTCTATTTTAGGTGAGTACTCTGACATTCCTTGTGTATTTTGATTATATGATATTATGCAAACTATATATATTTTGTGAACTGCTTTTATTCTCAAAATTCATGTGATATCGATGACTGATTCAATTGTGACATGTTTATATTTGTCCATATAAACATACGGATTAAAATGATTATTGAAAAGGATATTGAATATTGAAATTATGATTCGGCCTAAGGGACCTCTTTACTGACTGACCTTTCCAGCTGGGTTATCGCTGGTGTGCCCTAAATAAGGCGTTGTGACGAACTAGTTCGATTGACCCTCAACTACCGGGGTATAATACGGTAGAAGAATACGGTATTAGAGTGTACTTGGCCATTAAAATGATATGATTGAAAGAAAAAGATATCACATTTGAATTATTGCATTCTTCTTATTCTGAGCTATCCAATTGTGATATATATATTATCATTTCAAAATATATATCTATATACTGCAAGTTCCTATCTATATATGTATATGCCTTCTATTTTGACTTGAATAGGTATCTATATTCTGAAAACCTTGGAATGTCGGGAGATTAAATCTTATTCAGCTTTTAGCTGACGTTGTATAAATAACGATTTTTCAGGAAATAATTAGACGGGAGGATGGAGTGTAGAAGGACTATGTTGAAGATCTAGCTTAAGGAGCTCTTTTGTTATAATTTTAAATATAACGTTTGTTTTTAGGAGATAGAGCATGTTTGGCTGTTTAGTAATAAGTTTATAATTTTGGCATAAGTTTTAATACGTTCATACTTTAATATATACGAAGTTCCCTTTTAGAAAGCTCTGATGACGTAATTCCATTTTTTCAATAGTTTACGATTCATGACCATGTGAATGTATTTCCATTGCATTTATTTTAAGAAATATTTTAAGTCCATAACATCGAATGCCTTGGTGGCATGCCAAGACACTCATTCCCTACTACTATTGGGTTGGGGTCGTGACAGTTCCCCCCATTGGCGTGACTTCCACGATATACGTCTTACTCTTGCAGGCAATCGGTACTTGTGGACAAGCCATTTGATATACCAGAGTGTACATGAATTCCCTTACTATATACTTCATGGGGACGGTACGTGTGAGAGTGAATTCAAGATACTCGGCGTACGTGAACGAGTTCCCTGCGATATACCTCCCGTCATGGCTTCGGTCAAGTAGTATGATGTGGGGGCACTGTTTGACATACGTCGAAGGTACTTGGCCAATGGAAGGTCAGAGTCATATCTGTAAGGAGACAAATTTCCATTTGAGTCCTTTGTAGTTTTGGCTCAATTCCGGACAAAAACGTTTGTGTCATAGGATAGAGTTATTGACCATCCTTCAAGCCTATGACATTCTAAAGTTAAAGAAGTAGCGGCCAAGTTCATAAAGCTTCATCAAATGCCGTGTTTGTAGTGCCTCATTTCTATGTCATCAATATGGTTCCATTGGTCCTAAGGTATGAATGCATTGTAAATATATATAGAGGAGCTTGGAACATTTTTCATTGGGTGTACTTCGTTTTTAAACTGTTGTTTATTTTCAGAAAGATTTTATTAAAAAACTTTAAAATAAATTATATATAGTTTCTGGGCTAAAAATAGAAATTTCAGCTTTCTGGAAGTTCGTTCGAATTGTCATTCGAACAAGTTTATCATTCGAAGGAGAATGTCGCTCGAACGAGTTTGCCAACGAGTTCCCACATTGGCCACTAGAATGTTGTTCGAAGTGTTGTTGGAATGAGAATGATGTTCGAACGAGATTTCCAACGAGATTTCTAATGAGTTCACACTGGAACTTCTTTAGAAGGCTCATTCGAACGAGATTTCATTCGAACGAAAATCTCGTTCGAACAAGTTTTGGCGGGAACAGTTAATTGGAAGTTTTAAGCAGTTTTTTCCACTTTCCCACTTCTTTTCCCACTAACGTTTTGGGAAATCTAATAGGTGCGGGAACTAACTTTTTCCACTTAACTTTTTTACATCTTTCCATCTCCAAGGGAGGGTTTGAGAGCATAATTCCAAAAGGAAAAAGTTCATTATTTAAGTGTTGTTGTTTTTCAAGAAAAATATTTTAAACACTTGTTTTACACCCAAACTTTGTTTATCCAAGTTCATCCATATATATATACTTTGCTTGGAGTTTGGCACCAATTTTTTTATCTCTACCGTTTGAAGAGAAGTTTGGGTTTGCTTCTAAATCCCACAAAGAAGAAGATTGTTTGCATTGCCATACCCACTTGGAGAAAGGCTCCTAGTTTGGGTGACAGTGACCAACAAAGTCCGATCGGTAGATTTCGAGATCACAGTGGAGCTCCATGGTTATTCGCTAGGCGGAGGTGTATATAAGAAGGAGGATCGGGGATTGAAAGGGATTGAGTCGAGTGTTGTAAGTCTTACTCTCTTGTATTTGTAAAACCATACTTAGTGGATTTGTGGCTAAGGTCGTCCGAGGTTTTTTCCCGTTGTGGGTTTTTCCTCGTACATCGCGACGTAGCGATTCATTGTTTATTTTATCTTTCGCAAAACTCACCTAGAACGCATGCTTAGGTAAAAAGATAAAATTGGGTTTATATCACTACTTATGTTTAATGTGGTGCTACATAATTAATTTTGGTAATGTTTATGTTAATTTAATTCAAGTCGTCACTTAATTTGATAAAATTGGTTTGGCCTAAATTGGTAATATTGAAAATATGACTTAGGCAAATTTCTAGGACTTGGATTGAATTAATTGTGTTTAAGTGAAATTTAAATTGTGTGTGTGTTTAATCTAATTTCACTTTGTTTAATTTTAATTTGAAAAAGAAATTAAAATTTATTGTTTAATTGAACCATCTCACGCTTTCGCATATCTTTACAAGGAAATTACTTTTCGTGGTAACAAGATTTCAAAATTGGGGGCCTCATGTTCCAACAAGTGGTATCAGAGCATTGATTGAGAAAAGATCTCGCTCGCAAATTGGTATCAGAGCAGGAGCGCTAATTTATCGCGTGAAAGATCCGTTTTTTCGGCTTTTATAATTTTTTTGTACTCCTTGTATTTTTAGGTGGTTCATTTTTTTACTCACTCTCAATTTTTTTTGTATCTCTCGATGGGACGCCTTAATGATAATTTGTCCATTTCTAATGATAATGAAGTTTTTTCTATTTGAGAGGAATTTAATGAGCTTAATAAGTGTAATGAAAAATTAAGAGAATTAAATTTGAGATTTGCAAAAAGAATTAAATTTCTTGAAAATGAAAACTCTTGCTTTAAAACTAAAGATGAGTTTTTACAAATCTCCCTACCTCAAAAATATATTTTCGTGAAAAGATCATGGACATAAATCACAATTTTAATATTTTAGAAATGTCTAAGAAAGAAAGTGATAGTCGAGAAAAGACTCTTAGGGACAACTTTGCTCACATTGAGGGGGAGCGTGATAACCTTCTAGGCGTCATAGAAAATTTAAAGAAGGAGTCCCATAAAATTGAGGAGTCTAATTTATTACTTGAGTCCAAAATTTTAAAAATGAAAAATGATTTACAAGACTTGAGTAGTTGTGATAGTGGTTCTAGCTCATCTTGTTCAAATACTTCCGTTGCTAAAGCTAAGACCATTGTTTGTTTTAGAGGATCGACTTTATCCAAGGGCTTTAGAAAAGGTCACACCGTAGGTATCATTCCTCGTGTTTTTACATGCTTGCATTGTTGTAGGAAAGGTCACCTTAAGTCATTTTGGTTTGATCTTAAAAGAAATCCAAGGAAGTCTATGTCTAGCATTTCATTAGTTTCCAAATCCCATCATTTTAAATATACATCTATATGGGTTCAAAAATTATTTTTAGACGCACTAGACATTAGATTTGTTGATTCTCATTTTCTTTCACATGAAACCTCCCTTGCTAAATTTAAAGGTTGAATGTGTTAGTTTTGTTTACATACTCTAGACTTTTGTGCTTCATATTATATATTATTGCTAGGTATATGCATGTTTAGTCATTTTCTAGTCATTGCCTTATTTCATATCTCATGCTAGAAATCATGACTTGTTTATCTTTTGTATTATATTTATTTCATTTTTGTTTGCTTTAAATGAAAATTACAAAAAGATTTGTGTTTATCATTTGTGTTTCACCTTTTAGTAATTTAGGCTTAATGAAAAATGCAAATGATTTTTGTTTGTCTTTTGAGTATATATTTTTTATTTTTGGTTAAAAATTTTAAAAACTCAAAAAGATTTTTATTTTGTGTGTATTTTAGTTTGACACACTTTATGTGGCATACACTTGTGTTAGAATCCCCTTTTTTTCACTCCCATGTGGCTAGAACTTTTGGTTTAAATTGTCAATCCTTATTGTGTTCTTTACCATGCTTACATGGAGTAGTTGGATTTTTTGTTGATTAAATGGATTCTATTTTTATATGCCTCAATTCACACATGCACGAACTCTTTTGAAATTTAACTTCATATGTAAATTTGAGCTTTGTGAGGTGTTCTCCTACCAATCTTGTCATCTACATATTTGTGACATAGGAGGACTAGTGCATGTTAAAATCCGTTGCACGTGATATTTGTGTGAGTTATAAAAATATTATATAAATGTGCACAGGGAAGGGCTCCGAAAGGACTTTGCGAATAGTAAGCCACCGTTTGATTCGACCTAAAAGAAATACGTGGTCCAAAGGCCTAAAAATATAATTACGGCATTAAAAGGAAAAATAATTGCTAAGGCCTATTTTTGTTTGATATATTCATTCAAATAATATATGCTTATTGAGGGAGATTGGATGGTATATCAACGGTTTGCACAATTTCCGTTTATCCTAGTTGTACTTTCAATGTCATGACTCTATTGATTTGTAGAATCATCAACATGCTAAGCTTGTATGCATTGTGTTTGTTTGTTCATTGAGTTCAATTTTTATCGTCACATGAGGTTATATTCAAATGTGATGAAGTTTTCAATCAATTGAGAACTCCGTGAACATGTTTTAAGTGATTGGGTCTAAATTCAATTGTTGCTAGTTTGTACCCCCACACTTTCGTTTTCATATGACACATTTTTGCCATACGAGTGTGAAGAGCTTATCTTATTTTGGGTCATTTGTGAGTTTATATATATATATATGCTTGTGCATATTTGGTACATCTAAATTATGTATATATATGACATTTTTTTTGGTCTTTGCCTTGGTTTCTAGTACTTCTATGCTTTAATTCATAATTAGTATCTAACTTGTTGCATTCTTTGTTGATATCACATCCTTAATACTTTATGTATCACATGGGTATCATTTTCTTGCATCCTAGTTGGTATCCGTTATTATTTGTTGGATTAGTTATGATTTTTTTGCCCCTGTGCTTTAATGTTCTCATCACTTTATGCACAATTGCATGTTTAGCTTGTTATCCCATACTATTTATACCTTGTTTAGTTTAGAGGGTGTATATGCTTTAATTGGGTGAGATAAGTTAATGTTTGATTCTTTAGCCTTTGTCTATTCCTGAACAAAAAGGGGGAGAATGATAGGGGGAGAACTGGTATCTAATCCTATTGTAATCGTATCTTAGTTTGTGGGAGATTTAACTTAGGGGAAGTCGCTATCTTCTTAGGTTGATCATAGTTGATAAAGGGGAGAATTAATTTAGGGGGAGTATTTATTTTATACATTTAATATTCTTGATATTCCCTATGCATTTGAGAGTTTGCTTAAGTGTGCAAGAATTCTTCTAAGTGGCAATTTTCATCGTCGGTAAAGATATTGATCCTTGGGTTGTTTGAGTCAAGCATTGTATTTTTATTTTGGGTGGGACATTTTTGTCAGTCTAGTAGAGGGCCGTTTGTTGATTTTTGTCCCGGAATAGCCAAAGGGGGATATTTGTAAAGACACAAATTTCCAATTGAGTCCTTTGTAGTTTTGGCTCAACTTCGGACAAAAACGTTTGTCTCATAGGATAGAGTTATTGACCATCCTTCAAGCCTATGACATTCTAAAGTTGAAGACGTAGCGGCCTAGTTCACAAAGCTTCATCAAATGCCATGTTGTAGTGCCTCGTTTCTATGTCATCAACATGGTTTCATTTCTCCAAAGGTATGAATGCATTGTAAATATATATATAGGAGCTTGGAACGTTTTTCATTCGGTGTACTTCATTTTTAAACTGTTGTTTATTTTCAGAAAGATTTAATTAAAAAACTTTAAAATAAAGTATATAAAGTTTCTGGGCTAAAAATAGAAATTTCAGCTTCTGGAAGTTCTTTCGAATTGTCGTTCGAACGAGTTTGCCAATGAGTTCCCATATTAGCCACTGGAATGTCATTCGAAGTGTCGTTCGAATGAGAATGACGTTTGAATGAGATTTCCAATGAGATTTCAAATGATTTCACACTGGAACTTCATTAGAAGGCTTGTTCGAACGAGGCTTCGTTCGAACGAAAAATCTAGTTCGAACGAGTTTTGGCAGGAATAGTTAATTGGCAGTTTTAAGAAGTTTTTTTCCACTTTCCCACTTCTTTTCCCTCTAACTTTTTGGGCAGTCTTAATAGGTCCAGGAACTAACTTTTTCCACTTAACTTTTTCACATCTTTCTATCTCCAAGAGAGAGTTTGAGAGCATAATTCCAAAAGGAAAAAGTTCATTGCTTAAGTGTTGTTGTTTTTCAAGAAAAATATTTTAAACACTTGTTTTACACCCAAACTTTGTTTATCCAAGTTCATACATATATATATATAATTTTCATGGAGTTTGGAACCAGTTTTTTATCTCTACCGTTTGAAGAGAAGTTTGGGTTTGCTTCTAAATCCCACAAAGAAGAAGATTGTTTGAGTTGCCATACCCACTTGGAGAAAGGCTCCTAGTTTGGGTGACAGTGACCAACAAAGTTCGATCGGTGGATTCCGAGACCACAGTGGATCTCCGTGATTATTTGCTAGGCGGAGGTGTATACAAGAAGGATGATCGGGGATTGAAAGGGATCGAGTCGAGTGTTGTAAGTCTTACTGCCATGTATTTGTAAAACCATAGTTAGTGGATTTATGGCTAGGGCCGTCCGAGGTTTTTTTTCGTTGTGGGTTTTTCCTCGTACATCGCGGCGTAGTGATTCATTGTTTATTTTATCTTTCGCAAAACTCACCTAGAACGCATGCTTAGGTAAAAAGATAAAATTGGGTTTATATCACTACTTATGTTTAATTTGGTGCTCCTTAATTAATTTGGGTAATGTTTATGTTAATTTAATTCATGTCGTCACTTAATTTGATAAAATTGGTTTGGACTAAATTGGGAATATTGAAAATATGACTTAGGCAAATTTCTAGGACTTGGATTGAATTAATTGTGTTTAAGTGAAATTTAAATTGTGTGTGTGTGTTTAATCTAATTGCACTTTGTTTAATTATAATTTGAAAAAGAAATTAAAATTTATTGTTTAATTGAACCATCTCACGCTTTCGCATATCTTTATAAGGAAATTACTTTTCGTGGTAACAAGATTTCAAAATTTGGTCGTATCAGAGCATTGATTGGGAAAAGATCTCGCTCTCAATATCCCTTAGGCTAAATGCGCCCTGCCGGACCAACGCCCACCATGAAGTGACCCTCCAGTTACTGGACAAAATTTGGTCAATCACAATGCTATTTGGTGATGTCGTGTGAATCATGCATGATTCTTTTATTAGTATCTTATGATGAGAATGTCTTTCTTGATCATGCCAAACAGGGATAAAAGTACAAGTACCAATGGTATACCAAGTATGGGTGATGTGTGCAACATGGGGATATATGTGATCCTAGGTGCACGTGGTGTGAAGTGTGCATGGAGAATTTTCTACAAGTGTGTGAATAGAAGCATAAGCATGAGGTACACATGAGTAGTAAAAGGGGAACATGCAAAATAGGGGAAAATATAAACAAATATAACACCCATTTAAATAGAGTCTATCCCTAAAAATATAATACCCAGTAGAGTCGCCACTGTGGCCATCCCTCGATCCTTGCGATGGGTGAGAGAGGAGGATCCTAGGTCCCGCACGTCCCTCTCGGGAGACCTTCGGGCGACATCGTTGATGAGATGAAAAATGTAGAGAGATGGAGCCGCCAGTCAATTTTACTCAAAACAGACAAAAGAAAGGGAGCCATCATGAAGGAAAACATCCAAAGACGTACTGATACATACGAAACCAAAATGATTCAAAAAGGGTCAAGAGGCTAAGTTACAAAATGGGAAGGTGTTAGGCACCCATTCCGCCCTTATGGTCTCTCATATTTTTTTTCTATTTTCCTTTATTTTCCCCGTGATATGTGTGCATGTGTATATGTAGTGGAGATAGGAATCATCGGCTTTTATGATGGAAGAGATAAAGAGAGTCATCCATAGGAATGTTCATAAAGATAATATTAGAAAATAGGATATACACGATTATCCTTGCGTTGATCGTTATAATGGAACGATAACGCATGTGGAATAATACGCCACTAAGAACAAATATATATATATATATATATATATACACGTGTGTGTATGTGTGTAAATGTATAGAATCTAAGAGAATTAAGTTTAGAGAAAATATAAAATGAGAGAAAAAGTAAGAATAGGACTCGAGTCTCAGGTTTTACCCCGAGATGCCTAAGTAGCCTATAGAGGCATCAAAGTCCATGTAGTTCGCATACAAAACGAGGGGTGGGGTTTATCCCATAAATCCAACTGGGGCTTCTCTTATGTGTGTGTGTGTAAAAAAAGTGTTTTAGTTGTGAGAAAAGTGTAAGAAAAGTATTAGAATTCCCGTTTAGAATTTATGAGCAAACCCTTTTTTTCTTATTTTGTTGAGTTTTTATTTATATGAAAATAAGAGATGTGCAATAATACTAAATAAAAAGTATATTAGGATATGTGAGATGAGAGAATAATAGTGCTAAGTAATAAAACAAGTTAATACGGATTTATGAGAATTTAAGGAGAGAATTGAGAAAATTGGACCTTCTTCAAGATCTTGAGCTTGATCTTGAACGTTGGAGAGAAACCCTTGCACTTGGATGATGATGAAGGGTAGTTAATTCACCAAGTTTGATGAAAAGTGAAGGTTGGAAAGGGATTTTGATGTGGAAATGACGCTGACTTCAAGAGAGGTTTTCTGGATTCGCTGAGAGTGAGGTATTTCAGATTTGGGCTCCCTTTTGAATGAGGTCAGGCCCTCCTTTTTATAGGCCCAGGTCATTGCCGATCGACATAGATCTTTTCCTGCCAATCGGCAGGTGCGTTTAGGCACACTACAGATAGGTAGGGTCTGAAACCTGCCGTTTGGTAGTCTCTTGCAGGCTCCTTCGAAAAATCAATTGAAGAGCACAAACCATTAATCCAAATTGCACATGGGGAAAATCGTTGGAAAGGTAATTCATAGACCCTCGAAAGTCCTTCGAACTGCTCCCGAGTTCAAGAGTTGACTTTAGGTCAAATGTAGCTCTGAAGCGCTCATCGATCCTTTGGCCAGGGAAATTTCGGACGCAAACGGATCGTTCATCCGTATGGTAAGTCAAAATCGTGCACAGGGCGGACAGTTGGAAAATTTACGTGATTTACTTCGACATTCCAAAGAGTTTGACCATGTTTAGGGAGTTGACTTTGGTCAATGGGGCCCTAGAAGCATTCAATGACCTCTCAGAGTAAAACTGATCGTTCGTCCGTATCGTAAGTCAAAATCGTGCACGGGGTGGACCGTTGGAAAGGGGTTTTAGTGCCCTTTGAAGATTCATCAGTCTCGATCGAGCTGAAGAGTTGAATTTTGTCAAACGGAGCCCAAAAGCGCCCGGTGCCCTCCTGATTGGGTTTCGGGGGAAAAATGGGTCATTCGTCCGCATAGTAAGTCAGAATCACACACGAGATGGACCATTGGAAAGGGGATTCAGTGTCCTTCAAATATTTATTCAGTCTTAGTCTAGCTGAAGAGTTTGAATTTTTGGTCAAATGGAGCCTGAGGGCGTCCGATAGCCTATAAGTCAGTACCCGGGGTATGACTTGGGTTGGTAGTGATGACGGGAGGTGCTAGGGACCTAAGGAGAGTTTAGAGGGTAATAGAATGGGGTGTATACGAGAGCATAATTATAATCATGGATAAATTTTGGGATTTCTTCTTAGGAGAAGGAGATGAATCTGGTAGAGGTTAGGAATGCAACCATATTTACTCCTTCCTTGAAAGTGATAGATGGAGATGCTGTAGATCCTGTGAGGAGCTTTATCAGAGCATTTCGGTGAAGCTAGGAGGACATGAAGAGTCCCCACAAGGCAATATTGTCCTGGGTTTTGTTGAGATGTTCGAAAACTTTTTTTCTTCTATGGTCATCTATTGCATTGGTAGCTCCTCGATAACTCCCTTTCTTTTATCTATTTCAGCTGATTGGGGAATCGAATCTTTGTAATTTATCCCAGATAGGGTCATGTGCTTAACGGAGGTGGGAAATAATAAGAACCCTGTGACTTTATCTACTTGGAGTTGAATAGAAACTGTAGAGACCACATTCTTGGACCCCTCAAGTATCCCCTTAGGTCCCTATCACCTCTCTATCTCATTGTAAACCCTAGGTCGTACTCTGATTACCGATCTAGTGCCCATCGGGCGCCCCCGGCCCCGTTTGACTCTAGTCAACTCTATCATCAGAGAAAAAGATCTTTGAATCTTTGAACGTCTCTGAAACCATTTCCAATAGTCCACCCCATGCGCAAATTGGCATAACGGTTTCGATGAACGAATAATTTTATTATAAAAAATCGATTCGGAGGCCACTGGGCACTCCTGGGCCCCAAATTGACCCCAATCAACTTCATCTTCAAAGATAAATCTCATTTAATCTTCAAAGGGCACTCAAACCCTTTCAAACAGTCTACCCCATACATGAAACAACATAACCATTTAGACGAATGATCAGTTTTCCCTCGAAAATTAATCCAGAGACCATCGGGCGCTCCCTATCTCTGTTTGACTAAAGTCAACTCTTCAGCTCAAACGTTACTGAATGAATATATGAAGGGAACTAAATACCCTTTCCAACGATCTACCCCATGAGCAATTCTGACCTACAGTATGAACGAATGATCTGTTTTACTTCGAGAGGTCCCTGGGCGCTTCTGGGCCCTAGTTGACCAAGGTCAAACTTTGGAACCGAGCAAAACTCTTTGGAATGTTAAAGTAAATCTCCTAATCTTTCCAACGATCCACCCCATGTGCAATTCTTACTTACCATGCGGACGAACGATCTATTTTTGTCTGACGATCTCCTATCCAAAGATTGATATGCGCTTCTAAGCCAAATTTGACACAAAGTCAACTCTCGGAAGTGGGAGCGATCCAAGTACTCTTTAAGGTCTCTGTATTATCTTTCTAATGGTATGCTCCGTGCATGATTCGGATCAATGGTTTGCATTCTACGATCATTTTTCCATAAAAAATTGCACGAGACTTCCAATTGGCAGGTCCAGATTCCCTACCTATCGGCACAGTGTCAAGGATCACCTGATAATAGGAACTCCCGGGGGCAGTCCAATCGTCACCCCCCCTTGGTCTTATAAATAGAGGCCATGACCTCACTACCAACACGACACAACATATCCATCAGCATCAGTGATCTCAATAACATTCTCTCAAAATCAACGAAGTTCCTGATGTGAGGTTCCATTAAACCTTACATTCCTACCCTTTTCATACCCAATTTGGCAAAATATCCTTCTATTTCATCAACATTCAAGGGAGTTCATCCAAGATGAAAGATCAAGCGTCAAAGAAAGTCGAATTCCTTACCTCTCTCTTTATATTACTTGTTTTTGCATAATATACATTAGATTTGTAATCTAGTTCTTAATTTAGTTCATACACATTAATATATACACTTTTATTAGTATATTTCACATACTTTATTTTCAACAAAAATCCCAAAATAAAATAAAATAGGGTTATACCTGTAAATTCCGAACGAAATTACCCATCACACTTTTTCCAAAAAAAAAAAAAATACATTTTCTAAACATACACATATAATAAAATTCCGTTCGAATCTATGGGATAAACCCCACCCCTATACTACATTTGAACTATGTGGACTTTGATGCCTTTATAGGTTACATAGGCGTCTCGGATTAAAATAGGAGACTCAAGTCCAACTTTCCAATTTTCTCAACTTCCCAAATTCCCTAATTTTCTAAAATCTTCCATTTTCATATATATATATATATATATATATATATATATATATATATCATGCTTGTTGGCATTTCATCCAACACATATAGTCATTTCCTAATAACGATCAATATCATGATAAACGAAGAGATCATATTTTCTATATATGTCGTTTTGAGAACTTTCCAATGGATAACCTCACTCTACTGTAATACCCCTGAGATTTTTGGGGACAATAATTTATTTATTTTTGGGAGAAATAAATATTATTTTATTTGGAGAATAATATAATTGGCATTTGAGGTCAAAATTTGAAGATGTTAGAAAGTGATTCGAGTGATGATTCTGAGGGTGCAGTCGTTTTCGAAAGGGTTGAGATAGTCAAAATGATTGTAATTGGGTCTTATTTGGGTTCCAAAACATTTTAAGTTCATTTGGTTTGAATTAAAGTGACCGATTCATTTAAAGCATGTATTATCATTTAAAGTGTGTATCTTGGGAGTTAAGGCGAAAGAGAGAAAGTTTGGGAACTCTGGCCAATCCGCGACTTCGAGGACGAATCAGACTCTACAAATTTGAGGCAAGTGATTAAACTTGCTAAATAATTGTTGTGTATCATTTATTTCATGATTTGTGGAAAAATTATGAATTTTGGTTTTAAAATGTTAAAACCTAGATTTTTGGGTAAAATCTTAGATTTGTTGTGTATATAATGAATTTGAGGTTAAAAATTAGTTGAGGTGTGTTATTTGATGAGTTTTGATGTTAGTTATATATTTGGGTTGAATGTTTATGGAGAGAAATTGATATAATTGATTTTTGGAATTTTGGGTTTTGAAGAAGTATAACCCATTTCGTAGCTTGCTGAACAAACCGAATCGATTCACCCATTTCGAATTGATTCGACATGTTGCAGAACCTATAGGTCTTTAGGGACAAATTGATTCTCCCCTTGCGAATCGATTCGGTATGTAGCAGACATATTAGTCCCTTTGGGACGAATCTATTCGGAGGGACCAAATCGATTTACTGTTAGGAGCGAATCGATTCTGAGGGGCCTAATCGATTCGAAAACAGGGCTATTTTTGTGAGGTTTTTCTAGAGTAAGTTTCGCTCCATTTCATTTGGGTTTATCGATTGGGAACCTTCACATAAGTTATGAGAAGTGTGTTTTGAAGACTTTTAGGGAGTTCCCTTATGAGAAATTATTGGAGTCATGTTGACTTAATTCGAGAGAATACCTATCGGAGAGTATCACATTGACTAGTGGGGAAGCCCACTATCATTAAGAATTAAATTTGGAGATAATAATGAATCTGTAAGAGAGAGAGTTAGGATGCTCTTAGTGATAATGAGTTTTAAAATTAAATCCCAAATGGGATAAATTTAAAGGTTCATACGATTAATTGAACTATATTATGGATTGAGAATGATAAATGCTGAGCGAGGTGCATTAGGATATAGATAATATCCTCAACGTTAATATAATTGAGAGACGATTCATACAAATAAAAGTGATGTGTGCATTTCAAGTGAGAAATAGTATAGTGTATACTAAGTGGGGAAGTTATGTGAGTTATTGACGAATAGTATATCGAGAGTATAATATACTAAATAATGAGATTATTTCATTTACGCCTAAGAGCGTAATAAGAGTATGTAAATGGTGTGATATATATATATATACCTTGTGTGATGGCATACATTTATATGATGTGATGATGTATGTATATCTTGTGTGAATGATATATATATATATATATATATATATATGTATATGTGTGTGTGTGTGTGTGTGTGTGTGTGTGTGCGTGAATCATACCCCATCTATGCTATCATGGGAAGTTGCGCGATGTGGGTGAGGCCCTTGGCTTGAGGAGCAGGGCGCGTATAGTCCCCAGGTCATAGCATCCATTATTGTTATTATGTGATTTTTATTTGGGGTGGGACGTGGTAGGTATGTTTCGTCTCATTTTCGAGGAGGAACTATGACCGCTTCCCATACGTTGTGATATGGTTTTTTGAGAGTGCGGAATAATGATAGGGGGAGAAATGGTATATAAACCTATTGTATCTTAGTTTAGGGAGATTTATCTTAGGGGGAGACGTCTTACTAAGTAGGCCATTTTTTTTATAAAAGGGGAGAATTCATTTAGGGGGAGTATTTATTTTTGCATTTAATATATTGATATTCTCTATGCGTTTGATAGTTTGCTTAAGTGTGTAGGAGTTCTTCTAAATGGAAACGTTCATCATCGGGCAAAGATATTGATCCTTGGGTTGTTTGAGTCAAGCACTGCATTTTTATTTTGGGTGAGATATTTTTTAGTTTAGTAGATCTTGACGGCCCTTTAGGATTTTTGTTTGGTTTTTGTCCCGGAATATCCAAAGGGGGAGATTTGTAAGGACACAAATTTCTAATTGAGTCCTTTGTAGTTTTGGCTCAATTCCGGACAAAAAAATTTGAGTCATAGGATAGAGTTCAAGTTTATCCATTCAGGCCTATGACGTGTTTGTTGAAGACGTAGCAGCCAAGATATTAAAGCTTCATCAAATGTCGTGTGTGTTGTGCCTCGTTTCTACATCATCAACATGGTTCCGTTGCTCATGAGGTATGAATTCATTTTAATATATATATAGGAGCTTTGAAAATTATTTATTGGGTGTATTTTAGAAATTTATTTTGGGTGTTAGTATTTTTTTGTTAAATTTTTTTTGAATTCATAGTTCTAAATATTTTGTTCTCGGACACCTTTTAGTAACAAAATCATATCAAATCCAAAAAAATAAGCAAAATACGAAACTGGCAGCCACACGTTCGTATCGAAATTATCTAGAACTATGGCCTATGATCTCATTAGATCGATCGTTAGAACAACCTCGTTCGAACAAGAAGTCGTTCGAACGAGTTTTCAAACGAGAATTTATTTTCGTTCTGTCTCTTCGTTAGAAGTCTCGTTCGAATGAGATTTCTACGAAAAAACAGCGGGAACAGTTTTAAGCCAGTTTTTTCCACATTTTCACTACTTTGCCCCACTTTGTTTTTTGACATACTTCTTAAGTGCGGGAACTAACTTTTTGAAGACAACTTTTTTACATTTCCAAAAGTCATTAGAGCAAAATACTTTGAAGAAAAAGTTCATTTTTTGTGTTAAGTTTAATGGAGTAAATTCCTTTCAAAACACATATACACCCATATGTTTGTCTATATCTAAGTTTCAACATATATATATATATATATATATATATATTGCTTGGAGTGTTTGGCACCGATTTTCTCTACACCATTGAAGAAGAGAGTTTGAGTTTTCTTTTCAACTCATAAAGGAGAAGAGCTTTGTTTGATGTGGCATTCCCACTCGAAGAAAGGCTTCATTGCGAGTTAACGGTTGTCCAAAAGTCTCATTGGTGGATTCCAATATTCCGGTGGAGTTTCGGGATTGTTAACTAGGCGGAGGTGTTTACAAGAAGATGCGTCAAGGCTTGAAGGGATTCGAGTTGAGGAAGTAAGTCACCTGTCTTGTAATTGTAAAACCGTACTTAGTGGACTTAAGGCTAGGGTCGTCCGAGGTTTTTCCCATTTGGGTTTTCCTCGTACATCCGGCGCAGTGCGATTGAGATTTATTTCATCTTGCTATATCACCTAGATGCATGCTTAGGACTAAAAGATAAAATTAGTTCAAAATCACAATCTATTTAATTTAAATTCAAATATAATGAAATGGTTCAAATTTTAATTTTCCAAAAGTTATTTAAAATTTTCTTTCCTTAAAGAGAACAAACCAACTTAGGAAAAAAAAAAACTAAACTAAAAGTGAAATTAAAACTACACACACAATTTTCATTTCGATTTAAACACGCATTAATCCAATTCAAGTTGAACTTGCATGTTATCAAGATAAAGTAATTTTGCACTTGAATTAAATTGAACATACCCAAATATTAAATTTGCACCAAATTAAATAGATTGTGATTTTGAACTAATTTTATCTTTTAGTCCTAAGCATGCATCTAGGTGATATAACAAGATAAAATAAATCTCAATCGCACTACGCCGGATGTAGGAGGAAAACCCAAATGGGAAAAACCTCGGACGACCCTAGCCTTAAGTCCATTAAGTACGGTTTTACAATTACAAGACAGATGACTTACTTCCTCGGCTCGAATCCCTTCAGGTCTTGACGCATCTTCTTGTAAACAACTCCGCCTAATCAACAATCCCAAAACTCCACCAGAATCTTGGAATCCACCAATGAGACTTTTGGATAACCGTCAACCCTCAATAAAGCCTTTCTTCGAGTGGGAATGTCACATCAAACAAAGCTCTTCTCCTTTATGATTTGAAAAAAAAACTCAAACTCTCTTCTTCAATGGTGTAGAGAAAACCAGTGTCAAACACTCCAAGCAATATATATATATATATGTTGAAACTTGGATATATACAAACATATGGGTGCATATGTATTTTGAAAGGAATTTACTCTATAAGACTTAACAAAAAAAAGGAACTTTTTCTTCAAAGTATTTTTCTCTAATGACTCTTGGAAATGTGAAAAAATTGTCTTCAAAAAGTTAGTTCCCGCACTTAAGAAGAATGTCAATAAGTAAGTGGAGCAAAGTAGTGGAAAAGTGGAAAAAACTAGCTTAAAATTGTTCCCGCTGTTTTTTCGTTAGAAATCTCGTTCAAACGAGATTTCTAACGAAGAGACAAAACGAAAAAAAATTCTCGTTTGAAAACTCATTATAACGACTTCTCGTTCGAACGACCTATCTAACGAGATCTTAGGCCATAGTTCTTGATGATTTCGATACGAACGCGTGGCCGCCAGTTTCGTATTTTTGTGATTTTTTTTATTTGATATGATTTTTCTACTGAAAGGTGTCCGAGAAAAAAATATTTAGAACTATGAATTCAAAAAAAGTTTAACAAAAAAATATTGACACCCAAAATAAATTTCTAAAATACACCCAATAAATAATTTTCCAAGCTCCTATATATATATATATATATATATATATATATTAAAATGCATTCATACCTCGTGAGCAATGGAACCATGTTGATGATGTAGAAACGAGGCACAACACACACGACATTTGATGAAGCTTTAATATCTTGGCCGCTACGTCTTCAACAAACACGTCATAGGCTTGAATTGATAAACTTGAACTCTATCCTATGACTCAAATATTTTTTTCCGGAATTGAGCCAAAACTACAAAGGACTCAATTGGATATTTGTGTCCTTACAAATCTCCCCCTTTGGCTATTCCGGGACAAAAACCAAACAAAAATTCTAAAGGGGCGTCAAGCTCTACTAAACTAAAAAATATTCCACCCAAAATAAAAATACAATGCTTGACTCAAACAACCCAAGGATCAATATATTTGCCCGATGATGAACGTTGCCATTTAGAAGAATTCCTACACACTTAAGAAAACTATTAAACGCATAGGGATCATCAATATATTAAATGCAAAAATAAATACTCCCCCTAAATGAATTATCCCCTTTTATAAAAAAAAATGACCTACTTAGAAAGACGTCCGCCCCTAAGATAAATCTCCCTAAACTAAGATACGATAGGTTTAGATACTATTTCTCCCCCTATCATTATCCCCCTTTTTGTTCAGGAATATACAAATGCTAAAGAATCAAAACTTAACTTATCTCCCTATATTAAATCATATACACCCCTTAAAGTAAACAAGGGGTAAATAAAATGGGATAACAAGCTAAACATGCATTAGTGCATAAAGTGATGAGAACATTAAAGCACACAGGCAACTAAAATTCATCTAATCCAACAAATATTATCGGATACCAACTAGGATGCAATAAAATGATACCAATATGATGTATAAAGTATTAAGAATGTGATATCAACAAAGAGTGCAACAAGATGGATACCAATTATGAATTAAAGCATAGATGGACTAGAAAAGCAAGGCAAAGACAAAAAACAAACACAATGTCATGTATATGTATACACAATATATTCAAACTAAGCATAAGTACACATATATAGATATAAACACCAAAATGACACAAAACACAATAATATTTTCACACTCGTATGGCAAAATCATGTTCACGGAGTTCTCAATTGATTGCAAACTTCATCACATTTGAATATAACCTCAGGTGATAATATAGATTTAACTCAATGAACAAACATATAAAATGCATACAAGCCTAGACTTTTGATGATTCGACAAACCAATAGAGTCATGACATTGAAAACGCAACCAGGATAAACGAACATTGTGCAAACCGTTGATATATCATCCAAACTCCCTCAATAAGCATAGATATTATTATTTTGAATGAATAAATCAACTAAACATAGGCCTTGGAAATTATTTTTCTTTTTAATGCCATATTTTCTTTTAGGCCTTTAAAGCACGTTTTTCTTTTAGGTCCAAATAAACGGTGGCTTACTATTCGCCAAGGATAATAAATCCTTTCGGAGCCCTTCCCCGTGCACATTTATATATCACGTTTTTTATATCTCACAAATCTCACGTGCAACGAATTTTGACATGCACTAGTCCTCCTAGGTCACATAACACGTAGATGACAAGATTGGTAGGAGAACACCTCACAAAGCTCAAATATACATATGAAGTTAAAATTTCAAATGAGCTCGTGCATGTGTGAATTGAGGCATATAAAAATAGAATTCATTTAAATCAACACAAAATCCAACTACTCCATGTAAGAATGGTAAAGAACATAATAAGGATTGACAATCTAAACCAAAAGTTCTAGCCACATGGGAGCATACAAGATGGGATTCACACACAAGTATCTGCCACATAAAGTGCGTCAAACTAAAATACACACATAATAAAAATCTTTTTGAGTTTTTGAAATTTTTAACCAAATATAAAAAATATATACTCAAAAGGCACACAAAAATTATTTGTATTTTCATTAATCTTAAATTGATAAAAAGATAAAATGCAAATGATAAACAAAAATCTTTTTGTATTTTTCATTTAATGCAAACAAAAATGAAAGAAGTATAATACAAAAGATAAACAAAAAATGTTATTCTAGCATGTGTTTAAGCATGAAACATAGACTAGAAAATGACTAAAACAAGCATACAATTAGCATGGGTGATATATCATGAAGCACAAAAGCTAAAGTATGCAAATAAAGCTGACACATTCAACCTTTTGATTTTTCAAGGGAGGAAGCATGTGAAAGTAAATGAGAATAAAAAATCCTATCTTGTAAAGCTACCAAGTCGGATCTCCTAACCCAAACTAATGACGAATGACTATCTCGGGGTGTAGGAATCTTGGCTACCTCGGTTGCCTTACGTTGGGATTTTCTAGGAACTCGTTTAAGATCAAAATAAAATTTTCTAAGATGACCTTTTCGACCACAATGTGCACACGTAAAAACACGTCAAAAATTGGTACCTAAGGATTGATCTCTAAAGGCTTTCCTAGGTGATTCTCCTAAAACATGGGTTTTGGCCTTATGAGTAGATTCATTACAAGTATCGAAGCCTAAACCACAAGTGTCATTTTTAATTTGGACCATTGCTAATATTTTATCTAATTTCTCCGAACGACACTCCAAATCAAATTTGACTTTACTAGATCTTTAAATATATTTTGTAATTCTAAAATGTTAGACTTTAATAAAATATTGCACTCTTCAAATGCGAGAAGCTCCTTTTTCAAGGATTACATCAAACCTTTAAGGCTATCTCTCTCGCCTTCTAAATATTCAATCGTCTCACGAAGAGCTCTCTCACGTGCCCTAAGGTCTTCAACTAACGCACTATCATCAACGACCTTGACACACTCTTTTAAACTTGCTTCTAACTTCAAATTAGCTCTTTTGAGTTTAGTAGATTCTTCATAAAGTTCTTGAAAAGCATTTTGAAGTTCACTCACATCAACCTCATTCTCACTTTCACTCTCTCTTTCTTCTTCACTTTCACTACCATCAAAAGTAAGGGAATCATAAACTTTGACCTTGGAAGTGTCATGTGTTAAAATTTCATCAATAGAAGATTGCTCACTATCACTCCCATGACTAGCCATAAAATCCACAAAGTTGGGCTCCATGGGGAAATCGGGTCCCTCTTCCTTATCACTATCACTAAGGGTTGCGTTATATGAAATAGCTTGCTTACCCTCTCTCCTTAGTTTAGTGGGGAACTTAAAATCCCTATGGCCATAACCCGCATAACCAAAACACCTATTTGACTCGTCCCTATTTAAATTTTCTTTAGGAATTTGAGGGATCTTTTCGGCTTTGTCATGCTTAGAAGTTTCAAATTTCTTAAAATCATTTTTAAATTTATCTTTGTTAAATTTAAGAAATTTTTGAAATTTCCTAGCAAACAAGGTCATATCTTCTAAGTCACTATCAATATCACTTTCTACTACATGTTTGTCCTCTTTTCAGGCTTTTAAAGCAACGCCCTTTTCTATTTTCTTTTCAGTTTTAGAGGGAAACATGTCTAGTTCATAGGTTTGTAAATCACCTACGAGCTCTTCTAATTTTGTAGAGGCTAAAGTTGGTAAAGGATTTAAAACGGTCACTTTTGGAATAAATCTATCGGGTAGGGACCGTAAAATTTTCTTTACAACTCGGTTGTCAGGTATTTTCTCTCCCAAATTAAATGATGAATTAAAAATATCGAAAAGTCTAGCATAAAATTCATCAAATGTTTATTTTTCGTTTATTTTGATGGTTTCAAATTGAGTGGTGAGGTTTTGGGGTTTTGAAGCTTTAACTAAACTAGTACCTTCATGAGTGAGTTGTAAAATATCCCAAGCTTCTTTAGAGGTTTCACACATCATAATGCGTCGGAATTCATCCGGTGTGACCGCGCTAAACAAGGAATTTAAACCACGGGAATTAAAATTTGAAGGTATAAATTCATTCTCACTCCATCTATCGACATGTTTGGGAACACATTAATTGTCTACCAAATGTGTAGGTAGGGACCACCCATTAACGACAGACAACCAAACTCTGTCGTCGATAGATTTTAGTGCCTATTTCATTCGCGCTTTCCAATACGCGTAGTTAGAACCATCGAAAATAGGAAATTTAGAAAATAGGAAAAATTCCATTTTAGCCAAAAATATTTAAAGGATCTTAACGAAGTAATTTATCATTTTTGGCTCTGATACCAATTTGAGAGTGTGGAAGCCCCCAATTTTTAAATTCAAATATAATGAAATGGTTCAAATTTTAATTTTCCAAAAGTTATTTAAAATTTTCTTTTCTTAAAGAGAACAAACCAATTTATGAAAAAAAAACTAAACTAAAAGTGAAATTAAAACTACACACACAATTTTCATTTCGATTTAAATACACATTAATCCAATTCAAGTTAAACTTCCATGTTATCAAGATAAAGTAATTTTGCACTTGAATTAAATTGAACATACCCAAACATTTAATTTGCGCCAAATTAAATAGATTGTGATTTTGACCTAATTTTATCTTTTAGTCCTAAGCATGCATCTAGGTGATATAGCAAGATGAAATAAATCTCAATCGCACTGCGCCGGATGTACGAGGAAAACCCAAATGGGAAAAACCTCGAATGGCCCTAGCCTTAAGTCCACTAAGTACGGTTTTACAATTACAAGACAGATGACTTACTTCCTCGACTCGAATCCCTTCAAGCCTTGACGCGTCTTCTTGTAAACACCTCCGCGTAGTCGATAATCCCAAAACTCCATCGGAATCTTGGAATCCACCAAGGAGACTTTTGGACAACCTTCAACCCTCAATGAAGCCTTTCTTCGAGTGGGAATGTCACATTAAACAAAGCTCTTCTCCTTAATGAGTTGAAAAGAAAACTGAAACTCTCTTCTTCAATGGTGTAGAGAAAATCGGTGCCAAACACTCCAAGCAATATATATATATATATATATATATATATATATATATGTTGAAACTTAGATATAGACAAACATATGGGTGTATATGTGTTTTGAAAGGAATTTACTCCATAAAACTTAACACAAAAAAGGAACTTTTTCTTCAAAGTATTTTGCTCTAATGACTCTTGTAAATGTGAAAATGTTTTCTTCAAAAAGTTAGTTCTTGCACTTAAGAAGTATGTCAAAAAGGAAGTGGAGCAAAGTAGTGTAAAGGTGGAAAAAACTGGCTTAAAACCGTTCCCGCTATTTTTCGTTAGAAACTTCGAACGAAGAGATGGAATGAAAAAAAAATCTTATTTGAAAACTCATTCGAACAACTTCTCATTTAAACGAGGTCGTTTGAATGAACTATCTAATGAGATCTTAGGCCATAGTTCTAGATAATTTCGATACGAACGCGTGGCCACCTGTTTCGTATTTTTTTGATTTTTTTTGGATTTGATATGATTTTTCTACTGAAAGGTTTCCGAGAACAAAATATTTAGAACTATGAATTCAAAAAAAGTTTAACAAAAAAATACTAACACCCAAAATAAATTTCTAAAATACACCCAGTAAATAATTTTCCAAGCTCCTATATATATATATATATATATATATATATATATATATATATTAAAATGCATTCATACCTCATGAGCAATGGAACCATGTTGATGATGTAGAAACGAGGCACAACACACACGACATTTGATGAAGCTTTAATATCTTAGCCGCTACGTATTCAACAAACACGTCATCGGCTTGAATGGATAAACTTGAACTCTATCCTATGACTCAAATGTTTTTGTCCGGAATTGAGCCAAAACTAAAAAGGACTCAATTAGAAATTTGTGTCCTTACATTTTTGCCAAGGCGGTGTGAGATTCCGACCGTTGGTACCCATGATGATATGTGAGTGATTCCCTAGTAGATGATAGCATTGAGAACCTGCATCCTCGAGTTATAGGTCTCTATGATGGTTATTATTATACTTGTGTGAGTAGTATATTAATTGTATATGATTATGTGATATCATATTTGTCTCTAGAGTAAAGAGACATAAGATAATTGCTTGAATCTCATTCCGAGAGATTTTAACCGGACTTAAATTGTGATGAATCAATTATGAGAAAATTAAGAGCAGATAATTATATGAGTATATATTGTACTTTGGGTATCGAGGGAATAATGGACCTCAACGACCAACATTGTCAATGAGTAGTGTATAAAGGGGGTTCCTTGTTTGGATTTTGCTTGCGAGACGTCCCGCACACGAAACGCAGTATAATGTTGGGAGTGAGGAGTCCTTAGTGATCATATTTATATTATTAGTATGTATATCTCGACGATCGACAGTGCCAGGAGTAGTGTATCAGGGGGTTCCTTGTTTGGATTTCGCTTGCGAGGTGTCCCACGCACAAAACGCCGTGCACTGTTGAGAATTGAGAATAATTAAAAAATCATTTAGAGTATAAAAGAAATTTGGGTTATATGCATCATGTATTGAGGGCATAATGAATCTTGATAATCAATACTTCCTACGAGTAGTGTATCGTGGGGGTTCCTTGTTTGGATTTCGCTTGCGAGACATCCACGCACAAAACGTAGTGCAGTATTGAGAATTGGGAGAAGCTTAGTCCTTAGCACTCAGATGCTATTAACTCATATATATATATATATATATATATATATATATATATATATATATATATATATATATATTTACGTCAATAACTAGAATATAAGAAATTCTAGTAAAAGAGAATGTTTATGTATATTTTATATGTTTAAAAAGTGGGGGGATAATTGAGAGTGGTCATAGTATTAGAAGTTGGAGGATATGAGTTAAATGGATTTTAAATGAGTATAGATTGGGAGTAAGTTAGATTAATTTTCCCCTAGATAGATTTGGGCAATTATTTGGAGATCATATGCATCCGTTTAGTTGCGCGCTTTAGTTGAGAGGTGATTTGAATTTTATGGAGAGTGCGATTCCACTTTAATCATATCATAATGCATTTATAATTATCATGCATTTTAATGCACTTGCTATAAAATGTTTTCACACATCGAGATTTAACCCATTTATATTTTCTCTTGTTGTGTATATATATTGTATTATTCTAGGTGTTCCTCCGTAAGGATGCCATTGATGTTATCCATCCAGTTTAGTCGTGGAGCTGTGGCAGTAGCGGACTGTTACTATATTTTGATATAGTCGATTCCTATCTTTGTGTATCTAGATTAGGATTCAGTTTGTATACCGGGTTTATACCCAAGTGTTATAGTGTAGCACTTTTATATTTTTATTCTCAGATTATTGTATTGTCTGTGACTCGACAACATATTCGGGTATTTCATTTTGTAGATTTCATTGTACACTGCTATTCTTCTCTTTTATATCACGTGTGTGTTCTTTATCATATTCAGTTGTTATGTTGTTGGTTAGTTGTTGCATGGGTTGTTTTAGTGGTGTAAATAACTGTTTTAATTTTTTTTGATACCCACTCTTGTAGTATTGGATAGTTTGCCGTGTTTATTTTAGAATCGTTAATAGATGATGAGAATGATCCACTTGAGATTCCTGATTATTTTAGTATAAGGCTGGGCACCCGTTATTATTTTAGGTGGGGTGTCACATCTACCTTGTCCATGGTGTGAGTTGAATGATTCCGATCTCCATTATATAATCACGCACACACTTCACGGGGATATAAAGGAAAATAATAACACTAGCCCATGAGAGACCAAAAGGGCGGAATGGGTGCCTAACACCTTCCCATTCCGTAACTTAGCCCCCGAACCTTAGAACTATTGGTTTTAAATGCATGAGTTTGTCCTTAATGGATCTATCTCAAAGTGGAAACATGTTCTTTTGGCTGTTTTGTGGAAAATAGGTTGGCGACTCCATCTCTTGACATTTACCCCCACACCAACGACGGCCGAAGAACCTTTAAAAGAGGGATGGCAGACTACAGCGAAGTCTTCTCGACGGATCCTCCTCCCGATGCTTCCTGGAATGACCACAGTGGGCGACTTTGCTGGGGACTATTATTAACAGGGCTAGACTATGTTTGTATTGGTGTTTTATTTTCTTTTATAACCCCTATTTTCATGTTCCCCTTATTATTCCCTATACATATATACCTCATGCGTATGCCACTATTCACACACTTGTAGAAATTTTCCATGTACACTTCACACCACGTGAACCTAGGATCACGTATATCCACATGTTGCACACATCATGTAGAAATCCATGCTTAGGTGTCACAAACACACCCCTCTACTTATGCTCATCACACACTCACTTGTAGATAATTACACATCACCCACTCTCACGTATTATCCGTACTTAGTATAGATCTAATATTTATACTTGTACCTTATTCCCGGTTGGGCATGATCTAGAAAGATACTCTCTCCATAAGATACTAATTAAAGAATCATGCATGAAACACAACATCATCAAAGAGCATTGGTATCGACCGAATTTTGTTTCGTAGCTGGGGAGTCACTTCATGATGGGCGCTGGTTCGGCAGGTCGCACTTAGCATAAGAGATATGACTTTTACCTTCCATTGGACAAGTACCTTCAAAGTATATCTAACGGTTCCCCCCCACATCATACCTCTTGACCTAAGTCATGACAGAAGGTATAATGGAGGGAACTCGTTCATGTATGTTGAGTATATCGAATTCCCTCTCACACGTACTGTCGTCGCGAGGTATAATGAGGCAATTCATGTACACCAAGGTACATTAAATGGCCTGTCCACACGTACCAATTGACCTAAAAAGTAAGACATATATCGTGGAAATCACACCAAAGGGGGGAACACCTTCTAATTAACCCAACAATTGCATACCCGTATATAGGTGTCAAGCCCCGAACACATATATTAGATTTCTGGTTTTGACCAGAAACTCTACCAAAATTTCGGGTCTACATGGCGCCCAAATTTTCATGCAATTTTTAAAATGGGACCCTTCTCGTGAGCCTGCTAAGAAGTCCAACTCTAGTTTTTGCATATGCTGCAAACCCAATTTTTCTACGCTCGGATCACGTTTGGCATTTCCTTTTTGCATCTAGGAAAACTTAATACAAGTGAGAACCTAATAAACATAATAATCATGGTGAAACCTGTCTCTCGTCTTTTCCTTTCTCTTTCCAAAAGTGTCCGAAAACATTTTTCCTCTTTTATCAAAAATACCAAAAACATTTTCTTTTCATCTAAAAAAAAGAAAAACATTTTTGTCCTCATATTTTCCAAGAACGTAAAAAAAATTCATCATTTTCTAAAAATAACAAATTTCCCCTTTTTTTCTCTGTCGAAAATAAATCCCAATTTTTCTCTTTATTAGGACGATCGCATAGCCTTGGCTTGGCTCCCTATTGACTTCGGTCTTCAGTAAAATCACCCCAAAGTTCTATCAGTCCCCTTACTTCTTTCGAGTCAAATATTCACCCACCTTCCATGGAGAACACGGATCAAGTGATGAATGTATAGTCGGATTTGTTGACGGGTCTAGCTCAGCTGACTACAAAAATTGACAACCTTAAAATCAAGGTTCATGAGATGCAAAGAAATTGAGTCCCTGTACCCGAAGAGCCAGATGTCCTCTTACACTGCGCTATGGGTCCTCCTACACCCGAGCCTATTTGGATTCCCGAGGAATACCAATATGCTCCCCGTGCTCCTCTTGCTAATTGGTCATCGCCAGCCTAACTTCCTATGCTAAACCTCGCTCAGCCAAGGGATAACATACCCGTGACAGTTGACCCAAAAGAGGAAGAATTGAAAAAGGTCAAGGAAGACCTCAAGATGTTGACCAAGAAGTTCGATCAAGTCAGATTCTCTGGGAACTACATGGACTACACCCATATGTCTCCCTATTCTAAAGCCAAGTTACCAAAAAAATTTAAGATGCCCAATATCGAGAGTTTGGAGTTTGTGGACCCCCGATTGTTCATCTCCTTATCTATTTTCGAGCCATGACTCTCCTAGGGGTTTCTGAAGAAATAATGGCCCAAATGTTCCAATGGACTTTGAAAGATATCGCACTCCATTGGTTCTTATCCTTTGAGGTATCCAGGATTAGTAGTTGGGAAGATATTACCCGCGAGTTCATGTCACAATACAAGCACAACGAAGAGCTAGAAGTTACCCACCGTGACTTAGATCTACTTAAGTATAACCCTGGGGAATCAGTCAACAACTTCATAGCAAGGTGGAGAGAGAAAGTATCTACCATGACCAATCGGCCTTCTGAAGAAGAACATGTCAGTATGGTAAAGAAGAACTTCCTACCCTATGTCCAAGCAACAATGGGAGGATAATATTACCCTCACATTCGAGACCACCGAGAATCAGGTGTGGAGATCGAAGAAAGTCTTACCAAGACAGAAGTTGAATGGAAAAAAACCTCTAGACAATTAGCTCCTAGACAATTTCAAAAACCTACTAGTACCATGGTTTCTACCATCAACAACATCACTCAGTCTGCTGCTTCATGGGCACCAGAAAGTTGCCCATATCCAGTTCGAAAGGAATATATCGAGCTTCATGCTCCTCTCTCCAAAGTATACCAGGCGTTCTTGAGCCAAAATATGATCAAACCATTGGACCCCCATCCATTACCAAACCCACTTCCGAAAAACTTGAAACCTCATGCCCATTTGGACTTTCATCAAACTGCTGGCCATACCACCGACCAATTTTTCCATCTCCAAAATGTGATCCAAGGCCTGATTGATCAGGGTATCATCGCCACACTAGCTAATCTCATACCTAAAACTACCCATAATCCACTCCCGAATCATGAAAATGCCATATTCCTAGAAGAAGACTCGAAATTTTATCCATCCACCCAAATCATGCTGAGTAAATCACCAGTCATACCCATATACTCTCCTAAATCTCTCCAAACATGCCCATATTTTCTCCTACACCCTACAATCTTTGCTAATAAAGCCTTATCCCTCCTCACCAGAGCATGCATAGTTGTCCTCACTCATTTTAGATGTGAATATATGGAACTATCAAATTGTTGAACTAATTCTTCGAGTTTGGGCTGAAATTGCCCTCCCAAATGACCATCGACTGTCAGAGATTTAGTGGGTTGTTCTTAGAAGCTCGAAAATAGGCTCGAGAGTCAGACAAATGGGTGGTGCCAACCGATGAAGTCAGTCTAGATGACATGGTCCAAATCATGACATATTTGTTTCGAAAGACTAGTGATATTTGTAATGTATCTGAGCTACTCGATGCTTTGAAATTACAAGGGTCCTGGTCCTTTCAGTTCTACATTTCCCTGTCGAATGGGAGGAATTATACGAAAAGGCCATGGAAGTTGTGGAGTGCATCGAATTTTCATGGAAAGACAACTTCATTGCCACCAGATTTGGGGGGGGGGGGGGGGGGGAGGAAGATTTCGAAGATTCAGAGGAAGATCAAGATTCAGAAAAGACTAGTTTGATAGGTAACATATACGAGATGATATCATTCGAGGAGAAGTTAGAAAAATCAATAAGGTGGATGAACAACCTGATATCGATGAAGAAATAGGATTTTTATTTTTCCCTTCTTCTATAAACCACATGACAAGGTTAGGAAGACATTGCCAAATCCCAAGCCTACAACCATCAACAAGCAATAGAGGGAAGGGTGTTGAGAATCTCCCTATTCCAGAAATCCCTCGAAGAAAGTAAGGTCCTCGATGAACTGAAGAAAACCCAAGCCAACATCACTTTATGGGGGATTTTTATGTCTTCCCAAATACACCAACATTCTTTAATCAAGATACTCAGAGGATTCACATTTCCTCCCTCAACCATGTCAGAATAAGTAGTGAACCTAGTCGGATCCTTGACCTCTACTCGAATGCTATCCTTCCCTAAAGATGAAATCCCCAAGACTGCTCCCAACCATAATCATGCTCTTAATATCTCTGTTGAAGTCAATGGAAAATCCACCCCTCTCTCTCGTCGATAATGGATCAGTTATGAACATTTTCCCATTAAGAACTCTAAATTGTTTAGGATTGAAAGTGAGCGACCTCGCTCCATCCTCTGGTTCCATACGTGCCTATGACAACACCCGCTGAGAAGTAATAGGATCTATCAAGATTTAAATTAGGGATGACCCTATAAACACCATTATGGAATTCCAAGTCATTGACATCCCAGCTTGTTTCAATCTGCTTCTCAAACGGCCGTAGCTCTATAGCATAAAATGGGTGTCCTCTTCCCTTTATTAGAAATTAAAGTTCTTCATGAATGGGCTGGTCATCACCTCCTTGGGTGACGATGACAAAATCGAAAATGCCAGCAACAGTAATCCAGTATTTGAAATATAATGTAGGATAAATGATATGCTTATGTCAGGTTTTCGGGTTAAACCACTTTTAATCCCAGCAGGGGATGATTTCAAAGACACAGTTTGTCTGGAATATAACCCCCACAGAAATGTCAATGTAATCCAGATGTTAAAGAACATGCACTTCATGCCCGGACTAGGGCTAGGGAAAAGACAAGGGATAATTGGACCTATTTTGTTGAAGGAGGCTATTCCTCCATGTGGCTTCGACTATTATTCATCAGGAGAAGAACTCAGATTGATCCATCAGCCTCGATTGAAGAGGAGGTTTGAATGCGCTAGAACTGTCCCAGGAGATTCCCTAAATGGAAGATTCATCAGAGAGGGTGAAGATTTCCCCTTATGAGGCTTCCCTGGAAGTTGGTACGACCATGTAGACAAGATGATTTAATCAGAAATGGAGATCTTCTTTCAAGATAGCTACCCATAGGCCGAGAGTTCCCAACACTGTGTATAACCACTCATTAAGGAGACCATAACTGATATCAGGGATTTTGAGGGCATTGAATTCGAGGATTCTTTCAATTACAGACACTGGGGCTAACACTCTCTATGATCCACTCAGGGGGGCTACATCGTCGAATCCATCCTACCTCATAAAACATTCTAATGAACTTCTTTTCAACTGGCATACTTCACCTGTGCCACCTACTAATGTTCAACCTAACCCCGATGTTTACACCCTTTCCCCTTTCGTTATTTCCCCTCACTCTGATGTATTCAAGACAACCTTTGATGAGGCTCTCAATGTTTTTTTTCCTATCAATGAAATAAATAAATATTTTGAGTATCCTACTTTTCCTAACATTAATTGTCTTAATTCTAATCAAACTCTTGATGATGATGATTTTTCAAATGAAAAATTCTTAGCTGATCTAAATAGGGTTAACAACAAATAACATAACTGCATTCAAGTTAATGAAGATGAAATTATTGTTATTTATCTCAGTTCTAGTAGCCAAATGCGCGAGATTAGGATAAGGGCCACCCTTAATGAGTACGAGAGCGCACAACTCGAAGAACTACTAAAGGAATTTGTGGATGTTTTTGCATGGTCATACGATGATATGCCCGAAATTGACCCTGATATAGAACAACATGAGATTCCAACTCTCCCGAAATGCAAATCGGCCAAACAGAAACTATGAAAGTTTTGCACTGAATGGTCACTCAAAGTTAAAGAAGAAGTATTCAAGCAACTGAATGTGGTCTTCATTCGTGTGATCGAATATTCCACATGGCTAGCCAATATCGTACCCATGCCAAAATCAGTAGGGAAGGTTTGCATGTGTGTCGACTATCGAGACTTGAACAATGCCTCTCCGAAGGATGATTAACCACTGCCCAATATTGACATGATTGTGGACAATACGACCAATCACAGTATGAAGTCATTCATTGATGATTTTTACGGATATAATTAGATCAAGATGCACCTAGATCACCAAGAGAAAACTGCATTCATCACCCATGGGGGAACCTTTTCCTACACTGTCATGCCATTTAGTCTAAAAAATGCAGGGTCTACCTACCAGAGGGTTGCAACAACCATTCTACATGATATGATACATAAGGAAGTCGATGCCTATGTAGATAACATGATTATCAATTCCAAGACTAGGGAAGGACATGTTCCCACTCTCTGTAAGTTCTTCAAAAGACTATAATAGTACCAAACACGGCTTAACCTACAAAAATGTGTCTTCGGTGTTACTAAAGGAAAACTCTTGGGATCCATGGTTAGTGAGAAAAGGATAAAATCATATCCTGCCAAGATAAAAGACATACTTGAAATGCAACCACCTCCAATGGAGAAGGAAGTCCGGGGGTTTATTAGGAAATTATAGTACATCAGCCGATTCATCAGCTAATTGACTTCCATCTGTGAACCCATCTTCATACTTCTCCAAAAAGATTCAACCAAAGTCTATAATGAAGCTTGTTAAGAAGACTTTGATCGAATCAAGCAATACCTAACCCAACCTTCGGTGCTCATGCGGTCACAACCTGATCTTCCCTTACTCCTACACCTAACCATAACAGATACTGTAGTTGGGGATTTGCTAGCCCAATACATCGAAAAAACTCGTGATTAAGGAGTCATTTACTATGCTAGTTGAAAGTTAGCCGATTACGAAGTTAACTACACCGCCTTGGAAAACTCATGTGTCACTCTTATCTATGTTACCCAAAAGTTATAGCACTATATGCTCACCTTCCTCATTAAGCTTGTATCTCGAATGGATCCCATTAAGTACCTACTCGAGAAGCCATCCCTATCCAGCCGAATGGCTGATTTTTTATGCTTCTTGTCGGATTCGATATTACTATGTCACACAAAAAGCCATGAAAAGAAGAGCCATCTCTGACTACCTTGATGAGTACCCTATGGAAGAGGCCGATGCCTAGATTTCAGAGTTACCTGATGACAATATCCTTTATGACTCCCCAGAAGATCTTCAATGGAAAATGTTCTTTGATGGCGCTGCTAACATAAAAGGGTACGACATTGGGATACTCTTAATTTCCCTTGATGGCTTTCAAACTCCCACTGCCATCAAGCTGGATTTTCCTTGCACTAACAACATGTCTAAATACGAGGTGTTCACGGTAGGCCTCAAAGTTTCCCTCAAGAAAATAATTCAATACCTCAATGTCTAAGAGGGTTTAGCCCTCATCATCAGTCAAGTACTTAGAAAATAGAAAGTCAAGGAGGAGAAACTCTTACCCTTCCATGCCCACCTGGAAGTGCTAGCTTCTTAATTCTAAGAAATCACCTTCCACTACCGCCCCGAGAAAATAATAACCTAGCCGATGCCCTTACTACCTTAGCCTCTATGATTGACATGCGCGAAGGAATAACCATGGCCCCTTTCCATATCCAAAAATAAGACAAACCAACCCACTGCTAGCACATTGAGCTTGGCACGGAGGAAAATCTCGAGATAGCCGATGGCTGGTACTATAATATTTAGCGCCTCCTCAAACATGGTAGTTATCCCCAAGGATCTGACAAGAAAGATCGAGCATCTCTCTACAGAATGAATACTTAGTACATTGTTTATGATAAAGCACTGTTTAATACAAACTTCGATGGAACCCATTTTCACTGTATCGCAGGGGCTGACATTGAAAAAATGATGCAAACAATCCACAGTGGGAATGCGGACCCACATGAATGGCCATATTCTCGCCAAGAAGATCAGATAAGGATACTAGTAGACTATAATGATTTAAGATTTCATAGCCTATGTTTGAAGATGCCTCAAATGTCAATAATTTTCCAACCTACAACACTTGCCTCCGCGGAAATTATATAACATGACTTCTTACTGGCCGTTCTCTACATGGGGCATTGGTATCATAGGGAAAGTTACACCGAAAGCATCCAATGGGCATGAGTTCATCCTAGTTGTAGACACCCCATTCTGTTACCCCTTAAACTCTCCTTAGGTCCCTAACACCTCCTTCATCACTACAAACCCCGGTCATACCCGAGTACTGACCTAGAGTCCATCGAGCACTCCTAGGCTCTATTTGACCAAAAGTTAAACTCTTCATCTCAATTGAGACTGAATGTATATTCTAAGGGACCTAAATCCCCTTTCCAACGGTCTATCCCGTGCACGATTCTGACATACCATGCGGACGAATGACCCTTTTTCCCCCAAAACCTGATCTAGAGGCCACCGGATGCTCCCAGGCTCCGTTTGACCTAAGTCAACTCTTCATCTAGATCAAGACTGAATGAATCTTTAAGGGGCACTGAAACCCCTTTCCAACGGTCCACTCCGTGCGCAATTCTGACTTACGGTACGGACGAATGATCCATTTTACTCCGAGAGGTCACCGAATGCTTCCAGGATCCAGTTGACGAAAGTCAACTCCCCAACCCAGATCAAACTCCTTGGAATGTCGAAGTAAATATCCTAACCTTTCCAACTATCTACCTCGTGCGGGATTCGGACTTACCATGCGAATGAACGATCCATTTGCGTTCGACAATTCCCCGTCCAATGGACCGATAAATGCTGCCGAGCCACATTTGACCCAAAGTAAGCTCCCAAACCCGGGATCGATCCAAAGAACTTTTGAAGGTATCTGAATTACCTTTCCAATGGTTTTCCCCGTGCATGATTCGGATCAACAGTTTGCGCTATGTGTCCGATTTTCCAAAATGGCCTGAAAGACACTACGAAACGGTTCGTCCTAGACCCTACCTATCGGCAGTGTGCCTAAACGCACCTGCCGATTGATAGGACTAGGGCTATGACGATAGGCAATTCTCCGGGCCTATAAAAATTAGGATTTGAACTCATTGCAAAAGGAGCCCAGATCAGAAGCATATCACTCACAGCAATTCCAGAAAACCTCTCTCGAACTCAGTGCGATTTCCACATCCAAATCCCTTTCCAACCTTCACCTCCCATCATCCTTTTCATCAAACTTGGTGAATAAACCATTGTCCATCATCATCCAAGTGCAAGGGCTGCTCTTCAACATTGAAGATCAAGCTCAAGATCTTTGAGAAGGTTCAATTTTCTCAATTCTCTCCTTAAATTCTCATAAATTCGCATTAACTTGTTTTATTACTTTGAACTTTTAGTCTCCCATCTCACATATCCTAATATACTTTTTATTTAGTATTATTATAGATCTCTTATTTTCATACAAATAAAAACCCAAAAAATAATATAAAGAGGGTTTGCTCATAAATTCCAAATGGGAATTATCACACTTTTCTTACACTTTTCTCACAACTAAAACACTTTTTCTACACACACACACAAAAAAAAATAAGAGAAGGCCCCGGTTGGATTTATGGGATAAACCCCACCCCTCGTTTTGCATGCAAACTACGTGTAATTTGATGCCTCTATAGGTTACGTAGGCGTCTCGGGGTAAAATCCGAGATTCGAGTCCTATTTTTACTCTTTCTTTCGTCTCCTATTATCTCTAACTTCAATTCTCCTAGATTACATATATATACATATATTTGTTCTTAGGGGCGTATTATTCCACATGCGTTATCGTTCCATCATAACGATCAACGTAAGGATAATCACGTAAATCCTATTTCCTAATATTTGTATACCTTCCTACGGATGACTCGCTTTACCTCTTCCATGGTACAAGTCGATAATTCATACCTCCACTATATATACACATGCACACATATCACGGGGAAAATAAAGGAAAATAGCAAAAACCCATGAGAGACCGTAAGGGCGGAATGGGTGCCTAACACCTTCCCATTTCGTAACTTAGCCTCCGGACCCTTTTCAAATCATTTTGGTTTCGTATGCATCAGTATGTGTTTGGATGCTGTCCTTCGGGATGGCTCCCTTTCTTTTGTCTGGTTTGAGTAAAATAGACTGGCGACTCTATCTATCTACATTTTTCACCTCACCCAAATAATGTCGATCGAAGCGATCCCGAGAGGGACGCGCGGGACCTAGGATCTTCCATCACTCCGCCCACCCGCCACAATGATCGGGAATGGCTATAGTGGCGACTCCGCTGGGGACTCATGAGATCTAGACTCTATTTACATGGGTGTTATGTTTGTTTATATTTTCCCCTATTTGAATGTTCCCCCTTTATTACTCATGTGTACCCCATGCTTATGCTTCTATTCACACACTTGTAGAAAATTCTCTATGTACACATCGCACCACGTGCACCTAAGATCACATATATCCACATGTAGCATGCATAACCCATACTTGGTGTACCATTGGTACTCGTACTTTGCTCCTTGTTTAGCATGATCAAGAAATACATTCTCATAAGATACCAATAAGAGGATCACGCATGATTCACACGACATCACCAAAAAGCATTGTGATTGACCAAATTTTACCTAGTAATTGGAGGGTGACTTCATGATGGGTGCTGGTCCGGTAGGGCGCAGTCAACCTAAGTGATATGACTCTCACCTTCCATTGGACAAGTACCTTTGACGTATATCGAACGGTTCCCCCGCATCGTACTGCTTGACCGAAGTCATGACGGGAGGTATATCGCATGGAATTTATTCACGTACGTCGAGTATATCGAATTCGTTCTCACACGTACCGTCCCCATGAGGTATATAGTGAGGCAATTCACGTACACTCAGGGATATCAAATGGCTTGTCCACATGTACCGATTTCCCGCAAGAGCAAGATGTATAAAATGGAAGTCACGCTAAAGGGGGGAACTCTTTTCGATTCACCCAACCAACTGCATACCCGGATATAGGTGTCAATCCTAGGACACACATATAAGATTGTCGGTTTTAACCCGAAAATCTGTCGAAATTTCAGGTCAGCCTGCCGCCCGAATTTTTGCGCATTTTTAAAACGGGACCCTGTCCGTGAGCCTGGTCACAAGTCCAGCCATAGCTTTGCATATATTACAAACCCAATTTTTTCAGGCTCGGGTCCCGTCCGGCATTTCATTTTTCATTTAGGAGAATTAATACAAGTGAAAACATAATAATTATAATAATCATGCTAAGACCGTCTCTCCTTTCTTTATCGAAAAAAATCCAATTTTTTTTGTCCTCTCTTTATCCAAAAGCCAAAAATATTGTCTTCCAATCTCAAAAAGAAAAAAGAAAAAAAATGTGTCAAAAATATTTTCATCCCTATTTTCTCAAAATAAATCCCATTTTTGCGCCTTCTCAGGTCGATCGTAAACCCTTGGCCTGGCTCCTTATTGGCTTCGGTCTTCAGTCGAATCATCCCGGAGCTCCGTCCGTTCCCCTGATACTTGTTTCAAGTCCAGTATCCATCCTCTTTCCATGGAGAACAAAGATCAAGTCCTCGTTGTGCATCCGGATCTAATGGCAGTCGTAGCTCAGCTCGTGTCCTAGATTGATAACCTCCAAATTGAGGTCCGAGAAATGCAACAAAACTAGGTTCCTATTCCTCAAGAGCCTGAGGCCCTCTTTCCCAGTGCTATGGGTCCACCCGAACCTATCTGGGTTCCCAAAGAGTTCAACACGCTCCATATGCCCCTCCTGCTAATCGGTCGTCGCCTGCCCAGCTTCCGATGTCGAATCTTGCCCAGCATGGGGCTAACTTGCCTATGATCATTGATTCGAAGGAAGAAGAGCTGAAAAAAGTCAAAGAGGACCTCAAAATGCTCACCAAGAAGTTTGAACAAGTCAGAATCTCAAGAAATTACATGGATTACATCCACATGTCTCCTTATCCTAAAGCGAGGTTACCCGAGAAGTTCAAGATGCTAAATATCAAGAAATTTGGAGGAAGTAGACCCTTGATTGTTCATCTCCGCAGCTATCATTGTTCCATGACTCTACTAGGGGCTTCTGAAGAAGTGATGGCCCAAATGTTTCAGTAAACTTTGAAGGATAGCGCCCTCTGATGGTTTTTGTCTCTCGAAGAGTCCATAGTTCGTAGTTGGGAGGATGTGGCTTGAGAATTCATGTCGCAATACAAATATAATTAAGAGATTGAGGTCACTCGTCGTAATATAGAGCTTCTCAAATAGAACTCTGGGTAATCAATCAGTAACTTCATAGCCTGATGGAGGGAAAAAGCAGCAACCATGACCAATCGACCTTCTGAGGAAGAACAAGTCAGCATAATGCAGAAGAACATCTTACCCCATGTCTGAGCATTGATGGGAGGATAATACTTTCCCCATTTCAGAGCTCTCAGAGAAGTATGAGTAGAAATCGAGGAAGGTATTGCTAAAATAGATGTTGAACTGAAGAAGGTGTTCGTACAGTTAACCCCCAGGAAATATGATAAGCCTTCCAGTGCTGCAGTCTCAACCATCAACAACATTTCTCAACCAACCACCTCATGGGCACCAGAAAGCCGTCGTGTCCCAGTCCGAAAGGAATACACCGAGCTCCATGCTCCTCTCTCTAAAGTCTATCAAGCCCTGGTAAGCCAAAACCTTATGAAACCCTTGGATCCTCGTCCATTGCCAAATCCACTCCCAAGAAACTTCAAGGAAGATGCCCATTGCGCCTTTCACCAAATAGCTGTCCATACCACTGACCAATGCTTTCACCTCCAAAACATAATCCAAGGTCTAATTGACCGGGGTACCATCGCCCCACCAGTCAATCCTAAGCCAAACACTACTCACAACCCACTCCCAAATCATGCCAATGCCATCTTTCTAGAAGAGAACCCAGAATTCGATCCCTCAACTCAAATCACACCCATACACTCTCCAAAACCTCTCCAAATTTGCGCATATTTCCTCCTACACCCTACTAGACTTGTTGATCAGGCACTGTCACTCCTTACCAGAGCATGCATCGCCGTCTGTACCTGTTCTGAAAATGGAAGTATGGAATTATCAGAAGTCTTAAACCAACTCATAGAGTTCGGGTTGAAATTTCCCTCACAGATGATCATTGATTGCCAAAGGTTCAGTACGCTATTCTTGGAAGCACGAAAATGGTTCCAAGAGTTAGATAGTTGGGTAGTACCCACCGATGAAGTCATCCTGGATGATGTTGTCTAGATTAGGGTAGAATTATTCAGACAAACCAACAACATTTGTAGTATCACAAAGTTATTCGATGCTTTGAAGCTATAAAGGCGCCTGGTCCCTTCACCCTTACACATCCCCACCGATTGGGAAGACCTATATGGAGAAGCCATTGAAGTTATGGAATGTATCAACTTTATGTGGAAAGATATAATTGTTTCCACCGGATGGGGGGAAGAATTCAAAGATTTGAATGAAGAGCAAGATTCAGAGAAAACTGGCCCGCTAGCCGACATGTGTGGGATGATATCATTTGAAGAACTTCTTGGAGAAATAAATAAGGTGGCAGAACAACCTGAGGTTGACAAGGAAATGGGATTCATGTTCTTCCCTTCTTCAGTAAATCACATGACCAGATCAGGGAGGCATTACCAGATTCCAAGCTGATTACTAGTAAATGACAAGGGGAAGGGCGTGGAAAACCTTCCTATGCCAGAGATGACCCTCGAGGAGTGAAAGATCCTCGACCAACTAAAGAAAACTCAAGCTAACATCACTCTATGGGGGATTTTTATGTCTTCTCAACTGCACAAAAATGCTTTGATCAAGTTGCTCACTGGACCCACAGTTCCTCCTTCTACCACACCAGAAGAAGCGATGAATTTGGTCGGATCCTTGACCTCTACCCGAATGCTATCCTTTTCCGAAGAAGAAATCCCCAAGATTGGGCCAAACCACAATAATGCACTCAACATTTCTGTCGAAGTTATGGGGAAGGTTGTGCCACTCTCTCTTGTAGATAATGGATCCACCTTGAATGTCTACCCACTGAGAACCTTCAAATGTTTAATACTGAAATAAAGCGACCTCACTCTAACGTCCGATGTTGTATATGCCTACGATAATACCCGTAGGGAGGTGATGGGATCCATAAAGCTTGTAATAGGGGATGGCCCTATAAACCCTGACGTCAAATTCCAAATTATTGACATCCTAGCTTGTTTCAATCTGTTGTTCGGACGACCTTGGCTCCACAAAATCAAGGGTGTGTCTTCCTCACTCCATCAGAAATTAAAATTCTTCAGCGACGGACGAGTCATCACCATTTTGGGCAACGACAAAAATGCCAAGGGTTTAAGTACCAGCAGTCCAATTCTTGAGATACGACACGGGTCAAATGATATGATCCTATTAGGATTTCGACTCGAACTACTCCTACTCCCAGTAGGGGACGACTTTAAAAAAAAGGTTTGTCCATAGTACGACCCTTATGGCAATGTCAATGTGATTTAGATGTTCAGAAACATGCACTTCATGCCCGAACTAGGTCTAGGACAAAGACAACAAGGGATACTCGAGCCGATTGAACTGAAGAAATATTTACCTCCTTGTGGTTTGGGGTATCAACCATTAGAACAAGAGCTCAGAATGATCCACCAGTCTTGACCAAAGAGAGGACTAAACTGCATCCAGACTAGCCCAGGTGACTCCTCGAATGGACGATTCATCAAAAAGGGCGAAGACTTCCCCTTTTGCATCTTTCCAGAACCATGGTATGACCATATAGATAAGAAGATGATGCCTGGAGTGGAGATCTTTTTCGAAGATAGCAACCCATGGGTCGAGAGTTCCCAACACCATGTACAACCGCTCATCAAAGATACTGAAGAGACTGAGGAAAGTGACTCTGAAGATTCCTTCAACTTACAAACACTGGGGCTGACACTATACATGATTCACTCAATAACTACATCACCGGATCCGTCCCAGATGACTAAATCCGCTGATACACCTCTCCTCAGCTGGCATGCTGCGCCAATTTTACCTGCTAAAACCTCCCCTAATCCTAATGTTTACCCCATTTCTTCTTTTGTTATCTATCCTTGTTCAAATGTAATCGAGTCCTCCTTTGATGAGGTTCTTAATGCTATTTTTCATATCAATGAAATAAACGAAGATTTTTAATAGCTTGATGTGCCTTACATTAACTGTTTAGATTCTAATCAAATTTTTGATGATGATGATTTTGCAAATGAACAATTCTTAACTGGTCTAAATAAGGTTAATAATAAATAACATAACCGCGTTCAAATTAATGAAGAAGAGACTTTGTTATTGACCTCGGTTCTAGTATCTAACTGCGTAAGATTAGGATAGGGGATACCCTTAACAAGCATGAGCGTGTACAACTCGAAGAATTGCTAAAGGAATTCATGGATGTCTTCGCATGGTCCTATGACGATATGCCCAACATTGATCCTGAAATAGCTCAGCATGGGATACCCACTTTCCCAGATTACAAGCCGATTAAATAGAAGTTGAGAAAGATCCGCATCGACTGGTCGCTCAAGGTCAAAGAAGAGGTGGTCAAACAATTGAACGTAGGTTTCATTCGTGTGATCAAATATCCCACATGGCTAGCCAATATAGTGCCCCTGCCGAAATCAGGAGGAAACGTTCAGATGTGTGTAGTCTCTCGAGACTTGAACAAAGCCTCTCCAAAGGATGATTATACGTTACCTAATATTGACATGATCGTAAACAATACAGCCAGTCATGATCTTAAGTCATTCATCGACGGGTTTACCGGATACAAAAAAATCAAAATGCACCCAGACCACCAAGAAAAAACCACATTTATCACCCCATAGGGAACCTTTTGTTACACTATTATGCCATTTGGTCTCAAGAACGCTGGGGCTACCTACCAGAGGGCTGCCACAACCATCCTGCATGATCTGGTTCACAAAGAGGTTGAGGTCTATGTAGATGATATGATTATCAAATCCAAGACTAGAGAAGGGAATGTTCCTGCTCTCCGAAAGTTCTTTGAATGATTGCGACAATATCAGATGAGACTCAATCCGTAAAAATGCATCTTCAGCATTACAAAGGGAAAAATCTTGGGATTCATGGTCAGTGAGAAAGGGATAGAAGAAAATCCTACCAAGCTGAAAGCTATACTTGAAATGCCACCTCCCCGAACAGAGAAAGAAGTCTGAGGATTTCTTGGGAAATTACAATACATCAGCTAGCTAACCTCCATATACGAACCTATCTTCAAATTCCTCTGAAAAGATTCAACTAAGGTTTGGAACGAGGCCTGCCAAGAAGCTTTTGACCGAATCAAACAATATCTGACCCAATCCCCGGTACTCATGCCACCACAGCCTGATCTCCCTTTGCTTCTATACCTAACAGTAACTGACACTGCAGGTGGGGCTTTTCTAGCCCAATACCTTAAAGATTCCCACAAAGAAAGAAACATTTATTATGCCAGTCACAAATTGTCCGAATACGAGGTCAACTACACTACTTTGGAAAAGGCGTGTGTCCCACTTGTCTGGGTCACCCAAAAGTTACGGCATTACATGCTTGCCTTCCCCATCAAACTTGTATCCTGAATGGACCCCATCAAGTACCTGCTCGAGAAACTCACCTTGTCCAGCTGAATGGACCAATGGTTGATGCTCATAGCCGAGTTCAATATCATGTACATCACATAAAAAGCCATGAAAGGATGAGCCATCTCTGACTACCTCGCTGATTACCCCATAAATGAGGCCGATTTTTGGATCTCCGAATTCCCGGATGAAAACATCCTTTGCACTTCTAGGGACAATCTTCGATGGCAAATGTTCTTTGACGGTGCTGCCAACAAAAATGGATATGACATTGGGATACTTCTGATCGCCCCAGATGACTCCCACACTCCCATCACCATTAAATTTGATTTCCCTTGCACCAATAACATGGCTAAATATGAGGCATGCACGGTAAACCTCAAGGTTGCTCTTGAGAAAGATATTAAATACCTAGACGCCTACGGGGATTCTGCCCTCATCATTGGTCAAGTGCTCATAAAATGGAGAGTTAAGGACAAGAAGCTCCAACCCTTCCATGCCCACTTAGAAGAGTTAACCTCCCAATTCCATGACATCACTTTCCATTACCTACCTCGAGCAAGGAATAACCTAGCCAATGCCCTTTATACCTTGGCCTCCATGGTCGACATGCCCAAAGGAATCACAATGACTCCCTTCTAGGTTCATAATTAAGACAAACCAACCCACTGCTACCATATTGAGCTCATTACCATAGAAGATCCCGAGATATCCAATTATTGGTACTATGATATTTAGCACCTCCTCAAGTATGGTAGGTATCCCGAGGGTTCCAACAAGAAAGATCAAGCAACCCTTCGAAGGCTGGCTTCCCAGTACATTATCTATCACAAAGCATTGCTCAAAAGGAACTTCAATGGAACCCATATGCACTGCATCGCAGGGGCTGACATTGAAAAGATAATGTAGGAGATCCACATCGGGGAATTCGGACCCCACATTAATGGTCACATGCTTGCCAAGAATATCATCCAGCAAGGATACTACTAGACCACAATGACCCAGGATTTCACCGCCTATGTCTGGAGATGCCTCAAATGCCAAGAATTCTCCAACCTTCAGCATCTGTCTCCGCACGAATTATACAACATGACTTCTCCCTGGCCATTCTCCACCCGGGGCATCGACATCATAGGGAAGGTTACACTGAAAACTTCCAACGGGAACGAGTTCATCCTAGTTTCCATTGATTACTTCATCAAATGGGTCGAAGCTGAGTCATATACAGTGCTGATCACCAAGAAAGTGGCTAAATTCGTTAAGAAAAACATCATCTACCGATATAGGGTCCCGTACGAGCTAGTGTCAGATAACGGGATACATTTCAAGTTATAAGTTACAAAAGTGGTCAACAAGTAAGGGATTCAGAGACACAAATCTTCTCCCTACCTACCTCAGACCAATGGTGAAGTTGAAGCCACCAAAAAGAACCTCAAAGCCATCATTAGAAAAATGACCGAAAGCTATCGAGATTGGTCCGACCGGATCCCATACTCCTTCTGGGTCTATCGAACCTCTACTGGGGATACCCCTTACTCTCTAGTCTATGGCATGGAGTCCGTGCTACTAGTCGAGATGGAAATACCCTCACTGTGCGTCATGCTTGAAAGTAAGGTCAGTGAAGAAGACTGGTGCCAAAACCGTCTTGACGAGCTGACCCTCCAAGACGAAAGGAGATTAAAAGAGTTATACCATATACAAGGGTACCATCGCCGAATAGCACGAGCATTTAATAAGAGAGTTAAGGACTGCGGTGTGCGAGAAGGGGATATAGCCCTCAAAGAAATCATAGAACCCATCTGGGACCCCAGAGGAAAATTCAAGCCCAATTAGAGCGGCTCCGACATTATTAAGAAGATCTTGTCTAGTAGTGCTGCATGCTCACTGATTTAGATGGGGAAGAGATGGCTTGTCCAGTCAACCTGAACCATCTCAATAAGTTATACCCCTAGTTCAAAATCTCGGCGTGCTACGAATTTTCTCATCTCCCTGCTATTCTATAAAAAAAATCTCTTCATTTCCCTCTACTCATAACAACGTGGGCCTGATCCTCTACAAAAAATCATTTTCAAACAAATTAAAAATTTTCAAAAACCCCAGAGGTACGTAGGTAGCTCATACACCTTACATGAGCACGACCCTTTCTTTTTCACAAAAGACTTGTCTTTTCTTATCTCCGAGAATGACAGTTCATTCTAACATACACTTGAACAAAAGGATTATGTATGCCTTAGCGATCGGTATAGATAATTTAAAAATACAAAACTCGTCAAAAGGCATAGCTGGATGATCAAAAACTTGTTTATTTCATTAATAAGAAATTACAGTGCAATTACATAAAGGAACAGATAACTTCCTTCCCCCCATACCTTCCTAAAAAAAGCCAAAATAAAACCCCCACATTTATTCCCCATTATAAAATAAACTCTCCAAGAGTCCTAGTCGCAGCTACCAGAGGAGCCCGCTCCATCATCATCATCTGCATTCTGGGGTCCCTAATCTTCCCCGCCTGGACGGAGTGCCGCAGACGATCCAGGGACCGATAAGCTCAAACCAGCTTCGGAAAAGCTACCACACCTCCCTCCATGGTATTAAACAAAACAAACCACCTTTGTCCAGTATGCACTGCCAGCATCTTGCTGACTACTCTCCTCCATAACCACTTCATATAATCCCCATGGATATGCCAAACTCTCCCAACAGACTGAGAAGGACGGGTCGATGGATGCCGATTCTCCCACATAAAGCCAAGCCGCATGCGCAGACGCTCAGTCAAATCTTCTACCGGAAAGAAGTCTAGTGTCCGAAGTGGCACGACCTGCTCCCATCCAAATTAACGCATAAGCCACCAAGGGAAATAGAAAGAGGTCTGCCTGAGACCAACCATCCGGACATACAGGTATTCTCCCAACTCTAGAATAGGTAGCAACTATCCCCACTAAGGCACTAACCAGTACACATTTAGAGCCTTGTGCTCCACAAGCCAATTCTCCCAGCTCTTAATATCCAAGACAACGCTAATGAAGTAGCGCGAAAAGAAATTGGGTATAGCCGACAAAGGATATTCTGGAGGAGTCACCAGGCGGAGTCTTTCAGACAACCACATGAACAACATCACGGGGCTACCCCTCAGGAAGGAAGAATGACCTTCTCGTCAGGCATCGAGGTCATCCAAAGTCTCCACCGGTATCACCACCGTATGATTGTGACTGTATGACATCCAAGATGTAATAGCTGCAAGTTATGGGTCCACCAGCAGTTCCCCAGTCACCAGCAGCAATTTTAATACTAAGACTAGAACAACGGCTCCGGCATATCCAACATATCCAGTCTCCTGCAAATTCATGGACTATAACTCCGTCTAAAGGGAGATCATTCCTCCATTAACCAATGGTCTGGCCCCCGAAGGTGAAATGCGAAGAAGCCCAGCCAGCAAATCCCTGGGAGAACGGGAAAATTTGGGTCAAGCTGCGACAACACTGGGATTTATCCCCAGCATGGCAGAAAATTCCTCGTAGGTAGGACAAACTTCATCCAACCCAAATCGGAATAAATTGTCTTCGGGGTACCAAAATTGTACCGCCACCATTAGCAGGTTCCATTCAATGTGCCGATTGCGCCACAAAGAGACTCGACGCATATTGAAAGCATTGTAGTCGACATTATAAGAGAACATTGCTTCCAAGGCTTTGAGGTTGTTAGTAAACTCAATGCTACCAGGGAGATCCATCTTGCAAGACTAAGAAATAGTAGGCTATTAAGTAAGAATGTGAAGGTGTGATGGAAACACTCCACCCTTACCCCTTTTTATACTTGAAATCCCTCACAAAAGATATGACCCTTGCAGAAATCGGAGGGAATCATACCCCATAAAGTACAAAAGGCTTACGAGGGCACTAATCAAAGCTTTAAATTGATGGGACTAGACTTGACTACCGATAGGTAGGACAAGGGGCTTGCCGATCGGCAACCCCCTATTGTTGGAAATTTTCCTTTTTCCTCTTTTGCCAAAATCAGACGCCCAATAAAAATAAATTGATATTCTTAATAGAATCTCAAAAATCCTCTTCCACCCTTATATAATTTCTCATTTAAAAAAAAAAACTTTCCCCCAAAATTCCAAAAATATCTCTTTTTACGATCTCAACAACAAAGTAAAAAGCGTATGTGCATGCATTCATTCATCCATCATTAACAAAGATAATAAAAACTCCATTGCAGTGCATATATATTTGTTCTTTATGTTACATCAGTGCTGCAGGAAATAAAAGAAAAGCAAAAAATAACGGGACTCGGTCCAAACCCACATTCTCTCTCTCTCTCTCTCTCTCACCTACCCTTCACCCCTCTCTCTAAGAGCTTCCACCCCTGCGATGCGCTCTCTTTCCCCTGCGATAAGGCGACGCACCATCGCTACCCAAACTAGAGTCCTCTCCGGACGAAGCAGATGACACCAAATAAGAAGGAACCGGGACCGCATCCTGAATGTGGGCAGTTGCCGAAGATATCGAGTCTCTAATATCCCTCAGCCAAGTAGTCGACACCCAGACCTGCTGGAAGTAAAAGGAAAAATCAGTATCAAAGCGGAAAGGATCAAAACAGAAAAGAAAGAAAGAAAAGAACAGAAAGGTATACCGCAGGATAAAGAACCTCCTCTATCAAACCCAACTCCTACGAATCCATCGCATGAGGACGGTTTAACATAGGCACCATCTCTCTATCAACCCATCGAATGTTGTATGAAGGAGTATGCAATCGAACGAAGGGAACCTCTGAACTCACCGCCGCCACAGACGTCGATGGACCACCGCCCCTGTGAGAAGACCCCACCCCCCAATTTGAACCCGCAAGAGGGAAAGGCAAGGCATCATATATGCTGGGCGCCATTAACCAGCTCATCATAAAATCTATATAGTCATACGGCGAAGCCGTATCAGTATACAATAGGTAGGAGTCACCGATCATCACCGTGGTCCTCGCATCCTCCGGAAATAGCCGCTCCTGCCTCATAGACATAGGAGGTTGCGCAGGTGGCACCACCACCTCCTCCTCAGCAATCTATCGGACCACCCGCTCCCCGAGATACCAAGAATGGCCTAATGCATGCGCCAGTAAATGCCTCATCTACTCATTCACCCCAGTCGCCTCCGTATCCTGAATGACTGTCTCCCAAGGGTAACAAATCACCTAAAAATCCTCAGCAATCATAAGTCAATATAGAATAAGAATGTGCAGAAATGAAGACTGAAAAGAAAGAGTCTTACCCTACCACTAATCAGGCCGTTCAAGACCTGACGTACCGCCTCCAGAGAGAGAGATCCCTTTGACTGCCGATTGTCCTTATGCCATCGATATAATTGGCAAAAGTCCCCAACAATCTCGTCATTCAAGGCAATCAGTGGGGTATTGCACCCAATAACCTCATAGAAGCACATCTGCCAAAGATAATAATTCATAATCAAAAGAGACTTATAAGAAAAATGTGAATGCGTGAAAAGAAAATGCACAAATTTAAAGAATACCTCAAGGAGATACATGGCTCCAGTAAAAGTTTGCCGGCAGCAACGACTGAATGCGTCCAAAGAAAAATAAAGGGTCACCAAAGTCACGCTCCCCCAATCATAGAGAGGGATGTTCGAAAACATCCTCAAATACGGCAAGAATCACAAATGGACAATGTCGCTGCTCGACGCCACCATGAAACCTCCCAGCACCAACAATATGAACAACCCGGCCATCTGCCTCACCTGCAGTCTATCCTCCACATCAATCACCCTGCTCAACAAAACATCCTTCAGCAAGGACAACCAGATGCAATCTCTAGACACTATCCTCCCTACATCGCCGAGCGCCGCCTCCGGCCTCACCCGCAGAGAGCGATCCACCTCTATCTGCTCCACGTCGTAATCCAGCCCCAACAGCTACTGCACATCTATGGGAGTCACGGTCATCTCCCTAAAGCCAAAATGGAAGGTGTGGGTAATATCCCACCACCTTTCCCCCAAAGTGCACAGGACCGCTGTCGAACGAGGCGTCTCATCCAGCGTAGATGCCAACCTCCCAAAACCCGCTGATGATACCATCTAATGCACCACAGGTGGAAGATGATCCCAGACATCCTTAAGCCCCGTCATCCCACGGGCACGCATGTTCTCCAAAGAGATATCGGACTGTCAAAAGAAAAAACCTTTTCAAAAATTCAAGAAGGAAGGAAAAATCATCAAAAAAAGAAGAACGCCAAAAGTATTTACTTACATAATCGCTAGGGTTCACCACCCTCGAGGAGTGATGATGCGACATCTCTCGCAACAAGGTCCGCTCATCCGCAACCGGCTCGAATGCGTCAAAAAAATTATCACTCCCCAAAGAAAGAGGCGTATTGGCCTTCCACTTCACGTTCGCCCAGCCATCAACAGCCAACTAGTCCCTATGCGCTGTAATGCTCACAAAGTCGGCCATTTCATAGAGATCGGAATGCTAGAACGATTTGCAGAGGAAAATTGGAGAAAGAAAGAAAGCAAGAAGTTGCGAAAAATGAAGGGAATTCTCCCCTTTAAATAGGATGCCAAGGGTCATGTTGATCGGCATTGACCCCCCACCCACCGATCGGCACTGACCCCTTACCTTCTCGAGGAAGTCCAAAAGTTCGTGCCACTATGCCGACCAGAACCCCCTTAGAATTTCATACAAAATTCCCAGAAAGCCCTGAAAAATTCTCAAAAAATTCTTCAAGATCCTAGGAAGGATTTAGAACATTTTCACCAAGAAAATTTGGCACTCCCTCAAGTGGAAACCCTATTTCCCCAGCAAAACTCCCAAAAACCAAGTAAAACTCCTCCCGGCAACGTCCTCGAAGGATCTCTAAAGATCAACCCCTATACCCCAAAGGTCTTAATTTTGCCTAAGAAATACATCCAAACCCTGGGCCACCTAATCACCTCCTTAGTGGAATTTTTGGAAAAGATTTACCCAAGCAATCGGCTCCCCAGACCAAAACAAAACAACAAGATAAATCTCCCTGGCAGAGTTCCCCAAGAAAATCTCTACTTAAGCCCGCAGAATTGTCTTCGACTCGCAAAATTGGTCATCACCCTTAAGCCCGCAGAATTGGCTTCGACCCGCAGAATTGGCCATCTCGCCTTTAAGACCGCATAATTAGCTTTGACCCACAGAATTGGTCATCTCTACTTAAGCTCGTAGAATTGGCTTCGACCCGCAGAATTGGTCACCTCTACTTAAGCCCGTAGAATTGGCTTCGACCCGCAGAAATGGTTACCTCACCTTTAAGCCCGTAGAATTAGCTTCAACCCGCAGAATTGGTCATCTTTACTCAAGCCCGCAGAATTGGCTTCGACCCACAGAATTGGTCATCTCCATTCAAGCCCGCAGAATTGTCTTCAACCTGCAGGATTGGTCACCTCCACTTAAGCCCGTAGAATTGGCTTCGACCCGTAGAATTGGTCATCTCACCTTAAGCGCGCAGAATTGACTTCGACCCGCAGAATTGGCCATCTCATCCTTCAAGCCCTCATAAGTGGCTTCGAGCCGAGCCCTCAGAATTGGCTTCGACCCGTAGAATCGGTCATCCCCAGTACCTCCTTGGTAATTTACCTAAAACTTTCCTCCAAACCATCCCTTAGGTCCTCATAATCGACCTCGACCCCCTGAATTGGTCATCCTTTCTCCCTTAGGTCCTCAGAACTGGCCTCGACCTTCTAAATTGGTCATCCTCCCTCAAAATCATCATGCGGTGTCTATTAGAAGGCTATCGTTTGTTCTAAACTCACCCGTTAAAGGCTCTGTAGACATCCCATTATGTTACCCCTTAAACTCTCCTTAGGTCCCTTGCACCTCCCTTCATCACTACATACCCTAGTCATACCCCGAGTACTGAACTATAAGACATCGGGCACTCCCAGGCTCCATTTGACCAAAATTCAAACTCTTCATCTCGATCGAGACTGAATGAATCTTCAAAGGGACCTGAATCCCCTTTCCAACGGTCCATCCCGTGCGTAATTCTGACTTACCATGTGGATGAACGACTCATTTTCCCCCGAAACCTGATCTTAAGGCCACTAAATGCTCCCAGGCTATGTTTGACCTAAGTCAAATCTTCATCTTGATCGAGACAGAATGAATCTTCAATGGTCACTGAAACCCCTTTCCAACAGTCCGCTCCGTGTGCGATTCGGACTTGTGGTACGGAGGAACGATCCATTTTACTCTGAGAGGTCACCGAATGCTTTCAGGAGTCAACTCCCCGAACCAGATCAAACTCTTTGGAATGTCAAATTCAATCTCCTCACCTTTCCAACGGTCTGCCCCGTGCACGATTCGGACTTACCATGTGGACGAACGATCCATTTGCGTCTGACGATTCCCCGTCCAATGGATCGACGAATGCTTCCTAGCCTCATTTGACCCAAAGTCAACTCCTAAACTTGGGATCGATACAAGTACTTTCAAAGGTCTCTGAATTACCTTTCCAATGGTCCACCCTGTGTGTGATTCAGATCAACGATTTTCACTCTGCGGCCAATTTTTTGAAAAAGCCTGAAAGACACTGCCAAATGGTAGGTCCCAGACCCAGCCTATCGGCAGTGTGCCTAAATGCATTTGCAAATTGGTGGGACCAGGTCTATGCCGATCGGCAATGCTCCGAGCTTATAAAAAGGAGGCCTTAACCTCATTGCAAAAGGAGCCCAGATCAGAAACATATCACTCTCAACAAATCCAGAAAACCTCTCTCGAAGTCAGCGCGATTTTTACATCCAAATCCCTTTCCAACCTTCACCTCCCATCATCATTTTCTTCAAACTTGGTGAATTAACCATTCTCCATCATCATCCAAGTGCAAGGGCTTCTCTCCACATTCAAGATCAAGCTCAAGATCTTCGAGAAGGTCCAATTTTCTCAATTCTCTCCTTAAATTCTCATAAATTCGCATTAACTTGTTTTATTACTTAGCACTTTTATTCTCTCATCTCACATATTATAATATACTTTTTATTTAGTATTATTGAACATCTCTTATTTTCATACAAATAAAAACCTCCCAAAAAAAGAAAAATAGGGTTTGCTCATAAATTCAAAACGGGAATTCTCACACTTTTATTACACTTTTCTAATAACTAAAACACTTTTTCTACACACACACACACACACACACACACAAATAAGATAAGTCACCGGTTGGATTTATGGGATAAACCCCACCCCTCGTTTTGCATGAGAACTACGTGGACTTTGATGCCTCTATAGGCTACGTAGGAGTCTCGGGGTAAAATCCGAGATTCGAGTCCTATTTTTACTCTTTCTTTCGTCTCCTATTATCTCTAACTTCAATTATCCAAGATTACATATATATACATATATTTGTTCTTATGGGCGTATTATTCCACATGCGTTATCGTTCCATCATAACGATCAACGTAAGGATAATCACGTAAATCCTATTTTCTAATATTTTTATACCTTCCTACGGATGACTCGCTTTACCTCCTCCATGGTACAAGTCGATAATTCATACCTCCACTATATATACACATGCACACATATCACGGGGAAAATAAAGGAAAATAGCAAAAACCCATGAGAGACCGTAAGGGCGGAATGGGTGCCTAACACCTTCCCATTTCGTAACTCAGCCTCCAGACCCTTTTCGAATCATTTTGGTTTCGTATGCATCAGTATGTCTTTGGATGCTGTCCTTCGGGATGGATCCCCTTCTTTTGTCCGTTTTGAGTAAAATAGACTAGCGACTCTATCTCTCTACATTTTTCACCTCACCCAAATGACGCCGATCGAAGCTGTCTCGAGAGGGACGTGCGAGACCTAGGGTCCTCCATCGCGCCGCCCGCCCACCACGAGGATCGAGGATAGCCACACTAGTCTCCATTGATTACTTCATCAAATGGGTTAAAATCGAGTCATACACAATTCTGAATGCCAAGAAAGTAGCTAAGTTCATACAGAATAACATCATTTACCGATATGGGGTCCCACACGAGCTAGTATTAGACAATGGGCTACACTTCGAGGCAGAAGTTACAAAAGTGGTCGACGAGTATGGAATTCAGAGACACAAATCTTCTCCATACTGACCTCAAACCAAAGGACTAGTCAAAGTAGCCAATAAGAACCTTAAAGTCATTACTAGTAAGATGACCAAGAGTCGTCGAGATTGGGCCGACAGGATCCCTTACACCCTCTGGGTCTATCGCACTTCAGTTCGAACCTATAGTTGGGCTATTCCTTACCCTCTAATCTATGGCATGGAAATAGTCCTACCCGTGGAGCTAGAAATCCCTTCACTATACATCATGCTTGAAAGCAAAGTCAGGGAGGAAGACTAGCACCAAAGTCGTCTCGATGAGTTTTCCCTCTTGAATGAAAGAAGGATGAGAACTCTATATTGTAATACCCCGCATTTTTATCGATATTTATTTATGGGATTAATTAAATTAAATGTGAATTAATTGAGAATTAATCCGGATAAAATACTAACGAGATGTGAATTGGTATTTGATTATAATGTGCATATATGGCAATATATGAATATTGAAAATATTGAAATTGTTGCGAGGCTGAAATACGGCAATCTGAAAAATTTAATTGGGATGCGCGTGTCAGTCGCGTCGAGAATGAATTTATGAGATTTAAAGATAAATTATTTTTCTTTTTACCAAATAGTCATTTTGAGTGCGCCAACGTGTCCAGAAGGGTCGAGATAGTCAGAAAACACTAGCCGAGAGTTTAGTTTGGGTCCCGGGGCATTTTTAGGCCAAATCGGCAACCCAAAAGGGTAGTTTGGTAATTTCGGAAATTTGGTAATTAAAACCCATGAAAATTAGACTTTAATTATAACTTATCATTAAACCCACTAACCCATTTTCAACCCCAATCTAAGTAGTGGGCTACGGGAGAAGTTAAGAAAATATTTTAACTTGCCAAAAACCAACCCCCACCTCCATTGTCATCTTGTGAGAAGAACTTGTAGAGAGAGAGAGAGAGAGAGGAGAATTCTGCAGAGAGAGAGAGAGGGGAGAATTCTGCCATCTCCAACCAACAACAAATCTGAAGAACATAAGGCAAGTGATTTAGTTACAATTAATTCAATGAATGTGTTCTTCCATGTTTAGTGTAATTATCGAATTTTGTCTTGGAAGATTGATATAGACCCATGAATTTGAGGATTAAAACTACGAACCATGTTAGAAATTGCATGTAGACATATTCTGGACGAATTATGAATTCAAAATATAACCCTTGATGATCTAAAAACGTATTTAAGAAGAAATTTATTGTTGTTCTAGAAAGAAATAGAAAACTAGGGTTCTTGATGAAGTTTTGATCCAAATAAAGCCCTTGGTTTATGATTTATTGGTTTTAGAACGTTAACAATGTTGTAGGATGGTTGTATGATGATATTATAACGTTAGATTAGAGTTTCATGAATTATAATGGAGTTTTGGGACGATTTGAGGACTGCAAAACGAAGCAGTCCGTAGCCTACCTGGTGCAATCGATCGATCGACATTCAGCAGTCGATCGATCGACCACCATCGATTGATCGATGTTCAAGGTCGATTGATCGACCTTCCCAGAATGAGTAAAATTTTCCCTAGTTAAATTTTAATGATGTTAACCCTTAGAAAACTATTATTGGAGACTTTATGAATATCCTTAGACTTAAGGAAGACCAGTAGGCATGGTTATAAAATTTGGACCTTAATTAGAATTCAATTTGAGGAATTATTCTAAAATCTAATGAAATTCGATGAGTGAGATAATATTAGGGTTAAAAGAGTAAATTTGAATAATTTGATGAAATGAGGTTTGGGGCAGAGGTAAGGACCTTAAGAATAATGATGTTATATGTGGGAATAATAGGAGACTTAGTAATCCCTTTGAGATAGGTTTTAAGTACAAGAAGCTATGACGTGAGATGTGTCGACAGTCTAAATTATATATTATCGGAAGACTTAAAAATGCATAAAATTGGAATAATGGTATAGGGATGTAGAATATACCTTTATTAATATTAAGATATCTAAGATGTGTGAATGCTTAGTATATGTCTTATGTGTATGACATACCTACCATACTTGCTATCACGGGAGGTTTACGTTCGCTTAGGGCCATCTAATCTTTGTGTGCCCGGATTTAGATTGGTACCTTAAGAACATAATGCTAGAATGACTTATTTGTGAGTTAATAAGTCAGATGACTATGGAGCATAGGTATGTACGTGACCCATGGATATGTTGAATTATGTTCGCCTCCATTTTTGTGTGTTGTGCTTATTCTAACAATTCCTGAGAGATTCGGAATTTGTAATCCTTATGTACGTGATGTACCGGGATGAGATAGCAGAGTATGTGCACCATATCCTAAACTAGGGGTGCCTATAATGTATATTTATGATGTGAATAATATACAACTAATGTTCAATGAAATACTTAGTAAAGTAACGATGTGTATACTTGTGCTATTTTAATAGAGATTAAAATGAGAACTCCACAAAATAAAAGGTTGTTATTAGGGAATTAAGGCCCATACATGGTATACTTTAATGACATGAATGAACCCTTAAACCTATAAAGTGAAGCCAGGTTCTGTATTAGACTAGTTAGTTAGTAGCATAACTAGTACGAGCTATGGATGCGTTAGGAGTGCACATTAGTTGAGAGGTGAGGAGCTCATGTGAGTGCACGTCACTAACATGTATTTGATATTCACCGTTTAATTGTCATTAAAGCAATTGCTGTTTTCAAAACACTCTCCACTTTTGGGCTCTGGCCCGTTTGCTTTCAAATCTATTTTTGTAAAAACCTTTTAGGTGCCCAGCCACAAGGACACCATGCATAGGATTTCCATTCAGGTGAGGAGCTGTAGCTGTTGTGGAAGTTACAGGGCTTTGCTAGTAGACGCTTCTTTTGTCTTGACTCCATATTCAATTTTATCATTTGTAGGGCATGTTGCCCATTTCCTTTAGAGACATTTTATATTTTAGTTATTCAGACTTTGGTTTGTAATTAATTCAGGATGCAGTCTTATTTTATTTATTTCCATATTGGGATTGTTGTGAGGAGTATTTCCTCCAGACTCATTATTATCTGTTCGTTACTCTATTGAGACTTTATCGTGAATGGTTGAGCTACATTTCTATAATTCATTTATTGCATGTTAATCAGATTTAATTTAAAATTTGGCAACTCACTTTTTAAACACTAGGTGGTTAGTAATCATTAAAATGTTTTCGACAGTGATGCTATTAACTGAACCAACTTGGCATTTTGTATTGATTTAATAAAGGAGTAGCTACCCGGTATTTAATTAGTCAGGGTGTCACAGGTGGTATCAGAGCATCAGGTTCTAGTGTCCTTTAGGATCTATACGGATTATTATGTTTCCGCTGAGATTTCTTTGATGTAGAGCCCTATATTTTAGGACTGTTGTATTCCTTTATGTATGCTTCGCTCTTCAGCTATTTTAAGTTTGTAACTGCGAACTTATATACTTTACTCTCATTTTAGATGCCTCCACGACGTGCGCAGCGAGTTCCTAGGGATGCACAGCCAGAGCCACAGCCAGTACCAGTACAGGGCACCATGAATGCCGCCGAGGTTGCAGCTATTGTAGCCCAAACGGTAAATGTCGCCCTAGCCGTTATACAGCAGGCACCAACCCAGGCGCCAGTAGCCGCGCCAATTCAGGTACATGCATTCCCATCTGCTTGGGAACGCATTCGTGATGCTTTTCAGAAAGCACACCCTCCGGAGTTCGCAGGTAGCTCCGATGTTGTGGTATCTAGCCAGTGGAGGAAAGATATTCAGAGGTACTTGAGGATGTATGAGTGCACCGATGTTCAGAGGCAGATACTAGCTACTTTCAAGCTAGTGGGATCTGCATTGCAGTGGTGGGAGTCTATTACCACCACAGAGGAGAGAGATACTCTCATGATACAGGAGTTCTGGGTGCGGTTCGACCGCAAATATTTTCCGTCAGCTGTTCACACGGAGATGAGAAGGAAGTTGATGAGCCTCAAACAGGAGGGAAAGACTGTGGCCGAGTATGAGGTCGAATTCACTAATCTACTGAATATTGTCCCGGATGAGATACCGACAGAGGAGAAGAAGATCCAGAAGTTCACCGATGGATTGACATGGAGGATCCATCATCATTTGTTGGGGAACCTCTCGTTGGCCACTTATTCTGACATGGTTAACACTGCACTGTTACACTGCCAGGATCACCGCTTTCACATGGCTGAGAGCAACAGATCAGGAGAGTTCAGCCATCAGGGCAGGGCTGGAGGAAATGGTGCCAGTGGGGCACAATCTACTCAGGGACAGAGGCAGGGTGACCAGGGTTCTCAGCAGGGGGATCATAAGAGGTTCAAATCGGGGAATTTCAGGCACGGACATGGAGGTTTTAGGCAGGGCCATCAGGGTCCGAACGGCCATCAGGGCCAGCAGGGGCAGAATGGTCAACAGCAGTTTAAGCAGGGCCAGCAAGGCCAGGGCAGAAATGGTAACGGTCACCAGGGCCGTGGTCAGCAGGGGCAGCGAGGGGAAAACTTCCAGGGGAAGTGTTTCATTTGTGGCAAGACTGGCCATAAACGCCAGGATTGTCCTGATAGGGGCAGGGCCGCACAGCAGCAGCAGCTGGGTGCTCGACAGGATTCGCAGAGGCCTATGTTTCCCGCCGCCCTCCCAGCACCACCACAGATGGCAGCACTACCACCCGTGCCAGCGGTCCCAGTTCAGCAGGGATAGCTTCATTATGGGAGAGTGTATCAGCTTCAGCATGCCGCAGCCCCACAGAATCTTCCAGCTATTGAGGGTATGTTCTCTATTCAGGGGACTATGGGGCGTATTTTGTTTAACACGGAGGCCACACATTATTTCATTTCCATGAGATTTGCACGCACTATTGGGTTATTAGACACCGCAGAGAGCACCGCTACTTGTGTAGACTCACCGTTGAGTAGGGGTTCCATAATTTCGCTTATGTGTAGAGGTGTGGGTATAGAGATCGGGAGGTTTACTTTACCCGCTGATATGTTAGTGTTAGAGATGACCGAGTATGATGCCATTATTGGTATGGATTGGCTAGTTGCGTACCAAGCCATGATTGACTATTTTAGTAGGAGTATTATCTTTGCCATTCCCGGGAAGGAGATGTTTTTAGTGGCGATGCCTCGCCCTGAGGGAGGATTGTCCACACATTTGTACTACATAGAGGAGGAGACCTCTAAGGAAGTGGTGATACCACTTGATTCGATACCCTTTGTTAGTGAGTTCGTCGATGTATTTCAGGATATACCTGGACTACCTCCGAGTAGGGAGATAGATTTTGTGATTGATTTGATGCCGGGCACTCGGCTTATTACCCGCGCACCTTACCGTATGGCTCCAGCTGAGATGAGAGAGTTACGGGATCAGATTGAGCAGTCATTGGGTCAGGGTTTTATCCGAAGGAATACTTCGCCGTGGGGTGCCCCTGTGTTGTTCATTAAGAAGAGGGATGGATCGTTGAGGTTGTGTGTGGATTACCGAGAGTTGAATAAGGTCACGATACGGAATAAGTATCCGTTGCCCCGAATCGATGACTTATTCGACCAGTTGAGAGGAGCTTCTTTCTTCTCAAAGATTGATTTGCGATCGGGATACCATCAGTTGCGTATCAGGGAAGAGGACGTCTCGAAGACTGCTTTCTTAACGAGATATGGTTCCTACAAGTTTCGGGTTATGCCTTTTGGTTTGACCAATGCTCCAGCCGTGTTTATGGACTTGATGAATAGGGTGTTCAGAGAGTTCCTAGATCAGTTCGTCATTGTCTTCATTGATAACATTCTGGTTTACTCCCAAACAGAGGAGAAGCACGCCGAGCATTTGAGACAGGTTTTGTAGACGCTACGTCAGAACGAGCTGTATGCAAAGTATGAGAAGTGCGGGTTTTGGCTGAAAGAGGTTCAATTTTTGCGACATATTATTTCCGACCGGGGGATATCTGTTGATCCGGGGAAGGTATCCGTGGTGAGGGAGTGGGGACAGCCCACGACACCGACTGAGATCCATAGTTTCTTGGGCCTAGCAGGATACTACAGGAGGTTTATTAGGGGTTTCTCAAAGATAGCGGGTCCTTTGACACATCTGACTCGTAAAGGTGTGCCGTTCATTTGGAGTGATGCCTGTCAGTTGGCATTCGATGAGTTGAAGGACAAGTTGACCTCAGCACCTGTGTTAGCATTGCCGAGACAGGGAGTTGAGTATCTAGTTTACACCGATGCGTCTTTACAAGGACTTGGAGGTGTATTACAGTAGGAGAGTCAGGCCATAGCTTATGCTTCCCGTAAGCTTAAGCCTCATGAGAAGAATTACCCCACTCATGACTTGGAGTTAGCGTCAGTGGTATTTACCCTTCGGATTTGGATACATTATCTTTTGGGGGAGACGTTTCGATTGTTCACGGACCACAAGTCCCTACAGTACCTGTTCACGCAGAAGGAGTTGAATATGCGGCAACGGAGGTGGCTTGAATTTGTGAAGGACTATTAGTTTGATATCCAATATCACTCGGGGAAGGCTAACGTGGTAGCAGACGCGTTGAGCCGTAGGCCAGTAGATGAGGTGGCAGGGGTGTGGAGGGCAAAGTGGAAAGAGTTGGGACACTAGGATGCAGTGGCCCGATCGTTAATGTCTGTGATGACTATTACACCGCAGATTGTCACGAGAGTGGTGAAGGCACAAGCAAATGACTCGTTCTGTCAGGAGGAGATAGTTCGATTACTAGCAGAGGGAGCCGAGTCCTATACCGTTAGCTCAGATGGGGGATTACGCTTCAATGGGAGACTGGTAGTTCCGGAAGGGGAGGAATTGCGACACAAGGTGATGGCAGAGTCGCACGGCTCACGATTCGCGGTACATCCCGGTGGGGACAAAATGTACCAAGACATGAGACGTCAGTATTGGTGGAGCGGGATGAAAAGAGATATTGCCGTGTTTGTTTCTAAATGCGCCACTTGTCAGCTGGTAAAAGTGGATCATCAGAGACCGGCAGGACTTCTACAGCCATTATAGGTCCCTATGTGGATATGGAAGAGCATATCCATGGACTTTATCACGGGGTTGCCTACGTCACAGAGGGGTCACGACTCCATTTGGGTAATTATGGATAGGTTGACCAAGGTTGCTCATTTTCTACCCGTAAGGACAGACTACACTACCGGACAGTATGCCCAGCTTTTTATAGCAGAAATAGTGAGACTTCACGGTGTGGCCCTAAATATCGTGTCTGACCGAGACAAGATATTTGTTTCATGGTTTTGGGAGAGTTTTAGGAGGCCATGGGCACGGATTTGCGGTTGAGTACGGCATATCACCCGCAGACCGATGGGAAACCGAACGTACAAACCAGATGTTGGAGGACATGTTGTGTATGTGCATCGTTGATTTTGGGGGTGGATGGGAGCAGTATCTTCCACTGGTGGAGTTTGCTTACAACAACTCCTACCAGTTAACCATTGGCATGGATCCATTTGAGGCGTTGTACAGTAGACCTTTTCGATCCCCAGCATGTTGGTTGGAGGTGGGGGACGACAAACTACTTGGGTCGGAAGTGATTCAGGATACTTCGGCGAGGATATAATTGATACGGGGTCGCATTCGGGTAGCTCAGGATCGGCAGAAGAGCTATGCTGATGGGAAAAGGTTCTTCAGGGAGTTCCAAGTGGGGGACCAGGTTTTACTCAGAGTATCTCCTATGAAGGGTATTATGCGATTTGGGAAGAAGGGGAAGTTGGAACCAAGATACATGAGACCATTTCCTATCATCGAGCGGATTGGGTCGGTTGCGTATAGACATGGGTTACCGGAGCATTTACACAGGATTCATGATGTGTTTCATATTTTCTCGCTAAGGAAATATCTTAGAGTTGATTTGGCTCATTCTCACATTGCTTTGGAGGACATCGATCTCCAGCCCGATAGCTCATACGAGGAGGGGCCGATTGCGATTTTGGACCGAAGTGAGCGGAAACTGCGGTCAAAGATAGTTCTGTTAGTACGTGTTCAGTGGCGGCATCATAATGCCGAGGAGTCCACATGGGAGCGCGAGGATGAGATGCGCGAACGTTGTCCAGAGTTGTTTTTACCAGGTACTTTTTAGTTCAGAATTTTGGGATGAAATTCTGTTATTAGGGGGGAAGTATGTAATACCCCACATTTTTATCGATATTTATTTATGGGATTAATTAAATTAAATGTGAATTAATCGAGAATTAATCCGGATAAAATACTGACGAGATGTGAGTTGGTATTTGATTATAATGTGTATATATGGCAATATATGAATATTGAAAATATTGAAATTGTCGCGAGGCTGAAATACGACAATCTAGAAAATTTAATTGGGACGCGCGTGTCAGTCGCGTCGAGAATGAATTTATGAGATTTAAAGATAAATTATTTTTCTTTTTACCAAATAGTCATTTTGAGTGCGCCAACGTGTCCGAAAGGGTTGAGATAGTCAGAAAACACTAGCCGGGAGTTTAGTTCGGGTCCCGGGGCATTTTTAGGCCAAACCGGCAACCCAAAAGGGTAGTTTGGTAATTTCGGAAATTTGGTAATTAAAACCCACGAAAATTAGACTTTAATTATAACTTATCATTAAACCCACTAACCCATTTTCAACCCCAATCTTGTCATCTTGTGAGAAGAACCTGTAGAGAGAGAGAGAGAGAGAGAGAGAGAGAGAGGAGAATTTTGCAGAGAGAGAGAGAGGAATTCAACCATCTCCAACCAACAACAAATCTTAAGAACATAAGGCAAGTGATTTAGTTACAATTAATTCAATGAATGTGTTCTTCCATGTTTAGTGTAATTATCGAATTTTGTCTTGGAAGATTGATATAGACCCATGAATTTGAGGATTAAAACTACGAACCATGTTAGGAATTGCATGTAGACATATTTTGGATGAATTATGAATTCAAAATATAACCGTTGATGATCTAAAAATGGATTTAAGAAGAAATTTATTGTTGTTCTAGAAAGAAATAGAAAACTAGGGTTCTTGATGAATTTTTGATCCAAATAAAGCCCTTGGTTGATGATTTATTGGTTTTAGAATGTTAACAATGTTGTAGGATGGTTGTATGATGATATTATAAAGTTAGATTAGAGTTTCATGCATTATAATGGAGTTTTGGGACGATTTGAGGACTGCAAAACGAAGTAGTCTGTAACCTACCTGGTGTAATCGATCGACCACCATCGATCGATCGATGTTCAAGGTCGATCGATCGACCTTCCCAGAATGAGTAAAATTTTCCCTAGTTAAATTTTAATGATGTTAACCCTTAGAAAACTATTATTGGAGACTTTATGAATATCCTTAGACTAAGGAAGACTAGTAGGTATGGTTATAAAATTTGGACCTTAATTAGAATTCAATTTGAGGAATTATTCTAAAATCTAATGAAATTCGATGAGTGAGATAATATTAGGGTTAAAAGAGTAAATTTGAATAATTTTATGAAATGAGGTTTGGGGCAGAAGTAAGGACCTTAAGAATAATGATGTTATATGTGGGAATAATAGGAGACTTAGTAATCCCTTTGAGATAGGTTTTAAGTACAAGAAGCTATGACGTGAGATGTGTCGACAGTCTACATTATATATTATCGGAAGACTTAAAAATGCATAAAATTGGAATAATGGTATAGGGATGTAGAATATACCTTTATTAATATTAAGATATCTAAGACGTGTGAATGCTTAGTATATGACTTATGTGTATGACATACCTACCATACTTGCTATCACGGGAGGTTTACGTTCGCTTAGGGCCATCTAATCTTTGTGTGGCTGGATTTAGATTGGTACCTTAAGAACATAATGCTAGAATGACTTATTTGTGAGTTAATAAGTCAGCTGACTATGGAGCGTAGGTATATACGTGACCCATGGATATGTTGAATTATGTTCGCCTCCATTTTTGTGTGTTGTGCTTATTCTAACAATTCCTGAGATATTCGGAATTTGTAATCCTTATGTACGTGATGTACCGGGATGAGATAGCAGAGTATGTGCACCGTAGCCTAAACTAGGGGTGCCTATAATGTATATTTATGATGTGAATAATATACAACTAATGTTCAATGAAATACTTAGTAAAGTAACGATGTGTATACTTGTGCTATTTTAATAGAGATTAAAATGAGAACTCCACAAAATAAAAGGTTGTTATTAGGGAATTAAGGCCCATACATGGTATACTTTAATGACATGAATGAACCCTTAAACCTATAAAGTGAAGCCAGGTTCTGTATTAGACTAGTTAGTTAGTAGCATAACTAGTACGAGCTATGGATGCGTTAGGAGTGCACATTAGTTGAGAGGTGAGGAGCTCATGTGAGTGCACGTCACTAACATGTATTTAATATTCATTGTTTAATTGTCATTAAAGCACTTGCTGTTTTCAAAATACTCTCCACTTTCGGGCTCTGACCCGTTTGCTTTCAAATCTATTTTTGTGAAAACCTTTTAGGTGCCCAGCCACAAGGACACCATGCATAGGATTTCCATTCAGGTGAGGAGCTGTAGCTGTTGTGGAAGTTACAGGGCTTTGCTAGTAGACGCTTCTTTTGTCTGGACTCCATATTCAGTTTTATCATTTGTAGGGCATGTCGCCCATTTCCTTTAGAGACATTTTATATTTTAGTTATTCAGACTTTGGTTTGTAATTAATTCAGGATGCAGTCTTGTTTTATTTATTTCCATATTGGGATTGTTGTGAGGAGTATTTCCTCCAGACTCATTATTATCTGTTGGTTACTCTATTGAAACTTTATCGTGAATGGTTGAGCTACATTTCTATAATTCATTTTTTGCATGTTAATCAGATTTAATTTAAAATTTGGCAACTCACTTTTTAAAAAATAGGTGGTTAGTAATCATTAAAATGTTTTCGACAGTGATGATATTAACTGAACCAACTTGGCATTTTGTATTGATTTAATAAAGGAGTAGCTACCCGATATTTAATTAGTCGAGGTGTCACATATATCACATACAAGGGCACCATCCTCGTATAGCCCAATCATTCAATAAGAGAGTCAAGGAACGTGGTGTTCGAGAAGGGGACTTAGCCCTCAAATAAATAATAGAGCCCATCTAGGACCCCAGAGGGAAATTCAATCCCAATTAGAGAAGCCCATACATTGTGAGGAAGATCCTGTCAGGCGGAGCCGCTGTGCTCACCGACCCTGATGGAGAAGAAATGGCGCGTCCAGTCAACCTGGAACGCCTCAATAAATTCTACCCCTAGTTCAAAATCTCGAGGTGTTACGACTCTTCTCAACCCCCTTTTATTATATAAAAAAAATCAATCTTCATTTCCCCCTCACCAGAACTACGTGGGGCCTAATCCTCTAAAAATATTTTTTTTAAAAAATTCAAAAACCTTAGAGTTACGTACACAGCTCAACTATTTACATGAGCACAACCCCTTTTTTTCACGAAATGATCTTCTTTTCTTATCCCCGAGAATGATAGTTCATTTTAATATACACATGAATAAAAGCATTATGTATGCCTTAGCGATTGGTATACATAATTCAAAATGCAAAAGTCATCAAGAGGCAGAACTAGATAATCAAAAACTTCTTTATTTCATTATTCAAAATTTTGGTACAATTACATTGGCGTAAGGACTCAAACGACTTCCCTTTCCAGCCTACACCTACCATCCAGAGGAACAAAAATAATAAAAATAATCCCCATTACTCCTAAAAATCACCCTCCAATTATCCCCACTTTAAAACCCTCAAATTATTTCCAAACACAGAACTACACCCATTACAAAAGCTTTATAAAATCCTACCTGCAGCTGCCAGAGGAACCAGCCCCATCATCACCCGCATCATGGGGTCCCTAAACTTCCCCTTACTGAATGGAGGGTCGCCGACGCTCCATAGAGCGATAAGTCTAGATTAGCTTGGGGAAAACCACAACGCCTACCTCTATGGTGTTAGATATGGTAAACCACCTTTGCCCAGTCTCCACAGCCATCATCTTGGCAACTACCTTATTCCACAATCACTTCATGTAGTCCTCGGAGATGTGTCAGACTCTACCCATAGACTAAGAAGGACGGGTCTATGGATGATGATTCTCCCATAGCAATCCAAGCCGCATGCGCCTATGCTCCGTCAGGTCCTCCACAGGAAAGAAGTTCAGTGTCTGCGGTGGCACAATTTGTTCCCAACCAAATTGGCATAGCAGTCGCCAAGGAAAGTAGAAAGAGGTCTGCCTGAGGCCAACCAAACATACTGGTACTCCTCCAGCTTCATAATGGGCAATAACTCCCCCCACCAAGGCACTGGCCAGTGCAAGCCTCGATCCCCATGCTCTACAAACAAGTTCTCCCAGCTCTCAATGTCTAGGCCTACGCTAATAAAATAGGGTGAGGAGAAGTTTGGAACCTCTTACAAAGGATACTCAGGTGGGACCGCCATACGAAACCTCTTTGATAGCCATATGAATAGCATTATAGGGCTACTCCTCAGAAAGTCATAACGACCTTCCCGCTAGGCATCCAGACCATTCAAAGTCTTCGTCGGTATCACCGAAGCAGGATTACGATGATACGACATCCAAGAAATAATAGCTGCAAGTTGGGGATCCACCAGTACTTCCCCATTTATCAACATCAATTTTAAACCAGACCCAAAATGACAGACCCAGCATAACCAACACCACCGATATACTACCTATGCAAAAAATGCAGTAATACATGAAGAGAAATCATTCCTCCTATAACCAACAATCTGGCTGACAAAGGTGAAATGTGGAGAAGTCCCGTCAACAGCTCCCAAGTGGATTGGGAAAACTCAGGCATAGCCGATGAAATGCTGGGATTTATCCCAGCATGGCAAAAAATTCCTCGTAGGTAGGAAAAATTTCATCCAACTCGAAGCAAAAGATAAGGTCTTTGGGGTACCAAAATTCCACGGCTGCCATCAGCATATTCCACTCTATGGGCCGATTGCGCCACAAAGAGGCTCGTCGCATGATGAAAGTACCGTAGTCAATGTTGTAAGAACACATTGCTTCCAAGGTTTCGAGGTAGTTCATAAACTAAACACAACTAGGGAGAGCCATATCACAAAAGAAGAAGAAAGTAAGAAAAGAAGGATATAAAGGGAAAAAATGTGTAAGTGTGAAGAAAAGATCCATGCACAACCCTATTTATACTTGAAAACTCTCAAGCAAAGATAAGAAACCCCGTAGAAATCGGAGGAAAAATTTCCCCACCAAGTACCAAGAAATTGAGGAAAGTGCAATCAAAGCCTACGATTGATTGGATTGGACTGGACTGATATGCCGATAGGTAGGACAGGGGTCATGCCGATCGGCAGCCCCCTATTTTTAGGAAATCCCCTATTTTCCTCTTTTGTCAAAGATGAAAAACCTTAAAAAAAATTATCTTAAGGGAATTCCAAATTTCTTTATCCTTATGTTTGTACTTATCCTATTTTAAAATAAAATCCATCTTAAATCTTTTTTTAAATTCTTTTTACAATCTCAGTAGAAAAGTAAAAAGAGCATGCGCATTAATCACTAAAAATAAAAATTCATAAAAAAGCTCATTTCACTTGCATAGATATTCGTTTTGTTACATCAATGTTGCAGGAAAAGAAAACAAGAAATACAACGAAACGCAACCCGAACCCAATTTTCCTTCTCTCTCTCTCTCTCTCTCTCTCTCACTCTCTCTCCACCTACAAACTCTCTCTCCCTCTATCTTATTTCTCTCTCTTCTCTCTCTCTAAGAGCCTCCCTCCCTATGGTGCACCCTCTTCCCCCTACGATGAGATGACGTGTCACCACTTCCAGAGCTTGACCCTTCCCCGGACGAGTCAGATGGAACCAAATAAGAAGGAATAGAAATCTCATCCTTAATGTGGGAAGTCGCCAAAGATATCCAATAACTAATATCCCTCAGCCAAGTAGTGAAGACCTGGATGTGCTGCAAAAGAAAACAAAAAAGAGCAAATTAGTCAGTCTGAGACAAAGGAAGAAATTAGGAAATCAAAAGACAAAGAGAAAAAAAATTATACCTCTAGTCGAAGGACATCCTCTGTCAAGCCCAACTCCTTTGGGGTCATCGCATTAGGATGGTGAAGCATACCCACTGACCCTCCATCTGCCCACTAAATGTTATAACTAGGCTAGAACAACCATACAAAGGGATCCTTTGATGGCATCACTGCAGCTAATGTCATTGCACTGCCTGCATTATGGGAGAACCCCACCTGCCAATTTGAACCCCCACAAGGAAGAGGCATCACATCGTATATACTGGGAGGCATCATCCATCTCGACATGAAATCCATGTAGTCGTACATCACCATTGTGTCGGTATACAAGAATATGGCTATCCCATCATCGCCGCCACCCGGGCATCCTCTGACATCTCCCTCACTCGCCTCATGAACATAGGGGTCTTTGCCAGTGGCATCGTAACCTTATCCTCTATGATCTATCAGACTACCCTCTCCCAAAAGTACCAAGAGTGTCCAAACTCATGCGCCAATAGGCGCCGCATCTGCGTATGTATCCCCATCGACCCAGTGTGCTGAATGGTCGTCCCCCAAGGATAAAAGGTCACCTACAAATCCCTGACAAGGGAAAAAGATCAATATCAATAAAATATCATCAAAGGAAAGAGATAGTATCAAGATAAAAGAAGGCTTACCCGCTCTCTCGTCAGACCATTCAAGACCTGACGCACCGTCTCCAAAGAGAGAGACTTCTTCGATTATCGGTTGGACCTCCGCCAGCGGTACATCCTACAAAAGTTCCCTACAAAGTCATCCTTCAAAGATATCAACTGGTTGTTTAACCCAATAACCTAATAAAACCACGTCTACGAAGGACAACATTTAAGAAATCAAGAATAAAGCGCATGAAGGTAAATGCGAATGCATAAAGGAAAAATGAAAAATAAAAATAAAGAATACCTCTAGAAGATATGTGGCTATAGTAAAAGTCTACCGACAGCACCGACTAAATTCATCAAGGGAATAATAAAGGGTCACCAAAGTTAGGCTCCCCCAATCATAAAGATAGATGTTCGAAAACACCCCCCAAAATGGAAAAAACCACAAGTGGATGACGTCGCCACTCGTCACCACCAGAAAACCTCCCTACACCACCAGAATAAACAAGTGGGCTATCTGATGCACCTTCTTCTCACCGCTCTCATCGATCCTTCTCCTTAACAACAACTCTCTCAAAAGAGACAAACAGAGAGAGTCCCCAGAAACCACCCTCTCCACATCACTTAATGCCGTCGTCACCGCCTCTAGCGTTACCCTCATCGTCCTATCCACCTCAATCTGCAAACCATCGCAGTCCAACCCCAGAAGCTGTTGCACATCAATAGGAGTCACCGTAATCTACCCCAAGCAAAAATGGAAGGTATGGGTAGTGTCCTACCACTTCTCCCCCAGATCACACAGAACAACAATGGAACGGGGCGTCTCGTCCAGAATAAATGCTAGCCTCCTGAAGACGACTGATGACACCATCTAGCACACCACAGGTGGAAGGTTGTCCCAAACATCTCTAAGCCCCGTATTCCCCGGGCACGTATAGTCGACATGGAGACGTCAGGCTGTCAAAAAAATAAAGAAAACTATTATAAAATTTAAGAAATAAAGCAATCTCGTCAAGAAAAAGGGGATAGAATACCAAAGGTCATTCAATACTTACATAGACATAAGGGTTCACCACCCTAGAAGAATTATGACGCGAAGGCTCACATAGAAGAGTCTGATCCTCAACCAACGGCTCTAATGATTAGAATGAGTTCTCACTGCCCAGTGCAAGGGGCACCCTAGTCCCTCGCTCCAACCCTTCCCAATTGCTGGCATTAAGACATACCATATGAGTAGCGCTACTTGAGAAATCAACCATTTTGGAAATTAGAACGATTTGCAGAAGTTAATTACAGAAGAAGGAAAGTCAGAAAGTTGTGGAAAATGAGGATAACCCGCTCCCTTTTTATAGGAGGCTAAGGGGCATGCCGATCGGCATCTCCCTGCCACCCACCGATCGGAACTAACTCTCCACCTTCTCGACGCACCCCAAAAGACCTTGCCACTGCCGTTTGTCTCCCCTCCATATATGTCAGTCGACATCCGCTTCAAAGTTTTGTACAAAAAGACCAAAAAATCTCAGAAAAATCCGAAAAATTCCTAAAATTACCAAATTAATTTTAGAACCTTTTCACTAAGAAAAATGTTTTTTTACATCCCTAGCGAAATTCCATAAAATAATTCTCATTAGCAACGTCTCCATAGGACACTTCAAAAAAAAATCCCATTTAAAAGAAAACCTCAGATCATTCCTTATTCTCCAGCAGAACCTAAAATTAAATGCTTCCCCAAATCCCCAGAGAAGCATTACACATCCCTAGTGGAGTCCCCAAACTTCCCAAAGGAATCTTAAACCTGCGGAATTATCTTTGACCCACATAATTGGTCTTTTCGACTTAAGCCCCCAGAACTGGTTTTGACTCTCATATTTGGTCACCCCAAATAAGCCCTCAGAATTGGCTTCGACCCTTTGAATTGGTCATCCTAACTTAGGCTTGCAGAATTGGCTTCGACCCTCAAAATTGGTCATCGCTACTTAAGCCAGCAGAGTTATCTTTGACCCTCAGATTTGGTCATCTCTACCGTAAGCCCACATAATTGGCTTCTACCATCAGAATCGGTGACTTCTACTTCCTCGCTCAGAATTGGCTTTGACCTGCAGAATTGGTCGCTCCTATCTTAATCTCGTAGAATTGGATTTGACCCGTAGAATTGGTCACCCCTATTTTAAGCCCTAAGAATTGGCTTCGACCCTCAGAATTAGTCTCTTCTATCTTAAGCCCTTGGAACTTTCTTTGACCCACATAATTGATCATCTCTACCTTAAGCCTACACAATTGGCCCCCCATAGAATTGTTAATCTCTACCTTAAGCCCATATAATTGGCTTTGACCCACAAAATTGGTCGCTTTTACTTAAGCCCGTAGAATTGGCTTTGACCCGTAGAATCGATCACTTCTACTTAAGCCCGCTGAATTGGCTTTGACCTACAGAATTGGTCTCCTCCCTACTTATCACCTCCTTTAGTTCCTCATAATCGGCTTCCCCAACATCACCTTAGGTCCTGACCATCGACCTCGACCCTCAGAATCGGTTATCCTCATCCCTTAGGTCCATAGAATCGACCTCTATCATGTGGTGTATATTCGACTGCTATCACTTTTTCTAAGCTCAACTGTTAAGGTACTTTATATGAACTACATTCTAGGATCCCTAAGTCTCCCCTTATGTCTCTAGAAGCTCCCCATATCAATGTAAACCCTAGGTCACACTCCTAGTACCGATCTAGAGGCCATCGGGCGCCCCGACACCCCGTTTGACTCCGATAAACTCTTTGTCAGAGTAAAAGTGTTTTGAATATTTGAAGGGATCTATATACCCTTTCTAACAGTCTACCACGTGCACGAATTGGCATAACGATTCGGATGAACGGACCGTTTTACTATCGAAAATAGATTTAGAGGCCATCAGGCACTCCCGGCCCAGAATTGACCCCAATCAAATTCACCGTTAGAGAAAAACCTCTTTAAATCTTCAAAGGGCACTAAAAACCCTTTCCAACGGTCCACCCCGTGCATGAACTATCATAATGCTTCAAATGAATAATCAGTTTTGCCCTAAAAATTGATTTGGAGGTCACTAGGTGCTCCCAGACTCCGTTTGACCAAAGTCAACTCTTTAGATTGAACAAGAATGAATATCTGAAAGGGAACTGAATACCCTTTCCAACATTCTTCCCCATGCACGATTCTGACCTAAGGTATGGACGAATGATCCATTTTACTCCGATAGGTCCCCGAGCATTTTTGATCCCCCCGTTGACCAACGTCAAACTTTGGAACCAAGCGAAACTCTTTGGAGTGTTGAAGTACATATCTTAACCTTTCCAACGGTCTACCCCATACATGATTCTGACTTACCATGTGGACGAACGATCCATTTCCGTTCGACTATGTCCCGTCCAAAAGACCGACATGCGCTTTCGAGCGAAATTTGACCCAAAGTCAACTCCCGGACTTGAGAGCGGTCCAAAGTATTCTTAAATTTATTTGAAGTACCTTTTTAATGGTATGACCCATGCTTGATTTGAATTAACGATTTGCATTCTACGACAGTTTTTCTAAAAAAATATGCACGAGACTGCCAATTGGCAGGTCCAGATCCCTGCCTATCGGCACAGTGTCAAGGATCACCTGTCGATAGGCACTCCTTGGTGTAGGTCGATCGACAACCCCCTTGGACCTATAAATGTAGGCATGACCTCACTATTAACACGACATAACATATTCATCAGCATTAGTGATCTCAGTAACATTCCCTCAAAATTAGCAAAGTTCCTCATGTGAAGTTCCATTAAAGCTTAGATTCCCATCCTTTACATACCCAATTTGTCAAAATATCCTTCTCTTTCATCAACATTCATTAACACTCAAGGGAGTTCATCTAAGATCAAAGAAGGTCCAATTCCTTCCCCTTCAATTTAAATTCCTTGTTTTTGCATAATATACATTAGATTCATAATCTAGTTCTTACTTTAGTTTATACACATTAATATCTAAACTTTTATTAGTATATTGCACATACTCTATTTTCTACAATAATACCAAAAATAAATAAAAGAGGGTTATACTAGTAGATTCCGAATCGAATTATCCACCACACCTTTTACAAAACCCAAAAAAAAAACATTTTCTACACATATAATAAAATTCCGTTCGAATCTATGGGATAAACCCCACCCCTATGCTACTAGCAAACTACATGGACTTTGATGCCTTTATAGGATACATAGCCATCTCGGATTAAAATCCGAGACTCGAGTCCAACTTTCCAATTTTCTAATTTTCTCAATTTCTCAAATTCCCTAATTTTCTAAAGTCTCCCATTTTCATATATATATATATATATATATATATATATATATATATATATATATATATATATATATATTGATATGCCCCAAGTGTAACCTCGGCCTAGAGACACTAATCTCGGCCGAGATGATGGCCGAGATATTGATTGACCCTATGTAAGCCATGGGCCCACGATATCATCCCTCGGCCGGACCAGGGTCGGCCCAGGCCGACACTATCACCTACATTTCCAAGGGACACTATGCGCATCGCAGGCATCAACAGCATCCTCATATACCTGGGTATGGAAACCTCGGCCGAGAGTAGGCCGAGGTGACAAGGAGCCTTGATAACCTTCAACATAGAACCAGTCCTACCTCGGCTTGGGCCGAGGTGACAAGAAGCATTAGTAATCATCAGCATGATATATGTTCAACCTCGGCTAGGGCCGACCCCAGCATAATGTCTCGGCTGAGATCAGGCCGAGACTCCCTATGACACATCTTGGATTGAATGGACATCAAGCCTTTACAGCTCGGCCTCTCCCAGGCCGAGGTCATCCACCAATATGGCGGCCGAGCATCTGTTGACATTTGGATAAGGACACATGGGCACAAATCAGTTGTAACAAGATTATTCTCATCACATGGGGAGAATATTTCATCATCATTCCTTACAGGTGACAGTGACAGATGGCACTCCCACATTGGTGAGGCTACCACACACATGCTCATTACATGCATGGGGGGGTACATTACACCCCCTTGGTACTATATATAGGGGTCACCCCTACCTTGGAAAAGGATCCCAGTTATTCAACCCTGGCAAAAACTCTGTCTAAATATACAGTAGAGAGAGAAAGCTTGAGAGATTGTATCCATGGCCACTAGTGCCTTCATTCAGTGATATTACTCACACACTCACAGTGGACGTAGGCCAGATTGGCTGAACCACTTATATACCGGTGTATTCTCCTCTTCTCCTTACCTCATTCTCTTATCTATCTATATAGCTGTGCTGCCATTGTTATTCTTATATTGAGCTTGGAAACACCTTATCTGGTGGTGCTGATCCCAGCATCATCATTTTGGCACCGTCTGTGGGAATCGAACCCACGACCACGTGGTTAAAAGCCACGTGCTCTTCTTGGAAGCCTGAGATTTGGATGTTGAGGGAGCTGGGGGAGGAACGTTCATACTAGCCTTTTTGGCAAGCCTCGCCAAGCTCGGAGCAGCCATCTCCCACAGTTCGTCTGTAATGCCTGGTGGTCGCTCTGCAAAAGATTAAAAGATATGAGTTAGAAATCAGATATGAATGAGTTCATAGGTTAGACTTAAAATCAAAATTCTTACCAAAGTCAACAAAGGGACTTCCACCCAGGCTCGTCCTCGAGAGATACTGGGGGGTCAGCAAATATTCGAACTTAACAAACAGACCATGTGCCCCTTGGTCTTGCAGGGCCTTCACCTTCTGCATATTCTGAAGACTTAGACCAGGGTCGGCCCTGGCAGACATGGAGACCTTACCCCATTTGAGGGGTATCCTCGGCTCAAGTGTGGATGAGGGAACGCATGGGCCAAATTCCCATGGTCCTGAGGCGTAAAAATAACGGGGCTTCCAGTTATGATTTGAGGTCTGGGTCACCTGGAGCATTTTCTTCTCAGGCCTCCAAGCCACAAAATGACAGTAGCTCAGATGATTTTTGGCTGAGGTTGGGACATAACAACCAACGAAGACCTGAACTGGGAGGTCAGAGTCGTGAACTGCCCTCCATAGAATAATGGCCCCTATGATGACTCTCCAGGCATTGGGAGATAGCTGTGAGGGGGCCAAGTTGATGTAAGAGAGACTGGATTTGATGATGGGATGAATGGGTAGGCAAAACCCTAACTTAAACATATGCTCGTACAGGCAGATTTCCGCATCTCGGCCATGATAGTCCCTCTCTTCCCTCGGAGGTCTCCTTAATTTGATGGAAGAACTGATGGAGTAAAAATATCTGAAGCACAGAAGATCAACCTCAGTGACTCTACCCTCGAACTCGGCCGCCTCAGAGATGTCAACATCACTTTCAGCATCTTCATCATCATCAAGCTCAACGTCGGTCGGAGCAGATGTAGATGGGTTACTAGGGAATCTCTGAGCGAACTCTGCCCCTATGACGACCGACAGGGGGATGGCATCAAGAATGGGTGGCACAGCCACACTCGGCTCAAGCACTTCAACCTCTGAAGAAGAGGCTGAGGTGCTGGAGCCATTATGGGATGAAGCTAGACTGGATACCTCAGCCTAATCAGGGGCCTGATCAGGCCAAGGTGTGAAATCCATAGCTTCCTGGAAAGAGTCCACTGACATAGGGTCAGAGGTAAAAGCTTCAGACTCATACATAGGTGTTGGATCAGTAGGCACCCCTGTATAATAGAAGTTCTCTGGGGGGTCAGGATATATAACCCTCAGAGGTGGTGGAAACAAGGGTCTAATGGGAAACTCTTGTGACCTACGAGCTTCCTCTTCAGCTCTCTCTATTTGCCTAATCTTTGTTAGGGTCTTCTCTCTGAGAGAGGGGAAATCCTCAAGAAGTTGGTATAAAGGTCTGAGCATCAGAGGACAACCCTAAACTTGGGAAAAACTCCTAAAACTACAAACACGATTGACTTGTAAAATAAAGGAGTATAAAGATCAAACTTGGAAGTTTAAAGCAAACCCAGTTCGCTTGAGACAATGGTGCTCGCCAGAAAACTTAAAAACTCTCCAGAAAATGCAAACCAAATACCAGAAACAAAGGAAATGGAAAGAAAGAAGTACCTAGAAATGAATCGATGAATGAAATGAAGAAAACTCACAAGAAAATCGACAAAGGCTTCGGCAGAAGAAGCGTTGAGTAGAGAAGCTTTGGAGAGAGAGAAATCGCAAGAACAGTTTGTGCGCAGGAGAGGAAATGAAAAAGAAAGATAAAAAGAAGGGTTCAAACCCTTAAATGCGTGGGCACATTTCCCAAGGCACATCATTGCCTTGGGAACCCCAAAGGATGGATGACAGCACACGCCAGCCAAGTCGGTACGTTCTAGCGTGGACAGGTGTCATGCCGGTACTAGCTTGGGATGGACAGGCCTCGGAGGTGTAAGTAATCCCCTAGCCACTTGCTGTCGCATATGACTAAGGGCTGGGGGGTGATTGATATGCCCCAAGTGTAACCTCGGCCTAGAGACACTAACCTCGGCCGAGATATTGATCGACCCTATGTAAGCCATGGGCCCACGATATCATCCCTCGGCCGGACCAGGGTCGGCCCAGGCCGACACTATCACCTACATTTCCAAGGGACACTACGCGCATCGAAGGCATCATCAGCATCCTCATATACCTGGGTATGGCAACCTCGGCCGAGAGTAGGCCGAGGTGACAAGGAGCCTTGGTAACCTTCAACATAGAACCAGTCCTACCTCAGCTTGGGTCGAGGTGACAAGAAGCATTAGTAATCGTCAGCATGCTATATGTCCAACCTCGGCTGGGGCCGACCCCAGCATAATGTCTCGACTGAGATCAGACCGAGACTCCCTATGACAAATCTTGGATTGAACGGACATCAAGCCTTTACAGCTCGACCTCTCCCAGGCCGAGGTCATCCACTAATATGGCGATCGAGCATCTGTTGACATTTGGATAAGGACACATGGGCACAAACCAGTTGTAACAAGATTGTTCTCATCACATGGGGAGAATATTTCATCATCATTCCTTACAGGTGACAGTGACAGATGGCACTCCCACATTGGTGAGGCTACCACACACATGCTCATTACATGCATGGGGGGTATATTACACCCCCTTGGTACTATATATAGGGGTCACCCCTACCTTGCAAAAGGATCCCAGGTATTCAACCCTAGCAAAAACTCTGTCTAAATATACAATAGAGAGAGAAAGCTTGAGAGATTGTATCCATGGCCATTAGTGCCTTCATTCAGTGATATTACTCACACACTCACAGTGGACGTAGGCCAGATTGGCTGAACCACTTATATACCGGTGTATTCTCCTCTTCTCCTTACCTCATTCTCTTATCTCTCTTATAGCTGTGCTGCCATTGTTATTCTTATATTGTGCTTGGAAACACCTTATCTGGTGGTGATGATCCCATCATATATATATATATATATATTATGCTTGTTTGCATTTCATCCAACACATGTTGTCGTTTCCTAATAATAATCAATATTGTGATAAACACAAAAATCATATATTCTATATATGTTGTTTTGAGAACATTCCTATGGATGACCTCACTCTACCTTATCCACGGTATGAGTTGAATGATTCCGATCTCCATTGTATAAACACGTACAGACACTTCACGAGGATATAAAGGAAAATAATAACACTAGCCCATGAGAGACCGAAAGGGCGAGATCGATGCCTAACACCTTCCCATTTTTTAATTTAGCCCCCGAACCTTCGAACTATTTATTTCGTATGCATAAGTTTGTCCTTGATGCCACTCTCTCGAAGTGGAAACATGTTCTTTTACCAATTTAGGGAAAAATAGGTTGGTGACTCCATCTCTTCACATTTACCCCCACACTGACGACGGTCGAAGCACATTTCAAAGAGGGGTGCGAGACCGTGGCAAAATCTTCTCAAGGGATCCTCCCCCCAACACTGCCCCTCCACCCTACCAATTATTTGAAAGATATCATTCCACACAAAGCTATAACTTAACTGACTTCTATAAGGTTTCGTCCATCATCTAAGTTATTGAAGTCATCTCCTTATCTAGTAATGATGATATCCTCCAACCAAGGGTAGTAGATGCATTAAACAACCTCCTTAGCTTCATCATACAAGTCTTCCCACTCAGCGGGGAAGTGCAGGAATGAAGGGACCAAAATCCCCTAGAGTTTCAAGGTTGTGAGCAATTCGGGGATGTCGTATGTCTCCTCTTTCTAGAAAGACATATATGACATGGTTTGCACGATGTCATCCAACTGATTTCTTCTATGGGTACCACCCATTTGTACGATTCCCAAGTCCACCTCTTGGCTTACATAAATAAGCCACTGATCTTATCATAGTCAATGGTCATCTTTATTGGTAGTTTCATCCGAAACCTTTGGATTTGATAGTACTTCGGGTAGTTCCACATCTCCCCCTCCGATCAATTACGCATGGTAATATAGGCTCATGTGAGGAGTGACCGATCTTGATTAGTGAAGCTCGTGGGATGTAGGATACGGGATGGTCATACATTGAGGGGTTTGGGTAAGATTATGGTTGTATCGAGTATTTTGACAAGAACAATTTGGGTAATGGGGTTGAACTCCTAGTAATCTCCTGGGAAAATGGCATTCACCCTAGTTTTATGTGTTGGGAGAGGGTTATGGGTGGTGTTTAGTTTAGGACAGGTTGGTGGAGCGATGATGCCCCGATCAATGAGACCTTGGATTATGCCTTTGAGATAAAACCACTGGTCAGTGGTGTGACCTATGATTTGGTGAAACTCATAGTGAGAATTATGTTTAAAGTTCATAGGAATGTGATTTTTCAATGGTCGGGGTTCTAATGGCTTGATGAGGTTTCGGGCTAGCAAGGCTTGGTAGACTTTTTACAAGGGAGCGTAAAGTTAAATATATTCTTTTCTGGAAGGGTTAGGGAGACTATTAGGTGCATAGGAAGTGGCAGGTTGGGATATGTTAATGATTGTTGAGACTGAGGCACTGGATGGTTTTTCATACGTCTTTGGTATAATTTCTTGGTCAACATTTACGATTCAGACTCCACCTTGTTATTAAAAATCCCTTCTTCAATCTCCATCCATACTAGCCTCCCGAAAGTCTCTAAAATGTGGGTATTATTGTCCTCCCATAGATGTTCGGATATGGGAAAGGAAATTCTTCTTCACTATACTCACTTGCTCTTTCTCTAACGGAGAGTTGGTCATAGTGAAAGCCATTTCTCACCATCTTTTGATGAAACTACTGGTTGATTCCCTAGGTTTATGTTTAATTAGCATTAGGTCTTTACATGTAACTTCCAGTTCCTCATTATACTTGTACTACGACATAAACTCTCTTGACACGTCCTCTAACTACAAATTCTGGGTTCCTGAAGGGATAAGAACCATCGGAGGGAACGCTCTTTCAGGGTTCGTGATAAACACACAAAAGTGTTTAAATAAAACCCCAAATAGATAATTTTTACTTGCTAATTCCCGATAAAATCATACTTATGATTGTATTTATTTATTTTGTAGGTCAATATGCATTTGGAGTGTCGAACAAGCGTAATTCAAGGCAATTGCTATAAATAAGTGGTTAAGTACGTCAAATGTGGGCATGATGCGGTCAACTAAGCCTAAACCCCTTCCCGTAGCCTAAACCTGTCCGGAACCGAGCCTAAACCATCCCTATTCCATCCTAAAATTTCCCTGTGTGCGTTTGGTATTATTTTATATAGTATTTTACTATTTTATATACTAGTGCGTGTAAGTAAGTGTGTCATTTTATATAGTACTAAGTTCGTATCTGTAAATATTATTGGTGTGAGTTTTATTTTTATTTGATTTTTACTTTTGTAATTGTTATTATTAGTTTAGTTTTATTTTATTAAGTTAGGATTTTAATTTCTAGTGTTTAGTTTTTTGTTGTGTTTTAGGAGTCCATTTTATAAGAATTTTAGTTATGAGTTTCCTTTATTTTAATTTTATTAGTTATTTTTAATTAAATTTAGTTTGAGTTATTTTTAGATTAGGATTTTGTTTTATTTTATATACAGTGATTAGTTTTGTTTGTTAGTTAGTATTTTTAGTTGCAAATAAACACTCACACACACTTTACCTATCCTACACCCACACACACATTATTCAAAAACACACTCATAGACCTAAACAACTAGCACTTACCCTTACCTTTATCCCATTCACCTCATCTACACCAAAAAATCCCCTAACCATCTTCCACCCACACACTCTCTCTCGTCTCCCCATACTCCATAACCAAAAACTCAAAACCCATATTACTAACCTCCACCAAGAACCTTACACCCTAGATGACCCATTCCAATTCCAACCCTGGCCTGAACACCTACTCAACCCGATCGCAACCCAACTTCAAACCAAACTCAGCTAAAACTGACCCATTCCATCCTTTAACCGGTTGTCCACTACCCACATGCCTACCTTCTCCAATCATCCATTGATATTCAACCCGTGGAACCCAAATTTGAACTAGGCCACACCTGGAACCCACTTCGTTCCCAACTCCATAGAACCCGGCCACCGTCCTATATCCTTCAACCCGAGTTGATCCGCAACTATAAACTCAAACTTTTAAACCACCAACCATTTCCACCTTATAACACCCAACCCCATTAATTGACACCCAACTACGATTCTAGTTACCTACATAAAACCAAGGCCAAAAATAAGCCGAGACCAAAGTTAGAGACACCCACATGTTTAATATGCCACTTCCCCATTTTTCCAAAAATACCCCCAACACTCCAACCTCCCGCATTCCCTTCCACCTCATCCACATGCACATTTAAAAAAACCCAAATTACCCTCTCACACCTCTCACCCCTCATGGACAATTACCATATACAATTTTCCCATTCTCCATGTGCATCCCATAAATTGAAGACTTGGTGCCATTGAAAGACAATCCTCATTTTAGTTTTTAACTTTATGTGATAAATTCTCCTCCACCCCCTCTATAGAGAGTATTTGCATTTTTGGCAACTATCTCAATGTAGAGTGATGTGGCTGAATTCATCCCTATTGGAAGTAACTTATACTCCATCCCTTTATGGTGAGTATTTGCATTTTTAGCAAATATCTCAACAGAAAGTGATGATATAGAATTTATTTCCTTAGACAAATTCTAATGTACAATTTTATAATTTGAGGATTTGCATTTTTAGCAAATCTCTTTCATTATTTAAGATTTCGTTATGAATTCATTCATTGTGTATATTGTAATTAATTTATATATTTTTATTTTGTAGCTTGTATTTTACAAAAAAAATATATTAATGAGGGATTGTAATTGAGAATTTTGGTGCAATTGAAGATTTCATTCCAATTCAAGGCTTATATGGGTTTGATCTATTACTCTTTAATTACTCTTGTTTCAATCCACACATGCTTTAATTTGTTTGGTTTATATTTTGGATGACGATTAATGAGGGAAAATCTCCCTTTCATGTGACGAATTTTGAAGCCCTTGCGAGTCTAATTAGTTAGTTTACTTATTAGTACAACTTTTTTTTTATCTCTTATTGGATTTTACAAATTAGTTAGTACTTTAAAATTAGTATAGTTAGTTGTGATACCCTGCTAATTAAATACCAGGTGATCGGTCCTTTATTAAATTAAAATCAAGGTGAACGGTTAGTTCATTCTTAGCATCACTATCGCAAAATAAATATTTCCAATTTAAACACCCTAAGTAATTAAGCTAAATGTCAAAACAATTTAAAGTCTTCATTTATTTAATTATGTTGTAAAACCTTTTTAAACATAATAAAATTTGAATAATACAAATGATAAAGATACCAATAATCCAATGAACCATGCCAACTAGATTATCAAATCCAACTAATTAACCACAAACCACAGATAATGTGAGAGATAAAATAATCCCAAATGAAAACAGAGTATTGAAATGATAGAATTATGAAATCCCTATCAAGTCTAAACAAGTTTAGAAATGGGAAACACATGCCCTAACTAAAAGAGCTAAACAGAGGTCTGAGGGACCAAAGGAGGAAGCATATACTGCAATGACTTGCAACTCCGACACAAGCTGCAGTACGTCCAGTCAAATGAATCTATACCTGATGCCCCTGTGGCTAAGCACCTGTGATATATATATATATATATGCAAGAGAGAGAGAGAGAGAGAAAATGACAGAAAACGGGTCAGAGCCCGAGTGTAAAACAGTTTTAAAAATAGTTTAGCAAGTATTTAAAATGCTTAGTGGCTAATATAACCACCATATTAGTAAGCGACACTCTCTTGATAATTCTCACCTCTCATCTAGTGTGCAGGCCTAACTGTGGGTACCCGGAATTAGAATGATGGGCCTGGACGAGTAGCCCAGTTGAAGCGGCCCAAAGTCCAAACCCTTCATATCTTAACATAAATTCAGTTATGACTAAGTCTTCCCCCATGTTCTCGTTGTGAGCTGTTCCACGAGAAGATGGAAAATGTGGGGGAGTCCAACAACCCCACTCCCTGAAAATAGACATGTATATAATAAACCCTAGGTCTAAGGTATAAGACACGCATTGTATTCTCTGTAATCTCTCCCCGGAGTATATAGAAATAATTCCGACAGCACCACCATGGACGTAGGCATTCTTGCTGAACCACATACATCTCCTGTTGTGTGATTGGAATTTTACTTTCCTTATTTTTCTTGGTGATTGCGCTTCTCTTATCTATTTGTGTTGAATAATAATTGTCACCACAATTGGCGTCGTCCGTGGGAAACGTTTATCTTCCCCAAGAAAGCCCACACCAAAAAAGGAGTTCGAAATGTCTGGTCACAGTAGTAATTCTCCCCAGGCAGAAGATATCCAAGAACCACCTGCTCCTCGCAGGATCAGATCTGAAGTTCGGCGTTCAGATCAGAGGGCTCGCCTAGAAAGGCCAGCCTCAGAAGAAAGCCAAGGACCAGCGAGGTCCACACAGATATCCAGGCTGATTGATGCATATGAGGCGAGGCTCCAAGAGAAGAGGGAGTCTTCCCGCAGGCACGAAGCTGAGAATGCTCGCCTCAAAAGAAGATTAGAAAGAATGGAGAGAGAGCTCCATCGTGGTACCAAGAGACGTCCATACCACACTCCTAGCCCTCAAGCGAGCAAGTCTCGCAGCCGAGGAAGGAGCCCCAGGCGTGGATCCCAGAAAGCTGAGGGAAGCGAGTCATAGGACGACCTGCTCGAGCAACTATAACTAGCTCACAATCACAGGATCCCAGATCGTAGCAATGAGAACATACGAAGTCTGGTCCGAAGGGAGATGGACCAACACCCTGCATATCACGGTACCAGATCGACCCGAGAACTCGCTAGACAAGTTCTTGAAACTCAGATGAAATCACCTTTCTCAAGGGAAATAGAAGAAGAAGAAGAAGAAGACCCCAAGAAGTTTGTTATTCCAAGGTTCAAGATTTATGATGGTAAGACTGATCCCATTGATCACGTCAGGAAGTACAGGCAGGCCATGACCCTCTGGAACCATCGAGACGAACTGATGTGCTGAATTTTTCCCTCAATCTTACATGACGTGGCACAAAAATGGTTCGAAAGGCTTCCCCACAGGTCCATCAGAAGCTTCAAGTCCTTGGACGATCTCTTTACGGCACGCTTCATTACTAGTATCTCCCATCCCAAAAGGATGGATGCTTTGCTAACAATGAAAAATATGCCTCAAGAGACCCTCCGAGACTATGCTAAGAGGTACTGGGAGTTATTCAATGAGGTCGAGGACTACTCGGGGCAAGTGGAAGTAGCCTCTTTCAAAATTGGGCTACCCAGTTCTTCCCTTCTGTACCAGTCCCTGACCAAGAAAGAGGCCACGACCATCGACAAACTGATGGCCCGCATCGAGAAGTATGCCAAGGTGGAGGATGTGACCCACCTCGGCACAGGGGAAAACGGTCGAGTTAAGCTCACTGCCAAAGGCAATGACAAAATCGAGAACCAGAAGAAAGGAGGGGAGAATGGGGGCAAGAATGGCTCCAAGAACGGAGGCAGTAATGAAGTGGCCAAAGCATTTCACGCTGTCAACACCGTCTTCAGAGAACCAATTTACAAAATTCTCACAAAAATCAAAGACGAGCCATTTATTAAGTGGCCCAGAAAGATGGGAGGAGATCCCTCGAAGAGAAATAACTTGCTAAGATTCTCTTTTCATAAAGAAGGAGGACATAAAAATAAGAATTGTAAGGCACTTAAGTCCCACCTCAAAGAGCTGGCTCAGTCCGGTCATCTGAATATATTCATGGAAAAAAAGGCAGAGAAAGTTGTTGCCCATAGAGAAGCAAGGCCCGACAATGTACTTGAAGATGATGTAGGCCATGAATTCGTAGTAATTCATGGGGCATCTGACGTGAAATTCAGCTCGAATGGAGGTAAAAAAGCTTACAGTAGTGATGCAAGCTTTTCAGATTGATCTAGCAAAGACACAGTCAGGAAGGCGTCGGCGAGCAGATGACGATATAATAAGAATATCGTATTTATAGATAAAGATCTGGTGGGAGTGAGAACCCCACATCATGATGCTTTAATCATTAGTCTCAGGATAGAAAACTATGACATCGACAAGTTGCTCGTCGACCAAGGAAGCTCATTCGAGGTAATGTATCTCGATCTGTTCAGAAAATTAAAATTAAGCATCACCGACCTGAAGGAAGCTAGTGTCCCTTTGGTTGTCTTCGCTGGAAAGGTGACTATGCCCATGGGAAAGATCGTGATGCCAGTAAGGGTAGGAAATGTTTCTAAAATGATCAAGTTTCTAGTGGTCGAAATTGACTCGCCATACCAAGCTATCCTCGGCAGAGGGTGGCTACACGCAATGAAGGCAGTCTCCTCAACCTACCACCAGAAGATCAAGTATGTGACCGAGCGAGGAGTAATGGAGATTAAGCGATGGAAAGAAGATGCTTCATAACAGCCATCCGCCCAAGACCAGAAAAGAAGGTCGACAAGCCCAGTGAGAGAGTTGAAGAACAAGAAGGTCTGATACCTTCGAAATAGCAATTAAAATACAAAAGGCCTGGAGTAAAAGAAACTAGGATCCTCCCCTCCGAATGGGTCATCGAGGACATGGAGGAAGTCACAGCTGGGGATAGCGACGATAGTAGAATCTTCTTAATCGGAGCTTCTCTCACAGATCAGGAAAAGAAGGAATTGACGATTCTGCTAAGGACCAATGTAGACGTCTTTGCATGGGAACCATACGAGTTGTCAGGAATTGATCCTAGTATGGTTTCTCATCAGCTGCACGTCGATCCCACCTTTAAACCAATCGCGTAGAAGGCACGACGAACTTCACCCGAGAAGGCAAAAGCCGTGGAAAAAGAAGTTGAAAAACTGCTGGATGTAGGATCTATACGGGAGGTCCTATTACCTAAATGGTTATCCAACCCAGTAGTAGTTCCAAAAAATAATGGGAAGTGGAGAGTCTGCATCAACTTCACTGACCTTAACAGGGCCTGCCCTAAAGACAGCTACCCTCTTCCGAAGATCAGTCAACTAGTGGACGCCACAGCAGCTCACGAGAGAATGAATTTTCTGAACGCATACTCAGGGTATCATCAGATCCCCTTGTACGCTCCAGACCCGAAAAAGACAACATTAATCACCACCGTTGGATTGTAGTGTTACAAGGTCATGCCCTTCAGGATCAAGAATGCAGGGGAAACCTACTTGCGGCTGGTCACCAAGATGTTCAAGGACCAAATGGGAGACACCATGGAAGTCTACATCGATGAAATGCTTGTCAAAAGCAGGAAGAAAGAAAACCACCTCTTGGACCTATCAAGAACCTTCTAAATCCTCAAGAAGTACCGAATGAAACTAAACGTAAGCAAGTGTTCTTTCGGTGTCCACTCAGGAAAATTTCTTGTGTACTTGGTCAGTAAGAGAGGCATCGAGGCTAACCCAGACCAGATAGATGCAATAAACAGGGTACAACTTCCTTGAACAATCCGGGACATACTGAAGCTCACCGGTCTGCTCGCTGCCTTGAACCGCTTTATCTCTAAGTCCTCCAAAAAGATCAAGCCTTTCTTCCAGCTCCTAAAGGGAAACAAAACGGTAGAATGGAACCAAGATTGCTCGCGGGCATTGGATGAGCTCAAGACTTACCTTATCTCCCCACAACTGCTCGTCATACCACAGGATACAGATCCCTTGTACTTATACCTCTCCGTTTCCAACCACACTATCAATTCTGCATTGATGTGCAAAATTGCAGGAATCCAGCACCCCATTTATTACACGAGCAAGACCTTATTAGAGGCCGACAACGGTACCTACCACTAGAAAAGCTTGCCTTTGCACTTGTAGTTTCCTCGAGGAAGTTAAAGCACTACTTTGAAGCTCACACTATTATCGTCCTTACATCGCACCCCCTTAAAGCAATCCTGAGGAAGGCGGATTTTTCTGGAAGACTGTCTAAATGGTCAGTCGAGCTCGGACGATTTGACATCCAATTTTAACCAAGGAATGCAATTAAGGGGCAGGTCCTTGCTGATTTCATAGCCGAATTCACAAGTGAGCAGCCCCTCGGTCAATCTCAACTAGTAATGCAAGGAAAAAACCACGCAATAGAGGGTGTCTGGAAATTATTTGTTGATGGAGCCTCCAACTCAACGGGGGCAGGAATAGGCATTATCCTTATTACTCCGGAGGATACAATCCTCGAACAAGGAATCAGGCTTGGATTTGCAGCCTCCAACAATGAAGCAGAATACGAAGCTTTAATAGACGACCTACAGAAGGCACACACCTTGAGGGCAAAGCATTTACAGGTGTTTGGCAATTCTCAATTAGTCTTCAATCAGATAAGTGGAGACTATAATGCAAAAGATGAATAAATGGCAGCTACCTCGCCTTAGCAAAAAGGCTCATGGCTAGCTTCGAGGAAGTCAGTGTCCAGCAATTTCCTAAAGGGAAGAATAGCCATGCCGACACCCTAGCAGCCCTGAGTTCGATAATCGATTCCGATTTAAAAATAACAATTCCCATCGACTTCCGCGCTCATTCAAGCATTAACCATGATGATGAACTACCAACCGTCGAACATGTACTCCAAATTGAATCAGCACCTAGTTGGATGGATCCTTTAAGGGATTATTTTAAGGATGGCTCGCTTCCAACCGATAAGAAGGCCGCCCACCAGATAAGAGTCAAATTTGATCTCTTTCACTTATCTCCTGAGGGCAGGCTATATAAGAGATCGTTTTTCGGTCCTTACATCCAATGTGTTCACCCGAGGGATGTCGAGCAAGTTCTACATGAGCTTCACGAGGGAATCTGTGGAAGCCATAGTGGAGGAAGGTCTCTGGCTTTCTGAGCAATGAAGGAAGGCTATTGGTGGCCATATATGCAAAAGGACTCTACGGTGTATGTTCGCAAATTCCTGAAATTCCAACTTCACTCTCCTATGGTCCACCAACCTGCTAGCAACCTAAAATCACTTTCTAGCCCATGGCCATTCTCCCAATGGGGAATGGACATCGTAGGACCACTTCCTACCACCGCCGGTAATCGCAAGTATTTGTTGGTTGTAACTGACTACTTCACCAAATGGATCGAGGAGGAACCCCTAGAGAACATCCGAGATGAAGATATGATAAGATTCATATGGAGAAGTATAATCACCCGTTTTGGCATCCCCAGAACCATCATCACTGAAAATGGAACGCAGTTTGAATCAGGCTCCTTTCAGAGTTTTTATGACGAGCATGGAATCAGACACCATTTCATCTCGGTGGCCTATCCTCAGAGCAATGGCCAATCTGAGGTTTCCAACAAAACGGTGATCGACGAATTAAAGAAACGATTGGAGCGAGCCAAAGGCGCGTGGGTAAATGAGCTACCACATATTCTATAGTCCTACCGTACTACTCCACGATGAGCGATAGGGGAAACCCCATTCTAATTGGTGTATGGAATGGAAGCTATCATCCCATTAGAAGCAGGCTTGCCAATAACGAAGTCCAGCCTTGTCGACCAGGTCCATAATGATGCATCACTGCTCGCTGAGCTCGACTTAGCCGATGAACGCCGTGAGCTGGCCCTAGTAAAACTAACAAGATATCAACAACACCTCGCAAGCCACTATAACAAGAAGGTCAATCCAAGGGTATTCCGAGTTGGGGACTATGCCCTGAGGAAAGTCCTGGGCAGCACAGTAAAACCATCAGACGACAAGCTAGGGCCAAACTGGGAAGGACCATTCACGATAACTAGAGATGATCTGCAGGGAGCCTATCACTTAGAAATGCTGGAAGGCAAAGAGATACCCCGAGCGTGGAATGCAGCCAATCTTAAGAAATTCTATTTCTAGATTCTTCTTTTGATCTTTAATTATGAAACTGGATGTTCATCTCCTTATCATTAATAAAAGTTGTGTGGTCGTTGCATTCTACGAAGTATCAGTTAACTAATTTTCATTTTACGAGGTGTTAATATATAAACTCTATAACCCACACACCTTTTCCAAGTAACAGGCACACTGATCATTACACTATAGCAGGGAAATAACCCTCCTCAGGTTTTTATTATGAAGTATGAAAGACCTCTTAGCATTTCCCCTGGCAATATATGAATCCCTATAGGAGATCCTTAAGCAATATGGCCAAGTCAAAATTGGTCACCAAAAAATGTTTGGTTGAATAAAATCCCGATTGGATAGATCATCCAACACCAGGTGTGTCCTCGCCAATTGCCACACTTAGGCCTAAGGAAGTGTGACGACACAACCTAAAAGGTAAAGTGGGACAAAATGGTATCTTGTTGGCATACTGGACTAGAGGGACACTTACTTGATAATGCAAGCGTACAAATCTAGTCAGCCAAGAGAGGCTCAGGATTATTGAGCAAAATGTGGGAAATATAAGACACTTGTTTAGTCGGCAAATTCGCCCAAAACATAAATTTTATATTAATTCACCACATTTACAGCAAATACAATACATGTTTAGTCGGCGAGCTTGCCCAAAACATCAACATTACATCACTGCAATACAAATTACATAGAGTTACCACTGGAAAAATCTTAGTGAGGGCGAGGCCTCTGAACAAGATAATCAACCACTTGGGCTCTTCGACCGTCGTCAGGATGAGGAACTAGCTCCTCCTCGACTTCATTCGCATCCGACTCCAATAGCTACCGAGGGATGGCATCAATAGGGATCCACTAATCATATCGCCGGAAGGGATTAGGCAGTAGAGTAGAAGGTAAAATCTCATGATGGTACCAAAGCATCGAGTTCCTTGGGACTTACAGCTCCTTCAGGGCACTCAACCATCCCCTGATAAAGGTGAGCTCTTCAAATTCTTTTAGCCTCGTCGGATCGTCTAGCCAACCTTGGTTATAACCGTCGGCCCATACTTACCGAGGACCTCTCCTAAATAAATGTCTCAGTCGGATGACATCCCTTTGAAGCCCAGCAACAATCACATACGCTTGCTGGAAGTCACCCTGAAGCTCTTCCATATCCCTTGCTGAATTCCTGGTGTTCCTGCCAGCTCGCTGAATAGTTGGAGGGGTAGAGCCTCGAAGCACCAGAGGAACGTCGTCCGAACTAGTTCTAGTTCGCAACGAGGAGGAACCTCGTAATACTGTAGGAGCGATGCTGGGCGCATGCTCCCTGAGTCGCGAGACCTCTCTCCTCAAAGCCTCATTCTCTTGCTGAAGAATTTCCCCAACCTGATTGATCTAAGAAGCATCTAAAAGCTTTGCTCTTAGTGCATTCACCTCTTCTAGGACTGAGGCGCTAACTTCCTCCATCTCTTGGAGCCTGTCTTTCAATTTGTCAATAAGCTCACTCTGCTCTATGAAATGGTTGTTCCTCAATCGCAATGATTTATAAATCCTCACAAAGGTATAATGAACTTTAGAGCTTGCATCAGGTCCAAGCATTCTTCCCAATTGAGAAGTGGCTGGTATATAATCATCAACATCAATCAACTATAAGCAATAAACGAGCAATAAAAGACTAAATAATTCATCACATTAAAGGAGAGAAATAGACTTACCAAGGCTAGCCTCAGGCTTGCCTGCAGAGCAACTGGTTAGTCCCCGCCACCCTTTGACGGTCAGCAGGAAGGACTGTTCGCTCAAGCAGTGTAGTGACCAATTGAGGGGAAATGGAAACTGAGGCCCCCTTGGGTAATGCGGACACAGGGACTAAGGCTTGCCCAACCTTCGTCCTCGATTATATTTTTCTCCTCTCTTCCTCCTTCTCCTTCTCCATTATTTTCTTCTCTTCCATCATCTTCTTCTCTTCTATCTTCTTTCTTTCCTCTTCCTTCTTTCTCTCTCTCCCTCTCATCTGTTCTTCTTCTTTCCCCTTCCTCTCCTGCTCCTGAGAAGTAGACCGGGAACTAGTAGTAACAGCCCCAGTGCTAGACTTCTGCTTTCTCGATCTCTGAGCAAGGAGCACATCATCATCATCATCGTCATCCCGAATCAAATTTTTCCTTGGAGGAACCATTTCCTCGATTGAGCTGCTGGATGTGCTCGAAGGTTATCGAGACCCAGAAACCTCTTCTGAATCAGAAGAACTATCACCATTGGAGCTCCCCTCGCCAAAAATGCCTTCGACACTGCCTACGATATCACTCTCAGAACTTCTTTACTCCTCGTCTAACTGAATAGGATCGGTAGAAGTCTCGTCAGAGGTATCAAACTTGGGAATGCTATCTACCGGCTTCGCTATAAAGCTAGAACCAACGTTTTTATACTCAAGCAAGAAAGTGGAAAACTGGGGATGCTCGCCGTCAGCTACGGGATCCCTGATATTCCAAGCTTTGACCAACTCAGAAAGACAAACCTCGCTGAGAGAAGGTTCCAAGTTCTTCGACCTTACTGAAGTAAAAATAGGGAAAAGTCAGAAAGATCACACATTAATAAAGAAATTGAAAGAACAGAGCAAAGACTACCTATATACTCCTCCCCATAAAAGGGAATAGTGAACCTATCGGACCTCGACCCCTCAGTCTAGGGGGAGAACTACCAATTTCTAGCAAGAAAGCCATCTTGCCAATAGTCCTTGTGGGAATCAAGTATGTTTACTACCAACACCCTGTCAGGACTCCTGGATTTGAGATAGAAAACGCCAGAACTAGTTCGAGAAAATTAATAGAAAAAGCAGACGGCGAGCCCTAATTTGGTGCCATAGAGCTAATTTATTCTATGGACGCCATTGATTATCTTCCACACATTAGGCAAACACTGTGCTGGAACAATGTTGAAATAACCAAAGAAGTGCAAGAATAGATTATTTGGAGGAAAAGTAAGCCCCCTTGGGAAATTAACAAGACATGAATCGAATGGGCACCCTCTATCTCTCTAACATTTCTAGGGGGAGAGGCGCACTTGATTGGACATAAATATTGTATATTTATTCTCCTAATTTCAGTGCATTTGTGAACCCGAGTGATGTAACCTATATGGATTTGACGCACATTTATGCTACTAATCTTAGTTGTCAAGTATTTCATGTTTCGTGCTTCTCTTATTGGTTTTACAGGTTAACTATGCAAGCAGCGCAAAAGAGAAAGCGAGACAATGAAAGAAAAGCTAAGAAGGCAAGTTCAAGAACATTTTGGTAATTCTGCAGCCAGATCCCGAAGGAGGAGTCAACTGTAAAGTTGAAGAGCTCAGAACAACGAGAACACTGGAAGAAACGGCACCCAAATCTGAGCTACGGTTGATGAGTTATGACCCGTTGAAGTTGAAGAAAAATCAAAGGAAGAAAGGAAAGAAAACAAGACAAAAATTCTAAGTGTTGAATGGAAGAAAAAGCACCCCAGACCAGCAAACATTCGCGAACCCAGGGACAAACCGTTTTGGGGGGCAAACCGGTTCGGGGTACATGCGAACCGGTTCGGGGGGCCTGATGCGCAAATTTGCCTCCTTTATTCTGATTGGCTCTAAGGTTTCCTTTTAGGTTAAAACTCTCCAAGAAGTGTGGGATACGTAGGTAGTAACTTAGGAACAGCCGTTCTGGATATATTTTGAGTAGTTTTTGATAGAGAAAAGTGAGGAGAACATCTAGGAACATAATTTTGATTTATTGCTGCAAGATCCATACACTTCCGGGTTTGTTTTCAAGTTGTAATCTCAGCTATATTTTTGTGATTTTCAGTATTCTTGCATGGTAATTTTTCTGCATGGTTTGAATGAATTTCTGCATTTATAATACTTAAATACATATATCGATCTAGTGTTATTATGAGTTTGCTCGCATGCAACGTTATTATTTCATGCATCAATCAGTTTAATATGTCCGTCTAGGTTGAAAAGGTTGGGATGCATGAACTCAACCTAATGTGTTAGTGCATGTGTATAAAGTTAATCCGATGAATTCAATGATTGATTTTGATTGTATTGCGTAATTACATTATAATTGTGGATCTTTATATCTCGTTTAACTTTGGGTACTCGTGATGATTTAGAGTACAATTTGAGTGTCATTACCGCGATACCGATGTACTCATCCTCAGATTAGGTATGACGCGGCGTGAACCTCGTATACATAATGCTTGGGAGTACTAAATTCCGGGTCAGATCAACCGGATAAATTTATGATTAACATTATCACCGCACTACACTAGGGTTGGGGGATTGCATTCACGACCTATTTCTCTCATCATTTAAAATAAAAAGTTGTTGAAATCATTAGTCATCATCCATTTCGGTAGAGTAATTTAGTTGCATCTTTGGTCATTTTCATTATCGCATTTAGCTGAATCAATCTCAAAACCAAATCAATTTTCCTTTTTCTTTAGAGTCAAAGTTAGGATTTCTCTGTCTATCCAACGTCGTTACGTTCACTCGTCCTAATTACCAGAGGATTCGATACCCAGATTCGCCACTATACTCCACAAGAGTGTAGTTAAAGTTTAGGGTTTTTTTGTATTGTGGTTGGAAGTCGACAACAACGACATGAGTATTTACACGGACGCTCGGTTTTCCACTCGATCAAAATGGCGCCGTTGTCGGGGATTTAGGTAGACTTAGGATTAGATTGATTTAATCCAAAGCTTTGACCAAAAATTCCAAAAAAAACAAAAAAACAAAAAGATTTACCATCATCTCTCTTAAGCTTTAATGCAAAATTCTGAAACCACTCCCACACCCCATAATACTCTAACCAGTATTCACGAAAATTCACTTGTCGAGTATAATCCTAATAGTCCCCACACTCCAAACGCCCCACAGTTTTGGATCCCACCTCCCACACCGTCATACTCAGTCTCCGATAACACTCCCTTTCCCTTCTTAGGACACACTTCGAGCACACCTAGTGAGAACACCGAGTCAGTAAGTGAGGGAGAGATGTCTCAACACAGTAGTGCGCTCACCGGTGAGGAAGAGCCCCCATACCGTCCGATTAGAGAATTCTTATATCCCGAGCGTACTGTCACTCCAAGATGCATTATACTCCCGTATAATGCCGAGCAATTACGTTTGAAAAATGGGATGATCCAGATGCTACAGCATTACCACGGTACGGATTCTGAACAACCATACCTCCATATTAGGGGATTTGAGAACGTGTGTGATACTCTAAATGATCAAACCTGCACACAAGAGGTAATCCGCCTCAAACTCTTCCCTTTCTCTCTCAAAGATAAAGCAAAGGCCTAGCTATGGTCTCTACCTCCAAGCTCGATTCCATCCTGGAAAGAGCTACAGTCGAAATTTCTCAAGAAATTCTTCCCACCACATCGAACAATCTCTATAAAGGCTCAAATTCAAGCGTTCAAGCAACATGAAAATGAGCCATTCCATCGATGTTATGAACGTTTCAATGAGTTAGTTGCTTTATGCCCTCATCATGGATTTGATCCATCGCAAATCATCTCCTTTATCTATAATGGGTTGAATCTTAACTCCAAACAACTTGTTGAAACTATGGGAAGCGGGCCGTTTGTCGATCTAGATTCCCACGATGCTGATCTTCACATGAGGTATGACGCCGAGACTACCCAATCCTGGGATACCTCCGACCCGAACGCTCAAAATAAAAATTGACAATCCACCACTGTTCCATCGGCGTCCGGCCTATTCCACGTAGATAAGAATTCTATGACGGACAGTCGATTGGACACCCTTGAGAAAGGATTGAGAGACCTATGCGAGATATATGGAAAAGGACCAGCTGGTCCCATTTCGAACCCTGTCGTGAAGGTGTGTGCGATTTGTGAGGTGGTACATTCAGCTGAGGAATGTCCGACGATACCTGCCTACAAAGTAATGTTGCAGGAGCAAGTTAGTGGTATAGGAGGCTTTAAGGGTAATTTCGGTGCCCCGCACGAGAATTCATACAACCCTTCGTGAAAAAATCATCCCGGTTTTAGCTACGGGCAACAACATGCCGCGATGAACCCTCCTTTGCATGTTGCCCCTCCTCCACCACAACACTTTCAACAAGCCCCACACATGCAAGGACATGTGCAAGCACCGCCACCTCAAGGAAATTATATTCCACCATAGCGGAGAACTATCGAGGATACCATAAATCAATTCATCGCAAGCCAGACCGCAACCAATGCCAAATATGATCGTCTGATTGGCGACATAAATGAAAATCTATCTAAAATACAATCCTCATTGAGTGTTCAAGAGAAGGGCAAGTTTCCTTCCCAGGGCCAAAGACCTCTCCAAGGTCAAACTAGTGTTAGCTCGACACTGCATGACCATCCTGAGCAATGTAGCGCAATTAACACTCTACGTAGTGGGAGAGTAGTTGACTTGTCACCTCCCCCACGAGACGTACTTAAAGACAAGGAGATTTCGCCCGACACGAAAGAGGCCGAAGGTGTACCCTTTAATGAGAGTGACAAAGAAGACGCTAGTGAGCCCGTGGTAGTAGTGAAACCACCCTCCACGGCACCGTTTCCTCAAAGGCTAATTCCTTCCCATAAAGGAAACCCACGTGATGACGTGCTAGACGTGCTAAAACAAGTTAAGCTGAATTTACCTTTCCTCGATGCCATTAAGCAAATTCCAGCTTATGGAAAAGTCATTAAAGACTTGTTGACGGTAAAGAGAAAGATGAAGGTAAAGCAAAATGTCTTTCTAGCATAGAATGTGAGCTCCATTCTACTCAATGATCTCCCACCTAAATTCAAAGATCCCGTTGCACCCACCATTTCCTGCATCATTGGATAAAACAAAATCGAAAAACCCTTACTTGATTTGGGAGCCATTGTCAATATCCTCCCTTACTCCATCTATAGGCAACTTGACTTGGGCGACCTCAAACCCACAAAGGTCACTCTCCAAATAGCGGATCGAACCGTGAAGATCCCAAGAGGCATAGTCGAGGACCTGATCGTCCAAATAGACACTTTCTACTTCCCGGTAGACTTTGTCATTTGGGACATGGAGCCCTCCTTTAACTCGAGCAACCATGTTCCCATCATCCTTGGGCTCCCTTTCTTAGCTACGGCTAACGCAATCATAAATACTCGGAATGGGCGAATGCAACTCACCTTTGGGAACATGACCTTAGAGACCAACATCTTTCATGTCGCCCTATATACGGGGGAAGAAGATGACCTTCACTCGGTGAGCTTCATAGACGAGATCGTAGGGCAGTACTTTGAGGAAAATGATTGTGGAGATGCCCTAGGGTCCTGCTTAGTGTCGATCCGTGAGAATGAGGGGTCCCACAAGAGAGAGCCGTTAGGGGTGTGCCCTATTTCATCAAGTAATAGTAGTAGTTGTGACAATGAGAGAAAAGTGGGGGAGAGGTGTGTAGTGACCGCAATTGAAAGAGAGAGAGAGGGGTTAGAAGAGAGAAAAATGGTGGAGTTGGAGATCGAGCAAGTAAAAGAGGACGTAGGCACTACTCGAGAGAGAGAACTAGGAGACATGAGCATGGAAGATTTTGAAAGAGAATTCGGGCAGGTGGATGAAAGTATTACTATTGAAGGCCAATCCCTATTGGATTCATGTAGTCACGTAGACGAAAGTGAATTGAAAGCAAAAATTGATGAATTCCTTCTTTGTGACAATCCATCCATAACACTAGAGGCCCCGAAGGCAAGTGAGGAGAAAAGTTGTGGTTCATATAACTTAGAGCCCGACCCATGCATCTTAAAAATTGAACGAAACCTAGGTGTTCCCTCCGAGTCAGTGCACGCAGATCACACTTTGAGCCAGCATCACGAGGATCCCTTTCCAGTTAGTCACGATGAGTCTCCCGGTCTATCCTTTATCTATGGGCGAAGTCTCAACTTGTTCCGATTGTTAGCTTATAATCCTAGGATGGGATAGACAAGGAGAACATCAAACCCCGTGAGTGGGGTCGGGTGAGTTTGTGGAGAGATGAGAGGTCGTCGCACCCCCGACGCGTATGGGGTGATTATTGTTGTATTTTTGAGTCATGCATGAGTGTCATATAGTGTCTTGTTGCATTTTAATATTTGTTTGTTTTATTTTTCCGCACTTTTCGTTCACCTTGAGTTAGATTTTCGTCCTTTTTGCTTGACGACAATGCAAAAGTCTAAGTTAGGGGGGGGGGGGGGTCACAAGTGTGTATTTCTAAAACTTCACAAATTTCAAAATGCCCAAAAATTTCCAAAAAAATCATAAAATTTTGAAAAATCCAAAAATATTTTTGTTCAAAATAAATAAAAATTGGAATTCAAATTTTTCAAAAATATCATTAAAAGTCGAATTGGAGTCTCAAATTGTAAACATCCAACATACACAAAGCCGAAATTGACCAAAGATGGAAATTGAGCAAAAATTGACGACTTAACGAATGAATGTGGAGATTAACAAACCCGGTGAGATTCGAGCCTATCACGTTTTGCGAGTTTTCAAATCAATCCGAGTTAATTGTTAACTCAAAGTTCTTTTTAGCGCTTAATAAGTTGTCAAGGATCTCAATCCTTTCATTTTGATCGGTTTTCAAAAATGTGTGCAATATTGCGTTGAAAAGCGTGCCAAATTAGCCTCTAAACTTAAATTCACCTCGAAACGCATATGGTAACGCAATTGGCATTTTGGACAATGAAGTAGGCCCTCGTTTGTCACCCAAAATTTTGGCCAGAAAAAAATAGCGAAAAATCACCCTTTGCAACCCAAATTGAGCCGAATAATTTTCCCTTTAGTTTGACAACCCGAAAAACCCAAAATAGCCGGAATTGTGAAAAATGCGAAAATTCAGATTTTAAGTCCAAAAAGTGCATATAAAGGGGCAAGAAACAAAATAGTATGCTCAACAAAAACAACAAGAAAAGAAATGAAAAAACAAAAAAAAAATAGAAAAAGAAGAAAAAATGAACAATAGCCCAGAAAAAGCACAAATGGACATCATTAATGACTTTTCCAATTCCAACCTTCCATACCTCCTTCATTTTACCCAATGAAACCTTCAACCCGAAAAAGTCCTAACCGAGTCCAAATTGCGAAAATTGATTACCGCGTGGAGAGTTAAGACACCAATAGATAATATAAGAGGTTAAGTGCGCAAAATAGAGGCAATGTTCCCGTTTTTAAAATCGTAATCCGTTGATGAGATCCTTTCACCACAAAGTGTCTGTCTTTCTAATTGCAGGCGTGAATTTTCTTCCATTACATTTACTCTTTATATCACGCATGTCGAGAGAATAGCCATAATCCAAGAGATTCGTTTGTGAGAGCGTTCCGTGAGAAATTAAAATCAAAACGAATTTTCGAATAAGTAATGTAATGATCAATCGGTGGAAGTTGGCGGTTATATTTTTGGCTTCGCACACACGCGCTAAGGTTTGAGACTCGTAAATATGACTTGATGATGACTATTTCCTGGAAAGTTTGGATTACACAATTTTTGCATATTTTGAAATTTCTTTGAGTCGAATTTTGTGGGTATATTCTCTGCAAACCCTCACGAGACACAACTCGTCCTACTAGGGTGACCTAGGGGTTTAAAGGCTTGTTGCATGCACTAAATGCAATCGCTTGCCCACGAAAAAGGTATTTTATCCTAATAAAATGTGATCTTCAAGAGTTGAGCCTCACTAGTATTCTTTTACATTGCTCGGGACGCACAAAGTTCTAAGTTAGGGGGTTTGATTGGACATAAATATTGTATATTTATTCCCCTAATTTCAGTGCATTTGTGAACCCGAGTGATGTAACCTATATGGATTTGACGCACATTTATGCTACTAATCTTCGTTGGAAAGTATTTCGTGTTTCGTGCTTCTCTTATTGGTTTTACAGGTTAGCTATGTAAGCAGCGCAAAAGAGAAAGCGAGACAATGAAAGAAAAGCTAAGAAGGCAAGTTCAAGGACATTTTGGTAATTCTACAACTAGATCCCAAAGGAGGAGTCAACTGGAAAGTTGAAGAGCTCGGAAGAACGAGAACACTGGAAGAAACGGTACCCAAATCCGACTACGGTTGATGAGTTATGACCCGTTGAAGTTGAAGAAAAATACAAGGAAGAAAGGAAAGAAAACAAGAAAAAAATTCTAAGTGTTGAATGGAAGAAAAAGCACCGCAGACCAGCAAACATTCGCGAACCCAGGGGCAAACCGGTTTGGGGGCGAACCGGTTCGGGGTACATGCGAACCGGTTCGAGGGGCCTGATGCGCGAATTTGCCTCCTTTATTCTGATTGGCTCTAAGGTTTCCTTTTAGGTTAAAACTCTCCAAGAAGTGTGGGATACGTAGGTAGTAACTTAGGAATAGCCGTTCTAGATATTTTTTGAGTAGTTTTTGATAGAGAAAAAGTGAGGAGAACATCTAGGAACATAATTTTGATTTATTGCTGCAAGATCCATACACTTCCGGGTCTGTTTTCAAGTTGTAATCTCAGCCATATTTTTATGATTTTCAGTATTCTTGCATGGTAATTTTTCTGCATGGGTTGAATGAATTTCTGCATTTATAATACTTAACTACTTATATTGATCTAGTGTTATTATGAGTTTGCTCACATGCAACGTTATTATTTCATGCATCGTTCAGTTTAATATGTCCGGCTAGGTTGAAAAGGGTTGGATGCATGAACTCAACCTAATGTGTTAGTGCATGTGTATAAAGTTAATCCGATTAATTCAATGATTGATTTTGATCGTATTGCGCAATTACATTATAATTGTGGATCTTTATATCTCGTTTACCTTTGGGTACTTGCGATGATTTAGAGTACAATTTGAGTGTCATTACCGCGATACCGATTTACTCATCCTTAGATTAGGTATGACGCGGGCTTGAACCTCGTATACATAATGCTTGGGAGTACTAAATTCCGAGTTAGATCAAACAGATAAATTTATGATTAACATTATCACCGCACTACACTAGGGTTGGGGGATTGCATTCCCGACCTGTTTCTCTCATCATTTAAAATAAAAAGTTGTTGAAATCATCAGTCATCCTCCATTTCGGTAGAGTAATTTAGTTGCATCTTTGCTCATTTTCATTATCGCATTTAGCTGAATCAATCTCAAAACCAAATCAATTTTCCTTTTTCTTTAGAGTCAAAGTTAGGATTTCTCTGTCTATCCAACGTCGTTACATTCACTCGTCCTAATTCCCTGAGGATTCGATACCCAGATTCGCCACTATACTCCACAAGAGTGTAGTTAAAGTTTAGGTTTTTTTTGTATTGTGGTTGGAAGTAGACAACAATGACTAGCGTATTTACACGGACGCTCAGTTTTCCACTCGATCAAAATGGCGCCATTGCCGGGGATTTAGGTAGACTTAGGATTAGATTGAGTCAATCCAAAGCTTTGACCAAAAATTCCAAAAATCCAAAAACAGAAAAAAAAGAAAAGATTTACCATCATCTCTCTTAAGCTTTAATGCAAAATTCTGAAACCACTCCCACACCCCATAATACTCCAACCAGTATTCACGAAAATCCACTTGTCGAGTATAATCCTAATAGTCCCCACACTCCAAACGACCCATAGTTTTGGATCCCACCTCCCACACCGTCGCACTCAGTCTCCGATAACACTCCCTTTCCCTTCTTAGGACACACTTCGAGCACACACAGTGAGAACACCGAGTCAGTAAGTGAGGGAGAGATGTCTCAACACAGCAGTACGCCCACCGGTGAGGAAGAGCCCCCATACCGTTCGATTAGAGAATTCTTATATCCCGAGCGTACTGTCACTCCGGGATGCATTATACTCATGTATAATTCTGGGCAATTCCGTTTCAAAAATTGGATGATCCAGATGCTGCCGCATTACCACGATATGGATTCTGAAAAGCCATACCTCCATATTAGGGAATTTGAGGACGTGTGTGATACTCTAAATGATCAAACCTGCACACAAGAGGTAACCCGCCTCAAACTCTTCCCTTTCTCGCTCAAAGATAAAGCTAATTCATGGCTATGGTCTCTACCTCCAAGCTCGATTCCATCCTGGAATGAGCTACAGTCGAAATTTCTCAAGAAATTCTTCCCGCCACATCGAACAATCTCTATAATGGCTCAAATTCAAGCGTTCAAGCAACATGAAAATGAGACATTCCATCGATGTTATGAACGTTTCAACGAGTTAGTTGCTTCATGCCCACATCATGGATTTGATCCATTGCAAATCATCTCCTTTATCTATAATGGGTTGAATCTTAACTCCAAACAACTTGTTGAAACTATGGGAAGCGGCCCGTTTGTCGATCTAGATGCCCACGATGCTGATCTTCACATGAGGTATGTCGCCGAGACTACCCAATCCTGGGATACCTCTGACCCGAACGCTCAAAATCGAAATCGACAATCCACCATTGTTCCATCGACGTCCGGCCTATTCCACGTAGATAAGAATTCTATGACGGACAGTCGATTGGACACCCTTGAGAAAGGATTGCGAGACCTATGCGAGATATATAGAAAAGGATCAGCTGGACCCATTCTGAACCCTGTCGTGAAGGTGTGTGTGATTTGTGAGGCGGGACATTCAACTGAGGAATGTCCGACGATACCCGCCTACAAAGTAATGTTACTGGAGCAAGTTAGTGGTATAGGAGGCTTTAAGGGTAATTTCGGTGCCCCGCATGGTAATTCATACAACTCTTCGTGGAAAAATCATCCCGGTTTTAGCTACGGGCAACAGTATGCCATGATGAACCCTCCTTTGAATGTTGCCGCTCCTCCACCACAACACTTTCAACAAGCTCCACACATGCAAGGACATGTGCAGGCACCGCCACCTCAAGGAAATTATATTCCACCACAGCGGAGAACTCTCGAGGATACCATGAATCAATTCATCGCAAGCCAGACCGCAACCAATGCCAAATATGATCGTCTGATTGGCGACATAAATGCAAATTTGTCTGAAATATAATCCTCATTGAGTGTTCAAGAGAAGGGCAAGTTTCCTTCCCAGGGCCAAAGACCTCTCCAAGGTCAAACTAGTGTTAGCTCGACACCCCATGACCATCCTGATAAATGTAGCGCAATTAACACTCTACGTAGTGGGAGAGTAGTTGACTTGTCACCTCCCACACGAGACGTACCTAAAGACAAGGAGATTTCGCCCGGCACGAAAGAGGCCGAAGATGTCCCCTTTAATGAGAGTGACAAAGAAGACGCTAGTGAGCCCAAGGTAGTAGTGAAACCACCCTCCACGGCACCGTTTCCTCAAAGGCTAATTCCTTCCCATAAAGGAAATGCACGTGATGACGTGCTAGACGTGCTCAAACAAGTTAAGATGAATTTACCTTTCCTCGATGCCATTAAGCAAATTTCAGCTTATGGAAAAGTCATTAAAGACTTGTTGACGGTAAAGAGAAAGATGAAGGTAAAGCAAAATGTCTTTCTAGCATAGAATGTGAGCTCCATTCTACTCAATGATCTCCCACCTAAATTCAAAGATCCCGGTGCACCCGCCATTTCCTGCATCATTGGAGAAAATAAAATCGAAAAAGCCTTACTTGATTTGGGAGCAAGTGTCAATATCCTCCCTTACTCCATCTATAGGCAACTTGACTTGGGCGACCTCAAGCCCACAAAGGTCACTCTCCAATTAGCGGATCGAACTGTGAAGATCCCAAGAGGCATAGTCGAGGACGTGATCATCCAAATTGACACTTTCTACTTCCCGGTAGACTTTGTCATTTGGGACACGGAGCCCTCCTTTAAATCGAGCAACCATGTTCCCATCATCCTTGGGCTCCCTTTCTTAGCTACGGCTAACGCAATCATAAATACTCAGAATGGGCGAATGCAACTCACCTTTGGGAACATGACCTTAGAGACGAACATCTTCCATGTCTCCCAACATATAGGGGAAGAAGATGGCCTTTACGCGGTGAGCTTCATAGACGAGATCGTAGGGGAGTACTTTAAGGAAAATGATTGTGGAGATGCCCTAGGGTCCTGCTTAGTGTCGAGCCGTGAGAATGAGGGGTCCCACAAGAGAGAGCCGTTAGGGGTGTGCCCTATTTCATCAAGTAATAGTGGTAGTTGTGACAATGAGAGAAAAGTGGGGGAGAGGTGTGTAGTGAGCGCAATTGAAAGAGAGAGAGAGAGGGGTTAGAAGAGAGAAAACTGGTGGAGTTGGAGATCGAGCAAGTAAGAGAGGACGTAGGCACTACTCGAGAGAGAGAACTAGGATACATGAGCATGGAAGATTTTGAAAGAGAATTCGGGCAGGTGGATGAAAGTATTACTATTGAAGGCCAATCCCTATTGGATTCATGTAGTCACTTAGACGAAAGTGAATTGAAAGCAAAAATTGATAAATTCCTTCGTTGTGACAATCCATCCACAACACTAGAGGCCCTGAAGGCAAGTGAGGAGAAAAGTTGTGGTTCATCTGACTTAGAGCCCGACCCATGCATCTTAAAAATTGAACGAAACCTAGGTGTTCCCTCCGATTCAGTGCACGCAGATCACACTTTGAGCCAGCATCACGAGGATCCCTTTCCAGTTAGTCACGATGAGTCTCCCGGTCTATCCTTTATCTATGGGCGAAGTCTCAACTTGTTCCGATTGTTAGCTTATAATCCTAGGATGGGAGAGACAAGGAGAACATCAAACCCCGTGAGTGGGGTCGGGTGAGTTTGTGGAGAGATGAGAGGTCGTCGCACCCCCGACGCGTATGGGGTGATTATTGTTGTATTTTTGAGTCATGCATGAGTGTCATATAGTGTCTTGTTGCATTTTAATATTTGTTTGTTTTATTTTTCCGCACTTTTCGTTCACCTTGAGTTAGATTTTCGTCCTTTTTGCTTGAGGACAATGCAAAATTCTAAGTTAGGGGGGGTCACAAGTGTGTATTTCTAAAACTTCACAAATTTCAAAATGCCCAAAAATTTCCAAAAAAATCATAAAATTTTGAAAAATCCAAAAATATTTTTGTTCAAAATAAATAAAAATTGGAATTCAAATTTTTCAAAAATATCATTAAAAGTCGAATTGGAGTCTCAAATTGTAAACATCCAACATACACAAAGCCGAAATTGACCAAAGATGGAAATTGAGCGAAAATTGACGACTTAACGAATGAATGTGGAGATTAACAAACCCGGTGAGATTCGAGCCTATCACGTTTTGCGAGTTTTCAAATCAATCCGAGTTAATTGTTAACTCAAAGTTCTTTTTAGCGCTTAATAAGTTGTCAAGGATCTCAATCCTTTCATTTTGATCGGTTTTCAAAAATGTGTGCAATATTGCGTTGAAAAGCGTGCCAAATTAGCCTCTAAACTTAAATTCACCTCGAAACGCATATGGTAACGCAATTGGCATTTTGGACAATGAAGTAGGCCCTCGTTTGTCACCCAAAATTTTGGCCAGAAAAAAATAGCGAAAAATCACCCTTTGCAACCCAAATTGAGCCGAATAATTTTCCCTTTCGTTTGACAACCCGAAAAACCCAAAATAGCCGGAATTGTGAAAAATGCAAAAATTCAGATTTTAAGTCCAAAAAGTGCATATAAAGGGGCAAGAAACAAAATAGTATGCTCAACAAAAACAACAAGAAAAGAAATGAAAAAAAAATAGAAAAAGAAGAAAAAATGAGCAATAGCCCGGAAAAAGCACAAATGGACATCATTAATGACTTTTCCAATTCCAACCTTCCATACCTCCTTCATTTTACCCAATGCAATCTTCAACCTGAAAAAGTCCTAACCGAGTCCAAATTGCGAAAATTGATTACCGCGTGGAGAGTTAAGACACCAAAAGATAATATAAGAGGTTAGGTGCCCAAATAGAGGCAATGTTCCCATTTTTAAAATCGTAATCCATTGATGAGATCCTTTCACCACAAAGTTTCTGTCTTTCTAATTGCAGGCGTGAATTTTCTTCCATTACATTTACTCTTTATATCACGCATGTCGAGAGAATAGCCATAATCCGAGAGAATCGTTTGTGAGAGCGTTCCATGAGAAATTGAAATCAAAACGAATTTTCGAATAAGTAATGTAATGATCAATCGGTGGAAGTTGGCGGTTATATTTTCGGCTTCGCACACACGCACTAAGGTTTGAGACTCGTAAATATGACTTGATGATGACTATTTCCTGGAAAGTTTGAATTACACAATTTTTGCATATTTTGAAATTTCTTTGAGTCGAATTTTGTGGGTATATTCTCTGCAAACCCTCACGAGACACAACTCGTCCTACTAGGGTAACCTAGGGGTTTAAAGGCTTGTTGCATGCGCTAAATGCAATCGCTTGCCCGCGAAAAAGGTATTTTATCCTAATAAAATGTGATCTTCAAGAGTTGAACCTCATTAGGATTCTTTTACATTGCTAGGGACGCACAAAGTTCTAAGTTAGGGTGGTTTGATTGGACATAAATATTGTATATTTATTCCCCTAATTTCAGTGAATTTGTGAACCCGAGTGATGTAACCTATATGGACTTGACGCACATTTATGCTACTAATCTTCGTTGGCAAGTATTTCGTGTTTCGTGCTTCTCTTATTGGTTTTACAGGTTAACTATGCAAGCAGCGCAAAAGGACATTTTGGTAATTCTGCAGCTAGATCCCAAAGGAGGAGTCAACTGGAAAGGAGATTGGAACAACGAGAACACTGGAAGAAACGGTACCCAAATCCGAGCTACGGTTGATGAGTTATGACCCGCTGAAGTTGAAGAAAAATCCATGGTAGAAAGGAAAGAAAACAAGAAAAAAATTCTAAGTGTTGAATGGAAGAAAAAGCACCCCAGACCAGCAAACATTCGCGAACCCATGGGGCAAACCGGTTTGGAGGCAAACCGGTTCGGGGTACATGTGAACCGGTTCGGGGGGCCTGATGCACGAATTTGCCTCCTTTATTCTGATTGGCTCTAAGTTTTCCTTTTAGGTTAAAATCTCTAAGAAGTGTGGGATACGTAGGTAGTAACTTAGGAACAGCCGTTCTGGATATTTTTTGAGTAGTTTTTGATAGAGAAAAAATGATGAGAACATCTAGGAACATAATTTTGATTTATTACAGCAAGATCCATACACTTCCGGGTTTGTTTTCAAGTTGTAATCCCAGCTATATTTTTGTGATTTTCAGTTTCTTGCATGGTAATTTTTCTGCATGGTTTGAATGAATTTCTGCATTTATAATACTTAACTACGTATAGCGATCTAGTGTTATTATGAGTTTGCTCACATGCAACGTTATTATTTCATGCATCGTTCAGTTTAATATGTCCGACTAGGTTGAAAAGGTTGGGATGCATGAACCCAACCTAATGTGTTAGTGCATGTGTATAAAGTTAATCCGATGAATTCAATGATTGATTTTGATCGTATTGCGTAATTACATTATAATTGTGGATCTTTATATCTCGTTTACCTTTGGGTACTCGTGATGATTTAGAGTACAATTTGAGTGTCATTACCGCGATACCGATCTACTCATCCTCAGATTAGGTATGACGCGGGCTTGAACCTCGTATACATAATGCTTGGGAGTACTAAATTCTGGGTTAGATCAACCAAATAAATTTATGATTAACATTATCACCGCACTACACTAGGGTTGGGGGATTGCATTCCCGACCTGTTTCTCTCAACATTTAAAATAAAAAGTTGTTGAAATCATCAGTCATCCTCCATTTCAGTAGAGTCATTTAGTTGCATCTTTGGTCATTTTCATTATCGCATTTAGCTGAATCAATCTCAAAACCAAATCAATTTTCCTTTTTCTTTAAAGTCAAAGTTAGGATTTCTCTGTCTATCCAACGTCGTTACGTTCACTCGTCCTAATTCCCTGAGGATTCGATACCCAGATTCGCCACTATACTCCACAAGAGTGTAGTTAAAGTTTAGGTTTTTTTTTTGTATTGTGGTTGGAAGCCGACAACAACGACTAGCGTATTTACACGGACGCTCGGTTTTCCACTCGATCAACACTCAATCTCTCCCCACTCTGGGATATTGTAAAACTTCCTAAACTCAGACACTGATCTATTACCAATCTTTGCTGTTTGAAAACCCTAAAACTACAAATTGAAAGAAAAAACACAAAGAGAAAGCACAGGAGACTTAAAAGATGGAAGTTTGACTTGAACGATGAAGAATTATGAGCTCAAATGACGAGGAAGATCGAAAGCAAAAAGAATGATGATTGGGAGAAGAGAACGTGAATCTCTAGAACTCGCAGAAAATGGAAAAGTACTAAGAAGCTTGAAACGGCGATCGTGAAACGACTGATCTGAATAACTTTTGAATGCTACTAATCATAGTGCACAGAACACGAAGCAAGTGACGCCTAAATCAGTCCTCAAACTTTGGGAAGAGTTGCACGATGTACAAAGGAGCCGTTATGACAAATCATTTAAATTTATTGAGCCCAAATTATGGCCCAGCAAACTTAGGGGCAATTGTGGGTACCCAGAATTAGAATAACGGGCCTGGACGAGTAGCCGAGTTGAAGTGGCCCAAAGTCCAAACCCTTCATATCTTAACATAAATTCGGTTATGACTAAGTTTTCCCCCATGTTCTCGTTGTTAGGTGTTCCAGAAGAAGATGGAAAACGTGGGGGAGTCCAACACCCCCACTCCCTGAAAATAAACGTGTATATAATAAACCCTAGGTCTGAGGCATAAGACATGCACTGTATTCTCTGTAATCGCTCCCCAGAGTATATAGAAATAATACTGACTGCACCACCGTGAACGTAGGCATTCTTGCTGAACCACGTACATCTCCTGTTGTGTGATTGGCATTTTACTTTCCTTATTTTGTTTGGTGATTGTGCTTCTCTTATCTATTTGTGTGGAATAATAATTGTCACCACACTACCGTACGACTAAATGCCTCATAAAACTATCTAACTTATCTCCCGATGATTTTATTTTGAGAAGTCATAAGGCTATGATATTTAGTTTAGAGATCAATCTCTTCATGATTACTTACGTTACTTAATATGTCTCAGTACCGTTATAAAGTTCCTGAATATTTATTATAAAAATTTGGATCATTTATTCAATACTTAACTATTTATACGCACAGTAGAAGATTTCCATATATACGTATATATATATATATTAATCAATCATATAATATATATGCTATCAGCACCCCACATAAAATCTATGGTGCTGGCATACTCTACTATCAAGAGTGTATCACTCGTACTAAGAGAAATACTAGTTCGGAATCGCTCTCGAACTGTATTAACACAATACACACAAAATGGAGGTGAAGCATAGTTACAAGTCACTACGAGGTCAGCACATACCCCTCACGTCTCTTAGGACCGTCTGAATATCATTCTTAAATAACCTGTACCAAGGAGCCCTATTTTCTAGGGTAGATGTCAATATCCCCCATAAAGGTCCCATCGAGATAAGACTGTCCCGACGCAGCAACCTCCGTGATGGCAAGTAGCGCGAGTATGATTCTTCACAAATATAATATTTAGTATATCCACACAGTCGCACGCCCATATATATAAATATTCACATTTTCCAATTAGGTTCGCCCACGACCCATAATAATAATTATTAATCGTACTTAGTAAAATTTTACCCAATTATCTCAAAGAAAGGATTCATCTCTTTTATTCTCAATTATAATCATTTCATACTTACTTCTCATCTCTCAAAGTATTTTCTCTCACTAAAGCTAATTTCAGAAGGTTCACCCTCTCCAACCTATTGGTTTAAGTATTCTCTATCACTAAAGCTCAATTTCGTAGCTAACGTGTGAACGATTTTCAATATGTGTTAAACCCCCTGTTAACCCACAGTTTCATCCCATATAAAAATTTCATTCAACGGTATTCTACTTAGACCCTACTGGTTCTCTTCATGACCCATTATGGTCTTTAAATAATATTCAAGGTTTCCTATGCATTTTATCCAGATTAAATGAAAAGGCAAAAATATGTAGTTTTCTAGGAGGGATCTATGAATCGAGAAAAGGGGTCAATCGATCGATCAGTCGATCGATCGACACTCTTAGGTCGATCAATTGATCAAGCAGATATTTTGAATTCTGCCATTGTTAACTACATGTTTCCTTCTTCAACCTCATCCAAAACTCCATAATTGAGTCCGAAACTCCTAAACAAGTTTACTAATGATTAAATATATTTATATACATAATTTCCTACGTGAAGCATGTACGAATTCATCAAAGATGTCGGATAAAAGGGCTAATTCATCATAATTATCATGAACCCTAGTTTCATTAAAATTTCCAATCTTCTAATTCTTTTTCCAGATTTCTCACTTCTAAACCATTAAAATTTTGTGGGTAATCCTCTACAGATGTTGAGATTTTCAGAATATACTTATTTCCTCTAAAGCATGTGATTTAAATTCCCGAAATCATCAATTTCTTCCATAAAACTTATATTCATCAACCTTATTCTAACATGGGAGAAATATTAACTAGGAAAGTAGCAAAATAGATACTTTCCTGGGATTCGAAGGTCTGACTTGTTGGTGATAAGGATATGGATGCATTCCTCATCTTACGATCTATGCCCCGGTGGTGTTAATCTTGAAAGAGGTGCTACGGTTTGTGATCAATTCTTGAAAAGCTCTCTACCTTTCTTGTCTAATGGTTGTTATATGTTTCTATAATTGTTAACCCTAAAAGCTAAACTCTAATAGTTGATATAACTTAGGAAAATTCGTGGGTTTAATTACCCCAAAGTACAGATTGACTATAATACACTCCTGGGATGCCAGTCAGGCCTAAAAATGCCCCGAGACCCAAACTAAAACCCCAGGTACACTTTTCTGACTATCTCCACCCTTTCGGACACGTTGGAACACTCGAAACGACCATACGAGGGACTTATAATTTATTCACTTTTTATAATAATAAATTAGTCCCGACACGGCACAAGCGTGTCCCGACTTAATTTCCATAATTGTCATGTTATTCACTCATGACATTTTAATAAATTCAATTATATTTATTAATTTACTCATGAAGTAATATTCAACCAGTTCCCAATAATTACTAACTCTCATCATGCTAGTAAATATTTAAAATAAATTTTCAAATTAATATTAAATTAATAACTGAATTAAATTTAATAAATCCCCAAATTTAAAAGCCATAAAAATACGGGGTATTACAGACTTCCCCCCTAATAACGGAATTTAGTTTCGAAATTCTGAAAATAAGGTATACCTTGGTAAAAATAGATCTGGATATTTTTCATGCATATCTGTCTCGCGCTCCCAAGTGGACTCCTCCACATTATGATGCTCCCACTGCACCCGTACAAGTGGAACTACCTTCGACCTCAAATTCCTCTCGCTATGGTCTAGGATAGCCACTGATCTCTCCTCATAAGAACTATCGGGATGTAAGTCAATCTCGTCTATCGCGATGTGGGTGTGGTCCATATCATCCCGAATATATCATCTCAACGACGAGATGTGGAATACAACGTCAATACGGTGCAAGTGTTCTGGCAACCCCAATCTATATGCCAACATCCCTATCCCCTCTATAATGGTAAATGGTTCCACATACCTTAGAGCCAACTTCCCGAATCTCATTACTCCTTTCATAGGAGACACGCACAGTAATACTTGGACCCCCAACCTAAACTCTTGGAAGGACCACTTTGCATCCGCGTAGCTCTTTTGCTGGTTCTGGGCCCCGAATGCGACTCCTCATAAGCTCAATACTAACTGAAGTTTCTTGAATCATCTCTAGCTCGATCAATTTGTTGTCCCCCACCTCTAGCTAACAAGCGGGAGAACAATAAGGCCTGCCATACAAGGCCTTAAATGGGGTCATGCCGATCATGAACTGATATGAGTTATTATAAACGAACTCCACTAGTGGAAGATACGGCTCCCAGCCTCCTCCAAAATCATGGACACACATACGTAGCATATACTCCAACATATGATTGGTACGCTCTATTTGTCCATCCGTCTGTGGGTGGTAAGCTAAACTCAATATTAACTCTATACCCATGGCCTCCTGAAATCTCTCCCAGAAGTGCGACACAAAAATCTTGTTTCTATCAGACACAATATCCAGGGGCACCCCAGGTAGCCTAACTATCTCAGCAATAAATAGTTGTGCATACTGGTCCGTGGTGTAGTCTATTCGTACTGGTAGAAAATGAGCTACCTTGGTCAACCGATCCACTATAACCCATATGGAATCGTGACCCCGGTGTGATGTAGACAACCTAGTAATTAAGTCCATGGAAATACTTTCCCATTTCCACGTAGCTATCTCCAATGACTGAAGTAACCTTGGCAGTCTCTGGTTGTCCACATTTACCATCTGATAGGTAGAACATTTACACACGAACTCTGCAATGTCCTTCTTCATCCCACTTCACTAATATTTCCACCTTGTATCCTTGTACATCTTATCCCCTCTAGGATGTACCGTAAATCTAGACCCGTGCGACTGTGTCATCACTGCATGACGTAAGTCTTCTCCCTCTGGGACCACCAATATCCCATTAAACCTCAAACCCCCATCAGAGATCACTGAATAGAACTCAGTACCCTCAACTAAGAGTCGTAGAATCTGCTCCTGGAAAAACATATCCGCTGCTTGTGTCTGTATCACGCTCGTAACAATCTCATGTGTGACTAACATAATCGATATAAAGTAATGGGCCACCGCATCTTGGTGTCCCAACTCTTTCCACATTGCTCTCCATACTTTCGCTATGTCACCTACCGATCTGCTGCTTAACGTATCAGCAACTAGGTTAGCCTTCTCCGGATTGTACTGTATCTCGAACTGGTAGTCTTTCACAAACTCTAGCCACCTGCGCTGACGTATGTTCAACTCCCGCTGAGGTAACAAGTACTGCAGTGACTTGTGGACTATGAATAAGGAAAAATTCTCTATAAACAAGTAATGTCTCCAAAGCCGCAATGCAAACACGACCGCTACTAGATCCAGGTCATGGGTTGGGTAATTTCTTTCGTGAGGCTTAAGCTTGCGGGAGGCAAAAGCTATAGCCTATTCCTCCTGCTGAAGTACTCCCCCAAGTCCCTATAAGGAGGCGTCTGTATACACCAGGTACTCCACTCCCGCCCTGGCTAAAGCAAGAACTGGAACCGAAGTCAACTTATCTTTCAGCTCGTCAAAAGCCAATTGATAAGCATTATCCCAAACATACTGTACTCCCTTGCGAGTCAGATTCGTCAGTGGACCCTCTATCTTCAAAAAGCCTCGAATGAACTGCCTGTAGTACCCGGCTAACCCCAAGAAACTACGCATCTCTATCATTGTTGTGGGTTATCCCCACTCCCTCACTGCTGACACCTTTCTCGGGTCAACCGATATCCCCAATTTCGACACAACATGCCCTAAAAACTGTACCTCCCATAACTAAAATCTGCACTTCTCATACTTAGCATATAGTTGATGCTCTCGTAGAGTCTGAAGAACCTGTCTCAAGTGCTCTGCATGCTCCTCCTCAGTCTGTGAGTAAATCTAAATGTCATCTATGAATATGATAATAAACTGATTCAAGAACTCTATGAAAACTTGATTCATCAAATTCATGAATATAGCTGGAGCATTTATCAGCCCAAACGACATGAATCTGAACTCATAGGACCCATATCTCATCAAGAAAGTGGTATTTGACACATCCTGCTCCATACTCCGTAGCTGATGGTATCCCGATCTCAAATATATCTTTAAAAGGAAGGTTGCTCTTCTCAGCTAGTCGAACAAGTCATCGATTCGAGGCAACAAATATTTATTCCATATCGTGACCTTATTCAACTCCCTACAATCCATGCACAACCTCAGTGAACCATCTCTCTTCTTTACAAATAATACTGGAGCGCCCCAAGGCTAGGTTCTCCTACGAATGAAGCCCTAGCCCAAAAACTTCTCTATCTGATCTCATAACTACCTCATCTCCTCTAGAGACAAATGGTACGGTGCACGTGCTATTGGTCGAGTGACCGGGATCAAGTCTATGACAAAATCTATCTCTCAACTGGGAGGTAGGCCCGGTATCTCCTGGAATACATCCTAAAACTCACAAACAACTGGAATCGAATATGGGGGAATCATAATCTCTTTAGAGGTATCCTACTCTATATAATACAAATGGGTTGAAGATCCTCCCTCTGCGTGAGGCATCATCACCAAAAACATCTCCTGACCCAGAATGGCAAAGATAATACTCCTACCGAAACAATCTATCATGGATCTATACGCATAGAGCCAATCCATGCCAATAATGGCATCGTGCTCATGCATATCTAAAACTATCATGTCCGTAGGTAAAATAAAGCTACCAATATCTATACCTACACCCCGATATATAAAGAAAATCAAGGACCCATTCCCCAGTGGTGAGTCTACACATGTCACTGTACCCTGTGCCGTGTCTAATAACCCTAAGGCCCGTGCAAAGTGAGTAGCTATAAAATAGTACGATACCCCAATATCAAATAAAACTCGACCCATAGTGCCATGGATATGAAACGTACCCTCAATCGTGAGTGGTGCCTCAGGTGCTGCGGCCTGGTTAATGTTATAGATACATCCATACTGTAATTCCCCCTGCTGGACTGGGGCTACTGGGATGGCTGGTAGGGTTGGCATCTGAGTTGGTGCTGGGAGGGCGCTGGAAGAGTGGCCTTTGTGGCTCATTATGGGCACCCTGCTGCTGTGGGGCCCTATCCCCCTCTGGGAAATCATGATGCCTATAGCCATTCTTGCCACATCCAAAACACCTGCCCCTGTAGTTTCCTCTCCTTTGACCCTGCTGACCACAATCCTGTTGGCCATTACCACCCCGCCACTAGCCCTGCTAAAAAAGTTGTTAGCCCTGATGGCCCTGCTGCTGACTATGTTGGCCCTGCTAGCCATGCTGACTGGATTGGCCCTGCTGACTGTCTAAATCCCCTAAAATCCCTATGGAATCACCTGATCTGAATTGCATGGAAGGGTCCCCCTGCTGATCATTATGATGGGTTTGTCCTTGGGTTGCTGGTGCCCCACCAGTACTACTGACCCCTATCTGACCCTACTGGATAGACTCCCCTGCTAGTTTGCTTCCCTACTGATGGAAGTGGTGATCCTGATAGTACAACAGAGCAGTGTTGAGTACGTCAGTGAAAGTACCCAATGATTGATTACCTATGAGGTGCTGACGAATCCTCTAGGCCAATCCATCTAAAAACAATAATATCTTCTTCTTCTCAGTGGGTGCCTCATCCGTCACTATAGTGAAAAGTATAGTGAACTCCTCCTCATACTCAACAATGGTCATTCTTTCCTCCTTGAGATTCAGTAACCTCCGCCTCATCTCAGTCTGCACAGCGGATAGGAAATACTTACGGTCAAACTGCACCAAGAATGACTAAATCAAAATGTTGTCCCTCTAATACAAGGTGGTGGTGGTCTCCCACCACTGCAAAGCGGCCCCCACTAGCTTGAAGGAAGTTAGTAACTATCTCTGCACGTCAGTGCACTCATACATGCACAAATGCCTCTGGATATCCTTCTTCCATTGGTTGGTGATCATAATGTCCGAACTACCCAATAATTATGGGGGATGTGCCTTCTGAAAGGCATCCCTGACCCTCTCCCATGCAATGGGAAGCTGTGTTGGTACTGGCGCTACTGCTTGAACCTGGGGTGGAGCCTGCTGCACCACCACTAATGCGACATTCACCGCCTGAGCAACAATGGCGGGTACTTCAGTTGTATTCATCATTCCCTGAGCCGGATCTCCTGGCTACTCAGGCTGGGCATTCCTATCTTGGGGTGCGCATCTCGAACGCATCTGAAACAAGAAGTAAGTTTATTATTCTACAGTTATTATCAATTCTCAATAGCTGACGACTTAAAGGTAAACACAAGAATATAATAGTCCTAAAAATAGGGCTCTACATCAAAGACGCTAAGTTGGAAACGAAATAAGTCATACAAATCCTAAAGGACACTAGAACCTGATGATCTGATACCACCTGTGACACCCCGCCTAATTAAATCTCGTTTGATCAGTCCTTTATTAAATTAAAATCAAGGTGAACGGTAGGTTCATTCTTAGCATCACTGTCGCAAAATAAATATTTCCAATTTAAACACCCTAAATAATTAAGCTAAGTGTAAAAACAATTTAAAGCCTTCATTTATTTTATTTTATTATAAAACCTTTTTAAACATAATCAAAATTTGAATAATACAAATGATAAAGATACCAATCAGCCAATGAACCATGCCGACTAGATTATCAAATCCAAATAATTAACCATAAACCACAGATAATGTGAGAAATAAAATAATCCCAAATGAAAACAGAGTATTGAAATGGTAGAATTATGAAACCCCTATCAAGTCTAAACAAGTCTGGAAATGGGCGACACATGCCCTAACTAAAAGAGCTAAACAGAAGTCTGAGGAACCAAAGGAGGAAGCGTCTACTACAATGACCTGCAACTCCCACACAAGCTGCAGCATGTACAGTCAAATGAATCTATACCTGACGCCCATGTGGCCGAGCACCTATGATATGTACATATATATATGAAAAAGAGAGAGAAAATGACAAAAAAATGGGTCAGAGCCTGAGTGTAAAATAGTTTTAAAAATAGTTTAGCAAGTATTTAAAATGCTTATCGGCTAATATAACAACCATGTTAGTATGCGACACTCTCTTGAGAATTCTCACCTCTCATCTAGAGTGCATGCCTACCGTATGACTAAATGCCTCATAAATCTATCTAGCTTACATCCCAATGATTTTAGTTCAAGAAGTCATATGTCTATAAAATTTAGTTTGGAGATCAATATCTTCATGATTACACATATTACTTAATATGTCTCAGTACCGTTATAAAGTTCTCGAATACTTATTATAAAAATTTTGAGCATTTATTCAATACTTAACTACTTATACGCACAGTATAAGATTTCCATATATATATATATATATATATATTAATCACTCATATAATACATATACTATCGGCACCCTATTAAAATCTATGGTGCTGGTATACTCAGCTTTCAAGTCCCCATATCACCCGTACTAAGAAAAATACTAGTTTGGAATCACTCTCGAATCGTATTAACACAATACACACAAAATGGAGGAGAAGCATAGTTCCAAGTCACTAAGAGGTCAACACATAACCCTCACATCTCTTATGACCGTTTGACTATCATTCTGAAATAGCCTGTACCATGTAGTCCTATGTTCTAGGGTACACACCAGTATCCCCCATAAAGGTCCCATCGAGATAAGACTGTCCCGACGAGACAACCTCCATGATAGCAAGTAGCGCGGGTACGATTATTCATAAATATAATATTTAGTATGTGTACACAATCGCACGGCCATATATATAAATATTCACATTTTCCAATTAGGTTCGCCCACGACCCCATAATAATAATTAATAACCGTACTTAGTACAATTTTACCCAATTATCTCACATAAAGGATTCATCTCTTTTATTCTCAATTATAATCATTTCATATTTACTTCTCACTTCTCGTAGTATTATCTCACACTAAAGATAATTTCAGTAGGTTCACCCTCTCCAACCTGCTGGTCTAAGTCATAAGTCATATATAAACATCTCAATTCCGTAGCTAAAGTGCGAACGATTTTCAATATGTGTTGAACTCCCCGTGAACCCATGGTTTCATCCCATATAAAAATTTCATTCAACGGTATTCTACTTAGACCCTACTGGTCCTCTTCATGAACGATTATGCTCTTTAAATAATATTCAAGGGTTCCTACGCATTTTATCCAGATTAAAGGAAAAGGGGAAAAACATGCAGTTTTCCAGGGAGGATCGATCGATCAAGGAAAGGGGTCGATCAATCGATCAAGCTGGTATTCTAAATTCTGCCATTGTTAAGTATGGGTTTCCTTCTTCAAACTCAACGAAAATTCCATAATTGAGTCACAAACTCCCAAACAAGTTTACTATTGATTAAATATACTTATATACATTATTTCCTACGTAAAGCATGTACGAATTCATCAAAGATGTTGAATAAAAGGGCTAATTCATCATAATTATCATGAACCCTAGTTTCATTAAAATTTCCAATCTTCTAAGTTATTTTTCTAGATTTCTCACTTCTAAACAATTACAATTTCATGGGTAATCCTCTACATATGTTGATATTTCCAGAATATGCTTATTTCTTCTAAAGAATGTGATTTAAATTCCCAAAATCATCAATTTCTTCCGTAAAACATATATTCATCAACCCTATTCTAACAAGGGAGAAATATTAACTAGGAAAATGGAAAGACGTATACTTTCTAGGGATTCGAAGGTCTGATTTGTTGGTGAAAAGGATATGGCTGCGTTCCTCGTTTTATGATCTATGCCTTGGTGGTGTTAAATTTGAAAGAGGTGCTACGGTTTGTGATCAATTCTTGAAAATCTCTCTACCTTTCTTATCTAATGGACATTCTATGTTTCTGTGATTCTTAACCCTAAAAGATAAACTCTAATAACTAATATAACATAGGAAAATTCATGGGTTTAATTATCCAAAAATACAGAATGACTATAATACCCTCCCGGGATGCCAGTTAGGCCTAAAAACGCCCCGAGACCCAAACTAAACCCCTGGGTACACTTTTCGGTCTATCTCGACCCTTTTGAACATGTTGGCGCACTTGAAATGACCATACAGGTGACTTATAATTTATTCACTTTTTATAATAATAAATTAGTCCCGACAACCGACTTAATTTCAATATTGACATGTTATTCACTCGTGACATTTTAATAAATTAAATTCTATATATTACTTTACTCATTAAGTAATATTCAATAATTTCCCAATAATTACTAACTCTCATCACGCTAGTAAATATTTAAAATAAATTTTCGAATTAATATTAAATAAATAACTCAATTAAATTTAATAAATCCCCAAATTTAAAAGCCATAAAAATGCGGGGTATTACATTAGTTAATTAATAATCCCTTGAAATATCCATAAGAAAATATAAAAAGCAAATTAGAAAAATCATAAAAAATAATAAGATGAAAATGAATTTTACAGTTTTGTCTTCATATATTTAGTTCTTCACTCCTTAGATTTGGATTGACTCCTTTACTTACCTCTATTCTAGTTTGTTATATTTTGTGTAGGTGATAAAGGAATTGATTATAAAGGCTTCCTTCAATGATATACAAAAGTTTTTCTATCAGATGGCATCGTTTTCGATCTTTGGAGTTTGAAGCACTTGCGAAGATTTTGGATTATAGTTAATTTGTCATTTATTTCTTATTTTTCAACCATTTTTTCATTTTTTTTAGAAGGCTTGTATTAGGATTTTATTACTTGGCTTGTATTGCAGTGCTTAGAGACACCATATTTTTATTTCATTTAAATTTGTAATAAAAAGAAGAAAAATGTGATGGGGAAACCGGACAAGGTAGAGAGAGAGAGTCCAATGGAGAGGATTTAGAAGCATCTCTACTTTGGATCGAAAAGACTCCTGGGGCTGACTTAGATAGGAGAGATCTCCCCCCGATCGACTCAAATCGTTCATAACCCGACGCGTGTAAAAATAGTGGGAGGTACATTTCTCAAACCCTCACGAATCTCCTGCTAACGAATTATTAATATGTGTGACTAAGTGCTCTTATTTAATTTTTATTATTGCATTTATTTTTGAATGTGTGTGATGAATTAATCAATTAAGACCTACACCCGATCATTCACGAGAAGGGATTTCATCACCCGACTCACTCGCTTATCCTTTGTGTGCTACCTTAGCTATCATTAAATATAAAATCAATCAACTAGCTAACCCAGTAGGAACACACTTTTGCAAAGGTAATCAAAAAGATAAATTCGGTGATTTTTGTTGTCTGCGGACTTAATTAAAATTTGGCTACCCCTTTCACTAATTTTGAAGATATAAATTGCTTATGTGCTAGTTAGGATTTATCCTTGACTTGTGTGTGTCCAAGTCAATCTTTAGGTAGTCGATTTTAGTGAGTTTGTCAAATTCAAAGAGTCTTAATAATTTTGTCCCATCTTTTCTTCCAAAAAATCAAAAAATATTTTTTCCCATCTTTTCTTCCAACAAAAAATCCAAAAAACATTTTTTTTCCTTTTTTCTCCATAAAAATCCAAAAATGTTTTCTTCCTTTATTTTTATGAATATTAAAAACCATTTTCTTCCTTTAATTCCCTGAAAATCATAAAAATATTTCCTTTCTTTTTCAAAATATTCAAAAACCCCCAAAAAATTGAAATAAAAAAAAGTTGTGATTAGTGCTTCTTCACCCTCACCCTTGTCACTTATCCCCACCCACTCATGGTCCATTGATGCTTTGCATCACGTGAAACACTTTTCCATACAAGTGTTGACCTCGTGGCCTTTTTTCCAACTAGACTCGCGCTTCAGTCTTATTTGGGGGTTACTCTCATCACTCAATTTTTCTGCCACCCCGTACTTTCTTAGTTCTAATGCTTAGGGTGAGAATAGGTTAGATCTGGCTGAAGACATTAAACTTAGCGCTTCTGGGAGGCAACCCACTATTTTTGAATACGAGTCTTATCCTATGTGGGGGTGGTGTTTCACACCACCCAATGCTTTACAATATTTATAGACTTGTATACATTTTTATCTCATTACATATTCAGGTTTCTTCTTAGCTATATATGATTCACTTCATTAGTGATCGATTATGGTACTCTCTTTCCTATACTATGCTCTCAATTTTAAAAATCATTTTATTTAACATCGAGGACGATGATCCGTTTTGTTTGGGGGTGCAGAATTTTATCAAAATCGTACCTTTTTAAAAAAAAATTCAAAACCTGATTTTCAAAAATTTCGTGTAGTTTCCATCTTCTCCTTTATTAACGTGAATTTTATATCATCCATCTTTTAAGTCTAGGAATCAAGCTAGAGAATTTTTTTTAATAGCTTATGTAATACGTACCATGGCACTTATTACCATGAATTTCTAGACTCAATAAAATTTGTGTACTTATCACGTCACTACAGTTTAGAGTTGAAGGATACCACAATTCTCAAGAAAACCTTAAGGATCACCAATGGAGACTTTAGCTTGTGAAATTTGTTCCTTTCACTCTTTTAGATAGTTTTACGCAGTCTCTAAGTCACAAGTTGATTCAACTTCCTTTGGTTCCGCACTTAAATCGTTGTATGATCTCATTATTCTTCACTAAATTTTTGGCTTGATCACTAAGAACAACATCACTTTCGAGTTGTAAGAATCATGTGTCCTGAAGTTTGTCCCGATCACTACACTTTCACCCATACATTAACCAAATTCCATTTTATCATACATTTATCCTCATCCATAGACCTTCCATTTTCCATATCATCACCATATACCATACCACCTATTTCCATATCAACTCCATTTTCCACCCACCATGTTAAAAAAGGGAAGAGTGTTGAAAGTAAAAAGGATAAAATCCGTCCTAGAGAGTGTTTGCAATTTTAGCGAATATCTCTCCTAAAGTTCGATTAAGGTGGAGAAAAATTTCATACAAATCTATGTTGGGGTTATTTGTATTTTCGACAGATTTATCTCAAACATTGATACGCATTTGGAAAAAGAAGAAAAAAAATAAGGTAAAAGGAGAAGATCCGTTATACAGTGTTTGCATGTTTAGTGAATATCTCTCCCAAAGTTCGATTCAGACGGAGAAAAATTTGATACAAATCTATGTTGGGGTTATTTGTATTTTTAGCAGATTTATCTCAGACATTGATGAGTATTTGGAAAAATTAAAAAAAACGTAAAAGGATAAAATCCATCATAGAGAGTGTTTGCATTTTTAGCGAATATCTATCCTAGAGTTCAATTCAGATGGAGAAAAACTTAGATAAAAATCTATGTTGGGGTTATTTGTATTTTTAGCAGATTTATCTCAGGCGTTGATGAGTATTTGGAAAAGAGAAAAAGATATAGTTGCAATCAAGATCTTGGGAAATAAAAACATTTTTCCTCAAGTGTAATACACTCTTCTCAAACATCCATCATATCACCATCCTATCCTACCTATATCATCATATCCTTCCTATTTCATTTCCCCCTCACCCATAAACATCCATATTTTCCCCTAGGTGTTCAGAAAAATGAAGGTCAACGTGGTGAATAACTCGACGTTCTCACTATAGTGATTAGCATTCTTTCATGAGATCATTTTTCTTTCTAATATATTCGTTCTTTCTTATATGTCGGTGAGACATTTGACCTTGCTTATATTTACTCACCTCCTCACACACAAGAGCGATATACTTACCCAAATCTCATGAGTTTATTTGAGAGCGCTATATCCGTGAGATTTCGAAGTTGAAGCATTGATTTCAAAAACGCGATCTAGAAATTACTTTTATGATAATCGACCCGTTTTGACTGATTCACACCACACACGTTGAGTTCTAGGAAGGATGTGCCTTGATTATTCACGTAGCAAAACTTTTATAATCTCCTAGCTTGTATTCCTCAAAATATTTATCTCATGATGGATTGTGTGATTATTCTACGTTTAACAAGAGATTGACTGCCATTTAAAAATAAAGAATTTTGTGTGTATATTCTCTGCTAACCCTAACTAGACAAAACTCATCATGTAGGTCAACCTATAGGTTTAAAGTCTTGTTGCACATGCTAAGTGCAATCTCAAGTGCCTGCGAAAGTGGTACACTTTTGGTTTCTTATCTTTCTTTCTCTTTATATTTTGCCCGAGGACTAGCAATGTTCTGTTTTGGGGTGGTGTGATAAGCACCCAAAAGTTTTTAAATAAAACCCCAAATAGACAATTTTAATTGCTAATTCTCTGTAAAATCAAGCTTATGATGGTATTTGTTTATTTTATAGGTCAATTAGCATCTGCGGTGTCAAACAAGCTTAATTCGAGGCAATTGCTAGAATTAAGTGATTAAGTACATCAAATGTGATAATGATGCGATTAACTAAGCTTAAACCCATTCCCGAAGCCTAAACCTCTCCCGAACCGAGCCCAAACCATCCCTCTTCCGTTCTAAAGCGTGTGTGGTGTTATTTTATATATTTCGAGTCATTTTTACTATTTTATTTTATTTGATTTGATTTTATATAGTATTTCACTATTTAATATAATAATGCGTGTTAGTATGTATGTCATTTTATATAGTACTAAGTCCGTATCTGTAAATATTATTGGTGTGAGTTTTATTTTTTATTTGATTTTTACTTTTTTACATTTGATTATTAGTTTAGTTTTATTTTATTAAGTTAGGATTTTAATTTCTAGTTTTTGATTTTTAATTGTGCTTTAGGTATCCATTTTATAATAATTTTAGTTTTGAGTTTCTTTTATTTTAATTTTACTAGTTTATTTCAATTTAATTTTTTTTAGATTAGGATTTTATTTTATTTTATTAGTTATTTTTGTTAGTATTATTAGTTGCAAATAAACATTCACACACACTTTACCTATCCTACACCCAAACACACATTATTCCCAAACACACTCATAGACCCAAACAACTAACACTCATCCTCACCCTTATCCCATACACCTCACCTACACCCAAAAATCCCCTCACCATCTCCCATCCACACACTCTCTCCCCTCTTCCCATACTCCATACCAAAAATTCAAAACCCATATTACTAACCTACACCAAGAACCTTACCCCCTAGCTGACCCATTCTAATTCCAACCCTGGCCTGAACACCTGCTCAACCCGATCGCAACCTAGCATCAAATCGAACTCAGCTAAAATTGACTCATTCCATCCTCTAACCTATTGTCTGCTACCCACATGCCTACCTGCTCCAATCGTCCATTCCTATTCAACCCGTGGAACCCAAACTTTGAACCAGGCCACACCCGGAACCCACTTCATTCCCAATTCCATAAAACCCAACGACCGTCCTATATCCTTCATCCCGAGTTGACCCGCGACTATAAATTCAAACTTGTAAACCACCAACCATTTCCACCTTATAACACCCAACCCCATTCATTCACACCCAAATATGATTCTAGTTACCTTCATAAAACAAAATCCAAAAACAAGCCAAGACCAAAGTCAAAGAGACCCACAAGTTTAATCTGCCACTTCCCCATTTTTTCAAAAATACCCCCCAACACTCCAACATCCTTCATTCCCTTACCCTCTCACACCTCATGCATAATTACCATACCCAATTTGCCCTTTCTCCATGTTCATCCTATAAATTGAAAAAATTGTCCCATTGAAAGATAATACTCATTTTAGTTTTTAACTTCGTGTGATAAATTCTCCTCCAACCATCTATAGAGAGTATATGCGTTTTTAAAAAATATCTTAATATAGAATTGTGTGGTAGAATTTATCTCTTGAATGGATTCCACTCCACCCCTCTATAGTACATTTCTGCATTTTTAGCAACTATCACAATGTAGAGTGATGTGGTTGAATTCATCCCCTTTGGAAGTATCTTCTACTCCACCCCTTTATGGTGAGTATTTGTATTTTTAGTAAAGATCTCAACATAACGTGATGATTTAGAATTTATTTCCTTAGATAAATTATAATGTACAATTTTATAATTTGAGGAATTTCATTTTTATCAAATCTCTCTCATTATTTAAGAGTCTATTATGAATTCATCCATTGCATATATTGTCATTAGTTTTTTTTGTAGCTTTTATTTTAGAAAAAAATATATTAGTGAGGGATTGTAATTGAGAATTTTAGTTGTAATTGAAGATTCCATTCCAATTCAAGGCTTATATGGGTTTGATATATTCCTCTTTAATTACTCTTATTTCAATTTCCACATGCTTTAATTTGTTTAGTTTATATTTTGGATGATGATTAATGAGGGAAAATCTCCCATTCATGGGATGAATTTTGAATCCCTCATGAGTCCAATTAGTTAGTTTACTTATTAGCACAATTTTATTTTTTCTTATTAGATATTACATCTTAGTTAGTACTTTAAAATTAGTATAGTTAGTTAATTAATAATCCCTTAAAAAATCCATAAAAAAATATGAAAAGAAAAAATAGAGAAATCATAAAAAATAATAATGTGGAAATGAATTTTACACTTTTGTCTTCACATATTTGGTTCTTCACTCCTTAGATTTGGATTGAATCCATTACTTACCTCTATTATAGTTTGATATATTTTGTATATGTGATAAATGAATTGATTAGAAAGGCTTCCCTCAATGATACTTAGTTTGCTGAAATATTTGGGCCATTATCTCTTCTAAAGCCCCATGGAGGGTCATGTCTCGGTGGTATCTGCGTAGGTGCACAATCGGGGGCCTGATGCCTCCGAATTTCTTGATGTCTGGAATCTTGAACTTCCATGGTAGTTTGTCTTTAGGATAGGGAGATATGTGGGTTTAATCAATGTAATTTTTGGATATCTTAACTTGGTCTAATTTCTTTGATAGTAGCTTGAGGTCTTCCTTAACCATGTTCAGTACTTTTTCTTTCAGATCCATAGGCACTGGAAAATTAACCCTTAGCTGGGTGAGGTTTGGAATAAGTTGCTGAGCTAGTGGTGACCCATTTGCAGGTGGGGCACGCAGGTTATGTTGATACTCCTCTAGGACCTAAACTAGTTTAGGGGCCGATGGACCTGTTGGCACAAAGAAAGAGGATTTCACACTCATGTGCTTCGGGAGTTTGGGCCCGATGTCATTACATCTCTTGGATATAAGTTTGAAGGTTGTAAATCTTGGCACTAAGTTGTGATAGGATGGCCATCAAATCTGGTTGGACATTCGTTGTTTAGTCTGTGTTCTCCTTGAACAACTTGCGGAGCTAGATCTCAAATTTAGTGCAAGCAACAGAGGAAACGATAGAGCTTCAGGGTAGTTTGATGGAAGACTGAGGCAATAGGGAGCCAGGATAAAATTTGGTTATGCAATCAATCTGAGGAGGAAAATGGTTTCGGTTTATTTTTGGAAGAAAAAGGGAGTATTTTTGGTGTTTTTCTTTTCTGAAAAAGGGAAAATGTGTTTTTGGTATTTTCATTTTTAAAAATAAGGGAAAATCCTCATTATTATTAGGTTCCAATTGTATTATGTTTGCCTATATGCAAAGGAAATTATTAATATGCCCCGAGCATGGGGAAAAGATAGGGTATAATATGAAAGACAGGGTTTGACTTATTTCCAGACTCATGGACAGGGGTCCTATTTTAAAAATGGGCGAAATACTACAAAAATTCGGGCAATATGGAAAAAAAAATTTGTTGAGTTTCGCATTGTAATTTATAAACTAGATTTGAGTGTCCTATGATAGATGCCTATATGAGGTTTATGCATTTGGTGGGTTATTGGAAGGGTTCCCCCCTTGGTATGACTTCCATGATATGCCTTTTTCCTATGAGGGAAATAAGTCATCGGTATGTGTGGACAAGCCATTTGATATACACGAGTGTACATGAATTACCTCATAATATACCTCATGGAGATGATACGTGTGAGAGAGAATTTGATATACTCGACGTACATGAACGAGTTTCCTACTATATACCTCCCGTCATGAGTTCGCTCATGCGATATGATGTGTGGTAAATCGTTCGATATACGTCGAAGGTATGAGGACAATGGAAGGTGAGAATCGTATCACTTAGTTTAATCGTGCCTAGCAAGATCGACACCCATCACGAAGTGACCCTCCAATACATGAAAAAAATTTGGTCCAATGTTATCATGCTCAGGTGATGTAATGTGAAAAAATGCATGAGGATTTATTAGTATATTATGGAGATTTTTTTTATACTAAGTAAAGGGGGTACTACTTTTATGAGGGAGAATATACAAATATCATGAGATGAAACGGATAATCATGGAAACTAAAGTTATAATCGAGCATGAAGACTATACAAAGCATGGTGATAGAGTGTGAAGAATGTGGATATACAAGTGAGTGAAATATGTATTCAAAGTAAGAGAGTGACAAGGGAATAATGTGAGTGAAACAACATATGAATATATACAAGTGAAAATATATAATAGTGAGATTAAGAATGGATAATCTATAAGTGGTGTGCGGAGCATGTAAGTAAAGGTGAGACTATATATAAGTGTGAGTGTGTGAAGTGAGCATTGTGGATATATACAAGTAAATATAATGGGAAATATGGTGAACATGTACAAGTGAGTGAAAAGTGAAGTATGTGACAGGAAGGTGATATATACATGAGAAGAGAGCATGGTAGAGATAAATGTGAGATAAACATACAAGATGTAAGCATAGGAGTTAAGGAGAACATATAAGTGGAGGCATATGTATGCATGTACAAAATTAGGAGAGTAAAGAAGTAAAACCCATGAGAAAATAAAATCTAGTCCACTAGAAATTTCGTAGCAAAGTCTCCACTTCCATCCAGGTCTTATTCCTCCAGCACGATCTGGCCTCAAAATCGGGACAGGAATGAAAAAAGGTTCCCCTCTCCCCCCCCCCCCCCCCCCCCCTTGCCATGTGTATGTGGGTGATTAGAGGATATGGAGGCCCTCTTTCGGTTACTCGTGTCGGCATCTTCATGGGATGCCTTGGATATAAAATTAATCGTGGAGAAAAGGGTATGACATGAAGGAGTGGAGTCGCCAACCTATTTTTCTCAAAACGGGAAAAAAATGTAATCGCTTCGAGATAAAGGCATTAAGGTTATACGGATGCATACAAAACCAAGTTATTCGAAGGTCCAGGGACTAAGTTATGAAATAGGACGGTGTTAGACACCCATTACGTCCTTTCGGTCTCTCATAGGGTATTTTGATTTTCTACTTTTCTCCAAAGCGTGAGGTGTGTGTACATGTGTATAATATAAATAACGTGATAAGGAAATCATCCGACTCACATTATGGAAAAGACAGAACGAAATCATTCGCAGGAGTGTACTCAAAAATAATCATAAACATATGATGTAAGTGTTCATCAAATTAGAAATCGTTATGAAAGAGTGAATGTGAATGTCTAATGAGACACAAATATATAGGATTTCAAGAATCACAAAATAGATGTAGTAGAATTTAAAATGCATAAAATGAAAAGAGAGGACTCAAATCCCAATATTGGATTGAGATGCCTACATATCCCGAGGGCCATCAAAGTCCACATAGTTTGAATATATTGCAAGGGTGAACTTCAACTCATAAGGCCAAATTTAAGACTGCTCTTTGAGTGCTTTTAAGAAAATTGTATTCAAGTGTGAAAGTGTGAGAAAAGGAGGAAGTATTAGTTTTGGAATTTACAAGTAAACCATTTTTTTCTCTTTTTTAGGTTTTTATGAAAATAAAGTTCACAACTATATCAGCTCAGGCAACGAAAGTAGCTAGTAAGGCAACTCTTGCATGCAGCTAATTAAGCTCGGATTGGATTAAGTCGTGATACCCATGAATCTTCCCTAAATGAGTGAACACTAATAATAAAAGTGGATATTATTTGATCTGAGATAATGAAACAAGACTAAAAGATATAACAAAACAAGAAAATTAGAAAAGAAATGAGGGTGGACCTTCTATAAGACTTTTGCTGCTGAATTTGGGAGATATAGAGGATGATTTTTGTTGTGGTATAGGAGTGTTATGACAGGATGAGTAGGTGACTAAATGTGGTAGGAAAGTGAGGTAGGGGAATATTAGAAAATATGTTCCTTTGGTAATGAAAATACTCTGATTTCGAGGGAATGTTTGCTGACTGTTGAACAACCCCTTAGGAGTGAGGTCATGGGATATTTATATAGTGAACTTTTAGTGTTGGGGGTCCCGATGGACGTGGCATCTATACTCCTTATTGGCATAGTGCCTTCCTTGATAGGAAAGGAAAGTACACCCTTCTAATAGGCAGGGGGTCTCGGGTGCATATAGGCAGTTCGAAATGGACATTTTTAAAAAATGGGCATAAAATACAAGCTGTAACTCTGAATCGTACACGGTCGGGACCATTGGAAAGGGAATTTATAGACCTTCGAGAATCCATTAAGCCAATCTCAGGTTCTGTAGTTGACCGAAGTCAGGCGAGGCTTGGAATTACCCGATGGTCTTTATGGAGGAGGTTTTCAGAGTAAAATGGGTCGTTCGTGCGAATTATGAGGCCAATTTATGCATTACATAGATATTTAGAAGGTAATTCATTACCCTTTGATATTTCATTGAGCTTCGATTAGTTTGGATAGTTAACCTTTTAGAGTAAAATGGATATTTCATGTTAACCATGAGGTCAATTAAAACATAGAGAGAACTGTTGGAAAGAGGGTTTAGAGCCCATCAAGGTTTCATTGAGAGTTTTTCAAGTCAAAGATTTGACTAGAGTCAAACGGGATTCGAGAGTGACTCGTGGCCTCTAGATCAGTACCTGAAGTAAAGAGGATCATTTGTTCAAATCGTGAGACCAATTCATGCATGTAATAGACTGTTAGAAAGGGTATTTAGAGAACTTCAAGGTTTTATTGATCTTCTCTCATGTCTAAGAGTTGACCAAAGTCAAACGAGGCCTAGGGATCACCCAATGGCCTCTAAATCAGTAATCAGGATAAAAGGGATCATTCATGCGAATCATGAGGCCGATTCATGCGCGAAATGGACTGTTGGAAAGGCGATTAAGAGCCTTTTAAGGTTTTATATAGTTTCACTCTGGTTGAAGAGTTAATCAAAGTCAAACGGGGCTCGAGAGCGCTCGGTGGCTTCTAAATCAGTACTCGGAGTATGACCTAAGGTTTATGGTGAGGGAAGGAGTGTTAAGCACCTAAAGAGGTTCTTGCGGGGGTACCGAGATGGGATTTCTATAATAAGCATTAAATATTTGGATCAGATTTAATTAAAAAATCTCACGTGCTCATTAGAACGACCGGATACCAGGTTCGAATGACATATTCTTTTTTATTCGAACAGGTTTCCAACGTTACTTTGAATGACATTCCAAATCTGACCAAAAGGCTTTGCTTCAGATTTCGTTTGAATGTGGAAAACTTCATTCTAACGATGTACCCAATCTATTTTGAACGACTTCCAACGAGACATCGAATGACATTCCAGAATTGACCAAAAGGTGATGTTAAAGATTTCGTTCGAACGATGGAATCTTGTTCTAACAACACTATGTAACTCGTTCAAGCGATATGTCAATCTTGTTATAATGAATTAGAGAGATTTAAAAATTTTGTTTAAAAAATATAAAAACATTTTGAAATGCAAACTTCTAAAAAATAAACCCCATGGAAAAGTAAAGTCTTTATCAAACTACATCATAACTCTTCTCGGGTAAAGTTGTGACGGATAAATCTGCAATCTTGTAAATGGCATCAACTTTGTGTCTTCAAATAAATTGAAGCAGCCATGATCATGAAGTAGGGTTTAATAGGATAAGTCAAATAAAAAATTAATTGAGTAATTATAAAACTTGCTCTTACAAATCTCTCCCTTTGGCTATTTCGGTACAAAACACAAATCAAAGCCAAATTGACCCCTAAGACTAATGAAACTAATGCTCTCCCAAATTAAGAAATAGAAATGCATAAATGTATAAGTCTTCAACTAAAAAGTCCTTGATTAGGCATAAATTCTTCCTAATTTATCCCTTAATTTAGTTACTTTTAGCACATCGAACAAGGTAATCGATTTGACTTTATCTCATAATCTTTCTACTGACTAATCCTAACGATTACACTGAGTTTCTGGTATTTCGTAGTGATTTTACAGGTATTTGATGTCAAGAAACGGAAGAAGGAAACTCGAAGAATCAAGAAAGACAAGAAGAAACGTCAAAAGGGCCAAAGTGTAATTTTCACCTGGAATTCGGATGAGGTACCTAAGAGAAGTTGAATATATCACATTCATGAGCACATAGGAAGAAACGACACCTTAATCGGAGTCCCGGAACAAAATATATGAGCAGTCAAAGTTGAGCAAAAAGTCAAACAGGTAGACCGGTCCGCCTGGAAATAAAAAGAACCGATTCGCCTTGGAGGCAGACCGATCCGCCTAAGGCCCGGACCGGTCCGACTATCGAGATTTCCAAATCTTATCTTCTCCGAAAAAGAATCCTTGTTCAACTGAAACTCTTGAATTATTGTAGGGTATAAAATCCCATTTTTATTATTATTATATGGAGGGAGAATTAGTGTAATTTCACTTACTTTTCCAAAAACCCTAGTTTAGATACAGTTTTGTTCTTTTAATTCCAAGATTGAAGCTTTGATCAGATTGCAATAATTACAAGTAATTCCAGTTAATACTTTGAGTGCTTTAATAAGATTAGTAAGTAATTTCGTCTGTTTAATTTTGTTTTACACCATTCTATCAATTTTCCATAGTTAATAATGTTTTTCTGCAAATCAAACACTGTTTTCATTACTTTCAGCATGCTAGGCTAGATTTTCTAAGGCTGGGATACATGAACCCAGCCTGATGTGCTAATTGCATGTGTATAAAATTAGTCCTCTGAATTTAGTGATTGATTTCGATCGTATTGCGTAGGCACACAACAATTGTAGGTCTTTATATCTCGTTTAGCTCTTGGTAACCGGGATGATTTAGAATGCAATTCGAGTGTCACTTTTGCGATACCGATTTACTCGTCCTCAGATTAAGTATGACGCGGGCTTGAACCTCGTATATGTAATGCCTGGGAGTACTAAATTCCGGGTCAAATCAATCAGTTAAATTTACGATTAGTATTATAACTGCAATACAATAGGGTTGGGGGATTGTATTCCCGTCCTGTTTTTCTCATCACTTAGTTAAAAATTTCAAATCATTTTTTTTCAATCATATTTTAGGTAGTTTAGTGTATTTGCATCTCTTCATAATTTCATAATTGCATTTAGTATAATCAATTCTCAAAACCAATCATTTTCTCTTTTTCTTTAGAGTCAAAGTTAGGATTCCTTCGTCTTTTCCCATCGTCACAACCCTGTTGTCCTATTTCCCCGAGGATCGATACCCGACTTGTTGGATTATTACTTGAGCGACAGGCTTGCACTTGAGCCTAGAGAGTACGCATTTCTGAGACACATTTTCAGTCGCGTCAGCCCTCATCTTGTGTGGTTCATGAAAACATATTCAAGGCGGAATGACCTACACACACGAGATAAAAGAAATACCGTGATGCGTAAAAGTTTAAAAAATAAACTCCCCCTTAATTTTTTCCTTCACGTTTTGTCCGTAATAGACAAAGGAGTGCAATCTAAACATGAATAACAGGCATCACACGAAGAATAAAGATATCATCAGAAAGATAATCAATAATGCACATGTAATGATAAATCAATAAGCCATAATGTGTTATCCTCCTATTAAACATCTATTTTTGAAATTTTTAATATTTCCAAAAAAATATATAATGTACAAATACAACACACCATGGACTCACACTAAAATATACGAGTCGTGAAAATCGAATGAAATTGTGTGAACATTTTCCACAGGAAAATAAACACAAAAATTCATAACATATGTGCATGAAGTCATGAGACACTTCTAAAGAAAGAACTCAAGGTTTACCTTAGGTGTAAAATGCTGAACTCAAATGATATTGACTCGACTTATGAAAATTTTCATTAATTCTAATGATTCTAAAAAAAATGCCAAACTATTTAATGTTTTTCAAGAAATTCCTTCGGGCAAACCCATTGATATTGTACTTTATAACTCCTTCAAAATCTCACATATATTATAATTCACTAACAAATATTTTGAAGAAAGCATAATGCATATATGTAGCGAAGCATTAATGAATATAAAATAAATCTCCTTGCCCCTTCTATTTTTATGTGTTGCTAATCATTTAGGCTTTCAAATGGTGGCTTTTAACGCAATAGTATTTTTCTCTTTCGTATCCCCTTCTTATTTCTTAACATTTATTAATAATTTTCAGGAAAAGAAATCTAGGCAATGGTTCCTATAGGAACAAATTATATCTTTTTACATTTGATTCATTCTTAAGCAGGATTGAGATGAGAACATCATATTCGACACATGATACGCAAGTAAAATGTTCAAAACGTCCATGCACGTGTGCAATAAAGGTGACAAAAAGTCTAACTCATAGAGACTAATCATCAATGCTCAATGAAATGTTATCCACGCATTATTAAGAATGCTAACGAAAAAAATCCATGTATTAAAGCACTATGAAAAAATCACGTGAATGGATGGAATGCAGGGGTGATCCGAATATCTAAAATGTATATCCAAATACGCTGAAAAGATGAAAATACAAAACTATTTTTGTCTTTTTCAAAAATTTTATCAAAATAGTATCTTTTTCAATTTTTCTAACTTTTTCATGAAAACCAACAATCTAGTGGGGTTTTTCAAAATTTATAAAAAAGAATAAAACATATGAATACAATAGAAATGCAATCTAATAATATGGATATAAGATATGAACATGATAAATATCCTACACTCTATGAAGTACTAGAACTCAATCAACGAAGAAAATACCCAAATAATTTTTAAGATTATCGAATCTAAGTTTATCTAAAGGTTTCATGAAAATCTAGACTAATTAACATTCGGTGATCACAAAGTTCAAGGGCATGATTTTTTGCTCAAGGAGATCACAAATTAAATGCTCACGTATCCTAATGTTCTTTGTAAGAGAATGTTGGATCGAATTACGGGATATATGAATCACACTCGTATTATCACAAGAAATAGTCATTATGTCTTGTGAAATTCCATAATCTTCCAACATTTTCTTCAACCATAAGAGTTGCGTGCAACAACTCCCGGTGGCTATATACTTAGCCTCTGCCACGAACAAAAATATGGAATTTTTCTTCTTTCTAAACAAAGAGACAAGAGAACTCCTAAAGTAAATACACCCACCCAAGGTGCTCCTACAACCATCAACATCCCCAGCCTAATCGTAATCCAAATAGGCGAGACGAAACTTCCTCTTTCCTTTTGGATTGAACTTTTAAAGAAATTACCTTTTCTATAGATTTAACTGTTTTGATAAATATGTCAATTTCATAATTTTGAAGGTTTCTGAACCTAAGTGTATCTAATATACCTAACGAATTAAGCATAGTAACTATAGGAACAAAATAGATCGGGAGTGATCTTAAATCTTTTTAACTATAAGCGTGTCAGGAATTTTCTCACCTAAATTAAAACTGGAGTTAGAAATATCATATTATCGTGTATTAAATTCACCGAATATCTCAAACTCTATCATGGTAATTGTCTCAAACAGTGTGGTGAGGTTTTGAATCGTAAAAGTTTTCATAGCCTTGGAACCCTCATGAGTGAGTTGGAGGATATTCCACGCTTCCTTAGACATAGTGCACGTCATGATGCGGCAAAACTTGTCGAGGATGATGTCTCTAGAAATGGAAATTAAACCACGTGAGTAAAAATTATTCAACTTCAGGTCGTCTTAAGTATAAGGGATACGTGACATCACTATTGGTCATTGTGGGTGGTGCTCACCCTCTGTTACATACAAGACATACTCTTTCATCAATGTATTTTAAATAAGACCTCAGCCTAGGTTTTCAGTATGCATAATTTGACCCATAAAAAACATACATCCTATTATAAAAATTATTTATAAAATCTAAATTTTAAAGGATTACACAAAAATTTAGTGTAAACTACTCTAATACCAATTTGAGAAAGAGGATTCTATGGATCGATTCATATCTTAGGACAAACACACACAAAATCAAATTTTATCAAATTTTATCTTAAATTAACTTAGTGTGCATATAGTGACGAAGTTCAAATTAAATATGCCAACCCAAACAATCAAACATGGGAAGAAGTAAGGAAAAATCCCTTCCGGGTAAAATCTTTATTTTTTATCAGTATACAAGAACTGATAGACACTAGACGACTTATAGATTACTTAGCTCACTAAGTATAATGCGTAGTTCCTCAAGTCTTCTATAGCAACGGCACATTCTAGCACCATCCACAAGAAGCAGTTTTCCCTCGATATCCACCGATCAGCCTTCTCCTTTAATAGTAGAGCCTTGACTCCACAAATCAGTCGTACAGATAAACTATATGAGGGTTTTTGAATAAGGAATATGTTCTTATTGATTTAGTAAAGTGATTTCTAAATTTCTAAGGGGTTTAGATGAAATATGGTAGAGTTTGATCATAAAATGAACTCTAAAGTGGCTTGGAAAGGTAAAATATGAGTTTTTAAAACTCTAATCCATCATCTCTCTGTATAAGGAAGTTTGTCGTAAAGGGGAATGTATTAGAGAATTGGATTAGATTTAATTAAAAAATAAAAACTAGCACGCTCGTTCGAATGGCGTACCCTTTTTTATTCGAATAGGTTTTCAACAATCGAACGACATTCCAGAGCTGACCAAAAGGCATGTCTTATGATCTCATCCGAATGTGGGAAACTTAGTTCTAATGATGTAATCAATCTCGTTTGAATGACTTCCAACGAGACTTCGAACAATATTCCAGAACCGACGAAAAGGCGACGTCTTAGATTTTGTTCCAACGATGGAATCTCGTTCTAGTGTCACTATGTAACTCATTCAAACGACATGTCAGTCTCGTTCTAACAAATTAATGAGATTTCAAAATTTTATTTTATAAAAATGTAAAAACATTTTGAAAAGTAAACCCCTCAAAAAATAAACCCCTAGAAAAATACTATCTTTACCAAATTACCTCTTAACTCTTCTCAGGTAAAGTTGGGACGAATAAATCTTCAATCTTATAAATAGCATCAATTTCGTGCCTTTGAATATGTGGAAGCATTCATGATAGTGCAATGGAGTGTAACGGAATAACCAAATAAAAAATAAATTGAGCAATTATAAAACTTGCTCTTATGGTAGCCACTAGTAGCCTTAGAGTCATAAGATAGGGTGTTCCAATCAGCATCGGTAAACCCTTCAAGGACATCGAGATGCTTTTTATAGTGTAATTAGAGGGTCATTGTCCTTTTAACGTACTTCATATCCCTGTCAATAGCATGCCAATTCTACATACTAGGTCTACAAGTAATCTACATAATACTCCCACAACATAAGTTATGTCAGGTCTAGTGAAATATGTAGCATAGCGTAGTCTACTAATGATGATCGTATACTCAGTTTTGTTAACACTGTCACCAGTGTTGTTAGACAACCTTACATTAGGGTCAAATGGAGAACAAGAATCTTTATAGTCAAAGTAATTACATTTCTTTAGAGTTTTCTCAATATAGTGAGATTGGTCTACAAATATTACCTTTTCAGGCATAGTAGTTTTAATTCTCAATATTACAATTGTTTAACAAAAAATCCTTCTTATCATAATTGGCACATATAGGGGTGGTAGGACAGATACGGATCGGATACCATGTTTTTCATATCCGCTATCTGAATGTACTATCCGTATCCGTATCCATATTCGTATCCGTCCGGATAGTTAAAACAACTATCTATATCGGTATCCGCTCGGATACCTCGGATTCGGATAATATCCGTATCCGTTTATATTATTTAGCCATCGCAAAAATAACAATTAAAATATCCAATCCAATGAAATCCAATCCAATCCAATCCAAATAAATAAAAAAAAATTATCGCCTCCTAACATCAACAATTATGGATTCCATAATAATAGTATCATTCCATAATGATAATATGACTTAAAGTCATCCATAATTTACAACCATATAAGCTTAAATCTATCCAAAAAAAAATAGCAATCGCATTCCATGATAGTAGAAATAAATTTTCACCTTTTAGATTAATCAAATTTATTGAGAATGATAACCTCATGGACCTTTTGTCTTCAAAATATATTGATATTTTTATTTTAATAAGTATACATTTTATTTTGTATATAATATACATGTTAACTTCAGTTCTCATCACAATCAAAACCATCTCTTTACTTTCATGATTCTCTCTTACATTCTATTATGTTTCTCTCTTACATTCTTTTTTGTTTCTCTCTTACATTTATTCATAATTAAGGAAACTAACGAACAACCACATGAGAGTTTCTTTTCTCTTGTTTTGTACGAAAGAGAAATGAAATGAATTTAGTTTTTTATTATTTTGAGTAAAGTATATGTTTTTTAGTCAGTGTATGTTGTGTGTAATAGGGTGTATTGTAACTTTAGTGTAACTCCATGAAAATATACCCAATAAAATAATAGTACATGATATTTTATAATATATCCAATAAAATAATAACTTAGGGTGTTTTTGTTTTGAGTGGAGTATGTGTTTATTTTGTTTTGGGGAATAAACGATTTAGTTTTTTTTAATATTATTTTATTAGTAATACTAGTACTAATATTATTAGTAATATTTTAAACATATGTTTAACAGATACGGATATCCGGTAAAATGGATATCCGATAAAATGGATACTTCGCATCGGATACGGATTATCCGTGTCGGATATTAGTACTATCCGTGTCCGTTTTCTCGGATATTTTTATAGAGTATCCATATTCGTATCCGTTTCCATATTTTCAGATAAATATCTACAAATTCGGATTCGGATATCGGATGGATGCGGATTTTTGAATATCCGTTTACAGCCCTAGGCACATAATAATGATTTGGAATTATCTACTCCATGAATATTAGATCCAAATATAAGCAAGTCGTCCAAATAAAAACATATGACAGTGGAAGTGTTATATTTATATTTAAATTTACAATAAATACATTTGTCATTTTCATTAATTTAAAACCCATTAAAGATGGCTAAATTATCAAATTTATCATGCCATTGTTTAGGTGCCTGTTTTAGACCATAAAGAAATTTATCTACTTTACATAATTTTATTTTATTGGCCTTGTAAAATAAAACCTTCACATTGTTATATATAAATCTCTTATTTCAATTCACCATTCAAAAAAGTACTTTTAAAATCTATTTTTTGTACAATTATATCATTTAAAGAAACTAAAGAAAATAGTCCACGTAAAGGTGTAATTCTATTCACGACTGAAAATATATAAAAAAAAGTCGACATTTTCATGTTGTCTAAAACCTTTATCAACAAGACGCGTCTTATATGTCTCAATAGAACCATCATGATTTTTCTTTTTAAGAATCCATTTGCAACCAATTATTTTACACCATAGTGGAAGATTCACTATGTACTAAGTTTTATTAGATTCAAAAGAGGTCAAGGCTTTATTATATTTTTTTAATAGAACATCCCAAACTTCTTTAGCAGTTTTACAATTAGCATAATAATCATCATTTAGGCCATTCAAAATATAATTTTTGCAAAGAAAATCATTTACGTCCCAAGTACGTATGACCTTGTTTTCACTAGCAGTACGGGGTTTAGCCACAATAAGTTTGTCTAATTGAACATCATAGGCTATTTTCTTAGTAGTAAGGTAAAAAGTTTTTTTTTTTATTTTCATTTTTCAAAATGCATACCCTCAAATTCGAAAGGTTTATCGAGTGTCACCGAATCAATTTTATTATTCATAGAAAAATTAAAAACCTTAAAATTGTTGTAGGATAAATTAAAAGAGGAACTGAATTACCCAATGCAAAAAATCCAACAACAGAAAAAAAATGAAAGGCTAAGTCATGGACTAGATCACTTTCTTTAAGGTGTTTCGCGGCTCTGTTCAAAATTGTTTTGTAGTTTTGTGTAATGCCTCGTCACCCCCAGGATAAGGCAACATCATTAATCATATTAATTTATGTCCTCAAATTGTCATGGAACTACGAACTACTCGTACCACATTGTAACTTTTAGACTATATGGTAAGAGAGGAATGCGAGATGTTTTGAGCATATGGAGACTGCGCCTTTCAGGATTTGTTATGTGTTTCGGAGTACTCTCCCGTGTTGGTATAAAGATAAACATGTCGCTTCTATACTTAACTTTTAAGAATTCATGAAGGATCTTGATGGAGGAATATATGAGAGGTAGTTGTCCATAGGGGCTATTTTCGATCCGATTTTTATAGTCTACTTTGTATACTCCATGTATACAGGTTCCTTTCCATGAGCGGTTGGTTTCTATAAGGTACATTTATTTATAAAAAACTAAATACCCATTCATAATTAATTTCTCAATATCAATAACATGTTATTTCGGGGAACAAATAATTTCGAAAGAAATTTACATAGAGAAAATATCTTCTAGAAGAGAGAAATAAATTTTTTTTCTCAGTTTAAAACAATGGTTGAAAGGCCTTATTAAATAGAAAAAATCTAAATGTTGGGAGAAGAAACACAAAAAATAGAAAATGCCTAAGTGGGTTAAGACTTGGTTACTATAATTAAAACGTGCTTAATAAGAAAATTTGTTCGAAATTTTTAATTAAAAATAATTAATTTTTGGCTAGAAAAATAAATCACACTGAGCTCAAGACCAAGTCCGAGACACATCCCGGGTCGGTCAGACGGATGGCGAAGACAAGCAAGCGTGGACTTCTGACCTAATAACTTTCTTTATCCAACATACACAAAAATCTAATTCCCAAAGTGGGCTTGCCCATTAGTTCAAAAACATGTGTAAACCACATAATTTTTTACATTCTATCGGTGTGACTGGTGTGGTGTGGGTTAGGAGAACTTTCCATTTTAAAGTAAAAAAACATGTGAGCCCCAACTTATCCTTTTGTTCCTTTCATTGTTTCAAATATTTACAAAAAAGAAAAAGGGATTTTCTTCCAAATTTCTTTTAGTTTACCCTCAAAATATGAGCAAAAGGAGTTCACATGACAATTTGTTGGAACTTTCCTGTCCAAGTTGGAACTATCAAATGGTCATTTTGTGAAATCTTCCAGGGAACATAAGCCCAATCAAACCGGCCTTACATGTTAGGAAGGCTAAAAAACAAAAAACAAAAAGTGGGATGACCTTTAAATTTTTTTAGTTGTAGAGAATATTTTTTAGTCTTCGTCTTCTTTTTTATTTTTCATATATCATAGAGAGTTAAAAAAAATTAGTAGGTGTATTCACTTATTGAAGATAAAGCATGTTTATCTCTTTTTTTTTTCCATAAACACCACCACAAGTGCAATCTCATTTCAATAGTGGTGATGGTTGTGACAGTGGTATGGAGTTGGAGTTAGTGGCGTTGGGGTGGTAATGACAATGATGTAGGTATTGGTGGTGGGGCTATGGTTATTATGGCGGAATTCGGATGGGGTAGTGATGGTGTTGTATTAATGGTTGTGGTGGCGAGGTGGTTGAGGTTGTGGATGTAAATTTAAAATAAACTACAACTTTATTGCTGAAATTCACAATAAACTAACATTAGTTTTTAGAAAAATCATTTATCTTTTAAATCTCTTTTATTTGAGTATGACTATTGAAACTTGTATTTCATACCACAACAATTCACACGTGTTGAAAAGGGTTACACAAGTGCCACAAAATCAGTTCGTAGAATATTGCAAAAATTAGAGTGGCAAAATAAAATAATGATCTTTCTTTTTAATTTATTAATAATGAAAATACTTTAGAATGTCACATCAATCAAGGTACTAATTTATTTAATATCTTTTGGGAATGTCCAATAGCAGTTTAAATGAACATTACGTCTCTCTCTCTCTCTCTCTCTCTCTCTATATATATATATATATATATATATATATATATATATATATATATTGACAAAAGGCATTGTTGGAGATAATTTCTTGCATTAAATATAGCTCTAAAGAGTTTCTTGAAAAAATAAAATGTTTTAGGGGGTTTACCACAAGAGTAATAAAGAAATCGAAAACATATAAAATTACAAAAGAAGAAATAAAGCAAGTAGAATACAATGTAAACTATTAGAAACAAAATATAGGATTATAATGATGATAATTTAGGAGACTTTAATATTTTGAGGCGTAATGAATTACCGTCATTAGGGTGTTATTTTTCCTCACTCGTTGAGTTTGCTAATGGGTATATATTCAAATTACCTCCAATATATAACAAATTCACTCGTTCTTCATGTAGAAAACTTGAAGAATCCCCATACAAAACTCAATGAAATTGCTAAGAAGGAAATATAGAGAAAGAAAGATAATTTTTGAAAGTGAAAAAATGAGAGGATTTAGTAATTTTTAAAGACATAATGGTGTTTGTTCACTAACAAACACCATTTGGCGTGACCTTTCAACTGTCACTTACCAAATTGCCCCTTTAAAGTGCCCAAACCACTCTAAATGCCCAATCGCACTTTTGCACAAGTGTGCGTGTGTGCGGATGGCACCATTCTTGGTGTTTGGTGCACACTAGGATCATACTGGTTATTACACACAAGTAAACTCTTATTTTTTTAATAATTAAATGTATCATAAATTCAACTGCTAAGGGAGTGGAACCCATATATAGGAAATATATAAAAAGTCTTACAAAAAGTCGAACTGAAGGAACCTTACGAGAAATATCCTCCCCTGCTAATCTCTATAAATCTTTTCCAAAAAATCTAAACAAGAGAGGATTATAATTGACATATTTATCATTGTACCAGCTCGTAAGAGTGCTAAAAAATAGACAACGGATCCTAGACGGTGATATCTCAATAGCGTTAAAGCATTTTGCATTCCTTTTTTTCCATATAGTCCAAAAGATGCAATGTGGAATAAGCCACCACAATTTGATGTCCCCCTTCCACCCCTTAGGGGGTTCCAAGTATCTACTAACGCCCTCATATAATTCGGAATGATTCAAGCTATCCGGCAAAGGATCAGGAAGACATCCCACAAGCCTCTTGTTACCCTACAATATAAAAGAAGGAAATTGGTTGTCTCTTCCACCTCCTTACATAACTAACAAAGGCTAGCCAAAGTTATCCATCACTTTTGTAAACCCTCACAAGTCAATATGGTCTGCCTAGTCGTGGTTCAAATAAAAAACATCACTTTCGATGGAGCCTTTGCCTTCTATATCAACTTCTAAGTGAAATATGCACTTGTGCTCTCCCTACCACTCAAATTGGAGTAGTAGCCTCTGACAATAAAATTCTCATTCCTGTTTATCTTCCATCTCAAGCCATCATCCATATTCGAAAGATGTGGGGCCGATCCCAACCAGTCAAAAAAATCCTCAGCCTCCTCGAGCTCTCAATCCCATATTCGTCTTCTGCGCTGAGGGTTCCATCTCACTCGATCCCCATCGATGACTATGTGATAAAAAGACAATCCCTTTGTGTCCCCACCTAACCTTAATATATCGAAAAACTAACCTTAAAGAGACCCATTCTTGCCCCATTTGTCTTTTCAAAACCTAGTCCTATTGCCTCTCCCCATTTGAAACTCCATGTACCGAAAGAAATCGTCCCACTTCTTCTAAATGTGCTTCCAAAATCTATCCCATGAGCAAACCTCCCCACTCCAGACCCCCACCCGAGATGTGTACACACCCCCTGCTCCCACCACTCTCCTCCATAACATGTTCTCCTCTCCAGAAAATCTCCACAACCACTTACCTAATAACGTTTTGCTAAAACTCTTTAGATTCTTAACTCCCGCTCCACCTTCCTCAATACTCTTGCAAACTTACCTCCCCCCATCCCACCAGATAATATTAAAATTTGTCCTAGTTCCCTCATCTTCTTACGAACTCTACACGGTAATGGTAAGATAGACATGAAGTAGGTGCGAAGGCCAGACAACGTACTTTTTATCAACGGCAACCTCCCACCTTTTGATAACTAATCGTTCTTCCACTTATCCAACTTCCTCCTCATTCTTTCTAGTACCGGGTCCCAAATTGCTATAGATCTATACTTGGCCCCTAACGACAATCCAAGATATGTAGAGGGAAAAAAGCCAATCTTGCATCCAAGTATCCCGACCAGACCCTCCACGTTCCCCTCCCCAATCCGAATCATTTCACACTTACCCACATTAATGCGAAGCCCTGACACTGCCTCAAAGAAAATGAGAAGAAATTTAAGGGCCCGTACTTGACGTTCTTCTTCCTTACAAAAGACAATCGCGTCAATGGCAAACAAAACATGGGAAACTGAAACCCTCGGGGCACTCAGATTCTCGACCTTAAAGCCGCTGATCCGATGTGCCCCGATCACTCATCCCATCATCTGGCCGAAGGCTACTATTAACAATATAAACATGAATGGAGACAATGGATCTCCCTAACGAAGCCCTCGAGGGCTGAAAAAAAAACCTCAGGCACCCTATTAATCAGAACAAAGAACCTGAACATAAAAATGCACCTCTTCATCTACCAACACTAATATAGGAGAAAATTCTAATTAACTTGATTGTATGCCTTCTCATTGTCAAGCTTACACGCAATTCCTGGATCTCCACTACTTACTCTCGATTCCACACACTTATTAGCCACTAGAACTGCATTGAGGATTTGCCATCCGCCGATGAAAGCGTCTTGGGATTCAGAAATAAGTGGGTAAATGACTTTCCTGAGGATGACTGATAAAACTTTGGAACGAATATTATATACACTCCCAATCGGACTTATAGGCGTGAGATCCCGAGCATCTATCGATCCTCCTTCTTGGGGATCAAAATATAAATGTCCTATTCAGCCTCCTCGGAAAGTAACCTCTATCATGGAATTCATTATGACACACGTGACTTTATTTATTCACTCATCTTTTCTTCATTTTTCGATATAGGACTTTGACTTTGGAATTTTCTTTTGAGTTTACACATTTCACACCAAATGATTTTACACATTTTTATTTTTCCTATAATTCTAACCCATTAATATTACCATCTCCCGATATAAAAAAAAAGAAGCAATCAAATGAAGTTACAATATATTCAAGGAGGTCAATAATTTGAAGGAACACGCTAAAACGCTTCAAAGATCTCTAAACCTTATAGCTTGTTAATTGGCGTGCATTCACGACTAGTTCCTATGTTTTGGGAGCAAAAGCTTAAACTTTATGCGACCCTTATATCAAATTATGACTTGTTTTTGAGAAATTGCCATAAATGATTATTAAGAGATAAATAATTTTCTAAGTTTGTTTCAAAAATTCTAATGACTATTTTGAAGTTGCTCTTTTTTCAAAAATAATTTTTTTTGGCTCGTGTCTTGCGTGCATTAAAAATCAAGCTATAGAATTAACATAGGGTGAATCAAATTAAAAGATAATAAAAAAAATTCAATTTACATCTTTCAATTTAAAATAAAATGGAACATTAAAAAAGTGATATGTACCTCAAACTTATTTTAAAAACATTCTTAAAGTGCATTATTTATTTGTATATTGAGATGCGTCAACACAAATTACAAACACTTAATGTATTTTAAGAGGTGCTCGGAGATTTGTTGAGATGCGTACCATTATTTTTATGAATCTTGATAACATGTGTCCTAAGGGCATACATTTTGAATCCAAAAATAGTAAGAAGAGAGTTCCTACATATATTTAATATGTTCTTATGACACATGTTAACATACTGATTTTTTTATTTAAAAAAATAACTTTTTTAAAGCAAGACTAGATGTCTAGAACCAAGAAACACACTTGCCAAACATCAGCTACTCTCCTTAAAGTTTCATGCATGAATCACCTAACCATCCTATTCCCAGGATACAAATGTGTAAATTTTAACGTAAGATATACTCCATCTGATGGGAACCCTATTTTTCTTCAACAAATAACAACAACACAAGAAGTTAACAGGTTGGTTAGATCCCCCAAAGAACTTACACACTCTCACACGTCACACTTGACTTATTAGACTCATCAAGTAAATATTCAAATGATTCCTCTTCTTCTCCCTCTATCTATAATAAGCCACCCTCGCCTCATAATTCTTCAAAACCTCTCTCTCTCTCTCTCTCTCTCTCTAAATATATATATACTCTCCTCTCTCTTTGTCTCTCCATGGCTCAAGAAGAAGTAGCCAAACAAGAGGTTCAAGAGATAAAGCCAAAGGGTTGGGTCATCCCATTGCTGAGGGTGGTGACATTTTTGGCCTTATTATCAGCAACAATCGTCATGGCGCTTAACAAACAAACCAAAACGCTCGTGGTTGCCACTATTGGAAGCATCCCTATAAATGTCACCCTCACAGCCAAATTCCAACACACCCCAGCTTTTGTGTAAGCATTATTACTCTTTTCATTCATCCCAATAATTATGAGGGATGACTCATTTTATTACTTACAAAAAATACAACTTTAGTTATATATGAAAAAAAGGTACGTGGTCAAGGGTGTATGTCTTCCTTTCTCCTCCATTTTTCTAAGGTACAAGTAGAATTATTCATTTGGTAGGAAATAGGCAAACAAGAAATGGGCCCCCGCAGTGATAGACCTTCCTGGGACCCTTAAATCCCGCATCTTTTTTTACCGATCCTTTAACAACTAGGGTTGCGGTGGCTGTTACGCCCTATTAGTTGGTGTACTCGAACAAAAAATATTATATTTTACATCTTCAAATAGAATGAGTTTTCTAACAGAAAATTCCGGCCCTCTGGATTAAGGGTCATGTATATACGAGTTATAAGTGTTGTAACGTTACACAATGAGGCATGATAATCTCTGGTTAATTTTCTATCATATAAGATTATTTACTTATGAAGGACATTAATTGTTGATGTAGGTTTTTTGTGATAGTTAATGCCGTGGGCAGTTTCCACAACTTGTTGATGTTAGCAATGCAATTGGTTGGACACAAATATGACTTCAGCGGACTCCGTTTCGTGCTGATTGCTATCTTAGACATGGTACGTAAAATATATAATTTTTTAGCATTATCTTGTCACGATATCCAAATTTTTGAGCAAACATTGTCCCCTTCACCCAAAAAATAAAAAAATAAATAAACTACTCGTACTGTGAGCCAATTGAAAACCTTGCATTTTTAGTATGACAAGAACGTAAATAAGAAATTAAAAAGTCAAAACAGTAATGTTGCCCTTTTGATCGATCCGTCAATGCACGTCATATTTCTCGGTCCTGTTATTCTTGGTTAATCCATTTGTTAGTTTGTGATAAGTAGTCTTAAAATGTAGCCCAAATAATTAAATAATTTATATTAGTTTTATTTAAACATGAAATTTATATTTAAAAATTATGAGTTAAATATGAAGTTCATATTTAAAAGCTATTGATGTAATATAGAGCTTATGCTAGCATGTACATACAACAATATTTGTTAAAAATATAACAAAAAAAAATAAAATACTTAAATAAAGAATTAACTATGAAAATTAAGATATTTGTTGGGGTGAGAAAAGTACAAACTTTAAACCCATAGTAAACAATCCTAACCATTATGATAATATAGTGAAAATTGTAAATATTATAAATAAATATACAAACGGTCCATCGAATAAAGAGCGACTATGAAATAAAAAATATGAATACAATGACTGTTTAAATCATGCTGACAAATAGAAAACTTGTTATGAACCATCCAAACCCATACGATAGTACTTAAAAAATGCTTATATAATTATTACAAAGTGTGGAAAACAAAGTAAAATAATTTTATGCATATACATGACATAGTTCTAGTAAACATCAAGGTTTACATCAATTTTTCATGAACAAACTTATAAAATCCTATTAAAAAATATAATTGAATAATTAAAAAATACAAACATCAAGAAACATACATAAATATAATACAATAGTATAAAAAAGGAATAAATGAAGACGTAAAAATTGAGGTTCATTTGGTTTTATAGCTAGAGGGTGTATCATAGAAGTTGTTTACAATTGAAATACAAATATTTAAAAGATGGAAACTAAATGCCAATAATAAAGGCCCTAAACCCCAAGTAGGTTAATTTTGAAGAAACAGAGCGTGGGCATACGAATATCGGAGGAAGATTCAGTATCTGAAAACAACAGAGATATATAAATATGCATGAAGTCTCTGATTTCATCTATCTATTTACATATGTAACTATAACAAATTGATTTCGGCAAAAATGTTATTGTGGTCTCGTACATATGTTTTGTCAATCTGGCCAATCTTCTTTATAAGGATGAATCGATTTTCACTGATCTTCTTCACCGAATAATAATCGATTGTTGAAGATGTGTGTGCACATGAACCTAGAGGGGAAACAATAAATAAGAATGAGAAGGGCATGAATTGTTCTGCAGAGAATAGGATGGGATATGAGAAAAGATTGAGGGTCAGTGGTAGTAAATGACCCATGAGGAGAGAGAAAAGTTCATAAGGTAGAATGACATTATAATAATATAGATAATATAAATTAAATGATCATTAACTCCTCTAATACTATTGTATTAGAGTTATAATATAGATTTAAAAGCTATAAATTAAATACGGAACTCAATTTTAAAAGTTATGAGTCAAATATATAATTTATTTTTTAAAAATTGTGCGTAAAGTGTGATTTAATTTACATATACTTAGAGTTGTAATACTCACTTTAGTAAAAAAAAATGGATTTATTCAGTCCATATTTGGTTCATCCATATTTGACTCAACCCACATTTAGCCCAACTTATATTTGACCGAATCCACAATTGGTCAAACTCAATTTGATACGTCCAACTTAGACCCAACCTATAGTTTTGCCACTGTTACTTGTGACACAAATAAACGTTTAACTTCTCCCGCGTACAATTGTAGATAAAAATGAAATTCACTAATGATGATCATTTCAATGTGATTTAAAAACAAAAAACTAATTATCCACTTTATAAACCACATAACTCCTACCTTATGTTTGGCCTAGTTGGTGAATATGTAAAGAAAAATGTTTTCCATCAGATGTTGAAGAAAAATATTTTCCATCATATTGTCAAATTGACACAACCCGATGGTAGGACACACTCTCTACACTTTCCACAATTTTCATTTTTCTATTTTTCACACCATCTAACCAAGAATAACAATAAAATATCTTTACTTTTTATCGCCAAATCACGAATCAATTAAAACCAATACATGCAATTCCATTATTTTTTAACTAAAGTTTTAAATAATATTTCTTTTTATCTTTGTTTTTTTATGGGAATAGATGACAGTGGTTCTAGTGTCTGGAGCGGCCAGTGCAGCAGCTTTCATGGGTGAGTTGGGGAGAAATGGTAATTCACACGCAAGGTGGAACAAAATTTGTGATAAATTTGAAACCTTTTGCAACCATGGAGCTGGTGCAATTTTTGCCTCTTTCATTGGGTTGCTCCTCTTGATGATCATCAATGTGATCTCCATCATCAAACTTCAAAACCGAAAATCGGTAGACCATGTTATAGCTCCTTGATGTATTATTTAATCCATCCCCATGCATGAGCTCTTATGTATAATGTGTTTACTGCATAGAAGTGTGATGTGTGTTTTGAGAAGTTGTTTCTTCACAAGAATTTCTATATCACTATGTGTTTGTTTGAATATAGTCTATAGCATATATATATAGTTCAATATTACTTCTGATTATTTTATCCTTTCATATGGGAAGAACTAGAAATTTGGAAACATAATATAAGAACAAATGACCTGGCACGCCAACGCAATGTCGAGCTAAGACTATCTTGTGGCATTTTGATGGCAATGTGCCACATTGCTTAGTCACATTCCCGCGTTATTACATACTTAGGTTTATGAAGTGATACCATAGTTTGAAGAACTCTTTGAAATATGGAACAAATAACTTCTAATATGGTGTAAGCCAAGCAAGAGAGCTATGAATGGAATGCTTTGGAATCCAAATATTTACTACACAATAAAAAAATACAATATTACCTCTATTGTTTATGAAATTTGTAGACAATTCTTGGATTGAGCCGCTGATTAGGTCAATCTCTTTAAAACGTTTCGCGGCTCTACCATCTGTTTGCAGGTAGTATACAATCACGTCGTCCCCGGGATAAAACAAGTTCAAAATCTTCTTTTTCTCATATAACTATGTACTGTTGGTACATGGTATACTAACACCATTCCCAAACTTATTGCTCAATATCAAAAAATATTTTGGGGGGAATAAACAATTTTCGGATGTAATCATTTGTGTAGGAGAGATAATGTTTCTGTAAAAATAAATTTCTAGATGTTAAAAAACCAAGAATAGAGATTTATTTTCCTTTTTTTCATCTCTTGGTTTAGAAAATTTTGTGTAAACAATTCTAAGAGAAAGAGTGCCAAAAATCATTTTATGTTATGTGTATTTTTTTTTTGTTTATTGGTTTGTTCCTTTTAATAGCTAAAGTTGATGCTTTACAATTGTGGCTGAAAAAAATAGGGAGTAATGATGGATGAAATTATGAAACAGGGACGCCAGCTAGCTTTAAAAACATTATAGGACCATATTTCTTTGATAGTTGCCATAGTGATTGGTGAGGAATGAGCCGAAAGTAGAGTGTAGAAGTGGGTATTGTGGGTTAAAAGATTGTCTCCCATTTGTATTTAAAATAAAAACTAACAACAATCCCCCACATGGATTTAAAAACATATTCATCAATAACAATCCCCCACTAGAATTTTGAAATTAATAATTCAGCAATAATAATTCATAGAATTGTGGATAAGCAAATGTTTCTAACGACTTGAACCTTTATGTAGTAAAGATTATTCAGATTATACTAGAGTAAGTTGTACTTTTGAACGCTATCTCTGACAACATCCCACACAAAGCCCTACTTGGTTGCAGTCCTCAAGTCAACACTTTATGACCATGTGCTTCTATCCAAGTATGCGAACGTTCTAGAATTTTTTTTCAAAATTACAATAGGAAGCGGCCGCACTTTCATATTCAGATAGTTGAGTCTATCAAGGATATTCCTGTAGCTAGGTATCCCACTTAAAATAGATCTATAGATAATCATTATGAGTTATAATTAACTCAACCTTCACTCGCTTAAGGATATCATGCTCTATAGGGATGGACTCAGAGTAAAATTTCGTAAACAATAATTAACATGATTGAACTCATACCACTTGTGACTTATTATTACCCTTTGAACCAATTTTTTGGAATCTACAGTCTATAGGTTGGGTACTACCACAAGTAATTCAACTATCAATGGACTTTAGTCCCATCCCTTCCTAGGTGTTAAACACATTCTACTACACTAGTTTTTACGTCAAAGGATAAGTCAGGTTTTGTTCTCATCGGTCTGAATATAATCCACAGTCACAACTCATTAGTTTTAAATTCTCAAGCTATATTGTGCTTACAATATATTTGTTGTTCTTCTCGTTATGATACCGTATATAAAATTTCACAATAGTTATGGTTCTATTGTTGTGGATAAAATGACTGATATCAATATTTTCCATGAATGGGTATCTTATAATTGGTATTTAAACCTTTTATTTCCACACTAGACATTATTAACGGTATCACCACTCCATAATCAATTGTGTCAATTATTATATTTTGGACTTCCAAAAAAATAGCATCGTAATATGTGCTAGACACATATCCATTAATGGGTTCAAAATCAATTCTAGGTTCATTGTTTTTATCAAAACACATAACCTTGGTTAATAGCACAAGAATGCATTTTTTAATTATAAAACTTCATTATACTCCTACAAAATAAACAATCCCAAGATAACTATATTAAATATCCCCGTGGAGAATACTTAAAATGTCCCCATATTCTCTTTCTTAACACTTTATATAATGTTCTAATGCTTTGATCATGTGGAGTACAAGATGGTTCATAACAAACATATATCCAATAAATATATATTCTTGTATTTCAAGGTATTCAATCCATTAATGATCCATATTTGGCCTTGTAATATTATGAAATAATACTCTTGTTTCATCGAAAGTTATTATGCCAACACTTTGACTTTGCATAAATATGATTATCTTGATAGCAAAATATAATAACCGAACATTAACTGATCATTCTAGCATAAAAAAATAACATTGCATTTATATTTCAATATATTTAATGATAAACACCATTTATATCATTATCAATTCAATCATGCAATTTATTGGTGTCTTTTATATTAATAAGTTCTCAAACTTCAAGTTGGTCCAAGAAAGTTTCCCTACCTAGGTCACCATTCGAAAAGACATATTATATACATTTAATTTTAACTCAACATCAAGTATAATATCAATGTCAAATCAAATTAGATGAAGCTACTTCATTTTCATGAGAATAATTCAGCGTGCATTATCTATAACTCTGTTATCATGCTATTGATAAATCATGACTGTTAAATAAAGCTTATATTCAAAAATGATAATGGTCTTAATATTCCTTCAAAGGATGTGTATACAACTCATTATCTTAAAAGTATAAGATAAGTCAATTGTAAATTAATTTCTAGTTCATTCCAAGGAATTCAATCAATCATTTGTAACATGACTTCTCTAAGGATTTTTGGAATCGATTTCAATAGCATAAGCAAGCTTTAATTTTTAAGTCACAACTCAAAAAATTAAGAGCTGTAATGAACACCAAAGTTTTAAATTCTATTAAAATGTTCATTAATTATAGTTGAGAGATACTTGCATGAATGCTCCCACCATTCTCTAGGTATTGCATTGAAAAGCTACTGGTAATATACCCCCACTATATTTTCAATTCATAAAATGAAATCAGAACTCATAGGGCTTCAATATTAAATAAGAATTAATCTTATTTCTTATATTAATGCATTCTTAGTTCTTTCAAGTATAGCAAGTTAAAAAAAAGAATACATGTTCATTCGCTTTAGTCATAAGTTCAGATTTTCAATGGTCTGAAAGTCACATATAGATTAGAAAATCTATTTCTTAAAGAAATGAAATTATTTTTTATATATAATTTTCACAATATATAAGATAATATTTTATGTTAGAGTTTGAACGTCTATTCCAAATCATTCAACTATAATATCTTTACCAAAGTAAAGATTATATTTCCACCAAACCTAATTACGATTAAATCCTCCAATTGTTATCATTTCAACATATGAATTCTATTTACCCATATAAAGTTCGACATATGAGTTCTCTACTCATCGTATTTTTTTAATACATGAGTTGCAAAGTATTACATGTAATTATCATAGGTTCAACAACTAATTACTGAAAATACACACCACATTATATAATTTATTGAAAAGTCATCTTTCATTTCTAACCCCAAAAGATTATTAGAACATCATAACCTTCTAATTTAAAATGCCTAAAATATACAAAACATTTAGAATCTATTCGCAAAATAACGTGGTTCAAATTTGCAAGAAAACGTTTAGATTCAAAACATTCCATTCAAAAAATCAAGTCTAAGAGTTCACCACGATCAACCCGCTTATTGGAAGATTATGAAATTTTTCATAATTCATCCTTAATGAGTCTAATTTTATTCAAAATTGGAATTACTCAAAAATGTTGAGTATGAGTTAAATAAACTAATTTTACTACAAGTTGTCCAAAAAATTCAACATTGAGCATCACATTTGTAAAATCCGTAATAAAAGATATACAACTCATTTTTCAAAAATTTCAATGCACAGTATTTATAATCTTAACGCACTATATGCATCCTAAAATTCAAGAAATTTTAGAATATATATCATCAAAAAATTGAGATGATACTCTAACAAAATTCATAATAAAAATTTCAGAATTTTTTCTTTCCTTCATCAGTCACTTTAGTGTGGTTGAAAAATACGTACTTCACTTTTATATAAACACTTCAAAAAATATTTGATTTTTTTTTTAGAAAATATTGCGCAAAGCGCAAATGTTTTATTTGATTTCATATAATAAATTTTCATTTCTTTTCATATAACAAATTTTCATTTGTTTTCTTAAACACAAGTGGCTCTAAAGCAATTGTGTAAAAAGGTATACAATTCCATTTTGAACAATATCATCTTATGTGAAATAATATTTCACATTCTTAACTAAAAAATAGGATGACCTATTTAAGAGTTTTCCATGAAGGGGCCATTATTGTTCAAATTCTAATTTCTCATGAAAGTATTGATTGATTCTAGATTGACATAAATACTGAAATTCATTTTTCTACATCGTAAAATATAATATTTAGGATGTCCGAGGGCTATTTGTAATTTCTAGAGGTACAAGTTTAAAACTATAATTTCTAAGGGAAACAACTTTGTTGGTATTGTTTTACATGTTAGGCGTTATAAAAATAATCGTATAAGCCCATATGATTTGTTTTCAGTCTACATGGTTGATATAAAACGTCCTAAAGTTGTTGGGACAATTTAGATATTGTGATTAAAAATCACACCAGAGAGTTTTATGGAGAAATTAAAAAATCAAAATCTTATTTTACTTTAGTCTACTACTCAAAATAAGTTGTCACCTCATACGAATACTGCAAATGTGAACCATATACTTTGGAATCTAAATGTTTACTACACAATACCTTGTACACATTTCTTGGGTTCAGTCGCGGACTAGGTCACTTTTTTTAAGACGTTTTGTGTCTCTACCCTATATGTATAAGTAGTATATAGTCACATCGTCCTCAGGATAAAACAAGTCCAGAATCTGCTTTGTCTCATATAACTACGTACTATAGTTATATGGTGCACTTACACCCATCTTCTAATTTATTTCTCAATATTAGAAAAGATTTTTGGGGGAACAAATAATTTTCGAATGTAATCATTTGTGCAAGAGAGGAAATATTTTTGTGAAAATAAATTTTCAAGTGTTAGAAAACTAAGACTGTATATTTCTTTTCCCTTTTTTTTGTCTCTTAGTTTAGAAGAAGAATGAATTATGAGGTAAAGAGTGAAAAAAATCATTTTATATTATGTGTCTTTTTTTGTTTTAGTTTGTTCCTTTTAAAAGCCAAAACTTATTTTTTGCATCTGTGGATGGAAAACAACATGGAGGAATGGTGGAGGAAATTATGAAAGTAAAGACACCACCAAGCTTTAGAAACATTATAAGACCATGTTTGTTTGATAGTTTCCATAGTGATTGCTGAGGAATGATCCAAAAGTAGAGTGTAAAAGAGGGGATAGTGGGTTAAAAGCTTATCTCCTAGTTGTTTTTAAAATACAAAATCACAACAATTGACAATGCTGAGGGTTGAGATTAAGTAGTCCTTGTTGTAGGCAAAATTAAAAATCATCATAATAAACAAATTATAATGGAAAGAAGAATAAGAAATGGTTGACCGCGTTCACTCCAACTTGAACACATACTCATGTGTGTATAGGAATGAGAAAAAACAATCCATTTTCCTTCAGAAAGTGAGAGGAAGAAAAGCCGAGAGGGTGATGCGGGAGCAATAATAGGATTTTTTATATTTTCACTGAATTGTGCTAATTGACATTTTATGATGCAGTGTGCAACCCATACCGATTTTATTTCTATATTGGGTGTGTAGCTTATTCTATTGTGATTTTTAATATTATCTTTCATGCTACGAAGTAATTTAAATTTTATTAAGCATAGCTGTCTTTTGGTATTTATACAATTGATGTTATTATAGAACTGAAAAACTTAATTCATTCTGATCAATTAAAGTACTCGTTTGAATCAAAATTGGTGGAATAATTAATTTTTAAATTAATATTGGGGCATATATGGCGTGACATTTTCTTTGACGTGGGGACTTTGTGCGTGGTGATTGACATGTCATCCCAAGGTATGACTTGCCACACCTTCTATGGCATATGTGAGAGCAAATAAACTTCAAATTTACCATTTTAACTAAATTATATATTATTTAATGCTCTATAATGATATTTCTACTAAAACCATTCAGCAAAATAATATTATGTTATTTTTTTACTGTGCTGGAGATATTCTACTAAGATTGAAGAAGTTGTTTATTTAATTTCTTTTTATTGACACGATTTTAATCATTGAATGAACTTTGTTATTTATTCAATCTCTTTTTGGTGGCATGATTTTGATCATTTAATACCCGCAAAATCTAAAAAAATTACAAATATCTAAGTATATATATTAATTAGGCACCAAAGTCAAGTTTACCGTTAAAGTATGTGTATGCATAGTCATTTCTTTCTAAACTTTAGTAATATTGTTCATTGGATTAAAATAAGCATCCCATACCATAAATTTTACAATAATCTTCTGAATGTCAAATCAAAAAATACCCCACTATTGTCAAATCTTTGCTATAATGTAGATTATTTTGTAAGGTTGTGGTTATTGACATTTAATAAATTCTAACACTCAGAAATAGTTTTCTATGACAATTTTAAGGGATATTTGTGTTATTTAATAAAAATTTAGTAACATTTTTGAAGTATAGGAGTATTGTGATAGAGAGACACTTATTATATGTATTTGCAAATCTAATTGCGATTGGACGAGATGCTTATGTGTCTAAGCACATACGGATTGCTCTTTAGACATTGCGATTTTACGCTAAAAGCAAGAAATATGAGTTTTTTTTATAGGGAGGTTATTTTTCTCATGCGCGTGGTCTTCGACAAAGTACTTTCAGTGGATTAAAGAAAGGTCTCTATCGTAGTGGATTGGGGATCCATTACACTGATCGAGTTCTATAAACTATAGTTTCCTTGAGTTAATAAGATATTATTCGAGGTTCATTCGAGGATTCTCTAAGATAGGATTCCCTTGGACATTGTTTACCAAGAAAGGGCGTTCCTTATGCGTGGGATTATAAATTTCAGGAGGCTTTCGACAAGTTGAAGAATAAGTTAATTTGAACACTAGTACTAGCTTTATCTAAATGGAACTGAGTACTTGGTTTATACAATTGTTTCACTGCAAGGTTTACGAGGGGTACTGTTGCAATAATACAAACCCATTTCATATGCATCACACACCTTTATTATTAGCACATGACATGGAGTTGCTCACCGTGGTGTTCACTTTGCATAATTGGAGACACTACTTTGTAGTGTATGAGTTCTGACTTTTCAGTGAATAAATGAGTTTAATTATCTATTTAATGAGTAAGAGTTAACATGAGACATATGAGATGGGTTTATTTTATAAACAATTATCAGTTCTCCATTAAGTATCATCGGGGGAAGTCTAATCTCATTGTCGATGCTTTAATATGTAGGCCTTATACTAATGTCTTAACCTTGTTGTGTACAATTGTGTGAGAGTATATATATATATACTTAAAGTTATCCATAAGTTTGGATGGTCTTATTCCATTTCCAAAACATTTAAGTTGTAGTCTAGGTTGTTCCAGAAAGCTTCGTATAAAATATTTTAAGACTGAACGTATTCATTATCATCCAAGAGCTACCTCATGCCATAACAAATAGGAATTTCGCTTTAGGATAAAGGTAAAGGACTAAGATGGCATAATACTCCCTTTGTTAACTTATTTGCACAAAATTGTAAAACTTGATTAAAATTAACATTTTTTTAGAATTTGGAATATATTATGGAAAAATTATTTTAATAAAAATTGTATTTTTGTGTATTTTAAGCACGGATGTTCTAAATTTAGAATATTATACTCATAGTTTTTACCAGAAAAATTTTCAAACATTGGAGGCAAAAAATGGACAAAATTCCTGGATCACAATGCGACTTGTTCATCGTAACGAAGGTTATCTTCGCTACAGCGAATAGGTTTTCACTAGTCCAAAATCCATCGTGCAAAAACCCTATCACCTATCGCGACTTGGCTTCACCGAAGCCTCATTGCAACGAAGAAAATTATTGTTGCTGTGAGGCTTCGGTGACTCCTGGTTGCTATTAATTCCATGATTTTAGCACAATGGATTTGAATAAGGGAAAACTTGTTCATTGCGGTGAAGACAACCTTCATTATGCTGAGCAAGTCGCACTATTCTCCAAAAATTTTGTCCATGCTTTACCTCCAAAAATTGAAAATTATATTGACAAAAACTCTGAGCGTTTTGTCTTTCTATATTGTTATTGATCATTTGTACCTTTATATGTTATATCATGTGATTCGTAGCCTGTATGTTTATTATCTCATTGTGATTATTATTACATAACATGTTTTTCACACTCTAATTTTTTTCTCTAATTTTATCATATACCTACGTTCCTTGTATCCTTATTGATTCGGTTTCTTGATCTCTCCATCTTTCCAAAGATAGGGGAAGTTTCCTAAAGGGATAGAAGACTTTATTAAGGGGGAGAATCAATTTGTGACAAAATAAAGTTAGATATAGGATAAAAAGAGAGGAGTTTGCCTTCTCAGGTTATACTTTTAATATGAAAAGAGTTTATGCTATAACATATTAGGAATAGTTTAGTTAGGGATAATAGATTTTTGACTTTTAATGACATATATATTAAGGTCATTGATTATATTATAATTATCTTTGATATCTTATATATGTTATCTTTAGTTCATAACCTATTTTAACTTTGGTCTAAATTATATATTATGGTAAATTTTTTCAATCTTTTGGTTTATATTTATTAATTCATTTCTTTAGAAAATATTCCATTATATTACTAATGATGCTATTTATTGGTTACATTTTTTACCTTTGTCGATTCCATGACAAAAGGAGGGGGGGTCTTTTTTTAGGGGGATAATATTTCTATAGGGGAAGAATCTTTCTTGTACCCCTATACGCGAGCATGTTCTTAAGATGATATCTATCTTGGGATAACTCAAGGTGCTTGGATATGAAATTAATGGGGAAACCCAAGTTGATTTCATGCTCCAATCACTACTTGTGTCCTTTAAATAGTTTTCCCTGAAATATTATATGAATAAGCTTGAGTACTCGTTAACGTAACTCCTTCAATAAGTCTGTGTTGTAGATAATATCACCAATTATAAGGATGTGGTTCCAGTTACTGAGAATGACCCATATTTTTTTGTTCTATAAGGTAAGATAAAGAAGAATGAAAATCCTCTGGAATAACCGATGAAGGTTAAAACTAATTTTAAACTTTAAGGAGAGGGTAAGAAACCTAATAGAAACTATTATATCTGAAAATGGCCAGGACATCGGAAGAAACAGTGCCTGGTCTTTTTAGGATGGAAGAATGGAAACTATAATTTCTCTCCAGTCATTGAGATATATTTTGTGGCAAAATCTATAGGTACATGGCTAGTAGATTCGAGATCCGTTACTCATGTTTGGAATTCTATGAAGGGGTTCCAGGTAACTAGAGATCTCAGTGACGGATAAATATTTATTTTCATTGGCGATAACATTAATGCAACAACAGTAGTATTAGGAAATGTAGTTTTAATTTTTGGTGAAGACAATAAGTTAATATTGGCAGATTGTTTTTATATTCCTAGCATTTAATAAAATTTGATTTATGTTTCCAAACTAGTTTTTAATGGATATTTGGTTTATTTTGATGATGTTATTTTTATCAGAAAGAGCAAATCTCTTATCTGTTCTTATATTGGAAAAAGATTTTTATATTGCTGCTTAATACTGAATTCATTAACTTAAATGGAAATAATATAAAGAGGGAAGGAACTTTAAGTTGAAATAAACATATCTTTGGCACTTACGCTTAGGTCATATTAATCTAAAAATAATTCAAATACTAGATTCAAATGGACCATTAAATTTATTGGAAGTAAATGCACTTTTAGTCCGCAACTCCTTCTTAGAGGGTAAAATAACCAAGAAACCATTTATGGCTAAAGGTTATAAAATCAGTGATATGTTGGGACTATTTCATTTTGAATTTTATGGACATACGACTATCCGAGAAAGAGATGGTTATGATTACATCAGCACCTTCATTAATTAGTACTCGAGGTTTTGGTATGTTTAACTTATGCATCACAAGTCTGAAGCCTTTGATAAGTTCAAAGTGTATATGGCTGAGGTGGAGTGTAGGCACGATAAAATAATCCAAACTCTGTAATATTGTCGTGGAGGAAAGTACCTCTTGGGAGAGTTTAGGAATAACTTATAGGGTATTGGTATTAGATGCCATTTGTCTCCACTGGGTATTCCATAGAAAATAGTGGACTGGAAAGGAGAAACATGACTCTTTTGGACATCGTTAGATCCATGATAAGTTATTCGGATCTCCTGGATTCCTTTTGGGTTTTTGCACTAGAGACGACTCCAATGGAACTTTGGAATGGGTTCAAGGCGAGTATATGAATTGTTCGAATTTAAGGTTGCCCAACATACGTGCTGAGGAAGGAATCGGGGAAGTTAGAATCAAGGACAGATGTATGTATCTTTATTTGTTATCCAAAAGGAGCAAATAGTGGTCAATTTTATGATCCTAAGGACAAGAGTGTATTTATTAGCACAAATTCTCGGTATTTATAGGAAGATTATATGATATACCATAAGCCTACGAGCAAGATTATTTTGCAAGAGCTAAGAGGTAAAGACAAAGTAATTGATTTTGAACCACTCATACATGATGAAATACAACTCGATATTGATAAAATACTACCTAATAATAGTGGGAGTATTACCGATGATAAGGATACACATGTCACTTATACTGGACCATAATTAGATCCATGTCGTAGTGGGAGAGTCATGCATCATCCCGATAGACTAGTGTATTTGAGGAAGATCCAAAAGGAACGCGAATCGAATGTTGACAACTACAATGGGGCACTCCAAGATAAGGATTATGAGATTTAGCTAAAGGTTATGAATACTGAGATGGATTCGATGTATTAAAATCATGTTTGGGAAAGTGTAGACTTTTTAGATGGGATAAAACCCATCAGGTGTAAGTGGATCTATAAGAAGAAGAGAGGTGTGCAAAAGAAGTTGGAAACATTCAAGGCAAGTCTTGTTACAAAAGGGTTTACTCAAAAAGAGTGGATCGACTATGAGGAAAAAATTTCCCCAGTAGCCATGATTAAGTCTACCCGGATTCTCTTATCCATTGCATCTCATATCGATCTCGATATTTAACAAATGGATGTTAAGATTGCATTCTTGAATACTAGTCTTGACGAGTGCATCTATTTGATGCAGTCTGAGGGATTCATAGGATATGGCCAGGAAAGAAAGGTGTGCAATATTAAGAGATCCATTTATGGACTTAAGCAAGCGTCAATGTCTTAGAATATCCATTTTGATCAGAAAATAAATCATTTGTCTTTGATTAATGACCGAATGAAACTTTCTTGTATAAGAGGCATGACAAAAATGTTGTGGTATATCTAGTACTTTACGTGGATTATATTATCCTAGTCGAGAAAAGATGTGGGTATATTATCTAATATAGGGTGTCTAATCAGTTCGATCTGAAGGATTTAGGAGAAGTCAGTCACATCCTTGGGATCAAGCTTAGACGAGATCAAAAAAACCAGATGTTGGGCTTATCCCAAGCCACCTGTATCGATAATATGATCATAATATTTATCATGAAATATTTCAAGAAAGGGTTTCTACCTTTCAGGCATGGAATATCTTTATCAATGGATCAATGTCCTAAGACACCTGATCAGATAGAAAGGATGGTGAATATACCTTATGCTTTAATAGTAGAAAACCTCGTGTATGTTATGTTTTGTAGAAGATTGGAGATCAATTTTGTCATTGGCATGGTCATCAAAAACAAGTTTAACTTATGTGCGGAGCAGGGATCTTTTTTAATCACATTACCAAGTACCTAAAGCGAACTAGATATTATGTCCTAGTTTACCCATCGGGTACACATACTAAAATTTTCAGTTGGATAGGGATACAAGGAGATCAACCATGGTATATGTGCTTAACATATGAGGTGGATCTATAAGTTGGAACAGTGTTAAAAATCATGTATTATTGATTCGACCTTGGAAACCAATGATGTTTCCACTTTGGAGGTAGAAAATGAGGTTGTTTGGAATTGAAATTTTCTAAGTGACTTAGGTGTGGTTATTTCAATGTTGCTGGCCATTACAATTCATCATGACAATAGTTAAGAGGCTAAAAATTTGAAATAAGCAAGGGCTCATAAGTGGGAGAAGGACATTGAGCGTAAGTTTCACCCGATTCAAGAGATCGTGCAGATGGGCGATGTCATCATGACCAAGATTCTATCTCTAGACAACCTAACACATCCTTTTACGAAGAGCTTACCATTTAAGGCATTTTATAGTCATGTAGAGATAATGAAAGTCAAATGCATAGGAACATGTATTTATGACTAGATGGGAGATTGTTGGGGTTTCATTAGTCTTAAAACCATGTAATGATATTTTTATATATTAATAAACGAGTTGTATAGTCTATTCTGAAATGAGGATCATGCTTGTGAGAATAATTTATATTTATGTTTATTAAATATATTGTTTTACATATGTCAGCAAATTTTACTTGGTAAGAATTCCAATGAGTTGAGTTTAGATTGATCACAGGAGATCAAAATTCCGGTTCTAGTACTATTAAATAGTTCACAACTTAGATGGAAAGTTGACGTCATAATAGAAAGGTTTTAGTACAATCCTAGTGATTTATTTCAAACTACAGGAACCTTTCTGATGGTTTGAAAACTTATTTGATAGTTCGAAGGTGGATTGTGACCGGTGCATACAGAAATGCATTGAACATGACCACCCATGAGATTTTAAGTTTAAGGAGTATCGTGATTAGACTTAGGCAATATCACAGATTTTCAAAGGGTACACAAATTCTAAATCCCGAGAATTATGAGGATTAGAATGCTTGCACAATTATTATATCGGTCAATATATCCACTCATATTGGGTAACAGTTGTGTAGGTAGGTTGAAGATCATAATTATGAGGAATTCACATCTAGGGGATACATTGGATTTTGATACACCCTCGATAGACCTATAATATTTGTTTCCACGAGTTCAAACATGAAGATTGGATTATCTAATAATCCAACATAGCAAAATATAAGTTAAGTCCGAGAATCAAGGAATTTATTAAATGTTTGTTAATATCATTTCTGCAGTAAATTGATTTGACTAAGCGGGTATCATATATTTAACTTGGCGAATCACATTATGTACCATAATTAACTTTATAAATAATACCTCATTATATTCGATTGATTTTGAAATATTTAAATTGGAGTGATGTTATAATTATTTAATGGAAATAATTATGAACAAATAAAGAAAGAAAATAAAGTTTAGGTTTTTAATTTGAGATTTCTGAGTATATATTTGTAATCCAATTCAATTATTTGTCCCTGATATAGTCTATACACCCAAGTAGTTAGGTCCATATTCTCAAGAAATCCAATTTGGCCTAAACCCACAACTTATAATAATACATATTGGTTTGAGTTAGGGTTTTAAGGAGCATAACTCGTTATTAGGGTTTGAGAGGGAGGAAATAGAACATTATTCACATTTTTGTGAAGAGGCTAAGAGAGATAGGGGCTTTATATCACGTAAAAGTAAGAGTTTTCATCTTAAAAGGTGCCCACACACCTACCTAGCTTTGTATGGATCATATAATAGAAGACCTAAGAATTTGGGAGAATTTTAGAAAGATTTTTGAGAACTAAGAGAAGGAAGCCCCTAATCATGAGCAAATACCTTTCTCCATATCGGATTGCAATCGGATGCCCAAAGGTACTGTATTCGTAACCCTAGGATTATAATTCAAACCTACTTTTTATATTGTCTTCTTCCTATTGCATGATAAATTGAAGATTCTTGAATTATTATTTTTTATTTTAGGTATATGAATCCCCATCAATTACATCACACCATTGTTTAGATGATACTCTATAAGGAATACCAAATATTTATTATATTTAATAAAGCATTTAAAACTTCATTAGACTTCTGAAAGAGTGTCTCAACTCCTAAAACGTGTATGTGAAGTTAATAATTTCATTATTTAGAGAATGTTGAAAATGTTGTTATAGCAACCCCATTCTAATACCCCCATACACCTCCATAGGATCCAAACAAAGTCTCTTCAATTTTGAGCTACCGGTCCCCCTTTAAATCCTAATCATAGGATGACTAGATTATTTTCAATCTCCGTTTGACTTTGTAAGGACATAAATTTCCAATTGAGTCCTTGTATTATTTTGACTTAATTCCGTGAACAAAACTTGTTTGTAATATGTCATAGGGAGATGTTTATTTTGTCACGATCCCACTCGGTCTATGACGTATTGAAGAAATTAAAGACGTTGCGGCAAAGCTTCAAAGAATTAATTATGACGATGTTTAATTGGTGCAAGCTTAATCGTCTTCAAAGTTAATTTCATTCCGAGATCACTCAGGTATGAATGCGTATAATTAATGGTGCTCGAAATTATTTTATAAAAGATAAGGATGTAATTTTTATAAAGAAAAATGTTTTTAAATGTTTTAAAAGTGTTTTAAAAGGTTTATACTACGTTTTTATTCTGATAAGTTCGAATAGGAGTTTGACTTATTTAAATCTCTCTTTCAAGAGACGTTTTGAACAAAAAATTAAAAAGTTAACTCTGTCGCTCGAACGACATCAGATCTCGTTCGAACATGATGCTGATGTTGCTCGAACGACATGCTTAAGTCATTCGAATGACATGTTTGTTGAGGTGGCATTTAAATCCTATTTAAACAGTGTTTGCATCAGAATTTTGTAAGTGTGCTTTCTGGAAAAGAGTTTTACGAACCAGAACCTTATTTGCACATTTACAAAGCATAAACACGTCCTTAGAGTTTGCAAAGATCTGAGTTATCATTATTATATGTTTACGTGATGTTGCTTCACCAAAGTTGTTTGTTCTACACATTGAACATCAAAGGGTTTTGCGGTGAAAAAAAGAGAAGGACTTATTATTCGACATCGTAGACGAATCAAATCCATTCGTTGGACACAGAGACATACGTGGACGCGTGTGTTGTGGAAAGGTATCGTGGAAGATAGAATTTATGCATGGGCACTATTGAAGAACGGTTGAAGATCAGAAGGAGCGTCAAGACCCATGGGGATCGAGTCTTAGTGTAAAGATAATCTGTCTTTGTAAAACCATTGTTCATAGTGATTGTCTAGCTTGGGTCGTCCGAGGTTGTTTTCTCGTTTTGGGTTTTTTCATCGTACATCCGGCGTTGTGAGTATTCTTTACTTTATTTTACTTTCTTTAATCACTAGATGCATGTTTAGGATTAATCAAGATAAAATTTATTTAAAAGTAAGAATTGGGTTTTCACAACTTGGTTTGGTGCATAATTAAAAGTTGGATATTTTTAGGAGAAAAATTGATTTTGTTTAAAACACACATATTGGGCACTCTTCACGTTGGTATCAGAGCTAGAAAACATTATTTGTTTGTTTTGTGATCTCGTGTGTTTGTTTACCTCTCTTGTGTTTGTTTTCTCTCGATGGATTCTCTAAGCTTTGACAATTTACATCGTTTGAATTTAAAGTTTGCAAAACGTATTGAAGTTTTGGAAAAAGAAAATTCCGATTTTAAAAATAATATTGAATATTTGCAAAGCTTTCAAATTCAAAGAGATATTTGTCGTGAGCATTTTATTTCCTTGTTTAAAGATTTTAATATATTAAAATTGGGCAAAAAGGAGAGTGATGATAGAGTCCTCATTTTAGAAAAAGAGTTAGAGGAGTTGAGAAATTCTATTGTTTGTGCCGTTGAGGAAAATAATTCTATTAATATCATTGTGGCACGAGAAAAGTTTCTTAGGGACAAGTTTGATCACATTGAGGGGGAGCGAGATAACCTTCTATGGGTAATTAAAAATTTAAAGAAGGAGTCCCGAAAGTTTAAGGAGTCTAATCGATTGCTTGAGGCAAAAGTTTTTAAGTTAAAAAATGATTTAAATGACTCGAGTAGTGATGGTAGCGGCTTATCTTGTTTTAGTGGTTTTATTGTAAAAGCCAAAGCCATAGTTTGTTTTAGAGCGTCAACCACATCCGAGGGTATTAGAAAAGGTTAACCTAATGGTTCCGTTCCTCGTCGTGTTTTTCACTTGTTCGCATTGTGGTAGGAAAGGTCATCTTCGGAATTTTTGTTTTGATCTTATAAAAGTCCATAGGAAGATTAAACGTCGTGCCCCATTGGTTCCGAAAACCCATCTTGTTAGGTATACACATGTTTGGGTTAGGAAATTCGTTTTGAAGATGCTAAATGCTTCGTTGGTTGATTCTCACATGCATGCACATGATTCATCTCTTGCTATTTCTTATGGATAGTTGCTTGCATGTTTTGTCATACGCTAGCCCTTGCATCATGATTTATTATTTGCTAGTGATATGACATGTTTATATCTTTGTATTATAGCTTTCATTTGTTTGAGTCCTATTTGAAAAATAAAAAAAGATTTTGTTTTTGAGAAAACATTTGAAAATTCAAAAAGATTTTCTGTTTTTATTTTTGAGTTTACATGTTTGATGTGGCATATTGGTGTGCTTGGACCCCCCCCCCCCCCATCGTTTCATTATCCATGTGGCTAGGACATTTGGTCATTGTTATCGATGCTTATAATGATCTTAACCATTGTTTATGTGGGGTTGTTTCGAAGTTGATATGCATTTTGATTCGACTTTGTATATATGCCAACATTACACACATGCACGAGTTTATATGGATGTTTGACTTCTCTTGCATATTTGAATTTGGTGAGGCATTCTTATCTCAATCTTGTCATCTATGCGTAAGTAAACTTAAGGAGAAGTGTGCATGTAATAATTGTTTATCGTGAGGATTTAAATTGAAAAAATGATGAGTGATTCATGGGAAAGGACTGCGAGAGTTCAAAATTGACTCGTCGTGAAAGCCACCGTTTAAAAGAGCCCAAAAGAAAATGCTATCTTCTTAGAAAAGGGCCCAATAACATTTTCTCTTAGTTGAGAATGCTAGAAACCTCAAAAGAACTTAAAAAGGTTTATATTTCTGAGGGAGTTTTGGTTGGAGAAAATTTTAAACGGGTTTACACATCTAATCTTAATGTTGAAACATTGCAATTTGACGCTATTATTTGTAGAATGAGCAAAATTTTGGATTTGTGTGCAGGTAGTATGTTTAGTTCATTAAGCTCACACTTTTATTGTCATATGGCTATGATAAAGTTTGATGATTTATCTCTATCAATTAGAGCTTCTTGATCGTTTTGATGTGTTAGAATTGTGACTCATTTGTTGTAGTTTCACGCCCATTCATTCCATATCCATGTTTGAGCACATCGGTACTATGTTTGCATGTAACTCACATTTTTAAGTTTTTATGATTTTTTGCATTTTGTGTTAAAATCCTACTGTTTTAACACTGTTTTGATTCTATCAGGCCCTTCCTGGATTTTTTTTGTGGAAATTTTTTCACTGGGCAATACTTTATATTATTTCTGGGAATCTGGGAAATTTTGGCAGGTCGCGCGAAGTCGTTCTAATGACATCTCATCTCGCGCGAACGACTTTTGTACTTCGTTCGAGCGACTTCCTCATCTCGTTTGAGCGAAGTCCCTGGCTCATTCGAACGACAAGGTAAAAAATGGCTTCTGATTGGTTTGCAGTCCTCTGGTTCGTATTGATAATTTTTTGGTACTGCGGGAAGCATTTCTGGACTGTTTGGTTTATATGCAGGTTCTTCTATGTTCCAAATTGGTATTTTGCATATGAGTCCATATATCACAGTTAATTTGATTGGTATATTCTTTGTGTGATTCCTGGTTTACTAGCTTCTGATTTGTCATCGCTTGATCATAATTAGTTGGTTGTTTCATGATTATCTATCGTTGTTCAAAAATTGGTATCAACTTGATTCAAATTGGTTTCATATTCTCATGCTAGATAGTTCATATTGGTTTATCTTTTCACCGGATTGTCTATTCGAGACAAAAAGGAGGAGAGATGTATGTGATGTAGGGGGAGATTTGTTGAGCACTACTATTGATATCTAGATTTATGCATTGTTTGATTATATTTGTTTCCAATTGATATCAAATAATTGCTCACATGTTTCAAATTATTTTTTCTTATTAGAAATATAAATTGATATCATTTGTTCCTCCATACTTCATTGGGTATTTGTTTGTCTATTTCATGTGTGTAGGTATGCTTCAGCGATTCGAGATTTTAAGACTACATCACATTTAGATAGTTTATGCTTGCCGGTGATACATATTCTAGTCTGTGTCCTGTATTTTTGATTTTGGGTTTACGGGATGGGATTTAGGCGTCATACAGCTTGACGGCCTGGTTAGGCATTTCACTGGTTTAGTTTTGTCCCGGAATAGTCAAAGGGGGAGATTTGTAAGGACATAAATTTCCAATTGAGTCCCTGTATTATTTTGACTTAATTCCGTGAACAAAACTTGTTTGTAATATGTCATAGGGAGATGTTTATTTTGTCACGATCCCACTAGGTCTATGACGTATTAAAGAAATTGAAGACGTTGCGGCAAAGCTTCAAAGAATTAATCATACCGATGTTTAATTGGTGCAAGTTTAATCATCTTCAAAGTTAATTTCATTCCGAGATCACTCAGGTATGAATGCATATAATTAATGGTGCTCGGAATTATTTTAGAAAAGATAAGGATGTAATTTTTATAAAGAAAAATGTTTTTAAATGTTTTAAAAGTGTTTTAAAAGGTTTATACTACATTTTTATTATGATCAAATCTCTCTTTAAAGAGACGTTTTGAACAAAAAAATCAAAAAGTCAACTCTGTCGGTCGAACGACATCAGATCTCGTTCGAACGAGATTCTGATGTCGCTTGAACGACATGCTTAAGTCGTTCGAACGACATGTTTTTGAGGCGACATTTAAATCCTATTTAAACAGTGTTTGCATTAAAATTTCATAAGTGTGCTTTCTGGAAAAGAGTTTTACGAACCAGAACCTTGTATGCACATGTTTTCTAAGGTTTTCAAAGCATAAACACATCCTTAGAGTTTGCAAAGATTCGAGTTATCATTCTTATATGTTTACGTAATCTTGCTGCACCAAAGTTGTTTGTTCTACACATTGAACATCAAAGGGTTTTTTGGTGAAGAAAAGAGAAGGACTTCTTGTTCGACATCGTCGACGAATCAAATCCATTCGGTGGACACCGAGACACATGTGGATGCGTGTGTTGTGGACAGGTATCGTGGAAGAGGAAATTTTTGCGTGGGCACTATTGAAGAACGGTTGAAGATCAGAAGGAGTGTCAAGACCCATGGGGATCGAGTCTTAGTGTAAGGCTAATCTGTCTTTGTAAAACCATTGTTCATAGTGATTATCTGGATTGGGCCGTCCGTGGTTGTTTTCCCGTTTTGGGTTTTTTCCTCGTACATCCTGCATTGTGAGTATTATTTACTTTATTTTACTTGCTTTAATCACTAGATGCATGTTTAGGATTAATCAAGATAAAACTGGTTTAAAAGTAAGAATTGGGTTTTCACAACTTGGTTTGGCTCATAATTAAAAGTTGGATATTTTTAGGAGAAAAATTGGTTTTGTTTAAAACACACATATTGGGCACTCTTAAGACTTTGTGCAACTTTTATACCCGAGAGTATCTTAATGAAATTTCATACATATCTGAATCCTCTTTAGAATGGCACTGAATGTGCTCAAATCGAACTTTCGATTTGCATTTTACATCTGTTTTACCAAAAAAAAAACTAGACAAAGAATGAGTGGATGATTTTTGAGATCCATTTCACTTTAGAAAACTCTCTAAACCTAAAGTGTCTCAACATACCTTCATAGATATTTGAATCCTCTTTCTAACGGCCCTAATCATTCACAAATTTGACTTACAGTTTGCATTTTATGGTCATTTTATCGAAAAAATCCATTTCAGCCTGCTAATTAGCCCACCCCTGGCTAGTAGCAGGTGAAACATTACTTGGCTGCCAAGTATGGCACCCCTTCCAGTAGGCAGGCCAACACATGTGATGACTGTCACATCCCCAGGGCAGGTTAGTCATTTTAACCTTTTACGATTTTCTATATAAGGAAACCCTGACCTCACCATTCCAATTGGAGCAACGTAATTAATGCACTAACCATATTACATCACTCCTTTAAAAATTCTCTTTCATCACCTCATCACCTCACCATTTTCAACAACTTGAAATCACTCCACCACCATCCTTTACACCAAAAAATCATTTAAAAAACCTTCAAAAATCGGAATTCAAACAACTTAGAATATATAAACCCTTTTCACCATACTTTGCGAATTTAATGTCATTTAACATGTTTCATTACTTTTGGCAAATTTCCTAGTTAATTATGTTTCCCCCCATTGCTAATAACACTTTTATCATTTATATATTCTCAAAATTATTTTTATAAAATTAAAAATCCAAAAATGGTATTTATCCTATAAATTCGAAATTAGAGTATTTCTCACTTTTTCTTACACTTTCACAAAATCTTATACTTATTTTTATGAACTAAAAAAGAGAAACTCTAATTTTGGATTATGGGTTAGATCCTACCTTGTTCCCCATTCGAAGTATGTGGACTTTGATGTCGATTTCCGCTAGATAAGCATCCCAATATTACTTTGGGATTTAAAACCTCATTTATTGAATTCATTCCGTTCTTACTAGTATTCTACATATATATTTTATATACGTTACTACCATTATTTATTTATTTTATTACCTTTTAGTGGTCTCATTGATATGCGTATTCACGTTTTCATAATGAGTCAAGATACGGCGCATCGCTCATAGTTTATCTATCATTACATAGTGGTCCCATTGACCCATGTATTCTCTCTTTCATAGCGAATCATGATCTGGTGCATCGCTCATAGTTTAGCGACTTTATTTATGTTATCATCTTTTAGAGGTCACTTAGACATGTGTATTAACTCTTCTATAGTGAGTCACGATTCGACACATTGGTCATATTTCAGCTATATCTATATTTTTCCCTTTCTTTTAGGCTTACTCCTTTGAATAGTTCTTTCCCATATTCTCCATGATGTGTATATGATGATTTCTCCGCTCATACACATTTTCACCCACACACCTTTACACATGTTTACAGGTTTTTTTGATAAAGAAAACATTTTATTTCTAGTGAGAGACCAAAAGGGCGGAATGGGTGCCTAACGCCTTCCCATTTCCTAGCATAGTCTCCAAGTTCATAATTAACTTGGTTTTGTATGCACGAGTAGTCCTTTTTTATTCTCTATCTTTAGATATGTCTACCTCTTTTGCCTATTTTGAGTAAAATAGGTTGGAGACTCCAATAACTACACATTCACATAGTTTCATATCCTTAACGATGATTGTTTTATGTCCTTTGCAGCCCGTGAATGTTGTGTGAGTAGTGGGAGGAAATTTTTCCTACTCCTATCTTCTGGGCCGATATGGACATAGTGTCGACTATAATGGGGAGTATTTTTAGACGAGTAGACTCTATTTATATGGGCTTTTGTTTTTCTTTTTCAATATTTCAACATGTGTATATATATTCGTCCACTTGTATATTCTTCTTTATCCTCTCATGCTCACATGTTATATACGTTATGACCATGTTACATTATCCATGTATATTTTTTCTCCACTACACTTTTCTTCTCATCAAATGTATATACCATCTTTTCCATCACATGCCTTTCTCACTTGTATATATCAACAGTTTATTCACTTTTATATATCTTATGTTTCACATTAGCTTGTACATATTTTCCACATTTCACTTCACTTACCCACATTCACATGCATAATGTAGCTTGCATATATCAATGCTTTAGTTCTTTAGTATACATTCACCATGACTCATTATCTCATGCTTTATGTCACCTTTATATATCACATGCTTCACATTTCTTTCATATATCTCCATTTTTTCTCCACTTATACATATCCCCATGTTACTCTCGCTTTATATATATACCCATTGCACTTGGGTATATCCACATGTTTCACACTTTGTACATATAATAATGCTTTGTTCTCTTGTACATGACCCATGTTATTTGTATATATTTCCCCACTTTACCTCGCTTGTGTATTTAACTCTTTTCCCACATGCCACTCATGTATATTCCTATGCTTTATTCCATGCTTAGTAGTTGTAATTATCCTTTAACATTACATAAAATGGTTCATAAAAATACTAATTAAGACTCAACTATTTTCACACTAACTCACATGAGAATTACATATTGACCCTATATTTTTCCTCTATGGGAGAGTCACCTAGTGATGGGATGTCGGTTTTATGGGGCGCGATTAACCTAAGGGATATGACTCCTAACTTCCATTGGCTAAGTACCGTCAACTTATATTGAACGGACCCTCCATATCGTACTTCTTGATTGAACTCGCGATGGGAGGTATATATTAGGAACTCATTCATGTACGTTGAGTATATCGAATTGAGTTTGGCATATACCATCCCCACGAGGTATGTCATGTGATAATCATGTATACTTGGGTATATCAAATGGACTTTTTGCAGATATCGGTGAATGATTTCCCTAATAAGTGAGATGTATAATCGTGGAAGTCATTCCAAAAGGGGTAAACCTTACACTAACCTCCCATTCATAAACCTCATGCAGATGTCTGCCCTAGGATACTCATACACATATAGTCGATTTCAATGCAAAACTCTATCCAAATTTTGGGTCATCTTACCGCTTAATTTTGTTCCATTTCACCCATTTTTTAAAATAGGACCCTGTCCATGAGTTTGGAAAGAAGTTAAATTGTGTCTTGTGCCTATCTTCTCCAAAATTCGGTTCCTGTTTAACATTTCACTTTTTACCTAAGCGAAACATAATTCAAGTAGAACCTAATAACAACTACACTGAGGGAAGTTTCTTATTTCTTCTCTCCTTTTTAAAAATACCAAAAATATTCCTTTTTCTACTATATAAAAATACTCCTTCCTTCTCTAGGGCCACTACATTCCATTTCCTAAAAGATCCACTCTATTATCAACTACTTCAACATCAACCAAACATTACTACAGAAGATTCCTCATGGAGAATCCTAAGTAAAATGATAATGCCCAGTCATATGTGATGGTCGTACCTGCTCAGATCAGTACAAAGGTTGACAACCTGCAATTACATGTTTAATAGATGAAAAGATATAAGGACCAAATCCTAGAGATACTAGATCCATAGGTCATGCCTAATTCTTCTTTTCCTCGTGTCGTGGCACCACAAATGCCCAATCTAATATGGGATCCCAAAGAATATTAATGGGCTCTGCATTTTTTCTATGCCTTTACGTCTCTATTTCGTTAATGGGCCACCTCATGCACAACTGCCAATGCCTAATCTTTCTCAATAAGGGGATAACTTACCTATACCCGTACCCACCGATCCTAAGGAGTAAGAACTCAATTGAGTGAAAGAAAATGTCAAAATGTTTTCTAAGAAATTTGGCCAGGTAAAGCTCTCGAGAAACTATGCAGACTAAATGCATATGTCTCCCTACCTAAATTCTATGTTGCTTGAGAAATTTAAGACGCCTTACCTTGAGAACTTCGAAGGGAGCAGGCCTCCCATCCCGCATCTCCAAAATTACCATTGCTCCATGAGTTTTATTGGGGATACAAAAGAGATAATGGAACAAATATTTCAAAAAAGGCTTAAGGAGAGTTCCCTCCGTTGGTTCTTTTCATTGGAAGAATCCCGAATCCCTAATCGGGAAACTGTTACAAGAGAGTTCGTGGATTAATACAAATACAATAATGAGTTGGAGGTGGTGCCTTGATAACTAGAGTTACATAAGCAGGGGCCCGTGGAGCCTCTTAAATTTTTTATAAATAGGTGGAGGAGAAATCTCCCATCTAAATAGGAGAAGCATAGCATAGTGATGAAAAATTTTCTATTATAAATCTAGACATCTATCGGTAGCCAGTCCGAAACCAAAATCCGAGTCAAAGAATCCAGTTGGATAGTTCACTCCTCAAAAGTATGAGAAACCAACCATTTCATCCATTAACAATATCTCCTTTCAACCTCCCACTTCATGGCCACCCAAAAATCGTCCAACTACAATTCGAAAGGAGTATATTGAACTCTGTGATCTTCTCTCCAGGAATTCCTCTTGTTCCACAATCTCATCAAAACTTTAAGCCCTCGTCCATTTCCTAATCCGCATCCAAAATACTTAAAAAATGACCTAGGTTGGAACTTCCAAAAAACCGATGTGCATACCAATCAATGTCACCACCTTAATAATTCCATCGAAGGCCTCATAGACGAAGGCATGATTTCCTCTCTTGTGGGTCCAAATCCAAACACTAGTCAAAACCCTGTACCCATGCACCAAGCTAGCATAAATGACATCCTTATAGATGTAGATCCTAATTGTGATCCTTCTGTCAGAATTAAAAAGATCCACAAGCCTACCTCAACCATTAACTAAGAAAAATACCCAGTTGTCATGGAAGTCTGTCCATCCTTCCTGTCCTATCTAAAAAATTCTCACATTCAGCCTCTGTCTTTAATGATGGGGGCTTGTATTCATGTACGTACCTAATCAAAAATAAAAAGTATGGATGTGCATACTATCCTAGAATAACTGAGAAGCTTTAGGATGAAACTCCCATTAAATTTAACCATCAAGGTAAAAATATTATGCAAGCACTAGTAATACATACATGAAAGCCGAAAAGTGGGATCGATATCTCATGATTGATTTGTAACGCCGGAAAAATTCATTGTGGACAACATTATACACATATTGTGAGAAGAATGCACCAAGAAGAGAAAAATACATGAAGCTCCTGAGTTACTCATGACCCTAATACTAAAAGAGTTCTTGGTCCCTTCTCATAAACATTTATCCACTGCATGGGAGGATGTGTATGATAAAGTAGTTAAAGTTGTAGAGTGGATTGAATTCTTCTAGAATAATTAGATTGTTTCGATGGGATGGAAATATTATTCTATTATTTCAAAAGAATCTAATGATGATTCCAATATTTAAACCTCCCTGGTACATTCTCCTCTTTTTGTGGGGTAATATCTTTCAAAGAAATCTTGTTAGAAATCAACGAAGTCACTCTTTCCCCCTAAATAGACAAAGAAACTAGGTTCATGTTCGTCCCACTATTCGTAAACAACATAGCTCAGTGAGGCTGGAACTAAAAAGATCCATTCCTCCAATTAGAAAGTGAGCCCGAAGATAAAGGGAAGAGGGTTGCTAAAGAAATACCTATGCCTAAATGACAATTAAAGTGAGAAAAACAGTCAAACAACTAACGAAGAATTGGGCAACATCAGCATATGGGGACTTTTTATGTCTTTCCAACTCCACAAAAATTCCCTAATTAAAATCCTTATTCAATATACGATTCCCCTATACCTATGTTGATGATGTAATTCATTTAGTTGGAAATTTTATTGTCATAAGGCTTATCTCCTTCACCAAAGAAGAGATTCCCAAGTTCGGTCCTGACTATAGCTATGTTCACAACATCTCTGTTGAAGTTTTGGAGAAAATGGTTCCATTGATGCTTGTTGATAATGCTTCCACCTTAAATGTATTCCCATTGTGAAATCTCTCAGTTTTGGGGCTACAAGTCAGTGATCTCACCCCAATATCATCTACAATGCATGCTTATGATAAAATCTAATAATAATCCATGGGGTCGATACTACTCAAACTAAAAGCTGACCCGATAATCCATCAAATAATATTCCAAATCATTGACATTCCTACCTACTTTAACTTTATTTTTTGTCATCCTTGGCTTCACCACATCAGAGGGGAATTATATTCTCTACACTAGAAATTTAAATTATTTGCGGACAACTAGTTTATTCCCATTATAGGGGGTGATAATAACACAAATGGTATATGTACTGGTAACTCAATTATAAAAATTTAATACAATGAGAATGGAATGTTATTTTCGAACTTAAGGTCGATAAACTTCCTCTCCCGATTGGAGACAACTTCAAAGACAAAGTGAGTCCCAAACACATACCACACAGGAATGTGAAAGTGATTCAAATGTGTACGAATATTCACTTCATTCCTCAAATGGAACTGGGCCATAGAAAATAAGGAATTCCTAAGCGAATTATTCAAAGGAAATCTTATCATCTATGTCATCATGAGTATCAACCATCTCTAGCTGAGCTTAGGAATCTTCTTCAATTGTAGCAAAATTGGGTGATGAAGAAAAATGAAGAAATTTCTGAAGACTCACTAATTGCATGTTTTATCAAGAAAGGCAAGGACTTCATTTACTACAGATTTCAAGATCCATGGTATGACCTAGTTAAAAAAAATATTAAGACTAAATTTCAAATGTTCTTCGAATTTAAGTTCATTTGGAACAAGGATTCAAAGCATGAGGTGAAGCCCTTAATTATCAAGTCATTTAACTAGAGCTTTTCTGATACGAAAAGCACAAAAATCATTAATAGTGGTGAGTAATTCTGCCTCACTAAATAAGGAATAAACCTTTACATGATCCATTGTAATACCCCGCACTTTTATGGGTAATTAAATTCAATAATTAAGTGTAATTTGGGAATTTAATAATTATCATGAATAGTAAATTTTGGTGTTTTCAAGGATTAGATGATTTTTGATGGGTTTTATATTTACTTTTGGGGTTAAGTAAATGAACTGGAGTATTTTAATTATATGTCGCATCTGGGTGAAGCGACAGATGATAATATTTTAATGGAAATACCACATTAAGTTGTGTGGGGTTAAATTAGTGATTTGTGATCAAGTACCTTGGATGGAGATTTCGAGTGCGCAGTTGGTCTCGGAATGGCCGAGATAGTCAGAATAGAGTATCCGGGGGGTCGTAATTGAGTTTTGGGAATATTTGAATTAATAGGGACTCGCAATTGAGTAAACGAGTCATTTTTTGGTTTAAAATGGATAAACCCTTATTTTTTCCTTATATAAGACACGAGAGAGTGGGATAAAGGAAATAAAAAGAGAGAAAAGAATAAGAGAAGAAAGGAAGAGGAGAAAAGAGGAGAGAAAAAGAAGTTCCGGGCCAAACTCCGCGGGATTCGACTCGGGGTCGTCGGATTTTATCCTCCAGGAAAGTGTTTACCTGCTTTATTCAATTTTGAGCATAAATCTCATATCATAGTTGGTTATAACAAACCCTAAATATTTTGGGTTGGATTTTCGTGGGTTAAACGGGTTTTTCGGGAGTTTAACGGGTAAATCCCAAAAATTATGAAATTGGAGAAACTTAGAAATTCATAGAAATTAATGGTTGACTTTGGGTTCTAGGATGATTAGAACCTATTTCTTTGGTGTATATATAGTTGGGTGTGGTTATATGTTGTTGGGATAAAAGGAAACAAAGCTTGGAGGTTTGTTAATAACCGAAACAGGGGCCAGAGAAGAAGCTGCCTAGCTTGATCGATCAATTGGCGACCAAGGGTCGATCGATCGATCGAGCAAGGATTTTTGCAATTTCAGCTTAGTTAATTTAAATGGGATAAATTCCCACATTTATGGTTTTTAGCTTATTTATTCGAGGAAATAAATATTCACCTAGGGGAATGTATTCCTAATTATTTGAGGGTGTTACAATTGGGATTTGGATAGTGTAAAAATATGTGTCGCAAAAGCGATGGTTCGGACGAAAATAAATAAAGTGAGAAATTAAAGGTTTAGGGTTCCTAAAATAGAGCGGGGACCTATAAATTATTATTTAAGTGAAATGTAGTCCTTGGATTCGTGGAAATGGAATCAACGACCTATTTAAATTAAGGGTATTTGGTGACGAATATTTCTTGGGACAATTTCATTGGGCATTTAGGCTTATATAATTATGTGCATAGAAAGCATAATTATATCGATTGTGGTTGAGTATATCCTGCGAGACTACTAGGATGAATTTGGGGAGATACTTATTTACTTAGTATGAATTGGTATAGTTGGTGAAATTATATAAATCCTTAAGTGTGAATAAGGTACAGGTTATTTATAAAGTGAGTGAATACTTTTGGGTTTAGTATCGTGAGTGTGCGAATGCTTGAATATTATTAATTGTGAGAAGCTTTGGGATTATTGGTCATCGTTATGTGTGATTGGAAATTATGGCCATTTATATGTATCTTTGAGGAACAATGTGGAATATATATATACTATTTGATTAAAGTATATATACTATATGATACGGAATTGTATATATATCTATGTGTGGATGGTTTATATATTTATGTGAAGCATACCCCTTCTATGCTATCATGGGAAGTTGAGCGATGTGGGTGAGGCCCTGGCTTGACGAGCAGGGAGCGTATAGTCCCCAGGTCATAGCGTCCATTTTTATATTGTGTGATTTTTATTAGGGGTGAGACGTGGTGGGTATGTTTCGTCTCACTTTCGGGGAGGAACTATGACCGCTTTCCATACGTTGTGATTTGGCTTTTACCAAGGCGGTGTGAGATTCCAACCGTTGGTACCCATGATGATACGTGAGTGATTCCCTGGTAGATGATAGCATAGATACTGCATCCTCGAGTTATAGCTCATTGGGATGGTTATTATACTAGTGTGTATAGTTTATTACTTGTGCATGAGAACAAGATATTATATCTATATTAGAGTAAAGAGATAAATGGAATGTGAAATGAATTCTCATTATGGGATATTGTATCCGAACTTATATTGTGATTCATATTATGAATGAGGAGGTTATATATATATATATATATATATATATATATATATATATATATATATATATATATATATATATAAGTTTAGTACTGAGGGTCTAATGGATCTCGACGATCAACTTTGCCAATTAGTAGTGTATCGGGGGGTTCCTTGTTTGGATTTCGCTTCGGAGACACCCCACGCACGAATATGGCCTAGTGTTGAGACTGGGTGGAAGTTTAACCCTTAGTGATCTATTTTTGTGTTTTTCTTATATGAGTATATATATATATATATATATATATATATATATATATATATATATATATATATATATATATATATATATATATATATATATATATATATATATATATGTAGTGAGGGTCTAATGGATCTCGACGATCGACCTTGCCAAGTAGTAGTGTATCGGGGGGGTTCCTTATTTGGATTTTGCTTCGCGAGACACCCCATGCACGAACATGGCATAGTGTTGAGACTGGGGAGAAGTTTAGCCCTTAGTACTTGGTTTACTTAGGATTTCTAGAGTTTGGGGGTGAAGTATTAGTTAGGCCGCGTAGATTGACTAGGGCGTTTAGAGGGATGCGCTAGGTGTGCACTATTAGAAGAGAGGTGAGGGGTATCTCATGGGAGTGCGATACCAATTTAAATATGAGATAAAACATATTTTTAAAATTAAAGCATTTATGCACTTGCTAAATATATTCACAACCTGGGCTCTGACCCGTTTCTATATTTTTTCTCTCTTGGTATATATATATATATATATAGGTATCTAGACACATGGACGCCTGGATGATGATCGATTCAAGTCAGATGTTTGCTGTAACAGCTGTGAATGCATGCAGGTTTATTTTTAGACGCATCTATTCTTGTGATATAGATAAGGAGCATTTTAATAACTTTCGGGCCGAAATCCCAATTATATTTATTTATTCTTTCACCGACTATTAGTGCGGCATTCGATTTGGTTGTATTATATTTGAACCGAGTGTTCGGTTATTTTATCTCATTTCAGTTTCATTTATATAAACTGTGTGAATGTGTTAATTGTATTGTTTGTTTAAAAAGATTAGTTAAATAAAATTTTGACGCCAACCTAATAGGTTACTAGTAATTAATTTGGTTTTCGACAGTGATGCTGAGAATGATCCATATGTGACTCCTGTTTTAATTTGGTACAGTAGTGATCACCCGGTATTTTATTAGGCAGGGTGTCACATCCATGCTGAGGCTGATCCATCTTACCATTATATGGAGATATCTCCTTTTTATAAGTCTCTTTTTAATTGATGCAACATTCCATCCAATCCAACTCTATCAACCTAGAACCTTGTTGTTTATAACTAAGAAAATAAACTTATTTTTCCTATTATGGATGAAAATGTAAACTAGTCCTCCTTCGATGAGATCCTCAATGGTGTTATCCCTAAAAATGTTATCAATGAAATAAATGAAGACTTTGAGTTCCTTGATGTGCCTTATATTAATTGCATTGATTCTAATGCAAAAACTGATGAAGATGATCTAATAAATGACAAATTCTTAACTGATCTCAATAAGAAAAAGATAAAACAACATAACCTCATTAAAACTATTGATGACTAGGTCAACCGTTGATGATCGTGAACTACCGTAATTCAAAGACTTATGAAAGTCTTCGAAAATATCTTCGCATGGCCTTACAGTGATATGCCTAGCATCGACCCATAATTCTTACAACACGAGATTCCTACATACCTAATGTAGAAACCACATCCTGGTACCCTATAAATATCTCCTTAGGTATCTAATCATTCTCCTCCCACCATAAGACCCTAGTACTTACTCTGAACCCTGATCTAGAGGCCATCAGGTGCTCCTAAGCCCCATTTGACCATGTTTAACTCTCCAACATGAGCTAATCTCATTGAACTCTCTTAGGGATCTGACTCCCTTTCCAACGGTTCAACCCCTATGTGAATCGACCTCGTGGTTCTCGCCTACTCGCCTTTTTACACGTAACCTTGGCCACCGAGCTCTTTCAAGCCACGTTTGACCTCTGTAAACCCTCAAACTTGAGTGAAGTTCATTTAACTCTCTTAGGCCTCTGAATAAACTTTCTAACAATCCAACCATACGTAAATTGAATTCGCATTTTGCGTGTACTCACTTGTTTACTCCAAACCCTAATCTAGAAGCCATTAGGTGCTTTTGAGCCCTTTTTGAATTTAGTAAACTCTTCAACCTGATAAAATCTCATTGAAATCTCTTAGGGATCAGAATTATATGTCCAATAATCTATACCGTACGCGAATTGGCCTCATGTTTTGCGCATACTCACATGTCACTAGGTGCTTTCGAGCCCTGTCTGACCTCAGTCAACTCTACAATCTAAGAAAATATCATTGATCTCTCATTAGGCTATAAATTCCCTATCGAATGATCCATCTCGTGCATGAATCGGCCTTATAGTTCATGCTTCCTTGTCTTTTACTCCACGAAACTATGTCTGGAGGCCTTCGGGTATTTTTTAGCCTCGTTTGACTTCGATCAACTCTCAAACCCAGGATTATATTAATATATTTTATAGGGCTCTAAATATCCATTCTAATATCTCGATCGTGCATGATTTGGACTTATGATTTGCATTTTATACCCGTTTTTCTTAAAAAGTCGATTTCGAGCTGCTATAAGCACCTCAAACCCTATGTCAATCGGCATGGTGTAATTTTCTTCGATAGCAAGGTGGGGGTATGCCGATAAAAAGGCGAGGGCCTATGCTGATTGGCACCCCCCAAAATCCTATTTTTTTACTATTTAAGGGGGGAATGACCTCATTTCCAAGGGTCATTTTCTAAAGTCTGAAACATTCTCCTCGAAATCAGTGCACTGAAATTCCATTTTTCCAATCATTCTCACAATTCCTTACATCATTCTCATTCATCTTTCATCAAACATTTTACCCTCACCTTACCATCATTCAAGCACCTAAAAATTAGCCTCCACTACTAAAAAATCAGAATTAAAGTTCTACAACAGGTCTACCCTCATTCCTTTAGAAGTCATTTAATTAGTATTAGTCATTTACTTTTCTCCATTTTTGGTATATACTTTGTTTGATCTCATTTATTCACTTCAAAACTAATCTCCTTTTTAGTTATTAGTACACATAAACATATTTTCATAAAATCTAAAAATTTTCAAAAGAGGTTTTCTTATAAACCTTAAACTAAAATTTCCTCAATTTATACACTTCATAGACTCATGCACACTTTCTAAAAACAAACCAATGGAAGTTCTAATTTTAAATTTATGGGTTAAACCCCACCCTTGTGCGCTGTCCAACTATGTGGACTTTGATGCCTTTTGGCTACGTAGGCGTCCCGAGCCAATCTTAAGATTCGAGTCCTATTTTCTCATTTAGTCATTTTATGATTTCTCGTGTGTAGTAGTATTGCGGATATGCATACTCCTACATATTAGTGTTCTTGGTCAATGTACACATTCACTTCCTTATAGTGATTTTTGATGTGACGAACACTAATATTATTTTTTTATGTTATTCTTTTGCACACTCCTTAAAATGATTTCGCTCTTTCCCACTCATGAAGTGAGTAGGATGATTTCTTTCTCTCATTATTCACATTGCACACTTGTACACACATATCACATTTTGGAGAAAAGAAGTACATTTTCATAGCATATGAGAGACTGAAATGGAGGAGTGGGTTCCTAAAACCTTCCCATTTTGTAACTTAGTCTCCGAACCCCCGACTCATTTGGTTACGTATGCATGAGCTTGTCTTTTGATGCCATTCTCATGGGATGGATACATTAAGTTGCCTGTTTTGAGTAAAATAGCCTAGAAACTTTATTTCTACATTTTCCTCCCCTTTGACGATGACTGATTTATATCTATGGTAGCTTGCGAAGATAACACAAGTGGAAGAAATAGGATTCCCATCCTTGAATCCTTGCACGTGCAGGCCGGCCCATGCCGAAGGAATCTACCCTGGATGGACACAATGACGACTCTATTAGGGAATAATTTTAGAGTACTATAATCTATTTCAAATGGGTTTTGTTTCCTTTAATCTCCTTTCTCTCTACTTTTTTACATGCTTACATATGCCTCTACTTTTTCTTCTTACTCTCATGCTTACATATTGTATATATATGCCTTGTTCATATCATGATGTTTATATCCTTCTCTCTACTATGCTCTTTTCTCATCACATGTATGTATCATATCCCTATCGTATGCTTCACAGTTGTATATAGTCATCATGTTTCACCCCACACACTCTCACTTGCACATGATTCACATTACCTTTATATTTCCATACTAATCCTCATTAGCACACACTCCCACATTCTTAGCTTCATGCTTACTCGCATGTTTTGTAGATATCCATATTTAGTCTCACTAACACACACTCCCAAATTTCTCTAACTTGTATATATTCACATATTCTCTTCACTCACACTATCCATATTTTAGTCACTTTGCACATGGTTCCTATTCACTTGTGTATATTCACATGTCTCACATTTTATATCTACCACCATGCTTTGTATAGTCTGCATGCTTCATGTACATAGTTGCTAGTTTTACCCTCCACGTTTATCCCTTTATCACATGCTACTTGTATATTCTCCCTCATAGTGGTAGTATTTTCCTTGTTTAGCATAGATACAACTCTCCATAAAATAATAATTAAGACTAATTCATTCTTGCACACTATGCCACTTGAGCATTGCAATATTTACCAAAATTTTGTCATATACCAGAGTCATTTCATAATGGGTGTCGGTCCTATGGGGCATGATTAACCTAAGAGATATGAATCCCACCTTCCAATGTCCTATTACCTTTGATGTATATCGAATGGTTCCCCCACATCATACCGCTTGACTAGACTCATAACGGGAGGCATATAGCGACAAACTCCTTCATGTACGTAGAGTATATAAACTTCACTCTCACATGTACTATTTCCATGAGGTATATCATAAGACAATTCATGTACACTCAGGTTTATCAAATGTATTGTCCATATACCAATGAATAATTTCCCTTATAGGAAAGAGGTATATCGTGGAAGTCACGCCAATGGGGGAACCTTTCCACTAACCCATCAATTGCATCAACCTCATATAGGCCTCGACTATAGGACACTCATACCTAGTTTATCGATTACAATGCAAAACTTTGTTGAAATTTTGGGTCGTCCTACCATCTGAATTTTCACGTTATTTTACCTATTTTTGAATTAGGATCTCGTTCGTGAGTATGGAAACAAGTCAAATCGTGCCTTACATCATGTACTCTATTTTTTTCCCAGACTCGGTTCTTGTTCAAAAAATTTCTTGCATCCTAGGAAAAACATAAAATAGGTGGAACCTAATAATAATAACCATGCTGAGGATTTCCCTTATTCTCCTTTTCAAAAAATATAAAAAACATTTTCTCCCTTTTTTCCACTTTCCCTCAAAATAAACACAAAAACCATTTTTCCTCTTAGGTACGATCGCATACCCTAATCATGGTCTTGATCCTTATTGTCTCTGGTGTTACATCACACCACCCCAGAGAGTTTGATATATCCCCTTCAGATTATTCATGGAGAATATTGATGAGGATACAAAACGTATAGCTAGACATGATGACAATACTTGTCCAATTCAGTGCTAAGACTAATAAACTTTAGGCATAAGTTCAGGAAATACAATGACACCGATTTTAGATTCCCAAAGCTCCTAAGGCCTAAATAGTCTTTCCCCGTGCCATAGGTCCATCATATCTAGAAACGTTCTGGGTTTTAGAATATTTCCAGTATGCTTTGCATGCCCTATTTGCCAATGGGTTACCGCCAGCTTAGCTTCTGATAGTGAATCCTATGCAACCCACTACACCAAAATGGGAGATTTGTGAGTGCTGTTAGCACTCACAAATGACCTTTATAACTGCAATTTACAGTCATAATTTAGGGGGTGACAAAAGAAAATTTATAACTCCTAACAGCAGTCACAATTTTTTATAACCCCTATGGAGTTATGACTGGTGACCCCAATTTGTAACTGCTATTCGTAACTGCTGTCAGCAGTCACAAATATAACATTCGTAACTGCTGTGAGCAGTTACGAATGTTATATTTGTGACTGCTGACAGCAGTTACGAATCATATATTTGTGACTGCTGTTAGCAGTTACAAAATTAATAGTAGTGACAAATTTGTGACTCCTATTAGGAGTTACAAAATTAAATTTGTTAAATTTTGTAAAATCTATTACAAATATCTTTATATTTTCACAAAATGATGAAATAATGAAAGTAAAATAAATATCATGATAACAAGTCTAAAAATTTTGACAACATTTCATTTATATTTCTCATATTCAAAATATCCAGTACACATAAAACTTGTTAAACTTAATTTAACATCAAACAACCCCTAAGTGGGCACCAAGTACAAAATGAACATAGAATAAAAAATAAACTAAAAAAAGTAATGACACAACACTTCGATGACATGGAATGCCATGAACATGTAACAAATCATTCTAAATCTAGACCAGGAGTCACCACGCAGTGGATACGATTCGTGAAGTCTAGGTATATCAGCCATGGGGGGGTATTAATGCGGTGACATCCTCCCTCGTGTACTCGGATTATGCCTGTTGAGCAAGTTCAATGGACTCAAATTTTTTGAATACGGCGCCTCGGTATCCATTAACTTGTGCTTGTGTTGCTTGCCACGAAGTGTAAACACCTGGATTTAGGCCTTTGAATACTACGTATGCCGGATATGTCATGTGTATGCCTGCAAATAATAAAATGTGATTAATATATATATATATATATATATATATATATATACATTCATTTTTTGTGATAAAGAAACTACCATAGCTTATATATATATATACTAGCGTATGCCCGTGCCTGAAGGCACGACGAAAATTGCAAAAAAAATCGTTACCCGACAACAAAGTGAAATAAATATACAATATTTCTGTTCTAATTTTAAAAAAATTGGGCAGAGTTCCCTTTATTTGTAGGACTATCCACCCTGTTTAAAAAAATAAAAATACTCAACAACAACAATACTACAATATTCGAGGTCCATATTGGACCTCATTTCAACCACTTCATCAATTTAACAATAATATTACCAACTACTGAATATGATGTTGAGTCAAGAATCGCACGCATCACCGTCAAGAACCGCACGCATCACCGTTCAACTACATAGTAATCCCAAAACTTTGAATCTACAAATAACTACAAAGTAATCTATATAAGGGGTGGTGGTGGATATGATAGGAATGATACAAACGAACAACTTCCCCAAAGTTGGGTAAACCTATATGAATTTCATTACCATCATCTTACCTTTTCTCGTCGTTAAATGATAGCTTCACTTATATCTTACCTACTCCTTCACCTGAAATAAGACATGTGAATTGATAATTAAAAATGATAGCACAACTTGAACCAAAAACCATCCATTTTACTTGAATACAAAAATCATTGTAAAACAGAAGCATTCTATGCATATGTGACAATTTATAGGTACATAAAAACCATTCTTGAATATTTTCAATCAAGTCCCCCAGACTATTAATACAACAATCAAATAAACCTTATGAAATAGTAATTCACATACGTGTCATATAATTAATAGAGATGTTGTCTTTGAGAGTTTAGCAGCATAGAAATAAACAGTTACTGGTACCAAACGACTACAAAGTTGTGAACATGATGGTTTGCTGATTAGTAGACCTCGGCAGGGTAGTACATATTTAAGAAATAATACAGGTTTCATACATGACGCATTGGTGCGCTCTAAATAAAGCTTGTGATTCAAGTGCAAATCTATCGCAACAAGAAATTAAAGGGATCGAGGATCATTCTCCCACCTCGGATTCACAAAGAAGGGGATTATAGGGCTTGGTTGAAATTAATTCTAATCGAGCATAACTAATTATGTCCGAACATCAACCATGTAGAGACTAAACTCAACAATGGAGGATTAGGGGTTAGTTAGTTATTTCTAGATGGGTTGGGTTTGTAGTAGAGCTTCAAACACTAACCCTTGCATGACAAGAGAAGTTAAGAAACTATGATACTCCAATACCAACACATGAAGTTCCATTAGAACAATTATAAACCAAACCCTAAATATGAAGTTCAAGCATCCAAGGTGGGATTATGATCCCCAATCATAAGTCTAGCTACTCATAATTGAAACTACACTACACATGCTAGTTAACAATATAATTAAGTTAGTTATCTAGTTTAAACACAAACCAATACAAGAGATGGAATTAAATGCAAATTAAGGCTAGTAGAACAAGTAAAGAAGAAGTAAATGAGTAATTTCATTAATAATCACAAATTGTGTACATGGGGCACAAAAATCAAAATTAGAAAATAGACTAAATGTACTCTATCTTCCCCACACCACTACACAACTACAAAGTTACAAACCCAAAAATCAAAATAAAGAACCACAAAAGTTAGCAGCAAGAAAGCGGGATGACAACGCCCTACATATGGTCCGGATGGCGGCTCGAGGACTCGGGCGCGGTGGGGTCACGAGGGGCATAGGGATCATAAAGGTAAGGAGGCACAGCAGCCTCGCCCCCACGAATATGAGCAAACAAATACATCTGTGCTCGGGCAATCATGGAAGTATCTCACTGATAGTCAGCCCGTAAGGATGCGAAGTTCGTCATATAAGTGTCCCGAAACTCGGTAAAATCACCCTGCAACGATGCGAAGTTTGCCATATAGGTGCCCCAAAACTCAGTAAAATTAGCCTGTAACTCATCCATCCGCACCCCGAGATATGTAATGGGGTCAACAGTAGGAGGCACAGGAGGTGGGACTGGATGAGGCACTTCCGGAATATCCGACATAGGAGCATAAGGGGCATCAGGAGCATCCAACATACTCTTTTTCCTCCTCTCCCAATAATCTTGCCCCAAGCTTTTAGCAATGGTCTTATCATTAAACACCTTGGGCATCCTAGGTATCTTATCATTGCCCAAGACTTCACATCTGGCATCCCTGCAAATTCGGGAAATCATTCGCGCAAAAGGAAGAGTTGTGGTTCCCTTCTCGCTATAGGCAGCGTTCACTATTTGATGCAACATGAGGGCGGGAAGACTGATGACCATGTCATCCCCTAAAAGACTGTATAAGAAGAGGGCCTGCTTGTAACGGAGGACAGCCTTGGTCTGAGTTGGAATGATGGAATTAACGGCAATGAGATGGAGGATACGATGTACATTGGGCATGCCCGAAGTGGGGAAAGTCTCCCCCGCCCAAATCTTATCGGGTGCAAGACGCGCAATAAGTACCTCTTATGGAAGCTGAGACGTATCTGTGAGGACCAGGTAATGATAGAGCTCGGGGTTATAAATTTGTGACCGCTAATAGTGGTCATAAATTAAATCTAAGACTAAAATTTGTGACTCCTCATAGCAGTTATAATTTCGTGACTGCTCATAAGAGTCATAACTTATGTCTACTAATAAGCTTGTGACAGTTATAAATTTGTGACTGCTTATAGGAGTCACAAATTAATTATATGGTAACATTTGTGACTCCCATTAGCGGTAACAAACTAATTGACTCAAAAATTTTTTAACCAATTAATTTTATCACCCCTAATGGCAGTCACAAATAATTTGTGACTGCTCCCGGGAGTGACTAGTTTGTCACCCCTATTGGCAGTCACAAAAAGGCAGTCAAAAAATTAACATTTTGGTGTAGTGATCAGGGTTTAATTTACCAGTGCCAGTTGATCCCCAGGAAGAATAATTCAACAAGGTTAAGGAATATTAGATTATTGTATAAAAGGTTCAACTAGTTTAAGATCATAGGTAACTATATGGATTACACCCACATATTTCCTTATCCCAAAGCTCGATTACTAGAGAAGTTCAAAATGTAGAACATTGAGAAGTAGGAGGCAGTGGACTCCAATTATGAACCTATGTAGATAACATCATGCCATGATTATACTAGGAGCTCAAAGGAGGTAATGGCCCAAATTTTCCATCAAACCCTCAAGGAAATTTCCCTCTGATGGTTCCTATCCCTAGAACTAGAATCCACATATGGGAAAATGTAGCTAGAGAGTTCATGAATCAATAAAAGTATAATGAAGAACTAGAAGTTACCCATCAAGACTTAGAACTACTCAAACAAAACCCAAGTGAATTAGTTAATAGATTCATTGGAGGGTGGAGAGAGAAAGAAGATACTATGACAAATCGATCATTAGAGGAAGATCAGGTTAGCATTGTGAAGAAGAAAATATTATCCCATATTCGATATTCAATGGAAAGTCAGTACAACCCTCACTTCAGATCCCTCTAGGAGGATAGGGTTGAAAATGAAGAAGGGGTCACAAATAAGAAAGCTGAAACTAAATCAAAAAGGCGGATAGGGAAATTTGCACCTTGGAAGTATGAAAAACTTTGGTATCAACTATCAACAACATATCCAAACCGGCCACCACTTTAACACGTTTTTAGTATATTGAACTTTATGCTTCTTTATCAAAAGCGTATCAAGACCTTATTGACCGAGACCTCATCAAACCTTTAAAACCTCGACTTTTGCCACATCCTCTTCTTAGAAACTTCAAGCATGATGTCCATTATCATTTTCATCAAATCACTGGACACGCCACCAATCAATGCTTCTATATTAAGAATGTTATCCAAATCCTAACACACCACTGATCATTGTCCCACCAGCCAATCCTAAGCCTAATACCACCCAAAATCCTCTCCCAGCACACAAAACTAGGTTGAATGCCATCTTCTCATTGGGAAACATAGAATTCAACCCTTCAACTAGAATAAGGCCATTAAAACACCCAATATACTTATTATCTCACCCAAAACTCTCAAAATATGTCATTCCTTTTTCCTGCATCCTGCTAACCAAGCTCTATCACACCTTACTAGGGCTTGTATTGCCATTCGTACCTGCTCAGAAGGGGAGGCATAGAACTACCTGGGGTTTTAGATCAGCTTCAGATGTTCGAGCTGAAATTATCCTTAGAGATGACAATTAAATGCGAAAAGATCAACACCTTGTTCATGGAAGTCCATAAGTGGGCTCGATAATCTGATGAATGGGTCGTACCTGCATAAGAGTTCAGTTTGGGTGACATAATAAAGTTTATGTCCGATTCATTTGTCAAGAAGCAAGAAGTATGCATTGTCTTTGAGTTACTCACAATTTTGAAACTCAAGGGGTTCCTGGTCCCTTCCTTCCACCACTAACTTGTAGAATGGGAATATCTATATGACGAAGCGGTCGAGGTTGTGGAATGTGTTAATTTTTCTTAGAAAGATAACATCGTTTGCACCGAATTGGGTGACGAATTTGACATATCAAGCAATGAACTAGAGGGTGAGGACTTCCCATTTTGTAGATTTATTAAACCATAGTACGACCTTGAAGAGAAAAAAATGAAATCGGGGTTAGAGATCTTCTTTGAAGTTGAAGTCTCCTTGGATGAAGATCAGAAGAATAAGGTGGAGCCTCTAGCAGTCAAAACTATGGAAATCACTGAGAATTCTGAGGATAGTTACACTAATGAGTTGTTAACCTGCATATATTAGGGCTAGATCTCTGCATGATCCACCTAAAAGCTGAGAAATCTGAACCATACTAGAAGATCATCCTTGATGATGCACCACTTATCAATTGGCATGCCATTCTGGTCTAACCAACACAAGTTAACTTAAACCCTGATGTTCATTCCCTCTAAGAAACACGTGAATTTACTATTTTTCTTCTATTTCTGATGTAATTATGAATGAGACCTCTTTTGATGAGGTTTTTACCTATGCATTCCCTGAAAACATTTTTAATAAAATGAGTGATAATTTCGAGTATCTTGTTGTGCCTTGCATTAATTGTCTTGATTCTAATCAAACTATTAATGAAGATGGTTTAATAATTGAACAATTCTTAACTCATCTGAATAAGGAAAAAAATTAAACAACATAACCATGCTCATACTAATGATTGTGAAAATGTATTATTAACCCCGGTTCTTGTAGCTATAAGAATAAGAATAGGATATGGTCCACCCTCGATGAGCATGAGAGGTCACATTGCAAAGAGCTTCCAAAGAGTTTGTTGACATCTTCGCATGGTCCTACAATGACAAGCTTAACATTGACCCAAAAATAACATAACATGAGATTCATACCTTCCCATAGACAAAAACCTAACAAATAAAGATTAAGAAAACTACAAATAGACTGATTCCTCAAAGTCAAAGATGAAGTGGTAAAACAGTTTAATGTAGGCCTTATTCGCATGGCTGAATAGCCTATATGACTTACAAACATCGTCCTCGTGCCTAAATTAGGAATGAAAGTCCGCATGTGCATCGACAATCGATATTTGAATAAGGGATTCCCTAAGGATGATTATATTATGCCTAAAATCGAGATGATCATAGATAACACTTCTAGTCATGCCCACAAGTCATTTGTTGACAGTTTTGTCAGGTATAATAAAATTAAGATGCATCATGACCATTATGAAAAGACCACCTTCATTACCCCGCGGGGACCTTTTTTCTACATAGTCATACTGTTTGATCTCAAGAATATCGAGGCTACCTACAAACGGCTACATCCATTCTGTATGATCTTATACATAAGGAAGTAAACGTGTATATCGATGACATAATCATCAAATCCTTGGATCGAGAAGGTCACATTCCTACCCTGAGCAAATTCTTCGCTCGAATATGATAATATCAAATGCGACTCAACCCACAGAAATGTGTATTTGGTGTCACAAGGGGAAAACTTATCAGATTCATTGTAAATAAAAAGGGATTGAGGTGGTCCCTGTCAAACTAAAAGCAACACTAGAGATTCCACACCCCCCGGACGGAGAAAGAAGTTCGTTGATTCCTGGGTAAGCACTAATACATTAGTCGGTTCATTAGCCAACCGATCTCTATCTTTGAGATCATTTTCAATCTTCTATGGAAGGATTCAACTAAAGTTTGGAATAAGGCACATTAAGAAGCCATCGATTAGATCAAACGACACCTCACCCACCCTTCTGTACTCATCCCTCTATATTAAGGTCTCCCCCTCCTCCTATATTTAACTGTCACCAACACTGAAACAGGGGTAACTGGCCTAGTACATTGAGGAATCAAGTAAGGAGAGAGAAATTTATTATGATATTTAAAAGCTAGGTGGGTATGACATAAACCACACTGAATTACAAAAGGCATGTGTTGCCTTAGTCTGCATCATACAGAAGCTCTGTCACTACATGATTGCATTTCGTATTAAACTGTTTTCCCGAATCGTTCCAATTGAATACCTATTGGAGAATCCTACCTTAGTTAACCCAATGGTTCGCTGACTGATGCTATTGGATGAATTTGACTTCACATACGTCATACAGAAGGCTATAAAAGGGAGAGACGTTTTTGAATACCTTACCGATAATCCCATGAAAGGGAGTGAAGTTTGGATTTCTGAATTCCTATACAAAGACATCCTATGCACATCTCATGAGGACCTCAGATGGAAGATGTTCTTTGATGGAGACACTAACATAAAAAAGATACGTTATTTGAATACTATTGATCGCCCTCGATGATTCTCACACTCCTATTTCCATCAAATTAGATTTCCTTTGCACTAACAGGATGACGAGATATGAAGCATGTATTGTAGGGATCAAGATCTCGCTCGAAAGAGTAATCAAACATATGTATGTTTATGGAGACTCATCCCTCATCGTGGGGAAGATCCTCAAGAAATGTAAAGTTAAAGATAATAATCTCCTACCTTCCATGCGCACCTAAAATAGCTCAACTCTTAATTCGAAGATGTCACCTTCCACTACCTTACTTTCTTGAGGAAGAGTCGAGCCGATGCACTAGAAACCCTAGCCTCTATGGTCAATATGCTCGCAGGGATAATAATAGCCCCCTTTCTAGTCTAGAAACAGGCTACATCCACTCACTACTATAATATTGAGCTCATTATAGAAGAATATCTGGACATGGAAGGACTATGGTATTTTGACATTTGGTACCTCCTCAAGCATGGTAGTTATTCTCAAAATGCTAATAAGGAAGGCCATGTGACCTTTCATAGGTTAGATGCTCATTATATCGTCTATGACATGGAACATTTCAAAAGGAATTTCAATGGAATCCATTTTCATTGTATAGCAGGGGTTGGGATCAAATACATGATACATAAGATCCATAGCGAGGATGTAGACCCTATATGAACGGTTACAGGCTTACCAAGAAGATCATACATCAAGGATATTACAGGACCACCATGGTTGAAAATTGCATTTCTTACATTAGAAAATTCTTTAAATGCTAGAAATTTTCCAAATTTCAACACTTGCATCCTCGGGAGTTGTACAACATGACTTCTCCTTGGCCCTTCCCCACTAGAGGCATAGACATCATCAGAAAAGTCACTCACAAGGCCTCAAATAGGCATGAATTCATCCTTTTTGCCATTGAATACTTCATAAAATGGGTCAAAGTTGAGTCATACATATTGTTGAATGCAAAGAAAGTAGCTAACTTCATTAGATAGAATATCACTTGTCACTACGAATACCCTATGAGTTGCTGTTAGACAATGGACTCCTTTTGAAGCTGAGGTCACAAGACTAGTTGATGAGTATGAAGTCCAAAGGCACAAATCTTATCCGTATCGATTGAAAACTAATGAGGCTGTTGAATCCGCTAACAAAAGCCTCAAGACCATCATTAGCAATATGATCGACGACTGCCAAAACTGGGCTAACTAGATCCCATATGCCCTTTAGGGAAAACGTACCTCCATCAGAACACCAACTAGGGCTAATCCCTATTCTTTTCTATATGGCATGAAGGTGGTCCTTCCTATCGAACTTGAAATACCTTATCTACAAGTTATGCTCAAAATTCAAGTTAGTGAAGAATATTTGCATCAGAACCGTTATGTCAAACTTGTGCTCTTAAAATAAAAGAGATTGAAAGCCCCATATCATATACAATGGTACCATCACCATATTGCATGATAATTAAACAAATAGGTTAAGGAACGAAGTGTCCACGGGGAAATATTTCCCTAAAAAAATCATAGAATTTATCTGGGTTCCGAGAAGAAAATTCAAGCCCAACTATAGTGTCCCTTACATTATAAAGAAAATCTCATCTGGTGGCGCTGCCAGACTTGCAGACCGTAGTGGAGAAGAAATGGCTCATCTAGTCAATTTGGACCATCTTAAGAAAATTTACCCCTAGTTCGACTCCCATCGCGCTACAACGCTTCTCACCTCCCTTCTATTCTTAAAAAAAAGAATCTTTTCCCCCTCTCTACTCAGAAATACGTAGGACCCGATCCTCTATAAAAAATCACCTTTAAAAAAAAGGGATGCTCGTAATGTCAAACCCCATAGGTCACCCATAAGACACACATGGGAATACTGCCATGTTTCTCATAAAATTCTTATATTGTCTCCTTTTGAGAACGATGGTCTCCCTCATCATTTAAATGACCAAAAGGATTATGTATGCCTTAACAATCGGTATAGATAGTTTAAATAAAATAATTCATCAAAGATATGACAAAATGCATTGAAATAATCATTCATTTTTATTTAAAAAATAGGGTATATGAATTACATGAAATATTAGCAATAAGAATGAAAAACAACCCAAGTCCTTACAAGTATCACAAAACCAAAGCATCATAAAACCTACATGCTACCAACCATCCCCCATACTCAAGACCTACCTTCAGTTATCAAACAAAAATGCTTCATCATCATTGACTGTCTCTAAAGGCCCCTAACAATACCAATCTTAGTTTCGACTCCATAACCACTCCATGTGATGGTAAGCCTTAATCAGCTGGGGTAAAACCATGACTCCTTCCTCCAATGTGTTATACATAAAATGCCACATTTGGCCAGTCTTTTCAGTAAGAATATTCATAACCACCTGCTTCCATAATCGCTTCAGATAATCCCCAAATATGAACCCAAACTCCCCTATAGAGTAAGACGAATGGGGTAGACGGTTGATGATACTTCCACAAAGGCCCTAAAATCATTCTCAACAACTTAATCGGGTCTTTCATGAAAAAAGGTTGGTTATACGTTGAGGAACGATCTGCTCCCATCCATCTTGGTAAATAAGCCTCTATATAAAGTGGAAAGAAGTTTGATAGAGGCCCAGTGATCGCACATACTAGTAATCACCCAGTTGTAAGACACAATGAAGATTATCCCACCATGTGATAGACCAACGAAGACTTTTGGATCCGTGATCTACGAGATGATTCACCCAGTTCTCTATCGACGGGCCAAACTAAAGAAGGGTCGATAAAATAAATTAGAAATGCTCGTGAGACAGTACTCAATAGGGTCCGCGAGGCATAGTATCTTAAACAACCATATAAATAGCATCACAGGGTTCCCCATAAGAAATTAGCCTAAACTTCTTTCTAGGCATCCAGTCCGTTCAATGTCTCTGCCAGTATGACAAAAGATGGATTACAATATAGGACATCCACAAAAATATTATGGCCACCTGAAGGCCAACCATCATGTCACCAGTCACTAGGAACATCTTGACACTAAATCCCAGGGCCACAGCACTAGCAAAGCCATTATCAGTATAGTCTCTTCGATACACCAGATTCAACATAACGTAACAAAGGCAACTAGAGCTATTTTACATAAAGCTTTCTATCTCCTTATCCATATACCAACCAAACTAGAAACGGGTCTAGAAAAATCTAAATGCTAAGAATGCAAGAAGACATCCATAAAAGATTAAAAAGTAGTGTACCTAAACTGACAAACATGCATGGGATATATAATTCCCACCATATTTTGGAAAACCCTCATATCTCTTTTGACCCTTTTTATTTAGAAATAACTCCATTCAAAGGGAAACTCTTTTTAACGAATCCCCCAAGCCCTTCCTCTATTCAAATATGCCAAAAAACACATTTTTCCTACTTTTTCTCAAAATAAAACCTCAACAGAAAATTAAAGTCCATGTAAAGTAAGACACTAAATCAAGATAATCAAACAAAGATGAATATTTTTTCCATTTTTGAGTCTCTTTTTAGTTACAAAGAAGAGCCATTATATAGCATACAACATGGTCAAGGCTAAGTCCCCTAGGTACCATATGTACTCGAACTCATGTGCCAACAATCTTCACATCTGGGCATGCGTACCCATAATCCTTGTAACCCTAGAAGACAAATGCCTATGTATAATGTTACCTGTTTCACCAGCAAGGGTCATTAATCTACCAAGTGTGAACAAAGTATTAAAACCATCAAAAAGATGAAGACCAAAGCCTAACCTGGCCGCTCATCAAGGCGTTCAATTCCACCCGCACATCCTTTAAAACTAGGGACTGGTTCGATCTCATGTTCGCCTATTGACAGTAACCCATCACCCCCTTAAAAAACCTAGTAGCCCATGACCTATGTTGATATCCACCCCTTTAGTTATGCCTAATGATAGTCCCCTCAAAATTCTGTTACAAAAATTCTAGAAAAATCCTAAAATTGCCCAAAAAATTCATAGAATATTCTCGAAAAGTCCCTAGGAGGTAGAATACATCATGGCACTGAGATTAATCATTAATAAGCATGAAGTCACATGGAAAACTCTCATCACTAACATAATTCCTAGCAGGATCACAAGCAAAATGCATCAGCACTTATAAAGCCCTCATCATCGATATACCCCCCAACGGACCGAAAATCCAAGTTTACCTGCACTCACAATACTAAAAACCTCCTCAAAAGATTCAAAATTGAAGAATAATCCCCATTAGCAACTTGTTAGGTCTGCAGAATCGACCTCGCCCCTTTGAATTGGTTATCTCAACACCAAGGTACATAAAATTGACCTCGACCCTTGGAATCGATCATCTCAACTTCTTAGGTACATAAAATCAACCTCAAGCCTCTCAATCGATCATCCAAACTCATTAGGCCCACATAATTAACTTAGGTCCATAGAATCTACTTAATCCCTCTGAATCGATCATCCCAACTTCTTAGGTCGCAGAATTGATCTCGACCCTCTAAATCAGTCATCTTATCTCTTTAGGTTTACATAATGAATATTAACTCTCTGAATCTATCATCTCAACTTTTTAGTTCCACTTAATCAACCTCAACCTTATGAATCGGTCATCTCAACTCATTAGACCCATAGAATCTACTCCAACCCTTAAATCGATCGCCTTCAAACCCCTAATGGGGCCCCTAACCCTTAAACATCGATGACGTGTTTATCTTTCGATGAACTCGGCTTATTTATAGATCTCTCATCGAGGGTCTCTATAGACACCCCATCACGGTACCACACAAGTACCTCCTCAGGTAACTAAACCTCTCCTTCCACCACAAGACCTTGGGTCCTACTCCGAACCCAGATTTAGAGGCCATCGAGCTCTCTTATGCCCTGTTTGACCTTGATTATATCTCTCTCCATCATGAGAGAAGCTCATTAAACTCTCTTAAGGATCTAAATTTTCTTTCCAACAATTCATACTGTGTGTGAATCAACCTTACGGTTCTTGCGTATTCACCATTTTACTCCTAACCATGATCTAGAGGCCACCGGGATCTTCCAAGCTCCGTTTGACCTTGGTCAACTATCTGACATGATCGAAGATCATTGAACTCTATTATGGTTGTGAATACCCTTTAAAATGATCCATTTTGTGCGTGAATCGACCTCATGGTTCGCACGCACTCACCTAGAGAGGCCGTTAGGCACTTCCAAGCACCATTTGACCTTGTTCAAATCTCTAACCTAAACAAAGATCATTGAACTCTTATAGGGATCTTAACTCCTTTCCAACTATCCATCCCATGCATTAATTGGCCTCATGGTTTGCGCATACTTGCCTTTGTACTATGAGAAGCCCTATCCATAGGCCATTGGGTGTTTTCGAGCCCCATTTGACTTTGGTTAACACTCGAACTCGGTGGTGTATCAATGTGTTTTTCTAGGGTCTTAAATACCTTTTCCTATAGTCCTAGTTGTGGGTGATTTAGCGGGTTTGCATTTTCTACCTGTTTTCTAAACAAAAGACTATTTTAGACTGCTTATAAGAACCCCAGACCCCCTGCCTATAAGTAAATTGTACTTTTCTTCGCCAGCAAGGCAGGCGTATGAAGATAAGAAGGCCAAGACCTATACTAATCAGAACCCCCTAAGACCCTATTTTTTACTATTAAGGGGGGACATGACCTCATTCCCAATGGTCCTTTTCTAAAGTCAGAAACATTCTTCTCGACATTAGTCCATCGAATTCCATTTTTCCATTCATTCACCCCCATTTTCTTACATCATTCTCATCAATCTTTCATCATACTTTTTAACCTTACCTCACCAACATTCAAAAACCTAAAATCAGCCTCTACTATTTCAAAATAAGAATTAAAGTCATGTAAAAGGTCTACCCTCATCATTTTACAACTCATTTAATTAGTATTATTGATTTACTTTTTTCCTCCAATTTTGGTATTTTTTTTGTTTTATCTCATTTCTACACCTCAAAACTAATCTCCTTTTTTATTATTACTACACATAAAATATATTTTCATAAAATCTAAAATATTCAAAAAGAGGGTTTTCTTACGAAAAACAAAGTAAAGGAAGTTCTAATTTTGGTTTTATGGGTCAAACCCCACCCTTATGTGTTATCGAACTATGAAGACTTTGATCCATTTTGGCTATGTAGGCATCCCGAGCCAATCTTGGGATTCGAGTCCTATTTTCTCATTTAGTCACTTTATGTTTTCTCTCATTTAGTTTCATTGTGGATATGCGTACTCCTACATATTAGTGTTCCCATTCGATATACACATTCACTTACTCGTAATGACTTATGATGTGATGGACACTAAAATTATATTTTTATGTTATTATTTTGTACACTACTTAGAATTATTTCGCTCTATCCTTCCCATGTGTAGGATGATTTCTTTCTCTCATCATTCCCATCGCACAGTTGTACACATGTATCACATTTTAGAGAAAATGAGGATATTGTCGTAGCCCATGAGAGACTGAAAGGGAGGAATGGGTTCCTAACAACTTCTCATTTCATAAACTTCGTCGTCGAATCCCTGACTCATTTTGTTTCATACACATGAATTTGTATTTTAATGTAGTTCTCTCGGGACAGCTACATTCATTTTGCTCATTTTTAGAAAAATAGGCTGGCGACTACATTTTTACATTTAACTCCCCTTTTATGATAACCAATTTATATTTGTGGAAGCCTACGAAGATAGCGCGAGTGGAGGAAAGATGATTCCCATCCTCGAGTCCCTACATGTGTAAAGAGAGAGATTTCTCTTTGTTTTCTCTCCTCTACAATTTCAAGGATGACCCGCTCTAGAGGAATCCACCCTAGATGACTGCACTTAGAATGTAAACCCGTCAAGGAAACGCTAAGGAAGGTTCAAACTAAATGGTCCATCAAATTAAAATCTAAAATGGCCAAACAATTGAATCACTACACCAAAAACAACAATTTGGCACACCTTGATATTAAAAATCTGGCACAGTTTAAAACTGTGCCAAATTCTGGCACGGTTTAATGACAATTTGACACACTTTAAAACTGTACCAAAATTTGGCAATGTTTAAAAGTGTTCGAAAATTGAGCAAACTTAACTAAAATATAAAATTACCTAAAAAAGACCAATCTTTCCAATTTTTTTGGTCTCCCGCTCTCTCCTCTCTCATTCTTAGGTCTCCCGCTCCCTCCAACTCCCTCGTTCACGCCCGTCTCTTCTTTCTCTCTCTCGCTATCTTTTGTAATTCATACTCTTCATTTGTATGTGTGTGTATTCTAGATTATTTTTATATGTACATGTGTATGATTTTGTGGGTGTTTAGGAAATTTGGTTGGACAAGATCACGAAAGGGGTTTGCTTGGAGATTTATTCCATGGCATTGACGATTACAGGGATTGATAACCGGAGATACTGGAATCACGTTCTAATTGATGACTCAGGCTGAGAAATTTATTTTTGTAAATGGGTTTTGATTTTTGTTCTTTGAGAATGATGATAATGATAAATCCCTTTTTTAAACAATCTACAAATCTACAGTAAATTATGGATTTATTTGTGGACGTTTGTTTTCTTTATTTAGTTTCTTATACAAATTCAAATTTTGTTCGTTACCCATTAAGTTATAAATGGATTTAACCTTTGGTTTAATTGTACGGGGTTATCCAGGCATTTTCCTTTCTATTTAAGCTTCGATTTCATTTCCTAATTTTAGTTCCAGATTTTAGTTTGAAATTAGTTTCTTTATGGATGTTTGTTCTCTTTAATTAGTTTATTGTTCAAATTAGGGCTTTGGGGGTTGAAATTGGTTTTCGTAGATTTGAAGATTGAATCACCTTCTCGAGTTTCATCATTATATATTACCCGATATCAATCCAAAGGTTTGATAACATACTACTTTACTTTTAAGTTTCAATCCCTCAAAATGACTTTGTAATTTGATAAGTTTGTTCAACTATCAGGCCAGACATTTAGAGGTTCAAGTGGTATATGTATTTTTGACTCCTATTTATGTCTTATTTTGTGTTTAGTTGATTTTTTTTGTATGGATTTTGGGTTCAACGCATCTCAGGCATTGGGTTTTAGGGCTTCCTGGCATTTGTAATGTGCTTATTTTGTTTGGATATAATATAATGATTATTTTTGTTTTGTTTTTATTCATATATTTTGTACCATTTAGAAGATTATGCATCTCTATAAGTGAATTACTCATTTGGGTGTTGTTTGTTCAATCTCACTATTTGGTATTTTCACTATAATCTACATTTACTGATGTTTAATATTAACATTTTTTCATACTTTGTCATCATAGATTCAATGCCTATGAAGAAGAAACATTGGTGTTGTAATTCACGAAGAATGAAAATAGAAATATTTTCCTCCATCCATCACCTTTTTCTTTAAATTTTCAGTAATCATACATTTTAAACTTTCACGACTCTAATCTATATAGGTTATTATATCTGCCAATTTTTTGAAAGCACTTCTTATGATTGAGCAGGCATGGAGATTCTTTGGAAATTGAAGATTCAATATTGTGTCCTATGTCAAAATTTACTAAGATTGAGAGCAATAGTATATACATGAGGAACTTGAGGAAGCATAAGGGGAGCCTCTTCATTGATTTATAGTTTTTGAAAACTAGAATTATCTAGTTTATCTTATAAATGTAGATTGATACACCCCATGAAATTCCAATTTTGTAACTTCTTATACACAGGAAATGTGACCATTAGTGATTTGTATTCAAAAGACTCAGCTACATCCTCCAAGGTATGTCATCATTTTACAAATCTCTTTTACAACTATTTAACATCTGTTATAATTAGTTTCGTGATTGGACTGAGCCTTCATCACTGTCTAGTTGGAGCTTGTAATTGATTAGCATACTTTATTAGTTTATGTTAGGAAATAAATTATACTCAAGTGGAACACATGGCTAGCTTGCTAAACACCATTATAGTTTGGGATGAAATGTTGTTTATGTGCTTGATATGATTGGAAAAAATATTGCACTAAAGTTTGTGGTTAGAGCTCTAAAACCATTTTTATTCACATTCCATCATTTTCATTAAAAATAAAAGACCTTATTCAGTTAATGATGTATAAAATTAACTTTGCGTGCATGTTCTTATGGATGGATTTTCCAGGAGAAAAAAATATTGTACAAATTAATATCTGGTCTTCACACTTCAATCGCAATCTAAATATCTATTGATTATCTCCTCGATGAAGCTACTAACATGGTTTGGTTTTCATCCTTGACGTTTACTTGAGATCATTTATATCATATATTGTCATATTCTACAGGTAACCTGTTGTTCTCTCTCTCTCTCTCTCTCTATATATATATATATATATATATATATATATATATATATATATATATATATATATATATATATAATATTCTAATATTCTAATTTTTTTTTATGTGAAAAAAAATAACGCAATATTCTAATATTACGATATAAACTAAGGTGAAGTATGATTTGTTGCCTTATTACAAAGATATTCAGTCCCTTAATTTGTTTGAACAAAAATTCCAGTTGTTCGCATGAGAATCACATCACGTTTGAATGAAACTCCAAGTTCGTTTAATTGAGGATGCAATCTCAATTTATCTACTATCTATCAACCTTCTAACGAATTTTAATAATACGATTACTTAGTAGTTCGTTCGATGTATGACCTAATAAGGCATCAAATGACAAAGCCAAGACGTTCCAACGAGGTTAAAAAAAATTATTTTAAAAACTTTAAAATTCCAGCCTCGATTTTTTTGTTAAAAATACATCCCAAATAACATTATGAATAATTTTGGCTATAATGATATCTTCCTTCATCATTAACTAACTATAATAGTTGCTATAATGATACATTCCTTCATCATTAACTAGCTATAACAGTTGTTGCCGATACAATAAGAGAATCCATTTTGGTACCAATTTGACATAAACAACACATACTAGCACATAAAAGGTGTTGGATCAGATACACACCATCTTCTTCATGCAATACAATGTTATAAAAAGAATGTTACTAAGTTTCTTTGGAATGACTTAATTATATTTGAATTTGGAATCAATATTAAATGGTTGGTGAACCAACTATTTCATAATTTTAGTGCTATAAATATCAAATACCAAATACCAAAAGTAAATTTAGTTTTCAATATTTGTTTTAGGTTTTCAACTTTATGGAGCTGCTGGAATTTAGTTTAGTTTGTAAAAATATAGGAGACCATTTCTGCAATTTTATTGTTATAAGTATCATTACAGTTGCTTGCATGTTTATGTCCCCTACACATTTACACTAAATCTCTCATTAGGGCTCAAATGAAACAGATAATTACTGGGCTTAACGGACTGAAAACCTTATGAAAACTATGTAGATTTTAGGATTCATCTAGCCACTTCAATGTATGTGTTTTACCATAGCTAGAATGGGTTTAAAAACATAGTCGTTGGTGGAAAATCCAAACTAGTCCCCAAACGACCCCGTAAAAGGCACGAACACTTCGCACGGGACCAATGTAAATCATAGGAACTGATCGCGTAGTCATAGGACTCCCGACTTGAAAATATGACGATAATTTGAAAATATCTAGAGTGAGCTTAAAAACATGCCGTTAGAGGGTAAAAACCCAAACGAACCCTCAAATGGCCCCGTAAGAGGCACAAACACCTTGCACGGGACCAATATAACTCGTACAAACTAACCATGTTGTCATGGGACTTCTGATTTAAGAATATGATGACAATTTGAAAATATCAAGACTTTGGCTTAAAAACATGTCGTCAAATGGTGAAACCCAGAAACAACCCCCAAATAGCCCTATAGAAGGCAGTAACACCTCGCACGGGACCAATGTAACTCATAGGAACTGACCGCATAGTCATGGGACTCTCGATTTCGAAATATGACCATAGTTTGAAAATATTTATATTAGGCTTAAAAACACACCGTTAGAGGGTGAAACCCCAACCCAACCCCCTAAACGAACCCGTAAAACGAACTAATACCTCGCACAAGACCAATATAACTCATACGAACTGACCGTGTGGTCTCAGGGCTCTTAATTTGAGAATATACCGATAATTTGATAATATATAGACTAGGCTTAAAAACATTTTGTTAAAGGGTGAAATTCCAAATCAGCCCCCAAATGGCCCCATAAGAGGCATGAATACCTCGCACGGGACCAATGTAACTCTTAGTAAGTGACCGCGTAGTCACAGGATTCCCATTTGATAATATGACGATAATTTGAAAATATCTAGACTTAGGCTTAAAAACATGCCGTTAGAGGGAGAAATGCAAAACAACCCCCAAATGGCCCCGTGAGAAGAACGAACAGCTCGCACAGGACCAATATAACTTGTAGGAACTGATCGCGTGGTCAAGGGACTCCCGGTTTGAGAATATGATGATAATTTGAAAATATCTAGAGTAAGCTTAAAAACATACCGTTAGAGGGTGAAAACTCAAACTAGTCATCAAACAGACCCGTAAGAGGCACAAACACCTTGTACGGGACCAACGTAACTCGTATAAGCTGACCATGTAGTCATGATACTTTCAGTTTAAGAATATGAGATAATTTGAAAATATCAAGACTTTTCTTAAAAACATGTCGTTAAAGGGTAGAAACCCAAATTAACTCCCAAACGGCCTCGTAGGAAGCACTAACACCTCGCACTAGAATAATGTAACTCGTAGGAACTGAGCACGTAGTTACGGAACTTCTGATTTGAGAATTTGATGATAATTTCAAAATATCAAGACTTTACCTTAAAAACATGCCGTTAAAAGGTGAAAATCCAAAACAATCAACAAATGACCCCGTATGAGACACTAACACCTCACAAGGGACCACTGTAACTTCTCGGAATTGACCGTGTAGTCATGGGACTCCGGGTTGAGAATATGATGATAATTTGAAAATAACTAGACTTGGGCTTAAAAACATGTCCTTAGAGAGTGAAAAACCAAAACGGCCCCTAAATGGCCCCGTGAGAGGCACGAACACCTCGCACGGGACCAATGTAACTCTAGGAATTGGTCGTATGATCACGGGACTTTCGGTTTGAGAATATGGCGATAATTTGAAAATATCAAACTTTGGCTCAAAAACATGTCGTTAGAGGGCAAAAATTCAAAAAAAAAAAAAAGTCCCCGTGAGACGCATGAACACCTTGCATGGGACCAATGTAACTTTTAGGGACTAACTGCGTGATCATGGGACTTGCGGTTTGAAAATTTAACGATAATTATAACTCGTATATGCAATTTTTCATTTTGAATAGAATTTTTTTTAAATTACTTGTTTCCCTGTATCATCTCTTTTTTGTATCGTATGTTTCTTATAGGATAACATTTTATCGTTAGCTTTTATCCACGTGGAACACACGAAGAAGTCAATAGCTTACAAATAGGGGATTGTTTATATAGTGTCGTTAAATGTTCAAGATTCTATTTTTTGTGTTATGTCCATGCAGGCTTTTGAAGTTTCATTGTCAACTTTTATGGTCGTGCGGGCTTTTATAATTTTATTGTTATATTTATGATCGTGCGAGCTATACGTTACGCAGGTTTTAGAATGTCTAGAAAATAAAGGAACCTCTGACCATTTTTTTATCTGTAAACTATGAAGAGTTGTAATATTTTGAACTTCGTGTGTACATTAGTTTATCAACAGTGTGCGAGATTCGCAATTTGTGAATTTTCTTGCTTTTAAATAAAAAAAATTTCTTTGATCCAAAAATTTGGCACTGTTCACACTGTGCCAAAAATGTATCAAGTTTTGACATGGTTTTGAACTATGTCAAAAGTGTACCAAAATATACTCAATCTAACACGGTTATAAATTGTGCCAACCAGAAATATCAAATTATGGCATGGTTTAAGAGTGTGCCAAAAGTGTTCCTGTTTAGCCAAATATGGCACACTTTTAAATCGTGGCAGAAAAAATGGTTATTTTGGAAAACCTATTTCGGTCACAGTTCAAAATCGTGCCAGATTGCTATTTTTGGTGAGTGAATGTCGGTTTTATTCGTGTGCTCGAATTTCCAACTTGGTTTGCCAACATAGTCCCAGTTTTGAAATCAGGAGGAAAAGTACTCATGTGCTTCAACTATCCATATTTAAATAAATATTCTTTAAAATACGATTACCCCCGCCTTGCATTAACATTGTCATTGATAATACGTACAATAACACACTTAAATCATTTTTAAATAGATCAAAATGCATCCCGACCACCCAGAGAATACTTAACTTAACACCCCATGGGGAACCTTCTACTACATTATGCATTTCTATCTTGAAAACCATGTGGCTACCTCTCAAAGAGAAGACACAACCATATTGCATAATCTTATCAACAAAAACGTTGAGGCCTACTACGGTGACAATTATTATTCAACACAAATAAATGAGAGAAGCGCAATTACAAAGGAAAATAAAGAAGATAAAATGCCAATCACACAACACAATATGTATGTGGTTTAGCAAGAATGCCTACGTCCACGGTGGTGCAGTCAATATTATTTCTATATACTCCGGGGAGCGTTCACAGAGAATATAGTGCGTGTCTTTTGTCCCAGACTTAGGGTTTATTATATACATGTCTGTCTTCGGGGAGTGGGGGTGTTGGATTCCCCCACATTTACCATCTTCTCCTGGAACATCTCTATACCAGAACATAGGAGGAGACTAAGTCGTAATCCTATGTAGTTAAGGCAAGGGGTCCGAATTTTGGGCTATTTTTATTAGGCTACTCGTCTGGGCCTATAATGTTAAATTCGGGTACCCACAATATCCCCTAATGTTATTGGTCCACAAGTTGGGCTCAATAAATTTAAATGATTTTCCATAATGTTTGTGAATCGTGTAACTCTTCCCAAAGTAGAGAACTAATTTAGGCGGCAGTTGCTTCGTGTCCTGTGCGCGATGATTTGGAGCATTTAAAAACCATTTGGAGCAGCGTTCCACCATTGTCGTTTCAAATTTCTTTTCATTTATTCACCTTCTACGAGTTTCAGCTGTCGTGTCTTCTTCTCTGGGCCTTGATTTTCTTCGCTTTCACTCTCTTTTGTGATATTTTCATTTCCTAAGTCCTCTTTGATCTTTCTTTGTGTTTCCTTTGCTGAGTTTTCTCTAAATTTGGTATTTTTAGGGTTTACAAATGTCGAAAATAGGTAATAGGTCATTGTCTGAGTTCAGGGAATTCTATAATATCCCAGAATGGGTAGAGATTGAGTGAGCCTCTCTCCCTAAGAATGTTAGAGAGATAGAGGGTGCTCATTGGATTCATGTCCTGTTACTTTCTCAAGGGGGCTTACTTTTCCTCCAAACAATTTGTTTCTTCATTTCTTTGGTTATTTCAATATTGTCTCTGCACAGTGTTCGCCCAATGTATGGAAGATAATTAATGGTGTCCATAGAATAAATCAACTTTATGGCACTAAATTAGGGCTCGCCAAAGTTTTCTTTTGTTATTCCTTCTCTTGAACTAGCTCTGATAGATTCACTGTCCCCTTTTATGGGGAAGAGTACATAGGTAGTCTTTGCTCTGCCCTTCTGATTTCTTTGTTAATGTCTGATTTTCTTGACACTTCCCTATTTTCTTTTCAGTGAGAAAAAAGAACTTGGAGCCTGCCCTTAGCAAGTTTCAAACTTCCAAGCTGATTAAAGCTTGGAATATCAGGGAACCCTTGGCTGACGGTGAACATCCCCGGTCTGCTGCCTTCTTGCTTGAGTATAAGAACATTGGGTCCAGTTTTATTGCAAGGCCCGTGGATAGCATTCCCGACTTTGATACTTCTGAAGAAGCTGCTGCCGATCCCATTCAGTTGGACGAGGAAGAGAGCAGTTATGAGAGTGATATCAGGGGAGATATTGAAGGTGGTCCTGGTGAGGAGAGCTCCAGCTGTGACAGTTCTTCTAGCTCAAATGAAGTTTTTGAAGCCCAAGGACCTTCAAGTACATCCAGCAGATCTAGTGAGGAAATGGTTCCCCCAAGAAAAAAACTTGATTCTTGATGATGATGACGATGATGTGCTCCTTGATCAAAGGTCAAAGAAGCAGAAGTCTAGTAGTGGGGTTGTTGCTACTGGTTCTCGGTCTGCTGCTCAGGAGCAAGAAAAGAAGAGAAAGGAAGAAGAGCAGGTGAGAGAGAGAGAGAGAGGAAGAGGGAAGAAGAGAAGAAGAATATTAAGGAGAAGAAGAAGGTCGAGGAGAGGAGGAGGATAGATAAGGAAAATAATGAAGAGAGGAGAAAAATAGAGGCGAGGAGAAATGATGGGTAGGCCTTAGTGCCTGTGTCAGCGTTTCCAGAGGGGGCCTCGATTACCACTTCTCCTCAATTGGCCCCTGCACTGCTCGAGAGAGAAGTCCTCCCTGCTGATCGCCAAAGGGCGATGGGGACTGACCAGTTAGCCTTGCAAGCAAGTCAGAGGCTAGCCTTGGTAAGTCTATTTCTCTTTTCTAATGATCGTTAAATTTTGTCTGTTTCCTTCTTCTAATATTTTCTTTTAATCACAGTTTGTGACTGACTTTGCTGTGCTCTATTGCTCTCGCGACGAGATGATCACCAAGAATAGAGAGAAGGATAAGCAGAATGTTGCATTGATAGTGAAGAGTGCCGAGCTCGATGCTAGCTTGAAGGTTTTTGATTCTGCCCGCACGTCCTCTGACCTAGACCTTGTCAAAGCCAATCAAGAAAAGGAGGCAATGGTCAAAGAACTGAGCGAGCTGCGACAGGACTATGATTTGGTCTGCTCAAGCCAGCTAGCGGTCGTGGAGGAGAACAAGGCATTTAATGAGAAGCTAAAGGAGAAGGAGTCCAAGGCAGCCACCGTTAAGGAAGACTCTTATAACTATGGGTGGGCTGCCGCATATAAGGATGCTGAGGTTCAGATAGGCTACATCAGCTGTCTGAACTTCAAGAAAGGATAAAACAAATCCCTCTTGGTTGTCGGGGTGGATATTTCCTCTCCTTTGTTCGATGAGCACGATCCAGGCCCGAAGCCAATTATAGATGAAGTCCCTACCCCAGCCACTGAAGGTATTGACCCTGCCTCCCAGTTAGTTCCTACTGAGGTCCTTTCTGTTCGGGTGACAGAGGTTGTCCCTGCTGAGGGAGGTGCTCCTAGTGTTGCTGACAAGGGGAAGAAACCAGCTTCTTTTGAGAAACCCGAGGTCTCCAGCTAATTTATCTCTAGGATTCCTTTTGTATTTTTGTTTGTAATGTTCCTTTCTATTTCTTGATATACTCTGATCCTTTTAAGTATTAATGAAATGAGAAGGTCTCTTCCCTGAGTGTACTGATTTATCCTATCCTTTACTACCCTTTTATGCCCTGTAGTTGATTGAGGTAGATGACTATATACCAGCCACTTATCAATTGGGAAGAATGCTTGGTCTTGATGTGAGTCCCGAAGTTTGTCATACCTTCATGAGAATTTATAAATCATTGCGATTGAGGAACAAGCATTTCGTATAGAAGACTGATCTCGTTGTTAAACTGAAAGACAGGCTTAAGGAGATAGAAGAGGTTGGAGCTTCTGTTCAAGAGGAGGTGAATACTCTGAGAGCTAGATTCCTCATTGCTACCGAGATTAACTAGGTTGGAGAAATTATATAACAAGAAAATGAGTCTTTGAGGAGGGAGGTGTTGCTCCTCAGGGATCATGCATCGAGCACTGTACCTCGCATTTTGAGGGGTTCCTCCTCATCGCGAGCTGGCGCAGGACCGAGCGATGTCCCTCCAGTGATACGAGGTTCTATCCCATCGACCGTTCCGTGAAAATGTCCGTCGAGCATACGTTATTACTGCTGGGCTCCAAAAGGATGTCACATGGCTGAGGCATCTATTTAAGAGAGGACCCCAGCAAGTATGGGCTGATGTTTATGACCAAGGTTAGGTGGATGCTCCGACGAGGCTAACATAATTTGAAGAGCTTTCTTTATTAGGGGATGGTTGAGTGCCCTAAGTGAGCTATAAGTTCCAAAGAACTCAATGCTCTGGTATCGTCATGAGATTTCTCCTTCCACTTTATGGCCTAACCCCTTCAGGAGGGATGATCAGTGGATCCCCATAGATGCCATCCCATGGAAGCTATTAGAGTTAGATGCGAATGAGGTTGATGAAGAATTATCTCCTCACCCGGATAACGGTCGAAGAGCACAAGTAGCTGATTATCTTGTTCATAGGCCTCGACCTCATTAAGATTTTACTAGTTGTAATTCTGTACACATATGTTATGAAACAATGTAGTATCGATGCTTTGGGCGATCTCGTTGATTATACATGAGTTGTATCTTTCTGTTGTGAAATAATATAAAATTTATGTTTTGGGTGGATTCGCCGACTAAACAAGTGTTCCATATTTTTTGCATCATTTATTCTTTACTCAATAATCTTGGGCCTCTCTTGGCCGACTAGATTGCTAAGTTTGTATTATTGAGTAAGTGTCCCTCCAGTCCAGTATGCGTATGAGATACCATTCTGCCTTACTTTACCTTTTATGTCGTGTCGTCGCACTCCCTTAGGCCTAAGTGTGACAATTGGCGAGGACACACCTAGTGTTGGATATTCTATTCGATCAGGGTTTTGGTGACCAAACATTATCTGGCGACCAATTTGACTTGGCTATATTGCCTAAGGATCTTCTGTAGGTCTTTATATATTTCTAAGGGCTATGCTAAGAGGTTGATCGGGTTTCATAACGAAAACCTGAGGAGGGTGTTTTCCCTGCTATAGTGTACTATGTAGTGTGCCTGTTACTTGGAAAGGGTGTGAAAGTTAGAAAGTTCACTTATTAGTTAACTAACACCTCGTAGAATGCAACTGCCAAACAACTTTTATAAATCATAAGCAAATGAGCTACCAAAATCTGGTAACAAAGCGAAAGAAAAAACTAGAAATAGAATTTCTTAAGATTTGTTGCATTCCATGCTCGGGAAATCTCTCTGCCCTCCATCATTTCTAAGTGATAGGCTCCTTGCAGGTTATCTCTTGTTATCTTGAATGGTCCTTCCCAGTTTGGTCCTAACTTGCCATCTGATGGTTTTACTGCGCTGCCAAGGACTTTTCTTAGGACACAGTCACCAAATTGGAATGCCATTGGATTAACTTTCTTGTTATAGTGTTTTACGAGCTGTTGCTGGTAGCTCGCTAATTTAACTAAGGCAAGTTCTCTGCGTTCGTCGTCTAGGTCGAGTTCAGCGAGCAATGATGCATCATTCTAGCCTTGGTCGACAAGGGTGGACCTCATAGTTGGAAGGCCTACTTTTAATGGGATGATTGCTTCCATTCCATATGTTAGTGAGAAGGGGGCTTCCCTCGTTGCCCGACCTGGGGTAGTGTGGTGAGCCCACAGAATATGTGGCAGTTCGTTTACCCATGCGCCTTTGTCTCGCTCTAATCATTTTTTTAACCCATCGATCACTGTTCTTTTGGAAGCCTCAGCTTGACCGTTGCTCTGAGGATACGCCACCGAGCTGAAGTAGTGCCTGATTCCGTGCTCATTGCAGAAACTTTGGAAAGGGCCATTTTCGAGCTGTGTTCCATTATCAATGATGATGGTTATGGGGATTCCAAAATGGGTAATTATGTTTTTCCATATGAATCTCATCATATCTGCATCTCGAATGTTTGCCAGCGGCTCTACCTCAATCCATTTAGTGAAGTAATGCGTTGCGACCAACAGATACTTGCGGTTTTTAGTGGTGGTAGGAAGTGGTCCTACGATGTCCATTCCCCATTGGGCGAAGGACCAGGGGCTGGTGAGTGATCTTAGGTCGCTGGAAGGTTGGTGAATCATAGGGACGTGTAGTTGTCATTTCTTGTACTTGCGAGCATACACTGTTGAATATTTTTGCATATACAGCCACCAGTAGCCCTCCTTTATAGATCGAAAAGCTAGTGATCTTCCTCCAATATGGCTCCCACAGATTCCTTCATGGAGCTCGTGTAGAATCTTTTCGACATCCCCCGAGTGAACACATTGTAGGTAAAGGTCGGAGAATGATCTCTTATACAGCTTGCCCTCAGGAGATAAGTGAAAGCGAGCAGCTTTGACTCTTATTTGATGAGCAGTCTTCCTATCGCTTGGAAGTGCACCATCCCTCAAATAGTTCCTTAAAGGGTCCATCCAACTGGGTGCTAACTCAATCTGGAGCACATGTTCCCAGCTTGGTAGCTAGCTCTGGTTGATGCTTGGATGAGTGAGAAAGTCGATGGGGATCATTCTTTTCAAGTCAGAATTAATTACTGAACTCAGGGCTGCCAGGGCGTCAGCATAGATATTTTGTCCTCTGGGAAATTGCTGGACATTGACTTCTTCAAAGCTTCCCATTAGCCTCTTGGCCAAGGCGAGATAGGCTGCCATTCTTTAATCTCTTACGTTGTATTCCCCGCTTATCTGATTGGAGACTAATTGAGAGTCGCCGAACACCTGTAACTGCTTTGCTCCCAAAGTGTGTGCTTTCTGGAGGCCGGCTATCAAAGCTTCATATTCTGCCTCATTATTGGAGGCTTCAAATCCAAGTCTGATTCCCTGTTCGAAGGTCGTACCTTCTGGAGTAACAAGCACAATTCCCACTCCTGCCCCCTTTGAATTGGAGGCTCCATCAACAAATAATTTTCAAACCCCCTCCGTTGCGTGGTTTTCAACTTGCTTCATGGGTTGAAGTTGGTCTAGAGGATGCTCGCCTGTGAATTCAGCTATGAAATTAGCAAGGACTTGTCCCTTGATTGCATTCCTTGGTTGAAATTAGATGTCGAATCGTTCGAGCTCAACTGACCATTTAGTCAATCCTCCTGACAGATCCGCTTTCCTCAGGATTACTTTAAGGGGGTGCGATGTAAGAACAATGATGGTGTGAGCTTCAAAATAGTGCTTCAACTTCCTTGAAGCTACCAAAAGTGCAAAGGCGAGCTTCTCTAGTGGTAGGTATCGTTGTTTAGCAACTAACAGAGTCTTGCTCGCGTAATAAACGGGGTGCTGAATTTCGGATTCCTTGCACACCAGTGCAGAACTCACGGTGTGGTTGGAGATGGCGAGGTATAAGTACAAGGAATCTCTTTCTTGGGGTATGACGAGCAGGGGTGGTGAGTTGAGGTAGTCCTTGAGCTCTTTCAATGCTTGTGAGCAATCTTGATTCCATTGTATTGTCTTATTTCCCTTCAAGAGCTGAAAGAATGGTTTGTATTTCTCATAGGACTTCGAGATGAAACAGTTGAAGGCCGTGAGCATGCCGGTGAGCTTTTGTACGTCTCGTATTGTGTGAGGGGGCTGTACTCTATTGATTGCGTCGATCTGGTCCGGGTTAGCCTCAATGCCTCTCTTATTGACCAAGTATCCATGAAATTTTCCTGACTGGACACCGAAAGAACACTTACTCGTGTTAAGCTTCATTCAATATTTCCTGAGGATCTCGAAGGTTCTCGATAGTTCTAAGAGGTGGTTTTCTTTTCTTCTGCTCTTGATGGGCATATCGTCGATGTAGACCTCCATGGTGCCTCCCATTTGGTCTTTGAACATCTTGGTGACCAGCTGCTGGTAGGTCACCCTGCATTTTTTAGCCCGAAGGGCATGACTTTGTAACAGTATAATCCGACCATGGTGATGAATGCTATCTTGTCGTGGTCTGGCTCATATATAGGGATCTGATGATACCCCGAATATGCATCCTGAAAACTCATTCTTTTGTGAGCTGCTGTGGTGTCCACCAATTGGTCAATTTTTGGGAGGGGGAAACTTTCCTTAGGGCAATCCCTGTTAAGGTCAGTGAAGTCAATGCAGACTCTCCATTTAACGTTATTCTTTGGAACTACTACTGGGTTGGATAACCATTTGTGGAATTGAACTTCCCGTATGGATCCTGCATCCAGTAATTTTTTTACTTCTTTCTCTATGACTTTTTCCTTCTTGGGCGCAGCTCGCCGTGCCTTTTGGGTGATAGGTTTGAAAGTGGGATCGACATACAACCGATGACAAACCACACTAGGATCAATTCTAGGCAACTCGTATGGCTCCCATGCAAAAACGTCTACGTTGCTTCTCAATAAAATCATCAATTCCTTTTTTTCTTGATTTGTTAGGGCATCTCCAATAAAAAATACTCTGTCCTTATCGCTATCAGGAGCTGTAACTTCCACCAGGTTTTCCACGACCCGCTCAGAAGGGAGGATCCTGGTCTCCTCTACTCCGAGTCTTTCATACCTTAATTGCTATTTTGAGGGTATCAGACCTTCATGTTCCTCGACCTGCTCATTGGGCTTCTTGATCTTCTTTTTGGGTCTAGGGCGGATGGCTGCTATGAAGCACCTTCTTGCCATCTCTTGATCGCCATGGATCTCCATTACTCCTCGCTTGGTCACATACTTGAGTTTCTGATGGTAGGTCGAGGGGACCGCCTTCATTGCATGTAGACATCCTCTCCCGTGGATGGCTTAGTATGGCGAGTCAATGTTAACTACTAGAAACTCAATCATCTTGGAGATACTTCCTGCCCTTACCGATAGCACAATCTTTCCCAGCGGGATGGTCACTTTTCCACCGAAGGAAACTAGAGGGAAATAGGCTTCCTTTAAGTCGCTGACGCTTGACTTTAGTTTCCTGAATAGATCGAGATACATTACCTCGGATGAGCTTCCTTGGTCGATGAGCAACTTTTCGACGTCATAGTTGGCAATCCTGAGCGTAATGATCAAGGCGTCATGGTGTGGGGTCCTTACTCCCACCAGATCTTCATTTGTAAACACGATATGTTTGCTATAGTCAACGTCATCTACTCGCCAACATTTTCCTGGTTGGGTTTTTACTGGATCGAACTGAAAGGCTTGCATTACTGCTGTAAGCTTTTTTACCTCCATCCGAGCTGAATTCCCCTGAATTTGCTTTACATAAGATGCCCCGTGAATTATTGCAAATTCATGGCCAGCATCATTCTCGAGTACATTGTCAGGTCTTGCTTCTCCATTAGCAGCGACTTTCTTTGCCTTCTTTTCCATGAATTCATTCAGATGCCCGGACTGGGCCAGATCTTCGAGGTGGGACTTAAGAGCTTTGCAATGCTGAGTCTTATGTCCTCATTATTTATGAAAGGCGCGTCTCAGCGCGTTATTTCTTTTTGAGGGATCTCCTCCCATCTTTCTGGGCCACTTAATAAATAGCTCGTCTTTGATTTTTGCGAGAATCTTGTAAATCTATTTTCTGAAGACAGTGTTCACTGCCTGAAATGCTTTTGCCACATCGTTCTTGCCTCCGTTCTTGGATCTATTCTTGCCCCCATTGTTTCCTCCTTTCTTCTGGTTCTCAGCTTTGTCATTGCCTTTGGCAGTAAGCTTAGTTCGACCGTTCTCCCCTATGCTGAGGCGGGTCACATCCTCCACCTTGGCGTATTTCTCGATGCAAGCCATCAGGTCATCGATGGTCGTGGACTCTTTCTTTATCAGGGACTGGTACAGAAGGGAAGAGTTGGGTAGCCCAATTTTGAAAGAGGCCACTGCTACCTGCTCCGAGCAGTCCTCAACCACGTTGAATAACTCTGAGTACTTCTTCGCGTAGTCTCGGAGGGTCTCTTAAGATGTCTTGTTCATTATTAGCAAAGCATCCATCCTTTTGGTATGGGAGCTACTAGTAATGAAGAGGCCCGTAAAAAGCTCGGACAGAGACTCAAAGTTCCTAATAGACTTGTAAGGGAGCCTTTCGAACCATTTATGCGCCACGTCATGCAGGCTCGAGGGGAAAATTCGGCACATTAGTGCATCTCAGTGGTTCCAGAGGGTCATAACTTGCCTGTACTACCTAACGTGATCAATGGGATCAGTTTTTCCATCATAAATCTTGAATCTTGGAATAGAGAATTTTTTGGGGGCTTCCTCTTCCTCTTTTTCCCTCGAGAAAGGTGATTTCATCTGGGTCTTGAGAGCTCGTCCAGAAAGCTCCTTAGTCGATCTTGCGTCGCGATGTGCTAGGTGTTGGTCCATCTCTCTTCAAACTAAATTTTATATGTTTTACCTACTACGAGCTGGGCTCCTGTAATGGTGAGCTGATCGCTGGTACTCGAGTGAGTCGTCGCTTGACTCGTGCCTCTAACTTTTTTAGGATCCATGCTTAGGGCTCCTTCCTCGGCTGCGAGACTTTCACGCCTAAGGGCTAGGAGTGAGGTATGGACGTCGCCTAGTGCTGCGATGGAGATCTTTCTCTATCCTCTCTAATTTCCTTTTGAGGCGAGCATTCTCAGCCTCCTGCTTGCAATAGGAATCCCTTTTCTCTTGGAGCCTTGCCTCATAGGCATCAATCAGTATGGAGATTTGCGTGGACCTCGCTCGTCCTTGGCTTTCCTCTAAGGCTGGCCTCTCCGGGCGAGCCCTCTGATCTGAACGCCGAACTTCAGATCTGATCCTGCGAGGAGTAGGTGTTATTGGATATCTCCTGCCTGAGGAGCGTTACTGCTGTGACCAGACATTTCGAACCTCTTTGTTGGTGTGGGATTTCTCAGGGAAGACAAACGTTCCCACAGACGGCGCCAATTGTGATGACAATTATTATTCAACACAAATAAATGAGAGAAGCGCAATTACCAAGGAAAATAAAGAAGATAAAAAGCCAATCACACAACACAATATGTACGTGGTTCAGCAAGAATGCCTACGTCCATGATGGTGCAGTTAGTATTATTTCTATACACTCCAGGGAGCGTTTATAGAGAATACAGTGCGTGTCTTTTGTCCCAGACTAAAGGTTTATTATATACATGTTTGTCTTCGGGGAGTGGGGGTGTTGGATTCCCCCACGTTTACCATCTTCTCTTGGAACATCTCTATACGAGAACATGGGAGGAGACTAAGTCAAAATCCTATGTAGTTAAGGCAAGGTGTTCGGATTTTGGGCCATTTTTATTAGGCTACTCGTCCGGGCCCATAATGCTAAATTCGGGTACCCACACCCACACCTACAATGACAATATTATTATCAAATCCAAAACTCAAGAAGGTCACATCCGAGACTTAAGGAAATTCTTTGAACAACTGTGATAATTCCATATATGTCTAAACCCACAAAAGTTCATTTTTAGTGTCACAAAGGGCAAAATCATTGACTTTATGGTTATTAAAAGAGGGATCAAACCAGACTCTACTAAACTCAAGGCAATCCTTGAAATGTGTTCGCTTTGAACTAAGAAAGAGGTTTATGGTTTCTTGGAAATCTTCAACACATTAGAAGATTCATTAGGAATATCACTTCCATCTATGAACCCATATTCAAGCTCCACCAAAGGATTGGACTAAAATTCTAGAATATGGCATGCAGAGAAGCCTTAGACAAAATTAAGAAATATCTTACCCAAGCGTCATTGCTTATGCCACTGTAGCCCGATCTACTCCTTCTTTTGTACCTAACTATCACCGATGCTACATATGAGGCTATGATATCCTAATTCGATGAGGAATCATGCAAAGAGATAGCCATTTTCTACACCAGTCGGAAGATGAAAGGGTACGAGGTTCACCACATTTCACTAGAAAAGGCCTATGTTGCCTTAGTGTGGGTCACTCAAAATCCCTGACATTACATAGTGTGTTCCCCATCAAGTTATTATCTCGGATGGATCCTTTTAAGTACCTACTATATAAACCTACATTGTCGAGACACATGGCATAATGGTTTCTCTAGCTAGATGAGTTTGACATCACCTACGTCACATAGTAGGCCATCAATGGAAGGGACATCTCTGATTTCCTATTTGATCATCCAATGGAGGAAGCTAGTGTGTGGATTATCTAAACCACTCATGAAGAGCCTCCATGGTAAATGTTCTTTGATGGAGTTTCCAATAAGAAGCGATATGGCATTGGGAAACTCCTACTCGCGTTTGATGACTCCCAAACTCCCATCGACATCAAGCAAGATTTCCCTTGCACCAACAACATAACAGAATATGAGTCATGCACTATAAGTCTTAATCTTTACATTGATAAAAGAATATGATAACTTGATGTCTATGGGGACTCTTCCCTCATTATGTCATAAGTCCATCGAAAACGAAAATTCAAAGATGAGAAACTTTTATCCTTACACATTGAACTTAAAGAGTTTGCTTCTCAGTTTAAATGTGTCATATTTAATTATTTCTTCCGCTTAAGGAATAACTTTTTGAACATATTATTTCTTTGGCCTCCATGGTCAATAAGCCCTAGGGAGTAAAAATTTCCCCTTGAGAGTTCAGAAGTAGCCCATGTCAACGCATCCATCTCACCATATAAGAAGACTCAAACAAGGTTGCATTATGGTATTATAATATCCAGTGTCACCTCAAGCTTAGTCGATACCCCCAAGGGGATGAAATGAAATATCGCATGACCCTTCGTAAACTTGTGACCCGGTATATCATCTGTGATGAGGCATTACTCAGGAGAAATTTTGATGTCACCGATTTTCAATTCATAACAAGGACTGGGACAAAAGATATAATGTAGAAAATCCATGGTGGGGAATGTGTGGCCCACATAAATTGCCATGGTCCAAGGCTACACTTCTTACGTATAAAGATGCCTTAAATGAAAATAATTTGAAAATCTCCAACACTTAACCCCAGAAATGTGAGACATGATTTCTCCTAATACTTCTCCACTTGGGGAATCGACATCATTGAGAATGTCATTCCTATGTTCATCTAAGTAGCCAAAGATTATTTCACCAAATGGGTTGAAGCGGAATCACATGCATTGTCGAATGTAAAAAAGGGGCCAAGTTCATCCGGAAGAATATCATCTATCACTAAGGGGTCCCTCGTGAACTTTTGCCAGATAATGGATTCTATTTTAAAGCTGAAGTTACAGAGGTAGTCGAAGAGTATGGAATTTAAAAACACATGTCTTATCCTTATAGGCCACAAACTAATGGGTCTATTAAAGCTACAAATAAGAGCCTCAAATCCATAATTAGCATGATTGTCAAAAGATGGAGAGATGGGGCCAACATGATTCTTTTTTCCCTCTAGGGCTACCAAAAATCTATTATAATTCCCTATGGGAGTAACTACTCTATAACATGGAGGAAGCCTTATCTGTCGAACTTGAAATATTATCCTCATGGGTCATGCTGCAAAGTCAAATTAGGGAAGTTGATTTGCAACAAAGCCGTTATTACAAGCTCGCACTCTTGGAGGAAAGGATATTAAAGTCTTTATATTACATACAAGGATATCACCATCACATTGCATGATTATTCAATAGAAAATCAAAGACCAAGTTTTGCGAGAAGGCGACCTCACCCTCAAAGATATTATGGAGACTATTTGGGACCTAAGAGGGAAATTCAAGAACAATTGGAGAAGGAAATATCTTGAGAAGTAAATCTTGTTAGGTGGAGAGAATATTCTCATAAACCTCAATGGAGAAAAGATGCAACACCTAGTCAATTTAAACTGACTTAAGAAATTCTACCCTTAATCAAATATTCATCGGGCTGCAAAATTCTCACCTCTATTCTATTCTTAAAAAACAACCTTATTTCCTCTCTGTATGAACTAAATAAGAATTAATCCTCTCAAAAATATTTTTCAAAAATTACAAACATTTTTATCCCCACAGTGATATGTAGGCAACTCATAAAGTGTCTTTGGTTAAGGTCCTTTCTATTTCACAAAATTTCCATTTTTTCTCTCATTAAGAGACACCAATCTTTCTCATCATTTTAATTGGAAAAAGGTATTATGTAAACCTTAGAGATCAGTATAGATAATTGGACTATAAGAAAATCTTCTAAAGGCATACCAAGATATGTAAAAAATACCCTTTATTTCAAACATAGCGATTACATGAAGCATCAGAAATGGGAATCTTAAAACACTTACAAAAGGTCCATACCTACAAATACAACAAAACATACTCCCACAGACCCATCGTACCCATAATCGTGCCAAAATATAAAAAAAATACATGAACCCTTCCCAAAGTTACACCAATAGACCAACCTACTAAACACCTAAATTCGCACCGACCATTTTCCTTTAAAGCTTCGTACTGAACCCGTTTAACCTATTGGAAGGTCCCGCTTCACCATCGGCATTGTCGTAACCACTGGTATCTTGCTGAGGTCCCGATTAATCTCCTTTTCAGCACATACCCTCATGCTCTCAATGTGGAGATAGAGCTTGAAAATCTTCAAAGTGACCACAAAACCCTCTTCTACAACCTCCACTATCATGAGCCAAATTTTCCCAATTTATTTCTCACAAACCATTAGTATCAAATCCTTACATAAACATCTAAGGTAATCCCCTAATGTTATCGCATCTTCCCCCCACATATTAGGTTGGATGGCGAGATGGCCTGCAGCGCTGCCAAAAATCCCCAAAGACATTCTCAAGGACTCAATCGAGTCCTAAAGGGGATATAAATTGCTTATGCGTGGAGGCATAATCTTCTATTAACATACTTGATAAAAAAGTCATCAAGGAAGATAAAATGAAGTGTGACGAAGACCCACAAGCCGTTTATAAAGGAAGTCATTCAATTGAAAGACATGCTTCAGTTCACACCACTAAGGCACAAACTAATAGAGAACTAGATCCATTTGTCTAGAGCCAGTTAGTCCAGTCATTCATTGATGGATCAAAATATGTATGATATTAAAGAAAGAAATGTGGAGTACCGAAGAGATGATACTCAGGAGGCGAAACTAAGTGGATCCTCTCCGCCAACCAGATATAGAACATCACTAGGATACCTCACAAAAGGTAGAGATGTTCTCTTTCTAGTCATCAAAATCATTCAGCATCTTCGCCATTATAGCAGCATTAGGGTTACAATGATATCCCATACATAGCTCTATGGAAACCACATAGGTGTCCGCACTGAGGTCACCTGTCACTAGGAGGATTTTGGAGGTCAAAACTAGATCTAGTGTGCCAATAAAACCGTTATCCTTAAAATCCCTCTGGCACATAAAGTCCATCACTACAGGGAGATTAATGTCTCCCTGATGCACTAATGGTTGGGTATCAAATGGAGAAATATACAACAGTTCGACCAGGATCACCTGTGGAGAATGGGAATATTCAAGAATATTATAAGGAAATTGTGGGTTGACACCCAATATGGAAGAAAGTTATTTATATGTTGGACACACCTTGTCCAAATCAAAATTGTAAATCTAATCCTTAGGATACCAAAATTGGAAATCTGCCTACAGTAAGATCTAATTTATTTAGTGGTTGAGCCACAAAGTGTTCGGGCGCAAGTTAAAATCCACATAATCGTCGTTCTATAAGCTCATAGCTTCCAAACATTTGAGATAAGCAATAAATAGTTTTGTCATTGTAATTTCTATCAAAGAGAATATATGCAAGGATAAGAGATGAGTTTATGGGTGATTTAAATGCTCATCTTAAACCCAAATTTATACTAAAATTCCTCCGCAAAATGACAAAACTATTGATTCAGCAATAATAATTAAGTAATCCCAGTACTAAGAGTGAAACAAGAATACAACAAAAGACTAAAAAGAAAATGTACCTAAGCAGGTGTGTCGATTAGTACGCCAAGGGGTATCCCGATCGGTACCCCTATTTTGGGAAGATTCCCCCCCCTTTTTTTTTAATTTTATTCATTTCCAAATAAGCCCCTCTCGAAATAAACTTTTTAAAAAAACATTTTCCAAGAATTTCTTTAGTTAGAAATTCAAATAGTATTTAAAATTTTCAAAAATATATTTTCTTACATTTCTTTCAAAATAAAACCCTTAGTGGATAATTTACGTGAATATATAATATGTCATTAAATGAAGATAATTAAAATGGAAAGTGTATCAATTTATATATTTTTTTTGTTTTCTACATCCTTGTTTCAAGTATATAGAAAGAGAAAATATAAAAAAGAACATAAAGGAGAAAAGTTTCTGGGGCACAAGCCAAACTTTCTAAAGTCTAGCCTAATTAAACAAGTCCCTTCGAGGTCATCTCCCATAAAGGTTAGAAGACGAGTCCCAACTATCGGCACTAGAAGTCGATTAAGGATCATCAACATTCATCGGAGGAGCAACAAAAGATCAAGCCATCATCCGAACATATTCAGCCATCCAGCCCTGGACATTGTGCAACCATGATGTCATTATAGACATTGTCTGAAAAAGAAAGAGACAAGAAGAGAGATCGAGTTAATAAAAAACTAAAATTTAAACATCAAATCAAAGTGCAAGAATCAAATAAGAAATAAGAAGACTTACTTCTAATTGGATGTGTACTCCGAAAAGAGAGGAAGACCACATATCACTACGCGAGTCATGTGAGAAATCTCGATTGAATGCCCCTTCCCAACTGAATGTAGTACAAAAGAAGAAGATAATATCAGAGTGGTGGAACCTCCTCAACCAATATATCATTCCCTGATGCATGATCGATAGACCCATATACGACGCCTCCGCTTATCGCCTCTGTCAATGGGGTAGGAGAACCATCCACATCATAAATCGATAACGACATGAACAAACTGTCCATGAAGTCCAGATAGTCATGTGATGTCTCTATCCGTATATAGGGAGTAGTGATTCCCTGCTATCATAATCTCCATCTCCCCCTTGTATCTTTTCTAGATCCCACTTATAGTGCGAAGGATTCTCTGGAGGAACGACCACCTCTCTCTTCATCACCTACTGCACCACCCTCTTGCCCAGATACCAACTGTATCCGAACTCGTCTGACAACAACCATCATATCTGAGTATGGAAGTCAATGACTCCCATCTCCTCCAAAAGTAGACCCTAAGGATACAAGGACACATGCCTAAATAAATTTTGTCATTAACATATAATCAAAAATAAAAATACACAAATACAAATATCAGAAAAAGAAAAAATTCTAAAAATAAAATAAAGGCTAACCTTATCACTAGTTAGAGAGCTTAGAAAGAATCTCACATCCCTATGGGTCGGGACCACCTTCACCGACCAACTCTATTTCCTCCACCTTGTCATGCTAGGCCAAGCATCAGTCTCCTCTACCAATAAGGTCATTAACATGCTGGTGCACCTAATCACCTCGTATGACCGTAACTAAAATGAAACGAAGAAAATTCAATAAAATTCTAAAACATATAAATAGATATATACTCAAAAAGAAAAAAAATAATGGAAAAACAAAGAATGAAAGGCATTAAATAAAAAGAATACCTGTAGGAGGTACGTGACCCCCGTGAAAGTCGACCGACAATAATAACAAAAGGCATCTATAGAGATGTACATAGAAGCCAACAACAAGAACCCCTAATAGAAGCTGCTAATCTGAGAGAATACCCAGAGATATAGTAGAAGCCATAAGTGGACATCATCCCCCTTCTTGATTGCTAAAATACTGACAGTATTAGCATAATGAATTATAGGTCTTCCACTTTCAATTATTGGTGGTTAATGACATAAATCAACCTCCTCATTAGGGTGTATTTCAGTAAAGACACCTTGATGGACTCCCATGAGCTTACTCGTCATATAGGCCCTAGTGCCCCCCAAAATCGTTGTATTAGTCAGACGGAGTGTAAGAGAAAAAATTATAATTGCTCATTATATTTTTAGCTTGTCATATTCCATTACTCCTTTACATTATCATGCACATTCTCAAGAGCGTCAATCGAAGACAAGATAGTGATCGAATGCATCAATTGAAGATCAAAGTGTAGAGATCGTCATTTCAATTATAGAAGAAGGTAAATGAGTTTGATTTTGTGTAATTTTTATGCTCAAGGATATTTCAAACGTGTTTGAAAACATAAAATATTTTTTCAAAAGTTTTTAACCAAAAATCATATTTAAGTTAGGTAATTTGAATGAGGTATTAAAGGTCGTTCGAGCAAGGTTCCTTATCTCGTTCAATATTAACTGTTCGAATGAATCTTTTAACGACCCCTTTTCCTCATCACTAAGGAATGTCATTCGATATTTCATTTTATGTTGATTTAAATGACTTGGAATAGGTCATTTGAACGAGGTGTAGTTCGTTCGAATGAGCCTACAATTTATTTTATTTGGTTTCAAATGCATTTTTTTCCAGTCCATCTCTTAGATATTTTTCTCCCTATTTGAAGAGATATGAACTTGCACTTCTTTGAAATCCTTTTACATTTGTTTTTATGACCAAATACTTTGATTTTTAAAATCCAAACCCCTTAGATGTTTTGTGATCACTTTATAATACCATGAAGAACACATCACATGTCCGTATCCGTGTGGAGTTGATTCTTCATAGCTATAGATAGGAAAGGAGTTTCCTAAGGCTGATCCGTGGACATAGATGAATGTTGAGCCTGTTGTGGAGTGCTGATGGAGACATATCTCTTTATTTTATCAATAAGGAAGGAGACATATATGGTATACTTGGTCGAATCTTTGTTTATAAGTTTTCCTGTGTCATACCTCAATATTAATAATGCTAAAAAAAGGTTTTCTCGATTTTTTTTCCTTATATCTCTTATTATGATTTTTGTAAGGACATGAATTTTTAATTGAGTCCCTGTATTGTTTTGACTTAATTCCGTCAATAAAACTGTGTTTGTAATATGTCATAGGGAGATTTTTATTTTGTCACGGTCCCACTTGGTCTATGACGTATTGAAGAAATTAAAGACGCTGCGGGAAAGCATTAAAGAATTAATCATGCCGAAAGTTTAATTGGTGCAAGTTTACGCGTCTTCAAAGTTAATTGCATTCTGAGATCACACAGGTATGAATGCGTATAATCAATGGTGCTAGGAATTATTTTTATAAAAGATAAGGATGTAATTTTTATAAAGAAAAATATTTTAAAATATTTTAAAGTGTTTTAAATGGTTGACACTACATTTTATTCTGATAAGATCGAAATAGAGTTTGACTAATTTGGATCTCTTTTGGAAGAAACGTTTTAAACAAAAAGTCAAAAAGTCAAAATGACACGCGGGCTCGTTCAAATGACAAGCAATCTCGTTCAAACGAGATGCCCATGTCGCGCGAACAACGTGACTCTATCGTTCAAATAATATGGTTTTCTAGGCAGTGCTTAATTCCTATTTAAAGAATGTTTGCGTCATAATTAATTAAGTGTGCATTCTGGAACAATAGTTTACCATCTAGTACGAGTTTTGCACAAGTTTTCTAGGGTTTAAAGAGCTTAAACACATCCTTCGAGTTTGTAAGGATTCGAGTTATCATTAGTTTATGTTTACGTGATCTTGCTGCACCAAAAAGGTTTGTTCTATAATTGAACATCAGGGTTTTGAGGTAAAGAAAAGAGAAGGACTTGTTGTTTGACATCATAGATGAATTAAAGCCATTCGGTGGACACCGAGACATTCGTGAAGTCGAGTGTTGTGGACAGGTATCATAGAAGACGAAATTTCCACGTGGGTACTACTGAATAAAGGTAGAAGATCCTAAGGAGCATCAAGACCCATGGGGATGGATTCATTGAGTAAGGCTAATCTATCTTTGTAAAACCTTTGTTCATAGTGATTATCCGCCTTGGGTCGTCCGAGGTTGTTTTTTCCCGTTTTGGGTTTTTTCCTCGTACATCCGGCGTTATGAGTATTCTTTACTTTACTTTACTTGCTTTAATCACTATATGCAGGTTTAGGATTAATCAAGATAAAATTGGTTTAAAGTAAAATTTGGTTTTCACAACTTGGTTTGGTGCTAATTAAAAGTTGGATAATTTTTGGTGAAAATTGGTTTAATTTGAAACACACGAATTAAGGGACCACCCCCGTTGTTAATTCAAATTGGTATCAGAGATAGAAAACATATTTTATTTGTTTTGTGATCCCGTGTGTTTGTTTATCTCTCCTGTGTTTGTTTTCGCTCGATGGATTCTCTAAGCTTTGACGATTTACATCGTTTGAATTTAAAGTTTGCAAAACGTATTAAAGTTTTTGAGAAAGAAAATTACTGTTTAAAAAACAGAATTGAATATTTCCAAACATTGAAGGCCCTATATAGAGCACACCTAGGATTTTCTTTTCGTGCTTTAGCTATATAGGACTTCATCTAGTTGGACTAGAATTTTGACAAAATATTTTTGTAATTTAGGATTGCGTATCCCCATATCGACTTCAAGCGCTCCTTGTCCACCTACATCAAATGTGCACTCCATTCAGTCCGCCATCTCAGAGAAAAAGGTAATCTGATGGCTCATAGGAATTTCTGTCACATAGGACACAACACCACAATGCATTTTGCATTTTTATCATATCTTATAATAATATATTTTGTTTTGTCATAATAAAGTTTTTTGAGTTCAATATTTTAATTTGAAGATTTTATTAAAATGAATATTTTTGTGAAAATAAAATTTTGACACAAAACATTTATTTTAATAAAATTTTCGGAATAAAATATTTGAAGTTAAAAATATGTTTTTTTGATTTAATATATTGCATGTGCGTGTAACATATATCAGGTATGTTATATATATTATATTATATGTATGCTTACGTTTATATACCCATTATGAATACGTGTATGGTAATATATATGTTAATAAGTGTGTGTCCCCATACCATAACTGTTGGTTATTATCCTTATGTATGCTTAAGTCCCTAGCAGGTCATTGCCTCTTGACCATGCGATGTGACCAATGCATGTATGCTATAATTTTTTTATATTATATCTATGTTTATAAGTTGTCAGAGGACTACACCATGCGCCAAAATGTGTACATTGTGCCTTGCCGATTTGACCCCCATTTAATAGCTGTTGGCATGCTTTTATATATATATATATGTTAGTGTATGTAGCACGGTACCTGATTCCGATTTGACCGAGGTAGGTCATGTTGCCAGCCCCTAGGCCTGCAAGATTTGACCGTGTATGCCCTTTACCGAGTTTACGCCCCTATCAGAAAACTGCTCACGGTTTTTATGTATACCATATCTGGTTTTTCTAAAACGACGTGGCATCAAATTTCGTCCACAGATTTTAGCCCACGGTTTTCTTCATAACCGTAAATGGTTTTGTTCCTTTTACTAAAACGACGCAGTTTTATTGTTGGTGTAACGGTAATATTTTGGAGCGTTGTTGTTACGCAGTTTAATACAGTTGGCTTTGCAATCTGATCAAAACGACTGTGTTTAATAAACGTTTTGTTTATTTGTCTGTTATTTTGTTACAGCTTGCTTTATACGTGTCTTATTTTTAATGGTACAGTTTGTGTTTCTTTCTCAGCCACAAGATCTATTTCTTATCAACAGTTTTGTGTAATTCGTTAGTGATCCATGTGATTCTATTTTACACCTATCAGCACACACTTGTGCACTCTATAAATAGAGACATTGTGTCTTTATTTTTTTCAACCCGAGAAAATTCGTTTTTGAGCATAAATTCTGCCAAAATTAATTCTGAGAGAGAGAGACTTAACACCAGTATTTTCAGAGAACTCTTGTGTGTATTATTTACAAAACATTGCTGAGTCTTCAAGTCGTTTTGTGGATTCAAGAATGGAAGGTTTTTAATCTCAGAAATTCTGCATTTCCAAATAAGTTGATTTTTCATTCTGAAAAATCATTTTGTGAGTCTCTCTACCATTGTTCTTGTTTTCTTGTAATTTCAGATTTGTTATGTGCTAGATCTAAAGTGTTTGTGTAAGTATTGTGCTGATATTTTTTTTTAAACACTACACACACTAGAACTGGTAGTGATCTTACATCATTTAAAACACTTTGTTTTAAATTGATTTTTCTGGAAATCTGATTTACACTAAAGAACAACTGATTCTAGGTTTAGAGATTTAAACCTAATACGAGTTGTGAACCGGAACATAATTACCTGATACTGAAAATATGACCTTGGACTAAACAAATTTATACCTGTGTACTTGACCAAGGACTTGGACTGTGAACAAGAACATACTGGACCTAATCAAGAACCTGAACTGTTCAGACTGATTGGAACTTGAACTAAACTGGATTAAATCATTTTAATCTAAAATAGTTATAAACAGTTTGTATTATTTTTGACTGTATGCTTGATATGTTTTATTTCTGTTCAGTCTAGAATATATCTGTGTGAACTTGATTGCTTGATTGTTTAAGTGATTTTCTGAAATTGTTTGCATCTCATATCACTCACATATCACTCACTTTGTATTCACGTAGACACATGTTTGTGTAATATCTGAACAAGTCTAGTGTTCGAGATTTAAAGAAAGCGAAAAGAAAGTTTTCAAAAGTGTATTCAAAGTCAAGATGACTTGATTTGAATAACACAAGACTTGCAAAGATATAGGTGATATATATTTTGTTGCATCATACACACTTCACTAGAAAGTAAATAATAGGCACTGAGCCAACCTGCGCTTAAAGAAGTTAGAGGGGAGGCTGAGAAGTGAAGAACGCAAAAACAAGTGAGGACAAGTTAAAGAGAGAATAGAATAAGCAACCAGGGTAGACTTGGTCGTGTGGGATAATAGCTAGATCATTCTTCTTTAATTGTTAAGTTTGTTGTTTGTAACTCGTACCTGTTCATTTATTGTTTTAGTGAAAGTAGTTTAGGTGACTCCTAGGGGAGTCCATCGTTTTTCCCGGGGAAGGGTTTTTGCGACGTTAAATAAATACTGTGTGTTGTACATTTCTTGCATTTCACCTCACACGAAAAGGTAGGACTAAATAATTAGAAACTCGCCTAAAAATTGAATCTGTTTTGGAATATAATTAACCTTGAAAATTAAAATTATTTTCATAAGAGTTAATCAAATTAAGTAAAAGTTTAATTTGGTCCCTATTGTATCATTCATATAAACTCGTAGGTTTAAGGTGTTTACTCAACAATAGTTTACTTCCGCATATAAACTCTTTGCGCATCGACCCGCATTTCCGGGGTCACCTCAAGTGGTATCAGAGTTAGACTTTTAAAGATCGTTTTTCAAAACTTTTGTTAAACACTTTATTCCTTGTTTTAATGGATGATTCAAGTCAATTACTTAGGCTTGGTAATTTTAGTAGACCTCCTATTTTTGATGGCTCAAATTTTTCATACTCGAAAATCAGAATGGTAGCATTTATTCAAGGCACTTTAGGAGATGACGTGTGGGATTTAATTGAAAATGGTTATAAACACCCCACGACTCCTATAGCAGAAGGTAGCACTATCTTCAGAAAACTTAAAACCACTGAATTGAATGTTGATCAGAAAAAGATAAGCAATTTCAAAAATAAGGGGAAGAATGCGATTTTCATGAGTGTAAGTGAAAATGAATTGAAACGTATATGTCACTGCACTACTAGTAAGGATGCTTGGGATACTTTAGTAATAGCACATGAAGGCGATGCTAGGGTAAAAAGATGCAAAACTCAAATGCTTATCCAACAATACAATATGCTTGTTATGAAAGATAACGAACCATTTGATGATTTCTATATACGTTTGACTGATATTATTACCCAATTGCATGCTAATGATGTTGAGTATACTGATCAAGAAGTGTGTGCTAAGATTTTGAGATCCTTGGCCCCTAGATTTGATCATAAACGTTATATCATTGAAGAAATGGATGATCCTTCTCTTACGCCTGAATTGCTTAGTTCTAAATTGAGAACTATGGAACTTGAAACAGCTTTTAGAAAGACTCTTACTTCTTATGCTAAGAATGATCTGACTAATTCTTCTAAAGTTGCATTTAAAACTGCCTATCCTAATAAATACAAACATGAGGTAGTTAAGCAACAATCTGAGTCTGATAATGATTCTGATGTTGAGTCGGATGACATTGATAAGATTGACAATCAACTTTCACTTATGTCTTCTCAATTTAAGAAACTCTTGAAGCATAGAAACTCTATTGCTAAAAGACGTATGCAAGAGAAAAATCAATCTCGCCAGGCCAATCGACCCCATAACAGAAATTCTAAAGTAATGGTTGATCATGATAGTTCTAATAGTAAGATTGATAAATCAAAAATGGGTTGTCACAATTGTGGTAAACTTGGACATTTTATTGTTGAATGTAGATCCAAACCACATTCGAAGTATCCAAAAAAGCTCAAGGCAAACATTACAAAAACTTGGTATGATTCCTCTGATTCTGAATCAGATGAAGACCAAGCTGAAACTGAATCAAATTACCTTGCGTTTTTAGGAGAAGTTTATGACTGTTGTGGAGATGTATATCTTGCTGGAATGTCTGATTCTGAAGATGATTCTGATTCTGATGAAGTGTTGATTTAATTGCTGCTGCTAAGTCTTTACTAGGTAGTCAACCATCGATGTTAGAATTAACTGCACCATTTGATGCTAAACGTGCATACTGGTGTGACACTCATTTTGAAGATTGCCACATTTCACATAGTGACACGATGAATAATGAAAATAAGGTTGCCTATGATGACTATGCTGAACTGTTTGTGAGGACCTTGCAAAATAGACAAGAATTATCTAATCTGGTTAAATTGCTTAGTGAATCCCTAGAGAATCAATATAAGATAACTCAACAAAATTATTTGGAAATGTGCAATGTCAAAATTGATTTTGAAAAATAGTCACTTGAATTTAAAATTCAGATTACGACTTTAAATGAAAATCTGACTTCTTTAGAAGACAAATATAATGCTGCACTTTTGCAAGTTGAAAAGTCTAAAGAAGTTTGTGAAACTGTCTTTAAAATGTGTCGTAGTCGTGACATAAAATTCTTTGACCTTGAAGAATTGATTGCTGTCCAACGTTATCATGGTGATACAAGAGGGTTTAGTTATGATGGTCCTATTACAGAATTAAATGATTTTTCAAAACCAGTCCTCTTTGTTAAAGCCATAGAAGAAATGGCTCTTCCGTTGGAAAGCAAGTCAAATGAAAAGGCCAAAGGTAAACAAGTTTTAATCGAAAATGATTTTGAAAGTGACATTGATTACTTCATTAAAAATCTTGTTAATGCATCTTCTTCTAGATACTATCCCCCTACTAAGAGACTTACTAAATATGTTATGTCCAATTCTTGTAAGAAATCTGAAACTTGCTTTGTTAGAAAACATTGTAATTCTGGCCTTCCTACATCAAATAAATTCTGCACTATTTGTGATGTTTTTGGACACAAAAACTTTGAATGCCAACGGTTTCAAGAGAAAAATGATAATTTTTACTTTAACCCAAAAAGTGGGAGATTTGATTATAAAACCTCAAATCGCAATGGATCATTTCACTACTTTAGTAAGCCTAGAACTTGGACTAACCACAAATCAAGACCATTTGGTAAACCCTGTTTCAGATCCAATATTATGGCACACAATAAATTTAAAACGGTGCCTATTTGGATCAGATCTGATGATCTAAGACCCCAGCTAAAACATTCGAATTTAAAATCTTTTATAGTCTTAACAGCCCTACGTTGTGAGATGCATAGTGTTGGTTGGTACTTAGACAGCGGATGCTCGCGTCATATGACGGGTGATATTACCAAACTTAGGGATGTTGTTCATTATAAAGGTGGCAACGTGACCTTTGGAGATGGTAAGACCTCCCATGTCATTGGCAAAGGTACTCTTAATGAAGAAGGTTTACCCAATGTTAATGATGCGTTATTAGTTCAAGGAATGAGAGCTAATTTGCTTTCTATCAGTCAGTTTTGTGATAATGGTTGCCAACTTAAATTTTCCAAAACCTCCTGTGATGTTTTGACTAATATGGCAGAAAATTACATAAAAGGCAATCATACCACGGATAACTATTACAAAGCTTCTGGCTCCTTGTCTTGTAATGTAACTCTTTTGGATGATACTGACCTATGGCACAATAGGTTGGGGCACATCAGTTTTGATACCTTAAATCGGTTATCATCACAAGACATTGTTAGAGGCCTACCTAATATAAAGAAATGCTCTGCTGTTTGTGGTCCATGTCAAGTGGGTAAGATTACCAAATCTCCTCACAAAAAGGTTAAAGACATTAACACCTCGGCACCTCTTGAACTTCTCCACATGGATTTAATGGGTCCAACTAGGACTGTTAGTTTGAATGGAAATTCTTATATCCTAGTTATTGTGGATGATTTTTCTCGATTTACTTGGGTAGCTTTCATGAAAGCTAAGTCAGAAACATTTAACAATTTCTTGAAAATTCTGACTCGGATAGAAAATGAGAAAGACACCCAAGTGACTCGAATTCGAAGTGATAGAGGTGGTGAGTTTAAAGAAACTGGTATCATTGAGTATTGTGAGGCTAATGGTTATTCTCATGAGTTTAGTGCTCCAAAAACTCCTCAACAAAATGGAGTGGTTGAAAGGAAAAACAGAGTTGTATAAGAAATGGCTAGAGTCCTAATCCATGCTAAAAATTTACCTCTTTACTTTTGGGAAGAAGCTTGTCTTACTGCAATTCATATTATCAATTGTGCATATCTTAGGAAGAATACCAAAATGACCCCTTACGAATTTTGGTTCAACAAAAAGCCCAATGTTAAATATTTTCGTACTTTTAACTCCATTTGTTATGTTCGCAATGATCGTGATAATCTTTCAAAATTTGAAGCCAAAGGCTATAAATCCATTTTTCTTGGCTATTCTCAGAATAGTAAAGCTTTAAGAGTTTTTAACTTAAGAACCAAATCCATTGTAGAGTCCATTAATGTTGTTGTAATTGATAGCACTATTGAACCTGTTAGTAAAGATCCACCTGTAGAAACTGATTTGGATATAAATATTTTAAATGATTTAGTTTTGACAGAAGATGAATCTTTACCAGCACCAACCCTTGCCGTGCCTAACTGGGTTTCAAAAGATCATCCCTCCGCCGAAGTTGTTGGTGATATTCGTGCGCCCGTGAGGACTAGAAATCAATTACGTCAAGTGGCTCATATGGCTGCTTTTGTATCCCTAGTGGAACCAAAATCAGTAAATTAGGCACTTAGTGATTCATATTAGATTGATGCGATGCAAGAGGAGCTAGCTCAATTCACGGATCATGACGTATGGTATTTAGTTCCAAGGCCCAAGGATATCAAAGTAATCGGTACAAAATGGATTTTCAAAAACAAGAACGATGAAAAAGGGATAGTCATTCGAAATAAGGCTAGACTTGTAGCACAGGGTTATTCTCAAATAGAAGGAATAGACTGTGATGAGACGTTTGCCCCGGTTACCCGTCTTGAATCAGTGAGATTGCTTCTAGCTGTTGCTTGTCACTTACAATTTAAGCTTTTTCAAATGGATGTAAAATCTGCTTTTCTTAATGGTATTCTTTTCGAAGAAGTATATGTTGAGCAGCCTAAAGGTTTTCAAGATCCCAAACTCCCTAATCATGTTTATAGTCTTAAGAAGGCTTTATATGGTTTAAAACAGGCCCCTCGTGCTTGGTATGAACGATTGACTGCTTTTCTATCTTCACATGGGTTTGTTAGAGGAGGTGTTGACCAAACTCTTTTTGTTAAGAAATCTAATAAAAATGACATTTTGATTGCTCAAATTTATGTAGATGACATCATTTTTGGGTCAACCTCACCAAATGAAGTTAAAAAGTTTTCAAAAGACATGAGTAGTGAATTTAAGATGTCACTTATGGGGGAGCTACAGTATTTTCTAGGACTTCAAATAAGACAGCAAAGTGATGGCCTCTTTATTTCACAATCCAAATATGCTAAGGATTTACTTGTTAAATTTGGACTTGAAAATGCTAAAATTTCATCTACACCTATGGCTCTAAAGACTAAATTATCTAAATCCGATAGTGGCCCAGATGTAGATCCCACATTATACCATAGCATAGTTGGTAGTTTATTATACTTAACTGCTTCTAGACCTGATATTCAGTATGCTGTTTGTATTTTTGCACGGTTTCAATCCAGTCCGAAAGAGTCTCACCTCACTTGTGCTAAAAATATTTTAAAATATGTTAAAGGCACAATTGAGTTTGGACTTTGGTATACCAATGACTCTTCTTGCGAGATAATTGGATACTCGGATGCGGATTGGGGTGGTAGCACGGATGATTGTCGTTCCACCTCGGGTGGTTGCTATTATTTAGGACAGAATCTCGTTGGATGGTCGAGTATTAAGCAAACTAGTGTAACTCTATCAACTGCTGAATCTGAATATGTTGCTGCTGGTGCATGTTGTGCTCAACTAATTTGGATTAAACAAATGCTATCAAATTATGGTATTATTCAGTCCAAAGTACACCTTTATTGTGATAATGAAAGTGCCATTTGTATTGCCAAAAATCCCGTCCAGCATAGTAGGACAAAGCACATCAACATAAGACATCATTTTATTAGAGAATTGGTTGAAGCAAAAGAACTTGTAATCGAACATATTCCTACTGAAAATCAACTAGCTGATCTGTTCACTAAACCGTTAGATAAATCCCGGTTTGAGAAATTGAGACATATGATTGGAATGACAGTACTCGACAATTAGTTGTGTTTAATCTGCTTTCTATATACTAGATCTCCGAGGTTTTAGGATAAAGTTACCTACTAATAACCGGTATCTCTTAAAACCATGTGTAATGTAGGATACGCTTATTTTGCAGATTATGAACACTTATTTTTTTTTCTTTTCCATTGTCTAATTTAGACAAAATGGGGGAGAATTGAGTACATATTTTTGTCCTCTGTTGTTGATATTTTTCGTACGTATCATGTCTTATAATTTCTGCACAGTTAATTCTGTCATTTTCATATTCTGGTAGAACAAATGCTACTAACTTGATTTCTTGGCAGATTGTGTATTTATGTTTTGCAGGTTCTCTTAACCGTGCATCTGATCGAGTTGTGTCTTTTTATTTTCTAGGATGGGTGGGTAGATAGATATTTTTTGTATAGGACATATTAGGATTTATTTTTCCTTAGTATATCATTTGATGTACTCAAGGGTTTTGTCAAAATTAGTCCAACGGGGGAGTTTGATGGCCCTATATAGAGCACACCTAGGATTTGCTTTTCGTGCTTTAGCTATATAGGACTTCATCTAGTTGGACTAGAATTTTGACAAAATATTTTTCTAATTTAGGATTGCGTGTCCCCATATCGACTTCAAGTGCTCTTTGTCCACCTACATCAAATGTGCACTCCATTCAGTCCGCCATCTCAGAGAAAAAGGTAATCTGATGGCTCATAGGAATTTCTGTCACATAGGACACAACACCACGTTGCATTTTGCATTTTTATCATATCTTATGATAATATATTTTGTTTTGTCATAATAAAGTTTTTTGAGTTCAATATTTTAATTTGAAGCTTTTATAAAAATGAATATTTTTGTGAAAATAAAATTTTGACACAAAACATTTATTTTAATAAAATTTTCGGAATAAAATATTTGAAGTTAAAAATATGTTTTTTTGATTTAATATATTGCATGTGCGTGTAACATATATCAGGTATGTTATATATATTATATTATATGTATGCTTACGTTTATATACCCATTATGAATACGTGTATGGTAATATATATGTTAATAAGTGTGTGTCCCCATACCATAACTGTTGGTTATTATCCTTATGTATGCTTAAGTCCCTAGCAGGTCATTACCTCTTGACCATGCGATGTGACCAATGCATGTATGCTATAATTTTTTTATATTATATCTATGTTTATAAGTTGTCAAAGGACTACACCATGCGCCAAAATGTGTACATTGTGCCTTGCCGATTTGACCCCCATTTAATAGCTGTTGGCATGCTTTTATATATATATATATATGTTAGTGTATGTAGCACGGTACCTGATTCCGATTTGACCGAGGTAGGTCATGTAGCCAGCCCCTAGGCCTGCAAGATTTGACCGTGTATGCCCTTTACCAAGTTTACGCCCCTATCAGAAAACTGCTCACGGTTTTTATGTATACCATATCTGGTTTTTCTAAAACGACGTGGCATCAAATTTCGTCCACAGATTTTAGCCCACGGTTTTCTTCATAACCGTAAATGGTTTTGTTCCTTTTACTAAAATGACGCAGTTTTATTGTTGGTGTAACGGTAATATTTTGGAGCGTTGTTGTTACGCAGTTTAATACAGTTGGCTTTGCAATCTGATCAAAACGACTGTGTTTAATAAACATTTTGTTTATTAGTCTGTTAGTTTGTTACAGCTTGCTTTATACGTGTCTTATTTTTAATGGTACAGTTTGTGTTTCTTTCTCAGCCACAAGATCTATTTCTTATCAACGGTTCTGTGTAATTCGTTAGTGATCCCTGTGATTCTATTTTACACCTATCAGCACACACTTGTGCACTCTATAAATAGAGACATTGTGTCTTTATTTTTTTCAACCCGAGAAAATTCGTTTTTGAGCATAAATTCTGCCAAAATTAATTCTGAGAGAGAGAGACTAAACACCAGTATTTTCAGAGAACTCTTGTGTGTATTCTTTACAAAACATTGCTGAGTCTTCAAGTCATTTTGTGGATTCAAGAATGGAAGGTTTTTAATCTCAGAAATTCTGCATTTCCAAATCAGTTGATTTTTCATTCTGAAAAATCGTTTTGTGAGTCTCTCTACCATTGTTCTTGTTTTCTTGTAATTTCAGATTTGTTATGTGCTAGATCTAAAGTGTTTGTGTAAGTATTGTGCTGATATTTTTTTTAAACACTACACACACTAGAACTGGTAGTGATCTTACTTCATTTAAAACACTTTGTTTTAAATTGATTTTTCTGGAAATCTGATTTACACTAAAGAACAACTGATTCTAGGTTTAGAGATTTAAACCTAATACGAGTTGTGAATCGGAACAGAATTACCTGATACTGAAATTATAACCTTGGACTAAACAAATTTATACCTGTGTACTTGACCAAGGACTTGGACTGTGAACAAGAACATACTGGACCTAATCAAGAACCTGAACTGTTCAGACTGATTGGAACTTGAACTAAACTGGATTAAATCATTTTAATCTAAAATAGTTATAAACAGTTTGTATTATTTCTGACTGTATGCTTGATATGTTTTATTTCTGTTCAGTCTAGAATATATCTGTGTGAAATTGATTGCTTGATTGTTTAAGTGATTTTCCGAAACTGTTTGCATCTCATATCACTCACATATCACTCACTTTGTATTCACGTAGACACATGTTTGTGTAATATCTGAACAAGTCTAGTGTTCGAGATTTAAAGAAAGAGAAAAGAAAGTTTTCAAAAGTGTATTCAAAGTCAAGATGACTTGATTTGAATAACACAAGACTTGCAAAGATATAGGTGATATATATTCTGTTGCATCACACACACTTCACTAGAAAGTAAATAATAGGCACTGAGCCAACCTGCGCTTAAAGAAGTTAGAGGGGAGGCTGAGAAGTGAAGAACGCAAAAACAAGTGAGGACAAGTTAAAGAGAGAATAGAATAAGCAACCAGGGTAGACTTGGTCGTGTGGGATAATAGCTAGATCATTCTTCTTTAATTGTTAAGTTTGTTGTTTGTAACTCGTACCTGTTCATTTATTGTTTTAGTGAAAGTAGTTTAGGTGACTCCTAGGGGAGTCCGTCGTTTTTCCCGGGGAAGGGTTTTTGAGACGTTAAATAAATACTGTGTGTTGTACATTTCTTGCATTTCACCTCACACGAAAAGGTAGGACTAAATAATTAGAAACTCTCCTAAAAATTGAATCTGTTTTGGACTATAATTAACCTTGAAAATTAAAATTATTTTCATAAGAGTTAATCAAATTAAGTAAAAGTTTAATTTGGTCCCTATTGTATCATTCATATAAACTCATAGGTTTAAGGTGTTTACTGAACAATAGTTTACTTCCGCATATAAAGTCTTTGCGCATCGACCCGCAATTATGGGGTCACCTCAAACATTTCAAATTCAAAGAGATATTAGTCATGAGAAGTTTAGTTCCTTTTTTAATGATTTTAATATGATAAAATTGGGAAAAAAGGAAAGTGATGATAGAGTCCTCGTTTTAGAAAAAGAGTTAGAGGATCTAAGAAATTCTAGTATTTGTGTCGTTGAGGAAAATAATTCGATTAATAATTTTGTGGCATGAGAAAAGGTTTTTAGGGATAAGTTTGCTCACATTGAGGGGGAGAGAGATAATCTTCTAGGGGTAATTGATAATTTAAAGAAGGAGTCTCGAAAGTTTGAGGAGTCAAATCGTTTGCTTGAGTCAAAAGTTTTGAAGTTAAAAAATGATTTAAATGACTCGAGTAGTGATGGTAACGACTTATCTTGTTCTAGTGGTTCGAATGTAAAAGCCAAAACCATAGTTTTTTTTAGAGCGTCAACCACATCTGAGGGTATTAGAAAAGGTCGGCCTAAAGGTTCGTTCCTCATCGTGTTTTCACATGTTCGCATTGTGGTAGAAAAGGTCACCTTAGGAGTTTTTTTTTATCTTAGAAAAGACCCAAGGAATTTTAAACGTAGTGTCCTATTGGTTACCAAAACCCACTTTGTTAGGTATACACCTGTTTGGGTTAAGAAGTCCATTTTGGAGATGCTAAATGCTTTGTTGGTTGATTCTCACATGCATGCACATGATTCATCTCTTGCTATTTCTTATTGATAGTAGCTTGCATGTTTTGTCATACGCTAGCCCTTCCATCATGTTTATAATTTGCTAGTGTTATGATATGTTTATCTCTTTATATTATATTTTTCACTCGTTAGAGTCTTATTTGAAAAATACAAAAAGATTTTGTTTTTGATAAAATTTTTGAAAAACCGAAAATAATTTTGCTTTCTTGTTTTTGTTTTTGAGTTTACATGTTTGATGTGGCATATTGGTGTGCTTGGACCCCCCCCCCCCCCCATCATTTAATTATCCTTGTGGCTAAGACATTTGGTCATTATTATCGATGCTTAAAATGATCTTAACCATTGTTTATATGGGGTTATTTCGAAGTTGATATGCATTTTGATTTAACTTTGTATATATGCCAACATTGCACACATGCACGAGTTTATATGAATGTTTGACTTCTCTTGCATATTTGAATTTGGTGGGGCGTTCTTATCTCAATCTTGTCATCTATCCGTAAGTAGATTTAAGGAGATGTTTCCATGTAAGAACCATTTACCACGAGGTTTTGAATTGGTACTTAATTGAAAAAATGATGAGTGATTCACGGGAAAGGGCTGCGAGAGTTCAAAATTAACTCGTCGTGAAAGCCACCGTTTAAAAGAGCCCAAAAGAAAATGCAATATGCTAAGAAAAGGGCCAAATTTTTTTAGTTCATTCCAAAGAAAATATGATATTATTGAGGGAGTTTAGATGGATTAAAAAATTTAAATGGGTTTGCACAACTAATCCTAATGTTGAATCATTGCAATTTGATGCTATTATTTGTAGAATCATCAAAATTCTCTATTTGTGTGCATGTAGTATGTTTAGTTCATTAATCTCACACTTTATTTGTCATATGGCTATGATAAAGTTTGATGATTTATCTCTATCAATTAGAGCTTCTTGATCGTTTCGATATGTTGGAATTGTGACTCATTTGTTATAATTTAACGCCCATACATTCCATATCCATGTTTAAGCACATCGGTACTATGTTTGCATGTAAATAACATTGTTAGTTTTTATGATTTTTTGTGGTTTTTGTTAAAAACTTACTGTTTTAGCATTGTTTTGATGTTGTCATGCCCTTCCACTGATTTTTTTCTAGAAATTTTTCACTAGGCAAAAATATAATATTTTTCTAGGAAACTGTGAAAGTTTGGCAGGTCGTGAGATATCGTTCGAATGACATATCTATGTCGCACAAAGTCTCATTTGAGCGACGTCTTCATCTTATTTGAGCGACGTCCCTGGCTCGTTCGAACGACAGCCTAAAATCTTGCTTCTGATTAGTTTGCAGTCCTCTAGTAAAAATTGGTATATTTTTTGGTACTACTCGAAGTTTTTCTGGACTGATTGGTTTATATGAAGGTTTTATTGGTTCTAAATTGGATTTTTGCATATATTTCATTTATCACACCTGATTAGATAGTTATATTCTTTGTGTGATTCTTAGTTTACTAGCTACTGATTTGACATTACTTGATCATATTTAGTTGGTTGTTTCATGATTATCTAACGATCTCAAATTGATTCAAATCGGTATATCTTCATGCTAGATACTTTGATTAGTTTATCTTTTCATCGGATTGTCTTTTTGAGGCAAAAGGGGGAGAGATGTATCTAACAAAGAGGAATATTTAGGCATATTTTTGATTGCATATTTTACAAATAGGTATCACAGATTGGTAGTACACATTGGTGTCATTTTGTTGCTCAAATTGTTTAACAAATGATTATTCAAAGATTATTCATATTGGTATTCGTTATCGTTTGGTATCATTTGGATATAAATATTGATTTCATTTGTTCCTCCATACTTCACTTGGTATTTGTTTGTCTGTTTCATGTGTGTAGGTATGCTTCAGTGATTCAAGATTTCAAGTCTACATTACATTCAGACAGTTCATGGTTGTCAGTGCTACATATAATAGTCTGTGTCCTGTAATTTTTTACTTTGGGTTTATGGGATTGGATTTAGGAATCATACGACTTGACGGTGCGGCTTAGGCCAGTAGGCATAGACTCACATCCCTACTTTGTTATGGTAGGTTTGGAGCGGTTTCGTATTTTGAGGGCGTTATACAAGTAAGTATATTTTATTATTGTTTGCATTAGTAATTATGTTCACTTGGACTATGGGGTGCTCCCCACGAGTCCCTCACATAGTTTACGATGAAATTGGAATTGCATACTAAAAAAGTGAAATGTTAATCAAAATAAAACTGGACTTGCAACATTATATAGGGTTGTCCCAATGCACTTCACACCTAACGCTCGAATCGGACCGGGTTGACCATGGGTAACCCATAATTCTGGGTCACGACGTTACAAATGGTATCAGAGCTCTAGGTTCAAGGTTCCTTTCTGATGTGACATGGTGAGGTTGGTATTGGATCTTTCGACATCATCGTCATTTAGGCCGATCATGCTAGTTATATGGCTGTTTAGTTCGTGTACTCGATGGTAATGTCTAAGAGGTTAGCACAATAAGTTAGTTTTGTGACAAGTGTCACACGATTAAATTGATGGTTATTAATCACTTTTGTGCTTGTGATTAAAAATGTAATAATTTACGGGTGTCCGTGCAAGCCTATAGTGGTGACACCGTGGTTGTTAGTGTGAGGTGATAAGGTTAAAATTTGGTGACATAGGATAAATTGAGGTCCTAATAGAATGATATGATGCCTAATGGGAAAGTGGCACGAGTTTCATATAGGAACCGGTAAAGGTTGATGGTTAAAGTGCCTCAGTTATGTACGAATGATTAGTGATAAAAGAAGGCACAAATCTCCCTTAAGTGCGGCACCTACGAGTAGTTAACACCAGTGACGTAATTAGGAAAATTCGACCCTTGGGGTGATACCACAATTGATGGAATTTCAGTGAACACATGAAATAGCATAGACCAATAGTGGAAAAACTGTAATTTTGTGTGATAAGTGTCTTAAGATGACTTCGGTTGTGAGAGTATCCTTGTAGTGTCTACAATGGGTAATCTTTACTACGAACTAATGGTGAAAGTGTGTATTTTATGTATGGAGAATAGATAGTTGAATATCATTCAAAAGTATTGATATGGTGAAATGTATTACCCCTTTGGTTGAGGACTTAGGTTGGGTGTACCCTGGTTATGATATTGAGGAACAGGATCTCGTGCGGCGTCCGTGGTGAGGGCCTTGGTGTTTATAGGCAATATTTGACGTCCATATCCTACCAAGATCAATATAGTTTTATTAACTCGTGGATTGTCACATGATATGATATTCACATAGCAAGGAAATTTAGTTGTCGTAGTGTGCATTCGTTGAGGATTTGGGTAGTGATATATCACGGACCTATATGCGAAATGTAAAAAAGTAGAGAGATTGGTTTTATGGGAAGATATTGAATACTTGTGAATTGTTGGAGAGATGAAATGGGTAGTGGGAGGGGATTTTAATACAGTGTATTCCAATAATGAAACAATTAGTGGGAATGGAATTAATTGGGAAGGAGTTTTTAATTTCAACATGAATCTTTTAAATGTTGGGTTATAAGAAAATAATTTCAAGGGTTCTAGATTTACGTGGTGTAATAATGCGTTGAAGTGCCCACAGGATAAATTGTGTGTGGAATCATTGAGGATGAATATCAAATTTTATGATGTCTTGAGGTGTTTTAAGATTAAGGTGGATGATAATCTAGAAGCTCGTAGACTTTCTTCCTTGCGAGAACCAAGTAATACTGATGTGGGTATCGAAGGGTTTGTAGAGTGCACCTGTGATGATGAAAGTATAGACGATGAAACCTTTCCGAGTTTGGAATTTACATGAAGTATGTTTGATGTTCTTAGTAAATTAATTAAGTCTAGTAAAAGAGGCAGTAATATTCTATTAAGGATTGTGTTGATGGTCAGGTGATGATCCCAGATTAACATTCACATAGTGTACTGCCGAGTATGGTTTTCCAATTGTCAGTGAAGGGTGGTGTAAACCCTAAGGTAGGGTGATAGTTGTATCCTTTTATGAACAGTGCTCGGATGTCATGGAATGACTACTATAGGTGTGACAATACTCGCTTTGAGGATGTGCTAAGAAATGTAGTCGAGACTTATAGTGATGATTCCACGTGGAGACTTGAAAATGGCAACTAAGGTGGGTAGCAGCGAACATGATTGTTATCTCAGGGCGTCGAAAATATATTCTAGAGTAGCCTTAGCAATGCAAGATGTGGCCTAGTGTGATATTATTTACCCTTAGGGTGCCAATGACGACGGGTGTGGTGGTAACGTAAATATTGTATGGGTGAAAACTGAAGGTGAATCGGTGACAATCTCTCACAGTTAAAAGGACAGGGTTAGGTGAGTGTTTCACTCGAGTGAGGTAATGTCTGTGGAATTTAGGATTCGATCATGATATGTTAAAGCAGGGACTAACCTAGGTGTAATAGGTGGGTGACATCATTGCATGTTCTTGGGTAAGTTTTATATAGACAAGGCATAATGTATACGCCAATCAGAATAATTCGTTTACACCAAGGGTGTGAAAGGTAGGGCATTACCCCAAAGGAAGGAAGTCAATAATTGACTTCCTCAAGAACTACTGATTCTTAAATTATGATCACATTCGTATTGTGGGAGTGAATAGTTGGGATTCGATTCGTCACGTCCAGTGACCTAGGACAGAGTATATGGCCAAAAGTAAAGCTCGGTGATAGTTTTCATAATGAATCGCATGATTACAAGTATAAAATGTAGGTTCGCTTCCATAAGTCAGAGTCAGTTACCTATGGGCGAAATTCATTAGGACGGTTGCTTGTCCCTTTGACTCAAGTGTGTTACTTTTGGGTTTTGATAATAGAGAATTGGCATTCTCACCTATGTGATGAATTAGATTGGTGTCATGTCATGGTATGGAACGTTTGATCCTGGGAGAGAATGGTGGACCAGGGTTTGGTTAATGCAGCTCGGTAACTGGGTGCACTCATATGATATAGTCGTACTATTGCGTAAAATTTTGCATGTGAGTGGCTATGTTTTCTTCTATTCAGTTTGTTCATAGTATCGAACTCCCTTTACACTAGTAGACTCTTGACTCGTTGACTCAACAGTCAATGGCTCGAGTTGTGAAGAGCAGGATAATGGTTTGAGGATACGGTATAATGTTGTAAATTGAGGGAAAACTTAGGACATGATGTTGCTTTTCCACGGTGAGTGGATTACAATTAGACTCTAGTGAGTACTCAAGGATGAGACACCTAAGGTAGTGTTAGGTTCATCCGAGTGACGGAGCGGAAGGTGTAAACCAGATATAAAATAATGATTTGATGGATTTATTCCTCTCTAGGGAGAGAGAATGACATGGTATGGGTATTGGAAAATTAATGTGAGTTATATAGTTAGGATAACCTAGAATTTATGGAACACATGATGTCCTATCCTAACCTAGAAATTGATTTTTTGGTATATATACGACAAATGGTTGTATCATGATTTACTTTGGGTGAGTGTTGACTGCTAGAAAGGAGTCATCGTATAGGCGATGATATTCCTTAGGTACTAGCATAAGTAGTGCTAAGAGTGGTTCGGACTTGATCATAAGGCAAGTAGAGACTCGGAGTGGATCGTGTAGTGTCATATTTAACGGGATAGTGAGAGTCGAACAGGTTGGCTATATGGTGACCCTAGTATTGTGGATTTCAATGATTTTGCCATGGAAGATTTTATGATTTAGAATGGAAGTTGGTGCACCCCACGAGATTGAGGATTAATGGAATGAGAATTTCGGTGATGAAATTCCCCAAGGAGGGAAGTTTGTAATATCTCGCCTGGTGATTTAATTAAATTATATTAGGAATATATATTAATTATAATTAAGAAGGATTTAATTATAACTATGGAGGAGTTGTGGGTGAAAAGTTGGAAAAAAATAAAAAGAAAAGTAATAGGGTCGTTCAAGCGACGAGGGATATTGTTCGAACAACTGAGTTCAATTCGTTAGAAGCACATTTCGAACGACGCAGCCTGAGTCATTCAAATGACCTATGCTAAGTCGTTCGAACAACCTTGGTTGTGTTTTTAGATCAGATTGCCCCTATGCGTTGTCACAATTTGGAGCATTGATTTGGTGTGTGTTGAGCCCAAATCAGTTATACAAGGGTAAAACGAGTTTTTTGGGCTTCAGGGGTGTTTTATAAGGGTTATTTTTGGGTTAATTTGGGTTTATTATGGTTGGGAGAAGATGGAAGAATGAGAGAGAGAGAGAGAGAGAGCGTGATAGAGAATGGAAGATGTGGGTGGTCTTCAACCACTACCCACCACCAAACCACCACTTCTCCACCTTAGACCACCATAAAGCTACCACTTTCAAGACGTCTTTCTCCACATTTGAACAAAAAACATCGATTTCCATCATGGATAAGGAAGAGCTACGAATTTTGGGAGTTAAATTTTGGGGCTTTCTTGGAGAAGATGAAGTGGGTCTTACATTGGGCTTAGAACGAAGAATTTAGTAACCCGTTGAGGCCACCTTTGAAGGTGGGGGTTACTCATCCTACACCAACACCACCATTAGAGCCATTAGAGGTGGGTATCCCTTACTCTTGGTGTAAGAATGTTATTTTTCCATTATAGTCTTGTATTTAGGCTATTTGAGTAGGGTGTATTTAGTTTAATGGTATATTTGTTGTGTAGGAGACAATAAACATTTTTGTGGAATACAAATGTTGAAAAATGGTTATTTTGTTAAAAATAAAGAATGAACAATTATTTCAAGGTTTTGAAATAATGAAAGTTGATGCTTTATGAAAATGGTGTAGTTTCAAGTAATTTTGATGAAAAATATTTTATCAAACAAAATGTTTCCAAATAAGGTGATTTTGTTGGAATATTGAAAGATGTTGTTTTTATGAAATAGACCTTTCTAGCAACATTGATACGAACATTTTATGAAATAAAATATTTGGAGATAATATCATATTTGGATAAACATTAGTGAATTAATATTTCTTGCAAAAATGATGATTTTATGAAAAATGGACATTTGTTGAGATTGAAGAAATAAAAATATCCTTTGTACCTTAAAAATATATTTTTTTACAAGTTTAATGATGTTCCATGATGATAAATATGTTTAAAATAAGTAGTACGATTTTTTTGTTTAAATCCATCTTCTCATGTATATAAACTTGTAGTATTTTGACATTAAATGTATAAACAAGTTTAGAGAAGGTTTTGTTGAGTTTAATCATAAATAGGAATAATTGGAAAATTAGTCTTCAAAGTATGCGAAATTGAGACTAAAATATATAGTGAATATTAAATTATAAGACTACACATGTGGAGAAAAACAAATGGCAATTTCTTGTGAAAGTTGTCTTAAGTATAATGCGACTTCTTCAATGAAGAAAGTAAAGGAATGTATGTCTTGGGTAAATGTTGGTAAAAATATTAATTTAGTATTAATGGGTAAACGTGAAATGGTTAGTGAGTGTAACTGACTAATGTTGTGAACTATTAACACTTATGGAATTAAAAAAGGATTAAAGGTGTAAAAGTTTTTCCACTTAAGTAAAAGATTAATCCAAGTGTAAAAAGTTGTTAAGGGTAAAAAAACACTAAAGAAGTTGGTATGAATAACTTAATAGTGATTTTGGGTGAAATTAACACTTGTGAGAAGGAAGTGAAAAGTGATTTTTGAAACAAATGGGTAAACTGGCAATTTTACTTAAAGTGAAACATTTTTGTGAAATAAAAATATTGGAAAGGGTTTTACACAAACTAGTCTTAAATGAATATAATTTTTGGTATAAAAATCATGGATAAATTATAAAAGACATGAAATGGTAAAATTTCAAAGTGTAACACAAGTTGGAGCGTTAAAGTCCTGGGTTTTGGCTTGGATCGAGTAAAAGGATAAGTGAAATAATGTAGAAATTTTAAAAATTTTAAAAATATTAAAAGGAACTCGGATGACATCGTGATAAATCAAGAAGGGCCCACAGCCTTTGGGTGAAAATCCCCAAATCACTGGCCAGAGCATATGATGCACATAGCCGACGTTGTGGAGCCCGTGGAAGTATGCGGTATAGGAAGATTCCGAGAAAAGATAAAGGAAATATGGAACATGTCAAGAAATGGGTTGGGTGGTAAAATGTGTTAATACAACCTAACATGAATGAATATAGTAAATGTTCCAATAAATGCGAGATGGACAAGTAAATGCGTAAATCTATTAATGTCCATAAAGTAATGAAAATGGGTTAAAGGAAGTGGACAATTGGATGGTTAAGCAACCTAAGGCCACACAAACACAAAACAAGGAGAAATTCGCCATTTTTGGCTCCTACAAATACACGAGAACATGTGGACAAAATCAAACCCAAAATAAATATTAGGTATGGTTTCTTTATTTTCTTGCCTCACTATTTGCTTATATATATGGGTGAGCTATATATCCTTTCACGGTAGAAGGTTTCATAAGTGGGGTTTTATGAAAGTTCAACTTTCTTGTTTCTCATATATGGAAGTTGGTATATAGATATGTGTATATGGGTAACATGTGTGGGTTTTAACATATATATACCCTAAATTATATATATATATATATATATATATATATATATATATATATATATATATATATATATATATATATAATATGGGTCAATGGTGTTAGGAATAAAGACATCTTATCTTATCTTGTCAAAGTAATCAAAGGGTATACAATTTGCCACGTGTACAATTCAAGGGCTAAGATTAAAAGCACTCCATTCTCGGAAGAAAAACCCTCGGTGGGTATCTCGTTCCCAAATCAAACCCTTATTTCACTTTCCACCCTCTCACAAAACCCTACACCCGTCTCCCTCTCACAAAACCCTACCCCTATCCGTCGTCACCCTCCATCACCGCCCCCACACCTCTACCGCTGCCCTAGGCTTCCACTGCAGCCCTACGCCTCTAGGTAATCTCTCTCTCACAATCTCACACACATATTTAGGAGCTCAAGCGCACCATTTGCTTATAGCTTTTTGTTCGTTTATAATGTTTTGTTTCCAGATCCAATGTTTTGTTTGCAGATCTAATGTTTTTGGTTTGAAGATCTAAAGTATTTTAATAACTTCTTGATCAATTTTTTTTTATGATTTTGGTGTTATGTTTGCACGACAACAAGATTTTTTTTTTATGGTTTTGGTATTTCAATACTTAACTCTTACCTGATCTAGAATTTGAATTTGTACTTAACTCTTACCTGATCTAGAAGTATTTTATTTTTTATTATGGACTAAATTGTTATCTTGGCTTTGAGTTGCTTTTGCCTTTTTCAATTCTTTGTGAATGATTAGTCAAAAGCTCCTATTTATCATGGCTTTTGGTTTCCTAGATCTTTTATGTTGAAGATTTGCTAGCTGCATTGTTATGACTCTTTAGTGTTTCACATGGATTAATTTTGTTCGATTTGTGGTTTCATTATGGGTAAGCTTTTTCAATTACTATAAATCACATTTATATGGGTAATACAAATGAGATTTAGGGATTCCTAGTTATGCTTTGTTTCACAGGTGCTATTCCTTTATTAATTTTTAATAATGTTCTCTGTTATTTACATTGCTGGGTGAGGAATAAAAAAATACTGAATGTTTATATTCTTTTTAGGTGCGAACTTCTTCTATACCAGATTTCTATAAATTTGTAATTAGTTAATTATACATATTTGCAATTACTTTCAACTTATACCATGACATCATTGTTGAATAGTATTTTACAAGGATAAAGAGCAAGTCATCACCAATTTCTTTTAAGGTAGATTATATGTCAGGGTGCATATATTTATAGGCCATGACAAGTTAAACAATATATATTTGTAATTGTGCTCTGGATAATATGTCTTTAAGTTCACCTTCAAAATATTTATTGCAATTAAATGATTATCATCAAATTTTATTATGTTATTTCTCAGTGTGCAATCAATGTCTTGATTAGTTATCTTAGGCCAGGTCATCTAATATTCCTACTTTTTGAATTATGTTATTAAAACAGTATCATATTATTAATCATATAATATTATCAAGTTGTTTTATGTTTAATGTGATAGCACAACACTAATTTCTTACATTCATGGACTGCTATTTGTTATTGATATGATTTTTTTCAACCTAGAATACCATATAAATTGCATGAATTCACTTTATATTGTATTATTCCTTTGATGAATTATTTATCTCCTTTTAGGCTCTCTACTCTCGATCCTAAAAGTAGATAGTGTATCTACATTATCTTCATTAATCCTTCTTTGGTTTGCATGTTTACTTTTCACTTTATATATCTTTCGCAATGTTAATTCTTTATCGGAATAATTAAATAACGTCAAAGATATTTATGGTAAGCCATATGTGTCTTAACTTTCTTTCTTTCTGGTTTGGTGGCTTATGCTTTTATGATGATTTTTATTTGTATGGGCTTGATGAGATGGACTTTGTATTATTTTTCTTACTTCATAAATTAATTTAGAAAACTTGACAATGAAGTCCATACATTTTTAGGGGTTTAGGATCTAGCCGTAGTTTCATATCTGAAAGTAGTTTCTGTAACGTTAGGGTATGTTTGCTTTCATATCAGAAAATTTGGTTACACCTTCCATGTGTGTTTCGGGTTGTATAATTTCAATTTTTTGGTATATCATTACAGTTTTATGCTCTAGAATCAGTTGTAGGATTTTGAATTTAGAGTCTTTTTGTGTTTGGACTAACCAAGTATTTTTTTTGTTATTCTCAACGATTCTCAGCAATGGGCATTGTGATATGGGTTGTTAGTGGATTTTCTTTGTATTTCACTCTCTTGGTTCATGATAAATGATATCAAAATGAAATGAGTTTGTAACCTACAGAGAATTGTTTACAAGTAAATCGTTAAGGGCCATCCTTCTATTTGATTTAACAATTTTCTTATTTATTGAAAATATATTCACTTAGTTTTTTTACCTTAATTATTCCATCTGACAATTCCATTTGAAAGCAATCCCGAGCAAATAACAATTTACGCAGGTATTCCATTTGAGAGAGTATGAGTAAATAACAATCTTAAGAAAAATAATATAGATGGTTTACTTTGATAAGTAGTCTATACACTTGCATTTAATAGTTTTCCAGTTTGAATTTGACATTTAGCAGTTTGGTAGTTTGATAAGTAGTCTATACACTTTTATAACTACTTTGATAAGTAGCATATACACTTACATCAATGAACATTTTTAGTTTGGCAATTTTGAAGTTTGGGATGTTATGATTACTTTTATGGAGTTGTGTTAGTTAATTGATGTGGTGTGAGACTAACTATGTGAATTATGTTCAAGGGAAATGTTTATTTTTATATTTTTTGTGAATTTTTGTAAGCACTGTTATGCTTAATTCGAATATAATGGAGTAAAAATTAAGGCATGCTTCGTTGGGGTAGATTAATAGTCACTGTTATGCAAATTTATGAATAAAAAATAACCTTAATAATTTTTTATTTATTTATTCTAAGGTACTTTTTGAGATTTTCGGATGAAGTCGTTTAAATACTATCCTCAGTTTTTACTACATTTGAGCAGGAAGGAGACAATAACTAGAGATCCTTGAGTTTTGATATGTTGTGGTTGTTGTGGCCTAGGATTATTAGTGCCTCGAATGTCATTGTCTGAAGCGAGTTAGCTCGATGTCTAAACCTTTTATAAATAGGAAAAATCTCGATTCATTTTATAAATAAACATTCCAACAAACTTTTTATAAATTTACATAATCCATGTGATTTTAGATTCATTTCTATAAAAAAAAGTTTAACAAAACTTAAAGACAGTTTGAATACCAACTCCTATCTTTGATGAGAAATCTATGAAGTTCTAACACCATCTCCTATCTATCACTGTTGATGGGACATGTATAATAGCTATAGTCAAAGATAAGCCTGCAAAAATCATTAACTCATCTTCAAGGTAAAGAAGCAGGGGAAAGATGGCTGCCTTCAATACCCAGAAATATGCAGATCACATCTCAAAGATAATCCTTGCCGACGCAGCCCTGCTGCCCGCCTGCTGTTGCCTTGTTGAGCTTCCCTCCTTCCCTACTTGCTGCTTGCTTCTACTGCCGCCGGTGATAGGTGAGAGCTTACTTTTATTTTGGTTTTTATGTGATGTGGGTTTTGGTATTTGAGGTGCAATGGGTTTTTGGTTTTGGTTTTGATTCAATAGCTCTGTTTTAGTTTTGATTTGATGAGATATCTCCGATGTGTGCTTGGGTTTTAGGGTATATAATATTCATTAGCGTATAACTACCATATAATGTACAAATCACATTTATGTGGTTTGTGTTATTTAAAATCAAGATTTTTGAAAACATCCAGTAGTATTTAGAAGTTATAGAGTGGGGTTTATAATGTGCAAGGTAAATGAGGTAGTAATTATGAATTTCTTTTAGATCCATCATGTAAGGTAAGTGAGGCAATTAGTACTTTATTCAAACATTAAAGGTTTATTTTTAATAGTTTGGAAAAAAGATTTCTTCAATTATATTGTGGGTTCACTAGTGCTTCTCATCTTCTTCCTTGCAAAACATCGAGTACTAGCCGAAGTCTATCAATGATTTCAATTCATCAGCATTATTCAGATCCACCTGTATGAACCATCCATTTTCATATGGGCTCCCATTAACCAAACTAGGGTAGCTACTAAGCTCTGAGATACAACAACCCCAACACCTAGTAATTCAACATACACATCTCCTAAATGATCCTGCGCATGGTTCGTAATACTTACATAATAAAAAAACACCTCTGGTTGCTATGTTAACAACTTTAGTGTTAAAATCATAAAACATTAGATCATATTAAAAACTCGTAATGCCCAAGTCACAATAATATTTCCATCAGCACGCTATGGAAAAGTTTAGGGTAGTGTTGCACGAATGTTTGAGGTTATGTGGCTGATATAAGACATGAGTCTCATACACGTCGTGTTAAAGTCAACAACTCAGATATTGTCCTAACAGTTAATGCATACACCCCTGAGTCGCATATCATCTTTATTTTAGTTAACAACTAAAATAGTTAACATTTTAGTCAACTAAGTTACCTGAACTGATTTGGGTAAAAATAGTTAACAACTTTTGTTACTGGAAATTAGTTGATGGCATGTTTTTTGATAAACTAGTAAACAACTTAGTTGATATATGAACTGATTTGGGGAAAAAAATTAACATCTTTTTTGAAAAAAATAGTTGATGGCATGTTTTTTTGTTTAATATTTAAATGATTTGGTTTTGTACTTAGCTTTGTGGAATCCCATGGGTACATAACTTTTATGGTGTCATATTGCTATTATGCAGTCGAATTCTTTTCTTTTTCCATTTCTTTCTAAATGGTGATATAAGGATTTAAGTTTATACTTTACCCGCTTTACCCACTTTTGAATAATTATGGAGTGAGCTATCGAGTATTTGTAATATTCTTTCTATGACAACACTCTATGAATACACATTTTGTAAAAGCATGTATACAACTTTGATTATTATTTTGTCTGAACATAAGTTTTTTTTTCCTTTTTGTGATGATTTCAGGTATTTAAAGCGACTTTCATCTCCATCTATCTTGAAACTCCTTGATGAAAGATAGAACCACCAATGGAAGATATTTAGTGGCTATTCGTTCGTCTCTCACAAATCTCCCCAAATAGCCATACTTGGAGTCTCTAAACTACTGAATTCAAGCATATCTAATTCAATTATTGGATGTGGTTTATGTTTTTAATCCAGTTGTTTGAATAAATAAATATATGAAATTTTGTAGACATTGGTGGAAATAAGACCAATCCTTATACGAGGTTTTAGACAGAATATTATTATTGTTATTACGGACTATTAATTTTGTTGTTGGAGTACTTTTTTTCTTAGATGGGGTGGATAATCCTACAAATAAAGGGAATTCTACCCAAATTTACTAAATAGCTGGGAGGTGTTGTAAACAAAACTTTTCAAAATTACATTTATACTATATAATACATTTCTTATTTGTATTATACATGAATTTATACTTTTCAAAATTATCTGCGTGCCTTCAGGCACGGGCATACCCTAGTACATATATATATATTGTTGTATACATATATATAATTGGGTCTTATGGAAGTTTTTTGTTGGACCAACTATGGAAGCTTTGTTGAGTGACAATATAAAGGTGTGCGTTTGTGCTGGTGTGTGTGCGCGCGTGTGTGTCTTTGTGTGTGTGTGTGTGTGTGTTTTAATGAATGTGGGTGTGTTCTAAGTACACACACACACATGTGTGTGTGTGTGTGTGTGTTGGGCTAGCTTAAATAGGAAACAAGTTAATATGCGAGTATGCGTGCATGCATGTCTCGAAAAATAAGAAAAATGATTTTTATTATGTAAAAGTCAAATTATTGGCCATAAAATATTTTACGTCACGTATAGATAATGAGGAGAAGTACCGTTGAATTTAAAAATCCGACGGTAAATTTACAAATATACGCAAAAAATGTCAGTTTTATCGTTTTTAAAAATTCATATCTTTCAAACCTTTGCTAAAAAATAGAAGGAACACACTGTTGAATTCGTAGCGTCGAAAAGAACATTTTCATGTATAAACATTTTAAAAATGACACTATCTTTGTCGACATTAAATTAGGCCATTGTGTCAAATATAGGCTTGACACCGTAATAAAAGTTATTATTTTTCCCCTGTACAGACTGTACTACAAATTTATATATGTTGATCATATTTTACAGTCAACCAAATTATTTGATAAATAGTATCAATTTACACAAATTGAAGTTGGATCTTACCGAAAAATGCATATTAATATTAGTTCACTAACTGCATTAACTAGGTCAGTTTACTTCAACATTGAGTTGAGTTACGTAAAACTCTAGTCATAGTATAAACAACATACATAAAAAGTAGTGAAATGTGTATTTTAATTATTCGTAATAACCCTTCATTAAAATCAATGCGAGATACATCACATACAACTTGTACCAAGACCGTTAAAAATAACTGTATATATGGTAGGTGATTCTATTTCACTATTAAATTTGTTCTTATACCTTTAAAATTACTACATTGTTTATATCACTATATGACAACCCTAAACTCTTGTTCTAATTTATGAACTCTTTGGTATAGTACACCCTTTTACCGGGAATATTGATTCAATCTTTTATCCAATTAAACTCAAACCAGCCCAATCCCGAGAACCTGGTATTTTTGCAAACCCACTGATTCAGCAAATTATTGGGATTGCATTATACACCTGCATCCTATGAAAACTCTGGTCGCAAATTATTTTACCCTAGTTGGAGTACACCCATGCATCTTATTAAACCGTCAGTTATTATACTTGATTGTAACATAGCCTGCCATCTTATAACCGTTATCAATGAATCCCCTAGAAACATACCTTATGATTCAAAGATTTGACACTGATATATCATGGTAGTTCTAATTGGCCTGTAGAACTCATATGTTGAGTGCCCAATTTTTATTTGCTACATAAGTATGATTGCCACTCTAGCTAAGTGTGCCAAGCTATATGTTATTCCTCATTATTTGGGATTGTCTGGCCAAATGTATTATATGGTTTGGATGATATTGTAACGGTATTGCTATGCATTTAAAGCACATATAGCAGATGATTTATGGGTTATAGTCCGAACCCTTATAACCACCATATTATTCTTTTATATCACAGACTTCAGTATACCCCTCTATAATACCGTTGATATTTTATTTTGGTTCAGATTAGAATAACTATGTTATATTGCCACCATTTCAATCCCAGTTATGTTATTTAAACAGATTCAAATATACACCTTGTTATATAAATAGAATTATCTACTTTCAATTTTTTTTTCTTATTAATTTGCTTCTAGTTATTTCAACCAGGTGTCTATAGGTGATAATAAGCGATTCTAGCTAGAATCATCTAAATCTTGGGAATAGTGTTGATTAGAGAATAGTTATACATGAATGGTTACTCGCCAGGAAATGAGGTATGTATATAAGATTGTTCAGTTGAAACTATGGGTTGTAACACCATGATTTACCAAGGCAGTTTTAGTTTTTAAAAGAAATATTGGTTTCACTTATTCTTTAGTATTTATCATGATAAACCTCACACTCAGGAAACCACGATATGACATGATTCACCCTCTCCCTCAGCCCAATGGCCTGCGAGTGATACGTCGTGCTCAAATACAACTCCATCCTCATCGCCTCCCGAGAACTTTACTAGAAGTGGAATGCAAAGATCTTATTTTGATCCAAAACCATGTTGAGTGGAACTCTGTGCAATCTCATTATCGGTGCAATGAAAATCTGGTCATACTACCCCATCATGTAATCCACCCGAAGAGGTAACAAATGAGTTACCTTAGTCATATGGTAAATAATACCCTAGATGTACTTATAACCTCTCTGTTTTGTCGGTAACCAGATAATGAAATCCATCGATATACTCTACCACCTCTATACCAGAATATCTAATGGCTGCAAATACTCAACTAGTCTCTGATGGTCAACACTTACCATATGACAAGTGGTTCACTTAAAGAAAAACTTTGCTATGTCTCGCTTAACCGAGCCACTAATACTGCCTCCTCATATCCTGGTACATCTTGTCCCCTCATGGATAAACTGAGAATCATAGCCCATGCAATGCGTCCATAACTTTGTGTCGTAGGTTCTCATTGTATGGGACATTCAACTTCATATTGAATCATACTCCAACCTTAGAATTGACCAAGGAGGACTCCACCACATCTACCAATACTTGTCGAACCTTCTCCTGGAAAGAAGGATCCTCTGCAAATTCCTTCACCACCCTCAAAATAATCTCGGGTGTGATAGTTATCACTGCCATGTAAGCTCAGTCTACATAATCGTCTTGATGAAGCTCATCCCACTTCGCCCTCCAAACTTTTGCTAACTACTACGCAAGCATACGGCTCAATGCATCTACTACCACATTAGCATTTCTCGTATAATACTGAATATCAAACTGGTAATCCTTTACAGACACAAGCTATTTATTATGCCTCATATTCAAGTTCTTCTACATGAAAAGATACTGTAGTGACTTATGATCCACGAACAACTGAAACTTCTCCCCTAATAAATAATGCCTCCAAATCTGCATGACAAAAATAACTGCCACTATCTCCAAGTCGTGAGTGGTACAGTTCATCTCATGGAGCTTTATCGTGCGAGATGAAAAAGCTATAGCCCGCTGGACCCACAATATTTTCAAATCCTGTAATAAATCAGTGGTAGTAATCTGATAAGACCAAAAAACTACAAATCTCTATCGGTATCATGCGTTAGACCCACTACCTGACTACTGACACCTTACTCGGATCCATTAAAATACCCCTCTCGAAGACTATATGACTGAATAATTGTAACTCTCGTAACCAGAATCCACACTTCTCGAACTTAATATATAATTGATCATCTCATAATGTCCGAACAACCATACACTAATGCACTGCATGCTCGCCCTCTGTTTGAGAATAAACTAGGATGGCTTCTATGAAGACAATGACAAACTGATCCAAAAATCCCTCGACACTCGGTTCATAAGATCTATGAAAATTATCGGTGCGTTGGTTAGCCCAAACGGCATAATCCTGAACTCACAAGACCCGTATCTCATTAAAAATGTGATCTTAGGGACATCATGCTCCCTAATACGTAACTAATGGTACCATGATCTTAAAATAATTTTCTATAAGTAGGTTGCTCCTCTCATCTGATCAAATAAGTTATCGATACGTGACAATAGATACGTGTTCCAAATTATGACCTTGTTTAACTCCCGGTAGTCAATACACAACCTCAACAACCTATATTTCATCTTCACGAATAGTACTAGGGTACCCTAAGATGAGGTACTCCTATGGATAAAACCCTGTCCTAAAAGCTGCTGAATCTAATCCCTCAACTAATTCATCTCTAAAGGAACTATACGATACATCGTACATGTTATCGGCCTAGTCCCTGGAACTAATTTGATAACAAACTCAATCTCCCAACTCGATGATAACCCCAGTATCTCCTAAAACTCATCAGCAAAGTCCCTAACCATGGGGATCAAATCTAACGAGATGACAATACCCCCCAAGGTATCCTCCTCAATATAATATAAACGGCTGCATGATCCACCCTTAGGATGAGGAATCAAAATAAGAAGCATATCATGCCTAAAATAGCAATCATGACAGTCCTCCTAAAACAGTCCACCAATGCTCGATAGGTCGCTAACCAGTTCATAGCTAGAATAACATCATACTTGTACTTATCTAGAATGTGAAAATCCGCTACTAAGCATAACCTCCTAATGCCCACACCTAGTCCCCTACAAACGGAAGAAATGGGAGACTCGCTACCCCGCAATGAATTTACAATTATAATAATATATAATGTGATATCGAGTGAACTCGTCCCCCATGTGAATCTAGTTCTAACAAAAAAGTGTGATGCTACCATGTAAAATAACACACAACTCATATGCCTGTGGATATGAAACATACCCTCAACTACTAGCGGAGCTAGTGGTACAACTGACCCACAAATGTTACAGACACCTAAATAATAACTTCCCCTTTGAAGGCAGTAATACTAGAACTACTGGTGGGGAAAAAGGCTACAGTAGCTACTGCCCCTGCTAGGAGACTTGGGATTGACCCTTAACCTTATTTGAGCATGCAAGCCTCATGTGGCCCTTCTCCCCACATACAAAACATATATCCACAAAGTCTACTGGCCTTTAGCCATATTAGCCCTGGTGAGGCTTCCCTTATCACTAGCTCGGCTAGCCCTAATATCCCCGGCCTAGTTGGCCTTCATTTTGATTCCTCTAGCCTTCATGGCCCTGAGGAGCATGTTGTTGTCCTTTATGGTCTTTCCTGTATATACCATCACTCGACCTAAACTCTTAGCTAAGTTATAATGCTAGGACCCCGATCCTTCTTCCTCTTCTACTGTGGTGTTGCCTCGTAAGTACTTCTACTCCTAGTCTTGCCCTCCTAGCTCAAATCTTCTGACCTTTCTAATCCTCTCAAATAAAAATGATGATCTTAGAAGTGTAGAAATGTAGTGTTAACAGCAACAATGTAAGTCCTCAATGTCAGGTTCCCTAATCCTCCAAGTGAGCTTGTCCATAAACTGGAGAATCCTTTTCTCATCCTTGTTCACGTCTTCTAGCATAATGTTTTCCAGGTGAGTGGGAACATTTTCATACTTGGACACTATCTGAGCCTCCTACGTGGGATCTTGAAATATCTTCCTCATCTCAGTCGACAAAAAGAACTTACGGTCAAACTGAACCAAAAAATTCTGAATCTTCATAGAATCTCTCTCCTTTGGTGTGGTGACTGACTACCACCACTACAGGATTCCCCAACAAACTTAAAAGTAGGAAGTGATTGATTTTGAGTGTCACTTCACTCAACTATACCAAGATCCTTACATAAATCATTCTTTTATTGGCTTGATGCTACTATGTCTACAGTGCTTTAAAACTCAGGTTGATGGCCCTTCTAGAAGGCCTTCCTAACTTTCTCCCATACAGACGATAGCGTGTGAGTTATATTGGTATGACCACCATTGGCTATGACTTCACCTGAGTCAGGAGTTGCGGTATGGCTAACATGGCAGTGTTACTGCCTGCGCTACTATGGTTGCGACCTCTACGGCAGTCATAGTCCCCTGGGCTGCTTGTGACTCCAGCTCAGGTTCCCTTTTTATGGCCCTCCTTGCTGCATGCACTGGTCTCCCTCTCCTTGTGTTTGGAATCTGAAACCAAAAATGAAATTTTATGATATTGCACGTAAACATATAAAAGTAGCAAAAGAACTAAATTCACAATGTGAAACAACATTCCTAAATATCGGGCTCCATATCAAAGGAACACAACATTGATAACGTAGCAAGTTCGCACAAATACTAAGGACATTAGAACCTGATTATCTGATACCAACTGTGACACCCCACTTACTCTAACAGAGGGTGATCAATCCTTTATTAAAATTAAAGAGGAATCCAGTATGATTTCATTCTTAGCATGACTATCTCAAAAAATAATATAAATATAAACCAATATAAACATACACTAAAAGAAATGACATTGTAAATATAAATAACGTAAACCAGATAAACCATTGGTTACCACAAGTAATAAAAAATGTAATAAATATTTTGAAGTAATGAATATCTGATATAAATAAAATGTCTTATCCAACTATGGGCAACACGCTCAAAAGGAAATACTAAAAATGAAACTGAATGCTATCCAGATAGAATGAACTGGGGAGGATAAAATCAATCTCGCAACATTCACAACGACTTCTCGCAATAATAAGAAAGAAACTAACCATGTTGTTCTTGTCGCTTCACACTTGGGGTTTTAAACCAAAAGTATATTCCCTAGGGCGACCAAAAGATATTTAATAATAATTTACAAGTATTTAAATGCTTTAAATAAAAACATGTAGTGTATTAACTTCATAATTAATTTTTTGATCGCACTCACGTGAGATTATTCATCACCTCTCATCTAAAGTGCGCAGCTAACGCAGTCATTTTATTATCCAAATCATACTACCCCGTCTAATTTGGATAATAACCGCTATCACAGTCCATCATGCTAATAGTTACCATTAGCTAAAATGTACTACCCTTACTAGGCATGCTTTTGTAAATAATTACATAGACACACACGTTATAAATAGATATGCACATAATATCTCGTAAACACACACATATATATCATTTTCTATTTACATATATTCCACATCCCCAGAGCAAGGACGTCGCGGATGCAACCCTCATGAGCTATCGATCTCCAAGTATACCCCAACTGGACCACCAGGTAATAATCTCACCACCAAACACAAACGTAAACATAACAAATGGAAGCGTTTATAATCATACGGGGGTCACAACCATACCACATCGCACCCAGCCGATGTCCAAACTAACACCTATTCTCACACATGGATAGTGTCCATATAATAGTACTATGACCCTAGGAATCAATCCATCACCTGTTAGTCAATGCCAGGGTGGACTGCCCATTATGCCCAGCCTCCTAACGATAGTGCTACCAAATAGGTATTTTTTTAAAAAATACATAACAATCGCATCTATATATAAGTAACCCACAATATGTATACATATATAAGGTACTGACTACGTTTGGAAATCCCACAACATACTAGTCTACCAATCCCGAAGTCCGAACTGACTTCGCAATTTTCCATTTAAGTGTTCACTCAGTTGAATTCCAATTCATCTCACCTGAACCCATATAACCATTAGCCTACAACATGTACTAACAATTGAGAATGTTCTCGGGTAATCCCAATCTACGCTGAAAGCCCATACTCCCATTTATTAAACAGTAACGAGTTAAAATAATGCGCAACAAAAATAGGGACATGCCTGATAACCGAGATAGTTTGCTTAATAGGCCGAATCAGTTTGGTCAAGAAAAATTATTCACTCCCCCATCAAATCAATTCGATTTGTTTGGATAACCTTCATCTTCAACGTCAGGTTTTCACCTCCCAGACCCTTCAATGGAGGTCTCAAGCTTCCCAAAATCATAAATTAAGATCCCACATCAATATATAGTCATTCCAAAAGTATTTTAACATCTATTTCAACCTGAATCAAACATTAAAACTAAAGAATTCTTAATCATTTATCTAATTTATACATCTCAGAATTACTCAAGGCTCTAATGGCCATGGATACAATCTCTCAAGCTTTCTCTCTCTTCTAGTTAAAATTTGATAGAGTTTAGCTAGGGTTTCCACTTACTTTATCACTATAAATAAAGAAGAAAAAGGATTATATAGGCTTGGGGGTGCACAGTGCCCCCCCAAGCATGCAACGTGTGTGCATGAGATAAGCAACCAACAGGAGCTAGCCACCTGTCCCTGGCACAAATATGTCATGATGATGAAATATTCCCCCACGTGGGCTGAAGATTTATTTTAATATTATAGTCTACTTGGAATGATGATGCCGAAGTCACGTGTGTCATATAAAATCATGATATCCGCTTTAATGGCCTTGGCTGAGCCGAGACTGAAGAAGGTGGTCCAGAGAAGTCAAAAACTACGAGGTTGAGAATATATCCTCAAGACGTTTAATATGGACTCGGCATGTTAGTATGGTACGTGGATAACACATATTAAGGTCAAGACAAATTGGATTATGATAGACTAGAGAGCGAGCTTAGGTATATAACTGTAAATGTCGAAGAAAAAGTCTCGGAGACCCAGACTACTTGAGATGGGCCTATGCAGTGTCGGCCCATGAGTTGGGTCGAGCCTAATTCAAGATGATACAGCACTAATGTATATCAATCACCCATAGATCTTATCCTTCAATGGATTTGAAGGCTAAGGGGTATAGTCGACTGACCCCCTGTGATGATGAGACCCCCAAGTGGAAAAAGGGCATTGCTTGGACGTGAACCATCTTAACTGAGATTGATAGATCCCTTCAATGTTCTAGGAATAGGTGTCAGCTAGGTGCACTGGAGGTGACACATGTCACTAGTGACATAAGTTGGCGTGTTGGGCATGTTGTGGCAGTTGTAAGCCTGCCTAGGGCTACACTATAATTTTTTTCTTATTGGGAAATATGTGCAATCATTAAATCATTTAAATACCAAAAACGCAACTCATTTTATCTTTCTTTTTCACTAAAAAAACCGTTCTCGCCTCAAGATCTTTCTTCCATGAGTATTTCTTCCTTTTCTTTCTCGTTAAACTAGTGCTTTCCTGTAAGCTTTTGGGCTTTCGTCCTCCTCCCAAACATCCATTCTTGCTCATATAACCCTCCAAGTTCTTTCTTTTTCTTATTCAGGCTTTTTTTCGCCCTATTTTTGCATTATTAGTTTTTTGGTTGAACTTTGAATTTTTTGGCGACCTATTACGGCAGTTCTATGGCATAATTGGTGGTAGTATTTCTTATTAAAGGTGGTTGATGTAATACCCTGTATTTTTACGCATATTTATTTTTATGAAATTATGGGAAATGGGGATTAATTAAATTAAAAGGAGAAAATGTAAATTGTAATTAGTCCAACTTTATGATAATAATTACTAGCGTGATGAAAGTTAGTAGTTATTGAAATAATATTATGGTCGGGGATGAGATACATGACAGTTATGCTATAAATATTTGGAACGCGTATGAGTCACCTCACTAGTATGTATTTGGGGGTTTAAAAGGTAAATTATTATTTTTTAACTCGGATAACTATTTTGAGTGTGCCAGAGTGTCCGGAAGGGTTGGGTATTTGTGACACCCCGACTAATTAAATACCGGGTAGCTACTACTTTATTAAATTAATACAAAATGCCAAGTTGGTCCAGTTAATAGCATCACTGTCGAAAACATTTTAATGATTACTAACCACCTAGTATTTAAAAAGTGAGTTGCCAAATTTTAAGTTAACTCTGATTAACATACAATAAAAGAATAATGGAAGAACAACATAATCCATTCACCATAATGAAGTAATGAAATAACCAACAAATAATAATAAGTCCGGAGGAAAACTCCTCACAACAATCCCACAACTGAAAATAATATGACAAGTCTGAATCCTGAATTAATTACATGCCAGAAGTCTGAATAACTGAAATAAATGAAATGTCTCTAAAAAAAATGGGCGACATGCCCTACAACTGATAAATGCTGAATATAGAGTCAAGATAGATGAAGCATCTACAAGCAAAGTCCTGTAACTTCCACAAACAGCTACAGCTCGTCACCTAAATGAGAATCCTAAGCATGGTGTCCTTGTGGCTGGGCACCTAAAATGGTTTTTACAAAAATAGATTTGAAAGCAAATGGGTCAGAGCCCGAAAGTGGAAATCATTTTAAAAACAACAAGTGTTTTAATAACATTAAAACATTAAATGCAAAATACATTTTAGGACGTGCACTCACATGAAATTCTCACCTCTCGACTACACGTGCACTCCTAACGTACCGTACCCATCTAAATAACATACATATCTAACCAAACCATAATAAGTTCTACCCCTTACTACTCGATTCCCAAATTACATTCTAGCGTTATCAATTAAATAGAGGGCTTTACTTAAACTCAGATTCCCAATTAGTAATACAATTTACTATCGGTTAACCCGTTATGTTTTCTCAAAACATTACCATAATTATTTTCACAATACCGACATGAAAGTTCCCATTAATTAAGTGTATATTATTCACGTCATAAATATACAATACAAGCACCCCGAGACTAAGCTGCGGTGCACACATACTCTGCTATTTATCCCGGTACATCACGTACATAAGGATCACGCATTCCGAATCTCTCAGGAATCGTTCTCAGATAACAACAATCACAAACAATGGAGGCGAACACAGTCACATCGCAGGGGTCACGCACATACCTGCGCTCCCACGATCAGCAGACTTATTAACATCCCAATAAGTCCTTCTCTGACCCATGTTCTCGAGGTACCAGTCTAAATCCGAGCAACACAAGGATTAGAGGTCCCTAAGCGAACGTAAACCTCCCGTGATAGCAAGTATGGTAGGTATGTCATACACATAAAATCATATACATATACTAAGTATGCACACATCTTAGTAATCACCATAATTTATTTTTGGTTCACTTCTCATTCTTGTACCGAAATATAATTCTACACAATTTATATGTTCCCGGTTGATAAAATTATTTAGGCCGTCAATAGTTCTCGAATCGTAATAGACACTTACGTCCTAATTCATAACTTCCCTTTGATTCAACTACACTTCTAGGTTTTACTCCTCATTATATCCCAAATATCCCAAATATATCAATTAATCCAAAAGGAATTGTTATCTCTACATATAAACAAGGTTATGGGACACTCGGGATCGAAACAGGCTAAAAAGCCCAAACTGTCAGCTCGTTAGAAGTCTCGTTCGAACGAGGCTGTTCGAATGAGAGTTCGTTCGAACGAACTGGGTATCTAACGAGATCTCATTTGAACGAAAGGCATCGAACGAACATCCCTCTAGTTAGAAGGCAAACTGTCAACTCGTTAGAAGCTCGTTCGAACGACCTGGGTAGGTCTTCTAACGAGAGGCCAGTTTCGAGCCCAGAACTCCCTTTTCTCATTTTTCCAACTTTCTTCATCTCTAAACTCATCTAAACATTAATCCAACAATTGTTCAAGGTTTCTAATCGTTCCTAAACATACTTAGGTCATGTATTAACGTTTATATAGGGCCAATTATTCCTAAACATCATTGAATCATCAAATCCCTTCATTTATCCCCAAATCACATGAACATGAACCCTAAAATTTTAAAGTCATCAATGGGTATAATTAAATCCGTTTTTTGTTATGAACAAGGTGTATTTCCATCGGGATAATCCTCCTAACACAATTCTACATGCAATCCTTTCATCAAAACATAAAGTTCTAATTCCAATTAATGGGTTTTTATCAAACTCCCAAGAACAATACAAATTTGTCAATTTCCTACGCATGGAAGAAACATTCTTTGTAATAAACGAAATTAAACCACTTGCCTTATGTGTATCTATGATTTTGATCTTGAAGATTGAATCGTTCTCTCTCTCTCTGCAGAATTTCTCCTCTCTCTCTCTCTCTTTCTCTCTCTCTCCAAGCTTTTCTTCTCCAAAGTGACAATGGTGGCTAGGGTTTTGCCTTAGGAACTTTTGGGACTAATTCTAATAACCTCCGTAGCCCATAAGGTCATAAGGTGTAGTTAGTGGGTTTAGTGGGTAATTACCAAGTCAGATTTAATTCCTAATTTTCGTTGGTTTTAATTCCCAAAAATTCAAAATTACCAAACTACCCTTCTACGTTGCCGGTATTGCCTAAAAATTCCACGGGACCCAAACTCAACCCCCGGCTAGTATTTTCTGACTATCTCGACCCTTCCGGATGCGTTGGCGCACTCAAAACGACCATACGGTTAATAGAAATAAAATTCACTTTTTAATTAAATAATAATATTCCTGACGCGACTGTCATACGCATCTCAACAAAATTTCCAAATTGCCGTATTTCAATCTCACGACAAATTTCATAATTCAACATTCATATATAGCCATATATACTCATTAAAATCAAATACCAACTCACATCTCGCTAGTATTTTTATCCGGATTAATTTTCAATTAATACACATTTAATTCAATTAATCCCATAAATAAATATCATAAAAATACGGGTTATTACATACTTCCCCCCTAATAACAGAATTTCGTCCCGAAATTCGGAACTAGAAAGTACCTGGTAAGAACAACTCTGGATAACGTTCGCACATCTCATCCTCGCGCTCCCATGTGGACTCCTCGACATTATGATGTCGCCACTGAACACGCACTAACGGAACTATCTTTGACCGCAGTTTCCGCTCACTTCGGTCCAAAATAGCAATCGGACCCTCCTCGTAGGAGCAATCAGGCTGGAGATCGATGTCTTCCAAAGCAATATGAGAATGAGCCAAATTATCTCTAAGATATTTTCTTAGCGAGGAAATATGAAACACGTCATGAATCCGGTGTAAATGCTCCGGTAACCCAAGTCTATATGCAACAGACCCAATCCGCTCGATGATAGGGAATGGCCCCACGTATCTCGGTGCCAACTTCCCCTTCTTCCCAAATCGCATAATCCCCTTCATAGGAGATACTCTGAGCAAAACCTGGTCCCCCACTTGGAACTCCCTGAAGAACCTCTTCGCATCAGCATAGCTCTTCTGCCGATCCTGAGCTACCCGAATGCGACTCCGAATCAATTATATTCTCGCCGAAGTATCCTGAATCACGTTCGGCCCAAGTAGTTTGTTGTCCCCCACCTCCAACCAACATGCTGGGGAACGATAAGGTCTACCGTACAACGCCTCAAATGGAGCCTTGCCAATGGTGAACTGGTAGGAGTTATTGTAAGCAAACTCCACCAGTGGAAGATACTGCTCCCATCCACCACCGAAATCAATGATGCACATACGCAACATGTCCTCCAACATCTGATTAGTACGCTCGGTCTTCCCATCGGTCTGCGGGTGATACGCCTTACTCAACCGCAATTCCGTGCCCATGGCCTCCTGGAAACTTTCCCAAAATTGTGAAAAAATATCTTGTCTCGGTCAGACACGATATTTAGGGGCACACCGTGAAGTCTCACTATCTCTGCAATAAAGAGCTGGGCATACTGTCCCGAAGTGTAGTCTGTCCTTACGGGTAGAAAATGAGCGACTTTGGTCAACCTGTCCACAATTACTCAAATGGAGTCGTGACCTCTCTGCGACGTAGGCAACCCCGTGATAAAGTCCATGGATATGCTCTCCCACATCCACATCGGGACCTCCAATGGCTGTAGAAGTCCTGGCGGTCTCTGATGATCCACTTTTACTAGCTGACAAGTGGCGCATTTAGAAACAAACACGACAATATCTCTCTTCATCCCGCTCCACCAATCCTGTCGTCTCATGTCTTGGTACATTTTGTCCCCACCGGGATGTACCGCGAATCATGATCCGTGCGACTACGCCATCACCTCGTATCGCATTTCCTTTCCTTCTGGGACTACTAATCTCCCATTGAAGCGTAATCCTCCATCTGAGCTAACGGTATAGGATTCGGCTCCCTCTGCTAGTAATCGAACTATCAGCTCCTGACAGAACGAGTTATTTGCCTGGGCCTTTACCACCTTCGTGACAATCTGCGGCGTAACAGTCATTACAGACATGAATGATCGGCCCACTGCATCCTGGTGTCCCAATTCTTTCCACTTGGCCTTCCACACCCCTGCCACCTCATCAACAGGTCTTCCGCTCAACGCATCTGCTACCACGTTAGCATTCCCCGGGTGGTATTGGATATCAAACTGATAATCTTTCACGAATTCAAGCCACCTCCGTTGCCTCATATTTAACTCCTTCTGCGTGAATAGGTACTGTAGGGACTTGTGGTCCGTGAACAATCGAAACTTCTCCCCCAAAAGGTAATGTCTCCAAATCCGAAGGGCAAATACCACTGCCGCTAACTCCAAGTCATGAGTGGGGTAATTCTTCTCATGAGGCTTAAGCTTATGGGAAGCATAAACTTTGGCCTGACTCTCCTGCTGTAATACACCTCCAAGTCCTTGCAAGGACGCATCGGTGTTGACTAGATACTCAACTCCCGGTCTCGACAATGCTAACACAGGTGCTGAGGTCAACTTGTCCTTCAACTCATCGAATGCCAACTGACAGGCATCACTCCAAATGAATGGCACACCTTTACGAGTCAGATGTGTCAAAGGACCTGCTATCTTCGAAAATCCCCGAATGAACCTCCTGTAGTATCCTGCTAGACCCAAGAAACTACGGATCTCTGTCGGTGTCGTGGGTTGTCCCAACTCCCTCACCGCGGATACCTTCCCCGGATCAACAGATATCCCCCGGTCGGAAATAATGTGTCCCAAAAACTGGACCTCCTTCAGCCAAAACCCGCACTTCTCATACTTTGCATACAGCTCGTTCAGGGGTAGCGTCTACAAAACTTGCCTCAAATGCTCGGCGTGCTCCTCCTCTGTCTGGGAGTAAACTAGAATATCATCAATGAAGACAATAACAAACTGATCTAGGAAATCTCTTAACACCCTATTCATCAAGTCCATAAACACGGCTAGAGCATTGGTCAAACCAAAAGGCATAACCCGAAACTCGTAAGAACCATATCTCGTTAAGAACGCAGTCTTCGAGACGTCCTCCTCCCTGATATGCAACTGATGGTATCCCGATCGCAAATCAATCTTCGAGAATAAAGAGGCTCCTCTCAACTGGTCGAATAGGTCATCGATTCGAGGAAACGGATACTTATTCCGTATCGTGACCTTGTTCAACTCCCGGTAGTCCACACACAATCTCAGTGAACCATCTCTCTTCTTCACGAATAACACAGGGGCACCCCACGGCAAAGTACTCCTCCGTATAAACCCCTGACCCAACAACTGCTCAATCTGATCTCGTAGCTCTCACATCTCTGCCGGAGCCATACGGTATGGTGCACATGCTATAGGTCTCGTATCTGGTAATAAGTCTATGACAAAGTCTATCTCACGACTGGGGGGTAGGCCTGGTATCTCCTGAAACACATCGGAATACTCCCTGACAACTGGGATCGAATCTAAAGGAATCACAACCTCCTTAGAGGTATCCTCCTCTAAGTAATACAAATGAGCGGTCGAGCCTCCCTCTGGGCGAGGCATCGCCACTACAAACATCTCTTTCCCCGAAATGGCAAAAACACTGCTCCCACCGAAGCAATCAATCATGGCTCTATTAGCTGTGAGCCAATCCATACCAATAATCACATCGTGCTCATGCATATCTAATACCAACATGTCTGCAGGTAATACCAAACTACCGATCTCTACCCCCACTCCCCGGCATATAAAGAAAGTAAGTGACCCACTCCCCAATGGTGAGTCTACACATGTCACTGTGCTCTCTGCTGTGGCTAACAACCCTAAGGCTTTCGCAAAATGTGTAGCTATAAAACAGTGAATTTCCCCTGTATCAAACAAAACCCGACCCATAGTGCCATGGATAGGAAACATACCCTCAATAGCGGGTGGTGCCTGTGGAGTTGCTTCCTGCTGATGCTGGTATACTCTCCCATACTGCAGCTTCCCCTGCTGAACTGGGACTGCTGGAATGGGTGGTAATGCTGCCATTTGTGGTGGCGCCGGGAGGGCGACGGGAAACACGGGTCTCTGCGGCTCCTGTCAAGCACCCTGCTACTGCTGTGGGGCCCTGCCCCTATCAGGACAGTCCTGGCGTTTATGTCCAGTCTTGCCACAAACGTAACACTTCCCCGGGAAGTTCCCCCCTCTCTGTCCCTGCTGCCCCTGACCCTGGTGGCCGTTACCGTTCCTCCCCTAGCCCTGCTGAAACTGTTGTTGACCATTCTGACCCTGCTGGTTCTGATGGCCGTTCGGACCCTGATGTCCCTGCCGGAAACCTCCCTGTCCGTGCCTGAAATTTCCCGATCTGAACCTCTTGTGATCCCCCTGTTGGGAACCCTGGTCACCCTGTCTCTGCCCCTGAACAGATTGTGCCCCACTGGCACCATGTCCTCCAGTCCTGCCCTGATGGCTGGACTCTCCCGATCTCTTGCCCTCAGCCATGTGAAAGCGGTGATCCTGGCAGTGTAACAGTGCAGCGTTAACCACATCAGAGTAAGTGGCCAATGATAAGTTCCCCAACAAATGCTGACGGATCCTCCAAGTCAACCCGTCTGTAAATTTATGTATCTTCTTTTCTTCCGTCGGTATCTCATCCGGTACAATGTTTAACAGATTTGTGAATTCGGCCTCATACTTGGCCACAGTCTTACCCTCCTGTCGAAGGCTCATCAACTTCCTCCTCATTTTCGTGTGAACAGCTGACGGAAAGTACTTGCGGTCGAATCGCACCCAAAACTCCTGAATAGTGAGAGTGTCTCTCTCCTCCACGGTGGTAATAGACTCCCACCACTGCAGTGCAGAGCCCACTAGCTTAAAGGTAGCTAGTATCTTCTTCTGAACCTCTGTGCACTCGTACATCCTCAGGTTCCTCTGAATATCCTTCCTCCACTGACTAGATACCACAACATCGGAGCTACCTACGAACTCCGGTGGGTGTGCTTTCTGAAAAGCATCTCGAACACGTTCCCAAGAAGACGGGAATGCATGTGCCTGAACCGGTGCGGCTACTGGCACCTAAGGTGGTGCCTGCTGAACTACGACTAGTGCGGCATTTACCTCTTGGGCTATAATGGCTGCAACCTCGGCGGCGTTCATCGTGCCCTGAACTGGTGCGGGCTTTGGTTCTGGCATAGCATCCCTGGGAACCCGTTGTGCACGTCGTGGAGGCATTCGGAAACAAGAATAAAGTCTATAAGTTCGCAGTTATAAACTCAAAATAGCTGAAGAACGTAGCACATACAAAAGATTACAACATTCCTAAAATTTAGGGCTCTATATGAAAGAAAGCTCAGCGGAAACATAATAAGCCGTACAGATCCTAAAGGACACTAGAACCTGATGCTCTAATACCACCTGTGACACCCCGACTAATTAAATACCGAGTAGCTACTCCTTTATTAAATTAATACAAAATGCCAAGTTGGTCCAGTTAATAGCATCACTGTCGAAAACATTTTAATGATTACTAACCACCTAGTATTTAAAAAGTGAGTTGCCAAATTTTAAGTTAACTCTGATTAACATACAATAAAAGAATAATGTAAGAACAACATAATCCATTCACCATAACGAAGTAATGAAATAACCAACAAATAATAATAAGTCTGGAGGAAAACTCCTCACAACAATCCCACAACTGAAAATAATATGACAAGTTTGAATCCTGAATTAATTACATGCCAGAAGTCTGAATAACTGAAATAAATGAAATGTCTCTAAAAAAATGGGAGACATGCCCTACAACTGATAAATGCTGAATATAGAGTAGAGATAGATAATGCGTCTACAAGCAAAGTCGTGCAACTTCCACAAACAAATACAGCTCGTCACCTGAATGAGAATCCTAAGCATGGTGTCCTTGTGGCTGGGCACCTAAAATGGTTTTTACAAAAATAGATTTGAAAGCAAATGGTCAGAGCCCGAAAGTGGAAATGATTTTAAAAACAACAAGTGTTTTAATAACATTAAAACATTAAGTGCAAAATACATGTTAGGACGTGCACTCACATGAAATTATCACCTCTCGACTACACGTGCACTCCTAACGTACCGTACCCATCTAAATAACATACATATCTAACCAAACCGTAATAAGTTCTACCCCTTACTACTCGATTCCCATATTACATTCTAGCGTTATCAATTAAATAGAGGGGTTTACTTAAACTCAGATTCCCAATTAGTAATACAATTTACTATCAGTTAACCCGTTATGTTTTCTCAAAACATTACCATAATTATTTTCACAATACCGACATGAAAGTTACCATTAATTAAGTGTATATTATTCACGTCATAAATATACAATACAAGCACCCTGAGACTAAGCTGCGGTGCACACATACTCTGCTATCCATCCCGGTACATCACGTACATAAGAATCACGCATTCCGAATCTCTCAGGAATCGTTCTCAGATAACAACAATCACAAACAATGGAGGCGAATACAGTCACATCACATGGGTCACGCACATACCTGCGCTCCCACGATCAGCAAACTTATTAACATCCCAATAAGTCCTTCTATGACCTATGTTCTCGAGGTACCAGTCTAAATCCAGGCAACACAAGAATTAGAGGGCCCTAAGCAAACGTAAACCTCCCGTGATAGTAAGTATGGTAGGTATGTCATACACATAAATCATAGACATATACTAAGTATGCACACATCTTAGTAATCACCATAATTTATTTATGGTACACTTCTCATTCTTGTACCGACATATAATGCTACACAATTTATATGTTCCCGGTTAATATAATTATTTAGGCCATCAATAGTTCTCGCATCGTAATAGACACTTACGTCCTAATTCATAACTTCCCGTTGATTCAACTACACTTCTAGGTTTTACTCCTCATTATATCCCAAATATCCCAAATATATCAATTAATCCACAAGGAAGTGTTATCTCTACATATAAACAAGGTTATGGGACACTCGGGATCAAAACAGGCTAAAAAGCCCAAACTGTCAGCTCGTTAGAGGTCTCGTTCGAACGAGGCTGTTCGAACGAGAGTTCGTTCGAACGAACTGGGTATCTAATGAGATCTCGTTCGAACGAAAGGCATCAAACGAACATCCCTCTCGTTAGAAGGCAAACTGTCAACTCGTTAGAAGCTCGTTCGAACGAGCTCGTTCGAACGACCTGGGTAGGTTTTCTAACGAGAGGCCAGTTTCGAGCCCAGAACTCCCTTTTCTCATTTTTCCAACTTTCTTCATCTCTAAACTCATCTAAACATTAATCCAACAATTGTTCAAGGTTTCTAATCATTCCTAAACATACTTAGGTCATGCATTAATGTTTATATAGGGCCAATTCTTCCTAAACATCATTGAATCATTAAATCCCTTCATTTATCCCCAAATCACATGAACATGAACGCTAAAATTTTAAAGTCACCAATGGGTATAATTAAATCCGTTTTTTGTTATGAACAAGGTGTATTTCCATCACGATAATCCTCCTAACATAATTCTACATGCAATCCTTTCATCAAAACATAAAGTTCTAATTCCAATTAATGGGTTTTTATCAAACTCCCAAGAACAATACAAATTTGTCAATTTCCTACGCATGGAAGAAACATTCTTTGTAATAAACGAAATTAAACCACTTGCCTTATGTGTATCTCTGATTTTGATGTTGAAGATTGAATCGTTCTCTCTCTCTCAGCAGAATTTCTCCTCTCTCTCTCTCTCCAAGCTTTTCTTCTCCAAAGTGACAATGGTGGCTAGGGTTTTGCCTTAGGAACTTTTGGGACTAATTCTAATAATCTCCGTAGCCCATAAGGTCATAAGGTGTAGTTAGTGGGTTTAGTGGGTAATTACCAATTCAGATTTAATTCCTAATTTTCGTTGGTTTTAATTCCCAAAAATTCAAAATTACCAAACTACCCTTCTACGTTGCCGGTATGGCCTAAAAATGCCCCGGGACCCAAACTCAACCCCCGGCTAGTGTTTTCTGACTATCTAGACCCTTCCGGATGCGTTGGCGCACTCAAAATGACCATACGATTAATAGAAATAAAATTCACTTTTTAATTAAATAATAATATTCCTGACGCGACTATCATACGCGTCTCAACAAAATTTCCAAATTGTCGTATTTCAATCTCATGACAAATTTCATAATTCAACATTCATATATAGCCATATATACTCATTAAAATCAAATACCAACTCGCATCTCGCTAGTATTTTTATCCGGATTAATTTTCAATTAATACACATTTAATTCAATTAATCCCATAAATAAATATCATAAAAATATGGGGTATTAGAGTATTTTATTTGGAGTCCGGGGCTTTTTAACCCAAAACGACACCCTGGAGGGGTATTTTGGTCTTTTGGGATTTTTGGGTAATTTAATGGACGAAAATTGTGTTTGATTAAAAGCATTTACGGTTAGTGGCTTGTCAGTTTCAACCTACATGAGAAAGAGAGGAAAAGAGAGGGAGAGAACCAAGGAAGGAGAAGAAGACTCCATTAGATCCCAAAGCTAAGAACTCAAGCTTTCACACCAAAAAGTATACCAGCGTGTAGATCATGTCAAGAGGATCATTCCCATACCAATTTTAACCCGCGAATCAGAAGTTCATTTTAAGGCAAGTGATTATCTTGATCTTTCTCTTAGCACTTATTACTCTTGTTAACATATGTTGAGGTTTAAGAACTATTAATACCAAATTAGGTTTACCTATGATGAGATTGTGTAGGAATCTTAGAAATTTGATGGGGGTTTGCATGTAGAGGATTGTCCCCCTTAATAGGAATGTGAAATTTGGTGAATTAGATGATAATCACGAAATAATAAAAAAATGGTTTTTTTTATTATTACTTGTGGGTTTATGTTAATATGACTCATGGGAAAATTTAGGAATTTTGTTGAATTTTACTTAATGATTAGAAGGATTTGACCCCTAAATTGTGCTAAGAAGTGTTCTAGGGAGACTTCGAATAGTTTGGAAACCTTATACTTGGGTTGGAATGGGTTTAGGTTGAGATTGTAGAGGAGAAATCTGGAAAAATGAACTTTGAAGAAGAACTGGGAAACTGCGGAAATTTCGTTAGAAATCCAGCCCAGGTCGTTTGAACGACCTCGTTCGAACGAGACTTCTAACGAGATTCTAGTGGCCCTTCTAACGAGTTTGGTAGTTCTTCCTAAGTGGGGGGGACCTTCGTTCGAACAACCCTCATTCGAACGAGATTTCCTGGGTCTTCTAACGAGATTCCAGAATTACATTTAAGGCCCGATTTTGGTTTCAAACTTCCCGTAGGTTTATTTAAATGAGTGTTAGACCTGTATGAATGTCGAGTGACTTAAAATTTATAATTATTAGTGAGCAAAGAATATGTCGACCCTCGAAAAGTATGAAAATTCATAGAATTAGAGAGATAAGAAAATACAAGGGAGAATACATACGAATAAGGTACGGGGTATAATAGGGGATATATTATACGTACTGTGAATACTAAGCTACGAGAAAGCTAATGAATTCATCTAAGTTATGTGTATGCTTATTAATCAAAATATTATGCGTATGACATACCTAGCTGCTGCCTATCGAACGGAGGTTAGCGCGTTGTGAACGACCAGATCTTGTGTGCCTTCGGGGGATTTAGAGTCGTACCACTAGATCATGGAACCAAGGTACGGGCTATCCGTGAGAATGATAGTGATGAAGATCGTATGGGTGCGTAGGTATGTGCGTAGCCCATCGGCTTGGGACTATATTTGCCTCCAATTGGTGGTTGTGTTTTTATTGGCTCTCGAGAGATTGAACCTGTTGTCCTCTATGCGTGAGCGTTGCAATGGGACTAGATAGCCGAGTATGCGTAGCACTAAGGGTTTCTCAACTAGGGTTGCAATATTGCTATATATATATTGATATGTATACATAAAGAGAATAATGTGTGTATACCGAAATCCTGTTTCGTGTCTTATGTTGATGACTCTATTTTCAAATGTGTACTTAAGATATTATTAACTGGGCATTTAGAAGAATATGAGAATACACTAAAGTAATTCTAAACCTATATCAAAATATTAAGCACATCGGCTTTGAGTTATTTAGGGAGTCTTTCCAGCATAATAGTATGTACTTAGTATCCAGTCAGGGTACCATGACTAGTATGGGTAGTTAGACTCGTTAGGCGTGCACACTAGACCGAGGAGTAAGTATCTCAAGTGAGTACGCTAAGTTAACTCGAATAATAATTGTGCTAATTGAATCAATTTAAGCACTTGCTATTTTAAACTGTTTTCAACTCGGGCTCTAACCTGTTTTTCTGTATATCTTTCTATGGTTCCATTATTTTTAGGTGACCAACCACAGGGACACCAGCCTTAGGAGACTCTATTCAGTTGCCGTGATGTAGCGGCTGTGGAAGCTGCAGGATAATTGCTAGTAGACGACTTAGCCTATTCTTACTTTTTTAGTTATCTATTGTGTTGGACATGTCGTCATTTCTTTATTTTACATTTAGAGATTTAGTTGTTTTAAATTCTCTCTTAGATTTTCTTTCCTTTTATTGGATATGTTTTACTCCAGTCATTTACTTTACTTCAGTTAGACTTTATTTATACTACTGTGATGAGTGGAATTTGTTGGTATTCTTTTTGATATTGGTTAGTGACAAGATAAAATTTGGACATCACCCTTTTTAAATACTAGGTGGTTAGCTTTTATTAAATTAAAATTTGAGTTTTTGACAGTGATGCATTATCTGAACCAACTTGATATTCTGAAATTATATAATTAAGGACTGATCACCCGGTAATTAATTAGGCGGGGTGCCACACCAGAGTGTGTGTTTAGGTTGTTGTTAGGGTTAGGGACACTGTTATATCCTCGACCGGGTTTCCCAGTGACACTTCGATCATCTTTTCTAGAAAACCCATACAACTGTTTTTGATAAAAAACTGTTAAAAACATTTAAGATCCCCCTTTTTATCCAAAAGTCAATCTAGTCAAAGTTCATTCCTTCTTGAATGTAGAGGGGACTCTACGAGTTATATGACCAATATCCACACTGTGGAAGGCCATTTTTAGAGTGATACGTAAGGATGAGGTTGAGGATGAGGCTAAATGCAAGGCTGAGGGCGAGAACACAATTCTAATTTGCCCAACTCCTGTGGTTGTAATATATCCCCCTAATCTAATATCGTCAAAATAAGTAGTGACACCATGTCTAGGGCCTCATCTCAGGGATCACACTCAATGTCTTCTTCTGAGGGGTATAGTCCTTCTGTCTCTAGGTCTTTTGAGAGAGAAGAGTCCTTTGATGAGTCAATGATGGTCTTGTCATCTTGTATGGAGGACTCTAGTACAACTGAGTCTACTGATAGGGAACCTTTTATTCATGAGATCTCGGACACTTTGGGGCCAAGACTGGAGGTTTCATTTACTCTACCACCCATGGCTAATCCATGGTCCGCCATTTTAGGAGACAAAATTAATCACATAAACCCACATGAAGTCCTAACCATCGAGATCGACAACGAGTCTTAGGATGAGGATTAGGATCCACTTGATTCCTCCTATGTTGACACTTTTCACAACACTGTTAGGGACACGAAACTTTTGTTGTGGATGCGTATGTATGGAATTAAGCCTTCTATCAATGTGACGATGCAGACCAAGGATGAGAGATATTTTAATGGCCAAGACAGTGAAGTCACAATCTATGATCAAATGTTTAAGGTCAATTTTAGGTTGCTTGTCCACCCTTGTACTAGAGTGATACTTTCCAGCTTAGGACTTTCCCCTACCCAACTCTCTCCCAATGCATGGATAATTCTTATTGGCTTTGTTCAGATGTGGTGATTATTCTATGATTCTAACCTTCCCGTTAGTGTCATCAAAGTGTGCTATAATATTTCTTACACCAAGACACAATGTGGATACTATCATCCAACCATCACTATAATTCCCGATGTATCTTCATGTTGGATGCTTAGGAGTTTGACATCGATGCCCCATGTAGTGCCTCAAAGATGAGGGTGCCCCAGAGGTGGGCCAAAGCTTCATTGTCGCAGAGACTTGACCTCGGTCAAAGCATTGATTCCCAAAACTGTATTGAGCATCTCTGGAGTCAAGGTGACAATGGTAGTATTATAGAGTTTGAACAATTGATGATTCCACATTTCCCTAAAAATACGGTACTAGGGGTTGATCCTCTGGTCGAGCTACGTAAGTCAGAAAAATGAACCCTACAATTTTCCCCAACTATACTGTCGTCTCTTAATTTGATATATGAACTAACCAGAATCTAACTTTCAGATTATCCATTCGATGCTCCAAAACAAATGTGGATCACGGTAGCTCCATCGTGTAGAAACTTGCTGAGAAAAATCTCTAAAGGGGCCACCCCAAAGACGACCACAACTGGAGGCCCTGGCTAGGCAACCAAAAATAAGAAAAAGAATGAGCCAATCGGGGCTCTTTTAAACATCCCTCGTCTACAAAAGAAGGCGAGGAGGACTGATGTTTTCAAGGAAGCCACTAATAAGGCTATCCCGATAGTTTTTTACTCTGTCCTAGATGAGATGTTATCCATACTATCGATCAATTTAGACTCTTGGGGATCAGATGAGGGAAGGAGGTGTTGTCGCCACCTAGTTAGCTGCGTCAGATAGAAGGTTCTTAGAATCAATGGAGCTGACTCGTCTTGCCAACTTGGGCCTACGTAGGGTCGTCCAGGTAATTAACCTCAATTTTATTACTTTTTAAATATTGAAAAGTGTTACCTCATCTTGTAATTTTTTTTTTACTTGTCGTGTAGTTTATCTTCTTCTTTCATAAGTTGTTCCAATGAATCCAAGACAACATATCTTTCATTGAACAGGCCATTAAGCCCATAAAGGTTAAGGAAATTTTGATAAAGACACTAAAGGAACAGAGCTCAGCCACAATCACATGGTTATGGCACTTAAGAAGAAGAGGAGGGAGGACCTGGAAGCCAAGAGACGAAAGCACGAGCAAAAAATGATTGATCTGAAGCTTAATCATAAGGCTGAGCGGAGGGGCATAAAGAAAAAGGTCGTTAAAGAATTGAAGGCTATAGAGGAATTTTCTAGGTATAACCTTCAGTATCTGGATGGGGGAGCCCGAACCTCTCTTTTGTGGGTAGCTTTGAAGTATCCAGATGTCTCCCATATGGAAAAATAATTCTAGGCCTTTGGTTTCTTGGACCCATAGGTAACCACCGCACTAAATAAAATTACAGCTGAGGGTCTTGCCACCAAAGAGACATTCGTTAAGATAATGGTACAATTAGGTGCCGATAGGACATAAGGTGAAAAAGTTAAAGATGAGGTTTAGACCCGGCCTATAGCCTATAATGTCACCAGGGAGAATGTCGACCCCCAAGCCCGAGTCTTTTCTTTTTTACTCATTGTTGGGCGACCGCCTATGGCCTTGTGACCTTTTCATATAAAAATATTAGCTTTTGAGATTCTTATCTATTCCTTTTTCTGAACACTCGTCTGTAACCTTAAGAATATTTGTTTGACAATGTTTCTACTAATGTTATGATATATTGATCCTTTTTTGTCCAAGTGTATTATTTGTACCTTTATATCTCGTCAACTTTAATTGGTGTTTTAAGTATGATGCTTGTGAGTACACTAACAATGAGCTGATTTTTAATCAACCAAAAATATGATTTTCAATTTTTTGTTTTTGTCACCATGTAAATGATATTATCACATAGGTTCCCTCTCGTCGTTATCGAGAGTGTATGGATGAGACTTGTCTCTTTATGCACTCTCATATTGCCAAGAAAGTTATAAACTTGTATTCACCAAAATCTGATGTTTGGGAAACCATACTTAAATGATCTTTAATATATGTTTTTCACCACCTGAGTGATGTTGTACATTGATCTCACCTCTCGGTGTTGTTATAATTTTTTGGATGAGACGATACTCCTCATACACCCTCATATCGCGGAGAGAGTTAGGACCTTGAATCCACCAAAATCTGATGTTTAAGCAACATACTTAAATGATTTTTAATTTTTTGTTTTTCACCACCTAAGTGGTGTTATTACATTATTTCCACCCTCTCGATGTTATTAATAGTGTACGAAGAGATGAGATTCCTCATGCACCCTCGTATCACCAAGATGTAGTTTAACAAATTCACCATAAACTGAAGTTTCTTAGTTTAGTACAAATTAAACCATTCAAAACTTGAAAGTTAAGATACGAGCCAACACTTGTATTTTTCATTAATTGAGCTTTTGAACTTTTTCTAACATATTAATATATGTTCTTCACTAAGCGATTACACTCGTACAATTGAGAAATTACTGGTAATATCTCTTTGGATGGTCATCATTCCAAGGATTAGAAAAGGGTTCACCCTCTAGGTTTTCCAATCGGTAAGTTCCTGGGATGACCTCCTCTATTATTATTTACGTCCCATGCCAATTAGGATACATATTTTTCGACTTCTGCCAAACTTTCTTCAACACTAGGTCACCCACAACTATCGGTCTTGCCTTCACTCGCTTGTTGTAAAACTTGGCAACTCTATCCTGATAAGTGGACTATCGAACTTCAGCATCCTCTCGTTTCTTTTCAATTAAATCTAAATCAAGACTCCTATCATCTTTGTTAGCTTCGAGATCTTAGGTTTGGACCTTGTGGTTAGGAAGTCCAAGTTCAATAGGGATTACTACTGCTTACCCATAGGCTAGCATAAATGGTATTTCACCTATTTGTGTCCTCTCAATCGTCCTATAATCCCATAGGAACCCATGCAGTTCTTTTGTTCACAAACCCTTTATGTCCTCCATATTTTTCTTACTTCCATCAGCTATCATCCTGTTCATGCCGAATTGGGCTTGGTGTCGAATAAAACTGTTTTGTATCGCCTCTGCCATAGTATGCCTCTAAGGATTTGTTCTTGAATTGCTTGCCCTCGTATGATATTAAGGTATGGCGCAGGCCGTATCTAAAAATGATATTCCTCCAGATGAATTTGAACGTCTTTGTGTCACTAATGGAAACCATTGCTTCGGTCTTTAGCCAATTTCAAGGAATATTCATTGGCCATAATCAAATGTTGGTAATTACATGTTGCCTTTGGAAGAGGACCAACAAAGTCAATTCCCCAAAATTCAAACGTCCATGATGCAGTAATGGACGAGAGTGGTTGGTGAGGTTAATGTGGGATGCTTGAAAATGTCTAGAACTTATCACACTTCTTAACATATTCGGTTCAATCTTTCATTAGCATCGACCACCAATAACCCTGGGTAACTATTCTCTTAGCAAGAGACCATCCACTTATGTGACTTGCCCATGACCCTTCATGAACATTATAAGACATAGTCGACCTCTGAAGGGATTACACATCTGAGTAAGGGCAGCAAGAATCCTCTTTTGTATAGCACATTTTTTATGATAGGGAATTTTGTTGCCTTATATTTGAGCTTCTTTCGCGAGTCCTTGGATTCTAGGATCTTGGAATCTTGGATATACTCAATTAATGGATCCATCCATGAATCTCCTAAATTTATGTTCAAGCAGAATTCAACCCCATTGTCATATTCTTATATTGACAGCCGATCCACGATTTCCATTAGAATCGTGCTCCTAATATATATCCTTATTATCGACACAAGCCTTACCAAGGCATCGGGTCGGCTATTTTTAACTCGAGGAATTCTCCTGAGCTTCACCTCCTTGAAGTTTGTCATTTCTTTCTTGACCCATTCCAAGTACATGGCCATCTTCTTGTCCTTAGACTCATAAATGCCCAAGATCTAGTTCATGATCAATTTTGAGTGACTGCGGACGATCATCTAGACAACATTTAATACCGTGTTAAGGGAGAGACCTACCAGCAAGGCCTCATACTCTAACTCATTGTTTGATGCCTTAAAGTTGAACCTTAAAGCATACTCAATATATGTGCTATGAGGGGTCGAGAGTATCAACCCGGTGCCACTACCACTTTCATAAGATAAGTCATCAACAAATAGGCTCCATGTGGGTCCCTCCTATGAAAAATATCCTTCATTCAAAATCACATTCTTCAATATAAAATCCTTCTCTGTAATGTCGGCCTTGCCAACCTCAACTATTGATGACTCTCTCAAAGTTGTTTTAGGCAAAACTATTGGTGTTACCATCTTTCCCATGCTATTAGTGTCGGCCTCTGCCCATGTAAATTCGCTCATAAAGTCCACCAAGGTCTGCCATTTGATCATAGTACTATGCTGATAGACGATGTCAAACTCACGTAGCTCAATTGACCAGGCCATTGACCTACTCGATTTCTCAAGTTTATGAATGACATCCACAAGGGAGTGTAGGTGAGCACCACCATCATATGGGCATGGAAATATGGCATCGTCTTCCTTGAAGCGTGTATCAACCTGTATGCCAATTTTTCCATTCTATGATACTTTAGTTCAACTCCTCGTAAATCTTTTTAATTAGAATAAATCATCCTTTGGAAACCTTCATCTCATATAATTGTTGCAGTAATGGACGACTCTGATACCGATAGATATTAAAACAACGTTCCCCTTAATAGGCTGAGATAACAACATCGACGACCCTAGATAAGTTTTGAGGTCTTGGAAGTCATTTTCACATCTTTATCCCAGACCAATATTTTCCTAAAGATTTTGAAAAAAGATAGAAACATATCCGTCGCTCTAGAGATAATATGGTTGAGGTCCACAACATGCCCTGTCAGCCTCTACACATATTTAATTGTCGTTGGTGCCTGCACGTCTACAAGAGCTTTGATTTTGGTGGTACTCTCCTCTATACCCCTATGGCTCACAATGAAGTCGAGTAATTTCCCTGCATCGATATCGAAAATACACTTGGCTGGGTTTAATTTCATCTTGAACTTATCCATCGCGTCGAGCGTGCATTCAAGGTAGACAACAAGACTCTCGCCTTTAGGCTCTTGGTAATCATGTCGTCGACATGTACATCCATAGTCTTCCTAATCTAGTCCTCAAAAGTCTTGTTTACCAACTTCTGATAGGTTGCCTCTGCATTCTTGAGGCCCAATGACATTACCTTATAATAGTAAGTCCCTTTATCCATGATAAATGAGGTGTTCTTAGCATCAACCTCATGCATGATTATCTAATTGTAACCTAAATAAGCATCCGTTAAGCTCATAAATTCATGCTCGACTGTAACCTAAAGCATCTGATTAATTCGGGGTAAGGGGAAGTTGTCTTTGGGATAAGCTATATTCACTTCAATAAAGTTGACACACATTCTCCTCTTTCCATTGGCCTTCGGCACTATAATAATGTTAGATGGCCAGTCTGGATACCAAACTTCTCGAATGAACTCGGATGATAGGATCCTTTTTCACCTTATCCTTTATGACCTCTATAGGTACCTTGCATAAGTTCTTATCCCTTTCTTCACAGGCTTCACTTTCTCATCAATATTCAATCAATGATAGATAACATCCGAGTCTATCGCTGGCATGTCTTCATTGATCCATGCGAATATATTATGTCTCATTCTTAACAGTTTCACCCATTCTTTCTTTACTTCCTTCTTCAAGGCTTTCCTGATCAGGACTATTTTTTCGGCTCATCCCATTGAGGATTATGGATTCTACCTCCTTGACGGGCTCACCTTTTTTAGTTTCTTCTCGTCCCTTAGGTCGAGAGTATCTATATTATAAGAAGTATTAGTCTTCTTTTAATCTTATATCTCCTCAACCGAGATAAAATAACACTCTCGAGCTTCCACTTGGTCACCATGAACTTCCCCTACTCCATAAGGGATCAGAAATTTTATCATTTGATTGACCGTGGAAAGCACAACCTCAAACTCCTTGAGTGACACTCTCCTAAGAATGATGTTATAGTCCAATAACACATTCTCATCCATAATGAAAAATCTCACTTTCTTAATAAGACACCTAGGCTAGGTGCCCATGCAAACATCCATTTCAATCACCCCCAATGGGTGACTTTCTCACTGCTAAAGTAGATCAGCGACTGATGGTAGGGGACCAACCTCTTCTTATTGATCTTTAAACCTTTAAAGTAGTCCCATAACATCACACCGATCAAACTACCACCATCAATAAGGATACATCATACGCCATACATGTGGACCCTGGTGCTGATGACCAAAGGGTCATTATGAGGGCCTAGAATTCCCTTAAAATCTAGTCTTGAAAATACCACCATTAGGGTTTCGATGTTAACTTTCTTTAATTTTTAGAGCTTTGGATTTTTTTTAGTCGAGTTAATATCCATCCTCTTAGGAGTTGGCTTTTCCTCCTTGACATACGCGTTACATTCGACCAGTTCGTGCCTCCTTCGGCTAATCCCCCACAAATTATTTTTTCATCAAAGTATATCATATGCAACCAACCCTTCGCATCGGGATCTTCGCTGGGATATTGGGGTCATCTCCCATACTATCTGAGTCATCATCCTTTTTCTTGGTCGGGGATTTTTATCCCTGCTTATCATCCTTCCCCTCACTCTTCTTTTTTCTGGAGTCATCTTTAGCACCACTCCTGTCTATATACTTTTGGAGTTTTCCCTGCTTTAACTACTTTTTATCTCATCATTTAATGCAAAGCATTTATCAGTTGTATGCCCATGGTCTTATTGAAACTATCACCATTTGATCTTGTCCCTACTGTGATGACGGGACTCAAGCTTTTTTGGCCACTGAAGTTCCATGTCATCCTTGATCTCATTGAGGATCATATTAGGGCTCACCGTCAGTGGGGTATACATGGAAAATTTATCCTCAACTGATCTCTTATTCCTTCTCTTTTTCCTGAAGAGACTTGATTCCATTGGACTCTTTCACGTCTACCCTCTTGTCCTCATATCCTCCTCTTTATTCGTGATCCTCCCGAATGAGGCCAAGAGTTCTGTTATGGTCTTTGGAGGATCTTTGATAAGCTTCCAGAGAAGTTTACCCCTCTATAACCAATTGGTTAGGTATTTCATATCAATGTTCTCTTCATAATCTTCCATTTTGAGTTTTTCCTTGTTGAACAAAGAAATGTAGTCCCCCAGAGTCTCATTCTTTCCTTGTTTCCCATATAAGAGTTGAGTTACCTTCTTCGATAATTTCATGTCAAAGAATAAATTATGTATAAACTTCTCGGCTAACTTCTTGAAATTCTCAATGGAGTTTTTAGGCAAAGTTGTGTACCACATATGGGTGGCACCTGTGAGGGTACTAGAAATTCCCTACACCTCATCTCATCCGGGGGTGAGTAAATATAGATTTCTGACTCATACATCTCTATGTGATGAATGCGATTGGAACTCCCATCATACTTCAGGCTAATAGTAGGAGGTTTAAACTTTATAGGGATAGGATAACTCATGATCTTCACAACAAAAGGGGACCTCTCCATGTAGCCTTAATGGTTAGGTCTCGATTCTTGAGAAGAGACCCTATCTTATCTTCTAACCTTTGAATGGAGCTATTCCAATGATTTACTACAACGATAACATTATCATCACCTCCTTCTAGCGCAATCACAATTGGTGCCAATTATTGTGCCACTATCCTCTACCGAATATTTACTTCTTTTTCCTCCTCATCTCGGCGTTGCTGAAGGCCGATCATCACCATGTCTACTATTTCGCCTAGAAGCATCATTATTGTGTTATCGGGAGAGACGATCATGCAAATATCCTCCCAAGTTGAGCCAATCAAAGGTCAACCCCTATTAAATACTATTAAAAGAGAAAGTTTGGTATCGGCCATCAGGTTTTCTCCGAGAAGATTTTCCTTGGTAGGGTGGTCTATATCATCGAAAAACTTATATGACTCCCAAATAATCTTCTTCATCACAAGCCTAGTCATTCAAGCATTCCTGGACTTTTTTCCCGGTGAAGATGCCTAAGATTAACAACACCCTTCCACCACCGATGGCACTGCACCTCCTTCTGTGGGGTTGTAGGTGGCCCCCTGTCGCCAAATCCATTGTCTCTCTGGCATACAGAGTAATAATCTCCATCGTTGGGTCATCTAGATCCCTTCTCAAAATGCTTGGGCTAAATGCCAATAATTACTCCTTCATCTTCTGTTGGCTGGCCACTAAGGATCGCAGCACCGCCACCACATCATCCATTTCAAATTGAGGTAGTGGTTGGCTGGAGCATGGTCCAACACCTGAAGGAAATTCATATGCCATTTTTATGGTGAGAGGAAGTAGTAGAAGTTAGATGAATTGTGAGTAAGCAGAAAGCTTAAAGAACACGCACTCGACTGTAACACCCCACCCGCCCGGGGAGAGCGAACGGAGCGCTAATGCGATAAAATAAATCCAAATCCACAAGTGACAAGGTATAGAGCATCTAAATAAACCCACAATAATATAAATCCACAAATCTATCTCTTCAATTACAACAAGTCTCTCAAATTAAATACAACATCTAACTCGAAAAATTAATACAAATCTTCAATGCTCCATACATCAAAATAAACAATACAAATCTTTCCCAAAAAATCGTCGCTAAAATCAATCTCCACAGCGCCCCAAAATCCGCGCTAACTTGCCACTAAAATAAAATATGTTGAAGTACACAATACTACAGGAAAGATGCTCAACAAATATATTTAGGGTGAATAAAACGTAACAACACGAGTACGAATATTCAAATCGAAATGTAAATCTCAAAGCATTTATCAATATAATTTCTCAACAACACTTTTACCGGGTAACCATGCCTCACCCCATTCGCATATGCTTTATCAATCCATAGCCAGGAATAGGTATTTTGGCGGGTACTCAACATCCGTTCCAAATTAAAATCTCATGATAACGTGCTCAACAACAATATAGTGATACCACATAAATCAAAATTAATTTCAACAATTATTTTCCAGATTTCAATGAATTTATCAATTCAAATATGAGTTCAATTAACAAGAATTCAAAGAGAATGACACTCGCGAGATTTAAGGAGCATATTGTGTAAAACCCCATACCTCAAACCATGATGAGAAACCAATGATCACGTCCTCAAGATCAACTCAAAAGATCTACAAAAGCTCCTCCAAGAACCTCCAACAAAATAGCCACAAGAACACCTCTAATCTAAGGTTGGAACTCACAAATCTCAAGGGCTAATGTGTATATAAAAAGAAGAGGAATATAAAATATATTTGCTGCAAAAATTTGTGCTAAAAGTAGGTTAAAAGGGTTGCCTACGACTCCCTTTTATAATGCAAAGAAATGAAGAGTTGGAAGCCAAAAGAATCCTTTAAATAAGACAAATAAATGAAGAGTTTGAAGTCAAAACACCTCTTGTAAATTACTTAATGTTCGCCGACTTAGACTTCCAAGAGTTAAAAACATTTAAAAATAATTTAAAAATCCGTTTTAACTCCGATTTTGAAACCGTTTCAAATTCTTGCCTTAAAAAATAATAACCACCATATTTGAGAAATAAAAATAATTTTATCAAAACTTTATTTTTCCTCTTTATTTTGAAAATACCCCAAAAATTACGCGGGTTATCACGCTTCCCCACTAACAATGGAATTTTGCCCTCAAAATTTTCCGAATGCCTAACTCTCAAAATCAGGCCAACAATCTCCAAAATAATCTCGTCTCCAAAAATAATTCCTCACATCTAATCTAGACGCCTATCACGAATATCGCCTAAAATTTGTTATCTCCAAAAATTGTTATCCACGCAATGAACCCAAAACCCAAGACCCGAGGATTTCTGTATACCTAAGCTCTGATACCATTTGTAACACCCCACCCGCTAGGGGAGAGCGAACGGAGCGCTAATGCGATAAAATAAATCCAAATCCACAAGTGACAAGGTATAGAGCATCTAAATAAACCCACGATAATATAAGTCCACTAATCTATCTCTTCAATCACAACAAGTCTCTCGAATTAAATACAACATCTAACTCGAAAAATAAATACAAATCTTCAAAGCTCCATACATCAAAATAAATAATACAAATCTTTCCCAAACAATCCTCGCTAAAATCAATCTCAATAGCGCCCCAAAATCCGCGCTAACCTTCCACTAAAAGAAAATATGTTGAAATACACAATACGACAGGAAATATGCGCAACAAATATATTAAGGGTGAATAAAACGTAACAACACAAGTACGAATATTCAAATCGAAATGCAAATATCAAAGCATTTATCAATATAATTTCTCAACAACACTTTAACCGGGTAACCATGCCTCACCCCATTCGCATATGCTTTCTCAAGCCATAGCCGGGAATAGGTATTTTGGCGGCTACTCAACATCCATGCCATATTAAAATGTCATGATAACGTGTTCAAAAATAATATAGTGATACGACATGAATCAAAATAATTTCAACAATTATTTTCCAGATTTTAATGAATTTATTAATTCAAATATGATTTAAATTAACAAGAATTCAAAGAGAATGACACTCGCGAGATTTAAGGAGCATATTGTGTAAAGCCCCATACCTCAAACCATCATGAGAAACCAATGATCACATTCTCAAGATGAACTCAAAAGATCTACAAAATCTACTCCAAGAACCTCCAACAAAATAGCCACAAGAACACCTCTAATCTAAGGTTGGAACTCACAAATCTCAAGGGCTAATGTGTATATAAAAAGAAGAGGAATATAAAATATATTTGCTGCCAAAATTTGTGCTAAAAGTAGGTTAAAAGGGTTGCCTACGACTACCTTTTATAATGCAAAGAAATGAAGAGTTGGAAGCTAAAAGACTCCTTTAAATAAGACAAATAAATGAAGGGTTTGAAGTCAAAACAACTCTTGAAAATTACTTAATGTTGGCCGACTTAAAATTCCAAGAGTTAAAAAACATTTAAAAATAATTTAAAAATCCGTTTTAACTCCGATTTTGAAACCGTTTCAAATTCTCGCCTTAAAAAATAATAACCAACATATTTGAGCAATAAAAATAATTTTATCAAAACTTTATTTTTCCTCTTTATTTTGAAAATACCCCAAAAATTACGCGGGTTATTACGCTTCCCCACTAACAATGGAATTTCGCCCTCAAAATTTGTCGAATGCCTAACTCTCCAAATCAGGCCAACAATATCCAAAATAATCTCGTCTCCAAAAATTATTCCTCACATCTAATCTAGACGACTATCACGAATATCACCTAAAATTTTCAATCTCCAAAATTTTTTATCCACGCAATGAACCCAAAACCCAAGACCCGAGGATTGCCGTATACCTAAGCTCTGATACCATTTGTAACACCCCACCCGCCCGGGGAGAGAGAACGAAGCGCTAATGCGATAAAATAAATCCAAATACACAAGTGACAAGGTATAGATCATCTAAATAAACCCATAATAATATAAATCCACTAATCTATCTCTTCAATTACAACAAGTCTCTCGAATTAAATACAACATCTAACTCGAAAAATAAATACAAATCTTCAAAGCTCCATACATAAAAAAAAATAATTCAAATATTTCCCAAACAATCCTCGCTAAAATCAATCTCCATAGCGCCCCAAAATCCGCGTTAACCTGCCACTAAAAGAAAATATGTTGAAGTACACAATACGACAGGAAAGTTGCTCAAAAAATATATGAAGGGTGAATAAAACGTAACAACACGAGTACGAATATTCAAATCGAAATGAAAATCTCAAAGCATTTATCAATATAATTTCTCAACAACACTTTAACCGGGTAACCATGCCTCACCCCATTCTCATATGCTTTATCAAGCCATAGCCGGGAATAGGTATTTTGGCGGGTACTCAACATCCATGCCATATTAAAATCTCATGATAACGTGCTCAACAACAATATAGTGATACCACATGAATCAGAATTAATTTCAACAATTATTTTCCAAATTTCAATGAATTTATCAATTCAAATATGAGTTCAATTAACAAGAATTCAAAGAGAATGACACTCGCGAGATTTAAGGAGCACATTGTGTAAAACCCCATACCTAAAACCATGATGAGAAACCAATGATCACGTCCTCAAGATCAACTCAAAAGGTCTACAAAAGCTCCTCCAAGAACCTCCAACAAAATAACCACAAGAACACCTCTAATCTAAGGTTGGAACTCACAAATCTCAAGGGCCAATGTGTATATAAAAAGAAGAGGAATATAAAATATATTTGCTGCCAAAATTTGTGCTAAAAGTAGGTTAAAAGGGTTGCCTACGACTCCCTTTTATAATGCAAAGAAATGAAGAGTTGGAAGCCCAAAGACTCCTTTAAATAAGACTAATAAATGAAGAGTTTGAAGTCAAAACAACTCTTGAAAATTACTTAATGTTCGCTGACTTAGAATTCGAAGAGTTAAAAACATTTAAAAATAATTTAAAAATCCGTTTTAACTCCGATTTTGAAACCGTTTCAAATTCTCGCCTTAAAAAATAATAACCACATATTTGAGCAATAAAAATAATTTTATCAAAAACTTTATTTTTCCTCTTTATTTTGAAAATACCCCAAAAATTACGCGGGTTATTACACTTTCCCACTAACAATGGAGTTTCGCCCTCGAAATTTGCCGAATGCCTAACTCTCAAAATCAGGCCAACAATCTCAAAAATAATCTCGTCTCCAAAAATAATTCCTCACATCTAATCTAGATGCCTATCCCGAATATAACCTAAAATTTGTTATCTTCAATAATTGTTATCCATGCAATGAACCCAAAACCCAAGACCCGAGGGTTGTCGTATACCTAAGCTCTGATACCATTTGTAACACCCCGCCCGCCAGCCCCGGGAGAGCGAACGGAGCGCTAATGCGATAAAATAAATCCAAATCCACAAGTGACAAGGTATAAAGCATCTAAATAAATCCACAATAATATAAATCCACCAATCTATCTCTTCAATTACAGCAAGTCTCTCGAATTAAATACAACTTCTAACTCGAAAAATAAATACAAATCTTCAAAGCTCCATACATCAAAATAAACAATACAAATCTTTCCCAAACAATCCTCGCTAAAATCAATCTCCACAGCGCCCCAAAATTCGCGTTAACTCGCCACTAAAAGAAAATATGTTGAAGTACACAATACGACAGGAAAGATGCTCAACAAATTTATTTAGGGTCAATAAAACGTAGCAACACGAGTACGAATATTCAAATCGAAATGCAAATCTCAAAGCATTTATCAATATAATTTCTCAACAAAACTTTAACCGGGTAACCATGACTCACCCCATTCGCATATGCTTTATCAAGCCATAGCCGGAAATAGGTATTTTGGCAGGTACTCAACATCCGTGCCATATTAAAATCTCATGATAACGTGCTCAACAACAATATAGTGATACCACATGAATCAAAATTAATTTCAACAATTATTTTCCAGATTTCAATGAATTTATCAATTCAAATATGAGTTCAATTAACAAGAATTCAAAGAGAATGACACTCGCGAGATTTAAGGAGCATATTGTGTAAATCCCCATACCTCAAACCATGATGAGAAACCAATGATCACGTCCTCAAGATCAACTCAAAAGATCTACAAAAGCACCTCCAAGAACCTCCAACAAAATAGCCACAAGAACACCTCTAATCTAAGGTTGGAACTCACAAATCTCAAGGGCCAATGTGTATATAAAAAGAAGAGGAATATAAAATATATTTGCTGCCAAAATTTGTGCTAAAAGTAGGTTAAAAGGGTTGCCTACGACTCCCTTTTATAATGCAAAGAAATGAAGAGTTGGAAGCCAAAAGAATTCTTTAAATAAGACAAATAAATGAAGAGTTTGAAGTCAAAACAACTCTTGAAAATTGCTTAATGTTCCCCGACTTAGAATTCCAAGAGTTAAAAACATTTAAAAATAATTTAAAAATCCGTTTTAACTCCGATTTTGAAACCGTTTCAAATTCTTGCCTTAAAAAATAATAACCAACATATTTGAGCAATAAAAATAATTTTATCAAAAACTTTATTTTTCCTCTTTATTTTGAAAATACCCCAAAAATTATACGGGTTATTACACTTCCTCACTAACAATGGAATTTCGCCCTCGAAATTTGCCGAATGCCTAACTCTCAAAATCAGGCCAACAATCTCCAAAATAATCTCGTCTCCAAAAATAATTCCTCACATCTAATCTAGATGCCTATCACGAATATCACTTAAAATTTGCTATCTCCAAAAATTGTTATCCACGCAGTGAGCCCAAAACCCAAGACCCGAGGGTTGCCGTATACCTAAGCTCTGATACCATTTATAACACCCCGCCCGCCCGGGGAGAGCGAACGGAGCGCTAATGCGATAAAATAAATCCAAATACACAAGTGACAAGGTATAGAGCATCTAAATAAACCCACAATAATATAAATCCACTAATCTATCTCTTCAATTACAACAAGTCTCTCGAATTAAATACAACATCTAACTCGAAAAATAAATACAAATCTTCAATGCTCCATACATCAAAATAAACAATACAAATCTTTCCCAAAGAATCCTCGCTAAAATCAATCTCCACAGCGCCCCAAAATTCGCGCTAACTTGCCACTAAAATAAAATATGTTGAAGTACACAATACAACAGGAAATATGCTCAACAAATATATTTAGGGTGAATAAAATGTAACAACACGAGTACGAATATTCAAATCGAAATGAAAATCTCAAAGCATTTATCAATATAATTTCTCAACAACACTTTTACCGGGTAACCATGCCTCACCCCATTCGCATATGCTTTATCAATCCATAGCCGGGAATAGGTATTTTGGCGGGTACTCAACATCCGTGCCATATTAAGATCTCATGATAACATGCTGAACAACAATATCGTGATACCACATGAATCAAAATAATTTCAACAATTATTTTCCATATTTTAATGAATTTATCAATTCAAATATGAGTTCAATTAACAAGAATAAAAAGAGAATGACACTCGCGAGATTTAAGGAGCATATTGTGTAAATCCCCATACCTCAAACCATGATGAGAAACCAATGATCACGTCCTCAAGATCAACTCAAAAGATCTACAAAAGCACCTCCAAGAACCTCCAACAAAATAGCCACAAGAACACCTCTAATCTAAGGTTGGAACTCACAAATCTCAAGGGCCAATGTGTATATAAAAAGAAGAGGAATATAAAATATATTTGCTGCCAAAATTTGTGCTAAAAGTAGGTTAAAAGGGTTGCCTACGACTCCCTTTTATAATGCAAAGAAATGAAGAGTTGGAAGCCAAAAGAATTCTTTAAATAAGCCAAATAAATGAAGAGTTTGAAGTCAAAACAACTCTTGAAAATTACTTAATCTTCGCCGACTTAGAATTCCAAGAGTTAAAAACATTTAAAAATAATTTAAAAATCCGTTTTAACTCCGATTTTGAAACCGTTTCAAATTCTTGCCTTAAAAAATAATAACCAACATATTTGAGCAATAAAAATAATTTTATCAAAAACTTTATTTTTCCTCTTTATTTTGAAAATACCCCAAAAATTATACGGGTTATTACACTTCCTCACTAACAATGGAATTTCGCCCTCGAAATTTGCCGAATGCCTAACTCTCAAAATCAGGCCAACAATCTCCAAAATAATCTCGTCTCCAAAAATAATTCCTCACATCTAATCTAGATGCCTATCACGAATATCACTTAAAATTTTCTATCTCCAAAAATTGTTATCCACGCAGTGAGCCCAAAACCCAAGACCCGAGGGTTGCCGTATACCTAAGCTCTGATACCATTTATAACACCCCGCCCGCCCGGGGAGAGCGAACGGAGCGCTAATGCGATAAAATAAATCCAAATACACAAGTGACAAGGTATAGAGCATCTAAATAAACCCACAATAATATAAATCCACTAATCTATCTCTTCAATTACAACAAGTCTCTCGAATTAAATACAACATCTAACTCGAAAAATAAATACAAATCTTCAATGCTCCATACATCAAAATAAACAATACAAATCTTTCCCAAAGAATCCTTGCTAAAATCAATCTCCACAGCGCCCCAAAATCCGCGCTAACTTGCCACTAAAATAAAATATGTTGAAATACACAATACAACAGGAAATATGCTCAACAAATATATTTAGGGTGAATAAAATGTAACAACACGAGTACGAATATTCAAATCGAAATGCAAATCTCAAAGCATTTATCAATATAATTTCTCAACAACACTTTTACCGGGTAACCATGCCTCACCCTATTCGCATATGCTTTATCAATCCATAGCCGGGAATAGGTATTTTGGCGGGTACTCAACATCCGTGCCATATTAAGATCTCATGATAACATGCTCAACAACAATATCGTGATACCACATGAATCAAAATAATTTTAACAATTATTTTCCAGATTTTAATGAATTTATCAATTCAAATATGAGTTCAATTAACAAGAATTCAAAGAGAATGACACTCGCGATATTTAAGGAGCATATTGTGTAAAACCCCATACCTCAAACCATGATGAGAAACCAATGATCACATCCTCAAGATCAACTCAAAAGATCTAAAAAAGCACCTCCAAGAACCTCTAACAAAATAGCTCCAAGAACACCTCTAATCTAAGGTTGAAACTCACAAATCTCAAGGGCAAATGTGTATATAAATAGAAGAGGAGTATAAAATATATTTTCTGCCAAAATTTGTGCCAAAAGTAGGTTAAAAGGGTTGCCTACGACTCCCTTTTATAATGCAAAGAAATGAAGAGATGGAAGCCTAAAGACTCCTTTAAATAAGGAAAATAAATGAAGAGTTGGAAGTCAAAACAACTCTTGAAAATTACTTAATGTTCGCCGACTTAGAATTCCAAGAGTTAAAAACATTTAAAAATAATTTTAAAATCCGTTTTAACTCCGATTTCGAAACCATTTCAATTTCTCTCCTGAAAAAATAATAACCACCATATTAGAGCAATAAAAATAATTTTATCAAAAACTTTATTTTTTCTCTTTATTTTGAAAATATCCCAAAAATTACGCGGGTTATTACACTTCCCCACTAACAATGGAGTTTCGCCCTCGAAATTTGCCGAATGCCTAACTCTCAAAATCAGGCCAACAATCTCCAAAATAATCTCGTCTCCAAAAATAATTCCTCACATCTAATCTTGATGCCTATCACGAATATCACCTAAAATTTGTTATCTCCAATAATTGTTATCCACACAATGAACCCAAAACCCAAGACCCGAGGGTTGTCGTATACCTAAGCTCTAATACTATTTGTAACACCCCGCCCGCCCGCCCGGGGAGAGCGAACGGAGTGCTAATGCGATAAAATAAATCCAAATCTACAAGTGACAAGGTATAGAGCATCTAAATAAATCCAGAATAATATAAATCCACCAATCTATCTCTTCAATTACAACAAGTCTCTCAAATTAAATACAACATCTAACTCGAAAAATAAATACAAATCTTCAAAGCTCCATACATCAAAATAAATAATAAAATCTTTCCCAAATAATCCTCGCTAAAATCAATCTCCATAGCGCCAAAAAATGCGCGCTAACTTGCCACTAAAAGAAAATATGTTGAAGTACACAATACGACAGGAAAGATGCTCAACAAATATATTAAAGGTGAATAAAGCGTAACAACACAAGTACGAATATTCAAATCGAAATGCAAATCTCAAAGCATTTATCAATATAATTTCTCAACAACACTTTAATCGGGTAGCCATGCCTCACCCCATTCGCATATGCTTTATCAAGCCATAGCCGGGAATAGGTATTTTGGCGGGTACTCCACCTCCGTGCCATATTAAAATCTCATGATAACATGCTCAACAACAATATAGTGATACCACATGAATCAAAATTAATTTCAACAATTATTTTCCAGATTTCAATGAATTTATCAATTCAAATATGAGTTCAATTAACATGAATTCAAAGAGAATGACACTCGCGAGATTTAAGGAGCATATTGTGTAAAACCCCATAATTCAAACCATGATGAGAAACCAATGATCACATCCTCAAGATCAAAACAAAAGATCTACAAAATCTCCTCCAAGAACCTCCAACAAAATAGCCACAAGAATACCTCTAATCTAAGGTTGGAACTCACAAATCTCAAGGGGCAATGTGTATATAAAAAGAAGAGGAATATAAAATATATTTGCTGCCACAATTTGTGCTAAAAGTAGGTTAAAAGGGTTGCCTACGACTCCCTTTTATAATGCAAAGAAATGAAGAGTTGGAAGCCAAAACAATCCTTTAAATAAGACAAATAAATGAAGAGTTTGAAGTCAAAACAACTCTTGAAAATTACTTAATGTTCGCCGACTTAGAATTCCAAGAGTTAAAAACATTTAAAAATAATTTAAAAATCCGTTTTAACTCCGATTTTGAAACCGTTTCAAATTCTCGCCTTAAAAAATAATAACCAACATATTTGAGCAATAAAAATAATTTTATCAAAAACTTTATTTTTCCTCTTTATTTTCACAATACCCCAAAAATTACATGGGTTATTACACTTCCTCACTAACAATGGAATTTCGCCCTCGAAATTTGCCGAATGCCTAACTCTCAAAATCAGACCAACAATCTCCAAAATAATCTCGTCTCATAAAATAATTCCTCACATCAAATCTAGATGCCTATCACGAATATCACTTAAAATTTGCTATCTCCAAAAATTGTTATCCACGCAGTGAGCCCAAAACCCAAGACCCGAGGGTTGCCGTATACCTAAGCTCTGATACCATTTATAACACCCCGCCGCCCAGGGAGAGCGAACGGAGCGCTAATGCAATAAAATAAATCCAAATCCACATGTGACAAGGTATAGAGCATATAAATAAACCCCCAATAATATAAATCCACTAATCTATCTCTTCAATTACAACAAGTCTCTCGAATTAAATACAACATCTAACTCGAAAAATAAATACAAATCTTCAATGCTCCATACATCAAAATAAACAATACAAATCTTTCCCAAACAATCCTCTCTAAGATCAATCTCCACAGCGCCCCAAAATCCACGCTAACTTGCCACTAAAAGAAAATATGTTGAAGTAAACAACACAACATGAAATATGCTCAACAAATATATTTAGGGTGAATAAAACGTAACAACACGAGTACGAATATTCAAATCAAAATGCAAATCTCAAAGAATTTATCAATATAATTTCTCAACAACACTTTTACCGGGTAACCATGCCTCACCCCATTAGCATATGCTTTATCAATCCATAGCCGGGAATAGGTATTTTGGCGGGTACTCAACATCCGTGCCATATTAAAATCTCATGATAACATGCTCAACAACAATATCGTGATACCACATGAATCAAAATAATTTCATCAAATATTTTCTAGATTTTAATGAATTTATCAATTCAAATATGAGTTCAATTAACAAGAATTCAAAGAGAATGACACTCGCGAGATTTAAGGAGCATATTGTGTAAAACCCCATACCTCAAACCATGATGAGAAACCAATGATCACGTCCTCAAGATCAACTCAAAAGATCTGCAAAAGATCCTCCAAGAACCTCCAACAAAATAGCCACAAGAACACCTCTAATCTAAGGTTGGAACTCACAAATCTCAAGGTCCAATGTGTATATAAAAAGAAGAGGAATATAAAATATATTTGCTGCCACAATTTGTGCTAAAAGTAGGTTAAAAGGGTTGCCTATGACTCCCTTTTATAATGCAAAGAAATGAAGAGTTGGAAGCCAAAAGAATCCTTTAAATAAGACAAATAAATGAAGAGTTTGAAGTCAAAACAACTCTTGAAAATTACTTAATGTTCGCCAACTTAGAATTCCAAGAGTTAAAAACATTTAAAAATAATTTAAAAATCCATTTTAACTCCGATTTTGAAACCGTTTCAAATTCTGGCTTAAAAAATAATAACCAACATATTTGAGCAATAAAAATAATTTTATCAAAAACTTTATTTTTCCTCTTTATTTTGAAAATACCCCAAAAATTACACGGGTTATTACACTTCCTCACTAACAATGGAATTTCGCCCTCGAAATTTGCCGAATGCCTAACTCTCAAAATGAGGCCAACAATCTCCAAAATAATCTCGTCTCCAAAAATAATTCCTCACATCTAATCTAAAAGCCTATCATGAATATCACTTAAAATTTGCTATCTCCAAAAATTGTTATCCACGCAGTGAGCCCAAAACCCAAGACCCAAGGGTTGCCGTATACCTAAGCTATGATACCATTTATAACACCCCGCCCGCCCGCGGAGAGCGAACGGAGCGCTAATGCGATAAAATAATTCCAAATCCACAAGTGACAAGGTATAGATCATGTAAATAAACCCATAGTAATATAAATCAACTAATCTATCTCTTCAATTACAACAATTCTCTCGAATTAAATACAACATCTAACTCGAAAAATAAATAGAAATCTTCAATGCTCCATACATCAAAATAAACAATACAAATCTTTCCCAAACAATCCTCGCTAAAATCAATCTCCACAGCGCCCCAAAATCCGCGCTAACTTGCCACTAATAGAAAATATGTTGAAGTAAACAATACAACAGGAAATATGCTCAAAAAATATATTTAGGGTGAATAAAATGTAACAACACGAGTACGAATATTCAAATCGAAATGCAAATCTCAAAGCATTTATCAATATAATTTCTCAACAACACTTTTACCGGGTAACCATGCCTCACCCCATTCGCATATGCTTTATCAATCCATAGCTAGGAATAGGTATTTTGGCGGGTACTCAACATCCGTGCCATATTAAAATCTCATGATAACATGCTCAACAATAATATCGTGATACCACATGAATCAAAATAATTTCAACAATTATTTTCTAGATTTCAATGAATTTATCAATTCAATTATGAGTTCAATTAACAAGAATTCAAAGAGAATGACACTCGCGATATTTAAGGAGCATATTGTGTAAAACCCCATACCTCAAACCATGATGAGAAACCAATGATCACGTCCTCAAGATCAACTCAAAAGATCTACAAAAGCTCCTCCAAGAACCTCCAACAAAATAGCCACAAGAACACCTATAATCTAAGGTTGAAAATCACAAATCTCAAGGGCCAATGTGTATATAAAAAGAAGAGGAATATAAAATATATATACTGCCAAAATTTGTGCTAAAAGTAGGTTAAAAGGGTTGCCTACGACTCCCTTTTATAATGCAAAGAAATGAAGAGCTGGAAGCCTAAAGACTCCTTTAAATAAGGCAAATAAATGAAGAGTTGGAAGTCAAAACAACTCTTGAAAATTACTTAATGTTCGCCGACTTAGAATTCCAAGAGTTAAAAACATTTAAAAATAATTTTAAACTACGCTTTAACTCCGATTTCGAAAACATTTCAAATTCTCTCCTAAAAAAATAATAACCACCATATTTGAGCAATAAAAATAATTTTATCAAAAACTTTATTTTTCCTCTTTATTTTGAAAATACCCCAAAAATTACGCGGGTTATTACACTTCCCCACTAACAATGGAGTTTAGCCCTCGAAATTTGCCGAATGCCTAACTCTCAAAATCAGACCAACAATCTCCAAAATAATCTCGTCTCCAAAAATAATTCCTCACATCTAATCTAGATTCCTATCACGAATATCACTTAAAATTTGCTATCTCCAAAAATTGTTATCCACGCAGTGAGCCCAAAACCCAAGACCCGAGGGTAGCCGTATACCTAAGCTCTGATACCATTTATAACACCTCGTCCGCCCGGGGAGAGCCAACGGAGTGCTAATGCGATAAAATAAATCCAAATCCACAAGTGACAAGGTATAGAGCATCTAAATAAACCAACAATAATATAAATCCACTAATCTATCTCTTCAATTACAACAAGTCTCTCGAATTAAATACAACATCTAACTCGAAAAATAAATACAAATCTTCAATGCTCCATACATCAAAATAAACAATACAAATCTTTCACAAACAATCCTCGCTAAAATCAATCTCCACAGCGCCCCAAAATCCGCGCTAACTTGCCACTAAAAGAAAATATGTTGAAGTAAACAATACAACAGGAAATATGCTCAACAAATATATTTAGGGTGAATAAAATGTAACAACACGAGTACGAATATTCAAATCGAAATGCAAATCTCAAAGCATTTATCAATATAATTTCTCAATAACACTTTTACCGGGTAACCATGCCTCATCCCATTCGCATATGCTTTATCAATCCATAGCTGGGAATAGGTATTTTGGCAGGTACTCAACATCCGTGCCATATTAAAATCTCATGGTAACATGCTCAACAATAATATCGTGATACCACATGAATCAAAATAATTTCAACAATTATTTTCTCGATTTTAATGAATTTATCAATTCAAATATGAGTTCAATTAACAAGAATTCAAAGAGAATGACACTCGCGAGATTTAAGGAGCATATTGTGTAAAACCCCATACCTCAAACCATGATGAGAAACCAATGATCACGTCCTCAAGATCAACTCAAAAGATCTACAAAAGCACCTCCAAGAACCTCCAAAAAAATAGCCACAAGAACACCTATAATCTAAGGTTGAAAATCACAAATCTCAAGGGCCAATGTGTATATAAAAAGAAGAGGAATATAAAATATATTTGCTGCCAAAATTTGTGCTAAAAGCAGGTTAAAAGTGTTGCCGACGACTCCCTTTTATAATGCAAAGAAATGAAGAGTTGGAAGCCAAAAGAATCCTTTAAATAAGAAAAATAAATGAAGAGTTTGAAGTCAAAACAACTCTTGAAAATTACTTAATGTTCGCCGACTTAAAATTCCAAGAGTTAAAAACATTTAAAAATAATTTAAAAATCCATTTTAACTCCGATTTTGAAACCGTTTCAAATTCTGGCTTAAAAAATAATAACCAACATATTTGAGCAATAAAAATAATTTTATCTAAAACTTTATTTTTCCTCTTTATTTTGAAAATACCCCAAAAATTACACGGTTTATTACACTTCCTCACTAACAATGGAATTTCGCCCTCGAAATTTGCCGAATGCCTAACTCTCAAAATGAGGCCAACAATCTCCAAAATAATCTCGTCTCCAAAAATAATTCATCACATCTAATCTAGATGCCTATCATGAATATCACTTAAAATTTGCTATCTCCAAAAATTGTTATCCACGCAGTGAGCCCAAAACCCAAGACCCAAGGGTTGCCGTATACCTAAGCTATGATACCATTTATAACACCCCGCCCGCCCGCGGAGAGCGAACGGAGCGCTAATGCGATAAAATAATTCCAAATCCACAAGTGACAAGGTATAGATCATGTAAATAAACCCATAATAATATAAATCAACTAATCTATCTCTTCAATTACAACAATTCTCTCGAATTAAATACAACATCTAACTCGAAAAATAAATAGAAATCTTCAATGCTCCATACATCAAAATAAACAATACAAATCTTTCCCAAACAATCCTCGCTAAAATCAATCTCCACAGCGCCCCAAAATCCGCGCTAACTTGCCACTAATAGAAAATATGTTGAAGTAAACAATACAACAGGAAATATGCTCAAAAAATATATTTAGGGTGAATAAAATGTAACAACACGAGTACGAATATTCAAATCGAAATGCAAATCTCAAAGCATTTATCAATATAATTTCTCAACAACACTTTTACCGGGTAACCATGCCTCACCCCATTCGCATATGCTTTATCAATCCATAGCTAGGAATAGGTATTTTGGCGGGTACTCAACATCCGTGCCATATTAAAATCTCATGATAACATGCTCAACAATAATATCGTGATACCACATGAATCAAAATAATTTCAACAATTATTTTCTAGATTTTAATGAATTTATCAATTCAATTATGAGTTCAATTAACAAGAATTCAAAGAGAATGACACTCGCGATATTTAAGGAGCATATTGTGTAAAACCCCATACCTCAAACCATGATGAGAAACCAATGATCACGTCCTCAAGATCAACTCAAAAGATCTACAAAAGCTCCTCCAAGAACCTCCAACAAAATAGCCACAAGAACACCTATAATCTAAGGTTGAAAATCACAAATCTCAAGGGCCAATGTGTATATAAAAAGAAGAGGAATATAAAATATATTTGCTGCCAAAATTTGTGCTAAAAGTAGGTTAAAAGGGTTGCCTACGACTCCCTTTTATAATGCAAAGAAGTGAAGAGCTGGAAGCCTAAAGACCCCTTTAAATAAGGCAAATAAATGAAGAGTTGGAAGTCAAAACAACTCTTGAAAATTACTTAATGTTCGCCGACTTAGAATTCCAAGAGTTAAAAACATTTAAAAATAATTTTAAAATACGTTTTAACTCCGATTTCGAAAACATTTCAAATTCTCTCCTGAAAAAATAATAACCACCATATTTGAGCAATAAAAATAATTTTATCAAAAACTTTATTTTTCCTCTTTATTTTGAAAATACCCCAAAAATTACGCGGGTTATTACACTTCCCCACTAACAATGGAGTTTCGCCCTCGAAATTTGCCGAATGCCTAACTCTCAAAATCAGACCAACAATCTCCAAAATAATCTCGTCTCCAAAAATAATTCCTCACATCTAATCTAGATGCCTATCACGAATATCACTTAAAATTTGCTATCTCCAAAAATTGTTATCCACGCAGTGAGCCCAAAACCCAAGACCCGAGGGTAGCCGTATACCTAAGCTCTGATACCATTTATAACACCTCGCCCGCCCGGGGAGAGCCAACGGAGTGCTAATGCGATAAAATAAATCCAAATCCACAAGTGACAAGGTATAGAGCATCTAAATAAACCAACAATAATATAAATCCACTAATCTATCTCTTCAATTACAACAAGTCTCTCGAATTAAATACAACATCTGACTCGAAAAATAAATACAAATCTTCAATGCTCCATACATCAAAATAAACAATACAAATCTTTCACAAACAATCCTCGCTAAAATCAATCTCCACAGCGCCCCAAAATCCGCGCTAACTTGCCACTAAAAGAAAATATGTTGAAGTAAACAATACAACAGGAAATATGCTCAACAAATATATTTAGGGTGAATAAAATGTAACAACACGAGTACGAATATTCAAATCGAAATGCAAATCTCAAAGCATTTATCAATATAATTTCTCAATAACACTTTTACCGGGTAACCATGCCTCACACCATTCGCATATGCTTTATCAATCCATAGCCGGGAATAGGTATTTTGGCGGGTACTCAACATCCGTGCCATATTAAAATCTCATGGTAACATGCTCAACAACAATATCGTGATACCACATGAATCAAAATTATTTCAACAATTATTTTCTCGATTTTAATGAATTTATCAATTCAAATATGAGTTCAATTAACAAGAATTCAAAGAGAATGACACTCGCGAGATTTAAGGAGCATATTGTGTAAAACCCCATACCTCAAACCATGATGAGAAACCAATGATCACGTCCTCAAGATCAACTCAAAAGATCTACAAAAGCTCCTCCAAGAACCTCCAACAAAATAGCCACAAGAACACCTCTAATCTAAGGTTGGAACTCACAAATCTCAAGGGCCAATGTGTATATAAAAAGAAGAGGAATATAAAATATATTTGCTGCCAAAATTTGTGCTAAAAGTAGGTTAAAAGGGTTGCCTACGACTCCCTTTTATAATGCAAATAAATGAAGAGTTGGAAGCCAAAATAAACCTTTAAATAAGACAAATAAATGAAGAGTTTGAAGTCAAAACAACTCTTGAAAATTACTTAATGTTCGCCGACTTAGAATTCCAAGAGTTAAAAACATTTAAAAATAATTTAAAAATCCGTTTTAACTCCGATTTTGAAACCGTTTCAAATTCTTGCCTTAAAAAATAATAACCAACATATTTGAGCAATAAAAATAATTTTATCAAAAACTTTATTTTTCCTCTTTATTTTGAAAATACCCCAAAAATTACACGGGTTATTACACTTCCTCACTAACAATGGAATTTCGCCCTCGAAATTTGCCGAATGCCTAACTCTCAAAATCAGACCAACAATCTCCAAAATAATCTCGTATCCAAAAATAATTCCTCACATCTAATCTGGATGCCTATCACGAATATCACTTAAAATTTGCTATCTCCAAAAATTGTTATCCACGCAGTGAGCCCAAAACCCAAGACCCGAGGGTAGCCGTATACCTAAGCTCTGATACCATTTATAACACCTCGCCCGCCCGGGGAGAGCCAACGGAGTGCTAATGCGATAAAATAAATCCAAATCCACAAGTGACAAGGTATAGAGCATCTAAATAAACCAACAATAATATAAATCCACTAATCTATCTCTTCAATTACAACAAGTCTCTCGAATTAAATACAACATCTAACTCGAAAAATAAATACAAATCTTCAATGCTCCATACATCAAAATAAACAATACAAATCTTTCACAAACAATCCTCGCTAAAATCAATCTCCACAGCGCCCCAAAATCCGCGCTAACTTTCCACTAAAAGAAAATATGTTGAAGTAAACAATACAACAGGAAATATGCTCAACAAATATATTTAGGGTGAATAAAACGTAACAACACGAGTACGAATATTCAAATCGAAATGCAAATCTCAAAGCATTTATCAATATAATTTCTCAATAACACTTTTACCGGGTAACCATGCCTCACCCCATTCGCATATGCTTTATGAATCCATAGCCGGGAATAGGTATTTTGGCGGGTACTCAACATCCGTGCCATATTAAAATCTCATGGTAACATGCTCAACAACAATATCGTGATACCACATGAATCAAAATTATTTCAAAAATTATTTTCTCGATTTTAATGAATTTATCAATTCAAATATGAGTTCAATTAACAAGAATTCAAAGAGAATGACACTCGCGAGATTTAAGGAGCATATTGTGTAAAACCCCATACCTCAAACCATGATGAGAAACCAATGATCACGTCCTCAAGATCAACTCAAAAGATCTACAAAAGCTCCTCCAAGAACCTCCAACAAAATAGCCACAAGAACACCTCTAATCTAAGGTTAGAACTCACAAATCTCAAGGGCCAATGTGTATATAAAAAGAAGAGGAATATAAAATATATTTGCTGCCAAAATTTGTGCTAAAAGTAGGTTAAAAGGGTTGCCTACGACTCCCTTTTATAATGCAAATAAATGAAGAGTTGGAAGCCTAAAGAAACCTTTAAATAAGACAAATAAATGAAGAGTTTGAAGTCAAAACAACTCTTGAAAATTACTTAATGTTCGCCGACTTAGAATTCCAAGAGTTAAAAAAATTTAAAAATAATTTAAAAATCCGTTTTAACTCCGATTTTGAAACCGTTTCAAATTCTTGCCTTAAAAAATAATAACCAACATATTTGAGCAATAAAAATAATTTTATCAAAAACTTTATTTTTCCTCTTTATTTTGAAAATACCCCAAAAATTACACGGGTTATTACACTTCCTCACTAACAATGGAATTTCGCCCTCGAAATTTGCCGAATGCCTAACTCTCAAAATCAGACCAACAATCTCCAAAATAATCTCGTATCCAAAAATAATTCCTCACATCTAATCTGGATGCCTATCACGAATATCACTTAAAATTTGCTATCTCCAAAAATTGTTATCCACGCAGTGAGCCCAAAACCCAAGACCCGAGGGTAGCCGTATACCTAAGCTCTGATACCATTTATAACACCTCGCCCGCCCGGGGAGAGCCAACGGAGTGCTAATGTGATAAAATAAATCCAAATCCACAAGTGACAAGGTATAGAGCATCTAAATAAACCAACAATAATATAAATCCACTAATCTATCTCTTCAATTACAACAAGTCTCTCGAATTAAATACAACATCTAACTCGAAAAATAAATACAAATCTTCAATGCTCCATACATCAAAATAAACAATACAAATCTTTCACAAACAATCCTCGCTAAAATCAATCTCCACAGCGCCCCAAAATCCGCGCTAACTTTCCACTAAAAGAAAATATGTTGAAGTAAACAATACAACAGGAAATATGCTCAACAAATATATTTAGGGTGAATAAAACGTAACAACACGAGTACGAATATTCAAATCGAAATGCAAATCTCAAAGCATTTATCAATATAATTTCTCAATAACACTTTTACCGGGTAACCATGCCTCACCCCATTCGCATATGCTTTATGAATCCATAGCCGGGAATAGGTATTTTGGCGGGTACTCAACATCCGTGCCATATTAAAATCTCATGGTAACATGCTCAACAACAATATCGTGATACCACATGAATCAAAATTATTTCAAAAATTATTTTCTCAATTTTAATGAATTTATCAATTCAAATATGAGTTCAATTAACAAGAATTCAAAGAGAATGACACTCGCGAGATTTAAGGAGCATATTGTGTAAAACCCCATACCTCAAACCATGATGAGAAACCAATGATCACGTCCTCAAGATCAACTCAAAAGATCTACAAAAGCTCCTCCAAGAACCTCCAACAAAATAGCCACAAGAACACCTCTAATCTAAGGTTAGAACTCACAAATCTCAAGGGCCAATGTGTATATAAAAAGAAGAGGAATATAAAATATATTTGCTGCCAAAATTTGTGCTAAAAGTAGGTTAAAAGGGTTGCCTACGACTCCCTTTTATAATGCAAATAAATGAAGAGTTGGAAGCCAAAAGAAACCTTTAAATAAGACAAATAAATGAAGAGTTTGAAGTCAAAACAACTCTTGAAAATTACTTAATGTTCGCCGACTTAGAATTCCAAGAGTTAAAAAAATTTAAAAATAATTTAAAAATCCGTTTTAACTCCGATTTTGAAACCGTTTCAAATTCTTGCCTTAAAAAATAATAACCAACATATTTGAGCAATAAAAATAATTTTATCAAAAACTTTATTTTTCCTCTTTATTTTGAAAATACCCCAAAAATTACACGGGTTATTACACTTCCTCACTAACAATGGAATTTCGCCCTCGAAATTTGCCGAATGCCTAACTCTCAAAATCAGACCAACAATCTCCAAAATAATCTCGTATCCAAAAATAATTCCTCACATCTAATCTGGATGCCTATCACGAATATCACTTAAAATTTGCTATCTCCAAAAATTGTTATCCACGCAGTGAGCCCAAAACCCAAGACCCGAGGGTAGCCGTATACCTAAGCTCTGATACCATTTATAACACCTCGCCCGCCCGGGGAGAGCCAACGGAGTGCTAATGTGATAAAATAAATCCAAATCCACAAGTGACAAGGTATAGAGCATCTAAATAAACCAACAATAATATAAATCCACTAATCTATCTCTTCAATTACAACAAGTCTCTCGAATTAAATACAACATCTAACTCGAAAAATAAATACAAATCTTCAATGCTCCATACATCAAAATAAACAATACAAATCTTTCACAAACAATCCTCGCTAAAATCAATCTCCACAGCGCCCCAAAATCCGCGCTAACTTTCCACTAAAAGAAAATATGTTGAAGTAAACAATACAACAGGAAATATGCTCAACAAATATATTTAGGGTGAATAAAACGTAACAACACGAGTACGAATATTCAAATCGAAATGCAAATCTCAAAGCATTTATCAATATAATTTCTCAATAACACTTTTACCGGGTAACCATGCCTCACCCCATTCGCATATGCTTTATCAATCCATAGCCGGGAATAGGTATTTTGGCGGGTACTCAACATCCGTGCCATATTAAAATCTCATGGTAACATGCTCAACAACAATATCGTGATACCACATGAATCAAAATTATTTCAAAAATTATTTTCTCGATTTTAATGAATTTATCAATTCAAATATGAGTTCAATTAACAAGAATTCAAAGAGAATGACACTCGCGAGATTTAAGGAGCATATTGTGTAAAACCCCATACCTCAAACCATGATGAGAAACCAATGATCATGTCCTCAAGATCAACTCAAAAGATCTACAAAAGCTCCTCCAAGAACCTCCAACAAAATAGCCACAAGAACACCTCTAATCTAAGGTTGGAACTCACAAATCTCAAGGGCCAATGTGTATATAAAAAGAAGAGGAATATAAAATATATTTGCTGCCAAAATTTGTGCTAAAAGTAGGTTAAAAGGGTTGCCTACGACTCCCTTTTATAATGCAAATAAATGAAGAGTTGGAAGCCAAAAGAAACCTTTAAATAAGACAAATAAATGAAGAGTTTGAAGTCAAAACAACTCTTGAAAATTACTTAATGTTCGCCGACTTAGAATTCCAAGAGTTAAAAACATTTAAAAATAATTTAAAAATCCGTTTTAACTCCGATTTTGAAACCGTTTCAAATTCTTGCCTTAAAAAATAATAACCAACATATTTGAGCAATAAAAATAATTTTATCAAAAACTTTATTTTTCCTCTTTATTTTGAAAATACCCCAAAAATCACACGGGTTATTACACTTCCTCACTAACAATGGAATTTCGCCCTCGAAATTTGCCGAATGCCTAACTCTCAAAATCAGGCCAACAATCTCCAAAGTAATCTCGTCCCCAAAAATAATTCCTCACATCTAATCTAGATGCCTATCACGAATATCACTTAAAATTTGCTATCTCCAAAAATTGTTATCCACGCAGTGAGCCCAAAACCCAAGACCCGAGGGTTGCCGTATACCTAAGCTCTGATACCATTTATAACACCCCGCCCGCCCGGGGAGAGCGAACGGAGCGCTAATGCGATAAAATAAATCCAAATCCACAAGTCACAAGGTATAGAGCATCTAAATAAACCCACAATAATATAAATCCTCTAATCTATCTCTTCAATTACAACAAGTCTCTCGAATTAAATACAACATCTAACTCGAAAAATAAATACAAATCTTCAATGCTCCATACATCAAAATAAACAATACAAATCTTTCACAAACAATCCTCGCTAAAATCAATCTCCACAGCGCCCCAAAATTCGTGCTAACTTGCCACTAAAAGAAAATATGTTGAATTAAACAATACAACAGGAAATATGCTGAACAAATATATTTAGGGTGAATAAAACGTAACAACACGAGTACGAATATTCAAATCGAAATGCAAATCTCAAAGCATTTATCAATATAATTTCTCAACAACACTTTTACCGGGTAACCATGCCTCACCCCATTCGCGTATGCTTTATCAATCCATAGCCGGGAATAGGTATTTTGGCGGGTACTCAACATCCGTGCCATATTAAAATCTCATGATAACATGCTCAACAACAATATCGTGATACCACATGAATCAAAATAATTTCAACAATTATTTTCCAGATTTTAATGAATTTATCACTTCAAATATGAGTTCAATTGACAAAAATTCAAAGAGAATGACACTCGCGAGATTTAAGGAGCATATTGTGTAAAACCCCATACCTCAAACCATGATGAGAAACCAATGATCACATCATCAAGATCAACTCAAAAGATCTAAAAAAGCTCCTCCAAGAACCTCTAACAAAATATCCCCAAGAACACCTCTAATCTAAGGTTGGAACTCACAAATCTCAAGGGCCAATGTGTATATAAATAGAAGAGGAATATAAAATATATTTTGTGCCAAAAGTAGGTTAAAAGGGTTGCCTACGACTCCCTTTTATAATGCAAAGAAATGAAGAGCTGGAAGCCTAAAGACTCCTTTAAATAAGGCAAATAAATGAAGAGTTGGAAGTCAAAACAACTCTTGAAAATTACTTAATGTTCGCCGACTTAGAATTCCAAGAGTTAAAAACATTTAAAAATAATTTTAAAATCCGTTTTAACTCCAATTTCGAAAACATTTCAAATTCTCTCCTGAACAAATAATAACCACCATATTTGAGCAATAAAAATAATTTTATCAAAAACTTTATTTTTCCTCTTTATTTTGAAAATACCCCAAAAATTACGCGGGTTATTACACTTCCCCACTAGCAATAGAGTTTCGCCCTCGAAATTTGCCGAATGCCTAACTCTCAAAATCAGACCAACAATCTCCAAAATAATCTCGTCTCCAAAAATAATTCCTCACATCTAATCTAGATGCCTATCACGAATATCACTTAAAATTTGCTATCTCCAAAAATTGTTATCCACGCAGTGAGCCCAAAACCCAAGACCCGAGGGTTGCCGTATACCTAAGCTCTGATACCATTTATAACACCTCGCCCGCCCGGGGAGAGCGAACGGAGTGCTAATGCGATAAAATAAATCCAAATCCACAAGTGGCAAGGTATAGAGCATCTAAATAAACCCACAATAATATAAATCCACTAATCTATCTCTTCAATTACAACAAGTCTCTCGAATTAAATACAACATCTAACTCGAAAAATAAATACAAATCTTCAATGCTCCATACATCAAAATAAACAATACAAATCTTTTACAAACAATCCTCGCTAAAATCAATCTCCACAGCGCCCCAAAATCCGCGCTAACTTGCCACTAAAAGAAAATATGTTGAAGTAAACAATACAATAGGAAATATGCTCAACAAATATATTTAGGGTGAATAAAACGTAACAACACGAGTACGAATATTCAAATCGAAATGCAAATCTCAAAGCATTTATCAATATAATTTCTCAATAACACTTTTACCGGGTAACCATGCCTCACCCCATTCGCATATGCTTTATCAATCCATAGCCGGGAATAGGTATTTTGGTGGGTACTCAACATCCGTGCCATATTAAAATCCCATGATAACATGCTCAACAACAATATCGTGATACCACATGAATCAAAATAATTTCAACAATTATTTTCTGATTTTAATGAATTTATCAATTCAAATATGAGTTCAATTAACAAGAATTCAAAGAGAATGACACTCGCGAGATTTAAGGAGCATATTGTGTAAAACCCCATACCCCAAACCATGATGAGAAACCAATGATCACGTCCTCAAGATCAACTCAAAAGATCTACAAAAGATCCTCCAAGAACCTCCAACAAAATAGCAACAAGAACACCTCTAATCTAAGGTAGGAACTCACAAATCTCAAGGGCCAATGTGTATATAAAAAGAAGAGGAATATAAAATATATTTGCTGCCAAAATTTGTGCTAAAAGTAGGTTAAAAGGGTTGCCTACGACTCCCTTTTATAATGCAAAGAAATGAAGAGTTGGAAGCCAAAAGAAACCTTTAAATAAGACAAATAAATGAAGAGTTTGAAGTCAAAACAACTCTTGAAAATTACTTAATGTTCGCCGACTTAGAATTCCAAGAGTTAAAAACATTTAAAAATAATTTTAAAATCCGTTTTAACTCCGATTTTGAAACTGTTTCAAATTCTTGCCTTAAAAAATAATAACCAACATATTTGAGCAATAAAAATAATTTTATCAAAAACTTTATTTTTCCTCTTTATTTTGAAAATACCCCAAAAATTACACGGGTTATTACACTTCCTCACGAACAATGGAATTTCGCCCTTGAAATTTGCCGAATGCCTAACTCTCAAAATCAGGCCAACAATCTCCAAAATAATCTCGTCTCCAAAAATAATTCCTCACATCTTAATCTAGATGCCTATCACGAATATCACTTAAAATTTGCTATCTCCAAAAATTGTTATCCACGCAGTGAGCCCAAAACCCAAGACCCGAGGGTTGCCGTATACCTAAGCTCTGATACCATTTATAACACCCTGCCCGCCCGGGGAGAGCAAATGCAGCGCTAATGCGATAAAATAAATCAAAATCCACAAGTGACAAGGTAGAGAGCATCTAAATAAACCCACAATAATATAAATCCACTAATCTATCTCTTCAATTACAACAAGTCTCTCAAATTAAATACAACATCTAACTCGAAAAATAAATACAAATCTTCAATGCTCCATACATCAAAATAAACAATACAAATCTTTCCCAAACAATCCTCGCTAAAATCAATCTCCACAGCGCCCCAAAATCCGCGCTAACTTGCCACTAAAAGAAAATATGTTGAATTAAACAATACAACAGGAAATATGCTCAACAAATATATTTAGGGTGAATAAAACGTAACAACACGAGTACGAATATTCAAATCGAAATGCAAATCTCAAAGCATTTATCAATATAATTTCTCAACAACACTTTTACCGGGTAACCATGCCTCACCCCATTCGCATATGCTTTATCAATCCATAGCCGGGAATAGGTATTTTGGCGGGTACTCAACATCCGTGCCATATTAAAATCTCATGATAACATGCTCAACAATAATATCGTGATACCACATGAATCAAAATAATTTCAACAATTATTTTCCAGATTTTAATGAATTTATCAATTCAAATATGAGTTCAATTGACAAGAATTCAAAGAGAATGACACTCGCGAGATTTAAGGAGCATATTGTGTAAAACCCCATACCTCAAACCATGATGAGAAACCAATGATCACATCCTCAAGATCAACTCAAAAGATCTAAAAAAGCTCGTCCAAGAACCTCTAACAAAATATCCCCAAGAACACCTCTAATCTAAGGTTGGAACTCACAAATCTCAAGGGCCAATGTGTATATAAATAGAAGAGGAATATAAAATATATTTTGTGCCAAAAGTAGGTTAAAAGGGTTGCCTACGACTCCCTTTTATAATGCAAAGAAATGAAGAGCTGGAAGCCTAAAGACTCCTTTAAATAAGGCAAATAAATGAAGAGTTGGAAGTCAAAACAACTCTTGAAAATTACTTAATGTTCGCCGACTTAGAATTCCAAGAGTTAAAAACATTTAAAAATAATTTTAAAATCCGTTTTAACTCCGATTTCGAAAACATTTCAAATTCTCCCCTAAAAAAATAATAACCACCATATTTGTGCAATAAAAATAATTTTATCAAAAACTTTATTTTTCCTCTTTATTTTGAAAATACCCCAAAAATTACGCGGGTTATTACACTTCCCCACTAACAATGGAGTTTCGCCCTCGAAATTTGCCGAATGCTTAACTCTCAAAATCAGACCAACAATCTCCAAAATAATCTCGTCTACAAAAATGATTCCTCACATCTAATCTAGATGCCTATCACGAATATCACTTAAAATTTGCTATCTCCAAAAATTGTTATCCACGCAGTGAGCCCAAAACCCAAGACCCAAGGGTTGCCGTATACCTAAGCTCTGATACCATTTATAACACCTCGCCCGCCCGGGGAGAGTGAACGGAGTGCTAATGCGATAAAATAAATCCAAATCCACAAGTGACAAGGTATAGAGCATCTAAATAAACCAACAATAATATAAATCCACTAATCTATCTCTTCAATTACAACAAGTCTCTCGAATTAAATACAACATCTAACTCGAAAAATAAATACAAATTTTCAATGCTCCATACATCAAAATAAACAATACAAATCTTTCACAAACAATCCTCGCTAAAATCGATCTCCACAGGGCCCCAAAATCCGCGCTAACTTGCCACTAAAAGAAAATATGTTGAAGTAAACAATACAACAGGAAATATGCTCAACAAATATATTTAGGGTGAATAAAACGTAACAACACGAGTACGAATATTCAAATCGAAATGCAAATCTCAAAGCATTGATCAATATAATTTCTCAATAACACTTTTACCGGGTAACCATGCATCACCCCATTCGCATATGCTTTATCAATCCATAGCCGGGAATAGGTATTTTGGCAGGTACTCAACATCCGTGCCATATTAAAATCTCATGGTAACATGCTCAACAACAATATCGTGATACCACATGAATCAAAATTATTTCAAAAATTATTTTCTCGATTTTAATGAATTTATCAATTCAAATATGAGTTCAATTAACAAGAATTCAAAGAGAATGACACTCGCGAGATTTAAGGAGCATATTGTGTAAAACCCCATACCTCAAACCATGATGAGAAACCAATGATCACGTCCTCAAGATCAACTCAAAAGATCTACAAAAGCTCCTCCAAGAACCTCCAACAAAATAGCCACAAGAACACCTCTAATCTAAGGTTGGAACTCACAAATCTCAAGGTCCAATGTGTATATAAAAAGAAGAGGAATATAAAATATATTTGCTGCCAAAATTTGTGCTAAAAGTAGGTTAAAAGGGTTGCCTACGACTCCCTTTTATAATGCAAAGAAATGAAGAGTTGGAAGCCAAAAGAATCCTTTAAATAAGATAAATAAATGAAGAGTTTGAAGTCAAAACAACTCTTGAAAATTACTTAATGTTCGCCGACTTAGAATTCCAAGAGTTAAAAACATTTAAAAATAATTTAAAAATCCGTTTTAACTCCGATTTTGAAACCGTTTCAAATTCTGGCCTTAAAAAATAATAACCAACATATTTGAGCAATAAAAATAATTTTATCAGAAACTTTATTTTTCCTCTTTATTTTGAAAATACCCCAAAAATTACACGGGTTATTACACTTCCTCACTAACAATGGAATTTCGCCCTCGAAATTTGCCGAATGCCTAACTCTCAAAATCAGGCCAACAATCTCCAAAATAATCTCGTCTCCAAAAATAATTCCTCACATCTAATCTAGATGCCTATCATGAATATCACTTAAAATTTGCTATCTCCAAAAATTGTTATCCACGCAGTGAGCCCAAAACCCAAGACCCGAGGGTAGCCGTATACCTAAGCTCTGATACCATTTATAACACCTCGCCCGCCCGGGGAGAGCCAACGGAGTGCTAATGCGATAAAATAAATCCAAATCCACAAGTGACAAGGTATAGAGCATCTAAATAAACCAACAATAATATAAATCCACTAATCTATCTCTTCAATTACAACAAGTATCTCGAATTAAATACAACATCTGACTCGAAAAATAAATACAAATCTTCAATGCTCCATACATCAAAATAAACAATACAAATCTTTCAGAAACAATCCTCGCTAAAATCAATCTCCACAGCGCCCCAAAATCCGCGCTAACTTGCCACTAAAAGAAAATATGTTGAAGTAAACAATACAACAGGAAATATGCTCAACAAATATATTTAGGGTGAATAAAATGTAACAACACGAGTACGAATATTCAAATCGAAATGCAAATCTCAAAGCATTTATCAATATAATTTCTCAATAACACTTTTACCGGGTAACCATGCCTCACCCCATTCGCATATGCTTTATGAATCCATAGCCGGGAATAGGTATTTTGGCGGGTACTCAACATCCGTGCCATATTAAAATCTCATGGTAACATGCTCAACAACAATATCGTGATACCACATGAATCAAAATTATTTCAAAAATTATTTTCTCGATTTTAATGAATTTATCAATTCAAATATGAGTTCAATTAACAAGAATTCAAAGAGAATGACACTCGCGAGATTTAAGGAGCATATTGTGTAAAACCCCATACCTCAAACCATGATGAGAAACCAATGATCACGTCCTCAAGATCAACTCAAAAGATCTACAAAAGCTCCTCCAAGAACCTCCAACAAAATAGCCACAAGAACACCTCTAATCTAAGGTTGGAACTCACAAATCTCAAGGTCCAATGTGTATATAAAAAGAAGAGGAATATAAAATATATTTGCTGCCAAAATTTGTGCTAAAAGTAGGTTAAAAGGGTTGCCTACGACTCCCTTTTATAATGCAAAGAAATGAAGAGTTGGAAGCCAAAAGAATCCTTTAAATAAGATAAATAAATGAAGAGTTTGAAGTCAAAACAACTCTTGAAAATTACTTAATGTTCGCCGACTTAGAATTCCAAGAGTTAAAAACATTTAAAAATAATTTAAAAATCCGTTTTAACTCCGATTTTGAAACCGTTTCAAATTCTGGCCTTAAAAAATAATAACCAACATATTTGAGCAATAAAAATAATTTTATCAAAAACTTTATTTTTCCTCTTTATTTTGAAAATACCCCAAAAATTACACGGGTTATTACACTTCCTCACTAACAATGGAATTTCGCCCTCGAAATTTGCCGAATGCCTAACTCTCAAAATCAGTCCAACAATCTCCAAAATAATCTCGTCTCCAAAAATAATTCCTCACATCTAATCTAGATGCCTATCATGAATATCACTTAAAATTTGCTATCTCCAAAAATTGTTATCCACGCAGTGAGCCCAAAACCCAAGACCCGAGGGTTGCCGTATACCTAAGCTCTGTTACCATTTATAACACCCCGCCCGCCCGAGGAGAGCGAACGGAGCGCTAATGCGATAAAATAAATCCAAATCCACAAGTGACAAGGTATAGAGCATCTAAATAATCCCACAATAATATAAATCCACTAATCTATCTCTTCAATTACAACAAGTCTCTCGAATTAAATACAACATCTAACTCGAAAAATAAATACAAATCTTCAATGCTCCATACATCAAAATAAACAATACAAATCTTTCCCAAACAATTCTCGCTAAAATCAATCTCCACAGCGCCGCAAAATCCGGGCTAACTTGCCACTAAAAGAAAATATGTCGAAGTACACAATACAACAGGAAAGATTCTCAACAAATATATTTAAGGTGAAAAAAACGTAACAACACGAGTACGAATATTCAAATCGAAATGCAAATCTCAAAGCATTTATCAATATAATTTCTCAACAACACTTTTACTGGGTAACCCTGCCTCACCCCATTCGCATATGCTTTATCAATCCATAGCCGGGAATAGGTTTTTTGGCGGGTACTCAACATCCGTGCCATATTAAAATCTCATGATAACATGCTCAACAACAATATCGTGATACCACATGAATCAAAATAATTTCAACAATTATTTTCCAGATTTTAATGAATTTATCAATTCAAAGATGAGTTCAATTAACAAGAATTCAAAGAGAATGACACTCGCGAGATTTAAGGAGCATATTGTGTAAAACCCCATACCTCAAACCATGATAAGAAACCAATGATCACATCCTCAAGATCAACTCAAAAGATCTAGAAAAGCTTCTCCAATAACCTCTAACAAAATAGCCCCAAGAACACCTCTAATCTAAGGTTGGAACTCACAAATCTCAAGGGCCAATGTGTATATAAATAGAAGAGGAATATAAAATATATTTTCTGCCAAAATTTGTGCCAAAAGTAGGTTAAAAGGGTTGCCTTCGACTCCCTTTTATAATGCAAAGAAATGAAGAGCTGGAAGCCTAAAGACTCCTTTAAATAAGACAAATAAATGAAGGGTTGGAAGTCAAAACAACTCCTGAAAATTACTTAATGTTCGCCGACTTAGAATTCCAAGAGTTAAATACATTTAAAAATAATTTTAAAATCCGTTTTAACTCCGATTTCGAAACCATTTCAAATTCTCTCCTGAAAAAATAATAACCACCATATTTGAGCAATAAAAATAATTTTATCAAAAACTTTATTTTTCCTCTTTATTTTGAAAATACCCCAAAAATTACTCGGGTTATTACACTTCCCCACTAACAATGGAGTTTCGCCCTCGAAATTTGCCGAATGCCTAACTCTCAAAATCAGGCCAACAATCTCCAAAATAATCTCGTCTCCAAAAATAATTCCTCACATCTAATCTAGATGCCTATCACGAATATCACCTAAAATTTGCTATCTCCAATAATTGTTATCCACGCAATGAACCCAAAACCCAAGACCCGAGGGTTGTCGTATACCTAAGCTCTGATACCATTTGTAACACCCCGCCCGCCCGCCCAAGGAGAGCGAACGGGGCGCTAATGCGATAAAATAAATCCAAATCCACAAGTGACAAGGTATAGAGCATCTAAATAAACCCACAATAATATAAATCCACCAATCTATCTATTCAATTACAACAAGTCTCTCAAATTAAATACAACATCTAACTCGAAAAATAAATACAAATCTTCAAAGCTCCATACATCAAAATAAATAATACAAATCTTTCCCAAATAATCCTCGCTAAAATCAATCTCCATAGCGCCCAAAAATCCGCGCTAACTTGCCACTAAAAGAAAATATGTTGAATTACACAATACGACAGGAAAGATGCTCAACAAATATATTAAGGGTGAATAAAGCGTAACAACACGAGTACGAATATTCAAATCGAAATGCAAATCTCAAAGCATTTATCAATATTATTTCTCAACAACACTTTAACCGGGTAACCATGCCTCACCCCATTCGCAGATGCTTTATCAAGCCATAGCCGGGAATAGGTATTTTGGTGGGTACTCCACTTCCGTGCCATATAAAAATCTCATGATAACGTGCTCAATAACAATATAGTGATACCACATGAATCAAAATTAATTTCAACAATTATTTTCCAGATTTCAATGAATTTTTCAATTCAAATATGAGTTCAATTAACATGAATTCAAAGAGAATGACACTCGCGAGATTTAAGGAGCATATTGTGTAAAACCCCATACCTTAAACCATGATGAGAAACCAATGATCACGTCCTCAAGATCAACTCAAAAGATCTACAAAAGCTCCTCCTAGAACCTCCAACAACATAGCCACAAGAACACCTCTAATCTAAGGTTGGAACTCACAAATCTCAAGGGCCAATGTGTATATAAAAAGAAGAGGAATATATAATATATTTGCTGCCAAAATTTGTGCTAAAAGTAGGTTAAAAGAGTTGCCTACGACTCCCTTTTATAATGCAAAGAAATAAAGAGTTGGAAGCCAAAAGAATCCTTTAAATAAGACAAATAAATGAAGAGTTTGAAGTCAAAACAACTCTTAAAAATTACTTAATGTGGCTAAAAAGATATCCTTAAAACAATCCATATAGTCTCAGTTTGTCAGTGTGGTATGAGGCCAAAAAATAGCTAGGTCAAGCTGTAAAAGACAATGCTATACTGGAGAGAAATCCTGGTTGCATGACTTTAAAGCCAAGGAAGAGGTATCGATGGCCGAGACTGCTTTAAATGGCCTATGCAGTGTTAGCCCATGAGCTGGAGCAAGTATAATCCAAGATGAAACCACACTTACGTATATCATAATATGTTGAACCGAGGGCTCAAAATAAATGGCTTTCTCAAAGAGTACAACCTAGCTACCTTATTTTTACCTCTATCAAATTTGAATCTAATAGCTTCAGAATTTCTAGATCTGGAAGAAACATGGCTTTTGACACTATGAGTAAAGCTGCTCTTTTATTTAGTAATAAGCTGGCGTGATTCAATTTCATAATTCTTTGAGAACTTCATCGAGTTTGTAATAATTCTCTTTAAACCTCAAGTGAAAATTATTATATCATCTTCATAGCTCATGTAACTTATCATAGGGCATCCTCGAAAAGGACTGATCACCTCTTTTGACATAAGCTCATTTAAACCTCTACTAAAAGATTCTTCCATAATAATAAAAAGGCTTGGAGAACTGGGGTCCCCTTGCCTTAAACCCCTAGATGTTTGGAAGAAACCCTTAGGCTTCTCATTGATGATGATATAAAACCAAGTAGAAGATATGCATATCCAAATTAAATCAAAAAAATCTCCGAGAAACCAAATGCTCTTAATGATTTAATAAGGAAATGCCAAGAAGTCCTATTATAACCCTAATGCATATCCAATTTGATAATGAGAATACCTCCTGAGATTTACCTGTCAAAAAATGGCACTATCTCCTGAGCCAAAAGCATGTTATCCTGAATATCTCCCTTGAACAAAACCTGATTGATTTTTTAAACCATCTTATGAAAGGATTGTACTAAGTCTTGATTTTAAAATATTTGTGAAAACCTTATAACTAAAGTTACATCAATTTATAGGTCTAATATGCTTATAAAAGGATGGTCTGGTTACTTTAGGAATAAGGAAAATTTGACTTGAACTCCAAGACTTTTGTAATTCAGCTTCTGAGAAGAAAGCTTGTATTACATTAATAAGGTCCTCTTTAATTATATCCCAACAAGTAACATTGAAAAATCCATTGAATCCATCTCAGCGTGCAGAGCTATTCTGGCTCAAGTCTTTTATAGCCTTTAAGATCTCTTCTTCTTCTGGAATACCAACAAAGATACTGTTCATATCTTTAGTGATAATTTTAGGAATCACTTTCAGCATATCTCTATCTTTTTGAGTACCTGCAGAGAATAAATTTGTAAAATAAGAGATAAAGGTGCTAGAAATGGCATCATTGGGTACATGACTATGCCCATCTTATTTTTTGATTTATGTATCCAAAGTTGCCTTATAGTTTATTAAAATTATTCATGGTAGAACCTGGTATTCATGTCCTCATCTTTTAACAACGCACTTCTTGATTTTTAGAACTGATAGATCTCCTTTTACCCAAAGGTGATTTAATATTAGCCAATTCCAAATCTATATCTTCTTAAAGGAGCTTATCTTCTAGCTAACAAATCTCTTCAAATAAGTTTTTGAATCCTTACTCAAGCTCTTCAGGTTGTTCTTCAATCTATTCAATTTGAATGCAAACACTTATGTATATCTTCCTAAAGCAGGATCTTCTCAAGATTCCTTAACCACTTTTTTAAAGCCTTCATGTTGGCCCCATATATTTATGAATTTAAAAGGTTTAATCACTACCTCCTTTGAGTAAGGAATTGAAATAAGCAAGGTATTATGATTTGAGAAATTCCTATTTAGGAGATTAATAGAGGAATTTGGGAAGCAATGAATCCAATTTGAGTTTATTAGGCATCTATCTAGACTTTCAAAAATCATGGGAACATTAACCTCCTTAGACCAAGTGAATTTAGAGTCACTAAAGCCCATGCCTTGCAAAGAGGAACTATCTAAGTAGCCATTTCATTCAGCATCTCTGACGCGACCACAAATGTTTCTAGTGTGCGTTCTATATAGGCTCAATTGCGAGCCTGGCGCTCGAGTAATAATCCCGGCAAATCGAGTATCGATCCTCAGGGAAACAGGACGAACTAAGTCATGACGATGTGGGAAAGATGATGAAATCCTAGCTTTGACTCTAAAAAGAAAGAAAAAGTGATTAGGGGGGATGAAACAACTGCAACTGAATGCAACTTAGAGAATGTTTAACTAGAAAAACTACAAATTAATAAATGCAACTATGCTATTTAAACAATAAGTTGAGGACAAAAGTTTTTAGAGCTAAATATGGAATGAGAACAATAGGTCGGGTTATAATCCCTCACACCCTAGTAATTCACTTCGTAGGATACTAGATTCAGAATTATAATTTTAAACAAATTCGATCTTTAGTACTCCCAAGTATTACACATATGAGGGATCGTATCCCGCACAGTATGTAAGCAAAGGACGAGTAAAGCGGTGTCGCATTAACCAGTATGCTTGTCGCACTCATAAGCATCCCGATTACCTAGGGCAAACGAGATCAAAAGTCCTATGATGGTTGCACCAGTGATACAACAGAATTCGTCTATGATTTTAATTCAAAAGGTCTATTTTCAGTATCGTGAATTACATCGGGTGGGGTGGGCTCATGCACCCCAACCCTTAGAAAATTCGCTAGACATAATTAACTTAGAGAAATACATGGTTTTTAAGAAAGAGAACATAAAATCTAAAGAAATTACTTGAAAAGATAATTTCAGATTCAAAGAAACTAAAATTTGAATCCTTATAGTGAAATCTTCTTATGGAAAACTAGGGTTTATTACTACAAACCTCTCTACTCCTACTTAGCTAACCAAAAAATTGAACTCCTTTTGTCTAACAATAAGTAGAGGTTAAATATATCATGAAAAATCCAGAGTTGTAGCTGCATCAAACTTTAAAATCGAAACAGAAAAATCAAGTTTATCCTCGACAGACCGGTCCGTGCATTCAGTGGCGGATCGGTCCTTCTTAAAATCTGGATCGATCCTTTTTTCAAAGAAATGGGAACGGTCTGCTATGGAAATTTTTCCAGTGACTACTGAGGATCCACATCGGTCCTTTTATTTTGGAAATAGGATCGATCCGTAGTTTCTCTTTAAATTCTCTTCAATTTTTTGCATCTTTAGAACCCCGTAACTTCTTCCCTGGAACTCGGAATTGGACGTCGTTTCTTCCTACGCACTTGTTGAATTGAGATATTCAACTTTCATGTTGGGTCTTCTTCCAGATTTCGGATGAAAATTATGCTTTTGCCCTTCTAAATTTTCTTCTTCGACGTATTCTTTTGCGTTGACATTCTCATTTCCTTCCTTAGTAATAAATACATGTAAATTACCTGAAAAGGCACAAAACTCGAGATATTACGTAGAAAGGTCAGTAGCATATAAATGAGATAATTTAAGAGAAATTGCATTATTCGGGATGCTTCAAGATACTAAATTAGGGAGTAATATTGGAAGAATTACTACCTAATCAATATTTTCCCATATATCTCTCTCTACGTCCTTCTCTCCCATCACTTAAGGTAATTATGTTAAAATATCCCACCATAACCAATGGTTTATTATGCAATCTAGAAGTACTTTGATCTAAATCATCCTATAAATCCCTCCTTTCTACTCTAAAACATTTATCATAAACTAATTAAACTCCTATATCCACTTGAAGTTGGGGATGATCTATTTTAAGCAACAAAGTTTGGATTCCATCGTCTATCACCTCATTTAAGATTCCATGGCTTCAAAAACTCTATATTTTATTGAATCTATTATAAAAACAACCTTCAAAGTTTAGGATTGTCCTCAAATCTTCTATTTTAGAGAAAATTATCATTGGCTCAAAAAATTCTAAAAAAAGAAAGATTATGAGACTTACAAAGGTTTTTAACCATCTTTTAATTGACTTGTTCCCCACACCCCTTGCATTCCAAACTATGCCCTTGATAATTGAGACTTTGGAGCAGAAACTTTATTGATTCCTTTGATAGCGGATCTTGTTAATCTTATTTTGTCTATTTAACATCTTCTATGGGATTTTTTAATTGGCTTTGTTACTATAACTAGATGATTTATTGCCTTATCAAGATTTTTTTTCTTTTCTTCTTTGTCTCTATAGTAGGAAGCAATCTTATCTGATAAAATCTCGGAGAAAAGAATGAGATCCTCCCAATATGAATCTTCATGGTTATCTACCGTGTCAGTATCTAAGTTTTATCCCCTCCTTCATATTTTAAACATTTATTCTTGTTTCTCCACTTTTCTGGCTGAGCTAAAATACTTTTCCATATCTTCTAAGTGTTTTTAATGGAATTTAAAAGCTCTTCAATGTGTAATAATTCAGTTTCTTCATTCTATTCTCCTTCTTCCAGTTGATCCTCATATGTTACATGCTACTAGAGTTAAGCAGTTAGCATATTTGCTTCTTCCACCCATTACTTCTTATTAATGCTTTCTCCAATTCTTTGTTAAACACTGGTATCTTGGTTTGGAATTTCTTCTTGAGCATCTTTGAATTCAGCCTCTCATGAGTCTTTTCTTAAAGTTTCTTTTTTTTGTCTCCTTTATATCCTTGTTTTCTTGATTTTTTTTCTTTTTCCTTTATTTTGAAAACTTTTATTAGTTCTTGATATCCCCTTGTCTACTTGCTTGTTCTTTCTTCTTGCATTACAACTTCTTTGCCTTTCTTCACTTCATTCTTTCTCGATACAATCTTGCAGATGCACCGAGTTTTTTGGTGTCCTACTTTATTGCAGTAGGTATAGTAATATGACATAGCTTTATATTCAATTTTGCTAAAATCCAAAGTCTTCACATCCAATCCAAATTCTTTGAGTCCTAGGCTTGACGGGATCTATTTAAACACATACCAAAGCTACACTAGGTCTATGGATATTATCCATCGAATTATTTACTTTGAGTGGGGATCCAACCTACATCCTAAAAAACAACAAATAAAACATCCTTTGAAAATAAGTGCACTGGTAAATAAGGGAAATTAATCCATATGGGAATTATAGGACTTTCTTGATCTGTTCGAAATATAGGTGTCCATTTAAAAGTCCTCATAGGACGTTTGCCTACAAAACATAAGTCTTTCATCCATAATCTCATAAATTCTTCCACACAATTAACTCCAATGAGAATATGATTGTGATCGAGAAGGCCTATATGATAGGCAATCTTTAAACTAAAAGACTCAAAGTTTTTCCTTATGAATTCCATAGGAGGCGTACCATGGGAAAATTTACCAACGATCGCATATTTGTATGGAGATGATAGTTGTTCCACTTCTTCATTATATAAGATTATTGTTGGTTCACCTTTGTATTTTGAAAGAGGTTTGAGAGAGATTGTATGGGGCGAAAGTGATGCTTTCATGACATTAGCAAAGGATTTTTAACAAGGATTGGATGGTTCGTGGGGTTTTGTATCAATGGAGATGGATTGTTAGGGTAAAGGGTTAGCCATGCAATCCTAATTAGGTTTAGGGATGGCTAGGGAAGAGAAGGAAATATAGTTTTACGGATTTTTACCCATAATGGATGAATATTTTTCAGCCTTTTCTAATAGTGTCACAAATGTTAGTGCCATGTCATGGTTATAAAGATAAAATATATTTTCTACTAGTTCATCCCAACATTCTGGCAAAGAAAACATAAGACGATCGGACATGTAATCTTCCGATAGATCAACTCCAAAATTTGTAAGTTAATTAAATTATTTGATTTTCCTATTCCCATAATTGTAAATAGGAGTTACCTCTATATGGATCGCACTAGTTAAATATATTTTAGTGAAGTTAAATCGCACCCTCTTGTACTCTTGTTGAAAGTAATTACTACCATGAATCGTTTATCCTGAGATAATATATAGAAGGCTATGAATATGAATCATAGAGGTTATGGATCTAATTAATCCTAAACTAACTATGTTTTTCCATTAGATCAATCATACACAACAAGTCCAATTTAAGTTCATTTAAACTAAATTAAACCCAAAATTACTATCTGTCCACCAATTGTGCAAGCCTTCCCACCAGTTTGTGTTCACCCAAACAACAACTATTTAGGAAGGGTTGAGGACGAACACAAAAACTTAGCCAAATGAATATATTCTAAGTGTTTAATGTATATATGTGCACATGTGATGATGCATGTACGGGCATGTCTGTATGGGTGTGTATGTGAATTTTGTGTGCATGTAAGTATGTGTGTTTGTATTCATTAAGATCGGGTAGTCATCAAATCAAATAATTACTTTAAGGTTTATTATGAAGAATCAATAGATTGAGATTTTCATATATCTACCATCCATATCCAACCATGATCATTTAACTTAAGCCACAACAACCATCCACCCAATAATCCAACAAACTTTTATCCCGTACTCCTTCTAGATCGTATGATTCATTAATTCCCTTAAAGAATAAAATGTCTTACGTAATTAGTCCTTTTCACTAATAAGAACATAATTTAACAAGAAGTTTCAAAAAATATTTCAAGAGTATATCATGGGGTATTCAAACATAAAATCTTCTCATGGCAATAATTTTACATTTTCGTACATAGATTTTCATCAATCAAGTATTTGGTATCAAGGGTATCAGTCATGGAGTTAAAGGACCTGACATGAACTTTCTCATAATTTAATTAAAGTTTGAATTATATCTAAATTATTCAATGTATATTACAATTATCATAAATCCAAGAACAAGTCTAGAACTATAATAAGCCAACTTTACATCAAGGGTTCATATACAATATCTAACAATAAATAGGATCACATTTCAATATAAAATATGTGAGAATAATCAAACACACACACACACACACACACACACACACAAATACACATATACAGTGGCAGAGCCATAGTGTAGATGGGGTGGATAAGTGGCCAACATAGGATTTGAAAAAAAAACTAGTTATGTAAATTGATAAGAATGGATGTTTAACCGTGTAAGTAAACTAATAAGCCCGATTTTATATTAAACTATTGTGAGCTTCAAACGATATTAAAATGCAACATATTTATTAAGTGAGTAATAGACAAAAAACAACGTATACCTTGGAATTGTTTTTAACTAACTGGAAGCTTTTTTTAAAATTATTTTTTTTGCATTTTAAACTTCATCTCAATTTTAGTATATTATATTTGATGAAATATTTTTAATAATTCTAAGAACGAACCTCAAAATATTCACCTATGGGGCAAGAATACGTACCTGCAAGTTATTTCGAGTGCCCTACCTAATGATACTTTTTTATATCTGCCACTATATTATACACAAACACACGCACTGACACACAGACACAAAAACAAATACACATGCACATATAAACTGAAACACACATGCGCGCATTGAAACACACATACACATACTCAAATGTATAAATAGAGATAGAGATTTACCCCTGTGGTGGTCTCCGATGGAGAGAGAGAGGTCCTTGTGGTGGTCACCGATGGAGAGAGGGTGAGAGTTTAGAAAGAGGTAGATAGAGAAATGGTATCGTTGGGTGAAATATGAGACCCGAGTTCTCTAATTTATATCTTTAAAATGGTCATGGTTCAAAATCGCAACCCGTACTTTGACCAATGGAACACTGAAACTTGGTTATGGCTCTATACCATGACCCTATTATGACCAAAAAAATATCGAGAAGTGGTCACAATTATGGATCCTGACCATATTAAAATGGCCTTTTTGAATTAGAGTTAGGGGTCCTGGTCTAAAATCATGACCATAATTCACAGGGATTGGTAAGGGATGGATCATGATCCAAAATTGTAACCATCAGTGTGCTTGTTTTATGGAAAACTTTTGTGTCTAAAGGGTCACAAATTAATCACAGTCCACCTGTTAGTGTCACATTTTAGCCTGGTCACGTGATTGGTTACAAGTTTTTGTAATGGGTCACGATTCTGGACCATGAACAACCATGACCAATTGATTGTGACAATCTGATTATTTTAGTGCAGTGTATCACGAGACAAAACTCGTCCTCAAAGTAAGACCTTAGGTTTAACGTCTTGTTGCATAAGCTAAATACTTCCACGTATCATGTTGAAGTGGATATCTATACTTTTTATAGTATTTGAATAAACTAGTGGATGTGATATGCACATAGTTTTCACTTTATCTCTAGGGACTAGTAATCTGTTAGTTAAGGGGTGTGATTAGTCACATTTATTGCTCATATCTCCCCTTTTTAGGGAAATGTAAGCATGTAGAAATCCATAAACCATATACTTAAATTTCTTATTTGAATAACCATATTTTACTACTTAATCACTTGCATGAGGTATTTTACTATAGTTACAGGGTTTTGAAGATAAATGTGATGTTTGGAAGCATTCCGAGTAAAAATTATCCATGAATGCAACTTTAAGGGAAAATTTGTAAACTATATTTTCAAAGTTCATATGGTTTAAATGCATAAATATGTAGATCATTGAATTATCATTAAGTTTCTTCTGACAACACATCCATTCGATTCCAAACGAAGGAGATACCCATGTTTTAGTTCCGCTAAGAAAGTTAATTGTCTTTTAGTAGAATGCCTTACCTTCAAAGGAAAAATGAGAATAGCATAAAGCCACTGCAAAACTCAGACCCTTCATGAAATATATTAGTATCAAAATGAGGAATGGCTCAGTTCAAAGAATGCCTCAATCTAACGTTAACCCAAGAAGACATGAAGAGTCAAAAATAGAAGTCAACAAGTTAGAAGTGAACCCTATAACTCATGGATGGTCGAATTGATTCGGACCAATCCAACCATCCATGGAAACCCAATTACCTCTTGTTTTTGTTATAAATAGGAGCCTCCTTCTTCATAAAAACACCAATTCACCTCCTCTTTATCTTTCTAGGAAATTAGTTTATATTTTTAGCTTATTTAGTTAATTAATTCGATTTCTTAATTAATTAGTTAATTTATTTAATTTCTTTATAAATTAATTAATTATTTTTAATTAGTTTTAATCCTTTATTAATTATTCAAAATTATTTATTAATTAGTTTATCACTTTGATAGTTAGTTTAAATATAGTTTATTCCTTTGCTAATTAGTTTAATTAATTTATCACCCCGGTAATTAGCCTATCACGTTTATAAATTCCTCAATGGTTAATAGGTTATGGATTATCATCCCATCCATTTAAAAATAGTGTTCTCCTAGGGAATTTTGGCGAAAAATAGAAGTATATTCGTAATTGTTAACACTCTCATGATTAAGATGTTCATCTTTTATGCAATGGTCATACCTTTCATATTGGATAACATACCTAAAGTGTGAGTGTAACCGTTGAAATAACTATGACTTCCTACCTCATGCATACATATTTTAGAGATTGAAAAAGTGATTCATAACCTCTTTCACATTTGCACTTGGCACCCCAAAACCCTTCTTCGATCCGAGTTTCTAACTTTCTTCTCCCTAAGAATCCAAGATACTCATGCTCATTTTGAACAATCCTGAAGAATTTTGTAATTCAAAGAAGTCGATTTCCTCTAAGAAAAGTTCATACTTTCAAAAAATCTCTTCAAGTCCCGAATGAGGTTCTTACTTCTAAAAATTCACTTCTGAAAGAAAAATGGAGGCAAACCTAAGTGTGCATTCTACGAATATCGAAACTAATAAATAAATCTCTCCCAGACAAAATGAAGCTTTTCCCACTATAGGCACTCAAGTGGGGACACTCCCCTAGGAAAAATTCGGTTCATGTTAAAAAAATTAAGGTAACGCTGCCCAAATTTTAAGTCAAACACCCCATATATATATTCTGATAAATTGTCTATACCTGTTTATCTCTTTTAGCTTGGCCTCCGTTTAGAGGGCCACGAATAAACTTTACAGCGTTTATATTTTGAATCTTACTTTTTAACCCAACACCTCTATTAATTAACTTGACATGCTCATATGTTAAAATAATGATAATCAAATGCCACAACATGACATTCTCTCATGTTAAAACAATGATAATCAAATGTCATAACGACAAAATACAAACATGAAAATATCATTTTCAAAACCTTTAAGCAATTTGTTCCTTTTCCTGGGGAACCTATTTCACAAGGGAATAAGGTTTCTCTGCCAGAATGTCCATCTGAAGTCCTTAAGGGTATTGAGGTTACTGTTCCTCTATCAACTCCTTTTAGAAATGTGCCCATTGTCGAGTTAAGATCGGTTTTCCTTTCCTTTGCATAAGTTTTAGCATTATGAATGTGTTTAAAAAAATTGAAAACATAACTCACGCTCATCGGTGGCTTAACAACGAAATCGCTTGCTAAGTTTTTTTTTCTTTTTTCACATCTCATACCCAATTGGTGACTTAACAATGAAAACCACTTGTTAAGATTTTTTCTTAGAATTTCACACCTATAAGGTGACTTAACAATGAAAAAACACTTGTTATGATTTTCTAATAATATCACTCATGTGAGGTGACTTAACAATAAAAACACTTGTTAATAATTTCTCAAAATTTCACACCAGCGAGGTGACTTAATAATGAAAAAATACTTATTAAGATTTTTTTTCTTAGAATATCACTTTTCAGTGTCTCATTTCGAGTCACGAGGGATTCCACACATGCTCAAGGGAAACTTTAGCGTTCTCCCTCACCCGTTGTCTCAACACTTCGAGAGAATGCTCCCATGAATCAGTTCATCCAAAATGATCAGGGTTCAACGACTAATGTTCCAGCAGACAGTGAGTCAGGTTGTGAGGTTCCTCTATCGAATTTGGTTCCTCACGAATTTTGCCTCCAGGTCCTTCAGCAGCCTCCTCAAATTCTTGAATGCCATAGATCAGCCATTGAGCAACTAGCCTCCCATTTTGCGATCAAACAGAGTGATGATGAGATACAATCTTCATAATATGGCTATTATCATCTCTGAGATTATAAAAATCAGATTACGGGCTTCCCTAGGCCCCTCATCAACTACAGTTGGGAACTTTGAGAGAATTTTCCAATTTTGGGTTCCAATTTGGTTTGTTGATCAATTATATGAAGATTTTAAAATATGTTCGATCGAAAAGTCAGAGGGACATTTAATGAAAACAAGTGGAAGCCCAATGAGTTAAGGAAGCTATACAGATGAAGCTGGTGCCTTTACTTGAGACATATAACCAAGAGTTTAAGGCATCTGTGGAAGCTCTGGTCAAATCCATGTAGAAATGGGAGGCTTTGGATATTCAACACACTCAAGTTCAAAATAGACTTGAGAGTTCCATCGCCACCCAACAAACGTGCCTTAAAGCTTCTTCGAGCCTCCCTAGGGACTTCCTCTCTTCCTAGATCTCTGGTTTCTCTTAGGATAAAGCCTTTCGATCATTTATGTAGTTTTCTTTATATGTAATTTGTGGGAAGTAATTCCCACACTTATAATTTATGAATGAAATATGTGAAAAAAATCTATTTCTCCAGATCATGTCTCAAGTTATCTTAATTGTTTCTGCTATATTATCATAACAAAAATTAACTCTTATAATTTATAGTATATTATTTCTCCTTCTAATTTAATTTTATCAGAAACAATAAAAATAAAATAATGGACTTTAACATAATAGTGAACAACTTAATACAAAATCCTAACTCCGACGACAAATCTCTAGATATGATAAATCTTTAACCACTTGTTATTAAACTTGAAAGGTTTATCCGCTTCTATATTTGATATTGAGAGTAACCTGAATCGTGATCCTCCTCCACTATAAAAGGTCCTTTCCAATTGGTATCAAATTTGGCAATGGGAGCCCTCGAATGTTCTTCGCAACTGCCTTCAAAACTATGTCCCCCTCCACAAAATTCCTTAGTCTCACCAAGTTTTCCTATGCTTTAGCAAGCTTCTTTGTATACATTTGGATGTGATGCATCGCATTATCTCTATGCTCATCAAGTTCTTATAATTGAGCATGTCTACTCTGAATTAGCATGCTGCTTTACAAGGCATATATTGCCGAGGGGTCTCCAGCTCTACTAGAAAAATGGCTCTAACTTCAAATATAAGTTAGAATGGTGTACACCCTATTGTCTTCCTCTTGGTTGTTGGATAAGGCCACAAAAATGCTGGAATCTTATAGTCCTTCAACCGGGGTAAGTCTTCCATCATCTTGGCCAAAATATTGACCAAGGTCTTGTTAGTTTCCTCAGACTCCCCATTGCCTTTGGGATACACCATTATTAAGGTGTGGTGAATGATGGAGTATTTGTCTGTGAGCATTGTTACTTATTTGTTAAAAAATGGGGTTCCATTATTAGATAGGTGTAATAAACCTCTCTAAATAATAACGGGTGGCCAGCCCTATACTATATTAAATCAGGTATCTAAGATGGCACAGTCTCAACATCAACTGACAATTCTAATAATATAAGGCTAACTACCCGAAATCATTAAAAGCGAATTGTCAAAAATTTAAAACCTTTTTATTTAACAACAACAAAACCAATAATGCAACTCAACCAACAATATACATCTAACTATGATGACTGATAAGTGCAAACTCCATTAATGTACAAGAGTGCAATATAAGGAACAAATAAAATACAAAGCGGGATATTATACGAATTTGAGAGTTCACAATATTTCAAGGGAGGTAATGTATTTCACTAAATGTTAATCCCACAAATTACAATTTTAATTAAACCCTAAACATGCGTCTATGTGATTCAATAAATAAAGAAATAAAGAATGCAATCACAGATTTTGGGAAAATCTCAGGAAAAATCCCCACAAGGCTAAACATTGATTTCACTAAAGTTTGGAAATCGAAACTTATAACATTTATAGAAATACCATAATGAATTCCTTCAAGAACCCACAAAGACCGTGACTTCAACCCACGAGAATCATAAGAAATGCAGTTCCTCCTTCAGCAATGAATACCCTCGAGTATCACTAAGATCAGAAGTAGAGAATGATCTCCATAAGATAAACTTCATTATAAAAGTGTTTGGGTTCCAAAGAAGATTCACAAAAAGTAATTGGGATGTGTTTGTGTGAATCAAAAATAAATTTTTCCCTAAAAAGTGAAGAAGAATTTGTCGTTGTTATGCAATTTTCATAAATGAAAAGTCTTAATCAAAAAGCTTCACGAAATAGGTTTTTGTAGGCAAAAAAAATTCTTAAGGTGGTGGAATCTCTTTTGAATGAGCTCATGAGGTCGTTTGAACAATAGTTTGATGTCGTTTGAAGGGGTTTTAAATGACCTATAATTATCCTTAAAAAATGAATAATTACGCTCTCGTTTGATCCATATGAGATCTTGGGCATCAAACAAGGTATCTAACAAGATGTTAGTGTCATTTGAACGACATAAATTATTTTTTAAAGTCCACCTATAGCTATCTCGGAAAATATATTAAGTTTGAAAAATGCCTCATTTTGAAATAAAACATTTTTGAATGCTCATCAAAGTCCTACACAATAGACAAAGAAAATACCTTCATGACGTATCGAGTTTGAAATGAGACGATACATCATAAATAAAATCTCTCCTCATAATTCTTTCTCACCATTTTTATTTGTACAAAATAAAAAAGAAAAAAGAATAAACAATAATAAACCGGAGTGGGTCACGCCAAGCATATCAAATTATCACAAACACATATCAAATAAGCCCATGCAAGTAGAAACTCAAAAGGCTCCACAAACTATTTTTTATTTTTTAAATTTTTTCAAGCAAAAATAATTTTACAAAACAACACACCATGAATTAACACTAAGAAACCCAAATTTTGGAAACATAATGAATAGTTGTGAACAAATTAGATAGAAAAATAAACTCATACAATCATAACATATGTGCATAAAGAATTTTGGATACTCCTAACTAATGAACTCAAAATCGTCCTTAGTTGTAAAAATGTTGAATTCAAATGTTATCGACACAATATAATCAATAAATCAAAGTCTAAATTTTTTTTCACACCAATAAAGTCTAAAACTATGTAATGCTTTTTCAAGACTTTGTCAGGACATGAAAACCCGTTGAATTTCCAACCAAACTCCCTCATAAATAATAATTCTTTTTATTTTTCTATTAAGGTGATAATTTCTCTTTTAAGAGATTTCCTATTGGACCCTTTTTGGCATAATTTCTCACCTTCTCGAGTTGACTCATCGATGACTCCCACACCCTCAAAACTTGTATCTCTCTCTCTATCTCTCCAAATTTAACACCTTAAGACCTAAATCTTTATGGAAATTTTTGGTTTTCAACATCTCAGTGCACAAATATTTAAACGCCTTTTGGAGAACCCCTTCTTCCTCACTTCCAATCTCACTCTCAGACTCACTATCTCTCGAATGGCTCAAAATATCATCAAGGCTCTCACGTCTACAAGTGTCCTCATCGTTGTGGAACAAACTAGATGTGCTCATGTGACTAGCCATGAAAGAAATTCACTTTTCATGTGGTGATTCAATCCCAGAGTCATCCAACTCGATGTCACTTTCTCAAAGAGTGGCCATGTTAGCAACTTTTTGCACTTTCTCTTTAGCATAGTGGGACACACAAAAGCTTTGTGCCATTTTTCCTCTCACTAATAACACCTTATATCTTCCTATATCTCATCGCTATCCTTGACCTCATCTTTCTTTTTATTTTTCTCAAAATATTTTTATTGGAAGAATTATCTTTGGAAAATTTGAGAAACTTTTAAAAAAAATTCGTAGACAAGGCCAATTCATGGAAATCAACCTCGCCCTCAAAATTAGACTAACAAACTCTCTTTTTTCTTTTTCTTAACCTGAGTCTTTAAAGCTATCCATCTATACTTAGGCTTAATGGTTTGGGGAAACATGTCGATCTCATAAGTTTGAACGTCCAATACGCGTTCTTCTTACCTATGTGTATCTAATATCCTCAATGAGTTCAAAACAATGACCTTAGGAATAAATTGGGACGGAAGTGACTTCAAAATATTTTTGACAAATCTCGACTCCTCAATTTCTCACCCAAATTAAAACTCATGTTAACTATGTCCGATAAACTAGTATAAAACTCATCCAAACTCTCAGGCTCTAACATAGTGATAGTCTCAAACTGGGTGGTCAAATTTTAAATTTTTGATGCCTTAACAGTGTTGGTACCCTCATGAGTGAGATGAAGGGTATCCCAAGACTCTTTATACATAGTGCACATCATGATACGTTAGAACTCATCGGGGATGTCTAGATATAGCACTAATTCCACGTGAGTTGTATGTACTCCACTTAAACTCATCATCAGTCTAATCGGAAATGGGTTTGGTATTAATGATATTATCAATTTTGAAAGTGGAAGGAGTCCACCCTCTTTCACATACGAGCCAAACTCTTTCATCAATACGATTTGAACACGATCTCATGCGAGATTTCCAATGAGCACAATTTGTTCCATCAAAGACGGGCATCCCATTATATAAGTTATCCTTCCAAAAAAAATTGATTTTTCAAAATCAATTTTTTCAAAACGATTGATATCAGAAAATTTTTACAAAAAAAGGATCTCATGATAATTTGGTGAAACCTTATCTGATACCAAGTTGTAAAAGTGAGATGTGACACCAATTTACGAGTTTGCAATATTTCAATGGAGTTAATTTATTTAACTAGATGAGTGAGGAAATATTCTATAAGTCCTGGTATACATTAGTGTATGTCGTATACTACTACAGTTGTCAAAGATTTATTCAAGACCAATCATGCATCGAGACAGATCTGAATATCAACGTTCTTGAACAGAAAAGCCTCTACGAGATGAATTTTGGTAAGGTTATGTTTAAGTCTCTTTACGGTTCAATAAAATATTGGTATAATTTTTTTAAGTGTTGGAAATTGTTTCTAAATTGTTTTCAATCAGTTGAGGCATTATTTTCGTCAAATGAAATTTTTTCTAAGTGTTTAGGCAAAGAAATTTTAACGATCCGATCGTTAGAACGACATTGTCGCATCGTTAAAATGACATTGGCATGTCACGCGAAGCCTCGTTCGAGTGACACATGTCATCATTCGAGCGACATATTTATCTCATTTGAGTGATCTGCCGACTCAATTTTTTTATATGAAGTGTGTCAAATGAGTCATTTTTTTCTTAAGAAGACCTTACATTTTCGAGTACATGATAACTGCAATCTGTAGAATACTTTTGTCTTCTTCAATTTAGGGTTCAAACCTTTGTTTTTCAATTAACAAAAATCCCAATAGTTTAGTGAATTGTTTTGGAACCCAAGATAAGTCATTGGTAAAATTTCTCTTGTAGAGAGGATAAATTTACGAATGATAATTGCGTGTCATTTAGGACTATTCGTGGGTGTTCCTTCCTGATTCAGGACTGCCTACTATTGTGGAGTTGCTGTGGAATTCCATTGTTGATTCAGAACTGAGTATTCTTATGGGTATTTATGGATATTCATTACATATTTCACTTGTAATATTGTGAGTATTATTAAGTGAAATAAAAAGGTTTTCACTTTTGGCGTTTTTCTAGAAATCTATGTGTTAGCAATTTATTTATATTGGTTTTATTATTCACACGTAGTTGCATGTTTTAGGACTGAATTAATTTGGTTTAAAAATTGACACCAATTAAATAAGTTTACAATTGAAATTTGTGAATTCGATTTAATAAATATTTCATAGATTTCATAAATTGGTATCAGATCTCTTTAAGAGATCACCACTTTCACAAATTATTATCAGATATTTTAAGCGATCACAACTTCAACAAATTGGTATCATAGATTTTTAAGCGATCACCACTTTCACAAATTGGTATGAGAGAGGGTTTCTCTAATTTATTAAGTGATTTGTTTTCCATAAATTGATTTATATTTTAATAATCTAATTTTGAAAATTTGCAAGGTTTCTGAATGAAAACTTATATAATCGGTTACCAATTTTTGATGGGTCTAATTATGCTTACTAGAAAGCCCGTATGAAATCGCATTTAAAAGCAATCAATGAGCGTTTTTGGATTGTTTGTGAAATAGGATGAACTCCTACCACTGCCATTGCAAATAATGTTACTAATTGAAAACCTATGGCGGACTGGAATAAAGATGAGTTTAGATGGAGTACTTTTATTCTCATGGGTTACGTGAAATTTCTTGTGCCGTCACTCCTGAAGGGTTCCAACGAATCATGACATGCACTATATCGAAAGAAGCACGTGATGTTTTACAACTTACCCATGAAGGCACAAATTTGGTCAAAGAGTCTAAAATTCAAAATTTAACTACTCAATTTAAAAAAATAACCATGCTTGAATCTGAGTGTGTTGATAATTTTTATGCATGTTTATCTAATATTGTCAACACTAGTTTCAATCTTGGTGAGCACATACCTGAAGCACGAGTGGATAAAAAGTTTTTGAGATTGCTGCCAAAACATTTTATCCCTAAAGTGACTATTTTGAATTCTTTAGGTAATTAGAGAAATTTAAAATTAGAAGAGCTGGTAGGAGACTTCCAGGCATATGAGATTTACATATTTCTTGACACTGTCAAGCCTAAGGATAGAGGGATAGCACTTAGAGCGCAATCTAGGAAGGGACAAGAAGTGTCCAACAGAGACAAGAGAAAGAAAGAAAAAGTTTGTGAGTTCGAGTTTGAGGGAGAATTTGATTTTGATATGGTCTTGCTTGTGAAAATTTTTAAAAATTTTTAAAAAAATTTAAAAAAAAATTCTTCCAATGAAAGATTTTTGAAGAAAAATAAAAAGAAGGAGGTGGCTAAAGAGTGCGGTGAGAAATAGGGTGACAAAGAGAAAGAGGAAGAAGAGAGATGTTTTGAGTGCGAGGGAAAAGAGCATAAGGTGTTTGAGTATCCCACTAGGCTAATGAGAAAGGGAAAAAAGACTACCATGCCAGCCACTCTTAGCAATAGTGAGGATGAAGTGAGGGATTTGGGGGATGAATCTTCACATGGGATATGTGTATCCTTTTAAGCTAGTCACATGAGCGCACCTAGTTTATCCCACGATGATGAGGATACTTGTGCACATGAGACCCCCGAGGATGATAGTTTGAGTGTTTCTAGAGAGTGTGAGAGTGAGAGTTATAGTGAGCTCCAGATTACGTTTAGATATTTTATACGCCGAGACCTTAAAGATTAAGAAATTTAATAAGGAGTTAAGTCTTAGGGTTATAGACTTGTAGAGAGAGCTTGAGAGTTTGAGGGGCTTTAAGGCGTCGATGAGTCAACTCGACAAGGTGAAGTTTTCTTTGAGTGACAAGTTGATCGTCATAAATCGGGATAAGGCTGAGCTTATAGCCCATTTGTCATAATTAGAGAGAGATATTGAACGTGTTAGTGAGGTAAAGGTCACTTTAGAGGATACATCTAAGAATGTAGGAAAGATGCTCCTAGGTACCGCTTTGGGTAATGTTGAGAGACTAGGAATAGGTCATGACGGTGCATCCACTTCCCATGTTGCATTCGATCTGGTTCCCAATTTTGTGATTGACACATATGTCTCTCAACCTAACCCACTTAGGCGTATCATTCAAGATATGAGAGTGCATTGTAGACATTTTGAGAGACGTATTCCTAGGCCCATGTATGTTTTCACCCATTGTAAGAAGAGAGGACACCTTAGGGAGTTTTTTTTAAGTTGGTTGGTGTCACTAATAGAGTTTTGCCACGTGTTCATACACACGGACCTACACATGATGCTTTGAATGATTACACGAGAGAGTTTGAAAATATTAAGGAGCAAGTAATGTTTTTGTTCAAGACTTCACGTGATTTGATGGATGTTTTTCATAGGATGACACCACATTTGAAAAACTCCCCCACACCTAATGGTTGAGGTATATACATGTTTGGTAGCATATGTTGATTTTGAATGATGATATTTTATGCCTATTACTAGTATGTACCATTTTTGTATTTATATTTTCCATTTTTATATTTAAAAAAAACAAAAAAGATTTTCGTTATTGAAAAATTTTAGAAAAATACAAAAAAGATTTTCTATTTTTTTGAGAAAAAATTGAAAAAGCCAAAATGATTTTATTTTGACAATTTTTTTGGAAAAAGACAGAAAGAGTTTTGTATTTGGTTTTACACCATATATGAATGAGGATTTAGGATGACTGAGTCACAATTTCATTCCTTATTCACGTGACTATTTGATAGTGTTTTGATATGGGTGGAATCATTAAGATGTAATTTAAGATTACTACCTACATGTGTAAAATGTGACGGTGTGATAATTGATTAAATTCACAAATTTCTAATTTGGCACACTTATTTAATTAGAGTCTATTTTTAGGACAAATTAATTTAGCCCCTAAATATGCAACTACGTGTGTGTGTGTGTGTCAACCCATAAATAAAGCATGTGACACAAATTTCAGGAAAAATCCCCGAAGGGAAAAACCTTTTATTTCTAGAACTTTGACAAGTTTACAAGAGCATTGACTTACATACCATCTTGCTTTCTCCCACAAGAGTAACTCACGGTGTCTTCGTAAAACATTCAAAGCAACCATAAGAAATCAACAGTGGTTCACACGCAACTATACCACAAGGATGCGCAGTCCTAGACATGCAGTCTAAAATCTTCACAAGGACTCCCTCCATAGTAGCACGCAGTTGTAGGTTGTAGAGCTCTCCCCACAAAGAATGAACAAAAGTAAAGTGTGTTCTTGAACACCAAAACAATTCACCAAAGCATATGGGATTTTTGTGAATTGAAACCAAAAGGGATGAAAACCCTAAAAGAAGAAGTCAAAAAGAATTCTGCAGATTCACAGTTTTCTGTGTTTCAAAACACTGAAACTTCTTAATGAAAACGAAACAATTTAATAAGTATTTATAGAAAAACGCACCGCCGCGGTCGTTAGAACGAAAAGGGGATCTCGCTCGAATGAAGTATACATGTCATTCAAAAGACATCGCACGACATCTCAATATCGTTTAAACGAGATGGGATCTCGCTTGAATCACCTGAGCATCAAAATCGAGGAACGCTACAGGACTTAGAAAATTACTCATTCTTAAATTTTGACGAAAAAAGTCTGCTCCAACACTTAGAAAATATTTTGGAAAAATATCCCAAACCTCTAAGTGCAAAGTTAAGGTATTTAAAACATAACCTTACCAAAGTAAACTTTGTGGAGGCTTTTTGATGAAGAACCTTGATATATTCGGATCCGTCTTTTTGTATATTTCTCTTGAACTTCTTCGACGGTTGTAACGTTATATGACATAATTAATTATGACGGATATTTATAAAAATATGTCCTTACAAATCTCCCCCTATGTCTATGCCGGAACATAGATAAAAACATTCAAATTATCAAATACCCAAATGTCTATACAAATCTACGCTCCCATAAGTCTCAAAACCAAAAGGGTACAAATTTGCAACATCTCAAACTTTTCTTCAAAAATCTTCGTCAAATCTCAAAGATTTTCTCATCAGGGTGTGCAACATACTGATCTTCAAGTTTATACCTACACACATTAGTGTAATACCCCGTATTTTTGTGACTTTTAAATTTTGGGGTTAATTAAATGGAGTTGCTTTTAATTATTGGATTTATTAAATTAATTTGGGATATCAAATTTAAATGCTAGCGAGATGAGAATTAGTATTTGGTTATTAATATGTTATTGAATATTACTGAGTGATTATAGTAATATGTGATCATTGACTTTATTAAAATTGTCGTGAGTTAAAAATACGACAGTTTCGGTAATTTAGTTGGGACGCGCATGTCAGTCGCGTCAGGACCCAATTTAATGGATTTAAAAGTATTATATTTTTATGCACTTTATGGTCATTTTGAGTGCGCCAACGTGTTCGAAAGGGTCAAGATAGTCAGAAAACACTAGCCGGGGATTTAGTTTGGGTCTCGGGGCATTTTTAGGCCAAACCGCCAACCCATAGGGTATTTTGGTAATTTTAAAAATTGAGGAGTTAAGACCCACGAGTTTTGATGGTTATTTATTAATAATTAGTAAGGACACTAAGTCCATGATCAGCCAAAAGCAATAGAAGTGGGCTACGGGAGTTAGAGATAAGTTAGCATAGGTTTTCAAACCAAAACCACCCACCACCACCATTTTGGAAGGAATTGTGACTGGAAAAGAAGACAGAATCAACCTTGATCATCAACAACAAATAAGAATACAAAACTTAAGGCAAGTGATTTGGTTTCATTACTTGCATTGAATATTTCCTCCATGTTTAGTGTAGAAATTAACATATGTCTTGAAAGAATGATGAAAACCCAATGGAATTGTTAGGGATTGCATGCAGAATTGTTTTGGACGAATTTAATATCCAAAACATAGCATTTGATGATGTAAAAACGAATTTAAGAAGGAGTTTTCATGTTCAATTAAATTACGGGTTCATTTTGTTAGGGTTTGTGGCAAAATTTGGGGATTTATAGATTTTACATGTTGATTTGAAGGAATTGACCCAAAAATTGTGTTAGGAAGTGATCTAGTGTGGTTTAGAATAAATTCAGAACCTTAAAATCTGATTACTATGAATTTGGGATGATTTTTGAGAGGAGAAAAGTTGATAAAAACGAAATGGATGAAATCTGGGCACTTTCGGAAATTTCGTTAGAAGACCAACCCAGGTCATTTGAACGACCTCGTTCGAACGAGTTTCTAATGAGATTCCAGTAGCCCTTCTAACGAGCTCGTTCGAAGCCCTTCATTCGAACGACACTCGTTCGAACTACCTCGTTCTAACGAGATTTCTAACGAGTTGACAGAATGACCTTTTACGGTCGATTTTTATTTCGAACTTCACATAGGTTTATTTATGAGTAATATTTTTGGTTGAATTTTAATAATTTCGTCCCTAGAGAATTAATGTTGGGAACTTATGAACACTTAGACTTGAGGAAGACCAATAGGTATGTTTGTGAGACCGGAGTATAATTATGATTAAATTTGGAGAAGTATATAAAAGACTTAGTAACCTTTATGACTTAGGTTTTAAGTACTTGGAGCTACGGCGTGAGAAGTGTCGGCGGTCTATATTGTATATTACCCGGAGACATGTAAATGTACAAAAATTGAATGATGGTATAGCGATGTAAAATATACCTCTATTAATATTATAAGATATCTAAGATGTGTGAATGCTTAGTATATGGACTTATATGTTTATAACATACCTACCATACTTGCTATCATGGGAGGTCGACTTTCGATCAGGGCCATCTAATCTTTGTGTGCCTACGGGGGGATTTTGGTTGGTACCTCAAGGACATAGGTCTGTGAATGACTTATTGGTGAGTTAATAAGTCAGTTGACCATGCGAGCGTAGGTATGTGCGAGACCCATGCGTATGTGAACTATGTTCGCCTCCATTATGTGTGATTGTTGTTTATTGAAACGGTTCCTGAGATATTCAAAACACGTGGTACTTATGTACGGGATGAACCGGGATCCGATAGCAGAGTATGTGTGCACCGCATCTTAGCCTAGGTGTGCCCTTATTGTCTATTTATGATGAGATTAATATACTGGTAATTGAAGTGGACTTTTAGTAAAGTATGAATGTGAATACTTGTAGCCTTGGGAATTGAGTTAAAATGGGTGAATCGCATAATGACTATTATAAGTAAATCTGAGAAATAAAATGGGGGACTCACAGTTTAGTTGGAATTGTCTGCTATTAACCCTTATATTATAAAGTAAGGTCATTTTGTGGATTGGACTAGTTAGGTAGTGGTATAATTAGAACGGGTACGGGTACGGGTACGTTAGGAGTGCACAATTAGATGAGGGGTGAGGAACTCATGTGAGTGCACACACTATCATGTATTTTATATTTACTGTGTTAATGTTATTAAATCACTTGCTATATTTTAAACTGTTTTCACAATCGGCTCTGACCCGTTTTCTTTCAAATCTTTTTCTGTAAAAACCTTTTAGGTGCCCAACCACAGGGACGCCAAGCCTAGGAGTTCCATTCTAGTGACGTGCTGTAGCTGCTGTGGAAGTTACAGGATCTCGATAGTAGACGCCTCCACTTTCTACATTGACTTCATTTTCGATTTATTCAATTGTAGGTCATGTCTCTCCTTTTCTCTTAGAGATAGCTTATTTACTCAGTTCTATTTCAGTTTTGGATTTAATTAATTAGTGATTCAGACTTTGTATTTGTTTTATTCCGTATTCGGATTATTCGGAGGAGTGTCCCTCCAGATTCATTTATTCCATTATTATTTTATTATGACTGTGATGTGGTCATGGTATCATTATTTCATAATTTTATTTGGTTGGATGTTAATCTAATTTATTTAAAATTGACAACTCATTTTTTAAATATTAGGTGGCTAGTAATTATTAAATAATGTTTTCGACAATAATGCTACGAACTGAACCAACTTGACATTTTGTATTAATTTGAATAAAGGAGTAACTACCCGGTATTTAATTAGATGGGGTGTCACAATTAGATAAAGAAAAAACCTTCGTGACGTATCGAGTTTGAAATGATATAAGAATAAATCATTAATAAATAAAATCTCCCCCATAATGCAAACCGCCCCATAAAATCATAATTCGTTCTCCCCCTTTTTATGATGTCCCAAAATAGACAGATAAGAAGAAACAAACTGCAACATGGAGTGTCACGAAACATATGCATAACAAACATGAATCAATCAAAGCGCATGCAAAGGAGTATCTCAAAAACATTCACAAACTATTTTTGTTTTTTTCAATTTTTTTGTACAAAAATAAGATACCAAAAATCACACCATGGATTTATACTAAAACAACGAAGTCATGGAAATGGAATGTATGGGTGTGAACATATTCGATAGGAAAATCAACTTAATAAATCATATGTGCACGATGAATGCGTGTACTCCTAACGAATGAACATTAAAAGTATCCTTAGGTGTAAAAATTGTTGAATTTAGATGACATCGTCTTATGCAAATCGGCAAATCAAAGTCAAAATAATTTCCACACCAATAACGTCCAAAACTATGTAGAACTTTTTCAATACTTTCAAGGACCTGCAGACCCGTTTTAATTCACCATTCAAACTCCATCATATATATTTTCTTTTAGAGGTAATATAAATTCTCAAACTTTGGATAATTGGTGCGAAAACCTAATGGCCACTTTTTGGCATGAATTTCTTTTTATTACTAATGATGCCGAAAATAACACCACCGTTCGAGGTGTTTGTAAGCTCAAACTAGTGATAATGATGGCAGGACAAGAGTATACCAAATATGAGAGATTAAGATGAGGAAAAGAGGATGAACACCAATATATAAGTAGTTCAGCCAATTAGACCTACGTCCACTGTGCAAGTGAGTGAGTAATGTCACTGAATAAGGCACTAATGTCCATGGATACAATCTCTTAAACTTTCTCTCTCTACTGTGTAAATTGACAGAGTTTTATCTAGGGTTGTAATCATCGATCCTTTACAATGTTGAGGAAGAACTCACTATATAGTTCTTGGAGGTGTAATGTACCCCCTACGCATGCCATGTGCATATGAATGGAGATCCAGCTAGTGCAAGGATGACACCTGGCTGATCTCAACAAAGTAATGATGACCTCAATATTCCCCCACGTGGAGGGAATGATTCAGTTATAACAGATTTGTTCACGTGGCCTAAGCCATACATTTGCACGTAGATGCTCGGTTGTCTTTGCTTGGCACCAACCTCGGCCTGGATGAGTATGAGGTTTGTTAAGTATGACCCTTACCTTGTCCTGGATGCCAGTCGAGGTTAGATATTTGGAACGTTGGCCAGGGCCGATGTTATTTTGTCACTTGGTGATGACCCTGCAGGGCCTTGTGGTTTATGAGGTGAAACTTGTAACGTCGTCTATGGACGATGTTGATGATGAAGGACAATCCATGTCCATACTTACCTCGGATGATCCACCCATCGAGGTGGAAATTATAATGTCAGTTGTGGCCGACCTGAGGGATAACTGATCACCTGAGTCATGTAGACCGCAACTGATCTCAATCATGGTGGTACTTGCAACATTGGCGGCGGTCGACCTGGTGGAGGACAACGTCGCGGATGGGTAATCTTGAGCTCTTATTACCCCGACTGTCAATTAGGCCGAGGTTGACGTCTCTGAACTGGCAGGCACACTTTAGGCATATCAATCACCCTTTAGCCCTAAGTTACCTATGTCAGTAGGTAACTAAGGGATATATATGTCCGGGGCTGTATTCCCTTATGTACTAGTATCTCCTTGATAAGTGTCCACTCCTGAAGTGGGTAGCGTGCCTGACTGTGTAATAATGATGATTTCCTTTTGGGCTCCCAAGGTAATGATGGGCCTTGGGAAACGTGAAATCAGTTTTGAGGGTCTAAAAACCCTTTCCTTCTCTTTCTTCTCCATTTCTCTCACTTTTTCCACGTGTGCATGCCTTCATTCTCTCTCTCTTCCAAATCTTGATCAAGGTCATGTCTTATGGATTTCTCTTATCAATCCTCTCATTCTTCACCTCGTATTTCATCAGGTATTGCTTATTACCATTCCTTTGAGTTTTTCGATGAACTTGTTCTTGGCTTGAAATTTTTCAAAAACTAAGTTTGATCCTTAGCTTAAGTTATGCCCAGCTATTTGTTTGCGGTTTAGAACTTAAGTGAAGGGTCATCTTCTTTATGCTCAAACCCCTTTATAAGATCATAGAAGATTTCCCCTCTATTAGAGAGAAGACCATTGCAAAAATTAGGAAGATAGAGCTAGCCCAGGAGGAAGCTCATAGGGATTAGGACTTCCCCCTTAGACCTATCTTTCCACCACCTCTGAAGGTCATATACCCTAAGCCAAACGAGCTTGCTGAGCCAGCAGGGGATCCAATTGACCCTTCTCCAATGTCTGAGTTTGAGTCATCTACTTCATACCTTATGTCTGTGGACTCATTTTAAGAGGCTATGGATTTCTCTATTAGTCAAGATCAGGTCACTAACCAGGACGAGGTCCAAATTTGTGCATCGTCCCATAATGGTGCTAGCACCTCATGGACTTCTTCTAATGTAGAGATTATGGGGCCTAGTCTGGCTATTCCCCCACCCATCGATGCTATCCCCCTGTCGAACGCCACAAGGGTTGAGTTCACTCAGAGGTTCCATGGGGATGTTCCTACGCCTGCCCAAGCCGACGTTGCCAGGGATGAGGATGATGGTCATGAGAGTGACGTTGATGCCTCGGAGGCTTTCGAGATAGAGAGTACTTTTATTGAGTATGACCTCTTAGCATTTAGGCATCTCTATTCCATAGTTCCCTCCATCACACTTAGGAAACCTCTGAGAGGTGATAGGGATTTTGGTGGCCGAGATGGATAAATATATGTGTATGAGAAGATGTTTAAGGTGGGATTCCATTTCCCCATCCATCTTTCGATCATAGACATACTTTCACATATCAACCTTTCCCCTTCACAATTATCCCCCAACGCCTGGAGGGTGATAATTGGTGATATTGTCCTTTAGAAGGCAGTCCACCACTCAGACCTTCCTATTAGGGTCTTCACTGGATGCTATATCCTATCCTCTGCCAGAAACCACCCCAGCTACTATCACTTCCTAGTAGGAAGTCGGACAAAAAAATGTTGCTGGTTACCCAAACCTCTAATCACAACTAGAAACCATGGTATTTCTTTGCCTTAGGGGCATGGAAATTTTTACCTTGTGCCACCTCTTCATCGTTGGAGTTGAGGGTACCCTTGAGGTGGGGAAAGGTGTCACTTGCTGCCAAGGCCAACCCTGGGCTTAGCTAGGATAACTTACAGAAGGTTAAGGATCTTCAAGATCAGGGGGAGCATAGTTGGCTAGTCAAGTACGAACATCTCATGGCCCCTTATTACCTCTCTAAGACTGGCTTGGGGGGAAGTCATCTGATCGAGCTTCGTAAGTGTTATATTTTTATAAGTTGTACCTTTGAGTTTTCATACCTCTGATTTATTAACTCAGATGTCTCTCTTTGCAGAATGCCAGAAAGGTATCTCTGACGAGTTCTGGGAGATGTCAGCCCCAAGCCTTATTAAGCTGATAAAGAAAGTAGGGAAAAATGTATCCCCTCCTCCACCTAAGGAGAACGTTGGTACATCCAAGGCCGATGCTTCAAAGAAGAGGAAATCCACAACTGGTGGCTCAGAGGATCAGAGGTTGAGTAAAACCCAAAAATGAGATCATGCCATCCTAATCTCCTCTGATGATGAATTGGATGCTCGTCCGGAGTAGCTAAAGATCAGTGATAACCTGATAGGTCATGGTCTGAAGGCAATGGATGCCATCGGCTCTGCAATGACCGATGCTGAAAATCGCTTATTATGCTCGATGGATACCCCTCTGTTGGCCGAGTTTTTCCTTCACAGGTCTATGCAAGTAATTTTTTTTACTTTATTTAAAGTGTAACCTCAAATTTAAATGGTTTAAGGCTTGAACTCATACATCTGACTTTGTTTTACATGGTCTTCTCTCTATGCACCAATTCGTTGACTGGACCCTGAGGAAGTTGCCCCTTATTGAGAAGGGAAAAATGGCTCAGAAGGTGGAAGCCTCCTTAAATGCAGAGGTTGAACATTTGAAGACAACCCTGGATGAGTCTGAGAATAAGGTGAAGCAAAGGGATAAGGACATATCTAAGCTTAAGAAGGACCATAAATCTACTTTGCAGGCTAAAGATGACGTCCTCCAGGTAAAGGTTGATGCTGCAGTAAAGGCTTCCCTTGATGATGCCTCTGAGAAGATCTTGTCTGGTTACAAAGTCTTTAACCAGTTTATAAGATTCGGATTTGAATACCTTGAAAGAGGTATTAAAGTAACTGGGAAGTGGGCCTCTTCAAAGGAGAAAGAGACAGGAAGCTTGACTACCTCGTACTTTATTGGTCTGGGCTTTTACGATTCTCGCTTTGCTCAGGCCCTGCAAGAGGTTGAGGAGCTTCTCCTGCAGAGACTGAACAATTGGAAGCCACAAAGACTGCTGAAGATGTTAACCCTCAAGATGAAGGGGTCGAAGTTACCAATGTCAGCCAAGTGGACACGTCTACGACTACCGACCCTTAAGCCTTAACTTGTGAAGACTTTTGACTTGTAACTTTTGTTTTTTCATCTGTAATTTTTGTAAACTCTGAGAGCATGCTTTGGTACATTATATTTGAAGATCTGAATGTTTTATGTAATGTCATCTTCTTTAGTGGATTTTACTTTTTTCAATGAATGCCCTTTCTTACATGTTGTCGTAAAGGTCCGAGGCCATCAAAATATCATGTTTTATGTTATTAATTTCACCAAAATACGATGTTTTACCTCACAAATTTCACGAAATTATGATGTTTAAGGTTCGAGGTCATCAAAATATGAAGTCTCACCTTAGACCTTGTCACCAAATAATGATGTTTAAGGTCTGAGGTCATCAAACTAAGATGTTACCCTCATAAATTTCACGAAACTAATGATGTTTAAGGTCTGAGGTCACCAAAATATGATTTTTGCCTCATTACTTTCACCAAATTAATGATGTTTAAGGTTTTAGGTCATCATACTAAGATGTTACCCTCATAAATTTCACCAAATTAAATATGTTTAAGGTCTGAGGTTATTAAACTAAGATGTTACCCTCATAAATTTCACCAAATTAATGATGTTTAAGGTCTTAGGTCACCAAAATATGAGGTCACCAAAATATGATGTTTACCTCATTAATTTCACCAAATTAATGATGTTTAAGGTCCGAGGTCACCAAAATTTTATGTCTCACCTCAGACTTTGTAACCAAATTAATGATGTTTAAGGTCGGAGGTCATCTTACTAAGATGTTACCCTCATATATTTCACCAAATTAATGATTTTTAAGGTATGAGGTCACCAAAATACAATGTTACCCTCATAAATTTCACCAAATTAATGATGTTTAAGGTCTGAGGTCACCATGCTAAGATGTTACCCTCATAAATTTCACCAAATTAATGATGTTTAAGGTCTGAGGTAACCAAAATATGATGTTTACCTCATTAATTTCACCAAATTAATGATGTTTAATCTCCGAGGTCACCAAAATATGATGTCTCACCTCAGACCTTGTCACCAAATTAATGATATTTAAGGTTTGAGGTCATCATACTAAGATGTTACTCTCATAAATTTCACCAAATTAATGATGTTTAAGGTCTGAGGTCACCATACTAAGATGTTACCCTCATAAATTTCACCAAATTAATGATGTTTAAGGTATGAGGTCACCAAAATATGATGTCTCACCTCAGACCTTATCACTAAATTATGATGTTTAAGGCCTGAGGTCATCATACTAAGATGTTACCCTCATAAATTTCACCAAAATATGATGTCTCACCTCAGACCTTGTCACCAAATTATGATGTTTAAGGTCTGAGGTCATCATACTAAGATGTTACCCTCATAAATTTACCACTACACCATGATGGAATAAAGTATTCACACTTGAACTGATCTTCTCATTAACATTCTCTTCATAAAATGATATATTTACACGGAAAACACTACAACATCATATGTAATACTTCTTCAGGTGATCATCGTTCCATGGATTGGATAAGGGTTCTCCTTCGAGATTTTCTAGACGGTAGGTACCGGGTACAACCTCATCGACTACTTTATAAGGACCATGCCAGTTTGGGTGGATCTTATTTGTCTTCTGCAACGTCTTCTTCAGCACTAGGTCTCCTATAGCGATAGGTCTTGATTCACCCTTTGATTATAGAACTTTGATATTCTCTACTGGGAGGGGCCTGTTTGATCTCAGCGTCTTCCCTTCTCTCCTTAATTAGATCCAAGTCAAGTCTTATTTCTTCCCTATTCCTCTGAGGGTCATAGGTCTGAACTCTGTGGGTGGGGAGTCCTACCTCTGTAGGTATGATGACTTCTGAACCATTGGCCAACATAAATGGGGTTTCCCCGTTGGTGTCCTTGTCTTTGTTCTATAGGCCCATATCATTGCATAAAGCTCTTCTGTCCATCTCCCCTTGGCTTCTTCTAGCCTCTTCTTAATCCCATCAAGGATTGTTCAGTTCGTGACTTAAGTTTGCCCAATTGCATGGGGTCGACCAGGAGAGGAGAAGAAATGCTTAATGCCCACGCTTTCACAATATTTTTCTAAGGAAGAATTCTTGAACTGGGTTTCGTTGTCTGAGATGAGGGTGTTTGGAAGGACGTGTCTGCATATGATGCTCTTCCAGATGAACTGGAAGGTCTTCTGTTCTGTAAAGGTGATCATCGGCTCATCCTCTACCTACTTGGAGAAATAATCAATTGCTACTATCAAAAATTGATAATTTTTAGTAGCTCTTGGCAATGGTCCCACCAAGTCAATCCCCCATACTAAGAATGGCCAAGGATAACTAATTGACATCATAGGTTGATGAGGTTGATGAGGAATAGTGGAGAATCTCTGGCACTTATCACACCTCTTCACGTAGGCAACAACATCTTTGGCAAATGTCGGCCACCAGTATCCTGCGTAATTATCCTCTTGGCTAAAGGTCTTCCTCCTGTGTGACTGGAGAAAAAACCTCATGTACATCCTGAAGGACATGGGGAACCTCTATGGGATGGACACATCTGAGGAGAGGTAGTAGGAAGCCTTTTTTATACAGGACATCTCCTATTATTGAGAACTTGGCAGCTCTATACCTTAATTTCCTCCTTTTAAACTTTGCTTCTGGCAGCTCTCCCTGTTTGATATATTTGATAAGGGGGTCCATCCATAAGTCCCCTAGGTTCAAGTTGAGGCAAGAGCTAGCAACCTCTTCTTCCTCAATGGTCGATTTTAGCAGAATCTCGATTGGTACTGTCCTTCTGATGCCTGTCCTTATAGATGAAGCCAACCTTACTAGTGCATATCCACGACCATTGTCTTGCTGAGGTACCCTATTCATATTTACATTTTTGAAGACTTCTAGCATCCTTCTTACCATCTTTAGGTATTTAGACATCCTTTCATCCTTGGCCTCATATACTCCAAGTACTTGGTTGAAAACTAACCTCGAGTCACTGTGTAGTAGGAGTCGGCCAACTCTAAGGGCTTTTACTAAGGACATGCCCGATATCAGAGTCTCATACTCGGACTCATTGTTTGAAGCCTTGAAGTTGAACCTTAGCGCATATTCAACGTCAGTACCATCTGGAGCTGGCAGTATCATCCATGCGCCGCTTCCACTTTCGCAAGAAGACCCATCAACGAAGAAGTTCCAAACATCTTCATTTGAAGAGAAGTTCCCCTCTGACAGGATCCCTTGCTTGAAGAGGTACTTATCTTCCTCATTCTTAGCTACTCATTTTTGGGCTCTGCTAGACACAACCTCTTCCGGGTTTTAGAAGACATTACTATTTGATCCCTCTGTAATTTCTGGGCTATTCTCAATCTCAACCTCCTCCCATGTGAACTCAGCAACAAAATTTGCGAGTTCCTGCCCTTTGATGGCCACATTGGGTTGATAAACAATGTCATAATATCCCAACTCGATGGCCCAGGTCATCAATCTGCATGACTTATCAGTTTTGTGGAGGACTTGCCTTAATGGGAAATCGGTGAGGATGACAATAGAGTGAGCTTAGAAATAGGGTTTCATCTTCCTGGAAGCGTGTATCAAGGCATAGGCCAACTTTTCCATCCGAGGATAGTTATGTTTGACCCCTTGAAGAGACTTACTATTAAAGTATATAGGTTTATGTACCCCATTGTCTTCCCTTACTATGGTTGTACTTATAGCTGACTCTGAGACTGCTAGATAAATATACAATTTCTCCCCCAGAATGGGTCGGGATAAGAGCAGGGGGATCCAAGGTAGGACTCAAGCTCGTTAAAGGCCTTGTATCATTCCTCATCCCATTCAAAGCTTTTTCTAAGGACTTTGAAAAAAGGAAGACACTTGTCCGTAACCCTGGATACAAACCTGTTTAACGTAGTAACTCTTCCAGTTAACCTCTGAACGTCTTTGATGGTCCTGGGTGTCTTCATTTCAAGCGGAGCCTTGATTTTTTTGGGATTGGCCTTTATTACCCTTTAATTAACTATCAAATCCAAGAAATTTCCCTGCTCCTACTTCGAAGACACCCTTGGTAGGATTTATCTTCATCCTGTATAAGTCCATAGTGTCAAAAGTCCTCTTTAGGTCGGCTACATTAGTGCAGGCCTTCAAGGTTTTCATCAACATGTCATCTACATATACCTCCATAGTCTTACCAAACTGATCTTTAAACATCTTATTTATAAGACGTTGATACGTGGCCCCTACATTCTTCAAACTGAAGGGTATGACTATATAGCAGTAGGTCCCCTTGTCTGTGATGAATGTTGTCTTCTCTGAGTCTTTGACATCCATGACGATTTGATTATAGCCTGAATACGCATCCATGAAGCTCATAAGTTCATGACCTTCCATGGAATCTACCATCTAATTAATTCGTGGTAAGGGATAGCTATCTTTTGGGCATGACTTGTTTAAGTCTGTGAAGTCTACGCACATCCTCCATTTTTCATTAGCCTTGGGCACAATGAAGGCGTTAGATAACCACTATGGATATATGACCTCGCTAATAAATTCTTCCTCTTCCAACTTTCTGACCTCTTCCCTGATGACATCATACTTTTACCTAGAGTAAACTCTTCGTCTTTGTTTGATTAGCTTAGCATCTTCTGCCACATTGAGTTTGTGGCACATAACCCCCGGATCGATGCCAGGCATGTCTGCATGGCTCCAAGCTAAGACACTCTACCTCTTCTTTAAAAATCTTATCATCTCTTCCTTCATCTCGGGTTTTAGGGCCTTGCCAATTTGGATGAGTTTTTTTTTACATCCTCATTAAGGACGTTGGATTCTACCTCTTCTGCGGCCTCTCCATTCTTTAATTTTGTTCCCTCCCTAGGATCAAGTGTGTCAATGCTATATGTGGTTGTTGCCCTCTTATGGGCCTATCTCTCTTCCGCCGAGTTTAAGTAGAATTCTCGTGCCAAGGTCTGGTCACCCTACACTTCCCTTACCCCATATGGGGTCAGGAATGTTAGCATTTGGTGGACCGTCGATGGCACAACCTCAAATTCCTTAAGGTCTACTCATCATATAATGAGGTTATAGGCCCAGAAGACATTTTTATCCATAATGAAAAACTTGACCTTCCGGGTCAACCTCTTAGGCCACTCGTCTCCCATTCGTACATCCATCTTATACATGCCCAATGGATGGACATTTTCACCGCTGAAGCCCATCAACGGGTGATGATAGGGTACCAACCTTGCTCTGTTGAGGCCTAGGCTCTTAAAACAAGGCCATAACATCACATTTGATAAACTTCATCCATCTACGAGGATTCTCTGTACCTCACATCCATGCACTCTTGTTGTAATTACCCAAAGGTCATCATGCGGAGTTAAGATGCCTTTGAAGTTAAGTCAGGAGAATCCAACTATATGGCTATCCATATCTACCTTATATCTCTTCTGCTTAGCCTCTGAAGACGTCAGATTCACAACCTCTACTTTGGTCACTGACTTAGCCTCTGCCACATGAGCTTTACTGTTGGCTACTTTGGAGCCACCCCCTACTAGTCCTCCATATATGGTGTTAACACCGAAGGAGATCATACTAACCCTCTTCACAATGGGATTAGCATCTTTTGGTGGGAGGTCTGTATCATCCTCATCATCACCATATGAGTCACCATCTCATCTGGTTTGGGGATCGTATCAACATCTGTCATTTCTCTTCTTCTTAGGTTCATCTCTTCCCCTCTTATGAGCTTTACAATTAATGTACTTCCATAACTTTTGGGACATCAACATCTTCTCAATTTCATCCTTCAAGGCGAAGCACTTGTCTGTCACATGGTTGTGGTCTTGGTGGGATTCACACCATAGGTTTTTGTTTCTCTTATGCGGAGGAGCCTTCAGCTTATCCGGCCATCTCAGGGACTGTTCATTTTTTATTTCGTTGAGGATGTGTTCGCAACTCACAGTTAGAGGAGTATATTGTGCGAACTTGTCGTCTGCAGACCTCTTTCTTTCGTCTTTCTTCCTTTGGAACTTCTCGCTGCCACTTTCGTTCTCATCCTTATACTTTGTGGCCATAACCCCTTCAGTGTTCATAACCTTTCCTGCAGTTGCCAATAGTTCTACATGGACTTGGGAGCATCTTCTACAAGCTTCCACAACAACTTCCCTTTTTGGAGTCCTCCAATGAGGGCAGTTATTGATATATTCTCTTTATAATCTTCAACCTCTAATTTTTCTTTATTGAATATAGCAATGTAGCCTCTTAAGCTCTCGTTCTTGCCTAGTTTGACGTACAACAAATGATTGTTCTTCTTTTGAGGTCTTACCCCAAAATAGAAACTGTGAATGAACCGTTCAGCTAAGCCCTTAAAGTTCTTGATAGAGTTCTTCGGAAGAGAAGTAAATTATATGTGTGAAGCTCCCATCAAAGTCCCAGAGAAGGTCCAACACTTCATCTCATATGGGATTGAATAAATATCCATTGCAGACTGGTACATCTCAATATGATGCACAGGGTTGGTACTACCATCATACTTGGGAGACACCTAGGTGGTTTAAACTTGGCAGGGGTTGGTAAGTTCACTAGCTTTTCCACTAATGGGGACCCCTTTGAGAACCCTCTTTGTAATGGGTCTCAGCTTTTAATGAGGTTCCTTATCTTCTCTTCAAGATGTTGAATGGATTCATTCCATGTCTTTACAACGTCGACCTGGCCGAGGTTGTCTCCAGCCACCTCCAAGAGGTGAACTGAGGGTTCCCCTGCCTCTACATAACGTTGGCTATTGACTTACTCTTGATCCCTATCTCATCCTTGATGGGGTCGACCATGATGGTGTCAGCCAAGATGAGGCCGATGTTCCCCATATCCCCTTTGAGAGCTAGCGACACTTCATGACCTGAACAGTCTCTTTCTTAGGTCATTGACTGGACCAAGCCTTTGAAAGGCTGACCCTCTACTTAAGCGATCAAAAGCTGACCCTCTTTGTTGAGCACCCTCATTTCTTCTTACGCCACAACATATGCTATGATGGATAGGACGTACCGTGTTATTTAAAACCTCATACGACTCCCAACAGTCTTTCGGAGTATCCTCTACCTCCATATCGTCATACCTATCCTCAGGGAAAGGGTTTCCTTGCCTCCCCAGACATAAACACCTAGGGTCATCAACGTCCATCCTCCGTTGAGGGGTAGGTTAGTCTTTTTGTGGTGCCTAGGGTGGTCCCCTAGCTTAAGGATAGGGTTAAACACCTATCGGAATAATCATCTCCGGTGAGACCCCAGGTGGCCTCATCATATTTTGACTGAGCTATGCAAATTGCTTGATATGACCAAAATGTACCCGCGTCTCTTAGGACGACGGGCATCACATCTCATAATAGCCTCACATATCCTTAGCAAGGTCATCCAAATAAGGATCAATCTCTATAGGGTTAGCCTCAACAGGGTTGGCCCCGACTTAATCCTCAGCAGGGTCATCCAGATAAGGGTCGGCCTTAGTAAGGTCGGCCTCAATAGGGGCGGCCTCAACAGGGTCATCCACGGCTTAATAATTAGCAGGGTCATCCAAATAAAGGTCGACCTCAGTAGGGTCGGCCTCAATAAGGTAGGCCTCAATAGGGTCAGCCTCAACAGGATCGGCCATGGCTTAATCATTGGCAGGGTCATCCAGATAAAGGTTGGCCCCAGTAGGGTCGGCCTCAACAAGGTCGGCCTCCACAAGGTCAGCCTCAAAAGGGTCGGCCACGACTTAATCATTGGTAGGGTCATCCAAATAAGGGTCGACCTCAGTAGGGTCGGCCTCAACAAGGTCGGCCTCAGTAGGGTCGGCCTCAACAAGGTCGGCCTCAACAGGGTCGGCCATGGATTAATCATTGGCAGGGTCATCCAGATAAGGCTCAGCCTTAGTAGGGTCGGCCTCAATAGGGCCAGCCATGGCTTAATCATTGGCAGGGTCATCTAGATAAGGGTCAGAACAGAAGACGTTGTCCTCATCTTCAGCCTCATAACTCTCATACAGCAGCTCAGCCTCAAACTCAGCCTCATAGATCAACAACCAACGGTCTCGTCCCAAAAAGATCGGCCATGGCGGACGTTACTAGCTACCTCGTCAAGAGAGGTCTTCATGATCCATGGGGGGTTATTCAACAGGCCACCCAAGTATGACAACCTCGGCTAGGTGCAGGCCGAGGTTACAAGAATAATCCCACCATCATAACCAGCCTCAGCTATGAATCAGCCGACGTCCCTACTACTCCACTATTACCTCGGCCCAAGGTGACGTTACAGTCCCACATGCCTTACCTCGGCTCTCCTGGTAAGCCAAGGTCACCATTGATCAAGCAGTTTCCTTACCACACCAACCTCGTCCTCTTTAAGGACGAGGTTGGGACCAATCACAGATAGCCGAGCCCTTATTCGCATATATGTCATTGGGAACACGTGTACACAAACTAGTTATAACAAATCATTCCCCTCACGTGGAGGGAATATTTCATCATCATTATCTACATGTGATAGTGACAGATGTCTTCATCAGATTGGCTAGATCAACACACACATACTCATTGCATGCATAGGGGGTACATTACACCCCCCATGTACTATATATAGAGGTCATCCTCTACCTTGCAAAGGATCCAAAATGAGCAACCCTAGCTGAAACTCTGTCTAAACACATAGTAGAGAGAGAAAGCATGAGAGATTGTAACTATGGCTATTAGATCCCTCATACAGTGAAACATATCATACACTTGCACAGTGGATGTAGGCCTAATTGGTGAACCACTTATATTTCGGTGTGAATCCTCTTCTCCTCACCTCCTTCTACTATATGTGTATGTACCCTTATGCTGTCATTGTTAACATTGAATTGAGCTCACAAACACCTTGAAGGGTGGTGTTGTTTCCAGCATCATCATTTTGGCACCGTCTGTGGGAACGAGAAGCTATCTCTTCCTCTTTTTCTGCCTAACCTCACCGGGGACTCTGGTGGTGAACCAGGCCTCCCCCTAGCGCGGAGCTGTTTCACTATTGAAAGAGGTCCTGTAAGGTATTAAGCTCATTTACTACACTAACTCTTTTGTGCTAACACATGGCACCGAAACTACCACCACCTCTTCTGCCGCCTGGTGCGGGGGGACCTAGCTCCATCCAGGCACCGCCCCAGTCTGAAATGGCGGAGGTGGCCGCAGCCTTGAGGTCTTTGGATACAACACAACAAGTAATGCAGGAGAAATTTTCACAGCTCAGCCAAAGTATGATGAGGCCACCTGGAGTTTTATCGAAAATGATCACTCTGGCGGCTGTTCAGCCTCATCCTGATGCCAGGGGACCACCCTAGGCACCACGGAAAGACCAACCTACACCCCAGCGGAGGAGGGACGTTGCTGACCCTAGGCGCTTATGCCTGGGGAGGCAGGGAAACCCTTGCCCTGAGGACAGTTATGATGATCTAGAGGCGGAAGATGTTCCAGAAGAATGTTGGGAGCCGTATGAGATTTCAAACAATACAGTTCATCCTATCCAACAAAGCCAAGGTTGTGGGGGCAGAAGAGGTCAAGAAGCCCAACAACGAGGATCAGCCTTTGATCGACTAAGTAGAGGGTCGTCCTTTCAAAGGATCGGCCCCGTAAATGACCTAAGATAAAGGTTGTCAAGGTCAAGAAGTGCAGCTGGCTCACAAAGTGAAGAGAGGCAACGTTGGCCTCATCAAGGACGAGGAAGAGACCAAGAAGAGGTCAACAGCAGGCGTTGTGCCCCGGCTGGGAAACCCTCGGTCCACCCCTTGGAGGTGGCTGGGGACAACCTCGGCCAGGCCAACGTTGCAAGGCCATGGAATGACTTCATCCAATGTCTTGAGAGCAAGATAGGAGACCTCATCAAAAGTAGGGACCCACTACAAAGGGGTTAATCAGAAGGCTCTCCGTTCGTGGCTAAGATAGTGAGCTTCCCTACCCCAGCCAAGTTCAAGCCACGTGCGGTGACTCCCAAGTATGACGGTAGCACCAATCATGTCCATCATATTGAGATGTACCAGTCAGCAGCAGACATTTACTCAATACCGAATGAGATGAAGTGTCGGGCCTTCTCCGGGACTTTGACGGAAGCTGCGCACATATGGTTTACTTCTCTTCCGAAGAATTTAATTGATAACTTTAAGGGCTTCTCTGAACAGTTCATTCATAATTTATGCTTTGGGGTAAGACCTTAAAAGAAGACCACCCATTTGTTGTATGTCAAGCAAGGCAAGCACGAGAGCCTAAGAGACTACATCGCCAGATTCAACAAAGAAAAACTTGAGGTTGAGGATTACGAAGAGAATATTGCCATGACCGCCCTTATAGGAGGTCTTCAGAAGGGGAAATTATTGTGGAAACTTATGGAAGACCCTCCAAAATCTATGGCGGAGCTATTAGTAACTGCAGGGAAGGTCATGAATGCTGAAGAGGCTATGGCCGCTAAGTATGAGGATGAGAACGGTGATGGTAGCGAAAAGTCCCAAAGGAAGAAGGATGGAAAGAAGAGGTCTGCTGATGACAAGTTTGCGCGTTGTACCCCTCTTAAGGTAAGCTGCGAACACATATTGAATGAGATCAAGAATGACCGATACCTGAGATGGCCAGAAAAGCTAAAGGCTCCTCCACATAAGAGGAATCAAAACTTGTGGTGTGAATTCTACTAAGACCATGGCCACATAACAGACAAGTGATTCGCCTTGAAGGATGAGATAGAGAAGATGTTGAAGTCAGGTAAGTTGAGGAAATATATTGATGGCAAAGCTCCCAAAAGGGGAAGAGATGACCCTAAAAAGAAGAGGAACGATAGATGTCACGACGACGCCCCAGCAAGAAGAGATGGTGGCTCAGACGGAGATGACGAAGACGATCCAGACCTCCCTCCAAAAGATGACAAAACCCCAGTGAAGAGGGTTGGTATGATCTCCTTTGGCATTAGCACCATATGCGGAGGACTTGCGGGGGGTGGTTCTGAGGTTGCTGATAGGAAAACTGATGTGGAAGAGGCCAAGTCAGTGGCAAAGCTTGAAGTTGTAAATCTAACCTCTTCCTCTTTGGGCATCACATCTGCGGAACTTTTCCCATCCACGAGAATTCTCTGCACCTCGCATCCATGCACCCTTATTGTAATTACCAAAGGGTCATCATGTGGGGCTAAGATGCCTTTGAAGTCGAGTCGGGAGAACCCAATTATAAGGGTGTCCATGTCCACCTTCTTTCTCTTCTGCGCAGTATCGGAAGATGTTAGATTTACAAACATAAACGTCTTTTGAGATCCGAAAGAGACTGCAAAAGGGTCAAACATAAATGTCTTCCGAGATCCGAATGAGGTTGTATCCAAAGAGACCAAGATTGAGAATAACTCAGATACTGTAGAGGGGTCAAACGTAAATGTCTTCCGAGATCCAAAAGAGGTTGTATCCAAAGAGATCGAGATTAAGAATAACTCAGAGACTGCAGAGGGGTCAAACGTAAACGTCTTCCAAGATCCGGAAGAGGTTGTATCCAAGGAGACTTAGATTGAAGATAACTCAGAGACTGCAGAGGTGTCAAACGTAAATGTCTTCCGAGATCCAAAAGAGGTTGTATCCAAAGAGACCGAGATTGAGAATAACTCATAGACTGCAGAGGTGTCAAACATAAACGTCTTCCGAGGTCCAGAAGAGGTTGTATCCAAAGAGATCGAGATTAAAGATAACTCAGAGACTATAGAGGGGTCAAACGTAAATGTCTTTCGAGATTCGAAAGAGTGTGTATCCAAAGAGACCGAGATTGAGAATAACTCAGAGACAATAGAGGGTTCAAATGTAAACGTCTTTTGAGATCTGGAAGAGGTTGTATCCAAAGAGACCTAGATTAAAGATAACTCAGAGACTACAGAGGGGTCAAACGTAAATGTCTTCCGATGTCCGAAAGAGGTTGTATTCAAGGGGACCAGGAATGGAATAGCCGGGAATGAGGAAGGTAGGTACCTCTTCAAGCAAGGAATCATGTCAGAAGAGGGCTTCTCATCAGATAAAGACATTTTGAACCTCTTCATTGACGGGTCTTCTTGCGGCAGTGGAAGCTGTGCAGGGCTGATACTTTTAGCTTCAGATGGTACCAACATTGAACACGCTTTGAGGTTTAACTTCAAGGCATCAAACAACGAGTCAGAATATGAGGCCATGATAGCAGGTCTCTCATTGGCAAAGACTCTGGGAGTAAGACGCCTTCTACTTCATAGTGACTCAAGATTGTTAATAAAGTGTTGGGGGTTTATGAGGCCAAAGATGAAAGGATGTCCAAATACCTGAAGAGGGTGAGAATGATATTGGAATGTTTTGAAGAGGCAAAAATGAAGAGAGTACCTCGGTAAAACAACAGCCACACAGATGCATTAGCAAGGCTGGGTTCAGCAACAAAGATAGACATCAGAAGGACAGTTCCAATCGAGGTCTTGCCAAAGGCGACCATTGAAGAAGAAGAGGTTAGTAACCCTTGCCTCAATTTGAACCTAGGGGACTCATGGATGGATCCCCTTGTCAAATATATCAAAGAGTGATAGCTACCAGAATCAAAGCTAGAGAGGAGGAAATTAAGATACAGAGCTGCAAAATTCTCCATAATGGGAGACGTCCTATATAAGAAGGGATTCCTATTACCTCCCCTCAGATGCGTTCATCCCACAGAAGTTCCACGCATCTTACAGGAGGTGCATGAGGGTTCTTGCTCCAGTCACATAGAAGGAAGACCCTTGGCCAAAAGGATTATTACGCAAGGATACTGGTGGCCAACCTTAGCTAAGGATGCTGCAGCCTACGTGAAGAGGTGTGATAAATATCATAGATTCTCAACTATCCCTCATTAACCTCATTAGCCTATGACGTCAATCAGTTCCCCTTGGCCATTCACAGTATAGGGGATTAATTTAGTGGGCCCCCTACCAAGGGCTGTAAATAATTATCGATTTCTGATAGTTGCCATTAGTTACTTCTCCAAATGGGTAGAGGCCGAGCCGATAATAATGATTACAGAACAGAAGACCTTCTAATTTATTTGGAAGAATATCATATGCAGATATGGCCCCCCAAATACATCATCTCAGACAACAGAACCCAGTTCAAGAATTCTTCCTTAGAAAAATATTGTGAAAGAGTTAGGATAAAGCATTTTTTCTCTTCTCCTGGCCGACCTCAGGCAAACGGTCAGACCTTAGAACATCATAATTTGGTGATAAGGTCCGAGGTAAGACATCATACTTGGATGACCTCGGAACTTAGACATCATTAATTTGGTGAAAATTTTTTTATGAGGATAACATCTTAGTGGATGACCCAAGACCTTATAACATCATAATTTGGTGACAAGGTCTGAGGTAAGACATCATACTTGGATGACCTCAGACCTTAAACATCATTAATTTGGTGAAATTTAAGAGGGTAACATCATAGTTTGATGACCTCAGACCTTAAAACATCATAATTTGGTGATAAGGTCTTAGGTGAAACATCATAGTTTGATGACCTCAGACCTTAACACATCATAATTTGGTGACAAGGTCTGAGGTGAAACATCTTAGTTTGATGACCTCAGACCTTAAAACATCATAATTTGGTGACAAGGTCTAAGGTGAAACATCTTAGTTTGATGACCTCAAACCTTAAACATCATTAATTTGCTAAAATTTATGGGGGTAACATCTTAGTTTGATGACCTCAGACCTTAAACATCATTTACTTGGTGATCTCATATATGAAACATCATTAACTTGATCTCATAACTCAAACATCATTAAATTGGTGACATGAGAGTTAACATCATTAACTTGGTGACATGAGGGTTAACATCATTAACTTGGTGGCCTCATATCTAAGACAAACATCATTAACTTGGTGGTCTCATATCTAAAACATCATTAACTTGGTGACATGAGAGTTAACATCATTAACTTGGTGGCCTCATATTTGAGACAAACATCATTAACTTGGTGATCTCATATCTGAAACATCATTAACTTGGGGGCCTCCTTTGAGACAAACATCATTAACTTGGTGATCTCATCTCTGAAACATCATTAACTTGGTGACATGAGAGTTAACATCATTAACTTGGTGACATGAGAGTTAACATCATTAACTTAGTGGCCTCATAACTAAGACAAACATCATTAACTTGGTGGTCTTATATCTGAAACATCATTAACTTGGTGACATGAGAGTTAACATCATTAACTTGGTGGCCTCATATCTGAGACAAACATCATTAACTTGGTGATATCATATCTGAAACATCATTAACTTGGTGACATGAGATTTAACATCATTAACTTGGTGGCCTCATATCTGAGACAAACATCATTAACTTGGTGGTCTCATATCTGAAACATCATTAACTTGGTGACATTAGAGAACATCATTAACTTGGTGGCCTCATATCTAATACAAACATCATTAACTTGGTGATCTCATATCTGAAACATCATTAACTTGGTGACATGAGAGTTAACATCATTAACTTGGTGGACTTATATCTAAGACAAACATCATTAACTTGGTGGTCTCATATCTGAAACATCATTATCTTGGTGACATGAGAGTTAACATCATTAACTTGGTGGCCTCATATCTGAGACAAACATCATTAACTTGGTGATCTCATATCTGAAACATCAATAACTTGGTGACATGAGAGTTAATATCATTAACTTGGTGGCCTCATATCTGAGACAAACATCATTAACTTGGTGGTCTCATATCTGAAACATCATTAACTTGGTGATCTCATAATTTAAAAATACTTTATCCCTTAGCCGTCTATCTACATTGAAGACTAAGGGCTAGGGGGTAATGGATATGACCAAAATGTACCCTCGTCTCTTAGGACGACGGGCATCACATCTCGTAATAGCCTCATATATCCTCAGCAGGGTCATCCAGATAAGGATCGATCTCTATAGGGTCAGCCTCAACAGGGTTGACCACGACTTAATCCTCAGTAGGGTCATCCAGATAAGGGTCGCCCTTAGTAAGGTCGGCCTCAACAGGGTCAGACACGGCTTAATAATTAGTAGGGTCATCCAAATAAAGGTCAGACTCAGTAGGGTCGGCCTCAATAGGGTCATCCTCAACAGGGTCGACCATGGCTTAATCATTGGCATGGTCATCCAGATAAAGGTTGGCCCCATTAGGGTCGACCTCAACAAGTTCGACCTCCACAGGGTCCGCCTCAATAGGGTCGACCACGACTTAATCATTGGCAGGGTCATCCAAATAAGGGTCGGCCTCAGTAGGGTCGGCCTCAACAGGGTCGGCCATGGCTTAATCATTGGCAGGGTCATCCAGATAAGGCTCGGCCTTAGTAGGGTCGGCCTCAATAGGGCCAACCATGGCTTAATCATTGGCAGGGTCATCCAGATAAGGGTTAGAACAGAAGACGTTGGACTCAGCTTCAGCCTCATAACTCTCATACAACAGCTCAGCCTCGAACTCAGCCTCATAGATCAACAACCAACGGTCTCATCCCAAAAAGGTCGGACATGGCGGACGTTACTAGCTACCTCGTCAAGAGAGGTCTTCATGATCCATGGGGGGTTATTCAACAGGACACCCAAGTATGACAACCTCGGCTAGGTGCAGGTTGAGGTTACAAGAATAATCCCACCATCATAACCAGCCTCAGCTATGAATCGGCCGACGTTCCTACTACTCCACTATTACCTCGGCCCAATCTAACGTTGCATTCCCACATGCCTTACCTCGGCTCTGCTGGTAAGCCAAGGTCACCACTGATCAAGCAGTTTCCCTACCACACTAACCTCGTCCTCTTTAAGGCCGAGGTTGGGAACAATCACAGATAGCCGAGCCCTTATTCGCATATATGTGGTTGGGAACACGTGTACACAAACTAGTTATAACAAATCATTCCCCTCACGTGGAGGGAATATTTCATCATCATTATCTACATGTGACAGTGACAGATGTCTTCATCAGATTGGCTAGATCAACACACACATGCTCATTGCATGCATAGGGGGTACATTACACCCCCCAGGTACTATATATAGAGGTCATCCTCTACATTGCAAAGGATCCAAAATGAGCAACCTAGCTGAAACTTTGTCTAAACACACAGTAGAGAGAGAAAGCTTGAGAGATTGTAACTATGGCTATTATATCCCTCATACAGTGATACATATCATACACTTGCACAGTGGATGTAGGCCTAATTGGCTGAACCACTTATATTCTGGTGTGAATCCTCTTCTCCTCACCTCCTTCTACTATATGTGTATGTACCCTTATGATGCCATTGTTAACATTGAATTGAGCTCATAAACACCTTGAAGGGTGTTGTTGTTTCCAGCATCATCATTGCTCCTTCATTTCGTACTGTGTTGCAGCCAAAGATTTTAAGGGTGCAGCCACCTTAGCCATTTTGGACTGGGGTGGTGCCTAGCTGGAACTGGGTCCTCTAACACCAGATGGTGGAGGAGGTGGTGGAAACTCCGGTGCCATATGTTAAAACTGAAGAGCTGGTGAAGAGGATGAGCTTAATACCTTTAAGGACCTCGTTCAATGGTGAAATAGCTCCACGCAATGGGTGAGGCCTGGTTCACCACCAGAGTCTCCGGTAAGGTCAAGCTAGGAAAGTAAGAGTTATGTCTTCTCGTTCCCACAGAGGGCACCAAAATGATAATGATGGAAATAACACCACCGGTCGAGGTTTGTGTAAGCTCAAACCAGTGATAATGATGGCAGCACAAGAGTATACTAAATATGAGAGATTGAGATGAAGATAAGAGGATGAAAACCAATATATAAGTGGTTCAACCAATTAAGCCTACATCCACTGTGCAAATGAGTGAGTAATGTCACTGAATAAGGCACTAACGGCCATATATACAATCTCTTAAGCTTTCTCTCTTTACTGTGTAAATTGACAGAGTTTTAGCTACTGTTGTAATCATCGATCCTTTACAATGTTGAGGAATACCTCAATATATAGTGCCTGGGGGGTGTAATGTAACCCACAAGCATGCCATGTGCATGTGCATAGAGATCCATCCAGTGCAAGGATGACACCTGGATGATCTCAACTAAGTAATGATGACCTCAATATTCCCCCATGTGGAGGGAATGATTCGGTTATAACAGATTTGTTCACGTGTTCTAAGCTATACATGTGCACGTAGATGCTTGAATGTTTTTGCTTGGCACCAACTTCGGCCTGGATGAGTACGAGGTTGGTGAAGTACGACCCTTGCCTTGGCCTAGATGCCAGTCGAGGTTAGATATCTGGAACGTCGTCCAGGGTCGATGTTGTCTTGTCACTTGGTGCTGACCCTGCAGGGCCTTGCTGTTTAGGAGGTGAAACTTGTAATGTCGAATATGGCCGATGTTCATGCTGAGGGACAACCAATGTCTATACATACCTCGGATGATCCCCCCACCGAGGTGGTACTTGTAACATCGGATGTGGCTGACCAGAGGGATAACTGATCTCTTGAGTCATGTAGACCTCGACAGATCTCAATCATGGTGGTACTTGCAACATCGGCTCCGGCCGACCTAGTGGAGGACGAAGTCGCTGATGGGTAATCTAGAGCTCTTATTACCGCGACTGTCAATTAGGCTGAGTTTGACGTCTCTGAACTGGCAGGCACACTTTGGGCATATCAATTGCCTTTAAATTCTTTCGGGCTTTTTTAAACCTCTTTGGACCCCGGATAATAAAATTCCTCAATTTTTTAAGTCCAATATAACGGTGACTTAGTATTCTCAAAGTCCAAATGAACCTTTCGCAGCCCTTCCCCGTTTTCAAATAAAGCACACAAACTCATAAATGGCTCTTACATGCACAAAGTTTTATCAAGTTTTATCACACTTGGTTCATTTTTAAAGACAATATTGAAATGAAAACACCCAACCAACATGTGATAAGACAAGCACAATAATCAAACAAATCCGTGCATGTGTACAATAAAGGAAATCATGAGTCAAACATGTAGGAAGTAACACTTAATTAGATCTCAATGACTCCAAACATTATAAAGCACAAAGATGACATGATATATTATCTCAAAACACTATCAAATAGTCGCATGAAAAATGGAATGATGCTTTGAATCGGTCATCCTAAGTGTCTATCCATAAACGGTGTAAACAAAATACAAAACTATTTTTGGATTTTTCAAAAAATTTATCAAAATAAACTCTTTTTGTATTTTTCAAAAAAAATTCAAAAACATGGAAAGCATCCAAAAATGATACATACTAGCAATAGGAAAATAATGACATCATGGAAAACATCATATGCTAGTAAACAAGTCAAACCTCAATCGTTAGGGGTGGAGGGATTTTTCAAAGGTGGTGCCAACTTATGAAAAACCTCCATCAAATTTTGTGACATTTTGACCAAAAACTTAACTTGGTCACCTAAATGTGCAAACTCTCTCTTGTAGTCTCCAGGAGCATGTAAAGTATCATGTGCGGGTGCATGTATGGCAGAAACATGTGTAGAAGTGACATATAACCCAACTTAAAACAAAATTCCCTAAGGTTTCCTCTCCTTTTGCAATGTGAACAAACATATATAGGCCTAGGAACACCTCTTTCAAAAACTCTAGGATGCATTCTTCTAATAGGAATAGGACACCTAAGTGGGTTAGGGTGAGACTCGTGTGAATCTAACACTAAAGTGGGAACCAACTCGGGTACTACCTGAGAAGTAGAGGCACTGTCATGACTTATTCCTAAATTCTCACCACTACCCAAAATAGGTTTGAGAACCATCTTTCCAACCTTCTTAAATGCGTTCTCTAAAGGGACTTTGACCTCTCAGGAATGTTCGAGATCAATCTTGAGTTGGTATACACGTGTCGTCAGACTAGAAACTGAGTTGGTCAAATCACACAACTCCCTACCTAAAGCAATCAGCTTCTCACTCAAACTAAGTTTCACATTCTAAAGTTGACTAGCTTTTGCCTCAAACTCACCCAAAATCTCAATCTCTCTCTCCAAAATTTTCACCTTGAGACTTAACTCTTTATTGCATTTTTTTCCCTTTAAAGTCTCGGCATACAAATCTCTAAAAGCAATTTGGATCTCACTTTCATATCCACTTTCAAACTCACCTTCACTCTCACTCAAAACACTCAAATCATCCTCCTCGGGGGTTTAACGAAAACTAGTCCCCTCACCTCCATCCAAACTAGACATGTTAACCCGACTAGCTAAAAATGCGACACACATACCGTGCTCTTTTTCATCACCAGAATCAAAAACCTCTATGTCTCTATCACTAAGTGTAGCAGGCATAGCCAATTTCTTTCCCTCTCTCCTAAGTCTAGTGGCATACTCATACGTCTTATGCCCTTTACCCCTACACTCAAAACATGTCAAACTTTCTAAATTTTCCTCACTCTCCTTTTCGTTTTCTCTCTCCTTTTCCGTCTCACCGCTTTCTTTGGCCTTTTTATTTTTCTCAAAAAACTCTTATTAGAAGAACTATTTTTGTTCATGATGAGAAATTTTTTAAAAATTTTCGCAAACAAGGTCATATCTTTAAAATCAAAATCTTCCTCAGAATTGGACTCATAAAATTTTTCTTTAAAACGAGTCTTTAAAGTAATGCCTTTATCCTTAGCCTTAATGGTTTGGGGAAACATGCCAATCTCATAGGTTTGAAGATCTCCTACAAGTTCTTCCAACTTAAGTGATTTCAAAATTCCCAAAGAGTTCAAAACAGTGAATTTAGGAATAAAGTATTTTAGGAGAGATCTCAATTTTTTTTAATGACACGCGTGTTATCAATCACCTCACCCAAATAAAAACTGGTGTTTACAGTGTCCGACAAATGTGCATAAAAATCATCAAAGCATTCAGACTCAGACATGGTGATTGTCTCAAATTGGGTGGTCAAATTATGTAATTTTGATTCTTTAACCGTGTTCGTACCCTCATGTGTAAATTTCAAAACATACCATGCCTCTTTAGACGTGGTGCACGTCATAATTCGACAGAACTCGTCGGGCGTGAAGGCTCCAGAAATAGCACTCAAATCACGTGAATTAAAATTAGACATTTTAAAATCAATTTCAGTCCAGGCCGACACGGGTTTTAAAGGGGTGATATTTTCAACGGTGATAGTGGGAGGATTCCATCCATTTTTGCAAAGAAACCAAACACGCTCATCAATGGCTTTTAAACTAGATTTTATGTGAGCTTTCCAATAGGCATAATTTTTCCCATAAAAAATAGGCATCTTATTAAATGAATATTCCATTGGAAAAATTGCGATTTTTCACAAAACTGATTTTTCAAAAAAAATCAATATCACACGATTTTGCGGAAAATAGGAATATGCGATAAATTAGCGCAACCCACTCTGATACCAATTTGTAAAATATAACGGTGTGATAATTGATTAAATTCGTAAATTTCTAATTTGGCACACTTATTTAATTAGAGTCTATTTTTAAGCCAAATTAATTCAGCCCCTAAACATGCAACTACATGTGTGCGTGTGTCAACCCATAAATAAAGCATGGGACATAAATTTCAGGAAAAATCCCCGAAGGAAAAAACCTTTAATTTCTAGAACTTTGACAAGTTTACAAGACCATTGACTTACATACCATCTTGTTTTCGCTCACAAGAGTAACGCAGGGTGTCTTCGTCAAACCTTCAAAGCAACGGCTAGAAATCAGTAGTGGTTCACACGCAGCTATACCATAAGGATGCGTAGTCCTAGACACGCTGTCTAAAATCATCGCAAGGACTCCCTCCATAATAGCACGCAACTTTCGGTTGTAGAGCTCTCCCCACAAAGAATGAACAAAAATAAAGTGTTTTTTTGAACACCAAAACAATTCACCAAATCGTATGGGATTTTTGTGAATTGAAATCAAAGGGATGAAAATCCTAAAAGAAGAAGTCAAAAAGAATTCTGCAGATTCGTAGTTTTCTATCTTTCAAAACACTGGGACTTCTTAATGAAAATGAAACATTTAATGAGTATTTATAGAAAATCGTGTCACCTCGGTCGTTAGAACGAAAAGGGAATCTCTCTCTAACGAAGTACACGTGTCGTTCAAATAACATCGCACGACATCTCAATGCGCTCGAACGAGATGGGATCTCGCTTGAACGACCTGAGCGTCAAAATCGAGGAATGCTATAGGGCTTAGAAAAATTACTCACTCTCAAATTTTGACGAAAAAAGTCTACTCCAACACTTAGAATATATTTTGAAAAAATATCCCAAAGCTCTAAGTGCAAAGTTAAGTTATTTAAAACATAACCTTACCAGAGTAAACTTTGCGGAGGATTTTTGATGAAGAACCTGGATATATTTGGATCCGTCTTGGTGTAAATTGCTCTTGAACTTCTTCGACGGTTGTAACGGTGTATGGCATAATTAATTGTGATGGACAGTTATAAAAATATGTCCTTACAACATGTTTGACTTTTAGTCTGCTTTAATGCACACTTGGGATGATTTTTTCTTTATTGTACTTGTCTATCACATATTGGTTGAAGTGTTTCCATCTCAATCCTATCCTTAAAACGAACCAAATTCTATAAAACTCGAAAATGAAACTAGTGCATGTAAGAATCGTTTACCACGAGGAATTACATTGAAAAATATTATGAGTCCTCAGGAAAGGGTTGAGAGTACAAAATTAACTCATCATGAAAAACATCGTTTAAAAGAGGCGGAAAAAAATTAAGGCCATAAAAAGATAAATATGGCAAATAAGGGGCCAATAGGTTTAGATCACCTCAAAAGAAAAAAAATAAAATATTTATTATTTATGAGGGTGTTCAGATAGAAAAAGTAATCAACGGGTTTTCACGTCCTAACAAAGTCTTGAAAAATAATTACATAGTTTTAGACGTTATTGGTGTGGAAATCATTTTAGACTTTGATGTGTCTCTTAGATTGAGTCGATGTCATATAAATTTACATATTCTTGACACCTAAGGACAATTTTGAGTTCATTCGTTAGGAGTATCTGTATTCATCGGGCACATATGTTCCGTTTAATTGAATTGATTTTCCTATCAAATTAGTTCACACCCATTCATTCCGTTTTTACAATTTGGTTATCTTAATGTTAATTCACAGTGTGTGATTTTTGTGAAATTATTTTTGCATTTTTGTTTGAAAAATTGAAAAATCAAAAATAATTTGTGCCATGCTTTTGAGTATATCTTGGATGATCGTAGTTGTTTGGTTTGCTTGTCGTGCGACTCCATGTTTATTTTTTTTATTCTTTTCCTTGTCTATTTCGGACAAATAAAAAGGGGGAGAACGAATTATGATTTTATGGAGGAGTTTTAAATTACGGGGGACAATTGAGGTTCAATATTGTTTTTAATTTATGTTTATCTCATTTCAAACTCGATACGTCACGAAGGTATTTTCTTTGTCTCATGTGTGTTGGTACAAAGTTTGATGATAATGTTGCACACCCTGATGAGAAAATATTAGAGATTTTAAGATTTTGAAGTTGAAACTTTTTGAAAAAAAGTTTTAAACTTACATGTTTAGTAACTTTTCAGTGGGTTAATGGGAGGGTATTAGATTTGTACAGGCATTTCTGATTTGATAATTCAAATGTTTTAATTTTGTACTGGCATAGACATAGGTAAAGATTTGTAAGGAAATATTTTATAAGTCTGGGTTTACATTAGTGTATGTCATATACTGCTGCAACCATCGAAGATTTTTTCAAAACCAATCATGCATCGAGACGGATCCGAATATCGATGTTCTTCAACAAAAAAACTTATACAAGATGAATTTTGGTAAGGTTGTATTTCAGTTCCTTTATGTTTCATTTAAAATATTGGGATAATTTTTCTAAGTGCTGGAAAAACTTTCTAAACTATTTTTAATCAGTCGAGGCATTGTTCTTCGTCAAATAGAAATTTTTCTAAGTGTTGAGGAGAAGAAATTTTGACACTTTAGTCGTTCATCATTTCGTTGCAAAGCCTTGTTCAAGTGACACATATCATCATTTGAGGGATATATTTATCTTATTTGAGTGATCTGTAAACTCAATTTTTTTATATAAAGCATGTTCAATGAGCCATTTTTCCTTAACAAGACCTCACGTTTTCTAGTACATGAACACTTCAATTTAGGGTTCAAACCATTGTTTTTCAATTAAAAAAAATCCTAATAGTTTAATGTATTGTTTGGAACCCAAGATACATCTTTTTAATGTTTCTCTTGTAGAGAGGATAAATCTACAGTTGATGACTACGTGTCATTTTGGAGTACTTGTGGGTTTTCCTTGCTGATTCAAGACTGTGTATTCTTATGGAGTTGCTGCGAAATTCCATTGTTGATTCAGAATTGAGTGTTCTTTTGGGCATCTGTGGATAGTCATTGCAGACTTTGCTTATAATCTTGTGAGTATGATTAAGTGAAATAAAAAGGTTTTCCCTTTTGTTTTTTTTCATAAAAATTGTATGTCAGTAATTTATTTATGTTGGTTTGATTATTCCTATGTAGTTGCATATTTTAGGGCTTAATTAATTTAGTTTACAAGTTTCTCCAATTAAATAAGTTTACAATTGGAATTTGTGAATTCAATTTAATCAATATCACACAGCTTTCACAAATTGGTATCAGAGCTTTTTAATCGATCACCACTTTCACAAATTGATATCATAGCTTTTTGGTATCAGATCTTTTTAGGAGATCACCACTTTCACAAGATGCCAGTCCCACAAATTCAAATTTTAATGAAACCCTAAACATGCATCTATGTGATTCAATAAATAAAGCAAGAAAGAATGCAATCACAGATTCAGGAAAATCCCTGCAGGGCAAAACCTTTATTTCACTAAAGTTTGGAAATCAAAACTTACAAAACTTTGGATAAATACAAAAATGAATTCCCAAAAGAACCCACAAAGATTTCAACCTTGAACCAGCAATTACTCCCTCCAGAATCACAAGAACTGCAGTACCTCCTTTGGTAGTGAATACCATTGAGTATCCCCAAGATCAACAATCGAGAAGGCTTTCCACAAGAATAACTTCGTTACAAAAGTGTTTGGGTACCAAAGAAGATTCACAAAAGTAATTGGGATGTGTTTGTGTGAATCAAAATCAAAATTTTCCCTAAAAAGTGAAGACTATTTTGTAGTTGATCTGCAGTTTGCGTAAATGAAATGTCTTTATCAAAAAGCTTCACAAAATAGTTTTTATAGGCAAAAACAATTTTTGAGGCGGCGGAATCTCATTCAAATGATATAAAACAGTCGTTTGAACAACAATTTGATGTATTTTGAATTCTCTTTGAAAGACCTATCAAACGATCCTTAAAAACCAAACAGTATGCTCTCGTTTGAACCATATGAGATCATGTGCATGAAACAAGGTATTTAACGAGATGCTATTGTCATTTCAATGACAAAAACAATTTTTTAAAGTACGACTACAGGTATCTCTAAAAACATTTTTAGTTTAAAAAATGCCTCATTTTGGAATAAAACATTTTAGAAATGTATCGCAATATTTAGTAAAAAATCTAAGTAACACAAAACTAAATCCAAACCAAAATTTCTTCAAGTCGAGACCTTTGTTGAAGATGATTGATATTCAGATCTGTATTCTTGAACATGTGAACGTGAATTGCCTTGAAGGTTGGAATGGGATACACCATACACAATGTAAACTAGGAACTATGGACTAGATGGAAAATATGTCCTTAACGTATAACTATTCGTGGACACCTTCTGAGCAATTGTGGCATAGGCATGAGCATGCATATTCATTATTCTTGGATGCCTCCTTATCTTGACATGATGGAACTTTTTTATCAGCCTTTAGTAGAGCGCCAGAATAAGATGCTTTAATGTCTATTCCCCATTCACTCGCTTAACTGTTAAGTTCGAATCACCTTTAATACAAAGTGAACGAATGCCCCTTCGAAGAGCCTCAAACAATCCAATTATTAACACCCCATACTCTGATTCATTATTGGAACAACGAAAATATAACTTGTATGAAAGGAAAAATTCCTCCTTCCCCATTGAGAAGAATAACCTTTGATCCCACTTTTCTCCTCACCAAGGAACCATCGAACTCCATATTTCATTTTTCCAAGTTTGCGTCTAAAACATTGGACTACAAATCATCTCCCGGAATGCTCTCATGAGGTGGATAAAATATCCCTGATGGAAATATCGCCAATAAGCCTGCATATGCTTGGCTCTTGATCATACGAGGAACCACACACTTAAAGTCATATTCTGACATAATGAGGAACCACCTAGCTGCTCTTCCAATAAAAATTGTTCTCGCCAACAAACACATAATATGATCGCAACTTGTTACCATATGAATTGTGAAATATAACATATAATTTCAAAAAAATTTAGCTATAAATAGTAAGCCTAAACAATGCCTTTCTATGATTGTCTACCTTGCCTCAGGTCCATGTATGATCCTACTAAAATAGTAGATTAGCCTTTCTTTTCCATATGTCTTCAGTGTCAAGAGAGACCCGATAGACCTGGTGATAGAAGTTAGGTAGAGCTATAATGGTATCCCTAACCAGGGATGATTTTTCATATGTTGAGAGGTGAACATCTTCTTCAGCATGTTGAGGGATTCTTGGTGATCTTCTTCCCACTTGAACTGTATGCCCTTTAGTAGTAGATCCATAAATGGATGAGTTATCTCGGCTAATCCTGGCATAAGCCTCTTAAGATAGGAGACCTTGCCAAGGAAACTCTTGAGTTCCTTCGCAGTTCTTGGACATGGCATCTCTAGAATCTCTCTCTATCTATCTTAGTCCATCTTCACTCTTTGTCGATCCACCACAAATCCCATAACCTTCACACTCATTTCCCCAAATGTTTACTTTAACGGATTCATCTTTAGTTTGTACTTCCTACACCTATTGACCACTTTACTTAAATCTTCCATATGGGACCCCTCCTTCTTCGACTTGATGACCAAATCATCCACATAAAATTCTAGAATATTATGAAAGAAGCCATGGACAATTTCCATCATTATTCTCTAGTAGATTGCTCTAGCACTATTCAACCCAAAACGCATCAATTTGTACATAAAATTTCCCAACCAAAATTTAAATGCTATTTTCTTTGCATCAATTGGATACATCTTTATTTGGTTGTATCCCACATACCTATCAATGAAATTGTACATTTCATGCTCATTGTTTGCATCGATGAAGCTATCAATGGAGGGCATAGGGAAATTATCCTTCCGACAAGGTTTATTTAAATCCGTAAAGTCTGCACAGATTCGTATATTATTCTAGTCATTCTACCCACTATGACAATGCTAGACAACCAAAGGGGGTGTTGGGTCAGTTTGATAAACCTTATCACTAATAGTCGTTGCACCTCTTCTTTAATTTTTAAATTGATCTCCCACTTATGAGTCCTCATAGCTTTCTTCACTGGTATGGCTAAAGGCATAACTTCCAACTTATGGCAACTTACTTCTTCATCTAAGCCCTCCATCTCATTATATTTCCACGTAAAGACATCCATGTACTCTCGAATTAGCTTAATCAAAGCCCTTATTTTATCTGTACTCATATCCTTTAAAATATATATGGGCCTTGGATCTTCACCTTCTTTGTCCAGATCAAGATGCTTAAACCCATGTACTTGTGGCTTTAGGTGATTAATCATGTACTTCGGTTTATCTTCCACTTCCTCCACAAACCCATGTATTTTGGAATTGTTAATGAGTATAATCTTCCCCTGATTTTCCATCAGAAATCACTCATACTCCATGTCAACCTCTTCTCCAGCCTCTTTAATATCTCCTTCAAATGACCACTCACACCTTTAGAGGTAATAGACCACCCTTTCGTCTTCCAAGAAAAAAACAAAGTGCTGGAAAGGATAAGAAGGTGAGATGATGGTCACTGACTAATAAGAAGGACGATGAGTCAAACAGCGAAGGGGATGACCTCGATCCCCCATCGAAGATCCAGGAGGAAAAAAGTCAAATGCACATGATATCCTCTGATGTAAAAATGATATGTGGAGGATTAATTGGAGGAGTTATGGAGCCAGCTGATCGTAAAGCTCTTATTATGGAGGCCAAATCAAGGCCTAAGAGGATAATGCTAACTCGGCTAAAATAGATCTGAGGTCAACAAAGTTAAAGAAATTTTAAATGGACACCTTAGTGGTGGGATTTTCAAGACTGGATTTCACGGGGGTTTTAGCACCTCATGATGACCCTTTGCTCATCAGCATCAAGCTCCATGGGTATGATTTATCAGGTAACCTTATTCATGGTGGTAGTTTATCCGGTACTACTTTAAACGTTTGAATCTCAGTAAGAAGAGACTACTTCCATACCATCATTCGCTGATCGGTGAAGAGAAGGTCCACCCTGTAGGAGTGTTTGAAATGGATGTCTTCATAGGCACCTAGCCGAGTTATGTTACCAAGAAAGTGAGTTTTTTAGTTATGGATGAGCATGTGTTCTCATCATATAAAATTATTCTCAGAAGAGTGGCACTCAAGGAGTTTGAGGCTGTCCCTTCCACTGTCCACAAAAGGATAAAATTTCTGACCATTTAAGGAGTAGGGGAAGTTCAAGGTGACCAAGTGGAAGCTCAGGAATGTTACTTTTACTCCATCGAGGTGAGAGAATCTTATAAGAAGGCTACTACTTCCTACAATATGGATACTCTCAACCAATTGGATTAGAAGAAACTAAAAAAAGGTGTCCCGTCGAGGAGTTATAATCCACCATCCTTAATGAGGATGAGTCGAAAAAAACAGTCTAAATCGGGAAAGCCTTGAAGAATGAAGTAAAAGAAGAATTGGTGAAACTGTTAAGAAAGTGGCAGAGTGTGTTTGCATGAAGCCATGGAGACATTCCAGGGATAGACCCAAAGATTATCTGCCACCGGTTAAGTATTGATGAGAAATTGAATCCTATCAAGCGAAGGAGAAAAAACTATGTGAGGGATCAATACGAGGTCATCTAAGACGAGGTGAAGAAACTCCTGTTAGTCGAGTTTATACGAGAAGTTCAGTACCCAGATTAGTTTTCCAATGTTAGTGCCAAAGGCTAATGTCAAATGGAGAACATATGTCAACTTTATTGGCCTGAATAAATCTTGCCCCAAAGACACCTTACTGATCGAGTGGAAAAACCGAGCGTCCGTGTAATACGCTAGTCGTTGTTATCGGCTTCCAACCTCAATACAAAAAAAACCTAAACTTTTAACTACACTTTTATGGAGTATAGTAGTAAGTCTGGGTATCGAATCCACATGGAATGTTTTATAGAATTTAATTGATTTATTACTTCTAAAATAAAAATGAAAAAGATGATGATTGGGAAAATTTCTATTAAAAAATTACTTAAGAAAAACAAACTGAAAAGTGCAAAAGAAATTAGATCTGACAAATGGGAGAAAATAGGGTAGGGTACAATCCCTCAATCCTTAACAAATTATCCTTTAGAATACTAGAATTATAAATCAAAATTCTTGACTAAATCCAGTCCTTATCATCACTAAGCATTACATATATGAGGTTCAAGACCGCATCATATGAAATCAAAGATCAATATAAGGCGGTGAACGACAAATTATACATACAAAGCATTCTTAAACATCCCAAGTACCTAGGGCAAGAGAGATTAAAAGATATGACAATGCATATATGATTTTCATTCACGATTCAACCAATATTTTCATTTATTTTCTAATTTTCCATACAAATAATTTGTATTAGGATTGAGTTCATGTACCCCAACCCTTGAGAATTTAGCTACTCATGATTGGATTAAAAAAATAAATTCATACACAACATTAAGGATCTACAAGACATTATAAATAAATTGCAAATAATAAAACAAGAGAATGGAAATGAGATTACTTGAATTCAACAACAAGAACGGAATTGGGATTCAGAAATTCTTACAAAATAGGATTCAAGAAAACTCTTGAAGGAATAGAAAATTTGCTCTCAAAATCTAACCTTAAAATTCAATCTAGCACTTCTAACCTACTCCTAACCTAGCCTCTCTCTAGCAACTCCCCTTCAAATGATGTAGGTCATGGGCTTTTATAGCACAAAATCTTGAAATTGACAACCAATAGTGCTTGTAGAACAAGTTTTCCAAGAGTTGCACTGCATGAAATGCATAATTAATGACAGAAATCCGCACATCTAGACTCTTCATTATCCCGCAACTTCAAAACATCGTAACTTCTTCACCGTAGCTCGGATTGAGGTGCCGTTTTTTCCAGTATTCTTGTAATTTATAGATCTTCAACTTTCTAGTTGGCCCCACCTTCGGACTAAGGCTGAAAAATTACGAAAATGCCCTTCAACCCTCCATTTCTTGGTTTCTTTCATTGTTTTGAGTTCTCCTTCGCACTAACTTGCGTGAAATACCTGTAAAACACATGAGAAATACACAAAACACGAAATACTTGCCAAAATGGGTTAGTAGCATAAATAAGAGACAAATCCAAGATATTTACACTACACGGGATCATAAAAATACTGAAATTAAGGGGATAAATGTGAAGAATATGTGCCTAAACACACCCCCTAACTTAGAACTTTGCGCGTCCCGAGCAATGTATATGAATCCTAACCAAAATTCTACTCTTGAAAATTCCTTTATTAAAATAAAATTCCACTTTCGCAGGCACGCGATTGCATTTAGCGTATGCAACAAGCCTTTAAACCCCTAGGTTACCCTAGTAGGACGAGTTTTGTCTCGTGAGGGTTTGCAGTGAATACACCCACAAAATTCTTTATTGACTCAAATAAATATCAAAATACTTAAAAATTGTACAATTTAAAATTTTCGAAAAATAATCACCATCAACTCATATTCAACTGTCTCAAACCATAGTGTGTGTGTGCGAAGCCAAAAATTAAACCTCAAATTTCCACCGATTGAGCCTTACGTTACTTTCCGAAAATTCGTTTTGATTCAAATTCTTACGGATGCACTCACAAACGAATCACTCGGATTGTGGTTATTTTCTCTCGGTATGCATGATATACAGAGTAAATATAATGGACACAAATTCATGCATACAAAATTGAAAAGAAGGAAATTTATGGTGAAAAGATCTCATCATCGGATTACGGTTATTAGGAAATGGGAACATCACCTCTAATTCACACCATTTTAATCTCTCATATTATCTTTTCATGTCTTAACTCTCCACGCAGTAATTAATTTTGCAATTTGGACTCGGTTAGGACTTTTTCGGGTTAAAAGGTGTAAAGGGTAAAAATATAAATGGATAGAATGTTCGAAATTGGAAAATGTCCTTATGACGTCCATTTGTGCTTTTTCGGGCATTTGCTCATTTTTCTCTTTCTTTTTCAATTTTCATTTTTTTTTCCACTATTTTTTTTTTAACATTTTTTTTTCTTGCCCCTTTTTATTGCACAATTTGGACTTACTTGATGAATTTTCTCAATTTTCACAATTCCGGGCTATTTGGTTTTTCGGGTTATCAAACGAAAGGAAAATATTTTATTAGGCTCAAATTGGGTTGCAAAAGGATAATTTTATTTTTCACAACTTTTTATGGCTAATATTTTTGGGTAACAAACGAGGGCCTACTTCATCGTCAAAATTGCTAATCACATTACCATATGCATCTCGAGATTAATTAAGTTTAGAGATATATTTAGCACAAATTTCGAGACAACATTTCACACATTTCCCATAACCGATCAAAACAAAGGATTGAGATCATCAACGACTTATTAAAATGCTAAAAAGAACTTTGAGTTAATCATAAACTCGGATTGATTTAAAAACTCATAAAAAATTGATAGGCTCGAAATCTCACCGGGTTGGACTAATCTCCACACTTATTCGTAAAGTCGTCAATTTTCCTTCAATTTCCATCTTTGGTCAATTTTGGCTTAGTGCAATTGAGATTTAACAATTTGAGACTTTAAATAGAATAAAGGTGATATTTTTGAAAATTTAAATTCCAATTTTTATTTATTTTGAAGAAAAATATTTTTGGCTTTTTTTTTTTTAAACACACTTGGAAAGAACATGTGATCGAATCAATGAATCTAAACAATAAATGGGAAGAATATCCCACACCCCCTAACTTAAATGTTGCATTGTCCTCAATGCGAATCAAGAACACAACATAAAGAGAGGAAAAGAAAGATATTACCCAAATGGAGCGATCCTCGATGAGTACGAGTCCATTGAATCTACAAAACACGTTAGAACCAAGCATAGCAAAAAATAATAACAAAAACTTTAACTATCAAAACTAGACTATAATAAAAAAGAAAAAACTAATTATTTACAACCTACAATTTGAACGGCTAATAAATCATACACTAGAAGTCGAAAAATTTGAGGGTCCACCCAAAATACAATTTGACTTTGAGGGATTAATGGTGTACCCTCACTAGAGTGCATGCCTCTCGAAAAATAAGAATTCCGTTTGAAAAACGGAAGGCATGTGTGAGATGGAGAAAATGAACCATCACCAATTAAAAAATTTAACGGGATGATGGGGGGTTTGGGTGGTAGGTGGGACAAGTACAATTGAGATCCAAGAAAAATATAATCACCTCCCAAATATTTTTCAAGTAGTATGGGGAGAGGGGCACACAAAAAGGAACATTCCAGATTAGAAAACAATTCTAGCAAAGTGTCTTTGTCGGTAAAAGGTGTTAACGTTTCAGAATTTTCAACCGACTCATAGGAATCTAGCGGTACTTCTAATGGTTCAATAACCGTGAACGAAAATGGTGATGAAATAAACTCAATCTCAAGTGATTCATCATCAATTGGAGATTGAATTTTAAGGGAGCAAGACTCACTTTCAATGAGATGTTCTTCAAAAATTTGAGGTGACACACAAGTCTCAACCTCCTCTTTGTTTTCCAAAATAGAACGCACATCATCGCAAAGTGTGACCATTTCCTTCACAAGACCATAATCGATATTCTTTGTGCTTTGGGTGGAAAGAAAATACAGTACTCTCTTGGTTAGAAAAAGCGTGTATTCTTCCAAAGTAGGATCCCTTGGCTCTAGAACCTCGGATTCCTCTTTTGGTTGAAAACCTTTTATAGTTTCACAAATATTGGAGAAAAAATCTTCATTGGATTCCCCAAAATGATTTTTTTTTTCGATATTCGTTTTCAAGCTTTTCATACGCAAGATTTAGAAAGGCCTCACCCATGGTAATAGGCCGAGGCACAGATTCTTGAGAATATGTAATATAAATTTCTCTCCTATATTCATTTGCAAGCCTTTCACACTCCAGAGTTAGAACAGCCTCACCAGTGGTAATGGTTCGAGCCGCAGACTCTTGAGAATAAAAAGTTTGAAAACGATTACCATATGAACCATTAGAATTACCGAACTCACCATGAAAAGACATGATTACCGAATAGTATGTAAATGGAAATTCGAGTACAAAGGTGTGCAGTTGAGGATTCTAGATTTCTTGGTGCTCAATTGTGCAAGGCCACAAAAAAGGTAAAAAAATCCAAAGAAAAAAAAATCTTTCGAAATAGTAAATCAATTATAATCTATAACAAAACATTCCCCGGCAACGGCGCCATTTTGATCGAGTGGAAAAACCGAGCGTCCGTGTAATACGCTAGTCGTTGTTATCGGCTTCCAACCTCAATACAAAAAAAACCTAAACTTTTAACTACACTTTTATGGAGTATAGTAGTAAGTCTGGGTATCGAATCCACATGGAATGTTTTATAGAATTTAATTGATTTATTACTTCTAAAATAAAAATGAAAAAGATGATGATTGGGAAAATTTCTATTAAAAAATTACTTAAGAAAAACAAACTGAAAAGTGCAAAAGAAATTAGATCTGACAAATGGGAGAAAATAGGGTAGGGTACAATCCCTCAATCCTTAACAAATTATCCTTTAGAATACTAGAATTATAAATCAAAATTCTTGACTAAATCCAGTCCTTATCATCACTAAGCATTACATATATGAGGTTCAAGACCGCATCATATGAAATCAAAGATCAATATAAGGCGGTGAACGACAAATTATACATACAAAGCATTCTTAAACATCCCAAGTACCTAGGGCAAGAGAGATTAAAAGATATGACAATGCATATATGATTTTCATTCACGATTCAACCAATATTTTCATTTATTTTCTAATTTTCCATACAAATAATTTGTATTAGGATTGAGTTCATGTACCCCAACCCTTGAGAATTTAGCTACTCATGATTGGATTAAAAAAATAAATTCATACACAACATTAAGGATCTACAAGACATTATAAATAAATTGCAAATAATAAAACAAGAGAATGGAAATGAGATTACTTGAATTCAACAACAAGAACGGAATTGGGATTCAGAAATTCTTACAAAATAGGATTCATGAAAACTCTTGAAGGAATAGAAAATTTGCTCTCAAAATCTAACCTTAAAATTCAATCTAGCACTTCTAACCTACTCCTAACCTAGCCTCTCTCTAGCAACTCCCCTTCAAATGATGTAGGTCATGGGCTTTTATAGCACAAAATCTTGAAATTGACAACCAATAGTGCTTGTAGAACAAGTTTTCCAAGAGTTTCACTGCATGAAATGCATAATTAATGACAGAAATCCGCACATCTAGACTCTTCATTATCCCGCAACTTCAAAACATCGTAACTTCTTCACCGTAGCTCAGATTGAGGTGCCGTTTTTTCCAGTAATCTTGTAATTTATAGATCTTCAACTTTCTAGTTGGCCCCACCTTCGGACTAAGGCTGAAAAATTACGAAAATGCCCTTCAACCCTCCATTTCTTGATTTCTTTCATTGTTTTGAGTTCTCCTTCGCACTAACTTGCGTGAAATACCTGTAAAACACATGAGAAATACACAAAACACGAAATACTTGCCAAAATGGGTTAGTAGCATAAATAAGAGACAAATCCAAGATATTTACACTACACGGGATCATAAAAATACTGAAATTAAGGGGATAAATGTGAAGAATATGTGCCTAAACACTTACCCTTACACCGAATTGATCAGATGGTCGATGCTACAGTCAAGCATGAGTCTATGAGTTTATGGACACGTATTCGATTTACAATCAGATAATCATGCATGAGGCCAATGTCGAGAAGACCTCCTTTCTCACGAATAAAGGGATGTACTGTTATAACATAATGTCATTCGGCCTCAAGAATGCAGGGGCAACTTATCAGAGGTTAGTAAATGAGATGTTTGAGGGATAGATTGGGATGACCATGGAAGTATATGTGGAAAACATGCTTACCAATATCCTTAAGTCTGAGAGTTATGTTAATGACATTGAATGCACGTTAGACATGATGGGACAAGTTCAGGATTAAATTAAACCCGACCAAGTGTGTTTTCGATGTCGTTGCGGGGAAGTTCCTCGAAATCATTGTGAATCAATGGGGTATAGAGGAAATAACGAAAAAATTAAAGATCACATAGACATGCAGACACTAAAGATAATTAAATATGTGTAGAAACTATCAGGACGTGTTGAATCCCTCAACCATTTCATCTCCGGAGCGATGAATAAGTGTTTGCCATTTTTTAATATCTTGAGGAAAGCGTTTATATGGAATGAAGAATGTGAAAAATCCTTCCAATATATCAAAGCTTACCAAGGGTCGATGATGTTGTTATCTCGACCTATTAAAGGAGAAAAATTATTTTTATATATGTCAGTATTAGAGTCGATCATCAGTGTAGCAATTATACGAGACAATGAAGGTGTACAAAAGCTAGTTTATTTCAATAACAAAGCCTTTTAAGGGGGCGAGATAAATTATCCTAGAATGGAAAAAAAATTCATTCGTATTGATACATGCTTCCTGGAAGATGAAGCCATATTTCGAGGCTCATACGATGGTGGTGCTCATCGATAATCCCTTGATGCAGGTCATCTATACACCTAAGAAATAGAGTAGGTTAATGGCCTGGTCAATTGATCTAGGAAAGTTTGACATCATCTATCAACCTAGGACTACAAAGGGCAGGTCGTGGAAGATTTTGTGGCCGAATATACATGGCCAGAGACCAACACTAATGGTATGGCAAAAATAAGGGCACCAACAGTAGTGCCGGAATAACCTTTGGGAAAGTCACTAGTGGTCGAGGTTTGCACGACCGATACTATAGAAAAACATTTTGTGTTCAAGAATGGTGTTTTGAATGAAGGGCCTTTTCAGAGGAATGTCCCATATGGAGCCTATTTTTTAACGGATCAGTTTGTGAAAGTGGTAGTGTCACCGGATTGATACTCTCGGGCTTTGATGGTATAGATATTGAGTATGCCTTAAGGTTTAGCTTCAAGGCATTAAATAACGAGACATAGTATGAGGTCTTGCTAGTAGGTCTCTCCATTTCCAGGGTACTAAACATAGGCCAAATAATTATCTACAATGACTCACAGTTGGTTGTAAACTAGATTCTGGGGATTTATGAGGCCAAGGATGAGAAGATTTCCAAGTACTTGGTGCGGGTCAAAAAAGTAATAAAAAAATTTAAGGAGGTGAAACTCGAGAGAATTACTCGACGGGACAAAAGCTAAGTCGATGATTTGGTAAGGTTAGCATCAGCAATAAGGATAAAAATCAAGTGCATAGTTTTGGTGGAAATCCTGCATAGGCGGACCATAGCAGAAGATGGAATTGGGGTTAAATTATTCTTGAATTTGAATTTAGTAGAGTTTTGTATAGATGCATTAATTAAATACATCCGGGAGAGCGAGCTCCCAGACTCCAAGTCTGAGAGAAAGAAGCTCAGATACAAGGCAACCAAATTCGCTGTGATTGGAGATGTGCTATACAAAATATGATTCTTACTACACCTTTTCAGATATGTTCAACCCTTAGAGGTTAGCTATGTCCAATAACCCATCCACAAAGGATAGTGTGCAAGAAATGTAAGTGTGCGGTCTCTTTCCAAGAGGATTCTTACTCAGGGTTAATAGTGGTCGACACTAATGAGAGATACAGATGACTATTGTTAAAAAATAAAGTCAAGGCCACACCAATAGATGTCGGTGACTTAGTGTTAAGGAAGGTTTGGAAGAAGCCGAACAAGTTGTATCCTAACTGGTATGGGTCATATAGGGGTAATAGAGGAGGTCATTAAAGGAAATTATCAGTTGAAAAACCTAGACGGTGAACCCGTCTCTAACCCTTGTAATAATAATCACTTGAAGAGATACTACCAGAGAATTTTTTTTTTACTTATTAGCTTGTATAACAGTTCAAGAATTAATGAAAGATACTATTGTTGTCTCATATCTTCTTGTTATTGTTAATTGCTACATGGTTTGAACTGGTTTTAGTGGTGAATTAGTTTCAATTCATTCCCATTGATACGAGAGTCCAGGAAGAGCCTAGTTTCCTCTATGAACTCTAAATAATACAGAGAGGGGAAATCATGTTATAACACCATTCATTTGGTGACAAATAGGAAATTGAAAATCACTTGATTATGGTTATTTAAACATAACTATGTGGTGAATAATTGAAGGTCAAAACTCTCTCAGAGATATGAAGGTGTATGACGAGATAAGTCTTATCGATACACTCTCAAAAATGATGAGAGGGGGCCTATATGGTAATACCATTCATTTGGTGAAAAACACAAATTTGAAAATCATTTGATTGTGGTTATTTAAACATCATTACATAGTGAATAATTGATGGTCAATACTCACTCGGAGATACGAGAGTATATAAAAAGACAAGTCTCATCCACACACTCTAAAAAATGATGAGATGGGACCTAAGTTGATAAACATGATTTTGGTTGGTTAGACATCATCCTATTGCAAGTGTACTCACAAGCATTACACATAAAACACCAATCAAAGGTGACAAGTCATAAAGGTTCATAAACTACACTTGACAAAAATGACAAAAAAGATATGTATTGCATATAGGGCTAAAGTGACTGTCAATATCAACCATTATAACCATTTATTAATTTTTAAGCTACAGACATGTCAAATCATTAAGGGGACGGGAATATAAAAAGACAATGTTTAGAAACAGAATGGTCATAAGGCCAAAGATGGCCGCTTAACAAAAAATGAAAATGTAATGCTAAAATATCTCATGTTTATTTATCGTCCTGATTAGAGATGACATTGTCAGCTGCAAGCTAAGTCTGGGCCTCATCTTAAGGGTTGGCACTTTCTATTATTTCGTTCCCAACTTGAGATTTTATTTTGAAGACCGTATCTTCAGTTGAAGACCCTTTTCCTCGACGTCAACCAAGGTAGTAGCAACCAATGGATCTGAGAAGTCAAAGTCCTAGAGTTCCTTCGACAGAGATGAGGCCTTGGGAAATTTAAGGGTATCCTAATGAAAAGATGTCCATCCCTTATCTCAAGTTACTAGAAGTCTTACTCTGAAAACTCCTTCGAGGCCTTAAATTATTCCACTACCTTCTTCTTAGTATCCTCCTCAGCCTTCTTGACAACAACTTCGATCTCGGCCTTACACTTGTCAGCTAAGGCTTTCATTGTAGTATCATGTTCTTTTTCAGTGCTTCCAAGATGTTAGATTATTTTTATCTAGGGCTTCCACGGCCTTCTGGTGGCTGGCCTCCTTTACCTTCATCTCCTTCTCGACCTTGATGGACTCCTGAGCTTGTTAGATCTGGGGGAGATTCTCCTAGACCCATTAACCGACCCTCAATAAAGTTTGAAGAGACTGGAAGAAATAAAAGATAAATTTTGTACGAGATGAGATATCACTTAGAAAAAAATAGAGAAACTAATAAAAAGATGCTAGTTCAAAGGACAATCTGGGTGGTCTTTTGGAAGCCAAAATAACACAGGCGAGAGGCATCCATGGCCTCCAAGAAGTGCGTGTCAGACTCAGGCATGATAGAGGTTATGGTGGCCTTGGATCTCTATGGATCACTGATGAGGGATTCCAGTTGATTATGAGCTGGGAAAGACTAGTAGCCAAAGACGCATCCGAAGATATAGGAATTTCTTGGTCCGATCCACCCTTAGATGAGCCGATCTTTTATCTCTTTTTGGATAATGGGAGGAGAGTAGGATTATCGTCGGTGAGATTTTTCTCTTCTTAGAAGCCTCGGTATGACCGGGGACACCAGTGGTTGACTTCTTTGTAGGTGTAGGGGATGCATGCTTCTTGCCCATATTACTAAGCATGTTCGTAAGACAGAACGCTACCAATTTTCAGATCTCTTCTATCGTGTTGGATAGATAACCAACAATGAGAAGAAGAGGTTAGTATTAGAAATAAAAAGATACGACTAGATAAATGGTACTTACATAACTCAATTAGGGGATCAACACCTAGAACCTTCTTCTCTAGAAAATATAAAGTCATTAACTACTCAAACTCCACTAGCCTATGTTCCTTCCATTCTTTCCATGTTTTGTCCATCTTATCCTAAGCATCAACACTCAGGCTAGGGTTAAGTATGGATGTCATTAAAGTTTTGGCCCATTTTTGGGGGACCTTCGGCTCTGAGTCACTATAAAAAACATTTGGGTCGAACTCCCAATCTCCCGACATATAAAAGTATCGAGGCTTCCAGTGGTGATTGGTTTTTGGTTGATAGTCAAGACCTTTTTTGTGGTTTTCCTGGATATGAGATGATAGAAACCATGTTGAGTCTTAGTATAAGACAAGTTATAGCATACATAGAATACGCTGGCTGGAAGGTCGACTGAGTGAACTATCTTCCAGAGTGATACAAAGTCGAGAATTATCCTTTAGGCATTGGGCGAGAGTTAGGTTGGTCCAATCCCCAAAAAATCTAGGATATTTGGAATGGTGTGGTGAATGGGTGGTCTAAAGACAATGCTAAACATCTACTTAAAGAACACTATCTCATTCTCTCAGCCATCAAATGCTCTCTCATCTTTTGTCGGGACTCTCATGTGAATGGATGGTTCGATACTGTATAGGTGTCTCCAAGTCAGGAGATCAATATCTCTCGCCGTGCTTTGGAAAGTTTGAGTTTAAGAGGTATAAGGTGGTTCCTCCTATGGATCAGTGTCATCTTTAACTTTAATAGTAGGGACCCCGCGAGGAAACCTCTCGATGAATTTATGGTCAGGAATGGCCGACAATGGAATAGTTATTGGGGGTGGTGGATATATAATGATAACTCTAGACTACTCAGTGTCTAAAACAACATTAGAATTATCACAATTACTAGATTCAGCCTCTACTAACTATTCAAGATGATATGATGGGACCCTCATGGCCTCATAAAAAAGTCCGCTCTCTCGGTTGCCTGGAGGCAGAAGGACTATAACCCTCAGAGGATGACATAGGTTTGGACCCCTAAGTCGAGATATCATTATGGTATCACTACTGATCTCATTAAAACTTATCTCGATTTTGACTTGATAGTAAAGCAGTAGAGGTGGACGTTCTATGGAAATTGGGGTCAAAATTAGATGAAATGTTAGTTTGGCCTCGACTTTACGTTTAGCCTCGGCCTCAGCCTTACGAATATCTTCAAAGTTCCTTGGCCTTAGATGTGGATATTTTTTCCTTAGTTCATAGAGTCTCATGTACATTCAAACATGAACAGGGTTTTATTAATTTGGCTTTGGGATAAAAAATGGGAGCTCAAACCTTTCTAAATGTCCTTTGTCAACAATAGTTATGGGGTTTCACTAAAGAAGAAGACAAGAGTGTCACCAAGAAATCCAACCAATGAGAAAAATATTCCATTAATCCTAAAAGAGACCCAAACTCATTCCCTATGGACTCAAATACCCAACCAAACCTCAAATTGAACCCTAGAATAACCCTAATAGGTAAATACAAATATATGGTAGAAAAAACCTTTAACTAGAAAGAAAATAGAAGATGAAGAGTTACGTTAGAAACAAAAAGATCTTGGGAGTATGAAGAATACTAAAGATCGCCTGAAGTTGGTTCGAAGAGAGAGAAAGAAGGAGAGTTAATGATGGTTGTATCAAGAACCCGATGTGAGAATAATTTTAAGAAGAAGAAGAGAAATTGGATTGTTTGGTATTTAAATGGACGAATGATTTTGAGCCTTTCCTAATAAATGCATCATTAGGGCTCCAAGCTTAATACAGTCCTATAAGTTCCATTACTTTCCCAACATACCAACCTATGTAACTGATAACATGTGTCACCTCATAACATTGAAAGGACGTCTAAACCTTAGTTAATGTGGTGCACATCCTCATTGCAACATACGATACTAGAGAGTGTAATCCTCATTAATAAGTCATCCAACATTACCCCTAAGCCTTCCACTCTTATTGAAGACTAAGGGATAGCGGTGATTGATATACGTAAGTCTGGTCTCATCCAAGACTGGTCTCTACGTAGCCCATTAGCCAAGTTCAACATCCGTTAGATTTACCTGCTCATGGGCCCACAACGTATAGGCCCACCTCCAGTAATATTGGTCTTTGAAACATATTCCTTAGCATATACAGTCACCTAGCTACGCCCATACTACATAGGCCCGTGTCTTAGCCTCATACCACCCTAATAGCCTGAGACCATGTTTACCATCTCGAGGATATTTTCTTAGCCTCGTGGTTGTCTACTTCTTTGGACTACCTTCTTTGGTCGCATCTTGATGGAAACCATCAGAGCTAGAATCAAAATTGCATATGGTACATGTGACTCAGACATCATCAATCCACGTGGATCATACTGTTATAACGGATCTTCAGCCCACGTGTGGGAAATATTTTGTCATCATGAATTATACTTGTTCTAGACATATTGATCTCTCATTGGATAACTTACCTTATGCCCACATGCTACATGCTTGGGTTGTGCACTTTACACCCCTAAGCCTATATAAGCCTTCTTCTTCTTCATTTATAGGGCGATATTAAAAAACCTAGCTGAAACTCTGTCCAAACACATAGTAGAGAGAGAAAGTTTAAGAGTTTTATTTCCATGGCCATTAGTGCCTAATCATTATACATACATTACAACCTTGCACAGTAGAGTAGGAAAAATTGGCTTAACCACTTATATTATATGTCTTTTCCATTCTCTCATACCCTTCTTTTTTACATTTTTCTCATATATTACTCTAATGTTAACTAAGCAAGAGCTTGAACTGCATACAAATTTAAATGGTGATTCACAACATCATTAGTGATCGCCGCCCAACATGTGATGGATGTCTTTGTCGACATCTTTCGATCGAATCGCATTCTGAACCTCCCCTGAAGCTAACTTTTTTCCCACATATAGCTTCTTCTCCTCCCAAGATAAGTTTTACACTTCCACACATCACGTTAAAACACGTGGACACCCTAACTATGTAGGCTTTTATCTCCTAGCTACACGAGTACGTAAGCATAATCTCGAGTCTTTATCTTGAGTACAAGCTTAGACGATAAGTCTCTTAATATTCCATCCCCACATAGATGCAATAATCCTTACCTTCCCTTATACCTTCTCTCACCCATTATACAAATGAGATATTGAACTATCTCAAAGTTGCGATCTCTCATGCACCCCCATACAAACATGTGAACATTATACACTACACACAATTGAAATAGGTAGACTTTGATTCCAAGACTTTTTGGGTATGTAGGCACAATATCGATTACTTATCTTGATCACGAGCCTCAACAACATATCTCTTGATATGTTTTCATAATCGAGATGCATCCATCTCTCATATTAACTTTCTATCTCTTCTAAAATCTTGAAATATATAACAAAATATATCCAGGCCGAGATCTATCGCACACTTACATACATACTAACAGTCATCCGTTATATAATCAGGGAGTCATGCCCAAGATCCCTTATGTATTTTCACCGATTGAAGAGATTTTGCCAGACCTCACACTGATGCCATTTCCTACCTAAGAACATATCTACGTTTAAGGAATTGTCAACCTAAGGCCTCTAAACCTATTTTAAAAATAACTAAAAAGTAATCAATTAATGATAAGAGAGATAATAATCATATAATTAAGGAAGCTTAAGGGAAAGTGGGGTGCGTAATACTTTCTCCACTCATAACATAGTTCCCGAACCCGCATAACAAGAATCTATGCACCAACCACAAAATTAAACATGTATTAAGATTAACCCGAAAGGGATAACTCAAATCTTTTGGTTGGGATCGAGCGAGTCTTGGTTGTTGCTAGAATTTATGCTGACTCTGCCCTGTTTGGAGAGGAGAATGGCCCAAAACCTATTGTAGATGAAGCTCCAGATATGACCTATACAACTTCTCCTTATTTTTATGTTCCTATTACTCCTGATGCTGATTCCCCAGCACTTGGGGCAGAGCCGAGTGAGGTCACCGCTAGCAAGGGGAAAGAGCCAGCTGATATAGAGCAGGTCAAGGATGACCAATAGATTCTTAGAACTGTATTTGTATTTTATCCTTTTTTGTTCTCTTTCATTATCATTTTATTTACATGTACCTGGATGGTGCCAATTTTTAATTAAAGGATTTGGTTTGTGCTTTTGCTGATACAATTTTATTATTCTCGCTCCATGTCTTATAGTTCGTTGACCTCGATGATTACATTCCAGCCTCTTCTCGCTTAGTCCAAATCCTTGGTTGTAATGTAAGCGATCACGTTCATCGAGCATTCATCAAGATCTATAAATCCCTCAAGAAAAGGAACCAAGATTATAAGGATCAATATGAGGTTGTATCCAGGTTGAAGGATAGACTTACAAAAATTGAGGATGGCGGTGCCTCCATTCAAGAAGAGATAGATGCTCTGAAGGCTAAGCTCTTGGATGCCTATGAGATCAATCAAGTTAGAGGAGTTATGAAATAGGATAACTATTCCTTAAGGAGTGAAGTCACGCACCTCAATGAGAATGAACCAAGCATTGCCCCTCCAGTCATACAAAGTTCTTTTTCATTGATTGGGCAACGAGCGAGGCCTAATAATAGTGGTTCAGTCGAGGAGATTTCCGAACTGTGGGGAGATGTTCGTAGGGTGTACGTGATAGCTTATAGGCTTGAAAGGGATGTCACCTTACTGGGGCACTTATTGAAGAAAGGTCCTCGAGAAGTGTGGGCAGATGTGTATACCTAGGGCTAGACAGACTCTCCCATATCGTTAAAGGATGTCAAGGAGCTATCCTTTATCGGAGGGTGGCTAAGTGCCCTTAGGTAGTTAAAGGTGCCTAAGAACTTTGTCCTTCGGTATATACATGAGATCACTCCTTCGTCTCTAGAGCAAAATCCATTCAGAAGGGATGATCACGCAATCCCAAGGCAATTATTAGAGTCAAGCCTGGAAGAGGTCAATGAGGACTTTGCCCCTTATTTAGACGATGGTCGAAGGGTGTGAGTTGTTGATTACCTCGCTTAGCGACCTAGTCCCTCTTAGGATCCAATTTATTCTTTCTTATTTTTCTATTTATCACTGTTGTATGTGTAACTGTGTAACCTTTAGCAATAATTTTTTTATGTTTTGGGCAGTTGCCGACTAAACATGTTTTTCTATTAATAATCTCTATTGATTTAGGTCTTTTCAGTCGACTAAGCATGAGCTTATTTTTGAATGAGTATTCTCCCAGTCCAGTATGTTGTAGACATACCATTCTTCCTTGCTTTACCTTTTAATTCGTGTCGTCACACTTCCTTATGCCTAAGTAAGGTGATGCCAAGGATACACCTAATTATTGGGCAATCCACCTGAACAGGATTTTGAAACCAAACTATGTTGGTGACTAACCTGGATTGTCCATACCGCCTAAGGATCCCGTGTAGGTATTTACTTGTTATCGGAGAAACCTCGGAGGCCAGTTGTGTTACAAACAAAGGTATAAGGAGGGTGATTATATATCAACCCTATTTGCTTTGCTATGGAAAAGTCGAGCTGGTATAGCCCAAATACTGTGATGTAACCACAAGAGGCTATCTATGTTAAAATAGTGGAGCGTGTAACTTGGAAAAGATGCATATAATAACATACATTTGAGACAACCAATATATATATAATGCCAAGGCCAACCGATTTTTATATATAATATTCAGAAACAAATATCAACATTACTTTGTAAATGAAAATTTTCCTAAACTAATGGTTTATGAAAAAAATTAGAAGTAGAATTTCTTTAGGTCGACTTCATTCCAGGCTCTCGGTATCTCCATTCCCCACAATATCTCCAAGTGGTAGGATCCTTGCAGGTCATCCCTTATGACCTTGAATGGTCCCTCCCAGTAAGGTAAACGCTTTCCATGTGATGGTTTCACCATGTTGCCAAGGACTTTCCATAGGACATAGTTTCCGACCAAGAATTTCCTTGGGTTGACTTTCTGTGTATTGTCTGGCTAGGTTTTGCTGGAAGATGCGAGATTAACTAGAGCCATCTCTCGCCATTCATATTCTAAGTCAAGCTCTGTGAGCAACGCTTCATTGTTATGGCCTTGATCAACCAACGTCAACTTCATAGTAGGAAGACCAACTTCTAAGGGGATTATTGCTTCCATTCCATATATGAGTGCAAAAGGTGTTTCCCCAGTTGCTCGCCTTGGAGTGGTGTAGTAAGACCATAGGATATGGGGTAGTTTGTTTAACCATGCTCCTTTGGCTCGTTCAAGGTGCTTCCTCAGTCAATCTATCACTGTCTTATTGGAGGCCTTGGCTTGACCATTGCTTTGAGGGTACACCACAGAGCTAAAGTAGGGCCTGATTCCATGATCCCTATAAAATCTTTAGAAGGGGCCACTCTCAAATTGGGTCCCATTATCTGTAATGATAATCCTGGGTATGACAAAGCATGTGATAATATTCTTCCATATAAACCTTATCATGTCAATGTCCTTGATGTTCGCCAATTGCTCTGCCTCTACCCATTCGTGAAGTAGTCTGTGGCCACCAACAAATACTTCCTATTTTTAGCTGCAGTAAGTAGAGGGCCCACGATGTCTAGGCCCCACTAGGTGAAGGTCTAGGGGCTAGTTAAGGACTATAGGTCGCTGGAGGGTTGGTGGACTGAGGGCGAGTGATTTTGGGACTTATCGCATCTTCGTACATAGGTTCTAGCATCCTTTTGCATGTATGGCCACCAGTATCCTTCCTTCAGTGCTCAAAATGCTATCGATCTTACTCCTGCATGACTTCCACAAATTCCTTTATGGAGCTCATGCAGGACTTTCTCGACGTCCTGCGGATGAACGCATTGGAGGTAGGGGCCACTGAAAGATCTTTTATACAATTTTTCGTCAGGAGACAAGTGAAAGCGAGTAGCCTTGACTCTTATGTAATGGTCCATATTCCTGTCATTGGGTGACTTGTCGTTTCATAAATAATCTATGATGGGATCCATCCAACTTGGATCTTTTTTAATATGGAGGATCTATAATTCAACGTCTTTACAAATGCTGAGTTACGCAAGGAAATCAATTTCGATTGTTCTTCTCATGTTTGAGTTTATTGCTGAGCTTAGGGCTACTAAGGCCTCTACATGGCTATTCTGTCCCCTGTGGAATTGCTGAATGTCAACTTGATCAAAATTTTCCATTAATCCCTTTACAATGGTGAGATAAGCTACCATTCTATCGTCTTTTGCGTTGAAGTCGTCACTTATCTAGTTGGAAACAAGCTATGAATTGCCGAAGACTTAAAGATGCCTTGCCCCTAGTAGCTTTTCTTTGCATAGTTCGTTGATTAGTGCCTCATACTCTGCCTTATTATTGGAGGCTTTAAATCCAAGTCTAATTCCCTACTCGAGCACTGTGTTCTAAGGATTCACCAGAACAATACCCACTCCCGACCCCTTGAGTTAGAGGCTCCATCAACTTATAATGTCCAAACACCTAAACCTTCCTTTGGATAACTAGTTTTGGGGTCATAGCAAGGTTTATCCCCTATGAATCCGACAATGAAGTTTTCCAACACTTGTGCTTTAATGGTTGTTCTTGGTTGAAAGTGGATATGAAACCTTTCGAGCTCGACTGACCACTTGGATAGTCAGCCGAAGAGATCTTTTTTCCTTAGAACGGCCATCAGGGGGTCTGAAGTAACTACAACGATGGAATGGAATTCAAAATAATGCTTTAGTTTCCTTGAGGTTATTATAATTCCGTAAGCAATCTTCTCCAATGGTCGGTATTGGTGTTCTGCTTCCAAGAGAGTTTTGCTCGCATAGTAGACTGGATACTAGCTTCCGTCCCTTTGATATACCAAGGAGAAACTTATCGCATGGTTTGACATTGCTAGGTAGAGGTATAGCGGATCATCTTGCCTAAAAATTATGAGCAAAGGGGGCCCGCTTGGGTAAACTTTTAGATCAACTAGGGCCCTCGAGAAATATCCATCCCATGTTACTCCTTTGTTCTTTTTCAATAGTTGAAAAAATGGTTGGCATAATTCTGAAGACTTAAAAATGAACCATTTGAGTGCGACGAGCATTCCTGTTAGATTATGTATGTCTCTTACTGTTTGGGACGACTGGACCTTGATGATGGCATCGATCTAGTCAGGGTTTGCTTCTATTCATCTTTTGCTGACTAAGTATCCAAAAAAATTTCCTGACTGGACGCTGAAAGAACACTTACTTGCATTAAGTTTCATTCAGTACTTTATGAGGGTTTCGAAGGTCTTAGACGGTAGGAGAGGTGGTCATCCTTGAGTTTGCCCTTGACGAGCATGTCATCGATATAAATTTCCATGGTATTCCTCATTTGGTCTTAAACATATTTATGACAAGTCACTGATAAGTTGCTCTTGCATTTTTAAGACCGAAGGGCATAAATTTATAGCAATATAAACCAAAAGTGGTTATAATGGAGGTTTTATCTTGATCTGGAATGTGAAGGGAGATTTGATGGTATCCCAAATATGAATCTAAGAATATCATTCTCTTGTGTGCAGACGTGGCATCAACTAATTGATCGATCTTTGGAAGGGGAAATTATCTTTGGGACAGGACCTGTTGAGGTCAGTGAAGTAAATACAAACCCTCCACTTTATGTTCCTCTTAGGAACCACTACTGGGTTGGCTAACCATTTAGGGAACTGAACTTCCCGTATGGATCATGCATCGAGTAGCTTTTTGACTTCTTTCTCTACTGTCTCAGCCTTCTTCGAGGCTGTTTGGCGAGCCTTTTGTGCCACTGGACTGAAAGTTGGATCCACATGTAGTTGATGACAAGCGATGCTGGGATCAGTCACAGGTAGCTCGCAGGGCTCCTATGCGAAAACATCCACGTTGCTCTGGAGTAAGGTAATTAGTTCTTTTTTCTCACCATCGGTCAAAGAGGTGCTTATTAAAAACTTCTTTTCGGTCAAGCCACCCCTAGCTGCGACCTCTTAGAGGCTTTAATGGCCCTATCAGAGGGGAGGAGTCTACTTTCCTCCACTCCTGGTCGATCATACCTTAGCTGTTATTTGGAGGGTGCAATGCCTTTTGACCTTCTTCCTTGCCTCTTATTTTTTCTACTTTCTTCTCCTCTTTGGGGTGTATGGCCACGATGAAACACTTTCTCACCGCAGCTTGGTCCTCGTGGATTTTAACTACTCCTCTATCAGTTACACACTTCAACTTTTGGTGGTAGGTCAATGGAACGACCTTCATTTCTTGGATCCACCCCCTTCCGAAGATGGCTTGGTATGGTGAATTGATGTCGATAATTAGAAACTCAATCAATTTTTTCATTCCTTGACTGGCAGGACAACCTTTCCCAGAGGGATTATGACCTTACCAGGGAGGCCGACCAATGCGACACTGGCTTCCTTCATATCTTCTATGCTTAGTTTCAACTTCCTAAATAAGCTGAGGTACATTACTTTGGACGAGCTACCTTGGTCTATGAGAAACCTACCGACATCCCAATTGGCTATCCTGAGTGTAATGACCAGTGCATCATGATGAGAGGTTCTTACTCCTACCAAATATTCATTTGTAAAAATGATATGTTTGTTATATTTAATGTCCTCTGGCCATCACTGCTTTCCTGCCCGAGACTTGGTTGGGTCAATTTGGAAGGCCTGCATAACTACGGTAATCTTATTAACTTCCATTCGAGCTGCGCTCCCTTGAATTTGCTTGAGGTCTGATGTCCCATATGTTACCGTAAATTCATGACCATTGTCCTCCTCGAGGACATTATTCGATCGATGATCTCCATTCACTGTCGCTTTATCAGTCTTCTTTTCCACGAACTCATTGAGGTGTCTGACCTGGGCCAGTTCCTCGAGGTGATATTTCAAGGCCTTATAATTTGCAGTTTTATGTTTGCCTTCCTTGTGACATGCGCATCTCAACCCGTTATTTCCCATAGGGGTATCTCCTCCCATCTTCCTCAGCCATTTGATGAATGTATCTTCCTTGATCTTGGCTAGGATCTTATAGATCAGCTCTTTGAAGACTGTGTTTAGATCTTAGAATTCCTTTGAGGCGTCATTCATGTTCCCATTCTTTTAGCCGTTCTTGCCCCAGTTCTTATTTCCTTTATTCTTCGATTCAACCTTCTCGCCCCTTGCCTATCTTTATACGACCACTTTCCCTTACGTTAAGATGGGTCACATCCTTAACTTTAGCGTATTTCTCAATACAGGCCATTAAATCATCGATGGTTGTGGCATCCTTCTTAGTTAGGGACTGGTGCAAGAGACAAGAACTAGGTAATATTATTTTAAAAGATGCTATGGTGACTTGCTCCGAGCAGTCTTCAACCTTATTAAATATCTCCCAGTACCTCTTTGCGTACTCTCTGAGGCTCTCTTGTGGCTTCTTCTTCATAGTGAGCAAATCATCCATCCTCTTGGTATGGGAGTTTCTCGTAATGAAGCGAGTCGTGAACATCTCGACCAAGGATTTAAAACTCTTGATGGATCCATGAGGTAACTTCTTGAACCATTTATAGGCCATGTCGTGCAAGCTCGAGGGGAAGATTCATAACATGAGTGCATTATTATGATTCCATAGTGTCATTGCTTGTCTGTATTTCCTAACATGGTTAATGGGATCTATTTTCCCATCGTAAATCTTGAACCTGGGGATCTCTACCTTCTTTGAGGCCTCCTCTTTTTCTATCTCCCTTGAAAAGGGGGACTATAACACCCCGCCTAATTAAATACCGGGTGGCCAGTCCCATACCAAATTAAAACAGAATATACAGTTGGCTCATTCTTAGCATCACTGTCGAAAATGTTTACAACTCACCCAATACCCAATTTAGCTGGTGTTAAAAACTTTTCAAATTTTAAATTTCAACAAAACCGTTTTTTTAGTTTAAGAATAACACTACACATTTTATTCTACAAAACTGGTAACACAAAAGAATTTAAATGCAATTGGAATAAACATTCCCTAATAATATAAATCCTTTACAATAATTCCAACAATGTTAAATGTATTAAAAAGTCCCGAATACAATAGAATTTGTCCTCGATAGAAAAGATAACTGAATCCTTTGGGCGACATGCCCTAACTAAGAATACTGTGAATCAAATGAAGATAGGCGTCTAAGCAAAACTCCATAAATCCATAAATCCATAGCCTGTCATAATCCGCTAAGGTTTGCGTCCCTGTTGCTGGACACCTGATATAGAGATACAATAGAAGAGAAAATACGGGTCAGAGCCCGAATGTGTAGATTATTTTTAAAACAGCAAGTATTTAACAAGTGCAATAAAGCATTTATTATGTACATGTTAGATCCAACTCTCACTTGCTATTCTCACCTCTCAACTAGAGTGCACACTTAACCTTTCCTATTAACCTCCTAGTTAATGGTTCCTCTTTTCTAGTCTCCATATTATAATTCCATTCCCATATCATAATCCCCGTATGTCCCATACCATACGTCTCATTATTATTCATTTACATTTCTCATTTATATGATTAGTTTCTCATTAACATGAATCATTACTCATTAATATGAATCATTTCTCATTAACATGAGTTAAGCTTTTCAATTCTATAAGCATAAACATTCATTAACTTAATTCCATTTATATTTTTCTATTCACCGTTATCTACAATTATCACCGTAGATAGATTTAACCACAATATATCCATTAAATCATTTAATCCATTATATATATATATATATATATATATATATATATATATATATATCCATATATAATACAGCACCCCGAGTCACAGCTGCGGTGCAATGCATTACTCTGCTATCATGTCCCATCATCGCAGGTCACCGAATAGGGAACTAAAGGTTCGGTGAGATTCCACGAACCACAAATAACAACAAAAAAATTGGAGGCGAACATAGTTCTCGTATCCATGGGTCACGCACATACCTACGCACCCACAGTCAGCGGACTTATCAACTCCCCGATAAGTCTTTCATAGACCTATGTTCTCGAGCGACAAATCAAAGATCCCATGGATTCATCAGGATATGACTGCCCTCACGCGCAAACCTCCCACCGATAGCAAGTAAGCTAGGTATGTCATACACATAAATCGTCAATAAATCAAATAGGTATTATCATACCTATAATATAGTATCAATAAGTTAATTATCACTACCCTAAGATATTTCCCATACGTATCATTAAAATATCATATCTTTACTTCATAATTTAATTATCCTCGCATCCTATAACATCCCTCCACTCCCGGCGTCGTTAAGGTTCATGCGCGGAGCGTCTCGCAAAGCGAAATCCAAACAAGGAACCCCTCCAATACACTACTACTTAACTTTATCGATCGAGGAGGTCCGAAAACTTTAACTATGCGATCGGGATAATCCTCATACCTCTTTCAACCAAATGTGTTTTAAACTCCCATCTCTATCCAGGAGACACACACCACTACGCTCTTGTATTACACTCCGTCCTTACGAAATCACTATTGAGCTTAAACTCAGTCCTTGATGTTCAAATTGTAACCCTAAGGCTACCCTCACTTAAAACACATGATTAAAATAGGTTTTTCCTCAACATATATTTAGTAAGAAGTCACTAATATCCTACTGGTCCATAACTTCATTTCTCCCGAATTACTACGAGTTTAGTTCTCCTTTTAATTAAGGTTAAAACCGATGGATTCAAATCTCTTATAAACACACCTTCTTTCACTTTGGATTAAACCCTCTTGTAAACTTAAGGATACCTAGGTGTTATATTCAATCACCACTACTGGTCCTATCTTTAATCCTCATACATCTCCATTTATAATTTAACAAATAAATCTAGCAACCGCAATTCCATTCGATATAATTTTCATCATTTTAATCACTTGAATCCAAATCAAAATCCAAATCAAATTAATTCAAATCTTATCAAGGGTTACTGATATTTTCTAAGTCCCATAATATCCAAATAATAATCACCAAAGATCCACAAAAGGTTTGGGATAATAATCAACATTTAAAAATAAACAGCTTTACCTATTCTGGGGAGGTCGATCAATCGAAGGCAGGGGTCGATCGATCGATCCCTTAGGTCACAGCCTGGTTTTCTGCATTTTCTGCAACTACGGGTTTCACCATTTTTACTCATTCAAACCTTCATATAAACATCCCAAATGACTTATAATCTTTACTACATGATATATCAACATATATGAACGATTTCCAATACTCTAAACATCCTAGAATCATCAAGGGATTGGATTAAAAAGCATGTTTATCTTCTTATTTCCAAAAATTTATCAACATATCATCTTCAAGAACACATCAATGGTTTTCATAATTTCTTCAAAAGATTCATGACTATTTAGTGGATTAATATCAACCTAAAACATGATTTTAATTCCTATATCATTTCAGTTTCCAGAAATCCATTTAATACTCCATTAATTCTTCCAAACATAAATAATCTTCTCTTTTCATACTATTCTAACATGGACAATATACAAACTTAAATTGCCATTATCAAACACTTGCATTTACTGTAGGTCTGATCCTTTGGTGTAGTATATCTCAGTTGGGTGTCCCTTCTTCGGTCAAACTCCGGTGGTGGTTGGTGGTGGTGAACCTTGGTTCTTGTTCTTCTCCTTCCCAAGTGGGCTTCTCCTTTCCCAAGCACTCTTACACTCTCTCTAAGAAGATGGCTGCTCTTATTTGTGAAGAGGAGATGAATAACTCCCATACACTTAATCTACCAATACTTATAATAGTACCAAATCCGAAATCACTATTCATCCCCCTAGGAAAATGACCAAAATGCCCTTTCGGGTTGTCTATTCATTTCCAAATGACCCGAGACTCAAAATTAACATCCAAATAGACTTTTCTGACTATTTCGAACCTTCCGGACGCAACGACGCAGTCGAAATGACTATTAGATCGATAGAAAATAAATTTCCTTTTTAATTTAATAAACTAGTCCCGACACGTCCCATACCGCGTCTGACTAAAAATATAAAATATCGAATTTATATCATACAGTCATATCAATGACATCATATTCATATATTACCTAAATACCTTTAAGTAATATTCAGAATCATCCATTTTAATATCCACCGTCCGGATAAAACCCGAATGAATTAATTAATAATAAAATCTAATTAATCCGTTAATTTAAAATATAACCCATTTTAAAAGTCATTTAAAATTACGGGGTATTACATACTTCCCCCCTTCTAACAGAATTTCATCCCGAAATTCAGGAATATAAGTCATACCGATATGGTCAACTCCGAGTATAAATCTCACATCGCAAGAAATCCAAGATGTACCGCCCATACAGTACATTAACAAAGTCCCTATCGATGTTAGATGACAAGCCTCACCATATAGTTTCAACTGAATCATATTTAGACTTTAAATGATCCTCTCGTAGGGAACAAATAAATCCTGAAGTCTCAATTACTTACCTTTTACAATTATGAAAAATACGATAATTCAATCATCCAGGGCGCCCATACACCCTCTCGTACCTCTTTCAAAATTAAAATTTTCGCAAAGGTTATAAACTCATTTTCCAAAGACCTAACTTATCTCGACTTCCAACGATTATTAGTTTCATGCGTGGGGTATCTCGCAAGCGAAATCCAAACAAGGAACCACCCAGATACACTACTTCCTAAAGTAGTCGGTCATCGAAACTCCTAAGGTCCTTAGTCAATAATATAAAAATTTTGTTTAAAAAAAATATCAGGTTTATTGATTTAAACAAAAAACATTTGGTTTTTCGATTTCAAATAGAGTCTACGCATCTACTCTCTTATAGAAGACAAGATGCAGACATATCTCATATACCACAAGTCAATGCACATCGATAGTCAAATCACACTCGGACATGCTCAAGGTAAGTAATCCCATGATAAAAATCAAACCCACGTGATAACATGTAATATAAAGGTGTCCCACACCCCTCAGTGAGTCTACGTAAATAACGATGCCATAGGCTAAGTTTAACAAACCTTTTGCCCACACAATATCAATCACTACGAAAATCAATACGCCTCATACTTCCGTAGATAGGAAACATACCCTCATTTGTGGGTGATGGTTGTTGAATCCCAATATTATAACTTTGCTCCGATGAGTCAAGAAAAAAAAAATTACCCCAAATTTTCAGTTCTAGTTAACCACACTCCACTATATACCCATGCCTTTCAATAAATTGCCTTCGTTAGGGAACATACACAATTCACGCATTTCAATAACTTCTACTGATAACTCTCCTCAATTTTTCCATAATAGGGGTGACCTCTACTACGGTCATCATACTCGAACATACTTCATAACCTCCTAAGTACGATCTCCGCTATCCATCCAATGGCCCTCATCTGCCATACGTACGAAATGAAAGATTCCCCAAAAAATGTTGGCGAATTTTATAACTCAACCCATTAGTGAACATTAGGACTCTCCTCTCCTCAGTAGGTACTTCAGCTGGTACCAAATTAGTTAATCTCGTAAACTCTTCCTCATATTCCGCCACAGTTTTCTCTCCCTTCTTTAAATCAAGTAGTTTCCGCCTCATCTCTGTCTGGATGGAGAAAGGAAAATACTTCCCATCAAACCGTATCCAAAATTCTTGGATAGTCATTATGTCCCTCTCCTCCATAGTGGTCGTAGCTTCCCACCATTGCAAAGCTGCCCCTACTAGCTTGAATGTGGCTAGTATTTGACGTTGAACCTCAGTGCATTCGATCATTCTCAAGTGTCGTTGGATATCTTTCTTCCATTGGCTAGCAGTCACAACATCTGATCCTCCCTGAAACTCAGGTGGGTGCGCTTTCTGAAAGGCATCCCTCGCTCGTTCCCATGAGTAGGAAACACTTGTCCTTGCACGGGTGGCACAACCGGTGCCGGTGCGGGAGCCTGCTGAACAGCAGCTTCAGCAGCATTGACTGTCTGAGCGAAAATTGCAGAAACTTTGGCCGCAGTCATCGTACCTTTGTAGGCGTAAATAGAAAAGCAATAATCCTACTCATAGGGCTCTACATCAAAGAACGCTAAGTTGAAGACACAATAAGCCGTACAGATCCTAAAGGACACTAGAACCTGATGCTCTGATACCACCTGTAACACCCCGCCTAATTAAATACCGGGTGGCCAGTCCCATAACAAATTAAAACAGAATATACAGTTGGCTCATTCTTAGCATCACTGTTGAAAACGTTTACAACTCACCCAATACCCAATTAAGATGGTGTTAAAAACTTCCCAAATTTTAAATTTCAACAAAACCATTTTTTTTAGTTTAAGAATAACACTACACATTTTATTCTACAAAACTAGTAACATAATAAATAACACAAAAGAATTTATATGCAATTGGAATAAACATTCCCAAATAATATAAATCCTTTACAATAATTCCAACAATGTTAAATGTATTAAAAAGTCTCGAATACAATAGAATTTGACCTCGATAGAAAAGATAACTGAATCCTTTGGGCGACATGCCCTAACTAAGAATACTGTGAATCAAATGAAGATAGGCGTCTAAGCAAAACTCCATAAATCCATAGCCTGTCATAATCCGCTAAGGTTGGCGTCCCTGTTGCTGGACACCTGATATAGAGATACAATAGAAGAGAAAATATGCAAGGAAACGGGTTAGAGCCCGAATGTGTAGATTATTTTTAAAACAGCAAGTATTTAACAAGTGCAATAAATCATTTATTATGTACATGTTAGATCCAACTATCACTTGCTATTCTCACCTCTCAACTAGAGTGCACACTTAACGTTTCCTATTAACCTCCTAGTTAATGGTTCCTCTTTTCTAGTCTCCATATTATAATTCCATTCCCATATCATAATCCCCGTATGTCCCATACCATACGTCTCATTATTATTCATTTACATTTCTCCTTTATATGAATAGTTTCTCATTAACACGAATCATTACTCACTAATATGAATCATTTCTCATTAACATGAGTTAAGATTTTTAATTCTATAAGCATAAACATTCATTAACTTAATTCCATTTATCTTTTTCTATTCACCGTTATCTACAATTATCACCGTAGATAGATTTAACCACAATATATCCATTCAATCATTTAATCCATCATATATATATTCATATATAATACAGCACCCCGAGTCACAGCTGCGGTGCAATGCATTACTCTTCTATCATGTCCCATCATCGCAGGTCGCCGAATAGGGAACTAAAGGTTCGGTGATATTCCATGAACCACAAACAACAACAAACAAATTGGAGGCAAACATAGTTCTCGTATCCATGGGTCACGCACATACCTACGCACCCACAGTCAGCGGACTTATCAACTCCCCGATAAGTCTTTCATAGACCTATGTTCTCGAGCGACAAATCAAAGATCCCATGGATTCATCAGGATATGACTGCCCTCACGCGCAAACCTCCCACCGATAGCAAGTAAGCTAGGTATGTCATACACATAAATCGTCAATAAATCAAATAGGTATTATCATACCTATAATATAGTATCAATAAGTTAATTATCACTACCCTAAGATATTTCCCATACGTACCATTAAAATATCATATCTTTACTTCATAATTTAATTATCCTCGCATCCTATAACATCCCTCCACTCCCGACGTCGTTAAGGTTCATGCGCGGAGCGTCTCGCAAAGCGAAATCCAAACAAGGAACCCCTCCAATACACTACTACTTAACTTTATCGATCGAGGAGGTCCGAAAACTTTAACTATGCGATCGGGATAATCCTCATACCTCTTTCAACCAAATGTGTTTTAAACTCCCATCTCTATCCAGGAGACACACACCACTACGCTCTTGTATTACACTCCGTCCTTACGAAATCACTATTGAGCTTAAACTCAGTCCTTGATGTTCAAATTGTAACCCTAAGGCTACCCTCACTTAAAACACATGATTAAAATAGGTTTTTCCTCAACATATATGTAGTAAGAAGTCACTAATATCCTACTGGTCCATAACTTCATTTCTCCCGAATTACTACGAGTTTAGTTCTCCTTTTAATTAAGGTTAAAACCGATGGATTCAAATCTCTTATAAACACACCTTCTTTCACTTTGGATTAAACCCTCTTGTAAACTTAAGGATACCCAGGTGTTATATTCAATCACCACTACTGGTCCTATCTTTAATCCTCATACATCTCCATTTATAATTTAACAAATAAATCTAGCAACCGCAATTCCATTCGATATAATTTTCATCATTTTAATCACTTGAATCCAAATCAAAATCCAAATCAAATTAATTCAAATCTTATCAAGGGTTACTGATATTTTCTAAGTCCCATAATATCCAAATAATAATCACCAAAGATCCACAAAAGGTTTGGGATAATAATCAACATTTAAAAATAAACAGCTTTACCTATTCTGGGGAGGTCGATCGATCGAAGGCAGGGGTCGATCGATCGATCCCTTAGGTCACAGCCTGGTTTTCTGCATTTTCTGCAACTACGGGTTTCACCATATTTACTCATTTAAACCTTCATATAAACATTCCAAATGACTTATAATCTTTACTACATAATATATCAACATATATGAACGATTTCCAATACTCTAAACATCCTAGAATCATCAAGGGATTGGATTAAAAAGCATGTTTATCTCCCTATTTCCAGAAATTTATCAACATATCATCTTAAAGAACACATCAATGGTTTTAATAATTTCTTCAAAAGATTCATGACTATTTCATGGATTAATATCGACCTAAAACATGAGTTTAATTCCTATATCATTTCAGTTTCCAGAAATACATTTAATACTCCATTATTTCTTTTTAACATAAATAATCTTCTCTTTTCATACTATTCTAACATGGACAATATACAAACTTAAATTGCCATTATCATACACTTGACTTTACTGTAGGTATGATCCTTTGGTGTAGTATATCTCAGTTGGTTGTCCCTTCTTCGGTCAAACTCCGGTGGTGGTTGGTGGTGGTGAACCTTGGTTCTTGTTCTTCTCCTTCCCAAGTGGGCTTCTCCCTTCCCAAGCATTCTTACACTCTCTCTAAGAAGATGGTTGCTCTTATTTGTGAAGAGGAGATGAATAACTCCCATACACTTAATCTACCAATAATTATAATAGTACCAAATCCGAAATCACTATTCATCCCCCTAGGAAAATGACCAAAATGCCCTTTCGGGTTGTCTATTCATTTCCAAATGACCCGAGACTCAAAATTAACATCCAAATAGACTTTTCTGACTATTTCGAACCTTCCGGATGCAACGACGTAGTCGAAATGACTATTAGATCGATAGAAAATAAATTTCTTTTTTAATTTAATAAACTAGTCCCGACACGTCCCATACCGCGTCTGACTAAAAATATAAATTATCGAATTTATATCATACAGTCATATCAATGACATCATATTCATATATTACCTAAATAACTTTAAGTAATATTCAGAATCATCCATTTTAATATCCACCGTCCGGATAAAACCCGAATGAATTAATTAATAATAAAATCTAATTAATCCATTAATTTAAAATATAACCCATTTTAAAAGTCATTTAAAATTACGGGGTATTACAGGGACTTCATCTGAGTTTTGAGACCTCGTCTTGCTAACTCCCTTCTTGATCTGGAACCACAGTGATCTGGGTGTTGGTCCATCTCTCTCCGGACCATACTTTGGATATCATCATTCTGTCGATCAGGACCTTTAAACTGGCGAACTGGTCATGAGTTCTCAGAGTGATGGTCGACCGACCTTTGTCTTTTCATTCTTTCCAAACCAAATTTTGGGCTTCTTCCCCGGCTGCGAGATTTTCTCTCCTGAGGTCTATGAGTCCTACTACGGCGTCGCCTCATATTTTAACGTAGCTCTCTCTCCACTCTATCCAGTCGCCTCTTAAGGTGGGAATTCTTATTTTCCCATTGGCGAGTGGCCTCCTGCTTCTCCTAAAGCCTAGATATTTGCATGGAGCTGGGTGGCCCTTGACTTTCTTCAGATACCTAGCTCTCCTGGAGAAGTCTCGGGTTTGAATGGCGTATTTTAGACCTTACCCTTTGGGGTTTTAGCTATTTTTAAATGTCTCCTTCTTGAGGAACGTTATTGCTATGATGTGACATTGCTGGTCCTTGCTGGTAAGGGTTTTAGGAGGAGAAAACAATCGTTTCCCATAGAGGGTGCTAATTGTGATGAGAAAAATCTCAACACAAAACAATTTATCAAAAGAAACCAATCACCAGAATTAAAGAAATAATAACAATTAGACAACATGAGAATATACATGGTTCGACAAATAGCCTATGTCCACGAAGAGGTGTACTGTTTCTTTTTTACTATCTCTCGAACCGGTTTTTTTACATGCCCTTTTCCCGGGCCAGGGGTACAATATATAATTCATTACTCAAATGGAATGAGAAGTAGTGTTATAAGGTAACACGTTAACCTAGTATCCCTTGAATATCTCATTCGAGAACTTGGGGATGGACTTGGTCACATCTTTCTATTCTAACTGTCACTTTGAACCCATTATTTGGGCCGAGTCCCCCTCTTTCTCATTTGGTCTTTGTCTGGCTACTCTTATGGGTTCTAGTGAGCAAAAAGGGCAACCCACAAAAACATATTATTAATTATGTTATCACTTCTCTCCATTAGGTTCTTAATCATATTTACAAAATCACATATAATTAGGATTTAGGAAACATTTAAATAAAATAGGGCTTAAGTAGAAAAATATAGATAATCTTTCCTCTTAATACTATTATGAAAAAGTAATTTTAGAAATTTTTATTCTTCCAAAAACCTCCAATTGATGTTATTTGATCTCCTTAAAATTATCATTATAAAACTCCCAAATTAAGGATTGAAGTTATTTTTGATAAGGTTTAGGAGTTGAAGAAATAAGGCTTCGTGTGTCTCTTGTTTGGGCAGAACAATGTAAAGTAATAACAAAATTAAGTTATAATGTTCTTAAATAAGAGAAAACATGGCCTTTACATCCCTTCGCCCAAGGCCACTATAGTGACCCAATAAACTCGTTATCGTATGCCCCGAGACACTATAGCAGTTAAAGGATCCCGCTATAGTGGCTTCCCCCTTGAGCCACAGGTCTCTTCCTCTTTTTTCAGTGTTTAAATTGAATTCTAATACTAATAGCCAACTCGTTTTTAATTCAAATTAAACTAGAAAATAATAAGTGATTGAATTTTCAAAGGTCTTAGCTTGAAGTCAAAGCAACTAAAATTAACTAAAATGGCCCTAGGATTTCCAACTAATCCTAAAATAACATTTAATTAACCAATTGTTTATTTTATTCATTTAATTAGCCAAAAATCACCAAATTCATTTAGATGAATTATTTTCTTATTTAATTCAAATTCGAATTTCACAATTCATTTTAATTAATTAATGCATTTTATTAATTAATCCAGATCTTAAAATTACAGGGAATTATGGCACCGAGAGTTTTTACTCCTATGTGGGTTTTCTCCTCATAAATATTATTTTATCCCTATTATGTGATTTTTTTTCTTATTATATATAATTTATATTTCTCTCTCTCTCTCTCTCTCACACACACACACACACACACATTAAATCTAAGAAAGTATCCAACATGATCGCTTTCTAAATTGAACTTAGGGCCTGTATTTATTTAATTCACCTAGTTGGCTTTGATTTGATTCTAATGGGTTAATTAACTAATTAAACTAGAAATTAAATATTTTTTGTTATTAATTGCATATATCTATTATACCTCTCACCTAAATTCATGTTAACTATGAGTGTTCTAAAATTGGAGAATGAATTTTGAAAATGGTAATTTTCTCATTAAAACTAATTCACCCCCCCTCCCCCCCCCCCCCCCCCCCCCCTCCCGAGTTATTTGAGTTGAACAGTTGTAACTAAAACACACTCCCTCAATTTGTATACGGGAAATTGATCTTTAAAATCCTCATGTTTATATATGATCTTGCTTGATGTGTTTTTTTTGCGTGTTTTTAGCTCATAGACCGGGCTTGTAGTTTTGATTAAATTTTATTCGGAGATGGATTAATATCGTGATATTAGTTTTATGAATCATCCTCGTTACTTTGATGGCTCAAACTAAGGCCATTGGAAATTAAAAATGCGTGATTATTTGAAGTTGGATCATTAGCATGTTTGATGTGTGTGGAAGATGGTTGAGTAGTCCTATGATTGGTGAAGAAAGTGTCATAATTAAGAAACCAAGAGTTAGTTAGTGGGTTAGCAAAAAATAGTATAACTGAATACTCAATCATGAGATGGATAATGTTGCATGGGATATCTTGAGAATTAATCATGCGAGAACTTCTAGTGTCAAGAGAGAGAAGTTGCAAAATATCACGACTATATATAAAACCATTAGAATGAATGAAGAATACAGTTTTAATGAGTATTAGACTAGACTGGAAGAGGTTTTCGACTATTTTAACCTATGAGAGAAGATCCCTAAGAATAAAGTGGTGAAGAAGAAATTTAGAACTTTATCTACTTGATTAGGTTGCTATCCTTAAATAAATAAGGATACGAATACATGTAGCTTAGAAGAGCTAGTTGGATCACTTCAAATTTGTGATCAAGAGGGATATTCAAGGATGGCTAAACCAAAGAAGAATATTTCTTTTGTTTCCAAATCTGTCGAGAGGGTGGAAATTAGAGAAGGTGAAGATAGGCCTATAGACAATGTGAGAGTGGATGTCGCTTTGTTTGTAAAACGTTCCAATTTTTATTATAAAAAGAAGAAGAAATCTTTCAAAAATGAAAATAAATTTGAGCCTAAGTAACACATGTCTACTATATATAACGCTCAGGGTAGTTGTGAGAGTAATGTACCAAAGATATGTAAGGAAAAAGAAGAGGATATATGTTTTATATGTGGTGGTGTAGGACATAGTATGAATGTGTGTTCAATATATTTGAAAACTTAAGAGAATGATAAATAATTTGAGAAGGAAAATAAATTCTATAAGGAAAATTTGAGTGACTTTGATGGTGATTCCAATGGTAGTTCTTCTAGTTATGAAAGCGAGAGAGAAATCTCATTCATGGTGAGATTGGAAGAATAAAAAAGTCTTGTGATGAGAGAGTGACATTCGATGATGTTGTGAATAAAATTAGGTTCAAAGAGTCTAGAAATAGGTCTATTAGAAATTCCTCATCTTGTAGGAGTGTAGGAACACACACATCATACCATAGATCATTCCATGAGAGTGGTGATACAGTTAAAGACATACATGATGCATTTGATGAGATTTACCAAGAATCTTTGAAACTGAAAAGGTCAAACATAAACTTTTTAAAAAAATGATTATTATGAAATTGAAACTTTTAAAAGAAAAAATGAGATTATTATGAAAGTGAAAGATGAATTTGATCTACAAAAGGAAATTTTAAAGATTGATTTAGAAAAGCTTAAGATTAAGCTTGAACATGCCAAATATTTGAAGATAGACTTGGTTGAAAGATGATGTATAATTGATAACATCTTTTTGAACCATGGTCAAATAAAAATAACAATAATGGTATTGGATTTGTTGAAAAATGAAAGAAAATAATATTGACTCAAAATAAAAAGTTGAAATATCTTCTTGTAGGAAAAACGAGACTAAGGGAAAAACTCCACAAATGAAGAAAAAATAGGTTGTACTTATGTCAACATCTAAGGCTCATACCTATGGATATTATTTCATGGGGAAAATAAACCGCGTTGTGCACTTTTTATTTAATAGAAATAATATTGATAAAGTTGAAAAGAGATATCATGAACGAAAACCTAAGTTTATTAGAGATGTGTCTTTTTATTCTCATTGTAGGATATATGGGCATTCGAACCAAACTTGTAAGTCGTTATTAGCTAAAAATTATAGATTCATTCAAAATAGTATTAAGGTTGTGAAGAGAGCTCCTAATGGTGAGCTTAGTGATAAAATTAACAATTTGATGAGAAAGGATTACATTGTTGTAAATGGAATTAAAGAGGTTAGGATAGATATTCCTAGACCCGGGGATAACGTTTACATTTCGTGGAACACGATAACTATGAGGGGATAGAGAGATTAAAACTTAAGGTTGCTAGACGTATGCCATGAAATCCACTAAAAATGAATGTTGAAGTTGACTTACCTAAATGAACAAGGAAGTTGTCTTCTTCCTATCAAAGATCTTAAAGATTCACCACCCCTTGTTACCTAACTTAGTAATTTTGTTAGGATACCTAGGGATTTTCTTATGTAGGTACCCTTCCTAGGTACTCCTTGATTGTTTTGGGATTAGATCATTTGTTGGTGAGTGATTTTTATTGTCATATTTTGACTATTTTTATTCTTTTGTTAAGGATTTTCTTTCATCGTGCATCTTCATGCATTCCCTCATATGATTTATTTCTTACTTAGTATGCATGTTCATATTGCAACATTAATTTTTTTCAAAAGCCAAAAATATTTTCCCTTTATTATTTTTGTGATGCATGATTAAGTTCTATGTATACATTGATTTTGTAAGGACAAATTTTTTATAGAGTCAATTTGTACGTATTTTGGATTATTTCGTGTTTAGAAAAAACCTTTAAGTCATAGGTTAGAACTTTAGTGTGTTTTCATTTTAATCATATGTTGTATTTGATTGAAAACGTAGAGGCGAATATATCATTCTTACATCGTCACACTGAGTTTTATGCCTTGTGATTGTCTTCATGTTCTGAGGATATCTCGGTATGAATGCCAATATTTTTTTACCCTTGGATATTTAGTTTATTGGATATATTTTTCCAATAAAATTTAAAAGTTTTAAACTTGATTTAAAAAAAACATTCAATTCATTCGAACAAGCTCAGCCAACTTCTTAGAACAGTTAATTCAATGAACTTTGAACCAGGTCTACTCTAGTTTCTCGTTTGAAATTTTGTTAGAATCCTGATCAAAAAAGATGTATGGATTTATTCAAATCGTCCTTCTGAATTTATTCTATTGAGTCGGCGAGCATTTTTCTAAAATAAGATTTTTCATCTTTATGTCATTTTTGGAAAATCTCCTATAAACAAGAGTGCGGAGCAGTAGTTTTATTTTAGGCTTTTACCTTATTTTTTTAGTTCCCAAACTCTTTTAAAAATCTCTACAATTTTATGTGATTATTCCTGAAGAAGTTTTTCAAACAAAAACCCTGTTACACCCAACTATTTAAAGATCCAAGTATTCATCATATATATTCTTTGAGATCAAGTTTGTTAGCATTATTATTTTATTCTCTACATGTTGTTGAGAATTATTTCATGCGGTGGATTTTTTTGCCTAGTTTGTTTCCATATGATGGATTCAATGTGTGATGGATTTTTATCATGTTCAGTGGGTACCGAGGATTTTTGGGACTCACACGATGTGTCACTAGTGCAGATGAACTCTAACATTTCGTTGTGGGGGAGATATTAAAAATCAACGAAGTGCTAAGGCTTGCGAAGGAGTCCAGTCGTTATGTAAGTCATTTGTCGAATTTTGTAATTCCTTATCATAGTGAATTTATGTGGCTAGGATTGTTCGAGGTTTTTCCATTTGGATTTTTCTCATGCATCGGACGTTGTGCTTGATTTACTTATTTTATCCTGCACTCAACTAGATGCATGCTTAGGTTATGATAAAATTGGTTAATCTATTTATCGTAACAAAATTAAAATGTGTGCAACGTTTTAATTTTTGTTAATCGTTTGAGTGATCTTAAAATTGAGAATTTTTTTAAAATAGTGGTTTTTTTTGTTTTTCACCCTTTGCCATATTACAACCCAATATGACTTTACAATCGATATGAGAGCGAGAAAATTAAGTTGCATTTTATTCATTGTTTCATGTTATTTTAGACTTATTTGCGTTTTCTCTCTCTCTCTCTCTCTCTCTCTCAGATTGTTTATTTCTCTCGATGGGTCATCATAGTGATAAGTTGTCCGATGTGCTTAGTGATAAAAATGACTTTAATATTCAAGAGGAGTTTAATGAGATTATTTTTTATGCCGAAAAATTAACTCGGTTGAATTTTAAATTTCCAAAAAGAATTAAAGTCCTTGAAAAATAAATTTTTTTTCTTAAATGATGAAATAATTTTTTTGCCAACTTTTCAAACTCAAAAAGATATCCTCCGTGAGAAGCTCATTGACATGAAATATGATTTCCAAAATTTATAAGTGTCCAAGAAAGAGAGTGATGATAGTGTATGACTTTTAGAGAATGAATTAGAGCACTCTAATATGTTAGAGACTGGGGTGAAAGAATGTGTTGTTGCGGATAATAATAAATCAATAAAAAATTTGAAGGCACGTGAAAATACTATTAGGGATAAGTTCTCTTACACTAAGGGGGAGTGAGGTAACCTTATAGGTATTATCGAAATATAAAAAAGGAGTCCCAAACATTTGAAGAATCTACTTGTTTTCTTGAGTATAGAGTTTTAAAGTTAAAAGATTATTTAAGATATCAAGTATTGTTGGTTATGGCTCTAATCATTAAAAAAAAATCATCGTTAAAGCCAAGACCAATATTTATTTTAGAGTGTCAACCACTACCATAGATATTAGACAATGTTAACCCATAGGAAACATTCTTCATGTTTTCATTATGGTATGAAAGTTCACCTTAGGATGTTTTATTATGATCTTAGTAGAGGTCCTAGGAAGTTTAGATCATGTGTCACCATGATTCCCCAAACCCATGGCGATAAGTATGCATTTATTTAGATTAGAAAATTATTTTTTGAGGCGTTGGATGTTATACTGGTTGATTCTCACATGCTTGTACAAGATTCTTATAATTCTATATCTTATGGTTGATTGTGTTCGCATGTTTTCATATGCTAGCTTTTTTACTTCATGTTATATGTTTTTGCTAGTTTTATGATGTTTGAGTCTTTTGTATTTTGATTTTCCTTTGGGGTCTTATTGAAAAAATACAAAATAATTTTGCTTGTCTTTTGAGTTTTGTTTTCATGTGGTGTCATTTTAAAAAAAAATTAAAAACTAAAAAAGATTATGTTATGTATAGTTTACTTTTACACATTTTGTGTGGCATATCGGTGTGTTTTAATCCACTTCACTCCATATTTCCATGTGTCAAGAACTTTTGATTGGAATTTCCAATGCTTATGTTGTTCTTAATCATGATTTAATAGAGTATTTGGAAAATGACTTTCTTAATTCATCCATTTTCCATATTCCTCCTCACACACATGCACAAGCTCGTTTGAATTTTAACTTCATACGTTAACTGAGCTAAGTGAGATGTTCTCCTAATAATATTGTCAGTATACATATATATTTGTTTGGGATATTTGTTCGTATAAGAACCATTACTCATGTTTTTTCCATTTTATTTAAAAATATGAGTGTGCATGGGAAAGGGCTACGAAAAATTAAGAGGCGAAAGAAAAGATAAAATTTCTAAGGACAATTTATTTCATTGATTCCTCAAAAAATGAAGGTAAAAAAATTATATATTTAATTTTTGAGGGTGTTAGTTATTGAAGATCAATGGGTTTGCATAGTGAGTCATAGTTAATTCATGTTTGGCGCTCTTGATTTGAAATCATCAATATTTTATAGGCTAGTGTGAATTGTACATTTTTGTCCGTTATGAGTTCAATTTATCTGCACTATGAGTCTAAATATTTATTTCATAAAATTAATGTGGTGATATAGAACTCCTTGGACATTTTTGATTGATTAGGACATAATTCATTTGTTTTTATTTCACGCCATTTCACTATGTTTACTGCATGTTTGTTTAAACGCATTTGATACTATGCTAGTGTGGCTGGATTATTGTATTTTATATATATATATGTATATATATATATATATGTATATATATATATATATATATATATATGTATATATATATATATATGTATATATATGTATATGTATATATATATGTATATATATATATATATATATATGTATATATATATATATATAGTGTGTGTGTGTGTGTGTGTGTGTGTGTGTGTGTGCATGTATGTGTGCATGTACGTGTGTGTGTATGTATGTCTCATTATTATCTTTTGCATATTTATATATATCTACCATTTTTACTTTGAGTCTTCGCATTTGTATTTAATCCATGTATGTCATAATGTATGTTTTAGTTTCGGGTGGTTTTAATTGGTATGTTATGTAATATCCTTGATATCTTTTATTTCTTTGTTGATATTGGCATCATACACCTTCTTGTGTTTTCAATTTGGTATCATTATTTCCATCAAAATTGGTATTAATTGATCATTGTTTTTATTATTTGTCCTTGTGTTTCCCATTTATGTGTCGTTGATTATCTACACATCATTGAATCATATAGTTGTTTTCCTATATGTTTATCCTTGTTTCATTTTGGGAGATGATTGCTTCAATTGGGGAGAAATGATTTTGTTATGCAACTCTATTCATTGTTTATTCCTGAACAAAAGGGGGGAGAAATGGTATCTCATTTTTTATAGTTCGGGGGAGACTTTTGCCTTAGGGGGGTGTCCTAACTTAGGTATAGATTTTTACACAAAGGGGGAGGGTTTATTCCTATCTATATTATATTGTTATATATTCTCTTTGTATTTGAGGGTGTGTTTAAGTGTGCAAGTTTGCAACGATCTAATAAAATCTACATAAGAGCAAAGCTACTTAATGTGAGTATACCAAGTCTGTACTTTTTTCTTTTAGGGGTTAGACATTTAGTCTTTTAGATGATCTTGAGAGACTATAGGTTTTTCTTTTGTGTTTTTTTCCGGGAATAGTCAAAAAGAGAGATTTGTAAGGTCAATTTGTTTGCATTTTGGCTTATTTTATGTTTGGAAAAAAACTTTGAGCCATAGGTTATGACTTGAGGGTGTTTACCTCTCAAGACATTAACATGTATGATTCAATATGTAGAAGCCAATATATCATGCTTATATTTCTATGCCGAATTTCACACCTTGTGATCGCCTTCATATTCTGAGGATCTCTTGGATATGAATGCATATATATTTTATCCTTAGATATTTAATAATTGGGTATGTTTTTGTAAAAAAATAATGTTTTAAACTTTATTTTAGAAAAAAAGTCAAGTCGTTCGAACTTGATCAGCTAGATCATTCGAACGAGCTTAATCAACTCTTTGGAATAGTCTATCCAACAAACTTCAAAAAAAACTTATTTTTGCTCTATTATGGTTCCTCGTTCAAAATTTTGTCAGAATCCTGATCGAACGAGATGTATGGCTTCGCTCGAACGAGCCTTCCGAGTTTGTTCGAACAAGCTGGGGAGCATTTTTTTTAAATGATTTTTTTTATCTTTATCTCATTTTTTAAAAACCTCCCATGAATAGGAGTGTGGAGTAGAAACTTTATTTTAGGCTTTTACCTAGCTATTAGGTTCCCAAACTCATTCAAAAATCTCTCTGAGTTTATATGATCATTCATGATCAAGTTTTTAAAACCAAAACCATATTTACACCCAATTATTTAAACATCTAAGTATTCATCATATATATGCTTTGAGTTCAAGTTTGTTGGAACTATTAGTTTGTTCTCTACATTTTATTTAGAATTATTTCGTGCAGTGGTTTTCGTACCTAGTGTTTTTTTACATACAATGGATTCCATGTGTTATGATTCTTATGCTTATGCAATGGATATTGAGGTGTGTGTCGCCTCATAGGTTGTGGCAGTTGCGCTGGTGGACTCCTGTGTCTCATTGTGGAGGAGATATGGAAGATCAAGGATCCATCAAGCTTGCGATGGCATTGAGTTGTTGTGTAAGGAATCTGTCGACTTTTAAAATTCCTTATCATAGTAAATTTATGTGGCCAAGTCGTCTGAGCTTTCTCTCATTTGTGTTTTCCTTGTACGTCGGTCATTATGTTTCATTTACTTATTTTAACCTGTATTTTACTAGATTTATGTTTAGGTTAAGACAAAATTCATTAATTTATTTATCATAACAATTGAAATGAAATTGGTGGAACATTTTAATTTGGGTTAATTGTTTAATTTAACTTAAAATTGAGAAAATTTTAAAAATAGTGGTTTGTTTATTTTGCACCTTTTGGCATATTACAACCAAATAGGACTTTCGAATTTTGTGTATGAAATTAATTCTAGTGATGATTGAAGAATGTATTCTTAACTATATGATGTAAATAATAATTCACTCAATGATATGTTAGAATTCACAAGAAAATCATTATAGTTAAGTTTGTTTAAATCTCTTGTTATGATTTCACTTTACACATGCACTTGCATATCATTTGGATCACATGATTTTTATTATGTGTCTTGTATGTATGATTGATTCAAAATCATGATTAAATCATGAGATCTAATAGTGGCTAATTCTTTAAAATGTTTAATTGGACCCTTTGAGAGATATGTGTGAAAAAAACTTTAACTTGATGGAATTGATAGATGAGACTTTGTTTCATCAAATGGATACCAGTAGTGAGATTAATTTTATTTGAATTTAAGTATCATTTATTGATTTTTAACAAAGTGTGTGTGAAATCCATCGTAGAAAAATCCATTTTATGAAGAAAATAACCAAAGTCGAGTGCTAGAAACTTACAAACAAAAAAACACGATAGAGTTTTTTTTAAAATAGTACTATCTTTTAGTATCTAGTTTAGGTATTATACATCATATGAGGGAGATTACATGGTTTTATTATACCATTTAATATATCTCAATAGGATATTGATAAAATGATAAACATAAGCATCAATTGTATTTCATATAATTTGATTATATGCATTCATTTGATTTTGTGACTCATACTTTTTCATGATCATGCCATGATTAAAATACAAAACTCTCTTTATTTATAACTTTGAGAATTTTGAACCATATTATTGAGTGATTAATGTTTGTGTTGAATATGAACTTAAATATGTCATTGATCAATGTTCAAATGAAATCCATATAATGAATCTGGTTTACTATAAATAGCCTAATCATGTTGACACTGCATATTTTGTGTCACATCTACATATTGGGTGTATGAGTTTCTTTATTATTACATTTATCTCAAATCTATGTTTCATATATTAAAATGAATATTCTACATGAATTCCCATACATTCATATCATATGTTGACAGTTTGAGATTTTAGTTTGGCTAGATAATTATTTTACTAAAGTTTATTTCCTGACTAGATCTTTTGTTCATTTGAATTTACATGGTGAGGAATTCATAACATTAACATGTCTACCTATTTTTTACTTTGATATTCCTTCTCTTGGAAACTATTCGCGTAGTTCAGTTTTTACCCATTCGTACGACTAATGTTTGCGGGTTTTAGATCTCCGTCCTTCGAATGGAGTCACAGAAACTTCAAGAGCTGGTTTTAAAAGGTTTAAACGGTTCATTTTGTATCTTTTCATATTCTTCAACCACGGAGATTTCCCTGGGACAGTTTTTAGAGACAAATTAATTTGGTGTTTTCATTCTATTTTGGGTGAGATTTTCTCATACTTGAAGGAAACCCCCAATTTTGCATATTTTTGGGGATTCTCCAATCCAACTTAGGTTTGTCTTGACTTCTCAAATATTTTCTTCATTTGATCTTTTTAAAGTTTTTCAAGGATATTCCATCATTTTTGGAGTCATCTTTTAGATCTAGGTTAAATTTAGGTGATTTGTTTTATTACTTTTGCTCTTCACCTTTGTAATCTCTTTGGATTTTTTACATCTACTATTTGTGTTCACTTTCTTTAACCTTATTCATTAATATGAGTCATTAAAGAAACTTGCACTCAAAAAGTTTCTTCTAGACCCACCAGGAGGTGCCAGTTAGACTTCATGATCTCATGAGCCCTTTGTTCTCCTTCGAGTTCTCCTATCACTTCTCGAGCTCATACTCAGAACTTAGCCACCTTGATTACCATTATAGAAATGCCATGGATGCTTATCCTATCTGTTTTACAATAGATTGTTCCCTATTGTGGAAATCTTTACTTCCCGAGAAGATAGGAATAACATGGGTGTGGATCTGACACATCTTCAATGTGCCAATAAGCCAGTTCGGCATCTTGGATCATCCTGATTTCTTATCCCACACCAGTTAGATAATGCTATGCTTGTTCATGAGATATATACGAACATAATTGTCACTTATGATGATCCTTTTATTCTCACATATTTTGTTCGTGACATTTAGATAGTTTAAATAGAGGATGTTCTAGAGAAACACTTAGGTGTAGGAAGATAGGAGAGTCCAAATTATATCCCGCATACCTATAGTGGTTTGACTCATCATGAGTTATCTACACTTCTTGTTACGATAAATATGATGTCGGTAAGCAATATATTTCTTTAGGCATTACTTCTTCGGAGTTCATCTATTTTACACGTTATGGGCTTCTATGACCTTATGCCTAGGATATGTTTTTATGACTTTTTCTATTCCATGGGATATCATATGAATGTCATCGCCTCGCATAATCTATCGATACTCTTATCTTATTATAGAGGTTATGCGATGAGTAGCCTCTAATATGATTCGAGATGTTTTAGCATATTCTAGGATGTTCACCGGATATCTATGTTCTTTAGGATTTATGATATTAGGATCCGATCAGTCCTTTTTACACACTAGGTCCTATTACAAGTCCCAATGTTTCACATTTTAATGGTCAGAATTCAAGGCAGGTTCCTGATCAAAACATTGATCCTGATGCCAAGGATATAGCTCGCAGTCCTACTTCAGTTTCTACTCCTACTCTACATTAACCCGACGCTCACTAGTAATCTAAAGGGTATTTAGATGCTAAGTTTTCTCTCATGCGTGATGCTTTTGATTGACTTGATGTGAGGTTGATGAAAATGTCAAATGATGTTGATGGCTTCTTCACTTAGCTCAAAACCACTACATATCACATTCTGGCACATATTTGGATGATAGATCTTCTCAATATGCCTTTTATAGGCTTTTTCAGATTTGGTCATAAACTTTCTATGACTCCTATTTAGTCTAAGCATGTTGTTGATGATTAAGATGATGTGGAAAATGATGATGCAACTCATGGTGATGTTGGTTTAGATGAGACTTTGAGCCTCATGAATGATTCTTAGGAGGAAGATTATAAAATCATAAAAAGAGTAATCCCAAACCCCAAACAACTAAAACTGAAATAGGAAAATAAATCACACAATCGTACAACACATGAATATATGAGGTTAGATAACATACCTACGTCCATAGGGTGTTTGTCTCTTTACTTATTAATCAGTTCATAAAAATAAGAATTACGCGCCCCTTTATCCAGGGGTGCAGGTTATATTTATTGGAAAATAAGGTAAAGGAGTTGTGCAGGATGATCTCTATATGTAGTTCCTATTGGATTGAACTGATCTTTCCTTTGAGATCCTTATTGATCGGACTCCCCTTTGTTCTTATCTTTTAAGCAGCGATCCTTATCTTTTTCTGTCAAGTAGACATCACCCAATCTGAATAGCTCAGATTGTCTATATAATTCCACTATAATTGCCCCAATGCTTTACAACTTGAGAAAGATGGAGAATCATCTGTGAGCATCGGTTGTAGTCTGTAGTGGTTGTTGGTTACCAATTGGGGGTCGTTTTATATTAAACCAACGCTTGTCATATTTTTGGAGCCAGATTCTTTTATCCTCTATCCATTAAGTGACTTATGGCATGCTTGTAATTTATCCTGACTTCCTAAGGTTACACTGGTAAAAAAGGATTGAGAAGTCAAAATATTGGGGTGTGGGTGTCAATTGGCATGTTGGGTCTTATTTAAAATGAATATACATTTAGGAGTTGAACCACTGCCATACTTCATTTCGTTTCAACAATTAGAGATGAAAGGAGATATCTTCATCTTTCTTAACTTGTAAGTCTTCTCCATTATCCATTGTCCTCTGTAATTTATTTTCAAACTTCCATTCGCTGACTTGAATCTTCTTGCTCTTTCTTCTTGAACTGAAAAAATGGTGTATATTGCGAACGAAAATATACCAGGAGAGTATAGGATAACATTTTCAATCACTAATTGGGTGGAAATTAAATGTCCCAAAGAAATTGATGATTGCTACAGTGTTCCTGGTGGCCATTGGTACACACCCAATCAGTAGCAAAAGGTTGTATAAACTTTCCCCAAATACAATTATTTAGGTAGTTTTATGAATTCTTCAAAGTTGTTCCTTCCCACTGAACCTTAAACACGTGGAGAATCGTGAATGGGGTTCCTCAAATTAATGAACTGTATGGGACAAAAATTGGTATTCCTGAGATAAGGTATTGCTACTCGTGGGTTAGAACAAATGATAGTACCTATTATCTCAAACCAAGGAGTGTTGACAGTTTATTGGTGGTTAATTTTCTTGATTCCAACAAGCGTTATTGTAGCCATGGATTAATTTCCAGAGAATGGAAATATCCACAAATTATTTAGGGTTGTGTGCCATATAGAGGGTTTAGGTTTCCCGACAAGGGGATCAAGATAGGTTGATCATTATCACATCCATCCTTTGTTGTTCATGACTAGTTGTTATATGAAATGTTTACTAACTCTTCATTTTCACTTGTGTATAGTATTTAAAGAATAAAGAGCCACCAACATCTCATATTAATTGAACTGAGCATATGAAGGTTTGAAATATGATAAGACCACCATCTCATGTCCCTGAGCACCTGAGATCGATATCTCTAATGCTCGAGTATGGAAACAATACCACCTCCTTCATCACCAAGCCAATTGATTCAATTCCTAAGGTATTAGTCCTTTCAACCAGTGAGGGTTCTTCAAGTATGTGTACCTTATTTTCTTTCAAACCTATAAGCATAGATAATATCTCTGTTGTTGAAGAAGACATGCCTTTGTTAGCTGGGGAGGCTTATCTCAAATCTCGAGATTATTTTCAAGCCCCCTTACATTTGCCCCTTCATGTAAAGATTTGTTGTGGTAATAAGAAATGTCTTCATGACAAACTTCTCAATCCGATTAACCCCCTAATTGTGAAAAAAATTCTCGTATCTCTGTCTTTGTTAGAACTTCTGTCATTATCTTTGCCAAGAAAAAGTAAAATTCTCCTCGATCTACCTGAACCAATGCGCTGTAAGTTGTCAGCGAATGGTGAGGGGACATCGCAACTTTTTTCTGCCGTTGTGCCTTAGTCATTCTGTCTTCTTCACTAGATATTGGAATTATTTGAAACATCTGAGGAAGTTTTTGATTATCCGATTTGACTCTTAAGAAGTTAAACTCTCCTCTATCTACGCTGTTCCATGCCACCATGCAGCGTAGTTATAATAAGTTGGTATTTGCAGTACTGCCCTTAGTGGTATGAAATATTCTTCCTAAACACTCCTAGCATTTAAACTTATAAAATTCACCCAAAGTAACTATGGAACTATAAAATTCTCCCCGGTTTCGTTATGCTGATATTCTTTTTCGTTTTGTCTTGTTCAAAAAGTAAAATTCTCCCCAATGTGCCAAAGAAAGATTTAACTCCGAATGGGCTTGTGGTGAGGGGACATCATGAACTTTTTGTACAGCGCTGCATGGAGCCTTTTCTCTAATGTTGTAATTATCCTACGTAAATTCTCCTAATGAAATTCACCAAGTTGAAGGTACTTCCTCATTGGACTGTGTTGTGTCATCATTTCATCTTGTTCGAAAAGAAAAATTATCCCCGATGCGCTTGAGTCAAAGCTAGACCCGTTTTTACTTGTAGAGAGGGGACATCGTACCTTTTTGAACTACGGCAACGACTTCTGTGTTGTAGGATATTTGATCTGCCTAACAAAAAGTTCTGGAGCCAAAATCATAACTTGTTTTGAAAGCAACCTTGTCCATTCCCCATTCATCACTTCATTAATGACGTGGTACTGTCTTTTCAATTGTCAGGGCACTCCTCGAACTGCCACATGTTCATTTGAAATGATTATAGGCGGCTTGTCATGTGTAGAGATGGGAAACTCGAACATAAAATTTGAAAGAAAAAAACTAAACGGCAATCATCCAACACTTAGCCACTTTTCTTATTTACCTTGGTTTCATCTTCTTCAAAATCCCAGAGCTTTTAGAGAGAAAAAAAGGTAAAACCTCCATTATTGTCAAGCTTCCATCTTATTCTTCTCGTTCTTTGCCTTTCTTTCCGTCATCCACGACTATGTTCTACCACTTTTAGCCGCCTCCTTCTTCCTTAGAAGATTTTTCTTACCACTGTTTGCCATGGCTTCTCCCAAGACTCCAAATGATCCCACCGACAACACTTCTCCTGCATCCACCCTAACACCTGCCCCTACCACCCCCTTAAGTGCCACCGCTTTGGTAGAAGTACGCCAGGAATAACTACATTTCTAGTGTCGTTCTCATATTTTTGGTAAGGATGCTGATTTTTCTGATGCGTGCAAGACTTTCATTTTTTCTGCCAAGTACGACCCTTTGTTGTTGGGTGATGAAGATGAAGAATCGGCTAAATGGGGTTTTCTCCCTCCAGAGGGGACGTTACACTTCAGATTGGATCGTGGTGATTTTCCTTGTTCCCAGATTGATTTCGAGGCACCCAAGGGATCTCCAACTCATTTTGCCGCCTAGTATGCACATATACAGAGCTCTTGCAAACGTTGGCCTTCACCGAGCCGATTGGTTTGGGGAGTTCACTCTCTCCAAACACAATGCTTCACTCCAAGTGTTGGTTTCTAGATGGAACATCACAACTCATACGATCTTTGCTGCCTCCGAGAGTTCACCATTTCCTTAGAACATGTTTGTGAGTTTCTTGGATTTGAACCTTTCTTACTTGATGAGGACTTAAATGTCGATCAAGCTAATGATCGGGTAGAGTTAGATCAAATTTTTCGAAGTTTCACTAGTTCTTCTAACTAAGCTACCTTTACTCCTTTAATCATTTATTTCTTCGAAGCTCCTACTGTGAAGGATTGCACTTCGATCATAGGCAAGGGTAAAGGTATATCCCTAGAATTACCAGCCTACATACTTATTTTTCTCTCCTATTTATTCTTGACTGGAAAGCCCAATGACCAGCCTAGGAGGGACCTCATAAACATCTCCATTCATTTGGCCAAAGGATGTAATCTTCCTTTGGCCCCTATTTCTCTAGGGTCCCTCTACACTTGGTTGGATTAGACCCATCTTCACATGGAATGGTCCCTTGGTCTTTACAACCTAGCCAATTTTGTCAACGTAATTATTTTAATAGGTTTCCTTTACACCCGTGTTCTTGCTATTATCGCCAAATTTGTTCCTTATCCCCTTAGCTAAGGCATCAAGACCCCTTGCCTCTTGCACTTTAAAAAAAACAAAGGCGAAAGGAGATAATGAGAATTTTTACCATTTTGACTCCTTCGTCATGAGGCCATATGGGGAATTAGCCTTTGCCCACACTTGGAATTTTTCTCTTTTCCAACTAGAACGGTCACTTATGTTCCTGTTGTAGAAGATCCTTCGCAAGCCGTGGTTCTTTTGTTCACCCCTGGGTTCCTTCCTTCATTCACCGAGTGGGGATGTACTTCTGAACCTTACAACCCCGATCAATGCAGTCATAAATTTGGTTTTGATCAAGGGGATCCTCGCCCAGTATTTCAGTTAACAAATGAGAGGCACACTTTTGTCGAGGCTTGCATTTTCTACCTTTCTACTGTTGTACTTGGCGTAACTTCTACTATGAATGGTGGGGTACCATTACTAGTGCCACCAGGAAAGAGGATGTGTCCACTTCATTTGCCACCAAATTCTGGATGATGTAACTAACCAGAATTCATGAATTTATACAAAGTCCGCCCGGTATCCCCCAATTCTCTCTTTCCCTACTTTGGAATTAGGCCGTAAGGGCAACTATGGTCTTGGGGTTGAGTTCCCTCTGAGCATGACCCCTAAAGATCCTCCCAGAGAGCTACCTCCTTATTTCCCCATGATCCCCACTGCCACGCCCAAGCCCAAGAATGTTCCAATCCCAAAATAACCTGCCCATTCTGAAGGTGTTTCTGGTGACGATGCTCTAACTGGTGAAGCTCCTAGCGAAGGACCTTCCAAGCCATCGGCCAAAAGGACTAGGAGATCCTATAGTGGGATTTATTCAAAGTCCAAATCTCAACCTCAACCCCAAGATCCCTTGTATTCATTCCACAGTTCCTTCGTTCCTCCTCCTATTTCTGCCGAAGTGAGTGAGCAATTAAGAAAGAAAGTTCAAGCTGAGGTGGAATGAATAAACACTGAATTTCACCGGCACACTCCTTCGGTTCCTCCTGCTGCTATTTTCCCCACCATTTTCATAGATTAAGGAGGGATCAAAGTGAAGGAAGAGTAAAAGAGTTCCCTTGGTCCTTGGTTCTTCTAGTGCTAAAAAGAATACTGTAATCACCAAGACTCAAAAGAAACGAGCAACTAAAGCTATAAATGTGGATGATAGTCCTGATGCTAACCAAGGCCAAACTGATAGGGCTTCTTTAGTTCCTTCTCAACCTTCTTTGTCAATAGTCATATCATCCCATTCGCCACCTCCTGAACAAGAGATAACTTCATTCTTTTCCTACTTAGTCATTTTTCAGTATACTTGGTGTATTTTCTAACCCTTTTGCGCAGCATGTCGAAGAAGAAGGAATGAGTCCTCCTGTGAGCCCCTTCGTGGAAGGACGCTTCGGGAGCACTTCGTCCAATGCATCACCTCCCCGTTATCCCATGTACGGGCTTGCCTACTCATAGTGTTCTACCTCCAGGCGTGCAGAGGATGCTACTAGGGGAGCGGCGGCTCCTCTGGAAATCGTTGGAGCTTCTTCCAACCCAGATGAAACTCCTCTTGCTTCTTATGTGCCATCTTCTCTTCCAGTGGTTCCTCTAGACATTATTCCCAATGACTTTAGTATCCCTCTAGAGGTAATAACTTTATTATCCCTTATATTTATTTTTCCTTCATATTTACCAACTCTCTTGACCTATTTCAGGTTGGAACTGGATCCCGGTTAGCCTCAGCTGTCGTTGAATCTATTCTTTGGCTTACTCTATTGAGGCCAATCTCTGGGTTTTCCCCTTTCTCCAAAATAACTGAGGTAAGGAGAAAAAATTTCCTTGCTCTTTCTCATGTTTAATCTCTTGTTTGTTACATTTAATTTTTTTATTGCAGCTTCCTCCCGCTTTGACTCCCCCATTTCAACTAAAGGGTTTACATGTCCCTGAGGCTAGGACTAGTTCATCTAGTGGGTTAGGGGTTCCTTCGGCTGTGAAGTCATTCATGTCTCCCAATGTCCCCATTACTTCAGGGTATCTTTATCTAGACTTATCGCTTGTTCCCCTTAACGGCCAATGTACCTCAATTCATGTTCCTCTGCATGAAGGTTCTGCTGAGAGCCCAAAGGGTGTGGGCGTTACATCTCGTGCAGACATTTCTCCTACCATTTCCACTGAGGTAACTAGTGCCTTTTATTGTATTCCATAAATTCTTTCATTGTGCCTATGGAACAATCATTCACCACAATATATACATCTCATTTTAATAACGCTTACTTAACAATGAAAAAAATTTTGTTAAGATTTTTCATCAAACTCCACCAGTAACGGTGACTTAACAATGAAAACCACTTATTAAAATTTTTCATCAAACTCCACCAGTAACGGTGACTTAATAATAAAAACCACTTGTTAAGATTTTTTCCATCAAACTCCACCAGTAACGGTGATTTAATAATCAAAACCACTTGTTAAGATTTTTGATAGGCAGGGTCTTGTCGCGACGCGAGAGTCACCTATGCGTCGGTCATTTTAAATTCGGCTCACCTGAACTATACAAAAACCTAAACTTATGACTACACTCAACGGGTGAGTATAGCGGCTAAGTCCGGGTATCGAAAATCCACAGAGACGAGTTGCTAGAATTTATGGGATTTAATACTTCTAAAATTAAAGGGAAAAAGGTGATTACAAACTAAAAAGAAAAAGATGCATAAAAGGGAAATGCTTAATCTAGGCGAGTGTATTTAAACCTAGATTAACAAAGCGAGTAAAAAATATAGGTTGCGTCGAATATCCCTCACCCTAGTTAATTAGTATAAAATGGTTACATGGGTCGACGAGTTATTCAGATTGAGTCTCGTTTCGACAGTTAATTAAATCAAGAGTTATCGTACACCTAAATTTGCATAAAAGTCTAATAAGATTTTGGCGTCAATAAATACCTCGGAAATTACGCACGCAAGGTCGTAAGCACAGAGCATACATGATATGCCCCATCAAATATCCTAGGCATAGGACAACCCACTCGAAATAGATACATAAAACTCCATCACCAAATCAAAGCAACATGTCAACCCTAGGTGAGTTCAATCCATCACAACCTAGAATAAATTAGCTACACAACATAATGAAAGACATAAATTAAATGCAAGGAAGTAAGGAAAGAAAATAAATCTATGTTACAAAGCTTGAGAACAAAAATGGGAATTACATTAATGGAGAAGAACATGAATAGTGATACTTACATACACAATGGGTGTAAACCCAAAGAGAAGAGAGGAGAGGGAATGTACATAAAGAATCCCCAAAAACTAACCTAAAAACAAAAATATCTCTCAAATAAAAGTCTACAACATTCTATTAATACCCCAAAATAAACCCCCAACAAAACAAAGTCAAAAAACCCAAAATAAGTCATTTTTCGTCCATATCTGATGGGCCCAGTCGACCTCGCTTTTGGGTCCGGTCGACCTCCCTATTGACAGTCCCATTTTCCTCTCCGAACCAATTTTGGCGCATTGCACAGAAATGGCCATAACTCCCTCATACGGAATCGAAATGATGCGTGGTGAGAACCGAAGCGAAGCTAATTCAATTATCTACATGATTATATTTTGAAACCCTCCAAATTATGTAGTATGGAATTACAAAAATGCCCTTGAAGTAGAAGAAAATACCAAAACCTTTCGGAAATGGCCATAACTTCCTCATTCGGAGCCAGAATGACGCACAGTAAGTGGCCACAGAATGATAATTTTATGATATACATGTTGGTAACTTCATTCCATACAAAATAGTGAGTTTTAAAGTATCATATTTCCCTTGAAGTATCTTTAGACGACTGAACTTCTCCAAAATGCAACCGAACCTCACAAAGCACAATTAACCCCTGCAAAACATATATATGTCCAAATTCGAGGTTGTTTGGTTAATGAGCATAAATATAGGCATTAAGAACATAAAAGTGCTAGAAACCATAAAGATAAAGGGCGCAAATATGCAATATTTGTGATATATCACACCCCCTAACTTAAACATTTCTAGTCCCTAGTGATGAAACAAACAAAACTAGTCCAATGAAGGAAATACAAAATGTATATATGCATTAAAATATAATTTCCACTTTCATAGGGAACACGATTACATTTAGCATATGCAATAAGTCGTGAAACCCCTAGGTTACACTAGTGGAGGAGTGTCATCTCGTGAGGGTTTTCAGGGATGAAACCCACAAACATCGTATGGTTTCCTCAAAATATATGCCCAAACCAACATGTGACAAGCCCAACAATAACAAAAAATATTTTATACACGTTATTAGCATAATGAAAGAATTCACACAAAAGTCTGAATCATTAACATTATAGAATGCACCTCATATAATTGAAACCTTAAAATATGGGAGGGTAGCGAGCACATGCAAAGTGTGACTTGGTAAAAACTTATATAAACCGGATAAAAATTAAAGCAAGAATATATTCAATCCTCACGGGCATTACACTCATCAAGTGATTTCACTCGAAATAGGGAGTTAGCACGTGGGACATGCGGGTGAAAAGAGTAAATGTAAATGGAAACTAGGCTGCGCACATGTCACAAATGAAGAACGCTATATATAAAATGAAAAATATAATCTCAATGAAAGATACTGCACATTAAAGGAGGCGAAATGCATTTTCACAGATTATCAAAACTATTATGACTTTTAAATTAAATACACTTTAAGATCACATAGGACTTTAGAGAGTTGAAATGTAGGCTAGGCTAGGGTGCGAAACGAATGACATGTATGTACGAGTTCAAAGTGTTCGGAACGAAAAACTTGGAATAATGGAAAATAGTTCTGGCAATATCAAAATTTGGAAAACAAGTTCCAAACGAGCATTAGATATAACATTTGGACAGTAATCAAAGCTTATTTAACTATATACAACATTTACAACTTTCTCTTTCTTTTCTTTTCTTCTTTTTCTCATGTTTTCTTTTATTTTCTTTCGCTTTTTCCTTTTTTTTCATTTCTTTTTTCGCATCTCTTTTCTTTTCTTTTCTCACTCTCATATGCCTAAATTGCAACCACAATACACAACATCTTTCAATCCCAAGTAACATTCCAAACAAAGGTATGTAAGGTAATATGTATGGTATATAGCCCCAATTTGGAGTTGGTTATGGGATTTTGGGTGATGAAACGAAAGGCTAATATTTAGTCTCAGAGGGGTTGAAGAGGGTAAACATATAAGGTGAGGTCAAGGCTAATATGTGTGATATAACAAATATAGCATGTGATCATTTCATAAAGTTTACGCAATTCTCGAGTCAAAACAATATATGAAAATCATGATCAAATAACACATTTCAAGATATAAACTCAATTAATGAACGATCAAATGAAAGAATAGAGAGATTACCAACGAATTCAACGTTTTCAATGAGAAAAGAATAGTATATACACTCACAAACGACGAAAGGTACAAAGCTTAGTCGATGTAAGTATATACAATGAAACAAAAGATTATCGAGTTATAAAAATCTTAAACCAAATCAATAGAACAATAAAAGTGCATGTGCTCATGGGATTAAAGTTTAATTCAAGAAGTTATTCATAATATCAATAATTAATACTAAAGTCTAATAACTTCTAAAATCGAGAACATGCATCGTTGAGTTGTCTATTGGATCAAGCAATTATTGAAATTTATCATCGGAAACAAAGGCAAAATGCCCAATAAAGGAGAAAAAAGAAAGAAAATCTTTTTGAAAATTTTCAATTTTTCTAAGAAAATCATACTAAGTGCCTAACATGTGAGCAAAAACATGAACTAAGTAAAGAAATGGATAGAATATCCCACAACCCTAACTTAAAACCTGACATTGTCCTCAATGTGAATTAAGAATAAGGTTAAAGAGAGGACAATAGCGATATTACCCAAAATTGGAGCGATCCCCATAAGAACAAGTCCAAAGAATCTACAAAACAAGTTAGTACCGAGCATAGAAAAAAAAATAACAAAAAGTTAACTAATTAAACTAGACTAAATTAAAAGGGTAAGAAAAGATAAAAAAGAAAGAAAGAATAAAAAACTAACTATATACAACCTACTGCTTAGGCTTCACACTAACTGTACACTAGAAGTCTAAATAACTGAGAAAAATGATTTGACTTTGGAAGATAACCGGTGTACCCTCACATACAAGCATACCTTCCGAAAAATATGGATTCCATTTTAACAACGGAAGGCATGTGTAAGGCGGAAGAAAGGAACCATCATCAATTAAAAGTTTTGGAGGGAGGATGGGGAATTTGGATTGAATGGATAACAAAAACATGTGGGACCGAGAAAAACAGAATATCCTCCCAAAGACTTTGAAATTGGAATGGGAGGTGGCGCACACAAAGGCAAAGATGCAATCGTGTAGGGCGACTCGAGCAAGTACTCCTCACCGGCAAAAAGTTTTAAGACATTAAAGTTTGAAACCAAATCATCGGGTACATGTGACGGTGTGATAACAGAAAATGAAAATGGGGAGGAAAGAAATTCAAACTCACGAGATGAATCATCATCGCATGAAGATTGAGTTTCGAATGAAATAATATCATGTTCAATGAAATGTTCTTCTTTTGGGGTCAAAGAAGAAATCATTTCATTGCAAATAGACATTACGTCATTTTCATCCTCACTTTCAATATCTATTACGCGATGGGCAAAGTCAAGAATGGTTTGTTCCAAAGTAGGCACAAAGTCCTCATTTGGTTCAAAACATTCCTTGACTTCAAAAGTCTCAGAAGCAAAATCGTCGTCAGATTCAAATAATAAATCCAATTCATGTTCCCACAAACAATTTTCTTCCCGATAACTATTTTCAATTTTCTCATTTTCAAGCATACGCAAGCCCTCACCGAATGCCATAGGTCGAGGTGTGGATACTTGAAAATGGGAACTTTGAAAATTATCATCGGACTTAAACTGAAACTCATTATTATAGGAATTTTGAAAACTATTACAATTCGTTTCAATATTCCTATTATAAGGAGGTAAAGGCCCAAAATCATTATAATCATCATCAAAATACACGCACTCCAAAGGTTGACTTTTGTAATACTTGCCCAAAGTCATTTTAGATGTTGCAATTTTTTGGGATCCTAAGTATTGACCAAAAGTCAAAGGTTTGCGACAATTTTGAGAATTATCATAATGATTACCGAAAGAATTGGAATAAGACATGTTTACCCCAAAAATGGCTCAAAGTGGCGAATTCCACAAAGTAGGTGCACGCGGGAAATTCAAGCTCTTCCCTATGCTCAAATGTGGAAGTCCTACAAAAAGGTTAGCCAACAAATACAAATAGAAAGAAAATACTATGAAATACTAAATCAAATAAAGTCTAAAATAAACTCATCCCCGACAACGATGCCATTTTGATAGGCAGGGTTTTGCTGCGAAGCGAGAGTCACCTGCGCGCTGATCGTTTTGAATTCGGCTCACCTGAACATTACAAAAACCTAAACTTATGACTACACTCAATGGGTGAGTATAGAGGCCAAGTTCGAGTATCAAAAATCCACAGAGACGAGTTACTAGAATTTATGGGATTTAATACTTCTAAAATAAAAGGGAAAAAGGTGCTTACAAACTAAAAAGGAAAAGATGCAAAAAAGGAAAATGATTAATCTAGGAGAGTGTATTTAAAGCTAGATTAACAAAGTGAGTAAAAACTATAGGTTTCGTCGAATATCCCTCACCCGAGTTAATTAGTATAAAATGGTTACATGGGTCGACGAGTTACTACGATTGAGTCTCGTTTTGACAGTTAATTAAATCAAGAGTTATCACACCCCTAAATTTGCATAAAAGTCTAATAAGATTTTGGCGTCAACAAATACCCCGGAAATTACGTACGCAAGGTCGTAAGCACGGAGCATACATGATATGCCCAGTCAAATCTCCTAGGCATAATGACTAGGAAAATCCACTCGAAATTGACTCGTAAAACTCCATCACCAAAGAAAAAAAGAAAAATGTCAACCCTAGGTGAGTTCAATCCATCACAAACTAGAATAAATTAGCTACACAACGTAATGAAAGACATAAATTAAATGCAAGGAAGTAAGGAAAGAAAATAAATCTAGGTTACAAAGCTTGAGAACAAAAATGGAAATTACATTAATGGAGAAGAACATGAATAGTGATAGTTACATACACAAATGGGTGTAAACCCAAAGAGAATAAAGGTGATGGAATCTCCATAAAAAATCCCCAAAAACTAACCTAAAAATGAAAATATCTCTCAAATAAAAGCCTACAACATTCTATTAATACCCAAAAATAAACCCCCAACAAAAGTAAGTCAAAAAACCCAAAATAAGTCATTTTTTGTCCATATCTAATGGGCCCGGTCGACCTCGCTTTTGGGGTTGATCGACCTCATTTTTTACAACCCCTTTTCCTCTCCGAACCAATTTTGACGTGTTGCACGGAAATGGCCATAACTCCCTCATACGGAATCAAAATGATGCGTGGTGGGAACCGAAGCGAAGATAATTCAATTATCTACATGATTATGTTTTAAAATACTCCAAATTATGTAGTATGAAATTACCAAAATTCCCTTGAAGTAGAAGAAAATACTAAAACCTTCTAGAAATGGCCATAACTTCCTCATTCGGAGTGAGAATGGCGCACGGTCAGTGGCCACGGAGTAATGATTTGATGATATACATGTTGGTAACTTCATTACATACAAAATAGTGAGTTTGAAGAAATCATATTGCCCTTTAAGTAGCTTTAGATGACAGAACTTCTCTGAAATGCAACCAAACCTCACTTTTAGCATTCCAATACCTATAAAAGCACAATTAACCCCTGCAAAACATATATATGTCCAAATCTGAGGTTTACTAGTTAATGAGCATAAATATAGGCATTAAGAACGCAAAAGTGCTAGAATGCATAAAGATAAAGGGCGCAAATATGCAATATTCGTGATGTACAATTTTTTCCATCAAACTCCACCAGTAACGGTGACTTAATAATGAAAACCCCTGGTTAAGATTCTTTCCATAAAGTTCCACCAATAATGGTGATTTAATAATTAAAACCACTTGTTAAGATGTTTTCATCAAACTCCACCAGTAACAGTGACTTAAAAATGAAAATCACTTATTAAGATTTTTTTATCAAACTCCACCACTAACGGTGACTTAACAATGAAAACCACTTGTTAAGATTTTTTTTTCCTCTAGTTGCTAAGGATTACCTTCTTGCCAAAGAACAAACTCAGCATGTCCCTTTGCATGCTGTCTTACCTCGTCGGGAACCAGATGGTTTTGAGTAGTCCAGCCATAATGATTAGGGTTCCACGACCAATGTTCCAGTTGACAATGAGTCTGGTTATGAGATTCCTATGCCCGCAATGGCTCCTCATGAGGTCTACCTCCTATATATTCGCCAATCTCCCCAAGCCCCGTCGTGTCATCATTCTATCATAGAACATATTACGACTTATCATCCCTATACTTTTACGGCTGACTACGTTTGTTCAAACATAGTAGTGATGGGTTTGACTTCAGGGTATGGTGATTGTTATTGCAGATATTACCAATACCCACACTTCAAACCTCACCAGGCCCCTCATTAATCAATACTTGGACAATTTGAAGGAGTTGCGTAGATATGGATTTCAATTCGACTATTTGACTAGTCACTTGAAGATTTTGAAGAGACATTAGTTGTTGAACTAGAGGGAGGTACATCAGAATCATCTGGAGTCCCAATGGGCTAAGGAGGAAAAGATGGCTGAGTTAGTGTCGCTGATGGATGAAGTTGATCGAGAGGTCTAGACCATCGAAGGGACTCTCCATGCTACCAAGATAAAATGAAAAAGACTCCTCATTGAGCGTGACCAAGTTCAAGATAGACTTGAGGCTTCTATTAGTGTTCAGCGAACATGCTTTGAAGCTTCTTTAGGCTTACCACGTGATTTCTTTTCTTCCCCAGACTTTTGGTTCCACTTAGGTTGATGACTCTCAATGCCTTGTAAAAAAAATTCTCCTTTTTATATGTAACTCTTGGGCAGTTGTTCCCAGTTTTGTAATGTATTTCCAAGTATCTGAATGAAAAATAAGCTCATTTTTATCTTATCGTCCCATTGTGTTATAACTAGTCTTTTATCTCTTGCATTAATTAAAACTCTTGCAATCTTCAATAAAACTTTAATTACAATAATAGATATAACTCCAAAAATTATTTGTGTATACATGGAAATAATATACATCTCTATTTTAAGGTTACTTACTTATACATGATAAACCTTCTGCCATTTGTTATTTATCTTGAATGGCTTATCTTCTTCCATCTTTGAAATTAAATAGTAACTTGAATCGTGAGCCTCCTTCATAATGAAAGGTCCCTCCCAATTCGCAGCAAACTTAGGGAGATGGAGCCATCTGTTTTTCTTCATAGCTACTTTTAAAACAAGTTCTTCTTTAATGAACTTCCTTGGTCTCACCAAGTTATAATATAACCTTGAGAGTTACTTCGTGTAAATTTGTAAGTGTTGCTTCGCGTTATTTGTGTGCTTGTCTAATGCTTCCAGTTGTACGTGTCTTCTTTGAGGGAGCATGCTTCTTCGTAGGGCATAACGGACACAGGGAACTTTAACCACTACTGGTAGGATTGCCTCAGCTCCATTTATAAGAGAGAATAGTGTATATCCTGTGGGTTTTCTCTTGGTCATTCGGTAGGCCCACAGTACTGCTGGGATCTTATCATCCTACAATCCAGGGAATTCTTCCATTATTTTGTTCAAAATATTGACCCTAGTCTTATTAGTTTCTTCGGCTTGGCTGTTTCTCTTGGGGTATGTCACCGTTGAGGTATGATGGATGGTGGAGTATCTATCAATGAGCATCGTTACCCCTTTATTGATGAAAGGGGTTTCGTTATCAGAGAGGATGACTTTTGGGATCCTAAAATGACAGATTATGTACTCTCTGATAAAATTATCTACCATATTATTCGTTTCTCTTTTAAGTGGTATCACTTCAGCCCACTTCATAAAGCACTCTATTGCCACCAATATCCAGGTCTTTCCTCTTGACGAAGAATGTATTGCCCCCACCAGGTAAATGCCCAAGTGTGGAATGGATAAGGAGTGGACAAAGAATGTAAGTCCACTGGAGGGATATGGATCATATTTCCATGCAGTTGGCATGCCTTGAACTTTTGCACAAGATCATAAGAATCCTTATCCATAGTTGGCGAATAATACCCCAAGGTTATTAGCTGGCCATATAGCTTGGCCCCTCCAATGTGGGCTGGATTGTGAGCTTATTTCAATACTTCTACTGAGTCCTCCTTTGTAATGCATCTTAAAGGCATGTTAAAGTATCCCCTTCGATAGAGCTGATCCTCTTGGATGTAAAACTGTAGTGACCTCCACTTGATTCCCATCACATTTACTTTATCCAATGGAACATCACCGTCTTTGATGAAGTCAATGTATGGTTGTTTCCAGTATGTTTGAGTTTCATCAAAGTGGCATTCAGCTGCCTGAAAGAAAAGTTGGTATTTATCACACTTCCGTCGTAATATTTCATCTGAATTCTTCCTTATGAATTATTCCTTATGAATTCTTCTATAAAGAGGGATCTCTGTTATTTAATAGTCACCTTCATGTGTTTTCTTCAATCTTTGCTATTCTTATTTTGGGCAGACACATCTTGATAACCATCCTCCCACGTTCCTGAAGTAGAGGTTACCATGATTAACAAAGTATTATTTTATTTCTTTAAGTTCCATCTTGCCTTCCCTAGACTCCAACTGCTTTCTAATTTCTCCCCCTCCAATTCGAATCACCTTCCATAGGTAGGATTGAGTACACAATCGATGGGGATATTCTTAGTTGGATCACCACAGTAGTTGTATCGCTCTTCATAGACATCTTTTGAGCAATGGTAGGATACGCATCAGCATGTCTATTCATTGTTCTAGGATGCCTTGTTATCTTAACTTGATGTAATTGATTGATCATCTGTTGGATGATCTTTCTGTAAGGCGCTAAAATGAGATGCTTCAACGTATATTTCCCATTCACTTGTTAGAACACCACGTTAGAATAGCCTCTGATGCATCGTGAACAGATGCCTCTTCGAATGGCCTCTAGCAGACCCACTACTAATGCCTCATACTTTGCTTCGTTGTTAGAGCAAGGGAAATCCAATTTATATTCCTCCTTTCCTTTAGAAAAGATAACCCCTGTCCCTTCTTTCTTTTCTACCGAAGAACCATCGAATTACATGGTCCATTCTTCACGATCGGTGTCCAAAAAGTTTGCCTGTGAGTTATCCCCTAGGATGTTCTCTCGGGGTGGCTCAAATACTCCAGATGGAAAGATTGCTAATAAGTCTGCAAATTCCTGGCTCTTGATCGCGCGAGGAACTATACACTTTAAGTCATATTCTGAAAGGATGAAGAACCACCTAGCTACTTTTCCAATCAAAATAGTTCTTGACAGTAAAAACTTAATTGGGTCACAACATGTCACAATGTGAATTATAAAAGATAGCATGTAATGTCTAAGTTTTTGTGCTATGAAAACTAAGGCTAAACAATGCCTTTCTACACTATTGTACCTTGCCTCTGGTCCATGTATGATTATGCTCAAATAGTAGACTGGCCTTTCTTGCCTATTGACTTCCTGTGCCAAGAGTGATCCGATTAACCTGGTGGTAGATATGAGGTAGAGATGCAATGGTACTCCTACTTTTGGAGGAATCATCATTTGTTGAAAGGTTAATAGGTTTTTTAGCTTGGTTAAAGACTCCTGGTGAGCTTCCTCCCATTTAAACTTCGTGCTCTTTTGCAGTATCTCCATCAATGGGTGAGTTATTTTTGCTAGTTCTGGTACAAATATCCTAAGGTAGGATACTTTACCTAGGAAACTCTTGAGCTCCTTCGTCATCCTTGGATATAGAATTTCTAGTATTTCTTACTACTTGTCCGGTCTACCTATACTCCCTACCGATCCACTATAAACCCTTGGAACTTCCCACATGTGACCTCAAAAGAACACTTTAGTGGGTTCATCTGCAGCTTGTATTTTCTGTAACAAATGAAATCACTCCTCAGGTTGTCTAGATGGGACTCTTACCTCTTTAACTTGATGACCAAATCATCCACATAGAATTCTAAAAATGTGGGAAAGAAATCATGGAAAATGGACATCATTGTCCTTTGATATGTTTCTCTGGCATTCTTTAGCCCAAAGGGCATCAAATGAAGTTTCCCATTGGGGTCCTGAATGTCATCTTCTTTACGTCAGCTCGATCCATCTTGATCTGGTTGTATCCCACATACCCATCCCTAAAATTGTATATTTTATGAACCATCATTACATTAATCAGGCTATCAATGGAGGGTAGATGAACCTCATCTTTAGGGAAGGCTCTATTTAGATCTATAAGGTCCACACAGATCCTTATATTGTTCTTGTCCTTTTTCCCTACTAGGGTGATACTTGACAATCGAAATGGGTGTTGTATTGACTTAATGAACCCTATTACTAGCAACAGTTTGACCTCCTCCTTAATCTTCAATTGCAGCTCCATTTTGTAGGTTCTTGTGGCTTGCTTCATCAGTATAAATGAAGGAATAACGTTTAGCTTGTCGTAAATCACCTCTTCGTCTATCCCCTCCATCTCTGTGTATATCCACATGAAGGCATCTCTAAATTATCGAATCAACTCTATCAAGGCCCTTCTTTTCTCTGCACGGTACTTCGAAATGAAAATGGGTCATGCATCTTCTCTTTCTTCGCCCAGGTTCAATTATTACAACTCTTATACCTGTTACTTTAGGCGCTCCATCATGTAGTCTGGTTACTCGGCTACATCATCCATAAACTCTTATGTATTTGAGTTGTCAATGGCCATGCATTGGCCCTACTGGTCCAGCAGGAAATATTAATATATTGGGTCAACCTCTTCATCAACCCTTAGATCAATTACTTCGACTTCCCTCTCATACCCTCAGATAAGGTAAATCACTCTTCCATCCTTCATGATCTTATTTTTTTACCGTCTACCCATCATTACAGACGAATTTATCTTCCTTTCCCTCAAATATTTTGCTAGTCGATCTCCCAAATATCTGCTCAATATGATCTTTCATTGGACCTAATGTTCCATCGGGTCCATCCTGGGCCTCATTTGATCCCTGAGATGCTTCGAGAGGTTCTTCTTCTTAGGATCATCAAAGTGAACTTGTTAGGCTATCGCTTTTCCTTTTTTCCCTTCGCTACTTTGGCCATTCACAGGCCCCGTCCTTTCTCTGATAGAGGGAACTGTTGCTCCTTCCATCCTTCTTGTCAGCACCTTAGAATTTTCCTCCAACTCCATGTAGAAAGCTACGTCAACCAAATGAGCTTCTTCAGTAGTAAAAGTCTTTTTCGTTTCACATTTAATGATCTGAGTCTCTTTAACATTGGCCTTTATGGATTGGTGATATATCGAAGGTACTAGACCATGGTTGTGCATCTACACCCTCCCTATCAGCAGGTGATACGAATTGGTACTTTTAGTCACGTGGAACTTGATATGTGAGGTAAGGTTCCCCATCACAATCCCCACATTCACATATCTAATAGACTTGGACGATTGATTATCATAGCTAGAAAGCACCGAAGGCATTGGTATTAATCTTTCTTCCAGAATGTTGGTTATCCAAAAGAAACTGATAGGCATGATATTTATTGATGCTCCCCCATCCATCACGGACCTTATAAAGCTTACCTTGTTTATGCTTATTGTTATGGATAGGGGCCTGTTGTGTGGGAATCTCATAGCCCTGTCAGAATCACTAAATGTTACTTCAGATAAGAACTTTCTCACCAGCCAGGCTATGGGACCCTTCCATCTCAATGATGGTATTGTGTTCTTCCTCGTGATATCTATAATTTATTTTATTATCTCCAAACGACTTTCCTTTAGCATCCCCACTTAGTAGTAGAACCACAAGAACTTGGGCTACCGCGAAAGACCTTAGTACTCTAACCTTTGGTCCACTTCTTCCCCTTCTAGGTTATATACCTCCTCCACATACCTCTCACTTGATTCATCGTAGGCTATAACCACATTAGCCATGCCTTTTATACAATCTTCAAAAGCATCCTCAAAGTATTCTCGTTGGAATTCTAGTTCCCTCATTTCTCATTCGGCCTCCTCATCATAAACAACCACCAGATTTGCCCCATGTGGTGGGAGGGAGATAAAGTTTACATTCTCTTGAGTGATTTACAAAGTCCTCGTCTTGATATGTTTGCTAATGATTTTCATCAATGTGAAACTAGTCTCCATTAGTGACTCACCTTTCGATGGATCTGGAAGTATTTGGGATCATCTCTCGTTACTGCATTTGGCTCCACGGATGAACTACCTTTGGGTTCTTACACAATTCCCCCTTGGACTATGGTGTTTTATCAATTGACAGCCTCTTCAACTATACAAGGCATTGGTGGTGGGTCTTTTTTGTCTTTTCCAAACATTCTCTTGTTATCTTTCTTTGGCTTCTTGGCCCTTTAACCTTTGTCGGCGTATCCCATCTATTGGGGTTGGCCACGTTCTATAACGGGTTGTATCAACTATTTGAACACCACTGGTACTATAACGAGGCTTAGCCGAACCACCAGTGATATATTTCTTACTACCCTCAGAAATGCTGTGAAAGTTCCTTCGTGAGTTTCATTAATGAGGTAACAAATATATTCCTCGATCAAACCTTCAGTGCAAAGCTATAACAACTTGGACTCTTTGGCCTCCTCCCTCACATCGAGGGACCTCTCCCTGAATCTTTGAATTTATGCCACCACGTCTTCCCATGGTCATTGCTTCTCCCTGTCTAACTGAGTCAATGTAAACTCCTCTTCTGCCAGAAAAACTTCTGAACAAATAGCATGTGCATGTCTTCCCACGTTGAAACACATTTTTGTGCTAAATGGGAGTACTAGGTATAGGCTTTATCGGTTAAGGATTTGGATAACTCCTTTAACCTGAGCTTCTTATTATTACAACGAGCTCCCAAGTGTTCGATGAAATGTTTAATATGCTCCTTTGGGTTTCCCCCCTTCCTAGTGTATTTTTCGAACTATTAGTTTTGTATGCATTAGTTTGTCTTTCGAACCTTCGAACTATTAGCTTTGTATCCATTAGTTTGTCCTTGACGCCTCTCTCTTGAAGTGGGAACATGTTCTTTTGCCCGTTTTGTGAAAAATAGGCTAGTGACTCTATCTTTTCACATTTATCCTTACACTGATGACAGCCTAAGCAACCTTCCCTAGAGGGGGAGAGACCGCGGTGCATCATTCTCATGGGGAGACGTATTTATCTATCTCCTCTCCCCCCAAGCACCGCCCGAGATGGCCATAGTGGCGACTCTACTCCGGACTTATTTTTAAGCGGGCTAGACTTTGTTTGCATGGGTGTTTTATCTTCTTGTATATTCCTCTATTTTTATGTTGTCTTTATTATTCTATGTACATATGTACCTCATGCTTATGACACTATTCACATACTTGTAGAAATTTTTTCCATGTACATTTCACACCACGTGCACCTAGGATCACTTATATCCACATGTTGCACACACCACCCACTCTCACTTGTTATCCCTACTCTACTGTTTATACTTTTACCTCATTCTAGACTGGCATGATCAATAAAGATACTCTCTCCATAAGTTACTAATCAAAGAATCATGCATGATACACACAACATCACCAAAGATCATTTATATTGACCAAATTTTTGTCCCGTAACTGGGGAGTCACTTTGTCATTGGCGACGATCTTGAAGGACGCAGTTAGCCTAAGCGATATGACTCTCACCTTCCATTGGCCAAGTACCTTCGACGTATATCAAAAAGTTCCCCCGCATTGTACCACCAGACCAAAGTCATGACGGGAGGTATATCGTAGGGACCTCATTTACATATGTTGAGTATATTGAATTCTCTCCCACACATACCGTCCACATGACGTAAATAGTGAGGCAATTCATGTGCACTCAGGTATATCAAATGGCTTTTCCACATGTACCGATTGCCGTCAAAAGCAAGACGTATATCATGAAAGTCACTACAAAGGGGTAACACCTTCTAATTTACCCAACAACTGCATACCCGCATATAGGTGTCAAGCCTAGGACAGACATTAGATTGCCGTTTTTGACTCTAAACTCTACCAAAATTTTGGGCTGTCCTGCCACTCAAATTTTCGTGCAACTTTTAAAACGGGACCCCGCATCTGAGCCTGGTAAAAATGTCCAACCCTAGTTTCTACATATGGTAAACCCAATTTTTCCAGGCTCGGGTCCCGTCCGACATTTCTTTTTTGGATCTAGGCAACCTTAATACAAATGAGAACGTAATAAACATAATAGTCATGTTGAGACCCATATCTTGTCTTTTTCCCTCTCTTTCAAAAAGTGTCCAAAAACATTTTTATCCTCATGTTTTCCAAAAATTTCAAAAACAATTTCCTCCTTTTCTAAAAATAACAAATTACCCTTATCTTCTTTTTCGAATATAAATCCTATTTTTTCTCCTTATAGGGTCGATCGCATACCCTTGGTCTGGCACCCTATTATCTTCGGTCTTCAGTCGAATGGCCCCAAAGTTTTGTCAGTCCCCTTACTTCTTCTGAGTTCGAGATTCACCTTCCTTCCATGGAGAACATGGATTAAGTGTCGAATGTGCAACCGAATTTATTGATAGTTCTAGCTCAGCTCACTTCCAAAATTGACAACCTTCAAACTGAGGTTAACGAGATGAGAAGAAATTGAGTCCCTGTCCCTGAAGAGCTCGAGGTACTTTTCCCCTTCCCTATGTGTCCGCCTACACCCAAGCCTATTTGGGTTCCCGACGAATACCTGCATGATCCCCGTGCTCCTCCTGCGAATGGGTCATCGCCAGCCTATCTCCCAATGCCAAACCTTGCTCAGCCAGAGGCTAACTTACCCCTGACTATTTACCCAAAGGAGGAAGAACTGAACAAGGTTCAAGAAGACCTTAGGATGTTGAACAAGAAATTTGATCAAGTGAGACTCTCTGGGAACTACGTGGAGTAGACCCACATGTCTCCTTATCCTAAATCCAAGTTACCAAAAAAATTCAAGATGCCCAATATCGAGAAGTTCGGAGCAGTGGACCCCCGATTGTTCATCTATGTTGCTATTACCGATCCATGACTCTCCTACGGGCTTCTGAAGAAATTATATCCCATATGTTCCAACAGACTTTGGAAGATAGCGCTCTCTATTGGTTCTTATCCCTTGAGGAATCTAAGATCCGTAGTTCAGAAGATGTTGACCACGAGTTCATATCACAGTAAAATTATAATGAGGATTTATAAGTTACTCGTCGTGACTTAGAGATACTTTAATAGAACCCTGGGGAATCAGTCGGCAACTTCATAGCAAGGTGGAGAGAAAAAGCAGCTACCATGACCAATCGGCCTTTCGAAGAAGAACAGGCCAGTATCATAAAGAAGAACTCCGTGCCTCATGTCCGAGAAATAATGGGAGGACAATATTACCTCACTTTCGACCCCTTCGAGAAGCAGGAGTGGAGATCTAAGAAAGTTTTGCCAAGACATAAGTTGAACCGAGGAAAACCTCTGGACAGTTTTCTCCTAGAAAGATTGAAAAACGAACTAGTACGATGATTTCTATCATCAATAACATCTCTCAGCCTGCCGCTTCATGGGCACCAAAAAGTTGCCCAAACCCTGTCCGAAAGGAATACACTGAGCTTCATGCTCCTTTTTCCAATGTCTATCAGTCCCTTGGACCACCATCCGTTACCAAACCCACTTCAAAAAACTTTAAACTTGATGCCCATTGTGACTTTCACCAAACTGTTTGCCATACCACTAACTAATGTTTCCATCCCTAAAACGTGATCTAAGGCCTAATTGACCTGGGTGTCTTTGCCACACCAGCGAATCCCAAACCAAACACTATCCATAATCCACTCCTGAATCATATAAATTCCATCTTCCTAGAAGATGACCCTGAATTTGACCCATCTACTCGAATCATGGCGAGTGAATCACCAGTCATACCTATATACTCTCTTAAACCTCTCCAAACATGCCCATATTTCTTCTTACACACTACCATCTTCATCGATCAATTCTTATCCCTTCTCAACCGATCATCCATCGCTGTCCACATCCGTTTTGGAGGTAAAGATATGGAGCTATCAGAAATAATGAACCAACTCTTGGAGTCCAGGCTAAAATTTCCCTCCCAGATGACCATCGACTGTTAGAGATTTAGTGGGTTTTTCTTAAAGCTCAAAAATGAGCCTGAGAGTCAGACAATTGGGTGGTGCCAATCGATAAAGTCAGTCTAGACAACATGGTCCAAATCATGAAAAAATTATTTCAACAGACTGGTAATATTTGTAGTATATCTGAGTTACTCGATGCTTTGAAATAATAAGGGCGCCTGGTCCCTGCAGTTCTGCAATTCCCTATCGAATGGGAGGAATTATAAGAAGAGGCAGTGGTGGTTGTGGAGTGAATTGACTTTTCATGGAAAGATAATATCGTTGCCACTAGATGGGGAGACGATTTTGAAGATTAAGATGAAGACCAAGATTCATAAAAAACTAGTTTGATAACCAAAATATACGGGATGATATCAATCGAGGAGATGCTAGGAGAAATCAACAAAGTGGTTAAACAACCCCATATCAATGAAGAAACATGATTTATGTTTTCCCCTTCTTCTATTAACCACATGACCAGATCAGGAAGATATTACCATATCCCAAGTCTACAACCTTCGGTAAGAGATAAAGGAAATGGTGTCGAGAATCTCCCCATGCTAGAAATGACCTTCGAAGAAAGCAAGGTCCTTGATAAACTGAAGAAAACCCAAGCCAACATCACTTTATGGGGACTCTTTATGTCTTTCTAACTACACTGAAATGCCCTAATCAAGCTACTCACAGAACCCACAGTTCCTCCATCAACCACGCCAGAAGAAGAAATGAACCTAGTCGGATCCTTGAACTCTACTCGAATTCTCTCCCTTTTTTGAAGAAGAAATCCCCAAGACTGGTCCCAACCACAATCATGCTCTTAATATCTTTGTTGAAGTTATGGGGAAAACTGTCCCCCTCTCTTTCATCGATAACGGATCAGCTCTGAATTTTTGCACATTAAGAACACTCAATTATCTAGGATTGAAAGTGTGCGACCTTGCTCCAACCTCTGTTGTGATACGTGCCTACGAAAACACCCGTCGAGAAGTAATGGGATCTATCAATCTTGCAATAGTGGATGGACCTATAAATCCTATTATTTAATTCCAAGTTATTGACATCCCATCCTATTTCAATCTACTGCTCAGATGATCCTGGATCCATAGCATTAAAGGGGTGTCCTCTTACCTTTATCATAAAATGAAGTTCTTCGCCAACATGAAGGTTATTACCATCTTTGGAGATAGTGACAACATCGACAATACCAACACAAGTAATCTAGTACTTGAAATACACCACAGGGTGAATGATATGATTCTGTCAGGATTCCAAGTTGAAACACTCCTACTCCCAGTAGGGGATGACTTCAAAGATAGGATTTGTCCAGAATATGACCCCTATGGAAACGTCAATGTAATACATATGTTCAAAAACATGCACTTTATGCTCGGATTGGGGCTAGCTAGAGGACAAAAAGGGATAATTGAACCCATTATATTAAAGGAGCCCTTCCCTCCATATGGCTTGGGCTATTAATTATTAGAAGAAGAACCTTGGTATGACCATGTAGACAAAATTATCCTAGAAGATTACCTAAATGGAAGATTCATCAGAGAAGGTGAAGATTTTCCATTTTGCGGCTTCCCAGAACCTTGGTATGACTATGTAGACAAGAGGATGAAAACAGGAATGAAGATATTCTTTTAAGATATCTACCCATGGGCCGAGAGTTTCTAGCACCGTGTATAACCACTCACTGAAGCAACCATAGCTGATACCAGGGATTCCGAGGGCAGTAATTATAAGGATTCTTTAAATTTATAGATACTGGGGCTGATACTCTTCATGATCCACTCAGGGGGCTACATCATTGAATCCATTCTGCCTCATCAAAGATGTTGATGCACCTCTTCTTAACTGGCATGCTACACCTATGCCACCTGCTAATGGTTAACCTATAATACCCCGTGATTTTTAATGACTTTTAAAATGGGTTATATTTTAAATTAATGGATTAATTGGATTTTTTTATTAATTAATTCATTTGGGTTTTATCCGCATTGTTGATATTAAAATGGATGATTCTGAATATTACTTAAAGATATTTAGGTAATATATGAATGCCACATCATTGATATGACGGTATGATATAATTTCTCGGTAAATTGGATTTTTAGTCAGACGCGGTATGGGACGTGTCGGGACTAATTTGTTAAATTAAAAAGGGAACTTATTTTTATATCATCCTTATAGTCATTTTGACTCCGTCGTTGCGTCCGGAAGGTTCGAAATTGTCAGAAAAGTCTATTTGGATGTTAATTTTGAGTCTCGGGTCATTTGGAAATGAAAAGATAACCCAAAAGGGCATTTTGGTAATTTTTACAAGGGGGATGAATAGTGATTTCGGGTTTTGTCTTATTATAAGTATTGGTAGATTAAGTGTACACGGGTTATACATCTCCTCTACACAAAATAGAGAAGTCATCTTCCTAGAGAGAGTGAAAGGTTGCTTAGGAAGAGAAAAGCTTGCTTGGAAAGGAGGAGAACTAAAGACCAAAGGTCACCACTACCAACCACCACCGAAAGTGGCCGGAAAAAGGGAGAACCACCTATGTTATTCAACTCCAAAGGATCAGATCTTTATTAGAGGCAAGTGTTTGATATTTGCAATTTAAGTTCGTATATTGTCCATGTTAGAATAATTATGAAAATAGATGATTTTTCATGTTTGGAAGACATAATGGAGTTGTTTTATGGATTTCTAGAAACTGAAATGATATAGGAAGTAAACTCATGTTGTAGGATGATAATAATCCAATAAATATTCATCAATCTGTGGAAGAAATTCTGAAAATAATTTAGTGTTCTTGAAGATAATATGTTGATAATTTTCTAGAAAAAGAGGCAAAAACGAGTGGAATGAGAAGAGCCAATTTGGAATGTTTAGATCTTATTTTTGAGTGTTTTTGGATGAGATTTTAGAAAAACTCAAAACACATACCTGACTCAATTTTTCGTGTAGAATCCAAATCTGAAGTCGGATTGATGATTTGAATAATTTTTGGATCTGATTTTTCTGAGTATTTAAAATATGAGAATTCATGATGTTGTTTCTTTTTAATGATGGTTCTTATCCCAAAACTTTGGTAGATCTTTGGTGATTGTTAATTGGACATTATGGGACTTAGAAAAGATCAGTAGACCCTTGATAAGATTTGAATTAAAGTGATTGGGATTTAATTGATTAGAATGATGATAATTAAATTGAAAGATATTTCAGTTGCTAGATTCACGTGTTGGATTCGAATTGGTATGCATGAGGATTAATGATAGGTCCAGTAGGATAGATTTAATATAAGGTGAGGGTAGCCTTAGGGTTACAATTTGAACATCAAGGACTGAGTTTAAACTCATTATTGATTTCGCAAAGGCTGAGTGTAGTACAAAAGCGTAGTGGTATGGCTACTGGATAGAGATGGGAGTTTAGAACACATTTGGTTGAAAGAAGGTATGAGGTTATTCCGATCGCGTATTTGAAGTTGACATACCTCCTTGATCGACAAGTTAAGTAGTAGTGTATTGGAGGGGTTCTTTGTTTGGATTTCTCTTTGTGAGACGCTCCGCGAATGAACCTTAACGACGTCGGGAGTGGAGAGATGTTATAGGATGCGAGGATAATTAAATTATGAAGTAAAGATATGATATTTTAATACGTAGAATTTAGAAGAGATATAATGATACGTATGGGAATTTATCTTAAGGTAGTGATATTACCTTATTGATATTATATTGTAGGTATGATAATACCTATTTGATTGATTGATGATTTATGTGTATGACATACCTAGCTTACTTGCTATCGGTGGGAGGTTTGCGCGTGAGGGCAGCCATATCCTGATGAATCCATGGGATCTTTGATTTGTCGCTCGAGAACATAGGTCTATGAAAGACTAATCAGGGAGTTGATAAGTCCGCTGACTGTGGGTGCGTAGGTATGTGTGTGACCCATGGATACGAGAACTATGTTCGCCTCCAATTTGTTTGTTGTTGTTTGTGGTTCGTGGAATTTCACCGAACATTTAGTTCCCTATTCGGCGACCTGCGATGATGGGACATGATAGAAGAGTAATGCATTGCACCGCAGCTGTGACTCGGGGTGCCGTATTATATATGAATATATATATAATGGATTAAATGAATGATTGAATTTATTGTGGTTAAATCATCTACTGTGTGATAATTGTAGATAACGGTGAATAGAGAAAGATAATGGAATTAAGTTAATGAATGTTTATTCTTAAAGAATTGAAAAGCTTAATTCATATTAATGAGAAATGATTCATGTTAATGAGAAACGATGAGAAGTGTAAATGAATAATAATGTGACGTATGGTATGGGACATACGGGGATTATGATATGGGAATGGAATTATAATATGGAAACTATAAAAGAGGAACCATTAACTAGGAAGTTAATAGGAAACGTTAAGTGTGCACTCTAGTTGAGAGGTGAGAATAGCAAGTGAGAGTTGGATCTAACATGTACATAATAAATTCTTTATTTCACTTGTTAAATACTTGCTGTTTTAAAAATCACCTACACATTCGGGCTCTGACCCGTTTCCTTGCATATTTTCTTTTCTATTGTATCTTCTATATCAGGTGTCCAGCAACAGGGACGCCAACCTTAGCGGATTATGACAGGCTATGGATTTATGGAGTTTCGCTTAGATGCCTATCATCATTTAATTCACAGTATTCTCTTAATAGGGCATGTCGCCCAAAGGATTCAGTTATCTTTTTCTATCGGGGTCAAATACTATGGTATTCGTGTCATTTTAATACATTTGATATTGTTGGGATTACTGTAATGGATTAATATTATTTGGGAATGTTTATTCCAATTGCATTCAAATTATTTGGTGTTATCTAATTGGTTATCAGTGTTGTAGAATAAAATGTGTTGTGTTATTCTTAAAATGGAAATGGATTTTGTTAAATTAAAATTTGAAAAGTTTTTAACACCAGCTTAATTGAGTATTGGGTGAGTTGTAAATGTTTTCGACAGTGATGCTAAGAATGAGCCAACTGTATATTCTGTTTTAATTTGGTATGGGACTGGCCACCCGGTATTTAATTAGGCGGGGTGTTACATAACCTAACCCCGATGTTTATCCCATTTTCCCTTTTTGTTTTTCCCCTCACTCTGATGTAATCGAGACCTCCTTTGATGAGGTTCTCAATGCTATTTTTCTGATCAATGAAATAAATAAATATTTTGAGTATCTTGATATGCCTTACATTAATTGTCTTGGTTCTAATAAAACTCTTGATGATGATGATTTTGTAAATGAACAATTCTTAACTGATCTGAATAAGGCAAATAAGAAACAACATAATCGCGTTCAAGTTAATGAAGATTAAACTGTTGTTATTAATCTCGGTTACAGTATCCAAATGTGTGAGATTAGGAAAGGGGCCACCCTTAATGAGCGTGAGTGTGCAACTCTAAGAACTACTAAAGGAACTCATGGATGTCTTCACATGGTCCTACGATGATATGATCAATATTGACCCTACGAGAGCCCATCATAAGATTCCCACTCTCCAAGAATGTAAATCGGACAAACAAAGACTATGAAAGGTCTGCACCGAATGGTCACTCAAGGTTAAAGAAGAAGTTGTCAAACAACAGAAGGTGGGCTTCATTCGTGTGATCAAATATCCCACATGGATATCCAATATCATACTTGTTCCACAATCATGAGGGAAGGTTCGCATGTGTGTCAACTAATGAGACTTGAACAAGGCTTTTTTGAAAGATGATTACCCGCTACCCAACATCGACATGATTTTGGATAATACGACCAATCATGCTCTCAAGTCATTCGATAACGGGTTTACCGGATATAATCAAATTAAGATGCACCCAAATCACCAAGATAAAACTGTATTCATCACCATTGGGGAACCTTTTGCTACACTTTCATGCCATTTGGTCTAAAAAAATGTTGGGGCTAACCTACCAGAGGGCTGCCATAACTATTTTGCATGATCTAATACACAAGGAAGTCAAGGTCTACGTGGACGACATGATTATCAAATCAAAGACTAGGGAATGCCATGTTCCCGCTCTCTGGAAGTTCTTCGAACGATTATGACAATTCTATATGAGGCTTAAACCACAAAAATGTGTCTTCGGTATCACTAAAGGAAATTTTTTGGGATTCATAGTTAGTGATAAAGGGAAGGAAGAAGATCCTGCCAAGCTAAAAGCCATAATTGATATGCCACTGCCTTGAACGGAGAAGGAAGTTCGGGGGTTCCTTGGGAAATTACAGTACATCAGTCGATTCATCAACCAATTGACTTCTATCTGTGAACCCATCTTCAAACTCCTCTGAAAAGATTCAACCAAAGTCTATAATGAAGCTTGCCAAGAAGCTTTAAATCGAATCAAGCAATACCTAACCCAACCTCTGGTGCTCATGCCGTCATAGACTGGTCTTACCTTACTCTTATACCTAACTGTAACCGATACTATAGTTGGGGCTTTGCTAGCCTAATATCTCGAAGAAACCCACAGAGAGATCCATCTACTATGTCATTCGAAAGTTGGTCGGTTACGAAAGTTAACTACACCGCCTTGGAAAAATCATGTGTCTCTCTTGTCTAGGTTACCTAAAAGTTATGACACTACATATTCGCCTTTCCCATCAAGCTTGTATCCCAAATGGATCCTATCAAGTACTTGCTTGAGAAACCTGCCCTTTCCAGCCGAATGGCCCATTGGTTGATGCTCCTAGCTGAATTTGATATCACCTATGCACGCAAAAGGCCATGAAAGGAACAACCATCTCTGACTACCTTACTGACTACCCTATGGAAGAGGCCGACATTTGGATCTCTGAGTTCCCAGATGATAATATTCTTTATACCTCCCAAGAATATCTTCAATGGAAAATGTTCTTCGATTGTGCTGCCAATAAGAAAGGGTATGGCATTGGGATACTCTTAATTGACCCTGATGACTCTGACACTCCCATTGCCACCAAGATGGATTTTCCTTGCACCAACGACATGACTTAATACAAGGCGTATAAGGTAGGCCTCAAATCTTCCCTCAAGAAAGGAATTTGATACCTCAATATCTACAGGGATTCAGCCCTCATCATCTGTCAAGTACTTAGAAAATGGAAAGTCAAGGACAAGAAACTCCTACCCTTCCATGCCCAACTTGAAGAGCGGGATCCTCAATTCTAAGAAATCACCTTCCACTACCTACCCCGAGCAAAGAATAACCTAACCGATTCCCTTGATACCTTAGCCTCCATGATGGACATACCCAAGGGAATAACCAAGGCACTTTTCCTTGTCCATAAACAAGACAAACCCACCCACTGCTACCACATTGAGTTGGGCATGGAAAAAGATCTCGAGATAGATGGCTGCTACTATTATGATACTTGGCGCCTCCTCAAACATGGTAGGTATCCCCAAGGACCTAACAAGATAATCGAATAATTCTTTACAGACTAGTCGCCCTGTATATTGTCTATGATAAAGAACTATTTAAGAGAAACTTCGATGGAACCCATTTGCACTGCATTATAGAAGATGACATTGAAGAAATGATGCGGAAAATCCATAGTGGGGAATACGAACCCCACATGAACGGCCACATGCTCGCCAAATAAATCATCCTATAGGGTTACTACTGGACTACCATGGTTCAAGATTTCATAGCCTACGTTCGAAGATGCCTCAAATTCTAATAGTTTTCCAACCTATAGCACTTCCCCCGACAGGAATTATACAACACGACTTTTCCCTGGCCATTCTCCACATGGGGCATTGACATCATATGGAAAGTTAAACCAAAAGCATTCAATGACCTTGAGTTCATCCTAGTCCCAATTGACTACACCAAATGGGTCGAAGCCGAGTCATACAAAATTCTTAATGCCAAAAAAGTGGAAAAATTCATCAAGAAAAACATCGTCTGCTGATATGGCATCTCGCACGAGTTATTATCAGATAATGGGCTTCATTTCAAGGAAAAAGTTATAGAAGTGGTCGATGAGTATGGAATTCAAAGACACAAATCTTCTCCTTACCTACCTTAGACCAATGGCGCAGTCGAGTCAGCCAATAACAACCTCAAAGCCATTATCAGGAAGATGACCGAGAGTTGGTGATATTGGGACAATAGGATCCCTTACACCCTTTGGGACTACCGCACTTCAGTTAGAATATTTACCAGGGATACCCCTTAGTCTCTAGTCTACGACATGAAATAAGTCCTACCCATGTAGCTGGAAATCCCTACAGTGCGCGTCATTCTTAAAAGCAAGGTCGGTGAGGAAGAATGTCACCAATTTCGTATTGACGAGTTGTCCCTATTGGACGAAAGAATGTTGAAAGCTCTATATCGCATACAAGGGTACCATCTCCCATAACACGATCATTCAACAAGATAGTCAAGGGTCGCGGTGTCCGAGAAGGGGATTTATCCCTCAAAGAAAAAGTAAAGCCCATCTGGGATCCCAAAGGGAAATTCAAGCCCAATTGGAGCGGCCCATACATCGTAAAGAATATTCTGTCGGGCGGCATTGCTATGCTCACTGACATGGATGGAGAAAAAATAGCTCATCTGATCAACCTAGACCGTCTCAAGAAATTCTTCCCCTAGTTCAAAATCTCGGTGGTTTAAGGCTCTTCTCATCTCCCTTCTATTCTAAATAAAAAAAACTCTTCATTTCCCCCTACCAAAACTACGTGGGGCCTGATCCTCTAAAAACCCTTTTGCTTTCAAAAAATTGAATTTCAAAAAAATTTCAAAACCGTAGATGTATGTAGTCATCTTATCCACTTTACATGAGCACGGCCCCCTTCGTTTTCACAAAATGCTATTCTTTTCTTATCCCCGAGAATAATAATTAATTTTAGCATATACATGGACAACTAGATTATTTAGAACTGATCAAGAGGCACAACTAGATAATCAAAAACTTATTTATTTCATTATTTGAATGTTTGTACGAATAAATCTTCATAGGGAGCCAAATAACTTCCCTTGTCAAACCTAGTCCTACCTTCTTAAAAAACCAAAATAAAAACAAGCCCCATTACTCCCAAAATCACCCTCCAATTATTCCCACAAAACCACACCCATTATAAAAAGTTTCACAAAATCCTACTCGCAGCTGCTAGAGGAACCATCCCCATCATCACCCGCATCCTGGGGTCCCTACAACTCCCCAACCTAAATGGAGTATCACAGATGCTCCAAAGAGAGATAAGCCCGGACTAGCTTGGGGAAAACCACAACGCCTCCCTCCATGGTGTAAGATATGGAAAACCACCTTTGCCCAGTCTCCACATCCAGCATCTTGATCATTACCTTCTTCCACAACCACTTCATGTAGTCCTCGGAGAGGTACCAGAGTCTACCCACAAATTGGGAAGGATGGATTCATGGACGACGATTCTCCCACAGAGATCCAAGTCGCATGCGCATACGCTCTGGCTGGTCTTCCACAGGAAAAAAGTTCGATGTTCATGGTGGCACAATTTATTCCTAACCAAATTGGTATAGAAGTTGCCAGGGAAAGTAAAAAGAGGTCTTCTTGAGGCCTACTAACCAGAAATATTAGTAGTCCCTGAGTTCCAGAATGGGTAGCATCTCCCCCACCAAGGCATTCACTAGGGTAAGACTCAAGCCCCGTGCTCTACAAACTAGTTCGCCCAACTCTCAATGTCAAGGCCTACGTTAATAAAATAGTGCGAGAAAAAGTTTTTCACCGATGATAAAGGAAAATCAGGTGGTACCTCCATACAGAACCTCTCTGACAACCACATAAATAATATTACCGGGTTGTCCCTCAGAAAGTCAGAACGACCTTCCCGCCAGGTATCCAGGCCATTCAAAGTCTCAGACAATATCATGGCCACAGGATTATGATGGTAAGACCTCCAAGAAATAATAGCCGCAAGTTGGGGGTCCACTCGAATTTCCTTAGTCACCAACAACACTTTCGAAACTAGACCCAAAATATTGGCCCCAGCATAGATGGCATCGCCCACATCCACTGTCGGAAGAGAAATTAGGCCTCCTAAAACTAACTACCTGGCTGTCGAAGGCGAGATATGGAAAAGTCTAGCCAGTAATTCCATGGGAGAATGGGAAAACTTAGGCCAAGCCACAGCAACGCACGTATTTATCCCCAGTATTGTAGGAAATTCCTCGTAGGTAGGATAAATTTCATCCAACCCGAAGCGAAAGACATGATCCTCGGGGTACCAGAACTCAACTGCCACCATTAGCATATTCCACCCAGTGGCCCGATTATGACACAAAGATACGCGCTGCATGTGGAAGGCGTCATAATCAACATTGTAAGAAAACATTGCTTCCAAGGCTTCGAGGTAGTTGGAGAACTCAATGCTACCAGGGAGAGATATCTTACAAAACAAAGAGATAATAATCAAGTAAGAATGTGAAAGAAAGGAAATGAAAGTGTGATGATAGAAACCCCATTCACACCCCTATTTATACTTGAAAACTCTCAAGAGTATACAAGAAACCCTACAGAAATCAGAGTAAAACTGGCCCCACTAAGTACCAAGCACGAAGGAAAAATATGTCAAAAACTAAAGAATACCTCCAGAAAATATAGGGCTCCAATAAAAGACTATCGGAAGCACCGAATGAATGCATCAAGAGAATGATAAAGGTTTTCCAAAGTCAGGCTCCCCCAATCATAAAGGCGGATGTCCGAAAACACCCTAAAAATTTGCAAAAACCACAAGTGCACGACGTCCCCACTCGTCGACACTAGGAAACCTCCAAGCACAAGAAAAAAAACAAGCGGACCATTTGACGCACCTGCCACCCATGGCTTTCATCTATCCTCCTCCTCAACAATAGCTCCCTCAACAGAGACAAACAAAGAGAATACCCTGAAACCACCCTTTTCATATCACCTAGCGTTGCCGTCACCACCTCCGGTGTCACCCTCAACATCCTATCCACCTCAATCTGAACATCATCACAGTCTAGCCCCAACAGCTTCTACGTATCAATGGGATTCACCGTCATCTCCCCAAATCTAAAATGGAAGGGGTGGGTAGTGTCCTACCACCTCTCCCCCAGAGCACATAGAACTGCCGTAGAATGACGCGTCTTATCCAGAGCAGATGTCAATATCCCAAAGCCGGATGATGACACCATCCATCTCACCACAGATAGAAAGCGTTCACAAACTTCCTTAAGCCCCATCATCCATCGGGCACGTATAGTCGACATGGGGACGTCGGACTATCAAAGAAGTAAAGAAAACCATTGTCAAAATCAAGAAATAAATAAATCTCATTAAGAAAAAAGAAAAAGAATACCAAAGGTCATTCAATACTTACATAGCCATTGGGGTTCACCACCCTAGAAGAACGATGATTCTAGGGATCTCATAAAAGAATCTGATCATCCACCACCGTCTCAAATGCGTCAAATGAGTTCTCGCTACCCAGTACAAGGGGGACCCTAGTTATCCACTCCAATCCTGCCCAATTGTTAGCATTAAGTCATGCCATGTGAGTAACGATGCTCAAAAACTTAGCCATCTCTTCACTTTCGAACATCGGAACAATTTGCAGAAGGTAATTATAGAATAAGGCAAGTCAAAAAATTATGAAATATGAGGAGAACCCTCCCCCTTTTTATAGGAGGTTAAGGGGCATGCCGATCGGCATCTCCCTGCCACTACCGATCGGCATTGCCCCTCCACCTGCTCGAGGCACACCAAAAGACCATTCCACTGCCATTTGCCACCCCTCCATCTATGGCGCTCGGTACCCCCTTTAAAATCTCATACAAAAATTCCAAAAAAATACCAGAAAATCTTGAAAAATTCCTAAAATTGCCAGATTAATTTTGGGATCTTTTCATTAAGAAAAAAAAAATTTCTACATCCCTAGCAGAATTCTAGAAAATAATTTTCCCCAACAATGTCTCCAAATGACGCTCCGAAATTCCAAAAATTCCCCAGCTCAAAATCCTCGGATCATTCCTTCTTCCTTAGCGAAACTCAAAACCAAATGCTTCCACAAATCCCCAGAGAAATATCACACATCCCCAATCGAGACTCCAAATTTACCAAAGGAAAAGTAAGACCTCAGAATTAGCTTTGACCCGTAGAATTGGTCACCCAAAATATTCCCTCAAAATTTTCTTTGATCCGCAAAATTGGTCACCCCACTTAAGCCCTCAGAATTGGCATTGACCCTCAGAATTAGTCATCTCAACTTAAGACTGCAGAATTGGCTTTGACTCGCAGAATTGGTCACCCTAAATAAGCCCGCAAAATTGTCTTTGACCCGTAGAATTGGTCACCCAACTTAAGCCTGCGGAATTGGCTTCGATTAACAGAATTGGTCACCCGAAATAAGCTCGTAGAATTGGCTTTGACCTGCAGAATTGGTCATCCCAATCATAAGCCCTCAGAATTGGCTTCGACCCTCAGAATTGGCTTTGACCTGAAGAATTGGTCACCCCACTTAAGCCCACAGAATTGGCTTCGACCCTCAGAATTGGTCTCTTATACATACACCCTCAGAATTGGCTTTGACCCGCAAAATTGGTCACCCATATTTTTAAAGCCCGCGGAATTGGCTTCGAGCCGTAGAATTGGTCGCTTCTACTTAAGCCCGCGGAATTGTCTTTGACCCGCAGAATTGGTCATCCCTATCTTAAGCCGTCATAATTGTCTTCGACCCACATAATTGTTCTCTATAATTTAGATCCTCGGAACTAAACCCAACCAGTAGAATTGGTCACCTCTTTACTCCTCACCTCCTCATGTTACTCAAAATTGGCCATCCCAACATCACCATTAGGTCCTTAGTATCAACCTCAACCCTCGGAATCGATCATCCTCATCCCATAGGTCCAAAGAACCGACCTCTATCATGTGGTGTCTATTCGACGACTATCACTTATCCAAGCTCACATGTAGAGGGGCTCTATAGACACCACATTATAGGATCCCCTATGTATCCCCTTAGGTCCCTTTCATCTTCCCATATCACTATAAACCCTATGTCGCACTCCCAGTATCGATCAATAGCCCACCGAGTGCACCCAGGCCCCGTTTGACTCCGGTTAACTCTATCGTCAGAGTGAAAGCACTTTAAATCTTTTAAGGGATCTGAATATCCTTTCCAACATTCCACCCCTGGGGGGAGACGAGGGAGATAGATACGTCTCCCCTCGAGAAGGTTGCATCACGGTCTCGCACCCTCTTGGGAATATTTCTTCGATCGTCATCGGTGTATGGGTAAATGTGAAGACATAGAGTCGCCAGCCTATTTTGTACAAAAATAAGCAAAAGAAAATGTTGCCACTTCTAGAGAGCGACATCAAGGACAAACTGATGCATACAAAACCAATAATTCAAAGGTCTGAGGGCTAAGTTACAGAATGAGAAGGTGTTAGGCACCCATCCCGCCCTTTTGGTCTATCCTGGTATAGTGTTATTATCTTCTTTTATATCCCTATGAAGTGTGTGTGCATGTTTATATAATGGGGATCAGATTTATTCAACACATACCATGGACAAGGTAGAGTGAGGTCATCCATCGGAACATTCCCAAAATAACATATGTAGAAAGTATTATTTGTGCGTTCATGACGATATTGATCGTTGTTAGGAAACGATAATATGTGTTGGATGAAATGCAAATAAGCATGATATATATATATATATATATATATATATATATATATATATATGAAAATGGGAGATTTAAGAAAATTAGGGATTTTCAGAAATTGAGAAATTTGGAAAATTAGAAAATTAGAAAATTGGGCTCGAGTCTCGAATTTTAATCCGAGACTCCTACATAGCCTATAAGGGAATAAAAGTCCGCGTAGTTCGAATGTAACATATGGGTGGGGTTTATGCCATATATCCAAACAGAATTTGATTATATGTATATCTGTAGAGAATGTGATGTTTTGATTTTGTAAAATAGTTTGATGGGTAATTCGGTTCAGAATTTATGGGTATGACCTTCTTTTATTTGTTTTGGGGATTTTTGTAAAAAATAAAGTATGTAAAATATACTAATAAAAGTGTAGATATTAATTTGTATGAAATAAAGTAAGAACTAGATTATGAATCTAATGTTTATTATGCAAAAATAAGGAATTTAAAAAGTAAGAGAGGGAATTGGACCTACTTTGAAGCTTGATCTTTGATCTTGGATGAACTCCCTTGAATGTTGATGAGAGGGAAGGATATTTTCCAAATTGGGTATGAAAAGGATGGGGATGTAATCTTGGATGGAACTTTGCATGAGGGACTTCGCTGATTTCGAGGGAAAGTTATTGAGATCACTGATGCTCATGGATATGTTATCCTCTTGAAGTGAGCTCATGGACCCTATTTATAGGGTCAGGGGGTGACGATCCGCCACACCCTTTCATTTAATGAAAAAGACTCTTGTTCTTACTTTGCCATTGTTTATCTGTTGTTAATTTCTCTATAGATGCTTTGTAATTATCACCTTTGTGCCTTAATGTTTTTTTCTTGGTTCTTGCAGCTTGAAAACAGGTTGTTAGAAGTACCAATACTTCCAAAAACCGATGATCTTGACCTGGTACTTGGTCAGATGGCAACAACCGAGCTTGTGGTGCATTTGTTTTTGTTCAAAAAGCTCTCCAAAAAATAACATATGCTTTTAATAAATAGCCTTGTCTGGTTGTTAGTTTGTAAATGGGAGTTAGGGAGGTCGAAGATATTACTAAGCTATTATATAATTATAATAATTCCCAAAGGAATAAACTGGACAAGATCGAGGAGGAGTTTAAGAGAGATGGTGCGATCAAGTTAGGCATAGTCCGCGAGATTATGAAATTGAAGTATCTTTTCAGAAGGGGTCCTCGTACAGTTTGGTCTACTGGTTATGATGATAGATGGGTGGATCCACCTTGATCTAGATGAAGCTAAATAGGTGGAATTAAAGCATGGTTCGATGAAGGCCCTAGTTATTATGAAGCTTCTCAAAGACTCCTATCTTTAATACTTGTAATAAGTGGAGTTCCCTACATAAAGTTGTGCTCCATTTGTGGGTGACGAAAATCAGATCCCTCTTGATGTCATGTCCTTTCAATTAATGAGGGCTTACTTTTCAACTCATGTTAGTGACGATGAGTTTCATTTTAATCCCAAGTACAGATGCAAAATTGAAGTTATTGAGCTAATAAATAGGACCTTAAAACTTGAAATAAAGATAGTAATGAAAATCATGAGATAAACTTGCTAAAAATAAAACTTCCTAATATTTATTGCATTACATTCCCTAGGTATATCCCTTCGCCTAATTGTTTCTAAATGGTAAGTCCATGGAGTTAGTCTCCAATAATATTAAATAGACCCTCCCAATTAGCACTTAAGCTTCCATTTGATGGCTTCTTTGGTCTATCCAGCACTTTTCTAAGGGCATAATCTCTGACCTGGAACTATCTTGGGTTAATGCCTTTACTGAACTACTTGGTCAGCTATTGTTGGTAGGTAGATAACTTTATTAAGGCTTATCCTCAACATCCTTCTTCATTAGCTCATGCTTGGTATGCAAAAAGGGTTTACGATGTTTCTATAGATTAATCTTATCATATCAATGTCTTTAATCTTCACCAATGGTTTGTCTTTAAGCCACTTGGTGAAATAGTATGTGACAATTATTAATAATTTCCCAGTGATGTAGGTTGGTGGCCCATTATGTCCAAACCCCACTGAGCAAACGAATATGGGATGGTCAATGATTTTAGGTCACTGGTCAGCTGATGAAGCATCGGTGAGAAATCTCTGCTCTTCTTGAACTTTCTAATATATGAGACTGCATCTCTCTGCATATATGGCCACCAGTAAACTTCTTTGATTTCTCTGAATGCTAATGATCCCCCCCCCCCCCCCCATGTCTCTCCCGTATATACTATCATGAAGTTCATACATGGCTTGGTCGATATTGTTTTGGTGCACACATTGAATATAGGGACCTGTGAAAGATCTTATGTAGAATATATACGTTTAGGTGCATATTCAGGTGACAAGTAGAAACGAAAAGCTTTTAACTTGACCTGATGGGCTTATTTCTTGTCGACCAATAGGACATCCTCGTATAAATAGTCCATTATCGGATCGATCAAGATATGAGATTTTTGGATGGTGGGAACTTCTTCGATGACCTTTGGTTTCATGATGCTTGGATTGGTGAGGTACTTTACCTTGATGATTGTTTTGAGGTCTGAGTTAACTATTGAACCCGAGGAGGCTACGATTTTGGCATGACTGTTGTTTCCAAGAGGTAATTGTTGGATGTATACCTTATCAAACCTAGTGATCAGGTTTTGCACGACCTACACATTTGCTGACATTTGCTCATATTTGGCATTGTAATCTCCTGATACTTCATAAAATACTAGCCTTGAGTTGCAGTACACGTAAAAGTGACATACGCCAAAAGATAAGGTTTTCTGTAACCTATAATACCCTGTATTTTTATATGCATTTTATAACTATGAAAAAAATAATTATAATTATGCGTATTTTATGTGACAGGATATGTCAATATTTAGACTTTCTATGTGTTGTATGATTCATGATTAAAATGGGACTTAATAAATGGTACTATAATAATTAAATAATTGATATTTGGATTTGTATAGGTTGATTATTAAATTACTGAGTTGTTAGTTAGATGGTTTGACATATTTTTATTCAGATCTTAGGAGGCTTCAAATGTTCATTTTTATCTTAAAACGATGTGATTTAGGACTATTGACTTAGGTAATGTTTTAAGCGAAATTAAGGTGATTTTAGGCTCTTTTAAGTGAGTGCCGCTTAGACACCAGGTTAAAGGGTTGTAGTGAGTCATTAAGGATCATTGTAAGTCACGCATTACTATATGGTAGGCACCATGAGACTATAAAGAACGAACTTCAAGAAAAAAGGAGGAATTAGGAGGATCTTGCCATAGTTCTCTCCACAAATTTGAATAAGGCAAGTTTCGTTAGAGTTTTATTATTAGTGCTTTTATGTTAGAATACCTCCATTCATTTAAATCTAGACCTAATCTAGTTATAAATCTTATTTGGTATTAAATTAGATAATTTGTCACTAATATAATTGTGTAAATAACCATGTTAATGGCATAATCTAAAATTAGTTCATTTCATCATGAATTCGAGTTAGGATTATTATATAATTGTTAGATCTTGATTCATCATTTTTTCCTTAATCCCATCAGATGGGGTCATCCACATGGATTCTCATTTTCCATTCTGATCTATTATATGTAATATTATCATTCAAGTTTAATTCCCTAAGATTTTCTTAATAATTTCCTCCCACGATAGCTTAGGGCGGCCCTTTCTCTTTTACCCTATATTTTCAATAATCTTCTTCTTCTTATATGTCCATCTATTGGCCTACACAACACATGTCCACACCATATACGTATATTTTCTCTTAATTTATCGCTAATGAGAGCAACTCCTAACTTTTTTGTCACGTACGAGTTTTTCACTTTTTCATTTCTAGTAATTCTTATCATCCATCAGAGCGTTTTCATTTCACTAACATGCAGACTTTGTTCATTTTTTTCTTTAAAGACCAACACTCCGCTCCATATAAGTTCATTGGCATAATAACTTTTCTATAAAATTTTCCATTTAATTTATTAGTTATCCTCTTATCGTATAACACCCCACTTGCTTGTCTCCATTTCATCCAACCAGTTGATATTCTACTCATAACATCCTCATCAATATCCCCATTACTTTGTAACACTGAACCTAAATAACGAAATTTATTAGTTTGCTTGATCATTTTTTCTTCAATCTTTAACATTATGCTATCTGACGCCTCATTATTAAATTTATATTCCATAAATTTGGTTTTATTTCTACTTATTTTTATCCCCTTAAACTCTAAGGCTTTTCCCAAAGTGTATATTCTCATCTCTAAGACCTCCTTTGAAGTGTTTAGTAAAACTATATCATCCGTAAACAACATACACCGGGGGACATCTTCTTATATCTCCTTAGTAATCTCATCCAAAACTATAACAAATAAGTAAGGACGTATGGTTGATCCTTGATGTAGACCCACTATAATTGTAAAGTCAATAGTTTCACCACAAATAGTTCTTACTCTAGTCTTTGTGTTATCATACATATCTTCAATAACTTTAATATAACTCATAGGGATTCTTTTCCCCCTTAAATCCCACTAAATTATATCCCTAGGTACTCTATCATAAGCCTGTTATAAGTCTCTAAGGACCACATATTAATTTTTATTCTTACTTATGCATTTCTCCATTAACTGTCTTCATAAGTAAATAGCTTCTATGGTGTATTGCCCTGGCATAAATCCTAAATAAATGTCGAAAATAGTTGACTCATTTATTAATCTTTATTCTATAACCTTTTCCCTTAATTTCATAGTGTGATTCATCAGTTTTATTCCTCTATAATTATCTCAGTTTTGTGTATCCCCTTTATTTTTATACAAAGGTATTATGGTGCTTTTCCTCCACTTATCTGGAATATTTCCTACTCTTAAAATTTTATTAAATAAACTTGTTAACCATTATATCCCTATACTTTCAAGGGTCCTCCATACCTCTATGGTTAATTTATTTGGGCCAATAGTTGTATTATTTCCCATTTTTCTTATAAATATATCTACTTCTTTTGCACTAATCGGGCATACCATTCATATATACGGTTCAATGTTCTCGGCATCTTTTCTGGGATATTCTTTATTGAATAAATCTTGAAAACACTCTTCCCATTTATATAGAATTTCTTTATCATTAATTAATATCTTTTGATTCATGTCTTTAATACACTTAACTAGACCCATATCCCTTAATTATCTATCTCTATTCTTTGCTTTTTGTATATTTTCTTTTCACCTTCCTTGGTACCTAATTTATTATAAAGATTATCTAGTGCATTTTGTTGCGCATTTCTAATAATATTTTTTACTTCAATTTTTAACTTCTTTTACTTTTCAAAATCTTCTAGATTTTTACTTGTTTGCCACTCTTTAAGACTTACTTGTTTATTTTGTATGATCTCATGCACTTCCTCATACCACCTATAGACATCACATTTTAGGATCCTCCTAAGCATCTCCTTAGGTCACTTGCACATCCTACTTCACCATAAACCCTAGTTCATAATCAGGGGACCAATCTAGAGGCCTCCAGGAGCTCTCGAGGCCCGTTTCACAATCGGTTAACCCTCTCACCTGAGAGGAAGCTCAATAAATCTTTAAAAGGCTCTGAATCCCCTTTTCGATGGTTCACCCTGTGCACAAATCGACCTTACGGTTCGGACAAACATTTCATTTACTATCAAAAATCGATTTGAAGGCCACAAGGTGATCTCGAGCCCCATTTTGACCCTAATTAACTTATTCTCCTGAGTCAAAGCTCTATGAATCTTCAAAAGGCCCTAAACACCCTTTCAAATGGTCCATCCCATGTGCCAATCAGCCTTACGGTTCAAATGAACAAACCATTTTCCCCAACCCGGGCTCCGTTTGACTCCCATCAACTCTCCATCTCTAATGAGGCAGAATGAATCTTTGAAGCGCTCTGAATACCCTTTCCAACAGTAGGCCTCCTGCGTAAATCATCCTTACGGCACAGACGAAAGACCCATTTTACGTCCAAGGGTCACCAAGCATTTTGGAACCACATTTGACTAGGATTAACTCTCTGAACCAAGAGAAGCTCTTTGAAGCTTGAAGATACATGTCTATCCTTTTTAACGATCCATCTCATGCACGAACCGGCCTTACGGTTCAGACGAACGATCCGTTTCCCTTTTGTCCAAAAGATTGTCGAGCACTTTCGAGCCCCGTTTCACCATTGTAAATTTTCAAACTCGGGTGAGACCCAATGGATTATGTAATGGATCTAAATACCCTTAACAACGGTTCATCCCATGCTCAATTTTGACTTATGGATTGCATTTTACTAGCATTTTTTCAAAAAATATGCCTGAGACTGCCGAATGGCAAACTCATTTCCTTAACTATCGGCAGCGTGTCAGGAGTTGCCTGTCGATAAGAATGTCAAGGATACTGCCGATCCCTTGACCTTATATAAAGGGAGAATGATCTCACTTTTAAAGGAACCTCAAAAAAATGCCTCTCAGTGATCTCAACAATATTCTCTCAAAGTCAGCATGGTTTCCATATTAAAACCTTTCCCTTAGATTCCACTTTCGTCCTTTCCTTCCCCCATTTGGCAAATTCCTTTCTCTTTCCTCCTACCACCTTCATCCAATTTCAAGAGCATCCACTCAATAATCAAGATAAACCTTAAAGGTTCTGAATAAGGTCCAAACCTTTCACTCTCTTGTTAAATTCTCTTATTTTCGCATTAGTTATTTTATTCTTACTTTAGCATTTGATCTTTATTAGCTCAGTGATACTAATATCCAACTTTTATATTAGTAGTATAGCACATACTATACTTTCTATAAAAAAAAAGGAGGGCTTGCTTATAAATTTCAAACGGGGATTTGTCACTAAATTTTTTCACATTAAAATATCATTTTTCTACACACACACATATAATAAACTCTCTGATTATATTTATGGGATAAAACCCACCCCCGTGTTGCATGCAAACTTCGTGGACTTTGATGCCTTTTTAGGCTACGTAGGCATCTTGGGTAAAATCCAAAATTTGATTCCTCCATTCCTATTTTTTCCAATTTATTATTTCCACATTATATTTGTGATTCATGCTTGTGTTTTTTCCAACCTATACCATCGTCTTTGTATAAACGATCGGTCACCTGACAAACGCACACAATGCATTTGTAATTATTATTTTGTGAACATTCCTAAGGATGACCTCACTCTGCCTTTATCCATGATGCGAGTCGAATAATTGCACTCTCCATTTATATATAAATGCACACTTCACCGAGTTATTTAGGATAAGAATAACACGTGCCCATGAGAGACCAAAAGGGTGGGATGGGTGCCTAACACCTTCCTATTCCATAACTTATCCCCCGAATCCTTGAACTAATTGGTTTAGAAAGCATCAGTATGTATTTGATGTCATTCTCTTGAGGCAACAACATTTCTTTTGCCTATTTTGTGCAAAATAGGTTGGGGACCCTATCTTTATACATTACCACAATACAAGACGGCCGAAGCGAGCCAAGGAAGGGTACGAGACCCTCGTATTCGTGCACCTCGATCTGAGAGGGATGTCCAAAGTGGCAACTCTGCTGGGGAATATGTTTTAAGAGGACTAGACTTTATTATTACATAGATGGTATCATTTTTCATATGTGTGCATATGCACTTACCTGTATGTTCCCTTTTTCCTTTATTACTTCTTGTATGTCTACCTCATATTTATATCACTTCTCTCTCACTCTTCACTTCACTCACTTGTAAATATACTCCATGTACACCTCACACTACTTACACTTGTACGCATGATTACTTATATCCACATGTTTCACACACCACTTAGAATATCCATGCTTAGGTTTCATTATCACACGCCTCCACTTATCACACTTGTACATATCCATGCTCACTTGCACATATCACATGCCACTTGTAGTTGATCCATGCTTAGGCTCACTTTCACACACTCACTTGTAGATATTCACATATCAATAATTCACATGTATCCACACTTAGTGTAGTCTTGATGCTATATGATAGATTTAGTTTTCATGATACTTGTACATTCTTTCCTATTACTTTAGTGCTTCTTTTACTCATAATGCCAAATAAAAGACTCTATCCATAATATACTAATAAAAAATCATGCATTTTTCACACTACAACACCAAGAGCATAGCTATTAACCAAAATTTTCTCCCATAATGGGGGGTCACTTTATGATGGACGCTGGTCCGACGGGTCGCAGTTAGACTAAGCAATATGAGTCTAACCTTCCATTGGTCTAGTACCTTTGACATATATCGAATGATCCCCGCCGCATCGTAACGCTTGACCAAACTCATAATGGGAGGTATATAGCAGGGGACTCATTCACGTACGAAGAGTATCTTGAATTCTTTCTCACACGTACTGTCTCCACGAGGTATATAGTGAGGCAATTCACGTACACTTAGGTACATCAAATGGATTGTCCACACATACCAATTTCACTCAAAATCAAAAAGTATATCGTCGAAGTCATGCCAAAGGGGGAACCCTTCCATTAACCCAATAACTGCATAAGCCTCATATAGGCATCAAACCCAAGGAACTCATATTTAGTTTGCCGATTGCCACACGAAATTTTATCAAAATTTCGAGTTGGCATACCACCCAAAAGTTCATACTATTTCGTCCTTTTTCGAATAGGACCCTGTCCATGAGCTTGGAAACAATTTGAACAATATCTTTCCTATTTTCAAACCCAATTTTCCTAGGTTCGGGCCTTATTCGGCATTTCTTTTGCATTTAGGTAAACGTAATAAAAGTGAATAGATGATAATAATAATAATAATAATAATAATAATAATAATAATAATAATAATAATAATAATAATAATAATAATAATAATAATAATAATAATAATAATAATAATAATAATAATAATAATAATAACAACAACAACAACAACAACAACAACAACAACAACAACAACAACAACAACAACAATAATAATAATAATAATAATAATAATAATAATAATAATAATAATAATAATAATAATAATAATAATAATAATAATTCCGGGACTCTTCTCTCTATTTTCCTCTTCTTTTGCAAAAAAAAATGAAATACCAAAGGCATTTTTCCTCCTTTTAATCAAAATAACCAAAAAAAAATTTCCTCTTTTTCAAAAAAAAAACAATCCTCTCTTCCCTCTTTCAAAAAAAATTCTAATCATTTTCCTTCTCAGGTCAATCATGTACCCGATTCTTGGCCTGGCTCCCTATTGGGTTCGGTCTCCCGTTAAATCGCATCGAAGTTCCACAAATTCCTCTAGTACTTAATTCGAGTCCAAACTTCATCTTCACCGACTCATCACGGAAAACACCGACCAAGCCCTGAACATGCAGCCTTATCTGATGGTAGTCCTAGTACAACTCTGTGCCAAGATTGACAACCTTCAAACTGAGGTCCATGAAATGCAGTGAAACTAGGTCCAAGTTCCTAAAAAACCTGGAGTTCTCTTTCCTTGAGCCATGGGTCCACCCGTTCCCCATCCTATTTGGGTCTTAAAAGAATATCAGCATGATCTGCCTGCCCCACCTGCTAGTGGTCCACCACCAGCTCAACTCCCTATACCAAACCTTGCCCAGCCAAGGGCTAACTTGCCAGTACCCGTTGATCCCAAGGATGAAGAACTTAATAAGGTCAAGGAAGACCTTAAACTGTTCTCTAAGAAATTTGACTAACTATTTTTCAAGAAATTTGACTAAGTCTAGTTATCCGGGAACTATATGGACTACACCCACATGTTTCCCTACCCCAAAGCAAGATTACAGGAGAAGTTAAAGATGCGATCCATCTAGAAGTTTGGGGGTAGTGGTCCCCCAATTGTTCACCTTCACATTTATTATCAATCCATAACCCTTCTTGGAACCTCTGATGAGATAATGGACCAGATCTTTCTACAAACATTATAGAACAATGCCCTCTGATGGTTCCTATCCATCAAAGAATTCAGAATATGTAGTTCAAAAGATGTCACCCGAGAATTCATCCCATAGTATAAGTACAACGAAGAGCTAGAGGTTGCATGCCATGATCTAGAGCTTCTCAAGTAGAATCCTGAAGAAACTGTCAGTAGCTTCATAGAAAGGTGGAGAGATAAAGATGTTGTCATTACTAACCGACCCTCCGAAGAAGAACATGTCAGAATCATGATGAAGAATTTTATGCCCCGTATCTAAGCAAATATGGGAAGTCGGTACTATCCATAATTTCAAGCTCTATGAAAAGAGGGTGTAAAAATTAAAGAAAGTGTTAGCACGGTAGAAGTTGAGCCAAAGAAGTTTACTGGACAGTTCATTCCTAAAAGTACGAGAAGCCTTCCAATACTATAGTCTCAACCATCAACAATATCTCCGGGTGTGCTACCTCTTGGGCACCAGAAAGATGCACTAAGCCCATAAAAAATAAATACACCAAGCTCCATTATCCCTTATCCAAAGTCTACGAATCCTTGTCTAGACGAAACCTCATCAAACCCTTAGAGCCCCGTCCATTATCAAACCCACTTCCTAAGAACTTTAAAACTGATTCCCATTGTGATTTCCACAAGTATGTTGGCCATACGACCGACCAATGCTTTCATATCTGGAATGTGGTCCAAGGATTAATTGATCGGGCCCACCAGCCAATCATAAACCCGACACCACTCATAACCAACTTTCAACAAACATAAATGACATTTTTCTAGAGAATGACCCAAATTTTATCAATCTGCCCAAATTATGCCCTGTAAAGAACCCATTATACCAGTAATCTCACCCAAACTGCTAAAAGTTTGCCTATATTTTATCTTACACCCTACCTGCTTCAATGACCAAGATCTGTCACTCCTCAAAAGGTCTTGTATTGATATATGTACCCGGTATGAAGGAGATGATATGGAATTACCGACTATTGTGAACTAACTCTTCGAATTCGAGCTAAAGTTTCCCACCAAGATGACCATCGACTGTCAGAAATTCAGTGGCTTATTCATGGAAGCTCGAAAATAGGCTCCAGAATCAGATGATGGCATATAGTACAGATCATGGTAGACATGTTTCAACAAACCGGTGAGATCTGTAGCATTTTTTAACTACTCACTGCTTTGAAGCTGTAAGGGTAGTTGGTCCCTTTACTCCTGCATCTCGCCATTGAGTGGGAAAATTAATACGAGGAAGTCATTGAGGTCATGGAATGCATCAATTTCTCTTAGAAATAATACATCATTTCCACCGGATGGGGGGATGAATTTGATAGCTTAGATGATGAACTGAGTCAGGAATAATTCAGTCCAGTAATTAGCATGTGCAAAATGATATCTTTCGTAGACATGTTAGGGGAAATCAGGAAAGTAGCCATTCAGTCAGAAATAGATTAGGACATGGGGCTATTGTTCTTTCCCCTCCATAAACCACATGACTAGATCAGGAAGACACTAATAGGATCAGAATCCTCAATCATCGGGATCAGATAAGGGAAAGGGAGTTGCCGAAGAACGTCCCATAACAAAAATGATTATTAAAGAGAGAAAGATCCTCGAATAACTCAAGAAGACTCAAGACAACCTCACCACGTCCTCCCAATTACGTTGAAATGCTATGATAAAGCTTATCATCGGGTCCACAGTCCCTCCTTATACCACTCTAAAAGAAGTTGTAAACTTGGTTGGGTCCTTGACTTTGACTAAACTCCTTTCCTTCTTCGAAGAGGAAATTTTTAAAGTTAGACCTAACCACAACTATGACCTCAACATATCCATTAAAGTTATGGTAAAGATAGTCCCACTCTCACTTATTGACAATTGATTTTCCCTCAATGTATGCCCACTAAGAGCCTTCAATTTCTTGCGGTTAAAAGCAAGTGGCCGTACTCCTACTTCTTTCATAATTTGTGCTTATTATAATACTCGTCGAGAGGTGATAGGATCCATAACACACAACATAGGGTTGTCCCTATCAATATCATCATTGAGTTTCAAGTTATTAACATACCCACATGATTCAACCTGATGCTTGGTTGACAGTGGCTTCATAGCATCCGAGGGTATCTTCATCCCTTCACCAGAAATTAAAATTCTTCGCTACAGAGAAAGTCATCACCATCTTGGAGGATGATGATGGTATAAAAATGCCATCACTAACAATTTGATCCTAAAAACATTTCATGGCATGAATGACATGCTTATCTATGACTTCAGGGTTGATCCACTTCCCCTTCCAACAACGGATAATTTTAAAGACCGAGTCTCTCCAAAACACAACCCTCATGACAATGTCAATTTGATACAATTGTTTAAGAATATGCATTTCATGCTTGTACTGGGGATGGGACAACGTCAACAAGGTATACTGGAGCTCATAATCCTAAAAAATGACTTCCCCTTTTGTGGCCTATGTTATTAGCCTTCACTAGAAGAACTCATAACTCTTCGCCAATCATGGGTGAAAATGAGTTTAGAAAATGCCAAGAATGTTTTGATGGATTCTCTAAATAGAAGATTCATCATAGAGGGTAAATACATTCACTTATATATATTTTCTTAACCATGGTATGACCATGTTGATAATAAGATGAAGTTGGGGATGGAAATATTTTTTCAAGATAACTACTCTTGGGCTGAAGACTGCCAGCATAAAGTGAAGCCTCCCCCCGAGAAATCTATATAGACTTTGTCGAGGTCTCTGAGGAAATTGATTCCAAAGACTCGTTCAATTTACAAAAATTAGGGCTCAGCCTCTGACTTATCCATTCAGGCTTTACATCCTCAGACCCATCCACTCACATCAAGGTTCGTGGATAAGACTCTTCTCAACTGGAATGCTATACCAGTCCCACCTGACGAGATTCAACCCGACCTAATTGTTTACCCTCTCTCTTCATATATTGTTGTTCCTCCTTTTTTCTGATAACAATGTAATCAAGACCTCTTTTGACGAGGTTCTCAACGCTTTTTTCTTATAAGTGAAATAAAAGAGGATTTTGAGTATCTTATCGTGCCTTACATTAATTGTCATGATTCTGGTCAAATCTTACTGATTATGATTTTGCATTTGAACAATTCTTAATTGATCTTAATAAGGTTAATAACAAATAACATAACCGTGTTCAAGTAAGTGAGGATGAAGCTGATGTTATCAATCTTGATTCTAGTAGCTAATAACGCGAGATTAGGATAGGGTCCACCCTTAACAAGCATAAGTGCGCTCAATACAAAGAGCTTAGAAAGGAATTGATGGACATCTTTGCATGTTCCTATGATGACATGCTTGGAAATAAACTCAAAATAGCTTAGCACAAGATCCCAACTCCCTCGGGATACAATCCGATCAAACAGAAGCTGCGAAAGCTCTGCACTGAATGGTCACTCAAAGTCAAGGAATAAGTAATCAAGCATTCGAATGTATTCTTCATCTGGGTGATCAAATATCCCATATGTCTCACTAATATTGTGACCATATCAAAATCAGGAGGAAAAATCAGTATGTCCTTTGACTATTATGATTTGAACAAAGCATCTCTGAAGGACGATTACCCATTACCTAAGATAGACATGATTATGGATAACACATCAAGTCATGCCCTTAAGTCATTATTTATTGGATTTACCGAATATAATAAGATCAAGATTCACCCTAGCCATCAGGAGAAAATCGCATACATAACTCCCTAGGGAACCTTTTGTTACATGGTTATGTCATTCGGGCCCAAGAACGCTAGGGATATTGATCGAGGTGTAAACCGAGCATCCGTGTAATCCGCTAGTCGTTGTTATCGGCTTCTAACCTCAATACAAAAAAAAACTAAACTTGAAACTACACTTCTTAAGGAGTATAGTGGTGAGTCTGGGTATCGAATCCACAGGGAATTAGGACGTGTGAACGTAACGACAAATATAAGGTAGTTTAATGCTAAAGTTGATGGTAAAATAAAAGAAAAGAAAAAGATGATTGATTTTTATGGATTTTATCTATGAATTAACTAGATTCAATTAAATTAACCTATGCATGCGAAATTAACTAACTAAGAAGGAATTAATATGAATGAAGAAATGGGTTAAGAATACACTCCCCCAAACCCTAGTGTGTATGCTAGTACAAAATTAGTCATAAATTAGATAATTGATCAGACCCAGTCTTTAGTACTCCAAAGCATTACATATATGAGGTTCAAGCCCGCATCACACATAATCAAAGAATGAGTAAAGTAGTGTCGCAATAGTTCATGCGCGTTGCATCCTTAAGAACCCCGGTTACCTAGGGCAAACGAGGTCAAAAGTTCTACAATGGTTGTGAAACAATACAACACGATCTAATCATTTATTTAATTTAGAGGACAAATTTTATATCTATGCATACCACATCGGGTTGGGTTCATGCATACCCACCCTTAAAAACTTAGCTAGACATGGGTTTATGAGAAAATAAATTCATAACAATGCATGTAATTGTGGATCTAAGAAACATTGTAAAGACAAAAATTACAAAACAGTTGACAGTTGATAGTTGAATTAAAATTAGAATTAAGATAAGATAAGAGAATGGAATTTGATACTTGAAATATGCACTAAGGAAGAGAGATGATTGAATCCAGAAATACTTCTTGTTCTTATAAACTAGGGATTTTCTAAAAATAAGAAATTTGACTACTACAAACTCTCTAAAATCTGATTCTCTCTCTAAAATTCTATTCTACTCTCCAGAATTCGACTCCCTTGGAAGGATGTAGAGCTTGGCCTTTTATACACCTAAAAATGACTCTTCCCATGCCTCTCCACGTTTTACCCTTTTAATATACCTAAATGAGACTCTTCCCATGCCTATCCACGTTTTACAACTGATAAAAATGAATTAAACAAGAAATTTCAAGAGTTTTCTCTTCAGCTTCCACAATTAATTTCAACTTTTGACTTTCTGTCTCCAACTTTAAATGGGCATAACTTCTTCACCGTAGCTCGGATTGGGGTGTTGTTTTTTCCAATATTCTTGTAATTGGAATATCTTCAACTTTCCAATTGTACCAAACTCCTGACTAAGTCTGAAAAATTACAAAAATCCCCTTGAACTTCACATTTCTTACTTTCTTTCACTGTTTTGAGTTCTCCTTCGCACTAACTTGCATGAAAGACCTATAAAGCACATGAGAAATACACAAAACATGGAATACTTGCCAAAAGAGGTTAGTAGAATAAATATGAGACAAATCCAAGATATTTACTCTGCACGAGATCATAAAAATACCGAAATTAAGGGGATAAATATGAAGAATATGTGCCTAATCACACCCCCTAACTTAGAACTTTGCGCATCCCGAGCAATGTAAATGAATCTAACCAAAATTCCACTCTTGAAAATTCCTTTATTAAAATAAAATTCCACTTTCGCATGCAAGTGATTGCATTGAGCTTATGCAACAAGCCTTTAAACCCCTAGGTTACCCTAGTAGGACGAGTTTTATCTCGTGAGGGTTTGCAGTGAATACACCCACAAAATTCTTTATTGACTCAAATAAATATCAAAATACTTAAAAATTGTACAATTTAAACTTTTTGAAAAATAATCACCATAAATTCATATTCAAATGTCTCAACCCATAGTGTGTGTGTGTGTGTGTGCAAAGCCAGAAATTAAACCTCAAATTTCCACCGATTGAGCATTACGTTACTTTTCAAAAATTCATTTTGATTCAAATTCTTTCGGATGCACTCACAAACGAATCACTCGGATTGTGGCTATTTTCTCTCGGTATGCATGATATAAAGAGTAAATATAATGGACACAAATTCGCGCATACAAAATTGAAAAGAAGGAAATATATGGTGAAAAGATCTCATCATCGGAATACAGTTATTAGAAAACGGGAAACATCATATCTTAATCACACCATTTTAATCTCTTTTATTATCTTTTAATGTCTTAGCTCTCCATGTGGTAACCAATTTCACCATTCGGGCTCGGTTAGGACTTTTCAGATTAAAAAGTGTAAAGGGTAAAATTGGGAATAGGCGGATTGTTCGGAATTGGAAAATAACCTGATGACGTCCATTTGTGCTTTTTCGAGCATTTGCTCATTTTTCTCTTTCTTTTTCTCTTTTCATTTTTTTCATTTTTTTTCTTGCTATTTTTCTTTTCTTGCCCCTTTTTTATTACACGCTTTGGACTTACTTGATGAATTTCTAATTTTTCACAATTCCGAGCCAATTGGGTTTTTTGGGTTATCAAACGAAAGGGAAGTATTATATTAGGCTCAAAGTGGGCTGCAAAGGGATAATTAAGTTTAGAGATATATTTAACATGAATTTCGAGATGACATTTCACACATTTCTCATAACCGATCAAAACAAAGGATTGAGATCATCAATGACTTATTAAAACGCTGAAAAGAACTTTGAGTTAATCATAAACTCGGATTGATTTAAAAACTCATAAAAAATTGAAAGGCTCGAAATCTCACCGAGTTTGATTAATCTCCACACTTATTTGTTAAGTCATCAATTTTCTTTCAATTTCCATCTTCGGTCAATTTTGGCTTAGTGTATTTTGATTGTTAACAATTTGAGACTTTACATAGAATAAAGGTGATATTTTGAAAATTTTAAATTCCAATTTTTATTTATTTTGAACAAAAATATTTTTGGCTTCTTCAAATTTTTTCAATTTTTTTGAAATTTTCTAAAAAAAACACACTTGGAAAGAACATGTGATCAAATCAATGAATCTAAACACTAAACGGGAAGAATATCCCACACCCCCTAACTTAAATGTTACATTTTCCTCAATGCGAATCAAGAACACAACATAAAGAGAGGAAAAAAAAAGATATTACCCAAATGAAGCGATCCCCGATGAGTGCGAGTCCATTGAATCTACAAAACATGTTAGAACCAAGCATAACAAAAAGAACAACAAAAACTTTAACTAATTACTCTACACTATAAAAAAAAGGAAAAAGAAAAAGCTAATTATGTACAACCTACAGTTTGAAATTCTAATAACTCATACACTAGAAGTCGAAAAATTTGAGGATCCACCCAAAATACAATTTGACTTCGAGGGGTAATCAGTGTACCCTCATTAGGATGCATGCCGTACGGAAAATGAGAATTCCGTTTGAAAAATGGAAGGCATGTGAAACGCGGAAGAAATGAACCATCACCTATTAAAATTTTTAAGGGGATAATGAGGGATTTAAGTGCATAGTGGGTAAAGTACCATTGGGATCCAAGAAAAATATAATCACGTCCCAAAGATTTTTCAAGTAGCATGGGAAGCGGAGCACAGAAACAGAAAGAGTCCATCTTGGAAAATAATTCAAGCATAGAGTCCTTGTCCTCAAAATCTTTTCCCCCAAATTTTTTAACAGGATCTGGTGGAGTGACACATCTAAGTGAATTACCCGTAAGATGAAGCATCTCAAAAAAACATTCCCATACAAGATTCGGATCAACATCCTCAAGACATTCACCCAGTTCTTGTGATGGATTTAATGGTTCAATAACAGTGAATGAGAATGGTGAGGACATAAATTCAAGCTCAAGTGATTCTTCATTGGATTCCTCATTTGGTTGAAAACATTCTTTAGTCTCAAAAATATCGGAAGAAAAATCGTCACTGGATTCGAATAATGCATCCAACTCTTGCTCCCAAAAACGATTTTTTCCCTATATTCTTTTTCACGCCTTTCTTCTTCAAGCCTTTCATTTTCATAAATTTGGATGGCCTTAGCACTAGGCCTGTATTTATGAGACTCATCTTTAGTGATATTGATCCAATGTTCATAAATCGTGAGTTCATTCTCCTCCTCACTATTAGCATAACAATTAAAGCGATAAAAGAGTTAAAATAAGACATTTCAAAGTGGGCAATTCAAAAACGTGACACACATTTTTCTGATTTTTTTTAAGGTCAAATTCGGGATTAACCAACCTAACCTAAAGTCTACCTAATTCCCCGGCAACGACGCCATTTTGATCGAGGTGTAAATTGAGCGTCCGTGTAATACGCTAGTCGTTGTTATCGGCTTCCAACCTCAATAAAAAAAAACAACTAAACTTGTAACTACACTTCTTAAGGAGTATAGTGGCGAGTCTGGGTAACGAATCCACCGGGAATTAGGACATGTGAACGTAACGACAAAGGTAAGGTAGTTTAATCCTAAAGTTGATGGTAAAATAAAAGAAAAGAAAAAGATGATTGATTTTTATGGATTTTATCTATGAATTAACTAGATTCAATTCAATTAACATATGCATGCGAAATTAACTAAATAAGAAGAAATTAATATGAATGAAGAAATGGGTTAAGAATACACTCCCCCAAACCCTAGTCTGTATGCCAGTACAAAATTAGTCATAAATTAGATAATTGATCAGACCCAGTCTTTAGTACTCCAAAGCATTACATATATGAGGTTCAAGCCCGCATCACACATAATAAAAGAATGAGTAAAGTAGTGTCGCAATAGTTCACTCGCGTTGCATCCTTAAGAACCCCGGTTACCTAGGGCAAACGAGGTTAAAATTTCTACAATGGTTGTGAAACAATACAACACGATTTAATCATTTATTTAATTTAGAGGACAAATTTTATATCTATGCATACCACATCGGGTTGGGTTCATGCATACCCACCCTTAAAAACTTAGCTAGACATGGGTTTATGAGAAAATAAATTCATAACAATGCATGTAATTGTGGATCTAAGAAACATTGTAAAGACAAAAATTACAAAACAGTTGATAGTTGAATTAAAATTAGAATTAAGATAAGATAAGAGAATGGAATTTGATACTTGAAATCTGCACTAAGGAAGAGAGATGATTGAATCCAGAAATACTTCTTGTTCTTACAAACTAGGGATTTTCTAAAAATAAGAAATTTGTTTACTACAAACTCTCTAAAATCTGATTCTCTCTCTAAAATTCTATTCTACTCTCCAGAATTCGACTCCCTTGGAAGGATGTAGAGCTTGGCCTTTTATACACCTAAAAATGACTCTTCCCATGCCTCTCCACGTTTTACCCTTTTAATATACCTAAATGAGACCCTTCCCATGCCTCTCCACGTTTTACAACTGATAAAAATGAATTAAACAAGAAATTTCAAGAGTTTTCTCTTCAGCTTCCACAATTAATTTCAACTTTTGACTTTCTGTCTCCAACTTTAAATGGGCATAACTTCTTCACCGTAGCTCGGATTGGGGTGTCGTTTTTTCCAATGTTCTTGTAATTGGAATATCTTCAAATTTACAATTGGACCAACCTCCGGACTAAGGCTGAAAAATTACGAAAATACCCTTGAACTTCACATTTCTTGCTTTCTTTCACTATTTTGAGTTCTCCTTTGCACTAACTTGCATGAAATACCTATAAAGCACATCAAAAATACACAAAACACAGAATACTTGCCAAAAGAGGTAAGTAGCATAAATACGAGACAAATCCAAGCTATTTACTCTGCAAGAGATCATAAAAATACCGAAATTAAGGTGATAAATATGAAGAATATGGCTACGGTGATAGCAAATGTGGCTAAACCCACAGAAATGCATTTTTGCTGTCAAAAAAGGAAAGATTTTAGGATTCGTGGTTAGTTAAAAGGGAATCAAAGTAGACCCTACAAAGCTAAAAGCTATACTCGAAATGTCACCACACTGAATGGAGAAGGGTGTTTGGGAATTTTTGGTAAAACTTCAGTAAATCAGTATATTCATCAGCTAGTTGACTCCTATTTATGAACTCATCTTGAAACTCCTACAGAAAAATTATACCAAAGTCTCGAATGAGTCCTGCCAAGAAGCCTTCAATGGAATCAAGAAATACCTTACCCGACCTTCAGTACTTATTCCTCTGTAGCCAGCTCTCCCTTTATTCTTATACTTGACCATAATAGATACTACAACAGGGGTTTATTATCCCAATGCCTATTCTAGTTATAACCAAATAAAAATGAAAGTTGAAGATAGGGAAAGTACAACCTTCATCACCCCCTAAGGAACTTATTGTTACAATGTAATGCCCTTTGGTCTAAAAAATGCAGGTGCAACATATCAAAGGTTAGTGCACATGGTCTTTGAAGAACAGATAGGCAAGAACATGGAGGTTTATATGAATGATATATTGACAAAGAGTAAAAAAGCTTCAGATCATATCACCGACCTCAGTCATACTTTTGATCAGTTTGAAAAGAAGCAGATGAAGTTGAATCCGACTAAGTGTGTAGTTGGAATAAAAGAAGGATGTTCCTCGACTTCATAATTAATCTAAGGGGAATTGAGGCTAATCCAGCAAAGATAAAAGCTTTAATTGAAATGCAGTCACCGACTTGTAAGAAAGATGTACAAAGGCTCACTAGAAGAGTAGCAAGATTAAATAGGTTTGTTTCTCGAGCAACAGATAGGTGTTTACCATTTTTTAAGGTGTTAAGAAGAACTTTTTAGTGAAATGAAGAATGTGAAGAAGCGTTACAGGAGTTAAAGAAGTACCTGGGATCACCACCATTGCTCTCCCAATGAGTATTGGGAGAGAAAGTATACTTGTATTTAGCTATTTTTGAGTCAGCAGTGAGCTCGGCCTTGGTCAGACAGGACAATGGAATTCAAAAAATGTCTATTATACTAGTAAAGCGTTCAGAGGAGCTGAAATCAGGTATCCGCGCTTGGAAAAATTAGCTTTTGCACTTATAGAGGCTTCTAGACATATGAAACACTATTTCCAAGTGCACACCATAGTTGTGTATACTGATATGCCTCTTTGACAAGCACTTTAAAAGCCTGAGAAGTCAAGAAGATTAATGTAATGGGTGGTAGAAGTGGGAATGTATGACATTGTCTATGAACCAAGGTCTTCATTAAAAGTCCAAGCTTTGGCAAATTTTATTACTGATTTTACTTATTCGGAGGCTCCCGTCCAATAAAACTTGCATGCTGAGCAGACTTCGAAAGAAGATAGCTCAACTTAAAAGTAAGCTAATATGGTTGTCGATCAACCTGAGTCATCTAGAATTCAATAAAAGTCTCAAAAATATGCGAAGGAGATTAAGAAGATATTCCAACATGGATCATTGATAAAAGAAAGTTTCAACCATTATGTTTTGTTGTGGAATTTATACGTGGATGGACATTCATGTGCTACTAACAGTGGAGCATTTATAATACTTAATACTCCTAATGATATTGATATTGAGTATGCTCTCAGGTTTCAGTTCAAATAATTGAACAACGAGGCGGAATACCAAGCCTTGATAGTTGGGCTGAATTTGTCCCATTCATTAGGCACCGAGCAAGTAGTGGCGCATAGTGATTCACAATTGGTTATAAACTAAGTACTGAATTTGTATGAGTCCAAGGAGAATTGATGACCATGTATCTCACTAAGTCCATAGAAGTCATCACTAAATTTCCAGGCATCCAAATGAATAGGATACTAATAATAGAGAATTCTCGAGTTGATGCACTTGCTCGACTAGCATCAGCAACAAGAGTTGAGATTAGAAGAACAATCCAGCTTCTAGATAATCGAAGTATTGATGAAGACCTAATGGTTAGTTTCATTGTTGTAGATCTGGGACCTTCCTAGATGGATCCCATCAAAGCTTATATTGAAGATGAAACCCTACCACTCGATTTTAAAGAGGCCAAGAATATTCGATAGAAAGCACCGAGATACGTGTTAGACAATGGAGTTTTATACATAAGTGGATTGACGATCTCCTTGCAACGTTGTGTTCATCCAATGGAAGTGGAAGATTTAATTAAAGAAGTTCATGAAGGATCCTTTAAAGCTCATTCAGCTAGAAGATCATTGCTCTAATGCATCAACACTTAGGGATACTACTGGTCAACCATGAGGGAGGATTGTATTGCCTTTGCGAGAAAGTGTGATAAGTGCCAGAGAGTTTTTACTATTCATAGAACACCTAATGCTACTTTAACACCAATAACTTCACCTTGGTAGTTTGCTATAGGGGAAATTGACCTTGTCTGCCCATTTTTTACCACCTAAGGTAGGTTCAAATACTTGGTTGTTGCTGTAGATTACTTCACCAAGTGGATGGAGGTAGAGCCATTCATTGATATGACTTGTGAGAAAGTATATCAGTTCATTTGGAAGAATATAATATGTCGATATGGTTTATCGTATGCTTTCATTATAGATCGTGGCACCCAGTCCGACAATGAGAAGTTTGAAGCCTACTGTGCCCAGTCCAAAATCTAGAAAATGCATTCTACATTAGGCCATCCTCAAAGTAATGGTCAAACAGATTTTATCATATTTTATCATATTTATCATATTGAAGCCTAAGTCATATTTATCGTTATTTCCAAATTAGGCCAAAGCAGTTTTAACAAAAGACTTGAATTAAATTAACTATTACCCAAAATTAATTATGCACCAAATTAAATTAAGTGTGACAATTAAAACCAATTTTATCTTGACTTAATGTAAGCATGAATTCTAAGTCATTATGCAAGATAAAAATAAATTAATCACACAACGCCGCGATGTATGAGGAAAAACCCAAAACGGGAAACAACCTCGAACGGCCCTAGCCTCAAATCCATTAAGTATGGAATTTACAATTACAAGACAAAAGACTTACAATACACGACTCGATCCCTCTCAAGCCTCGACGCTCATTCTTGTAAACACCTCCACTTAGCGAATAACCCCAGAGCTCCACTGTGGTCTCGGAATCCACCGATCTGACTTTATGTGGTCACCATCACCCGAAATAGGAGACTTTCTCCAAGTCGGTAAATCACGAAAACCTCTTCTTCTTTGTGGGATTTAGAAGTAAACCCAAACTTCTCTTCAAACTAATGTAGAGATAAACCTCGGTGCCAAACTCCAGTCAAGATGTATATGTATAACTTGAATAAACAAAACTATGGGTGTAAAACTAAAGTGTATAATAATTTTTCCTTGAAAATTGACACTTTAAAACAATGAATTTTTCTTTAAAACAATTTTTCTCTCAAACACTCTCTAGAGGTTGGTAGGATATGAAAAGTTCTATTTGAAAATGTTATTCCCGCACATAGATATTCAGCAAAAAGCTAGTGGGGTAAAACAAGTGGGAAAGTGGGCAAAACTGACAAAAAACCGGTTCCCGCCAAATCTCATTCGGACGACATTTCGTTCGAACGACATTCTCATTCGAACGAGTCTTCTAAGTAAGTTACAGTATGAACTCGTTAAAAGCTCGTTAGAAATCTCGTTAGAACGACCAAGTCGTTCGAATGACATTTCGAACGAAGTTCCAGTGTGCCATAATGCGAAGTCGTTGGCAATCTCGTTCGAACGACAATCTCGTTCAAACGACACTTCGAACGAACTCACAGAATGTTCAAAAAAAATCTTTTTAAGCCCAGAAACTTTATATACTTTATATATAAGTTTTAATAGAAAACATTCTGAAAACAAAACACAGTTTTAAAAACCTAACACCCAATATAAATCGTTCCAAGCTCCTATATATATATGTAATGCATTCATACCTTGGGAGCATGGAACCACTATTGATGACGTAGAAACGAGGCACTTAAAATCGGCATTTAGATTAAGCTTTATACACTTGGCCGCTACGTCTTCAACAAACACGTCATAGGCTTGAAAGATGATCAATATACTCTATCCTATGACTCAAACGTTTTTGTCTGGAATTGAGCCAAAACTACAAAGGACTCAATTACAAAGGACCCAATTGAAAATTGTGTCCTTAGAAATCTCCCCCTTTGGCTATTCCGGGACAAAAAGAAAACAAAAATCCTAAAGGGCCGTCAAGCTTTACTAAACTAATAAAAGTTCCACCCAAAATAAAATTACAATGCTTGACTCAAACAACCCAAAGGATCACAATCTTTGCCGGTGAAAGTTGCGATGATTCTTCCTGCACACTTAAGCAAACACATTACACGCATAGGGAATATAATATTTAATGCAAGTAAAGTAAGTACACCCCCAAAATTAATTCTCTCCCTTTATCAACTTAGAAAGACGTCTCCCCCAAAGATAAATCTCCCCCAAACTAAGACACGATGATAATAGGTTTAAATACCATTCCTCCCCTATCATTCTCCCCCTTTTTGTTCAAGAATAGACAAAGGTTAAAGAATAAAGCATGTAATGGAGCATAAAGTGATACCAATAAAGCATATGAGCAATAAAAACACAAATAATCCAACAAATAATAACGGATACCAATCAGGATGCAAGAAAATGATACCAATAAGATTCATAAAGAATTAAGCATGTGATATCAACAAAGAATGCAACAAGATAGATAGGAATTATGAATTAGAGAATATATGGACTAGAAGACAAAGAAAAGACTAAACAAAAATATCAAATATATGTATACATAAGATATAACTAATAGACGTAAGTACACATATATAGATATAGACACACAAATGACACACAGAATATAATAGGAGTCTTTCACACTCGTAAGGCAAAAATATGTCATATGGAAACAGAAGTGTTGGGGTGTGAAATAGTAACAATTAAATTTAGACCCAATCACTTAAAACATGTTCACGGAGTTATCAATTGATTGCAAACTTCATCAATTTTGAATATAACCTCATGTGATAATATAGATTGAACTCAATGAACAAACATACACAATGCATACAAGCCTAGAGTTTTGATGATTCTACAAACCAAATAGAGTCATGACAGTAAAGACCACTAGGATAAACGGATATTGTGCAAACCATTGATATACCATCCAATCTCCCTCAATAAGGATTTACATTAATTTGAATGTATATATCAATAAAACATAGGCCTTGGCAATTATTTTTCTTGTAGTGCCATAATTCTGTTTTTAGGCCTTTGGACCACGTAGTTCTTTTAGGTCCATTTTCAAACGGTGGCTTACAATCGCAAAGGATAAAAAATCCTTTCGGAGCCCTTCCCCGTTCACTTTTATATATTATTTTCACATTTCACAAACTCACGTGCAACGGATTTTGACATGCACTAGTCCTCCTAGGTCATAAATATGTAGATGACAAGATTGGTAGGAGAACATCTCACAAAGCTCAAATATAACATGTGACATTAAAATTTCAAAAGAGCTCGTGCAAGTTTGAATAGAGGCATATAAAAATAGAATCCGTTTAAACAACACAAAATCCAAGTACTCCATGTAAGCATGGTATAGAACATAATAAGGATTGACAATCTAAACCAAAAGTTCTAGCCACATGGGAGCGTAAAAGATGGGATTCAAACACAAGTATATGCCACATAAAGTGTGTCAAACTAAAATACACACAACATAAAATCTTTTCTAGTATATTGAAATTTTTAACCAAAAATAAAAAATATGTACTCAAAAGACAAACAAAAATCGTTTGAACTTTTCATTAAGCTTAAATTATCAAGAGATAAAAACTTCAAATGATAAACAAAAATCGTTTTGTATTTTTCATTTAATGCAAACAAAATGAAGAAATAAAATACAAAATATAAACAAAAATCATTATTCTAGCATGTGATATGATATAAAGTAATGACTAGAAAATGATTAAACAAGCATACATTTAGCATGTGAATATAGCATGAAGTATAAAAGCTAAAGTATGCAAGCACTAACACATTCATCCTTTAGATTTAGCAAGGGATGAAGCATGTGAAAGTAAATGAGAATTAAAAATGCTATTTTGCAAGGCAACCAAGTCGGATTTCCTAACCCAAATTAATGACGGATGATAATCTTGGGGTGTAGGAACTTTAACTACCTTGGTTACTTTACGTTGGGCTTTTTTAGGAATTCGTTCAAGATCAAAACAAAATTTTCTAAGATGACCTTTTCGACCACAATGAGTACAAGTAAAATTACGTCGAAATTCGGTACCTAAGGGATGATCGCAAAATGCTTTCCTAGTGGATTCTCCTAAAACATTGGTTTTGACTTTATGAGTAGATTCATTACAAGTATTGAAGCCTAAACCACACATGTCATTTTTAATTTGGACCGTTCCTAAGATTTTATCTAATTTTTCTGAACGACACTCCAAATCAAATTTGACATTACTAGAGTCTTTTAATTTATTTTGCAATTCTAAAATGTTTGACTCTAATAAAACATTTCGCTCTTCAAAAGCAAGAAGCTCCTTTTTCAAGGATTCCATTAAACCCCTAAGGCTATCTCTCTCGTCTTTGACATATTCAAGCTTCTCTCGAAGAGTCCTCACATATGTCCTAAAGTTTTCTACCAACAAACTATCATCAATGACCTTGACACGCTCTTTTAAACTAGCTTCTAACTTCAAATTAGCTCTTTTTAACTTAATTGATTCTTTATATAATTCTTGAAAAGCATTTTGAAGTTCACTCACATTAACCTCTTATTCATTTTCACTCTCTCTTTCTTCTCCACTCTCACTATCATCAAAAATAAGAGAATCATAAACTTTGACCTTGGAAGTGTCATGTGTTAATGTTTCATCAATCGATGAGTTCTCACTATCACTCACATGACTAGCTATAAAAGCCACAAAATTAGGCTTAGTGGGGGAATCGGGTCCCTCTTCCTTATCACTATCACTAAGGGTCACATTATATGAAATGGGTCATTTACCCTCTTTCATTAGTTTAGTGGGGCACTCAGAAGCCCTATGGCCATAACCCTCACAACCAAAACACCTATTAGACTCGTCCCTATTTAGTTGTTCATTAATAGGTTTAGGGATCTTCTCGACTTTGTCATGCTTAGACGTTTCAAATTCTTAAAATCATTTTTAAATTTATCTTTGTTAAATTTAAGAAATTTTCTAAATTTTTGAGCAAACAAGGCCATGTCTTCCGAGTTACTATCACCCTCGCTCTCTACTACTTGTTTGACCTCTTTTTGAGCTTTTAAAGCAATGCCCTTTTCTATTTTCTTTTCAGTTTTAGAGGGAAACGTGTCTAGTTCATAGGTTTGTAAATCACCTACGAGCTCTTCTAATTTCATAGAGGCTAAAGTCGGTAAAAAATTTAAAACAGTCACTTTTGGAATAAATCTATCGGGTAGGGACCTTAAAATTTTCTTTACTACTCAGTTGTCGGGTATTTTCTCTCCCAAGTTAAAAGATGAATTAATAATATTGGAAAGTCTAGCATAAAATTCATCAAAAGCTTCTTTATCGTTCATTTTGATGGTTTCAAATTGAGTGGTTAGGTTTTGGAGTTTCGAAGCTTTAACGACACTTGTACCCTCATGAGTGAGTTGCAAAATATCCCACGCTTCTTTAGCGGTCTCACACGTCATAATACGTCGGAATTCATCCGGTGTGACTGCGCTAAACAAGGCATTTAAATCACGGGAATTAAAATTTGAAAGTTTAAATTCACCCTCACTCCATCTATCAGTCGGTTTGGGAACACGTTCATTTTCTACTAAATGAGTTGGTGGAGGCCACCCGTTAACAACAGACATCGAAACCCTCCCATCGATAGATTTTAGTATTGATTTCATTCACGCTTTCCAATACGCGTAGTTAGAACCATCGAAAATAGGAAATTTTAAAAATGGGGAAAATTCCATTTTCGCCAAATATATTTAAAGGATCTTAACGAAGTAATTTATCGTTTTTGGCTCTAATAACAATTTGAATTCGCCCGACGGGCCCCCGATTTTTAAAATCTTACTTTAAAAATATATTTCCTACTTTACTAGATGCGCAAGCGTAAAGGTGATGGTTCAACACAATAAAACAAATAAACAAATTTTAATTTTTTAACAAATTAAAATTAAACCAAGTGACATTAAATTAATCCATTAAAAATATTTTCACTTAAACATAATTAATCTAAGTCCTAGAATTTGCCTAAGTCATATTTATCATTATTTCCAAATTAGGCCAAACCAGTTTTAACAAAAGACTTGAATTAAATTAACTATTACCCAAAATTAATTATGCACCAAATTAAATTACGCGTGACAATTAAAACCAATTTTATCTTGACTTATCCTAAGCATGAATTTTAAGCCATTATGCAAGATAAAAATAAATCAATCACACTACGCCACGGTGTACGAGGAAAAACCCAAAACGGGAAACAACCTCGGACGGCCCAAGCCTCAAATCCACTAAGTATGGAATTTACAATTACAACACAAAAAACTTACAATACACGACTCCATCCCTCTCAAGCCTCGATGCTCCTTCTTGTAAACACCTCCACTTAGAGAATAACCCCAGAGCTCCACCGTGGTCTCGAAATCCACCGATCGGACTTTATGTGGTCACTATCACCCGAACTAGGAGCGTTTCTCTAAGTGGGTAAATCACAAAAACCTCTTCTTCTTTGTGGGATTTAGAAGTAAACCCAAACTTCTCTTCAAACTAATGTAGAGATAAACCCCGGTGCCAAACTCCAAGAAAGATGTATATATATAAACTTGGGTAAACAAAACTATGGGTGTAAAACTAAAGTGTATAATAATTTTTCCTTGAAAATTGACACTTTAAAACAATGAATTTTTCTTTAAAACAATTTTTCTCTCAAACACTCTCTAGAGGTTGGTAGGATATGAAAAGTTCTATTTGAAAAAGTTATTCCCGCACATATATATTCAGCAAAAAGCTAGTGGGGTAAAACGAGTGGGAAAGTGGGCAAAACTGACAAAAAACGTGTTCCCGCCAAATCTCATTCGGACGACATTTCGTTCGAACGACATTCTCATTCGAACGAGTCTTCTAACTAAGTTACAGTATGAACTCGTTAGAAGCTCGTTAGAAATCTCGTTAGAACGACCAAGTCGTTCGAATGACATTTCGAACGAAGTTCCAGTATGCCATTATGGGAAGTCGTTGGCAATCTCGTTCGAACGACTTGTGGTTCGAACGTCAATCTCGTTCAAACGACACTTCGAACGAACTCACAGAATGTTCAAAAAAAATCTTTTTAAGCCCAGAAACTTTATATACTTTATATATAAGTTTTAATAGAAAACATTCTGAAAACAAAACACAGTTTTAAAAACCTAACACCCAATATAAATCGTTCCAAGCTCCTATATATATATATATATATATATATATATATATATATATATATATATATATATATATATATATATATATATATATATGTAATGCATTCATACCTTGGGAGCATGGAACCACTATTGATGACGTAGAAACGAGGCACTTAAAATCGTCATTTAGATTAAGCTTTATACACTTGGCCGCTACGTCTTCAATAAACACGTCATAGACTTGAAAGATGATCAATATACTCTATCCTATGACTCAAACGTTTTTGTCCGGAATTGAGCCAAAACTACAAAGGACCCAATTGAAAATTTGTGTCCTTATAGTATTGTATTCAAATGAATTACAAAATATAGAATAATCATTCAACTGGATGTTGGAAGCTTCCCTTCATCTTTGAAAGTCGGTTGTACTCTCTCCATCCCAACAGGAGGATCATCCAATGTATAGGGAGAATTAATAAAGTTAAAGTCTTCCAACATTCTCTTGTTGCTTCTTCTCGTGGCGTTAATTAGATAAGAAGGATGAACTATTTCATGAACGTTATGGAGATCATAATCCCCCAAGTATTTAGTGATTAAACACCGAGAGATGGCATCAGGAAGGATCCATATTTTATCTAGTTTAAAGGGAGGGTTGTCATAATCTAGTAGCCCAGATTCATTCCAATACGACAGTCCCGATCAAGCTTCAATAAAGTTAAACAATTGGTTCATCCCCACATGTACCCCTCATCACGACTTCGGATAAGATGATCATCAATATGGCCAAGAGCCTCATTGTAGCCTTCCATCCACACTTCTCAAATTTGCTTGTGAAACTGGAAAGTCAATCTCTTAGCATGATGTTGAATTCTCTTTATTATATCATCTTTCAATTTTAATTGGGAGGATTGGTCAGCAAGGGATTTGTCTTTATCTTTTAGTTATGAAGATAACTTAAGAACAACGTGACTCTTAGATTTAAACAAAGCAGCTTGGTCGGCATAGGTATTCTTTGTCCTGGTTTCCTTAATAGTTGGTCGGCTCATTCTTGATCGTTTGGAGGATTGCCCAGGGTTGAATTTCTTTAAAGTCTCAAGTTCCTACATAAGTTTAGCATTTTCATTCTCCAAAAAGGAGGCACCTTCATTTGCATCACCACTACAAGACTTTTTTAGAATTTTCACCTCATTTCAAAGTTTATTATTCTCATCCTCCAAAAGATTGGCGATCTCTCTAAATTCATCAAGTTCACGATTCAATAAGAACTCCTTCTTCCTGTATGCAGAGGCATATTTTTCTAGTTTCTCATCAAAATTCCAACCTTCACTTAATGCCTTATACTTGGCTTCGTAGTCAGTATGCAGTAGAGCTTTAGCATTGTGATATACTTACAAGTCTTTGATCATCTCATAGTAAGCAATATTATTGGCCACAATGCGGTCAATAAGAAACTTGAGATAAGTGTATGTATCCCTGGCCTGATCAGAAGCGTCTGCACCAAGCAAGTTTGTTAATTCTTCATTAGTCAGGTCCAAGTGATTAGCTTTAAACAAATTTTTGCAGCATTTGAGTTGGTTGGAGTCAACGGAGGAAATCTGTTCTATCTTAGCCATAAACTAAAAATATAAAGTAATAATTGATCGACAATAAAATAAGACAGAGCAAGAGTCGAGCAACAACAAACGACATTTCAATTGAAAAAAAGTTATTTCATTAATAAATAAGAAATGTTACAAATACATCAGAACAGAGACAAAAGGAAAAAAAAAAAGAAAGGTGCAAAATACAAAAAATAAAAGCTAAACAAATCCACACTTTCTTCTTATCCTTTTTAATGTCAAAAGGGGCAGCTGAGTCCACAGAAACTTTATCTTGTTCATGTGGCACCCCGCTTATTAAAATAAGAGGTGGCTAGCCCCATACTCCAAAAATTACAGGAATCATAGATGGTCCATTCTTAGCATCACAGTAATGCCATAAATATACGAGATAACCACCCATTATTTTAGAAAACGGATTGTCAGAATTAATTTAGTAAGTTGATGAAAACATTTAAACAATCCTATTTAAAAGAAGGTGGATAGAGATAACGACAAATAATAAATCAGCAACTATATACATCAAAATAACTGAATAAGCTGTCGATTAATAGATAATTACTATTGGGTTGCACCTAGTATCAAAGGACAATATCCCAACATAATACAAGTACAAAACTTGGGCAACACACCCGAATGTGCAACCGGTCATAACTAGAATACAAAATGATGAAAGCGTCTATATCAAATATCCCATAACATCCGCCAAGTGTTGCAGCTCTAGGACACTGGAATAGAAAGGTCAATACGGACGTCCTTGCGAAGGAACACCTGGTCGAATAAAAGATTCATGCAAAATAGAGAAACATAAATGGGCCATGGCCCGGTCTGATATGATTACCATGTAAATAAAATGCAAGACAGTTATGAACACTTAAATCATCAAGAATAAGTTTGTTTCGTTCACCATAAGTAATAATAAGAAATCTAATTAGTCAATCTAGAAGCATAACCTAACGCAATATAATAATAATCATCACAATTTAATTATGCAGGAGAAAATTGATAATCTAATACTTAATGAGGTTCCATTTCCATTTATACACAATTCTTTTCACCGTTCCTTTTCTCATTAGGAAACATATTAAAAGAAATTTATTTCATAAAGTGTTGTATAATCACTAAGATTCCACTTTAATAAGAATAGTTATATTACACCACATATAACGATTCTAAGACCGTCCTTCCGAGTTTCCCCACTAGACGCGCCCCTAAATGGCTATCATCTTCCAGGGCCTATCACCAAGACAACCTGGGCATCCTACATCGCATAACATCGGGAAGTGGCCAGATACCTTTGACAGTGAGTCATAACCACACCCAGAATTACCTCACTTCGAACAATAATCTTACAATATATAATAACCGGTCCTATAGCCAAGGACTATATTCACCCTGTATTCACCAGCCAGGGGACTTCAACTCATGCGCGTAACTTCCCCTATCTTAGAATTTAGAGAGGTGTGTATAAACAAATCATCATTCATAAGTTATTCCCATTTTAAAGTATGCATTACATTTCTATCCGGAGCCATATGCGTTTAATGTCATCACTATAAACGTTAACGTTCAATAATTCCCCAATTTAGTCTCCGAGAAATAATGGCGCTACTTTAAGCTACCAGGTATAGTATAAATCATTCATGTCTCTAAATTTCCCTAATTATACAATCCTACTCTTCCCTACTCTCACACTAGTATACACAAGAAAAATCTACCCTAATGTCTATTAACTAATCCCCGAGATAGGCCTAAGTATTCCTTTTCTAATCTAGGATAGTTACATACTTAATATAAGACTCTAGTAAACTTTATTTCATCCTAAGAGAAAGTTCCTCGGCCCCAAGCCTAAAAAGAAAAGCTAAAAACAAAGTTGGAAAAATCCCCCAAAACAGCAGGATTTCGAATCGATTCGCCATAGGGCCGAATCGATTCGCCCCAGGTAGCGAATCGATTCGGTAGAGGAAACCAACATTATGTCTCTCGTCGAATCGATTCGTCTTTATCCGAATCGATTCGGCTTCCCAGACCTGTAGCCTACCACCTTAGAGAATCGATTCGCCCTGACAAATTTGCCAAGTAGGGGGCTATGGGTTATGAACCCTAATTTACCCAAAACTCAACTTCTTCTTCTCAAACCTCCACTAAATCAACTTATATTTACCCCAAACCATTTATAAACCAACAACACTTATAAAGACCCTATCAAGTCAAGTTTAATTCCATTTTAAGGGTTTAAATACTAAATCCTCAAAACCTATAGTTTGGTTAATTCATTCAACTACACAACCACCACAACAAATTATTCACATTAAATCAGATACTAGCAAGTTAGAACTTGCCTTAAGGTTGCAATCTCAAATTTTCTTCCGGTAGCAACAAATCCAAGATTCAATCATTAATTCTCCTTCTTTCTCTTCTTTTTCTCCACAATTCTCTTCTTCTCTCTTTCTCTCTAGATTTAGAAAGTATACACTTAGGAAATAAAAGGGGTTGCAAGACCGAAATGTACAATTAACACTAGCTTCCATCTTAAAATGTTAATACTCCAATAAAATGAATCGTAACTACATATTTAAGTCATAACCTGTTAAAAGTTCCCGGAACCCAAAAATACAATATGGCACTTATTTTGACTATCTCGACTATTTCGGGACTAACAGCGCCCTCTAAATTGGTATCCGGAATAATATAAATCATTTCAAGTTCCAACTTCATTTAAACCATAAATGTCGTTTAAAGCACAACGACACCATAAATTGTAACATAATGCTATTTACATTCACATAACAGTATATATGCAAAATCTAATAAATATTTTGTTTTAACTCACTTAAAATAATACTTACCCCCTTTATCCATTATTTTATATAATTACCTCTCATGAAAAATTAATATAAAATAAATTGCTTAAAAATAAGAGTTATTACATACTCCCCGCCTTATAAGGGAATTATGCCCTCAAAATTAGGCGTACCGTGAAAAAAGAGATGTGGATACCTTTCTTGCATATCGTCCTCACGCTCCCACATTGATTCTTTGACATTGTGATGACCCCATTGGACCCGAACCAAGGTCACCACTCTAGATCTTATCCTACGCTCCCTGTGATCTAAGATTGCAACTGGTTGTTCCTCGTATGAAATATCGGGTTGTAATTCGATATCATCTAAAGGAATGTACTAGTGAGCTCCTTCACACCTCTTATACTTTTTCAAGGATGAAACATGAAACACATCATGAATCTATTGTAAGTGTTCAGGCAAGGCAAGTTGATAAGCTATGAGGCCTACTATAGAAATAATAGGAAAAGGGCCTACGTAACGCGGCGCAAGATTTCCTTTCTTCCCAAATCTCTTTATACCCTTCATTGGCGATACTCGCACCAAAACTTGGTCTCCAACCTCTAAATCCACATTCCTTCTGTTAGCATCGGCATAACTCTTTTGACGATCTTGAGCTATTCGTATGCTATTACGAATAAGTTCGATCTTCGAAGAAGTATTCTGGATCATCTCAGGTCCAAGAAATTTATTATCCCCTAATTCCAACCAACAAGTAGGTGATCTACACAGTCGTCCATACCATGCTTCATAGGATGCCATCCCGATAGTGAATTGGTACGAATTATTATAAGCAAGTTTGTCCAAGGTAAGGTATTGCTCCTAACCTCCTTTGAAATCAAGAACACACATTCAAAGCATATCCTCTAACATTTTGTTGACTCTTTTCGTCTGCCCATCTGTTTGAGGGTGACAGGAGGCACTCAACTTCAACTCGATTCCCATAGTTTCTTGGAAACTTCGCCAAAATGGGAAACAAAAGTTTTGTCTCGATCAGAGACTATATTAATGGGCACCCCGTGGAGTCTAACAATCTCCGTAATAAATAGCCAAGCATAACGAGCAGTATTATAGTCTGTACGTACCGGTAAGAAATGTGTCGACTTAGTTTAGTGATCGACGATAACCCAAATGGAATCATGGACGCTTTGTGATGTTGGCCACCCCGTGATAAAATCCACCAAGCTGATTTCCCACTTCCATACCAGTATTTTCGAGTGTTGTAACAATCCCATCCGTCGGTTATGATCTACCTTCACCAATTGACCAGTATTACATTGGGAAATAAATTCAGAAATGTCCCGTTTCATACCCGCCTTCCAATATTGACAGCGCATGTCTTGGTACATTTTGTCCCTTGCTTGAGCTTCCACAACACGTGCCACTATAGTAGGAGTAAAGGTCAACACCGACATAAATGCCCTAGAAACAGCATCCTCTTGGCTAAGTTCCTTCCATTTATCCTTCCATATCGTGGCTAACTCCCCCTCAAGTTTTCGACTCAATGCATCCACCACTACATTAGCCCTACGCAGGTGATAATGAATATCAAATTGGTAGTCCTTCAAAAACTCTAACCATCGACGTTGCCGCATATTCAAATACTTCCGTGAAAATAAATATTGAAACGATTTGTGGTCCGTGAAAAGACTAAATTTCTCCCCCAGGAGGTAATGTCTCCAAATCTTCAAGGCAAAAACCACAGCAGCAAGTTCCAAATCATAAATCGAATAATTCTTCTCATGTGGATTTAGTTTGTGAGAAGCATAAGCAATATCCCGATGCTCTTGTTGTAGCACACCTCCCAACCCTTGTAGAGATGCGTCCGTAAAGACCAAATATTCCAACCCCGGCTTCGGTAACACAAGTACTGGAGCAGAAGTCAAGTTATCTTTCAACTCATCAAAATCCAGTTGACAAGAATCATCCCAAATAAACCTCACCCCCTTTCGAGTTAAATTTATCAAAGGTCTAGCAATCTTAGAAAAGCCTTTGATAAATCTGCGATAATAACCAGCCAAACCCAGAAAACTACGAATCTCTGTAGGTGTCGTGGGTTAACCCCATTCCTTCACCGTAACAACTTTACTCGGGTCTACCAAAATACCCTCAGCGGTAACAATGTGGTCCAAGAACTGTACTTCCTGTAAGCCAAAAACCACACTTCTCAAACTTAGCATATAATTGATGATCCCTCAAAGTCTTGCAGGACGAATCATAAATGCTTAGTATGACCGGCCACCATTTGAGAATACACTAGGATGTCATCAATAAACACGATAACAAACTGGTCCAGGAAGTATTGAAACACTCTATTCATAGGTTTATAAACACTGCAGGAGCATTGGTTAGCCGGAAAGGCATAACCAAAAATTCATAGGACCCATATCTAGTCAAAAACACAGTTTTGGACACATCATGTTCTCGTATCCACAATTGGTGATACCCCATCCTCAAATCTATTTTAGAGAAGTACGATGCTCCCCTAAGTTGATCAAAAAAATCGTCAATCCGAGGTAGTGGGTATTTATTCCTGATGGTAACTTTACTCAACTCCTTGTAATCTACGCACAACCGGAGGGAACCATCTCTCTTCTGCACAAACAATACAGGAACTCCCCACGGCGACGTACTACGCCTAATAAACCCATGTTCTAATAATATCTGAATCTAATCTCTTAACTCCCTCATCTCAATAGGAGCTATATGGTACGGAGCTCTAGCAATCGGTCGTGTTCCCGGTGCTAAATCAATTACAAACTCAATCTCCCTACTTTGAGGTAAACCCGGTATTTCTCGAAAAACATCTTCGAAGTCTCTAACAACCGAAATTGAATCTAAGGAAACTACTACATCCTGATAAGTCTCCTCCGTAATACAATACAAATAAGTTCTAGATACTCCCTCAAAACGAGGCATAGCCACTAAAAACATCTTTTGCCCCAGAATGGCAAAAAACTATACTTATTCCATAGTAATTTACTATCGCGCGGTACTTCACTAACCAATCCATACCCAGGATTACATCATACCCGACCATAACAAGGAAGAGAAAATCGGCCTCAAAACAAAAATTACCAAGATTTATTTCCACTTGTTTACAAACAAAGAAAATAAGTGAACCATCACCCATAGAAGATTCGACACTAGTGAAAGTACTTTCTATAGATTTAATTAACTCTGTAGACTGAGCAAAACTCTGAGAAATAAATGAGTGTGTCGCACCTATATCAAATAATACACGACCCATATACCCATGAATGGTAAACTTACCCTCAATAGTAGGAGGAGCTGACAGGGCTGGAGGAAGCATAACATCCTACATGTGGTAAACACGCCTATACTATAGTTGTCCCTGTTATGGAGGGGCAATTGGATTAGGCACTGGTGGTGGTAGTTGTGCCTGTTGATGCTGTGGAACACTAGGAAACTATCCCCCAATCAACTGCGGACACGACTCCTTATAATTACCCGACTCCCCATAATGAAAGCAACGACCCACCGACCCACCATATTTTCCTAATTATGGCCCCTTTTATTTCTAAATTGCCCAAAGCCTTAGCCCGATTGGCCTCGACCCCCATTGTTACCCTGACCTGCCTGTTGCTATTGTTGGGCACCTTGAACGTGCCTGAAATTACTTCCACCGAAATTAAATCCACCGATACGCTGTCTCTTGGACAAATCCCCTTACTGGGTGTCCCTTTTCTTTTGCTTACCTCCCGATGATTGGGATGAGGGTAGTGCTCCTCCGACACCATTGCCTCCCGGCTTACCCGATTGTCCCATAACTGAAACTTTCTTACTACCTTGAACATACAAAAGATGATCTTGACAATGAGTAAAGCGGCGTTCATCACATCCCCAAAAGTTTGTAAAGCTGGATTGCCTAGAAAATGTTGTCGTATCCTCCAATGTAAACCTCCAATGAATTTGATATTCTCATTTCCTACGGAGTCACCTCATCCAGCAAAAAACTAGCCAAACGAGTTGACTCTTCCTCATACTCTGCCACCAAACGTTCACCTTGAACTACGTCTTGAGGTTTTCTCCTCATTTCCCTTTGGACTGCCGGAGGACAATATTTTCGATCAAACAAAGCCCAAAAGTCAGATATCTTCATTGTATCTCTTTGTTCGGGAGTGTTCATCGACTCCCAAGAGTGTGAGGCTAATCCAACTAGCTTAAAAGTAGCAAGGATTAGCTTTCGCTCCTCACTACATTCCACCATGCGAAGATGGCGCTACATATCCTTTTTCCATTGGTTAGGTACTATCACGTCGGAGCCACCCTGAAATTCTGGGGGATGACCCTTTAAGCAGGATTCTCTGACTTTTTCCCATAGAGAAGCTCCCGTGGGGGCTTGCACTTCCTGAACCCTCGACTATTAGGCTTGGGGAAATTACTGAACCACGAAAGTCATCGCCGCATTGACTGCCTGGGCCACAATATTGGCTACTTTAGAGGCATTTACAGTTTCTTGTTGTGGCATTGGAGGACCTACAAATCTATTTCTTCTCGTAGGGTGACCTCTCTTAGGCGGCATCTGAGATGAAGAAACAACTGAATTAGAATATTATTAAGAACAATTTACCTTAGCAAAAGATCGCAAATATAGTCAAACAAAATAGTCCTAACAATAAGACTCTATATAAAAGAAGGCTACAGTAGAACGTGACAAGTCCGCATAGATCCTAAAGAATCTAAAACCTGATACTCTGATACCATCTGTGACACACCTCTTATTAAAATAAAAGGTGGCCAGCCTGATACTCCAATAATTATAGGAATCATAGATGGTCAATTCTTAGCATCACAGTAATGCCATAAATATACGAGATAACCACCCATTATTATAGAAAACAGATTGTCAGAATTTATTTAGTAAGTTAATGAAAACATTTAAACAATCCTATTTAAAAGAACATGGATAGAGATAACGACAAATAATAAATCGACAACTATATATAGCAAAATAACCGAATAAGATGTCGTTTAATAGATAATTACTACTGGGTTGCACCGAGTACTAAAGTACAATATCCCAACATAATACAAGTACAAAACTTGGACAACACGCCCGAATGTGCAACCGATCATAACTAGAATACAAAAAGATGAAAGTGTCTATATCAAATATCCCATAACATCCGCAAAGTGTTATAGCTCCAGGACACTGGAATAGAAAGGTCAATACGGGCGTCCTTGCGGCGGAACGCCTGGTCGAATTAAAGATTCATGAAAATAAGAGAAACATAAAGGGGTCAGGTCCCGATTTGATATGATTACCATGTGAATAAAATGCATGACAATTATGAACAGTTAAATCATCAAGAATAAGTTTGTTTCGTTCACCATAAGTAATGATAAGAAATCTAATTACTCAATCTATAAGCATAATCTAAAGCAATATAATGACAATGATCACAATTTAATTATGCAGGAGAAAATTGATAATCTAATACTTAATGAGGTTCCATTTCCATTTATACACAATTCTTTTCGCCATTCCTTTTCTCATTAGGAAAGTTATTCAAAGCAGTTTATTTCATAAAGCGTCTTATAATCACTAAGATTCCACTTTAATAAGAATACTTATATTACACCACATATAACGATTCTAAGAACATCATTTCGAGTTTCCCCACTAGACGCGCCCCTAAATAGCTATCCTCTTCCAAGGCCTATCACCAAGACAACCTGGGCATCCTACATCGCATAACATCGGGAAGAAGTAATATACCTTCGACAGTGAGTCATAACCACACTCAGAATTACCTCACTTCGAACAATAATAACACAATATATAATAACCGGTCCTATGGACGAGGACTATATTCACCCTTAATTCACTAGCCAGGGGACTTCACCTCATGTGTGTAACTTCCCCTATGATAGAATTTAGAGAGGTGTGTATAAAAAAATCATCACTCATAAGTTATTCCCATTTTAAAGTATGCATTACATTTTTATCCGGAGCCATATGCGTTTAATGTCATCACTATAAACGTTAACGTTCAATTATTCCCCAATTTAGTCTCCGAGAAACAATGGTGTTACTTTAAGCCACCAGGTATAGTATACATCATTCATGTCTCTAAACTTCCCCAATTATACAATCCTACTCTTACCTAGTCTCACACTAGTATACACAATAAAAAGCTACCCTAATGTCTATTAACTAATCCCCGAGATAGGCCTAAGTATCCCTTTTCTAATTTAGAGTAGTTACATATTTAATATAAGACTCTATTACACTTTATTTAATCCTAAGAGAAAGTTCCTAGGCCCTAGGCCTAAAGAGAAAAGCTAAAAACTAAGTTGGAAAAATGCCCCAAAACAGTAGGATTTCGAATCGATTCGCCCCAGGTAGCAAATCGATTCGCCCAAAAGTGAATCGATTCGGTAAAGGAAACCAATATTATGTCTCTCACCGAATCGATTTAGCCTTAACCGGATCGATTCGACTTCCCAGACCTGTAGCCTACCTCTTAGTGAATCAATTCGCTAGGGGGCGAATCGATTCCCCCTGGCGAATTTGCCAAGTTGGGGGCTATGGGTTATGAACCCTAATTTAACCAAAACTCAACTTTATCTTCTCAAACCTCCACCAAATCAACTTATATTCACCCCAAACCATTTATAAACCAACAACACTTATAAAGACCCTATCAATTCAAGTCTAATGCCATTTTAAGGGTTTAAACACTAAAATCCTCAAAACCTACAATTTGGTCAATTCATTCAAATACACAACCATCACAGCAAATTATTCACATTAAATTAGATACTAGCAAGTTAGAACTTTCCTTAAGGTTGCAATGTTAAATTTTCTTCCGGTAGCAATAAATCCAAGCTTCAATCTTCGATTCTCCTTCTTTCTCTTCTTTTTCTCCACAATTCTCTTCTTCTCTCTTTCTCTCTAGGTTTAGAAAGTATACACTTAGGAAATAAGAGGGGTTGCAAGACCGAAATGTGCAATTAACATTATCTTCCATCTTAAAATGTTAATACTCCATTAAAATGACTCGTAACTACATATTTAGGTCATAACCTGTCAAAAGTCCCCGGAACCCAAAAATACAATATGGCACTTATTTTGACTATCTTGACTATTTAGGGACTAACCGCTCCCTCTAAATTGGCATCCGAAATAATATAAATCATTTCAAGTTCCAACTTCAATTAAACCACAAATGCCATTTAAAGCAGAACGACACCATAAATCGTAACATAATGCTATTTACATTCACATAACAGTAAATAATAAAAATCTAGTAAATATTATCTTTTAACTCAGTTAAAATAATATTTACCCCCTTTATCCACTATTTTATATAATTACCTCTCATGGAAAATTAATATAAAATAAATTGCTTAAAAATAAGGGTTATTACAGTTTAGAAGGGGGGATAGTTGAGTCAACAGTAGTTTTGTCTCGGTCTGAAAAAGGTCGAGTAGACACTACACCAAAAACAATAATTTGACACACCTTGATATTAAAATTTTGACATAGTTTAAAACTGTGCCAAATTCTGGCACGGTTTAATGATAATCTGGCACACTTTAAAACAGTGCCGAAATTTTGGCACTGTATTAAAATATGCCAAAATTGAGTACACTTAATAAAATATAAATACTTTTAGAAAAATATCAACCCTCTCAATTTTTTGTTCTACTTCTCTCTCTCCTCTCTCATTCTCAATCTCCCGCTCTCACTAGTCTCTCCTCTCTCTCTCATATTCAAGGACGGGTAGAGACCCAAAAGGGGAAAATCAATCCACCCTCATGGCCACACTCTTCTCTCTCTATTCATTTCTCTAACAACTCTTCCTCCACCATTTCAAGTCTTCGACCTCTCTTAGTCATTCTTCGATCAACATCGGCATTCTCCTTCAATCCATCAAGCTGCAGACTCGTGAAGGTACATCTCTCTCTCTCTCTCTCGCTATATATATATTATTGTTCCTATAGCGAATTCTGACTTTGAGATTAGGGCATTAAAATCTGAGTTAGAGATTAGGGCATTTATTGGTGTTTTAAAACTTAGGGACGGAGTATGTACTTTATTATACTTAAATAAAAAAAAACACAAAAGAAGAATTTTACTCAAAAACCAAACATCTTACACTCTCTCTACCCTGCCCACTGCTATCGCCACTTTCCGGGTTTGATGAAAGAGGATAAAGGTTCAAGTGGGTTTTTTTGCTCCGGTATTAGTATTTACAAGGCCCGTGAAGCTATTAGGACCATTGAATTCTTTATTGTATATGAGTGCAATGATAATAGAGTTCTCAAAAGGTAATAATATTAATATTACATCGTATATTATAATACAGTGTGCTCATTCCCCTCATATGTATCTATTGTATTATATATACGCATAATTGTCTTTGCATGCCAATGATTTTGAGAATCTGGATCAGAAACCAATTTTAGATACACCTTTTAAAGTTTTTAATCCTTTTGATCACTTTGTAATAAGAAGCACTAAATGGTTAAGAATGATTTGTTGTAGAAACACCATCTTAAATATTCAAATTGTTATAAATTAGGAGTATTGTATTTTTCTGTTCAATATGTAGGGGTATTGTATTTAGGGAAAATGTTAAAAATATTTAAGGGAAATTTTGAATTTCAATGATAATTTTTCAGTTAATTTTTAATATTGAAGCATAATTTTTTCTATAATTTTGATGTTAATCGTAAAAAATTTGCCTCGAAGGCTACCCCCACCCCCCCCAAATCCCGAACATTGATCGAAAAATTTTGTACCCCCTTACTAAAAATTGGGGTCCGCTACTGGTCTTTTGTAAGTATTATAAGTTGTTTGAGGCATAAATTCCATGATTAAGGGTTGTCTTAGCCAATTTATAAGTGATGTACGCTGATTTCTAGATTTTTAAGCATTGCCTCATTTCATATTCTACCTTACTTCCTAAGGATGCTTCACCTAATTTGGTTTTTTTCTTCAATTTAAATTTGTGTACATCTTTTACAGTTTTGGAAGTAAACTCATGGGATGTTAGGTTGTTATCAGTTGATGGAATCAATGATGGAGAAGGAGAAGAAACTTTTTTTACAAGATAAAACCAACATTCCAAGTAAGTTTTAATTTTTCCCGTTTTCATCAATAATAGGGAGGGGGTGGGCTGGATCCCCCAGGTTGGCTGTTATGGGATGAGGACATGGTTTCAAGGGTTGTAAGGCGGTGCAAGTTTGGGGGGAAATGTAAGGTGGAAGGTTCAGGGCCAGTGTGTGTGGAGGGGTCCCGTACCATTTTTTCCCAATTTCTATTCCATCCCCGTACCCTCTTGCAATATGGATGGACGGTACACCATGAACTCAAAAGCAGACCCATTATCCAATTATTTTCATATCATACTTCTACTATTTTCCCTTCAATGTATTCCTCAAAAACATTTATAGTTAACTTTGGAAATAATTGATTTCTGATTGTGTTAAATATGAGCAAATATGAACGTGGGTTAGAAAAGCACATTTAGAATTGGTTGATTATCTAGAAGCTGACTGTGACTTTAGTCATGCTCGCTTAGTCTCTCCTTACAGTTTAGAAGGCATAAATATATATATTCTACAATTTTACAAGTGATTTTCCTTTATCTTACAAAGGTTATTTTCATTCTTATTACGTTCCCATTTGGTCGAATTATCTTTATTGTTTAGTTAGATTATTAGATCTATTTTTTTGTCCTAACAACCATAGAAGGGTGGTTAATCATGTAATCTATTATTTCATTGAATTCTTGGTTGTATATGTGGTAGAATATGAAGGAGGATATGAAGTTAAGTTACTTGTCTTAGGTCCCTAGCAAAGAAGCCCCCTGCCGAAGCAGTCCCCTGGGAGCCCAGCAGCCTCTGCCAAATCATACACAAAAGTTGATCACTTTCCTTTCCTATTCTATCTCTTTAATTATTAGGCCGCATTACTATCCAGGATAGTAGTTATTACGAGATAAATGTAACCTATAGGAACTGATCGCATAGTCATGGGTCTCCTGTTTTGAGAATATGATGGTAGTTTGAAAACATCTAGATTAAGCTTAAAAACAAGTCGTTAAAAGGGTGAAAACCTAAACCAGCTCCTAAACAGCACTATAAGAGGCCTACACACCTCGTGCGAGACCAATATAACGTGTAGAAATTGACTGGGTAGTCACGGGTCTCCCGATTTAAGAATATGAAGATAATTTAAAAATATCTACATTAGACATAAAAAGATGCCGTTAGAGGGTGAAAACTCAAACCAGTGCCAAAATGGCCCGGTAAGAGGTACTAACACCACGGGATCAATGTAACTCGTAGGAATTGACAGCATAGTCGTGGAACTCCTAGTTTGAGAATATGACGATAATTTGAAAGTATCTAAATTACACTTAAAAACTAGGCATTAAAGGGTGAAAACCCAAACCAAGCCTCAAGTGGCCCCGTAAGAGGCATGGTACCTCACACGGGACCAATGTCACTTGTAAGAACTGATCGCATAGTCACGGGTCTTTCGTTTTGAGAATATGATGGTAATTTAAAAATATCTAGATTAGGCTTAAAAACAAGCTGATAAAAGGGTGAAAATCAAAACCAACATCGAACATCCCCATAAGAGGCACTAAAAGCTCGCATAGGACTAATTTAACTTCTAGGAACTGACCATGTAGTCACGGGTCTCCCGATTTGAGAATATGATAATAATTTATAAATATCTAGATTAGACTTAAAAACATGCGTTAGAGGGTGAAAACTCGAACCAGCGCCCAAATAGCCCCGTAAGACATACTAACACCTTGCAGGGGGCCAATGTAACTTGTAGGAACTGATCGCGTAGTCATGGGACTCCCAGTTTGAAATATGAAAATAATTTGAAAATATCAAGATTATGCTTAAAAACTAGCCGTTAAAGGGTGAAAACCCAAACCATCCCTCAAATGGCCCCGTAAGAGGCATGGACACCTCCCACGGGACCAATGTAACTTGTAGGAACTGATCGCATAGTCACGGGTCTCCCAGTTTAAGATTATGATGATAATTTGAAAATATCTAGATTATGTTAAAAAAAACATGTTGTTAGAGGGTGAAAACTTAAACCAACCCTCAAATGGATCCGTAGAGGCACTAACACCTCCCACAGGATCAATGTAACTCGCAGGAAGTGACTGCGTATTCACGGGTGTCCCGATTTGAGAATATAATGAGAATTTGAAAATATCTAAATTAGGCTTAAAAACAAGTCGTTAAAGGGTGAAAACCCAAACTAGCCCCCAAAGGCCCCCTTAAGAGGCATGAACACCTCTCATGGGACCAATGTAACTTATAGGAACTAACCGCATAGTTACTGGTCTCCCGGTTTGTGAATGTGATGATAATTTGAAAATATTTAAATTATGCTTAAAAACATGTCGTTTGAGGGAAAAAACTCAAACCAGTCCTCAAACGGCCCCGTAAGAAGCACTATCACCTCGCATGGGACTAATATAACTCGTAGGAAATGACCACATAGTCACACAATTACCGATTTGATAATACAATATTAATTGTAACTTTTATATGCATTTTTAGCTTGAATAATTTTTTTTTAAAATTACTTGGTTACTAATATCATCTCTTTTTTGTATCCTGTTTTTTTTAGGATAACATTTTATCGTTAGCTTTTATCTACGTGGAACACAAAGAATTTATTGGTTTACAATAAGGGGATTATTTATTTAATGTCGTTAATACTCAGTATTCCATTTTTTTATGGTCATGCGGGCTTTTGTAGTTTTATTAACCTGTTATGACCGTGCGAGCTTTTGTAATTTTCTTGCTATATTTTATGGTCGTGCGAGCTTTACATTATGCAGGTTTTATATTAGCAGGTTTTAGATTGTCTAGAAAATAGAGGAAACTCTACCTAATTTTTTTTAGTTTGTGAACTATTTAGACTTGTAAAATTTTGAAGTTTGTAGGTACATTAGTTTAGTTTATCAACAATGTGCGAGATTCGCAATTTGTGAATTTTCTTGTTTTCAAATAATTATTTTTTTATCAAAAATTTCGTACAATTCAAAATCATACCAAAAGTGTATAAAATTTTGGCTCGATTTTGAGTTGTGTGAAAAGTGTACCAAAATATACTCAATCTGGCACAGTTATAAATTGTGCCAAAAGTGTGCCAGAAATATCAAATTATGCCACGATTTAAAAGTGTGCCAGAAGTGTTCCTGTTTGGTCAAAACTAGCACACTTTTAAATCGTGCCAAAAAAATGGTCATTTTGGAATACCTGATTCTGGCATAGTTCAAAAATCGTGCCAGATTGCTATTTTTGGTGTAGTGAGACTCAACCACCAAAGAGTATTCCCCCAAACCAGCATCATCCTCAATTTCATCATCAAGGTTGGGGTAGAGCCAGGGTCATGCCTAAGATAAAGCTCAGAATCCTCAACAGTGCCAACCTCCTTCAATTCTACCGACCAACCCTCATTAAAAAAAAAATTCCTTATGTACCCAATTTGTGCAGAGGCTATAGAGATTGTTTTATCCCAACCCTTGTTGAAGGATTCTTCCCTAACTTTCTTTCTCTTGGCCTTCTTGGCAAACAGGTCTATCGTTAATTTGGCCATTTGTCCTTCTGTAGCCTTTGCCCTACGCTCAGCTTGAATGGCAGTCAAATTAGCTAGAGACAAAGCAGTATCATCCTTCTGTCATGCTTCTTCAGCAGTTTTGATTTTCCCTTCCCAGGCCTTCTTCTCTATCTCCAAGGTTTACTAAGAATCCAGAATAGATTTCCTTAGACCTTCAAAGGCCTCCTCTACTTATCCTGAAGAAGAACTAACAAGATCGTCCTTCTCCAGCATTTAGTTATAATCAACCAGGAACTGCAAGAAAAAAGCCAAGTCTGTACAAGTCAGAGAAGACATGAACAGTATTCGACCAACTTTAAACATGAAAACTTACCAAGGTTAAGCTTTGAGTATATTTTACTGATAGTTGTAATCGGGATATTGATGCAGTAATAGCTCTATGGTCTGGGAAGGTGCCAAACTTAATCAACTTCCTAGCCAAGCTAGGACTAAAGGCTATAGATGAGCCATCAATAGATAGGACCATGTCGACTAAACCTTATTGATCGGAATCAACAACTTTCTTAACCTGCTTATCGATAGGACCCTTCCTCAATATCTTCAAAGGAGACCCATCACCCTTGTTACCTAGGGTCTTCTTGCCGACGTCAGTCTTTTTTCATGGGGAAAATTATTCACTAGTTTCTTGGCACTAGTTGCAGAGCCATCCTCCAAAAGGTTAGGAATTTTCCTTTTTCCCATGCTAATAAAAAGAGAAAGGTCAAAATCAAAGGAAGAAGAAGTGGCACCAGTATCAACTTCAATACCACCAGATTCGATGGAATAGGATGTGGACACTATATCTCTCTCCAAATGAATTACGATTGAAGGCACAACAGTTCTTGGGCGAGCTATAAAAGGAGTGATGGGAGTTTTATATTCCAGTAACATAAAAGATGATCGGGGATGATATTTTCCTGCCCTTTGGTTCAAACCCCACGGGAACTTGAGTTCTTCCAAATTCAGTTCACCATACTTGGGGCACTTTCTCTTACATTCCTCTGCAAAAAGCAATAAGCATCAATAGTTGGCATATATCAGAAAAGAAACCAGCAAAGAAAGTCAAGGCAATGAAATAACAACCAATCCCATTCCTAGACTGAGGGCACCTGGGACCATGAAAGGCAACTCCGTTCTCAAGTGGAGCATGTTGCCAATTTTGACTATCAAAGCATGATCCCAATAATCTTTATTGGAATCAAGAAAATTGAACACTAAAGCCTTATTGGTTTGTCTTGTTTTTAAATAATAAGTGTTCTCCCCTGTAATAGACCATTTATAATATAACATAATATCTAAAATACCAATATGGGTTCCATAAATTTAATTCAGTCTATTCACACCATTAACAACTCTCCAGGTGCTGGGGGCTACTCTCACTGGAACAATGTTAAAATATTGGCAAAATTGAAGAAGAATAGGGTTTGGTGGAAAGGTAAAACCATACTCAGCTATAAACAAAGTTGGGATCTAATGACCCTCACTAAAGAATAAACATCTATAGGGTTAGGAGGTATTTTAAATCCACCCAAGAAGGATTTTTTTGTTCTTCCCTAATTTCTTCTAAAGAATCGACATTAACTATGTAAACCATGGCTTAGAAAGAATGAAATGAAGAAAAATAGAGAGAAATGAAGAAAAATAGAGAGAAATGAAGAAAAATAGAGAGAAAGGAAGAGTTAATATAGAAGATTAAGGATTCAGCAAGAACTATCAAAAGCTTCTACAATTCGAAGATTTAGGTTAAGGCAAAGTCTAGAAAGCCTCCCGCGTTTTTACAGTTTGTCTCAAAAGCAATGAACGTAATGATTAAATGTACCAACAATTGACATTTCGACGGCTTCGCGATGTAGAAGTTGAAAATTACCCATTTTCCATTTGGCGGTTCACTAAAATTCAAATTATTCGCAAAAATTTCATTTCCAAATCGTCTTATTAAATTTTACAAGTTTGTGAGGTCGACTGCCGACTAAACATCATGAAAATACTTCGGGCTACTTCCAAAATAATATTCTCCATACTTTTACGCGAGCATCAAGAATGGAACATTGTAGGCTTCTGTTGATGCCAAAAATTATCCACCTATGTGGACCAATCAGAAGTGAACATGTGTCCTCTTACATGGACAAAATCCAAGTCAACAGCCAACCAATACAAGGAATGCCGACCAACAAGACCAATGAATCATCATCATACCAAGGGTCGTACTACACGTGGTTTATATAACCAATCATCACATTCATTATGTAAGGATGTAAATTCTTATTTATATAAAAGCATTCCATCTCATGACATTTCGCCCTTTGACTTCCGGGTCATTACAAATACGTTGTATCCCTTTCATCAAGGTCATGGTCGAACGAATTCTAGGATATTCTTGTCTATAAGATTACCTAGCAGGTTGTAACCTCTGAAATTAATATAACAACGGTGGACCTAGGCTTTAACATTGTTGAACCACTTTAAAAACTCTCTCTCTCTTTATTTATCATTACATATTTTATCTGTGATATTAAAATTAGATCAAGTCTAGTTTTTTACATCAACAGTGACTATGTTTGAGATAATGAAAATGGATGAATAGGAGACAGTTAATAAGTACTAGACTAAATTTATCGAGGTTATCAATGCCTCATTTAAACTTAATGATGAGTTTCTCGAGAACAAAGTTGTAAAAAAGGTAGTTGAGAGCGTTAAATTCTATTTTTAAGACAAAAGTGGCTATCCTTAATGAGATAAAAAAAACACTGACACATGAAGCCTTGAAGTTTAGTAGGATGACTTCAAATTTGTGATAAAGAAGAGTATTTGAGTGTGTTAAAGCCTAAGAAGTATTTATCATTTATGGACGAATCTGGTGAGAACAAGGTGTCTAATAAGAGTGATGCGAGAATAATATATAATGTTAAAGTGGATTTGGATTTGTTTTTTAAAATGTTTATCTAGTTTTATAAAAGCAATAAAAAATTCTAATGAAAAGAATTTTGTACCCAAAACTTACAAATCCACCAGACATCACTCTAATGGAAGTCATGATAAGAGTGTTTCCAAAAGAGGTAGATAAAGATATTTATATCATTTTTATGGTTGTGGTGGAGTAGGACATCACATAAATGTGTGTATAACTCACTTGAAGAAGCAAGAGAATAACAAGGATGTGGATAAGAAAAATAAATTTGACAAGGAAAGCTTGAGTGATTCGGAGAGCAATTTTAATGAGAGAACCTCAAGCAAAGCGACTGGAAGTAAAATATCCTTTATATTTAAGTTGGAAGAAGGTGAGAAGGTACGTGAGAATATTATATCATTAGTGTGGTGAGGAGAAGTAGGATCAAAGGGTCTAGTTCTAGATCACTTAGTGATTACTCATCATGTAGTAACAAAGGTTCACAAACATTATGTCATAGGTCACCAGATAATAGTGATGATACGGTTAATGACATGAATAAGGCCTTAGATTAAATTTATCGAGAATCCTTGAAATTTAAGAAATCAAACATCAAGCTCTGAAATAAAATGAAAACTTTTCAATTTGAACAAGATAAAAAAGAAGAAAATGTTTATAGTGTTTAATTGAAATGTTTAAAACTCGAACAGAAGAATGATTCTTTGTTAGATGACAAAGATACTTTAAAAAAGAAAATGAAATACTTATCAAATAAAAAATAATATGTTGAGATCCAACAAGAAATTTTCAAAGTTAAATTTGAGAAACTAAAAATGGATATTCAATATGCCAAGGAGATAAAAATTGATACAATTCATTAGATAAATTTTCTTGATAGCATATTAATTAGCCCTCGTCAAGTTAAGAATGACAAACATGGTATCGTATATGTTTAACCAATAAAAGAAAAAAATTGTGTTTCTTAAGTGCTAAGATATTTACCTGTATTAAAAATAAGACCAATGATCAAATTACTAAATTGAAAAGCCAGGAAGTTAGCCCTAAATCTATATCTAGGAGAAAAGCCTATGTATACCATTTTGTGGGAAAAATAATAATAATTGTCATTTTTCATTAAGAGAAAGAGCATTGAGAATGTTGAGAAAATGATTATGAATATAATATTAATTTTAGGTAAGATATACTTTTTTGTACCTATTATAGGATACATAATCATTCAAACCATACTTATAGGTATTTTAAAGAGAGAAATGTGTGGTTAATTCAAAATAGGAGGAATTTTGTGGAATGAGATCCTATTAAGGAGCTTAAAGGAGAGATAGCTAAATTGAGGGAAAAAGTTAAATCCATGATCAATGAGAGGAGTGAAATTATAAGAGTTTTTCATGGACCAAAAAACTTTAATCAATTTACTAGGAGCAGGCATAAATATCCTATTAGGAATAAGAGATGGATCCCTAATAATGTGAGATGTATTCTAAGGAATACTCTTAGAAAGAAGATTCGTGTGGATATCCCTAAAATAAAGTATGCAAAGAAGGAAGTTGTATTTGTGCCTCTTAAAGATCTAGGAGAGGCATCACCCCTTGCTACCTAGATAGTAGTTTCATTAGGATATATGGTGTCTTTGTGTTGTAGGTCCCATTGTTAGGTATTCCTTGATTCGTACGGGAACGAATCATTTAGTTGAGTAATTTAATTGCTATATTTGGAACACTTTAGTATTTTTATGAGAAATTTATATGCATTTATTCATCTTCATGCATTCTAATAAATGTGTTTTTCCTTATAAAGTATGATTGTATGTATTGCATCTTCATATTTCAAAAATCCAAAAAGATTTTCATTTTATTCTTTTTTTGATATATAATTAATAAGAGTGTAGAAATAATCATGTGCCCCACGACATTATGAATTGTCTTTTTCCATGGTACAAAATAAACTTTTGGTCTTGTCCACGAGGTCTCCCGAAAGCTTCACCAAACTAATAACAAATCATGAACACCATTTCTCCCCCCATTAATAACTTACGATTAAGATATATTTCTAGCGAATTTATATTCACCCTGGGTCAAACTAATTTTCATAATTGGAACCTTGTGATTCTTTTGACTAGAAATTACCAAATCTAAAAATGTTATATTCTTTCTATAAAAGAAACTATGTTTTTAAATCATATTTGTATTTAGAATTTTTATTGTCCTTGATTAAACAAGTTAAAATTATATCTTTGAAAAATTGGCAAATAGAGCCTTTTTGTTTCCATTCGTAACCCCGCTCGCTGGAGGTTCGCTGTAGCAAAATAAGACTTCGTGTCAGTGAAGGTCTAGTTCGTTGGTCACAAACATGTGGAAATTAAGACGATGTAAAAGTCTGGCACATATTATTACGTTAATTATTTCTTATTAACATAATCAGAGGTTTCATCTCACTTGTCTCAAACTAAAGTGACCATAGCTCAAAAATTCTTAGTTACATCTGCTACCTTGGTCGTCGTCAGTTAAGATTCGCTTCGCTGCAGCGAAGGTGCCTAGGAACTATACTCGACTCTTCACTTTTTAAGATTTTTGAGTAAGATTTCACTAGAAGTTATGAGTATACACAATCTTTGTTTACAACCAAAAAATATATTTTCATAGCTAATAGGAATGCTTGACTTGGATATGTTCCCACTTGTCTTCATACACTAGTTCTATACATATTGATTGCAATACTTTTTCTTCCTTGTTGATTTTTTAATAGAGGGCTTTTAAATAAGAAACAAATATTTAGCATTTTTTTTGTTCATTTCTTGTGTGATTTTCAAGATTTTTGATTCATTTAGAATTCTTGAAAGTAAGACTTTTGTACTCAAGAAATCTTAAACAAATCATTTCTTAAATTTTATTTGTTCTTGAGCATGGAATTTTTTTAAGCTTGAAAAACACACTTGTGAGTTTTTAAAGAGAAATATTTCACTACATATTTTCAACCATGGGATACACTCACGAATCCTAGTTGTAGTCGGTGGTTACTCGTTGGTTCCACTGAATCGGAATAAAGTGGTGTTTTTACTTTAAAGCATTTTTTTGATGGAATAATACTTAAAATAATTGGACGAGTCTAAAAATGGTTGTGGTTATGCAGTGTTCTTCAGTTGTAGTCTCTTTCCTCAAAGGATATAGTGGGAAAGAATTGGTAGTCGGACAGAACACTGTTGAATTGTAAGTCATTGTAATCTATTTGTAATACCCTGCCATAGTAAATTTATTGTTCATTTAGACCCAAAAAAATTTATGCATAGTAGGTATTTTCTTGTACATTCGGTGTTTATGTGAACTTGATTAAATTTCTAATATTCAAAAACCAATTTTTATCACTTAATGATAATTTAATTTTAATTCGGTATCAGAGTAGGTCTCATTGTTTTAGGCTTGAAATCCCAGGGTAAATCCTTTACTTGTGAGACAGAAAGTAGTTCATATATTTGACCTCCTCCTTTTTATGGTAGAAATTATTCTTATTGGAAAATTTGTATATGATAGAGCATATCTTGGCATTGGATGATCGAGTTTCGAATTTTGTTTTGGCGGGGGTGGAAATGGTCGTTTACCATTAATTATGGTGTTTAAGTCCCCAAAATTAGATCTAGTTGGGATGAGATCAACCTTAAATAGAGTGGATGAAATGCAAAAGGTTTAGATGCAATCCATAGTTGAATAACCATTATCAAATTTAGGCGTATGTTGATGTGCTCTACATCAAATAAGGCATGGAAAGTTTAGAAATGTCCTATAAAGGCACCTCCATCATGATGCATAATAAGATTCAAAACCACACCACCCATTTTGAATTCCTTATCATGAAGGTCAATGAAACTTTTGACAAATTCTATTCTTAACTAAGGGATATAGTTAATACCACGTTAGTGCTAGGGAAGGTCATTAAAGAGAAGAGTATAATTAATAAATTCTTATATGCCTATCTGCTAAGTTATGTGCCAAGGTTGATAACATTGGATAAGTTCGAGACCTACTTCAAACTCTTATGAAAGTAGATGAATTTATGGCCTCACTTAAAACATATGAGGCGACTCTAAATTATCGTATCAAAAACCCCACGAAAAATAATAAGTTCGAATTCAAAACAAAAACATAGAAGTTTTATCAACCGAATACCTTTTAACTTAATGAAGAGTATATGGACTTGTTCACTAGGAAATTTTCCCAAACATGGGAAAAATGGTTCCAAGCTAAAGGTAAAAAGTATGAATCCGGATAGGTTTGAATTCAGTTAAATAAGTGGGGAGAAGAAGAAAAATTACCAAATGTCGCCATATGTTACATATATGGTAAAAATGATATTATTCCAAAAATGTCATGCTGAATTGGTTATAGGTAGTGGAAAATGTATATCAATCAACTTTAGTGATGATGACTTGGAGTCTGATCAAGAAACTCTCATTACAAATTATTCGGCTTTTATGGCCCAAGGGGAATTTGATGATTCAAATGAATTAGCAGAATATTATTTTCATCTCCCATGTGTTTATGTTATTATTACTACCTCTTTTGATGATGGTAATGGTTTGAATTATGACATCACCAATGAGTATCCTCATCCTTTTTAAGAGTCCATGTAAATTGAGAAGAGGGACATAAATATCTCCACCATATTAGCCATTGTTGAAGAACAGAGGGCTTTAGTGAGTGAGAATTGTCAGAGCGACTTGATTACTCATAATATTGTATTTGCTTGGACAATAATCGTAGATGATGGTTATGATGGGTTCCTTCATGTTAAGGTTAAGTACTTAAGGGAATATTTGAAAGAAAGTGAAAAATCTATGACTTTCTTGATGAATTAAAACTTTGTGCTTGAGATAAAGTTACTATTCGATTCCACTTTTAAGGATAGTTTGGAGGATAGATCTCACAAATGGGTACAAGAGAATAATTGGATTTTAAGTGATATTCCTTCGTCTCCTTGTAGTCAATTCTCATATAATTTCCCCACATCACAAACCATGTTTCCACCATCCTTAGAGAATTATTCTTTAATCAATACATCTATGAAGAATGAAATCGAGGTGAAGTTCAATTATTCTTAATATGACAAGGTACATTTAAAATATTTTTGTTTCAATATGAAGAAACATTATCTTAGAAAGTCGATCTTTTCAGTAGAAGTTAAACCCTATAAGTATACCCATTGCCATAAGTTGTGACAGCTTTGAGAGTTTTTGTTTTTCTTTAATCGTATATGGCTTTGATGAGCTTTAAGGATAGTTTGAGTTTTAATAAATAGGGTAAGAAGAAGAAGAGAGGAGTAAGGAACCTAAGTGAAAAGAAACTAAGGTTATTACCAAAGTCATTTCAGAGTATGATGCCTCACGTTTACAATGTGGTTGGGGTAGGTACCTTAACATTAATATTAATAAATTCAACGAGCTTCAAAATAGTAAGATATATTTCCCCTCCTCTAAGTAATTAGAGTTAGGATTCATTAGATATGTTTAGTACGTACTTTAGACTACTCACCTTATTCCTAATTTATATCTCGGTTCGGATACTATTTGCTATTTTTGTTGGTATTGTTCTTAGTTTGTTCAAAGCAATAACCTTTACATTTGTACAATATAGTTATCTATGTGTTTAGGTATTAATATATCCCGTGTGTTAAATTTTCACCTACATGCTTAGGTATTGTGAAATCAATTTCTTTTATGACTTTAATACTTCATGCCTGGAATTCTATAGCTTAAAATGGCTTGGTAAATTAATCTTGTAATTTTAGAGTATTTTGTCTTAACTCATATACTATACCACACTATGACTTGAAAATTTTCCAAAATAATGTAAAATAAAGCGATTTGTTATATTCTTATAAATGAAATAAAAAAAATTATATGGTTCATGAATAAAAAAGGGTTGTTATTTACGCTTTTGTATATGATAGTATGACCATAGATGAAGTTGGAAAACCAATGGCTAACCTTTTAAAAATTCATGAGAGAAAAATTGTTTAGGACTACGACATTAGGTCAAAAGAGATACTTACCTTTGAAAATTAGCAATGAGTTCCTCGCCTATGTGTGTGTGAAACTCCCCTTACAAAAAAATTTATTGTAATGTTTCAAAGATTTTTATCTATTTAAAATTGGGTTACACCAAAGATGTGAGACTTAAAGGTTTTAAGCAATGATCGCAACATGAGAAAGTAAAAATTGGTAGTTGAAAAAGATGGTATAAAATATCTTTTTAAAAGTTTCATAAACCCAAAAATTTCAAAAGTGAGATCAAACATTAAGCTTAATTCCTTATTTTATAGTTTCATTCTTATGTTATATGCCTCTTTCATGAGTTTTGTCTTAAATCACCCTTTTTTATAAATGGTTATAATTTGAACTATTTTGCCCTTTGAATGCTAAACCATTCTTTGTTTATGAAGTATTTGACGTAATCATAAATTCCGGGTATGCTTTTGAAAGTATTTATGATCATGTCATTGTTTTTGTAATGGGGATATAGTGTGTTTGCTAAATATTGATAAATCTATATTTTCCCTTTTTTGTTACTCTTCTTGCACAATTTTAATTCCTTGCCCTAGCTCACGACCCGCAAATTGGAATCTTCGCTAGAGCGACATATTTGTGACCAACGAAGGTGACCATCACGACATCCAATCATTCTAGAAGATTAAAGTTACTTTAAAATCACGCCACCAAACCTTGATACTTCTGCACTTCCTTAATTTCTCTTCCTATCAATATCAAATTTATGGAGATAACTTGATTGCCTTCTATATCTAAGAGGCTATTCATCATATTGGTAACATTTATTCCTATATTTTATATATTTTTCTTTTTTTGTTCTTACATTTATTGATTTAGCAATTTGGTCTTTCTTTTGATTTTTGTATATTATTTATGAAGTTATTTTCCTTGAGATATGATGCTTTTGGCTTAAAATTTTAGTTCTTATGTGTATCCTTGTGATTTATTGCTTCGCTTTACTCATTTTACAATTTTGGGGTTCTATTGTCTAATATAAGAGAGTGTTTATGATTGTTTGATGTTGTGTCGTACATGAAACCCTTGCTATAGGATCATTTGGATTATCCATTGATGATCTATATACTAACATGGTTTATGTTCTTTTTATATTGGTTCATGATTGCAATCTATTAAAATGGCTTCCAAATCGCGTTCACGTGCCTCGATCTCTACCATCGCCCATTTTATATTCAACGAGATATTCTCTATATGCTCAGTGCATTGGGAATGTTTGGTTGATTTGGATTGTCTCTCTGAGACTCGTGTGCCTCAGATTATGAAAGATTATGGGTGGCTTGGTATTTGTTCTCAAATAAGATGATGTTATCCAAACCTCTTAATGAATTTGGGATTAAGTGGTATTAGATGTGATAAATGCTAAAATACTTACAAACTCGAGGTTGTCAAATCTTCTAACTACCCGTTCTTGATAAATAGTTCATCTCCTTCCCTCATAGAAGTTATTCTACCTTTGAGTAAGGATGAAGTGAATGAAAAAACCTAAGGAAACGATCTCAATGCAATCATATTATAAAATGATCTCTTAGTTAGGATACTATAGTTGATTACTAATTCCAATACATGTTGCCCCTCCTCCTCATCTTTATCCATGTCTTTTTGGTAATTATTATAGACCGGGATTGCATACTAAATATGATTGATATTTAGATTGGATTACTAACTAGTTGCATTACTTTTTTCTAACTCATATTTTTTTGTCTTTTGGTTCATCATCCTCACAGTCTTCTGAAGAATATCATCATGATATAAGGTTTCAATAAATCAAGTTAGGGATGCCTTACATGATGTCGATATGAACTTTTAGTATTTTATGATCTTCATTGAGAATCGGAAAGGATTTTCATATATTAACTATTGTACTAGGTCTTTTGGGTTTTGAGAGTTATGATTTTTCTCTAAATATTTATACATTGTAAAAATCCTATAACTCTAGTTTGTCTTTAAAGTTTTTCAATTTTTGACATGAGTTTATTGTATATGTTTGATGTATTATGTATCTCCATATGTAGTTATTGGTATTATATCTTATGTTTGTGTTACATGTTTCATATCTAGCCTAGATTATTGTATCAGTTACTCATTCACTAAATGTCTCTCTCTCATTTTATTATTTTGATTAACTATATCTTTCTCAATATGTACTTAATTTTATCCTTTTTTCTCACTTCGTGACAAAAAGGACAAGAAGTTTTTATATAAGGGGATTACATAGTATTAAGCATGTTGTATTACTGAGAATGTTTGTATTTTATTTTATGTTTATTGAGAGGACTTTCATAATTGAGGGGGAGTTACTTTGGAAATTTGATGTTCACATGATTAAATCCATGTGTCATATTGCATCACTTTTCTATTTTTTTTCTTCTTAACATTACATATTGGTATTTATTGAGTTTTCTAGTGTGTGATAAGAAATAGGGAGAAGAATATTCTTAAAGCATCTTGTCGTTGGTTACATGCTATTGAGTTGTATTTATATTACTCCATTGGTTGGTCAAGTCTTGTTGTAGGTGATAGATTTGATTCAGTTGCTTGTAATGTTTATTTTATGTATTTTAGGCACGGAATAGGCAAAGGGAATATTGTAAGAGTATAGTATACTCATATACCCCATGACATTATGAATTGTCTTATTCAATGATATTAAATACTTTTGAGTCTAGTCTAAGAGGTCTCTGAAAAGACTCATCAAACTCATAGAGGATCATGCTTGTTATTTTCCCTAAGTTAATCACTTAGTATAAAGATATATGTCTAGCAGACTTAGATTTACCCTTAGTTAAACTGATTTTCATAATTGTATAATCTTTCTTATTTTACCTTCTAGCTATTTTAACTTGAAGTTGCCAAATCGAAAGATATTATTTTCTTTTCAAATAAAAACTATGTTTTTAATGCATCTTTGTATTAATAAATTTTCTAATCATTGGTTGAACAAGTTAAAATTCTATGTTTTGTAAAATTAGCAAAAATATGACATTTAATGTTTTCATCTATGACCTCGCTCGCTGGAAGTTCATTGCATCAAAATAGGACTTTTTGTTAGTGAATGTATGGTTCGATAGCCAAGACATGATGGAAACTAAGTCGGTGTAAAATTTTGGAGCCATGAGATTTCAATGCATTGGACAAGTCCAAAGCCGATTACAGTTGTGCAGCATTCTCAAGTTGTTAGCTCTCTCCTTAGAGGATATGGTGGGAAATAGTTGATAGTTGATCAGTATGTTTTTGGATTGTAATTCATTATTTTTTATTTGTAATATTATACCTGACTACGTTTGTCTATAATTTCAGCCTAATGTTTTTTTTCCATTAGCGAGTTTTTCCTCGTACATCCGATGTGTGATTTGATTTATCTTTCTGAAAATTAAAATCACGTTTCCTAAATTGAAGATACAATTTGATTAAGATTCTAATATTGATAAACCATTTTTTTCACATAAACTTTTGGATGTCTTTACCCGTTATATTAATTATTGTCGAGAGCTCGCACACTCAGTTTAAGTTCCTTGATTTCATTGATTTGATGTGAAAACTTAACTTGAGTGATGATTAAGATATGAATTCTTAACTATATTTTAAAAATGTTGATTATCTCAATAATGTGTTAAAATTCACATGATAAATCATGATAGTCAAATTTTGTTTAAATCGTTGGTTGTTATTTCAGTTTACACATGAACTTGTATAATATGATTATATTTATGTGTTTTAAATTTAGTGCTTTATTTTCAATCATGATTAAATCGTGAGATCTAATATTGGTAATTTGAAATGTTTCTATTAATTATTTAAGAGTTATGTGTGAAATACACTTTACTTGATGGAGTTGATTGATGAGACATTTTATAATGGAGATGGCTACCATTGGTGAGATAACATTAACTCAAATTTAATTATCGATAATAGGTGTCTAACAAAATGTTTGTGAAAGACACCGTAGAAAAATCCAGATTATGCTGGAAAGAGCCGAAGCCAAGTGCTAAAAGATTCAAGGCATAAAAAATGAGATATATCTATTAAATTATTCAATCTTTTAGTACTTACTTTAGGACTAAACATCATTGATGGAGATATATTGTTAGAGGTTGCCATTTATAAGATCTTGAAATTATATTAATGTAATTATAAATGTAATCATAACTTGTAATTATTATAACTTGATTATATGCATTTTTTTGATTTTGTGACTCATATATGCTCGCAATCGTGTCATGATTACGATAAAGAAATTGCTTCATTTGATTTGATTGGAATTTTTTATATGTTTTTTTAAGTAATTAGTGTTTTTAATGAGTTCTTAGACTATATCATTGATCAAGATTCAAAGGAAATTTATACATTGAATATTGTTTGTCATATGCCTAATCATTTTTACACCTTGCATATTTGAGTGTTATTTACATATGTGTGTGTGAGAGTTCTTTTATTTGTTCATTTATCTCAAACTTGTGCTTAAAATGTTAAAGTAAAGGTTTTCTCTTTAATCTTCATACATTTATACCTTATTTTTTAGCCTTTGGGATTTTGGATTCTGTATGCTAAGACTTTTTTGGATGATTTCCCTGACTATAGCTTCTGGACAAAACCGTTTGCATGATTCCATATAAGACCCGTACTCATGTATTGGTCTTCAAATATGCTCACGAACTTTGCAGAATGTCCAAAATGAGTTTTTAAGAGGATTTAGATATCATCACGTGAATATTTCAAATCTCTTCATTTTCAGAGAAATCACTAGTTTTTTTTAAGAGAAGGAGAGGATTTTGATCTTGCATGTGGGCTTTGTTCTCATTTTTGGAAATTTTAGTTTGGATTGGGAGTGCAAACCTTAGTTTTTATATGTTGCTAGTTTTCTTTACATCGAACTCAAGTAAGTGTTTATTTTTTAGATTTTCCATTTGATTTAAATATTTTTAGAATCGTTTAATCCTTCATTACTAGGTGTTGATTTTTCATTTTTGAGGTTTGATCTGGGTTTAGTTGGCTGGTTTCCACATTTCACCATTTACTCTCATTGGATTTATATCCATTTCTTATTATGTGAAATTTGTGCCTTTATTCATCATTATATGACGGGAAAAGAGAAATGCATGTAAGAAAGTAATACCACAACCCTTGAGTGGTCTTGGTAAGTTATCTCATTTGAGACCACCCCTACAACACTTCCTAGTTCACCTAGAACTTTATGACTATGCACTCAGGCCCCGAGAGCCTCTATTCCAGTCCTTGAGATGAACTCCAACTCATCCTCCATTAGGTTATATTGTATATCTCAAAATAAGGGGACTAATATGTTCCACGTGATGTGAGATCTTGAATCTATTTATATCGGTTTGAGAGTGACATAGTAAATTTGTTTACATGTTCGCCACTCGTAAGAGGAGGAGATGGGTCCGATACTACCGACCTGAATGTTGTGATACAAGGACGATTCTAGGGACGGAATAGACATGTCAATTGATAAAGTTAAATATTGGACTATCAAAATCACGGAGTAGTCAAGATTTTGTTTGGGTTGTGACATGAATTTTCTAGGGATAAAACATTCGTTAATATGTTGGGGTGTGTTATATTACCGGGGAGCGTGCCTAGCAGGTTATTAAAGATAAGAAATGAACCGGCAAAAGGTTCCACCTAATACTTCTGTGAATCAGGATGAGACCCTTGAGTCCCACCTTAAATAGGGAGCATCGGGAGGAAATGGGGGCAGAGTTGAGCCCTGCGCTATGTGTGGCAACCGTAGGCCGATGGATTGTCAAGAGGGGTGATATAGATGGTGACAGAATGAGAGGATGCATGTCCTAGACTTTTGAATTAATTAGAAATATTAACTACAACTGGGTTGCATGTAATTACTCGTAGAAGTATATTAACTACTAAGTGACTTATGAGGCTTAATAGGGAGAAAAAATTTCCCCCACCCTTTGAATAATTAGAAAAAGGGGAAATAAAAAGTTTCTTGGACATAGAGTGATTCATAGTCCGCTAACCAGGATTAAATCAACCCACATCCCTTTCGTATAGTTCAAAAATGTAGTGAGAGTACTTTGATGGGAACCAAAGTTTTAAGGCCTAACATGAGTAGCCAGGGATTGTTGAGGGTATACTCCATGAGGAGAGATGGCTTGGTACGTCAATAAGGGAAATTAGTACCATAAGAAGTGAGATCTTTTCTAACATAGAGATGATAGATCTAGTGGAGTATTTTGTTAAATGCGAATTCAATATCTTTCACTATCCGGTCTTCTTAGCCCGCATTCGTCCACTAATGATACTCTTGTTCGCGAGTTTCTTGTGAACATGATAGTGTCCTCTGAGGATTAGTTGATCCTTACGTACTATGTACGTTGCTTTAAGATCATCCTAAGGATGTATTATTTTTCCATATGAGCTTCATGATATGATAGATCTAATTACACTCCATACAAGGAGACGAATCTCACTCATTGAGACATTTCTGGCTATAAGAGAGATGGAATGGAAATCTCTTTCCTCTTGTTTCCTTAAGGTTGAAGTATTATATACTTCATTTTTTTTGTTATACATGACATCATGCCTCAAAGACATTAGTGGGATTTTCCTTATTCTGTAGGTATCCCCATTCACACTCTTGTTATGGAGGATTCCATTAAATTTTTGTCACTTATTCTAAAGGTCGTGGGACATGGATCATTAGATTCCTCGCAGGATGCGCTGACCTCAGCACGCATGGTCACGAGTTACCTCTACTCTTTAGGTGTAAGGCTCCTTTATTCAGACTAATATACTACCCTTCCAAGAACTATCATGAGAGTCGGCACCACTCATTTTGTTGTCCGGACTTCTAGGAGGTCTCTAGCACCAGCTATGGATCCAAAGGTCGAGGACATAACACAAGGACCTGGACCTTCACCAGCTCTAGCTCCAGATGATCATGCTCTAAAATCTTATAATGCACTTATATATACATTATATATCATAAATTTTTGTAGAGCATACGATTTTATCACTAACATCTATCTTTGTTATATATTTCCTAAGTCAAATGAAGAGTTCATTATGTCACCTAAACGTGCGTAGAATTCATCAAAAAATTTATTATATTTCATAATCAAGACTTCAATAATATGTTGACAGACATTGAATCATTGTGCCTTCATGGGTAATCTCCAAAAGATACAATACTTTCTTAGACGTTTTCAATTTTTTTTACATCTAAACTCACCAATACTAATGTGACACCTCACTTATTAAAATAATGGGTGGTCAATCCTCTACTAAAATAAAACAGGAATCTCAAATGGCTTATTCTTAGCATCACTGTCAAAATTCAATTTATAACCAGCCACCTATTATTTAACAAAGTTGTGTGACAATTTTAAACTTTAATTAAATTAGCATAAATAAAAAAATTCACCATCAACTATGCCAGATAAATAATTAAATCCACAATCATCTAATCATATCTGAATACTGGAATATAGTAAAATACACTAACCGAATTAACCATTGGTTTACAATCCAATACAACAGAATTAAATAAAACTGATATAAAAACTGACATTGATCAATATGCTCGGATAATAACTGACACAAACCTATGTAGAATCTCAAAGATAGAAAATGGCTAAACAATCCATGCAACACTCCACAACTGCTACAACTTCGATGACCTAGAAGTGATAATCATGCTTGGCATCCCTCTGGCTAGACCCCTAAAAGTTTTTGAAAATATTTTGACAGGGGTCAGAGCCCAAAACCTTTTGAAAATATTTTGCAAGTAATTAAAATGCATAATAATTATGAATACATTCTTCCATATTTAAATCGGTGTCGCGCTCTGTAAGGACACAAGCCTCCAATTGAGTCTTATGTAGTGTTGTATCAATTCCGTATAAAAACATTTGAGTCATAGGATAAAGTTCATGTGTATCCTTCCAAGCCTATGACGTGTTTGTTGAAGACGTAGTGACCAGATTTGTAAAGCTTTATTATTGCTGAGTTTCTAGTGCCTCGTTTCTACATCAACTTGAAGATTCCATAGTCTCCAAAGGTATGAATGCTTTTATATATTTGTATGAGACTTGGAATAAGTTTAAAGGGTATAATTTTATTTTAAAATGAATTTTATTTTCAGAAGGTTACTTTAGAACTTTGAATAAAAAGCTTTTGGGCTTAAAATGTAATTTAACCATTCTGACAGTTCGTTCGAAATTTTCATTCGAACGAGAATGTCGTTCGAACGAGAATTTTGTTCGAATGAGTTCGCCAAGGACTTTTGCCTTTTGGCCACTGGAACTTCGTTAGAAGGTCGTTCGAACAAGATTTCCGGCGGGTTTGGGTTTTTCCTCGAACATCGTCGTGTTGTGGGATTGTGAATTTATTTTATCTTTTGCAAAAATCATCTAGAACTCATGCTTAGGGTAAAAATATAAAATTTGGTTTAATTCGCATTCTTGATTAAAATGGTGCAAGTTTAATTATTTGGGTAAATTTAGTTTAAGGTAATTTAATTCAAGTTGGCACTAAATTAATTGGATAATTTTCTTCACTAATTTGTTTAATTTTGATAATTAAATTAACTTGGTTTGAGTGAATTTAAAGTTTGTGTGTGTGTGTGTTAACCTTAATTCACTTTGTACTGTTTAATTTTAATTTGTTTTAAGAAATTAAAATTTGTCATTTGTTGTGTTGAGCCATCTTTATTCCGCACTTTTAGGAATTAAAGTGATTTTTTTTTAAATTGGGGGTCCTTGCACGTGTATCAACACATTCACATGAGATAATCCTCACCCCTCAACTATATTGTGCACCTAATGTATGCATTTAGTTCCCTATTTATGCGACGTGGACTAACTTGTCCTCCAATATCTTTAAGTTCATACACGATCCCGTTCATGAGTATTTTATCAAATGATTTTTCACATACAATTAATAATTATAATTCTCAATTATAATCTATTAACTTATTTTCTAATAACTTTCGCTTGTTATTATATAAGAATCTAGAATTATTGGCTTAAACTCATATATATTTTTGTACACATATATACACGTATTTTTTATAACACAACAAGCGCACATATGTCTTATATAACCGTCATCCCTCAGAGTAATAGCTCACTAGATGTGGGTCTCTAAAATGCTATCATACACCAGAGCATACACACATCATCTAGGGCTAGCGAGACCAAATATCACACTGAACTCGAAAAATTGTCAATGTATTGGAGGCGGACATAGTACTTTGATAGTGAGTCTAACCATACCAAAATTACATCACTTCAAACTTGAACCTCACAATGGTGCTATCACGTGGGGTCAATACTAAGCCTGCTTGTATTCGCCAAGGAAGATCGTCCACATCACGCAACCTCCAATAATAGCACTAGAGTGGTATGTTCATACAATTATATCATATATACATATATAATGATACATATATACTATCTCAATACATGTATATATTTTTAATGAATCCGGCTAACCGTGTCTATCCCTCGTAGCACTAGCTAATAATTCCCGATTACCACATCGACTTTTAATTATTTATATATTCACTTATTTAGTTAATTGATTATCAAAACATCAATTCTGGACACGTACTATTCTCAACCAGCACGTATTTGCATTTTTTGAATTTTCATTATTAACTCATTAACAATTTTTTCGAGTATAATTTCCCCCAAAATACTCAATTTCCTACCCCGGATATATTCTAGCTCATCCTAAGGTATATTTATCAGTATTACCATAATTTCTAGAAATGTCAATTTCAACATGAATTATCCTAAAGTATTTTTATCAATATTACAATAATTTCAACATCTTTGTCTGTAGAGATTCGCCCTTGCAGACAGCCCCAGTTCTTCCCAAATCTATTTCAGCAAGGTTTAACCCAAAATAATCAGTCCCAAATCAATTTTTTCCTAATGTTTAATAATTCTCATGAACCCTAACTATGAAACACACCCATTTTATCATAGAACTCATCTACACGTGATCACTAAATGGGATTTAATTTTAATTTTCAAATAATATGAAATTCTCCCAATATCATAACAATTCATAATGTTCTCAATCTACTAAATCAATAATTCATCTATCTACATGGGATTAAAATTTTCATATTTCAATATAAACAAATCACACAATTTAATTATGACATCATTTCTCCAAAAATCCAATTGTCTATGAATCCCACCCAAAAATCATTACCAAATCTTGATATGAATTGAATACTCCACGTAATTATTTAGCAAAAAAATTACTTTCCTTTAAGAACTTATAGATTCTGAATTTAATTGAAGAACCTCCATTGATGATTATCCTAAGCCCATAAATCTTCAAGTTATTCACAATTCCTAGCATTTCTTGAGCACCCTTAGAGTTTCCTTCAAAAACTCTTGAATTTTCTTCTCTTTCTCTTCTATTTCTCTCGAACTCTTTGTATAACACAAGAAAAACCTTTGACATTGTAAAATGATTCTTCATTTCACCCTAACTCTCCAATATATAGGTTAAATCCCTAAATTCCAACAACCCTACTTTTTACAATGACCAAATTACCCCTATATGGGTCTCGCCTAGTCTAAAAAGCCCCCAAAACCCAATCACTACTCTCGAGTACTTAATTTTTACTATTTTGACCTATTCCGGATCAATCGTGCACTCAAAATCATCATCCGAGTCACTAATAAAAAAAAATATCGCATCTCAACCTAATATCACCCACACGTGTCCCGATTGAGATATAGTCAAATCTCGTCGCTTTTACTCACATATGACGTAATACAAAATAATACAATTTCATTTACTTATCACACAAGTAAATATAAAATCACATAAATATTAATCCATTTCTTGCTAATTAATATTTATTTCTCATATTAATTAAATTACACTAACACATCTAATTAAAATATTCTCCATTTAAATATTCTCAAAATTACGGTATTCTCAAAATTACGAGGTGTTACATACTTCCCCTTTACAAAAAATTTCATCCCCAAAATTCGGATAAGTATGGTACCAAAATTTTGAATCCGTACCCACATGTCATCCGAACGTACTCATAATCAACTCATGATAATATTTGGTGCCTTTACTAAACCCCGTTAGTGGTACCATACTGACTGAAGGCCTACTAGCTACGGCACAAGCTTAGCGACAAGGATATTCAAATTATTTTATACAGTTATATTCCATCATTTGTAAGGTCTCACCTACACAATAAGACCCCAAAACTATCATAAATCTGCTAACAATGCTCTAGTAATACGAGCCTACACTCCACTGGATCTATCATCTCAATGTTAATAAAATGACTCACTTCCCTAGGTGCCAAATTCCCTTCCTGTCAAATCTCAAAATTCCTTTCATGGGAGACACCCGCAATAATTTTTGACCACTCACCTCAGTCTTTAACTCTTCAATTTGTGACGACGTAACTCTTACGACATTCCTGAACTATACGAACATGACTTCGATTAGTTCAAAAACATGTCGACCGACTCTAAATCACATTCGGTCCACAAAACTTGCTATCTCCTTACCCTTAACCAACCACAGGGAGGATGACAAGGCCTTCTTCCTTAAGTATCAAAAGTCGTCTTCCTAATAATATCTAATACGTGTTTTTACACGAAACTCTACCAATAATAATTTCTCCTCTCAATTACCTTACAGTCTATAACACGCATTTCTTGCATTCTTAAATATCTTAGTCACATCTCCCGTTAACTCCTTGATTTATGGGTAATCTTCCTTGCTCAAACGCACTTCATTCCCATCTCCCCCTGATAAGCCCAATCAGATATGAGACTTAAGGATCTCATCTTGATTCACAACAATGTTGGGCTACACATTGTGCCTAATTATTCCATTTTCTTTAATGAAATGATGTATGCACTCACGATAGCATAACTCCCCCAAATTAATAATAACTGCTCCCTCTTAGTCACCCCATTTTACCAACCCAAAGGGAATCTTGACCGTTCAACGATATTGATAACCCAATAATGAACTTCATCAGTCTTTCTATCCATTCCGTCACTAGAATCACCAATCCTTAAAAATTTATTTTGGATCACCTCAGATCAACCTTTTTACATCTACAAGGGGTGCACCTGAACATAACTTCCCTATGTCTCATTCCACATCGATCCACACGCTCAATATCCCACGTCATGTGGTACTTCTTACTCCCCTTTATGGGTCATCTTCGTTAAGTAAGAATCCACAACCTATTTATGTGCAAGCCACCCTCCACATTTGACTGAGTAGGACTCCACTCGAATCTCCAAAACCATGGGATCCTCCACTGGCAAGTAAGATCCCTCGCTTGTGTCTCCACGGCCTTTCAACCCATCTCGAGGGTAATATATTTCCTTGTGTGTATGTGTGTGTGTATGTGTGTGTGTGTGTGTGTGTGTATATATATATATACGGACTATCTCCTTCCTCAATCGATGTTTAGTCCATCTTTCTCTTCCAACACTACATCTATTGTGTTACCGGCATACGGTTCACACATTTATTACCACATCCCCTTAACTCGGAGATTTCTAAAAATTAAACTAACCAAGTCACGCATACACCCTATATCACATGCATATTTTCAAAAACATCATAGATGTAATATATTAATCTTAAACTTGGCCTGCTTTCTCGGCGTGGATGTACCGTAAGGTTATACTCAATTACCCTCCTAATCGCGACTTAATTATCCTCAATATTGTCCCATCTATCCACTAGTGGTGCAACAATTTTCCCAGTTCTTCCTACACAGCACTACGCACCTTCACGTACCTTATATCATATAATAGCTCTCAGATCAAAGTATTTTCTCCACATATACAATGATCATCATTCAAAACGAATACCCAAGCATCCAGTAATGTCTCTAAACTCCTGAACTTTATTAAGGTTCATGTATGGTCACGCAATTTAAATCCAACTAAGGAATTTCCCCAATGCCCTATCAGCTAGAATTTTCGGTTATCGAGGTCCTTGGACCCAAAGCACATAAGAGAGGCACATAAAATCTTGTAACCAGATGTATAAGTTTAATCCTAAAATCCCATGTCTCTAAAGTTGTCTTACAATATGACGATTGAACTATCACTAAGTCCCTAGCGCTAAATCAATAACGAGTTAAATCTCTCTGCTCGACGGTAAAGCTAATATCCCCCGAATGACATCACTAAAGTACCTACACACCTGGATCAAATATAACGAGACAATTATACTCTCTATTTCTCCATTACAACATAGTATATACATGGGCTCGACCTTCTTTTCGGTGAGACATCACAAAAATAGCACATCCTGCCCTCGAATAGCAAACATGATACCCTTACTATAATAATCCACCATCGCTCAAACCATCGCTAACCAGTTCATGCCTAGGATAACATCATACTCGCATAGCATATCTCTCATATATGAGAAAATCCACTAAAGCGTAACCTTTTAGTGTCCGCACCTACTCCCCTGTAGACGGAACTAAAGAGAGCCCCGCTACCCACTAGTAAACACATACACACAATAGTGATACTAACGATACATCCACTAAACCCATCAGAGGGGTCAATCTAGAGTTTACAAAAAACTGTGACACACTTGTACCTTCCATTTTCCCAATGATAAAATTATACCTTCCATTGCTAATGGCACTCGATGTTCAAATGGTTCCTTTACGTACTACTCACATCTAAAATGTCCTAAAAACTTCTGTAATTGTCCCCCTATTAGGAACCCTGCTCCTATCCTTTATCTCTTTGTGGACGAGATCGACACATGTGGTCCTTATCTCCATATATAAAACACCTACTTGTATAATCCCCTTATTTTGGCCCCACTGGCCATATCCGGGTTGCCTTACTCTCTGGCTCCAGTAGCCTCGGTCCTGATGGCTACCCCATTTATTCCTTTGGCTTCGCTGGCCTTGTGGAACACATTTATGGACCTGATGGCCCTATCTAAATCCACCTTCACTCGATCAGAATTTCTTTAATCTGAATCTTTTAACGGGTCTCCCCGTCGGATAATTCTCCTATGGTTCCCCCACAAGATCGATACATCTTGTCTTGCTCTACTAGCTACACTCTCCCATTTCGTGGCTCCATTCACATGGAATCATTTATATTGACACGATAATAATATGGCATTGATGACAGTGGCATAAGTCATCCAAGATGGATTCCCCCAATAAGTGCTAGTGAACTCTACTTGTGAGTCCATCCTCAAACTTAAAGACCCTATTCTCCTCCGTATCCACCTCGTCGGGTAAGAAATGTGCTAAACAAACAAATTCTTCCTCATACTCGACCCATGTTTGACACTCGTATGACAAATTCTGAAACTGTCTTCGTATCTTTGTTTGAATTAAAGATGAAAGGAACTGTTATCAAACTACACCCCAAATTTCTCAATATTTCTAGTATATCTTTTCTCACATGTGGTGACTGAATCCCACCACTACAATAATGCTCCTACGAGCTAAAAAATTGCTAAAATTTATTTCTGAGTGTCACAGCACACCACCATATCCAAATTCCAACCTTTATTCCATGTTCCAACCGAAGCCAAGGTCGATTAAGAAGTTGAGGAAGGTAGGTGGAATTTTTACAAGTATTGGTTCGAGTTATCTCATACTTTTGCTAACAGTTGTGTTTTTATTATGAAGCTACTACTCCATTCACATCCGACTTTCACATTGAACCAACTTGAAAGATTGCACCAATAACTTTATCTTTGAGACCTTGAGCGTCTTCTCCAATAGAAGGCTAAAGCTAAGGATGCAAAAAAGTCTAGAGAGATAGATACTACTCCCCAAACTATCATAGCTGGCCCAAAGAAGGCCCAGACCAACCCCAAGAATAACCTGGGCAACCCTATAAATATTGCAAAGTCTTTAGTTGTTACCCATAAAAGTTCACTTGATCCCTCCACCTCCCATCCTGATCCTAAAAAATGAGGTTATAGGAGAAAAGGACTACGAGAGAGGTGAAGACATCTGTAATGATTTATGGTCATCCTGATCTTTAGATAACTAGGGAGAATCCAGCTCTCCATATCTATCCTGTCATAGAGTAGCATAAGTGGGACCTTAATAATCCTGTTGTATTTAATATGATAAGGAAGGATGATAAGTCCATCATCACCAATTTGAGGAATGATTTGGATCTACTCGACTACCATGGTGATAACCCTGATTATAAATATCTCAATACCCAAAATAACGATTCTATATGGGCCTTTTTTCACCACAAGATGGTTTGAGTAAGCTCCATATACTATTCTCTTTTTAAGAAATTTCTACAATCTTCCGATGTCATTTCCTTTATCTTCTTTGTAGGGTGGCATGGTGGATACTATTTTTCGATAAAAGTTCGTTGTCACTAAGAAGGCCCGATAGTGCTTAGGTAGGGATGGTCACACAAACAAAAAGTCTATTTTTAGATCTATTTTTGGAGAAAATATTTTTTTAGGTCTTAAGTTCGTTATAACAAAATTGAGAATTCGTTAGAATAAGTTTGAGATCTCGTTATAATGAGATACAAACTTTGTTCGAAGAGATTGATATTTTGTTGGAATGATCTTTCGAATCTTATTAGAATGTACATCCAATGTACTTCAAACGGTCACTCTCTATCAAACAGAAGGCCACCCTTTAGAAGCTCATGGGAAGTTCACTAGAAATACCTTTGCCTATTCGTTTGAATGAGACTGGTTCCTATTAGAATGCAACAAGAAGTTCGTTTGAATGAATCATAGGATTTAGTTCAAATGAACATGCCTCCTTAACATTTCTGTTTTCTCTATTTAAGGCGTGATGGACTCAGATTTTTCAAGAAATTTTAGCAAAAAACAAATTCTTATCAGTTTACCAAGGTTCCAAAATTCTAGTTTCACCCATTGAGTTTAAATATCCAAGTTTCACAATTTTTATTCTTTGAGATCTTTGTGTTGGGAATAAATTTTGTTTCTCATCATCTTATATTGAGAAAAGTTTTTGTGCGGTGGACTCTGTACTTGTGGTTTACTGTGTTGCGGTGAAGAAGCGATGATTCTGTATTCTAATTATGTAGAGAGTTGCTAAGCCTCATCGGAAGATATTGATGTGCGTGTGGATTCACATATTGTGGAAACTTTCATGGGTGGACTCATGTGTTGCACTGTGGAGGAGAGTTTCATGGTAGAAGAGCATTAAGGCTTACGAGGGAAATGAGTTATTGTGTAAGTGTATTGTCTAGTATTTGTAAAACCATATTATAGTGATCTATTTGGCTAGGTCGTCTAAGGTTTTTCCCGTACATCGGTGTGTTATGTGATCGTTTTACTTATTTTATCTTCTTATCACCTAGATGTATGTTTTAGTTTTAAAAGATAAAATTAAGTAAATCATTTTTTCACAGCAAAGGTTTAAATTGAGGCAAAGGATTTTGTTAGGTTTATTCTGTTTGAAGTTTTATTCTTTAAAATTGGGAAATCTAAACATAAAGTTTTTCTTAGTGTGACCATCGCTCTTTAATCATTATCGGGCCTTCTCAAATTAGTATCAGAGTTAGAACACTAAGTTTTTGTGTTTAGTTCCTTTATTTTTAGGCATGAATTTCGGTGGTTGATGGTTTTAGATCCCCGGTGTTTGATGGGTCGAACTACACATATCGGAAAATAATTATGAAATTGTCATTTAAATTTATCGATGAGAGGGTATGGAAATTGGTTCTTAATGGTTGGACTCCACCTATTACCTTAATCAAGTTATAAATCGTGCGGTTTAAATTCTTTTTATTGTTCTATCACCTAGGAAGAGTTTCATCGTATTATGAATTGTGATCGTCTTAAGATGCTTGAGACAAACTATAACTCACCCATGAAGGAACTAGAATTTTTAAGGCTTCAAAACCTCACCACTCAGTTTGAAATGATTAAAATGTTGGAAAGTGATACCTTTGATGAGTTTTACGTAAGACTGTCCAACGAAATTAACTCGTTTTATAACTTAGGAGAGAAAATACTTAAAAAGGAGTTATCAAGAAAATCTTAACGTTGTTTCCTAAAAGATTTAAATAAAAATTGACATTTTTGAATTCCTTGGGTACTTTAGAATCTATGAAACTTAGAGAGCTTGTAGGTGACTTACAAACTTATGATCCTGACATGTTTTCATCCGAAACCAAGAGGAAGAAAGATAAGGGCTGTAATACCCCGTATTTTTGGCTATATTTATTTTTGGGATTAATTAATTAAATGCGTATTTAATAGGAAATTAACCCGGGTTAAAAATACTAACGAGATGCGAGTTGGTATTTGATTATGTGCATACATGTTTTTATATGAATATTGAATTGTGAAAAATTTGTCGTGAGATTGATATACGGCATTTTGGAAATTTTGTTGAGACGCGTATGACCGCCGCGTCATGGTGTATTATTTTAATTATAAAAGTGAATTTAAATTCTATTAACCGTATGGTCATTTTGAGTGCGCCAACGCATCCGGAAGGGTCAAAATAGTCAGAAAACACTAGCCGGGGGTGTAGTTTGGGTCCCGGGGTATTTTTAGGCCATACCGGCAATATAAAGGGTATTTTGGTAATTTCGTATTTTTAGGAATTAAAAATGACGAAAATTAGAGAAGTAAATATGATTGGGAATAGACCCACTAAACCCACTAACCAACCCTTAATGACCCAATATGCTACGAGAGTTATGAAATTAGGTTTCCAACTTTCCCAAAGAAAACCCTAGCCACCATAGCCACTTTGGAGAAGAAGCTTGGAGAAAGAGAGAGAGAGGGAATTCTGCAGAAAGAGAGAGGAAATCACCATCAAAATCAGAAATCGAATCAAGGCAAGTGATTTAAATTACATTCTTTATGCGGTGAATGCTTCTTCCATGTTAGAAATCTTAATAATCATTCTTATTTAAGAGATATAGGAAAACCCATGAACTTGGAAGTTATTAGTTTGATTTTGGGTATAGGTTTGCATGTAGAAACGTTATTGGAAGATTGAATTCATAGATTTCATATTTATGTGATGTAACCGGATTAAATTCTGGGAATTGATGATGAGAAAAATCTAGGGTTTATGTTCTTGAATAAAATTGGGGAAAAATGTAGAAACTTGTGATTTAATGATGTTTAGGATGTATTAATTCCTTAAAAGATGTTAGTATATGACCTTAGCATGTTTTAGGATGATTAGAGAACTTAAAACATTGTTGGAACGAATTTTAGAGGATATTTGGGGAGTAAGAATTGATGAAAAACGTAACTAAGAAATTCTGGGCCGAAACTGGTCCCTCGTTAGAAGACCTTCCCAGGTCGTTCGAACGAGCTCGTTCGAATGAGCTTCTAACGAGTTGACCAGTCGCTTCTAACGAGGGGAGACTTCGTTCGATACCTTCGTTCGAACGAACTGTATTTCGTTCGATACATTCGTTCGAACGAGATGTCGTTAGAAGGTACAGTTCGTTCGAACGAACTGGAATCTCGTTCGAACAGCCTCGTTCGAACGAGACTTCTAACGAGCTGGCAGTTTAGGCCTTTTTGGCCTGTTTTGATTTTGGGAGTCCCGTAATCTTGTTCGAGGATATAGATAACCTTCCTTTGATGATGTATTGATAGGTTTGGGATGTTTGTGTTATTTTGAGGAGTAAATTATATACGAGCGATTTAAATTAAAGGGATAGTTGGGTTGAGACGTGAGTGTCTACTATGACGTGAGAATAAATTGTGGCGCGTATGATTATAAACCAGAATCGTATAATGTGTGTAAATTATATATTAGTACTAGAATGAGAATAGTACTACAATATAACTACGAGATTACTAAGATGTGTGCTTACTTAGTATTGGTATATGAACTGTGTGTATGACATACCTACCATACTTGCTATCACGGGAGGTTTGCGTTCGCTTACGGCCCTCTAATCCTTGTGTTGCCCGGATTTAGACTGGTTACCTTGATGAACATAGGTCAGAGAAAGACTTATTGGGATGTTAATAAGTCCGCTGATCGTGGGAGCGTAGGTATGTGCGTGACCCGTGTGATGTGACTGTGTTCGCCTCCATTATTTGTGATATTGTTATCTGTGAACTATTCCTGAGAGATTCGGAATATGTGATCCTTATGTACGTGATGTACCGGGATGGATAGCAGAGTATGTGTGCACCGCAGCCTAGTCTCGAGGTGCTTATATTGTATATTTATGTTGTGGAAAATATACGCTTAATAAACTGGAACTTTCATATGGTATTGTGTGTAACTATGGAATAACATAGAGGGCTAATCTATAACGAGTTGTATTACTTTTGTATAAGAACCTGAATTTACGTTATGTACCTACTTAACTGAGATCGTTAGAATGTTAATAGAACCGAGTAATAAGGGTAGGACCTATGACAGTCTAGCTGGATATGATGTCACTTAGCTAGTGGTTTGTGTCGTTGTAGATGGGTACTTACGTTAGGAGTGCACAGTTAGACGAAAGGTGAGAATATCATGTGAGTGCACGTCCTAACATGTACTTTTCATTTAATGTTTTAAATGTTTTTAAAGCACTTGCAGGTTTTTAAAATATCTCCACATTTGGGCTCTGACCCGTTTGCTTTCAAATCTATTTTTTCTTGTAAAACCATTTTAGGTGCCCAGCCACAAGGACACCATGCATAGGATACTCATTCAGGTGACGAGCTGTAGCTGTTTGTGGAAGCTACAGGGATTTGCTTTTAGACGTTTCTATCATTTGGATTCCTGATTCATTATTCTTCAGTTTTAGGGCATGTTGCCCAGTTCCATTAGAGTTACTTTTCCATTACAGTTTTCAGACTTTGGCATGTATTGATTCAGTATTCCTTTATTTATTTCAGTTGTGGGATTTGTAGTGAGGAGTTTTCCTCCAGACTTTATTTACATAATGTGATGGTTATTCTATTTACTTTGTTATGGTGAATGGTGTGATTATTCTTCATTACACTTGTTGCATGTTAATCAGACTTAAATTAAAATTTGACAACTTACTTTTTAAATACCAGGTGGTTAGTAATGATAAAAATGTTTTCGACAGTGATGCTATTAACTGGACCAACTTGGCATTTTGAATTAATTTAATAAAGGAGTAGCTACCCGGTATTTAATTAGTCGGGGTGTCACAGGTGGTATCAGAGCAGCAGGTTCTAGTGTCCTTTAGGATCTGACGGCTTATTATGTTTCCGCTAAGTTTCTTTGATATAGAGCCCTATATTTTAGGACTGTTGTACTCTTTTTGTGTATGCTTCGTTCTTCAGCTATTTTAAGTTTATAACAGTGAACTCTTAAACTTTGTTCTTATTTCAGATGCCTCCACGACGTACACGATGAGTTCCCAGGGATGCAACGCCCGAACCCCAGCTCGCTCCAGTTTAGGGCATGATGAACGCCGCTGAGGTTGCAGCTATAGTAGCCCAAGCGGTAAATGCCGCAATTGTCGTTGTTCAGCAGGCACCACCTCAGGCGCCGGTTGTCGCGCCAGTACAGGCAAATGCATTCCCGTCTGCTTGGGAGCGTGTACGTGACACTTTTCAAAAAGTGCATCCGCCAGAGTTTGCAGGTAGCTCAGATGTGGTAGTCTCGAGCCAGCGGAGGAAGGACATGCAGAGGCACTTGAGGATGTATGAGTGCACGGATGTTCAGAAGCAGGTGCTAGCTACTTTCAAGCTAGTTGGATTTGCACTGCAGTGGTGGGAGTCTATTACCACCGTAGAGGAGAGGGATACTCTCACTATTCAGGACTTTTGGGTGCGGTTTGACCGCAAATACTTTCCGTCCGTAGTTCATACGGAAATGAGGAGGAAACTGATGAATCTGAGGCAAGAGGGTAAGACCGTGGCCGAGTATGAGGCTGAGTTCATGAATCTGTTGAATATCGTTCCGGATGAGATACCAACAGAGAAGAAGAAGATTGAGAAATTCACCGACGGGTTGACATGGAGGATCCGTCAGCATCTGTTAGGGAACCTTTCGTTGGCCACGTATTCTGATGTGGTTAACGCTGCTTTGTTACACTGCCAGGACCACCGCTTTCATATGGCTGAGAGCAAGAGGTCGGGAGAGTCTATCCATCAGGGCAGGACAGGAGGACATGGTGCCGGTGGGGCACAATCTGTCCAGGGGCAGAGACAGGGTGGGCAGGGTGCGCAGCAGGGGGATCAGAAGAGGTTCTGATCAGGGAACTACAGTCAGGGACAGGGAGGTTTCCGTCAGGGCCATCAGGGTCCAAATGGCCATTAGGGCCAACAGGGGCAGAATGGGCAGCAGTTTCACCAGGGCCAGCAGGGCCAAGGGAGGAACGGTAACGGCCACCAGGGCCGGGGATAGCAGGGGCAGAGAGGAGGGAACTTCCCAGGGAAGTGTTTTGTTTGTGGCAAGACTGGCCATAAACGATAGGATTGTCCTGAGAGGGGCAGGGTCCCACAGCAGCAGCAGCGGGGTGCTCGCCAGGAGCCGCAGAGGCCTATGTTTACTCCCGCTCTCCCCACACCGCCACAGATGGCAGCATTGCCACCCATTCCAGCAGTCCCAGTTCAGCAGGGGCAGCTACAGTATGGACGTGTCTACAACGTCCACCAGGCTGCAGTTCCACAGGCACCGCCCGCGATTGAGGGTACGTTTCCTATCCATGGCACTATGGGTCGGGTATTGTTTGATACGGGGGCTACACATTATTTTATAGCTACACATTTCGCGAAAGCTTTAGGATTGTTAGCTATGGCAGAGAGCACAGTGACGTGTGTCGACTCACCATTGGGGAGTGGGCACTTATCTTCTTTATATGCCGGGGAGTGGGGGTAGAGATTGGTGGTTTGGTATTACCTGCAGACATGTTGGTATTAGATATGCATGTTCACGATGTGATTATCGGTATGGATTGGCTCGTAGCTTATAGGGCCATGATTGATTGCTTCAGCGGGAGCATTGTTTTTGCCATTTCGGGGCAAGAGATGTTCATAGTGGCGATGCCTCGCCCAGAGGGAGGATCGACCGCTCATCTGTATTACATAGAGGAGGATACCTCTAAGGAGGTTGTGATTCCTTTAGATTCGATCCCGATTGTCAGGGAATATTCGGCTGTGTTTCAGGAGATACTAGACCTACCCCCCAGTCGTGAGATAGACTTTGTTATAGACCTATTACCAAATACGAGGCCTATAGCACGCGCACCGTACCGTATGGCTCCAGCAGAGATGCGAGAGCTACGAGATCAGATAGAGCAGCTGTTAGGTCAGGGTTTTATTCGTAGGAGTACCTCACCTTGGGGCGCTCCAGTTTTGTTTGTGAAGAAGAGGGATGGTTCACTGAGATTGTGTGTGGACTACCGAGAGTTGAATAAGGTCACGATACGGAATAAATATCCGTTGCCTCGAATCGATGACTTATTCGACCAGTTGAGAGGAGCTTATTTCTTCTCAAAGATTGATTTAAGATCGGGATACCATCAGTTGCGTATCAGGGAGGAGGATGTCTCGAAGACTGCGTTCTTATCGAGATATGGTTCTTACGAGTTTCGGGTTATGCCTTTTGTTTTGACCAACGCTCCAGCTATGTTTATGGACTTGATGAACAGAGTGTTCAGGGATTTCCTAGATCAGTTTGTCATTGTCTTCATCGATTATATTCTGGTTTACTCCCAGATAGAGGAGGAGCACACCGAGCATTTGAGGCAAGTTTTGCAGACACTCCGTCAGAACGAGTTGTATGCAAAATATGAGAAGTGCGGGTTTTGGCTGAAAGAGGTCCAATTTTTGGGACACATTATTTCCGACGGGGGGATATCTGTTGATCCGGGGAAAGTATTCGCGGTGAGGGAGTGGGGACAGCCCACGACACCGATTGAAATTCGTAGTTTCTTGGGCCTAGCAGGATACTGCAGGAGGTTCATTCGGGGATTTTCGAAGATAGCGGGTCCTTTGACACATCTGACTCATAAGGGTGTGCCATTCATCTGGAGTGATGCCTGTCAGTTGGCATTTGATGAGTTAAAGGACAAATTGACCTCAGCACCTGTGTTAGCATTGCCGAGACCGGGAGTTGAGTATTTGGTTTACACCGACGCATCTTTGCAAGGACTTGGAGGTGTATTGCAGCAGGAGAGATAGGCCATAGCTTATGCTTCCCGTAAGCTTAAGACTCATGAGAAGAATTACCCCACGCATGATTTGGAGTTGGCGGCAGTGGTATTTGCCCTACGGATTTGGCGGCACTATCTTTTGGGGGAGAAGTTCCAACTGTTCACGGACCACAAGTCCCTACAGTACCTGTTCACGCAGAAGGAGTTGAATATACGGCAGCGTAGGTGGCTTGAGTTTGTGAAAGACTACCAGTTCGATATCCAGTATCACCCAAGTAAGGCTAACGTGGTAGCAGACGCGTTGAGCCGTAGGCCAGCAGATGAGGTGGCAGAGGTGTGGAAGGCAAAGTGGAAGGAATTGGGACACCAGGATGCAGTGGCCCAATCTTTCATGTCTGTGATGACTGTTACACCGCAGATTGTCACGAAGGTAGTACGGGCACAGGCTAATGACTCGTTCTATCAGGAGCAGATAGTTCGATTACTAACAGAGGGAGCCGAGTCCTATACCGTTAGCTCAGACGGGGATTACGCTTCAATGGGAGATTGGTGGTTCCGGAAGGGGAGGAATTGCAACACGATGTGATGGCAGAGTCGCACGGCTCACGGTTCGCGGTACATCCCGGAGGGGATAAAATGTACCAAGACATGAGACGCCAGTATTGGTGGAGCGGTATGAAGAGAGATATCGCTGAGTTTTTTTCGAAATGCGCCACTTGTCAACTTGTAAAAGTGGATCATCAGAGACCGGTAGGATTGCTACAGCCGTTGGAGGTCTCGGTGTGGATGTGGGAGAGCATATCCATGGACTTTATCACGGGGTTGCCTACGTCGCAGAGGGGTCACGACTCCATTTGGGTAATTGTGGACAGATTGTCCAAAGTCGCTCACTTTTTACCCGTAAGGACTGACTACACTACGGGACAGTATGCTCAGCTCTTCATTTCAGAGATTGTGAGACTTCACGGTGTGCCCCTAAATATCGTGTCTGACAGAGACAAGATATTTGTTTCGAGGTTTTGGGAGAGTTTCCAGGAGGCCATGGGCACGGAATTGCGGTTGAGTACGACTTATCATCCGCAGACCGATGGGCAGATCGAGCGCACAAATCAGATGTTGGAGGACATGCTGCGCATGTGCATTATTGACTTTGGGGGTGGATGGGAGCAGTACCTACCACTGGTGGAGTTTGCTTACAACAACTCCTATCAGTTCACTATTGGCATGGCTCCGTTTGAGGCACTGTACGGTAGGCCTTGTCGTTCCCCAGCATATTGGTTAGAGGTGGGGGACAACAAACTACTTGGGCCGAAAGTGATTCAGGATACTTCGGCAAGGATTGAGTTAATTCGGAGTCGCATTCGGGTAGCTCAAGATCGACAGAAGAGTTACGCTGATGCGAAGAGATTTTTTAGAGAATTCCAAGTGGGGGACCAGGTTTTGCTCAGAGTATCTCCTATGAAGGGGATTATGCGTTTCGGGAAGAAGGGGAAATTGGCACCGAGGTATGTGGGGCCGTTTCCTATTATTGAGCGGATCGGACCGGTTGCGTATAGACTTGGATTACCGGAGCATTTGCATCGGATTCACGATGTGTTCCATATTTCCTCGCTAAGAAAATACCTTAGAGATAATCTGGCTCATTCTCACATTGCTGTGGAGGACATCGATCTCCAGCCGGATAGCTCCTACGAGGAGGGGCCGATTGCTATTTTGGACCGAAGTGAGAGGAAGCTGCGGTCAAAGATAGTTCCGTTAGTGCGTGTTCAGTGGAGACATCACAATGTCGAGGAGTCCACATGGGAGCGCGAGGATGAGATGCGCGAACGTTATCCAGAGTTGTTTTTAGCAGGTACTTTCTAGTTTCGAATTTCGGGACGAAATTCAGTTATTAGGGGGGAAGTATGTAATACCCCGTATTTTTGGCTATATTTATTTTTGGGATTAATTAATTAAATGCGTATTTAATTGGAAATTAATCCGGGTTAAAAATACTAACGAGATGCGAGTTGGTATTTGATTATGTGCATACATGTTTTTATATGAATATTGAATTATGAAAAATTTGTCGTGAGATTGATATACGGCATTTTGGAAATTTTGTTGAGACGCGTGTGACCGTCGCGTCATGGTGTATTATTTTAATTATAGAAGTGAATTTAAATTCTATTAACCGTATGGTCGTTTTGAGTGCGCCAACGCATCCGGAAGGGTCGAAATAGTCAGAAAACACTAGCCGGGGTGTAGTTTGGGTCCCGGGGTATTTTTAGGCCATGCCGGCAATATAAAGGGTATTTTGGTAATTTCGTATTTTTAGGAATTAAAAATGAAGAAAATTAGAGAAGTAAATCTGATTGGGAATAGACCTACTAAACCCACTAACCAACCCTTAATGACCCAATATGCTACGGGAGTTATCAAATTAGGTTTCCAACTTTCCCAAAGAAAACCCTAGCCACCATAGCCACTTTGGAGAAGAAGCTTGGAGAAAGAGAGAGAGAGGAAATTCTGCAGAAAGAGAGAGGAAATCACCATCAAAATCAGAAATCGAATCAAGGCAAGTGATTTAAATTACATTCTTTATGCGGTGAATGTTTCTTCCATGTTAGAAATCTTAATAATCATTCTTATTTAAGAGATATAGGAAAACCCATGAAATTGGAAGTTATTAGTTTGATTTTGGGTATAGGTTTGCATGTAGAAACGTTATTGGAAGATTGAATTCAGAGATTTCATATTTATGTGATGTAACCGGATTAAATTCTGGGAATTGATGATGAGAAAAATCTAGGGTTTATGTTCTTGAAGAAAATTGGGGAAAAATGTAGAAACTTGTGATTTAATGATATTTAGGATGTATTAATTCCTTAAAAGATGTTAGTATATGACCTTAGCATGTTTTAGGATGATTAGAGAACTTAAAACATTGTTGGAACGAATTTTAGAGGAGATTTGAGGAGTAAGAATTGATGAAAAACGTAACTAAGAAATTCTGGGCCGAAACTAGTCCCTCGTTAGAAGACCTTCCCAGGTCGTTTGAACGAGCTCGTTCGAACGAGCTTCTAACGAGTTGACCAGTCGCTTCTAACGAGGGGAGACCTCGTTCGATACCTTCGTTCGAACGAACTGTATTTCGTTCGATACATTCGTTCGAACGAGATGTCGTTAGAAGGTACAGTTCGTTCGAACGAATTGGAATCTCGTTCGAACAGCCTCGTTCGAACGAGACTTCTAACGAGCTGGCAGTTTAGGCCTTTTTGGCCTGTTTTGAATTTGGGAGTCCCGTAATCTTGTTCGAGGATATAGATAACCTTCCTTTGATGATGTATTGATAGGTTTGGGACGTTTGTGTTATTTTGAGGAGTAAATTATATACGAGCGATTTAAATTAAAGGGATAGTTGGGTTGAGACGTGAGTGTCTACTACGACGTGAGAATAAATTATGGCGCGTATGATTATAAACCGGAATCGTATAATGTGTGTAAATTATATATTAGTACTAGAATGAGAATAGTACAACAATATAACTACGGGATTACTAAGATGTGTGCTTACTTAGTATTGGTATATGAACTGTGTGTATGACATACCTACCATACTTGCTATCACGGGAGGTTTGCGTTCGCTTAGGGCCCTCTAATCCTCCTGTTACCCAGATTTAGACTGATTACCTTGATGAACATAGGTCAGAGAAAGACTTATCGGGATGTTAATAAGTCCGCTGATCGTGGGAGCGTAGGTATGTGCGTAACCCATGTGATGTGACTGTGTTCGCCTCCATTATTTGTGATATTGTTATCTGTGAACTATTCCTGAGAGATTCGGAATATGTGATCCTTATGTACGTGATGTACCGGGATGGATAGCAGAGTATGTGTGCACCGCAGCCTAGTCTCGGGGTGCTTATATTGTATATTTATGTTGTGGAAAATATACGCTTAATAAACTGGAACTTTCATATGGTATTGTGTGTAACTATGGAATAACATAGAGGGCTAATCTATAACGAGTTGTATTACTTTTGTATAAGAACCTGAATTTACGTTATGTACCTACTTAACTGAGATCGTTAGAATGTTAATAGAACCGAGTAATAAGGGTAGGACCTATGACAGTCTAGCTAGATATGATGTCACTTAGCTAGTGCTTTGTGTCGTTGTAGATGGGTACTTACCTTAGGAGTGCACAGTTAGACGAAAGGTGAGAATATCATGTGAGTGCACGTCCTAACATGTACTTTGCATTTAATGTTTTAAATGTTTTTAAAGCACTTGCAGGTTTTTAAAATATCTCCACATTCGGGCTCTGACCCGTTTTCTTTCAAATCTATTTTTTCTTGTAAAACCATTTTAGGTGCCCAGCCACAAGGACACCATGCATAGGATACTCATTTAGGTGACGAGCTGTAGCTGTTTGTGGAAGCTACAGGGATTTGCTTTTAGACGCTTCTATCATTTGGATTCCTGATTCGGTATTCTTCAATTTTAGGGCATGTTGCCCAGTTCCATTAGAGTTACTTTTCCATTACAGTTTTCAGACTTTGGCATGTATTGATTCAGTATTCCTTTATTTATTTCAGTTGTGGGATTTGTAGTGAGGAGTTTTCCTCCAGACTTTATTTACATTATGTGATGGTTATTCTATTTACTTCGTTATGGTGAATGGTGTGATTATTCTTCATTACACTTGTTGCATGTTAATGAGACTTAAATTAAAATTTGGTAACTTACTTTTTAAATACTAGGTGGTTAGTAATCATAAAAATGTTTTCGACAGTGATGCTATTAACTGGACCAACTTGGCATTTTGAATTAATTTAATAAAGGAGTAGCTACCCGGTATTTAATTAGTCGGGGTGTCACAAGGGCATTGATTTAAAATATCAAAAGAAATAAACATATGTTTCGAATGATGAGTCTAACATCAACTCCAAGTATATGGCCATGTTAGCAAAGAAATTTAAGAAATTTCTCAAGTATCAAAATCAATTGAAAGATGCGAAAAAGTTTGAGACAAATATGTATAACAAGGCCAATCACATTCCTAATTATCATAATGACAAATTTAAGATGAATGAGTCAGAAAGATGTTTTAGTTATGAGGGTTATGGTCATAGGGTAGCTGAGTGCCCCACTAAACTAAGGAAGTAGGGGGAAAATTGAATGTGTAGTGAGAGTGGAGAAGAGAAAGAGGAGGAAGAAGAGGAAAAAGAGAGTGAACTCTAAGCTTCCTTTTATGAGTTGTATAAGGAAACATTGAGAGTAATAAGACTAACTTGAATTTGGAAGCTAGGTTGAAGGAACGTGTCCTAGGAAATGATGATAGTATTTTAATTGATGAAAAACCTAGAGTACGTTGAGAGTGAGAGAGGTAGGCTTCTAGCTTTGATAGAGGTTATGAAAAATAAGCATCTTGCATTTGAGGAGCATAGGAATTTAATCAAGTCTAGGATTTTTAAGCTTGAAGAGAGATTAAGATACCCGAGTCATATAAAATTAGATTTGGAATCCAGGTTGGAGAAGTTGGATAAGATGTTAGTCCAAATCAAAGATGACAAGTGTGAAATTGGCTTCGATGATCAAAATACTTCGGCTACCCAAGCCAAGACCATGCATTTGAGATAATGAAACATTGCTAGGAATGTTAGTAAAGGTCAACCCTTAGCTAACACCCCTCGGCGTGTCTTCACATGCACACATTACAGTAGAAAAGGTCACCTTAGGAATTTTTTCTTTGATCTTAAAAATGGTCCTAGAAAGTCTAAATCTAGAGTCACCAAGGTTCCCAAAACCCTTAAGTGTCATGTTACACCTATGTGACTTAGGAATCTGAATTGGAGGCTTTATATATAAGACTTGTTGATTCCCATTTGCTTGCGAATGATACTTCTCATGTTATATCTAATGGTTGGTTATGTTTGTGACACCCCGCCTATTATAATCACGGGTGATCAGACCTATATTAAAATAAACAAGAATCTCATTTGGTTCTGTAACACCCCATAATTTCGAGGACATTGAATTTAATTATTTTTTGGGAGAAATAACTTATTTAATTTGGAGAAATTTAAATTTATGATTTGGAGGAATTATTTAAATTGGGAGATTTATTTAGGTTGTCGAATTGAGATTTAATTATTTGGATTATTTTTATGTCGCATTTTTTAGGTCAAAAATTAGAGAATGTTATAAAGTAATTCGGATGACAATTCTGAGTACACAGTTGATTCCATGTGGGTCGAAACAGTCAGAAAAGAGTACCCAGGGATAGTATATGGGTCTCGGGGCATTTTTAGGCATAACCAGGCCCACATCGGGGTGTTTGGGCCATTTTAATTTAGCCCACATGCATAATTTCGGGATTGACTTTATGAGATCAAAATTTAAGAGATTGGGGTGAACACAACTCTAAAGGAAAAATGGCATATAACCCAAATTAGAGAAGTGTTGACAGACACAAATCTAAAGGAACAACTCTATCCTAGAGAAGAAAAGAGGGAGAAAGAAAGGAGATTGTGGAATCAAATGAATTTGAATGTGCTCTTTGAGGAATCATCATCAACACCAAGAAATCCAGACTCTACAAATTTGATAAGCCAAGTGGTTAAATTGCTTCAATGCATATTTATGATAATCGATTCATATCATAGTGGGTGTGATCAAATCAACTATTTTGGGTTGGGTTGGCATATAAATTGGGTATTCAATTTATGAAACATTACGCATAGAATTTTTGACGAAAAAAGGATATCTCAAAGAAGTACTGGTGGGGAATAAAGATTTGTGATTAGAACCCAAAAAATTTATCTTGTTTATTTTGTTAATGGATAAAATTTAAATGGAGGTATTGTGGAAATTGTGTAACTGAATCTATCAGTTTGGAGGATTAAATTGTAAAGTATAAATGATTTGGGATTTATGAAATGTGTGTTGTTGGAGGTTACTAAATTGATAGTTTGAATCGAAAGGAAATCATGTTGATACATAAAGAATTACAGTAGGAAATCTGGGTAGAAAGTTGGGAAGAAAACATTTATGGTGGACAGTTTGTAGCAGGAAGACGAAGGAGAGAGAAACCCAAGCATCATTCGAACAACCCTGGGCCTCGTTCGAGCGAGCTCACCTGTCGTTCGAATGATAGAGTGAGTCGTTCGAACGATGTGGAAGGACAAAGCATAAGTTTGTTTATTTTTTGGATTTGGCTAGAAGTGATTTTTGGCTTTAAAGGTAGTTGCAGTAAGGGGACTTATATCCTTTTAAGTTTAGGGATTATAAAAGGAGGTGAGTATAAATAAATTTTTGGAAACAAGAGTGAAATCTATATTTTTGAATTTGGGAAAATAAATTCTAAGGTATAAATTTCTGGCCAAGGGAGTGTGTCCGGGTATTTTGGTTGAGTGACACCATGATAATAAAATTAATTAAGTTTTGAGTCAGGATATTGACTCGAATATTATTGGGATAGTGCTACGGGATTTGTGCACGGATTAGGTGGATTTAAATTAAATATATATATGTGGTGATTGTGTAGTACATAAATATATGTGTGCTTTATAGATATTAGTGTAAATAATATAGATAGGAATACATACCCCTCTAGTGCTATCATAGGAGGTTGTGCGATGTGGGTTAATCCCCTATCTTGAGGAGAGGGGCGAGTATAATTCCAAGGTCATAGTGTCCGTTATTAGAGGTGCGGTGCTTTGGCTATGATTATCTTTCACTCTCGGTGGGAACTATGACCGCCTCCACTACGTTTAGTTTTATTTCATCGACTCGAGGAGCTAATTGGGTCAGGGTGTCTAGGTGGATGAGTATACCTGGAATGATAGCACTCTAGAGAAAACATTCGGGAGAGTGACTACTTAGGAGGGTGGAACATTCGGGAGAGTACCTACTCGGGAGGATGATTATATATATATACGAAATATACGTGATTGTTTTAATATAGTATACGTATATATGGTGTAGAAGTATATTCGGGTGAAATACATGTAGTGAATTGTATTATATAGGTACGTACATAAGAGTGTAGATATTTATATACGGATTAATTACTTAAGATAAAATGGATTACTTGTATACAACTAGTGAGAATGTTATATAGTGAATTTAAAGTGGATTAATTAAGATAATGTGATAAATAACTTATGAAGTAAAAGTGAAAATTACTCGGGCTAGAGTAGAGTGTCAAGGAGTTCCAGGACAAGGGTAGTTAAACGGCTTAGTGTAACTGGGAGGGTTAGGAAGAAGCATTAGTTGTGCACAATAGTTGAGGGGTGAGTAATACCTTAAGTGAGTATGAAACTAACTTAAATATGAAGAGCATTCATGCATTTTAATTCACTTGCAAAATATTTTCAACACCTTTTAGGTGTCCAGCCACAGGGACGCCAAACTTGAGGATCTGTTGTAGGGATGCGTAGTTGTAGCAGATGTGGATGACTGTAGGGTTTGGAGTTAGTTGCTTAAGTTACTTCATTATAGAGTATGGTGTAATTCAGTATTTCATTTGGGCATGTTCACCTAGAAATATTATTTCAGTCATACTTTGTACTCAATTTATTATTTATGTTGGATTACCATAATGGATTTTGGATTTTTGTCGATGGTTTATTCAGTCAGTCATTCATTTATTTATTCAGTATTGATTTAGATTCCTTATTTGTGTGAATGGTTTAAATTTATATTTATATTATTGTTGTTGTTTAATAAATAGATTAAAATTTTGACACCGGCTTTTTGAATACTAGACGGTTAGTAAGTTTTAAAAAAAATCGACAATGATGCTAAGAATGAACTAGATGAAAAACCTCTTTTAATTTAATAAATGACTCATCACTTGGTATTTAATTAGGCGGGGTGTCAAACAAAGTATCAGAGCATCAGGTTCTAGTGTCCATAGGATATGTACGTCTTTTCACGTTTCATCTTTGCGTTCTTTGATGTAGAGCCTTATGATAGGTTTGTTATATTCTCTTATGTACGCACATTTACGTTCTTCTGCTATGACAGATGTATGGATGGTGAACTCATACAACTAGTTTTGAAATTTGTAGATGTCGCCTAGGAGAAGTAGACTAGCTAGAGCAATAGCAAGGGATTAGAAGAAGGAGACTCATCAGGAACCAGTGGTTCCACAACCATATCCACCATCAGTGACGATGATGAGGGCACAGGTAGCCGAGATAGTATCCCAGGTAGTCAATACAGCGATGACAACCATGTTGTTCATTTTCCACAGCCCCAGCAGCAGCAGCCAGTGGCACCGGAGTCCAGGTCCAGCCAGCTCCATCTACTTAGCATAGAGTCAAAGAGTTAGAGAGTCATTTTAGAAGGGCCAGCAGCCCGAGTTTTAGGGTGGATCTAATGTAGCTGAGGCATATCGGTGGAAGAAGAATCGACGGTACCACTTACGTATGGTGAAGTGTAGTGAGATGCAGAAATAGATGTTAGCTACTTTCATACTTGTTGGAGCAGCACTACAGTGGTGAGAGTCAGTTACCACCGCTAGGGAGAGAGATATGATGACGATTATTGAGTTTTGGGTGTAGTTTGACCGCAAGTACTTTCCACCAGTAATGGAGACCGAGTTGAGAAATAATTTCAGTGAGGTGAACCAGGGTGATAGCTCCGTTGCAGAGTATGAGGAGGAATTCACCCATTTATCTAATTTTGTGCCAGATGAGGTGAGTAATGAGGAGCGAAAGAAATCGAGGTTTATAGATGGATTAGCCTCGAGGATTAGGCAGCACTTGATTGCCAATCGAGCACTGTTGACATATACTGATGTCGTCCATGTAGCATTGCTACACTGTCAGGATCATCGCTTCCACGCGAAAAGAAGAAAGAGAGGAGGTGAGCCCATCCAGTAGGGCAAGGTAGGTGGGGGGTACTATTAGCAGAGCACAATAGTAAGATGGCAGGAAGTATGGGCAGGAATCCCGGCAAAGGAATACTGCTAAGAGATTCAGATCTAGAGTTATCGATAAGATAACCAGGATTTTTGTCAGGTCCAGAAGGGTCCCGATCAGCAGCAGCACTATGTTCCTCAGGGCCTCCAGGGCCAAGGGAATGGCATGGGAGTCCTGCAAGGACAGGATCAGCGACAGGGAAAATTTGCGAGGAAGTTTCTCTTCTGTGGAGAGATATGTCACATGAAGATAAATTTCCCTGAGCGAGGCAGGGGCAACTACAGGATGGGGTTCTGGATGTACATCCACTACAGCAGTTTATGGGTCAGTTTGGATGAGAGAATTTTGACCAGGGACCCAAGGACTAGGCAAAATAGCTAGAGTATGGAGGTAAATTGTATTATCCTATGAGAAGGGGTATGTTTTGAGTGACATTGGGTGCATCACAACATAATATTGTTATCACTAGGATTCACGAGTGAGATGAATTTAGTGTGTTGGTTGTAATGGCCATATTATATATATATAGAAGTATGGTGGGGTAAAGGGGTTCTTTGGTGTTAACCACGCGAGAGTGGGGGGTACACGAAGAGGATGTTTTCATTGCGCGGGTGGTTACTACTTTCAAGAATTATGGGAATAGGATGGATGATTTCTGAGTTTAGGCTAGTTAGCGATGGCTTGAAGCTATGGTGGATAGTTATAGTCAGACTTAGTGTTTGTTGTACCGAGGTATGTATTATTCTCGCTATGTATCACCTAAGAAAATGTTTAGCTTATATATACGAGTATATATGTTAAAATGTGTTGAATAATAATAGGTCGATATTATTAATTATAATCCCGAGGAGTAGGGACGTTTGCTTATGTGATTAAGGGTAGATAGGTTTATTATCGAGCGGGGAGATATAGCTCAGGATTTATTTCACACAAGGAAACTAGTGATAGTAAGGGCGAGGTGTTTTATGTTGACTTTTGTAGTATAAAAGTGGATAAGTATGCTTTTATGTCAAGGTATGGGTATTTGTGGGTACATTCTATGGACTTGGAGCCTAACAGATCTCAACGGCCAACAATGTTAGGTAGTAGTCTATCGAGAGGGTTCCTTGTTTGTATTTCGCTTTGCGAAACGTCCCATGCATAAAACTTAGAGCAACATTGGAAGTGGGGAGATGTTTGCTAATAAGTACATGGGTTTGTTACCTCGTTTATCATACATGTATGTACTTATAACTATGCATTGAAATTTATATTACCATTTAAGGCTCGTAAAAGCAGGGTATTATTAGTGTGGTTAAGCACGGGTACAAGGTGTATATGCACCCTGGTTAACTAATTTCTTTTTAAAAATAATTCGCGATTGGTAGTAGTAGTGATAGGTGTAGTGATCTCAAGGGTAGGTGATTAGGAAGCTAGTCGAAGCTTGGGAGTACTAGGCTTATCTGAATTTCGAGGACGAAATTCTATGTAACACTTCGTAATTTCGAGGACATTGAATTTAGTTATTTTTGGGAGAAATAGAACTTATTTAATTTGGAGAAATTTAAATTTATGATGTGGAGGAATTATTTAAATTGGGAGATTTATTTAAGTTAGCGGATTGAGATTTAATTATTCAGATTATTTTCGTGTCGTAATTTTGAGGTCAAAAATTGGAGGATGTTATAAAGTAATTCGGATGACAATTCTAAGTGCACGGATGATTTCGGATGGGACGAGATAGGAAAAAAAGAGTACTCAGGGTTAGTATATGGGTCTCAGGGTTTTTTAGGCATAATTGAGCCCACTCGGGGGTGTTTTGGCCATTTTAATTTAGCCCACGTGCATAATTTCGGGATCAACTTTAGAAGATCAAAATTTAAGAGTCATATAACCCAAATCAGAGAAGTGTTGATAAACACAAATCTAAAGGAAGAACTCTATCCCTAGAGAAGAAAAGGGGGAGAAAGAAAGGAGATTGTGGAATCAAATGAATTTGAATGTGTTCTTGGAGGAATCACCATCAACATCAAGAAATTCAGACTCTACGAATTTAATAAGCTAAGTGGTTAAATTGATTTAATGTAAATTTATGATAATCGATTCATATCATAGTGGGTGTGATAAAATCAATTATATGAGGTTTGGTTGGCATATTAATTGGGTTTTCAATTTATGAAACATTACGCATAGAATTTTTGAGGAAAAATGTATATCTCAAAGAAGTATTGTTGGGAAATAAATATCTGTGATTCCTAGAAAATTTATCTTGTTTATTTTGTTAACGATTAAGATTTAGATGGAGGTATTGTGGAAATTGTGTAACTGAGTCTCTGAGTTTAGAGGAATAAATTGTGAACTATAAATGATTTGGGATTTATGTAACCTGTGTTTTTAGAGGTTACTAAACTAATAGTTTGAATCGAAGAGAAATCGTGATGATACATAAAGAATGACAATAGAAAATATGGGCAAAAATATGTGAAGAAAACATTCATAACGGACGGTTTGTAGCAGGAAGATGAAGGGGAGAGAAACTCAGGCGTCGTTAGAACGACCATGGGCCTCCTTCGAGCGAGCTCACCTGTCATTCGAATGACAGAGTGATTCATTCGAATGACATGAAAAGACAAAGCGCAAGTTTGCTTCTTTTCGAATTCGACCAGAAGTTCTTTTTTGGTTTAAAGGTAGTTGTAGTAAGGGAACTTATATCATTTTAGGTTTAGGGATTATAAAAGGAGGTGAGTATAAATAAAGTTCTGTAAACAAGAGTTAAATCTAGATTTCGGATTCCATTTATTTCGGCCCATTCGGAATCAACCGTGGCCTCGAAATCGCCATCTAATTCACTCTACACAAATTTCCAATCTCGACCTTAACATAGCCTACACACGACTCCCGATTGAGATATAATATACTCCCGTCAATATTACTCACTACGACGTATAATAATTTTCACTTGTTATTTACCACACACTTAGTAAATTTATTCCATAAATATGAATCATAATCTCTCTCTATCAATATTTAATAAACACACAATATTTGCACATGTGTAATTTAAAAATACCCGAATTAATTAAATTCTAAATGCTCAAAAATACAATAAAAAATACAGGACTTCCCCCCTTACAAAGGAATTTTATCCTTGAAATTTGAAAGTACGAAGGTAAATAACTTTGGATACTTCTCTCGCATATCATCCTCCCGCTCCCAAGTCGACTCGTCTACATTATGGTTCCCCCACTGCACTCGAACCAAAGGTGCAGCCTTAGACCGCAACTTATGCTCACTCCAATCAAGTATAACAATTGGTCTCTCTTCATAGGAGATATCTAGTTGTTAGTCTATCTCTTATAATGGAACGTTTCAATACTCCCTCTCTCTCCTCTGATACCTCTTCAGTTACGATAAGTGGAACACATCGTGAATCCATTGTAAGTTCTCTAGTAAGCCCAGCATATATGCAACTGGTCCCACCCTCTCGATAATCGAAAAAGGTACCATATATATCGATGTTAGCTTCCCTTTCTTTTTCAACCTCGTAACTCCTTTCATAGGAGACACCCTACCAAGACCTAATCACCAGTCTCCAACTTTATGTGCCTCTTATCTAGATCGGCTAACTCTTCTGATTGTATTGAGCTATACAAATGTGCCCTTAAATCAACTCAATCTTGGCAATCATATCTTGAATCATCGCTGGCCCTAACAGTTTGTTAACCCCCACCTCTAACTAGGAAGCGGGCTAACGACAAGGTTGTTCATATAGTGCCTTAAATGGTATCCTACCGATGATGAACTGGTAGGAGTTATTATAAGAAAATTCCACCAATTGAAGGCACTGCTCCCATCCTCCCCCGAAGTCAAGTATAAACATCCTCAGCATATCCTCTAACATTAGATTAACTCGCTCCATCTTCCCATCTATTTGTGGGAATTACGCGGTACTCAAATGCAAATCTATGCCATAATCTCCTGAAAACTCTACCAGAAGTGGGACACAAAAATATTGTCCCGATTCGACACGATGTCAATCGAAACCCCGTGTAGTTTCATTATCTGAGAAATAAATAACTGTGCGTACTGTCTCATCTCAAAATCTATACGAATCGATAGGAAATGGGTCGCCTTAGTCAAACGATCCACTATCACCCAGATGGAGTCTAGACCATTATGCGATATCGTTAACCCAATAATGAAATCCATATAGATACTCTCCCACTTCCACATTGGTACCTCTAGTGGATGAAACATCCTTGTCGATCTCCAGCGATCTACCTTCATTAACTGGCGGGGAGCACACTTTGAGAAAAACTCTTCTATGTCCTGCTTCATTCCCGACCACCAGTACTGCCTACACATATCCTAGTATATCTTATCCCCACCGATATGTATCGTAAACCTCGACCCGTGAGACTTTATCGTCACTTCGTGTCTCAAATCCTCATCCTCTGGAAGGATGAGTCTCTCATTAAAGGGCAAGCCTCCTTAAAACTAATTGAATGAGACTTCGCCCCCTTTGATAGTAATTGGCGTACTCTATCCTGGAAAAACTAATCCCCCACTTGTGCTTTCATGACCCATATAATAATATCAGGATTGATAACCAATAAGAACATACAAGATCTGGAGATCTCATCATTATATTAAATCCCCCTCCACTTTGACTTCCAAACATCTACTATCTCTCCAGTAGGTCGTCGGCTTAACGCATCTGCCACGACATTATCCTTCCCAAGATGATACTGAACATCAAACTGGCAATCCTTCACGAACTCTAACCATCTCCGATGTCTCATATTCATATCCTTCTGTGTGAGCAGATACTTAAGTTATTTACGGTCTGTGAACAAGCTGAACTGCTCCCCCCAAAAAGTAATTCCTTTAAATCCTTAAGGTAAACATAATCGCTTCTAACTCAAGGTCATGCGTTGAGTAATTCTTCTCATGGGGCTTAACCTTGAGAGATACATAAGTTATAGCCCTCTCCTCCTACTATAATATACCCCTAATTCCCTGCAAGGATGCATCTGTATAAACACGGTAATCCACTCCTTCACTAAAAAATAAGATCACTCGTGCTGAAATCAATTTTTCCTAAAGCTCATCGAAAGCCAAATGATAGTGGTCATCCTAAATAAACGGCACCCCTTTGCGATTCAGGTTCATCAATGGACCCACAATATTTGAGAAACCCTTAATGAAATGATGATAATATCCAGCCAACCCTAAGAAATTATGAAAGTTGATAGGTGTCGTGAGTTGTACCCGCTCCCTCACTGTCAAGACCTTACTCGGATCAACAATTATGCCCCTGTCGAACATAATGTGGCCCATAAAATGCACCTTCAGTAGGTAAAATCCACACTTCTCGAATTTGGTGTACAACTGATGGTCCCGTAATGTCAATAAAACTATACACAGATGCTCTATATTCTCATCCTAAAAAAAATTAAACCAGAATATTTTCTATGAATGCGATCATAAAATGGTCAAAGAACTCTCTAAAAACTCGATTCATAAGATTCATGAACACTATTGATGCATTGGTTAGTCCAAACGGCATCACCCTAAACTCGAACGATCCATACCGTGTGAGGAAAGTGGTCTTAGCAACGGCCTACTATCTATTGCGCAACTGATTATATACTAATCTCAGATCTATCTTGGAGAATTACGTTTATCCTCTCAGTTGGTTGAACATGTCATCGATTCAAGGTAATGGATACTTACTTTGAATCGTGACCTTATTCACCTCCCTGTAATCAATACATAGACGAAGCGACCCATCCTTCTTCTTGACAAACAACACCAACGCACTGCATGGTGATGTACTTCGTATAACAAAACCATACCCCATAAGCTGTTAAATATGCTCCCTGAACTTTTGAATCTTCGAAGGAGTTATGTGATAAGTTTCTCGGGCAATCGGCCTTGTACCCAGCGCTAAGTCAATGATGAAATCAATCTCTCGACTGGGTGGAAACTTGGGTATATCTTGGAACACATCTGTAAACTCCCTCATCACTCTAATAAAATCTAAAGAGACAACAGCCTCCTATGAGGTTTGTGCTCGACCCTCACTCAGGAAGAGGCATCGTCATAAGAAACATCTTTTGTCCCATAATAGAAAACATAATGGTCCTCCCGAAGTAGTCTACCATCTCCCTATAACCTGGTAACCAATCCATGCCCAAGATGGAATCATGACCCTCCATATCTAACATCAAAAGGTCGACGGCTAAACATAGTCTCCCAATGTCAATATCTACACAACTACAGATCGAGTGTATAAGAAACCCACTGCCAAAGGTGACTCTACACACATAAGGAGACTGGCGGTTGTCTCTAATAGGTCGGCTGCGCGTGCAAATTTGGTAGCTATAAATTAGTGTGATTCCCCTGTATTAAACAAAATCCTACCCTCAAGCCCATGAATAGGAAACATGCCCTCTACTTCTAGAGGTGAAACATGCCCTCTACTGCTAGAGGTGCCTATGGTGCATGCGATAAGAATACATCATGAATGTTATAGACATGCCTATACTGTAACTATCCCTGCTATTAAAGGGTTGGTAGAGCTATTTTATAGGGGTAACCGTGCCTACTGCCCTTACTGTGCACCCTGTTGTGGTACTATATGCTGTTGTGGGCAGTCTCTCCTCTTATAACCCGTCTATCCATAAGTAAAGCAATGACTCATAAAGTTTCCCTACCTCTAGCCCTGATGGCCCTGTCGAAATTGTCCCTAATGGTGGCCTTGGCCCTGCTAGCCTCCCTTTTATTCTCTTAGCCCTATAGACCCTGAAGAACATGTTGGTGTAGTTACTACTCCTGAGGAACCTACTGAACCTACCTGAATCCACTACCCTCTAGTCAATAACCCCAAAATCTCAATCTCTTGGTCGAATCCCCTGCTAGGGATCCTTCCCCTGGTGCCTACCCATCAGCTGCTGCGATGGCCACCAGCACCGTTCCCTCCTTCCTTGCCTAGATAGATAGTCTTAACCCCTATATTACTCCCCTTCAGATGGAAGTGATGGTCCTGAGAATGAAGAAGTGCTACATTGACGACCTCAGTGTAAGTCTCCAAAGCTGGATTACCAATCAAGTGTTGCATGATCCTCTGGATGAGCATCTATGAACCTCAATATTTTTTTCTCCTTATCTTTCACCTCGTCGGGCACAAAGTTATCCAAAAGGGTAAAATCCTCTTCATACTCTACTACAGAATGGTCATTCTAAACCACCTCATTAAACTTTTTTTGCATCTATGTCTCAACAGCTAGTGGGAAGTACTTGCGGTCAAATCGCACCTAAAACTAAGTAATAGGAATATAATCTATGTCCTCATAATTTAGAATAGACTCCCACCACTGTAAAGATACTCTCATAACATAAACGTGTCCAACATCTTCCTTTGAATGTCGATGCACTCAATTATACGAAGGTGGCGTTGAATGTCTTTCTTCCACTGACATGCAAGAATCGCATCGGAACTACCCTGAAACTCTAATGGGTGGCCCTTTGTGGAAAGCCTCCCTCACTCTCTGCCAATCAGATGGCCCCGAACGGGCTTGGACCATCAGTGTCACTAGCTACAATGGCTGGGCCTGAGGAAAATGAAGTGACATGGCAATCATAGCAGCGTTAATCACCGATACCGTAATAGAATCCACCTCTGTATCCGTCACTATACCCTGTGGTGGCTGTGGCTCCTGATGAGCCTCCCCTTATTGGCTCTCGCCACGTCCCTAGTCAGTCATCCTCTCTTGGATGGCATCTAAAATCAAATCGAATTGTATGAGTTCACAGTCAATAAAATAAATAGTAGTAGAAGAACAAAATCTCAAATACGTAAAAGTGAATGTAACAATCCTAATAATTGGGATCTATATCAAAGAATGCTACGCTGAAATTGTAGCAAGACACATAGATCTTATGGACTCTGTAACCTAATGCTCTAATACCATTTGTGACACCCTGTCTATTTTAATCACAGGTGATCAGTCCTTTACTAAAATAAACATGAATCTCATTTGGTTCATTCTTAGCATCACTGTCGAAAACTTTATAAATTACTAACCCAATAGTTTAAACTAAGTCGGTTCAAAATTTTATCTTTCATTAATATACATTAATGTGCGAAAAATAAAATAATATAAAGCATTCTCATAATAACCGAAGTCTAGAACAATCGCAGGATAAATAAATAAGTAAACGTCGAATAAACCATCGGCTCCAAATCCACCATCCAAATCATAAGTGTAACCTAAATGAAATGACTCTAAATATAGAGTCTGATACTAAAAGAAATAAATCCAAATAAAGGTCTAAACTGAACATGCAACATGCCCAACTGAAATAACTGAAAATAAATCCTAAACTAGAAATTAAATAACTAAAGTGTCTACTCACATGCTGCATGTCTCCACAAGTGTTGCAGCTATGCATCCCTAGAATGAACCATCATATCTAGTGTCCCTGTGGATGGACACCTAAAAGTTTTGAAATTATATTTGATACGGGTTGGAGCCCAAAAACCTTTGAAAAATATTTAGAAAGCTTTTAAAATGCAAGAAAAGTAGTTATTATACACATGTTAGTTTTGCGCGCACTTGCTTGAGTTCCTCACCTCTCAATTATAGTGCACATTTAACGTCCCTTATTTTACCCACCTAGTTATACTACTCAGCCTAACTAGTCCCAAATCATTTATTAACCACTAATATGCTTAGCTCATCCGTACCGCACATAAGATACGCTACCATAAAACGTTAATTAATATTTGCCGAATATTATGTTTGAACCATTAATTAAATTTCTCATACTTAAGTTACTTTAGATACCCATTGTCTATATCATCTACTACCACACATAAGTAGAACAAATCACACATGCATGTGTAAATGTTTGTGTGTGTGTGTGTGTGTGTGCGTGTGTGCGTGTGTGTGTATACACACACATAACTACAGCATCCCTGGACGAAGAACCACAATGAAAGCATACTCTGTTATCGTGTCCATGTACCTCACGTACCACATCAACGACTACCGGTTCAGAAATCTCCCTTGAACCATAAATCGAATAATCACATAATGGAGGCGAACATAGTCCTAATACTTTGGGAAACGTAAATATATAACGCACCCAAATGACTTATCACACTATCGTACACTCAGATAGTGATCAATCCTAAGTTTTATGTTCTGGGGAACACATCCAGACCTTACTGGCATCGCTAAGGTGGGATCACCCACTACACGGAACCTCCCATGATTGCAGACAGCGTAAGTATTCTTCACACATATAATAGGTATACACACAATCGATAATTATACCCAGCATAGGTATACACACAACCCATATGTATATCTAGTATATGTATACACACAGCATATAAATTATATCAAGTATGCAGTATATATCTCGAATACGCAATATACTAACGATTCACACTTAATATTATTTTCTTAATTTATTGAGTATCACTCACTACCTGAAGGGTCCTAGTAATCCCTTAATTATTTTCAGTAGTTAATACCTCAGTAACCTACTGTCATCAATCTTGGGTTATCATCCACGCTTCCTAAAACTCGATTTTTTTATTCTTGATATTTAACACAATCGTTTTGTTTCGTCGGTCCTTATCCTAATCTTACCCTCATTTAGATTAAGCTGAGCTTCAACTATAGGTCTACTAATATTCTCCAAGTCCTCATATAGTTAATAAAACATTACCCAAGTCCCCCAAAATTAATGGTGAAAAAACTACGTAAATAAACAAACGCCCTATTTTCAGATAAAATTTCTTGATCGATCCATCCACCGATCAATCGATCGATCCTGGGCAGATTATTCCCCATAAACATTTTTTTCCTATTCTTACTCAATCCAAACTCAATGAAACTCATCCAAATACCCAACCAAATTAACCAGAGTTCATATAGTAATGTTTAAACAGTTTCCAACATAAGAAAACTCTCAAATCATCATGAAATTCATATTGAACTATATTAAACCCTTACTTTATTCCTATAAACTCTAGGTTTAACTTTCTTACATATTCATCTTCGAGAACCCAGATTTATATAATTCTTTTTAAATCTCAAATCTCAGATTTCGTGTTATATTAACAAGAGGTTGATTCCATAGATTATATCCCAAAAAGGCATGAATCAAAACATAATATTCATCCCCAAAATCATGTTTTTCATGAAACATAGACCCTACACTATCATGGGTGACATAATTACTCAAAAATTGTAAATTGAACACTTGCCTTTGGGTTGATTTGTCTAATAATTATTTTTAGATGATGGATGGGTCTTCCCCTTGTTCCGCTCTTGATTCCGACAGTGACAGTGGTGAAAAGTGGTGTAGGTTTGCTTAAGAAACCTTCTCCTACCCTCTCTTGTGGCCTCTCTTATCTCCCAATTGTGATAACCCTAGCCTCCCCACCCAAGTTGCTGATACATATCTCGAAAATCAAGAGTTTTACCAACCCTAAACTCTTAAATGACCGAAACACCCTTATGTAGTGTCGGTTTGGTCAAAAAATGCCGTGGGACCCAATTATACACTCGGGTACTATATTCCACCTATTTCGGCCCATTATGAATCAACCATGACCTTGAGATTGCCATCCGAGTCATTCTACATAAATTTCTTATCTCAATTGTAACATAGCCTACACACGACTCTTAGTTGAGACATAACATACTTCCGTCAATATTACTCACTACGACGTATCAATATTTAATAAACACACAATATTTAATTTAATTAAATCACTGCACACGTGAAATTTATAAATACCATAATTAATAAAATTCTAAACGCCCAAAAATAATGTAAAAATATGGGGTGTTATAATGTTCGCATTTTTTCATACAATAACATTTGTATTTCATGATATATATGTTTCTAGTGTATATTGTTTGAGTCTTTTGTATTTTGATTTTTCATTTATTGGCTCATATTAAAAAATACAAAAAGATTTTGTTTGTCTTTTGAGGTTTTTTTTAATTGGTATTTTTCTTTTGAAAAATCTTAGAATAAATCAAAAAGATTTTTGGTTTTCTGTATTTTAGTTTTACACATGTTGTTTGGCATATTGATGTGTTTGAATTCAATTCACTTCAAGTTATTCACGGGACTAGGACAATTGGTTATTATTGTTAATACTTAGATTATTCTTAATTATGCTTGCATGGAGTTGTTTTGACTTTGATTCACTTAATGAATTCTCTTTGTATATCCCTCTACGCACACATGAACAAGCTCTTTTGAATCTTAACTTCACATGTTATATTTGAGCTATGTGAGACGTTCTCCCATAAATCTTGTCATCTATATAAATATTATTTATGGCGTATTTGTATGTTACAACCCGCCCATTCTAATACTGGGTGGCTAATCCTCGACTAAAATAAAACATGAATCTAAATATGGTTCATTCTCAGCATCCTTATCACTATCGCAATCACAATAATATAAATAATACGAATAAAACCATATAATCACAACTAGTAAAATAATCACCATGCATAAATAACTAATAAGAGTGAATCTAATAAGCCATCATTCACCAAATAAAACATTAATAGTGTAGAACTAAATAATAAAACTGAGTACTGAAATTGAAAATCTAATAGTAATATAAAAGCATATCCATATATGGGAAACACGCCCAGCTGAAACTGAAATGACGGATCCAATCTATATAAAATATATGGAGGCATCTAAACAAAGATATAACATCCAAAGTAATTGTATGATAAGAATGAATCTATCCCTGCAGCTCCGACTTTTTTTGTTGCACACATGGGGTATAAAAAGGAAATAAGAAGAAACAAAAGCTTGTGGGTCAAAGACCGTAAAGTAGGAAATATTTCACAAGTGGATAATTGTTTCAAATCAATTAAACTAGTAGTTTATTACTTTCATATTTAACCGGTCTCACTCGCATCAGATAAACCTCACCTCTCAACTATAATACGCACCTAACGTGTACATTTATTATTATAAATTAACTACCCGGTCTAATTGGGACATATAACTGCTATCAAAGCCTAGTACCTCTAATACCCTCTATTAGCTAAGTATAACTACCTTCTCTAGGTGTACGTTCATAAATAATATTTTAGAGACACACTTGATATAAATAAATAATCATGTAATGAGCATAACATAGAAATGCCTATGCTATAAATAGATATATACACTGAATTATATAAACATACATATATATCACTCGCTATATATGTATAACTACATCCCTAGAGCTGAGACCTTAAGGATACGTCCCTCGTGTGTTATTAGGATCTAAAAATCATGCCTCAGACAAAACCACTGGTTCGAAATCTCACCACCGATCCAAAATAGAAAAACATATAATGGAGGCGTTATAGGCATAAACCCGAGGTCGCAACCATACCACATTGCGCCCGACCAGAATCAACACAAACACATATATCACACATGAATAGTTATCATGAAACATTCTTACGACCTAGGGAATGAATCCAATACCTGTTGGTCAACACTAGGATAGACCGTCCACTACACGCAACCTCCAACGATAAAACTACTGAGTAGTTATGTTTAAGTAAAATAGGTAGCATGCACACATACATACATACATACATACATACATACATATATATATATATATATATATATATGTCACTCTAATATGTATATATAATAAGTACCAAACACATACGCATATCCCACAATGTACGGTTCACCGATCCCGAAGTTCAATCCCAACTTTTTTATTAATATTTAAAATTCATTCACTTGGATCCTTGGTTTTCTTCACTCCATCTACCGTTGCCCCAACACACGTACCAAATTATGTAAAGTCTTCCCAATAATTTCATACTACCCCGAAATCCCTTATGGTTAATACACAACTCCTAATGAGTCAAAATGACCCACGAACAAAAATTGGGTATCCCGGCAAATCAAATCGGTCCGCTGCCCCTAAAATCTAATTTCCAAAACAAAGCCCTATCCAAAACCACCAATTTAAAATTTCAATATTGCGCACCTTTTAGTATAAAATTCATAAAAAAAATTAAAAAATAAGAAGAAAAAAAATGAAATTAGTGCCCACGCCTTCATAATTCGATTATCCACAAACTTATCTAACTTTCAAAAACGAACCAGTTTTCTCCCCTAATGAACCGATTCGATTTTCTGAACATCTGCTTCCTTGAGTTTTCGCCTTCAAAACCCTTCATTGGAGGCCTCCACCCACTCTAAACACAAAATTTTAATCTTACAACATTACCCTAACATTCGAGAGGTATTTTAGCATAAAATTAACCCTAAATCTCAAATCAAACCCTAGGCCTTTAAATCATACTTCCAATTAATTCAACACCAAAATTTTCCCAAAATGAATTATCAAGATCCAATCTTTATATACAAGTTCTACATGTTCATCCATTTAAATCCCTATATATATTTCTAATTTCAAGTATGATTGATCTCCATTAATGATTCATTCACAAACCCTAATCTTTTATCATTTAAATCTCTATATCAATAAAGAAAGTTTCAATCTCTAACATCCTAATTTTCAAATTTTTACCTCTAATCATGAGAATAAATAACTAGTATCAAATTTCAACATAAAGTAAGTATTTGCTTGCCTCATTAGGTTAAAATCCAAAGTCGTCTACAAATCTGATGACGGGTAGAGTCCTCATTTCTTCTCCTCTCCAAGTTTCCTCCTCTTTCTTCTTCATTTTCTCTTCTATAGGTCTCTCTCTCTCTCTCTCTTGTGTAAAATATGAAAGGTGGGCTTCCATTAACCTCCTCATCCTCTTAAATACCCCCTTAATTTACCTAATGCCGTTTGTCTTCTTATCCTTAAGTATAAAATGATCGTCCTACCCTTATACGGGTTATGTTATATCTAAAAATCCCCCAAAACTCAAACATAACACTTGGGTACGTATTTTGGACTATTTCAGCCCTTTAAGAATCATCTGTGCACTCGAAAATGTCATCTGAGTCACCCAACTCCAAATATGACTATAACTCGTTAATCGAGCCCGACACGTGCATACCCTACGTGTCGTCTATAGATCATACCAATTTACTGGTGTAACACTTTATCGTCATATAGCAATAAACTGTCACTATCACTCATATGCGACATATAATAAATCACATAACTATTTTTTTTATCACACATAAGTAAATAATAATTATAATAAATATTATCCTTTATCTCACTAATTAATATTTATTAAAATCCAATTTAATTTTCCCCAATTAAATTATTATATAAATCACGGTAAATTTAATTAATTATACAAGTACGGGGTATTACATTCTCCCCCCTAATAACGGAATTTCATCCTCAAAATTTGAACGTAACTGACACAAGCCTCTGGATACTTTTCTCATTGTTCATCCTCATACTCCGATGTCGATTCTGTAACATTGTGGCATTTTCACTGTACACGCACTAACGGTACCACCTTTGACCAAAGATTCTGCTCGCTACGGCCCAAAGTGGCAACAATTCTCTCCTCCTAAGAAATATCTAGCTATTAGTCAATATCTTCCAACGTTATATGGTGATAAACCATGTCATCCCTGAGATACCTCCTTGTTGACGACACATGGAATACATCATGAATCTGCTTCAAATTCTCCATTAAGTCGAGCCTATATGAAACTTACCCTACCCTCTTGACAATGGAAAAGGCCCCACATACCTAAATGCCAATTTCCCTCCTTCTCAAATCACATCATTCCTTTCATGGCAGATAATCACAAAAACATTTTATCACCATGCCAAACTCCAAGTGTCTCTAGTTTGCATCGACGTAACTCTTCTGATGAGAGTTACCTGAATATGACTCTTGATCACTAACTCATTATCGACGTATCCTGAATCACTTCTGGACTGAGAAGCTTGTTATCCCCAACCTCTACCTAACAAGAAGGAAAACGACAAGGTATCCTTTATAACGCCTCAAAAGGTGCCATGACAATGGAAAACTAGTTCGAGTTATTACACAAAAACTCTACCATTGCTAAAAACTTCTCCCATATACCCTTTAAAGTCTAGAATGCATATCCTTAGCACATCCTCTAACATTTGATTCACCCTCTCCATTTGGCCATCGGTCTAGGGTGATATGTCATTCCCAAATGCAAATCCTTCCCCATTACCTTTTGAAAAACTCTACTAGAAGTGTAACACAAATATCTTACCTCGATCCAAAGCAATGTTGAGTGGCACCTCTTGCAGGCTCACTCTCTTTCTATAATGAAAAGTTGGGTATACTGCTCGATCATGTATTTCACCCAAACTGGCCCATATCGGCCCATTAATACTACCTCCTCACATTCTAGCACATCTTATTACCTCTGGGATTCATCGAAAAGTGTGACTCGTGTGCCTCCTCCATAACCGTGTGCTAGGTCCTTGTTATCTAGGACAATTAACCTCACATTGATGCCCAAGCCACCCTCAGAACTGATTGAGTAAGAATCCACTCCACCTGCCTATAATTGTTGAACCTTATCCTGACAAGAAGTATCCCTTTATTGTTCCTTCACAACCCTAAAATGATCTCGGGTGTGACGATCATAAATGCTATAAATTCCCAGACTATATCCTCCTCTTGACAAAGATCAACCTACTTCGCCTTCCAAAACTAGTGCCAACTTCCCTGCAGGCATAAGGCTCCATGCATCTTCCACCACGTTAGCCTTTCCCAAATGATATTAAATATCAAACTGACTAGGGTACCCATACACCCTATACTGCGTGCTCACATGCATAAATACCATATATGCAACCTATATACATTAAAAATCAACTACACGTGCCGTACATAATCATAAAGTAAAGGTTTACTTGATTAATCTACTAAATACAAATTAATTCTTCTGTATATTGTTCCACTTATCCAAATAGGGGTGCAAACCTCCCTGAGTCCGCTCGACGTTGCACTCCTTGGCTCCATTGGCCTTAAATAATATTATATCCCACTACTTGATATTACATTTTCACACATGTAATGCCTAACATAATAAAAATAATGTCCTAGAGCCTAATATCTCTCAACTCCTGACACCTACTAAGCCTCATGTGTGAAACGTCTCGCAAGCCAAATCCAAATAAGGAACCCTCCCGATACACTATCACCTAGCTCTGTCAGTTATCGAGATCCATTGGCCCAAGATACATTACTAAGGCACCCCAAGGGAAAATTCATCTACAGACAAAACCCTTCCCCCAAGCTGCTATATCTAAACTCTTGACTCCCACATATCTATAAGAGTCATACAATATGATGCTCGCACTATCGCCTAGTCCCCGGCGCTAAGTCTGTTACTGAGAGTGTGTAGTGATATCAATTACTTGTTGGATTCATAAATTTCCAATTTAAAACTTATTTAATTAGAGTTAGTCTTAGATCCAAATTAATTCCATATTTATTTAAACTTTAATCATGCATCTATGTGAATAATCATGCCATCATAAACAATAACAAAATATTGGGTAAGAATATTTCAGGCAAAACCTTTTATTTCAATAAATTTTGGCAAATCGCAACTTACAATACATTTACAGAAATATTCAATGAATTTACCGCAATAAACCCACATAAACTACAGCCTAGTAACTAGAAATGTACTCCCACAAGACCCCACAAGAATCCCAGCTCTTTCCACCAAAAGAACACTTTTGAGTATCCTCAAGTGACCCTAGTTTTCAACAAGCAACTCCCTCAAGAGCAACCAACCTAGAAGTAGAGATGGCACTCCAAAAGAACAAACTTCAACAAGAAGTGATTTGGGTTCCACAAAAGATTCACAAAATAATTGGGATGCTTTGGTGTGAATCAAGGACATAAAAAAACCCTAAAAGTGAAGATTAAAAGTATTGCAGAAAAGAAGTTTTCGTGTATCAAAAGTCTTACTGAAATAGGTCTCCACAACAGGTATTTATAGCTGAATAAAAAAATTGAGGTGGCATAAGTCGTTAGAAGTCATTCCAAAGACATATCCATGTCGTTTGAACGACATCTCATGTCGTTAGAAGAGACCATACAAATGACAGTTGAAAACACAAAACAGTACGGGTTCGTTTCAAGCAGTAAAGTAATGACCATTTCAGCGATCCTTCAAACAACATTTCCTGTCGTTAGAAGCATTCGTTTGAACGACTTATCAATGTTGTTTGAACAACATTGTCTTATCGTTTGAATGATAGAAGCGAGAAAATTTAATTTTAAAAACCTCGCCTACAGGTCTTGAAAAATTATTTTGACTTAGAAAAAATGCCTCATTTTGTTTAAAAACGGTTTCAAAAAGTATCCCAATATAAATGTGAACCATTCACGAAACTTAAACACATTCTATATGATATTGTACCTCATGTCGTGCAAGAGTTAAAGATACTTGAAATTTAGATTGGTCATCTTGAACAAATGATCGTGAGCTTCTTTGAATATTGTAACGGTAAACGACATATCCTATGTAAACTACAGATAATGGAAAATATGTCCTTACAAATCTCCCTTTATGTCTATGCCGGTATAAAATAAAAATAATCCTAATTATCAAAATAGAAATCCTATACAATTCTAATACCCTCCCATGCAACCCAAAAGTCGAAAAGATACTAAAAATGCAAGTCTTCAAATTCTTCAAAAATCTTCAACTTCGAAATCTTCAAATTTGCAATGTTTCTTTATCATCATCAAGGTGTGCAAAATAATGATCCTCAAAATTTAAACCTACACACATTAGACAAGAAACAAATACCTTCGTGAAATATCGAGTTTGAAATGAGATAAAGAATAATTCAAATCAAAGAATATATCTCAAATCTCTCCTATAATTCATAATTGGTTCTCCGCCTTTTTATTTGTCTAAAATAGACAAGGAAAATAATAAACTAAAATAAGCTCAGAGTCTCACGAAAAGAAAAGCACATCATCACGAATAAATCAAGTACGCTCATGCAAGGATATACTCAAAAAATTTCACCAACAACTTTTGATTTTTCAAATTTTTTTTAAGCAAAGAAAAATTACAAAAACAACACACATCATGAATTTACACTAATATAACCAAATCATGGAAACAGAATAAATGGGTGTGAAAAAATTCATTGGGGAGATCAATACAATCAAACATAATATATGTGCATGATGAATATGGATACTCCTAATGATCTCAATATCATCCTTATGTGTCAAAAAGGTCAATTTAAATGACATCGACATAATCTAATCGACACAGCAAAGTCTAAAATGATTTTCACACCAATAACGTTTAAAACTATGTAAAGTTTTTTCAAAACTTTGTCTGGACATGCAAACCCATTGTTTTATTTCCAACCAAACTCCTCATAAATAATAAATCTTTTATTTTTCTATTGAGGTGATCTAAATCCTAATGGCCCCTTTTTGGCGTATTTATTTTTTTATTGCCTTAATTTTTTTCTCGAGCTCTTTTCAAACAATGGCTTTCACGACGTGATTATTAATCACCCATAGACCTTTCTCATGTTCACTCATTATTTTTTCAAATTTTAAACAAATCCTCATAGGCAACGGTTCTTACATGCACTACTTTCATTGTCAGGTTTTATCGCATTTGGTTCATTTTAAAGACAAGATTGAGATGAAAACATTTCGACCAATTTGTTATAGACAAGCACAATAAACAAATAAATCCTTGGACGTGTGCATTAAAGGAAATCATGAGTCAAACATGTCGAAAGTAACAACTAATCACATCTCAATGACTCCAAATATTGTAAAGCACAAAAATGAAATGATGATGCGTCTTAATTCACTATCAAATAGTCACATGGATGTGGAATGATGTTGTGACTTTGTCATGCTAAATGTCCATTCATAAACAGTGTAAAACCAAATACAAAAATATCTTTGTCTTTTTCCAAAAATTTTATCAAAATAAAATATTTTTGGCTTTTTCAATTTTTTCTCAAAAAATAGAAAATCTTGTATATTTCCAAAAAATTTCAAAAATAAACAATGTTTTTGGTTTTTCTAAAAATATATTAAAAATGGAAAAGATAAATATAAAAGCGGTACACACTAGCAATAGGCATGAAAATCATCATGAAAATCATCATATGCTAGCAAACAAGTCTAAACCTCAACCGTTAGGTGCGGAGGAGTTTTCCAAAGGTGGTGACATCCTATGAAAAATATTCATAAAATCAAAGGAAGTTTTGACAAAAACATAACTTTATCTCAAATAAGTGCAAACTCTCTCATGTAATCTTCTGGAGCAGGCAAAGTATCATGTTTGGATATGTGTGTGGGAACACATGGAAATACTCTGTGACACAGTACCCAACTTAAAGAAAAATTTCCTAAGGTGACCTCTCTTCTTACAAAGGGTACAAACATACACGGGCCTAGGAACACCTCTCCTAAAATGTCTAGGACGCATTGTCCTATTAGGTAAAATATGCCTAGTTGGGTTGGGTTGAGAGTCATATGGATCTATCACAAACTCGAGAACCAGCTCGGGTGTAATATGGGAAGTAGACGCACCGTCATAACCTATTCCTAATCTCTCAACATTACCCAAAGCAGGATCGAGCGGCATCTTTTCAACCTTCTTAGATGTGTCCTCAATAGTGACCTTGAGCTCTCAAGCGCGTTTGAGATCTCTCTCTAATTGTAATACATGGGCTTCAAGTTTAGTCTTTTCCTGACCTACGACGATTAACTACTCACTCAAAGAAACTTCACGTTCTCGAGTTGACTCGTCGATACCTCAAATCCCCTCAAAACTTCTATCTCTCTCAAAATCAAGAACCTTAAAACATAACTCTTTATTTAACTTCTTCGTCTTTAAGGTTTCGGCATATAATCTCTAAAATCTTATTGGAGATCACTTTCACCCTCACTCTCAAACTAACCATCACTCACACTCAAAACACTCAAATCATCATCGGGGCTCTCACATACAAGAGTATCTTCATAGTCGTGGAACAGACGATGAGTTCTCACGTGAATTGCCATAAATGCAACACACATACCATGTGATGACTCATCCCCGAAATTATTCACTTCTTCGTCACTATCTCTAAGAGCGGTCGGCATAGAAATTTTCTTTCCCTCTTCATATTTCTCTTTCCCACCGCTCTTATTGGCCTCTTCTTTCTTTTTATTTTTCTGGAAAAAAAAATATTGGAAGAATTTTCTTTTGAAAATTTGTTAAACTTTTTAAAAAATTTAGCAAACATAACCATGTCATCAATAATAAACCCTCCCTCAGACTCGTAATCACAAACTCTCACTTTCTTCTTCTTCTCTTTTATCCTAGGCACTTCCTCACTCTTTATTAATTGTTCCTTGAGTGAAATCTCTCTATCCTTAGGCTTAACGGTTTTGGGAAATATATCGATCTCCTAAGTTTGAAGCTCTCCTACAAGTTATTCTAACTTAAGTGTATCTAATATCCCCAAAGAATTTAAAAGAGTGACCTTAAGTATAAAACGGGATGGAAGAAACCTCAAAATCTTTTTAACAACCCATGTCTCGTTAATTTTCTCATCCAAATTAAAACTCGTGTTGACTATGTCCGACAACCTAGCATAAAACTCGTCAAAATACTCAGACTTAGACATCGTGATTGTCTCAAATTGGGTGGTCAAATTTTGTAACTTAGATGACTTAATCATGTTGGTACCCTAATGTATCAATTGGAGGATATCCCATGCCTTTTTAGACATGGTGCATATCATAATATGACGAAACTCATTAGGGATGATGGCTCCAGAAATAGTACTAAGGCCACAGGACCCTCTTGCAAAAATAATCCAGACACATTGATCAATTACTTTTAAACCATATTTCAAGCAGGATTTCCAATAGGCATAATTTATTCCATCAAAGACGGGTAACTGATTATATAAGTTTTCTATTGAAAAAATTGCAAAAATTTTCAAAATCAGATTTTTCAAAAAAATCGATATCTCAAAAATTTTGCATAAAAAAGAATCACTCAGTAAATTAGAGTAATCGAATTTGATACCAATTTGTAAAAGTGGGTGAAGATCCCGAGCTAAATCTCTGATACCAATTTATAAATGTGTGGTGATATCGATTACTTGTCGGATTGGCAAATTTCCAATTTAAAACTTATTTAATAGAGTCAGTCTTATATCTAAATTAATTCCAAATTTATTTAAACCCTAATCAAGCATATATGTGAATAATCGTGCCATCATAAACAATCACAAAATGTTGGATAAACAAATTTTAGGAAAAAAATCCTAAAATGGAAAACCTTTTATTTTAATAAATGTCTGCAAATCGCAACTTATAATACACTTATACAAATCTGTAATGAATTTACCACAGTAAACCCACACAGACCGCAGCCTAGTAACCAGCAACTGATGCCCGTAAGACTCACAAAAATTGCAGCTCTTCCTAGCAAATAACACCCTCAAGTATCCTCAAGTGACCGTAGTCGTCAGCAAGTAACTCCCTCAAGAGCTACCAAGCGAGCAGTAGAGATGGAAATCCATAAGAACAAACTTCAACAAGAAGTGATTTGGGTTCCACAAATGATTCACAAAATAATTGATATGTTTTGGTGCGAATTAGACACATAAAAAACCCTAAAGGTAAAGACTAAAAGTTCTGTAGAAAATTAATTTTCGTGTATCAAAAATCTTAATGAAATAGGTCTCCAAAACAGGTATTTAGAGTTGAACAAAAAAATTGAGGCGGCAAAGGTCGTTATAAGTCGTTTGAACGACAAACCCATATCGTTTGAATGACATATCATGTCGTTAGAAGCGGCCATACAAATGACAGTTAAAAACACAAAGCATTACGGGTTCGTTTGAAGAAGTAAAGAAATAACCATTTGAGTGACCCTTCAAATGACATGTCCTGGTGTTAGATGTAGCCGTTTGAACGATTTATCAATGTCGTTTGAATAATATTGTCTTGTCGTTTGAATGACACGATAGAGAAAATTTTATTTTAGCTCGCCTTCTGGTCTTGAAAAATTGTTTTGACTTAGAAAAAATGCCTCATTTTGTTTTAAAATAGTTTCGAAAAGTATCCCAATATAATTGTAAACCATTTATGAAACTTAAACACATTCTATCGTAAATTGTACCTCACGTCATGCAAAAGTTGAAGATACTTGAAATTCGGATCCGTCGTCTTGAACTAATGATCGTGAGCTTCTTCGACAGTTGTAGCGGTATACGATATATCCTAGGTAAACTATGGACAAAAGAAAATATGTCCTTAAAATCACAAACCAAATATCCTCACTCGACGATAACCCCGGTTGTCTCGTTAGATTTGATCCCTGTGTTTAAGGACTATATTAACGTAACACAGAATGTGTGTGCTACATGTGTACCTACGACCCAAGTGTAAGTCAGTCGCTCAAGTAATACCCGATAAGTCGGGGTCGAATCATCAAAGAATAAGACGATAAATATTTTGACGATAGTAAGGTGGGATTCTAAAATCTAGCAAATGACTCTCGAAAGAAACAAGAATTTGATTTTCTTTTGGAAAAAAATTCTAAATAACTAAGAAAATTAAACTAGAAAGTGCAATTCAAACTGAAAAAAGCAAGAAAATTACAATTTTAAGTTTTGAAAACAATTCAGGAAAAGTGGAGTCGAGATAAAATCCCCAAACCGTAGGTATTTACGCTAAATATAAAATTCTTGACAATTATATAATTAATTAGAAGAAGAATATTAATTAAATCGAACCACTAAATATATGAGAATATTACTTCGCACAATACTTAGTCAACAATTAAATTAATACGAGCGATAGATTGGGTTCATGTTCCCCAACTTCCAATGAATTTAGTCGGACACGATATTAATCACTATATAGAAATTCATTCATTTTCATGTAATCATGATAAAGAAATAAGAAAGATGCTGGAAATTTAAGTTGCCAATGATAAAGAACATAAAACCATGCAATATGAATCAAGACTTGAAGAAAATCCAAAAAATCTATAATCATTTATTGAATTAATGATGCAAAGGCATGTAAAAATTTCTCCAGTGTATTGTTGATGATAACTTTATACAAGTGACAAAGACTCTTGATAGGTTTAAAATACTCCTGATAGGTTTACACCAGTGACAAAATTAGTGTAAAGAAGTGTAGATAATCTCGAACTCCTCATCCTAGAATCTATGAAAAATGACAAAATCCCGCCTTGGACCGAACTCCTTGGCTGAACCGAACCATCACCAGACCCTTGGGGAGAACCATTTATTTTGACTGAAATGGTTCAATTAGACTATCTTTCAAAGGTACCTTTTTTTCCTGATTTTCTCTTATATACACTTTTGCCCCTAGACTTTCTTCTCAACTTCAAATTCATGTAACTTTCTAACTCTAGCTCATATCGGGGTGACGTTTCTTCCAGTGTTCTCTTAATTTCTAGATCTTCAACTATTCAGTTGGCACCTACTCGAGGTTTCAATTAGAAAATTACTAAATTTCCCTTAACTACCATGTATTGCATTTTTTCACCATTTCGGCTTTTCTCTTCGATCCACTTGCATATTTTACCTATAAAACACGAGAGAAATGTATAAAACGTGAAATACATGCCAAAAAGGATTTGTGGTAGAAATATGAGAAAAATTTGATCTAAATGCGTTGTATGGGATCGGTAAAATATCAAATTAAGGGGATAAATATGGAATATTTAGGCCTAATCAACATACTCTTTAAGTTTCATCGTTGATATAATATAAGCGCGTGCTCGGCCCTGCCTCGGGATGAGGCATAGCCACAAGAAACCTATCTTGCCCTGGAATAGCAACCATGATAGTCCTACTATAACAGTCCACCATCCCTCTAATCATTGCTAACCAGTCCATACCTAGGATAATATCATACTCATACATCACTAAAATGAGCAGATCCACTAAAAGAATGAGCTTCTAATATTCGTACATTGTTCCCTACAGATGGAACCAATGAGATCCCCACTACCTAACGGTAAATATACACTCATAATAATATCTGACGTTATATTAACTAAACACGTCTCACATTCGAATCTAGTGATAAGAAAATAATGTAATGCACTCGTGTAAAAAAAACGCCCTAAGTTCCCATGGATGGAAAACATACCCCCAATCGCTAGCGGCGCTGGCTGTACAACTGGACCACGGATGTTATACACATTTCCAAAATGTAACTGTCCTTACGGAGGTAGCAATGCTAGAAATGTCGGTGGGGCTGGAAGCTGCTGTACTTGTTGCCCTTACTGGGCACCCTGCTCCTGACCCCCAGACCTAATCGGGCATACACACTACATATGGACCTATACCCCATATATGAAACACTTACCAATAAAGTCAGTCTACCTTTGGCTCTGCTAACCCTGATGAGGTTGTCCGTATTCGTCGCCCCGTTGGCCCTGATAACCTTGACTCTACTTGTAACAACCATTTTTCATCTTAAACCTCTTTTCCAAGTCGGCTTACTAATAACCTCGCTCTTGATGCCAACCCTGCTACTTTGGGGCCCCGCTGGCATCACTACCCCAATCTTGCCCTACTATCTAGGCTCTCCAATCCTCTTTGCTCTCCTCAGGTGTACGTGATGATATTGATAGTGAAGCAATGCGGTGTTAGAGACCTCAGTTTAAGTCTACAATGTCAAGTTCCCCAATATATGATGGTCAATCTTTCAAGTAATCCCGTTAGTAAATTTGAGGACCCTCTTCTCCTCAATGTTCACCTTATTTAGCATAAAGTTTGTCAGGCGAGTGAAATCCTCCTCGTACTCAGACATAGTGTGGCCTTCAAGTGAAATATCTAATAATCTCCTTTTCATATCCATCTAAACTGCTGACAAAAAGAACTTGCGGTCAAACTGCACCCAAAACTCCTATATCATTATAATGTCTTTGTCTTATGCTGTGGTGAGTGACTCCCACCACTGAAGTAATGCTCCTACCAGCTTAAATGTATCCAGTATCTTCTTTTGAGTTTCGTAGCATTAACCATGCATAAGTGCCTGTGTATGTCTTTCTTCTATTGGCTAGTCGTAACTAAATTTGTGCTACCCGAAAACTCAAGCGGATGGCCCTTCTGTAAGGCCTATCTGACTCTCTCTTAAATAAATGACATTGGGTAACTTTGAACTGGTGCCAACGGATGTTGTGGATATGCCTGGGGAAAATGATGTGCTAAGGTACTCATCGCAGCATTGACCACATGTGCATCAATAATGGCAACCTCAGTTGTGGTCATCATCCCTTGAGTGGCCTGCGGCTCCGGCTGAGCCTCCTTATCTACATCCCTCCTAGCGACATGTGTTAGTCTACCTATCCTTGCATTTGGCATTTTAAACCAAACTGAAGTTGTATGAGATTCACTTCAAGTGTAAATAATAGCAGAAGAATGTAAACTTACTGTAACACCCCGCCTAATTAAATACCGGGTGGCCAGTCCCATACCAAATTAAAAACAAAATATACAGTTGGCTCATTCTTAGCATCACTGTCGAAAACATTTACAACTCACCCAATACCCAATTAAGCTTGTGTTAAAAACCTTCCAAATTTTAAATTTCAACAAAACCATTTTTAGTTTAAGAATAACACTACACATTTTATTCTACAAAACTGGTAACACAATAAATAACACAAAAGAATTTAAATGCAATTGGAATGAACATTCCCAAATAATATAAATCCTTTACAATAATCCTAACAATGTCAAATGTATTAAAAAGACAAGAATACAATAGTATTTAACCCTGATAGAAAAGATAACTGAAATCCTTTGGGCGACATGCCCTAACTAAGAATGTTGTGAATCAAAAAGATGATAAGCGTCTAAGCAAAACTTCCATAGCTCCATAGCTCGTCAAAATCAACTATGGTTGGCGTCCCTGATGCTGGACGCCTGATATAGAGATACAATAGAAGAGAAAATATGCAAGGAAACGGGTCAGAGCCCGAATGTGTAGATTATTTTTAAAACAGCAAGTATTTAACAAGTGCAATAAAGCAATTATTATGTACATGTTAGATCCAACTCTCACTTGCAATTCTCACCTCTCAACTAGAGTGCACACTTAGCGTTTCCTATTAACCTCCTAGTTCATGGTTCCTCTTTTCTAGTCTCCATATTATAATTCCATTCCCATATCATAATCCCCGTATGTCCCATACCATACGTCACATTATTATTCATTTACATTTATCCTTTATATGATTAGTTTCTCATTAGCATGAATCATTACTCATTAATATGAATCATTTCTCATTAACATGAGTTAAGCTTTTCAATTATATAAGCATAAACATTCATTAAATTAATTCCATTTATCTTTTTCTATTCACCGTTATCTACAATTATCACCGTAGATAGATTTATCCACAATATATCCATTCAATCATTTAATCCATTATATATATATATTCATATATAATACAGCACCCCGAGTCACAGCTGCGGTGCAATGCATTACTCTGCTATCATGTCCCATCATCGTAGGTCGCCGAATAGGGGACTAAAGGTTCGATAAGATTCCACGAACCACAAACAACAACAAACAAATTGGAGGCGAACATAGTTCTCGTATCCATGGGTCACGCACATACCTAAGCACCCACAGTCAGCGGACTTATCAACTCCCCGATAAGTCTTTCATAGACCTATGTTCTCGAGCGACAAATCAAAGATCCCATGGATTCATCAGGATATGACTGCCCTCACGCGCAAACCTCCCACCAATAGCAAGTAAGCTAGGTATGTCATACACATAAATCATCAATCAATCAAATAGGTATTATCATACCTATAACATAATATCAATAAGGTAATATCACTACCCTAAGATATTTCCCATACGTAGCATTATATCCCTTTTAAATCCCACGTATTAACATATCATATCTTTACTTCATAATTTAATTATCCTAGCATCCTATAACATCCCTCCACTCCCGACGTCGTTAAGGTTCACGCGCGGAGCGTCTCGAAAAGCGAAATCCAAACAAGGAACCCCTCCAATACACTACTACTTAACTTTGTCGATCGAGGAGGTCCGAAAACTTTAACTATGCGATCGGAATAACCTCATACCCTCTTTCAATCAAATGTGTTCTAAACTCCCATCTCACAAGATTCAAATAGGATTTCCCTCATCTTATATTCAGTAAGAAGTCACTAATATCCTACTGGTCCATAACATTATTTCTCCCGAACTACTACGAGTTTAGTTCTCCTTTTAATTAAGGTTTAAATCGGTAGTTTCAAGTCTCTTATAAACACATCTTCTTTCACTTTGGATTAAACCCTCTTGTAAAATTAAGGATACCCAGGTGTTATATTCAATCACCCCTACTGGTCCTATCTTTAATCCTCATACATCTCCATTTAGAATTTAACAAATAAATCTAGCAACCGAAATTCCGTTTGATATAATTTTCATCATTTTAATCACTTGAATCCAAATCACAATTAATTCAAATCTTATCAAGGGTTTACTGATATTTTCTAATTCCCATAATCTCCAAATAATAATCACCAAAGATACACAAAAGTTTTGGGATAAGAATCAACATTTAAAAAGAAACAACTTTACATATTCTGGGGAGGTCGATCGATCGAAGGTAGGGGTCGATCGATCGATCACTCAGGTCACAGCCTGGTTTTTCTGCATTTCAGCAACTACGGGTTTCACCATTTTTACTCATTCAAACCTTCATATTAACCTCCAAAATAACTTATAATCTTTACTACATGATATATCAACATATATGAACGATTTCCAATACTCTAAACATCCTATAATCATCAAGGGATTGGATTAAAAAGCATGTTTATCTCCTTATTTCCAGAAATTATCAACATATCATCTTCAAGAACACATCAATGATTTTCATAATTTCTTCAACAGATTCATGACTATTTCGTGGATTATTATCATCCTAAAACATAAGTTAAATTCCTATATCATTTCAGTTTTCCAGAAATCCATTTAATACTCCATTATTTCTTCCAAACAATAATAATCTTCTCTTTTCATATTATTCTAACATGGACAATATACAAACTTAAATTTCCATTATCAAACACTTGCCTTTCTTGTAGGTCTGATCCTTTGGTGTAGTATATCTCTGTTGGTTGTCCCTTCTCCGGTCAAACTCCGGTGGTGGTTGGTGGTGGTGAACCTTGGTTCTTGTTCTTCTCCTTTCCAAGTGGGCTTTTCCCTTCCCAACCACTCTTACACTCTCTCTAGGAAGATGGCTGCTCTTATTTGTGAAGAGGAGATGAATAACCCCCATACACTTAATCTACCAATACTTATAATAGTTCCAAATCCGAAATCATTATTCATCCCCCCTAGAAAAATGACCAAAATGCCCTTTCGGGTTGTCTATTCATTCCCAAAAGACCCGAGACTCAAAATTAACATCCAAATAGACTTTTCTGACTATTTTGAACCTTCCGGACGTAACGACGCAGTCGAAATGACTATAAGGTCGATAGAAAATAAATGTCCTTTTTAATTTAATAAACTAGTCCCGACATGTCCCATACCGCGTCTGACTAAAAATATAAATTACCGAATTTATATCATACAGTCATATCAATGACATCACATTCATATATTACCTAAATATCTTTAAGTAATATTCAGAATCATCCATATTAATATCCACCGTCCGAATAAAACCCAAATGAATTAATTAATAATAAAATCCAATTAATCCATTAATTTAAAATAATTTTAAAAGTCATTTAAAATTACGGGGTATTACACTTACAATATGAAGAAACAGTCCTAATCATATGGCTCTATATTAAAATAAATGCAAAGCTGACAATGTAGCAAGTTCGCATACATCCTAAGGATATTAGAACCTGATGCTTTGATACCAACTGTGACTACTCGCCTATTTTAATACCAGGTGGCCAATACTCTACTAAAATAAAACAGGAATCTCAGTATGGTTCATTCTCAGCATCACTGTCTCAATCATAATAATAGGAATATAACCATACAATAACAATGAATAAATAAGTAATAAGAGTGAACCGAATAAACCATCGATCACTAAATAAAACATCCATAGTGCAAAACTAATTAATAAAATTGTGTACTGAATTATTAAAGTCTGACAGTAATATAAAAGCTTATCCATCTACGGGCAACATATCTAACTGAAACTCAAATGACTAATCCTATCTAGAACAAATAGACTGAGGTGTTTAAACAAAGATGTATCATCCATAGATATACACAGCTAGAATGAATCTATCCCTATGGTCTCGGTTGCTACTGTTGTGCACCTGGGATATAAAAAGAAAATAAAGGAAAAAAACTTGCGGATCAAAGATCGTAAAGTAGAAAATATTTTACAAATAGATAATTGTTTTAAATGGATTAACTCGCATGATATAAACCTTATCTCTCAAATATAGTGTGAACCTAAAATGTTCATTTATTATCCATATTAAACTACTTAGTCTAACTGGTACACATAACTTTTATCTAAGCCCAATCCCGCTAATACCCTCTATTAGCTAAGTATAAATACCTTCTCAAGGTATACGTTCATAAACAATATTGTAGAGACACACTTGCTAAAAATAAATAATTGTGTAATGCTCATAACATAGCTACACTCGTCCTATAAACAGATACATATACTAAATCATATATATATATATATATATATATATATATCACTCGTTATATACATATAATTTCATCCCTAGAGCTAACACCTCGCGAATGCATCCCTCATGTGCTATTCGGATCCAGGCATCATGCCTCACACTGAGCCACCTGGTCGAAATCTCACCTTCGATCCTAAACAAAAGCACATACAACGAAGGCGGTCATAGAAATACATCTGGGGTCACAACCATATTACATCATGCCCAACCGAACTTAAAACCAACACCTATACTCACACACGGATAGTGGTCATCAAATAATCCTATGACCTAGAGAATCAATACAATACTTTCTTGTCAACGCTAGGATGGACCGCCCACTATGCATAACTTCCTACTATAGCGCTGCCTAGTAGGTATGTTTAAATAAAAGAGGTAGCATGCACACGCGCGCACACACACACACACACACACATATATATATATTGTGGGGGCAAAAAATATGCCTACATAATAGCATGACATGTGGCGAGCACCCCGGTCAAGATGGCGAGCAATGGACGCTCCAACAAGATAGGGACGACTAGAGTCCTTGATAAATTAGAAGACTGAGGAGTAGTATCTGAGTCAAATCAAACTTCACGAAGATAGGACTTATCCATATTTGTAACCCTAATGTAACCCCTAACTCTATATAAAGGGGACACCCCCCATGGTGAAAGGGGGCTTAGAAACTAGAAAAACACATTCATCTAAACTCTCTCATCATTCTAATGGAACATAGCAGCAGCCCCATGGACGTAGGCCATTTATGGTCGAATCACGTAAATCTTTGTCTCTCTTTTATTTATTATTGTGCACACATCGTGGTACATGGGCACACCCCATATCCCAGATTTTTTGACACCACAATTGGCGCCGTCTGTGGGAAATGGCACAAAAGGCCTTCCCCTTCCTGCTCGAAGAGATCTAGATTTACGTTAAAGGATAACAATACCTACGCTACTCCCATAATTAAAAGATAATTTTTCTTTTTTAATCTATGCACGAGTAGTTATATGTTTCATATATAATTATTTGTTTTGTACAAATATCATTTCATTGATACATGATTTTTTGTACATTTTTGTTTATAAATCTTGTATTCAATTTTCATTCATATGCAAATCTACGCAATAGTATTGTTTCTGGGTAATTTTCATTATTTGACAAGATGAATTTCACTGGTAGAGGTCTACGAGGACTCCCTAAATATTTGGAGTCTCTTGAGAAACTCCTAGTTATACGCGCTTATTTGATGGGCTACATCATATCTTGATTCCCATATCCTAACTTTTCTGGCACGGGGTAAGAGTCTAAAGAGTTTCTCTCTTATGAGAGATCTTGAACACATCTTTACAAAACAGAAGGATATTTTTTAGAAGACATGTTTTCACAGATATGTACAGGTTCTGGGCACGCCAACAGTTTGTCAATTTTGATCCCCATTTACATAATTTGTTCTGATACACAAGATTTCCTCATGTGGTGAAATTTTTTATAAGACAAAAAGAAAAATCAATGGCAGACCCAGCTGGAACCCTTCCACCGACCTATGGGTCATAGAGATTTCTCCAAATATCCAGCACGAACAAAGTAGAATCAAGAAGGAACCAACAATATTTTGGTCATCTCTTCCGATTATCTCTGAGCTGCGACCTAACGTTGCCTCCAAGATGCGATTTGGAGCTACCACCCAACAAACAGAGTACATCAGCGACCACTGTGAGATGTTGCCAGACCACTGTACCACTGCGACGAGCCGATAAGGGGCATCACCTTAATTACGACCATAATCGTTGGTCGACCAGATAGCATCACCGGTGACCAACAATATCTGGATCCCATACACCAATCTTCCAACATTTTTGTTCAAAAATGATACAGAACCAAAGAAAGTACATGTAAAGAACCATTTTTGTCCCTCTTCCGATCTCCTTATTGGCCACTGCGACCTGGGACTCTCGTCTGACCACCATCAGTCGTTCGACGGCAGGGACGAGCAGTGACGACCTCGAGAGAGATCACCACTAGATCAAACAACTGGTCAGCAGTAACAATACGGCATCCGGAATAAATTAGCAATTTCGTCGGATAGCCCATCATGATCGACGGTCACTGGGCAACCAATTTTGTTGGTCAGCAATAAAAGAAAGAAACCCAAGTTTTATTCTAGCTAACAATCTTCGGAAGACTTGAGTATTAATGGGAGGCGACCTCTTTCTGAGATTTCCTTGGCAAATCCGTTCTTACTGGTCGACTCACACCGTGTGAATAAAAGAGCCTCAACTATGTCACTAGGCCGCCCCTGGTGGTCGGCGACCACTTTGTGATAACCATTATCACACATCGGCAGCAAAAATCACAACACAGAACAAAACCACTTTGGAGCTGGTTTTTTTTCTACAACAAAATCATCGAAGGTTGGCGACCAATATATAAGGAATCTCACATCAGCTACGACGTCGGACTGCCCTTCATGGTCGGCAAGCAGTATGCTACCATTACGAGCTCGGAGAGATATCGCCACTGGACCAAAATTAGTGGTCGGTGGCAAGTATTTGAGCCTGCCTCGTGTGTTTTATTAAGCACATCTCGAGATTCATTTGGGGTACAAACCCAACTGGTCTTTAAAACTCTTTAAAACTTTTTGAAGTTGTTAAGAGTAATATTTTCTATTTGTTATCCTACTTCACAGCTTTATGAAGCTGTACAAGGAAATAATTTTGAAAACTGACTTATAACTCATTATTTTATTGGGCTTTCAACAATTTTTGCAAAAATTCTGAATCCAATCCTATGTCTTACATTTGAGATATATTTGACTAATTTTTTCACTGCTCAGTTCTCTCCGAAAAAATTTTGAGGGACCGTGTGACTTTATTACAATTGTTACAACGATTTCAGTGGGCACTTTTTATGCGGCCTTATTACAACTTATTTTTTTCACATAAAAGGTGGGGCGCACTTATAGAGAACTCATGTCATTTATTCAATCATTTTAATTTTCAATATCGCCATCTACTTACAATAATTAAAACTCGCCACAAGAAGATTATTGGTAATATTTTTGCAAATCCCCGATGGATGCTTGGATTCAATATTATGAATTTTTCCTCGACAGGTGGTCGAGCAACTTACTAACCTCCATAGGTACAAGATTCAGTCCCGACGCGTGCTCGACCATAATATTTTTCCTCAACGGATGCTCGAGCATAAATTGTTAACTATATCTACTCAGACGGTCAGTCATATCCAAGATTCATATCAGTAAAATATTTCTACATATTTAGCCCTGAAGATATCTACCGCACAAGTCTCATTTTACCCCCAATGGATGGTCGATGTAATATTTTTACTAATGCTTAGCATAGCCCCGACGAATGCTCAGGCATGACCATCCTCGTGAGATTTTGTCATAAAAATTATGGGATCATTCATTTCAATCATTCAATACTATGAAATATTTTCCTCGGCATATAGTCGGGCAGATGAACATCATATATTCTTTGACTGAATAAACGAATTGCATGATAAATCCTATTTAATTTAGCCTCGACAAATGGTCGATCAACTTATTAACTTCCACAGGTACAAGATTCAGTCCCGACGAATGCTCGGCCATAATCTTAAGCTCTTGAAAAACTTATTAAAAGCACCGATAGATGCTCGAGCACAGATCGCTCTCTATATCTACTCGAACCTGTACAACTTTTCCCCGAAATACTAGCCACGCACCATTTATTTTTTTAATGCTCCACCAGATGGTCAAGCACGTTACATCACTTTGGACCCAATAAATACTTGGGCAATATTATTTGTGATAACCAACGGATGCACGGGCGTTGATATTTCTTCAATTTCAGTACCGATTATCTGGGGACTTGAAGGATGATCAAGCATATTCAAGTTTCATCGCGAAAAATGATTGGCAAAATATTTTTGTATATTTAGTCCCGAAGATATTTGCTACACATGTTGCATTTTATACCCAATAAATAGTTGGTCACGATAATTGTTATATTTTGTCCCGACAGATGGTTTACACAGTCAATTAATGATCAACATTACATTTATTATTGTTATTCAACCCTAATAAATAGTTTGGAAATTTATTTTTCACTAACAATGCAGGATCGTTCATAGTATGTGCTCATTCCTTTTGCCTCGACGAATGCTCGAGCATGGATCACTCGTAATATCTACTAGATCCTCTACAATTTTCACCTCGACAGGCATTCAGGTATCATTTATTATCTACATGGAAGGATTGTTAGTAATATCTACTCGGTCCTTGATAATCTTTCCTCGACGGATGCTCATGCATCATTTATCTTGCCAATACTTCGACAGATGCTCGAGCATGGATCGTTCACAACAATTACTAGTTCCTTTACAATTTTCCTTTGATGGACCCTCAGCTTCGATGAATAGTCGACCTTATGTGATCATGTCACGAGCTCCAATGTACAATTGGGCAATGAAATTCTTATTTAATTTAACCTTGATGAATGGGAAGTTGGGCCATCTATATAACAAAGATCCAATAACACATAAAGCAGTATGGAGTGGAACGATTAACTATATTCATCAACAAGAATGAATACAACATGTAGGAAGTCACATATCCAGTAAGATTATAATCAACCCTGGTTGCTAAGGATTGAAGTCGAGCATCACGAGACTCCTCTTTGTCCACTCCGACCAACGATTTCATGGTTCAAGGACGACTCGCATCTCATCTCCACCAACTCGCTTTGTGGTCTGCTGACTTAAGAATTTTTGGCCCACCAACCTGCGAACTGGGGCTGTCACAACCAAGCACCCACACATTCCTTTTAATCCTGTGTCCAGTCATCCTCGACCTGCTTTCGGCTCTGCCCCTACTGGTCGACATAAGCGACGAACAGAATGCGTTGGCAGCAACACTAGACCACCCTGAATGTATCAAGCAACATCGTTAGATAACCCATGGTTATCGGTGATCACTGGGTAATGAAATTAATGCGTCATTAACACTAAGATATCCACTCGTGAAGAATAGCGTTTCTTAAACGCCATATCAAATCAACGCATATCTACAAAAAGATGCTTTGAACTCATATCAATTTCCTTAGATGCACGAGCTATATGGAGTCTTCCACAGCCTCTTAGAACCACCATGCATGCTCGGCGAACAAGTGTGCCCCAATCAACGATACATTACATGGAGCTATATGAGCAAGATAATCCTTAATTATATCCATCTCGAAGAACGATCAATGCGATACTCTTTGACACAATAAAGCCTCGAGGAACGATCAAGCACACATATCATCTCGGTTATACAATAACTCAATGGATGGTCGAACAGTCTTTTCTTTACAGACCGATTGAGGGCCCCATGGAAACTATGACATGTGAACAAACTCACCACAACATTTAAAGCAAAATATAAGAGGTCAACTCAGGATGGCTGCTATCATGGTTAACATTGGCATTAGTCTTTCAAATGAAGATAAAGACTAAGCTTGATTTAATTACAAAAACTATCTTGCTTCATTGGCTTTTTCATCTCTAAACACAAATGGCCTCACGATTTGCCCTGGCGACAATAAAATCCCTACGGGGGGATCCCTAGGCAAAAAGCCAACTTGGGATGGTCACCAACTATGATCGTCGATTAAAATCTTGAATGGGTGGATGGCCCTTAGACCAGGTGCATTTTTTCCATCGTCTTTTAGGCCTAAGTAAGTGTGACGGCACAACCTAAAAGGTAAAATATATGGATATTTACATGCGAGGCATTAGAAAATGGAAAAATGGAAACAAAATTGGTATTACATTGACTTGTGGGAGAGGCCTAAGTACAATAAGCATACCGATTATATATCACATGTTATAAAACCTAATGCAGGTTCTTACCCCTACTAGGTACATGATCGATCAAGTCTCGGCACATAGGATTTTATTTGGCCTCTCTAATTGGACCATATGGAAAACCTAATGCGGGGTCTTACCCCTACTAGGTACATGCTCAAGCAAGCCTAGGCATATAGGATTTTGGTCGGCCTCTCCAATTGGACCATATGAAAAACCTAATGCAGGGTCTTACCCCTACTAGGTACATGCTCGAGTAAGGCTTGGTGCATAGGCTTTTGGTCGGCCTCTCCAATTGGACCATATGAAAAATCTAATGCAGGGTCTTACCCCTACTAGGTACACGCTCGAGCAAGGCTCGGCGCATAGGCTTTTGGTCAGCCTTTCCAATTGGACCATATGAAAAATCTAATGCAGAGTCTTACCCCTACTAGGTACATGCTCGAGAAAGGCTTGACACATAGGCTTTTGGTCGGCCTCTCCAATTGGACCATAAAAAAAACCTAATGATGGATCTTACCCCTACTAGGTACATGCTCGAGCAAGGCTCAGCACATAGGCTTTTGGTCGGCCTATCCAATTGGACCGTATGAAAAACCTAATGCAAGGTCTTACCCCTACTAGGTACATTCTCGAGCAAGGCTCGACGCATAGGATTTTGGTCGGCCTCTCCAATTGGACCATATGAAAAACCTAATGTAGGGTCTTACCCCTACTAGGTACATGCTCGAGCAAGGCTCGACGCATAGGCTTTTTGTCGGCCTCTCCAATTAGACCATATGAAAAACCTAATGCAGGGTCTTACCCCTACTAGGTACATGCTCGAGTAAGGCTCGGCACATAGGCTTTTGGCCTGCCTCTCCAATCGTACCATATGAAAAACCTAATGCAGGGTCTTACCCCTACTAGGTACATGCTAGAGCAAGGCTTGGCATATAGGCTTTTGGTCAGTCTCAACAAATGGACCATATGAGAAACCTAATTCAGGGTCTTACCCCGACTGGGTACATGCTCGAGCAAGGCTCGACACATAGGCCTGTGGTCGGCCTCACCAAATGGACCATACAAGATCGAAATACAGGGAGATGCCCTAAACTAGATTCACGCTTGATAAAGACTCAGAAAATGAATTCTTAACAGGCATGTGGTCGGCCTCACGAATTGGTCCATGCAATAAAACATAATAATGAACTATGTTCGACCTGATCCCATAAGAGTACGCAGGCAGCTCTACACTCTCGAGTCTGATTCCCATACCAAATTGAACGTCTCTCAACTCAAGCCAAGCATTCATATAAAAACTTATAAAGTCAAGATGGTCAACCAAAGAAATCTTATAAGTTGAACGACAACTCAAAGAATGCCAGTCCAGTTCACATCGGTAACTACACACGCTTAAAGAGATTATGGACCAGCTCCCAGATCATCTCAAAATCAACTTAGCTGAACTGTGACCTGTGGGGCTATTGTGGGGGAAAAAATATGCCTACATAATAGCATGACACGTGGAGAGCACCCCGATCAAGATGGAGAGCAACAGACGCTCCAACAAGATAGGGACGACTAGAGTCCTTGATAAACTAGAAGACCGATGAGCAGTATTTGAGTCAAATCAAACTCCACGAAGATAGGACTCATCCATATTTGTAAACCTAATGTAACCTCTAAATCTATATAAAGGGGACACCCCCAATTGTGAAAGGGGGCTTAGAAACTAGAGAAACACATTCATGTAAACTCTCTCATCATTCTAATGGAACACAGCAGCAGCCTCGTGAACGTAGGCCATTCATGGTCGAACCACATAAATCTTTGTCTCTTTTTTATTTATTACTGCGCACACATCGTGGTACATGGGCAACCCCCATATCCTAGATTTTTTGACACCATATATATATATATATATATATATATATATATATATATATACACGTCACTTTAATATCTATATATAATAAGTACCAAACTCATACGCATATCCCACAATATATGGTTCACCAATCCCGAAGTTCAATCCCAACTTCCCAATTAATATCTGAAATTCACTCACTTGGATCCTCAGTTCACCTCACTCGAACCCATCTACTGTTAGACAATCACACGTACCAAATTCTATAAAGGCTTCCCTATTAATCCCACATTACCCTGAAATCCCATTTGATCAATCCCCAAATCCTAACGGGGCTAAATGAAAAACAAATAAAAATTTGGCAGGCTAGCAAACCAAACCGATTCTCTGCCCCAAAAATCAAAATTTCCAGAAGAAATCCCAATCTAAAACCACCAATTTAAAATTTCGTTATCGTTCACCTTTTAGTAGAAAGTTCATAAAAAATTAGAAAAATACGAAACCGGCACCCACACCTTCATAATTTTATTTTGCACAACTTTATCCAACTATAAAAAGTGAATCGGTTATCTCTCTTAATGAATTGGTTCGATTTTCTGAACATCCTCTTCCTCGGGTTTTCTCCTCGAAAACCCTCCAACGAAGGTTTTTACCCACTCCAAACACAAAACTTAAATCTTACAATATTACCCTAACATTTTAGAGGTATTTAAACACAAAATCCCAAACCAAACCCTAGAATTTTAAATCAAACTTCCAATTAATTCAACACAAAAAAATTCTCGTATTAATTATCAAGATCCAATCTTTATATGTAGGTTTTACATGTTCATCAATTTAAATACCATAATATATTTTGAATTTTAGTATGATTGATCTCCATTAATGATTCATTCACAAACCTTAATCTTTTATCACTTAAATCTCTATATCGATTAAGAAAGTTTCAGTCTTTAACATTTTAATTTTTAGATTTTTAGCTCTAATCATGAAAATAAATAACTACTATAAAATTGAGACACGAATAAAGTATCTAGTTGGCTCGTTGGATTAAAATTCGAAGTCTTCTATGAATCTAATGACGGGTTGAGTCCTCTTTTCTTTACTTCTCCAAGTTTCCTCCTTTTTCTTCTTCTTTTTCTCTTCTCTAGAGATCTCTCTCTCAATCTTTTGTGTAAAATGTGAAAGGTGGAATACCATCCAATTCCCATCCTCTTAAATATTTCCTTAATTTACCTAAACCTTTTTTTGTCTTAGCCCTAAGTATATAATGATCCTCCTACCCTTATACGGGTCCTATTATATCTTAAAAAAAGGAAACCAAACATAACACCCGTATAGCAATAAACCGTCGCTATCATTCATATGCAACATATAATAAATCACATAAGTATTCACTTATCACAATAAATATTAATCCTTTATCTCACTAATTAATATTTACTAAAATCCAATTTAATTTTTTCTAATTAAATGAATATATAAAGGACACGAAATTTAATTAATAATTAAAGTACTAGTATTACATTGTGCATGTAAGAGTCATTACCCGGGAGTTTGTTTATTTTTTATTAAAAATATGATGGTGCATGGAAAAGGACTATGAAAGTAGAAAATCTCTTTTACAGGAAAGCCATCGTTAGCAAGAACCTAATATTAAAGATTAGCAGCAATAAAAATAAAAAAATTATCAAGGTCAACGTGTTGGTTTTACTTGTTTGATTTTCAAAAGTGATAGCTTTAAAAGAATTGAGTGAAAAGAAAATGTGATATAAGTTTAGATTTTGAGGCTGTTATAGTTGAAGATCAACGGGTTTGCATAATCAATCCAAGTTATGCTTATCATGTCATGATGCTATTGATTAGGCTTGTGTCAATTGAGCTTATTTGTTCATAGAGTTCACTTTAGCTTGACACTTTAGGGTAAATCTTAATTTGATAAAGTTTTTCGATCAAACATAATTCCTTGAACATATCTAAATGTTTAAATCATGCAGAGGGGAACTTGCTTGTTAGTAGACTCACAAAGACCTAGGCGATGGGGTCCACCACGAGTGGCCCGATCCCCACTAATGCTACCAGGAAGTATATGAAGGTAAGGGGATCCACCACGAGTGGACCCATTCCCCAAGTTCAATATCAGAATGTGCAAAGGGCGAGGGGGTTCACCACGAGTGTCCCCAATCCCCAACATTAATATTACAAAAAATTTAATAGGGCGAGGGGGCAACCACGAGTGCCCTCATACCCAAATTATAACCCAAAAATGTATTAGGGCAAGGGGGTTCACCATGAGTGGCCCCATACCCAAATTGTTACCTAGAAATGTCTTAGGTCGAGCGGGTCCACCACTAGTGGCCCCCATCCCCAAATTGTTACCCAAAAATGTCTGAGGGCGAGGGGGTCCACCACGAGTGGCCTCATCCCTAAATTATTATCCAAAAATATCTTAGAGCGAGGTGGTCCACCACTAGTGGACCCTTCCCCTAATTATTACCATAAACAAATAAGTAATTAATGTTATTTTCTTGCACAAGTATCCTTATTTGAGCAAGCAAGGCTCAAGCAGGCCTATTGGGATCTCCTGGCAGTTTTGGTTTGGTGGCTTGGAGACAAGGTTTATTGGGCAAATCCAAAGCACAACCACTTGACACTTTAAGATAGAGAAAATACTAGTAGAGAGACCCTAGGAGTCACTCAAGAACTCACATAACCCACACTTAGAATAAATAATTGAGTATCCAAGGGACTTCTCATAAAAGTATTTCTTAAATGACCTTTAGGAAGTGGCCCTCAAGGCCACTCGTAATTTTTTTACAAAAGTTGGTATAACAAGTTACCGTTTGAAGCGATATTTACCAAATCACATATTTTGGCACTATTAGATGGCATATTTTCTTTTTGACTTTAGTATGTGCCAAATGTCATATGTCAAAGGGAATAAGTGGCTAACAGACAAATAAGGATAAAAGGTACATTACAGACCTTGTTCCTAAGTTCGCTCTCATTTTTGGAACCCCAAATGCCAAGTTAGCCCTAGTATATGCCTATAAATAGGACCCTTTGTTAAGGTCAAGAACAGATAAAAAACTCAAGCTTACACCATTACTCTGCAAAAATTGCACCAAAAATAGTATTTTCTCCTGCTCTCGCTCTAAGTTTAAAGTGCTTGCCTCCTTATTCCCCTATTTACAACCATTATTCTCACGAGCTTTCTCTTTCTCAGATATCATTGTATTTATGGAATTTGCCATTATATATTCTCTTTTCATTAATAAGGTCACAGTCATTACTCCATTGTTACCAGAAGTTGAAGATTTTTTCCCAAAGCTGCTCTTGTGACTTTGAAGGCCTTGAAGATAGCATCTTTGGAGGTGGTTCACGTATCACTCGTTCCAGTTCTTCATAAATCATAGTACAACCACCCTCATACAAGTCATTCATTTGAATCTAGTTCACACTCATTCATTCTATCCCACATGTTTAGACAGATCGATATTATAATAGCTTGTAAAGATTATGCATCTTGTGTTAGTTTTTTTAGATGTTTATATTTATATATATATATATATATATATATATATATATATGTGTGTGTGTGTGTGTGTGTGTGTGTGTGTGTGCATGCACGCGCACGCGCGCACACAGTTTTGTTATTAGCATATTTTGCATATTGATATATATGGTATCGTTTTGTTTTGAGTCTTTGTGTTTGCATTATTACATGTTTTTTATATGCTTTATCTTTGGGTTTTTTTTGGCATGCTATATGATCATATAGGTATATCTCATTGTGGGCATTAAAATTTCAAATTTCAAATTGGTATCATACTTCATTGCTTATTCATATTGGTATCTTTTTGCATCGATATTGATATTATTTTATCATTGGTTGGATTATATGTGTTTGTGTTACTATATTGTGTGTTTGTTACAATATACACCATTGCATTATTTTATTCGTTCCTCCCTATTTCAAAATTCATATTGCATGTTCACACATTTAGGGGAGATTTCGTTTATAGGGGAGAAATAGTTTTACGATTTCTTATTTTGTCTATTGCTGAAAAAAATGGGGGATAAATGGTATCTTTCCTTTCAATATTAGGATGTATTTATCTTAGGGAGAGACGTCTTACCCAGGTTGAGATTGTTAAACATAGTTAGATATTTACTCTTACACAGTTTTTATATTTATTATATTTTCTTTGCATTCGAAGGTGTGTTTAAGTGTGTAGGTTTATAACATGCGACAAAGTTTACAAGAGTGTAAAGTTACTCAATTTGTGTGTCTATCGAGTGTGTGTACTGTTTTTCATTTGAGGTTAGAGATTGATTCTTTTAGAGAACTTGAAAGAACACAGGAGTTTTTGTTTTGGTTTTATCTCGGAATAGCCAAAGGGGAGAATTGTAAGGACAAATTTCAAATCGAGTCAATTTATTTGTAATTGGATTAATTCCAGACAAAATATTTAAGTCATAGGTAAGGCCTTGTATTGTCGATCTCATAAGCCTATGACATATTTGAAGAAGACGTAGTGAAATGATTCAAAGATGGATATGTATTGTTTCGTGTTTCGTGCCAAGTTTATCTTCACTTTTACCAAGGATCTTGCAGGTGTGGATGCGTTCAAATATAATCATTGGAAATATATTTTGGGTGTTTGTTTTTAAACAAAATCATTTGGAACTATTTATAAATTTGTTTTGGGAGAAAATAATTTTTTTGGTATTAAGTTCATTGGAACTAAATTGACACCTCATTACAATAAGTTTAAGATCTCATTAGAACGAGATACATACATCATTCGAGGAGGTTGAGTTCTCATTGGAAAAAGATTTAGAACATCATTAAAACTTACTTCAAACATTCTATTTAAGGTGGTTTTTTAATAACTTTTGTCCAAAATCAAATTCCTATTTATTTACCAAAATTCCAAAGCCCTAGTTTCACCTTTTAAGTTTAAAGATCCAAGTTTCATAATTCGTATGCTTTGAGTTCTTTGTGTTGTGCACCAAAGTGATTTCTTATCATCATGGATCGAGAAAAAGTTTCATTCGGTGGACTCCATAATTATGGTTTATTGTGTTGCGGTGAACAAGCAGTGATTCCATGTTTCAATTTTATAGGCGATCAATGAGCCTCATTGGTAGATATCGAGACGCGTGTGGATTCACATGTTATAACAGCTTACGTGAGTGTACTCCTTCGTTGTATTATGTAGGAGAGGTTGAAATAGAGTATCAAGGCTTACAATAAACACAAATTGTTGAGTGAGTCTACTGTCTAGTCTTTGAAAAACCTTATCATAGTGATTTGTTTAGCTGGGCCATCCAAGGTTTTTCTCATTATAGGTTTTTCTGTTTAAAGTTTTATTCTTTAAAATCAAAAAATCTAAAAATATACTTTTTGTTTATGTTACCATCTATGCCTAAGCACTATCGGGCCTTCTCAATGGTTGTAATCAATTTTAAACTTTTGATCACGAAAAAAGATAACTATGAACTCTAAAATTAAGTCTCCAGTTTGAGAAAATAGTTGATCAATTCTCAAGTTGGGATACAAAGGCCCAAGATGATATGAAGTTGAAAATCGTTTCGTGAAAACAAAAAGACGAGGATCTAGTTAAAACTAATAGTCATTTAACTCTAAAAGTGAAAGCTTTCAATAAGGCCGAGGAGGAGCTTAAGAAAATCAAGGATCATTCTAGATGCGACCACAATACTGAGTCTGAATGAATCTCTGGGCAAAGCCGAGGAAGCTTCGGTTAAGGCCGGGGAGAATTCAATGGATAAGTGTAAGGCCTCTTCAGACTATGAGATAAATACCATTTCCTTCTTTGCAGAACTCGATTTCACCTAATAAGGTTTTTATAAATGTAAATTTAATGCTCCCCTACTAAATTTATGCAAGCAGTCTTTTTAAATGGATAATAATGTGCTTGCATGTACTAGAGTTTACCAAAACTTTAGTCAATTGGGTCATCTCGTAGCTAACCTAACCTTGTGACAACATTGGTTTCCCCATGTCTATTAATCTCTTAATTACGACCCGTCCAAGGGATAAGGACCCTCAAGAAGCGTGGTCTGGTCGTAGTAAATTTATTATGTTCATCTTCTCTAAAATGTCTTCAAACTGGGATTCTTGCATATCTCTTAAGACTAATCAACTTTGAAAAAATAACAAGGGTTGAATAGTAGCAATATGGAGGGAAAAGTGATTTTCATTAATAATTTCAAAGACTTTTTTCTTACATAAACTACCACATTAAATCGTCATTCATTTTTAACACTCTTTTACTGATTGGCTTAATGATAATATTTCCTTAGGTGCTCTGCATTCCAAGGGGTCTTTAATGGTTATCCCTCTAGAGTTTCGATCCTATACTTGCCTAGTAGGACTATATCTTTAACCTTATAGGGACAATGCTAGTTTATCTCTATGTTGTTCCCTTTTTGGATCACTTTCTTAAGAACTGGGTCACCTTCCTTCACGTATGCTTGACTTGATTCTTTTATTATAGAATCTCATTATTCTCTTCCAATATGAAAAAAGTCTGAGGGATGCCTGCTCTTTGACCTCCTTCACCAAATCTAGATCAAACTAACACATCAAGTCACTCTTCGATGAGTTAAAACTCAGCACCTTATGGCTTGGTAAGCCAATCTCTGTTGGCATAACTTCTTCAATGTTGATTGCTAATATAAAAGAGGCTTCTCCTGTGGCGGTTTTGGGAGTCATATTGAACTACGTCGGTTACCAATTACATCCTGATGGGGTCTATCCAATAAAGTATACAACTCCATTATATGCACAGTTTCTTCCTCAATGCTATAATGTAACAGTGTTTCCATACGTCTTGCTCTTCGAATCTCAGTCATGATTGCTGACACCAGATGAGATAATGCATTTGCTTGAGAGTTCTCATTCCTTAGTATTCTCGCCATTTTTGCATAAGAAAACTTGGGTTGTAGCATTTTAGGTACTCTAAGAGTCACTATGTGTCGACAATTAATGTACTCCAAGTGATGAGGCTAGCCCCGAACCAAAGACCAACGCTTTGAATTTTGCCCTATTATTAAAGGCTTTAAAATTGAATTCGAATGATTACTAGACACTTGTCCCCTCTAGTGAAGTGAAAATTAATTTAACTCCGCCGACATTCGAGGAGCCATCAACAAACAGCTACTAGATAGGGGGTTCCTTCCCAAATTTCCTTTAATTAAAGAAGTCGTTCTTAAATAGTTTCTTTATTTTATCTAAATTTTAAGAAATTTCTTCTTACCTCATAGAAGATATTGTCCTATCACTGGTTGAAATGGGTATAAACTCAGTTTTGATTGTCTTCTCTGTCAGCTCCTCACTATACATGAGTTCTATTATGAAAACAGCCACAACTTGTCCTCTAATGGCTATTTTTGATTTGTACACGACGTCATATTCTCCTAACTTCATGACCTAAGCCATTAATCTTCCATATTTTTTAGGTTTATGAATGGGTTATCGTAGGGGAAAATTAGTGTACACAATGATCGTGTGAGCCTAGAATTATAGTTGAATTCTCCTGGAAGCTTTGGTTAATTCCAATGCTAATTTCTCCAGTCAAGGATACTGGATGTATGAAACTTATAAGCCTTGATCATGTAACTAACTAGTTTCTGAACCACATATTTTAATCATATAGGAGCTAAATTCACAACAGACTCAGACACGACCAAATGCAATTATACAATTATAACTTCTCTCCTAGGATCAACCTTGATAATAAAGGATGGGATCCTAGGTACTTATTACATTCCAGGAAGGACTCTCTTCATTCCATTTAAAGGTTTTCTTGAGAACCTTAAAGAATTTAAGACATAGTTCAGTGGACCTTAACACAAATCTATTGAAGGAAGTAACTCGGCCAGTTAATCTACATATATCATTCTTGCTTCTAGGAAACTGCATATTGATTAGTGCTTTAATCTTATAGGGTTGTCCTCTAACCCCCTCTAGTTGATGATAACTAAGAATTTTTCATTCCTTTACCCTGAAGACAAATTTTGTAGGATTTAATTTCATCCGGTACTTTTCCATAATGTTAAAATTTTAGTTGAGGTCACGAATATGATCGGTTACCTTCTTACTCTTGGTAAATATGTCATCTACATAGACCTTTATACTCTTCCCAATATTCTCTTTATAGACCTACTTGACCATCCTCTGGGACATTGCTCCAGTATTTTTTAGCCCAAAGGGAATAATATTATAATAGTACCTTGGATGATGATGAATGAGGTTTTCTCCCTATCTTCTATCTTTATCTGCATATGATTATACCCCGAATAGGTATCCATGAAGCTGAGCAGCTCGTGCTCATAGTGGCATTGACCAGATGGTTAATTCGAGGTAACGAGTAATGATCCTTCGTATAGGCCCTATTGAGGTTTGTAAAATCAATACACGTACGCTATTTTTCGTTCTTCTTCTTGACCATTACAACATTTATTAGACATGTTGGGTACTTCAAATTTATAATAAACTCACCTTTATTGGGCTTATCCACTTATTCTTGAATGGCCATATTCTTCTCCTCGGAGAATACTTTGTGTTTCTATTTAATAGGCTTTGCTTCTTTTATAAAACTGATTTCGTGATAGAGCACATCTATATTAATTCCAAGAATGTCCTCATGGATCTATGAAAATACATTTCTCCTTTGCCTCAAGAAGTCTGCTAGTTTTATCTTCAACACTAGGTCAAAAGACGAGCCAATGTGGGTTGTCCACTCTAGATGCTTGTCGTCCAGAATAACTAGCTCTATCTGCTCAATTGCCTCCCCTATGACCAACTTATCTTCATCTCAAGTATCTAATTTCTTGATCTGTTAAGTCTATGTTAGCTTCTCCCATTCTTTAAATGATGTGTGGTATCATTCATGTGCTACCACTTGACTTCCTTTGACCCGACTCACTCTATGATACGTTAGGAACTACATAAACTAATGTATTATAGAGGCAACTACTTTAAATTTCTTTATACGAACCTGCCGAATGTGATCTTGTAGGCCGAGGATATATTCTTATCCATGAAAAAGAAATGCATTATTTGTGTCCGGTATGTGGGACATGTCCCAAATACAACTTCGAGTTCAATGGTCCCCGTATGGAACACCTATTCCCACGATAATTCAATTAGTGGATAGTGATATGCCAGCAGGTTTCCTCCTAGCATTTTGAGCCTTTTGAATTAATCATAAAATAGTACTTTTTTTAACTCCCATTATCTACCAGAATTCTCTGAACAGTCATTTCATGGACCATCATGCTCACGACCAACGGGTCATCATGTGAGCACAATAATCCACACAAATCATCTTTAGAAAAATTAACAATTAAATGATCTTTATTTACCTTATGAGGGAGATTCTTCGCTAGTTCATCCATGGTCACCTCGTTTATGTGTTCACAAGATTTGGCTTCATTTATATATGCTTTCCTTTCCATAAGACCATCTACACTGCCAGCATTTCCTCCAGCAATAAAGTGGATTCTGAACGAAATGTTTTTAAATAAGACCCTCTACAAAGGTTTTTTCATCTTGATGAGGTCTCCCAATCTATCTTTCAAGCGTTGAATGATCCTTTACATAGTTAGTCCCTCTATATCTGTCCATCCTAAATGAACTTCTTAACTCGGTGCTGGCTTTGGGTTGAGCTATCCTTCCTCATGGAAGTGCGATCGTACCTAGCTAAGTCTCTCATGTTATGCCTAGATTGGGTCGAGCAGGTAATATTCTTGGTATTCGATCTCAAGGACTCTTTCTTGGGCTCTCTAGGGTCTTTACACATATATTCCAGTGCTACCATAGGGCCCAACTGATCAAAGATAGAACCTCTACACAACTTCTCAAAAATACTAGGTCGCTCCATAAAATAAGTTTGATCATCATCATAGCATGTCAATTGGATGGTTAACGTCCTTTCGGGCATATAAGACTGATGATCTCCACCCGACTCAGTTCTTATCCAAGACCTGCTTCATTAACTATGTGAACCCATATCTATTCGCCTAGGGTTCTCCAATGTTCTTTCACAGTGCACCTTCATCCTATCCCTGTATGGGGATGGAGGTGGCATCTGACATCTTCGATCTTAGTTTTCCCCAACTGTGGGGGTAACTGGGTTCAATTCTGTTCGGTTCTGTCTATCCAGGATACTCAACGTCATTTGTTTCATATTCTCCAGTATGGCCTTCTGTCTTTTAGCCAGGCTTTTGCAGGATTCCTTGTAAGTCGCCCAATCCAACAAGTGTAGAGGGAGGTATTCCCTATCCATCCCTACTGCTCTAAGGGTTTTTAGACATTCTCAACATAATTTATGCATAAAAAAGAGTATTGAACAAAACATAAATCGATTTATAGAAACTTAAATCCAAAGAAGAAATGCATAGATATAAATCGAGATCTAAGAGATTAGTAAGAACCGAACGAAATTTCTCAAAAGCATATCTAACCCTTTGAATCCAAGGTGAATTTCAATTCACATAGATCTACTAGAATTGGGTATCCTCGATCCCTAGAAATCAAAAAGTGTGGAAAGCGCCATGACAAGCTGTTCCCCACAGATGGTGCCAATCTATTATCGCTAGGAAATGGTATACTGGTTATCTTAGATAAATATACTAATTACTGGAAGATAAACATATAAGATATCTAATTACTCAAATACTAACACCGGAGTAAACTGTAGAGAGATGAGAGATACGAAATAAGAACTGAATTTACGTGGTTCGGCCCAAATTAGTGCCTATGTCCATAAGTGTAGCGTCATTTGCATTAATTATTGGGCAAAATGCTATTAACAAGTACAAAAGTAAGATCTCAAGTTCTCTATGTATTTTGGCATCTTAACATTAAGGATAATCTTATATGTCACCCACATATGGGTGGTGTGTGCTATTTATAAGCTATTAGATGAGAGACAAAGAAGAGCTACACGTGGATAACGTTTATAGGTTAGGTGAGTACATGATTTGCACATATGGTGAGGGAATATTCACAAGTTATTTATTGGCATATGGGGGAGGATATTTGTATATCTTCCCCACATGCATGTGCATATAAGTTGTTGATGTCATTTAGTCAAGAAATACAGGCTTATTGTAATGGTGTTGGATACCACTATTAACTAACGAGATTAACTACCCCATTGAGTATGGCTGAGCCAGCCTCTATACGAGCCGACCATTCTCTCAGCTTAGGCCGACCACATTCTTAGCACGCATGTTGGTTTAGGTGTCATATATTAATTGGTCCACATATAATACCCATCCCCGCAATTTTAAACATATTCATGTAATTTGGTGATTTAGTACGACTTAGACCTATTTAGATGGATCTCGGGGCAAATATGGGTAGCTTTGTAACCTTCGTACTTATTGAATCGAAGTTTTTATAACTAAAAATTTATTTCAAAGGATTTGGATGTCGTTCTAATGAAGGGAATTCTCGTTCGAATGAGGCATCTAACGACCGGGGTTTTGGATTTTGCTGAAATCTCGTTGGAAGGGTCGTTTAAATGAGATATCTGGTGACTTGGTGCTGAAATCTCGTTTCTAGAATCATTCAAACGAGGTCGTTTGAACGAGACCAAGGTCCTTTCGAATAAACATCGTCAAATTTGAAAATCTTATCCTTTTAATGAGTTGTCAAGGCATGGTCCATCAGATTTGATGATGTGTTAACTAATCAACAGCCCAGATCAGGTGTGGTGTTAAAGACTAGGTTACCCATGGCTCAAAGAATTGGGTGTTGAGGGCATTTGGGTCATTTAATCCGTTGAGGGTTTGGAGAGTATATAAATGAGTGTTAGCTTATTTTGGGCATTTTTAGATCAGCTTTGTCTTCTCTCTCTAAGTTCTCTAGAGCTCCCATGGATCCCAGCCACTACTCCAAGCCAAGAACCACCACATCCTCACCTTAGGCCACCACTATCTAGATGTGTCCCACCATATGTAAGCCTCGTGTACTGATGCGAGGGAAACCGAGTGTTCATGCAGGGACACTGTCGTTGATTTTGGCTCCCGCTCTACATGCAAAAACCTAAACTAAAACTACACTTGACAAGCAAGCACAGTGTTAAGTCGGGTATCGTAAGAAATTCATAGGGAGTGATTGAATTTCAGATGTTAATTGTTTAATTACTTCAGGAATAAAAGTGTAAAAGGTGATAGGTTGGAAATAAAGAAAAAGGAAAAATTAAGAAGTTAAGTCTAAACTAGAATTAATAAAACGAGAGTCGGGATCGCGTCCCCACCATGGGCTAAACAACTAATAATTAGAATTTTGTTTTGAAAACATTTAATCAAGAATTTTCAATTAAGCATAAACATCACACAATAAGGAATTTAACCCAAAGTTGCGAGATTAAACATTTAATAAAAAATGGTCACACGCGGATTAAATTCGAATTATCCCTAAAAACATTAACGTTGCGTGACAAAGAAATTTAAACGCATAATAATCCGACTTTAATGCCCGAGGTTTCAATTAAATGCAATTTTCCCCAAACCTAACTTTCGAAGCTCGATGCCCATTAATGGCAGAAACGCAATCCCAACCCGTTATCTACGGACAATACATGGATTAAACTACTTTAAACAACAACTAAACTAATTAAAGCAATAAATAACAACAATAAATTAATTTGAAAGCAAGGAAACTAGTTATTAAAGCAAGAAATCAAGAAATACAACTATATAAATGGAGAGGATGATGAATAGTACCAACTTACAAACTCAAAGGTTGTCACACCCAAAGAGGAAGAAGAAAATAGCTCCCACCACCCAAACCCTAAACTAAACTAAAATGAATTATATCTTCTCAAAATGAGATGGATTAGTTTTATACATAAACCCTAATAGCAAACTTGTAATTAAAACAGAATTGGATCTGCAGGACCGAATCGATTCGGTAGAAACCGAATTGATTCGAAAATAGGGGAAATGAGAAAAGTAGAATCTGTGGCAAATCGAATCGATTCGGACTAGCCGAATCGATTCGCCCCTACAGGTCTTCAATTCTACAGATTTGTCCTGTTTTACGGAAAATGCCGCCATTTCTTCGTTTAGCTCGGAATTAGGCATGGTCGGAGGCTACACGAAGATAACTCAGATTACTACAACATCCAAGAAGACAATAGACTAAAAAACTAAATTATGAAATGACAAAAATGCCCTTGAATGTGGCCTTAAGTGTGAATTTGAAGTAAAAACCATCCTAAAAATGCCATAACTCCTTCGATACAACTCGGAACCAAGCACCGTCGGAGGCCACATGAAGAGAAATCATAGGGATTCAACTTCCATGAAGAGCTCGAGATTCAAACCCTAATGCTCGAATTACTAAAATTCCCCCGAAGCAGCAATAGTCGACGAAACCTTTCTGAAAAACGTCCAAACTTCATACTAAGCATCGAAACACCTACAAAAGCTCAATTAACCCCCGCAAAACATGTTAACATAGAAATATGGGGTTGTCTAGTTAACGATCATAAGTATAGAGATTAAGATACCAAAGGGGACTAATAACGCGTAGGTTAACGGGTGAAATACGCAATATTTGCGTCGTATCATACCCCCTTACTTACACATTGCTAGTCCCTAGTAATGAAATAGGAAACAAAAAGAACTACAAGCAAACCACAAAAAAGGAAATATGTACAAAGGGGTAAAATGTCACTTTCGTGGGCGAACGATTGCATTTAGCATATGCAATAAGTCGTTAAACCCCTAGATTACCCTAGTGGACGAGTGTCGTCTCGTGAGGGTTTTCAGGGATGAAACCCACAAACATCATATAGTTTCCTGAAAATATGCCCAACCCAACATGCGACAAACTAAACAATAACGAAAAAGATTTCAAACACGTTATTATCATATTGAACGAATTCAAGCTAAAGTCCATTGTTATTACCAGGTTGAATGCACCTCATAGAATTGAAACTTTAAAAGTGGGAGGGGGGAGAGAAAATGCACAATATGATTTGGTAAAACTTAAATAAATCGGATAAACATAAAGTATGCATATATTTAATCCTCACGGGCATTACACTCATCAAGCGAATTCACTCGAAACAGGGAGGTAACACATGGAACATGCGGGCATAAAGAGTAAATATAAATGGAAAGTAGGCCGCGCACATGTCACAAATGAAGAACGCTATCTATAAAATGAAAAATTGTAATCTCAATGAAAGATACCGCACACTAAAAGAGGCAAATGTATTTTCACAGATTATCATAACTATTATGACTTTTGAATTACATGCACCTAAGATCACATAGGACTTTATAGGGTTGTAATGTAGGATAAGCTAGGGTATGAAATGAGAAAAATGTATACATGGATTCATAGTGTTCGGGATGAAAACTCGGGATAATGGCAACGGCGCCATTTTGATGCGAGGGAAACCGAGTGTTCGTGTAGGGACACTGTCGTTGATTTCGGCTCCCGCTCTACATGCAAAAACCTAAACTACAATTGATAAGCAAGCATAGTGGTAAGTCGGGTATCGTAAGAAATCCACAGGGAGTGATTGAATTTTAGATGTTAATTGTTTAATTACTTCAGGAATAAAAGTGTAAAAGATGATAGGTTGGAAATAAAGAAAAGGGAAAAATTAAGAAGTTAAGTCTAAACTGGAATTAATAAAACGAGAGTCGGGATCGCATCCCCACTATGGGCTAAACAACTAATAATTAGAATTTCGTTTCGAAAACATTTAATCAAGCATTTTCAATTAAGCATAAACATCACACAATAAGGAATTTAACCCAAAGTTGCGAGATTAAATATTTAATCAAAAATGGCCACACGCGGATTAAATTCGAATTATCACTAAAAATACTAACGTTGCGTGACAAAGAAAGTTAAGCGCATAATAATCTGACTTTAATGCCCGAGGTTTCAATTAAATGCAATTTTTCCCAAAACCAAACTTTCGGAGCTCACACCCATTAATGGCGGAAATGCAATCCCAACCCGTTATCTACAGACAATACATGGATTGAACAACTTTAAACAACAACTAAACTAATTAAAGCAATAAATAACAACAATAAAATAATTTGAAAGCAAGGAAACTAGTTATCAAAGCAAGAAATACAACTATATAAATGGAGAGGATGATGAATAGTACCAACTTACAAACTCAAAGGTTGTCACACCCAAAGAGGAAGAAGAAAATAGCTCCCACCACCCAAACCCTAAATTAAACAAAAATGAATTATATCTTCTCAAAATGAGATGGATTATTTTTATACATAAACCCTAATGGAAAACTTGTAATTAAAAGAGAATTGGATCTGCAGGACCGAATCGATTCGAAAATAGGGGAAATGAGAAAAGTAGAATATGTGGAAAATCGATTCGATTCGGACTAGCCGAAACGATTCTCCCCTACAGGTCTGCAATTCTGCAGATTTGTCCTGTTTTACGGAAAATGCCGTCATTTCTTCGTTATAGCTCGAAATTAGGAATGGTCGGAGGCAACACGGAGATAACGCAGCGTACTAAAACATCCAAGAAGATAATAGGCCAAAAAACTAAATTATTAAATGACAAAATTCCCTTGAATGTGGCCTTAAGTGTGAATTTGAAGTACAAACCATCCTAAAAATGCCATAACTCCTTCGATACAACTAGGAACCAAGCACCATCGGAGGCCATGTGAAGAGAAATCATAGGGATTCAACTTCCGTGAAGAGCTCGGGATTCAAACCCGAATGGTGAAATTACTAAAATGCCCCCGAAGCTGCAATAGTCGACGAAACCTTTTCGAAAAGCGTCCAAACTTCATACTAAGCATCGAAACACCTAAAAAACTCAATTAACCCATGCAAAACATGTTAACATAGAAATCTGGGTTTGTCTTGTTAACGATCATAAGTATAGGGATTAAGATACCCAAGGGGACTAGTAACGCGTAGGTTAACCCCTTGACAATGGAGAGCTACGAATTTTGAAGAAGTATTCGGGGGATTTATTGGAGAAGATTAAGTGGGTTTTAATGGAGTAGGAGTAGGTCTTGCTAGGAATCTTGGAAGAAGAGCATTTTGGAGGATGCTAACCCCTTGAGTCCACTTTTGGAGGTGGGGGTTGCTCCTCCTACACTAATATTTCCACTACCATTAGAGCCATTAGAGGTGGGTAAACCCTACTCTTAGTGTAAGAATGTTATTTTTGCACTGTAGTCTTCTGTTTAGACTAGTTGAGTAGGGAGTAATTAGTTAAATGGTATAATGGTTGTATATAAGACAATAAACATTTTTTATGGAATAAAAATGTTGAAAAATGTTGTTTTGTTAAAAATAAGGAATGGATAATTATTTGAAATTGTTAACATAGTAAAAATGGGTGTTATGAAAATAGTGTATTTTCTAGTAATTTTGATGAAAAACATTTTATGAAATAAATTGTTTGCAAATAATGTGATTTTGTTGAAATGTGATATTTTGTTGAAATGAAAGGATAAGTAAATATTGAAAGATTTTGGAATATTAAAAGATGGTATTTTGACAAATTGGGCATTTCTAAAAATATTGGTTTTAAAAAATTTATGAAATAAAATATTTGGAAACAATGATTTACTTGGTAAATGTTTAGTGAAAAATATGTTTAAATCATGTAGTAGGATTTGTGGGTTAAAATCCATCTTCTCGTGCATATAAACTTGTATTATTTTTACATAGAATGTAGAAACAAGTTTAAAGAAGATCTTGTTGGGTTTAAAAATGAAAAAATAAAGGTTGAAATTTTAGTCTTCAAAGTGTGTGAGATTGGGACTAAAAGATATGATGTGTATGAGATTAAAAGACTACATGTTAAATAAAAAGAAATGTCCATTTTCTTATAAAAGTAGTCTTAAGTGTGGATGTAGTTCTTGAATGAAGAAGAAAAGAAATGTGTACTTGAGTGTTAATGGGTAACCAAGGAATGGTTAGTGAGTGTAACTTACTAATATTGTGAAATATTAACACTTATGGAATAAAAAGGGGATTAAAAGTGTAAAAGTGTTTCCAATCAAGTTAAAGATATTACTCCAAGCGAAAAAAAAGGTGTTAAAGGGTTAAAAACACTTAAGAAGTTGGTATGAATGACTTAATAGTGTTTGGTGAAATTAACACTTGTGAAGATGGAGTAAAAGGTGGTTTTGGAAAGAAATACGTAAATTGGAACTTTTACTTAAAGTGGAACATTTTTGTGGAATAAAAATGTTGGAAAGGATGTTATACAAAGTGGTCCTAAATGACTATGATTTTTGGAATAAAAATCAAGGCTAAAGTGTAAAGGACATCAAATGGTAAATTTTAAAGTGTAACACAAATTGCGATAGTAAAGTCCCAGGGTTTGGCTTATGTTGGGTAAAAGGGATAAGTGGAATAATGTTGACATTTTTAAAATATTAAAATACATTAAAAGGAACTCAGATGACAACGGAATAAAGCAAGAAGGGCCCGGAGCCCTTGGGTGAAAAGCCCTAAATCACTGGCAAGAGCATATGGTGCACATCGCCGACGGTATGCAGCCCGTGGAAGTATGCAGTATAGAAAGATTTCGAGAAAAGATAAAGGAAGTTTGGAACATGTCAAGAAATGGATTGTGTGGTAAAATGTGTCAATACAACCTAACTTGATTGAATATAATAAATGACCCAATAAAGGTGAAATGGACAAGTTAATGCGTAAAATCTACTAATGTCCATAAGATAAGGAAAAAGGGTAAAGAAATTGGGAAATTGGGTGGTTAAGGAACCTAAATAGTTAAACCCATTTCTAACATAAGAATGTGTTGTAAATGATTTTCAAAGATTAAATAAGTATTTTCTAACACGGTGAGTAGGTGTGTTGAAATGGCAATTTTCAATGAAAATACTAAGGTGTATTGATATGAATAAAAGGGTTAAATTTCGATAAAGGAATGGGTTTGGATCAATCAAGTGTAATAGTTTTAAGTGTTGAATAGGATGTGTTAAATAAAGTGAGAATGCTAAGTATGAATAAATCAAGCCTTTAATAAGATTAAGATCAATTAATTTGGTCAAGTAATGTTTTTGAAAAGTGAAATGGTTAATGCATTGGAATAAGTTTTTTTCAAAGGTATATGTATGTAGATATATACATATTTTCTCATTCATGGGGTTGTATCCTTTGAGTATTCCTCTCCGTCGTTCGTTTCTATACTGCTTGTATAAATTCCACTGGGCATAGGCTCATATCCCCATTTTGTTATGGTAGGTTACGGTTTCGTATTTGAGGGCGTTATACAGGTAAGTACATTTTATTTATGTTTATGTTAGTAGCTCTGTTTACTTGGACTTCAGTGTGCTCCCAATGGGTCTTTCACGTAGTTTATTTTGAAATTGTAATCACATGCTAAACAAGTGGAACGTTAATTAAAAAAAATTATATTGACAACATTATATAGGTTATTCATTGCACTTTACACCTAATGCTCGGGTCGGACAGGGTTGACCCACGGGTAACCCATAAATTTGGGTTGGGGCTATACAAATGGTATCAGAGAACTAGGTTCAGGGTTCCTTTTGGGTGTGACATGGTGAGGTCAGTATTGGATCTTTCGATGTTGGTGTGGTTTGGACTAGTCATGCTAGTTTGATGACGATATAGTTCGTGTCCTCGACGATAAAGTTTAAGAGGTTAGCATGACAAGTTAGACTAGTGCCAAGTGGCACGCAATTAGATTGATAATTATTAATCTCTTTCGTGTCTCTGATTATAATGGTAGTAATTTACAAGTGTCCATGAAAGCCTATAGTGGTGACCCCATGGTTGTTAGTGTGAGGTGTTTACGTTAAAATTTGGTGACATAAAATCAATTGAGGTGTCCATAGAATGAAAAGATGCCTAATGGGAAAGTGGCACGAGTTACATATAGTCAATAGTAGAAGCTGATGGTTAGGGTGTCTCGATTAGGCACTAATGATTAGTGATAAAAGGGGCATGTATAACCCTTAGGTACGGCGTTTATGGGTAGTTAACGTCGGTGATGTATTTAGGCAAATTCGATCCTTGGGGTGATATTGAAATTGATAATATTTTGGTATACACGTGAAGTTGTGTAAAATGAGAGTGTAATGTCGTAAACCCCCGTGTGAGATGCATCGCGAAATGACTTTGATGATGAGAGCAGCCTTGTAGTGACAACAATGATTAGTGTCAACGACTAGCTAGTGGTAAGGGTTATGTATCCCATGTATGGAGACTAGATAGTTGAATAGAATTCACAAGTATCGATTTTGTGGTGAAAATGTATTTACCCCTTTTTTTGATGACTTAGGTTGGGTATACCGTGGTTATGATACGGCATTAAGGAATAGGATCTCATGCGATGTTTGGGTTAAGGGCCCTGGTGTTTACAGGCAATATCTGATGCCCATATCTTACCAAGATTAACATATTTGTGTTAAGTCGTGGATTGGCATATGGTGTGATACTCACATAGTAAGGAAATTTAGTTGCCACAGTTGAATATTCATTTTAGGATTGGGTAAGGAAGAATTGGAGGTCTATAGGCTGCAAGCGACGTCCCGTGCCCTACCATAACCCGTGGTAGCATTAATTATAGCTTGTACATGACTTATAGTCACAGCCATTTGGAAGAAAGGCGAGATTAGTATCTAAGTGTTGAGACTCATTTAATCTGTCGAGGTAACGATTAGGTGTGAGGAAATATCAATGTGTGAGTAGTTCACAGGCACGTCGAGGTGCCCATAGGAAAAATTTATGCAGGGCATCATTAAGGATAAGTATCAAATTTTGTGATGTCTCGAGGTGTTCAAGGATTAAGGTGCAATATGGAAATAAGCTCATGGACTAGTGTCTTTGCAAGAACCAAATGATATCGACTTGGATATCGAAAGGTTTGTGGACTGCATCTATGATGATAGAAGTATAGACGATGAGAACTTGTCCAGTTTTGGGACTTTTGGATGAAATGTGTTTGGTATTCTTAGGAGACCAATTGAGTCTGGGGAATAAAGGCAGTAGGATTTTTTAGTGATTGAGTCGAGGATCAGGTGATGATCCTGGATTAACAGTTGTATAGTGTATGTGACGGGTATGGCTTTTCAATCGGCACAGATGGGTGGTGTAATCCCAAAGTTAGAGAGACAGTTGTGTCCTTGTAGGAGTGATGCTCGGGTGGCATGGAATGACTAGTACGGGTGTGGTGATACTCGGTTTCAGGATGTACAAAGAAATGTATTCGAGAGTTAGAGTGATGACGCCATGTGGAGACTTGAGAATGGAAATTAAGGTGGGGTAGCATCGAAGCATAATTGTTATGTCGGGGTGTCAACACTGTATGCTAGAATAGACTTAACAATGTAGTGATTAGTTATTGGCACATCTTGTCAGGCTAGTATGGGTTAACAGATGTTGCCCGGTGTAATATTGATTGCCTTTACGGTACTAATGACGGCGGTGTGGCCATCACAAAAATACCGCATGGACATAAAAGGTAAGGTGAATTGGTGGCAACCTTGGGGTTAAAAAGGACATGGTTAGGTTAGTTCCTTGCTCGACTAAGCAATTAACAACGAAATTTAGGATATCAATCGCGATACATTAAAGTAGACAATAACCTAGGTGTATTAGGTTTGTGACGTCGTCACTAGTTTTTGAATAAGGTCGATGTAGACAAGGCATGGGGTATCCGCCAGTCAGAACGATTCTCTTACACTAAGGGTGTGAAAGGTAGGGCCTTGATCCCAAAGAGGGAAGTTAGGCATTGACTTCCTCAAGGACTACTGATTCATAAATTTTGATCACATTCATATTATGATAGTGAATGGTTGGGATTCGATTCATCATAGCTAGTGACCCAGGCCAGGGTATATGGATATAAGTAATGCTCGATGAGAGCTTAAAGAATGAGTGGCATGACTCAAGTATATAGTGTAGTTTCACTTTCATAAGTCAGTTGCGGTTGCCTATGGGTGAAATTCTTTGGTACAGTTTCTTATCCCTTTGACTCAAGTGTGTTCATTTCAATTTCGATAATCAGGGTTCAGTATTCTCACCATTGTGGTGACTCAGATTGGTACCATGTCATGGTACGGCGTGGTTGAGCCCGGGAGAGCGCGGTGGGTCGGGGTTGGTCAATACTTCTCCGTAACTGGGTGCGCTCATTTGGGGTATTCTTGTCGTTGCATGAAATGTTGCGTATGGGTGGATATGCTTTTGACCACTCGGTTTATTCATAGTATCAATTTACCTTTAGACTAGTGGACTCTAGACTGGCCGGCTCGGCAGTCAGTGGCTCGGGTTGTGAAGAGCGGGATAATGGTTTGAGGATACATTATAGTATTGGAAGTCGAGGAAAAACGTATCACATGATGTTTCTTTTCCATGGTGAGTGGATTAGAATCAGAATCTAGTGAGTACTCAAGGATGAGACACCCAAGGTAATGTCAGGCTCATTAGAGTAGCGCGGAAAAAGGTGTAAACCGGGCGTACAATAATGATTTTATGGATTTATTCCTCCTTGGAGTGAGAGAATGGCATGGTATGGTTATCAAAAAATTCATGCGAGTTATATAGTTAGGATAACCTGGGAATTTATGAGACACAGGACGTGCAGTCCTGAGCTAGAAATTTATTTTTATGGTATATACGATGGATGGTCATATCATGATGTTCTTTGGGAGAGCATTGATCGCTAGAATTGGTTTGCCCGTAATGGCACCGATATGCCACAGATACTAGCATAGGTAGTTCTAGTAATGGTTGGGACTTGATCATAAGGCGAGTGGAGACTCGGAATATATTATGTAGTGGCATGGTTGATGAAAAGGTGAGAATTAGAGTATGTTGCATGTTAAATGTTTGGCGACTTTAATTAGTACTAAGGAACTCGATTAATTGTCTTATAGGATTTTGAGAACTTAGGATGGAAGTTGATGGACCCCGTGAGTTTGAGGATTAATGTAATAAGAATTTCGAGGACGAAATTCCAAAGGGAGGGAAGTTTGTAATACCCTGCACTTCAATTTTAAACGTATTCATGGAATTTGGTGATTTAATATGACTTATAACTGTTTAGATGGATCTCGGGATAAATATGGGTAGTTTCATAGCCTTCGTACTTGTCAAATTGAAATCATAACTCGTAATTTATTTCAAAGGATTTGGATATCGTTCGTACAAAGGGCATTCTCGTTCGAATGAGACATCTAACGACATGAGTTTTGGATTATGCTTAAATCTCATTGGAAGGGTCATTCCAATGAGGTCGTTTGAATGAGATATCTGGTGACCTAGGTGCTAAAATCTTGTAGGTAGAGTCGTTCAAACGAGGTTGATCAAATGAGACCAAAGGTCGTTCGAATGAGATATCTGGCGACCTGGGTGCTAAAATCTAGTAGATAGAGTCGTTCAAATGAGGTTGATCAAATGAGACCAAAGGTCGTTCGAACGATCGGCGTTAGATTTGTTTTAATGTGTTGTCAAGGCATGGGATCCATTAGATTTGATGATGTGTCGACTCCTCAATGACCCAGATCAGGTGTGGGCTTAAATATTAGGTTACCCTTGGCTCAAAGAATTGGGTGTAGGGGGCATTAAGGGTTATTAACCCTTTGAAGGTTTGGAGAGTATATAAATGAGTGTTAGCTTATTTTGGGAATTTTGAGATCATATTTTTCTTCTCTCTCTAAGTTCTCTAGAGCTCCCATGGAGCCTAAACACCACTCCAAGCCAAGAACCACCACATCTCCACCTTATGCCACCACATTCTAGATGTGTCCCACCATACTTAAGCCTTATGTACCCATATCCACCCTTGATAAAGGAGAGATATGAATTTTGGAGAAGTATTTGGGGGATTTATTGGAGAACATAAAGTGGGTTTTAATGGAGTGGGAGTAGGTCTTGCTAGGTAGTTTGGAATAAGAGCATTTTTGGAGCATTTTTTAGGATGCTTATGGTAACCCCTTAAGGCCACCTTTGGAAGTGGGGGTTGCTCCTCCTACACCAACATTTCGACCACCATTAGAGCCATTAGGGGTGGGTATACCCTACTCTTAGTGTAAGAATGTTATCTTTGTATTGTAGTCTTGTATTTATACTATTTGAGTATGGTTTAATTGGTTAAATGGTATAATTATTGTATAAAAGACAACAAACATTTTTTATGGAATAAATATGTTGAAAAATGTTATTTTGTTAAAAAAAAGGAATGGATAATTATTTCAAGGTGTTGAAATAGTAAAAATGGGTATTTATGAAAATAGTGTATTTTCTAGTAATTTTGATGCAAACTATTTTATGAAATAAAATGTTTGCAAATAATGTGATTTTGTTGGAAAATGATATTTTGTTGAAATAAAATGGTAAGTAAATATTTCAAAATTTTGGAATATTGAAAGATGGTATTTTTATGAAATGGGCATTTATAGAAATATTGGTATTAAACGTACTATGAAATAAAATGTTTAAAAATAATGATTTACTTTGTAAATATTTAGTGAAAAATATGTTTAAACCATGTTGAAGGATTTGTCGGTTAAAATCGATCTTCTCATGCATATAAACTTGTAGTATTTTGACATAGAATGTATAAATAGGTTTAAAAGAGATTTTGTTGGGTTTAAACACGAAATAATAAATGTTGAAATTTTAGTCTTCAAAGTATGTGATAATGGAACTAAAATATATGATGTGTATGAGATTAAAAGACTATATATTAAATAAAAAAAATGACAATTTCCTTACAAAAGTAGTCTTAAGTGTGGAAGTATTTCTTGAATGAAGAAGTAAAGAAATTTGTACTTGTAAAATGTTAATAAAAGATATTAATTATGTGTTAGTGGCTAAACATGCAATGGTTAGTGAGTGTAACTTACTAATGTTGTGAAATATTAACTCTTATGGAATAAAAGGGGGATTAACAGTGTAAAAGTGTTTCCAATCAAGTAAAAGATATTACTCCAAGTGTAAAAAGGTGTTAAAGGGTTAAAAACACTTAAGAAGTTGGAATGAATAACTTAATAGTGTTTTGGATGAAATTAACATTTGTGAAAATTGAGTAAAAGGTGGTTTTGAAAACAAATGGGTAAAATGGCACTTTTACTTTAAGTGGAACATTTTTGCGGAATAAAATTATTGGAAATGGTGTTATACAAAATGGTCCTAAATGAATATGAATTTTGGAATAAAAATCAAGGTTAAAGTGTAAAGGACATGAAATGATAAATTTTCAAAGTGTAACACAAATTGGGGCGGTATAGTCCCGGGGTTTGGCTTCGAACGGGTAAAAGGAATAAGTGAAATAATGTGGATATTTATAAAATGTCAAAACACATTAAAAGGAACTTGGATGACACCGGGATAAATAAATATGTGTCGGATCCCTTAGGTGAAAATCCTTAAATTACTAGCTAAAGCATATGGTGTGTATAGACGGCGGTGTGGAGCCCGTGGAAGTACACGGTATAGGAAAATTCTGAGCAAATATAAAGTATATTTGGAACATGTCAGGAAATGGGTTGTGTAATAAAATGTGTTAATACAACCTAACTTTATTGAATGTAATAAATATTTTGGTAAAGGTGAAATGGACAAGTTAATGAGTTAATCTACTAATGTCCATAAGATAAGGAAAAAGGGTAAAGAAAGTGGGAAATTAGGCAACCTGAATAGTTAAGCCTATATTTAACATAAGAATGTGTTGTAAATGATTTTCAATGACTAAATAAGTATTTTCTAACACGGTGAATGCGTGTGTTGAAATGACAATTTTCAATGAAAATACTAAGGTATATTGATATGAATAAAAGGGTTAAATTCCGGTAAAGGAATGGATTTAGATAAATCAGTTGTAATGATTTTTAGTGTTGAACCGGGTGTGTTAAATGAAGTGAGAATGCTAAGTAGGAATAAAGAAAGCCTTTAATAAGATTGAGGTCAATTAATCTAGGCAAGTAAGGTTTTCGAAAGTGAAATGGTTAATGCAATGGAATATGTATTTTTCAAAGGTATACGTATGTAGCTATATACATATTTTCACATGCATATGGTTGTAGCGTGTGAGTATTACTCTTTGTCGTTCATTTCTATACTGCTTGTATAAATCCCATTGGGCATCTCTTACATCCCCACTTTGTTACGGCTGGTTGGGAGCAATTTCATATTTTGAGGGAGTTATACGAGTGAGTACACTTTATTTATGTTTACATTAGTAGCTCTGTTTACTTGGACTTTGGGGTGCTCCCCTAGGTAATTCGCGTAGTTTATTTTAAAATTGGAATCGCATGTTAAACAAGCGGAACGTTAATTAAAATAAAACTGAATTACAACATTATATAGGTTGTTCATTGCACTTCACACCTAATGCTCGGGTCGGATCGGGTTGACCAACGGGTAACCCATAAATTCGGATCGGGGTGTTACACCACGAGTCATCCCATATTTATGATATAACTAATATATTTCTCATTTCAAACTTAAAATAGGAATAAATAGTAAAAATAAATGGACAACTTTAAGTATCAGGTCAATTCATACAATAAACTACGCGAAATTTCTAGTTGACATCAATTTCCTAATCTGTTCAACTGTTGGATTGCATTTTTCTGTGAGATTCTCCATAGAACATTCATCATCACAGGATTTATAATCTTTATCCGATACAGACTCAGAGTCATTCCTTTTGAGACTCATTTTAATATCTAACCTACCCAAACAATCACAATACACACACAAAAAAAATAATAATGTAATCCCAATAAATCGCATTATCTAGAATATAACATGGATTACTTGAAACTTCATATCTTATATAAAATATTGTGGATCTAGAATTTTTCCATTTTATACATATTTTTTCCATAAATTTCTCACATAAATATGTTGCACATATCAGTACGGCAACACTCAATTTATCGTGCTTAACAAACACATGTAACATAACCATTTTCCATCTTTTCGACAACACTCAATTTATCGTGCTTAACAAACACATGTAACATAATCATTTTCCATCGTTAAGTTGTTAAACAAGGCTCAAATCTTAACATCTAAATAATAACAAGCCTAATAGAAGCGCAAGATTGGAAAAAGGAAGAATAATTATGTAAATAAGATCTTGGCTAAAATCTTAGAGGTAATCTTACATACCATAAACGGTATTAGATATATGTCTCGTCATTGTTTTATTAATCGGTTACAATGCAAAAGGGTATTTTTAACAACTTAAGTATTTTAAACGCATGTAAATAACTTTTGAGAAAGTGCGGGTTATATGGGATGGTTTAAATAAAAGATAACTTTTATTTTTTTCCAAATTAAAAATTTAACTTAAAAAATTTAACCCAAAGTAAAAAGTTGTATCAATTTTAAGAAAGTTGTAATTAAATATATTAACCAATTTTATTTTAACTTAAACATGCATCTAGGTGAGTGAATGATAAAATAAGTAAATCAAACCACAATGCCCAATGTACGAGGAAAAAACACAATGGAAAAAACCTCGGACGACTCAACCATGCAAATTCAGTATGTATCGATTTACAAAGGACACGACGGTAGACTTATAACATAGAATCACCGCCCTTGCAAGCCTTGACAGTCTATGTTCTTTCGACCTCCTCACAGCGACATGCCTCGGTATCCACTGAACAACTTCAGCAACCATCTACAGATCAAATAACGGATTTCACCACTTCTTCACTGCAGTACCACAAATATGGACTCCACCATGTATAAAGAGAAAATACGGATTCCACTGTATGAAACTATTCTCAATAGATATAGAGAATAAATCGAAGGTGCCCAAAACAAGATCTTAAAGTATAATAAGATGAAAACTTGGATCCTAAATAACTTGGATGTAAACTTGGGTTTTGAAGAGCTTTTTAGTAGAGTTTGGGAACTCAAAACATAAGTTTTTCTCTCTTATAAAACTGTTGCTCCGCACTCCTATTTATAGGAAGTTTTCCAAAATTGAGATAAGGATGAAAAGTAATTTGGAAAATCTCAAATTTATCAAAAATTTTCAGGCTCGTTCGAACGAAGTATAGGATCTCGTTCGAACACATATCCAATGAGATTCCAGCAAAGGTCAAAGTTGATTCGTTCGAAGGTCTTTAGAACCTGTTCAAGTGAGTTACCATATCTCATTCTAACAAAGTTGCAGGAAAAATATTTTTTTGAAAAAGTAGTAAAAGATAAAAAAAATTATAAAACATTTTAAAAACACTTTTATAAAAACCTAACACCCAAATATAAAATCTCCAAGGATAATAATATGTACGCATCCATACTTGAGAGATCCTTGAAACATAAATATGGAAATTAGTATAAAACATTACACAATGACGTAGATCTTCTAACTTGGCCCACTTCGTCTTCAAGAAATCATGTCGTAGGCTTAAAAGGTCAACACATTCAATTCCTAACCAATGAATCAAACATTTTTATCCAAACATGGAATAAGCCAAAACATACAAATTGACTATATTCAAAATTTGTCCTTATAATCTCCACCTTTGACTATTTCGGGATAAATCAAAAATAAAAACTCATATGGGATGTTAAGCTCATCTAAAACTCAAGCCCTAACCACAAAAGGAAAAAAGTACAACTTGACTGACTTAAAAACTTTAAGTAGCTTTGCTCGTTTGAACTTTGTCGTATATTGCAAACCTTCACCCTTAAACACACTTTCAAATGCAAAGAGAATATAAAAAATATAAAATATGTATAAGAAGAAAACTCCCCTAATATATAAGAATAAAACTTCCCTATGTCTAATGATCCCCTCCTAGTTAATACGTTTCCCTTTAAGATAAATATATCCTCCTAGAATTAAAGTGAAAGATACCATTTCTCCCCTTTTTTGTTTATAAATAGATAGAGAAAGAATGCATAAAAAAACATTTCTCCCCTATAAATCATATCTCCCCCCAAAAGTAAAAATATGTGATATCAATTGGAAATATAAAGGAAAGAATAATATCATGCAATGGTACAATATCTAACGAACACAACATGATAACACAAGCAAAAATAATCCAAACACTGGTCACTTGAACAAAATGAAGCATGATACCAATGTAAACAAAATCAATAAGAGATACCAATATGATCATGTAGCTAACCAATATGATTCAAAGAGGAAGCACATGGAAAATATGGATTAACTTCAAATGCAAAGACGCAAAAACAAAATGATACCATATATATAAATATGCAAAAGATACCAATGGCACATATGCACATACATATAGATATAAAGACCACAAAATGATACAAAATACATAAACTTTAAACACCATTTATGATATCGATGTGTCTAAACATGTGGTAAACGAAATAAAGCGCATGAACTCGAAACAAAAAAATTATGAACTAATCACTCAAAATTATCCACAGAGTTCTATTTAACTGCATTAACTTCATCAAATAAAAAGTTAGCCACATATTGATTGATAAAGTGAACTCGTCAAATCAAATAGCTTCAAACATGAAATAACTAGGACTCATTATGCAAACTCATTGATCTTCAACTTATAACATCCTCAAAATTATTCATATATCATTTTTTCACTCTCGTGTTTTGAAGATATCAATTTGATTGAATAATCAATGAAGCAAAATTTTAGCCATGGAAATATTTTCTTTTCTTTTTCTTCTTAATTTTTTAGGCGCTTCCAACGGTCGCCTTTCATATAAGGAAGATTTCTCCCTTCGTAGCCTTTTTTCGTACACATTCATATTTTTATAAAAGCACAAACTCACAGTTAATGGTTCATACATGCACTAATCCCCCAATTGTGACACTCCGCTCAATTAAATACCGAGTGATCGGTCCTTTATTAAATTAAATCAGAATATTCAGTTGGTTCATTCTTAGCATCGCTGTAAAAAAACATTTACTATATTAATCATCTAATAGTCAATTAAGCTAGTTTCAAAACTTTTTATCCTTTAATTAAAAAGCAACTATAAAACCATTAATCATATTCACCATTACCATAAATGAAATAATAGTAATTGAATGACCATTTGACTAAATTAAATCAAACTGGAATAAGCGTTTTAGTTAAATATATCAATACAAATAACCGAATAATAAATTCAAATCCCATCTACTGAAATAAAATAGTACAATATCTCATAAATGAATCGTGACTAAGAATGGACAACATGCCCTAACTGAAATGACTACATCAGAAAATGAATGGATATATGTGGAGGCATCTAATAATAAGGACTTGTAACTCCCACAATAGCTGCAGCACATCAAATCATCCGATAGTCGAAGCCTGGCATCCTTGTGGCTAGATACCTAAAATCGTTTGCACAAGAGAAAATAGATTTGTAAGAAATGATTCAAAGCTCGAGTGAAAATAGTTTAAACTAGTTTATCAAGTATTTAAAAAGCTGTAAAGCAAATACTATATACATGTTAGCTTTTTGAGCTCTCACTTGAGATTATCACCTCTCAACTATTGTGCACGCCTAATGTACCTCTAAACCATTCTAGTTAATGCTACCCCGCCTAACTAGTTCAAAAGTATTCGTCCCCTAAACTATTTATCATAGTGCCCACTCGTATTTCCCACGCAATACCATATTGAATATTTCCACATCTTTTATTTCGAATAGGAGTTTTCATAAATAAAGTTAAGTGTTCACATACTTAAATTATTTTAGATTTCACTATCTTTCTTATCTACTAGATTCACACAGTAGAATATATCACAGATATATATATATATATATATATATATATATATATATATATATATATATATATATATATATGTATAATATGTTACCCCTAGGCTCAGCTGCGGTGCATGCATACTCTTACTACACCAAATTTGTCGAATTGTCACGGTCAATGACCGTGACAAGTCTGGCCGGCTAAAGGGTGCCAATTTGTCCTTTTTGGTGTAGTGTCTACTGTCATGTCTTGGTACATCTCGCACTATATAAAGGACTGTTGGTTCGGGATTTCCATCGAACCATAAATACAAAGCACATATATTGGAGGCGAACATAGTCCCCAGCCAAATGGGTCACGCACATACCTACGCTCCCATCCAACTGTCAAAACTATCATACTCTTAGATAGCACATTTCCAAGGTTCTATGTTCTGGTTATGAATCTAAAATCTCTCCAATGGGCTCATCATGATAAGACCGTCCACTACGCGAAACCTCTTCTCCGATAGCAAGCAGCGTAGGTATGTCATACACATAAGAAATCATACAATAAGTTTTCACACCACTTATATACTTATATTATCAGTATAGATACACACACAACCTCTACTATATGTCCCATACGTAGTACAAATATATATCTCAAAGACCCTAAGTATTATTAAATTTCAATTATACATGTCATCGTATTTATATGAATTTTCACACAACTCTAAGGGCCCTAGTTACCCTTTATTTTTTTTCATAAGTTATTTCCGTCGTCACTACTGGTCGTAAACATAGGTTCACTCATCACTACGTCACCCTTCTCAAATTTTCATTCATTTAACAATTACGGATATTCTCTTAATTATCCTAATATTTATTCGTCTCACTTTATGTAAACTTAATCTCCACTTTAGGCCTTATGTCCTTATTACAGAACAATAATCATAATCAATCAATCTAGGCAACCTCCAACGGAATAACCACTAAAAATAACATTTCTTAAAATTTACTCCACGAATCTGCCTAGATTTTTAAAATGTAGTTTTGAGGAATTTCGGACTAGTTTTGGAAAAAACGTATCAGAAAAAAATGCAGAAAAAGGGATTTTCTACGAAGAAACTTGGACAGAATAATCATTTTCGAAACCAAAATAGCTCAAAACAGTTTCTAAAATGATGGTTTAATTTACCCAATTTCATAGACTTCTTTGAATCTCATACCCATCAAAACTCGAATTTCTTCACCAAGATTCAATATAATTTTGTGGGTTTCATACTACCTACATGTAGGATCCTATTCTATATCAATTTCACCCGAGATAATGATATATGTCTTCCACAATTCATTCAAATCACATAAATTTTATAATTAATTCAACCTATTCTAACATGGGTATTATATATGTTATAAATTTACAAATATTAAACACTTGTCTCTTTTAGTAGGTCTGATCCTTGAAGATAATGGGTATTTGGGTGTTCATCTCTCCTCGATCTACAATCCAATGGTGGTGGTGGTGGTGCAAAAAGATGTAGGATCGGTGGTTCTAGCCTTTGAAACTCCTCTCCTCTTCCTCCTATGGCCTCTCTGTGGCTTCTCTTTGTTTCTCATATAACTAACCCTAGCCCCCTTCTCAAATTTTTACACTTAGAAAATTCGTAGTTATTATTTCCCCAAAAATACAAATGACCAAGATTCCCTCCCGGGATACCGGTTTGGTCAAAAATTGACCCGGGACCCTAATTAAACCCACGGGTAGACTTTTCTGACTATCATGATTCTTTCGGACACTTTGGCGCACTCAAAATGGCCATTTAGATGACTTAAAAATAAATTACTTTTTATTCCATTAAATTGAGTCTTGACATGACTCACACGTGCGTCTCGACTTTATTACCGTAACTGTCATATTCTTCACTCGCGATAATTTTCTAAATTCATAATCACATATTACTTTATTAACTCAATAATATTCAATATAATTCACATCAATAAATACTAACCATCGTCTTGCTAGTTAATATTCATTTAAACCCAAATTAATTATAAATAAATTTCTCATATTTAATTTAATTAATCCTATATTTAAAAATCATTAAAAATGCGGGGTGTTACACCAATTAAATATATAAATATAATAACAAGATTGTTAGGAGAACACCTAACATATCTCATGTAACATATGAAGGTAAAATCCAAAAGAGCTCGTGTATGCGTGTGAGCAGGCATATGCAAAGTGAATCCATTAAGGAAGTCATTTTCGTAATACTCCATGTAAGCATTATTAAGAACAATCTAAGCATAAAAAATCATAATCAAATTTATAGACACATGAAAACATGAAAGGAAGTGGATTCAAACACACCGATATGCGACACCATCATCATCATCCTTGCCTTAATCCCATCACATAGGATAGGCCACATGGATTCTCCTTTTTCATTCTAATCTATCATAAGCAATATTACCATTCAATTTTAAATCCTTAAGATCTTTTGTGACACCCCGCCCAATCAAATAAAGGGTTATCAGTCCTGTACCAATTTAAAATAGAATGTTTTGTGGGTTCATTCTTATCATCACCGTCGAAAAACTTTTTAACATTTTATTCACCTAATATAAAATTAAGCAAGGTGTCAAAATATTTCCAATTTAGTAAAACCAAGTAATCCATTTTTATTCAATCCTAAAATATAAACCATTCACCACACAAAGGAATATGATCATTATTGAACATGAATCAAATACTGAAATAAATAAGATTGGGTAAAACCTCCCACTTCAAAACTCCAAACCATAATATAAACTGAATACAATATCTCTGATGAAGGACTAGAAGTGGGAGACACATGCCCTAGATAATAAGTCTAGATGAAAATGAATGGAAAGGATAGATGCGTCTACTACAAGGACCTACATCTTTCACAACAACTACAGCACGTCAAGCAATCCAAATCTCTAAATCTGGTACCCCTGCAGCTGAGCACCAGATATAATATATATATATATATATATATATATATATATATAACAAAATAGAGAAGAGATACAAGAAACGGGTCAGAGCCCGAGGTTTAAAAATGATTTAGCAAGTATTTAAAATTGGTTCTAAAAACAAGTCTTATATGCATGTTAGTTATCGAACTCTCACATGAGTTTCTCACCTCTCATCTATTGTGCACGCCTAATGTACATCTAATCTCCCCCTAGTTATACTGCCTAGTCTAACTAGTCAGAAACCATACTAATACTAACTATGCTAACTAGTAGTATTCATGTATCGCCCATACAATACGCTATTCAAATAGTTTATCTCACATACTAAGTTTCATTATTCACCGTTTGAGTGGTTAATCTTTTATCTACTAAGATTATTTCATTTCTCATTTTCATTTTATCTACTAGTCTCACAAAGTAGAAATTTACCCAAGTACACTCATAAATATATATAGTCTCATCATCCCTATATATATATATATACACTAATCCTGCACCCTTAGGTTAAGACCACTTGGTGCAATGTAATGATTATTATTATTACCAAGTCTACTGATCGAGTGGAAAAACCGAGCGTCCGTGTAATACACTAGTAGTTGTTATTGGCTTCCAACCTCAATACAAAAAACCTAAACTTGTAACTACACTCTTAAGGAGTATAGTGGTGAGTCTGAGTATCGAATCCACGGGGAATGTTTGATAAAATTTAATTGATTTATTACTTCTAAACTAAAAGTGAAAAAGATGATGATGGTTGAAAAGGAAAAAAATAAAAAAAGTTAACTATGCATGGATGAGCAAACTAATTAAGATGAATGAGAAAGTAGGTTGGAATACAATCCCCTAACCCTAGTAATTTACCGTGTAGAATACTAGAATTGTAAATTACAAATTTGAATGAATCCAGTCTTTATAGATCCTAAGCATTACGTATATGAGGTTCAAGCCCGCAACCATACGAAATCAAAGGTAAATATAAAGTGGTGCTAAATAATTATACGCACATCGTATTATTAAACATCCCAAGTACCTAGGGAAAGAGAGATTAAAATATCTACAATGGTTGTAAAATTTTCTCGCACGATTCTTTCAAATTTTTAATTTAAATTCTATTTTCTACATAAGTAATTTGCATTGGGATGGTTTCATGCATCCCAACCCTTAAAAACTTAGCTAGGCATGATTTTATTAAATGAAAACAAAATTTTAGGCGTGCAAGAAGTCGTAGGTCTATTATGCATTGAAAAGGAACTTGAATCGAGAAACAAAATTAAACTACAAGAGTAATTTAAACTTACAATATGAAAGAAATTGAAAGTAGAACTTAGCAACACTTGAATGGAAGAAGGAGATCTGAACTTGAAACTTTAATCTTGAGTAACTATTGTTCAACTTACAAACTAGGGTTTCTAAATCCTAAGGAAAGAAAAATATGAAATTATATGCCAAAAGGAACTCCCACCTCTTCCTCTTCTTTATTACTCTAGGTCTTGGCTTTTTATGTACCCAAATATGACTTTTCCCATGCCTCTCCACGTTTTGCAACTAATAAAAAGGAATTATAAAAGAAATTTCAAGAGTTGAAACTCTTCAGCTTCCAGAATTAATTTCAACTTTGGCTTTCTGTTTCCAACTTCAAATGGGCATAACTTCTTCACCGTAGCTCGGATTGGGGGTGCCATTTTTTCCACTGTTCTTTTAATTTAGAGATCTTCAATTTTCTAGCTTTCCCCACCTTTGGAATATGGCTATAAAATTATGAAAATGCCCTTTGACTTGTCTTCCTTTGTTCTCTTCCTTTCTTCCGATTTTCTTCTTTCTTTTCTTGCACTAAATACCTGTAAAATCAATAAGAAATACACAAAACTCGGGGTAGTTGTTAGAAGAAATCGTTAGAAATGATATTTGATAAAAGAAAATCATTTACGTTGTTTGAGATATTAAAATTGCTAAATTAAGGGGCGAAATTCAGAAGAATTTATGCTTAGTCAAATCCCCCTAACTTGGAACTTTTCACGTCCCGGGCAATGTAAATGAAGCTAACCAAAGTTCCACTCTTGAGAATTCCTTTATTAAAATAAATTTCCACTTTTGCAGGCAAGCGATTGCATTGAGAATATGCAACAAGCCTTTAAACCCCTAGGTTACCCTAGTAGGATGAGTTTTGTCTCGTGAGGGTTTACAGTGAATACACCCACAAAATTCTTTATTGACTGAAATAAATATCAAAATACTTAAAAATTGTACCATTTAAATATTTTGAAAAATAATCACCATAAATTCATATTCAAATGTCTCAAAGCATAGTGTGTGTGTGTGTGTGTGTGTGCAAAGCTCAAAACTAAACCTCAAATTTCCACCGATTGAGCATTACGTTACTTTCCGAAAATTCGTAACGATTCAAATTCTTACAAATGCACTCACAAATGAATCACTCTGATTGTGGTTATTTTCTCTCGGTATGCATGATATAAAGAGTAAATATAATGGACACAATATCACGCATACAAAATTGAAAAGAAGAAAATATATGGTGAAAATATCTCATCATCGAAATACAGTTATTAGGAAACGGGAAACACATCTCTTAATCACACCATTTTAATCTCTTTTATTATCTTTTCATGTCTTATCTATCCATGCATTAATTAATTTTGCCATTCGGACTCGGTTGGGACTTTTCGAGTTAAAAAGTGTAAAGGGTAAAAATAGGAATGGACGGAATGTTCGGAATTAAAAAAATGCCCTACGTCCATTAGTGCTTTTTCGGGCATTTGGTCATTTATCTCTTTCTTTTTCTATTTTTTTTCTTTTTTTCTTGCTATTGTTCTTTTCTTGCCCTTTTTGTTGCTCTTTTCAGACTTAAATCTTACTTTTTCCATTTTTCACAATTTCGAGCTAATTGGGTTTTTTGGGTTATCAAACGAAAAGGAAATATTTTATCAGGCTCAAATTGGGTTGCAAAGGGATAATTTTTTCACAACTTTATTATGTCTGATATTTTTGGGTTAAACAAACGAGGGCCTACTTCATTGGCCAAATTGCTAATCACATTACCATATGCATCTCGAGATTAATTAAGTTTACAAATATATTTTGCATAAATTTCGATACAACATTTCACACGCTTCCCATAACTGATCAAAACAAAGGATTGAGATCATCAATGACTTATTAAAACGCTGAAAAGGACTTTGAGTTAATCATAAACTCGGATTGACTCACTGGGTTTGATTAATCTCCACACTTATTCGTTAAGTCGTCAATTTTCCTTCAATTTCCATCTTTGGTCAATTTTGACTTAGTGCATTTTGATTGTTAACAATTTGAGACTTAAAATAGAATAAAGGTGATATTTTTTAAAAATTTAAATTCCAATTTTTATTTATTTTGAAGAAAAATATTTTTTGCTTTTTTAAAAAATTTTCAATTTTTTTGGAATTTTTGAAATTTAAAAAAAAAATACACTTGGAAAGAACATGTGATTGAATCAATGAATCTAAACAATAAACGGGAAGAATATACCACACCCCCTAACTTAAATGTTGCATTGCCCTCAATGTGAATCAAGAACACAACATAAAAAGAGGAAAAAAAAGATATTGCCCAAATGGAGCGATCCCCGATGAGTGCGAGTCCATTGAAACTACAAAGCATGTTAGAACCAAGCATAACAAAAAGAATAACAAAAACTTTTACTAATTACTCTAAACTATAAAAAAAAAAAGGAAAAAGAAAAAGATAATTATGTACAACCTACGATTTGAACTTCTAATAAGTTATACACTAGAAGTCGAAAATTTTGAGGGTCCACCCAAATACAATTTAACTGTGAGAGGTAATCAGTGTACCCTCATTAGGATGCATGCCTCCCGAAAAATAAGAATTTCGTTTCAACAACGGAAGGCATGTGCAAAGCGGAAGAAATGAACCATCACCAATTAAAAATTTTAGGGGGATAATGAGGGACAAATACCATTGGGATCCAAGAAAAATAGAATCACGTCCCAAAGATTTTTCAAGTAGTATGGGAAGCGGAGCACACAAACAGAAAGAGTCCATCATGGAAAACAATTCAAGCATAGAGTCCTTGTCCTCAAAATCTTCTCCCCCAAAATTTTCAGCCGGATCTAGTGGAGTGACACGTCTAAGTGTATGACTCGTAAGATGAAGCATCTCAAAAAAACATTCACATACAAGAATTGGATCAACATCCTCAAGACACTCACCCAGTTCTTGTGATGGATTTAATGGTTCGATAATAGTGGGTACACAAGGAGACAAATGATCTTCAACCTCAGTAGATTTTATAATATTTATAAGAGGTTGATATTCAAAAGAACTTGGATCACTCTCAATGATTTTATCCTCAAAAGGGTTAGGTGAAGCGCAAGTCTCGAGATTCTCTAAGTTGTCCAAATAATCATTAAACTCCTTTCAAGTTGCTCTAATTTTCAACTCTATACCAGCAAGTTCTTCAGATTGCTTTTTGATAATAATCAATAGTTCTTCCAAAGTAGGCATCTTTGGTTCTAGCACCTCGGATTCCTTATTTGGTTGAAAATATTCTTCAACTTCAAAAATATCGGAAGAAAAATCCGCATTGGGTTCAAATAATGCATCTAACTCTTGCTCCCAATAACGGTTTTTTCCCGATATTCTTTTTCAAGTCTTTTTTCTTCAAGCAATTCATTTTGATAAATTTGGATGGCCTTAGCACTGGGTTTGTATTTATGAGACTCATCTTTAGTGGTTTTTATCCAATGTTCATAAGTCTTGAGCGCCTCCCCCTCAATATTATCATAACAATAAAATCCACCAAAAGAGTTAGAATACCACATTTTAAATTGGGCAATTCAAAAACGTGAGATACAATTTTTTTTTTTGAAAGTCAAATTCGGGATTAACCAACCTAACCTAAAGTCTACCTAATTCCCCGGCAACGGCGCCGGCGTTCATGTAATACGCTAGTCGTTGTTATCAGCTTCCAACCTCAATACAAAAAATCTAAACTTGTAACTACACTCTTAAGGAGTATAGTGGTGAGTCTGAGTATCGAATCCACAGGGAATGTTTGATAGAATTTAATTGATTTATTACTTCTAAACTAAAAGTGAAAAAGATGATGATGGTTGAAAAGGAAAAAAATAAAAAAAGTTAACTATGCATGCATGAGCAAACTAATTAAGATGAATGAGAAAGTAGGTTGGAATACAATCCCCTAACCCTAGTAATTTACCGTGTAGAATACTAGAATTGTAACTTATAAATTTGAATGAATCCAGTCTTTATAGATTCTAAGAATTACGTATATGAGGTTCAAGCCCGCACCATACGAAATCAAAGGTAAATATAAAGCGGTGCTAAGTAATTATACGCACATCGTATTCTTAAACATCCCAAGTACCCAGGGCAAGAGAGATTAAAAGATCTATAATGGTTATAAAATTGTCTCGCACGATTCTTTCAAATTTTTAATTTAAATTCTATTTTCTACATAAGTAATTTACATTGGGATGGGTTCATGCATCCCAACCCTTAAAAACTTAGCTAGGCATGATTTTATTAAATGAAAACAAAATTTTAGGCGTGCAAGAAGTCGTAGGTCTATTATGCATTGAAAAGGAACTTGAATCGAGAAACAAAATTAAACTACAAGAGTAATTTAAACTTGTAATATGAAAGAAATTGAAAGTAGAACTTAGCAACACTTGAATGGAAGAAGGAGATCTGAACTTGAAACTTTAATCTTGAGTAACTATTGTTCAACTTACAAACTAGGGTTTCTAAATCCTAAGGAAAGAAAAATATGAAATTATATGCCAAAAGGAACTCCCACCTCTTCCTCTTCTTTATTACTCTAGGTCTTGGCTTTTTATGTACCCAAATATGACTTTTCCCATGCCTCTCCACGTTTTGCAACTAATAAAAAGGAATTATAAAAGAAATTTCAAGAGTTGAAACTCTTCAGCTTCCAGAATTAATTTCAACTTTGGCTTTCTGTTTCCAACTTCAAATGGGCATAACTTCTTCACCGTAGCTCGGATTGGGGGTGCTATTTTTTCCAATGTTCTTTTAATTTAGAGATCTTCAATTTTCTAGCTTTCCCCACCTTCGGAATATGGCTGTAAAATTATGAAAATGCCCTTTGACTTGTCTTCCTTTGTTCTCTTCCTTTCTTCCGATTTTCTTCTTTCTTTTCTTGCACTAAATACCTGTAAAATCAATAAGAAATACACAAAACTCGGGGTAGTTGTTAGAAGAAATCGTTAGAAATGATATTTGATAAAAGAAAATCATTTACGTTGTTTGAGATATTAAAATTGCTAAATTAAGGGGCGAAATTCAGAAGAATTTATGCTTAGTCAAATCCCCCTAACTTGGAACTTTTCACGTCCCGGGCAATGTAAATGAAGCTAACCAAAGTTCCACTCTTGAGAATTCCTTTATTAAAATAAATTTCCACTTTTGCAGGCAAGCGATTGCATTGAGAATATGCAACAAGCCTTTAAACCCCTAGGTTACCCTAGTAGGATGAGTTTTGCCTCGTGAGGGTTTACAGTGAATACACCCACAAAATTCTTTATTGACTGAAATAAATATCAAAATACTTAAAAATTGTACAATTTAAATATTTTGAAAAATAATCACCATAAATTCATATTCAAATGTCTCAAACCAAAGTGTGTGTGTGTGTGCAAAGCTCGAAACTAAACCTCAAATTTCCACCGATTGAGCATTACGTTACTTTCCGAAAATTCGTTTTGATTCAAATTCTTACGAATGCACTCACAAACGAATCACTGTGATTGTGGTTATTTTCTCTCGGTATGCATGATATAAAGAGTAAATATAATGGACACAATATCACGCATACAAAATTGAAAAGAAGAAAATATATGGTGAAAATATCTCATCATCAGAATACAGCTTTTAGGAAACGGGAAACACATCTCTTAATCACACCATTTTAATCTTTTTTATTATCTTTTCATGTCTTAGCTATCCATGCATTAATTAATTTTGCCATTCGGACTCGGTTAGCACTTTTCGGGTTAAAAAGTGTAAAGGGTAAAAATGGGAATGGACGGAATGTTCGGAATTAAAAAAATGCCCTACGTCCATTAGTGATTTTTCGGGCATTTGCTCATTTATCTCTTTCTTTTTCTATTTTTTTTCTTTTTTTCTTGTTATTGTTCTTTTCTTGCCCTTTTTGTTGCTCTTTTCAGACTTAAATCTTACTTTTTCCATTTTTCACAATTTCGAGCTAATTGGGTTTTTTGGGTTATCAAACGAAAAGGAAATATTTTATCAGGCTCAAATTGGGTTGCAAAGGGATAATTTTTTCACAACTTTATTATGTCTGATATTTTTGGGTTAAACAAACGAGGGCCTACTTCATTGGCCAAATTGCTAATCACATTACCATATGCATCTCGAGATTAATTAAGTTTACAAATATATTTTGCATAAATTTCGATACAACATTTCACACGCTTCCCATAACTGATCAAAACAAAGGATTGAGATCATCAATGACTTATTAAAACGCTGAAAAGGACTTTGAGTTAATCATAAACTCGGATTGACTCACTGGGTTTGATTAATCTCCACACTTATTCGTTAAGTCGTCAATTTTCCTTCAATTTCCATCTTTGGTCAATTTTGACTTAGTGCATTTTGATTGTTAACAATTTGAGACTTAAAATAGAATAAAGGTGATATTTTTTAAAAATTTAAATTCCAATTTTTATTTATTTTGAAGAAAAATATTTTTTGCTTTTTTAAAAAATTTTCAATTTTTTTGGAATTTTTGAAATTTAAAAAAAAAATACACTTGGAAAGAACATGTGATTGAATCAATGAATCTAAACAATAAACGGGAAGAATATACCACACCCCCTAACTTAAATGTTGCATTGCCCTCAATGTGAATCAAGAACACAACATAAAAAGAGGAAAAAAAAGATATTGCCCAAATGGAGCGATCCCCGATGAGTGCGAGTCCATTGAAACTACAAAGCATGTTAGAACCAAGCATAACAAAAAGAATAACAAAAACTTTTACTAATTACTCTAAACTATAAAAAAAAAGGAAAAAGAAAAAGATAATTATGTACAACCTACGATTTGAACTTCTAATAAGTTATACACTAGAAGTCGAAAATTTTGAGGGTCCACCCAAATACAATTTAACTGTGAGAGGTAATCAGTGTACCCTCATTAGGATGCATGCCTCCCGAAAAATAAGAATTTCGTTTCAACAACGGAAGGCATGTGCAAAGCGGAAGAAATGAACCATCACCAATTAAAAATTTTAGGGGGATAATGAGGGACAAATACCATTGGTATCCAAGAAAAATAGAATCACGTCCCAAAGATTTTTCAAGTAGTATGGGAAGCGGAGCACACAAAGAGAAAGAGTCCATCATGGAAAACAATTCAAGCATAGAGTCCTTGTCCTCAAAATCTTCTCCCCCAAAATTTTCAGCCGGATCTAGTGGAGTGACACGTCTAAGTGTATGGCTCGTAAGATGAAGCATCTCAAAAAAACATTCACATACAAGAATTGGATCAACATCCTCAAGACACTCATCCACTTCTTGTGATGGATTTAATGGTTCGATAATAGTGGGTACACAAGGAGACAAATGATCTTCAACCTCAGTAGATTTTATAATATTTATAAGAGGTTGATATTCAAAAGAACTTGGATCACTCTCAATGATTTTATCCTCAAAAGGGTTAGGTGAAGCGCAAGTCTCGAGATTCTCTAAGTTGTCCAAATAATCATTAAACTCCTTGCAAGTTGCTCTAATTTTCAACTCTATAGCAGCAAGTTCATCAGATTGCTTTTTGATAATAATCAATAGTTCTTCTAAAGAAGGCATCTTTGGTTCTAGCACCTCGGATTCCTATAAAATTATGAAAATGCCCTTTGACCTGTCTTCCTTTGTTCTCTTTCTTTCTTCCGATTTCTTTCTTTGTTTTCTTGCACTAAATACCTGTAAAATCAATAAAAAATACACGAAACTTGGGGTACTTGTTAGAAAAAATCATTAGAAATGATATGTGATAAAAGAAAATCAATTACGTTGTTCGAGATATTAAAATTGCTAAATTAAGGGGCTAAATTTAGAATAATTTATGCTTAGTCATCTACGAATTTCACACAGTAAAAATATTCACAAGTTCATATATATATATATATATATATATATATATATATATATATATATATATATATATATATATATATATATATATATGACACCCCGACTAATTAAATACCGGGTAGCTACTCCTTTATTAAATTAATTCAAAATGCCAAGTTGGTTCAGTTAATAGCATCACTGTCGAATACATTTTGATAATTACTAACCACCTAGTATTTTAAAAAAGTAAGTGCCAAATTTTAAGTTAAGTCTGATTAACATGCAGTAAAAGAATAATGAAAGAATTACAACCATTCACTATAATGAAGTAATGAAATAACCAACACATAAATATAAATCCGGAGGAAAACTCCTCACAATAATCCCACAACTGAAAAATAATACGACAAGTCTGAATCCTGAATAATTACATGCCAGAAGTCTGAATAACTGAAATAATGAAATGTCTCTAAAAGAAATGGGCGACATGCCCTACAACTGATAACTGATGAATATCGAGTCAAGATAGATGAAGCGTCTACAAGCAAAGTCCTGTAACTTCCACAAACAGCTACAGCTTGTCACCTGAATGAGAATCCTATGCATGGTGCCCTTGTGGCTGGGCACCTAAAATGGTTTTTACAAAAATAGATTTGAAAGCAAATGGGTCAGAGCCCGAAAGTGGAAAACCTTTTGAAAACAGCAAGTGTTTTAATAACATTAAAACATTAAATGCAAAATACATGTTAGGACGTGCACTCACATGAAATTCTCACCTCTCGACTACATGTGCACTCCTAACGTACCGTACCCATCTATAAGACATCCATATCTAACCAAACCGTAATAAGTTCTACCCCTTACTACTCAATTCCCATAATACATTCTAGCGTTATCAAATAAATAGAGGGTTTTACTTAAAGTCAGATTCTCAATATGTAATACACTTCACTATCGGTTAACCCGTTATGTTTTCTCAAAACAATACCATAATTTTATTCACAATATTAACATGAAAGTTCCCATTAATTAAGTGTATATTATTCACATCATAAATATACAATACAAGCACCCCGAGACTAAGCTGCGGTGGACACATACTCTGCTATCCATCCCGGTACATCACGTACATAAGGATCACGCATTCCGAATCTCTCAGGAATCGTTCAGATAACAATATCACAAATAATCGAGGCGAACACAGTCACATCACATGGGTCACGCGCATACCTACGCTCCCACGATCAGCAGACTTATTAACATCCCAATAATTCCTTCTCTGACCTATGTTCATCGAGGTAACCAATCTAAATCCGGGCAACACAAGGATTAGAAGGCCCTAAGCGAACGCAAACCTCCCGTGATAGCAAGTATGGTAGGTATGCCATACACATAAAATCAATACATATACTAAGTATTCACACATCTTAGTAATCACCATATTATTGGTGGTACACTTATCATTCTCGTACTGACATATAATACTACAAAATTTATATGTTCCCGGTTAATAAAGTAAATTAGGCCATCGATAGTTCTCGCAACGTAATATACACTCACGTCCTACTCATATTTTCCTTTAGGTTCAAACTACACTTCTAGGTTTGACTCCGAATTATATCCAAAACATCCCAAATATATCAATTAATCATCAAGGGAAATCTATCTCTACCTATACACAAGGTTACGGGCACTCGGGATCAAAACAGGCTAAAAAGCCTAAACTGTCAACTCGTTCGAAGTCTCGTTTGAACGAGGCTGTTCGAATGAGAGTTCGTTCGAACGAACTGGGCTATCTAACGAGATCTCGTTCGAACGAGATTATCGAACGAACTTCACCCTCGTTAGAAGTCAAAGGTCAACTCGTTAGAAGCTCGTTCGAACGAGCTCGTTCGAACGACCTGGGCAGGTCTTCTAACGAGTGGCCAGTTTCGAGCCCAGAAATCCTTATTTCGTTTTTCCCAATTTTCTTCACTCCTAATCTCACATAAAAATCGACCCAACATCATTTTAAGGTTCATAATTTGTACTAAACACTCATAGGTCATAATCAAACGTTTATATAGGGCTAACTCATCTTAAACCTCATCAAATCTTCAAATCTCTTCATTTATCCCTAAATTATATGAACATGAACCCTAACATTTGTAAATCATCATTGAACCTACTATAATCCGTTTTTGTTTTATCCAAGATATTATTAACATCAGAATAATCGCCTACATATAATTCTACATGCAATTCCTCATCAATATGTAAGATCCCATTTCCAATTTAATGGGTTTTTCATTAACTCCCAAGAACAAATCAGATTTTTATCAATTCCTACACATGGAAGAAACATTCTCTATAAAAATGAAATTAAATCACTTGCCTTAAGGGTAACTCTGGATTTGATGACGAATCTGATGAATGGTTCTTTCTCTCCTCTGCAGAATTCCTCCTCTCTCTCTCTCTCCAAGCTTTATTCTCAAGGTGTTAATGGAGGTGAGGTTGGTTTTGCCAAGTTATAACTTCTCCTGTAGCCCACTTCCTAAATTGGGGTTGGAAATGGCTTAGTGGGTTAATACTAAGTCAGATATTAGCTCTAATTTTCGTGGGTTTTAATTACCCAATTTTTGAAATTACCAAAATGCCCTTATAAGTTACCGGTATGGCCCAATAATGCCCCGGGACCCAAACTTAACCCCCGGCTAGTGTTTTCTGACTATTTCGACCCTTCTGAACGCGTTGGCGCACTCAAAACGACCATACGGTTAATTGAACTAAAATTCACTTTTTAATTATCATAATATAAACTTGACGCGACTGTCACACGCGTCTCAACAAAATTTCCAAATTGCCGTATTTCAATCTCACGACAAATTTCATACTTCAATATTCATATTTAATCATAAATGCACATTATATTCAAATACCAACTCACATCTCGCTAGTATTTTAATCCAGATTAATTCCAATTAATACGCATTTAATTAAATTAATCCCATAAATAAATATCACAAAAATACGGGGTATTACATACTTCCCCCCTAATAACTGAATTTCGTCCCGAAATTCGGAACTAGAAAGTACCTGGTAAGAACCACTCTGGATAACGTTCGCGCATCTCATCCTCTCGCTCCCATGTGGACTCCTCAACATTATGATGTCGCCACTGAACACGCACTAACGGGATCTTTGACCGCAGTTTGCGCTCACTTCGATACAAAATAGCAATCGACCCCTCCTCGTAGGAACTATCAGGCTGGAGATCGATGTCCTCCAAAGCAATGTGAGAATGAGCCAAATCGTCTCTAAGATATTTCCTTAGCGAGGAAATATGAAACACATCGTGAATTCGATGTAAATGCTCCGGTAACCCAAGCCTGTACGCAACCGGTCTAATCCGCTCAATAATAGGAAATGGTCCCACATATCTCGGTGCCAACTTCCCTTTCTTCCCGAAACGCATAATCCCCTTTATAGGAGATACTCTGAGCAAAACCTAGTCCCCCACTTGGAACTCTCTGAAGAACCTCTTCGCATCAGCATAGCTCTTCTGCCTGTCCTGAGCTACCCGAATGCGACTCCGAATCAATTCTATCCTTGCCGAAGTATCCTGAATCACTTCTGGCCCTAGTAGTTTGTTGTCCCCTACCTCCAACCAACATGTTGGGGAACGACAAGGTCTACCGTACAACGCCTCGAATGGAGCCATGCCAATGGTGAACTGGTAGGAGTTATTGTAAGCAAACTCTACCAGTGGAAGGTACTGCTCCCATCCACCCCCAAAATCAATGATATTCATACGTAGCATGTCCTCCAACATCTGGTTTGTACGCTCCGTTTGCCCATCAGTCTGCGGGTGATACGCCGTACTCAACCGCAATTCCGTGCCCATGGCCTCCTGAAAACTCTCCCAAAACCGTGAAACAAATATCTTGTCTCGATCAGACACGATATTTAAGGGCACACCGTGAAGTCTCACTATATCTGAAATAAAGAGCTGGGCATACTGTCCCGTAGTGTAATATGTCCTTACGGGTAGAAAATGAGCGACTTTGGTCAACCTGTCCACAATTACCCAAATGGAGTCGTGACCTCTCTGTGACGTAGGCAACCCCGTGATAAAGTCCATGGATATGCTCTCCCACATCCACATTGGGACCTCCAAATGATGTAGCAGTCCTACCGGTCTCTGATGATCAACTTTTACTAGCTGACAAGTGGCGCATTTAGAAACAAACTCGGCAATATCTCTCTTTATCCCGCTCCACCAATACTGTCGTCTCATGTCTTGGTACATTTTGTCCCCACCGGGATGTAGCGCGAACTGTGAGCTGTGCGACTCTTCCATCACCTCGTGCCACAATTCCTCCCCTTCTGGAACTACCAATCTCCCATTGAAACGTAATCCCCCGTCTGAGCTAACGGTATAGGACTCGGCTCCCTCTGATAATAATCGAACTATCTGCTCCTGACAGAACGAATCATTTGCCTGTGCCCTTACTACCTTCGTGACAATCTGTGGTGTAATGGTCATCACAGACATGAACGATCGGGCCACTGCATCCTGGTGTCCCAACTCCTTCCACTTTGCCTTCCACACCCCTGCTACTTCATCTACTGGCCTACGGCTCAACGCGTCTGCTACTACGTTAGCCTTTCCCGGATGGTATTGGATATCGAACTGATAATCCTTCACGAACTCAAGCCATCTTCGTTGCCGCATATTCAACTCCTTCTGCGTGAATAGGTACTGTAGGGACTTGTGGTCCGTGAACAATCGAAACTTTTCCCCCAAAAGGTAATGTCTCCATATCCGAAGGGCAAATACAACTGCCGCCAACTCCAAGTCATGAGTGGGGTAATTCTTCTCGTGAGGCTTTAGTTTACGGTATGCATAAGCAATGGCCTGACTCTCCTGCAGTAAGACACCTCCAAGTCCTTGTAAGGACGCATCGGTGTAGACTAGATACTCGACTCCCGGTCTCAGCAATGCTAACACAGGCGCTGAGGTCAACTTATCCTTCAACTCATCAAATGCCAACTGACAGGCATCACTCCAGATGAACGGCACACCTTTACGAGTCAGATGTGTCAAAGGACCTGCTATCTTCGAAAATCCCCGAATGAACCTCCTGTAGTATCCTGCTAGACCCAAGAAACTACGGATCTCCGTTGGTGTCGTGGACTGTCCCCACTCCCTCACCGTGGATACCTTCCCCGGATCAACAGATATTCCCTGGTCGGAAATAATATATCCCAAAAACTGGACCTCTTTCAGCCAAAACCCGCATTTCTCATATTTTGCATACAGCTCGTTCTGACGTAGTGTCTGCAAAACTTGCCTCAAATGCTCGGCGTGTTCCTCCTCTGTCTGAGAGTAAACCAGAATATCATCGATGAAGACAATGACAAACTGATCTAGGAAATCTCTGAACACTCTATTCATCAAGTCCATAAACACGGCTGGAGCATTGGTCAAACCAAAAGGCATAACCCGAAACTCGTAAGAACCATATCTCGATAAGAACGCAGTCTTCGAGACGTCCTCCTCCCTGATACGCAACTGATGGTATCCCGATCTCAAATCAATCTTCGAGAAGAAAGAAGCTCCTCTTAACTGGTCGAATAAGTTATCGATTCGAGGCAACGGGTACTTATTCCGTATCGTGACCTTATTCAACTCTCGGTAGTCCACACACAATCTCAGTGAACCATCTTTCTTCTTCACAAACAACACAGGGGCACCCCACGGCGAAGTAATCCTCCGTATAAACCCCTGACCCAACAACTGCTCAATCTGATCCCGTAACTCCCTCATCTCAGCTGGAGCCATACGGTACGGTGCGCGTGCTATGGGTCTCGTATCTGGTAATAAGTCTATGACAAAGTCTATCTCTCGACTGGGGGGTAATCCAGGTATATCCTGAAATACATCGACAAACTCTCTAACAACCGGAATCGAATCAAGTGGTATCACCACCTCCTTAGAGGTCTCCTCCTCTAAATAATACAAATGAGCGGTCGAACCTCCCTCTGGGCGAGGCATCGCCACTATAAACATCTCTTGCCCCGGAATGGAAAAAATAATGCTCCCACCGAAGCAATCAATCATGGCTCTATAATCAGCGAGCCAATCCATACCGATAATCACATCGTGAACATGCATATTTAATACCAACATATCTACAGGTAATACCAGACTACCAATCTCTACCCCTACTCCCCGGCATATAAAGAAAATAAGTGACCCACTTCCCAATGGTGAGTCTACACACATCACTGTGCTCTCTGCTGTGGCTAACAACCCTAAGGCTTTCGCAAAATGTGTAGCTATAAAGCAATGTGTTGCCACCGTATAAAAAAAACCCGACCCATAGTACCATGGATAGGAAACATACCCTCAATCGCGGGTGGTGCCTGCGGAGCTGCTGCCTGATGGACGTTATAGACACGTCCATACTGTAACTGTCCCTGCTGTACAGGAACTGCTGGAATGGCTGGAAGAGCTGGTACCTGGGCTGGAGATGGAAGGGCTGGTGGAAAGAGTGGCCTCTGTGGCTCATGTCGAGCACCTTGCTGTTGCTGCGGGGCCCTGCCCCTATCAGGACAGTCCTGGCATTTATGGCCAGTCTTGCCACAAACGAAACACTTCCCCGGGAAGTTTCCCCCTCTCTGTCCCTGCTGCCCCCGGCCCTGGTGGCCGTTACCGTTCCTCCACTGGCCCTGCTAAAACTGTTGTTGACCATTCTGACCCTGCTGGTTCTGATGGCCATTCGGACCCTGATGGCCCTGCCGGAAACATCCCTGTCCGTGCCTAAAATTTCTTGACCTGAACCTCTTGTGATCCCCCTGCTGGGTACCCTGATCACCCTGTCTCTGCCCCTGAACAGATTGTGCCCCACTGGCACCATTTCCTCCAGTCCTGCCCTGATGGCTAGACTCTCCCGATCGCTTGCCCTCAGTCATGTGAAAGCGGTGATCCTGGCAATGGAGCAATGCAGCGTTAACCACATCAGAATAAGTGGCTAACGAGAGGTTCCCTAACAAGTGCTGACGAATCCTCCATGTCAACCCGTCCGTAAATTTTTGTATCTTCTTCTCCTCCGTTGGTATCTCATCCAGAACAATGTTCAGAAGATCAGTGAATTCGGCCTCATACTCGGCCACAGTCTTACCTTCCTGCTTGAGGCTCATCAACTTCCTCCTCATCTCTGTGTGAACAGCAGACGGAAAGTACTTGCGGTCAAACCGCACCCAAAACTCCTGAATAGTGAGAGTATCTCTCTCCTCCACGGTGGTAATAAACTCCCACCACTGCAGTGCAGATCCCACTAGCTTAAAGGTAGCTAGTATCTGCTTCTAAACCTCAGTGCACTCGTACATCCTCAAGTGCCGCTGAATATCCTTCCTCCACTGACTCGAAACTACCACATCGGAGCTACCTGCGAACTCCGGAGGGTGTGCTTTCTGAAAAGCATCACGTACACGTTCCCAAGCAGACGGGAATGCATGTGTCTGAACCGGCGCGGCTATCAACGCCTTAGGTGGTGCCTGTTGAACTACGGCAAGTGCGGCATTTACCGCCTGGGCCACAATGGCTGCAACCTCGGCGGCATTCATCGTGCCCTGAACTGATGCGGGCTGTGGTTCTGGCATTGCATTCCTGGGAACCCGTTGTGCACGTCGTGGAGGCATCTGAAATAAGAATGAAGTTTATAAGTTCGCAGTTATAAACTTAAAATAGTTGAAGAACGTAGCATATACAAAAGAATACAATAGTCCTAAAGTATAGGGCTCTACATCAAAGAAAGCTCAGCGGAAACATAATAAGCCGTACAAATCCTAATGGACACTAGAACCTGATGCTCTGATACCACCTGTGACACCCCGACTAATTAAATACCGGGTAGCTACTCCTTTATTAAATTAATTCAAAATGCCAAGTTGGTTCAGTTAATAGCATCACTGTCGAAAACATTTTGATAATTACTAACCACCTAGTATTTTAAAAAGTAAGTGCCAAATTTTAAGTTAAGTCTGATTAACATGCAGTAAAAGAATAATGAAAGAATTACAACCATTCAATATAATGAAGTAATGAAATAACCAACATATAAATATAAATCCGGAGGAAAACTCCTCACAATAATCCCACAACTGAAAAATAATACGACAAGTCTGAATCCTGAATAATTACATGCCAGAAGTCTGAATAACTGAAATAAATGAAATGTCTCTAAAAGAAATGGGCGACATGCCCTACAACTGATAACTGATGAATATCGAGTCAAGATAGATGAAGCGTTTACAAGCAAAGCCCTGTAACTTCCACAAACAGCTACAACTCGTCACCTGAATGAGAATCCTATGCATGGTGTCCTTGTGGCTGGGCACCTAAAATGGTTTTTACAAAAATAGATTTGAAAGCAAATGGGTCAGAGCCTGAAAGTGGAAAACATTTTGAAAACAGCAAGTGTTTTAATAACATTAAAACATTAAATTCAAAATACATGTTAGGACGTGCACTCACATGAAATTCTCACCTCTCGACTACATGTGCACTCCTAACATACCGTACCCATCTATAAGACATCCATATCTAACCAAACCGTAATAAGTTCTACCCCTTACTACTCAATTCCCATAATACATTCTAGCGTTATCAAATAAATGGAGGGCTTTACTTAAACTCAAATTCTCAATATGTAATACACTTCACTATCGGTTAACCCGTTATGTTTTCTCAAAATAATACCATAATTTAATTCACAATATTAACATGAAAGTTCCCATTAATTAAGTGTATATTATTCACATCATAAATATACAATACCAGTACCCCGAGACTAAGCTGCGGTGCACACATACTCTGCTATCCATCCCGGTACATCACGTACATAAGGATCACGCATTCCGAATCTCTCAGGAATCGTTCAGATAACAACATCACAAATAATGGAGGCGAACACAGTCACATCACATGGGTCACGCACATACCTACGCTCCCACGATCAGCAGACTTACTAACATCCCAATAAGTCCTTCTCTGACCTATGTTCATCGAGGTAACCAATCTAAATCCGGGCAACGTAAGGATTAGAAGGCCCTAAGCGAACGCAAACCTCCCGTGATAGCAAGTATGGTAGGTATGTCATACACATAAAATCAATACATATACTAAGTATTCACACATCTTAGTAATCACCAAATTATTGGTGGTACACTTCTCATTCTCGTACCGACATATAATACTACACAATTTATATGTTCCCGGTTAATAAAGTAAATTAGGCCGTCGATAGTTCTCGCAACGTAATATACACTCACGTCCTACTCATATTTTCCTTTAGGTTCAAACTACACTTCTAGGTTTGACTCCTAATTATATCCCAAACATCCCAAATATATCAATTAATCATCAAGGGAAAGCTATCTCTACCTATACACAAGGTTACGGGGCACTCGGGATCAAAACAGGCTAAAAAGCCTAAACTGTCAACTCGTTCGAAGTCTCGTTCGAACGAGGCTGTTCGAACGAACTGGGCTATCTAACGAGATCTCGTTCGAACGAGATTATTGAATGAACTTCACCCTCGTTAGAAGTCAAAGGTCAACTCGTTAGAAGCTCGTTCGAACGAGCTCGTTCGAACGACCTGGGCAGGTCTTCTAACGAGTGGCCAGTTTCGAGCCCAGAAATCCTTATTTCGTTTTTCCCAATTTTCTTCACTCCTAATCTCACATAAAAATCGACCCAACATCATTTTAAGGTTCATAATTCGTACTAAACATTCATAGGTCATAATCAAACGTTTATATAGGGCTAACTCATCTTAAACCTCATCAAATCTTCAAATCTCTTCATTTATCCCTAAATTATATGAACATGAACCCTAACATTTGTAAATCATCATTGAACCTACTATAATCCGTTTTTGTTTCATCCAAGATATTATTAACATCAGAATAATCGCCTACATATAATTCTACATGCAATTCCTCATCAATATGTAAGATTCTATTTCCAATTTAATGGGTTTTTCATTAACTCCCAAGAACAAATCAGATTTTTATCAATTCCTACACATGGAAGAAACATTCTCTATAAAAATGAAATTAAATCACTTGCCTTAAGAGTAACTCTGAATTTGATGACGAATCTGATGAATGGTTCTTGCTCTCCTCTGTAGAATTCCTCCTCTCTCTCTCTCTCCAAGCTTTCTTCTCAAGGTGTTAATGGAGGTGAGGTTAGTTTTGCCAAGTTATAACTTCTCCCGTAGCCCACTTCCTAAATTGGGGTTGGAAATAGCTTAGTGGGTTAATACTAAGTCAGATATTAGCTCTAATTTTCGTGGGTTTTAATTACCCAATTTCTGAAATTACCAAAATGCCCTTATAAGTTACCGGTATGGCCCAATAATGCCCCGGGACCCAAACTTAACCCTCGGCTAGTGTTTTCTGACTATTTCGACCCTTTCGAACGCGTTGACGCACTCAAAACGACCATACGGTTAATAAAACTAAAATTCACTTTTTAATTATCATAATATAAACCTGACGCGACTGTCACACGCATCTCAACTAAATTTCCAAATTGCCGTATTTCAATCTCACGACAAATTTCATACTTCAATATTCATATTTAATCATAAATGCACATTATATTCAAATACCAACTCGCATCTCGCTAGTATTTTAATCCGGATTAATTTCCAATTAATACGCATTTAATTAAATTAATCCCATAAATAAATATCACAAAAATACGGGGTATTACAGAGAGAGAGAGAGAGAGAGAGAGAGAGAGAGAGAGAGAGAGAGAGAGAGACATCATCCCTATACATATATATATGTATTAATACTGCACCCTCGGGCTAAGACCCATTAGTGCACCTATAAGGAAAATCCTGTATCCCCGGGTTAGCACCCATTAATGCACCTATCAATTATAATCTGGTACCCTCGGGTTATCACCCGTTAGTGTGCCTATCAAGAGAATCCTGCATCCCCGGGTTAACACCCATTAATGCACCTATCAATAAAATCTTGTATCCCCGGGTTACCACCCATTAATGCACCTATCAATAAAAATTCAACCCCCCCGAGTTATCATCCATTAGTGCTCCTAACAATAATTATCCTTGTACCCACGGGTTATCACCCATTAGTACACTTAACAATAGAATTTCTGCACCCCCCGATTTATCACTCATTAGTGCGCTTCACTATAAGATTCTTGCCCCCCCCCCCCCGGGTTATCACCCATTAGTGCTCTTAGCATTAATATCCTGTAATAGGTATACACACGTTCTATTATAATTTATAGGTATTTCTCCAACCTACATATATTCTTCTCATACCTATTTTAAATCTCAACATTATATATAGTATAAATATTTAAATTACTATCTCTCTCGTAATATCCAAGGTACATTCTCTCTATACCGAAATAATTAAAGTATTAAGTCTCACATACTTTCCAGAAATTTTGTCCCTTTTAAATTTACTATCTGACAGTTTCTCTCGCTCCAATAAATCGATAAACTCAAAACTGGACTCTAAGAAAATTCCCAAAGATTCACCCTGTTGCTCGAACCAGAAGGCATGGCGTTCGAACGACTTCCACATGTCGCTCGAGCGACTTCGCGCAATATGCAATCTCGCTTGAACGACTTCGCGCGAGATCGAGCGAGATGTCACTGCTCGTCTTATTTCCCAGAATTTTGCGTTTTTCCACTATTTATGAACCTAAAAACCTCTAGGATTCAACACGTAACGCCTCGTTATCAATACCCATCAACACCTAACAGGTTATAAATCATTCCTAACATCCTAGGATCATTAATTCGTCATAAATCATCATAATTATATAAAATCCCCAAATTAATTCATATGAACCCTAGTTTCCAAATTTTCAATTAAAGAAACTAATCCACCCAGATTCGTTCATCAAAATATAATTCAATTCTGTGATTAATCCTATACATACATGCAGAAATTTCAGCCATTAATTAACCCAGTCCTTAATCATAATTTAAATCTCCAATTTTCACCCAATTAACATGTAAATCATGATTAATTTCACCTACTCTAACATGAGTATGATTATTGCTAAAAGAAAGCAAGTAATAAACACTTGCCTTAAATCGAAGGTCTAAATCCTTTAGTGATGTTGGTATAGATGCGTTCCTCTCTTCTCGATCTATGTGTTGGTGGTCACGATTGTGCAATGTGAGGATAATTTGGCCTTCCCTCTTGGAATTTGGTTCTTCCTCACACCCTTTATGGTTGTTCTTTCCTTTCTGTGTCTCACAAACCTAAAGGACTTTTCTTGGCTGATAAAATAAATCCCAATTTTCATCCATTAATTAAACCCAAAAATACAATTTACCATAATGCCCTCTCGAGACGCCGGTTAGGCCTAAAATTGCCCGGGGACCCAAACTAAACACCTGGGTATACTATTTTGACTATCTCGACCCTCTCGGACTCAACGACGCACTTGAAATGATCGTACGAGTTAATAAAAATAATTTCTCTTTATATTCCATTCAATCAGTCCCGACACGACTCACACGCGTGTCAGACTTAAATTACCAAACTGTCGTATATTTCACTCTCGACAATTTATCATATTTCATAATTCCATGTTACATATCACATAGTAATATTCAATAATTCTCAACAATAAGTATTAACCCTTGGCACGCTAGTTAATAAATATTTTAATCCAAATTAATAACAAATTAATTTCTCGCATTTTAATTTATTAATCCAACAACAATAATTAATTACATATTTATTCCCACAATAATAATTAATCACATAATTATTTAAATCATAAAAAATACGGGGCGTTACATACTTCCCCCTTACAACGGAATTTCGTCTCGAAATTCGAAAAAAAGTACCAGGTACAGACAACGTTGTAAAAATATTACGCATCGCATCCTTGCACTCACAAGTAAGCTACTCCGTACCACCCATATAGTACGCTATCGACTACCCTTAATAGTGAACACTTCACATGTGTTTGTTTTTAAACTCCAGGTTACCTGTCATATAGGCTCTTACCCAAGCCTTTCCGTTTAAGTTTCACTACGTAAACTTTATTTTAGATATTCACTATCTAGCCTTCTACTATTTGCACCTTAGTAGATTTATCCTATTTTCATATACATACGACTTTGTCTCGTGTCAGTCATACAAGTAAATTGGTTATGCAATATATTTCACACACACAATATATACGATAATTTCAATTCTTCTCCGATATTTGTAATCATAACTGGTCCCCCACCTTTAACTATCAAGTAGGACACACAACAAAGTTTACCGTGCCATACTTCTACTGGAACTCTGCCCAAACGTGAACTTATAGGAGTTATTGAACACAACTCCACTAGTGGAAGGTACTACTCTCATCCTCCCCGAAGATTTAAGGGTGCACATGAAATTTTCTCTCCCGCATCCGATTAGACCGCTTGCTTGTCCATCAATCTGTGTGTATTAGGCCGTACTCAATCGCAATTCAGTACCTATAATTTTACCATCTCAGCTACATGAGAAGATCCTTGGGGTATTCTCCCATTCTCTAGTGGGAGAAGCCCCTACTGGTTTCGAATTATTCACCCTTTTTCTAACAGTCAGGTGACCCACTGCAAGACTAACCTTGCAATATCACTCTACATCATAACCCTTCACCACTATTATTTAGAACCTGATACATTTTATACTCCCTCGAATGTACTTCTAACCTTGATGCATGTGACTTTCCCCACCGCGTGACACAAATCTTAAAATGTAAGTCTCTGACAAATCTTACGAAATAAGCTTTCGCTTACCTGACTACATATTATCGAATTCACATGATAATCATAATCCACTATTTGATTCAATCACCTAAGGTGCCCATACACCCTATGCCTCGTGCAACATTGTATAATTAACATGTAATTTTCTTACTTCAATTTTCGCATACTTGGTATGCTGATATAGTAGGGGTGCACTCAACCAACCCGATAGTCATAAATTATTCTATCCTTCATTGGCATCATTTCTCTATTAAGAATGATACTAAGACTAGGTGACTCTATTGGCCTTAAGTCATAAAATAATTATCAACTCTCAATTATATTCTCATATAGGTACAATAAACAACGTTCAAAACTTACGACTATCGACCAAACTTCTCTCCACTCCAGACATTCGCTAGTTTCATGCCTCACAAAGCGAAATCCAAATAAGGAACCCCCCTGATACACTACTGTCTAACCTAGTCTGTTGTTGAGATCTGTAAGGCCCTCAATCCATACTATATACCTCTCTACAATCTCCGTATGTTGACATAAGAGTTTGCTCGTCCACTCTCATGTCTCTAAACATAACATGAAGCATGGCGCTCTCACTATCCCAGGTACTCAGCGCTATATATATATATATATATATATATATATATATATATATATATATATATATATATATAACGAGCTCTATTTCTCTGCTCAATGCATCCTGAGTCTCCTCAGTAAAATAAATTCCTACACACCGGAATCACATATAACTAGACAACATACTCGCTGAGGTCTATAATACCATGAAATTTTTCATATGTTCATATATCTGGGTCCAACCCTATTTCAGGTGGCGCCGCACAAAATAAAGATTTCTCCTCCCGGAGTATCCGACACGACAGTCATATCACTACATTTTTACTATTGTTTAACCCTACTATAATTAATCACTACACATTACTATAATAAACTCCACTAAAGCTGACTCAATGCAGTAGTAAATTATAACAAAAAAATATATTCTTAGGGCTCACCCGGTTCACTCACGGACAATCATCAAAATGCCCTACTAACAACGAGAAATACATTTATAACAAGACTGTTAAAACTAACATTCCCACTAAACTCGAACCGCACGCGAAGTTTAGGGTTTCCAATTTACATATAAGTTGTGGCACACCCATGTCACTAGAATTTATCCTTTACTCATAAGGAAGAAGCAAAACCTCACCAGTCTCGCCAAATCACATAGTCTCAGCACGTGGCTGCCATCACGACCCATGAACATCTGCAATCGTTATACATCTTAGGATTTCATCCTATAGTTATCCCCTCTCATCATGGACAATTTATTCCATCATATGGGTTTCACGCCCATTATTGAAACGTTGGCCCAAACTCTCTAGGCCTCAATTATGGCTTTACTGAACTCCCATTTACATCCCGGGCCCCGTAGACCCTGACATACTGTAAGCTACTATTAACGAGGACTCTACTGGTCCATCCTGAACCCATCACTCTCCGGTTATAAATTTCCTGGGCCTAATTCTCTTGACCCTAAATTCTTTCGCTAGAAGCCTCGCTCCTCCAATTGCTATGCCTAACTGGCATGGTTTACCATTTCTAATCTCTTCGGTCTCACTTCTCAATTGTGGACACCTTCAACACTTGTAGTTCTACTTCTTTCACATAAGGAAAACTTCACGAACTATTTACCCATCACTAGTCCCACTGACCATTTTAGAAATGCCCTTCTCTCGGACTGAGTAGTCTTAACTTACTGGCTACACTTGCCTTTCATAACTATGGTTGGCCTCCACGACCCTGATTGACTTCATCGTCACTTTGTAGGAAGTTAATCAACTTAAAATCATCTAACCGTGTTCCCTATTGGGTACACTCTCATGTGGGGTTTTACTAACACCGTTAAGTTCAGTTTTATTTTTTGGCCAGATTCTCTAACCTTTCTGGCTCACTTCTTCTAGAAAGAACGTAATAACTAGTCACCGTATAACCTTGACGACATCAACATTAGTCATCCTAGGTGGATTTCTCATTTATGTTTGTATTCTACTCACGGGTTCTTTATCAACTATAAATCCTTTAGAAAATTTATGCCCCTCTGCCAGGTACGAAGTTCATTATGCAATTTAACCTTTCTCTCACGATTGGTTTCTATCTTACCCATTGTACTAAATATTAAAATTTCACTCGCATTTTGTTACCACATCGAATGGAAGACCTCATGGTCAAATCGTACCCAAATTTCTCTCTAAATTTCAAACACACTTCTTCATATGTGGTGATTGCCTCTAATCACTACATGATGCTCCTAAGAGCTATAGCTTTTAACTCTCAAATTTAATTTTTGAGTGTCGTCACACCCCACTCTATATAATTTCCTTTGGATTTTCTATCTCCGTTGGTCTGTTACACTCTCCTTTTCTTCTCCGTATTTTCATCGATGGGTTTTCAAAAGAGTCCCTCTGATTTCCCCCTTATCGACTATGCTAGGTGGTCTTAAAATCATTCCACCGTTATCTACGACTGTGCCATGGGAACCCACTGTTCCCGAGTGATGATTTCTATTATCATTTGCTTAAGTAACCCTCATGGTAATTTTTTTCATGATCACTCTTTCTCGATTACTCTATGTCTTCTGTTGGGCTTCTTCTCATGTAGTTCTTCTTATGGCCCTCGCTGGTCGTCCTAAAATGTTCGGTGTTTGAATCACACAGAATTTTGTATAATGAGTCACATCCATTATAATTCGTAGCAGGAGAGCGTAAGTCGCATACGTAAGGGAACACAACAATCCTATAATAAGGCTCTATATCAAAGAACGATGTGCTAAAATGTAATAAGCCGCACAGATCCTAAGGACACTAGAACCTCATGCTCTGATACCACCTATGACACCTCGCCCAATTAAATAAAGGGTGATCACTCTTGTACCAATTTAAAATAGAATGTTCGGTGGGTTCATTCTTAGCATCACTGTCGAAAAACTTTTTAACATTTTATTCACCTAATATAAAATTAAGCTAGGTGTCAAAACATTTCCAATTTAGTAAAACCATGTAATCCATTTTCATTCAATCTTAAAATATAAACCATTCCCCACACATAGGAATATGATAATTACTGAACATGAATCAAATACTGAAATAAATAAGACTCGGTAAAACCTCCCAGTTCAAAACTCCAAACCATAATATAAACTGAATACAATATCTCTGATGAAGGACTAAAAGTGGGTGACACATGCCCTAGATAAGAAGTCTAGATGAAACTAAATGGAAAGGATAGATGTGTCTACTGCAAGGACCTACAGCTTCCACAACAGCTGCAGCACGTCAAGCAACCCAAATCTCTAAATCTGGTACCCCTGCGGCTGAGCACCTGATATAATATATATAGCAAAAGAGAGAAGAGATACAAGAAACAGGTCAGAGCCCGAGGTTTAAAAATGATTTAGCAATTATTTAAAATTGGTTCTTAAAATAAGTCTTATATTCATGTTAGTTATCGAACTCTCACATGAGTTTGTCACCTCTCATCTATTGTGCATGCCTAACGTACATCTAATCTCCCCTAGTTATACCACCCAGTCTAACTAGTCAGAAACCATACTAATACTAACTATGCTCACTAGTAGTATTCCCAGATCGCCTATACAATACGCTATTCAAATAGTTTATCTCACATACTAAGTTTCATTATTCACCGTTTGAGTGGTTAATCTTTTATCTACTAAGATTATTTCATTTCTCATTTCTATTTTATGTACTAGTTTCACAAAGTCAAAAGTTACCCAAGTACACTCATACATATATATAGTCTCATCATCCCTATATATATACACTAATCTTGCACCCTTAGGTTAAGACCACTTGGTGAAATGTAATGATTATTATTATTACCAAGTCTACTAATTTCACATAGTAGAAATATTCACAACTTCATATATATATATATATATATATATATATATATATATATATATATATATATATATATATAGTCACATCATCCCTATACACACATATATATAACCCATTAGTGCACCTATCAAGAAAATCCTGCATCCCCAGGTTAGCACCCATTAATGCACCTATCAATAATAATCCAGCACCCCCGAGTTATCACCTATTAGTGTGCCTATCAAGAGAATCATGCATCCCCGGGTTAGCACCCATTAATGCACCTATCAATAAAAATCTAGCACCCCCGGGTTATCACCCATTAGTGTTCATAACAATAATTATCCTTGTACCCCCGGGTTATCACCCATTAGTACACTTAATAATAGAATTTTTACACCCCCGAGTTATCACTCATTAGTGCGCTTAACTATAATATTCTTGCACCCCCGGGTTATCACCCATTAGTGCTCTTAGCATTAACATCCCATAATAGGTATATACACATCCTATTATAATTTATAGGTATTTCTCCAACCTACATATATACTTCTCATACGTATTTTAAATCTCAACATTACATATAGTATAAATATTTAGATTACCATCTCTCTCGTAATCTCCAAGGTACATTCTCTCTATACCAAAATAATTAAAGTATTAAGTCTCACATACTTTCTAGAAATTCTGTCCCTTTTAAATTTACTATCTGGCAGTTTCTCTCGCTCCAATAAACCGGTAAACTCAAAACTGGAATCTAAGAAAATTTCTAAAGATTCACCCTATCGCTCAAACCAGAAGGCATGTCGTTCGAACGACTGCCATGTGTCGCTCGAGCGACTTCGCGCAAGATGCAATCTCGCTTGAACGACTTCACGCGAGATCGCGCGAGATGTCACTGCTCGTCTTTTTTCCCAAAATTCTGCATTTTCCACCATTTATGAACCTAAAAACCTATAGGATTCAACACCCAATGCCTCATCATCAATACCCATCAACACCTAATAGGTTATAAATCATTACTAACATCCTAGGATCATTGATTCGTCATAAATCATCATAATTATATAAAATCCCCAAATTAATCCATATGAACCCTAGTTTCCAAATTTTCAATTAAAGAACCTAATCCACCCAGATTCGTTCATCAAAATATAATTCAATGCCGTGATTTTTTTTTAATCGAATTTATTTCAATTTATTGAATAAGTGAGAGAAGAGCCCTCTCACGGCGGCATTACATGAAGGAGCCATTCTAGGAAAGAAAAAAATTTACAAAACAAAAAATTAACCATAAGATATATTGAATTCCTTAAAAAGGTCTTCATAGAAGGAGCACGGAGGATATTTTGAAGGCTTAGCTCTAAAGGCCACCTCAATGTCATCATAGATCAATTTAATGATGTTTCGGGCATTCATTTCAATGGTGTCAAACTCCTTTTTATTCCTGGCACACCAAATTCTCCAACAAATGAAAGACGGGATCATTAAGTAAAGTTTTGCTTTGATTGATTTCCCCCTAGTACATAACCACCAGTTCATTAACTCACCTTTAACGGCTGAAAAGGTGAATTTAAGACCCAAACTTTTTTTAAAGTAATTCCACACCTATGTTACAATCTCACCGGTAGCAAATAAATGATCCATATTTTCCTCCTTTGGAATAGAATAGCATCTACACTTCGATGGAAGGGGAATTTTTAAGTTTTTAATATTCTCATCTAAAGGTAAACCATTGTTTAAAAGTCTCCACATGAAAGTAGAAACTTTAGCTAAAATATGATTATCCCAAATAGAAGAGAAAGATAGTTGAATACAATCTTTTTTCCTTAGAAATTCCCATGCGATTTTTAACGTGAACTTTTCATTCACCTCCAAATCTTTGTAGGTTGAGAGTTCCCTTTGCATTCTTTTCCAAGTATGGCTTGAAAAAGACGTGGTGCCTCTAAATTCATGTCTTTGAAGTTTTTTATATTTAGCATTCATGAATTTAGACCACAACCCATCTTTATTAAAGAAAGAATTCCATAACTTGCAAGTGTAAGCCCTACAAACATCTTCCATCGATCTTATACCGAGCCCACCTTCAATTTTTAGAAGGCAAATTTTATCCCATTTGATCCAATGTTTTTTGAATTTACCTTCGTTTGAGCCCCATGAGAAATTAGCAAATGAAATTTGGATGTCTTGTAATGTCGAACTAGGGGGTCAGTGGCTGCTAAGTAGTTATATGCCATAGATTGAGCAACATTTTTAATGCGAATATTTCTTCCTGATTGAGAAAGAGTCTTCGTAGCCCAACCTGCCAATCGACTTTTTATAGCATATGCCAGAGCTTGAAAATGTAACCTCTTCTTTCTACCTTCATATATCATCATGCCTAGGTATTTAAAATGAGTTTTTTTTTAGAAAAACCTGTAATAAGTTGCATCGATCGGATCTTGCTGTTGGAGGTACTTTTCGGCATTAAAAAGAAACTTTTGTAATGGTTTAACAGCTGCCCCAAATTATCTTCGTATTCTTGAAGGAACTTGAGAAGATTTGTGGAACTCTTCTTATCACTCGAAGCAAAGATCAGAATATCATCCGCAAAAGATAATGATGAAATAAGAGGACAAGCTACATGTATAGAGAAGTGGTTGATAAGTCTTTGTTCCATTTGTTGATGAAGACCTCTTGATAAAACTTCAGAAGCAATCACAAAAAGAGCAGGTGATAATGGATCTCCTTGACGCACTCCTCTTTTAGATGGAAAAAAGTCGCAGAGTTTGCCATTTATGGAAATTGAGTACCAGCAACCTGAAATACACCTCCAAATCCAATCTATGATTAGTTCACAAAAGACAAATGATCGAATAGTTTTAATAAGAAAGTGACATGAGAGATGATCATGGGCTTTTGACATGTCAAGCTTGTAGAGCACGTTATCTCCACGGACTTTTTTATTAAATTTTTTTATCATTTCTTGGGCTAAAAGAATATTTTCATTAATATCACGCCCTTTAATGAATCTTGTTTAAGACAAGGAAATAATTTTGGGAAGAATATCTCTTAAACGGTTGGCAATGATTTTGGTTAAAATTTTGTTGCAAAAATTGCACAAACTTATAAGACGGTATTCTGAGCATTTTTTTGGATTTTGGACTTTTGGAATGAGGATAATGGCTATGGCAGACCAGCTTAGAGGAAGATCCCTTGCTAGAAAAAAGAATTGAATCGCTGCTGTCAGGTCCTCCTTAATAATGTCCCAAGAATTTTGATAAAACACACCATTAAAGCCATTCGGACCTGCTGCCCCATCTTTATTCATGGTAAAAACTACTTCTTGAATTTCTTCCTTGCTTGGAATCTGAGCCATCATCTCATTCATCTCATTATTCATCAGCTTTGGTATGCACAAGAAAATACTTTCATTGGTGGCCAAGGTTAATTCTTCTCCCATGATAGATTTGAAGTGATTACAAATTTCAAGTTCCATTTCAGAAACTGATTGTGTCCAGGAGCCATTAATCTTTTTGATTTTATGGATGGTGTAGGATAGAGAATAATGACGTTTTGTTGAAGAAATGCACAGGTAATAGGGGTAGAGAAACTCAGATGGGGTAAATTGTGGAATCACTTTGAGGATTAAAATTAGGAGTCCATTTCAAAATCTTGAGAGGGCCCTTATAAATGTACCATTTTTCTCTGAGCCAGAGTCTTAGATAGTCTTCTTCAGATGATAACTTAATAAGTATATGAGTTTGATCAATGAGACCAATATCAAAGGCTGCTTTTAATGAGAAAGTGAGAAAAACCTTCCTAATCGTTTCCATAGCAGGTCTTCCAAAAGGGAATTCTCCAATAAGTGTGTGTTTATAAGGTGCCTCCAATATTGAGATATCTTCATCAGTGAAATGTAAGGCTGGTTCTCCTTTGTATTGGCTTAAAGGTTTAAGCCGAATGGATTGATTGTTACCACCTCCAAGAATTGATACAAACAATTTTTTTTCTTCTCTTTGATGATCAGGTGGTTTGGGATTAGGGGAGGCTGTCAAGGGAATAGTGGCTGCCATGCAACCCTAAACAGGTTTGGCGGTTGAGAGAGAGAGAGAGAGAGAGAGAGAGAGAGAAAGCTTCAATGCCATGATTAATCCTCTACATACATGCATGCAATTTCAGCCAGTAATTAACCCAGTCCTTAATCATAATTTAAATCTCAAATTTTCACCCAATTAACATATAAATCGTGATTAATTTCACCTACTCTAACATGAGTATGATTATTGCTAAAAGAAAGCAAGTAATAAACACTTGCCTTAAATCGAATGTCTGAATCCTTTGGTGATGTTGGCATAGATGCATTCCTCTCTTCTCGATCTACGCGTTGGTAGTCATGGTTGGGTGAGGATAATTTGGCCTTCCCCCTTGGAATTTGATTTCCCCTCACACCCTCTATGACCGTTCTTTCCTTTATGTGTCTCATAACCCTAAAAGACTTTTCTTGGCTGATAAAATAACTCCCAATTTTCGTCCATTAATTAAACCCAAAAATACAATTTACCATAATGCCCTCTCGGGACGCCGATTAGGCCTAAAATTGCCTCGGGACCCAAACTAAACACCCGGGTATATTATTTTGACTATCTCGATCCTCCCGAACTCAACGGCACACTCGAAATGACCTACGAGTTAATAAAAATAATTTCTCTTTATATTCCATTCAATTAGTCCCGACACAACTCACACGCGTGCCAGACTTAAATTACCAAACTGCCGTATATTTCACTCTCAACAATTTATCATATTTCATAATTCCATATTACATATCACACAGTAATATTCAATAATTCTCAACAATAAGTATTAACCCTTGGCACGCTAGTTAATAATTATTTTAATCCGAATTAATATCAAACTAATTTCTCGCATTTTAATTTAATTAATCCAACAAAAATAATTAATTACATATTTATTCCCACAATAATAATTAATCACATAATTATTTAAATCATCAAAGATACGGGGTGTTACATCTTTGTTAATAATTTCCTCCCAGGATAGCTTACAATAACCCTATGTCTTTTGCCCTTTATTTTCAGTAGTCTTTCTCTTATTATAAGTGAACTTGATGGTCTATGCAACACATGTCCGTTTCATCTACGTCTACTTTCTGTTAATTTATCATTAATCGGAGCTACTCCTAATTTATCTCTCACATACTAATTTTTAATCTTGTAATTTCTCATAAATCCTATCATCCTACACATAAAACAAACATAATTTTCAGTTATTAAACGTTTTATAACACCAAATGAAAACAAACTCAAAAGACAAACACAATCTTTTTCTATTTTTTAATAAGCCCCAATAAATAAAAAATCATAATACAAAAGACTTAAACCACATAAAACTAGCACGTATAACATGAAATACAAAAGCTAGTGTATGTAAACATACAAACAAAATCAATCATTAGATTTAGCATGAGAAGTATCATGTGAGAATCAACAAGTCTAACATAAAAGCCTCCAAATCTTATTTTCTAACCCACGTAGGTATAACATGACGCTCTTGAATTTTGGGAACCTTGAGGTGATATTTCCTACAGCAATGTGTGCACGTGTAGACATGCGAAATGTTACCCTTAGATTGACCTTTTCTAATGCAATGGGCTACTATTGACACTCCTAAACAAACGTTGATCAACCATTAAAATTTTTCTAATACCAATTTAAGAAAGTGAAGGTTATATGGAATGGTTTAAACAAAAGCCAAATTTTAATTTTTTTCAAATTAATTATTAAACTTAAATAATTTAACCCAAAGTAAAACATTGTACCAATTTTAAACAAGTTGTGATTAAACAGATCAACCAATTTTATCTGAACCTATGCATCTTGGTGAGTGGAGGATAAAATAAGTAAATCAAACCACAACGTCCGATGTACGAGGAAAATCCATCATAGAAAAAATCTCGGATGTCCTTGCCATGCAAATTCACTAGGTATTACAAAGGACACGATAATAGACTTACAACACAGACTCGACGCCCTCGCAAGCCTCTACACAACAACACACAAGAGTCCAATCGCTCACTACCACAACGTGTGAGTCCACACACACCTTGGTATCCACTGAATAGCTTCAGCAACCGTCTAGAGATCAAACAACGGAGTCCATCGCTTCTTCATTATAACACCATAAATACAGAGCCCACCACGTGTAAACAGAAAATACGGAGTCGACTTATGAAACTATTCTCAACAGATGTAGATAATAAACTAAAGGTGTTTAAAACATGACCTTAAAGCATAATAAGATGAACATTTGTATCTTAAATAACTTGGGTATAAAGTAGGATTTTGCAGAGCTTTTTAGTAGAATTTGGGAACTCAAAACATAAGTTTTTCTCTCTTGTAATACTACTCCTCCGCACTCCTATTTATACAAGGTTTTTCAAAATCGAGATAAGGATGAAAAACAATTTAGAAAATCTCGAATTTATCAAACATTCACAGGCTCGTTCGAAGACATATCCAATGAGCTATCAAACGAGATTGCAGCGAATGCCAAAGTTAGTTCGTTGGAATCTATTCTAATGAGGTACCATATCTCGTTCGAACAACATATCATATCTCGTTCGAATGAAGTCGAAAATATTTTTCATTTAACACATATTAAAAGAAGATAAAAATATTTTAAAAACACTTTTATAAAAACTAAGACCCAAATATAAATCTCCAAGTATCAAAATATGTACGCATCTATACTTGAGAGATGCTCGAAACATGAAGACGAAAAGGACCACGAAATACGACACAATGATGTAGATCTTCTAATTTGACCGCTACGTTTTCAAGAAATCACATTTTGGGCTTGGAAGGGCAACACGCTCAAGTTTTAACCTAAGACTCAAACAGTTTTGTCCAAACACGAGTAAACATGTTTACAATCATGGTTAATACTTGTACACGTCTATTTGGTTCGGGTTGAAATGGTTTTAACCGCGTTATAAAGTAAAATGAAAAAATATTTTTTCACATATATAAAACTAAATTATTATTGATTTGAAATTCTGAATAAGTATACACTCTATAATTATATGACTTTAAAAAAAATAATAAGTAAAATATAATTCTAAATAAATAAAATATATTTTATTATTTTATTTTTTATCACGATAAAAAATATTTTATCCTAAATAAAAAAGTCTCATTTTTTCCCTTTTTGGTACAAACTGAAAAAATATATGAAAATGAACCGTGCTAGCCTATTATGAGCAAAGTACAACGCAAGGCTTTTCCATGTACCTACGAAGTTGTGACAAACAGGGCCCACAGTTTCTCAAGATGTAGTCGGTTTATTTCACGGTTTCAGTTAAAAACTGCTGGCTCGTGGGGGCGGTATTCTCTACACTTTTAGGTTGAACAAGTATTCTCACAAAAAAATAAAAATAAAAAAAAATAAACTCTTTACCTTCTTTCTCTCTCTAGATCCAACTTCCTCGTTGTTGTAGGAATCCTTATCCTACCCAGTTAGTTATTCTTTTCCTGTTTCTCTTCCTCATAGCAAAAACAAAAAAACATTATTTTAACGCCAAGAAAACAATATAAAACCAACACCCAATTCACCCTCCAATATTTAGCACTTCTACAGGTATATCTTTTTACTTTTCATTTCACCCATCAAGATTTTGTATCGTGGGTGTTGACTGTTTTTGCATTTACACACACAAACGCACATATAATTATTTTTTTTTTTGATCTTTTACATGGTCAAATTTACCTTGCATGCATTCATGAGTGAATATTCTGGCGTGTTGAATATTTCTTTTGTTAAAAAGTGTGTTTTTGATGGTTGGACGCGGTTAGATTTATAAAATTGAGTCTTTATAAGTTGTTTCCTTTTCTTAATATAATATTTTTGGGTTAAACATTGGGAAATATTGAAACTTTATGATTTCTTGTTGGATCAGATTATGTGAATTGCAGTTACATCTTTTTTTTTTACCCTTTTATCTATATTGTGTTTTAAAAGGGTTCTGTTTAGGGTTCACAATCTCTTCATGTGAATGAAATAGTTGTTATTGATTGGTTACAGTTTATCAACATCAAGGAGGTTAGATAATCTTTTGTTGGTTGGTTCTGTTCAATTTAATCCATCTCTCTGTTTGTTGTGAATTTTACAAGTTTATTAAAATTCACATACACGTTTGTGAATCTTTATCTATATGCAAAAATTCTTGTCAATTTTTTTTTTCGCGGTCATGTATTTGTTATGTGTTGACAAAACATTGATTGGTGCTCTGTTATTTATAATTTTCTCATTTTGGTATTGCATTACGATGTAAGATGTAGATCGTTTTTTTTTGGGTCATGCTTACTAAGTATCTAGTCAAATAGGTCTACGGACTATGTTTTTTGTGCTCCAATCCCATAAAAAGACATATTTGCTCCGATAGGTCTTATTTGAAAATAGGTAGTGAATATTTCACATGTATGAATAAGATCTATTGTGGAAAATTTGTTTTGAAAGAATTGAAGAGAAAATATTGTTTGTAACCAGGATTTTGTTGGCAAGCTCCCATTAATCTTATGCAAGTACACCTCTTTTGTATAAAAATAATGTTATCTGAATAAATTGTGTGACTGATTGTGACTGAGGTGTTATAAAAATATTGCCTACTCAGCTTTGTGTCAATAATGATAGTTGGTCACCCATTGCTTTATGACAAATTTATCAACATCTTTGATTTTAACCTACTCTCTCTGATTTGGACAAGTAAAATTCGTTGAATAAGTAATCAAAATTCACTGTCTATGAACAACAATATTGATGTAGTACTTATTTCAGAGATAATTCGAAATTGAACTTCCTTGGGCTGATATCTTTATTTCCAAATATACATCAGTTGGCACAATTATTGCGGAACATAAACCTTTTCCTCCTTTTTTAGATGGAAGTTTATTTACTTTTAGTCCCTTACCCTCTGTTTTTTTTGATATGATATCGTTTATTTGCATTTAACAATAATAAGAATTCCTTGATTTCCATCTTATTAGAGAAAAAAGCAAAAAAAAAAGAACCTTTTTTGCATTAATTTAGGCTCAACTTTATTAAATGTAAGAACGCCCCCCCCCCCCCCCCCCCCTTGGGGGCTTGGGATATTTGACACGGGGGGAGGGGGGGGGGGGGAGTGTCTTTACGAAAAACTGCATAGTTAGCATTGTTGATTCATTATGTAAGTAGGGTATCATGATTTTTCTCATGATATCTTCTAGAGGGACATTTTTAACCATGCAAAAAAGATGCAATGTCTTAAATTCTGTTTATATTTTTCTACATTATAACTTTCTCTCATCATTTTTTATTTTATTTTTGTCTTGGTGTCTATACAGTTCCCATTAATCCTGCATAGAAGTTGGACTCATTATCATATATCTGATATATGCTCTGAATCAGAATCTGATTGAGAGAAGAGCATGAAGGTTTTTTTCTTTTGCCTCTGCATGATTGTTCGAAATAGCTTACGTGCTGCCTTTTCATTTTTTTTTGTACTGTTTATTATCATGCCTGCCATTCCATGACTTCATATGGACTTCATCTTATATGCTTCCCTAGTTTTAGTGGAAAACATTCTCAATTTAAATTATCTTTTAGTCTCTAGAAATTACGAGCGAACCATTTATTTAAGCACCATTATTCTTGTTAACTTGATTTTGGGGATATTTATTCTCTCTGTACAAATAGCTTCTTGAAAAAGTCTTTTTACACGTAATATTTATTCCTATATATATTAGTTCTTATGAATTGTTTCATAGAGGATGGCATATGGAGGTTTTTTTTGATAAAATATATGTATATACACTCACGTCAAGATCTTTGCACTATAAAACATATGTTTTTTTTTATAAGATACTCTGATATGTACTTATTACTCTTATTTTCCCTATCAGTTTTATGTGTCATAAGAAGCAATAAACTTTAATAAAATTTAATATATCATCAAGTCACAAGAATTTTGAATTCATAACCTACTGAGATGAAATCGTTGTTAATTTACTTGGGAATATTCCTTGGACGATTTACTTATTGATGTTAGTGTGATAGGATAAATCTTCTTGACAAACCCAGAAAAATGATAACAACAGTCTCGAGTGCTCAGGCAGTCCTCGAAGCCAAAAGGTAAAAGAATTGAAAATTCATGATGTAATTGTAGAGGGGGTTTGAAGGTAGTCCTGAGATTAGAGATAATCCCCCCATCTACAACAGTGTTTGGGATTAAGGCAGCTCTGCGTGGCAACTTAGCGTGACAACCCAGAGGGACCTTCCAGCGAAGAAGCTGACCGAGAGAGCTTGTCCTTTAGTCCTGTTGAGTAATCTAGTCTTGTTGTACCTTGTGTTTATATCGACTATGAGCTATAACGATTGTAAAGATGTAATGAGTATAATGATTTTGTGTGAGGTCGAACGGTACTCGTGAGAGACCAGGCTTGGCAGGGCCTGGGAGAACTTTCATGCTCTATCGAACGACCTCGCCGTGGAAACTTTAGAGGGACTTGGTTTGGAGGATTGAGAAGTGAGGCACCGTTGGGGCTTGTCCTGACCATCTTAGATACATCTCTGGTAAAACACCGAAGGATCCTGATCGTGGAACCTCGAGGGGAGCAGCCTTGAGTTCCATCGGGCGTTGAGTTGTGAGCCAAACAACCCTCTACTTAATGTCACGTCCACTTTATCTGATGTCACTAACCAGTTGAGTAAACCACCGTGATATTTGGGGCTGTCAGACAGTTGGTAAGCCACCTCTGTGACGATAGCCCCCTCACACACAGTGGTTAGGCAAAAGGCATGTCTTGGCATTTAATGCTTATGACGTGGAGATAACTAGTGCATCAGGTAGCTACTGCTAGTGACATAAAGTATGAGGGATGTCTTTCACAAGCATTAATGACTGAGTCGCCTCGGGGGTAGTGTGGGGGCTATTTAAGGATCCCAACCACCTCTGGGGAGAGATCATATTCTTGTTGAGAATTAAGAAGTTATTACTAAAAAGATTTATTAGAGTTTACTCACCCGCCATTGTCATTTATTACGAAGATTTAATATTTGACAGAGATCATTGAGGGTGGTGAAGGTGTTTGGCTGCCTGCCAAGGTGTATCTAGGGTGCTCATTTTATCTCTCCCTCTAGGCAAAGTTGCTTTTAAGTTCATCACTACCTTCTGAGTTATATACGAGAGATTTGTGAGTTCAAACTAAGTCTATCTTCATTAAGTCGTGTTTGTATGTCCTGTGGTTAATCAATAGTGTTGCTGTTTAACTTATCATTACTGTACTCAAAAGGGGTTACGCCTCCATCCAATCTAATCTACCCTCCTACAGTAATATAGTAGAATCTAGTAGGTGTTCGTAGTTAGTGTAATAGAATCTAGTAGGTGTTAGTAGTTTGTCACTCGTCTTATTTTGAGAAGTTTAAATATTATTAGTAGTATAGTACAATCTTGTCGGTGTTAGTAGTTAGTGTTTTCATGAAGGATGCCACATGGGTGACATCACTCCTATTCTCACTATTGCTATTAGAATAAGGTAGCACATTCTAGGGAACATTCCCCACTCCATCTTTCGGTCGTGGCTAACCGGTCCAGTTCTCCGGTCATTACTTGCCAGAGAAAGAATGTAAAATTTGTTGTATCAATGTTATTACCAATCAACGAACTCCTAGTTGGAAAGGGAGATCCATTATGCATTAGCTACCTCCAGAATAGCCACACATTCTTGGCCAGGTTTCAGATTGAAGAGAAGTAAGCCTATAAATGTAATCATTCCCCAATGGGGCAAATCACTTAATACATTTGTAAGAGTTTGTGTTTGAGTTATCTCTTCTTGGTTCCATTAAAGCGTATCACGTCATAGGTGTCATAGCGAGGTTAGCTTCATTCAGTCATTGCATGTGTAAAAAAAAACCTAAAACTGTCACACTAACAATGGCTCTAAGAAAGAGACCTTAATCTGCCTAGAGAAATGCACCATCCAATTGGAGGCTTCTCTAGAAACCTTTATTCACCCAGTTAGTGCCCTAATTCGAGCCCTATTACCTTCCTTCCTTAGACACCGCCTCTCAGATGAAGCCGACCGACCTCAGCTGGCGGTGTGGTCTCCTGCACCTCCTAAACACCAAGCGACCCCGTTTTGAGACCACCTTATTTGCCTCCAAACTACAAATCAGGTTTGTTGGCCACATGGTCACTGTCCATCACACTTGTCTCCAAGCATCGACGATGGAATGGGCCTTTGATCAAACTCTTGTTGGCTAAAGGTCTGGAAAGGTAGTGGTAGCTAGCCAACTCAAAGCTTCTGGAAAGCTTGCGTCGAGGTCCACCCTTTCGAACCGATTACCTCGCACCGATACTACCTTCGAACCATTTCGGATCCTCCATACGTGGTCGTCGTCCCTAATCGGCTTCCTATCAAGATGCCAAGGGCCCCCCTATGACTCCCTCTGATGACCAACTTTGCATGACGGATAACTCCACCGCGACGATGGTTGCCGCCTTCGTGATCAGGTAAACTAATATCCGAACCTCTGGGAGGCCTAGAATACGAAGGTAAACTAATCTCCAAACCCTACCCTCCTAGTCAATTAATATCGGATATTGTTAGTGGAAAGCCCCCTTGATAGCCTCACCTCCCTCAATCCACCCTTTCATCCCAATGGACAACGAACATGTTTTATTTTTTGCAAGAGGGGGCCACTTTATGACGAAGTATCATCAGCGATCCCCACCTCAGCCTTTAGCCTACTCGTAGTGAGTGTCATCTGAGGAAGCCATGTCCTCTTGGTCCCGTTGATGCATTATTGGATGAGGTTGATGACCTCGAGCAAGAATTGGGTCACCTTGGGTTTTAGAGAAGTCTTTGCATGGGGATATCCGGGTTGACGTCTCCACATTTGATGGCCATCTCGAACCGAACGCATTTGTGGATTGATTGGACACCATTGAAAACATGTTCGAATATAAGGGGACTACGGTTCAAGTGTGTATGTCTTATGGAAACCAAACTTCTGGCATTGGCCAAAGTATGGTGGAACGATCTTGTGCAATCCCAAGAACAAGGCCTTCGACCCATCCCATTATGAGAGACCACATTAGTGTGGCTTTTCTTCCCCCAATTTATGAGCGTGATCTTTTGGTGCGTGTTCAGGGATTATCTCACTCTTCCTCGACGGTGCGCACTTACACAGAGCAATTACAACTTCTATGCACGGGGCATGCATTGCTTGAAACGGAGGTGCATCACATTAGGTGCTATATACATGGTCTTCAAGCGTGTATTCGATATGAGTTGAGTTTGCACAAGCTCTCCACCCTCCAAAGAGCCATAGAGCATGCCATCCAGGTGGAGGACTATTTACGTGTGGAGATTTTTGCATCGGTGACCCAGTTGTCTCAGCCTGTTACCAGGCCTACAGGTACCCTACAAGCCATAGAACCGTTCAAGTGCTGTGAGTGTGGAGGCTTTGGGCACAAGGTCTTAGATTTCCTGAAAAGGAAGAAGCCCATCTTGCTAGCCACAAAGGAAGACCATGAGAATGAAGAGGTAACTAACTCGCCTAAGATACACGGGACTCTGCTCACTCGCATGGTTTATCGGGAAATTGAAGGAGACGCGCTTTGATTTTGTTGGCGACCCCTCTTTTAGGGGGAGTGTGATGTAATAAATATGGGGAAAATATTTTTGTACTTTTTCCATTTTTTCACACTTGTCCTATTTTGCCTATTTTGAGAAGAAAGATATTATTAGTCATATAATAAAATCTAGTAGGTGTCAATAGTGTTGTCACGGGGAATGCCGCACATAGGTGATATCACTCATGATCTCACTATTGCTAGCACCTTCTAGAATAAGGTAGCACATTCTAGGGAACATTCCTTCTACCTATGCCTATAATTGTAACCATTTTCTAATGGGTCAAGTCACGTAATACATTTGTGAGTGTTTGTTTTTGAGTTGTTGTTTTCTTCTTGGTGCCATTGACCCGTGTCACGCAATTCTTTACACATCAGTTGATAGAGTAATTCAGGGTGCATCAGTGTGGGTGGTTCAACTATACCCCACTATTGTTGTTCTCATTTGAAACTGTTTATATATAGTCAACCTTGAATCCTATTAAAAAAATCTGTAGCCAACCTTGAAAGGCGCTGTTGTGTAATATATATTTGTCTATATATGTCTTTCAGTTTTGGAAACAATTTAATGGATAGTTTTATATTCTTCGGGGTTAGCAATAAAAAAGACATTTTTCATTTCCTACCTTTTAACTGCTCTGACTGCTCTGACAAATTCAGATTTTTGCTTCCGTTTCTTGGAATCTTTATCTGATCAATATGCAGAGGAGGACCAACACAACACTCACATAAAAATATTAATAATCCCTTTGAATATCCATTTTCTTTCACCCTCCAAATAATAATATTAATAAGTTTATTTAAAAGGGGAAGGGAAGGCTGCCTTTATTTATAGAGCCTAGCAAACTTGCTCACCAGGATTCCTAAAAAAAGTAAATGACCAAAGGATAAGCATGGAAAATAGTAGAAAATATTCTATTCTCATTCTCCCACCTAAATTATCTCCTATAACACCTAAGTTAATTATAATCCTAATTCTACCTGGTTAATTTGGCCAGCCCATTTGGAGATCACCAATTGTGCACATCATTTTCCTTGACAAGAACATGCACGAATCATTGCAAAATTTTGGATGACTGTTGCTTTGGTAGTCTTTTTGCTGTTTACTTGCCCATTCCTGAAGGTATTATATTATTTATATGAGATCATTGTTTGTATGTTAAAACAGATATCAGCTAAATGGAATCCCCTTGAGGCTTGCAGGCCCATTATTGATGAAGCTCCTGTATTTTATCCAACTGTTGAGGTAATCCATTTTTTTAAAGATAGGGGATATGAAATCATTACGTAGCTTGGAAACTTTGGTCTATAATGAATAATATAATCACTTCTATTTGATTGGTCATTCATTAGGAGTTTGAGAACACACTTGGTTACATAGCCAAGATACGCCCAATAGCAGAAGCATATGGTATATGTAGGATTGTACCTCCTCCTTCCTGGGACCCACCATGTCCTCTTAAAGAAAAGTCTATATGGGAACATGCTGAATTTTCTACGCGTGTTCAGCAAGTTGACTTGCTCCAAAATCGGGAGCCAATGAGGAGGAAAAGAAGTGGAAAGCGTAAACGAGGGAGACATTCGAAAATGGGCTCAAGGAGGAGACGCCTCGGTTCTGAAAAATCCGAATCAAACATTTCATCTGACGCGGACGAGAAATTCGGTTTTCATTCTGGATCGGACTTTACCTTTGAGGATTTTCAGATATTTGCCGATAACTTTAAGCAGTGTTATTTTGGGATAAAAGATGCAAAGGAGGAAGTAGACATTGATGGGACCGAACACAACCGGAAAAGGGAACCATCAGTTGAAGATATTGAAGGAGAGTACTGGAGGATCATTGAGCAGCCAACAGATGAGGTTGAGGTATGGATTAATTGGTATTGAAATAGCTATTCCCATAGTTGTCAAAATCGTACGATTCGCGATTCGAATCGTACGATTCGATTCTCACATAAAACGATTCGAATCGAGTTGAGAATCGTATAGGGTTAAAAAATCGGACTGAATCGGCGATTCACGATTAAAATCTTACGATTCAAACCCGATTCACGATTCAAACCCGATTCATGTGTTTTAATAAAACAAATAAAAAAGAAGCAAACAACAAAGGATACCGTTAAGAAACTGAGTTTTAGAGAAAAATATGTTCTCTTGGGTCTGACTTTTCTTGTCTATTTTCTTGGATGAGTTTCTTCTATCTTTTGCTTCTTTTTTTTTTTGTTATAAAACCTTTGTATTTGTTATAAAATCTTTGAAGGTATATTTGCTTTGTTGTTTTAAATTTATATTGTTTTATAGTTAATCTTAGTATGTGTTTTATTGTTTTAAATTAATATCGTTTACTGTTTTAAATTAATATCGTTGTAATTTTGTAGGTTGTTTTAAATTAATATTGTTAATCTTAGTAGGTAGGCTGTTTAAAATTTTTGGAAGTATTTGTTTTACAGTTTTACTGTTTTAAATTAATCTTCATATTTATTTTATTGTTTTAAATTAATATGTAGGATGTTTTAAATTAATATGTACGCTGTTTTATGATATATTTTTGTTTTTTATATTTTTAAGCTTAAAATGAATGAGAACATGTGCTATGGTTAATTTTTGTGATATATTTTGGTATATTATCATGTGTTAGATTAGTTTTTTGTCATATTATGCTTAATTACCAATTCTATAGTGTTAAATCCCATTTACATATGTTTTACTACATTTTTATCATTTAGTTCCGATTCGATTCACGATTCGCGATTTGGGGGGTAAACGATTCACGATACGATTCGCGATTTGACAACTATAGCTATTCCTCTTTATGTGTGTGTATATATATACATAGGCTTAATCACCGAAAGACCAAATGAACTTTACACATTATCTTATTCCTATGCCACTTGAACAGATTTGCCACCTCATTTTCATATTTTGTACTGATTAAAACCACGTTAGAACATTTTAGAGAACACCACCATTCTGTCAGAAATTTTGGATGGAAATTTAAAGACGGATAAATTGTACCTAAATGAAACTTTAGTGTTGTTTGCGGGAAAGAAAGAAAAACTGCAGTCACTGAAGTGAAAATGTGTAAATTTCATTAGTTTTTTTTTTCTGTACTTAATCATCCTATTTATATATGTACGTTATGTATGATGGAGGTTATTCTTTGGTAATATTCAGGTTTACTATGGGGCTGATTTGGAAACGGGAGCATTTGGGAGTGGGTTTCCGAAGGCATCATCTTTACTAACTGGGAGTGAACTGGATCAATACGTGACTTCAGGCTGGAATTTAAATAACTTTCCCCGCTTGCCAGGTTCTGTACTATGTTTTGAAGAATGTGATATCTCTGGAGTTCTAGTGCCATGGCTTTATGTTGGGATGTGCTTCTCATCATTTTGTTGGGTAGGAACTGTTACTTTTTCCCCCCTGAATAATAACAAGTTATTAATCTTATCTGTCTTACAACGATTATACTTAATGATGTGTTCGTGTTGTCCTCTACTTCTTAGTTTTTATTGAATATATTTAAAAGGTTGCATCTATTGTGAGGTTAATACCTGTTTGGAAAATTTTTATCTGAATAATTTTTTATTATATCTGAAGCTCTTTTATCCGTGCCCGTTTGTAGTTAGACCATTGTTTCACTGTCATTTTTCAAATAATGATTTAATTTAATTATAAAGTAAACATTCTTCAGAATATATCCTAATATTATTTAAACCCTTTACCAATATGATAATTGTTTCATCCACTATATATATATATATATATATGTATATATATATATGTATATATATATATGTATATATTTCTCTAGTGGATGAAACCATTATCACAGTGGGTCCTGATAACATGTGCCCAAAGGGCACACATTAAGATCCCAAAAATAGTAGGGACAGAGTTTCGACATGCATTTAATAGGAAACAGATTCTCATGTGAAGCTCTAATACTTACTATTTTGAGGTTCAAAACATGTGCCCCTAAGGGCACAAGTTATGATTTTCCGTATATATATATATATAACAATGCCCTTGTGCAGACCAGTCCGCATTTTAAGAGTGCGGACTCGACACGTGTCACTTGGCGGTGAGCCTATAAACTATCGGCTAAATTATAGGCACACTCTCTCTCTCTTCTCGGCTCACATTCACGTGACACGTGTTCGGTCCGCACTCTTAAAATGCGGACTGGTCCGCTCAAGAGCAGTACTGTATATATATATATTTATATATATGCAGAGAGAGAGAGAGTGAGATGTTTTGATCAATTAGAAGAGGTAAAAACTTACTCCCTTTGTCCCAAATCAATAGCCTTACTTTCTTTTGAGGTCAAATAGGGGGTAAGGGATCGGGTCAAATAGGCGGAGACATTCCAGAAAGTCGGACCCAAAAATGACAAATAATCGAAAATGGATGTTAAGTGAGACGTATTTTTCATGGAAGTCTTGAGTTGTGTAAAAAATAGGTCATTAGACCAATTTTGACCGGATTTGAGGTCAAATAGGGGGTAGGGGATCGAGTCAAAGCAGGGCCGATCCGTTTTTGATTGAGTTTGATTGTGCTTCGGCATGGATGAGTGGAGAAAGGGTTAAAAGAGGTTAGGTCAGATCAGGGTAAAACTTAGCGGTTAGGGGGTGGTCGGTATGTTTAGGGCTATAGAGGAGGGTGGGGGAGTGTTTCAGAGGAGCTGCATTTCAGAGTGTAGTAGTGGTTGTGTGGCTGCAGGAGGTGGTGATGGTGGAGGAAGATGAGGTGTTAGAGGGTGGGAAAGTGGTGACTTGGTATCCCCCAATTAGCGGTGATGGAATCTAGGGTTTCCATCCACCCGATTCCTATTTGAACAATTATCAATCTAACGATTGAAGGTTGCCCGAGTTAGACTCACAACTCGATGCCCACTTCACGCACCACGACGAATGTCAAAGAACAAATGCAGCTCTAATACCAATTTGATGTGAATCTATGAATGCGGAAGCGTTATTATTACAACTACACAACACTACCACCAACAACAAATAAAAATAAACTAAGAAAATGGGTTTCTTTCTCTCTCTATATTCTCTTTCTCAATATTCAAGTGTGTTTACAAATGAATGCCAAGGGGCTATTTATCAGAGAAAAATTACTTGGTAACTAAGTAATGACGCAAAAGACTAAAAGGAACTAATAACTAAAAATGACTTATTAGCCCCAAATATGCTAGGAGACCAATTAAAGACAAAAAATAAAAGGAAATGAGAATATTACCCTAAACTATAATACAAAATAAATGATAATCTTCTCCCGGAAGCACAACCACGCGTTACGTGTCGCTACGTATCACAAAACACATCATTTTTTTATGTGAATCTATGAATGCGGAAGCGTTATTATTACAACTACACACCACCACCACCAAATAAAACTAAACTAAAAAAATGGGTTTCTTCCTCTCTCTATATTCTCTTTCTCAATATTCAAGTGTGATTATAAATAAATGCCAAGGGCCTAGTTATAGGAGAAAAATTACTTGGTAACTAAGTAATGACCCAAAAGACTAAAAAGGACAACTAATAACTAAAAATGACTAATTAGATCCAAACATGCTTGGAGACCAATTAAAGACTAAAAATAAAAGAAAATAACAATATTACCCTAAACTAAAATACAAAATAAAAGATAGTCTTCTCCTGGGAGCACAACCACGCGCTACGTGTCGCTACGTATCACAAAAAAACACATCAATATGTTTAGATTTCCTTTGTTATTTGAATTTGAAAGTAACACATGCGAGAGGCGATTTCATGAATGTATTTGAAGCTTTAAAAAGAATCATCGTGAGGCCCCCCCCCCCCCCATTTTCATCCTAAATAAAAGAATTTATAACTGTGGATTCTCTCTTCTTTTTTTTTTTTTTTACTTTTTCAAATCCATCATTCGAGAACACTGTGATAGACAGTACCCCTCAAAGAAATCTTTTATTTATTAATTTTTGTTTATTGAGCAAGACTTTTATATATTGTTTTGTCAAACCTAAATGAAAGGAGTAGACTTTTTGTATTTTTATATACTATTAGCTTCTTTTTTATTTGATGTATATAATAAATGAGTTTCTCTTGTTTTCATGAAAAGCATGTTGAGGACCACCATCTTTACTCACTAAACTATCTACATTGGGGTGATGCAAAAGTATGGTATGGGGTACCTGAAAAGCATGCTTCTGCGTTGGAAGATGCAATGAGAAAGCATCTGCCAGATTTATTCGAAGAACAGCCAGGCTTACTTCATGAATTGGTAAGAGAATAATGTTGTTTTTTACATCTCACATTTTTTTAGTATTAAATTACACTTTGCCTATGAGTTGTAGCCCTTGTCTCATTTCAACCCCTGAATCTTCAAATTTAAACCCAAACTGTTAAAACTATTACAATTAACTACTAATTATAAACGGGGTTAGGTTTTTTAACAGAGCCTTTGCATGGGCCACTCACGTGAGGTTGTTCGAGGGTTGAAATGTTCACCTACGACTGAAATAAATGATGAAAAGGTAATGATTAGTAACATTTTGACACTAAACATGACAAAATTTTGCACGTAGAATGTTTTTGAGATGAGTCTACCATTGGTGAACAGTGATGGTTTCCATATTTTAACCCTCACCGAGCCTCACGTTAGCAGTACACACAAAGATTCCATTTTTACGAATTAACTCCGTTTGTTGTTTGAGGTTAATTTCAAAAGTTTGGAGCTCAATCTGTTTAAATTTAAAGTTCAAGGGGTGAAGTTACACAAGGAACAAAGCTCAAGGGGACAAGATTTACTCCTATAATAAAGTGTCTACGTTTTAATCATACTGTACGCACTTGCTTGTAGTTTGTCCAAAATCTTATCCGACTGGCAGTAAAAAATCCCCTCGTTAAATCTATTGCCGCCCAGTCACATATATGTCTTAGTATCATCAGCCCAATCAGGGCTTCAGCTATCCTATTTTCTCAACTCCTCTAAATTAGACCTTTGATCTCGTATTGTTACAGGTCACTCAACTGTCCCCTTCAGTACTAAAGTCCGAGGGTGTCCCAGTGTATCGCGTTGTTCAGCATTCTGGGGAGTTTGTTCTCACTTTTCCAAGGGCATACCATTCTGGATTTAATTGTGGTTTCAATTGTGCTGAGGCTGTGAATGTGGCGCCAGTTGATTGGTTAGAACATGGGCAAAGTGCAGTTGAGCTTTATAGCGAGCAACATCGCAAGACCTCACTGTCTCATGACAAATTGCTCTTTGAATCAGCTAGGGAAGCTGTCCGGGCCATATGGGAGCTATCAGTCATAAAGAAAGAGAGTCCAGAAAACTTGAGTTGGAAAAATTTTTGTGGGAAAGATGGGATACTTACAAATGCAGTTAAGGTAAATTTGATATATACATTTGTTATGGATAAAGTGCAAAAACGAAAAAAGACATGAACTAAACACTTTTTGCAAAAAAATCCCTTGAACTCTATTTAATGCAAAACCCTTGGACCGTGCATTTTGTTACAAAGATTCCCATATACGCCAAAAATCATCAATTATTATTTCATTTTATTTTTTGTCACTGAAGCCCTAGAATGGGGTCTTTGCAAGATTATGCATAATTCAGGGGTGTTCCCTGCATTAGAAAAGTTTAGGAGACTCCTTGCATAAATTACCTAGATAACATATTTTTTTTCACTTTCCCCTATTATTTTTTATTGATAAATTCCAGTCAAAGAATTATTCATTGATAACTGTCTAAATTATACATGTCTATACGCATACATACAAGCATGCACATATATATTTATACATATAAATGCATATCTGTTAATGTATATATATCCATGTGTATATATGCATTTGTCTGTGTATGTACACATGCATGTATAAATGTTTTTTGTAGTGGAAAGTTGTGTACGCACTCATTCTAAGTTTCTTGCTAAGGTAATTTATTTTGATAAACCTTATTTCAGACAAGGATTGGGATAGAAGAGAGAAGACTTGAGCATCTTCCAACGAACTTGTGCTTTCAAAAGATGGAAAGAGATTTTGATTTGACAAATGAAAGAGAATGTTTTTCTTGCTTTTACGACTTACACATGTTTGCTGCATCATGCAATTGTTCGCTCAACCGGTTCGCGTGTCTCAAACACGCAAATCTAATCTGTTCTTGCGAACCAGACCATAGATTTGTCCTTCTCCGCTACACCATGGATGAATTAAACACGCTGGTTCAAGCACTTGAAGGTAAATTGGATGCCATAAAAACATGGGCTTCAGAAGACCTCGGATTGGTTCCTGTAAATAGTGAAGACCATGCTTCTCCTAAGCTTGATCAGGAGAGAAGTACGTTTGAAATCGACTATCCCAATAGAAAGGAGGGTCCGCTATTTTCGCAAATAGGGCGCAGATGTGATATTGATTTAGATATTGATAGCGCGTCTGATGAATATGAAAGTGGGTTGCAGCAAATATCTGATATTGGTGATAAACCCACTCTAAATGCAGCTGACAACTGTGTGTCGATTTGCGTGCAAGAAAATCTATCAGCTGAACAGAGAGAGCCAGATGTAATGAGACATGGTAGTGATTGTGGGTCTTCAGAATCCCATATTATGTCAGACAAAGATCTCCCTTCGTGTTCAAGGGATGGTGAGAATTGTAGTGCATCCAAAGGTCATAGGTTATTCGGGTTTGATCTCCTCGGCTCACATCAACATTCAAGTGTACCATTGAACAGACTGTGGAGGACTTCAAGATTTCATGTTGATCCTGTTAATATTGGATCTGTGGTTTTCGGAAAGCTATGGAGCAATAAGAAGGCGATATTCCCAAAAGGTATGCTGTCATATGATGCTTTCATGCCTTTATCAAAGTTTTCCTCACTCAGGTTAGACGAAGAATGTTGAAAAGTATTTTTACCTGTTTAGAGTTAAAACGTTTTCGTTATTTTATCCAAATTAACACATTTACAGTGGGTAAACTTATTTAAAATTTTAATGACAATAATTTGAACTCCAAATTTGTGAAAGTAATACCTTTCACCCTTTTATTTTTCCCCTGGGTAAACATGTCACCCATCACAAACAGGGCTTTTAAGTAAAACCTTCTATTCTTATTTATTTTTCTGTAACGTAGTTTACCTTAGCAGGATTCAGAAGCCGTGTTGAGTTCTTTAATGTGCTCGATCCGACGAAAATGAGTATCTATATATCAGAAATCCTCGATGCTGGTCTCCTTGGTCCTTTATTCAAGGTAACATTTTATTTTACTTCTGTTGTTGAAATATATAATTATAGACCTAATAGAAAAAATAGTTATTAGTCTTCTTTGCAAATATTTTGGTAATGAATTATGTTGAGCCAAATATGTGTTGATGGTCCTATTGAGGTTGCTATATACCAAAAAACATAGCCTTCTGAAGGAACTTATGTAATTTTGTTTATTATGGAGGCATATATCACCAGTCAAATTAGTTTTACTTGGCAAAATAACAACATTGTTTTAGTTATAGTGGGGTGCATCGAGGTGCATCCTTTTTTGATGGAGCACTCCTTACCGCTCTGAGTCAATAGATTTCGTTAAATATTTTTCATTTCACTTTATCCAGATTTGGGATAGAGAATGTCACCATCATTATAATACTGGAACATGAACCATAAACTTGATATAATCTTTGGTATGCATTAGCAACATCCAACACCGCTTTCTTTCTCGTTCTGGAAAAAATATTCTACGGTTTCGATTGCCTTGTAAATTAGTTACTTTTGACTGCCTTTTCTTTCTTTTCTTTTATGCGTCCCTTTATTTGCTGTGAATGTTTACTTCAACTGTTATGTTTCCGACTATTTAGGGGATACGATAATTAAAGAATCCATTCAAAAAATTCCCATTATGTTCAGCATTCAAAAACTACATTTCGGGTCAGTTTGTAGTCTTGACACCCCATACACTGTCAATTTCATTTGAGCATGTTATTTGCGCATCTTATCAAATAACATGTTCTTTGCATACGGAAGTACTAAAGTCAATCCTTTTCTTTTCTTTGAGACAGATTATAAATCTATAACATGGATAATTCTTTTCTTTCCTTTTTGACTCTGTTATGATGCCTTGACCTTTTTCTAAACTGGGATATTAACTTCAGGTTACTTTAGAGGAGCGTCCCAGCGAGAGTTTTACAAATCTCTCAGCAGAGAACTGCTGGAAGATGGTGCTTGAGAGACTAAATCAAGTGCATCACAGCTTAGAGGGGGAGCAAGCACTACCCACCTTGCAGCTTCCACGAAGCATCAATGGGCTTGAAATGTTTGGATTTCTCTCTCCATCCATTATTCAGGTATACCAATGTTTGCTGCTATATAACCTTCATGTTTAACGCAACAAACTCATGGAACTATTTTTAATAAAAAGTAAATCCCCAATGAATTATGTATGTTGCTGCAAAGACCCCGCCCTTACATGTCACTAAAAAGTCCCCAGAAGGGGTTATTAGCAAAAAAAACGCATAATTTGGGGAGTGAGGGGGGCGGGGACTGCATTATAAATACTTCAGGCATTTTTTATTTTTGTAATAACTGCATAATTAAATTTCCTACCCAACATTAACAAGATTATTATCAGGATATTGAGGCTCTTGACCCGAATCATCAATGTATCGAGTACTGGGATCAAAAGATTACAATGAAGAAAGAGTATCTAGAAAACATCCCAAACCCAACTGTGACTTCAGTCAGTTCTACAGATGCCGAGAAGTACCCTTTTGGATCAAAATTTTCCAAACGGGAAAACAAGCCAATAATTTTTGGAGTCAATTCGACACTAGATGGTGATAATCACTTATCGGACGAAGATTTACAGTCTGTTTTGAGAGGACTGTTGAAGAAGGCAAATCCAGAAGAGTTGAAAATAATGCACAAAATATTGTGCAGCGATTCGAGAAGCCACGCATGGAGTGTAGCTGTGAGAACATTGACTGAAGAGATCAAGAGGTCATGTAAATAAATACAGCAAGGTACTAAGGTCTCTCATCATTCTTTATTTTCTGAGGTAGCATCTTATTTCATTCACTTTTTTATTTGGCCTTTTTTTAACTCCCAAATTTTTCTGTAAAGATGATAGGTCATCAGCTTGAGGTGTGCACATGTACAAGCAACTGATATAGATGTTAGTCTTTATTTTACATTTCCATTAACGGATTACAGCCTAGGGTTTTTGAACAACAGAACATTCTTTAAACTACTATGAAATAGATGCCATTTTTTTTAAATGGGATTTTATTACAATTAGTGCATTTCAATTTCCTTTATACTTACTCCCGATGGGGAAATGTTGGAATGAACAAATGTCACTTTCAAATCTGACTTGGCATTTGATTACTGTGTGGTGGGTGGTGACGAAATTAGAGTATTAAATGCCATTGTCCTTTTCTTTTTCACGATTATAACTATCTTTCAGAAATTTAGTATTAGTTTTAGCTTATGATATTGCGATAGACAACTGAATGGGGATGCAAGATTAATAGAATCGACTACAAGTAATTGGTGTTGGGTCTTTGGATCCACAATGCAGAAATATTGTCCAAAAGTAGACCTGGTAATATGGATTTTTGAGGATGAATCCGCCCATGACCCGCCCAGAATAATGTGTATCGGACCCATTGGTTTTGTTTGTGGCTCAAAACGGTTTAGCGGCCCTAAAAATCGGGTCACTATCGGATCATTTGCGGTAACCGAACCTCTAGAATCCTAAACCTACTTATTCTGCTGAAACTCTATTATGACAGCACGGCGACTTCTCTCTCTCTCTCCCTCCCTCTCTCTTCTCAGGCTGGAACCATCACTTCTCTCTCTCTAGTCTTCATTTTCATCTTTTGTATGCAAGTATCAATAACAGATTTCATCTGGTCTGGGAGAAATTGATTAGATCAAGCTTTTGGAAACATTTGTTTTTTCGAAGGTTTTTCTCTCTTCCTTTTTTTTTGTATTGCATTTGGCTTGCCAGATGTTCTTAGATCTGAATTGGTTAGCAGGTTCATTTTTGTTTTAAAAAGAGTGGGTTGACCCAATCCAACCCGATTATGAATGACCCAAATTCGACCATATTTAACCCAATCCATTTTCGACCAGTCCATAGAGCCGGTTTGCCGGGTCACCGAAACTTAACCACCTGTTTGGGGCCTTTGGGCCTCGAGCAATATAATAATTGGGAAAATCCTTTGTTTACACCATCTCCAAGGCATGCTAAGATGCTTGATGCTTTTTCTTATGTTTGCTCTCCAAACCATGGAGCAAAATGCTATTTTCTTCTAAAACTAGCAAATTCAGAAGCAAAATGCTCATAAATTTGTTGATTTTGTATGACTATACACTGCATATGCGCGACAAACCAACTGTAGCAACAAGGTTGTAGGGGTAGTATCTTTTTTTTTCAAATTGTACAATTCTTAAATCAATTACAAATTTAATAACTATTAATATAACATATAATATTAAAAATAGTCCATAAATAAAACCGAATAATTAAACATGATATATATTCGATACATGTACAGAAACAACACTAAATATTGTCAAGAAAATTTTACAATTGTTGTAAATCATATTGAAAAGCCACATTTATTGCAGTCATAAAGGTAAAATGTGAATATTTGGGCCGCAAAGCTCGAACGCGCCTTCTAGTTCAACAGGTTGCCCGATTCGTCACGTTCATCTTCGACAATCATGCTGTGAAGAATGATGCAAGTCATCATGATGCGCCTTACATAGTCATGGTACCAAAAATGAGTTGGACCTTTGACAATGGCAAATCGAGATTGGAACAAAAATATGCTCACTCCACATCCTTTTGATCGTTCTCTTCACACTGAAAAGTATTTTTATTTGTGATTTGTGGTTGTGCAATTGTTTGCACAAAAGTGGACCATTTCGGATGTATCCCATCAACGAGGTAATAAACCGCTTTGTCCGTCTATTGATAATGTAATGGCATTGTGGGGCTCTGCTCCGCATAAGCTCATCGAAAACATCCGACTGGTTAAGAACATTTAAATCATTATTCAAACTCAACATACTAAAAAATGCCATCCAAAACCAGAGTTAGTGATTTGCTACGACCTCCTGTATGATCGAAGTCTTCTTGTGGTGACCTCGATGTCTCCCTTCAAAGTCACTGGAAAATTGTTAAACTTCGAATTCATACAGTTATGCTACCACGCATGATCGGGAAACCTTGTTGCTCTCCATTTGTGAGAAATCGTTGAACATCTCGGGCCACAGGTTTTCTCATGTACTGATCCGAATGCAAGACATACACCGCGTCGCAAAACCTCTTTCAGTATCTCAATGGAAGTTCTCTATGAAATTAGAACTTGCTCATTAATTAAATTAACCGAGCACCAGTACGGGAGTATTCGGAGAGCCGTAGTCATTTTCTTCTCGAAAAAACTCTATTTTTTATAAACACCTCACTTCCTTACGAAATAGTTGTCATAAGAAGATATCCCCATGAGATATTGAGGAACAGCGAACTCCGTGCTTGGAAATAATGTCGAAAAATATTAGCGTCGTAAGTAGGGCTGTAAATCGGGCTGGGTGAGCCGGGCTTGGGGTTGCTCAGGCTCGGCCCGAACTCACTTACCCATGCTCAAGCCCGAGCTCGACCCGAATTATTTTTTCCCACCTAGGCCCGAACTCGGCTCATATATATTACGGGCTTCGGGCCCGATTTCAATTTTTTTGCTAAAAAAGTTCGAATTAATTTTTTTTCCTTGTATTTCCATCATGAAAAAAATTACACATTAAAATCTAATTGATATTTCATGAAATAAAATATATATTTATGAAATGTATTAAATTAAAACAAGGGAAATAAGAGTGAAAACCTACAAATGCCTATTAAATTTCATACATTTAGCAAAATTTGATCACTAACAAAAGCCTATTGTGACTTGAGCAATTATATAAATTATTTATTTATTTATTTGGAAATATGAAGTTCGGGCTTCGGGCCCAATTCGGGCTTGCCAAGGTTCGGCTCAAGCTCGGCCCGAAATTCATTCGGGCTTGAAATTTTGGCTCAGGCTTGGCTCGGCTCGGCTCAAACTCAAATAAAGCTCGGCCCGAAAATAGCGGGCCGAACGGGCGAGCTTCGGGCCTCGGGCGCTCAATTTACAGGCTAGTCGTAAGTTGGGCTCACAAATAATATAACATTAATAATAGGTGCCCTACCTCTTTACTTATGACGACAACCTTTCAACATGCTATAAAGCCCCGAGGAAGCGATCATTTTCGTCATGCTCCAACCTCTAAAAGTTGGAGAATTGCAGTTGTCATCACATAAAAAACTTAATCATCACATTATTCACATGATGATTCGTTAAGAATTTTGTTAAGGGGGCGTTGGACGAAGAAAACATTATCTCCAAAAAGGTAGATTAAATCTCACAACATATTTATGAATCCTAATTGGAAATTGGCGGTGAAACCAGTTGCAATTGGCTTTTTTTTTTAATCGCAAATTTGGAAAAGTAGCCAATATGCAAAAAATAGTTATTGTCAAAGGTCTGTTGATACCCCGACATTCCATCTGTCACGAGAAGACCAGATGCGCGAAAGTTGACCTGCTATAAGAAGATTCTGGATGCATAAAGCCTTTGAGCACCCTCCCTTTTTTGGTGAAGCAAAATGCTCCAATGCTCTGAAGATGGTCTTAAATGAGTATTTTTCACTATATTTTTCCTTCTCGTTTCTTTTTACCTTTTAACATACCTACGAACTATAAGGAGACTTGGTGAAAATAAAAATCAGACATTAGTCCTCGTTTACACAAATGAATCGTTACCTTCTCGTTTTTAAAATCAGAAAATTCCCAAGTTCTTTTTACCTTCTCGTTTCTTTTTTGGATTTGATTTATGAATTAATATGACACTAGTCCTCAGCTCAGGACAATGCGCGAGGGCGCGAGGGGTTGTAATATGTAGTATAATAGGAGAAATGTGAGTTCTAAATCAACTACAAACATAAGTATAATAGATTTTAAAAATTGCATTGCAAAATTAGAATATACGTTGATCTAAAGTAGAATACTATAAAAAAATCAATTATAATATTGCAGTACGCTGCTGATGATAGGCCAGGTGTCCGCAACATTATCCCGTTACAAAAGAAGTAAACAATTAAACACCGAGATTTGAATTAAACATTGGGTGTATCAATAATACTGCAGCAATAATGAATCTATTACCATTTAAATCTTTGGAAAATACCAATAAATCATCTTGGACACTCCCCCCAAAATATTCAAGATCACATTTATTAAAATAAAGTCAAGATCAAGTAAACAAAAGGAAATACAAATGATCAAAGATAACACAAAATTTATGATGTCAATGAGTTAATTAAGATTATAAATTAATGAAGTGACTATATGCACAATTTATATTGGGGTACTTGTTAACTCAGTAATACTAAGTATACCCTTAAATCAAAATTAAAAATTGAGATTGCGATCCCTTGAAGGTTAGTACCCTATTAAAAATCAATTACCGATTTAAAAGATAATTTCCTTTTTAAACAACAAAAGGTTTTAAACCTCAAAAACTCTATGTGACAAATGTTATATGAAGACTAGAATTTAAATAATCTATCTTCTTATTAAGATTAGTGATTCTAATAATTCGAAAAGATAAAACAATTCACACAACATCGGATGTATGAGGAAATCACCACTAACGAAAAAAAATTCAAGTTGAGATGAATGATAAATGTACTATAGTAGATATTTATACAAATAGAAAAAAATTACTTACATGTGCAACACAAATAAATAAGAAGAAAGCATTCACCAAGTAAGAATAAGGAATGTAAAATGACAATCACACAACAAAGGATGTACGTGGTTCAGCCAAGATGTGCCTACGTCCACGGTGGTGCAGTCGATATTATTTCTATATACTTCGGAGAGTAGTTACAGAGAATATAACTTGTCCTTTTGCCCCGGACCTAGGGTTTAATATATACATGTACATGTAGGTAAGTGGAGGTGATGGGTTCCTCCACGTTTTTCAACTCCCCTATAACTTTCCTTCATGAGGACGTGGGGGGAGACCGGATCAATATAAGAGATGAGGGGCCTGGACTTTGGGCCGTCAGGACTGGGCTACTCGTCCAGGCCCATAGTTCTAATTTCGGATATCCACAATTGCCCCTAAATTTGTTGGGCCATGTTTATGGGCTCAACAGATTTAAATGATTAGCCATAATGGTTGTTTTGCGATTCCTCGAAAGCTGTGGAGTTGATTTTGGCAGCACCCGCTTCGCTTACTGTGCACTATGATTAGAATTTGAAGGCTTGTTGGAATAGCCACTTTTCTCCCGTCGCTTCAGTCTTTCCAGTATTCTTCTATCTTCTGAGAGCTCTAGCGCCTCGTACCTTCTTCTCTCAATTTCCATTCCCATTGCTTCTTAGTTGTTTGAGCTCGTGCTTCTTCATCACTTGAACCGATCTTCTATTTTGTAAGTTTCCTGTGCCCTTTCTTTGTACTTTCTCTTTGGTTTGTAGCTTTTCTTGGGTCTTCCAATGGCGAAGATTGGAAATAGGTCAATCGCTGAATTTAGGAAGTTTTACAACATCCCTGAGTGGGTAGATATTGAGTGCTGTGCCTCCCCTCCTAGGAACGTTAGGGATATAGATGATGCCCACTGGATCCATGTCTTGTTGCTTTCCCACGGGGGACTCACTTCTCCTCCCAATGATCTATTTTTGCATTTTTTTGGCTATTTTAATATTGTTCCCGTACAATGCTCACCCAATGTGTGGAAAATAGTGAATGGCATACATAGGATAAATCAATTGTATGGTACTAGGTTAGGGATTGCCGAGGTCTGTTTTTGTTACTCCTTTTCTCGAACTAGCTCAGGTGTCCTTTACCTCAAAGCTAGGAGCCCTGACAGGGTATTGGTAGTAAATCTACCTGATTTCCATAAGGACTACTGACAAGAAGGTTTCCTTGTTAGGAATTGACAGTTTTCTCCCCAATTTGAAGGGTCGAGGTCTGAGAGGTTCTCTGTCCCCTTCTATGGGGAGGAATACATAGGTAGACATTGTACTGTTATTTTGATTTTTGTTGATTTGTAATCCTTCTAACTCTTCTTTGCTTTTTCTTGCGCAACGAAGTCAAAGAACTTGGAACCTGCACTCAATGAGGTCCGTCTTTCAGAATTAGTAAAGGCTTGGAAAATCAGGGAGCCCTTAGGTGACGACGAGCATCCCAGGTCTGCTACATTTCTGCTCGAGTACAAGAACGTTGGCTCCAGCTTCATAGCAAGGCCTGTGGATAGTATTCTAGAGTTTGACTCCTTCGAAGAGACTGCTGCAGAGCCTATCCAGTTGGACGAGGAGGAGAGAAGCTCTGAAAGTGACCTTGTAGGAGCCGTGAGTAATTTGGGTGGAGGGAGCATTGATAGTAGCAGTTCCTCTGACCGTGAGGAGGTTTCTGAAGCTCGGGGATCGTCGAGCACTTCTAGCAGTTCAAGTGAAGAGATGGTTCCTCCGAGGAAGAAATTGATTAGGGATGATGATGATGAGGACCACGTGCTTCTTGCACAGAGGTCAAAGAAGCAAAAAGCTACTTCTGGGGCCGCGGCTACTGGTTCCCGGTCCTCTGCTCAGGAGTCAGGAGCAGGAGAGGAGAAGGAAGGAAGAGGAGCAGGTGAGAGAGAGGGGGGGGGGGGAAAGGAAGAAGATAGGAAGAAATTGGAGGAGAAAAGGAGGGTCAAGGAGAGGAAAAAGAGAGAGAGCGAGAAGGAGGAGGAGAAGAGGAGGGTTGAGGCGAGGACGAAGGTCGGGCAGGCCTTAGTCCCAATGTCCGCTCTGCCCGAGGGGGCCTCTGTGGCAATTTCTCCTCAGTTGGCCCCGGCCCTGCTCGAGAGAGCTGTCCTCCCGGCTGATTGCCAAAGGGTAGTGGGGTTAGAGCATTTGGCCCTCCAGACTAGTCAGAGGCTTGCTCTTCTAAGGTTTCTTTTTCCTTTTCTCTTATGTTTTTCTGACTACCCTCATTTTCTTCTTCTAATGCCTTCTCTTTTTCGCAGTTCGTTACTGACTTCGCCGTGATGTATCGTTCACGCGATGAGCTGGTGAAGAAGAACAGTGAGCTAGAGCAAGAGAATTCTGCCCTGAAGGTGAAGGGTAAGGAGCTCGAGGCCAATTTTAAGGCTGTTGATGCTGCTCGGATTTCATCCGACTTGGATCTTGCCACCGCGAGCAAGGAGAAGGATGCGACAGTCAAGGATTTGGAGGAGTTGAGGTAAGCCTACGACCTGGTTTCTCGAGCAAACTTGCTGTCGTGGAGGAGAAGAGGTTGCTCTCCGAAGAGCTGAAGAAAAAGGAGTCCGAGGCTGTCACTGCCAAGGAAGACTCTTATAATTCCGGCTGGGCTGCAGCATACGAAGATGTTGAAGTTCAGATAGGCTATATTAGCCGTCTGAACTTCAAGAAAGAATGGAACAAGGCTCTCATAGCCGCTGGGGTGGATGTTGCATCCCCACTCTTTGACGAGCACGACCCAGGGCCGAGGCCAGTCGTGGATGAGGACCCTGCCCAAGTCGTTGAAGTCTCTGATCCTGCTCCTTAGGTGACCTCTACTGATATTTCTCTTATTGAGGTGACAGAGACCACCCCTGCCGAGGGCAGTGCTCCTGTTGATGTTGAGAAAGGGCCATCCACCTCTGGGCAACCTGAGGTTGCTAATTGATATGATTGCTTTGTATTTTTTGCTTTTTTCAGTCTGTAAACTTTCTTTCTTCAGTTCGATGTAACCTCAATCTTTATTAATGAAAAAGGCTTTATTTCTGCTTGTACTGATTTGTCTCTTTCTCTCCTTTAGCTTCCTTTCATTTGTAGTTAGTTGATGTAGATGATTACATTCCTGCTACTTCCAAATTGGGTAAGACCCTTGGTCCCAACGCGAGTCCTGAAGTTCGCCAGGCCTTCGTTAAGCTTTGCAAGTCCCTTAGGTCCAGAAATCAGAAGTATAAGGAGCAATCCGAGCTGGTGGCTAAGCTGAAGGACAGGCTCCAAGAGATGGAGGATATTGGTGCTTCAGTGCAAGAGGAGGTCAATGTGCTGAGAACAAGACTACTAGAGGCCACCGAGATCAACCAAGTTGGGGAGGCTCTTCAGCAGGAGAATGAAGACCTGAGGAGAGAAGTCTTACGACTTAGGGAGTATGCGCCGAGCACTGTTCCAGCAGTTCTGCAAGGCTCATCGTCGTCGCGAGCTAGATCTGGTTATAATGTTACTCCTCCTATGCCGCGAGGTCCCACTCTCCCTCCCCTTCCGCGAGCTGGTAGGAGCACCAGGGGCAGAAACAGGGAAGCGGAAGATCTTCGTGATAAGGAAATGGAGGAACTCCGCGGTGATGTTCAGCGAGCATATGTAATTGTTGTTGGGCTTCAAAGGGACGTCACCCGGTTGCGGCACTTGTTCAAGAAAGGTCATCGGCAAGCGTGGGCTGACGATTATGATCAAGGCTGGTCGGATGCTCCAACAAGGCTATCTGAGTTCGAGGAGCTTTCTTTCATCAGGGGATGGCTAAGCGCCTTGAAGGAGCTGCAAGTCCCGAGGAACTCGATGTTATGGTATCGTCACGAGATGTCTTCCTCCACTCTGATGCCCAACCCATTCAGGAGGGACGATCGATGGATCCCCATCGATGCTATTCCTCAGCAATTATTGGAGTCGGATGCGAATGAGGTTGTGGAAGAGTTTGCTCATGCTCCTGATGACGGACGAAGAGCTCGAGTGGCTGATTATCTTGCTCGGAGGATTCCACTCCCTTGTGATTTTTCCAGTTGCTATTTTTATTTTATTTTTGATAATGTAAATGCTTTGGGCGAGCTCGCCGACTAAACATGTATTATCATTGTTGTAAGTAAGATGGATTAATGAAAAGTTTGTGTTTTGGGCAATTATGCCGACTAAACGTGTATATCCTACTTTTCATATCCTTGCTGCTTTATGATCTTTTCTGTTTTGTCATGCAAGTGTCCCCCCAGTCCAGTATAATACCAAAGTACCATTGTGCCCCACTTTACCTTTTAGGTTGTGTCGTCACACTCCCTTAGGCCTAAGTAGGGCAATTGGCGAGGACACACCTGGTGTTGGATGTCTTCATCCGATCAGGATTTTGTTCAACCGAAGTAGGTTTGATGACCAGTATAAGATTTGGTCGTATTGCTTAAGAATCCTCTGTAGGGCTTTATATATTGCCAGGGGCAATGCTAAGAGGTCTCTCGTGTTTTATGACGATGATCTGAGGAGGGGTATTCCCCTGCTATAGTGACCATCGTGCCTGTTATTTGGAAAAGATGTGTGATAAATGCAGCTGTTATTGATCAGAGTGTAATTAAATAAGTAACTTTCATTAGTAATAAGGGAAATGAACTTCTATTTTCATAACAAAAGAATACAAGAAAAAGATCTAAAAATAGAATTTCTTGAGAATCTAAAATGGAATTTCTTGAGATTAGCTGCGTTCCATGCTCGCAGTATTTCTCTGCCCTCCATCGTTTCCAAGTGATAGGCACCTTGCAGGTCGTCTCTAGTTATTTTAAAGGGTCCTTCCCAGTTTGGGCCTAGCTTGCCGTCTGAAGATTTCACTGTGCTGCCCAGGACTTTCCGTAGAACATAGTCCCCAACTTGGAACGTCCTCGGGCTAACCCTTTTGTTGTAATGCTTCGCGAGCTGTTGCTGATAGTTCGCTAGCTTCACCAGGGCTAGCTCTCTGCACTCGTCGGCTAGGTCGAGTTCGGCGAGCAATGCTTCATCATTCAGGCCTTGGTCGACAAGGTTGGATCTCATTGTTGGCAAACCTGCTTCTAGTGGGATGACTGCTTCCATGCCATATGTCAGCGAAAATGGGGTTTCTCCTGTTGCTCGCCGAGGAGTGGTTCGGTACGCCCATAGAACATGGGGTAGCTCTGTTACCCATGCGCCTTTGGCTCACTCTAATCGCTTCTTTAATCCATCGATCACAGTTTTGTTGGAAGCTTCAGCTTGGGCATTGCTCTGAGGGTAGGCCACCGAACTGAAGTGGTGTCTGATCCCGTGTTCGTTACAGAAGTTCTGAATGGGGCCATTTTTGAACTGCGTTCCATTGTCGGTGATGATGGTTCTGGGGATTCCAAACCGAGTGATTATATTCCTCCATATGAACCTTGTCATATCAGCATCTCGGATGTTCACCAGGGGTTCAGCCTCGATCCATTTGGTGAAGTAGTCAGTCGCAACGAACATGTATTTACGATTGCCGACGGCGGTAGGCGGCGGTCCCACGATGTCCATTCCCCATTGGGCGAAGGGCCATGGGCTGGACAGGGACTTCAGGTCGCTGTGGATTGGTGGGCCATAGGAGCGTGGAATTGGCATTTCATGACATATACTGCGGAGTCCTTTTGCATATATGGCCACCAATAGCCTTCCTTCATTGCTCGAAAGGCTAGAGACCTTCCTCCTATATGACTTCCACAGATTCCTTCGTGAAGCTCGTGTAGCACTTGCTCGACATCACCTGGGTGGACGCATCTAAGGTAGGGACCGGAGAAGGATTTCTTATACAAGTCGCCTCCTGTGGATAAGTGAAAGCGAGCAGCTTTGACTCTTATCTGGTGGGCAGTTTTCTTGTCACCTGTGAGCGTGCCATCCTTTAAATAGTCCTTTAAGGGGTCTATCCAGCTGGGGGCTGATCCCACCTGGAGTATTTGTTCCACGTTTGGTAACTTGCTGTTGTGGTTAATGCTCGAACAAATAAAAATCGATGGGGATGACCCTCTTAAGGTCAGAGTCAACTGCCGAACTCAAGGCTGCTAAGGCATCAGCATGACTGTTTTGCCCCCTGGGAAACTGCTGGATGTTGATCTCTTCAAAGCTTGACATTAATTCTCTCACTAAGGCGAGGTAGGCTGCCATTCTTTCATCCTTTGCATTGTAATCTCCACTTATCTGGTTGGAGACTAGTTGAGAGTCGCCAAACACCTGTAAACATTTTGCTCCTAGAGTTTGAGCCTTTTGGAGACCGGCTATTAGGGCTTCGTATTCTACTTCGTTGTTGGAGGCTGCAAATCCAAGCCTGATTCCTTGTTCGAGGATTGTGTTTTCTGGAGTGATGAGGACAATGCCTACCCCTGCCCCCTTTGAGTTGGAGGCTCCATCAACGAAGAGTCTCCAGGTTCCCTCTGTTGCTTGGTTCTTCTCTTGCCTTGTTGGTTGAGGTTGGTCGGAGAGTTCTTCGCCCGTGAATTCGGCTATGAAATCAGCAAGGATCTGACCCTTGATAGCTGTCCTTGGTTGAAATTGGATGTCAAACCGGCCGAGCTCGACTGACCACTTAGACAATCTGCCCTACAAGTCCGCTTTCCTTAGGACCGCCTTAAGGGGATGCGATGTAAGGACGATGATAGTATGAGCTTCGAAATAATGCTTCAGCTTCCTCGAGGCTATTACAAGTGCAAAGGCGAGCTTCTCCAATGGCAGGTACCTTTGCTCGGCGTCTAATAAGGTCTTGCTCGTGTAGTAAACGGGGTGTTGGATTCCTGCAACGTCGCATATTAACGCAGAGCTGACAGTGTGATTGGATACGGAGAGGTACAGGTACAAAGAATCCATTTGCTGTGGTATGACAAGCAGCGGTGGGGAGCTTAAGTAGGACTTGAGCTCGTCCAAAGCTCGCGAGCAGTCTGGGCTCCACTCTATCGATTTACTCCCCTTTAGAAGCTGGAAAAAAGGCTTGCACTTCTCAGAGGATTTGGAGATGAAGCGATTTAAGGCGGCGAGCATTCTAGTGAGCTTCTGAACGTCCCGGATTGTTCGAGGGGGTTGTACCCTGTTGATTGCACCGATCTGGTCTGGATTAGCTTCTATGCCTCTCTTACTGACCAAGTCTTCCTGACTGGACACCGAAGGAACCCTTGCTCACATTAAGTTTCATCCGGTACTTCCTGATGATTTCGAAGATTTTTGACAGGTCCGAGAGGTGATTTTCCTTCTTCTTGCTCTTAACAAGCATGTCATCGATGTAGACCTCCATTGTGTCTCCCATTTGATCCTTGAACATTTTAGTGACTAGCCGCTGATAGGTTGCCCCTGCATTCTTGAGCCCAAAGGGCATGACCTTGTAGTAATATAACCCAATTGTCGTGATGAACACCGTTTTGTCCTGGTCTGGGGCATACAAGGGGATTTGGTGATATCCTGAGTATGCGTCCAAGAAACTCATTCGCTCGTGAGCTGCAGTGGCGTCTACTAGTTGGTCTATCTTTGGGAGGGAGAAACTATCCTTAGGGCATGCTTTGTTGAGGTCAGTGAAGTCGATGCAAACTCTCCACTTCCCATTATTCTTCGGAACTACTACTGGGTTGGACAACCACTTGGGGAATTGCACTTCCCGTATGGATCCTGCATCCAGCAGTTTTTCGACTTCCTTTTCGACCGCTTTAGTCTTCTCGGGTGCAGTTCTCCGTGCCTTTTGCGTGATTGGCTTGAATGTGGGGTCGACGTGCAGCTGATGACAGACCATACTAGGATCGATTCCAGGCAGCTCGTATGGTTCCCATGCGAAAACATCTACGTTGTGTCTTAGCAAGATCGTCAACTCCTTCTGTTCTTGGTCGGTGAGAGATGCTCCAATCAAGAAGACTCTGCTACTGTCACTAACTTCATCCATAACTTCTACCAGGTCATCGACGACATGCTCGGAGGGGAGGAGCCTGGTCTCCTCTACTCCAGGTCTTCCGTACTTTAATTGCTACTTGTAAGGTATCACACCTTCTTCAACTTTCTCACTGGGTTGACCGGCCTTCTTCTCTGGCTTTGGTCGGATGGTTGCTATGAAGCACTTCCTCGCCATCGCTTGGTCGCCGTGGATCTCCATTACTCCTCGCTCGGTTACATATTTGAGCTTCTGATGGTAGGTCGAATAGACTGCCTTCATCGCATGAAGCCATCCACTGCCGAGGATGGCCTGGTACGGTGAGTCGATGTCAACTACCAAAAACTCGATCATCTTGGAGACGTTTCCAGCACGCACTGGCAGTACTATCTTGCCCAGGGGCATGGTCATTTTTCCAGCGAAGCCGACCAAAGGAACAGTAGCTTCCTTTAGGTCGGCGGCGCTCAACTTCAATTTCCTGAATAGGTCGAGGTACATTACTTCGGATGAGCTTCCTTGATCGACGAGCAGCTTGTCGATGTCAAAGTTGGCTATCCTGAGTGTAATGACCAGGGCATCATGATGTGGGGTCCTTACTCCCACCAAATCTTCATCCGTGAAAACAATATGCTTGTTATAGTTGACGTCCTTTGCTCGTCGACGCTTTCCTGACTGTGACTTTGCTGGATCGATTTGAAAAGCCTGCATTACCGCTGTAAGTTTTTTCATTTCCATTCGAGCTGAGTTCCCTTGTATTCGCTTGACGTCAGATACTCCGTGGATTACTGCGAACTCATGTCCAGCATCATCCTCCAGCACGTTGTCGGGTCTCGCCTCTCTGTTGGCAGCCACTTTCTCTGCCCTCTTTTCTACAAAGTCGTTCAAATGCCCGGATTGGGCTAACTCCTCGAGGTGAGACTTAAGAGCTTTGCAGTGCTCGGTCTTATGTCCTCCCTCTTTGTGAAAAGCGCATCTTAACGCATTGTTCCTCTTCGAGGGATCTCCTCCCATTTCCTTGGGCCACTTGATGAATGGCTCATCTTTGATCTTCGCGAGAACTTTGTAAATTGGTTCTTTGAAGACGGTGTTGACCGCCTGGAATACTTTCGACGCGTCATGGTTTCCTCCGTTCTTGGAGCCATTTTTGTCTCCGTTCTTTCCTCCTTTCTTCTGGTTCTCAGTTTTATCACTTCCCTTGGTAGTGAGCTTAGCTCGATCGTTTTCTCCTGTATTAGGGCGGGTGACATCTTCCACCTTTGCGTATTTCTCGATTCGGGCCATTAGGTCGTCAATAGTCATAGCTTCCTTCTTCGTCAGGGACTGGTATAGGAGGGAAGAACTAGGGAGCCCAATTTTGAAGGAGGCCACTGCCACTTCCTCTACGTAGTCCTCGATCTCATTGAATAACTCCCAGTACCTCTTCGCGTAGTCTCGGAGGGTCTCTTGAGGCGTTTTCTTCATTGTTAGCAAAGCATCCATCCTTTTGGGATGTGAGCTACTGGTAATGAATCGGGCCGTAAAAAGTTCGGCTAGGGATTTGAAATTCCTGATCGACCGGTGGGGGAGCCTTTCGAACCACTTCTGCGCTATATCATGCAGGCTCGAGGGAAAAATGTGGCACATCAGGGCATCTCAGTGATTCCAGAGGGTTATGGCCTATCGGTATTGCCTGACGTGATCGATGGGATCAGTCTTTCCATCGTAAATCTTGAACCTTGGAAGGGTAAATTTCTTGGGGGCTTCTTCCTCTTCGATTTCCCTTGTGAAGGGTGACTTCATCTGGGTTTTGAGAGCTCGCCTTGCGAGTTCTCTGGTTGATCTTGTTCCGTGGTGAGCAGGATGTTGGTCCATCTCTCTGCGGACTAGATTTTGTATGTTCTCGTCGCTGCGAGCAGGGCTCTGGTAGTGGCGAGCTCTTCGTAGCTGTTCGCGGAGGTCATCGTCTGACTCGCCTCCTTCGACCTTTTGAGATTCTCGCCTAGGGCTCCTTCCTCGGCTGCGAGACTTGCTCGCCTGAGGGCTAGGAGTGCGGTATGGGCGTCTCCTGTTATCGGGATGAAACTCCCTCTCCAGTCTTTCCAGCCTTCTTCTCAAGCAAGCATTCTCAGCCTCGTATCTGCGGTAAGACTCTCTCTGCTCGTGGAGCCTTGCCTCATACGCATCAATCAATCTGGATATCTGCGTGGACCTCGCTGGTCGTTGACTTTCTTCTGAGGCTGGCCTTTCCAGGCGAGTTCTCTGATCTGAACGTCGAACTTCAGACCTAATCCTGCGAGGAGCAGGTGGCTCTTGAATATCTCCTGCCTGAGGGGCATTGATGCTATGACCGGACATCTTAAACTCCTTTCTTGGTGTGGGCTCTTCTCAGGGAAAGATGAACGCTTCCCACAGATGGCGCCAATTGTGGTGATAATTATTGTGCAACACAAATAAATAAGAAGAAAGCATTCACCAAATAAGAATAAGGAATGTAAAATGACAATCACACAACAAAGGATGTACGTGGTTCAGCCAAGATGTGCCTACGTCCACGGTGGTGTAGTCGATATTATTTCTATATACTTCGGAGAGTAGTTACAGAGAATACAACTTGTCCTTTTGCCCCCGACCTAGGGTTTAATATATACATGTACATGTAGGTAAGTGGAGGTGATGGGTTCCTCCACGTTTTCCATCTCCCCTATAACTTTCCTTCATGAGGACGTGGGGGGAGACCGGATCAATATAAGAGATGAGGGGCCTGGACTTTGGGCCGTCAGGACTGGGCTACTCGTCCAGGCCCATAGTTCTAATTTCGGGTACCCACAATCACCATATCAATTTTTCGCACCCTATTCTCTGAAGAGAGCGCCAACAACTGGAGTATGCTACATAACCACGACCGATTTTGATCTTAACCAATGTGTTCAATTCTTTCATCAAATAAATATTCTTTGAAGTGAAAAAACTTTTCTTACAAGGGAATGGAACGATAGAGGAACTAGTGACTACAATCTCGGATGTGTGAGAATTCCTATTGTTGGAAAAGATGTAGGAAAATGTTTGATTTCTCTAAAAACTCATTAAGTGTTTTTTAAGGTTTTTAAATGTAGTCCATATTCAAGAACAACTCTATTTTAGAAAATAATTTGTCAAAACATGCTTGAATATGAAAGTACATTATATTTGATTCAAGGCGAACCAAACTAAACTTGAAGAAAAAAAAATGAGAGCGTTAAATAATTTTTTTTTCTTGAAAACTAAAATAGTTTCTCTCTAAAAAAATTATTTTCTCGTCTTTTGGAATAATGGAACAACTCTTGATTATATACACAAGTGTATAAAGAGAAGTGAAATATACTCACGTGTTAGCAAATCCATAAGTCAAGACAAAATTAATTTGGCTGCCCAAATACAATTTCCTCTTGACATAACTGCCAAAGCACTTTTTCAAAAAGATATTTTGTGAAATAAAAAATCCTGCAGACTCACGGACGCGAAAGCCTAATGACACAAGGTCATGCCTCAGGCCATATATTTTTTGCGGGTTCTTTTAAAAAATCACGACCAACGAAGGAGACTCTTCATTGACACAAAGCCTTTGTTGAGGTGAACATTGAACAACCAAGGTAGCAGATAGATGGAGAGTTGTTATTTTTGCAGAATTTCATATAACTCAATTTTTTTTTGTTTAATTATGACCAAGAAAATTCTAAATACAAATAATGCATTTCAAACATAATTTTTATATCAGGAGAATATATAGCATAATGTATTTTAAAAAACCACAAGATTAATTTAAAATATTTTTCAAATGAAAAATATATTTAACTAAAGGGTGAATCTAAGACCTATAGAAAATATACATTTATCCTAAGTAATTAAATTAGGACAATGATATGAATGATCTAATATGAATTTGATCAAAATTTTTGGAGATCTCTCAGAGTAGACTTAAAAATATACATTTATCCTAAATAATTAAATTAGGACATTTATCCTAATTTATCCTAAGTAATTAAATTATACATTTATCCTAAGTAAATAAATTATCCTAAGTAATTAAATTAGGACAAGTGTGTTTTGTAGAACGGAATACGACAATTCAAGTGACGTGGGGAACATGAGTATACATATACTCTTACAATATGCCTCTTTATCTATTCCGTGAAAAAATGTAAAAAAACTAAAAATTTCAAGTAATTTGATCAAATCTTTCGCCTAAGATAGTACTTGCCCGACCAAAGGCGTATAAGATAAACTAAATACAATTACAAGTAATGTCAACCCAAGATGCTCAAGTATTTATTTAACGACCTTCTTGTACCTATTTTCCTATCACAAATTAACAAATTCATCAAATGGCAATGTGTAATCCAAAGAGAGGTAAATATGAGAGTAATAAGACGAGCATGTGAATATATCATTGTTTACATGTGAACATTAAACTACTAAAGTATCTCCCACTCAACTATGTAATCCCTCTCAATAGTTATGATATATCATGCAAACACTCTCCATAACTCAACATGCTCAAAGGGAATTACTAAGCCTATTATAAGATGAAATAAAACTTAAAAATTTAGACAAGAGTAAATATGATAATCAAAATAACAACATGAGAGTTGACCATGTAATGAGCGAGCAATTGATACAAAGATTTCAGTAAGATATGCAATATATGATAAAATAAGCCTAAGCTAATGTAATCCTAAGATATTAAATATATGATAAATACCACGAATCATATTCCAAATCTGCCAAATATTCATAATGCATAGAGTGCTAATAGATTAGTCCATGAAATCTGATTCGTGCATTAGTGGATGTCTACGAACGTGAGCGCAATTTGGAAGCCATAACCTAGAACACCAAACCCTAAGGTCTCGTTTGATGTGTGGTATAAGGAGATGCTATAGTATAAGAGTTATCTCATCCCGACGAGACAATGTAATCCCACCTCCTAGGTGGGAGGGTTTTATCCCGTACCTAGTGGTATAAGAGGCTCACTTGGGATAATTTATCTCAATTGAAATACTATCTCATTCAACACCAAACATGGGATGACATAACTTATCTCATTTGGAATCCTATCCCATCCCACATCAAATACTACATGAGATAATATTATTCTATTCCGCATTCTTATCCCGCAAAGTAAACGAGGCCTAAGATTAAAAAAAGAAGATAGAATCCACAAATTCTAGGAAGAATATTTACAAAAAAGATGAATAATCGCTTATATTGAAGATAACACGAACAAAATCTTTTAATATATGGATATGGTAGAAATATTGATAAAAAGGGTGAAGAAATAGTTCATTTTGGGTAAAAATGGGTATAAGTTACGAAGTGATTTTGAAAACGCAACTTAACTCATTCCAAATGATTTCGCGGATGCGTTGTTGCCTATTCGTGGGCTGCGAGATCTTTGTGGACGCGATGTTGCCTGTTTGTGGGCCGCGAACACTGGTAGGGAACCCAAATTATACAGGAAGAAAGGCATAAGGAAATATATACGTGAATATTCTTAGTTTAAACATGTATACTACTATATCCCAAGAAAACAACTTTGATATGATAAAATATATTTTTAAAAATCATACTGAAGGTTTATGGTTATGTTAAATAAATAAATAATTTACCTTTCAAAGGCCTAAAAAGTCAAACTAGTTGTTTATAAAAAAGAGTGGTTTCAATGACACCACTCGTAATATAAGTGAATAAAATGAGCAAGAACTTGCAAAATCAAGAATGAAGATTGATGTTTGAACTCACATTTAAAAAAAATTAGTTTATGCAACTAAGAAAACTTTTATTTCTTTCCATAATTTTTAACTACCACTTTTTTCTTCCTCGTCAAGATATTTGTGATTAAAATATTCAAAGTCTGATATCTTTTGGTGTTACCCAATTTTTATATAAAAATTAATCTTTGACACATCGCTTTTAAAAAATACTTTTTCAAGTGGGGAATTTTACTCTGAACAAAAAGATAGGGAACTATTTCTAATTCTTATAAAGGTAGAACCACACGTCCTCAAGTTGTAGTAGTGACCACTTATTCTCTTATGATTTTGAATAATATAACAATTTTTCTTTTTTGGCTACAACCATGATCGAATACTCTCATGCACAAGGATGACAAATAACACTCCTTAATCAAAAAGCACATAAAACTATTAATTTCCATTAGAATTGAAAAACGAATCCCTTCACTATATTTTGCATGGAAATTGCTCAAGTTATTAATGTCAAATGCACCAGTTATAACAAAATACTCTAAAAAATAGCTACCTTAATTTGCCAAGCCATTTCAAGCTATAAACTTCTAAATATGCAGTATATAATTTATAGATGAAACCAATTGCATAAAATCTAAGTATGTAGGTCAAAAGTTAAGAATATGGAATATATGTATACCTACAAACCTATAAAAAATAAAATTACACAACAAAAGGTTTTGCTATGAACATCCAAAGATAAATACCAAAAAGAAAAAGATGAAACTAAACCTAGATAATACCAAGGAAAATATCATAAATCTAAATCACATCCTAGGAAAATTTACAAATCGAACTCTAATTACTTAGAGGAGGGAAATGATATCCAATGCTTTTTAAGGTCATTTACTTCGGCTTGTTTGATTTTTCCTTATGATATTTGTTAGAATCTCATACCTTCTTCTTAACCTTACGATCAAGACTCATATCGTCTTTAAAGTTCAATAAGGGAGAGGATGATTAAAGTAAAGAATAAAACTCTCTAATATCACCTATCTTATGATAATGGGTACACTAAAAAAGTTTAGGCTATGTTGGAGTGATCAGTTACTTAAGTGTATATTTCTTCCCCTTGAAATGAAACTCTTTCAAATAACCCATTATGTCATAATAAGAACAAATAAGCATCACCTTCCTTTTGTTCTTCATGGATGACTCAGTTATAGAAGGACTCTCTAAGGAGGATATTAAAATGGGTTGTGATACAAGGATCATGAGGCTAGTACGATCCTGAGATGAAGCAATCTCACTATAAAAACTTATATGTATATATTCTTGAGAAGACTTACCCCCAAAATCATTTTGTCCATTTTTTAGACATATCTTCCAAATTCAACTTCAAAGTGGATGTAGACAAAATCTCCATCTCAAGGACAATTTTTTTCAACATGTTGATCTTAGAGATTTCACTCTCTTGCAAACATATCCTTAAGTACTCAACCTCAACACAAAGAAAGTATTTATTATGTTAGATATGTAGAGATCTATCACCTTCTTCTCAAGTTCTATGGAATGCTTGAGCATATATGATGATGATATCATTGTTTACACCTTCACCATCATCCAAAAATGTATTAGTGGTGATATCAACACTCATCAGACGAATAATAAATTCTTCCAAATCATTTGGGTCATCCAAAGTCCCCCGAGAGATAAATGTTACATATTTATTAATAATAGTCTATTGATTCAAATTCGAGTCTCCATCACTAAAAGTGGCTTGAAAAGAATATTTTCCACTACCTTGACTCGATTCCCTAGAACATTGTGCTGAATAATGTTATTTACCACCACATATATAACATGCGATGACACTTAGGGAACCTTATGTCTTCTCCCTCACTTTCTTAACTTGATTCAAACTTAGGTGGGTACGATTTTGGGTTGACTTTGGTTGGAAATTTGTGTTTCCATGACTTGAAAAATTTTCTAGTGAGGAAGGCCATATCACCCTCACCAACATCAATGAATTCCACAAATGGAGGAATATTATGAGCTATCACCTTAAAGTCTATTCTCTTTTCTTCGATAGGTTATGTGGGATGATAACTCAAAATCTCCTTATACGTTTGTCGCCTACTAACCCATTTACTTTCACGGGGGTTTTGAGTATAACTCGAACTTATCCAATGTCATCAACCTTGCCATGAAACTTAAAGGTAAGAGACCTAAGTATCACCTCAATGAAGATATCCCCCTTTATCACTTTTCCCAAAGAAAAATTCGAATTAACCATGTAAATTAGTTAGGCATAGAATTTGTCAAAGGTTTCGTTCTCCTTCATGGTAAGTAGTTCGAAATGAGTGGTGAGGCTTTGAATCTTATAATTATTTATGGTGAAGGTACATTCATAGGTTGTTTCTAAAACAACCCATGCCTCCTTTGACGTAGTACAGGTAGTAACTCACTGATTGTGACACAACTAAAAATTGCATTTAGCATTCGACATTGTCTCTCTCATGTCATTATCATCCCAACTAGATATTATTTTTGGAACTATTAAATTATTAACGACGATAACCGATAGGTTCCAAATCATCAAAACACTATTCCAAATTCGATCATCCAACGAAATTATATGTGCCATCATACAAACCGTCAAATAGGAATCAATTATACCATTAGAAGGTGGAGGTTAGAGAGATGAACTACCATTCATCTATCACAAAGGATCTACTTTAGGGACTTTAGTCTAAAATTAATGGGATCAACTCTGATAGCAGTTGAGAGTGCGATCCATCAAAGGTAACTACCTAATTAAAAATTAATTACCGTATTAAAAGATAATTTTTTTATAACAATAATGGGTATAAATCATCTAAAAGGTCATCATGACAAATATTTTATCAAGATTAGAATCTAGAAAATTGTATATTCTTATAAAGAAAAGTTATTCTTTTAACGTAGAAAAGATAAAACAAATCACTCAACAATAGACACACAAGGAAAAACTCACTAATAGAAAAACCCTCGTGCCGAAATGAACGGAAAATGAACTATGGTAAAGATTTACAAATATAGAAAAAACTGACTTATAATTATGCAATGAACTAACTTCCTATCAACTCTTTTGCACCATATTCTCCAAGGAGAATGCCAACAATTGGAGTATACTATACAACCATGACCAATTTTGGTCTCAACCAATGTCTTAAAATCTTCTTCCAAACAAATCATCTTTGAAGTCGAAGGACCTTTTTGTTATAAGGCAATAGAACTATAGAATATAATCTAAGACGTGTGAGAATATCCTATGGTTGAAAAAGATTTTGTCAAATGTTTGGTTTCTCTAAAAACTCGTAAAGTGTTTTTCAAGATTTTTTTTAAGTAGATCACGTTCAAGAACAAAATTATTTAACAAAATAAATTGTCGAAATAATCTTAAATATGAAAGTATATATTCCTTTGATTCAATAATTAATCATATTAAACATAAACAACACAATGAGAAGATTATTGAATTTTTGCTTTTGAAAGCTAAGATATCTTTTCTCTTAAAAATTATTTTCTCACCTTATTTAGAGTAATGGAGAAACTACTGATTGTATACACAATTATATAAATACAAGTGGGATGTACTTAAGTGTTAACAAATTCATAGGCCAAGGCAAGATCAATTTGGCTACCTAATTTAATTACAACTTTTTCTAGACACAACTGCGAAAGAAATATTTTGAAAAGTAAAAAAATCTACAAACTCTTTAACACTCTATGGTCGCGATAAAAGTCTTCACTGACGTGAAGGCTCGAATTTTTTCTCAAGCCAATGATTTTTTCATGAGGTCTTTTAAAAAATTGCGACCAACGAAGGATACACTTCATGAATCCGAAGTCTTTATTTATAAAAATAATGGTTCCTTTTGCACGCGCACACCCACCCACACACACCCACCCACACATATGGAATCAGACCGTTACTGAGGATCGATTTATCATCATTCACGAATGTCACTCACTACCATAATTTCATATTAACCATAACAGTTGCCCAGTCTCACCCACACTCGACAATATACACCATCAATCTATGCTATCATCATACACAAAATCACAAACCCACATCTCATCTCTCCTCCATCCTTATTCTTCAAAACCACAAAACACACATTCGTCACCGTTTTGAGGGGATCCATTGGAGATCCCCACCTCTCTCTCTCTCTCTCTCTCTCTCTCTCTCTCTCTCTCTCTCTCTCTCTCTCTCTCTTATATATATATATATATATATATATATATATATATATATGAGAGAGAGAGAGAGAGAGAGAGAGAGAGAGAGAGAGAGATTTATTTTTGAGTTTATTTGAGGTTCGAGATGGATTGAGACTGGATATTGATTTTAGGGTTCGTTTGGAGTTTGATTTCAAGGTTTATTTGACTTTGATTTTATTCAACTTATTTCAATTTGATTTTGGACGTTGGTTCATTTTGGTTCGAATTGATTTGGTATTCAAATGACGAGTCTATTTGGTTCGGTGTAAAAAAATTTCATCGTGGTAAAAAGTAAAATGGTGAAATATGTTTTCACATATTTAGAGATATATTTTATTCACTATTTTTGTTTAAAGTTACAGAATGTGTAGTTATTCTCAATTCCAAATCAACAAAAATTTAATCTTAAATATGTGCAGAAACCTTTCACTATGGTTAAAGGTATTTCATCCCGAACCAAATGGACCCTAGAAGTTCTTAAAATGACTTCATAATTTTGAAATGACTGTATCCCCACCCTAACATTCTAATTATTTTCTCGTATAAGTTGAACTAAAATGAGAACCTTGGGATTTGGATAATTATAATTGGGATTATATTTTGATTTGATAGTTGTTGGAGGCTCGATGATAGTTGTTGAAAATTGTGGGTAAAAATTGGAATTTAGAGGGTTCGAATGAAAGTAGGATCGGTCGAACGAGACGTAGGTCTCGTTAGAAGAAGGGGATCGAACGAGATCCCATTGTATAACTTTCAAGGGTCATTTGAAGGTCGTTAAAAGCTTGTTCGAACGAGACTTTTCGAAATTTTGTTTAATAGACTACCCTTGTGCACTGTCACATTTTGGACCCTTGATTTGATGAGCCGTCGATCTCTGGTGAGCCCAAATTGGTCAAAACGGGAATATTAGGCTTTGGAGGTTTTTTGTAAGGGTTTGTTTGGCTCATTCGGGCTTAATTTCAAGTTGGAAGAAGGAGAGAGAGAGGGGCACGTCTTCCTCCATTTTGAGTGTTCTTCCACCTCTCTTCACCATAAACCACCGTACCACTACCACCCCTTCACCTTATATTCCTATATTTGTGATGTATTCCACCATATTTGAGACATACATATCCATTTCTACCATGGATGAGGAGAGCTACAAATTTGTGGAGCTTTGTTAGGGGTTCTTGAAGATGGAGAAGGAAACTTTCATGAAGTTTGGAGAGAGTTTTATTAGGGATTTTACTTGGAAGATTAAATGGAGCACATATGAAACATTGATGGAGGATGAATTTGGTAATCCCTTGAGGCCAACTTTGGAGGTGGAGGTGGATCCTCCTATACTAACTTCTCTACCACCATTTGAAATCTTTGAGGTGAAAAAAACCTATCCTTAGTGTTTAAGTAACCATTAGCATTGCTAGTAATCTTGTTGTTAAATTACATGAGTGTAATGTACATTAATAAATTATAGTTTCTAGTAAATTTATATTAAACATTTTTATGGAATAAAAATGTTGATAAATGTTATTTTATTAGGTAATAAGGATGAGTAAATATTTCAAAGTTTTAAAATATTAAAATTGATATTTTTATGAATATAGGGTGTTTTCTAGAAATTTGATGTTTAACATTTTATGAAATAAAATATTTGATGTTGATCTTGATGCGTGTTTGTGAAATAAAGTTCCAAAGCTTCTTGTAAAAATGGAGATATTATGAAAATGGACATTTGTTGAGTTGAAGAAATTAAAAATGTCTTTATGTCTTGAAAATCATAATTTTGCAAGTATTATGAGTTTATAGAATGAAAAATATGTTTAACCTATTTAATAGGATTTTAGGATTAAAATCCATCTTTTCATGCATATAAACTTGTAGTATTTTGATAATGGACATATAAACACGTTTAAAGAAGGTTTTGTTGAGTTTAAATATGAAATAAGAAAAGTGAAAATTCTAGCCTTCAAAGTGTGTGAAAAAGGAATTATAAGTATGATAAGTGTAAGGTTATAAGACTACAAGTGTTAATAAATAAATAGTATTTTTCTTATAAAGTAGTCTTATATGTTAATGATTCTTAGAAATAAAAGTGTTGAGATAAATATGTTTTCAGTTGAAAAGAATATTACTCCTACTCTAAAGGGTTAAAAGGTGTTAAGATGTTAAAAACACTTAAAAAGTTAGTGTGGGTAACTTAATTGTGTTTTGAGAAACGTAACACTTATGAAATTGGAGTAAAATGTTAAATTGAAAATAAATGAGTAAAATCGTAATTTTACATAAAGTGAAACATTTTTATGAAATAAAATTGTCGAAAAGGGTATTACACATGATAGTCCTAATGAACATGATTTTTGGAATAAAAATCAAAGTTAAAGTGTAAAGGATATGAAATGATGATTTTCAAAGTGTAACACAAGTTGAGGTGAAATCCCGGGTTTCGGCTTCTCCCGAAAAAAGAAAAGGTGGAATAATGTGGATATTTTCAAAATATTAAAATACATGAAAAGGAACTCGGATGACACCGAGAAAATTAAGGAGAGTCTGGAGCCTTAGCGTGAAAGACCCAAAATCACTGGCCATAGTATATGGGCATGTGGAGCTCGTTAAAGTATGCGGTTATTAGAAGATTCCGAGAAAAAGGTAAAGGAATAAGGAACATGCCAATAAATGGGTTGTGTGGTGAGAATGTGTTAAGACAACCTAACTGAAAGAATTAATAAATATTCCAGTAAAGGATAAAATGGACAAGTAAACGTGAAATTGAGTAACATCCATAAGGTAAAGAAAAAGGGTAAAATAAAATGATCAAATGGGTGGTTAAGCAACCTAAGAGGTTTAACCCATAATTAATACAAGGTTGTGTTGTGAAAGGCTTTTTAAAGTCTAAATAAGAATTTTCTAATACGGTGCTCGCATGTGTTGAAAGGGTAATTTTCAATGAAAATACTAATGTGGACCGGTTAAAATAAAAAGAGAAATTTGGGTAAAGGAATGGCTTTCAGTCAAACCAAGTGTAGTTGTTTCAAGTATTAAACTGTGTGTGTTAAATAAAGTGAGATGTCAAAATGAGAAAAAGAAAGTCTTTTACAAGATCTAGGTAAATTAATCTTGATAAATACGGTTTTCGGAAGTAAAACTATTTCATGTACTAAGTATATGTATATGTATGTTTATATATGTATACAAGGTATTTGCATGTGCACATAGTCATAACGTGTTAGAGTCTTTTTTCTGCGGATCGATTCTATACTGCATTTTGTATATTTTCAATTGAGCATTCGGCTCACTCCCTCATTTCATTACAGCAGGTTGGATGCGATTTCATATTTTGAGAGCGTTATACAAGAAAGTACTCTCTTTATTTTACATTAGTATCTCTGAATTCTTGGACTCTGAAGTTCTCCCCATGGGTCCCTCACGTAGTTTGATTCGAAATTGAAATTGCATGCTAAGCAAATTGTAATTGTGGAAAATCCGAGCTAAAAGTTATGATACCAATTTGTAAATGCGAAAAACTCAAACTAAAAGCTCTGATACCAATTTGTAAATACAAATAATACAAAAGGGTGGTTTCAAACACATACAAGTTCAATATTTTTATGCTTTTCCAATTTTATTGATTGAGCTAAATTTTCTCAATTAAACTTTGCACCTATCAAACATTTCTTGTGAAATTTGATTTACCAAATTTTATCTTTTAACCCTAAACATGCATATAAGTGATAGAAAATAAATTAAATAAATCAAACACACAAGAACAAGCCGATGTACGAGGAAATCATACAAGGAAAAACCTTGGATGGCCCAACCGGACAATCACTATGATATGGTTTTATAAAGAATAGAAAGTAGACTTACACAACAACTGCCCCACAAGTCTTGACGCTTTTTTATCTTCAACCACTCCTCTACAATGCAATTCAAGAGTCCACCTAAGCTAGGTCCACAACACATGAGTCCACATGTGCCTTAGTATCCATCGATGCAGCTTGGCAACTATCTACGATTCAGAAACTGGAGTACACCGCTTCTTTACTGCAATCAACATGTACGAAGTCCACCGCACGAAAACAGGTTCTTCTTGGAATGGAAGAAACAAACAAGGTGCCTAAACAAGATCTCAAAGTATATGATTTACGAATCTTGAATTTTGTAAATAAAAGGGTGAAACTTTTGGAGTTGGAACTTTTGAAACATGGCTTCTTTTCATTTTCATTAGTAGTTCGTCTCTTCAAATAAAAATAGAGTCAAAAAAATATTTTATAGAAAAATAAGGCGGTGCATTTTTCGAATGATTTATTGATGTCTTTATAACGAGATAGAGATATCGAATGAATGAGATTCAATCTCGCTTCTAACGACCTCAACAAAACTAAAACAGTAAGTTTCGTTTGAAACCAGGGACCTAACGACCTCAAGATGTCATTTGAATGGCATGAACATATCATTTGAATGACTGAAATGAAAGTTTTAAGTTTTAAAAACTCTTCCTACATGTATCTTAAAAAACATATTTTCAAAAAAAATTAACTTTTAATCACTTTTAAAAACAGAACACCCTTATAAAATTTTCCAAGGGCTTATAAAATAATATATGTTCATACATGCGAGATCCTCAGCATATGTGAAGACAAACGTGGCATAGTAGACACGCCCTAGAATATGAGTTCTTAGAATCTTTGACACTACGTCTTCATAAAAAAATGTCATAGGCTCATGGGATCACAAACTCTAAGTTTATCCTATGACTCAAACGTTTTTTCTGGAATTAGGCCAATTACAAACAAATTGACTCAAATGGAGATTTGTCCTTACAAAAATCCCCCTTTGGCTATTTCGGGATAAAATCAAAATAAAAATCCTATGGGCCATCAAGCTCTCTAAAAAGACTCATTCCCCAACCGCAAAAAGGAAAAATTACAGACGCTTGACAAACACTTACATGAGTAGCTTTGCTTTTCTTGAAAATTTTACCGCGCAATAAACTCAACCAGTAATCCTGCACACTTAAACACACCTTCAAATGTAAAGAGAATATAACAAGTATAAATCTATAAATAAATAAACATATAACATTGTGTATAAAATTGTGTAATACTCCGCCCTAGAAAATAGGCATTCAACGTTATTTGAAGTGTTTCGTCCCAAGAAAAATTCAAGGAATAAATAATCTAAGTGTAACACGTCAAGTAATACGTAAGGTGGCCTATTACGTAAATGGTTTAAATGAAAAAAGTTTTACGATGCATGTGTCGCATCAATGTGTATTTAATCTCTAATAGTATTGGCTAGGATTTCCATTAAGTTTGAGTAAATAATATCAAGGAACGGATGTGACACGAAGAAGGTTAATATGACGCGACATTTAAATAGTACGAACAGTAAAATATCGCAATATGGATTAAATGAGAAAGTTTTATGTTTCATGGTTTGCATTAGTTTTATTTTGAGTTTATATAATTATTTTAAGTACTTCGGTTATGTTTCATACGATTCATACAAACAATGAGCGCTGGACGAGCCTGGGTATGAATTGTTTGACGTTGCATGATACTGCGAAAGTCCTGTTTTGCGCGAATTATTTAGGACAATTGGTAGGTCAAAAAAAATATTCCAACCATATGTATACTCATAAAAATATAAGGAATATACCATGCGAAGAAAAAATGAAAAAAATATGTTTTGCGCGGAGGTCCTGATTCTTGCGAGCCTTGTATAGGACAATCCGAGAGGCCAAATGACTATTGTAAATATGGTTTAGCCAAAAAAAGCAAGGAATATGAATATCAAGTTAAAAATTTCAAATATAATATATATATATATATATATATATATATATATATATATATATATATATAGAGAGAGAGAGAGAGAGAGAGAGAGAGAGAGAAAATGACACAAATCAGCCATTTGAGGTTGATTTTGGATGGGACTTGAGTGTCACATGTGCCAAGATTGCTTGCATTGTATTTTCCCTTTCTCACTTAAATTGAAGACCTTAGAAACCTTTTTGTACCATTTGGGACACACAAACTCTAGGGTGATTGATCAAGAGTGGAAGACTACCACAAATACTATATAGGAGAAATGGGAGGGAAAGTGAGTTGGCCATTAATATATCACTATTTTCGTCAAATTTTATTCATAACCATGGTCAAGAAAGAACTCTTCCTTCACCCTAAATTTGTAGCTCTTCTTCCCCACCATCTTTACACCATGAAAGCACCATTGTGGAGGTCACAAACACCATTAAAACACCTTAGAGTTTTGGGACAACTTGTAGGTAGAGTTTTGGAGAAGCTTTTGATGAGATTTGGGAGTTGTATAAGGGGGTTTTGAGATTGAAGATAGATGACTCTTGGAGCTTGCTTTGGAGATCTTTTGTTAATCCCTTGAGGCAACCTTTGGAGGTGGAGGTTACTCCTCCTACACCACTATTTCCACCACTATTTTTGAGACACTTAGGTGAGAATACTAACCTTGATTTAGGTTTGAGGTTGAGTATAATTTTAGCTACTTTAATTACATATTAGACTTAATATATGTGAAATGTTAGTTAGTTTGCATCGTGGGGGTTAACTAGTTGAAATATATGATTTTATGTGCAAATGGATTTCAAAGAGATATTTCAAATGGATTTTGAAATTGATAGAAATTCAGGTTATTTTTCTACACATTTTGGGTGTAATAATGTGTAACAAAGTGGGTATAATAAATTTATGGGTTTATTATTTTCACCCTTAATATTTTGAGTAAAAAGAGGCATTTAAAAGAAGGTTTTAAATTAGCTCTAAGAGTGTTAAATTTCGAGAGCACTATTCATAGACATTTTATGAAATAAAATGGGTTAAAAGTGTGTTTTAAATAAAGAGAATGTGATTTCTATGCTAAGTGATGTTTGAGCTTGTTCATGCCATTTGGTAACTTGAATATGCATTTTTCTACATTAAATAAAGATTTTTATATGTGAAGGAATGCTTTCATTTTAAAGGAGTATTTTAAAGTGTGTGAACTCATCATAAGTAAATAAAGTGGGTTTAATGAGTAAACATGTGTAACTAAAGTCTTCATGTAAATAACGAAAGTAAAGAAGATTAAGTGTGAAATAAATGACTAAGTGGGTCCTTATGCAAAAAGTCATAATTAAAGTGTGCGACACTAAGTTTGAAATGTAGAGTGTCAAATGTGTAAATGTAGACTAAAATGGGTTTTTAGCATTAAAGCTCATAATTAAAGTGTGTAGGCTTAAACATGAGAAAGAAGACTTTAATATGTAAAAAGATTGATTTTATATATTAAAAGAGTTAAAATACAAAATGTGTAATTTCTAACAAAGTGAGAAGTTGTACAAGTGTTTTAATGACAAAAATCTAAATATTGAGTTTGGAACTTGAAAAGGGTATTTTTATGAATAACACTTGAATAAGGGTAAGGTTGCATATTTTGGTAAAGAGAAAGGGGTAAATTGGTAATTTACTTAAAGTGCAACATTTTTATGAAATAAAAATGCTAAAGAGTATTTTGACACTAATGTGAAAAGAATAATTTAAGTCCTTAAAGCGGAAATGATTTTCGGTGTAAAAATCAGTGTGTGCGTGAAAAAGGACTTTAATGGAATATAATGATTTTTCGTAAATGTATAATGAGAAAATGGACGGTTAAGTCCAAGGATTTGACTTCACTTGAAAAAGGAAAATTAACGTGAACATGAGAAAATTTTGAACACATTATAAAGGAAAATGGAAGATGCGAATGATGACAGATAAATAATTAAGCAGGGCATGACGTCCCTTGTGGTGAAACACCCCAAAATAACTGTAGTAGCATATGGCGGCAGAGACCGGTGGTGAAAGTCCACGAACTCCGTGGTTGTTGGTTAAATCCCAAAGATAATGATGTAATTGGAAACTTGATAAGGAACAAGTTTTAAGATGAAAATAACCTAACTTGCGTGAATAATTACTGTTTCGATTAATGTAACATGGACAAGTAAATTGAGAATAATGTTTAATGTCCGTAAAAAAAATGAAATGGTTAAGCAAGGTGACTTAATAATATTAAGCTACCTAATAAGGTTTGAAGCACAATAAATACAAGCGTGTATTACATAAGGCTTTCAAAGAAAAAGAATATTTTTCTAGGCACGGTATGTACGTGTGTTGAATGGAAGTCCCGAAGTATGGCTAAGTAACACTGGTGTGAGTTAATGAACGTTAAGTAATAAACGTTTTGAAAGTAAATTAAAGGTTTTCCCTAACGAATGCCATTTGTCTAACTGCGTGAGTTAATGGGAACGAATGCTAGTTTTCAAAGCATGATAATACAAAATGATTACTTTGTAAGGTCAAGAAAGTCAAGTGGTACTAATTAACGTTTTTGGAATAATACGTTTAAATACATTGGTCCATGTATTTTCAAGGGTATATATGTAGATATATACATATTTTCACATGCATGTAGTTTAGCGTGTGAGTACTCCTTTTTATCGCTCGTTTCCATATTGCATTTCTATATGATCCCACTGAGCATTCATCTCACATCCCTTCTCTTGTCGCGATAGGTTGTATGATGTTCTGCACTTTGAGAGCATTATATAGGTAAGTAACTATTTGCATTTACGATTAATAGCTCTGTTTACTTGGCCTTGGGGGCACTTTCCTTGGGTCCGTCCACGTAGTTAATATAAATCGTACTCGCATGCTAATAAGTGCAACATTAAATATAAATAAAACTGGAATAGAAATATTATTCAGGGTGTTCCATTGCACTTCACAATTAACATACGAACCGAATTGAGTTAGTCCTTCAATAACCTTTAAATTCGGGTTAGGGCGTTACAAATTGGTATAAGAGCTTTAGGTTCAATGTTCATTTCGGGCGTGACGTGATGAGGATGGCAGTAGATCTTCTCGGCGTCAATGTTGGTTTGGTCCGATCACACTAGGCAGGTGATGGTTTTGGCTCGTATCATGACGGTAATGTCAAGGATGATAGCACGATGTGAAGCTCTTTATGAGATGATAAAACAACGAGGTCAGTAGCCATTCATATTTCGCGGCAGATGTTGATATGTTACAGGTGCTAATATAAACCATTATAAGTGGCACTGTAGTCTTGCATGAGATACTATGTGGAAACTTGATGGCTAAAGAAGCCTTAGTTGTATTAGAGACGTCTAGTAATGTTCATTGCATCTTAGCTAGAAAGCTTATAGATTCATCTATAGGACTAGGTGATTAAGTAGTGTACTTATAAGTATTGATCCTATGGATATAATAACGCCTAAGTATCATGATTATGATTTGGGTAACTTAAGAACGAATCTAGGAAGTCCTTGGGACTTAGTGTTTGAAACGATGGTGCTAACTTATGATTTTAAAAATAATAATGTAGTATTGATGAATATGATCTTATCTGGTATTAGGGGTGTGGTCCTGGATGATTTTAGGCAATACTTGAGGTCCCGCATCCTACTAAAGGTTTATAATAATGTTAACTTATGGTTTAACAAGTAAGGGTGATGGTTGCATAGTGAGGCACATTAGTTGTCGTGGCTATATAATCATTAAGGTTTAATGGTAGGCTATGATGAGTTTGATCTTGGGTTACTGTTATGGATAGGCATGTGAACTCATGATTGCTCCTTGGAGATATATACTAAGGTTTAGCTAATGAAGTGTGAGTGCAAGTAATAGGTTTTCCCTAGTAATGGAGAATTTAAGGTTGTGCCACATAATATGGTGCTATCGCCGTCTCTCGTTGATATTATGGGATGCCTTATGACCTCAGGAATATAGAGTTACGATTGGGATTAATGTTTGTCCTTTGAGGAAATAATTTAGCGGCCATGCTTGGTTGTTATACTTGGCAGGATTTTTGTCATAATGACTCCTAGGCTAGGATATGTATGTCCATTTAGAGACGATTAACTTGGTGACTCTTCCATGAGGAAGTGGAAAATATTTATCATGTTGAGAAACTTATAGGTTATTGGTGATTGTAATGTGATTTATTCATGTCATTTGTGGAAATACCTTGGAGTTATGTAACACCCCGCCTAATTAAATACCGGGTGGCCAGTCCCATACCAAATTAAAACAGAATATACAGTTGGCTCATTCTTAGCATCACTGTCGAAAACATTTACAGCTCACCCAATACTCAATTAAGCTGGTGTTAAAAACTTTTCAAATTTTAATTTAACAAAATCCATTTCCAGTTTAAGAATAACACAACACATTTTATTCTACAACACTGATAACCAATTAGATAACATGAAATAATTTGAAAGCAATTGGAATAAACATTCCCAAATAATATTAATCCATTACAGTAATCCCAACAAAATCAAATGTATTAAAATGACACGAATACCATAGTATTTGACCCCGATAGAAGAAGATAACTGAATCCTTTGGGCGACATGACCTACTAAGAGAATACTGTGAATCAAATGATGATAGGCGTCTAAGCAAAACTCCATAAATCCATAGCCTGTCACAATCCGCTAAGGTTGGCGTCCCTGTTGCTGGACACCTGATATAGAAGATACAATAGAAAAGAAAATATGCAAGGAAACGGGTCAGAGCCTGATTGTGAAAATGATTTTTAAAATAGCAAGTATTTATCAGAGCTTAGGTATACGGCAACCCTCGGGGCTTGAGTTTTGGGTTCATTGCGTGGTTAGAAATTTTTGGAGATAGAAAATTTTAGGTGATATTCGTGATAGGCATCTAGATTAGATGTGAGGAATTTATTTTTGGAGACGAAATTATTTTTGGAGATTGTTAGCCTGATTTTTTAGAGTTAGGCATTCGGCGAATTTCGAGGGCGAAATTCCATTGTTAGTGGGGAAGTGTAACAACCCGCGTAATTTTGGGCTATTTTAATTAATTTCTGGAAAATGGAGGAAAATAAAGTTTTTGATAAAATTATTTTTATTGCTCAAATATGTTGGTTATTATTTTTAAAGGCGAGAATTTCAAACGGTTTCGAAATCGGAGTTAAAACGGATTTTAAAATGATTTTAAAATATTTTTAACTCTTGGAGTTGTTTTGACTTCCAACTCTTCATTTCTTTGCCTTATTTAAAGGAGTCTTTTGGATTACAACCCTTCATTTCTTTGCATTATAAAAGGAGGTCGTGGGCAAGCCTTTTAACCTACTTTTGGCATAAATTTTGGCAGCAAATATATTTTATATTCCTCTTCTTTTTATATACACATTGGCCCTTGAGATTTGTGAGTTCCAACCTTAGATTAGAGGTGTTCGTGGGGCTATTTTGTTGGAGGTTTTTGGAGGAGCTTTTGCAAATCTTTTGAGTTGATCTTAAGGATGTGATCATTGGTTTCTCATCATGGTTTGAGGTATGGGGTTTTACACAATATGCTCCTTAAATCTCGCGAGTGTCATTCTCTTTGAATTCTTGTTAATTGAACTCATATTTGAATTGTTAAATTCCTTGAAATCTGGAAAATAATGGTTGAAATTATTTTGATTCATGTGGTATCACTATATTGTTGTTGAGCACGTTGTCATGAGATTTTAATATGGCACGGATGTTGAGTACCCACCAAAATACCTATTCCCGGGCTATGGCTTGATAAAGCATATGCGGATGGGGTGAGGCCTGGTGACCCATTGATGTGTTGTTGAGAAATTTATTGATAAATGCTATTGAGATTTGCATTTGATTTGAATATTCGTACTCGTGTCGTTACGTTTTATTCAATGCTAATCCATATTGTTGAGCATCTTTCCTGTTGTATTGTGTACTTCCCCATATTTTCTTTTAGTGGAAGGTTAGCGCGGATTTTGGGGCGCTATGGAGATTGATTTTAGCGAGGATTGTTTGGGAAAGATTTGTATTATTTTGATGTATAGAGCTTTGGAGATTTGTATTTTATTTTCGAGTTAGTTGTTGTATTTTTTATTCGAGAGACTTGTTGTAATTGAAGAATTGAGATTAGTGGATTTATATTATTGTGGGTTTATTTAGATGCTCTATACCTTGTCACTTGTGGATTTGGATTTATTTTATCGCTTTAGCGCTCCGTTCGCTCTCCCCGGGTGGGCGGGGTGTTACAAGTTAGTGCCACAATTTTGTTTACAAGTTTGCGTTATGGTATGATTTTGTGGATAATGTAGAAAACGAGTCAATAAGTGTTAGGTTATGCACTTGGGAGAGTTAGAACACGATGATGTTCATCATGGTTTTAGAGATAGCAATCGGAATGGAGAGTTAGGCTTGATTATGTCACCTGCGTGTGCTACACGTATGTCTTAGTATGACTCTAGTGATGATAATCATTATGTATTAGGCATGGCTAATGCTTGAAAAATCTAGGTTTCGTTGTAACTAGTACGATAGTTATGATTTGGGATCACATACTACGTTGCTAAGGATTTTAGCGATGGGCCGTAGGGTAAAATTACGTGAGTGTTGTGTTTCACTAGATGAGAAAGATCTCGAGGTTTGAAACTTAGCAATCGCATGTTGAAATTGTGGAGACTTGAGTATGTTAGGTCAGTGATTAACATTAAGCAATGAGAAATGTAACTTCGCTTTGATATGAGGGATAAAGATTAACCTTAGTCTTAAGGAGGGAAGCTTAGTGTTTTAGCTTCCTAAAGGAATGGACTTGCAAGTCGTTGTCCGTGGAAGAGGACAATCATGATTGATGATTCAATCCAAGGCACGTGGCTGGATAATACTTTAATATACATGTAGGTCAGTGAAAATTTTGGACTTCAAGTGTACATTTTGGTTCGTACTTCGCGTAGCATGGTTCGTTATTCGAATTCGATTGTTTCATTTTGGCGTGACAGTCGCCTAATTCGTTGCACCTTCTTGTGTCTTCTTTGATCCCGATAATGGTAAGTTGTTTCAATTATGGGTTGGTATTCAGGTGTAGCATTGCATAGTGTAAGGACATTTTTCTCATGTACAACATGTTACATTTATGTATGTCATATGCCGCTACATTTGGCACGTCACCTCACGATCTCACATGATGGCCTCTATCCGAATTCCATGAATCAAGCATTCAACATCTCCATCATGTGTCCCACATCTACCTCAATGGCTTCACATTCCATGATTTTAGGGATTTTATGCAAGTGGTATGCAAGAGAAGTCAAAACAGTGAAAGAAGGCAAGATATGAAAGTTCAAGGGTATTTTCATAATTTTACAGCCATAGTCTGGAGGTTTGGTCAACTGGAAATTTGTAGAGCTTGATGCCACGAAGATATTGGAAGAAACGACACCCCAATCCGAGCTACGGTGAAGAAGTTGTGACCTTTTGAAGATGGAGAAAATTCCTTAGAAGAATGCTGATTTTTTTCAACCCCAAACCAGCGAAGTACCGCAAACCCATGGTGAACCGGTTCGGGGTACACCAGAACCGGTTCTGGGTACCTGTACGCTGGCAGAGTTTTAAAATCATGAAACTCTTTATTGGTTTCCCATAAAAGACAACTTCGGGGGAGTTATTTTTCAAGACTTTGAGAGACGTTTTTGAGAGTCCAAATACATCAATTCTTCACCTTTTTGAGTCCCAAGACTCATGTTTTGATTCACACATCATTGCCATATTTTTATGAATCCTTTTGGAACCCAAGAACACCTTTTTTGTTTTTGTTCATCTTTGTGGGGAGATCTTTGCAATCGAGAGTTGCGTGTTATTGCTGAGGGAGTCTTTACAAAGTTTTATGGTTGCTTGCCATTGAGGAGTGCTGCGGTTCTTCCTTTGTTGATTGGATTGCGGTCCATATGGGTTCGCTGCGTGTGGATTCATTACTGATGATGCCGACCGATGCCTGCTGGTATTCGTGTGTCACTGTATTTCATTGTAATCCGTGTAAGTTGTGATTTACTTATTATAATAAAATAAAAGGTTTTGCCCTGAAGGGATTTTTTCCTTAACTTTGTGTCACATGCTTCATCTATTTATGGTTTAACACACGCACACACTTTAGATGCATGATTAGGGGCTGAATTTATTTGGTTTAAAAGTAGACTCTAATTAAATAAGGGTTTACTGGAATCTTGTGAATTTATTTAATCAATTATCACACACCGAGCCTATTCGGTTTTTCACATAGCTCCGTAATGATGTGGGATAGGCCAGGTAGAGGCTGTTGTGTCACGGTACATGAGTACGCTCTTCTTCGAAAGCACCTTTATTTTACACCGATTGGTGTGTACGCGTGGTCTCGCGATTTGTTGCATGTAGTTTGAATGTGTACTTAATAGCTTTAGGTTAACACAGTCGTTAGTTAATCGACGTAGCTAGTTATGACATATATCATGGATTTGAGGTCACAACTCTAAGATATGAATATGAGAACTTTATGTAACATTAAATGATAGGGTTACACTCTAAATGGAAATTACGGATTGAGAATGTAGTCTCTCATGTGTATTTGGATTGTCATAACTAGGATGAATCTAGGCTAATTCTTAGTCTCGTAGGAGATCTCGGTCAGATAGACCATTGGAATTAAATTACCATCTCAAATTTTTTATGTGAATAGTTATTGATGTTAAGGATGTATCTGCATACGCTAAGAAAGACTCAAATCGTTCGACGAAATGAAGGCTTGTAAATCCCAATGTTCGAAATAATTGATGACAATGAGTACTTTGGGTATTAGCATGATATTTTCTCACTACATGTTAGGCATGCTTGGGAGTTAACAATAGTACCTTAGGATCCATCGTAGTTGTAACCGATTAATGGTATGAAATCTTTTGGTTAGAATATAGTGTTAAAGACATCTACGATTAGAATTTTGTTGTTGGATGAATGATTTGTGAGCTTGATGTTCATAAATTTTTAGGATGAAATTTCCTAAGGAGGGAAGAATGTAATACCCCGCCCTAGAAAATAGGTATTTAATGTTATTTGAAGTGTTTTGTCTGAAGGAAAATTCGAGGAATAAATAATCCAAGTGTAATACTTAAGGTGGCGTATTACGTAAATAGTTTAAACAAAGCAAATTTCACGATAAATGTATCACATTAATGCATGTTTAATCTCTAATAGTATTGGCTAGGGGACATTGAATTTGAGGGAAAGGTATCAAGGAACGGATGTGACACAGAGAAGGTTAATATGACGCGACATTTAAATGGTATGAAAAGTAAAATATCAACGAGAAAGTTTTATGTTTCATGGTTCTCACGAGTATTATTTTGAGTTTATATAATTATATTGAGTACTGCGGTTAAGTTTCATGGGATTCAGACAAGCAACGAGCGCTACACGAGCCTGGGTACAAATTGTCTGACGGTGCACGAAACCGCGAAAGTCTAATTTTGTGCGAATTGTTTAGGACAATTGAGTCAAAAAAATATATTCCAACCATATATTTAAACTCATAAAAATATAAGGAATATTACCATGCGAAGAAAAATCGAAAAAAAAATATGTTTTGCGCGGTGGTTACGATTCTTTCGAGCCTTGTATAGGACAATTCGGGAGGCCAAACGACTATTGTAAATATGATTTTTTTTAGCCAAAAAAATGCAAGGAATATGAATCGCAAGTTAAAAATTGTAAAAAAGATATTTTTAGAGAGAGAAAATGACGCAAATAAGCCTTTTGGGGTTGATTTTTGGTGGGTCTTGAGTGTCACAAGTGCTAAGGTTTCTTGCATTGTATTGTCTCTTTCCCACTTAAATTGCAGACCTTTGGAACCCTTTTACACCATTTGGGACACACAAACTCTTGGGAAACACCCTAAATAATTAAGCTATCTGTCAAAATAATTTAAAGTCTTATCATCATTTTATTAAATTCCAATATGAAAACCTTTTCAATAAAAAAAAATTTAAGAATCACATAAATGCTAAGGATGGAAATTAACACACAAGAATTTTAAACCATCTAGATAAACCAAACCAAGTTTAAGAACCATAAATGAAATCATCTTGACAATAGTTAACTCTCAAAGAGTACTGAATACTGGAAATATAAATAAATATAAATTTCTAACAAATCCAAACGGAATAGGAAATCCGGCAACACATGCTAAAATAGGAACTGAATCAATGAAGAGGTCGTCTCAAGCAAGGGCCAGCAACTCGCACATCAGTTGCAGCACGTCCAGTCCAAAGAATCTATGCATGACGCCCCTGTGGATGGGCACCTATAATACATACATATATATACAAGAGAGAGAAATGACAGAAGACCGATCAGAGCCCAGTGTAAAACAGTTTTAAAATAGTTTAGCAAGTATTTAAAATGCTTACCGACTAATGTGACAACCATGTTAGTATGCGACACTTTGTTGAGAATTCTCACCTCTCATCCAGTGTGCACGCCTACCGTACTACTAAACTCATAAGTCTATCTAACTTATTTTCCATAATATTTTCTCCCGAGAAGTACTAAGACTATGATAATTAGTTTTAGAAAGTCAGTCTCTTCCATATTTATTACGTTACCTAGAACAACTCAGTACCGTTATAAAGTTCCCGAACACTTATTATAAAGCTAGAGCATTTATTCATTACTTAAGTACTTATACGCATAGTAGAAAGTTTCCATATATATAAATATATATATACTATCGGCACCCCACATAAAATTTATGGTGCTGGCATACTTTACTATCAAGTCCCCGTATCACTCGTACAAAGGGAAATACTAGTTTGGAATCACTCTCGAACTGTATTAACATAATACACACAAAATGGAGGTGAAATATAGTTCCAAGTCACTAAGAGGTCATCATATACCCCTTACGTCTCTTAGGACCGTCTGACTATCATTCTTAGATAACATGTACCAAGGAATCCGATGTTCTAGGGTACAAGTCAATATCCCCCATAAAGGTCCCATCGAGATAAGATTGTCCCGGTGAGGCAACCTCCGTGATAGCAAGTAGCGCGGGTATGATTATTCACAAATATAATACTTAATATATATACACAGTCACACGGTCATATATATAGATATTCACATTTTCCAAATTAGGTTCGCCCACGACCCATAATTGTTATTATCCATTCTTAGCAGAATTTTACTCAATTATCTCGCATAACGGATTTATCTCTTTTATTCTCACTTATAATTTATTTCGTACTTACTTATCATCTCTCGAAGTACTCCTTCATACTAAGGTATAATTTCAGTAGGTACGCCCTCTCTAACCTTCTGGTCTAAGTCTTTCACAAGTCTCTAAATCCTTTAGTGAACGTACACACAATTTCCAACGTGACTAGACCCCCCCCCCCCCCCCCCCCCGTTAACCCAAAGTTTCATCCCATATTAAATTTCATTCAATGGAGTCTACTTAGACCCCACTGGTCATCTTCATGACCCATTATACTATTTAAATGATATTCGAGGGTTCCTACGTATTTTGCACGGATTAAATAAAAACGAGAAAAATGCAGTTTTCCAGGAGGGGTCGATCGATCGAGGAAAGATCGATTGATCGATGCTCTTGGTTGATCGATCGATCAAGCAGTTATTTAGAATTCTGCCATTGTCAACTATGATTTTTCTTATCCAACCTCAACCAAAACTCTATTAACGATTTCCAAACTCCCAAACAACTTTACTACTGGTGACATATACCTATATACATGATTTCCTACGTGAAACATGTACAAATTCATCAAAGTTATTGAATTAATGGGGTCTACTGGTGACATATACCTATATACATGATTTCCTACGTGAAACATGTACAAATTCATCAAAGTTATTGAATTAATGGGGTAAAACGTCATAATTATCAAGAACCCTAATTTTTCATAAAACTTCCATTCTTCTAATTATTTTCCAGATTTCTTGCTTCTAAACCCATACAATTTCGTGGGTAATCCTCTACATGTGATTGAGATTTCCAGAATATATCTATTTCCTCTAAAGCATGTGATTTAATGCTCTAAATCATTTAGTTTTTCCATGAAACATGTGTTTAACAATCCTATTCTAACATGGGTGAAACATTAACTAAAAGAAAATCACGATAGATACTTGCCTGGGATTCTAATGTCTAATTTGATGATGATGATGAGGATATTGCTGTGTTCCTCGTCTTATGATCTATGTTTCGGCGGCGGTGGTGGTTTCTTGGAAAGCTCCGTACCTTCTTCTCTAATGGTCGTTTTTATGTCTCTGTGATTGTTAGCCCTAAATCTAACCTCTAATAACTGATGTAACTTAGGGAAATTCGTGGGTTTAATTACCCAAAAATATAAAGTGACTATAATACCCTCCCGAGGTACCAATTAGGCCTAAAAACGTCCCCGAGACCCAAACTAAACCCCCGCGTACACTTTTATGACTATCTCGACCCTTCCGGACACATTGGAACACTTGAAACGACCATACGGGAAACTTATAATTTATTCACTTTTATAATAATAATTTAGTCTCGACACGACACAGGCGCGTCCCGACTTAAATTTTCATAATTGCCATTTTATTCACTCGCAACAATTTTAATAAAATCAATCTTATATATTATTTTACGCATCTAGTAATATTCAACAAAATCCCAATAATTAATAACGCTCGTCACGCTAGTAAATATTTAAAATAAAATTCCACATTAATATTAAATTAATTATTAATTAAATTTAATAAATCCCCAAATTTAAAAGCCATAAAAATACGGGGTATTACAATAGTGTGCGATATCATCAACTAGGTTCTGATCTCCCAGCCAATCATCCTCTGGGCCATGAATTTTTTTGGAGAGATGATATCTAAAAATGAGTGTGATTCCTCCTTACAACGCGTATTTCAAACTACACGTGACTCCTTATGTAAGTAAGGTGAGACTGGTATGCACTCATTATAAACTTTGGGATTTATTGGATTTTACGATGGTGAGAGATTCATTTTCCCACAAATTATAAGTTTTATTGATGCACAATAAATGATATAATTATAGATTGGCCCCAGAAACATTAAGAGTGCCAAATTAATAACGAGACAAGATAGACATGGTTCGACCATGACGTCGGCCTATGTCTAGGCGGAAAGTTGGGATATTAGTTCATTAACATCAAAGGACGTCAATATTTGGAGTGTTAGGGATGCTAGATGAGATTCCAAGTTGCCACGTGTAGGTCACAATGCATTCCATATGAGCTAGATTGTCCTTATTAATAAATTTAGGTATCCTACATTCTTAGGCCGCTTTGTATCTATCTTGATCGAGTTAAAGATTCCCACTAGTGATGGTATCATGGTTTATTGACATGATCCTCAAGATTTATTTATATCTATTTAAGATTCATGCTCCCCTTTATCCCATTCGCTCTCCATGTTCCTCTCACGTGGCATTCCACGTGTTCGGACACATAGCGCTAATTCGGTCATACTCCCCTCATATTTCAACATCCAGGGTTTGAGATAAGGCTATAATAAATAATATAAAATTATCAAATAATAGAATATACAAAGAATAAGAGGAAAAGGAAATCTCTATGAATTCATGGTCTAAAGAGGAATAAGAAGTTAGAAAAATATGAGCTATAATTATCTTGAGAAAATTTAAGACTTCCACACTGATTTTCGAGATACTATCTCTGTAAATCTATCTTTGAGGTGATTTGTAAAGTGTGGATAATCAAATTAATCCCATATAAGGAGCTAATTTCACAATTTTTGGAGATCGTATGAATATTTTATGTTTATTTTCCGAACAATGTGCAATGTTGGAATTTCTTATTGATTTACTAGATTATTTAGTATTGGAGCTATGTTTCATTCCCTAGTTGACCTTTATTTTATTTTTTTTCATATTCTCCCTTGTTTGTATACATATATGAAATCTATTTTTTGCATCTACATGGGGCCTGATCCTCTAAAAACCTTTATTAAGAAAGTCAGAATTTTTTTGAAAACCTCCAGAGGTACGTAGGCAGCTCATACGCTTTACATGGGCAAGGTCACCCTCTTTTTTACAAAATACTATTATCTTCTTATCTCGAGAACAACAGTTAAATTTATCATTTACATGAACAAAAGGATTATGTATGCCTTAGATATTAGTATAGATAATTCAAATGCAAAACTCATCAAGAGGCACAACAATATAATTAAATTCCTTTTTTATTACATTTTGGGAAATCCGGCACTATTACAAGGAATATCAGTGTAAAGAGTCAAACAACTACCCCTTGTCAAACTAATTGTACTAAATACAAACCAAACTAATCTAAAACAACCTTCCCAAAATTTATTCCCAACAAACCTAAAATGACCAAATACATAACCAAAACAAGAAAAAGTTTCACAAATGACACCAGATTCCCAAAGGGCCTTACCCGTAGATTCCAGAAGATCCAGCCCCATTATCATATACATCTTGAGGTGCATAAAATTCTCCTACCTAAATAAAATTCTGAAGGCTTTCTATGGAACGGTAAGCCCTGGCCATCCTGGGGAAAACCACTACGCCTCCCTTTATGGTGTCAAATGTAGTAAGCCATCTCTGCCTAGTGTCCTCGGTCAATATCTTAGCCACTACCTCCTCCACAACCATTTTGTGTAATCTGTAGAAATGTTCCAAACACTGCCAATAGATTGGGAAGGATGGGTTGACGATCGACTATTCTTCCACAAAGATCCTAATCGCATGTGCATGACTTCTGTCAAATGCTCCACAGGAAATAAGTCCATAATTCGAGAAGGAACGATTTGCTCCCATCAAACTTGATGCAGGAGCCTCCAAGGAAAATAAAAAGACATCTGTCGGAGGCCATCCAACCAAATGTATTGGTATTCTCCCAGTGCTCCACAAATGGGTTTTCCCAATTCTTGACAGTCGTGCCAAAGCTGATGAAATAGTGGGTGAAGAAATTCACCACAACTTCCAAGGGATATTCAGGGGGACCGCCAAGAAAAATCTCTTAGATATCCACATGAACAACATAACTGGCCTACCTCTCAAAAAATCAGAACGTCCTTCCTGCCAAGCATCAAAACTGTTTAGGGTATCTTCCAGTATCACCGCTACAAGATCACAACGATATGACATCCACGTTGTAATAGCAGCCAATTAAGGTTCCACCAGTATGTCCTCAGTCACTAGTAATAGCTTCTAAGTTAAGCCTAGGGAAACAACTCCATCATCAATATAATCTCTTCAACACACCAGATTCAGTGCAATTTAATGAAGGCAACAAGCCTCACTTTACAACCCAAATTTATATGTCCTCATTCATATACCAACCGAGCTTACAAGGCCTTCCTTTATTCAAACAATTCCAAAAACTCATTTTTCCTACCCAAAATAAACCCTTCAAAAGGGAAGCTCTTTTTTAACAAAACCTCCAAGGCCTTCCTCTATTCAAAAAATTCAAAAAAACTCATTTTTCCTGTATAAAATAAATCCCTTCAAAAGAGATGCTCTTTTTAACCACACCACCATGGCCCCCTTATACTCAAACATATTTAAAAAACACATTTTCCCTACTCTTTCTCAATAATAAAACTCAGTGGCAAATTAAAGTGCATGTAGAGTAAGCCACTAAATCCAAAAAATAAAACAAAATATGCATCTCTGTTTGCCTTATTTAAGTCTCTTTTTAGGTGAAATTTCGCTACATCAACCATTTAATATGGTCAATGCCAAGCTCTAACAGCCAATGATGAATCTATAAGAAAATCCAGCAGGGAAAGAACCGTAATTGGATATCACCTCATCTACCCCACAACCCTCTCTCCTAGGTACCAAATTTACCTAAACTTACGCGTCGTCAACTGCTATATCTACGTATACTGACCTGTCACCCCTAGGGATCCATCCCTCAAGGTCACCTACATCCCCAATAAAGATTCAGCAAACCTACCCAATGTCGCTTGCCCCGCCTCCGACGTACCTTCGTAATCAATACCCAACAGCTGTTGAACCACTAACACCCACCGATCGACATTGTTCATTCCCGTTCCCAAGGTAGTCCAAAAGATCATGACAATTCCATTTGTAAACCCCAACAACCTGCCGATCGGAACCCTCCTAAAATTTTGTACAAAAAATCCTAAAAAATGCCAAAAATACCAAAAATTCAGCAAAAAATTCCTAAAACTACCAAATAAATATTAGAACATTTTTTCACAGAGAAAATCATTTTTCAAGCACCCAAATCCCCAACCGAATTAAAATCACATTTTGAAAACCCTTAAAAACTGTGCATCCATTACCACTCCCCAGCGGCAACCAGAAAACTTCAGCTTCACCAAAAAATTAAGTGTTAAAGAATTTCCAAAAGGGTCCTAACCAGACATCTCTCTCCAGCAAAGTCTCCTAGAAACACATTCCCCAAGGGAACCCCAAAAACCTCAAGTCATCAACTATTTCCCCAACGAGACTTCCAGAATAAGAATTTCTCCTCTCAAAAAGACATAACCCCCTCTTCCCCAATAAAGTCTCAAAAAACAAAAATCAAAATTTCTAGGAAAACTACCCCCATGTTCCAACTTAAGGTCCTAAGAACTGACCTCGTCCTTCAGAATTTTCCACTCTCCACCTTAAGGTCCCCAGAATTGACCTCGACCTTCAGAATTGGTCATGTGACACCCCGCCTATTTAAATACCGACTGATCAACACTTTATAAAAACAAAATAGGAATCTCATATGGTTCATTCTTAACATCACTGTTGAAAACATTTTAAAGTTTCCAAACCACGTAGTGTTCAAAAAGTTAGTTCCAAATTTTACCTTTCATTAGACAACAACATGCGGAAATAAATGTAATAACCAAACAATACACACAATAATAATCTGAATCCAACACAAGATAATTAAATGAAATAAATAATACCGAATAAACCATTGGTTCCCAAGTCTAATAAAAATCCAACATAAATATAAAATATGAATACACAGTCTGAACTGATATAAAAGTAATAACTAAAGGGAAAACACATCCAAATGAATAACTGAAACTGAATCCTACTCAAGGAATGAAGTAACTAAAGTGTCTAATCCAAATCCCGAAATCATCCACAAGTACTACAGCAATGCATCCCAGGAATGAATCATCAAGCTTGGCGTCCCTGTGGCTCAACACCAAAAATATTTTGGAAAAATAGACAAAATAGATTTGACACGGGTTAGAGCCTGATAAAACCTTTTAAAAATATATAACAAGAATTCAAATCACAGTTTAAAAGAAGTTATCGATTACACGTGTTAGTTTGCGAACACGCCCTTGAGTTCCTCACCTCTCATCTAATGTTCACACCTAACGACCCCTACTTATCCCACCTAGTTATGATAGCCTAACTACACCTCATAAGTATCTAACTATTCGCTATCAGGTTTATCCCACCCGTACCTTCCATACAGTACGCTATAGTATATCCTTAATTATCATTAAGTCCTTTCTTGACTTTTTCTTTAACTCCACTCGTATTGCCCATACAACATGCTATCCACTAACTAATAATTAAAATTTCTCGTATGTTATTATTAATCCATTTAGTTAACATTTCACATATATTATCACTAAATTATTTCATTAAGTGTCTCTACTTATTTTATACTTTAGATATGCTTTATCTCTTTCGATTATTACACATAAATAGAATGAACATCACTTTAGATATATGTTATCTATCTCCCCTGCTATTACACATAAGTAGGATAAATCACAAGAGTATATATATATATATATATATATATATATATATATATATATATACAACATCTCCCGGACTGGTCACCTTGATGTCCACTTGCATACTCTGTTATCAACTCCAAGTACCTCTCGTACTAAATTAGGGACTACTTGTTCGAAATGTCTCCTCAAATAAAAAATCAAATAACACATAATGGAGGAGAACATAGTTCCAATCCTACGGGTCATGCACATACCTAACGTACCCAATTAACCGTCAATACTATCGTAAACCTCCATAATCATCACACCTAGGTTCTATATTTTGGGCACAAATCCGGACCTCACTAGAATCGTCAAGGTGGGATCGCCCTCTGCACGAAACCTCCCATTATGCAGGCAGTGAAGGTATGTTCACACAAAAAAGAAGAACATAATAGGCATACACATAACCTATCCATATGTAGCATATAGGCATATACACCACCTATAAATATAATCCATATATGTATACGCCCAACCTATAATATAGTCCGTATAGGTATACACGCAACCTTTTTTTATAGAAAAGGGACAGTACCCCCACAAGTTTTATTAGAAATCATAGAGAAAAAGCCTCTATAGTGGAACTTACAAGCTTTGGGGAAAATTAGTAAATTTGGGGCTTTATAATTAGCCCCATTACAATATTTTGGAGACAAAGGACCCAAAACAAAAGAGGACTAATATAGCTTATAGTTTACAGATCCGCCAGTCTCTGCAACCTAGGGTGGATCTGTAATGGGGATGCCCTAACATTGAAAATTTTGCACCAGTTAGAATCAAAATCATGTATTTTTTAGGTAAAGGATAAGGATGAGTTAATGAGACCAATCTGGTGGCAATAATTTTCAATAAGGGTTAAAGCCGAGGCCTTACCCCCGTCATAGAACACCGAGTATTATTCTCTCCCTGAAGGAACCTAGCCCTAGTTACCCCTCAAGTAAGTTTAGTATTTAATTCACTCATACACTGTTGGTCTACATCATGGTTCACTCATACTCTCTGTGAACCGTTCGCATTCCCTTAACTTTATTATTTTATAATTCATGTCCAATAGGTATTGGCCATAATTCTCTCGTTATGGCAAAGCCTCAAACCCACATTAGGCCTATTATAATTCAATATATCAATAATTATAGTTTATAGATGTCCAAAAATTTCCCCCCATTAATTATTCATAAATTCATGGCTTAAATAAGGAAAATTGGGAAATTATGGGTACCTGAATCGAGTCGTAAATTTTTTGGAAGATTAAACACCCTGTAGTAAAATTTGATTTCTCCATCTACAGAACTCAAAATGAACTCATTAAAATCTCATTGGAAATTTAATACATAGATATTTCTAGACATATATGGCTCTACCTATAATTCTCATCACAATTAAAATGCACATGTTTAAAGTAACGTCAAAAATTCTGACAGGTTACTATGCTAACAGATCAAACACCCTATAGTAAAACGTCTATTACTCCGTCTACAGAACTCCAAAATACCTGATTCACATCTCATTGGAAATCTAAGACATATATCTTTCCAGATATGTATGGATACCACTCCAATTCTAAATAAAATTAAAATGGCATGCGTTTAAAGTCATGTCAAAAATTCTGGTAGATTGACATCTTATGTTCATCAATTAAACCCTAAGTCATTCGAGATTCATGTTCTTAAACCAAGAACCCATCAAGATTCCATATTCATCATCACATATATTCCAATTTCATTTTATCTTCACATAGGGATTCACTATACATGCAATATTACACTGAATCATGAGTTATATTCATCTAAACTCAAGAACATAATTGAAATCATGAAATTAAAAACACTACACTACATCGGTATTATAACTTCTTCAAAAGCATAAAAGATAAACACTTACCTTGTATTTTCAGGTCTTAGATCGTTTAAGGATGATGAGGTTGATCTCTCCTTGGTTCGATTTCGATTCCGGCACATTGGTGGTGAGAATTTATGTGGAAAACCTAGATTTTCTTTTCTTATTCCTCTCATATGGCCTCTCCCCTCTCAAATTTATGTTAACCCTAGAATTTAGCTCAAAGGGGAAGATAAAACCTTTTAATTTTTGGAGTTCTTCATACCCTAATCTCCCAAATAACCGAAACACCCTTAAATAGTGTCGAGTTAGTCTAAAATTGCCCTGGGATCCAAACAATACACCCGGGTATACTATTTTGACTATTTGACCCATTCGAAAACAACCATGACCTCTAAATTATCATCTGAGTCACTCTATACAAATATCATATCTTCACCTCAAATTAGTCCACACGCGACTCTCGGTTGAGGTGTAATCTTATTACATCAATATCACTTGCTACGACGTCTATTAATTTTCACATTTTATTTACTACATCCTAAGTAAATTTATCTCATAATATTAATCTTATTCTCTCCCGATTAATATTTAATAGTCACATAATTATTCCATAAAAAATTATCATTATCTCCCAAAAATATTTAATTTCATTAAATCACGGCACACGTGTAATTTAAAATTTACTGAATTAATTAATTTCAAATTACTTAGAAATACGGGGTGTTATATACTTCCCTCCTTAGAAAGGAATTTCATCCTTGAAATTGTATAAGTCTGGTACTAACAAGTTCATATACTTCCTTATACCCTTACTCCTAAGATTACTATATATATTTCTACCTCTCCTGATTGCGGATAATTCAAAAAGGATTCAACTACCCAGGATGCCTATACACCCTACACACATGCATTTATGTACAGATACTACCCGACTATAATAGCCTTAAATCATAATATAACTATTAACTCCCAATTATAACTAAATATATATATATATAATAACTAAGGTACTAAACCCATGTCCTAATGACTAAACCTCTCCCAACTTCCAATGTTAACTAAGTTTCATGCGTGGGATGTCTCGCAAAGTGAAAATACAAACAAGGACCCCCCCCGATACACTGCTACCCAACATTTTCGATCATCGAGATCCTTTAGGCCCTCACTTCATAACATGTACCCCCAAATTGTTGTCTCCTGATATAAAAGGTCTACTCATCTACTCTCATGTCACTAAAGACAACATCCAACACAGCGCTCTCACTATCAGTAAGTTCTCAGTGCTATATAAATAACAAGTTATCTCTCTCCCTTAGACAATAATCACAATGCACCCTGAATCACATCAGTAAAAATTCCTTATGCACCGGGATCAAATATAAAAATAAAACATACTCAACGAAGTCTACGATACCATACTATATATATGTGGGCTCAACCCTCTTTTAGGCGATGCCTCACAAGACAATATATCTCACTCTAGAATAACAAGCATGATAGTCTTATCACATAATCTACTGCCACTAAAGCCCTCGGTATCCAGTCAATACACATGATCATAATAAACCCTACTTTCCTAACTCTCAAAAGTAGCAAATCATAACATTAAAAAATTTATCTTGTTGCCCACGTCTGCTCTCCTACAGATGAGACGACATTGAAGATTCCATCTACCCAACGATAATTACATTCATAATGAGGCTAATATCGGCAACCCTCCCACTAAACCCGACTCACACTCGAATTTTAGTGTTAAAAATTATATATTGTGATGCGCCCATGCCACCTGAGCTAGTCCCCTACTCATAACGATGAAACAAAAATATTACCTCCATTAGCTATCTGCCTCGTCTGGTCGATTGGTTCCTAAACGTAATTCTCGCGTTGGAACTAACCCAATATTGGATACAATGGTTGAACATCTTGGACTCCATCATGTGTTTTCCCTTTGTCTCTCTTTGGGCAATCCTTTATTTTATGTCCCACACACCCACAAGTGAAACATCATCCCAAAAAATCTATCTTCCTCTATCCACGGTCCTTCTGGCCTCCTTATTATTCCCTTGGCCCTAACAGCTGAGGACCCTGTTCACTACACCAAATCTGGCCATTTGTCACGGTCATTGACCTTGACAAATTCACCTTGTCAAGGTCAATGACCGTGACATTTCGAGGCGAGACAACTTTTTTTGTCACGGTCGTGTCACGGTCATTGACCTTGACACAAAACTCGCGTTTTGTGTCACGGTCGTGTCACGGTCATTGACCTTGACACGTTTGTCACGGTTTAAAACCGTGACTAAGCCGCGATCTTTTTAAAAAAAATTGTCACGGTCATTGCCCGTGACAAGCCCGTGACAAATGTTGTCAAGGACTTGTCACGGTCAATGACCGTGACAATTCTGGGGAGAATTTAAAAAAAATCTGCTGGGCAGTATGGCCACCGCCACTGCCCAACAGTATATTTGTACCTGTTATAACAACGTTGTACCTGTTCCAAACATCATATATCCAACACAAACTAAAGATAATGCAAATATATATTCATGACAGTATAATCCAAATTTTCAAAGTAAAAATAATATACATGACGATATAATCCAAATATAATTAAAATGGACAAACTTGAAAATAATGTTACTACATGTCTTGTATAAAACTGAGGAGGTGAGTAGGCCACACGACATACGAATTGACGCACCCACTAATATATGTCGTGCCGCATTGTTCACGCAACCACAGTAGGGAGTTCTCCTTCCCGGGTATGACATGCGTGACGAGCACCCTGGACTCCATCCCTTGAAGCACACGTCCATGGACTATTCCACCCTCGATGATATCCGGGTCCCTCAACCCCCGCCCTATCCGCTGGCCATCAAATATGTCCAATATGAACACGTTCGGCCAACCAATCGTCGATAATGGTCTGTTGGAGGGCGTCAAATAGGGAAGTGGATCGTCGAAGTACGAACGTGTCGGTGATGAAGCAGCGAGGTCCACATCCTCGTCATCCTGCGCCTCGTCCTCCCGCACTTCCTCGTCCTCCCGCACCTCCTCCTCCACTGCCTTCTCCTTCCCTTTCCCTTTACCTTTCTTTACGGTCTCAACCCAACGTACGCTTCATGAATGCGTACATATCTTGGACCGTCGCCTCCAAACGGGACAGCTTCGCGTCGTGTGAATCCACAGTTCGAGCCAACCCGGTGTCGCTCATCTCCAATCCGATGATCCTAGATTTGGCCACCCGCGAGCTCACTCCCCTTGTCCTCCCCTTGCGATCAGAGCCAAGCACTTGGCTGAGTGCGTCTGTGGACAAAGATGCCTTGTCGGCATCAGACTGCGACTCATGCACTTCCTTAAGCTTTGCCTGAAACGACAAAAAGCACATGATTAGTAAAATAAGTAAACTAAAAAATTATAACGTAATTAACAATAATTAAACTGTCGGATTACTTACAATCGTGGCCGCGACGCTCGGGGACACCCCCTTGTCCTTCCCCTTCTTCGTCCGAAGAGCCACATAAGTATCGAGCCTATGTGGCTTACCCCCTGGCCCACTCCCTACCCCCTGAAATAAAATAAAGTAAAGTAAAATTAGTATCGGCCCCGCAAAGTAAAATAATATCCAATAATATATTTCTATAGTTATAGATAAATTAAATATTACCTTCATCCTATGCTCCACCTCAGCGTAAGAGGTCCGGCCGGAGTAGTGCACGTCCGTCTTTTTAGCCCGATTTTCCCTCCCCGATTGGCGAGATGCCAATTGTCGATCCTCGATCTCATTGTCAATGAACTTTTGCCATTGTGCCAATGAGATCGGCTCATTGGGCGAGACGGATCCGCGCCATTGTAAAATGGTCTCTCGTGTTTTTCCAAAGTACCGTGTCCGCATATTTTTTTTCCACGTCTTGTGTTGCTCCCTCAACTGCTCGAAGACGGAATCGCATAGCTTTGGATCCAAGTTGAATTGTTCCTGTCCAACAAATACAATGTTAGTTGCGAATAAATATAAATATAAATATAAATATAAATATAAATATAAATTGAAATTGAAATTGAAATATTCATATAAATATTACCTGTAGTGCCGCCCAAACAGCTAACTTGAGCTCATACGGCACCTCCGAGCTAACTTGAAATTAACAATAATGATTGGTAGGGAATGTCTATGAGGTGGATGATAATTTATTTGATATTTTATTTTATTTCTTTTGGTTAGGTTATTAAGACTTTATTTGAATTGATATCTTAGTAATTATTATTTAATATTTATTTTGAGCAATTATCTTATAGTAGGATTATTATCCTAGAAACAATTCTATCAATTCAAATAAATAGATATCAATTCAAATACATGTCTTGGATATCAATTCCCACTAGGGGTGGCAATTCGTGTGCGTCGTGTCGTGTTCGGGTCGTGTCATGTCGGGTTCGTGTTAAGTATTAGTCAACCCTAACCCGACCCATTTAACTAATCGTGTCAGATGAGCAAACACTGCACTCATAGGCCTACAATAACTTAATTTAATTAATTTCAAATTCTTGCAACACATAAATAATTTATCATCCGAGTTCGTGTCGAGTTCGTGTCGGGTATCGTGTCGTGTCAAAAATTGCCACCCCACCCCACCCCTGCCCCCCTCCACCACCACACACCACCACGTACACACACACACACCCCACCCCTAACCACCCCCTGCCCCACCCCTCCACCACCCCCTCCCCCACCACACACCACCACACACACACACACACACACACCCCAACCCCACCCCACCCCCTCCCCCACCACACACCACCACACACACACACACACCCCACCCCTAACCACCCCCTGCCCCACCCCTCCACCACCCCCTCCCCCACCACACACCACCACACACACACACACACACACACACCCCAACCCCACCCCACCCCCTCCCCCACCACACACCACCACACACACACACACACACACACCCCACCCCACCCTCCACCACCCCCTCCCCCACCCTGCCCCACCCCCTACCCCCCTCCACCGTCCCCACCCCCTCCCCCACCCTGCCCCACCCCGCCCCACCCCCCACCCCCTGCCCCCCTCCACGCACACACATACACACATATATATATACACATACACACAAATATACACACAAATATATATATAAATGAAAGAGAGAGAGAGAGAGAGAGAGAGAAAATGGACCTGAAAGTAGAGAGAGAGAGAGAGAACAGCGTCGAGAGAGAGAGAGAGAGAGAAATGGAGGGAACGGCGCGGGAGGGAAAAAAGAAGGGGGATAGGGTTTTTGCTGCGAATATTGTCACGGTCGTGTCAAGGTCTTTGACCGTGACAAGAATTTAAATAATTGTCACGGTCAATGACCGTGACAAGACCGTGACAAATTGAATTGTCACGGGCTTGTCACGGTCAATGACCGTGACAATTTGTTGTCACGGTCGTGTTAAGGTCAATGACCGTGACATAAAACGGGTGTTTTTTTGTCACGGTCAATGACCTTGACAAGGCTGGCCGGCTGAAAGGTGACAATTTGCCCATTTTGGTGTAGTGGTTGGCCCTGTCTAAAACCTTGACCCTTAAGTTGGTAACTCTCTGGCCTAAACCTCTTGGCATAATCCCCCTATCAGGAGTCCTGCCCCTAGTGTCTAGGCACCAACTGTGGTGGTGCCCTATTGGCACCTCTCCCTTTTGTTCCACCTGCCTGACTAGATTCTCCCACTCTCTTGCTCCTCTTCAGATAGAAGCGTTGATCCTGGAAGTGAAGTATTACATAATTGATGACGTCAGCATAAGTCTCTAACGCTAGATAGGAAATCAAATATTATATGATCCTTAATGCTTGTCCATCTATGAACTTCATTTTTTTCTTCCCTTCAGTGTTTACCGCATCTGGTACAAAGTTATCCATGAGTGAACTCTTTCTCATACTCTACTACTGTTCGATCTCCCTGTACCACATCAATGAACTTATTCCTCATTTCTATTTGGATAGCTGATGGAAAGAACATGCGATCAAACCGCTCCCAAAACTCCATGATCGGCATCGTATCTTTCTACTCGATAGGGGTAAGTGATGCCCACCACTATAGCACTGCTCCCATGAGCTTGAACGTGTTATTGAGTGTCATTGCACTCAATCATCCAAAGATGGTGATATAGGTCCTTCTTCCATTGGCATGCTACAATCACATCTAAGCTCCCCTAAAACTCTGGTGGGTGGCCCTTCTAAAAAGCCTCCCTAACCCTCTGCCACTATGACGGACCCATATGACCCTAAACTACTGGAGCCATTGACTATTGTGGTTGTGCGTACGAAAATTGAACTACCATGGCAGTCATGTCTGTGTTGAGTGCCTGTGCCACAATAACGACCACCTGTGGAGCCATCACCGTCCCCTGCAACGGCTAAGGTTGTGGTACATGTGGCTCCTGTTGAGCCTCCTTCTCTTCAGTAGTCATCATAAATGATGTAGTTGGTCATCCTATCTTTGGTGGCATTTGAAATCATATCAAATTGTATAAGTTCAGCATCTAATATAAAGCAATTGGCAGAAGAACGTAAATGTGTGTATGTAAAAGAATACAACAATCATATCACAAAGTTCAACATCAAAGAACCTACGCTGAAACATTGAAAAGGCACACATATCCTAAGGACACTGTAACCTGATGCTCTCAAACCATCCATGACACCCCGCCTATTTAAATATCGGTGGTCAATCATTTATAAAAATAATACATGAATTTAATCTGGTTCATCCTCAACATCACTATGGAAAGTGTTTTAAAGTTTACTAACCACTTAGTGTTAAAAAATCCGGTGACAAATTTTATCTTTCATTAAACAACGGCATGCGAAAATAAATGTAATAACCAAACCATACACACACTATTAATCTGAACCCATCACGAGATAATTAGTTGAAATAAATAATACCGAATAAACCATCGGTTCCAAGGTTAATAAAAATCCAACATAAATAATAAACCTGAATAGACATTCTGAAATGATATAAAAGAAATAGTTGAAGGGGCAACACACCCAAATGAATAACTAAAACTGGATCCTACTCTAGGAATGAAGTAATTGAAGTCTCTAATCCAAATCTTGCACGCCTCCACAAGTGCTGCAGCTATGCATCCCTTGAATGAATCATCAAGCTTGGCATGCCTGTGGCTCAACACCAAAAATATATTGAAAAAATAGACAAAATAGATTTGACACGGGTCAAGTCCTAAGAAAACCTTTTAACAATACACAACAAGCATTTTAATCACAGTTTAAAAGCATTTATTAATTACACATGTTAGTTTGTGAACACTCCCTTGAGTTCCTCCCCACTCATATAATGTTCACACCTAATGTCCCCAACTTATCCCATCTTGTTATGCTACCCAGCCTAACTAGACCTCATAAGTATCTAACTAATCGCTATCAGGTTTATCCCACCCGTACCTCCCATACAGTATGCTATAGTATACCCTTAATTATCATCAAGTCCTTTCTTGACTTTCTCTTTAACTCCACTTATACTTCCCATATAACACGCTATCCACTAACTAATAATTAACATTTCTCGTATGTTATTATTAAGCAATTTAGTTAACAATTCGCATATGTTATCACTAAATTATTTCATTAAGTTTCTCTACTTATTTGATACTTTAGATATGTTTTATCTCTTTCTATTATTACATATAAATAGAATGAACATCACTTTAGATATACATTATCTATCTCCCCTGCTATTACACGTAAGTAGGATAAATAACATAAGTATATATATATATAACATCTCCCGGACTGGTCACCGTGATGTCCACTTACATACTCTGCTATCAAATCCAAGTACCTCTCGTACTAAAGCAGGGACTACTGGTTCAGAATGTCTCCTCGAATCATAAATCAAATAACACACGATGGAGACGAACATAGTTCCAAGCCTATGGGTCACGCACATACCTAATGTACGTAATTGACTGTCAATACTATCGTACACACAGATAGTCATCGTACCTAGTATCTATGTTCTAAGGCACAAATACAGACCTCACTGGAATAATCAAGGTGGGATCGCCCTCTACGCGAAACATCCCGTGAGAGTAGGCAGGAAAGGTATATTCACACACAAAAAAGCATATAATAGGCATACACATAACCTATCCTTATATCGCATATAGGCATACACACCACCTATAAATATAATCCATATAGGTATATACCCAAGATATAATATAGTCCATATAGGTAGACACACAACCTAAAAACAAAATCCGTATGTAATATATATCTCGCCAATACTCAATGTACTATCGATTCACAATTATAACATCTTATTTCATTTTTTCGAGTATTATTCTCAACCGGAAGGGACCTAGTTAACCCTTAAGTTATTTCAGTAGTTAATTCACTCATACACTATTGGTCTACATCATAGGTTAACTCATACTCTCTGTGATCCATTCTCATTCCCTCAAATTCATTATTTTACAATTAATGTCCAATAGGTATTCACCATAATCATGTCATAGTGGTTAAGCCTCAACCCCACATTAGGCCTACTATAATTCAGTATATACCTCATTATAGTGTATATATGTCCCAAAAGTTCACCTCATTAATTATTATCAAATTCATGGCCTAAACAAGGAAAATTGGGCAATTATGGGTAACCTAAGCGAGTTGTAAATTTTCTGGCAGATTAAACACCCTATAGTAAAATTTTGATCACTCCCTCTACATAACTCCAAATGAACTTATTCAAATCTCGTCGGAAAGATAAGACATATACCTTTACATACGTATATGTCTATCACTCTAAATCTAAGCACAATTAAAATGGTACACATTTAAAATAACGTCAAAAATTCAGGGAGATTACTATGCTGACAAATCAGACACCCTATAGTAAAACATTGATTACTCCCTCTAAAGAACTCCAAAAGACCTTATTAAAATCTCATTGGAAAGATAAGACATATATATTTCCAGAAATCAATGGATAGCACTCCAATCCTAAGTAGAATTGAAATGGCACACATTTAAAAAGTCGTCAAAAATTCTGGCAAATTGACATCTTATGTTCATCAATTAAACCCTAAGTCATTCAGGATTCATATTCTTAAACCAAGAACCCATCAAGATTCCATATTAATCATCACATATATTCTATTTTAATTTTTATGTTCGCATATGGATTCATTTTACATGCAATCTTATACTGATTCACGAGTTCTATTCATCTAAAACCCAAGAACATATTTCAAATCATGAAATTGAAAATCCTTGACTACTTGGGTATTTAAATTCTTCAAAAAAATTAAATATAAACACTTGATTTGTATTTTCATGTTAGAATTTATTTTAGGATGATAAGGTTGCTCTCTCCTTGTTCTGATTTCGATTCCGACACATCAGTGGTGAGAATTTATGTGGAAAGCCAAGATTTTCTTCTCTTTTCCCTCTCCTATGGACTCGCCCATCTCAAATTTATACTAACCCCAGCCTCAAACTCAAAGGGGCTAATATAACCATTTAAATTTCAGAGTTCTTCCTACCATAATCTCCCAAATGACAAAACGCCTTTAAACAATATCGGGCTGGTTTAAATTTCCCTGGGACCCAAATAATACACCCGGGTATACTATTCCTACTATTTTGACCTACTAGGAAATAATCGTGACCTCTAAATCATCATCCAAGTCACTCTATACAAATATCCTGTCATGACCTTAAATTAGTCCACATGTGACTCTCGGTTGAGGTGTAATCTAATTACGTCACATCACTCTCTACAACGTCTATTAATTTCCACATTTTTTTACTACATCCGAAGTAAATTTATCTCATAATATTAATCTTATTCTCTCCCGATTAATATTTAATAGTCACAGAATGATTCCATCAGCAATAATCATTATCTCCCAAAGATATTTAATTCCATTAAATTACGGCACACGTGTAATTTAAAATTGACCAAATCAATTAATTTTAAATTACTCAAAAATACGGGGTGTTACAGATCACTCCCACATAAGGTTCTCAGAATTAACCTCGGCCCTCAGAATTGGTCATTTCCATTTTATGGTTCTCAAAATTGACGACCCTCAGAATTGGTTGCCCCCACTTAAGGTCCTCAGAATTGATCTCTGTCCTTAGAATTCGTCGCTTTCATTTTAAGGTCCTCAGAATTGAACTTGACCCTCCGAATTGGTCGCTCTTCACCTTAAGGTCCTAAAAATTGACCTTGACCCTCAAAATTGGTTGCCCTACTTAAGGTCCTCAGAATTGACCTCGAATCTCAGAATTAGTGGCTCCCATCTTACGTCCTCAAAATTGACCTCGGCCCACCCTCAGAATTGGTCGCTCTCCATTTTAAGGTCCTCTAAATTGACCTCGACCCTTAGAATTGGTCTCTCTCAATTAAGGTACACAGAATTGACCTTGACCCACAGAATTGATCTGCTCTACTTCATGTCCGCAGAATTGACCTTGACCCACAGAATTGGTTGCTCCACTTAAGTTCCTCATAATTGACCCCGACCCTCACAATTTGTTGACTCTATTTAAAGCCTTCAAAATTAATCTCGGCCCTCAGAATTGGCCTTGACCCATTTTACTCCAAAAGGTCATCGGGCTCTTTCGGGCATCGGTTGACAAAAGTCAACTATTCAAACCTAGATAAGATCTTTGGAACAACAAATTAACTTGTATAACCTTTCTAACGGTCTACCCCATGTGTGATTCTGACTTACAGTTTGGATGACAATCCATTACCGTCCGATGATCTCCCGTCTAAAAGACCGACGGGCACTTTCGAGCTCTGTTTGACCCAAATTCAACTCCTAGACCTGGGAGAGGACAAAAGGACTCTTGAAGGTCTATAAATTACCTTTCTAATGATATACCCCATGCACGATTTTGATTTATGAATTGCATTCTACAACGATTTTTTGTAAAAAATCCGCACGAGACTACCGATGGGTAGTTCCATTTCCCTACCAATCGATAGTGTGTCAAGGGTCACCAGCTGATTGGCATGGCTAGGGGTATGCCGATCAGTAGTCCCCCTGCCCTATAAAAGGAGGGTATGTGCTCACTCTCAAGGCACACCTCAGATCCATCAATATAAGTGATCTCAACAACATTCTCTTGCAAGGTTCTAAAAAATGCGGGGCGTGACCGAGGCCTCGAGGCCAAGCCTTAAGCCTTAGAAGCCTAGGCGGACCTTAGGTGTAAAAAGGCGTTTAGGCCTTTTTAAATATATTTTAATATTTTTAACTATAATAATGCTACTAAAAATACTAAAATGGTACATACCTTAAAATATATCTGAATATATGCAAACTAAAATACTATTTTTTAAATACTAAGAAAAAAACAAAAAAATGCACATTTGTTTGGACGAGAGCCAGAGAGGTTTGGGATACCATTTGTCTTTTGATTGTTTTGAATAAGATATTGGTCCTATTTTTTTAAAAAAAGTCAATAAAAGGCGATATCGTTTCACTAAAGTGTTTTTGTTTAAAAAAAAGTGCTCTTTAAGCCTTTTCCTAAGTATAAGGTGTAAAAGGTGTAAGGCGAGGTGTTTCTCCAAAGCCTTAAGCCTAGGCGCCCTAGGCGGAGCCTAGACGAGCTTTTTAGAACACTGTTCTCTTGTAATCAGCAAAATTTCCTTGTGTGAAATTCGTTTTCATATTTCATTCCCATCATTTTCGTAGAAAATTTAGCAAAATATCATTCTCTCTCATCCAACATTCATCTCAACATTCAAAGGAGCTCCTCAAGATCAAGCCTCAACTCTCCAAAGAAGGTCCTAATATCCTTCTCTCTCTTTAAATTTCTTTTTTTTTTGCAATAGTTACATAAATTCTTAATCTAGATTTTATTTTATTTCATACACATTAACATACCATCCTTTATTAGTCATATTTCACATACTTTATTTTCTATAAAAAAATGAAGAAAAAGAGGGTTACGCGTATAAATTCCAACAGGATTATTCACCACATTTTCTCAAAACTAAAATAATTTTCTTACACACACATATAATAAACTTCCATTTAGAATCTAACGGATAAACCCCGCCCTTATGCCGAATGTGAACTACGTGGACTTTGATGCCTTTATAGGCTACGTAGGTGTGTCAGGCTAAAACTCGAGATTCGAATCCAATTTTCTAATTTTACTATTTTCACGTTTTCATTTTATTTATATAATACTCATACCATACTTGTGATTCGTATTTGCGTTTTATCTAATAAATATTATCGTTTCATTATAACGATCAATATCTTGATAAGAGCATACATTATATTTTCTAATTATTATCCTGGTAACATTCCTGTGGATGGCCTCACTCTATCTTTCCCATGATATGGGTCGAGTAATTTCGATCTCCATTTATGTATACACGCACACAAACTTCACGGATCAATTGAGTAAAACAGTAACATAATCCCATGAGAGATCGAAAGGGCGGGATGGGTGCCTAACACCTTCCCATGTTGTAACTTAGCCCCCCAACCTCTGAACTATTAGTTTTGTAAGCATAAGTTTGTCTTTGATGTTTCTCTCTCGAGGCGGAGACATGCTATTTTTCCTGTTTTGTGCAAAATAGGTTGGCGACTCCATCTCTTTGCATTCACCACACATTCACCACAATCGAAGTGCTCCTAAGAAAAAAGGTGCGAGACCTTCACTCCCCTCCCTAGAGCGCGCACAAGCGCAGAGAAAACCTCAAGAAGGGACGAGAGAGACCCAAAAGGGAAGGGATGGCCACACTCAAAACCATGATAGACGAAAGGTGCCTAATTAAAGTCTCGTGTAAAGTTAACACAAGGTTTTCTTTTTCAAGTTCAAATTAAGGTAACAAATACAAGCCCTAAGGTCTATGTGACAAATTGTTTAACACTTAGATCACACTAAATTTTATCATTAATATTTAGGTGACTTAAACTAAATGTATATCACAAAAAATATAGAAAAACACCAAGGCATACGAGGAAAACCCACAACATGAAAAAATCTCGGGCCGGTAAAATGAAAAATGTACTATGGAAGAATTTTACAACTAAAAAAAACTTATAATCTCACGATGCTATAAACGACTAGACACTCTATCCAACCATAACCTAGCATCAACAACTGGAGAACGATAAATTTGGTCTGCAACCAATTCTGTAAAGTCCTCATGCCACACCAAGTCTTAGTTTAAAGTTTGAAGAGATTTTGTTTTCTTTCAAGTCAAGGAATGAAGATGAGAAGCCTTAAATGAGTGTAATACTACTTTCTAGGTGTGTGATAACCTAAGGCGAAATTTAATTTAATATAATGGCTTAACTCCAAAAATATATATTTGAGATATATGAATTCTAATAATAACACAAGAATAAATTAGAAAGGGATTTGTTTAAGGTTCAAAATATTTTGAAGCAAACAAGTTTACTTAAAAATATTGTTAGATTTTACAAGTATTTAAACTTAAAATATCTCAAGAATATATTGAAGAGGAAAAAAAGTTTAAAATAATTTGGAAGAATGCCAGATTCAATAAAAATAAGTTTTTATCTCTGCAAGTTTTTGCTCTCCTAAACTGATTCTTGTGAAAAGAAAGTTTTGGAAAAAATATTTTATCCACAAATAAATAAAAAAATCACACTTAAACTCTCTAACAAAAATGAAGTCCAAAATAATTACTTATACACTCAACCATAAAAGAGAAACTTGCATGAAGTGACATGGTGTAAAAGTAGAAAGTATGCGGTCAGGTATTTTTTTTGCATGATTACTAAGAAAGATGTGCACAATTTAGTTCAAAAGGTGACTTTTGAACTAGACTAACAAATATCTCTGAAGTCTCTCTACACCGATCATTTATGTATATTTTGCAAGACTATAGCGATGATACAAGTTAAGCCAAAGAAAAATATTTGGAACATGGTACGGACAACGAGACACTATCGCTACAGCGAGAAAAGCGTCGTTGTGGCTAAGGTCGTGCGATAGACCTTGGCATCCTTTATGAGATGCAATTTTAAGATTTTTAAGAAAAAAATTATTTGCATTTTATAAATAAGTCCAAAGATCCATATCAACGAAAAAAGTATTTTTATATAAAGAGAACATGTGTGAGTAAAATGTGCATGAGTTAGCATGTTCGTTTACCTTCCTTATAGTGGTATAAAAGAATATGGATGAAGGTGAAGATGTTCGTTCAATGATAAGTTTTATCGGAACGACCTCAAGGACAAGACTCAAAGTACATTTTTGTCAATAGAATCAGACAATCTACACCTATTGGGGCTTATGATTAAAATGCATACTCTTATAGTGAAGCACGTGGATATCCAATTTTATTGGATTATTGCATATATTTGGGAGAAATCTTGGTCCTTGTCTATTTATAAATGCTAGTTAGTTCTCTTCATGCTTTCCTGCAAACTTAAATTACTCAAAAGTCTTGTTATTTTCTTGTTCACTGCTTTTTGTTTCGTTTCTCAACTTCTGCATTATCTCCCAAGAGATATTCCTCTCGAATTCTAAACCTTGTCCCTTCATCAAACATTGGTCATTCTGTTGAGAGAATCCCTAGATTGACTACTAAGAAGAGCATCCCTATTATTTTTATGTTGAACTTCGGCCATCAATAAATCCATATAGTACTATAAAAATGAATTATTGGGGTCCTCTAGACCTTAGATTCTGAGGTGGGGCTTAGGAGGACTCTAATATCATTTTTGATAAACTAAAAACCTGGAGGTGGGGCTTTCAGATCTTTGAGTCAATACATTTGAGGGTTGTTAAGACCCAAATGTGACACCCCACCTAATTAAATACTGGAAAATCAGTCCTTTATTAAATTAAAAGAAGTTTCTTATCTGATTCATTCTTAGCATCACTATAGAAAACTTTTTAAAACTTACTAACCATCTAGTATTCAAAAAAGTTGATGTCAAAATTTTAATATTTTTATTGAAAAAACAACAACAATATAAATATAAATTTAAACCATACACACAATCAATGAATCTAAATAAATATTGAATAAATAAATGAATGACTAGCAAAATAAACCATCGGCAAAAATCCAAAATCCACTATAATAAACCAACAAATGAATACAAAATCCATATTTTGCGTCTAAAATTAAATGGGAAACACGCCTTAAATGGAACTGTACTGAAATGAAATCTCTAGTATAGAAATGAAGAAGGGACGCGTCTAGCTCAAATCATGTAACCATCCACACATGTTGTAGCTTCATAACCCTGGAACAGATAACTCAAGTCTGGCATCCCTATGGATGTACACCTGAAAAGGTTTTTAAGAAAAGACAAATATTTTACAAACGGGTCAGGGCCCGATTTATAAAAATATTTAGCAAGCATTTTATTGCAATAAATTAAATGCACAGTATATAATGTTCATAATTGATTTTATGGTAGCACTCCCTTGAAGTCTTTCTCACCTCTCTTTTGTTATGCACACCTATCGCATTCATTTATTTCACCTAATTATTACTCAATCCAACTAGACCATAATAGCTATCTTAACTAGCCCGATAATCATCTTGTTGAAAGTTAAGCACATTATTTCGATTAGTAAAACATACATAATTCTCATCTATATGAATCGACTAAAATTGAAACCAATACTATCAATAGATAGTCACACCTTATTTATAGATATATTCCCATATCAGCAACATAAAAAATATCACATTGATATTGTCCATAAATAGTCACACGTTACCTATTAATATACACATATATAACTCACTACATGTATATATACGTAGCATCTTCATAGCTTGGTACTATAAGATGCATCCCTCGTACATGCTATCGGGTGCCAGGCACATGTCATGTCACCGCTAGTCACCATGTCAGAATCTCACCACCGATCCCAAATCGTAAACAAATAATGAAGGTGATTATAAATATATAAGCCCTAAGATTTTTATACGCCTTCCTTGAGGACCTGCATGACATCCCCCTATCATCACGGTAGGAGCCACCCGAGCACTATAACCTGGAGCATAATCCAGACGTTACTGGAATTTCCAGAGTGGGACCACCCACTATGCACAACCTCCTAGGTAGCATCCTCGAGTATTAAATAAATTCACACATATTTACATTCAACTCATATGCATACATCTATATATATAATTTACACAACTTATATATATATATATATATATATATATATATATATATATATATATCGAGAACTTGAGAGCCATATCATATTGAATATTCTCCAACACTAAAAAGTTACACCCCGCTATTTATTTTTAATCATAGGATTACATATAGCACCTCCTAGATACTCGATTAGGTTCATATTAGTCTCACATAGGTTCCTGACATGTCTGATTTCAATTCTGGAATATTTAATCACTCATTATGACTTAAAGGGTATCTTAGACCTTTAATAATTTTTGTCTAACTAAAACTACTCCTAGGACAGCTTGCTACTCACCACTAGCTATGCGTGGCCACGAACGACATGTAATTCTGAGTTTGTATGCCAAAGTTATACCCCTTTTATGTTTCACCAAAATGAAGGAAAAATATATAAAAAAAAACATTAATTGCCCTTATTGTCATGCGTCCTGGGCAATGCAAACCCCCAGTTGTTCGGCCCTAGGACCCCGATCCACCGGTCCCCTAAGTTTGATGCATGCTGCTTATAGCAGGTGCATTTTTTAATTTTGTTTTTATCATCTGTCTTCCTTCATTGTTCTTATGTTATCCTCAATCAGTCTAAATTCTTCCTCAATGAATTTTGTCCATCATCTTCGTCATACGTTTTATGATTTCACAATCACGTAATTAATTTACACGCTTAATTAATTATGTTATTTTAACCTTTAACCTATTTTTAAACAAATCATCAATTCCACCACTTATAAATTCCTTTCTCATCTTTAAACCATAAGACCCAGAAATTTAAAATTCTTTCCTATGGAATGATATCACAAGGATTATCTAAACAAATGGGTTATCTTCAACCTTTAGAAAACTCAGAATTTCTACAACTCTGTACATAGAAATTCCTCAAAGGTTTCATCTAGACAATTGAGTTTTAATCATTTCTTCAACATCATTATTAGTAAGGTTTATGCATAAGTCTCTTAATTTTCCAGATTTATTATCATAAACCTAAAAATTAACACTATTAACAACAACTCAAATGAAGCAAGAAAATACTTGGATTAAATCTAATGATCTCTTGTAGGAAATCTGCTAGGAATTACCTTCTCCTTCCTATTTCCTTCTCCTTGCTTTCTCCTTTCTCTCCTCTCTCAAACTTAGGGTTTACAATTGTATTAGTTGCAACCTAACTCTCTTAAACTTTGGTTTTAAAGTGCTAATCCTATTTTTAGGCTAATGGGTCAAGCCCATTTGACCTGAACACCCTTGTGTGGCCCGATTATGCCTAAAAATGCCCCGAGACCCAATTACTACCCCCAGGTACTCTTTTTCGACTATCTCAACCTATCCAAAATCAACCGTGCACCCATAATTGCCATTCAAATTATTTTATAACATTATGCAATTTTCAACCTCAAAAACGCGACACAAAAATAATCTGAATAATTAAATCTCAATTCGCCAAATTAAACAAATCCTCCAATTTAAATAATTTCCCCAAATCATAAATTTAAATTCCTCCAAATTATAATAAGTTCTATTTCTCCCTAAAATAATTGAACTCAATGTCTTCAAAATTATGGGGTGTTACATACTTCCCTCCTTACAAAGGAATTTTTTCCTCGAAATTCAGATAAGCCTAATATTCCCAATCCTCAACTCGCTCCCTAATCACCTACCCTTAAGATCGCTACACCTATTTCTACCACTTTTAATCGTGAAATATTTTTAAAAGAAATTAGTTAACCAGGGTGCCCATACACCATGTACCCGTGCTTAACCGCACAAATAATACCTAGCTTTTACCATCCTTAAATCATAATATAACTTTCATCTCATGGTTATAATTATATACATAAATAATTACCGTCGTAGCAAACCCATGTACTAAAGACCAAACATTTCCCCACTTCCAAAGTTGCTCTAAGTTTCATGTGTGGGACGTTTCTCAAAGCAAAATCCAAACAAGGAACCCCCCTGATACACTATTACCTAACATTGTCGGTCGTTGAGATCTGTTAGGCCCTCAATCCATAACACCTACCCCCAAATACCCGTCTCTCGACATAAAAGTATACACATATACTCTTATGCTAAAAAAGATAACATTCAATACCATGCCTTTACTATCACTAGTTTCCTTGCGCAAAAATAAATCCTGAGCTATATTTCCCCGCTCGACAATACGTTTATCCACCCTGAATCATAGCAGTAACGTCCCTACTCCCCGGGATTACGATTAAAAATATCAAAATAATATTATGCAACACATTTAAACATATATACTCGTATATATAAGCTAGATCCTATCTCAGGTGATACCTAGAAAAAATCCATATCCTATTACAGCAAACACCAAGTCTTACTATAACTATCCACAATAGGTCCAAACCATCGATAACCAGTCGAAACTTGGAAAACCATCCACCCTAATCCCATAATTCTTGAAAGTAGTAACCTCTCGTGTAATGCAAATATCCTCTTAGTGTACCACCCCATTCTCTCGTGGTTAACACCAAAGAACCCCGATACCCCCACGGTAACTATATATATGATATGGTTATTACGGCCAACGCACCCACTAAATTCGACTCACTCATGACTTCTAGTGATGAAAATCTTATGTGTGGTGCCCCCAAATGTCACTTAAAGCATACCCTTTACTCATAGGATAATAAAAAAATTTACCTCCATACTCTAACTTTTTTGCCTGGTGAACGTGTCCCTGAACGAAGTCCTCTCGTTTGAACCTGCCCATGAACGTTCGTAGTGGTTGTACATCGAAAACCTCATCTTGTGGTTTCCCTTAGACTCTCCCAGGACAATCTCTCCTCCTATGGCATGTGACCCCATAAAAGAAACATTTTCCAGTAAATCCTCCCTATCCCTGTCCCTATCCTGACTTGGTTAGCCTCCCCCGCCATTCCTTTGGCCCTGACGACTCTGAGGAGAAAAATGATACTTCTGCTGTTGAGGGCCCTACTGACCCTTCCTGGACCCAACAAGCTCTGGTCGATAAACCCTAGACCTAAACCTCTTGGCCTAGTTCCCTTGCTGAAGATCCCGCTCCTGCTCTTGTTGTGCCCCACTAGCACCATTCTCAAATACCTTTCTAGTCTGACTGGACCCACTCACTCTGTTACTATTCTTCATATGAAAATGCTAATCCAGGAAATGCAATAATGCTGCATTAACGACATTTGTGTACATTACTAATCCTGGGTTATCGATCATATGTCGCCTAATCTTTTCAGGCTAATCCATCCATGAACCTAACCTTCTTTCACACCTCATTACTCACCTCGTTTGGCATAAAATTAGTTAGCCGGGTGAATTAATCCTCATACTCTGCCACAGAACGATCGCCCTGATTAACCCGCACCCAAAACTCGATGATAGTCATCGTATCCGTCTCCTCGGTAGTGGTCATAGACTCTCGCCACTGCAAGGATGCCCCGACTAATCTGAATATAGTTAACATCTTCTGTTGTACCTCATTACAGTTGACCATATGTAGGTGGTGCTATATTTCTTTCTTCCATTGGCACACTAATATCAACTCTGAACTTCCCTAAAACTTTGGTGAGTGGCACTTCTGAAAGGCCTCCCTAGCTCTCTACAAATTTGATGGCCCCGGGTGGGTTTGAATAACTGGAGCCACTGTGGAAAATGAATGGCCATAGCTGTCATAGCCGCGTTGATCGCCTGGGCCACTCTCGCAGCCACTTGATCAGTCGTCATCATCCATGTTCGTGGTTGTGGCTACAGAACTACTGGTTCCTAACGATCCCTATCTTCTAGTCTCTCGCTACTGCTCTAGTCGGGCGTCCTCTCTTTGGCGACATCTGAAAATGCGTTGTATGAGTTCATAGTTCATACATCTAAAATAGTGTACAAAAGTAAATGCGCGTACGTAAAAGAATACAACAATCCTATCATAAGGCTCTACATCAAAGAACGCTAAGCTGAAATGTGAAAAGTCATACAGATCCTAAGGACACTAGAACCTGATGCTCTGATACCATCTGTGACACCACACCTAATTAAATATCGGGTGATCATTGCTTTATTAAATTAAAAGAGGTTTATCATCTGGTTCATTTTTAGCATCACTATAGAATTTTTTTTTAACTTACTAACCACCTAATATTCAAAAAGGCTGATGTCAAAATTTTAATCTTTTTATAAAACAACAACAACAATATAGATATAAATTTAAACCATTCACACAATCAAAGAATCTAACTCAATATTGAATAAATAAGTAAATGACTGGATGAATAAACCATCAACAAAAATCCAAAATCCACTATAATAAACCAATAAATGAATACAAAATCCAAATACTACGTCTAAAAGTAAATGGTCAACACACCCTAAATAGAACTGTACTGAAATGAAATCTGTAGTCTAAAAATAAATAAGGGATGCATCTAGCTCAAATCTTGTAACCATCCACACATGTTGCAGCTGCATAACCCTGGAAGAGATAAGTCAAGTCTGGCATCCCTGTGGATGGACACCTGAAAAGGTTGTTAAGAAATGACATATATTTTTCAAACGGGTCAAAACCCGATTTATAAAAATATTTAGCAAGCATTTTATTGCAATAAATAAAATGCGTAGTATATAATGTTCGTAATTGATTTTACAGTCGCACTCCCTTGAAGACCTTCTCACCTCTCCTCTATAGTGCACACCTATCTCATTCATTCATTTCATCTAATTATTACACAATCCAACTAGACCATAAGAGCTATCTTAACTAGCCCGATAATCGTCCCGTCGTAAATTAAGCGCATTATTTCGATTAGTATAACATATGTAATTCTCATCTATTACTAAAAGTCACAGTGATACTATCAATAGATAGTCACACCTTATCTATAGATATATGCCCAAATCACTCAACGTACTATATATTACGTCAATATTGTCCATAGATATTCACACATTACCAATAAATATATACACATATCACTCACTACGCGTATATATACATATCCTCTTCATAACTTAATCATATAAGATGCATCCCTCATACATGCTATCGGGTGCCTGACACATCTTGTGTCACTTCTGGTCACCAGTTCGAAATCTCACCACCGATCCCAAATTGTAAATAAATAATGGAGGCGGTTATAAATACATAGGCCTTAGGATTTTTACACACCTTCCTTAAGCACCTGCGTGACACCCCCCTCTCATCACGGTAGGAGTCTCCCGAAAACTATAACCTAGAGCACAATCCAGACCCTGATGGTATCGTCAGGGTGGGACCTCCCACTACGTGCAACCTCCTAGATATCACTCGAGTAACAAATAAACACAGACAAATTTTCATTCAACTCATATGCAAACATCTATATATATATATAATTTACACAATGTATATTTATATATATATATATATATATAGATAGAGAGAGAGAGAGAGAACTTTTGGGCCCGTTCATATTGAATACCCTCCAATACTTAATAGCTAGACCCCGCCATTTATTTTTAATCATAGGCACCTCTAGTATACTGGGATAGGTTCATATTAGTCTCACATAGGTTCCTAACAAGTCTGATTTCGATTCGAGAATATTTTGTCACTCATTATGACTTCAAGGGTATTTTAGGCCTTCCATTTTTTTGTCTAACTAAAAATACACCTAGGAGCACGTGCCACTCTCCACTAGCTATGCGTGGCCGCAAACATCACGTAATTCTGAGTTTGTATGCCAAAGTTATGCCCCTTTTAAGTTTCACCAAAAAGAAGGGAAAAAAACAAAAAAAACATTAACTACCCTTGCTACCATGCATCCTGGGCAACGCCAACCCCAGTCAACTGGCCCTGGGAGATCAGTCGACCGGTCCCCCCAAGTTTGATGCATGCTGCTTATTACCGGTGCATTTTTTTGTTCTTTTTGTTCTCTTATTTATTCCTTTATTCTTCTTATGTTATCCTAAATCAATCTAAATTATTCCTTAATGACTTTTTTCCATCGTCATCGTCATACATTTCGTGATTTGGCAATCCCATAATTAATTTACACACTCAATTAATTATGTTATTTTAACCTTTAAGTCATTTTACCAACAAATCATTAATTCCACCAGTTATAAATTCCTTTCTAATCTTTAAACCATAGGACCCAGAAATTTAAAATTCTTCCTATGGAAGGATATCATAAGGATCATCTAAACAAATGGTTCATCTTCAACCTCTAGAAAACTCAGAATTTCTACAACCCCCTACATGGAAATTTCTCCAAGGTTTCATCTAGACAATTGAGTTTTAATGACTTCTTCAACATCATTTTTAGTAAGATTTATACACAAATCTCTTAATTTTCCAGATTTATTACCATAAACCTAAAAATTAACACTATTAACTACAACTTAAATGAAGCAATAAAATACTTTCCTTGGTGGATTAAATTCGACGATCTCTTGGAGGAAATATGCTCAGAATTACCTTCTCCTCGTGTTCTCCTTTATCTCCTCTCTCAAACTTATGGTTTAGAATTGTATTAGTTGCTTCCCAACTCTCTTAAACTTAGGTTTTAAAAAGCTAATCCCGTTTTTAGGCTAATGGGTCAAGCTCAATTGACCCGAACACCCCGATGTGGACCCGATTATGCCTAAAAATGCCCCGAGACCTAATTATTACCCCGGGTACTCTTTTTCAACTATCTCAACCTATCCGGAATCAACCATGCACTCAGAATTTCCATCCGAAGTACTTTACAACATTCTCCAAGTTTTGACCTCAAAACACGACATAAAAATAATCCGAATTATAAAATCTCAATTCGCCAAATTAAATAAATCCACCAATTTAAATCATTTCTCCAAATCATAAATTTAAATTCCTCCAAATTACAATAAGTTATATTTCTCCCAAAAATATTTAAATTCAATGTCCTCGAAATTACGGGGTGTTACACCAAAAAAGATTTTTCGCCTAGGTTCCAAGTATTATGTGCTTTAATAAGATCTTCTTAGAATACAAACCTCATTTCGCTATCCATTTTTGCGTAGGGTAAATCTCCATTATTATTCAATTGGCTCGTTCACAGATGGTGACCAACTCTTGAAGTCCATTATTAGTCATAATCCTTGCACTTATGTAGTCAGACAACGAAAAATATGCTATGATCCCCACTCATTTCTTCCATATATACCATTTTTAGGCATAAAAGAATATAAGTGATTTAAGGGCTGAATTATCTGGCCCCTAAGTTAGGCGATTGTGGATTTGTAAAATAAAGTCATAATATCCCCAAGAACTTGAAGAATAACTCTTTTTTGTTAGTTCATGTTATAACAAACCCGATTTTACATGCCCGGTTGATCATTCCAAACACAAAATATAGGGAATGATAAAACAATTTATATAATTCTCAACATTAATAATGAACGAAATCTACAGTAAATAAAAACCATCCACAAAAAAACTCAATGAAGGATTGAAAGAAGAATAACTATATTGCAATAAATGATTTCACTATATAAAATCTATTATTATAAATCCCAAATGAAATAAAGAAATACAACAAAATATATCTCTTAATTAAACTCCTTAATACAATGACAAATGGAATGAAACAATGCTCCATCTCTAATAATGATAACTGGATCTCTCTGACTACAAGGCTGACCGCTCAGCCATGTTAAACTTCTTTACAATAATAATAATAATAATAATACCTATAGGGGGAAATTTATAATTTTGGGTCAAAGCCCTGTTTTTACAATAAATTTCTCCAAAACATCAATGTAAATCATGCGACTAATTTATAATAAACATGCCACACATCATCTCTCACATGAAATAAGTACATCACCTCTCATCTAAATGTAGTAATATGCATATGTACCGATTCAAGGCATAACTTTACAAAAAGGCTTTAAACCTATACTAATAAATACTATCACGTAACGAACAACTATCCTGGAATGGTATTAAATACCTAAGTATGATTACCCACACCCCAAAGCCCAGGCGTATATTTTAATGATGATACTCACAATCTTGAAAAAGTAACACCGTCTCTGTTTTAGCATCTTTAAATTACGTGAGTACATCTCTCAACTATCATAAAGGATAAGAGACAACTATCTATTAGGCAATAAGGATGTAACTAACTATATGTGTAAAAATACAACTTAGTTACTACCCCCGGCAATGTCACCCATAAGGAAATACATATAAATGACATAATGTATTTAACATAACATGTGGTTTATTATCAATTATCGATACTAGACTATTTTAAATTCTTCTCATTATTTATTACACTAAACGAAGGCCACTACCTTTGGTGTCCATCTCGTGCCTCTATTAGTAAGTCCATAGGAATCCATCACCTAACGGGTTAAGAAAAATGTTGAAATAAATAATAGGGCGATGACTATGTAGTATCACCACTAATGGTCCCATACCCAACTCATGTCGGTAGATCAATTCATCTTGCCTTATGTCATCACTAAGTGGTGAATACTCACCGTGTGATCAAACATAATGATCTCCACTACGTGCTGCTCATCTCAGCCAAGCACGTTGTTCATGATCCCGATATCAAATGCAATTCCCTAACTAATAGATTCACCATGACTAAGGGTATGTTCACATAATCAACACTATATATATATATATATATATATATATATATATATATATAAGAAGCAATGGTGTTTTCACTATTCATAAGATGATAGGATACTTCATAGTTCAGATGGAAGTCAACAATGCTAGAAATGGAGGGTTGGGATTACTTTGTACCTATTAACACTTTGACCCCAAACCCTAACCCATCTACCTCCCTCTTCTCATTCATCCACATATCCCTCCCTCTCCATTTCTCCCCCACACTCACGAACTCCTTTGATCCTCCATAGCTCCATTACCAATTACAAGAAACAAGGCTAGCAAACTCTCTTATCCTTCTCCAAGGTTGTAACCTCAAACGTGAGTCTGTATCCCATGATTATCCAATCCTATCTAAGCTTTTTGGGTTCGATTTTTTGAAATATATTTGTTACTTACATGGAAGTTATAGTGATTTACAAAAGGCTACTATTTTCTCTCTCTCACACATCTGTGAACTGTTGTTTATTCCTCAGTTTATATAAATATTAGGTCTTCTATTAAAAATAACATCATTCAATATAAATATCAGTTACATGTTCGATATAACTTGGCTATGTACTTCAAATATCAATTTGTTTTCATTTGTACTACTACCTACATTATTGGCATTTCAATAAAAAAAATCCAGTACTACATTAAGTTAGAAAGGCAGTTGTGTTTATTTGATATGTTTATATGTATATTTATGTTTTGGGATGTAATTATTTTTTGTGTTTTGTTATTTATGTTTTCTTTTGAAGGTGACATGATTATACTTGAACACCCTAAACAGTTATACTCCATTTCATTTTTATTGTGTCTATAGATTTTTATTGTTTATGTTTGTTCACCAATTTTTTTAAATAAAGGTTTCTTGATTTAGGGTTTTAACGAATTTGGCTATTTGGCCCTGAATTAAATGGCATGTGTTCTAGAAAATGCTCAACTGATATTAAATTGAAACTTTTGTTATTAGGCGTGGGTTTGTAGGCGTGACTTTTATTACACATTTGTGGCGATGCATATAAAGATTCCCTTAACATATACACGCTCACTCCTAGATTCCCTTAAAATGGTACGCATAAAGAGTCCCTTAACATATATAAGTGTATTAATACTAGAGATTGACATTAGATTATTATATTTTTTATTCTGAAATAACTCAACAATCTATATTCTTCATTTTGCCGCGATCTACGTTTTTAATGCAATTAGGCCTCTTTGAGGTATCTAAAGTTCCGTTTTCGATGATTCTGGTAAGTTTTAACATGATAATAACTTTAGTTAAATAGCTCTAAATTAAATTGCCTCAATTGGGATTTCATATTTTTTTCCCTATATGACACAAGGAATATAAGGGTTAATTTATTATTTTCTCTTCAGTTATTGTTATTAAGTCACCTATTCATTTATTAAACAAACAATTTATGAAAGGATGGTTTTACTAACAGTTTATGAAAAGGATGTTAAAATTCAGTTTCCCCTGTGTTTTTGAGTTATTTTACATTTATATTTTTTAAATTATCTTTCTTTGTCTAGTTATGGATCATATTTCTCGGAAGCTAACTTCCTACATATTGTGGACATTTCTAATTAAAGGCTGACCCAGAGCCATGATTTTAGCCCTCTTGATGTTCACTTTCAGATGAATTCTCGATTATTCTACCCAGCTCCTATGATCAGGTGTGGATTTACCAACTCGCAATGTGTCATTTTTCCTGTTCTAATCGCGCATGTTGCGGTGTTTATAATTTCTTCTCTAGAAATGAAGCGCATGCAGAGGTGGGAATTGGCTTGGATATTTGATGCCCCCAATATATTACAAGTGGTGTGGATGCTGAGCACGAGAGGTAACTACACGATTGGTTTGGCTATGGGTGTTTGTGCCGATTTATCTACAATTCTCTAACTAGAAAGTATGGAGAGAGAAAAGGAGAACTAGACGGCATTACAAATAGGTATTTCCAACATCGCGGTTCTTTGAAAGAAGGTTAGATTGAATATGTAAGCACATTTAGTTTTTTTCATTTTAGTTGTATAAAATTATGAACAATCACCTATAACAACCAGGTGACTAAATGAGGGGATTCGTCCCGTTCTAACAATCAAGCATAACAATCAGGTAGTAGTAATGATTTTCCCTCAAATGCTTCACTGCCTCAAAACAACATAGTCAAATAACAGTAGTGGAAAGTTTCTAAGTTCATGGTTGGGAGTACAGTTAAACTTCAAGGAGGTATGAATTTCTAAATCAAGGTTTTATATTTAAAAAAATGTTTCAAAAATGGAGTTCTCGAATTTTTTTCATGGGATTTATGCCTTTTGTTGGTTTCTCTCTTTCAAGTTTAATACAAGCTTAACTTTTCTTTAAAAAGGTTCTAAATGCATTTTTCCACACGTTTAGACAAGCTGATAAAAGAAGTAGAATGTAGTTCCTCTTCTGGGACAATGCTTTCTAAGAAGGTATATATATGATGTACTTGATGATTTGTTTTATAGGTTCTAAGTCAATGGTCTTATGGATTTATTGGTTTTAACTTAGAGTACCACTAGACTAACACACTTGCATACACGTTTTCCATACCCGCCTAATAAGACAAGGCAATAGAGGGTTGTACTTTGTACCCAAGTGGGACCCACAACAATACAGTAAAAGAGTTTAAAGCACTGAGTAAGGAATATGTGTACCAAAGTGGGTACACATATCTTTATCCTTTAACTTAATGGGATTCAAGTGCATAAATTAATAGTCTTATTATTGATGGCTTTAAATTATCTTATTAATTTTTTGAATTCTTATTAACCTCGTATGTAGCTTTTACAGTTGCGACGTAGCTTACGCAAAGATAATTCCATAACCAAAATGCAATACCTTGCATGACCACCAAAAACAACAAGAACAAAAAAATACGTAGCAAAACAAAAACAAACAAGAATGTGTGTCAGTTTGTTTGATGTTGAACATAAATAAGAGACCTGATACAATGAATGCATTTTTAAATTCTCAATTGTGTGTGAAAAGATTATTCAAGAATGAACAAAATATTTTGTAGTGGAAATCAAGACATAAAGATTCTATTAATGGATGTTTATCTACAATAATATGATTCTACTGAGCATTTTATCTATTTTTACTTTACAAATTATGTTTGTTCAGATTCCTGACTAAAGTATAGTTTCTTCATGATTTATATTTACTTACAATGTTATGTCTAATAGATTTTAAATGTATGCTGGATTGTCTTTGACATCATGTTATTATCAAGTTTTCGTGTTATAAGCCTTTGTTAATATGTTATAACTTATTCCTGTTGTTAACAAAATATATTGGCCCAGGTGTGCAATAACTGTGTTACTTTACTGTGCGTAGAAACTATATTCGCCCATAATACTTATAACTGTGAAGAAACGTAAACGCATTGTGTTTTCAATTAAGTTTTACACATTAATATTAGTTAAAGTTTTAAAAGTTAGATTCTTAAAGTATTTAATCATCAAAATTGTTGGTTTAAGTTACATGTTTAAACTTTCATACCATGCTCAAACACTATTACAATCCCAATTCAATTAGCATGTATGGAGTCCTATAACTTTGACCACTGTTTTCAAAGATGGTAGTGGATCCAATTCTAATTTCATAACATCTAAGAGCCCAAATGAACTGATACCTAAGACTTAGAATCCAAGATCTGCTTTGGGCGTATTTCATTATAGTTTTCAGTTTTCACATATACTTTAGGCACTATGTGAAAGCTCCATTTATATCTTTATTTATTTACTTTGTTTATAAATTGTCTCTAATGGTAGTTGTTTAGTGGGAAGTTTTTTTGATCCTGTCAAACATCATTTCTTTACTCTTAATGAGAGATATGAATTTTAGGTTTGTTTTGTTACATGCCATCTATAGAAGTCATGCCTTTAAATTAGTCTTTAAGTTTTAACTCAACTAGATTCATCAGATTCATTGTGGAGTTAGGAAACTGATAAACAAGAATAAATATCCTTAATAAAATTCCCAGTAAACGAGAAATCAAACATTTAGTCAGTCTCTTGAACATATTTAGTCACTCATGATGCCTAATTCTTTCACATCCCCTCTTTCTCCCTCGCGTTGCGACTTTGGCACATTCACTTAATCTAGATTTTTTACTCCAGTTTAGACCTGGTAGTCCATGATTGTTTTTTGCTTCATGGCATCTGCTTCAATATTAAGGATTTTATTTTTTATTTTTGCCACACTCACTCGAATTCACTTTTTAATTCAAGAAATCACTTTAAAATCCTTATTTTGAATTTAGTTTGATTACATTTTATACATTTTTAGTTTGATTATGTCTCCTAATTTTTTCAAAAGTGGTAAGTTTCATACGATTCAATTATCTGTACTTTTAGTTTATGGTTTGTTTAGAAGTTGAGGTTAATGTAAGTTTGTTTTGGGTGTAGATTGTTATATATATATATATATATATATATATATATATATATATATATATATATATATATATATATATATATATATATATATATATATATATAATATTGACAGCCTTCGACCTCTCTCTTTGTCTCTCCATATTATTTGAGGTTTGAAAGTTGTGTTTTCATCATCCAATAGGTAAGCCCCTGTCGATGTAGCCCGCTACCTCAATCTTTCACCGCCACTAGACGAACTTAGATGGATGAAATGTATGAAACGTATTGTCTTTTGTTTTTTCTATTCTTCAGATCTGATGTTCAATCTATAAAGATGTTTTCAATATTGCCAATCCGACTAGAGTTGAATGGTTGAATAGGTTTATGAAAGTAGAAAATAGTAGAACAGAAAGTCAACTGAGGTGAAGTCCTTTGAGCAATGCTGAGTACGTAAAGAGTGAGTAGTAATTGAAAAGAAAAATGGTGAGAATACTTGTAGCCTTAAGGAGAAGAACTGAAGCAGGTGGTGTCTACAAGATAAATGTGAAGATTATATCCTGAAATATTGAAGTAAAGAAAGAGTTAAAAAAGATTTGTGTAAAGAGGGAGAAATTAAAATTGGTGAAAGGAAAAAAAGAGTTGACATCACAAACGGTGATTTTAACAGGAATGGCATAATCAGGTTTGTTAGCAGTCCTGGAATATAATAAATTGGTAGATAAAGATAACCAACACAGGGGAACTCTTAAGCAAGGAAATAGAGGAATTGATCCTTATTAACAGTTAGTGCTACAATTGTGGATAATGGAACTAGATTAAATGTGGGTATTCCATCGATAAGTCAGACTATTGAACCAATAATCACTACCGAGGCTCGGCAAATTCGGAGTGTCGGTATCCAGACTAAGACAAATGTTGAAGGACAAAGGTTTAAGAAATTAGCATAGGAGATATGGTTTAAAAAGTATTTTTCCCATCTTAACTCTACCACTCCATTTCAGATGTGATATTGTTTGTTATTATTGATTAGGCATAACTTCTTCCGAAATTATTCCCTAATTTAGTATCCTTTAGTGCCTCGAATAATGTAATCATTTTGATTTATCTAATTTATATGCCACTGACCTTTCTACATAGCATCGAGTTTTGTGCCTTTTTCATGATATTTACAGATATTTATTGCTAAGTAAAGAAAGAAAAAGCCAAAGCTGAAGGTCGAATCAAGGAAGAAAAGTCAAAAGGGCAAAAGCAAAATTTCCATCAGGAATCTGGACGAGAACCCAAAATAAAAGTTGAAGACCTCAAGTTTACAAGTGCGTAGGAAGAAAGGGTGTCCAAATCCGAGTTCCGGAGCAGAAATTACGAGGTTCTAAAGATGAGAGAAGTCAAGAAAAAAAATTATGGAGGAGAAACTAGGGCGATCCGGACCTATTAAAAATAAAAGGTACGGACCGGTTGGCAGTAAGATTTCTGAATGAAAAACAAGGGCGATCCGGACCTATTAAAATAAAATGATCCGGACCTCCTCTGCACAGATGCTTGTCTCAAATATGGGGGCGATCCGGACCACCCAGTCCCACCGGTCCGGACCGCTTTGGAATTTCTCAGAATTTCAATTTTTAAGAATTTTATAATTGGCTCAATCTCTTGTAAATCTCGGAGACTATTTATTCAAGGTTGTTACACCATATTATGGGTTCAAAAATTAGTCTTCCAGTAGTAGAAAAAGGGTTTTGTAACCAAAAACCCTAGTTTTGTAAAATAGTGAAGATTGAAGTTTTATTTCTGGAATTTCTTTAATACAAGAAATATTTTTCCTTTAATCCTTTAGTGTTTACTTAGATTAGTTATTTATTTTGATTCAGCATTTCTTCTTCCCTATTCTCCATATAGTATGATGTTTTGTTTTTCAAAAATTGTGTTTTTATTTAGTTCAGTTATGTACGGATAAATTTTTAGGGGGGGGGGGGGGGGGTGCATGAACGCCACTCGATGTAATTCATCATAATGGGAAATAAAATTTTGAATTAAAGTCTTAAAGGAATCGTGTCGTGAAACCATCGCAACCATCGTAGGACTTTTGATCTCGTTTGCCCTAGGTAACCGGGATGCTTAAGAGTGCGATGCGTATGTTAGGTAATGTGACACTGCTTTATTATTGCCTTTGATTTCGCATGATACGGGCTTCATTCCTTCATATAGGTAATGCTTAGGATTAATAAAGATTGGGTTTGTTTAAAGTTTTAATTTCGAAATCTAGTATCCTACAAAGTGAATTACTAGGGTGTGGGGGATTGTAGCCCAACTTATTATTTCCATTACTAGTTAATTCCTCTATATCATTGTCATATGCTTTTAGGTTAGTTAGACGAGTTGCACTTCAATATAATTTAATTTAGTTGTCGTTAATTTAAATCTGCATTTAGTTCGTACCTATAGTCCCATTCAAAGCATCTCTCTGTTTCTTTTTAGAGTCAAGTTAGGATTATCTATCTCTCCAACGTCATCACATCTCCACGTCTTATTTCCCTGAGGATCGATATCTCATTTTACCGGGTTTATTACTTCTTTGACCGGTTTGCACTTAAATAGTAATTAGCATGCGCTTTAGACAAAAATAGAGTCCCGTCAAGTTTTTGGCGTCGTTGTCGGGGAATTAGGTAGACTGTAGGTTAGATTTAGTTAATCCATAACCTTGACAAAAAATTCATGCAAAATCTCCAAAACAAAGAGGAACATCTAGGAAAAGAATTTACATATTTTGCACTTATAATTCAAGAGTTTTTTCGGTTTTTCTTCAATCTTTGATTTCTTTTTGCATGGTTGTTGTAATACCCCGCACTTTTATGGGAAATTAAATTCAATAATTCAGTATAATTTGGAAATTTAAAAATTATAGTGAATAGTAATTTTTGGAGTTTTCAAGGATTAGATGATTTTCGATGGGCGTTATATTTACTTTTTGGGGTAAGTAAATAAGTTGGAGTATTTTAATTATATGTCGCAGCTGGGTAAAGCGACAGAGGATAATGTTTTAATCGGAATACCGCATTAAGTTGTGTGGGGTTAAATTAGTGGCTTGCGATAAACTACCTCGAATGGAGATTTCGAGTGTGCGGTTAGTCTCGGAATGGCCGAGATAGTCAGAATAGAGTAACCGGGTGTCGTAATTGAGTTTCGGAAAATTTTGGATTAATAGGGACTCGCAATTGAGTAAACGAGTCATTTTTTGGTTTTAAAGGGATCAACCCTTATTTCTCCTTATATAAGACACGAGAGAGTGGGACAAAGAAAGAAAAAGAGAGAAAAGAAGAAGATAAGAAAGGAAGATGAGAGAAAAAGGATTTTCGGGCCAAACTTCGCGGGATTCGACTCGGGGTCGTCGGATTTTATCCTCCAGGCAAGTGTTTACTTGCTTTATTTAACTTTTAGCATAAATCTCATATAATGATTGGTAATAACAAACCCTAAAGATTTTGGATTGGATTTTAGTGGATTAAACGGGTTTTTCAAAAGTTTAACGGGTAAACCCCGAAAATTATGAAATTGAAGAAACTTAGAAAATTATAGAAATTAATGGTTGATTCTTGGCTTTAGGATGTTTAGAATCTATTTCCTTTGTGTATATTTAGTTGGGTGTAGTTAGATCTTGGTGGAAGAAGAGGTATAAAGCTTGGGGGGTTGATAATGGCTGAATTGGATCCGTGGAGAAGAAGCAGTTTCGGCTGCCCTGTTTGATCGATCGATCGAGGCCCTGGGATCGATCGATCGACGCTCTGGGATCGATCGATCGATACTACAGGAATTTTGCCGATTTGTGCTGGTTCAATTTATATGGGATAAATTCCCAAATTAAGGATTTCTAGCCTATTTAATTGAGGAAATAAATAGACTTAACTAAATGAGATATATTTATACAATTGGGGAAATTTATGGGGGTCAAGAGAGTGTTTTAAGTGTGTGACACTAAAATTATATTTTCAAGGAAAATAAATAAAGTGAAGAATTAAAGAGTTGGAGTTTCTAAAAAATAGAGTGGGAACCTCTAAATTATTAATCAGACAAAATGTAGGCCTTGGATTCGTGGAAATGGAATCCATGACTTATTTAAATTAAGGGTGTTTGGTGACGAATATTTCTTGGGATAATTTCAGTGGGCATTTAGGCTTTTATATAATTATGCGCGTAGAAAATATAATTATATCGATTGTGGTTGAGTATATCCTGCAAGACTACTAGAATGAATTTGGGAAGATACTTATTTACTAGGATGAATTGGTATAGTTGAAGAAATTATATAAATCATTAAGTGTGAATGAGGGACATGTTATTTATCAAGTGAGGTAAAATTTTTGAGTTTAGTATCATGAGTGTTCGAATACTCGAATATTATTATTTATGAGAATCTTTGGTATTATTGGTCATCGTTATGTGTGATTGGCGATTATGGCTATTTATATGTATTTGAGGAACAATGTGGAATATATATATATATATATATATATATATATATATATATATATATATATATATATATATATATATATATATATATATATATATATATATATACACTATGTGATTAAAGTATATATATATTATATGATACGAAAATGCATATATATCTATGTGTGGATGGTATATATATTTACGTGAAGCATACCCCTTCTATGCTATCATGGGAAGTTGCGCGATGTGGGTGAGGCCCCTAGCTTGAGGAGCAGGGAGCGTATAGTCCCCAGGTTATAGCGTCCAGTTTATATTGTGTGATTTTTATTAGGGGTGAGACGTGGTGGGTATGTTTCGTCTCACTTTCGGAGAAGAACTATGATCGCTTCCCATACGTTGTGATTTGGCTTTTACCAAGGCGCTGTGAGATTCCGGCCGTTGGTACCGAGGATGATACGTGAGTGAGTCCCTAGTAGATGATAGCATAGAGACTGCATCCTCGAGTTATAACTCGTTGGGATGGTTATTATACTGGTGTGTATAGTATATTACTTGTGCATGAGAACAGGATATTATATCTCTATTAGAGTAAAGAGATAAATTGAATATGAAATGAATTCTCATTCCGGGAGATTGTATTCGGACTTATATTGTGATTCGTATTATAAATGAGGAGGTTATGCATATTTATTTATATGAGTATATATATGTTGTGTACTGAGGGTCTAATGGATCTCGATGGTCGACCTTGCCAAGTAGTAGTGTATCGGGGGGTTCCTTATTTGGATTTCTCTTCCCGAGACACCCCACGCACGAACATGGCCTAGCGTTGAGACTGGGGAGAAGTTTAACCCTTAGTATATATATATATATATATATATATATATATATATATATATATATATATATATGTTGTGTATTGAGGTTCAAATGGATCTGGCGATCGACCTTGCCAAGTAGTAGTGTATCGGGGGCGTTCCTTGTTTGGATTTCACTTCGCGAGACACCCCACGCACGAACATGGCATAGTGTTGAGACTGGGAAGAAGTTTAGCCCTTAGTACTTGGGTTTCTTAGGATTTGTGGACTTTGGGGGTGACGAATTTGTTAGGCAGAGTAGATTAACTAGGTTATGTAGGAGATATGCGCTAGGTGTTCACTATTAGAAGAGAGGTAAGGGGTATCTCATGGGAGTGCGATACCAATTTAAATATGAGATAAAACATATTTTAAAAATTACTCATTTATGCACTTGCAAAATATTTTCACAACTCGATCTCTGCCCGTTTCTATATTTTTCCTCTCTTGCTATATATTATATATATAGGTATCCAGACACAGGGACACCTGGATGATGATCCTTTCGAGTCAGACTTCTGCTGCAGCAGCTGTGGATGCACGCAGGTTTATTTTAGATGCTTCTATTCTTGTGATCAAGATAGGAAGCATTGTAGTAACTTTCAGGCCGAAAGCCCAATTATATTTATTTATTCTTTCACCGCCTTTTAGTGCGGTATTCGATTTGGTTGTATTATATTTGAACCGAGTGTTCGGTTATTTTATCTCTTTCCAGCTCAATTTATATAAACTGTGTGTATGTTTTAATTGTATAATTTGTTTAAAAATATTAGTTAAATAAAATTTTGATTCCATCCTAATAGGTTATTAGTAATTGATTTGGTTTTCGACAGTGATGCTAAGAATGATCCATATGCAACTCATGTTTTAATTTGGTACAGGAGTGATTGCCCAGTATTTTATTAGGAGGGATGGTATCAGAGCCTCAGGTTCTAGTGTCCTTAGGAATCTGTGCGGATTCAGCATTGCTCTCGATTTGTTATAGAGCCTAATGATTAGGATTGTTGATTCCTCTTCTGAGATTTCGTTCTCCGACCATATTGTGAGATTAAAGTAATCTTTTGCGTGCTCATTCGAGATTCGTGTGTTGACCGATGAAGGACGACCACAGAAGGCCATTGCAAGGGTAGCAGAAGGCAGGACTTATTTGGAACGATTAGTTAAAGTTGGAAACTAGGACCGTAGTAGAGGCCACCCTCCTTGTGGCCTTTGTCAAAGATGGTTGAAATGACTGATAAGGTATAGTGGTTATAAGTATCCAAGTATCGCTATAGTAGAGAGAGGTACCGAAGTTGAATTACCTGGTGAAGCTAAGGGTTAAAAAAAGGGGGTCTTTGAAAAGGACCATATTTGAAGTAATTCATGCGAAGGTAGTGTAGGATTACTCAATGGAAGTAGAAGGCTCAGAAGCTTTGACTTAGAGAAGGGTATGGAAATACCCAAATGTGGAAATTGAGGAAAAAATTTCACTCGTAGGAGCAATATTGAAATGGTGGGAATGGTGATCACCATATTCGGGGAATAGGATGTTTTGCCCCTAAAGGGATCTTACGGATAGTTTTTAACCGTTTGTTCCCATAATTTAGCAGGAATGAGAAGAATGCAGTTTTAAAAATTATTCACATAAGGATCGGTCAGAGGCCGACAATGAATAAAGAGATTTATGGATAAGTGAACTTTGTGCGAATCAAGGTATGTACAATGAAGAGAGAGTTCTTCCGAGGAATGATAGGCTCACTAGAGAAGTGTTGCTAACACTTATGGAGAATGTGTGTGTTCTAGGACCCCACTGGTGGACATCCACCTGGGGAATTCAATGAAATAGGGTTGTTGAGGCCGGTGATGGAGTTTCCTTTTCATGAAGAAGTTAAGGGGAACTAGTAAAGTGATTGTCAGGATCGCGACTATGGAGTCCAAGATACTGAGAAACTTAAAAGGGTCAGGGTGACCCGAGATGGGGAATATTGAAATGTGGAGTGTAGAACCATATGGTTAGTAATTTCCCAGTGGGAGTTAAAGGGCAAGAGCAAGGTGTACAGATGGGGTATTGATTAAATTCATTTTTGGTTCAGTTACGGCAAGTGTACTAAGTTCGGGAACCTTTTGGAGTAGCTAGGGAGATAGGCGAAGTTGTTGTTACGAATTTCACCTCAGTTGAAGGAGGTATGTTCTGTGTGACAAGATTGAGTCACAGTGTTTTATTAGCTTTAGATTCATGTGTGATATGAGTTTACAAATAGTATCGATAACGTTATGTAGTATATGTTTATGTGTTTTTTCGCGATAGTGGGAATTTATTTTCTTTCATTCGCTGAAAAGAGCGGGTGTTAGTATTTTGAGTTTATATTATATTGGTATTACTCGCTTTGTGTGTGTTATACGAGTATGGTGTTATTTTGAGTAGAACATGATATTCGTTGTTCGGAGCGATAGCAGGCTAATGATGGAAAGACTATCGTGTTCGCGGTTCCAGGGTGGAAAAGGTTGTTGTTACGATATCTCACCTAGATATCACTGTTCTAAAAAACCGGCCTAGGCTCCGCCTAGGCTTAAGGCTTGGGAGAAACGCCTCGCCTTACGCTTTTCACGCCTTATTCTTGGTAAAACCCTCAAGGCGCACTTTTTTCTAAAAACAACAATGCTTTAGTGAAACGATGTCGCCTTTTACAGAATTTGTTTACAAACCGAACCATTATCTCATCCAAAATAATCAAATAGTATATTAATTTGCATATATTCAGACATATTTTTATGATATGTGCAATTTTTCTATTTTAACAACCTTATTAAGGTTAAAAAATATTAAAATATATTAAGAAGGCCTAAACGCCTTTTCACGCCTTTTTATGCCTAGGCCCGCCTAGGCTTCTAAGACTTAATGCTTGGCCTCCACGCCTCAATCATGCCCCGCATTTTTTATAACCTTGCTAGATATAGGTTGAGTTCGCCTTTATTATATGTATGGATGGAACTTCGATGAGAAGATGTTTCATTATCATGATTCGAGTGTGCGGTGAACTTATAGGTGTGATTTAAGGTATGCAGTGTTGAGCTATGAGTTTAAGCTCATTATTGGTTGCACAAGGACTAAGTGTTAGTGAAAGCGCTTAGTGGTATGACTCCTGGATAGAGATGGGAGTTCAGACCACATTTTGTTGAAAGAGGGGATAGGGTTATCCCGGTTGCATATTTGAAGTTAACGGACCTCCACGACCGACAAAGTTAAGTGATAGTGAATTGGAGGGGTTATTTGTTTGGATTTATCTTTACAAGACGCTCCACGCATGAACCTTAACGACGTCGGGAGTGGAGAGATGTTATAGGATGCAAGGATGTTGGTTTTGTGTATAAGTCATATAGTGTGGATGAAACACTATAGACTATGAGTCGTATTATGATGGTATGCTTATGGAAATATTATGCTATGGAGAAGCACTAAAATGGTTCTCTCACCTCAAGTAGGTGGGTGAGGAAGGATTTAGAGAAATTGATTTGAGGATTATAGCCAGGCCTTAATGAAAAGGTTAATTTTGGAGGAAGTCTATTTTGGGTATGATGTTCGTAACGCTTTTGCAGAGAGTTGGCGCCTCGATTATCTAGATTTTCCTTCTCGCCTAGGTGGAAGGATAGAATAGTAGAAATGTGTTAATAGGTTAGCGAGGTAGGATTTAGGATGTCCCACTGGTGTGCCTTAGGCTGTTATATCTCGATGACCGACGATGCGAGGGAGTAGTTTAACGGGAGGGTTCCTTGTCTGGATTTCTCTTTGCAGGACGTCCCACGCATGAAACCAGGAAAATGTCAGGAATTGAGAAAGGTCTTGGGCACCAGGGACACAATTTAGGATAGTACTATTTCACATAGGTAGGAACGCTTCGATCTTAGAATTATTGGGCAATGAAGCCAGTGGAGTTAGGGGGCGCCGATATAGAAATATTGGTTGGTTAACCATGAGAAGAATGGGATTTTACGGGTTGGGAAGACCCATGTATGAGTATTACACCGAGGAAATAAGGCCTATTGTTTAGAAAATGTGTACGTGTCGGACGTTGGTGATAGTTGTGCGGAGAGGCACGGGTTAAAAACGTGTATGGGCACCTTAGTAAGTTGAGCTTATATACCGCCTGAGATAGAAGGGACGTAGTATATAGAGTTGAAGATTTTGCCGAGATGACAGGATAGTATAGTATAAACCTTGTTAGAGGTGAGTAATGAATGAGTGTACGGTTAAAATCTATTGGGTAGTACCATTCAACTTTGAGGCATTAGGATGTGGAGTGATTCACGATCCTAGGTTAGTGTTGGTAGTATCGATTATATCTGAATTTCGAGGATGAAATTCCGTTGTAAGGGGGGAGTATGTAATACCCCGCACTTTAATGGGAAATTAAATTCAATAATTCAGTAGAATTTGGAAATTTAAAAATTATAGTGAATAGTAATTTTTGGAGTTTTCAAGGATTAGATGATTTTCGATGGGTGTTATATTTACTTTTGGGGTTAAGTAAATAAGTTGGAGTATTTTAATTATATGTCACAGCTGGGTAAAGAGACAGAGGATAATATTTTAATGGGAATACCGCATTAAGTTGTGTGGTGTTAAATTAGTGACTTGCAGTCAAGTACCTCGGAGGGAGATTTAGAGTGCGCGATTAGTCTCGGAATGGCCGAGATAGTCAAAATAGAGTATCCGGGTGTCGTAATTGAGTTTCGAGAATTTTTGAATTAATAGGGACTCGCAATTGAGTAAACGAGTCATTTTTTGGTTTTAAAGGGATAAACCCATATTTATCCTTATATAAGACACGAGAGAGTGGGAGAAATAAAGAAAAAGAGAGAAAAGAAGAAGAGAAGTAAGGAAGAGGAGAAAAGAGGACAGAAAAAGTATTTTCGGGCCAAACTCCGCAGGATTCGACTCGGGGTCATCGGATTTTATCCTCCAGGCAAGTGTTTACTTGCTTTATTTAATTTTGAGAATAAATCTCATATAATAATTGGTAATAAAAAAACCCTAAAGATTTTGGGTTGATTGTCATGGATTAAACGGGTTTTTTGGAAGTTTAACGGGTAAACCCCAAAAATTATGAAATTGGAGAAACTTAGAAAATTATAGAAATTAATGGTTGATTGTTGGTTTTAGGATGTTTAGAACCTATTTCCTTTGTTTATATTTAGTTGGGTGTAGTTATATGTTGGTGGAAGAAGAGGTATAATGCTTGGGGGTTGATAATGGTTGAATTGGATCCATGGAGAAGAAGTAGTTTCAGCTGCCCTGTTTGATCGATCGATCGAGGCCTTGGGATCGATCGATCGATACTACAGGAATTTTGCCAATTTGTGTTGGTTCAATTTATATGGGATAAATTCCCAAATCAAGGATTTCTAGCCTATTTAATTGAGGAAATAAATAGACTTAAATAAAGGAGATATATTTATACAATTGGGGAAATTTATGGGGGTTAAGAGAGTGTTTTAAGTGTGTGAAACTAAAATTATATTTTCGAGGAAAATAAATAAAGTGAGGAATTAAAGAGTTGGGGTTTCTCAAAAATAGAGTCGGAACCTCTAAATTATTAATCAGACAAAATGTAGTCCTTGGATTCGTGGAAATGGAATCCACGGCCTATTTAAATTAAGGGTGTTTGGTGACGAATATTTCTTGGGATAATTGCAGTGGGAATTTAGGCTTATATTATTATGCACGTAGAAAACATAATTATATCAATTGTGGTTGAGTATATCCTATGAGACTACTAGGATGAATTTGGGAAGATACTTATTTACTAGGATGAATTGGTATAGTTAAAGAAATTATATAAATCATTTAGTGTGAATAAGGTACAAGTTACTTATCAAGTGAGCGAATACTTTTGAGTTTAGTATCGTGAGTGTGCGAATACTCGAATATTATTATTTATGAGAATCTTTGGGATTATTGGTCATCGTTATGTGTGATTGGCGATTATGGTCATTTATATATATTTGAGGAACAATCTGGAATATATATATACTATGTGATTAAAAAATATGTATTATATGATACGAAAATGTATATATATATCTATGTGTGGATGGTATATATATTTATGTGAAGCATACCCCTTCTGTGCTATCATGGCAAGTTGCGCGATGTGGGTGAGGCCCCTGGCTTGAGGAGCAGTGAGCGTATAGTCCCCAGTTCATAGCGTCTAGTTTGTATTGTGTGATTTTTATTAGGGGTGAAAAGTGGTGGGTATGTTTCGTCTCACTTTCGGGGAGGAACTATGACCGCTTCCCATACGTTATGATTTGGCTTTTACCAAGGCGGTATGAGATTTCGACCGTTGGTACCCAGGATGATACGTGAGTGATTCCCTAGTAGATGATACCATAGAGACCGCATCCTCGAGTTATATCTCATTGGGATGGTTATTATATTGGTGTGTGTAGTATATTACTTGTGCATGAGAACATGATACTATATTTCTATTAGTGTAAAGAGATAAATTGAATATGAAATGAATTCTCATTCCGGGAGATTGTATCCGGACTTATATTGTGATTCGTATTATAAATGAGGAGGTTATGCATATTTATTTATATGAGTATATATATGTTGTGTACTGAGGATCTAATGGATCTCGACGATCGACCTTGCTAAGTAGTAGTGTACCGGGGGGTTCCTTGTTTGGATTTCGCTTCGCGAGACACCCCACGCACGAACATAGCCTAGCATTGAGACTGGGGAGAATTTTAACCCTTAGTGCTCTAGTTTTGGGTTTTTCTTATATGAGTGTATATATATATGTTGTGTATTGAGGGTCTAATGGATCTCGACGATCGACCTTGCCAAGTAGTAGTGTATGGGGGGGTTCTTTGTTTGAATTTTGCTTCGCGAGACACCCCACGCATAACATGGCATAGTTTTGAGACTGGGGAGAATTTTATCCCTTAGTACTTGGGTTGCTTAGGATTTCTAGAGTTTGGGGGTAACGGATTAGTTAGGTAGAGTAGCTTAACTAGGTTATGTAGGAGATATGCGCTAGGTGTGCACTATTATAAGAGAGGTAAGGGGTATCTCATGGGAGTGCGATACCAATTTAAATATGAGATAAAATATATTTTATAAATAACGCATTTATGCACTTGCAAAATATTTTCACAACTCGGGCTCTAACCCGTTTCTATATTTTTCCTCTCTTGCTATATATTATATATACATAGTTGTCTAGACATAGGGATGCATGGACGATGATCCTTTCGAGTCAAACGTCTGCTGCAACAGCTGTGGATGCATGCAGGTTTATTTTAGAAGCTTCTATTCTTGTGATCTAGATAGGAAGCATTGTAGTAACTTTCGGGCCGAAAGCCCAATTGTATTTATTTATTCTTTCACTGCCTTTTAGTGCGTCATTCGATTTGGTTGTATTATATTTGAACCGAGTGTTCGGTTATTTTATCTCTTTCCAGTTTCATTTATATAAACTATGTGAATGTTTTAATTATATAGTTTGTTTAAAAAGATTAATTACGTAAAATTTTGATGCAATCTTAATAGGTTATTAGTAATTAATAATTTGGTTTTCGATAGTGATGCTAAGAATGATCCATATGCGACTCCTGTTTTAATTTGGTACAGGAGTGATCGTCCGGTATTTTATTGGGGGGGTGTCACAGTTGCGTTCTTCAATATTGGTAACCTTAAATTCTAACACTTTTATCATTATTTCCTTATTTTCACATACTTATTAATGGATTCTTGTGTAGTTAATCATAGTTACACCATGCTAGGATAGATTTTTTAGGGGGTGGGGTGCATGGACCCAACCCAATGTGGTTTGCATGTGTGTAAAATTAGTTTCCTGAATTAAATAAATGATCGAATCGTGTTGTTTAGTGATCACAAATGTCGTAGGACTTTTTATCTCGTTTGTCCTAGGTTACTGGGATGCTTAAGAGTGCGATGTGAGTGTAGCTATAACGACACAGCTTTATTCTTACTTTTGACTATGTATGGTGCGGGATAGTACCCTCATATATATAGTGTTTGAGATTAGTAAAGACCGGATTTAATGAACTATCTAATTCATAACTAGTCTTATACCCGGTAAACATACTAGGAATTGGGGGATTGTGTCCCTACCATAATTTTCCAATTATTTTTAGTTAACTTATTTATTTTTCCCCTTTTTCCTTTCTCCCCCCATCATCATCTTTTACACTTTATTTTTGAAGTAATAAATCAATTAAAATCTATCAAACATTCCATGTGGATTCGATACCCAGACTAGTCGTTATACTCCATAAGAGTAGTTAAAGTTTAGGTTTTTTGTATTGCGGTCGAAAGCCGATAACAACAATTAGCTTATTTATGCACCAAACTCCATAAAACAGTCCTACGCACATTCACGAAAAAATGATTATCGAGTACAACCCAGATAGCCCACACACGCCTAACCATCCACAATTTTGGGTTCCAGCTCCTACACTGCCAAACTCGACAGCAAGATACCCATCTGGTTACACTTCAGGTTACACGCCTAGTTCACCGAGTGAAGATACCGAGTTGTAAGTGAGAGAGCCATGTCATAGCCCGAAAGCGTAGGTGCGGGTGAGGGAGGGGCACCTTATCAACCCTTGAGAGAATTCTTGTACCCTGAGCGGTCAGTCACTCCAGACAACATTCTGCTCCCATATAATGCAGGGCAATTTCGTTTTCAAAATTGAATGATCCAAATCCTTTCCACATATCATGGAATGGAATCCAAAAAACCCTATATCCACATTCGGGAGTTTGAAGAGGCATGTGAGATGTTCAGTGATCAAGTATGCATGAAATATGTGATTCGCCTCAAGATTTTCCCAATTTATCTGAAGGATAATGCTAAGATATGTCTATGGTCTTTACCTCCTAATTCGATTACGTCGTCGAATGAGTTACAATCTAAGTTTCTCAAGAAGATTTTACCTCCACATCGGATGAACTCCATTAAGGCTCAAATTCAAACCTTCCGACAATTAGAAAATGAGTGGTTTGATCAATGTTTTAGCATTTCATCGAGTTAGTTACTTCATGCCCTCATCACAGGCTTGATAAACACCAAACATATCATTCTTCCATAATGGGCTGAACATCAACTCCAAAAAACTTGTTGAAACAATGTGTAATGGCCCCTTTATCGAATTAAACGCTAATGATGTTGAGCTCCACTTAAGGTATGTGGCCGACACCACTCAAGCATGGGATACATTTGACCCTATCGCTCAAAATTTAACTCGCCAAGCGACCACCACTCCATCAGCGTCCGGTTATTCAACATATACAAAGAGACCATGACGAACCATCGACTCGATCAAATTGATAAGGGTATGAGAGAATTACTTGCTATGCTGGTAAGAAAACCAACTGGCCCCATTCACATCCCCATTGAGAAGGTATGTGTTATTTGTGAAGCAGGACATTCAACAGAGGAATGTTTGACGATTCCCGCTTACAAAGTTATATTTAATGAGAAGGTAAGTGGTGTAGGAGGATTCAAGGATAATTTCGATTCCTCGCACAAAAATTATTATAGCTCTTCATGGAAAAACCAGCCAGGTTTTAGCTATGGGTAGCCGCAGACTGCATTGAATCCTAATTCACATGTTGCCCCTCCTCTACCTCCACTCCTTCCAAAAGCACCGCCTATGCAAGGACATGGACCATAACCACCTCATCTAGCTCTATATATCACTCCACCGTGGAGAACTCTTGAGGACACGATACACCAATTCAAAAACTCCCAAAGTGCAACCAATGCTAGATATGAGCGCATGTTCACCGACATAAATGCAAACATTTAAAAGTTGCAATCATCGTTGAGTGACCAAGAGAAGGGTAAGTTTCCTGCTCAGGGCCAAAGACCTCCCCAAGGTCTAACTAGTGTTAGATCTACTTCCACAGAACATCAAGAGCAATGTCAAGTCGTAACCACTCTATGTAGTGGGAGGGTTTTTGATTTATCACCTCCCCCACACGACACACTGAAAGATAATGAGATTTCGCCTGGCACGAAAGAGGTCAAAGATGTCCCATTGAAAGAGAGTGAAAAGGTCGACACTAATGAGCCCAAGATAGTAGTGAAATCACCCATCGCAATTCCATTTCCTTAACGGTTGGTTCCTTCCCAAAAAGGTAACCCCCGTGATGATGTGCTAGAAGTCCTTAAGCAAGTGAAGTTAAACTTACCTTTCAGCGATGCAATCAAGAAAATTTTCGCTTATGCAAAAGTTATCAAAGACTTATTGACGGTGAAGAGGAGGCTTAAGGTAAAGAAGAGCATGTTTCTAGCACAAAATGTGAGCTCCATTTTACTTAATGATCTCCCACCAAAGCTCAAGGATCCAGGTGCACCCACCATTTTCTGCATCATAGGAGAGAATCGATTTGAAAACACCTTACTCGATTTAGGGGCGAGTGTCAATATCCTCCCCTAATCCACCTATAGGAAACTTGATTTGTGTGACCTCAATCCCATAAAGATCAATCTCCAATTAGCGGATCAAACCATGGAGATACTAAGAGTTATTGTAGACGACGTGATAGTCCAAGTCGACACTTTCTACTTCTCGGTAGATTTTGTCATTTGGGACATAGAGCCCTCCTTTGCCTCAATTAATCATGTTCCTATTATCCTTGGTCATCCATTCTTAGATACGTCTAACATATTGATTAACACTCGAAATGGGCAGATGCAACTCATTTTTAGGAAATTGACTTTAGAGACCAACAACTTCAACATAGTCCAACATGTGGTGGAAGAAGATGATCTTCACGCAGTAAGCCTTATTGATGAGATCGTTGAGGAGAACATAGAGGAAAATTATAGTGGAGATGCATTAGAATCTTACCTTGTATTGAGCAATGAGAGTACAAGAGCGTATATCGACTTTGAGATTGAGATAGAGGAGTTGGGAAAGATACTTGATGAGAGAGCATCGGACGAGGACATGAGAGATATAAGTTGGGTTTCTAAATTTAAGGAACTACCACCGAGGGAGGCACACATGGTTCCCTCCAGTGAAAAAATTCCTACCCTCAAATTAAAGAAATTACCCCTGTAATGTCAAATATGCTTACTTAGGAGAGAACAAGGCATTTCTTGTTGTTGTCTCATCTAGCCTAGATGAAGAGCAAGAGGGTAAATTGTTAAAAATTTTGAGGAAACACCAAAGTCATTTTGGTTGGTGAATAGCTGATTTGAAAGGTATAAGTCCATTGATTTGTATCCATAAAATCCACCTCGAGGAGGACGTGAATCCCTCGAGGGAAATGGAAAGAAGATTGAACCCTACCATGAAAGAGGTAGTGAGGGCAGAAATTATTAAGTTGTTGGATGTCAGGATTATCAACCAAATATCAGATAGCAAGTGGTTGAGTCCCATAAAAGTTGTCCCGAAGAAGTCGACTATGACTGTGATTGAAAATTCTAAGGGTGAGCTAGTCCCCAAACGTACCACCATCAGGTGGCTCGTTTGTATTGATTATCGAAAACTCAATGCGGGAACTAGGAAAGACCATTTCCCCTTGCCATTAATTGATCAAATGCTAGAGAGAGTAGTGGGATGACCTAATATTTCTTCCTATATAATTATGCCGGATATAACCAAATAGAGGTAGATGTGCTTGACCAAGAGAAGATGACTTTCACATGTCATTTTGGTACGTTTGCCTACAAACGTATGCCCTTCGGATAGTGTAATGCACTCGCGACCTTTCAAATGTGCATGTTAAGTCTCTTTAGTGACATAATTGAGAGAGGACTTGAAGTATTCATGGATGACTTTAGCATCTTTGGCACATCTTTCGATCTTTGTTTAGCAAATCTTGAGAAAGTACTTGATCGGTGTGCGGAAAATAATTTAGTATTGAATTGGGAAAAATGCTATTTTATGGTCACTGGGGGAATAGTTCTTGTCCAAATTGTCACATCCAACGGAATTGAAGTTGATAGAGCTAAGATATATGTCAGAGCTGAGCTACCCCCACCGAAATCACTAAAAGATGTGCATTCTTTCTTAGGTCACGTGGGGTTTTATAGAAGGTCCATTAAGGACTTTAGCACCACTGCTAGACCCTCGAGTAACCTTCTAATTAAGGACACCCCATTTGAGAGGAATGAAGCATGCCAATGCGCTTTTGAAAAATTGAACAGCATGCTTATTTTCGCTCCCATTATGCAAGCTCTGAATTGGTCCTTGCCATTCGAGCTTATGTGTGATGCGAGTGATTTTTCCCTAGGGGTTGTTTTGGGCCAAAGGAAAGACAATAAGGCTCATGTTATCTACTACGCTAGCCGGACTTTAACTGGACCATAACTTAATTACTTCACCACGGAGAAAAAATTTCTAGCAGTAGTATTGCCTCTAGACAAAGTTCATTCCTACCCCATTGGTTCACCCATTACTTGTTTCACCAACCACGCGACGTTAAAATACCTCCTTGCAAATAAAGATGTGAAGTTGCACCTCATAAAGTGGATCCTACTCCTACCAGAGTTTAATCTCTCCATTAAAGACAAAAAAGGAGTAGAAAACCTCATTACTGATCACTTATCCTGGATTTCGTCCGACGTACCTAGAGATCCTATACCCATTGATGAATATTTCCCAGATGAACAACTCTTTACCACCTTATCTCTACCCTGGTTTGCGGATATAGTCAATTATCTTGTCACGGGAGTCGTCCCTCCCGATTGGAAACCGTAAGAGAAGAAGAGGTTCATTACTTGGTCACGCATGTTTTTATATGATGATCCATTCCTCTATCAGTATTGTGTGGACCAAATCATCCAAAGATGCGTACCGAATGATGAAATAACCAAAGTCATTCAATTATGTCATTCGGAAGCATGTTGAGGCCATTTATCGACTAAAAAGAGGGCCGCTAAAATTCTCCAAAGCGGACTCTACTGGCCCACAATGTTTCAAGATGTGAGCAATAGTTTCAAATCATACGATAGGTGTCAACAGATAGGGGCTATTACCCGACGAGACATGATGCCATTTTCCCCCATACTCATTATTGAATTTTTTGACCGCTGGGGTATTGACTTCATGGGTCATTTTCCTCCGTATTTTGGTTACCTATACATCCTTATTACGGTAGACTATATTTCTAAATGGGTGGAAGCTATAGCTACCAAACCAAATGGTAATAAAGTGGTGATACGTATTTTGCAGGAACATATACTTTCTCGCTTTGGACAAAGCAGGTGAAGCTCGCGAGCTTTAGCTAAATGAGTTAGAGGAGATACGCAATGACGCATATGAAAATGCTAAAATATCCAAAGAAAAGATGAAACTCGCACACGATAATATTACCCGACACAAAGAGTTTCTTCTTGGACAAAAGGTGCTTCTCTACAACTCTCAGTGTCATCTATTTTCAGGTAAGTTTCGGTCTTAATGGACTGGCCCATTCATTGTTAAGAACGTATTCCCCCTCGGAGCTGTGAAATTGGAAGATCAAAATGGGGTAAGTATGTTCAAAGTTAATGGACAACACCTAAAACCATATATTGAGGCATATTTAGAGTATATCGACACTATTTGGTTGTCGAACCCTAATTACGGGGTTGAGTGAGCTGCAGTTGAGAGGTCGTCACACCCCCGACGCGTATGGAGTGACTCTTGTGTATAGTTGAAGTGCGTTGGTTAGGATAGGTAGCGTAGGTTGATTCAACGGTGTAGATCACACTAGCCAAGTTTGGAAACACACAGCATTGTGAGAATGTCTAGGGATTCGAAATTAGGGTTGAGCAATATCGAGTTCATGTTGAGTTGATATAATAGCGGGAGAGACTTAAGAGTATGCGAGTGGAATAAAAAAATCCTTCAAGGTAAATATACTGCAAATTGAATAGCGATCCAGACCGCCCCTGAGCAACCGATCCGGATCGCCTTCAAGGAAACATCTGCTAAAAATTAAGGGTTGGTTCGGACCGCCCCTAGGTAACCGGTCCGAATTGCCCTCTGGTTTTCTTTTACAGTCCCTAGGTGCAACCCTTCTTCTCCCCAATCCCCCTATTTCCCTCCACTTCATTTTTACCGTCCATAAACTCCCCAATTCATTTCCCCTTTTCCCTCCATTCACCTTCCCTCCAATTTCAACCCTTCTTATCCCCAATACCCACCTATAAATACACACCCTTCCCCTCATATCTTCCCCACTATCTCTTCCAAACTCTCCTCCTACCTTCCCACACACCATTCCTTCCATGGAAGACCAAGCCAGGCCCCAAAAGTATAACTCCGTTGAGTTCCTCAACAACAATCCAGCATACCGCTCCGATTAAGAGAAACGGTGGTGCGAATAGTTTTTTGGGCCATCTCGCAAGCTCCAAATTGAACGAGCGGTGGTACATTGGCAAGAGTTTCCAAATTCCGTTACCAACCGTTTTGCCCCAAAGGGTTGGTGCTGCTATTTAAACGAGCCTCACAATGCCGTCTAGGTAGCCGCGGTCCGAGAGTTTTATGGCACCCCTGTCTGCACTGCTGAATGTGTTGCTGAGGCACATGTGGACGACCAACGCATTCCCTTTTTCGTCGAAACCCTTGATGAGAAGCTTTCTGAAAAGGATGTCCCAAATCCCACCAACTTCACCTACCCCAACCCTCTTGCCCCCATCGACAAAGTTGTTTGCATCCAATGTATATCTCCCGTTGAGGTTTGGGGTCTGGGAGTTTTTAGAGTCAGGCGGATGAGAAAAGAAGGCACGTCTCACATTTCAAATCATGTGTGACAACATATTGAAAAACTCCAATGATTTCGGCATGAGACTCTGGTAAGCTACTCTCGTTTATTACGTCTTTGACCGCTCCTCCTCCATAAATATAGCATACATAATTTATAAAGATGTTTTCTTTGCTGCGCTAGATAAAAAGAGCACTACTCCTCTATTGTATGTGCGACTCATTACTTATATTCTTGTCGACATACTTATTGTTCCACAAGTCGGTACCGTTCGTCTCCCAATCCTGTTTGGGCAGGCCACTCGAAATAAGAGCGAGAGAAAAAGAGCGCTTTTATGTGCCCGGGAAAATGAGAATTTTGATGATGAGGAGAGCAGCGTCGAGGAGGAGGACGATGTTGAGATAGGAGATAAGGAAGAGGAATATGATGAGGAGGTTGATTATGATTTCCTAGGCTGATTTTGATAGGCGCCTCACGGCGCTTAAAACCAAAGTTGACGAGTTCATTACTTAATATACCACGGATCAGGCAGCCAACCAACATGCTTATAATTGTGATACGATCATGGTGCATAACCTTCAAGCTCAAATGTATCAATTGTCATTTGGTACCCCCGAGTTATTTCAACGACACCTACGACCCGAGTGCTCTCGGTAGTTCCCACCCACTGCCCCAGTGAAGCATTTGTATGGTGATTTTGTTGGTTATTTTGAATTGGCTTGGTTATTTTTAAAAAAATAAAGAGTTAAAAAAGATTTGTGTAAAGAGGGAGAAATTAAAATTAGTGAAAGAAAAAGAAGAACTGACATCACAAACGGTGATTTCAATAGGAATGACATAATCGGGGTTGTCAGCAGTCTTGGCATATAATAAATTGGTAGATAATGGTAATCAACACAAGGGAACTCTTAAGCATGACAATAGAGGAATTGATCCTTATTAACAGTTATTGATACAATTTTGGATAATGGAACTAGACTAAATGTGGGCATTCCATCGATAAGTCAGACTGCAGAACTGATAAACACTACTGAGGCTCTACAAATTAGGAGTGTCGGCAGCCTAACTAAGCCAAATGTTGAAGGATAAAGGTCTAAGAAATTAGCAAAGGTGATATGGTTTAAAAAGAATTGTTCACATCTGAACTCTCCCACTCCATTTTAGATCTGATATTATTTGTTGTTATTAATTAGGCATTCCGAAATTATTCCCTAATTTTAGTATCCTTTCGCATCGCAAATAATGTAATTCGTCTTGATTTATCTCATTTATATGCCAGTGACCTTTCTACGTAGTATCTCGAGTTTTGTGCCTTTTTCATGATATTTACAGGTATTTATTGCTAAGTAAAGAAAGGAAAAAACCAAAGTAGAATGTCAAATCAAGGAAGAAAAGTCAAAAGGGCAAAAGCATAATTTCCATCAGGAATCTGGACGAAAACTTAAAATGAAAAATGAAGACCTCGAGTCTACAAGTGTGTAGGAAGAAATGGCGTCCAAATTCGAGTTCCGAGGAAGAAGTTATGAGGTTCTAAAGATGAGAGAAGTCAATAAAAAAAGTTCTGGAGGAAAACCTAGGGCGATCCGGACGTATTAAAAATAAAAGGTCTGGATCGGTTGGTAGTGAAATTTCTGAACGAAAAATAAGGGAGATCCGGACCAATCAAAATAAATGGATTCGGACCGCGTCTGGGCAGATGCCTGGCTCAAATATGGGGGGATCCGGATCACCCAGTTCCTCCGATCCGGACCACTTTGGATTTTCTCATAATTTCAATTTTTAAGAATTTTATGATTGGCTAAATCTCGATGACTATTTATTCAAGGTTGTAACACCATATTAGGGGTTCAAAAATTAGTCTTCCAGGTAGAAAAAGGGTTTTGTAACCAAAAACCCTAGTTTTGTAAAAGAGTGAAGAATTAAGTTTTATTTAGGGAATTTCTTCAATAAAAGTAATATTTTTCCTTTAATCCTTCAGTGTTTGCTTAGATTAGTTATTTGTTTTGATTCAACACTTCTTCTTCCCTATTCTCCATATAGTATGATGTTTTGTTTTTCAAAAATTATTTTTTTATTTAGTTTAGTTATATCCGGCTAAGTTTTTAAGGGTTGGGGTGCATGAACTTCACCCGATGTAATTCATCATAATGGGAAATAAATTTTTGAATTAAAATCTTAAAGGAATAGTGTCGTGCAACCATCGCAAACGTCGTAGGACTTTTGATCTCATTTGCCCTATGTAATGGGGATGCTTAAGAGTGTGATGTGCGTGCTAGTTAATGTGACACCGCTTTATTCTTGCCTTTGATGTCGTATGATGCGGGATTCGTTCCTTCATATACGTAATGGTTAGGATTAATAAAGACCAGGTTCGTTTAAAGTTTTAATTCTGAAAGCTAGTCTCCTACGAAGTGAATTACTAGGGTGTGGGGGATTGTATCCCTACTTATTGTTTCCATTCGTAGGTAATTCGTCTATATAATTGTCATCTATTCTTGGGTTAGATGCACGAGTTTCACTTCATTAGCATTTAATTTAGTTGTAGTTAATTTAATTTTGCATTTATTTCGTAGATAGACTCCCATTCAAAGCATCTTTTCATTTTTTTAGAGTCAAGTTAGGATTCTCTATCTCTCCAACGTCATCACGTCTCCACGTCCTATTTCCCTAAGGATCGATACCCCGTCTTACCGGGTTTATTACTTTCACGATCGGTTTGCACTTGAACGGTAATTAGCACACACTTTAGACACAAATTGAGTCGCATCAGTTATATTCACATACAAAATAGAAACGAGGCTATTTTTATAGTAGGAACAAAGGTGCCCGGGTGATATTCTTTTTTTTAAACATTTAGTGACCTATTTTGAAATGATAGTCAATTTTTTGTACGTAGAAAGTTGATATCAAGGTTTACCATCGTGTTAGATTATGCACTTTTATTAAAGTATTTATGCTTTGTTGTGCGTTCTCACATTGGTAGTAGTGCAAACACCTTTGTGTTATTTCAATTTGTTTCGGAAGTAAGGTTGGGGGGACATGATTTTTGAGTTTTGTTTAAAGTAGTATTCCATTTTGTCAATTCAAGGCTGCTAACTTTTGCCTTCGTTCACAAAACTACTAAATAATCACAATTATAACTGTGAGGATTCCATTTGATCTTCTTCAGAAGACCTGATCACAGTCGTATGTTTAATATTATGCTAATTGCTTTCATTTTCCTCAAATAGGTCCATGGATTGAAGGAATCTTTACGTTACATTTTCATGATTCTTCATCAGGAAAGGCCTTCTCTTTTGTTAACGTTGTGCTGATCGCTTTTGTTAACTCTGTTATCTGTGAGTTCCGTTTTTAGGTTCTAATTTTACATTAGTTTTTTATACTTTTTGTTGTGCTGAACTTTTGTTAATGTAAATGTGTTAGCAGAGTTTTAGTAACTCTAAATATTCTTATTTAAAATTCGAAGATAATTAAAATGTATATTATGCTTTAGGCTTCACGGTGCTTTCTTAGTTGGAAGGGTGTGGGTATTGGTTGTTTCATTTCAGCTTTGTACTTTTATTTAGGTGTTTATTTTAATATCTTAACATTTATGGACATGGGTTTCTTTTGCATTCACTCTTTCTATTAATAGTATGGTTACATTATATGCATTTTCACTCATAACACCATTTGATTAATTTTCTTACTTATGCATGTGTGATCAGATTGTAATGACTTAAAGCAGTGAAGGATAGAGGTATGTAACCTTCAATATCACGACATATACATTTATTGACACGGTAAAATTTTACATGTACGTATATGAAACTGTCATTTGACGTTGCTTGATCATATCCTAATTGGAATGAAATTGTCATTTCATGTATGTAAAGTACTCGGGGAAATTAAATGAATCGAAGTACATTATGGGATTATTCTTAACAATGTGGGTCTTTTTGATTATTTATACATTGACGTTTTTTGTAGGTTTGCGCGATTTTGTGAATTTCCAAAAGGAATAAATATGCAACAATTGTGTTTAAGTAATCAGTTCGTCAATTGATTGAAATTCCATAGGAATGTGGCGTGGAGCAGGGCTGATAATTTTTTACATGATAACATGTTTATGGTAATAACCCTAAATGATCCGAAGATGATAGGATTAACTAGTATAGATTTAAGATTAATTGAAACTTATACTTAAATAAAAATCAACACAACCCAAAAACGACACGGCTAACCCGAATTGCCACCCCTAGCGTGGATACATGAGAATTAGCGCGTGTCGCATACATTGTATAGAAAAAATTGTTACATGACTTCCATCAGGACATGTCTACTTTTTATTTCATTTTTATTATATACTTTGGTGGTAAGACATGTCTTCCGCTAATGTTTGTATATCAAGTATAAGGAAGCATATAATATTTTTGGAGTTTGAATATAGTTTTAACTATTAAATTGTGGCTTTTATTTTTGTAATGGCTCAATGAAGTGTCGATATGGAAGTATTTTTTTATTTCTTAAACATGGATAGTTTCATAAAGAAAGGAAATTATCTCCAACTTTTTAAATTGTTTACACTTTTTTGTTTTGTAAGATTCTATTGGAATGTTTGGGAGGACAATATCGTCATTTTATAAATTAGATTTTTTATGGATATGATGTTTATGCGAGGTTCAAGATGGATTAATAGTATTTGAATATTTTTTATTTCCTATCGTCATATAAACAAAGAAATTTGGCCTAATATTTTTAATTTGTTTAGAAATATTTGTGTTATATAATAGTTAACAATTATTATGATATCCATGATGGATTAAATACGGTGAAGAGTCAAATACACATACAAAAATTTGCCCAATTTTTTAAAATTATGCTGTAGAAATTTTTTTGACTTAATAGATTTATACCACGGTGTATGTATGTAGAATTACTTTAATAATTTTCTAATTTTTTTTAAACTAATAGCTTTCATATCATAGGTTACTTCAAAAATTATTTATCTGTTGCTAATTAAATACCGATGATCCTACCAACGACGTACACTTTTGAAAATTAACGTCGTACCCTCATGCACGAGCATACCCTAGTGTGTGTGTGTGTGTGTGTGTGTGTGTCTATATATATATATATATATATATATATATATATATATATATATATATATATATATATATATATATATTGGATAACACATACACTTAAGCGTATCTAAAACATCACAATCCCCAAACATTGGATTCTCACTTAAATTAGGCTTACTATCTCTCAAAACCATGCCAAACATATATAACCGAGTAGGATACCGTGTACACCCAAGTATATCCCAAATCAACTAAATCCTTAAACACTAGACTCTTATTGCGTTCTTAGGTTTATCAACCCTTAACCATATTGTATCCAACTATCAGTTTAGTACGTCTCTAAACTATGAGTTCATATATATATATACACATAAACAGGCACTCATAGTTTAGTAGAGAGATACATTCTCTCGTAACCTACATATAAGGATTTTAATTTAATTACTAAATTAATTGCATGGTATATAAATCATCGATACTAGAATTAACAAGCCACACATTTTAGTTAGATACTATTATAGCTCAAAGAATACACACGACCACAGAAGTTCGATCACTCGTGCGTCTACCCCCAAGTTAACATGACTCCCATGTCGGAGGGTTCAAACCACACAAAGTTTTTTCTCATTCACAAACCTATAATCTCAACCCCAATAAAACCAAGTCTCTTATTTCTATACAAAACTAAATCATCACTAATAAACTTAGAAATAAACTATGTCCGAAAACCCAACCGAACAAACAAAATCCCCAACCTACACCAAACTGGAGGCGCTAATTAATCGACTCCCAGGGATCGATCAATCAACACTGGTCGATTGATCGATAGCCCTGTACGTAAAATGTCTTCTTCCTCGTGTGATTCCTTTCCCCAAACCTCTATTAATGGTTTCTAGAACTCCAAATCGAAACTCAAACACTAACAGATCTTAAAACTAAGTATGGGAATGTGATTATATTGATTCCAAATAGTTATAATCAAATTAATTAATCAGTTTAATAAATTAACCATTAAAAACCCTAACTTTTCTAAGAATATAAATGGTTCTCAAGTTCTCTTCCAATCCGAGATTCAATCATCCAATTACTACATGAATTTACCTAAAAAGGGAGATAAAATCCTAAATAATGAATTCTAACAAGGTTTCCAATCAATATACATCATCAATTTCAAATTTCATCATAAAAAATATGAAATTTCTTCTTAAGGTTAATTAGTTCTTAATCTTAATTAGTCCCAAAGCCAGATCGTGATTAAGGTAAATGAAATCATCCATAAACATGAGTTTAAATCCCCAAATTAACAAGGGAAATCATGAATTCTAAATTAATTTCATACTCACATGGTTGTTGCAAAAGACTCTTGCCTGGAAACTGAAGAACACCTAGGGTTAAATCCCCTTCTTTAAGCTTTCTCCACTTATCCTAATAGCCTCTTGTTGCTAGGGTTTTCTTTCCTAATGATAAATGAATAAATAAGGAGTCCTAACCCCTATTAATATCTCTAATTTATGCACCTCCACTTAAGGCCTATTTTGGGGGCCCCAAACAAGCCTAAGATACAAACGAGAATAGTCAAAAGCTTACCCTAGCTAAGGATGTACCAACCCCAAGCCCCCAACATAAGACAATAAAAATGCATAACCAAGCCTCTATGGAATTATAGAGTCCCATCCAAATGATACTATCCATAACATCCGGTAATATCTCATGGAATAAATAAATTATACGCATAACTATTCTACTCTTACACTTACTCTAATAATTAATAATTAATATCACCAATTAATTCTTCCAAATACAGGTTATAAAAAATCATATCACATGAACAATTTAATTATCATCTAAATTATACCAATTTATTATTACCAAACCACACAAGTAATAATTAGTCCTTTTTTATTAATTTATTTGTCGTTAATAAATAATAAATATAGTTCACAAAACACAGTATATTACATTCTTCCCCCGAAAAAGAAACTCTGTCCTCGAAATTCAGTGACGCGTGATGTTAAAATATTACCCGCATAAATATCATAGGCTTATAAATTACTATCCCGTATCTGTATCCTACGAGATAAAAAGAAAAAGGCTCACTTATTCCTATCATAGTATTCCATGACTGGGGAACCCATACACCTTATACCACGTGTACGCGCATACAAACAACACATACGTATAACAGATATATACATCCAAAAATGAACCAAACATATAAATCATAACTATAAGTAAAGGTATACTCTAATACCCTACTAATTATGACTTCACTCTTATTGAGATTCCGCATCTCATTTAATTAGTGGTGTAAATGTTTCTAAGTGTTGTCAACACTGCACTACTTGACCCAAGTGGCCCTAAACATTGATATATCACGTCGTTCAATGCTTTATCCCTTCACAAAAGTAATGTACCACACATTAAATTAAACATCATAAAGCCCAAACATCTCTCAACTCCCTACTCTTATTAAATTTCATGTGTTGGACATCACGCAAGTAAAATCCAAACAAGTAAACCTCCCAATACACTACTACCTACTCGTTCGATTATTAAGATTCGTTGGCCCAAGATTCGATATGCAATAATGCACTATCCACACAAATCTCAACCATCCTTAAATACAAAAGAGTGCTTAACCACACCTAAACCTCTGAGCATCTAACCATTATAATAAGGGTATATTATCCCCAGTCACCCTGATAACATCATAATGCCAACGCAATACGTGACCTTACACAACTTCATGTAATCGAGACCATATTTAGCCACAAGTATCTCAAAATAACCCAATCGTATGCAATACAAATGCTTCTCATCACGTGTAGCCTCACACACAAAGAGGAATTCATCATTGGCTAACCATCCTAGGTAGACATCCTATAAAATATTCCATCACTAGCATAGAATCCATATAAGTACCTTGTAATCAAAAATCATATCCAACAAGCATGTTCATGCCATAAGTAAAAATCGTTATCATTGTCATATTCATAATTAGAATCCAAAGTAGGGCGTTTCCATCGCCCAAGAAAAACAAACATAATGCATAATGTGTTTACCAAACCCATTAACCACTAGACCCCTCCCATAACTCACAATTAAGTACAATAAGATAGGGAATAATCACATGACAACCAAGATCCCAAAATCTAAGGAAAATCTACTCATACGCAATAAATCGCATAGTCACTTCCATGTGGAATGACGTCTCTCACTAAAAATACCATAACCTAGTTAACACCAACCCATAATCTATGGGGCTGCGCCAACAGTGAATCCACACATAAAGAGATAACTTTTGGAAAAAATATTTTTCCCAAAAATGGTACATCGGTTTACAATGTGCGTATATATGTATATATATTATTAATATAGCAGTTCATTATATCTATAATCAAAGAACTACGTTAATATCCATTCTATAATCCCAACATCATTTCACCCATTCTCAATAAGCACTACTTCCCAAATCACGTGAAACCGTCGGTTATAACCCCAGTGCGAGTAGTGATGGCCACTACATAAACATATATAAACCTCAACCAAAATGTCCTTGGTTCTACACTACAATACCAAGAATCCACATTTGGTCACCTCTCATCCACATGGACATAGACTACACGTCATAAAATGGAAAATACAATTCACCCTAGGAGATCTTTTTATCTTGGCTCAACTCGTTATTTCATAAGTCTTTTCCATTTTTTCACTAACTTCTTCTAATAGGGTACTTTTATCTTTCATTATTAATTACAATCCTTAATCAACTCTTTTTTTTAGCCATTTGTAATTTACTCATTCCTTAACTTTTGCATCACTAATGCATACACATTATAGATGCCCATAACATGTAGGAAAAAACCACTCTCACAAAAATATCTAATTGAGTCCTCTCTACTCAAAGAACAAAACATCAATATTTTCTTCTTCAATTTCTACCAACTTAGGGTTACTGACATATCACACCTAGCTAATCTAGCTCATATTCACCAACCATGCGGTGACCCTACTCCTAGGTCAAATGTTCTCAATTTCCCATCACCCTTAAGCTCATGCGAGTTTAATAATACAAATTAATCATTCTCAAACCTCATCATACAAATTCTATTAACTAATGAGAATTAACCACACCTAAATTCATCTTCAAAATCTTCACATTTTGTTAAAATACAATAATCCATTGCACTTTCTCTTAGGTGAAAAAAATCCCATAAGGTCACTCTACTTACCTAAATTTCCATCATAATCCATACTACTGTAAATAGACCCAAAATCTCCAGGCTCCTCAAAACTCAAATTCTTTAATGTATTTAAAAATGGTCTCAATGTGAAACACATTCACTAACTTGTTCCCGCAAAAAGTTTATAAGTTGCATATTTTACCCCTTAACATGATATTGTCCAATAATCATCCTTATAGAGGTGGTGAACACCTTTGTTCAACCACTCTTTCTATACTTAACCACTAAGTCTCAATGGTATTTATTATCATGCTCTTCTATGCTCAAATACTCCTCAAGTCTTGCTAATGCTCAAATGACAACGGACGATGTCGACACAAATGTTATCGCGGCACTGGAGTGCAAAGCCTATGACAGGCTCTGACATATCAAAGAATGCTCAATGGAAAATGAAACGGTCATAACACATCCTAAGGACACAAGAACATAGATACCTCTCTTTCTTTTTTTGCCCCCATATCGCTACACCGGGGGGGATGGGGAAGTAAAAAAGGGTTGAAAAATATGGTTTGATAAGGTTTTTGCATTTTTATTTAATGTTTCTCCATCAAAAATGTTTTTGGGTGCGTAAAAGGTCTCTTAGGTTGATTCTTCTTTTTCCTTAGACCTTAGTTAATTTGAGTGGAATCAAGAATGAAAGCCTTGGTAATTCCTTCAGTCCTTTTTAGGTCTTTAGACCTTTGACTATTAATTGAGCCAAGGATTAATGCCTTGAAACTCTTACTCAGTCATTTAAGACCTTAAGTACTTCGGGAGGAAAAGATGAAAGCCTTGCAACTCTATGAGTCATTGGTCTGAGATCTGTTAGGCCTAAGTCATTTGTTTAGAGCCAATGATTGAAGCATTGCAACTCATTGTGGGTACTTAAACTTTAGATTAAACCTAGAGCCAAGGATTGAGAGTTTGTAACACACGTTGGGTCCTCAAACCTTAGTTTTAAATCAGAACTAATGATTGAAGCCTTGTAACTCATATTGAACACTATATCTAGACATCATAGGTAGCAAAAAGAGTTATTTTCACATTTTTTCAATAATCGAGTACATCGTTAGAATTATTTCTTGAGATGATTTATATTCAAAGGGTTTGGAAGTTTGTATCCATACATATTCTTGAGGTATTAACACCCCAACCTTGTTATTTTAACCACCATATAGGGACCTTTCTATTTAGGGCCTATCTTCCACTCGTTCGAATTTCTTGTTACAATGATGATCTGTATCAAGACTATGTCTCCCACCATGAATTCTTTGCACCAAACTTTCTTATTGAAGTAAAAGGTCATTCTTTGCTTGTAAGAATCCATTCTCATTAGTGCATTCTTCTTTCTTCCAACTCATCTAAGGACCTTCAGAGGCCCTCATCATTTGCCTCTAGTTCAAACTGATCCACCCTTTATATTAGTAACTTGACCTCTATTAGGATAACTAATCCAATGACAATGTACATAGAGAATGGAGTTTCTCTTATTGGACCTCTGACTGTGGTTAATAGGTCTACGAGATGCTTGGCAATTTATCGTCCCACAGCCCCTTGGATTTCTCCAAACTTTTCTTTCAATTGTGAAAGATTATGTTGGTCATTTTGACTTGGACATTAGCCAGAGGATGGTTTGGATATGAGTAGTATTTGATTATACCGTAGTCTAAGTAAAATTCTTAAGGAAGGGTTGTCAAACTATTTCCCATTATCAAAGATGATATCTTTAAGTAAGCCAAACCAACAAATGATGTTTTTCTATATGAAATTGGAGGTTTTATTATCCGCGATGTTGACCAATGGCTCAACCATAGTCCACTTTGTGAAGTAATAAATAGCCACAATAAGAAAATTATTTTGGACTTTGCCAAGAGGCAATGGCCCGACCAAATCCACTCCCCACTAAGTGAAGACCTTTATAGGAGTGGTCCAATTTGATATTTAATTGACCTCTGCAGTGTTGATCTAAAGCTCAGTGATCCTTGGCTTTTCCAAGGTGATAATCGGGATCTCTAGATCTACATCATCCAAAGAGTGCACCTATGTAAGGTGGTCAACCTTAGAGTTTTCTACTTGGGGTACTCTTTTAATTCTGAATTTGGGGATTCAATGGATGACGTGACTTATAATTTCCAAATGACCTTACACTCTGTCACCCTTAGACTCATAGACCTCTATGACTTGGTTGACCACTAATTGAGAATAGTTGATGGCCTCCACCTGCTACACTTTTAAATAAATGGCCAAACTTAGGCCTTCCACCAAGGCTTCATGCTTTACCTCATTTCTAGAGGCTTTAAACTACAAATGGAGAGGAAGAGATATTGTACCTCCTTCTGGAATTATCAAATGAAGTCCATCTCCAATGCTTGAACTATTGGAAGATCCATCCACACGAAATACCCATTTTTGATAACTGGCATCTATATCCTAAAACAATGGTTGTTTAGGATCCGTGGGCACTGTAGCTTATGTTCCTGAGCTCTTGGTATTTCTCACCACTTCCTCCAGGTTACTAAACTCCGCAATGAAATAGGGCAAAGTGTAACTCACCAACCCATTTTTATGGTTTACCCGTGAGTCAACCCAATCTGACCCGATCGTTTGGTGTGAAGTGTAATGAAACAACCTATATAATGTTTCTAGTCCAATTTTACTTTAGGTAACATTTCACTTGTTTAGCATGCAATTCCATATTCAAAATAAACTATGTGGGAACCCATGGGGAGCACCTCGAAGTCCAATTAAATAGAGCTACTAACGTAAAAATAAATAAAATACTTACCTGTATAATGCCCTTAAAATATGAAACCACTCCTATCATGCCATAAGAAAGGAAGAGTGTGAGCCTAAAACCTTATTTATCCAGATTAATTTACCTTAATTTTATGGAAATTTTCTTTACACGACCTTAGCATTTTCTCCCTTTATTTAACACACCCAGTTCAACACTGAAAAACACTGCATTTGATTTGTCCGAACATATTCCTTTACTGGAATCAAACTTTTTTATTTAATTCAATACACTTTAGTATTTTCGTTGAAAATCACCATTTCAACACACGCGAACATCTTGTAAGAAAATACTTATTTAATCGTTTAAAAAAATAAAATACATTCTCGTGTTAATTATGATTTCAACCGCTTAGGTTCCTGAATCACCTATTTACCCACACAGTTTACCTTTTTCCTTGCCGTATGGACATTTATCGATTATACCATTACTTGTCCATTGTATCCTTTACCGAAAAATTTATTTATTCATTTATGTTAAGTTGTATTAACACATTTACCACACAACCCATTTCATGACATTTTCCAAATTTCCTTTATCTTTTCTCGAAATATTTCTATACTTCATACTTCAACAGGCTCCACACTGTCGGTTATGCGCACCATATTCTCTGACCAGTGTTTTAAGGTTTTTCACCCAAGGGCTCTGGGCCCTTCTTAGTTTTTCTAGTGTCATCCAAATTTCTTTTCATGTGTGTTAACATTTTAAAAATGTCCACATTATTCCACTTTTCCTTTCTACTCGGCCGAAGTCAAAACTCGGGCTTACACCCCAACTTGTGTCACACATTGAAATTTTACCATTTCATATCCTTTACACTTTAACCTTGATTTTTATTCCAAGAATCGTATTCATTTAGGACCACTTTAAGTAAAATTCCCATTTTACCTATTTGTTTCCAAAATCACCTTGTACTCCAGTCCGTCCAGAAGTGTTAATTTCCCAAAAACACTATTATGTCATCCACACTAACTTCTTAAGTGTTTTAACACATTTACACCCTTTTTAACCTTGGAGTACTATTCTCATTAATTGGAAACACAATTAGCTTTTTAGTTCTTTTCAACTTCATTAGTGTTAATATTTTACAACATTACTAAGCTACTCACACTAACTTTTCCACGTTTACCCATTAACACTTGATGAACGCTTTTATCAAAATTATCCCAAAAAACACATTTCTTTCTTTCTTTATTCAAGAAATCCATTTACACTATAAACTACTTTTATAAGAAAATGTCATTTCTTTCATTTTACATGTAGCCTTACACTTTATCCTTATCACGTTTTTAACCCCTATTTCATACACCTTTAAGGACAAGAATTTCTATCTTTCTTATTTCATGTTTAAACCCATCAAAATCTTCTTTAAACTTGTTTATACACTTAGTGACAAAATACTCCAAGTTTATATGCATGAGAAGATAGATTTTAAATCTTAAAGTCCTATTAAATGGTTCAACGCAGTTTTCATTCTAAAAATTCATTACACTTGCAAACGTTGCATTTTCAAGACATAAAAGACATTTAATTTCTTCAAACTCAACAAATTTCTATATTTCATAAAATCATCATTTTTGCAAGAAACATTATTTCACCAATGTTCACCAAAATAAATCATTATTTTCAAACATTTTATTTCATAAAATGTTTCGCATCAATATTTCTAGAAAATACACCATTTTCATAAAACACCCACTATTCTAATTCAAAACTTTGAAATGATTATTCATTCACTATTTTCAACAATATATCATTTTACCAACATTTTTATTTCATAAAAATATTTATTAATCACATTATTTTTTTAACCCTAATTTCATACACCATTTTCATAAGTGTTGGTGTAGGAGGAGCAACCCCCACCTCCAAATGTGACCTCAAGGGGTTACCAAATGAATCCTCCATAAAGCTCCAATATGTTCTTCTTCCAAGCTTCCAAGAAAGACCCACTTCAACTTCACTAAAACCCACATTTATCTTCTTGACGAAATCCCCCAAATACTCCCCCAAAATTTATAGCCCTTCTTTATCAATGGTGAAAATGGTATCGTGGGTTTCAACAAGGTGGAATATCACACAAAATGGTGGTGGAATGGTGGTTTGGTGGTGTGTGGAGGTGGAATACACCCACCTCTCTCTCTCTCTCTCTCTCTCTCTCTCTCTCTCTCTCTCTCTCTCTCTCTCTCTCTCTCTCATTCTTCTATTTTCTCCCAATAACAAACGAAACTTAAATAACCCAAACAACCCTTAATAAAACCCTCCTTAAGGCTAAAAACCTAATTTTTCCACTTTTGGGATGATTTGATATTGACATCTCAAAGATTCAATGCCCCAAATTATGATAGTGCACAAGGGAAAATGAGATTAAAATCTCTACCAACGTTGTTAGAACGACTTCCCCTATGTCGTTTGAACGACTTCTACTATGCCATTCCTTACTTGGATCGTGCAACCCTTCGCACGACCTGCTAGTGTAAGTCAGTAGTACATCATTAGAAGCCCCGAATCTCATGACCTTTCTCGCGACTCACCCATATCGTTCGAAAGACATCCTCTTGTCGTTTAAACGACCATTTTTTCTTTTTATTTTTCTCCAATTTTATCCACAATTCTTCCTTACTTATAATTAACTCTTCCTCATTTATAATCCACATATGATTTAAATTAAAATTTGGAACAAGGTATTACATAAAGTCTTACCTTTGATGGCGCTATGTGGTGCTATGTGGTCGATAAGTGATATCAAATTCATCTAGCTCGATAAACTAGCTGATAAGACTTCCTCAGTTATCACGCTTGTAGAGGATCAACTATAGGGGCAGATCAGACATACCCATAATGGTGTGTTATTGGAAGAATGGACTTAGACGTCGGGCTAGCATAATTAGGCAAAAAGTGAGTTTTTCCATCCTCGAGTACTCGCTTACAACTCCTTGCAAAGCTTGAATGACATAATAAATAGGGTAGTGGACTCCAAATTCCTCTCGGATCGAGGTTGATATGACAGTGGTTTGACAAGCATCAAGGTACAAGTATAAGTTCTCCTCTGTTGAAAACGCTATAGTGTCTCAGATTTATATGAGGATTATTAAATGAACACTAATTTTTTATTTTTCAATTTATCTTTTCACCAATTAAATCACATTATTGTCTAAACAGATTACCAATTTTTGTCTTGACCTAAGCATGCATCTAGGTGATATAAGAAAGAATAAAATAGAAAACCACAATAAATATATGTATGAGGAAAACCCACAATGAGAAAAAATTTGGACGTCCCAACCACATAAGTCCACTATGATATAGGTCTATATACAAGGACATCTTAGACTTACACAATGACTTGACACCTTCAAGCCTTCATGTGTTTTCTCTTCCCATGTTACCTTCTTTGCATCCAACATTGGATGCCTTCTAAAATCCACATAATGTAACTGGATCCCATGTCTCGGTGTCCCAACGATTTCACTTATCTCGTGACTAGTCCATCCATCGTACAACACAAACATGGTCTCTACCACTTTGAAACACTCTCAATATGAAGAGAAACTAATTTGGTGTAGTTCATAGGAGATCTCAAATAGGTCTAAATATGTGAAACTTGGATATCAGAATAATAGGTGTAAACTAGGGCTTCGGAGGCACATGATATGTTCTTGAAAACTATTTTCGCAAAGACCTCTAAATGAAAATATTTTTGAACACTCCTATTTACAGAAAACAAAAAAAATCGAGACGAGATAAAAATGAGGCAACTCATTCAAACGAAAACACTATGGTCGTTCTAACGAGTTGTGAAATTGTGTTTGAACAAAATAAATTTTGTTCAAATTAAATTAATAAACTCATGTGAAAAGAGATTGAACGACATACGAATGATATACCAATATAAAGAAGAAAAATATCGATCGATCCTTGTTTGAAACTCGTTAAAATGAAAATTTCGTTCTCATTTGAACCAATAGTAAACTCGTTCGAATAAAGAGTGTAAACTCATTTGAAATACTAAAGTAAACTCATTCAAACGCCACAGTTAAAATTTATTTTTCTTTTGAAAATTATTTTTACAAAAATATCCTTAGACATTTTAAAAACTAAACACCCAAAACTTGTATCGAGCGATCAAACATAAATATGCATTCATACCTCATTGAGATCTGTAGGTTGTTTAAGACGAAACTTGACTTAAAACTTGATGTCTACTTGAGGTTTCTTTAACATGACCGTTACGGTCTTCAATCATACATCATAGGTGTAACAGCCCACTCAATTAAATATCGGGTGATCAGTCATATACCCAATTAAAAAATAATTTACAGTTGGTTCATTCTTAGCATCACTGTCAAAAAATATTTTTAATCACCTAATATCTAAATAAGCAGGTGTTAAACTCTTCAAATTTTAATATAAATAAAATTTCCACTTTTAAAACATAAACCATTTAACACAATCCATTCACACAATGAATAACTACTGAGTAATATCAAAACTAAATTAAATGCAACTGGAATAAAACTCTCCAGTTTGAATATCTCAATACAATAATCCCATCAAAAATAAAATGTAACAAAACCAACATAAGAATTTAATCTGTCTAAGATAGAGAAGAAATAACTAGAATCCTCTTGGGCGACATGCCCTAAATGAAAAATAAACTACAGAGTATGAATCAATGAATATGAAACCGTCTAAACAAAGTCCAAACTCCATAGCATCCCTAGCTCGTCAAAAATATCAATCCTCTATGGTTGGCGTCCTTGCGGCTGGACACCTGATATAGGAGATACAAGAGAGAAGAGAATATACAGGAAAACGGGTTAGAGCCCGATTGTAACAATAGTTTAGAAAACAGCAAGTGAATAAATTCTATATTCAGCAATTATTATATACATGTTAGATTATCGGACTCTCTCTTGAGATCCTCACCTCTCATCTAGAGTGCACACCTAACGAACCTTAAAACCATACTAGTTACTATTTCCATGCTAACTAGTTCATCTCAGTGCCAACTATATATACACAGTCTCTCTATTATATTTACACTAAATTGCACCCCAAGGCTTAGTTGCGGTGCATGCGTACTCTGTTATCATGTCCCAGTACATCTCATCATTGTATATAGGTCCATATGTTCGGTATGTCCCACGAACCATAATTAACAAATCACAAACAGTGGAGGCGAGCATAGTCCCAAGACTTTGGGCTAAGCACATACCTACACACCCAAAAGACCAATCAATACCATTGTTCTCACTATTGGCAATCCAACCTAAGTCTTATGTTCTGAGGCATCAAGTTAATGATCCCCCTTAAGGCTCATCAGGATATGACTTCCCTCTACGCGTAAACCTCCCGTCGATAGCAAGTAGGCTAGGTAAGTCATACACATAAATCAAACAAGCAATAGGTATACACATCAACCTATTAAATTTCGAAATGTACGCCATCAATATTATATTAGGATTTCATCCTACCCCAAGTACTCGTCATATTTCTCGAATACCACCCGTACTTGTTATTCACGATTATCATCTTATATTTATTATGTAGTTATCACTCACATAATCCCAAGTACACGTATATATATCACCAATATTAACCCGTACTTGACCATGAAAATTATTCATCTCTTAATCGTATTATTATTATGTAGATATCTCTCACATAATTTTATTCCTCAGTTTTCATATAATTTTCCAACATTAACCCAAGTCCCTCACTCCTTGTTAACGTACAAAAATTATTCAGAACCTACTGTGGGCTAAAAATACAATTTTTCTAAACTTTTTTTGGGCTAAAATAGAAATAGAAACTTTTTTGGGCTAAAATTATTCAGAAATCTCGTTCAAGCAAGATGGCTTCTCGTTCGAACGACAACATGTCTCATTCGAACGAGATCATCATCATTCCAATTCGCCTTCAACCTAAGTTTTCTGCATTTTTCTTCAAGTTCTTACACCCAAACCCTTCTGGATTATATTCTACCCAAAACCCAGATTTACTAACAGTGTTCTAACATGTTCAAGGGTGATTTTCACATAAGAATAACATCAAATTCATATATTTATAAGGGTATTATCATCAAGCCCATTAAATCCCTAAAATACCAAATTATTTAAATCCTCCATTTTTATAACTTTAAAATAAACAGAATTTAGAATTATCATATCATAACTAAATAATCAAATTTCCATATTCAACATGAGTAGAATACATCTACATGCAATACTTAACATCATTTACAAATCATCAATAAACAAATAAATCATCTACATGTAAAACCTATCAATTTCCATGTTCATAACCTATCCATTTTCATGTTCATAGTCTCAACATGTATAAATCTCCAACCACATGAATTTTTCTATCCATTAAACTTCATTTATCAATCATTTTAAATCCCAAATTCATAACTTCATCAACCCAAAAATAAATCCTTTTCTAACATGGATAATATTAGCACAAAAATAAAGCAAGAATTAAACTTGCCTTATGTGTAGGTCTGTGTAATACCCCGTATTTTTATCACTTTTAAATTTGGGGATTTATTAAAATTAATTAGAGATATTAATTTAATATTAATCCGGAAATCATTTAATTATTTACTAGCATGATGAGAGTTAGTAATTATTGGAATTTTATTGTAAATTACTTTATGGGTAAAGTAAGATGTGTAATTAAATTTAGTAAAATTATCATGAGAATATAATTTGATGATTTTGGAAATTTTATCGGTGCGCGCCTGTGTCGTGTCGGGATTAAATTCGCATTATTAAAAGTGAATAAATTATAAGTCACCCGTATGGTCATTTTGAGTGCATAAATGTATTCGAAAGGGTCGAGATAGTCAAAATAATGTACCCGGGGTGTAGTTTGTGTCTCGGGGCGTTTTTAGGCCTAATGAGCATCCCGGGAGGGCGTTTTAGACATTTTGTATTTTTGGGCATGGAAACCCACGAATTTTCTAAGGTTTTATCATATGTTAGCGGTTGTCTTCTAGGGTTAGCATAACCAAAAAACAAGAACGGCCATTGGAGAGGAAGAGGAGAAGCTTTCCAAGGCGTTCTAGGCCAAGAACTCCACCGTTTACACCGTCGTCACCGCCAAATTGTAGATCACGCGACGAGGATCACAACCACACCAATCTCTTCCACAAATCAGAAACAAAGATTTCTAGGCAAGTATCTATCTTGCTTTATTTTAGTTAATGCTTCAATTATATTAGTCTAGGGTTGATTAGAACTAGTTTTCGTGAAAGAAAGCATATATTGGAGACTAGAATTTACATGTTGTAGAGGTGAAAATCATATTCTGGAAATCTATTTTATATGTAGAGGTTGAACCACGAATTTGCATTGAATTAGGAGTAGAAAAACTGGAAAAAGAATGGGAAGAACCAAGTTAAAGAAAATATTAGGGTTCTTGAGATTTATATAGATTTTGCCATTTTAATTCGTTATACTTGATGAAAACTCACATGTCTTACGTAGAATATTATGTATTTGGGCATATAACACTTGTAGTATCATTTGTTGGGAGTTTGGGAGTCATAATGATGATTTGGATGAGTTTGGACTAGGATTCTCGAAACTGGTATTTTTGCAGTTTCGCCATAACTGCTTGATTGATCGATCGACAAAAGAGCATCGATCGATCGATGATCGATCGATCGACCCCTCCTGGAAAATTCATATTCCTCTTTTAAATAGTTTATTTCAATTAAAATGAGTGGTAACCTTTGAAAATTATTGTTAGAACATTTTGGGACATAAAGAGGACCAATAGGACTTTGTAAAAATGGAGCATTTAATGTAAAGACGAAATTAGTGTTAACGGGGAGTGATTTACACTTAAGGAATAATGGGAACGTGTGTCTAAAGGAGTGAGACTCGTAAGGAAGTTACGTCGTGAAATAAGAGAGCACCTACTGAAATTATACTTAGGGAGATAGGATATTACGAGTGATACGAAGTAAGTTTGGAATAATCCCATAAATAAGAATAAAAGAGATGAGCCGTTATACGGGATAATCTAGTAATGTGTACTAAGAACGAATATCATAAGTATGGGTTGTGGGTGTACTTAATTTAGAAATGGGAATGGTAGTATACATATATATGACTGTGTTTGTGCATATACTATATACGTGTAAAAATCATGCGCGCGCTACTTGCTATCACTGAGGTTACTGCGCCGGGACAGTCTTATCTCGATGGGAACTTTATGGGGGATATTGACTTGTAACCTAGAACATAGGAATCCTTGGTCCAGGCTATCTGATCGATAGTCAGACGGTCCTAAGAGACATGAGAGTATGTGCTGACCTCTTAGTGACTTGGAACTATGCTTCGCCTCAATTTGTATGTGTTTTGTGTTAATGCAGTTCGAGAGTGATTCCGAACTAGTATTTCCCTTAGTACGAGTGATACGGGGACTTGATAGCAGAGTATGCCTGCACCATAAATTTTGTGTGGGGTGCCGATAGTATATATATATATATATATATATATATATATATAGAGAGAGAGAGAGAGAGACTTGAAATTGGGAACTTTCTACTATGACTAAAAGTAGTTAAGTAATGAATAATTATTTCGACTTTAATATAAGGGTTTGAACAGTTTGAGGCAATACTGAAAGACTTTATAATGAAATGAAATTCTTATGAACATGTCACTCTCAGAAATTAATTATCATAGCCCTAGTAATGGTCAGCATGAAACCTTATGAGGAATTTAAGATAAGCTTAACTTGTGGGGATTAATAGTGCGGTAGGTGTGCACATTAGAAGAGAGGTGAGAATTTCTCAAGAGAGTGATGCATGCTAATATGATTGTTGCATTAGCCGGTAAACATTTTAAATACTTGCTAAACTGAATTTTTAAACTGTTTTACAATCGGGCTCTGACCCGTTTCCTGTTATCTCTTCGCTCTTGTATATATATGTATATATTACAGGTGCTCAGCCATAGGGGCATTATGCTTAGGATTCTTTGGAAGGAGCGTACTACAGCTTAGGTGGGAGTTGCAGGTCTTTTGCTTAGACGACCTCATTATTGATTCCACTCCTAGTTCTGTTTTATCCAGTTGGACATGTGTCGCCCTTTTTCCTTATTAAGTTGGTTTCGTCAGAGATTGTGATTCATTTACTTTCAGTATTTTTACTTTGGGATCTGTTACTATCAGGATGTTTTTCCTTTGAAGTTTTAAAGTTGGAATTAGTTATTTGAATGCTTCAATTGCTTGGATGATCTTTTCGAGTCTAGTTATTGTGTGACTCTTAAACTATGAATTATGAAACGTTTTTTTATTATTGGGTTTAAATTAAAATAGAAATAATGTTTTAAATGGTTTTGACACTTAGCTTAATTATTTAGGTGTTTAAATTGAAAAGTTTATTTTGTGACAGTGATGCTAAGAATGAACCAACTGTTTACATTGGTTATAATTTAATAAAGGACTGATCACCCGGTATTTAATTAGGCGGGGTGTCACAGGTGGTATCAGAGCATCAGGTTCTAGTTTCCTTTAGGATTTGTATGGCTTATTTCACTTTCAGCTTAGTGTCTTTGATATAGAGCCCTATTTTAGGATTGTTGTATCCTTGCATTTACGCTTAGGTCTTCAGCTATTTGAGATTTGCTAATAACTGTAGACTAATAAACTTCCTTCTCATTTCAGATGCTTTCGAGACGCGTACCCTAAGACAGACGTGCCCGGGCCGAGCAGCCAGCAGCTCCGGCTAAGGGAGTGATGAACGCAATAGAGATAGCCGCTATCGTTACCCAGGTGGTGAATGCCGCATTAGCAGTAGTGCAACAGGCTCCACCCCAGGTTCAGGCAGTGGCGCCAGTACCAGCACAACTTCCATCTGCATGGGAGTGGGTTAGGGATGCCATCCAGAAGGCGCATCCCCCATAGTTCGCTGGTAGTTCGGATATCATTGTAACCAGCCAATGGAAGAAAGATATCCAGAGGCATCTGTGCATGTACGAGTGCATGGACGTGCAGAAATAGCTGTTGCCTTCCTTCAAGCTAATAGGGGCCTCTTTGCAGTGGTGAGAATCCACCACCACCTTGGAGGAAAGGGACATTATCACTATTTAGTCATTTTAGGCGCGGTTTGACCACAAATACTTTCCACCTGTTGTGAAGACTGAGATGGGGCGGAAGTTACTGAATCTGAAATAGGAGAATATGACTGTTGCTGAGTACAAGGAGGAGTTCACTAGACTTCTCACTATAGTGCCAGATGAGGCACCCATTGAGGGGAAGAAGATATTGTTATTTGTGGACGGGTTGGCCTGGAGGATCCATCAGCACCTCATAAGCAATCTGTCACTGAGTACCTACACGGATGTACTCAATGCTACTTTATTACACTGCCTGGATCACCGCTTCCATCTGCAGGGAAGCAAATGAGCAGGAAAGTCCAGCCAACAGGGCAGGACAGGGGGTAGTAGTACTGGTGGAGCACCGACACCTCAGGGGTAGACTCGTCATAATTAGCAGAGTTCCCATCAGGGGGACCCTGCCAAGCGGTTTCGATCAGGTGACTCCAGGCAGGGATTTGGGGGATTTAGGCAGGGCCAGCAGGGCCAACACCGTTAGCAGCAGGGCCATTAGGGCCAACACCATTTTCAGTAGGGCCAATAGCGAGGTGGTAACGACCAGCAGGGTCGTAATCAGCAGGGAGAGAGGGGAGGAAATTTCAGGGGTCGATGCTTCGGGTGTGGTAAAAATGGCCATAGGCGACAGGATTGTCCAGAGGGAGATAGGGCCCCACAGTAGCAGGGTGGCCGTAATGAGCCACAGAGGCTAGTTTTTCCAGCTGCCCTCCCAGCACCGGCTCAGGCACCAGCCCTACCATCCATCCCAGCAGCTCTAATATAGCAGGGACAGTTATAGTACGGATGTATCTATAACGTCCACCAGGAAGCAACTCCTCAGGCACCACCCGCAATTGAGGGTAAGTTTCCTATCCATGGCACTATGGGTCGGGTTTTATTCGATACTGGGGCGACACACTATTTTATAGCTACTCATTTTGCGAAGGCTTTAGGATTATTAGCCATAGCAGAGAGCACTGTGACAGGCGTAGACTCACCACTAGGGAATGGGTTGTTAATTTTCTTTATATGATGGGGCGTAGGAGTAGAGATTGGTAGCTTGATTTTGCCAGCAGACATGTTAGTCTTAGAGATGCATGAGCACGATGTTATTATTGGCATGGATTGGCTCGCCGCCTACAGAGCCATGATAGATTATTTTGGTGGGAGTATTATCCTTTCCATTCCGGGGTAGGAGATGTTTGTAGTGGCGATGCCTCGCCCAGAGGGAGGCTCTACCGCTCATTTGTATTACATAGAGGAGGATACCTCCAAGGAGGTCGTGATTCCCTTAGACTCGATCCCAGTTATTCATGAGCATTCTGAAGTATTTCAGGAGATACCAGGTCTACCCCCTAGTCTAGAGATATATTTCATCATAGACTTATTACCCAATACTCGACCGATAGTACGCGCTCCGTACCGTATGGCTCCGACGAAAATAAGGGATTTATGAGATCAGATAGAACAGTTGTTAGGTCAGGACTTCATTCGTAGGAGTACCTCACCTTTGGGCGCTCCAATTTTGTTTGTAAAAAAGAGAGATGGTTCACTGAGGTTATGTGTAGATTACCGGGAGTTGAACAAGGTCATGATACAAAATAAATATCCGTTAACTCGAATCGATGATCTGTTCGACCAGTTGAGGGAAGAAACTTTCTTTTCAAAGATAGATTTGAGATCATGATATCATCAGCTACGGATTAGGGATCATGATGTTTTGAAGAATGATTTCTTGATGAGGTATGGGTATTATGAATTCAGAGTCATGCCATTTGGACTCACAAATGCTCCAGCCGTATTCATGGACTTGATGAACCGAGTGTTCAGAGAGTTCTTGGATCAGTTTATCATCGTCTTCATAGATGACATCCTGATATATTCACACACTGAGGAAGAGCATGCTGAGCACTTGAGGCAGGTTCTTCAGACTCTACGAGAGCATAAGTTTTATGCTAAGTACAAGAAGTGCGGATACTGGTTACAAGAGGTGCAATTTTTGGGCATGTTATTTTTGAATTGGGGATAGAGGTTGACCCAAGTAAAATGTTAGCAGTGAGGGAGTGGGGACAGACCATGACACCGACGGAAGTGCATAGTTTCTTGGGGTTAGCCGGGTACTACAGGAGATTCATCCGAGGGTTCTCCAAAATAGCGAGTCCATTGATAAACCTGACTCGCAAGGGGATACCATATGTTTGGGATGATGCTTGTCAATTGGCTTTCGATGAGCTAAAAGTTAAGCTTACTTCAGCACCAGTTCTTTCTTTACCCAAGATGGGAGTGGATTACCCGATTTACACCGATGCCTCCTTACGGGGACTCTAGGGAGTACTTCAGTAGGAGGAGAAGGCTATTGCTTTTGCCTCCCACAAGCTTAATCCGCACGAGATAAATTACCCCACTCATGACCTAGAGTTAGCAGCGGTCATCTTTGCATTGAAGATATGGAGACATTATTTACTGGGGGAGAAGTTTCTATTGTTCATAGACCACAAGTCACTGCAGTACCTGTTCACTCAGTGAGAGTTGAATATGCATCAGCGTAGGTGGTTAGAGTTTGTGAAAGACTATTAGTTTGACAGACTGTATCATCCGAGGAAGGGTAACGTAGTTGATGATGCATTGAGCCGTAGATCGGTAGGCGACGTAGCGAACATCTGGAAAGAAAAGTGGAAAGAGTTGGGTCACCAGGATGTGGTAGCCCGTTCCTTCATATCTATCATGATAATGACACCTGAGATTGTTATAAGGGTAATACAGGCACAAACAGTAGACTCATTTTGCCAAGAGCAGATTGTACGGCTTTTAGCTGAGGGTGCTGAGTCTTATTCAGTTGGTTCCAATGGAGGTTTGAGGTTTAATGGGAGATTATTGGTCCCAGAAGGAACAGACTTACGTCATGCAGTGATGACATAGTCACACAAGTCCAGATTTGTGGTGCATCTGGGGGGAGATAAGATGTACCAGGATATGAGGCGACAGTACTAGTGGAGTGGGATGAAGAAGGACATTGTTGAGTTCGTGTCCAAGTGTTCTACTTGCCAGATGGTAAAGGTAAACCACCATAGACCATCGGGGTTTCTTCAGCCGTTAGAGATACCTACGTGGAAGTGGGAGAGTATTTCCATGGACTTCATCACTGGGTTGCCTACATCACAGCGGGGTCACGACTCCATCTGGATGATCGTGGACCGTTTGACTAAGCTGGATCATTTTCTGCCAGTAGGGACAGACTATACTGCGGGCCAGTATGCTTAGTTATTCATTGCTGAGATTGATAGACTACATGGGGTGCCCCTGGATATTGTGTCAGATAGAGATAAGATTTTCGTGTCGCGTTTCTGGGAAAGCTTTCAAGAGGCCATGGGTACAGAGTTGAGGTTGAGTTCAGCTTATCACCCACAGACAGATGGACAAACAGAGCATACCAATCAGATGTTGGAAGATATGCTACGCATGTGTGTTCTTGATTTTGGAGGAGGATGGGAGCCACATTGTCCACTAGTGGAGTTCGCTTATAATAACTCCTTTCAGTTCACGATTGGCATGGCTCCATTTGAGGCATTGTATGGAAGGCCTTGTCGTTCCCCAACTTGTTGGCTAGAGGTGGGGGATAATAAGTTACTAGGACCAGAAGTGATTTAGGAAACCTCCGCTAGGATTGAGCTTATCAGGAGTCACATTCGGGTAGCCCAGAACAGGCAGAAAAGCTACGCCGATGCAAAACGGTTTTTCGAGAATTTAATGTGGTGGACCAAGTATTACTACGTGTATCTCCTATGAAAGGAGTGATGAGGTTTAGGAAGAAATGGAAACTGTCCCCAAGGTACGTGGGACCATTTCCCATTATCGAGAGGATTGGGCCGGTAGCATACAAATTGGGTCTGCCAAAGCATTTACACCGCATTCACGATGTATTCCACATTTCGTCATTGAGACGATACCTTCGGGATGACATGTCCCACACCCACATCGTGATTGATGAGATTGACTTATAGCCCGATAGCTCTTACGAGGAGAGGCCAGTGGCTATCCTAGACCATAGCGAAAGGCGGTTGAGGTCAAAGGTAGTTCCACTTGTACGGGTCTAGTGAGAGCATCATAATGTGGAGGAATCCACTTGGGAGTGTGAGACAGACATGCGTGAGAAATACCTAGAGTTATTCTTACCAGGTATACCTTTTTTTCAAATTTCGAGACGAAATTCCGTTATTAGGGGGGAAGTATGTAATACCCCGTATTTTTATGACTTTTAAATTTGGGGATTTATTAAAATTAATTAGAGACATTAATTTAATATTAATCCGGAAATCATTTAAATATTTACTAGCGTGATATGAGTTAGTAATTATTGGAATTTTGTTGTAAATTACTTTATGGGTAAAGTAAGATGTGTAATTAAATTTAGTAAAATTATCATGAGAATATAATTTGATAATTTTGGAAATTTTATCGGGACGCGCCCGTGTCGTGTCGGGATTAAATTCGCATTATTAAAAGTGAATAAATTATAAGTCACCCGTATAGTCATATTGAGTGCGTAAATGTGTCCAGAAGGGTCGAGATAGTCAAAATAACGTACCCGGGGGTGTAGTTTGGGTCTCGGGGCATTTTTAGGACTAATGAGCATCCCGGGAGGGCATTTTAGACATTTTGTATTTTTAGGCATGGAAATCCACGAATTTTCTAAGTTTTTATCAGATGTAAGGGGTTGTCTTCTTGGGTTAGCATAACCGAAAACCAAGAACGGCCATTGGAGAGGAAGAGGAGAAGCTTTCCAAGGAGTTTTTGGCCAAGAACTCCACCGTTGGCACCGTCGTCACCGCCAAATTGTAGATCGCGTGACGAGGATCACAACCACACCAATTTCTTCCACAAATTAGAAAAAAAGATTTCCAGGCAAGTATCTATCTTCCTTTATTTTAGGTAATGCTTTAATTATATTAGTCTAGGGTTGATTGGAACTAGTTTTTGTGAAATAAAACATATATTGGAAACTAGAATTTACATGTTGTAGAGGTGAAAATCATATTCTGGAAATCTATTTTATATGTAAAGGTTGAACCACAAATTTGCATTGAATTAGGAGTAGAAAATTTGGTAAAAGAATGGGAAGAACTAAGTTAAAGAAAATATTAGGGTTCTTGAGATTTATATAGATTTTGCCCTTTTAATTCGTTATACTTGATGAAAACTCTCATGTCTTGTGTAGAATATTATTTATTTGGGTATATAACACTTGTATCATTTTATGGGAGTTTGGGAGTCAAAATGATGATTTGGATGAGTTTGGAATAGGATTATCGTAACTGGTATTTTTGCAGTTTGGACATAACTGCTTGATCGATCGATCGACCAAAGAGCATCGATCGATCGATCGACCCCTCCTGGAAAATTCACATTCCTCTTTTAAATAGTTTATTTCGATTAAAATGAGTGGTAACCTTTGAACATTATTGTTAGAACATTTTGGGACATAAAGAGGACCAGTAGGACTTTGTAAAAATGGAGCATTTAATATAAAGACGAAATTAGTGTTAACGGGGAGTGATTTACACTTAAGTAATAATGGGAACATGTGTCTAAAGGAGTGAGACTCGTAAGGAAGTTACGTCGTGAAATAAGAGAGAACCTACTGAAATTATACTTAGGGAGATAGGATACTACGAGTGATACGAAGTAAGTTCAGAATAATCCCATAAATAAGAATAAAAGAGACGAGCCGTTATATGGGATAATCTAGTAGTGTGTACTAAGAACGAATATCATAAGTATGGGCCGTGGGTGTACCTAATTTAGAAATGGGAATGGTAGTAGACATATATATGAGTGTGTTTGTGCATATACTATATACGTGTAAAAATCATGCGCGCGCTACTTGCTATCACTGAGGTTACTGCGCCGGGACAGTCTTATCTCGATGGGACCTCTATGGGGGATATCGACTTGTACCCTAGAACATAGGAATCGTTTGTAAAGGCTATCTGATCGATAGTCAGATGGTCCTAAGAGACGTTAGGGTATGTGCTGACCTCTTAGTGACTTGGAACTGTGTTTCGCCTCAATTTGTATGTGTTTTGTGTTAATACAGTTCGAGAGTGATTCCAAACTAGTATTTCCCTTAGTATGAGTGATACGGGGACTTGATAGCAGAGTATTTCATCACCATAAATTTTATTTGGGGTGCCGATAGTATATATATATTATATGAGTGATTGATATATATATATAGACTTGAAATTGGAAACTTTCTACTGTGGCTAAAAGTAGGTAAGTAATGAATAAATATTTCGACTTTAATATAAGGGTTTGAACAATTTGAGGCAATACTGAAAGACTTTATAATTAAATGAAATTCTTATGAAAAAGTTACTCTAAAAAATTAATTATCTTAGCCCTTGTAATGGTCGGCATGAAACCTTATGAGTAATTTAAGATAAACTTAACTTGTGGGGATTAATAGTGCGGTAGGTGTGCACATTAAGAGAGGTGAGAATTTCTCAAGAGAGTGCCCCATACTAATATGATTGTTGCATTAGCCGGTAAACATTTTAAATACTTGCTAAACTGAATTTTTAAACTATTTTACAATGGGGTCTAACCCGTTTCCTGTTATCTCTTCGCTCTTGTATATATATGTATATATTACAGGTGCCCAGCCACAGGGGCGTCATGCTTAGGATTCTTTGGAACGAACGTGCTGCACCTTAGGTGGGAGTTGCAGTCCTTTTCCTTAGACGACCTCATTATTGATTCCACTCCTAGTTATGTTTTATCCAGTTGGGCATGTGTCGCCCTTTTCCCTTATTAAGTTGGTTTTGTAAGAGATTTTGATTCATTTACTTTCAGTATTTTTACTTTGGGATCTATTACTATCATGTTGTTTTACCTTTGATGTTTTAAAGTTGGAATTAGTTATTTGAATGGTTTAATTGCTTGGATGATCTTTTCCAGTCTAGTTATTGTGTGACTCTTAAACTATGAATTATGAAAGGTTTTTTTTATTATTGGGTCTAAATTAAAATAGAAATAATATTTTAAATGGTTTTGACACTTAGCTTAATTATTTAGGGTGTTTAAATTGAAAAGTTTATTTTGCGACAGTGATGCTAAGAATGAACCAACCATTCACCTTGGTTATAATTTAATAAAGGACTGATCACCCGGTATTTAATTAGGTGGGGTGACACAGTCTGATCCTTTGGAGAAGACAAGTGTTTGTCATTTCCTCTTCATTTTTCTGATGACAATCCAGTGGTGGTGCAAGGTGTAGAGATGGTGGTTGTCCCCTTAGTTTGCCCTAGGTGATTCTTCCTTTCCAAGCAACTCTTCTTCTATTCAAAATAACCTTTCACTTTCTCTCTAAGGCTTTTCACTCTCTCTCAAAAGACCTCAGTTTGTATTTTGATGAAATGAATCTTACGTACATCTAAACTCACATATATAATAAGTCCCCAAGGTTAGCTAAAAAATAAAAAACGTAGGTACTATTCATCTCCCAAGCAAAATGTCTAAAATGCCCCTTCGGGGTGTCCTTTTATCTTTCAATTGACCCGAGACCCAGAAAAAATCATCGGGTATAATCTTCGGCCTATTTCGACCCTTTTTGAACTCAATGGCATATTCGAAATCATCATCCGAATGATGTAAAAATAAATCTCATTTTATTTCCCAACTTTAGTCCCAACACGACTCATACGCGCGTCCCGACTTAATTTCTATTATTGTCGTATTTGTAGCTTTCGACAATAATTATTATTTTCACATATTAATTTTATATCACTAATTAATATTCAAAATCATATATTACTGTAATCGCTAGTAATATTTAATCCGGATTAATCCCAATTCATTTTTCATAATTGATTCCAATTACTCCCCATTTATTTAGCCCATTAAGTTTTAATTAATCTCATATTAAAAGTCATTAAAATTTTGGGGTGTTACATACTTTCCCCCTTATAACTGGTAAAAATTACTCCGGGTATTTTCCGCGCATCTCATCCTCGCGCTCTCAAGTAAACTCCTCAATGTTATGGTGCTCCCACTGGACAAGCACCAACGGAACTACTTTTAATCTCAACCGACTCTCGCTATGGTCCAAGATCTCTACCATTCTCTCCTCGTAAGAACTATCTGGATGAAAATTGATCTCCTCTAATGCAACATGAGGGTGAGCCAACTCATCTCGAAGATATCTTGGACCATAGCGAAGAAATATGGAACACATCATGTATCCTATGCAAGTGCTCTGGGAACCCTAATCTATAATCAACCGGTCTAACTCTCTTAATTATAGGAAATGGTCCTACATATCTGGGTACCAACTATCCCTTCTTTCCAAATCTCACGATCCCCTTCATAGGAGATACCCGCATTAATGCCTGGTCCCCCACACTAGATTCTTGGAAGAGCTGTTTCACATCGAAGTAGCTTTTCAGCCTATCTTGGGCTACCCGAATATGACTCAAAATCAATTCAATTCTAGAAGACGTGCCTGAATTACCTCCGGTCCAAGTATATTGTTGTTCCCTACCTCTAACCAACATGCATGAGAACGATAAGGTATACCATAAAGTGCCTCAAATGGAGCCATACCGATAGTGAACTGATAGGAGTTATTATACGCAAACTCCACTAGTGGAAGGTACTGCTCCTAACCTCCCCTAAAGTCCAGGATACCCATACGTAGCATATCTTCTAACATATGGTTTGTACGTTCTAACTGCCCATCAGTCTGCGGGTGATAGGCCATACTAAAACGCACCTTAGTACCCATGGCCTCACGAAAACTCTCCCAAAATCGGGATATAAAAATCTTATCTCGATCGGATACAATATTAAGTGTTACCCCATATAACCTCACTATCTCAGCTATAAAATTTGGACGTACTGTCCCATAGAGTAATCAGTCTGAACTGGCAAAAAGTGAGCTACCTTAGTCAACCGATCCACAATCACCCATATGGAATCAAGACCCCTCTGATAAGTAGGTAACCCTGTGATGAATTCCATGGAAATGCTCTTCCATTTCCACATCGGCATCTCTAATGGCTGAAGAAACCCAACAGACTTCTGATGATCCACTTTCACTAACTGACAAGTGACACACTTAGACACGAACTCAGTTATGTATTTTTTTCATCCCTTTCCACTAATACTGTCGTCGCATATCTTGGTACATCTTATCCCCGTCGAGATATATCACAAATAAGGATCCTTACGACTCTGTCATCACGGCATGCCGCAAATCCATACCTTTTGGAAAAATTAATCTACCGTTGAAGTGCAATACCCCATCTGAGCTCACTAAGTAAGACTCTGCTCCCCCGGATAAAAGTTGTCGAATTTTCTCCTGACAAAATGGATTTGTTGCTTGAGCCTGAACTACCCTTGTCATAATCTGAGGTGTAGCATTCATAACTGACATAAATGATCGGGAAATAGCATCCTGATGTCCCAGTTCCTTCCATTTCACCTTCCACATCGCAGCCAACTCACCTACCGGACTTCGGCTCAACGCGTCTTCTAACACGTTAGCCTTCCTCGAGTGGTAATGTATATCAAACTGATAATCCCTCACGAACTCAAGCCACCTATGCTAATGCTTGTTCAACTCCCACTGAGTGAACAAATACTCAAGTGAGTTATGATCGATAAATAGGCAAAAATTTCTCCCCAATAAATAATGTCTCACTACACCAAAACTGGCGATTGGTCATGGCCAAATCCCATACCAAAGCTGTGGGTCGCGGACTTGGTTCGTGACCATTTTGGGCGTGACCATTTTCGTTGGTCGCGGCCTAAGTCCGTGACTAAAAAATGGTCACGGGCGAGCCACGACCGATGGTCGCGGACTTAGGCTGTGACCCATGTCGTGATAGGTCGCGACCCTCATTCGTGACCCACAACCGTCACAAATTGGTCGCGGCCAATGTCCACGACCCATAACCGTGACAAAACAATCGTGACAAATTGGTTGCGGCCAAATTCCGCGACCCACAGTCGTGACAAAAAAAATTAAAAAAATTGGTCGCGGCCCTCACCCGTGACCCACAACCGTGACAAATTGGTTGCGGCCAAAGTTCGCGAATCATGACCATGACAAAAAAATTAAAAAAAATTGGTAGCGGCCCAAGTCCGTGACCCACAACCGTGACGAAAAAAATGGTCGCGGACTTTGGTCGCGACCATTTTTATGCGTGACGAAAAAAATAAAAATGGTCATCGGCAAAGTCCATGACCATATTTAACTATAATTTTAAAAAAATGTATTTTTTTGGTCCAATCCTAAAATTGGGGGCCCTGTGAGTTCACCGTCAGTTGCTACGTGTAACGTTGGACGCGTACGAGGTGTTCCAAATATTTATTATTGGCAAAACAATAAAAAAAATCACTAATTGCGAATGGAGAACGTTGTTAATAAACAAATATATATACAAACTTAAAAATATTACACGTCTTAATAATTCACAGACCAAAAAAAAATTTGGGCAGAATTTTTTCTATTTTCTTGACATTCCAAAATCGGTAAATGTAAAACCTGCTTATTATAAAACCCGCACGGCCATAAAATTCAACAATCAAATTATAAAAGCCCACACGACCATAAAGCAAAACAATAAAAGCCCGCACGGCTGTAACACACAAAAAAAAATCCTGAATGTCCACAACATATAAACAATCTTCATGTTGTAAACCATTGCCTCCTTCATTTGTTCCTTGTGCAAAAATATTACAAATGATAGGATACATAAAAAAAATATCAGTAACTAAGTAGTTTTACAAAAAAAATAATCAAGCTGAAAAATTGCATATATGAGTTAAAATTATCAACATATCAATATTTTTATGCCTAAGTCTAGAAATATGAAAATTACCATCGTATTCTCAAACTGGGAGTCCCGTGGTTGAGGGGTCAGTTCCTACAAGTTACATTGGTCTTGTGGGAGGTGTTGGTGCCACCCACAGGGCCATTCGGGGCTTGTTTCGAGTTTTCACCCTCTAACGCAATGTTTTGCTTAAGTCTAGAAATATGCAAATTACCGTCGTATTCTCAAACCGGGAATGTCGTGGTTGCACGGTCAGTTCCTACGAGTTATATTGGTCCCGTGAGAGGTGTTGGTGCCACCCACGGGGCCGTTCGGGTGTTGTTTCGAGTTTTCACCCTCGAACGTCATGTTTTTATGCCTAAGTCTAGAAATTTGCAAATTACAATTGTATTTTCAAACTGGGAGTGCCGCGGCTGCACGGTCAGTTCCTACGAGCTATATTGGTCCCGTGGGAGGTGTTGGTGCCACCCACGGGGCCGTTCGGGTGTTGTTTCGAGTTTTCACCCTCTAACGCCATGTTTTTATGCCTAAGTATAGAAATATGCAAATTACTGTCGTATTCTCAAATCGGGAGTGCCGCGACTGTGCGGTCAGTTCCTACTAGTTACATTGGTCCCGTGGGAGGTGTTGGTGCCACCCACGGGGCCGTTCGGGGGTTGTTTTGGGTTTTCACCCTCTAACGCCATGTTTTTATGCCTAAGTCTAGAAATATGCAAATTACAGTTGTATTCTCAAACCGGGAGTACCGCGGTTGTGTGGTTAGTTCCTACAAGTTACATTGGTGCCGTGGGAGGTCTTGGTGCCACCCACGGGGCCGTTCGGGGGCTGTTTCGAGTTTTCCCCTCTAAAGCCATGTTTTTAAGCCTAAGTCTAGAAATATGCAAATTATCGTCGTATTCTCAAACCAAGAATCCCTCAGCTGCGTGGTCAGTTCCTACAAGTTACATTGGTCCCGTGGGAGAAGTTGGTGCCTCTCACGGGGCCGTTCGGGGGCTGTTTCGAGTTTTCACCCTCTAACGCCATGTTTTTAAGCCTAAGTCTAGAAATACGCAAATTATCATCATATTCTCAAATCGAAAGACCCGCAACTACGGGGTCAGCTCCTACGAGTCACATTGGTCCCGTGGGAGGTTTTGGTGCCACCCACGGGGCCGTTCGGGGGTTGTTTCGAGTTTTCACCCTTTAGCCCCATGTTTTGCTTAAGTCTAGAAATATGCAAATTATCGTCGTATTCTCAAACCAGGAGTACCGCGATTATGTGATCAGTTCCTACGAATTACATTGGTCCCGTGGGAGGTGTTGGGCCACCCACGGGGCCGTTCGGGGGCTTTTTCGAGTTTTCACCCTCTAACGCCATGTTTTTAAGCCTAAGTCTAGAATTATGCAAATTATCATCGTATTCTCAAACTGGGAAACCCGCAGCTGCGCGGTCAGTTCCTACGAATTACATTGGTCCCGTGGGAGGTGTTGGTGCCACTCACGGGGCCATTTGGTGGTTGTTTTGGGTTTTCACCCTCTAATGTCATGTTTTTATGCCTAAGTCTAGAAATATGCAAATTACCGTCGTATTCTCAAACCAGGAGTGTCGCGGCTATGCGGTCAGTTCCTATGAGTTACATTGGTACTGTGGGAGGTGTTGGTGCACCCACGGGGCCGTTCGGGTGTTGTTTCGATTTTTCACCCTCTAACGCCATGCTTTTATGCCTAAGTCTAGAAATATATAAATTATCATCGTATTCTCAAATCGGGAGTGCTGCGTCTGCGCGGTCAGTTCCTACGAGTTACATTGGTCCCATGCGAGGTGTTTTGGCACCCACGGGGCCATTCGGGGGCTGTTTGGGTTTTCACCCTCTAACGCCATGTTTTTATGCCCAAGTCTAGAAATATACAAATTACTATCGTATTCTTAAACCAGGAGTACCGCGGCTGAGCAATCAGTTCCTACGAGTTACATTGGTCCCATGGGAGGTGTTGGTGCCACCCACAGGGCCGTTCGGGGGTTGTTTCGAGTTTTCACCCTCTAACGCCATGTTTTTAAGCCTAAGTCTAGAAGTATGCAAATTACCATCGTATTCTCAAATTGAGAGTCCCGTGACTGCGCGATCATTTTCTACAAGTTACATTGGTCCCATGGGAGGTGTTGTTGCCTCCCACGGGGCCGTTCGGGGATTGTTTTGGCTTTTCACCCTCAAACGCCATGTTTTTAACCCTAAGTCTAGAAATATGAAAATTATCGTCATATTCTCAAACCTGAAGTCCCGCGGCTGCCTGGTCAGTTCCTACCAGTTACATTGGTCCCGTGGGAGGTGTTGGTCCCTCCCACGGGGTCGTTCGGGGGCTGTATCAAGTTTTCACCCTCTAATGTCATATTTTTAAGCCTAAGTCTAGAAATATGCAAATTATCATTGTATTCTCAAATCGGGAGACCCGCGACTGCGGGGTCAGTTCTTACGAGTTACATTGGTCCTGTGGGAGGTGTTGGTTCCACCCATGGGGCCGTTCGGGGGTTGTTTCTAGTTTTCACCCTTTAACCCTCTAACGCCATGCTTTGATTAAGTCTAGAAATATGCAAATTACCGTTATATTCTCAAACCGGGAGTACCGCGGTTGCATGGTCAGTTCCTACGAGTTACATTGGTCCCGTAGGAGGTGTTGGTGCCACCCACGGGGCTATTCGGGGTTATTTCGAGTTTTCACCCTCTAACGCCATGTTTTTAAGCCTAAGTCTAGAAATATGCAAATTATCATCATATTCTCAAACTGGGAGACCCGCAGTTGCGCGGTCAGTTCCAACGAGTTACATTGGTCCCGTGGGAGGTGTTGGTGCCACCCACGGGGACGTTCGGGGGCTGTTTTGGGTTTTCACCCTCTAACGCCATATTTTTATGCCTAAGTCTAGAAATGTGAAAATTACCGTCGTATTCTCAAACCGGGAGTACCGTGGTTGCATGGTCAGTTCCTACGAGTTACATTGGTCCCGTGGTAGGACTTGGTGTCACCCACGGGGCCGTTCGGGGTTTTTTTCGAGTTTTCACCCTCTAACGCCGTGTTTTTAAGCCTAAGTCTAGTAATATGCAAATTAGCATGACCCACCCGAATGGACCTGGGCCATTCAGGACCTGATCCATGACCCACCCGCGACCAAGCTTGGAGGGAATTTTGGCACAAGTTTGGCGCCAATATGGTCACGGCCCAAGTCCGCGACCACTATGGTCACGGACTTGGTCCGTGACCACTTCCCGAGCATCAATAATTTAGTGTGGTAATAAATATGGTCACGCCAAATATTGAGTGGTTCACTGCCCAAGTTCGCGACCAGCTGGTCGTGGACTTGGGTCGTGACCCACTAGGCGTGACCATTCGCAGGATTTGGTGTAGTGTCTCCATATATGAAGAGAAAACATGACTGCTGCAAGCTCTAAGTTGTGGGTGGGGTAATTCTTTTCATGAAGCTTAAGCTTTCTAGAGGTATAAGTTATTGCCTTCTCTTCCTTCTATAGTACTCCACCAAACCCATGTAATGATGCGTTAGTGTAAACCAAGTACTCCACTCCTGGCTTGGGCAGTACTAGTATGGGTGCTGAAGTCAACTTATCTTTCAACTCATCGAATACTAATTGACACGCATCGTCCCAAATAAATAGTACACCCTTACGGGTTTTATTTTTCATTGAACCCATAATATTTGAGAAACCCCGAATAAAATGTCTATAATAACCGACCAATCCTAAGAAACTATGCACCTCTGTCGGTGTCGTGGGTTATCCCTACTCTCTCAGCGTTGATACTTTACTAGGATCCATCGATATTCCCATTTCAGACACCATATGCCCAAGAAACTGAACTTCCCAAAGACAAAACCCACACTTCTCATATTTTGCATACAGTTGATGCTCACGTAGTGTCTGGAGGACCTACCGCAAATTCTCGGCATGCTAGTCCTCAGTCTGAGCATAAATCAGGATGTCATCTATGAAAATAATGAAAAACTAGTCTAAGAACTCTCTCAACACCCTATTCATGAACACTAACGATGAATTATTCAGCCCAAATGACATAACTTGAAACTCATACGATCCATATCTAGTCAAGAAGATAGTCTTCCCTGATACGCAGATGATGATAACCAGACCTTAAGTCTATCTTCGAGAAGTAGGCTGCTCCTCTAAGCTGATCAAATAAGTCATCAATTCTAGGAAACAGGTACTTATTTCGTATCGTGACTTTGTTAAGCTCCCAATAATCCACGCACAACCGTAAAGAACTGTCTCGCTTCTTTATAGATAACACCGGGGCATCCCAAGGCGACGTACTCATGTGGATGAACCCCTACCCCAAAAGATTTTCTATTTGATCCCTGAGCTCCCTCATCTCTGTTGGATCCATATGGTAAGGTGCACGAGTAATAGGCCGAGTGCCCGGTGCTAAATCAATCACACACTCAATCTCCCTGTTGGGAGGTAATCATGGTATCTCTTAGAATACATCTGTAAACTCACAAACTATCGGTATCAAATCAAGGGATATTACTACTCTCGTAGAGGTCTCCTCGTCTATATAATACAAATGAGTAGACGACTCTCCCTCATAAGGAGGCATCACCACAAGGAACATCTCATGTCCTGGAATAGAAAAAATAATACACCGACTATAACAGTCAATCATGGCCCTATATGCAACCAGCCAATTCATGTCGATATTCACATCATACTCAAACATGTCCAAAACAAGTAAATCCGTTGGTAAAATCAGACTCCCAATCTCTATACTCACACTACGACATATAAAGAAAATAGACGTCCCACTACCCATCGGTGAGTCTACATAAGTAACAGTGATGTCGGCCAAGTCTAGTAACCCTATGGACCATGTAAATTTAGTGGATACAAATGAATGTGAGTCCCCCGTGTTAAACTGAATATGACCCATGGCCCCATAAATAGAAAATATACCCTCAATCACGGGTGGTGGCTGCTGAATCGCTGCCTGATGGACGTTATACACACGCCCATATTGTCTATACTGTGTCGGAGCTGCTGGAATGGCAGGTAATTCTAGCACCTGAGATGGTGCTGGGAGACCGGCTGGTGGAAATACTGGTCTCTGTGGCTCCTGATGACCTCCCTGCTGAGGAAATTTTCCCTTATCAGGACAATCCTGTCTCTTGTGGCTAGTCTTTCCACACACTAAACATCTGTTAGTAATTTTCCCCCATTTTGTCCTTGTTGACACCAGCCTTGTTGGCCGTTACCACCTCTCCCTTGGCCCTGATGCCCCTTCCTGTTACCCCCTTCCCCAAAATGAAATCCTCCGGATCGTAAATGTTTAGCATAGTCCCCCGATTGGGAACCCTGCTCACCCTGGCGCTGATGACTCTGACCTATTACAACTGCGCCCACCAGTCTTGCCCTGCTGGCTCGACTCGATCCCCTTCTTGCCACTCTTATCATGTAAGCGATTATCCTGGCAGTGAAGCATCGCAGCATTAATAACACCTGCATAAGTATGTGATGAAATATTTCCCAATAAGAGATGGCGAATCTTCAAATTCAGGCCATTTTTGAATATTTGAATTCTCTTTTCTTTAGTAGGTACCTCTACTGGTACTAAATTAGTCAGCCTAGTAAATTCCTCCTCATATTGTTCCATTGTCTTCACTTTCTGGGTTAGGTCGAGTAATTTTTGCCTCATCTCAGTCGAAATGGCGGAGGGAAATTATTTACGGTCAAATCACACCCAGAAGTCCTGAATAGTCGTACTATCTCTCTCATCGGCGGTGGTAATATATTCCCACCACTGTATAGCTACCCTGACTAGATTGAATGTATCCAGTATCTGACGCTGAACCTCCGTGCATTCAAACATTCAGAAGTGCCTCTGATGTCTTTCTTGTCACGACATCAGAACCTCTCTAAAACTCAGGTGGATGCGCCTTCTAAAAGACATCCCTAACATGTTCCCAAGCAGTAGGAAACACCTGCCCTGGTGGAGGTGGCAAAGTTGGTGCCTGTGCTGGTGCCTGTTGAACAATAGGATCAACAATGGTAGCAACTTCTGTAGCATTCATTGTACCCTGAGCTGGGGCAGGCTAAGATGCACGTCGAGGAGGCATCTGGAATGAGAGAAAACTTTCATCACTATTCAATTTAAATTTCAAAGAATATCTAAATATAGTTATAAGAGGTTACTTTAGATAAGATGGAGTCGTAACCCCTTTGAATTATAGTAATGATAAGTTAATCATCCAAAACCTTGGATTAGTGATAGAACATGCAAACACAAACTTAATGAAGATAAGACTCAGTTTAAACTCACAAATCTCTCGTGTATAACTCATAGGGTAGTAATGAACTTAGAAGTAATTTAGCTAGAGGGAGAGAGAAGTAAGCACCCTAGATACACCTTGGTAGGCAGGCAAACACACCAAACACTCTCTAGAATCTCTATCAGGCATTAATAGCTTCTTAATAACTGATAATAGTGAGTGAATACGCCCTTTGGTTTGTAATAACTCTATCTAATCTGTATTATCTCTAGTAATAACTTCTTAAACTCTCAAAAGATCATCCTCTCCTCAGGGTTGGTTGGGGTCCTTAAATAGCCCCCCACACCATCCCCGAGGAAACTCAGTCATTAAAGACTATGAAAGACATCCCTCATACTTTATGTCACAACATTAAATGCTTGATGCACCAGTTGTCTCCACGTTATAAACATTAAATTCCAAGACATGCCTTTTTTCTAATCACTGTGTGTCAAGGGACTGTTGTCGCAAAAGTGGCTCAACAACTGCCTGACAACCCCAAATACCACGGTGGTTTACTCAAGTGCAGGTCTGACATTGTTTAGCTGGATATTGACATCACCTACACTAGATGTGACATTAATTAGAGGGCTGTTAGGTTCAAAACTCAATGCCCGATGGAACTTCAAGCTGCTCCTCCCGAGGTTCTACGGTCAGGGTTCTTCGGTGTTTTACCAGGTGTATTTAAGATGGTTGGGACAAGCCATAATGGTGCCTCACTTCTCAATCCTCCAAATCAAGTCCCTCTAAAGTTTTCGTGGTGAGGTCCTTCGATAGGGCATGAAAGCTCTCCCAGTCCCTGCCAAGCCTGGTCTCTCGCGAGTACCGTTTGACCTCACACTAAAACACTTTATTATTCTTATTACATGATTACAACCGTTATAGCTTACAGTCAATATAAACAAAGATACAATATGACTAATATAAGAAGCTAAAATATAGGTTATCATGCTGAGCTGCCTTGCTTGAGTTGCCGCGTTGAGCTACCACGGTGCCTTAATCCCCAAGACACTGTTGCTAATGTGGAATTACTTCTAATCTCAAAATTACCTTCAAGCCCCCTCTATATTTGCCCCTTCGTGGAGAGATTTGTTGGAGCAAGAAATGTCTGCATGAAACTTCTTAATCCGATGAACCTTCTCTGCGTAAAAAAATTATGGCCTTCTTTTGCTCGTTAGAACTGCAGCGTTATAATCTCCAGGAAAAAGTAAAATTCTCCCCGATGTACCTGAGCCGAAGCACTACGGCTCATTGGGGCTTTGACGAAGGGACATTGCCACTTTTTCCTTATACTGCGCTTCAACCGTTCTTGCTTTATTATTCGAACTTCTCCCAAAAGGCCTTCTAACCTTCTCAAATACTCGTTCTGATTCTTGGTAAGTGAAATTCTCCCTTGTAATGATTCACTATGTTTAAAAAAGCAGAAATTCTCGCCAATGTAACTGAGTCACAAATTAAATAACGTTTAGACTTGTGGCAAGGGGACATCGTAGCTTTTTGAACTGTTGGGGCATCTTTTTCGTCGGGAGTTACTGGATATGTCTCATAAAAAATTGGTGCCAAAACTCGAACTTGCTTAGGAAGGCAACCTTTTCTATTCCCCAGGCATCACTTCGTAGATGATGTAGCGCTGTCTTTTTAGCTATCAAAACACTTCCCTAAGTGCCACGTGTTCATTTAAAATGATTATAGGCGGCCTTGTACGCGTGGTATTGGGAAACTCAAACGACAGGTTTAAGAGGTTTAAAAGGTTTCAAACATCTCTTTTTTCAAACCCTTCTCTTTCCTTCTTCTTCCTTAAGCTCCCATATTCCTTTGAGAGAGAAACTCTGTGCGAACTCCGTTATTTACCAAGCTTTTACTTAGTTTCTTCTTTCTCTCATCATTTACTCCACCGCCTATGGTTGTGCATCTCCCTCGTCATTCCTAATTCTTCTTTTACCCAGATTTTTAGTACTTCTATTGTGTGTGATGTCTTCTTCAAGTAACCCCCACCACACCTGCCACTAGTGCTCCATCCACCGCCCCTATTATCGCCGCCTCCTCTGCCGCCTCATTTACTACTGCTCATCAAGAACAGTTGCGTTTCTACCGTCGGTCCCCCATTTTTGACAATGGTGATGACATTGTTGGGTTTTTTAAGAGTTGCATTTTTAATGCCAAGTATGATTCCATGACGCTTGGTGATGAAGATGAGAATTATGATGACTGGAGCTTTCTTCCTCCCGAGGGGACTCTCAGATTTTGCCTTGAGCGAGGGGACTTCCCATGGTCCCACATCGACTTTGAAGGTCCTGGGGGAGCTCTTTCTCATTTTTCTGCTTGGAAATCCTATATGCAGAGTTCCCATGCTGATACCCTCACTAAGATTGGGTTTTATCGGGCCAAGTGGCTTGGTGAGTTCACCTTTCCAAAAATAATGCTGCCCTCCCGTTTTGGTATCTAGCTAGAACATTACCACGCATACATTCATCGCTGCATGGGGAGAATTTATAATAATGTTGGAGGACATTTGCGAGCTCCTAGGCCTTGAGGCAACAGTCTATGAGCCCTACTCCGATGAAGCCCTGGATGCACAAGAGACTGCTGATCGTTTGGAGTTGGACCGTATATGCTGAAGGTACATCGGCACTTCAAACAAAGTTACCTTCACTCTTCTTATCAACTACTTCCTCAAGGATCCTGAAGGTAGTTCCTCTGAGGCTGCCCCTGGATAAGGTACATCGCTAAAGCTTCCTACCTATATCCTTGTCATTCTTTCTCGCTTCTTTTTAACGGGAAAACCCAATGACAAGCCTCGAAGGGATCTCATCAATATATCCCTTCATTTGGCCCTGGGTATCAAGCTCCCTCTAGCTGCAATCGCCTTGGGATCCCTCTACACATGGATTGATAGAGCCTTTTATGACATGAAGTGATCTCTGGGTCATTACAACCTATCCAATTTTGGCAACTGCGTCCTCTTAGCGGGCTTCCTTTTTGTGCGCTTCCCGGCCGTAGCAGCCAAGACTAACCATCCTCCCTTTGGGGAAACAATCCTTCCCCCTCTCACCTTTATTTACCATAAGAGGCAGAGCCAAAAGGATCTAACCTCCTTTATTAATGACTTTTTAAGTTTTGTAATGAGGGCCTATGGGGAGGATATTTTTCTCTATACATGTGATTTTTTTAAACATGGGGCAAGAGTGGTCCAGCCAACCACTGTAGACCTAATTACTGAAGACCCCTCACTGGTCGTTGTTCTTCTATTTTCACCAGGATACCTGCCCTCATACACCGAGTGGAGATACACCAGCGAGCACTACAATCCCAACCTATGTAGCCGTTAGTTTGGCTTTGATCAAAGGACCCCTCACCCGGTGTTTCAATTATCTAACCCCAAGGTGTCCTTTGGCGAGGCATGTTCTCTGTTCTCCTCAATTTCTACGTGGGGAGTAAGTCCTACAATGGCTGGGCGAGTCACTATCCCCAGTATCACCAGGCAAGGGGACATGACCCCTCTATTTGTGACAAAGTATTGGCCGAGGCAACTAGCCTAAATTTCTGAATTCATCGAGGGGGATCCTATGTATCCTCCGGTTCTTTTATTTTCTGCCCTGGAGTTGGGGTTGAAGGGTAATTCCGTTCTCGGGGTTGAGTTCTCTCTAAGACAGACCCCAAAAGAACCTCCCACTGAACTTCCTCCATATTTCCCCATGATCCCTGTTGCCGCGCCCAAAACCAAGGCCACTACTACTCGCAAACAAACTATACCTTTAACAGAAGCTATAATGGGAGAAGGGCCTTCTAAGCTACCTGCTAAGAAGGCCAAGAAATCCAAGTCCAAGAAGTTTAAGGCCCAAGCTTAAATGCAAACTCCATTGGAGGCATTCCCGATTGCCTCCGTCCCCCCTCCTATGTCTCTCGAGCTAGCTGAAGAGCTGAAGAGGCAGGTTAAACCTGAAGTTACGAAGTTTCAATGGGCGCTATGTCACCATTCCTCCTCTGGGTGCATTTCCCATGATCGTTGTTGATCCCACGGAGCCAACGGCAAAAAGGAGAAGAAGGACTAGGGTACCTGAAATTGGTGGTGCAACGTGCTCTAGGAAGAAAACGCTGGGTACCAAGCCCTAGAAGAAATAAACACTTGAGAAACCTCCGTCACCGATTCCTTATGTTGGTGCCTCCTCGTCGCCTTCACCAGTAATTATACCCTCTCGTTCTCTCTTTGTATCTGAGGTATGTGTGAATTCTTTATTTTGTTTCATTCCCCTTCTCCTAAGGTGTGTTGCATCTGCTCATTTCTTAACAAGAAAATATTTTGGTGTAGGGAGTTGAAGAGGAAAGGCCTTGTCCCCCCAATCCTCCTGTAAGTCTCTTCATGGGGGCGTTGCGGTGTTTCTTCAGCAGACACTACTCTTCCTCATTCCCCTTGATAAGTCTGACTTACTCCCGTCGTTCATCCTCGCAACAAGCCAAAGAAGCTGCGATGGAGGTTGCCACCGTTGAGTCTGCTGAAGTGCCTAGGCAACCAAAAGGAACTATTGTTGCCTCCTCTGAGCTTCCCTCAGAGCAAGAGGTGTCTTTGACCCTCGTTGTGGTCCAAAAGAGTTCCCCGTAGGTAAATTTCTTGTCAAGTCTTACATCTTTTATTTATTTCCTTATTTTTTCTGTCATCTCTAACATGTTAGGCCGTTTTAGGTGGAAGTGGCATCACTGATAGCTAACATTCTCCTTCCTCCTGCATTGTCAAGACCCCTTACTGCAGTTCCTCTTTTCGGTGCCATAACGGGGTAAGTTAGGTGCATTTCTGCCTCTTATTCCTTTGTGTTTGCCCCTTGCGTCTAACACTTGGTTTTATATTTGCAGCTTTCTCCAAATATCTCTCCACCCTTTTCTCTGAGTGGCCTTTTTATTTCCCAGGCCCAGGTTGGTGCTACTGCTCTCATTAGGTCATCTCTTGAAGGTCCAACGTCTTCTTCCAATGATGCGCCCATGTTGGCTTTAGTACCTCATGTCGGTGAGGGAAGTTTGCCTACCACCCTTAAGGCTTCTTCAACCAAGGACCCCGTTGAGGCTTCTGAGGCAATGAGCCCGCCTCCAACGGTTTCTACCATTGTGGCTCCCATGGTGACTCCCATGGTGACTCCCATTCCCGCTCCTACTGCTGTTGAGGTACTTTACTAATTTCTCTGTATTTCTCAGTTTCTCAAACTTCACCTATGTCGGTGGCTTAACAACGAAAACACTTGTTAAGGTTTTTTTTTCCAAAAAGTCCACCTATATCGGTGACTTAACAATGAAAACACTTGTTAAGATTTTTCCAAAAACTCCACCTATATTGGTGACTTAACAACAAAAACACTTGTTAAGATTTATCCAAAAAACTCCACCTATATCGGTGATTTAACAACGAAAATACTTGTTAATATTTTTCTAAAAACTCAACCTATATCGGTGACTTAACAATGAAAACACTTGTTAAGATTTTTCCAAAAACTCCACCTATATCGGTGACTTAACAACGAAAACACTTATTAAGATTTTTCCAAAAACTCCACCTATATCGTTGACTTAACGACGAAAACACTTGTTAAGATTTTTCCAAAAACTCCACCTATATCGGTGACTTAAAGACGAAAACACTTGTTACTATTTTTCATAACTCCGTATTCCCTCTGGCTATTCTCAAGTTGCACGAGAGGATTCTCCACCAGTTCCTTTGCCTGTTGGCTCGCCCCATCGTGAACATGTCGCCTCCAAAGAATCTAGCCATAATAATCAAGGTTCCACGATAGGTGCTGCTGCGAAGAGCGAATCTGGTTGTAAGCTTCCTCTGCCCGACTTGGCTCCTCATGCCTTCTGCTTTATGGTACTCTAACGTTATCCCCAAATGCCTGCCAACTACCGTTTGGAAATTAAGCAACTCGTGAGCCATCATCCTTAAACCTTCATGGTGGACGGCCTACGTTCAAACATCTCAGTTATGAGCTACAGGCATCAAGGCATGGCCAACGTCGTTGCTGAAATTGCTAATACTCCAACTGCAAGCGTTACCAGACCCCTCATCAACCAATTCTTGGGTTATATGAGGGAGCTGGGTCGTGACAGGTTCCGTTTTGACTGGCTCATCGCGCATTTGAAGACTTTGAAGAGCCAGCAGTTGAACAGCCAGAGGGAGCTCTTACAAAAACATCAGGAGGATTAGCGGGCTGAGGAAGCCAAGTTGGTCGCACTAGAACCTCTTCTTGAAACCATTGACAAAGAGGTGGGGGACCTCGAAGAAGCTCTGCATGAGGCGAAGTCGAAACGAGAGAAACTGTTGATTGAGCGTACACAGGCACAGACAAGGTTGGAGGTTTCTATCAACGCTCAATGGTCTTGCCAAGCAGCTTCTTCGGGTCTCCCTAGAGATTTTTTCTCTTCTCCAGATCTGTGGTTCCTTCTTGGTGAATGAACTTGTATATATATTTTTCTTTTCTTCTCATGTAATTCTGGGGCAATAGCTCCCAATTTTGTAATGCCCCCAAAGTATATGAATGGAAAAAGATACTTATTTCCTTATGCCATCTCTTTATGTTACAACTGTTTGCTTATATTGTGAAGTGTGAAATTCTGTATTTCTTTCATCTCTTATTGAGCCACAATAAAAGAACTTGTACACTCATCATAATAAAAACAAAGAACTTTTGTATTCATAACAGCCAACTACATAAATGGTCAAACATAACCGCCTACACATGATAAATTTTCAACCATTTATTGTTAATCTTGAATGGTTTATCTTCTTCCATTTTTTAAATTAAGCAATAACCTGAGTCATGAGCCTCCTTTACGATGAAAGGTCCCTCCCAATTCGCTACAAACTTAGGTAGAGGAAGCCCCCTAATATGTTACACTTCTGCCTTCAATACAAGGTCTCCCTCCATGAACTTCCTTGGTCTCACTAAGTTATCATATGCCCTGGAGAGTTGTCTCGTATATATTTGAAAGTGTTGCATCGCATTATCTCTGCGTTCATACAACGCTTCCAACTGCACATGTCTACTCTGAGGGAGCATACTACTTCACAGAGCATATCAGGTAGAGGGAACTTCCAACTCTACTAGGAGAATCGCCTCAGCCCCATAAATAAGATAGAACGGTTCATACCCCATAGGCTTCCTTTTAGTCATCCGATAGGCCCATAAAACGGCCGGTATCTTGTCATCCCATGATCCTGGGAAATCTTCTATCATTTTAGCCAAGATATTGATCAAAGTTTTGTTAGTTGCTTTGGCCTGCCCATTTCCCTTTGAGTATGCCACCGTCGAAGTGTGATGGATAATGGAGTATTTGTCTGTGAGCATCGTTACCTATGAATTGATAAAAGGGGTTCCATTGTCCAAAAGGATAACCTTTGGGATCCCGAAATAACAAATGATGTATTCTCTGATGAAGTTGCTCACCACTCCCGTTGTTGCACTTCTCAGTGCTATCGCCTCGGCCCACTTTGTGAAGCACTCGGTTGCCACTAGAATCCATATCTTCCCCCTCGAAGAAAGGTGTATTACCCCTACCAGGTCGAACGCCCAAGTGTGAAAAGGATAAGGCGTTGCTAGGGAGTGTAAGTCCACTAACGGGGCATAGATCATATTTTCATGAAGTTGGCAAGCCTTGCACCTTCGAACGAACTCAACTGAATTTTTCTCCATTGTTGGCAAATAGTATCCCAAAGTCATCAACTGGTCATATAACTTGGTCCCTCCTATGTGAGCTGGATCGTGTGCCTACGTGAGGACCTCCGTTGCCTCTTCTCTCATGATGCAACACAAAGGCCTGTTGAAGTATCCCCTTCGATAAAGCTGCCCGTCATGAACGTAAAATCTTGGGGCCCTTCGCCAGAGCCCCGTCGTATTAATTTTCTCCATTGGGACAACTCCATCCTTGATGAAGTCAATGTAGGGCTGTCTCCAGTCAGGTTGATCCTCACGAAATGACATTCAGCTGCCTCAAAGAATAATTGGCATTTGTCGCACTTCCATTGTAACTCGGTGGCATCCTGCTTCATGATAGGCCAGAAATATCCCTCCCTTTGAATTCTTCTATAAAGGGGGATCTTAGTCATTTCACAGTGCTCTTTGTGTGTCTTCTTCAACCTTTGCCATGCTTCTTCTAGGACGATGCATCTTAACAGCCATCCACCTGCATTTCTGAAGTAAAGGTTTTCCTAGTTCGTGAAGTACTAGGCTAATTCTATGAGCCCCATCATTCCTTTACTAGCCTTCAGTTTCCTCTTAATCTTTCCCCTCTAGTCCCTGTCTTCTTTTATTGGTAGAATTGACTGTACCATCGAAGGATCTATTCTTCGTTGAATCATAATGGTAGTTGTATCGCTCCTCATGACCATTTTATAGGAAATGGTGGCATAGGCGTCTAGGTGTCGATTCATCGTTCTCGGTTGCCTCCTAATCTTGGTCCGATAGAACTGGCAAAGAAGTCTCTGGATGATTGTTCTGTATGGTGCCAGACTCATGTGTTTCAATGTATATTCTCCATTCACCTACTGAATCACCAAGTTAGAATCCCCTTTGATGCACAGTGAACGGATCCCCCTTCGAAGAGCCTCTAGTAATCCCAACACCAATGCTTTATATTCTGCCTCGTTGTTAGACCAAGGAAAATCTAGTTTGTAAGAAAGGCAAATATCCTCTATTCCTTTCGAGAGAATAACCCCTGCCCCTCCTTTCTTTTCCGCTGAAGATCATTCGAACTGTATTATTCATTCCTCCTCTGTTGCGTCTAGGTGATTGGCGTATAAGTCGTCTCCTGGGATACTTTCTTTGGGTGGCTCAAACATTCATGAAGGGAAAATAGCCAACAGATCAGCGTACGCCTGACTTTTGATTGTGCGAGGGACCACGCACTTCAAGTCATATTCAGATAGGATGAGGAACCACCTAGATGCCCTACCAATCAAAATCGTTCTAGCTAGAAAATACTTAATAGGATCACATATAGTTATAAAATGAATTATAAAAGACAACATATAATGCCTAAGTTTTTACGCTACAAAGACTAAGGCTAAACAATGTCGTTCCAAACTACTATATCTGACTTCTAGCCCATGAATGATCCTGCTGAGGTAATAGACTGGTCGTTCCTGCCCGTCGATCTCTTGTACTAGCAAAGCTCCCATGGACCTCGTGGTGGATGTAAGGTATAGCTGCAACGGTATTCCTGCCTTCGGGGGAACCATGATCTGTGGTGAAATGAGTAGTTTCTTCATCCCTTCCATAGAATCCTGGTGAGCCTCCTCCCACTTAAACTTTATGTTTTTTCACAATAGATGCATCAACCGATGTGTTATTTCGGCCAATCCAGGCACAAATCTCCTAAGGTAGGAGACCTTGCCAAGGAAACTCTTCAGCTCCTTTGCCGTTCTCGGACATGGCATTTCTAAGACCGCCCGTTGTTTATCCTGATCCATCTGCCCCCCCTATCTATCAACCATAAAGCCTAGGAATTTCCCACTTGTCACTCCAAAGACACACTTCAGTGGATTCATCCTCAATTTAAACTTCCTGCAATGAGAAAACACCTTCCTCAAATCCCTCAAATGGGACTCCTCCTTCCTCGATTTGATGACCAAATAATCCACATAGAATTCCACAAATTTGTGGAAGAAGTCATGAAAAATGGCCATCATTGTTCTCTGGTAAGTCACCCCAGAATTGTTGAGTCCAAACGGCATCACCCTATACATGAAGTTACCCAACGGGGTCCTGAATGCCGTCTTCTCTGCATCCGAGGGGTCCATCTTGATCTGATTGTACCCTACGTACCCATCCATGAAGTTGTACATATAATGACCAGCTGTTGCATCTATTAAGCTATCAATGGAGGGCAAAGGGAACTCATCTTTGGGGCAGACTCTATTTAAGTCTCTGAAGTCTACGTAGATTCTTATTTGGTTTTTGTCCTTCTTCCCCACTGGGACAATACTGGATAGCCAGAGTGGGTGTTGTATCAGTGTGATGAACCCTGCCGTCAGTAAGCATTGAACCTTTTCCTTGATCTTCAAATCTAGCTCAGATTTGTACATTCTCATCTCTTGCTTCACAGGAATGGCAGAAGTCATTTCATTCAACTTGTGGTAGCTTACTTCCTCATCGAGCCCCTCTATTTCTGTGTATTTCCATGTGAAGACATCTATAAACTCTTGGATCAACTCAACCAAGGCCTCTCATTTCTCTTTGCTGAGATCCTTCGAGATGAATATGGGCCTTGGATCTTCCCCTTCTTTAGATTCAACTGCTCCAACTCTTATATCTGTGGCTTTATCTGATCTGCCATGTAGTCTGGCTTTTCGGCGACATCCTCTACGAACTCATGTATGTTGGAGTTGTCTATCACCATGCATTGTCCCCGTTGACCCACCAGAAAGAATTCATATATTGGGTCAACCTCATCATCAGCTTCCTCGGCGGCCCGCTCACACCATTATAATCGATACACCACCTTCCCTTCCTCGATAACAACCTTCTTGCATTGTCTGCTGGTAGTGGTGACTACCTTCCTCTTCTTCTATCTAGAAGCCTCAGCCACTCCTTCTCTTGAGAACCGACTCATAACGCTTTGTCGTTAGACCTCATGCTCGATTGGATCCACTCTGGGCCTCATTCTGTCTTTGAGCTGCTTCGAGATGCCTTGGGACCGTGGGACCACCTGGTGAGCTTCTTCGACAATTTCCCTTGTGTTGCACGTAACATCCTTCCTCTACTCGTTTAAGGGCCCCATTCTTTTTCTGATCGAGGGAACCCATGCTCCCTCCATTCTTCTTGTTAGGACCCGAAAAGCTTCCTATAACTCTGTGTAAAATGATGCGTCCACCAAGTGAACCTCCTCAATAGCGAAGAGCCTCTTTGTAGCCCTAATGGTCACCTCTGTTCCCTTGACATTTACCTTAGCACATTGGTGGTACGTAGAAGGAACTAGACCTTGGTTGTGCATCCACAACCTTCCTATTAGCAGATGATAGGAAGTTGCACTCTCTATTACGTGGAACTTGATATGGGAACTCAGATTTCCCATTACAATCCCAACACTAACGTACCCAATGGATTTGGAAGATTGATTATCATACCCCAAAATCACCAAAGGCATGGGAACCAACCTTTCTTCTGGAATGTTGGTTGTGTGGAAAGAGTTGATTGGCATGATATTGATGGAAGCTCCCCCATCCATAAGAGTCCTTGCGAAGCTGAACCCGTTGACACTGGAAGTCACATACCACGACCTGTTATGAGGGAACCTTACAGCCCTATCTGCATCATTGAAGGTTACCTCTGACAGAAACCTTCTCACCAACCTGGCCATGGGTCCCTTCCATCTCAGCGAAGGGACTACGTTCTTTCTCGTAATATCGAGTTTTACCTGGGTCATCTCTAACCTACTTTCCTTCGGTACCCCTACCTGGTCAAAAAACCAGGTGAACTTTGGGGATTTCGAAACTGCACAGTTTTGTAGAACTGGGTCTACTTCCTTGGCATTAACACCGTACACCTCCTCCACATCCTTGGCACTTGCTTCGTCATAAACCAACACTACATTAGCCATTGCCCTCGTGCAGCCTTCCAGAGCCGCCCCGTACTCTTCTTACTTCATTGTTGACTCTGTTTCTCCTCTCCCAACCTCTTCATTATAGGCCACCACGAGATTGGCCCCATGTGCTGGCAGTGGGTTGTTGTTGACGTTCTGTGGAGGGATTTGCAACGTCCCGCCTTCACGACCTTGTCGATGATTCTTCTCAGAGTAAAGCAACTCTCGATTGGATATTGGATCCTCCGATAAACCTGGAAATATTTGGGATTCGCCTTCATTATCGCATCGGGCTCCCCAGCGGGAACGTCCTTTGGCTCATAGACCGTTCCCCCTCAGACCATCGTGTTGTAACAGCTGACAGCTTCTTCCACTGTATAAGGTAATAGTGGTGGGTCTTCCCTGTCTCTTCCGAACTTCCTCTTATTGTCCTTCTTCAGTGCTTTGCCCCTATCTCCCCTTTTGGTGTACCCTACCCGTGGGGACTGAGACCTCCCCTCGCGAGTTGCATTGACTTCCTAAACATCATGGCCACCACCACTGGATTGGGACGCACTACCAAGGAGATATTTCTCGCTACCTTTAAGAAAGCTGCGAAAGTCCCCTCGTGCGTCTCATTGATAAGATGGCATATGTACTCAGGAAGCAGCCCCTCTGCGCAGATCTATGATAACTTGGATTCTTTGGCCTCCTCCCTCACGTCGAGGGATCTTTCTCTGAATCTTCGAACATAGGCCACCACTTCTTCCCCAGGTCGTTGCTTTTCCCTACCCAGTTGGGTCAAAGTAAACTCATCTTATACCAGAAAGAACTTATGGACAGATAACATGTGCATCTCTTCCAATGTAGAAACGTTGTTGGGAGCCAAATGGAAATACCAGGTATATGCTTTATCAGTCAAGGACTTAGAAAACTCCCTCAACCTAAGCCTTTTATTATTACAATGTTCCCCCAAATTTTCAATAAAGCGCTTAATATGCTCCTTCGGGTTCCCACCCTTTCTTATGTATTTTTCAAAAATAGGAGGAATATAGTCCTTTGAATAGGGCTCATCGTTGTATTCCTGAGGATAGGGTGTTTGAAAGTCATTATAAACCGAAGCTACCTCGCCAACAGATTGCGAGGAGGCTTGCATGAACTTCAACATCTCTTTCTACATCTCCTTTCTGATTTCCTCCATGGGTGATGCTACTGGGGCAACAGCCAATGGCACCATGGGCTGGGTGCCCATTGAAGCTGGCATAAACGTCACAGCAGGGGCCGTTGAAACTCCTGAGGTTCCCACTACTGGATTTATAATAGAGGGTATGCTTGCTGGGACCATTCCCGTAACACCTGCACCTGGTGGGCCGATGGAGCTACCCCTGGTGTTGCGAAGGCATTAGCCTCCAATCCTCCCAGCATAGCTGAAGCTGCTGGAGTTTACAAAAACTTATAATAATTTCTCATGAGGAGCGCAACCTGAGTGGGTCCCAACCCCGCGCTCGTGGAAGGTTATGTCACCCTCGGAACGCCTGACGTTGCCAAAATCGGAGGTACCTCTACTCAAGGAGCCCCATCCCTTAGGGCCTCTAGTTCTCTCGCAGTTTGTTCTTTATTATGTTGGATGTCATCAAAGTTGAGCTTTCGATTAGTATTATCTTGCGCCATACTCCTTACTTTGAAGAATGCCTCCCCAGCGGAGTCGCCAAATTTAAGAAGGTTATTTAGATAAGATGGAGGTGTAACCCCTTTGAAGTATAGTAATGATAAGTTAATCAGCCAAAACTTTGGATTAGTGATAGAACATGCAAACACAAACTTAATGAAGATAAGACTCAGTTTAAACTCACAAATCTCTCATGTATAACTCAGAGGGTTGTAATGAACTTAGAAGTAATTTAGCTAGAGGGAGAGAGAAGTAAGTACCCTAGATACACCTTGGTAGGCAGGCAAACACACCAAACACTCTCAACAATCTCTATCAGGTATTAAAAGCTTCTTAATAACTGACAATGGTGAGTGAATACGACCTCTGGTTTTTAATAACTCTCTCTGATCTGTATTCTCTCTAGTAATAACTTCTTAAACTCTCAAAAGATCGTCCTCTCCTCAAGGGTTGTTGGGGTCCTTAAATATCCCCCCACACCATCCCCGAGGCAACTCAGTCATTAAAGACTATGAAAGACATCCCTCATACTTTATGTTACAACATTAAATGCCTGATGCAACAGTTGTCTCCACGTCATAAACATTAAATGCCAAGACATGCCTTTTGCCTAATCACTGTGTGTAAGGGGGTTGTTGTCACGGAGGTGGCTCACCAACTGCCTGATAGCCCCAAATACCACGGTGGTTTACTCAAGTGCAGGTCTGACATTGTTTAGTTGGCTGGTGACATCACCTACAGTAGATGTGACATTAAGTAGAGGGTTGTTAGGTTCACAACTCAATGCGCGATGGAATTCTAAGTTGCTCCGCCCGAGGTTTCACGGTCAGGGTTCTTCGGTGTTTTACTAGGTGTATCTAAGATGGTTGGGACAAGCCCCAACGGTGCCTCACTTATCAATCCTCCAAACTAAGTCCCTCTAAAGTTCCCGCGATGAGGTCATTCGATAGAGCATGAAAGCTCTCCCAGGCCCTGCCAAGCCTGGTCTCTCGCGAGTACCGTTTGACCTCACACTAAAACTCTTTATTATTCTCATTACATGATTACAATCGTTATAGCTTACAGTCAATATAAACAAAGTTACAATATGAATAATACAACAAGCTAAAATACAGGTTGTCATGTTGAGCTGCCTCGCTTGAGTTGCCGCGTTGAGCTGCCACGCTGAGATGCCACACCGAGCTGCCACGCTGAGCTGCCATGGTGCTTTAATCCCCAACACACTGTTGCTAATCTCAAAATTACCTTCAAGCCCCCTCTACAATAGTATATGCGCAAATGAGGACACAACAGTCCTAATGATAGGGCTCTATATCAAAGAGTGTTAAGCTAAAAGCATAATAAACCGTTCAGATCCTAAAAGACTCTAGAACCTGATGCTCTGATTCCACCTGTAACACCCCGCTCAATTAAATACTAGGTGATCATTCATATACCAAATTAAAATAAAATTTACAATTGGTTCATTCTTAGCATCACTGTCGAAAAAATATTTTTAATCACCTAATATCTAAATAAGCAGGTGTTAAACTATTCAAATTTTGATATAAATAAAATTTCCACTTTTAAAACATAAATCATTTAACATAATCCATTCACACAATGAATAACTACTGAGTAATGTCAAAGCTAAATTAAATGCAACTGGAATAAAACTCTCCAGTTTAAATATCTCAATACAACAATCTCATCTAATATAAAATGTAACAAAATCGACATAAGAATTTAATCTATCTGAGATAGAGAAGAAATAACTAGAATCCTCTTGGGCGACATGCCCTAAGTGAAAAATCAACTAGAGAGTATGAATTAATGAATATGAAATCGTCTAAACAAAGTCCAAACTCCATAGCATCCATAGCTCATCAAAAATCTCAATCCTCAATGGTTGGTGTCCCTGTAGCTGGACACCTCATATAGGAGATACAAGAGAGAAGAGAATATGCAGGAAAACGGGTCAGAGCCCAATTGTAAAAATAGTTTAGAAAACAGCAAGTGAATAAATGCTATATTCAGCAATTGTTATATACATGTTAGATTATCGGAGTCTCTCTTGAGATCCTCACCTCTCATCTAGAGTGCACACCTTATGAACCTTAAAACCATATTGGTTACTATTGCCATGCTAACTAGTTCATCTCAGTGCCAACTAATCATAGCCCATATCTATCCTGCATATCTCTCGCAATACAGGTAACACATATATATCCAATTTTTTTAGAACATGGATAAGCCCTTTTTTTAATTTAATATAATTAAGTATTCACCTACTTAATTCATTTCATATTTCATTATCTTTCACGTCTACTTAATTCACACAGTAAACATTATCACAAGTATTCATACAGATTCTCTCTGTTATATATACACTAAACTGCACCCCAAGGCTTAGTTGTGATGCATGCGTACTCTGCTATCATGTCACAATACATCTCGTCACTGTATAAAGGACCATAGGCTCGGTATGTCCCACGAACCATAATTAAAAAAATTGCAAACAGTGGAGGCGAACATAGTCCTAATCCTTTGGGCTACGCTCATACCTACGCACCCAAAATACCATTCAATACCATTGTTCTGACTAATGGCAATCAAACCTAAGTCCTATGTTCTGGGGCAACAAGTCAAAGATCCCCCTTAAGGCTCATCAGGATATGACTGCCCTTTACGCATAAACCTCCCGTCGATAGCAAGTAGGCTAGGTATGTCATACACATAAATCAAACAAGCAATAGGTATGCACATCAACCTATTAAAATTTGGTACGCACTCCACTAATATTATATTAGGATTTCTTCCTACCCCAAGTACCCGTCGTATTTCTCGAATACCACCCGTAGTTGTTATTCACGATTATCATCGTATATTTATTATGTTGTTATCACTAACATAATCACAAGTACTCATATATATATATATATATATATATATATATATATATATATATATATATATATATACTAGCGGATGCCCGTGCCCGAGGTCACGGCGATAAATTTCCCCCCGTGAAAAAACCCAGCCCATAATAAACCGCCTTTTCTTTAAACAAAATCTTTTAAAAAAAGTAAAAAATATTTAATAAAAAACATTTTTTTAAAATACTTTAATAAAAAAGTAATAAAATAATAATTTATGTATGTATTCATGCATACATGCATGTGTATGCATGCAAGCATGCAACACATAAAATGCCATGCTTGTTTATCATGCATGAGTTACTATTCATAAAGACCATATATATATATATATATATATATATATATATATATATATATATATATATATATATATATATATATATATATATATATATATATATGTTCAAGGGTGATTTTCACATAAGAATAACATCAAATTCATATGTTCATAAGGGTATTATCATTAAACACATTAAATCCCTAAAATACCAAATTATGTAAATCCCCCATTTTTATACCATTTAGAAAACCAGAATTTAGAAATATCATTTCATAACTAAATCATCAAATTTCCATATTCAACATGAGTAGAATTCATTTACATGCAATACTTAAAATCATTTACAAATCATCAATAAAGAAATAAATCCTCTACATGTAAAACCTATTCATTTCCATGTTCATAACCTCTACATGTATATCCATTTTCATGTTCATAGTCTCTACATGTATAAATATCCAACCATATGAATTTGCATATCCATTAAACTTAATTTATCAATCATTTTAAATACCAAATTCATAATTCATCAATCCAAGAAGAAATCCTATTCTAACATGGATAATATAAGCACTGAAATAAAGCAAGAATTACACTTGCCTTATATGTAGGTCTGAACGTTTGGAGAAGACAAGTGTTTGGAACCTCCTCTTCCTTTTTTTGGTGACAATCCGGTGGTGGTGCAAGGTGTAGAGATGGTGGTTGTCCCCTTGGTTTGCCCTAGGTGACTCTTCATTTCCAAGAAATTCTTCCTCTCTTCAAGATAACCTTTCACTTTCTCTCTAAGGCTTTTCACTACATCACCAGACGGGGCTTTGTTGGGGATGAATGTATCACTCAGGCACTACATCACAGGATCAGGATCAGGATCAGGATCATGATCAGGATCAGGATCAAAATCGGACCAATTCTGGGGCTGACATTCCACATGGTTCACTCAGGCACTACATCACCAGATCCGTCCCACCTGATTAAAGTTGCCTATACACCTCTCCTCAACTGGCATGATGCACCAATTTTACCTGCTAAAACCTCCAATAATCCTAATGTTTACCCCTTTTCTTCTTTTGTTGTCTATCCTTGTTCAAATGTAATCGATTCCTCTTTTGACGAGGTTCTCAATGCTATTTTTCCTATCAATGAAATAAACAAAGATTTTGAGTATCTTGTTGTGCCTTACATTAACTGTTTGGATTCTAATCAAACTTTTAATGATGATGCCTTTGCAAATGAACAAATCTTAACTGATCTAAATAAGGTTAATATTAAACAACATAACCACGTTCAAGTTAATGAAGAAGAGACAGTTATTATTATCCTCGGTTCTAGTAGCCAACTGCGCGATATTAGGATAGGGGCTACCCTCGATGAGCATGGGCGTGCACAACTCAAAGAATTGCTAAAGGCATTACAAAGGGAAAACTCTTGGGATTTATGGTCAGTGAGAAAGGGATAGAAGCAGATCCTGCCAAGCTGAAAGCCATACTTGAGATGCCACCCCCCAAATAGAGAAATAAGTCTGAGGTTTCCTTGGGAAATTGCAATAGATCAGTTGATTCATGAGCCAGCTATCCTCCATTTGCAAACCGATCTTCAAACTCCTCCGAAAGGATTCAACCAAGATTTGGAACAAAGCATTCCAAGAAGCTTTTAATCGAATCAAATAATATCTGACCCAACCCCCGGTACTCATGCCACCACAGCCTCGTCTCCCCTTGTTCCTATACTTAACCATAACTGACATTGCAGTTGGGGCTTTGCAAGCCCAATAACTTGAATATTCCCGCAAAGAAAGAGAAATCTATTATGCCAGTCATAAATTGGCCTAGTACGAGGTTAACTACACTTCTTTAGAAAAGGCGTGTATCGCACTTGTCTGGGTCAGCCAAAAGCTTCGTCACTATATTCTCACCTTCCCCATCAAACTTATATTCCGAATGGACCCCATCAAATACCTTCTTGAGAAACCCACATTGTCCAACCAAATGGCCCGGTTGATGCTCCTAGCCGAGTTTGATATCGTGTATGTCACGTAAAAAGCCATGAAAGGAAGAACCATATCTAACTACCTAGTTGATTACCTCGTAGAAGAAGCTGATGCCAGGATCTCTGAATTCTCAGATGAAAACATCCTTTGCACTACTCAGGACAACCTTCGATGGCAAATGTTCTTTGACGGCGCTGCCAATAAGAAGGGATATGGCATTGGGATACTCCTGATCGCCCCAAATGACTCCCACACTCCAATCGCCATCAAGTTGAATTTCCCTTGCACCAATAACATGACTGAGTACGAGGCATGCATAGTAGGCCTCAAAGTTTCTCTCAAGAAAGGTATCTAATGCCTAGACGTCTATGGGGATTCTTCCCTCATCATCGGTCAAGTTCTCAGAAAATGGAGAGTCAAGGACAAAAAACTCCAACCCTTCCATGGCCACTTATAAGAACTAGCCTCCCAATTCCAAGACATCACCTTCCATTACCTACCTCAAGTAAAAACTAACATAGCCCTCAAAGAGATAATAAAACCCATCTGGGACTCTAGAGGGAAATTCAATCCCAATTGGAGCGGCCCCTACATTATTAAGAAGATCTTGTTTGGCGATGTTGCCATGCTCACTGATTTAGATGGGGAAGATATGGCTCATTTAGTCAACCTGGATCGTCTCAATAAGTTCTACCCTTAGTCCGAAATCTCGGTGCGCTATGACTCTTCTCGTCTACCTTCTATTTCAAAAAAAATCTCTTCATTTCCTTCTACCCAGAACTACGTTGGCCTGATCCTCGGTAAAAACCATTTTCAAACAAAATTGAAACTTTTCAAAAACCCTAGAGGTACGTAGGCAGTTCATACACCTTACATGAGCACGATCCTTTCTTTTTCACAAAATACTATTCTTTTCTTACCTCCGAGAAGAACAGTCGATTCCAACATATACTTGAACAAAAGGATTATATTTGCCTTAGCAATCGGTATAGATAATTCAAATAACACAAAATTCATCGAAAGGGACAGCTGGATGATCAGAAACTTGTTTATTTCACTAATAAGAAATTACGGTACATATTACATAAGAAAAGGAACGGATAACTCCCTTCCCCCTACCTTCCTAAAACCCATAATAAAATCCCCACAATTATTCCGCATTACACAATAAACGCTCCAGGAGTCCTATCCATAATTACCAGAGGAGCCTGCTTCATCATCATCATCATCTGCATTTGGGGGTCTCCAAGTTTCCCCTGCCTTAACAGAGTGTCACAGACACTTCATGGACCGATAAGCTCGAACCAGCTTAAAAAAAATCACAACACCTCCTTCCATGGTGTCAAAAGAGACAAGCCACTTTTGTCCAGTCTCCACTGCCAACATCTTGCTAACTACTCTTCTCCGCAACCACTTCATATAATCCTCAGGGATATGCCAAAATCTCCCAACAGACTGAGAAGGACGGGTCGACAGACGCCGATTCTCCCACATAGAGCTAAGCCGCATGCGCAGATGCTCGGTCAAATCTTCAACCGAAAAGAAATTTAGTGTCCGATGTGGCTCAACATATGCCCAGACAAATTGGCTTAGAAGCCGCCCAGGTAAATAAAAAGAGGTCTGGCTGAGAACAACCAGTCGCACATACGGGTATTCTCCTAGCTCCAGAACAGGTAGCAACTGTCCCCACCAAGGCACTGACTAGTACAGATTCAGAGCCCCATGATCCATAAGCCAATTCTCCCATCTCTCAATATCCAGGACAACGCTAAAGAAGTGACGCGAAAAGAAGTTGGGTATAACTGACAAAGGATATTCTATAAGAGTCACCAGGTGGAGTCTTTCAGAAAACCACATGAACAGCATCACGGAGCTACCCCGTAGGAAGTCAGAACGACCTTCTCGCTAGGCATCCAGACCATTCAGGGTCTCCACCAGTATCACCACCACAGGATTTTGATGGTATAAGATCCATGAAGTAATGGGTGCAAGTTGAGAATCCACCAGCAGTTCCCCAGTCACCAGCAGTAATTTTAAAACAAGGCCCAGAGCAATGTCTCTAGCATAACCAGCATCACCTAATTCCTGTAAATGCACGAACTGCAACACTACCGGGAAGGAGATCATTCCTCTAACAACTTATGATCTAGTCGTCGAAGGCGAAATAAAAATAAGCCTAACGAGAAAATCCCTGGGAGAACAGGATAATTCGGGTAAAGCTGCAGCAACATTGGGATTTATCCGCAGCATGGCAGAAAATTCCTCATAGGTAGGATAAACTTCATCCTACCCAAAGCGGAATACATGGTCTTTGGGGTACCAAAATTGTACCATCGCCATCAACATATTCAACTCAATTGACCGATTGCGCCACAAAGAGACTCGACGCTAGTTGAAAGCATCGTAGTCGACATTATAAGAACACATTGCTTGCAAGGCTTCGAGGTAGTTAGCAAACTCAATGCTACCAGGGAGAGCCATCTTACAGGACAAAAACAGTAGGCAAGTAAGTAAGAATGTGAAGGTGTGATGAAAACACTCCATTCCTACCCCTTTTTATACATGAGAACCCTCACAAAAGACATTATCCCTGCAAAAATCGAAGGGAATCCTACCCCCACAAAGTACCAAAAAGGCTGAAGATGACACTAATCAAAGCTTTGAATTGATGGGACTGGACTTGACTGCCAATAAGTAGGATAAGGGGTTTGCCGATCGGTAACCCCCTATTTTTGGAAGTTTTCCTTTTTCCTCTTTTGTCAAAATCAGGAAAGCTCAATAAAAATAAATTAATATTCTCAACAAAATTTCAAAATTCCTTTTCCACCCCTATATAATTTCCCATTCTTAAAACTTTCCTCAAAATCCCAAAAATATCTCTTTACGGTCTCAGCAGCAAAGTAAAAAGCGCATGTGCATGCATTCACTCATTCATAATTAACAGAGGATAATAAAAAAAAATCCCATTGCATTGCATATATATATTCTTCTGTGTTACATCAAATTTTGCAGGAAATAAAAGAAAAGAAAAAAAACAACGGGACTCAGCTCGAACACTCATTCTCTCTCACCTACCCTTCTCCCTCTCTCTAAGAGATTCCACCCATGCGACGCGCTTTATTTCCCCTATAGCGAGACGATGCCCCACCGCTACCCAATCCAAATTCCTCCCCGAATGAAGTAGACGGCACCAAATAAGAAGGAACCGGGATCGCGTCCTGAATATGGGCGGTCGCTGAAGAGATCCAGTCTCTAATATCCCTCAGCCAAGTGGTCGACACCCGAACTTGCTGCAAGACGAGGGAAAAATCAGTATCAAAGAAGGATCAAAACAGAAAAGGAACCAAAAAGAGGGAAAGAACATAAAGGTATACCGCAGGACGAAGAAACTCCTCTGGATCCATCGCGTGAGGACGGTGTAACATGGGGACCATCCCTCCATCAACCCGTCGGATGTTATATGAAGGGGTATGCAATCTCATAAAGGGAACCTCTGAAGTCACCACCGCCGCTGACGCCGACGGACCACCATCGTTGTGGGAGGACCCCACCGCCCAACTCGAACCCACAAAAGGGAAAGGCAAGGCATCATATATGTCGGGCACCGTTAACCAGCTCGTCACAAAGTCCATATAATCATACGGCGCATCAGTATCAATGTACAATAGGTAGGACTCGCCGATCATCGTCGCGATCCTCGCATCCTTCGTCATCACCGATCATCACCACGATCCTCGCATCCTCGAAGAGAGATGAGGGGACGGCTCCCGTAGCAAAGTCCTCTTATCCGCAACTGGCTCGAATGCATCAAAGGAGTTCTCACTCCCCAAAGCAAGAGGCGCCATGTCCCTTCACTCCACGTTCGCCCAATCAACCATTCCCCATGCACTGCAGTGCTCGCAAAGGCGGCCATTTCTTAGAGATCCGAATGCTAGAACGATTTGCAGAAGAAAATCGCAAAAAGAACGAACGCAAGAATCTATGAAAATGAGGGGAATTCACCTCCTTTATATAGGATGCCAAGGGTCATGTCGATTGGCATTGACCCCCCACCCACAGATCGGCCCTGACCCCTTACCTTCCCGAGGCAGTCCAAAAGTCCATGCCACTACCGAATGGCACCCTCTGAACCATGCCGACGGGCACCCCCTTAAACTTTCGTATAAAAATTCCCAAAAAATACTAGAAGCCCTGAAAAATTCTCAGAAAATTCATAAAAATCACAAGAATGATTTAAAAAAATTTCACCAAGAAAATTTCACACTCCCTCATGCCGAACCCCCATTTCCCCAACGGAACTCTCAAAAAACAAGTAAAAATCCTCCCGACAACGTCCCCGGAGGATCTCTAAAGATCACCCCACATGCCCCAAAGGTCTCAAGCAATACATCCAAACCCTGGACCACCTAATCACTTCCCCAATCGAGTTTATGGCATCAAACTTGCCTTTCCTCCGCAAAATCCCCAATATACAAGGATTTACCCGACAGTGCGATGGAGGATCCTAGGTCCTATGCATCCCTCTCGAGAGTGCTTCGGACGGCGTCATTTGGGTGAGGTGAAAGATGTAGAGAGATTAGAGTGGCCAGTATATTTTACTCAAAACAGATAAAAGAATGAGAGCCATCCCGAAGGACAGCATCCAAGGACATACTGATGCATACGAAACTAAAATGATTCAGAAAGGGTCCGGAGGCTAAGTTAGGAAATGGGAAGGTGTTAGGCACCCATTCCACCCTTTCGGTCTCTCATGGATTTTTTTTATTTTTCTTTATTTTCCCCATGATATGTGTGCATGTGTATATATAGTGGAGATAGGAATCCCCGACTTGTATCATGGAAGAGATAAAGTGAGTTATCCGTAGGAAGGTATAAAAATAATATTAGAAAATAAGATTTACGCGATTATCCTTACATTGACCATTATGATGGAACGATAACGCATGCGAAATAATACTCCACTAAGAACAAATATATGTATATATATAATATAAGAGAGTGGAGTTTAGAGAAGATAGAAAATGAGAGAAAAAGTAAAAATAGGACTCGAGTCTCGAGTTTTACCCCGAGACGCCTACGTAGCCTATAGAGGCATCAAAGTCGACGTAGTTCGCATGCAAAACGAGGGGTGGGGTTTATCCCATAAATCCAATCGGGGGGATTCTCTTATTTGTGTGTGTGTGTGTGTGTGTGTGTAGAAAAAGTGTTTTAGTTGTGAGAAAAGTGTAAGAAAAGTATGAGAATTCTCGTTTGGAACTTTATGAGCAAACCCTCTTTTTCTTGTTTTTTGGGTTTTTATTTATATGAAAATAAGGGATGTGCAATAATACTAAATAAAAAATATATTAGGTTGTGTGAGATGAGATAATAAAAGTGCTAAGTAATAAAACAAGTTATTACGAATTTATGAGAATTTAAGGAGAGAGTTGAGAAAATTGGACCTTCTTGAAGATCTTGAGCTTGATCTTCAATGTTGGAGAGCAGCCCTTAGACTTGGATGATGATGAAGGGTAGTGAATTCACCAAGTTTGATGAAAAGGATGATGAAAAGTGAAGTTTGGAAAGGGATTTAGGTGTGGAAATCACGCTGACTTTGAGAGAGGTAATCTGGATTTACTGAGAGTGATCTCTATCAAATCTGGGCTCTTACAAGTGACGTCAGGCCTTCTTTCTATAGGCCCGGGGTATTTCCAATCGGCATAGCCCTGTTCCTGCCAATCGGCAGGTGCGTTTAGGCACACTACTGATAGACAGGGTCTGGGACCTGCCGTTTGGCAGTGTCTTTCAGGATTTTTCAGAAAATCGGTCGCAGAATGCAAACCATTGATCAGAATCATGCACGAGGTAGACCATTGGAAAGGTAATTCAGAGACCTTCGAAAGTCCGTTGGAATGATCCCGGGTTCAGGAGTTGACTTTGGGTCAAATGTGGATCGAAATCATTCATGAGTCCATTAGACGGGGAATCGTCGGACGTAAATGGATCATTCGTCTACATGGTATGTCAGAATCATACACGGGGCAGGCCGTTAGAAAGGTTAGGAGATGTACTTAGACATTCCAAAGAGTTTGATCTGGTTCGGGGAATTGAATTTGGTCAATCGGGCCCTAGAAGCATTCGGTGACCTCTCGGAGTAAAACGGATCGTTCGTCCGTACCGTAAGTCAGAATCGCTCACGGAGTGGACCATTGGAAAGGGGTTTCAGTTCCCTTCGAAGATTCATTAAGTATTGGTTGAGTTGAAGAGTTGGCTTAGGTCAAATGAAGCCCCGGAGCGCCTGGTGGCCTCCTAATTGAGTTTCAGGGGAAAATAGGTCGTTCGTCCGCATGGGAAGTCATAATCGCGCACTGGATGGACCTTTGGAAAGGAGATTCAGGGCCCTTCGAAGATTCATTTAGTATCGATCGAGATAAAGATTTTAACTTTTGGTCAAATGGAGCTCGAGAGTGCCTGATGGCTTCTAGGTCAGTACTCGGGATATGACCTGGGTTTGTAGTGATGAAGGGAGGTGCTAGGGACCTAAGGAGAGATTAGGGGGTAACAGAATGGGGTGTCTACAGGGCCCCTCGATGGGTGAGTTTAAAACAAATGATAACCATCGAATAGACACCGCATGATGATTTTGATGGAGGATGACCATTTCAGAGGGTCGAGGGCGATTATGAGGACCTAAGGAGGAAGGATGACCAATTCAGGGGGGTCGAGGTCGATTTTAAGGACCTAAGGGAATGAGGATGACCAATTCATGGAGTCGAGGTCGATTCTGAGGACCTAAGGGATGGTTTGGAGGAAAGGTTTAGTCCAATTCCTGAGGAGGTGCTGGGGATGATCGATTCTGTGGGTCGGAGCTAATTCTGAGGGCTTGAAGATGAGGGTGAGAGATTCTATGGGTCAAAGCCAATTTTGAGGGATTGAAGATGAGGGTGATCGATTCTACGGGTCGAAGCCAATTCTGAGGGCTTAAGGTGGGATGACCAATTTTGCGGGTCGAAGCCAATTCTGTGGGCTTATGTAGAGATGACCAATTCTGCAGGTCGAAGCCAGTTCTGTGATCTTAAAGTGAGATGACCAATTCTGCGGGCTTAAGGTGACGATCCAAGACTGAGGTCAATTCTGACCTAAGAGAGGTGACGACCGAGGACCGAGGTCAATTTTGACCTAACTAAGGTGAAGATCCGAGATCGAGGTCAATTCTGACCTAAGAGAGGTGACGATCCAAGATTGAAGTCAATTTTGACCTAAGAGACCTAACTAAGGTGACGATCCAAGACCGAGGTCAATTCTAACCTAAGAGAGGTTATGATCAAGGACTGAGGTCAATTATGACCTAAGAGAGGTGATGATCCAAGATCGAGGTCAATTCTGATGAAAGAGAGGTGATGACCAAGGATCGAGGTCAATTCTGACCTAACTAAGGTGACGATCCAAGACTGAGGTCAATTTTGACCTAAGAGAGGTGACGACCCAGGATCAAGGTCAATTCTGACCTAACTAAGGTAACGATCCAAGACCGAGGTCAATTCTGACCTACATTTCCTTTGGGGGTAGAGATTAGATTTTGGATTCCGCTAGGGAATAACAAATGAGCTGGGTAAAATGTAGTGTCCTCCGAAGTTCCGCTGGGGAAATCCTTGTGATTTTGGGGATTTTGGAGAGGAAAGGCTAGTTTGATGCCATAAACTCCATTGGGGAAGTGATTAGGTGGTCCAGAGTTTGGATGTATTGCTTGAGACCTTTGGGGCATGGGGGGTGATCTTTAGAGATCCTCCTGGGACGTTACCGGGAGGAGTTTTACTTGGTTTTTGAGAGTTCCGCTGGGGAAATGGGGGTTCCTCTTAAGGGAGTGTGAAATTTTCTTGGTGAAAATGCTCTAAATCCTTCTTGGTATTTTTAGGAATTTTCTGAGAATTTTTCAGGGCTTCTGATATTTTTTAGGAATTTTTATACGAAATTTTAAGGGGGGGTGTCGGTCGGCATGGTGCAGAGGGTGCCATTCGGCAGTGGCACAAACTTTTGGACTGTCTCGAGAAGGTAAGGGGTCAGTATTGATCATTGGGTGGGAGGTAAATGCCGATCGGCATGATCCTTGGCATCCTATATAAAGGGGGCGAATTCCCCTCATTTTTCACAGCTTCTTGATTTCTTTCTTTCTACGATTTTCCTCTGCGAATCGTTCTAGCATTCCAATCTCTAAGAAATGGCCGCCTTTGTGAGCACTGCAGTGCATAGGGAATGGTTAACTATTGATGACTGGGCGAACGTGGAGTGGAGGGCCAGGGTACCTCTTACTTTGGGGAGTGAGAACTCCTTTGACTCATTCGAGCAGGTTGCGGATGAGCGGACTTTTCTATGGGAACATTCGCGTCATCGCTCTTTGAGGGTTGTGAGCCCTGCCGGTTATGTAAGTAACCTGACTTTTTGCATTCTCTTTTTTCTTTACTTTTTCCTTTTCTGGAATTTTGACAAGGTTTCTTTTTTGATAGTCTGATATATCTTTGATAAACATGCGTGCCCGTGGGACGACGGAGCTTAAGGATGTCTGGGAGCATCTTCCACCTGTGGTGAGTTGGGTGGTATCATCAGCGGGTTTTGGGAGGTTGGCGTCTATGATGGATGAGACGCCTTGGTCGACAGCGGTCTTATGCGCTCTGGGGGAGAGATGGTGGGATACTACCCACACCTTCCATTTTGGCTTTGGGGAGATGATCGTGACTCCCATAGATGTGCAGCACCTGCTGGGGTTGGATTGCGATGGGGAGTAGATAGAGGTGGATCGTTCTCTAAGGGTGAGGTCGGAGGTGGTGCAGGCGGCACTTGGTGACGTAGGTAGGATATTCTCTGGGGATTCCATACGGCTGTCCGAGCTAAAGGATGTTCTACTGAGTAGGATGATTGAGGTGGAGGACGGGCTGCAGGTGAGTCAGATGGCCCGATTGTTCATTTTGCTGGTGCTGGGAGGTTTTATGGTGGCGTCGAGTGGCGATGTCATCCATTTGTGGTTCTTGACGTACTTGAGTATGTTTTCGAACATCCCTCTCTATGATTAGGGGAGCCGGACTTTGGCAAAACCTCTATTTTTCTTTGGATGCATTCAACCGGTGTTTTCGGCAAACTTTTACTGGAGCCACGTATCTCCTTGAGGTATTCTTTAATTTTGTGCATTTTTCCTTTCATGCATTCGCATTTTCTTTATGAATCTTTTTTATTGTGAATTCCTTTCTTTGGCAGACGTGGTTCTATGAGGTGATTGGGTGCAATACCCCACTGATTTCCCTGATGAACGAGACTGTTGGGGACTTCTGTCGATTATATCGATGGCGGAAGGCCAATCGGTAGTCGAAGGGATCTCTCTCTCTGGAGGCGGTGCGTCAGGTCTTGGAAGGCCTGACCAGTGGTAGGGTAAGACTCTTTCCTTTTCAGTCTTGGTTTTTGGCATGTTCTGATTCCGTATCGACTTATGCCTGCTAGGGATTTTTAGGTGACTTATTATCCTTGGGGGACAGCTATACAGGATACGGGGCGATCGGGGTGAATGCACAGATGAGGTATTTTCTAGTGCATGAGTTCGTCCATTCCTAGTATCTGGGGGAGAGGGTGGTTCGGTAGATTGCTGAGGAGGAGGTGGTGGTGCCACCTGCGCAGCCTCCTATGTCTATGAGGCGAGAGCGACGGATGTCGGAGGATGCGAGGATCGCGGAGATGATCGATGAGTCCTACTTGTTTTACACTGATATGGATGCACCGTATGACTATATGAACTTTGTGATGAGTTTGTTGATGGCGCCCAACATATATGATGCCTTGACTTTCCCTCCTATGGGTTTGAGTCGGGCGGTGGGGTCCTCCCACAGCGGAGGTGGTCCGTCAGCGTCTGCGGCTGTGGGGACTTCAGAGGTTCCCTTTGTACGATTGCAAACCCCTTCGTATAACATCTGGAGGGTTGATGGAGGGATGGTCCCCATGTTGCACCGTCCTCACGCGATCGATCCGGAGGAGTTGGGTTTGACAGAAGAGGTTCTTCGTCCTACAGTATACCTTTCTGTTCTTACCCTCTTTTTGGTTCCTTTTCTATTTTGATCCTTCTTTGAAACTGATTTTGCCTTCTTCTTGCAACAAGTCCGGGTGTCGACCACTTGGCTAAGGGATATTAGAGACTGGATCTCTTCGACGACCGCCTATATTCGGGACACGATCTCGATTCCTTCTTGTTTGGTGTCGTCTGCTTCGTACGGGGAGAACTCTGGGTCGGGTAGAGGTAGTTCTTTATCTCGCTGTAGGGGAAAAAGAGCGCGTCGCAGGGGTGGAAGCTCTTAGAGAGAGGAGGAAGGGTAGGTGAGAGAGAATGTAGGTTTGGGCTGAGTCCCGTTATTTTTTGCTTTTCTTTTATTTCCTTCAAAATTTGATGTAACACAGAAGAATATATATATGCAATGCAATGAGATTTTCTATTATCCTTTGTTAATGATGAATGAGTGAATGAATGCACATGCACTTTTTACTTTGCTGTTGAGACCGTAAAGAGATATTTTTGGGATTTTGAGGAAAGTTTTAAGAATGGGAAATTATATAGGGGTGGAAAAGGATTTTTGAAATTTTGTTGAGAATATTAATTTATTTGTATTGAGCTTCTGATTTTGACAAAAGAGGAAAAAGGAAAACTTCCAAAAATAGGGGGTTGCCGATCGGCAATCCCCTTGTCCTGCCTATCGGCAGTCAAGTCTAGTCCCATCAATTCAAAGCTTTGATTAGTGCCCTCTTCATCCTTTTTAGTACTTTTTGGGGTAAGATTCCCTCCGATTTCTGCAGGGATTATGTCTTTCGTGAGGGTTCTCAACAATAAAAAGGGGTAAGGGTGGAGTGTTTTCATCACACCTTCACATTCTTACTTACTTGCCTACTATCTCTTAGTCCTGTAAGATGGCTCTCCCTGGTAGCATTGAGTTTGCTAACTACCTCGAAGCCTTGGAAGTAATGTGCTCTTATAATTTCGACTACGATGCTTTCAACATGCGTCGAGTCTCTTTGTGGCGCATCCGGTCCATTGATTGGAACATTCTGATGTCGGTGGTAAAATTTTGGTCCCCCGAAGACCACGTATTCGGCTTTAGGTTGGATGAAGTTTGTCTTACCTATGAGGAATTTTCTGCCATGCTGGGGATAAATCCCAATGTTGCTGCAGCTTTACCCGAATTTTCCTGTTCTCCCAAGGATTTGCTGGTTGGGCTTCATCATATTTAACCTTCGACGACTAGATCACTGGTTGTTGGAGGAACGATCTCCCTCCCGACGGTGTTGCAGTCCATGCATTTGCAGGAAGTAGGTGATGCTAGTTATGTTGGAGCCGTTGCTCTGGGCCTAGTTTCAAAATTATTGTTGGTGACTTGGGAACTGCTGGTGGATCCGCAACTTGCAGCCATTTCTTTATGGATGTCATACCATCGTAATCCTACGGTGGTGGTACTGGCGGAGACCCTGAATGGTCTGGATTCCTGGCGAGAAGGTCGTTCTGACTTCCTACGAGGTAGCCCCGTTATGCCGTTCATGTGGTTGTCTGAAAGGCTCTGCCTGATGACTATTCCAGAATATCCTTTGTCGGTTGTACCCAACTTTTTTTCGCGTCACTTCTTCAGCGTTGGCCTGGATATTGAGATATGGGAGAATTGGCTTGTGGAGCATGGGGCTCGAAATCTGTACTGGTCAGTGCCTTGGTGGGGATAGTTGTTACCTGTTCTAGAGCTAGGAGAATACCCGTATGTGTGGCAGGTTGCTCTCAGCTAGACCTCTTTTTATTTCCCTTGGCGAGTTCTGCGCCAATTTGGCTGGGCATAGGTTGTGCCACCTCGGACACTAAATTTCTTTTCGGTAGAATATTTGATCGAGCGTATGCTCATGCGGCTTGGCTCAATATGGGAGAATTGGTGTTCATCGACCCATCCTTTTCAGTCTGTTGGGAATGTTTGGCATATCCCTAGGGATTATATGAAGGGGTTATGGAGGAGAGTAGTTAGCAAGATGTTGGCAGTGGAGACTGGACAAAAGTGGTTTGTCTCTTTTAACACCATGGAAGGAGGTGTTTTTTTTTTAAGATGGTTCGAGCTTATCGGTCCATGGAGTGTTTGAGACACTCCGTTCAGGTAGGGGAAACTTGGAGACCCCCTAATACAGATGATGATAACGGAGTAGGCTCCTCTATTAGCTGTGGATAGGACTCCTGGAGAGTTTCTTGTGTAATGGGGGATAAATGTGGGGATTTTATTATGGCTTTTTAGGAAGGTAGGGGGAAGGGAGTTATTCGATCTTTTTCTTTTGTAATATGTACTGTAATTCCTTATTAGTGAAATAAACAAGTTTCTGATCATCCAGATGTGTCTTTCGATGAATTTTGTGTTGTTTGAATTATATATACCGATCGCTAAGGCATACATAATCCTTTTGTTCAAGTATATGTTGGAATCGACTCTTGTTCTCGGAGGTAAGAAAAGCATAGTATTTTGTGAAAAAAAAGGGTCGTGATCATGTAAGGTGTATGAGCTGCCTACATACCTCTGGGGTTTTTGAAAAGTTTTAATTTTGTTTGAAAATCATTTTTTGCAAAGGATCAGGCCCACATAGTTCTGGGTAGAAGGAAATGAAGAGATTTTTTTTTCGAATTAGAAGGGAGACGAGAAGAGTCGTAGAGTACCAAGATTTCGGACTAGGGGTAGAACTTCTTAAGACGATCCAGGTTGACTGGACGAGCCATCTCTTACCCATCTAATTCAGTGAGCATGGCAGCACCGCCAAATAAGATCTTCTTAACAATGTAGGGGCCGCTCTAATTGGGCTTGAATTTCCCTCTGGGGTCCCAGTTGGATTTTATTATCTCTTTGAGGGATAGGTTATTTTTTGCTTGAGGTAGGTAATGAAAGGTGATGTCTTGGAATTGGGAGGCTAGTTTTTCTAAGTGGGCATGGAAGGGTTGGAGTTTCTCGTACTTGACTCTCCATTTTCTGAGCACTTGACCGATGATGAGGGCGGAATACCCGTAGACGTATAGGCATTGGATACCTTTCTTGAGAGCAACTTTGAGGCCTACTGTGCATGCCTCGTGCTGAGTCATGTTGTTGGTGCAAGGGAAATCCAACTTGATGGCGATTGGAGTGTGGGAGTCATCTGGGGTGATCAGTAGTATCCCAATGCCATATCCCTTCTTGTTGGCAGCGCCGTCAAAGAACATTTACCATCAAAGGATCTCCTGATCAGTGCAAATGATGTTTTCAACTGGGAATTCGAAGATCCAGACATCAGCTTCTTCTACGGGGTAATCAGCAAGGTAGTCAGAGATGACTCTTCCTTTTATGTCTTTATATGTGACGTATACGATATCAAACTCGGCTAGGAGCATCAACCATCGGGCCATTCAGATGGACAAGGCGGGTTTCTCAAGCAAGTATTTAATGGGGTCTGTTCGGGATATAAGTTTGATGGGGAAGGCGAGCATGTAGTGCCGCAGATTTTGGGTGACCCAGACAAGTGCGATACACGACTTTTCCAAAGAAGTGTAGTTAACCTCGTACCTGGCCAATTTTTGACTGACATAATAGATAGCTCTTTCTTTGCGGGAATATTTAAGGTATTGGGCTAGAAAAGCCCTAGTTGCAGTGTCGATTATGGTTAGATATAGGAGCAAGGGGAGACCAGGCTGTGCTGGCATGAGTACCGGGGGTTAGGTCAGATATTATTTGATTCGGTCAAAATCTTCTTGGCATGCTTCGTTTCAAATCTTAGTTGAATCCTTTCGAAGGAATTTGAAGATAAGTTCACAGATGGAGGTTAATTGGCTGATGAACAGGATGATGTATTGCAATTTCCCAAGGAAACCTCTGACTTCTTTCTCTATTTGGGGGTGTGGCATCTCAAGTATGGCTTTCAGCTTAGCAGGATCTACTTATATCCCTTTCTCACTGACCATGAATCCCAAGAGGTTTCCCTTTGTAACGCCCAAGATGCACTTCTGCAGATTGAGTCTCATCTGATACTGTCGCAGTCATTCGAAGAACTTTCGAAGAGCAGGAACATGACCTTCTCTAGTTTTGGACTTGATAATCATATCATCCACATAGACCTCAACTTCTTTGTGAATCAGATCGTGAAGGATGGTTGTTGCAGCCCTCTGGTAGGTAGCCCCAGCGTTCTTGAGAACAAATGGCATGACAGTGTAGCAAAAGGCTCCCCATGGGGTGATGAATGCGATTTTTTCTTGGTGGTCTGGGTGCATTTGATTTAGTTGTATCCAGAAAACCCTTCGACGAATGATTTGAGAGCATGACTGGCTGTGTTATCCACGATCATGTCGATATTAGGTAGCGGATAATCATCCTTTGGAGAGGCTTTGTTTAAATCCCGATAGTCTACACACATCTGAACTTTTCCTCCTGATTTCGGCACGGGCACTATATTGGCTAGCCACATGGGATATTCGATCACACGAATGAAGCCTACGTTCAACTATTTGACCACCTCTTCTTTGACTTTAAGCGACCATTCGGTGTAGAGTTTTCTCAACTTTTGTTTAAACGTCTTGTAATCTAGGAGAGTGGGGATCTCATGCTGAGATATTTCAGGATCAATGTCGGGGATATCTTCAGAGGACCATGCGAAGACATCCACGAATTCCTTTAGCAATTCTTCGAGTTGCGCACACTCATGCTCGTTGAGGGTAGCCCTTATCCTAATCTCGCACATTTGGCTACTAGAACCAAGGTTAATAACAATAGTCTCTTCTTCATTAACTTGAACGCGGTCATGTTGTTTATTATTAACCTTATTTAGATCAGTTAAGAATTGTTCATTTGCAAAATCATCATGATCATCAAAAGTTTGATTAGAATCCAAACAGTTAATGTAAGGCACAGCAAGATACTCAAAATCTTTGTTTATTTTATTGATAGGAAAAATAGCATTGGGAACCTCGTCAAAAGAGGACTCGGTTACATTTGAACAAGGATAGACAACAGAATAACAAAAGGGGTAAACATTAGGATTAGGGGAGGTTTTAATAGGTAAAACTGGCGCAGCATGCCAGTTGAGGAGAGGTGTGTCAGCAGCTTTAATCAGGTGGGATGGATCCAGTGATGTAGTGCCTGAGTGAACCATGCAGCATGTCAGCCCCAATGTTTGTATGTTGAAGGATTCTTCAGAGTCACTTTCCTCAGTCTCCTCAGTATCTTTGATGAGCGGTTGCATATGGTGTTGGGAACTCTCGGCCCATGGGTAGCTGTCTTGGAAAAATATCTCCATTCCAGGCTTCATTTTCTTGTCTCTATGGTCATACCATGGTTCTGGAAAGCCGCAAAAGGGGAAGTCTTTGCCCTCTTTGATGAATCGTCCATTCAAGGAGTCACCTGGGATAGTTTGGATGCGGTCTAGGCTTCTCTTTGGTCGAGACTAGAGGATTAATTTGAGCTCTTGTTCTGACGGTTGATACCCCAACCCACAAGGAGGGATAGCCTTCTTCAGTTCAATCGGCTCAATTATCCCTTGTTGTCTTTTTTCTAGCCCCAATCTGGGCATGAAGTGCATATTTTTGAACATTTGAATCCCATTGACGTTGCCATAAGGGTCGTATTCTGTACAAACCCTTTCTTTGAAGTTGTCCCCTGTCAAGAGTAGAAGTTGTTAACGAAAATGTATTTTATCCCTAATTAATTAAGTTAATTTAATTAATGTACATTTTAGTTTAACTTAATATATTGATTTTAATGATTCCAAACATATTGTTTTATAAGGTCATTCTATAAATATTTATTATGGTATTATCCTGTTTATTTCTGACTCTACATACCTCGACTTTACACAACGACACATCCGAGTAAAGATATTCACGTATGGCGCTCATTTACACATTTACACATTAGGCACACATGCATATTTTATATGGTTTTAGCTGTGTGACAAATTAAGTGTGAGCATAAATACCTTTCTAAACATGAAATTATATTATTTTATTGAAAATATATATATTATAAGTTTTGTTTAGAAAACGATTTTCGAAATCCATTTTTTTAAATAATTTACTTATTAAAACTGTTTTTAAACGATATAAATATATATATTTCCAAAGAATCTGTGCCTTAGAAAATTAAGCGTTATTCGTTTCTTTTTACACGCGAGCCATGCCATTTTCTTTTGATTAATGGGAACTGAACATTTGTTCAATGCTCACTGCCACACGCAAGTGGCATTATCTGAGCAGATCTGTTACCTGATCTCTATCCAAGTCATAGCTCGTACAGCTTTTTATAAAGCCAAGAATGGTCATATCCGTGTAAGATCTGTTCAGTAGCTGTCTTCGGTCAATTATTACCCATTTGATTTTGACCAGGCTTTACAACTTTTGAGCCATACCCATATTAGCTGTCAAAGCTCCACGTCGCTTACACCGGCCCTATTAGGAGTTGACATAACTGATGTCAGCTTCTTTTATGGATTACCGTGCGATCATTTTGTGTACCGCTTCATATGTGAGGACCATACCTGTTACACCAAAAAATTGGTTTTTCTTATAACAATTTTTTTTACTAAAATCTGTTATATATATATATTGTCTGGTTTGGCAAAACATTGAGCCACGCACCTTCAATTGAATATATTTTTTTGTGGCTTATAATTTAATCTTTCGAGAGATGTCTTGCCCATTTATTAAAAGTAGTACATGGTGTACTAGCGATTTGACCGGAGCTGTCCAAATTGTTCTGTTACAGTTGATAATGTATTATACTCTGAATTAATACTCTTTGTAGTCACTTTCATCTGAGAAGGAATGTACCATCCCATGTGACTTTGAAAATGTATATTTCCTTTACACATTGGATATCTCTTTTGCTTGTTATAGTCTAATATTTTGCAGATCAAAATATACAAAAATGAGGACTGTGAGAGATACACTTTCTGACTTCGAATCTTTTGAAGTTGCCATTCTTGTGCTACTGCAGAGCCATTTTTTTATTGAGAATCAAACTGAAGATTTATATATCATACTTGGAGATCATTTTCAGTACACTTCCATCCCAGAAAATCTGGAGCATTAATTGCTCAAATTGCATATGTCCAACGGCTAGCTTTTGAAGACACAATTAAAAGCATTCAGTGCTGCATTGAAGAGAAACAAGTGGACTTGAATGAGAATATGAGAAAGAATTCTTGAGAGCATCTTTGAAATCATTCAGCAGAACAAGAACGAAAATATGAGACAGACTTGAAATATTATTAAGAGCATTTATTCTACTACTCAGCTACACATTCAAGAGAGCAATTAATTTTATCATCTGCTCAATCATTTGAAGAAGAAGACTTGTGCCTACTTCAACATCATTTATTGAAGTCTGATTCAAGAAGGAGAAACTCAGATTACAAATTGTATTTTAAGGAGTTTCAGTATTGTATCTTGTACTACAAAAAATTCAGATTTGTTGTGAAGCTTTGTTGAAGCTTCGGTTTGTACCGGTAATTGGTTCCTACCCGTAAGTGGGCCACGGGGTTTGAAGCTCGGAGTTAGCTTGCAAACAGTTGTACGCGGTGGTTTGATCCTACCCGCAAGTGGATCAAGTTTAGTGAAGCGCAAAGGAGACGAGGGCTCTAGGCGCGTGGACGTAGGCCGGGATTTGGCCGAACCACGTTAAATTTCGGTGTCATTTATTTTCCGCACTTATATTTATTTATTTGCGTATGCTTGCTTGAGTTAATATTTTCAGCACACTATCTTGCAAATAAATTAATTCCGAAATTTGACTAAATTATTTTTAAGGTTAAAATAATTATTTTTGAATTAAATAATTAATTTCAGAATATCACTTTATATTAAATACGAAAATTAATTTAATATTTCTAGAGTGTTAAAATCTGCATGTCTAGTTGTTTAAATTAGTTAGTTGCATTTATTTGATATTGTTGGATTTATTCTTTATTGATTTATTAATCTGAAATTTGTTTAAGTGATTTAAATTTAATATTTTTCTGAAATATAAATTTGACATTTAAAGTGTGTAAAAACTCAATTCACCCCCCCTCTTGAGTATAATCTGGGCAATAGAAGTGGTTCAACTCAAAATCCTGATAGGATCATATGATTTGACCCGTTTTGTATCTCAAGGATTGGACTGCTGGTACTTTCACCATTGGCATTGTCGTCGTCACCTACGATGGTAATGACCCGTCTGTCGGCGAAGAACTTTAATTTCTGATGGAGTGAGGAAGACATGCCCTTGATACTATGGAGCTAAGGTCGTCCTAACAATAGGTTGAAATAGGCTGGGATGTCAATAACTTGGAATTCAACGATAGGGTTTATAGGGCAAGTCCCTATTACAAGATTTATGGATCCCATCACCTCCTGACGGATATTATCGTAGGCATGCACAGCAGCGGAGGTTAGAGCGAGGTCTCTTTCTTTCAGGCCTAAATATTTGAAGGTTCTCAATGGGCAGACATTCAAGGTGGATCCATTGTCGACAAGTGAGAGTGGTATAATCTTCCCCATAACTTCGACGGAGATGTTGAGTGCATGATTGTGGTTTGGCCCAATCTCGGGGATTTCTTCTTCAGAAAAGGATAGCATTCGAGTAGAGGTCAAGGATCCAAAAAAATTTACCGCTTCTTCTGATGTGGAAGACAGCGGAACTCTGGGTCCAGTGAGCAACTTGATCAAAGTGTTTCTGTGCAGCTGAGAAGACCAGAATATCCCCCATAGAGTGATGTTAGCTTGAGTTTTATTTAGTTGATCAAGGATCTTGCTCTCCTCGAGGGTCATCTCTGGCATAAGAAGGTTTTCAACGCCCCTCCCTTTGTCATTGGCTGGTAGTGAGTTTGGGATATGGTAATGACTCCCTGATCTGGTCATGTGATTTACTGAAGAAGAGAAGAATATGAATCTCGTTTCCTCATCGATCTCAGGTTGTTCTACCACTTTGTTTATTTTTCCGAGGAGTTCTTCAAATAATATCATTCCACACATATCGGCTATTGGGCCAATTTTCTCTGAAGCTTGCCCTTCATTCGAATCTTCGATATCTTCCACCCATTCGGTGGCAACAATTTTATCTTTCCATATAAAGTCGTTGCATTCCACAACTTCAACGGCTTCTTTATACAGGTCATCCCATTTCGTGGGGATGTGTAAGGGTGAAGGGACCAGGCGCCCCTATAGCTTCAAAGCAATGAATAACTCGGTGATACTTCAAATGTTATTGGTTTGCCTGAATAATTCTGCCATAATCTAAACAACATCATCCAGGCTGACTTCATCGATCGGTACTAACCAACTATCTGACTTTCTAGCCCATTTTTGTGCTTCCAAGAATAGTGTACTGAATCTCTAGAAATCAAGGATCATTTGTGAGGGCAATATCAACCCGAAATCTAGGAGTTGGTTTAACACTTCTGACAATTCCATGCCTTCATTTTCAGAATGACTACGGATAGCGATGCATGCTCTAGTAAGGAGTGATAGTGCCTGATCAGCGAGGCTAGTAGGATGTAGGAGGAAATATAGGCAAATTTGGAGAGGTTTAGGAGATTATATGGGTCTGATTTGAGTTAAGGGATCAAATTCTGGGTTCTCTTATAGAAAGATGGCATTGGTATGATTTGGAAGTGGGTTGTGAGTAGTGTTTGGCTTAGGATTGGCTGGTAGGGCAATGGTACCCTGGTCAATTAGACCTTGGATTATGTTTCGGAGGTGAAGGCATTGGTCAGTGGTATGGCTAGCAGTTTAGTGAAAGGCGCAATGAGCATCTGCCTTGAAGTTTCTTGGGAGTGGATTTGGAAACGGACGGGGATCCAAGGGTTTGATAAGGTTTCGGCTTAGTAGGGCTTGATAGACTTTGGAGAGGGGAGCATGGAGCTCGGTGTATTACTTTCGGACTGGGACAGGGCAGCTTTTCGGCACCCATAATATGGTTGGTTGAGAGATGTTAATGATGGTTGAGACTGCAGCACTCGCAGACTTGTCATATTTTCTGGGGGTGAACTGTCCGGACACCTTCTTTAGGTCAACTTCTATTTTGGCAAGACCTTCCTCAATTTCTAATCCTGCTTCTCTGAGAGATCTGAAGTGGGCATAGCATTGTCCTCCCATCATTTCTCGGACATGGGGTAAGAAGTTTTTCTTCACTATGCTAACTTATTCTTCCTCGGAAGGCCGATTGGTCATGGTAGCTGATCTTTCCCTCCATCGAGCGATAAAGTTACTGACTGATTCTCTAGGGTTCTATTTGAGCAGCTCTAAATCACGGCGGGTGACCACAATATTTTTATTGTATTTGTACTGTGAGATGAATTCCTTGGCTACATCCTCCCAGCTACGAATTTTGGACTCTTCGAGAGACAAAAACAATCGGAGGGAGTTATCCTTCAGAGTTTACTGAAATAATTGGGCCATAACTTCTTCAAAAGCCCCTAGTAGAGTCATGTAATGGTGATAACTTCGGAGATGAATCAGGGGTACACTTCCTTCGATTTTCTCGATATTTGTCATCTTGAACTTCTCGGGTAACCTCGCTTTAAGTTAAGGAGACATGTGGGTGTAATCCATGTAATTTCCTGAGATTCTGACTTGGTCAGACTTCTTGGTGAGAATCTTGAGGTCCTCTTTGACTTTGTTCAGCTCTTCTTCCTTCGTATCAGTGATCATAGGCAAGTTAGCCCCATGTTGGGCAAGGATCGGCATAGAAATCTAGGCAGGAGGCGGCCCATTAGCAGGAGGGGCACGTGGAGCATGCTGATATTCTTTGAGAACCCAGATGGGCTTGGGTGGATCCATAGCACAAGGTAATAGGGCCTCGGGATCTTGAGGTACGGTAACCTAGTTTTGTTGCATCTCTCGGACCTCAGTTTGCATGTTATCAATTTTGGACACAAGCTAAGCTAGGACTATCGTCAGATCCGACTGCACAATGGGCACTTGATCTATGTTCTCCATGGAAGGTGGATGTATTCCGGACTCGAAAGAAGTAATAGGGGAATGGAAAAAACTTTGGGGTGATTTGACTGAAGGCCGAAGCCAATAGGGAGCCAGGCCAAAGGTTTGCGATCGACCTGAGAAGGCACAAAATGGGATTTATTTTGAGAAAAAGGGATGAAAATATTTTTGACATTTTATTCTTTTTCTTTTTGAGATTGGAAAAATATTTTTGGCTTTTTGATAAAGAGAGGAGAAGTTTTTATTTTGTATTTTTTGATAAGGAAAGGAGATACGGTCTCAGCATGATTATTACAATTATTATGTTTTCACTTGTATTAATTCTCCCAATTGCAAAATGAAATGTCGGACGGGACCCGAGCCAGGAAAAATTGGGTTTGTAATATATGCAAAGCTATGGCTGAACTTGTGACCAGGCTCACGGGCAGGGTCCCATTTTAAAAATGCTTGAGAATTCGGGCGACAGACCGACCAAAAATTTTGGCAGAGTTCGGGTTAAAACCGGTAATCTTATATGTGTATCCTAGGCTTGGCACCTATATGCGGGTATGCAGTTGGTTGGGTGAATCGGAAAGGTTTCCCTCCTTTGGCGTGACTTTCTCACCATATACCTCGTGGGGACGGTACGTGTGAGAGCGAATTTGATATACTCGGCGTACGTGAACTAGTTCCCTGCGATATACCTCCCGTCATGACTTCGGTCAAGCGATACGATACGGGGGAATCGTTCGATATACATCAAAGGTACTTGGACAATGGAAGGTGAGAGTCATATCGCTTAGGCTAACTGTGCCCTGCCGGACCAGCGCTCATCACGAAGTGACCCTCCAGTTACTGGGTAAAATTTGGTCAATCACAATGCTCTTTGGTGATGTCGTGTGAATCATACATGATTCTCTTATTAGTATCTTATGATGAGAGTGTCTTTTCCGATTATGCCAAACAGGGAGCAAAGTGCAAGTACCAATGGTACACTAAGTATGGATGGATGATGCATGCTAGGTTCACGTGGTGCGAAGTGTACATGGAGAATTTTCTACAAGCGTGTTAATAGAAGCATAAGTATGGGAGATACAGGAGTAATAAAGGGGGAACATGCAAATAGGGGAAAATATAAGCAAACATAACACCCATGTAAATATAAGCAAACATAACACACATGGGTGTTATGTTTGCTTATATTTTCCCTTATTTGCATGTTCCCCCTTTATTACTCATGTGTACCCCATACTTATGCTCCTATTCACACACTTGTAGAAAATTCTCCATGTACACTTCGCACCACGTGCACCTAGGGTCACATATATCCTACGTGGCTAGCCATCATAGTGCCCGTGCTGAAATCAGGAGGAAAAGTTCGGATGTGTGTAGACTATTGGGATTTGAACAAAGCCTCTCCAAAGGATGATTATCCGCTACCCAATATCGACATGATCGTGGACAACACATCCAGTCATGCTCTCAAATCATTCATCGACGGGTTTGTCGGATACAACTAAATCAAAATGTACCCAGACCACCAAGAAAAAACCGAATTCATCACCCCATGGGGAACCTTTTGCTACACTGTCATGCCATTTGGTCTCAAGAACACCGGGGCTACCTACCAGAGGGTTGCCACGACCATCCTGCACGATCTGATTCACAAAGAAGTTGAGGTCTATGTGGATGATATGATTATCAAGTTCAAAACTAGAGAAGGTCATGTTTCTACTCTCCGAAATTTTTTCGAACGACTGCGACAGTATCAGATAAGACTCAATCCGCAGAAGTGCGTCTTCGACATTACAAAGGGGAAACTTTTGGGATTCATGGTCAGTAAGAAAGGGATAGAAGAAGATCCTACCAAGCTAAAAGTCATACTTGAGATGCCACCCCCAAACAGAGAAAGAAGTCTGAGGTTTCCTCGGGAAATTGTAATACATCAGTCGGTTCATCAGCCAGCTAACCTCCATCTGTGAACCTATCATCAAACTCCTCCGAAAGGATTCAACTAAAGTTTGGAACTAGGCATTCCAAGAAGATTTTGACCGAATCAAACAATGTCTGACCCAACCACCGATACTCATGCCATCACAGCCTGGTCTCCCCTTGCTACATTAGCCTCCATGGTCGACATGCCCAAAGGAATAACTATGATCCCCTTCCATATTCAAAAGCAAGACAAGCTAACCCACTGTTACCACATTAAGCTCGTCACCATAGAAGATCCCAAGCTAGACAATTGTTGGTACTATGATATCTGGCGCCTCCTCATGTATGGAAGGTATCCCGAGGGTTCCAATAAGAAAGATCGAGCAACCCTTCGAAGACTGGTTGCCTAGTACATCATTTGTCACAAAGCACTGCTCAAAAGAAACTTCTATTGAACTCATCTGCACTGTATGGCAGGGGCTGGCATTGAAAAGATAATGCAGAAAATCCACAACGGGGAATGCGGATCCCACATGAACGGTCACATGCTTGCCAAGAAGATCATCCGACAGGGCAACTACTGGACCACCATGACCTAGGATTGCACCACCTATGTATGGAGATGCCTCAAATGCCAATAATTCTCCAACCTTCAGCATTTGCCTCCACGTGAATTATACAACAAGACCTCTCCCTGGCCATTCTCCACCAGGGGCATCGACATCATAGGGAAGGTTACACCGAAGGCTTCCAACAGGCATGAGTTCATCCAAGTTTCCATTTATTACTTCACCAAATGGGTTGAAGCTGAGTCATACGCACTGCTGAACGCCAAGAAAGTGGTCAAATTCATCAAGAAAAACATCATTTTCCGGTATGGGGTCCCGAACGAGCTGGTGTGAGATAACGGGATGCATTTCGAGGCAGAAGTTACAGAATTGGTCAACGAGTATGGGATTCAGAGACACAAATCTTCTCCCTACCGACCTTAGACCAATGGTGCAGTTGAAGTCACCAATAAGAACCTCAAAGCCATCATCAGTAAGATGACCGAAAGCTATCGGGATTGGGTCGATCGGATCCCGTACGGCCTCTGGGTATACCGGACCTCCATTCTAACCTCTACTGGGGCTACCCCTTATTCTCTAGTTTACGTCATGGAACCAGTCCTACCCGTAAAGCTAGAAATACCCACATTACGCGTCATGCATGAGAGCAAGGTCAGTGAAGAAGACTGGTGCCAAAGCCGTCTTGACGAGCTGACCCTCCTAGCCGAAAGGAGATTAAAAGCACTATACTATATACAAAGGTACCATCGTCGAATAGCGCATTCATTCAACAAGAGAGTCAAGGACCGCGGCGTCCGAGAAGGTGACCTAGCCCTCAAAAATATAATAGGACCCATCTGGGACCCCAGAGGGAAATTCAAGCCCAATTGGAGCGGCCCCTACTTTGTTAAGAAGATCTTGTCTAGCGGTGCTGCCATGCTCACTAATTTAGATGGGGAAGATATGGCTCGTCCAGTCAACCTGGACCGTCGCAAGAAGTTATATCCCTAGTCTGAAATCTCGGCGCGCTACGACTCTTCTCATCTCCCTTTTAATTCAAAAAAAAATCTCTTCATTTCCTTCTACCCAGAACTACGTGGGCCTGATCCTTTGCAAAAAACCATTTTCAAACAAAATTAAAAATTTTCAAAAACCCCAGAGGTACATAGGTAGCTCATACACCTTACATGAGCACGGCCCTTTCTTTTTCACAAAATACTATTCTTTTCTTACCTCCGAGAACAACAGTCAATTCTAACATATACTTGAACAAAAGGATTATGTATGCCTTAGCGATCGGTATAGATAATTCAAACAACACAAAATTCATCGAAAGGCACAACTGGATGATCATAAACTTGTTTATTTCACTAATAAAAAATTACGGTACATATTACATAAGAAAAGGAACGGATAACTACCTTCCCCCTACCTTCCTAAAAATCCATAATAAAATCACCACATTTATCCCCCATTACACAATAAACTCGCCAGGAGTCCTACCCACAGCTACCAGAGGACCCCGCTCCATCATCATCATCTGCATCCTGGGGTCCACAAGTTTTCCCTGCTTAAACAGAGTGTCACAGACACTCCATGGACCGATAAGCACGAACCAGCTTTGAAAAACCATAACACCTCCTTCCATGGTGTTAAAAGAGACAAGCCACTTTTGTCCAGTCTCCACTGGCAGCATCTTGCTAACCACTCTCCTCCATAACCACTTTATATAATCCCCATGGATATGCCAAACTCTCCCAACATACTGAGAAGGACGGGTCGACGGACGTTGATTCTCCCACATAGAGCCAAGCCGCATGCGCAGACGCTCAGTCAAATCTTCTATCGGAAAGAAATTTAATGTCCGAGGTGGCATGACCTATGCCCAGCCAAATTGGCATAGAAGTCGCCAACGGAAATAGAAAGAGGTCTGGCTGAGACCAACCAATCGCACATACGGGTATTCTCCTAACTCCAAAATAGGCAGAAACTGTCCCCACTAAGGCACTGACCAGTACAGATTTCGAGCCCCATGCTCCATAAGCCAATTCTCCCAGCTCTCAATATTCAGGCCAAAGCTGAAGAAGTGACACAAAAAGAAGTTGGGTACGTCCGACAAAGGATATTCTGGAAGAGTCACCAGGCGGAGTCTTTCAGATAACCACATGAACAGCATCACGGGGCTACCCCGTAGGAAGTCAGAATGACCCTCTCGCCAGGTATCCAAACCATTCAGGGTCTCCTCCAGTATCACCCTCGCAGGATTGCGATGGTATGACATCCATGAAGTAATGGCTGCAAGTTTCGGATCCACCAGCAGTTCCCCAGTCACCAGCAGCAATTTTAAAACCAGGCCCAGAGCAACGGCTCCAACATAACCAGCATCACTTACTTATCGCAAATGCACGGACTGTAATACCTTCGGGAGGGAGATTATTCCTCCGGTAACCAGTGATCTAGTCGTCGAAGGCGAAATACAAAGAAGCCCAGCCAACAAATCCCTGGGAGAACGGGAAAATTCGGGTAAAGATGCAGCAGCACTGGGATTTATCCCCAGCATGGCAGAAAATTCCTCGTAGGTAGGACAAACTTCATCCAACCCAAAGCAGAATATATGGTCTTCGGTAGGGGTGGCCGTGGACCGGGCCTGGGCAGGCCCGGTCGGGCTCGGGCCGGGCTTGAAAAATTAAGTGTTATCCCAAGCCCGCTCGGGCCTAGATCGGGCCTTATTATGTAATCCCAAGCCCGCCCAGATTTGAAAGCTCTTTACCCAGGCCCGCCCGATCGGGCCCTATTATGTTAATTAAAAGATTTTTTTTTTAAAATTAAAATACCTATTTTTTTATTTAAAGACCAATTTTTTTAATTAAAAATCTGTTTTAAACTCCATATATTACAAAGTCCATATATAAAGTTTCTCACTTTACATGAAAAGACTTGGTATACGTTTTTATATTTATAGAAGTCCCCCCCCATATATATATATATATATATATATATATATATATATTTCGGGCCTCGGGTCGGGCCGGGCCTCATCGGGCTTAAGAACTCATGCCCAAGCCCGCCCGAAAAAAAATCGGGCCTATAAAATTTTTCCAAGCCCGCTTTGCGGGCCTATTTACCTTACCCAAGCCCTATTTTTTTATTGGGCGGGTTGGGCGGGCTTGGCGGGCCTCGGGCCTATGGCCACCCCTAGTCTTCGGGGTACCAAAATTGTATCGCCGCCATCAGCATGTTCCACTCAATGGACCGATTGCGCCATAAAGAGACTCGACGCATGTTGAAAGCATCGTAGTTGACATTATAAGAGCACATTGCTTCCGAGGCTTCGAGCTAGTTAGCAAACTCAATGCTACCAAGGAGAGCCATCTTGCAGGACTAAGAGATAGTAGGCAAGTAAGTAAGAATGTGAAGGTGTGATGAAAACACACCACCCCTACCCCTTTTTATAGTTGAGAACTCTCACAAAAGACATAATCCCTACAGAAATCGGAGGGAATCCTACCCCCACAAAGTTCCAAAAAGGATGAAGAAGTCACTAATCAAAGCTTTGAATTGATGGGACTGGACTTGACTGCCGATAGGCAGGACAAGGGATTTGCCGATCGGTAACCCCCTATTTTTGGAACTTTTCCTTTTTCCTATTTTGTCAAAATCAGAAAAGCTCAAAAAAAATTAATATTCTCAAAAAAAATTCAAAAATCCTTTTCCACCCTTATATAATTTCCCATTCTTAAAACTTTCCTCAAAATCCCCAAAATATCTCTTTATGGTCTCAGCAGCAAAGTAAAAAGCGCATGTGCATGCATTCACTCATTCATCAATAACAAAGGATAATAAAAAAAAATCCCATTATATTGTATATATATTTTCTTCTGTGTTATAGAAAATTTTGCAGGAAATAAAAGAAAAGAAAAAAATAATGGGACTCAGCCCAAACCCACATTCTCTCTTACCTACCCTTCCCCCTCTCTCTAAGAGCTTCCACCCCTGCGATGCTCTCTCTTTCCCCTACGGCGAGATGATGCACCACCACTACTCGAGCCAGAGTCCTCCCCGGACGAAGCCGACGGCACCAAACAAGAAGGAACCTGAACCGTATCACGAATATGGGTAGTCGCCGAAGATATCCAAGCAAAAAACTCAGAGTTACTAAAAGAAAAGGTAGAATCGGTATCAAAGCAAAAAAGAAATCAAAAAGAAAGAAAGAGAGGAACAGAAAGGTATACCACAGGACGAAGAACCTCCTCTGTCAAATCCAACTCCTCCGGATCCATCGCGTGAGGACGGTGCAACATGGGGACCATCCCTCCATCAACCCGTTGGATGTTATACGAAGGGGTATGCAATCGCGCAAAGGGAACCTCTGAAGTCGTCGCCGCTACAGACGCTGACGGGCCACCGCTGCTATGAGAGGACCCCACCGCCTGACTCGAACCCGTAGGAGGGAAAGGCAAGGCATCATATATGCTTGTCTCCATCAACCATCTCATCACAAAGTCCATATAGTCATACGACGCAGTCGTATCAGTGTACAATAGGTAGGACTCGTCGATCATCGTCGCGATCCTCGAATCCTCCGGCATAAGACGCTCTCGCCTCATAGACATAGGAGGCTCCATATGTGGCACCACCACATCCTTCTCAGTAATCTGCCAAACCACTCACTCCCCCAGATACCAGGAATGGCTGAACTCGTGCGCCAGCAAATGCCTTATCTGCGCATTTACCCCGGTCACCCCCGTATCCTGAATAGCTGTCCCCCAAGGATAAAAAGTCACCTGAAAATCCCCGACATGCATAAGTAAATACAGAATCAGAACATGCCAAAAAACAAGACTGAAAAGGAAAGAGTCTTACCCTACCACTGGTCAGGCCATTCATGACCTGACGCACCACCTCCAGAGAGAGAGATCCCTTCGACGGTCGATTGGCCTTTCGCCATCGATACAATCGGTAAAAGTCCCCAACAGTCTCATCCTTCAAGGTAATCAGCGGGGTATTACACCCAATCACCTCATAGAGCCACGTCTACCAAAGATAAGAATTCACAATAAAAAAGAAACGCATAAGGAAAATGCGAATGCATGAAAGGAAAAATGCGCAAAATTAAACAATACCTCAAGGAGATACGTGGCTCCAGTAAAAGTTTATCGATAGCACCGACTGAATGCATCCAAAGAAAAATAGAGGGTCGCCAAAGTCAGGCTCTCCCAATCATAGATAGGTATGTTTTAAACATTCTCAAATACGGCAAGAACCACAAATGGATGAAGTCACCGCTCGACGCCCCATGAAACCTCCCTGCACCAGCAAAATGAACAATCGGGCCATCTGCCTCACTTACAGCTCGTCCTCCACATCAAGCACCCTACTCAGCAGAACATCCTTCAGAAAGGACAGTCGGATGTAATCCTTAGAGACTATCCTCCCTACGTCACCAAGCGCCGCCTGCACCGCCTCTGGCCTCACCCTCAGAGAATTATCCACCTCTATCTGCTCCCCATTGTAATCCAACCCCAGCAGCTGCTGCACATCTATGGGAGTCACGGTCATCTCCCCAAAACAAAAATGGAAGGTGTGGGTAGTATCCCACCATCTCTCCCCCAGAGAGCATAAGACCGCTGTCGACCGAGGCGTCTCATCCAGTGCAGACACCAACCTCCCAAAACTCGCTGATGATACCACCCAACGCACCACAGGTAGAAGATGCTCCCAGACGTCCTTAAGCCCCGTCGTCCCACGGGCACGCATTTTCTACAAAGAGATATCTGACTGTCAAAAGAATAAACCTTGTCAAAATTATAGTTTAGGAAAAATCAAGAAAATAGAGAAGAATGCCAAAAGTCAGGTTACTTACATAACCGCGAGGGCTCACCACCCTCGAAGAGTGATGACGCGACGGCTCCCGTAGCAAAGTCCGCTCATCCACAATCGGCTCGAATGATTAAAAGGAGTTCTCACTCCCCAAAGAAAGAGGCGCCCTGGACCTACACTCTACATTCGCTCAGTCATCAACAGTCAACCATTCCTTATGCGCTGCAGCGCTCACAAAGGCAGCCATTTCTTAGAGATCGGAATGCTAGAACGATTCACAGAGGAAAATCGCAGAAAGAAACAAAGCAAGAAGCTGTGAAAAATTAGGGGAATTCTCCCCCTTTATATAGGATGCCAAGGGTCATGCCGATCGGCACTGAACCCCCACCCACCGATCAGCACTGACCCCTTACCTTCCCGAGGCAATCCAAAAATCCATGCCACTGTCGAATGGCACCCTCTGCACCATGCCGACCGGCACCCCCTTAAAATTTCGTACAAAAATTCCCTAAAATACCTGAAGCCCAGAAAAATTCTCAAAAATTCCTAAAAACACCAGGAAAGATTCAGAATATTTTCAACAAGAAAATTTCACACTCCCACAAGTGGAACCCCCATTTCCCTAGTGGAACTCAAAAACCAAGTAAAATTCCTCCCAACAACGTCCCCAAAGGATCTCTAAAGATCACCCCCTATGCCCCAAAGGTCTCAAGCAATACATCCAAACCCTGGACCACCTAATCACCTTCCCAATGGAGTTTACAGCATCAAACTTGCCTTTCCTCCGTAAAATTCCCAAAATCACAAGGATTTCCCCAGCGAAACTCCGGAGGACACTACATTTTTCCCCAGCTCATTTGTTATTCCCCAACGGAGTCTAAAATCTAATATTTACCCCCAAAGAAAATGTAGGTCAGAATTGACCTCGATCTTGGATCGTCACCTTAGTTAGGTCAGAATTGACCTCGGTCCTCGGTCGTCACCTCTCATAGGTCAGAATTGACCTCGGTCTTAGATCGTCAGCTCTCTTAGGTCAGAAATGACATCAGTCCTCGGCTGTCATCTCTCTTAGGTCAAAATTTACCTCGATCCTCGGTCGACACCTCTCTTAGTGAAGGTCCCTATATAGAGCACACCTAAGGTTTTCTTTTTGTGCTCTAGCTATATAAGACTTCATCTAGTTTCACGTGAAATTTGACATAATATTTTTGTAACTTAGGATAGTGTCTCGCCTCGTCGCCGAGCTCTCCTTGTTCATCTACATCAAATGAGCACTCGATTCTGTCCCCCTTCTCAGAAAAAGGTAATTTGCATTTTCTATGGATCATAGGAATTTTTCCCATGTAGGACACGACACCGCGTTGCATTTGTATGTCGTTTGCCATATCTTATAATAGTGGTGAGTTTTCTCATAATAAATTTATTTTGAGTTTAAAATTTTTAATTTGAAATTTTTATAAGAAAAATATTTTTGAAAATAAAGTTGTCACTAAATATTTTTTTTATAAAATTTGCATAATTAATTTTTTGAAGTCGAAAATAAAGTTTTAGTTTATATGTGAACATTTGTTATGCGTGGAATATTGTTTTTGGCATGATGTTTATATGCATGCGTGTTATTATAATATATGTATGCATATGTTCCCGTATATGCGTGTCATATATATATCAGGTATGGCTTTAGTATGTACGCATGTTTTTTTATATTAATGTATTATATATATATATATATATATATATGCGTGGCCCATTAGTGTGTTTATACCTGTTGCATGCCTGTATATAATTTTATATATGTTAATGTATGTGGCACTAGTACCTGCTACCGATTTGACCATAACAGGTCTTGTAGGTTGTCCTCATAAGCTATATCCTTATAGTTATTAGATCATAGCATGTCAAGTTCTATCAAGCCCATTGTTGGCATGTCATAATGACCTTAGGCTTACCCATGATTTTGACCCTAGCAGGTCATGCCTTAGATAAAGGTGTATAGACCCTAGCAGGTCATTATCTTCTACCGATTTGACCCTAGAAAAAGCTTTGTCCCATAGCTTTTCCCCATGTCATATAATTGTTGGTGTGTATTTTTTTATTATCAGACCTTGTGTTATTTTACCTCCCGCGGTATTTTGCAAAACCAAAAATGGTTTTGTATACCTTCTCCAGTACGACGTCATGCCAGACTCTACCACCCACGATTTCTCTTTTAAAAAACTAAAAATGGTTTTCGGTTCATCTTTTTAAAAATGACGTCCCCTGGGTTTGTTCTTTAACGGTTATATTATTTGCGTATCTGTTACGCAAAGTTAGTGTGTTACATCTTGCATTACACGTGTGACATTTTTACCACAACATTTTGTGTTTCTTTGCTAGCCATCAGATTATTTTCTATCTGCGGTTTCTATTGATTGAGTGTCAATTCATGTGATTCTTTTTTACACTAATCAGCACACCCTTGTGCACTTTATAAATTGAACCCTTTGTGTATCATTTTTGTAGAGCTAAGAAATTTATTTTTGTGGCTAAACACTTTCAAAAAATTTAGAGAGAGAGAGAGAGAGAATAAATCAGAACTATTTTGTGTCATCTTCAAGTGTTGATTTCTGTCAAAACGAAAATGAAGATTGGACATGTCTCATACAAAATCTGTACTTACGATTTATCAAGAGTATATTGTTTTTATAAAAGATTTCTCTCATCTGTGTGTATTATTTAGATCAGTCTTTAGATCTAACTTTTGTACACAACACACACTATTCACGAAATTAATTTTTGTGTGTGAGTATTCTTTTTGTATCTTGTTTGTGAGATCTTGAATGTTTTTAAACATTTTGTTTTAAAACATATTTTTTAGAAAATAATTTGATAATATTAAGATTTGTATTGTTTGTGGTTTAGAAAGTTAAACCTAAGATTTTTGAGATCTAATTTGTGAAGATTTAAAATCCGAACTGAATATTATTTTCTTCAGTGTTTAAAGACTGTTTTGATCTAATCTGAAATATTCGTGAAAATAGTCTTGATAAGATTTTAGATTAAAATCTGATTTAATCTAATATTTGTTTTCTTAAAAATAAGATTGTGAATATTTGACTGTCTGATTTGATTGAATATATTTGAAGTCATTATTCTGTGAACATGATTACTTCATTGTTTAAGTGATTTTTAGGATCTGTTTTCATCTCATATCACTCACATATATTCATTCACGTTATATTCACGTAGACAAATTTATGTATGTGAATATTTGAACAAGTCTAGAGTTCAAGATTTAAGAAAGAAAAGAAAGTTTTTCAAAACCATATTGAAAGTCAAGAAGACTTGTTTTGAGTTAACATAAGACTTGCGAAGATATATATAGGAGATATAATCTGTTGCATAGAATTTGGTGTGTATCATTTAAGTGTGGGTGTGTCATCTAGGATAGAACACCACAAAAATAATTCACTAGAAAATAACACAATAGGCACTGAGCTAATATTGAGCTAAAAGAGAAATAGGAAGAACCTGAGAAGTGTAGAACGCAATAACAAGCAAGGACAGACTTAAAGAGAGAACACAATAAGCAACCAGGGAGGAGTCTTGGTCGTGTGGGGTAATCTCTAAATCTATCTTCTTTAGTTGTGAAGTTTGTTGATTGTAGCTCGTTCCTGTTGGTTTTATTGTTTTAGTGGAAGTAGATTAGGTAACACCTAGAGGAGTTCATCATTTTTCCCGGGGAAGGGTTTTTGCGACGTAAAATAAATACCTTGTGCTTCAATTTACTAATTTGCAATATCTCGCCTCATACGAAAACGTAGGTTTAATACTAGAAACGCACCTAATTAATTGAATCATATATTATCTGTTTTGACACCAAGTTAACTCAAGATAATAAATAGGACTATTAATTGACTTGGCAAACTAAAATCTGTTTTAGCTAAGTAAGCAATTCAAGAAAAGTTTGAATTGGTCCCCTCTTGAATAACATAGACAACTCATAGGTAATTGGAGTTTATTTCAGCAAATAGTTTACTTCCGCACACATAAAGTCTTTTGCGCATCGCTGGTTGCCTTACAAGTGGTATCAAAGCTAGACTTTAAAAAGATCATTTTCCAAAACTTTTGTCAAACTCGTTTTACCTTGTTTTCTATGGATGATTCAAGTCAATTACTTAGGTTTGAAAATTCTGAATCATATTTCTTTGCTTTTTTAGGAGAAGTTTATGATTGCTGTGAAGATGTGCACTTAGCAAGAATGACTGGTTCCGAAGATGATTTTAATTCTGATTCTGATTCTGATTCTGATGAAGTACTTGATTTAATTGATGCTGCTAAATCTTTATTATCTAGTCAACCCCCTATGCTTGAAATAACTGCTCCGTTTGATGATAAACTTGCCTTATGGGATACTAAATCTGATGATAGCAACAACTCACACGCGGACACTAATGAGTATGAAAATTTTATTGGCTATGATGATTACTCGGAGTTGTATGTCAAGACTTTGCAAAATAGGCAAGAATTATCGAATTTGGTAAAAATGCTTAGTGACACCTTAGAGAATCAATATAAGATTGTTCAACAAAATTCCATTGAAATGAACAATGTCAAAACTGATTTTGAAAAATAATCACTAGATTTTAAAAATCCAAACAGGTTTGTGAAACATCTTTCAAAATGTGTCGTAGTCGTGATATAAATGTTTTGACCTTGACAAATTGCTTGTTGAACAACGATATAAGGGTGATACTAGAGGATTTGTATATGAGGGTCCTCTTGAAAAAGTTGATCCAAGTAGACCAATCTTATTTGTAAAAGCCCAAGAAGATATGGCTCTTCCGTTGGAAAGTAAGTTGTCTGAAAAGGATAAAGGAAAACAAGTTTTAATTGAAAGTGATTATGAAAGTGGCATTGAATATTTCATAGAGAATTTTGTAGGACCGTCTACATTAAAATATTGCCCTCCTTTCAAGAGACTCTATAGACTTCCTAAACCATTTATTCGTAATGAATCTGTTAAGCATGTAGAGGAAAAACACTACAAATCAGACCTACCTACTTCTAGTAAATTCTATACTAGGTGTGATGTTTTTGGTCACCAAAACTGAGAATGCCTTGGTAATCTCAAGAACGGAACTACTTTTAAAAGTCATAACCGAAATGTGAAGCGATTTAAAAATTTTCGTAGGCAGTGCACTAATAATAATTGGAATCATTTCTTCAATAAGTCTAGGCCTCATGTTAACAAGAACACATTTTCGAAAAATAAATTTTATCCTAAATTCGAAAAGTCACAAAACCTTTGAAAACTTTTCCTATTTGGATTAGGACTTACGACTTGAGACCTCAAATGGATTTTTTAAAGTTAAAGAAATGCCCAACTAATGTATGTGACACTTGCGAGAGTGAGAAAATCATTAAGTCTCCTCATGAGAAGGTTGATGACTTAAACACCACCAAACCCTTAGATTTATTCAATGATGGGGGAGGTAATTTCAATCAAAATGGAGTTACCAAGTATTGTGATGCTAATGGATATTCGTACAAGTCTAATGCTCCTAAAACTCATAAAGGAATTAGGGTAGTTCCTTCTATTGATTGTGATTTTCAACTTGTTAATAAGCTTTCTATGCCTTATGATGACTCTTACTTAGAAGTAACTTCAACATTTGATTGGAAAGATTGTACTTGAATTTTTGCTTGTGTTTATTCAGCATACTTTGATTAGTAGATCTCCGAGGTTTTAGGATAAAGATATCTACTAATAACCGGTATCTATTAAAGCCATGTTTAATGTAGGAGATGCTTATTTTGCAGATTATAAACTCTTATTTTTCTTATTCTTACCATTGTCTAATTTAGTCAAAATGGGGGAGAGTTTAGTACATATTCTATTCTTGTGTTGTTGATATTCTTCATACATATCATGTCTTATAATTTCCTGCACATATAAATCTGTCATATTAATATTTTGGTAGAGCAAATGCTACTAACTTGATTTCCCGGTAGAAAGTGTATTTATGTTTTGCAGGTATTCTCGTTGGTCGTCATGAGTTGAGTCTTTTCTTTTCTAGGATGGGTGGGTAGTTAGATACTCTTTTTGTATAGGACATCTTAGGAATTATTTTTCCTTAGTATATAATTTCATGTACTCAAGGGTTTTGTCAAAATTCGTCCAGTGGGGGATTTTGAAGGTCCATATATAGAGCACACCTAGGGTTTTCTTTCCATGATTTAGCTATATAGGACATCATCTAGTTGGACGTGAATTTTGACAAAATATTTTTTGTAATTTAGGATTGTGTCTCACCTCGTCGCCAAGCTCTCCTTGTTCATCTACATCAAATGAGCACTCGATTCAGTCTGCCCTCTCAGAAAAGGGTAATTTGCAATTTCTAATGGCTCATAGGAATTTCCGTCACATAGGGCACGACACCACGTTGCACTTGTATGTCGTTTGTCATATCTTATAATAGTTGTGAGTTTGCTCATAATAAATTTATTTTGAGTTTAAAATTTTTATAAGAAAAATATTTTTGAAGATAGAGTTGTCACTAAATATTTTTTTTATAAAATTTGCAGAATTAATTTTTTGAAGTCGAAAATAAATTTTTAGTATATATGTGAACGTTTGTTGTGCGTGGCATATTGTTTTTGGCATGATGTTTATATGCATGTGTGTTATTATAATATATGTATGCATATGTTCCCATATATGTGTGTCATATATATATCAGGTATGGCTTTAGTATGTGCGCATGTGTTTTTTTATATTAGTGTATTATATATATATGTGTGGCCCTTTAGAGCATGTATAATGGTGGGACTAAACAACAAGAGAATTTGCAAGTTTACAAAAGGGGACGTCTACACTGGTGGGTGTAACTCAACAAATTCTCTTTGTGGATTTGTAGTGGTTCTGTAAAGATACAAACTGGGTACAGAATTTGCAAGGGTTCCTATGAACTTCATTTGTTCGTAGGAATTCCTACGGACTTATGTTATTCGTAGGAAATATAAATACTCATTTTTATCATATTTTTGAGTTGTTACGAACAACACAAGTTCGTAGGAATTCCTACGAACTAAATTAGTTCGTAGGAACTGAGTTAACAAATTCAAGGCTATCCTCCACTGTAAACCTAAGTCCAAACGAATGGTATCTTAACTTTATTAGTCTGTAAACTACCTTTCATGAGCATCCACCAATGTGGATGCTCTTAGTGTGTTTATACTTGTTGCATGCGTGTATATAATTTTATATATGTTAATGTATGTGGCACTGGTACCTGCTACCGATTTGACCATAACAGGTCTTGTAGGTTGTCCTCATAAGCTATATCCTTATAGTTGTTAGATCATAACATGTCAAATTCTATCAAGCCCATTGTTGGCATGTCATAATGACCTTAGGCTTACCCACGATTTTAACCCTAGTAGGTCATGCCTTAGATAAAGGCGTATAGACCCTAGCAAGTCATTGTCTTCTACCAATTTGACCTTAGAAAAAGCTTTGTCCCAGAGCTTTTCCCCATGTCATATAATTATTGGAGTGTATTTTTTATTACCAGCCCTTGTGTTATTTTACCGCCCACGGTATTCTGCAAAATCGAAAATGGTTTTGTATATATTCTCCAATATGACGTCGTGCCAGAATCTACCGCCCACGATTTCTCTTTTAAAAAACTAAAAATGGTTTTTGGTTCATCTTTTTAAAAATGATGTCGCCTGGGTTTGTTCTTAACGGTTATATTGTTTGCGTATCTGTTACATAAAGTTAGTATGTTACAGCTTGCATTACACGTGTCACATTTTTAACGCAACATTTTGTGTTTCTTTGCTAGCCATCAGATTATTTTCTATCTACGATTTCTATTGATTGAGTGTAAATTCATGTGATTCTTTTTTACACTAATCTGCACACACTTTTGCACTCTATAAATTGAACCCTTTGTGCATCATTTTTGTAGTGCTCGGAAATTTATTTTTGTGGCTAAACTCTTTCAAAAATTTTAGAGAGGGAGAGAGATTAAACCAGAACTATTTTGTGTCATCTTCAAGTGTTGGTTTCTTTCAAAACGAAAATGAAGATTGGACATCTCTCATTCTAAATTTGCACTTACGATTTTTCAAGAGTATATTCTTTTTTTAAGTGATTTCTCTCATTTGTGTGTATTATTTAGATCAGTCTTTAGATCTAATTTTTGTACACAACACACACTATTCACGAAATTAATTTTTGTGTGTGAATATTCTGTTTGTATCTTGTTTGTGAGATCTTGAATGTTTTTAAACATTTTGTTTCAAAACATATTTTTCAGAAAATAATTTGATAATATTCAGATTTGTATTGTTTGTGGTTTAGAAAGTTAAACCTAAGATTTTTGAGATCTAATTTGTGAAGATTTAAAATCGGAACTGAATGTTATTTTCTTGAGTGTTTAAAGACTGTTTTGATCTATTCTGAAATATTTGTGAAAATAGTCTTGATAAGATTTTAGATTAAAATATGATTTAATCTAATATCTGTTTTCTGAAAAATAAGATTGTGAATATTTGACTGTCTCGTTTGATTGAATATATTTGAAGTCATTATTCTGTGAACATGATTACTTGATTGTTTAAGTGATTTTCACGATCTTTTTTCATCTCATATCACTCACATATATTCGTTCACGTTATATTCACATAGACACATTTATGTATGTGAATATTTGAACAAGATTAGTGTTCAAGATTTAAGAAAGAAAAGAAAGTTTTTCAAAACTGTATTGAAAGTCAAGAAGACTTGACTTGAGTTGACATAAGACTTGCGAAGATAAATATAGGAGATATAATCTGTTGCATAGAATTTGGTGTGTATCATTTAAGTGTGGGTGTGTCATATAGGATAGAACACCACAAAAATACTTCACTGGCAAATAACACAATAGGAACTGAGCTAATATTGAGCTAAAAGAGCAAAAGGGAGAAGCTGAGAAGTGTAGAACACAATAACAAGCAAGGACAGACTTAAAGAGAGAACACAATAAGCAACCAGGGAGGAGTCTTGGTCGTGTGGGGTAATCGCTACATCTGGCTTCTTTAGTTGTCAAGTTTGTTGATTGTAACTCGTTCCTATTGGTTTTATTATTTTAGTGGAAGTAGATTAGGTAACTCCTAAAGGAGTTCGTCATTTTTCCCGAGGAAGGGTTTTTGCGATGTAAAATAAATACCTTGTGCTTTACTTTACTAGTTTGCAATATCTCGCCTCATACGAAAACGTAGGTTTAGTACTAGAAACGCACCTAATTAATTGAATCATATATTATATGTTTTGACACCTAGTTAACTCAAGATAATAAATAGGACTATTGATTGACTTGGCAAACTAAAATCTATTTTAGATAAGTTAGCAATTCAAGAAAATTTTGAATTGGTCCCCTCTTGAATAACATAGATAACTCGTAGGTAATTGGATTTTATTTCGGCAAATAGTTTACTTCCGCACACATATAGTCTTTTGCGCATTGCTGGTTTCCTTACAAGTGGTATCAGAGCTAGACTTTAAAAAGATCATTTTCCAAAACTTTTGTCAAACTCGTTTTACCTTGTTTTTTATGGATGATTCAAGTCAATTACTTAGGTTTGAAAATACTGAATCAAATTGCTTGGCTTTTTTAGGAGAAGTTTATGATTGTTGTGGAGATGTGTACTTAGCAGGAATGCTGATTCCGAAGATTATTCTAATTGTGATTCTGATTTTGATTCTGATGAAGTACTTGATTTAATTGATTATGTTAAATCTTTATCAGCTAGTCCACCCTTTATGCTTGAAATAACTGCTCCGTTTGATGCTAAACGTGCCTTATGGGATACTAAATCTGATGATAGCAACAATTCACACACGGACACTAATGAGCATGAAAATTTTGTTGGCTATGATGATTACTCGGAGTTGTATGTCAGGAATTTGCAAAATAGGCAAGAATTATCGAATTTGGTAAAAATTCTTAGTGACACCATAGAGAATCAATATAAGATTGTTCAACAAAATTCCTTTGAAATGAACAATATCAAAACTGATTTTGAAAAATAGTCACAAGATTTTAAATTTCAGATTATGACATTAAATAAAAATTTGTCTTCTTTTGAAGAAAAATATAATGAAGCGCTTTTGCAAGTTGAAAAATCCAAACAAGTTGGTGAAACAGCTTTCAAAATGTGTCGTAGTCGTGATATAAAATGTTTTGACCTTGACAAATTGCGTGTTGAACAATGATATAAGGGTGATACTAGAGGATTTACATATGAGGGTTCTCTTGAAAGAGTTGATCCCACTAGACCAATCTTATTTGTAAAATCCCAAGAAGATATGGCTCTTCCGTTGGAAAGTAAGATGTCTGAAAAGGATAAAGGAAAACAAGTTTTAATTGAAAGTGATTATGAAAGTGACATTGAATATTTCATAGAGAACTTTGTAGGACCGTCTACATCAAAATATTGCCCTCTTGCCAAGAGACTCTATAGACTTCCTAAACCATTTATTCGAAATGAATCTGTCAAGCATGTAGAGGAAAAATACTACAAATCAGACCTACCTACTTCTAGTAAATTATGTACTAGGTGTGATGTTTTTGGTCACCAAAATTGGGAATGCCTTGGTAATCGCAAGAACGGTACAAATTTTAAAAGTCATAACCGAAATGTGAAGCGATTTACAAATTTTCGTAGGCAACGCACTAATAATAATTGGAATCATTTCTTCAATAAGTCTAGGACTCATGTTAACAAGAACACATTTTCGAAAAATAAATTTTATCCTAAATTCCAAAAGGCACAAAAACATTTGAAAACTTTCCCTATTTGGATTAGGACTTATGACTTGAGACCTCAAATGGATTTTTTAAAGTCAAAGAAATTCCCAACTAATGTATGTGACGCTTGTGAGAGTGAGAAAATCATTAAGTCTCCTCACGAGAAGTTTAAGGACTTAAACACCACCAAACCCTTTGATTTATTCAATGATGGGGGAGGTAATTTTAATCAAAATGGAGTTACCAAGTATTGTGATGCTAATGGATATTCATACAAGTTTAATGCTCCTAAAACTCATAAAGGAATTAGGGTAGTTCCTTCTATTCCTTGTGATTTTCAACTTGTTAATATTCTTTATATGCCTTATGATGACTCTTGTTTAGAAGTAACTTCAACATTTGATTGGAAAGATTTTACTTGAATTTTTGTTTGTGTTTATTCTGCATACTTTGATTACTAGATCTTCGCGGTTTTAGGATGAAGATATCTATTAATAACCGGTATCTCTTAAAGCCATGTTTAATGTAGGAGACGCTTATTTGCAGATTATGATCACTTATGTTTTTTCTTCTTACCATTGTCTAATTTAGTCAAAATGGGGGAGAGTTGAGTACATATTTTATTCTTGTGTTATTGATATTCTTCATACATATCATGTCTTATAATTTCCTGCACATTTAAATCTGTCACATTAATATTTTGGTAGAGTAAATGCTACTAACTTGATTTCTCGGCAGAAAGTGTATTTATGTTTTGCAGGTATTCTCATTGGTCATCATGAATTGAGTCTTTTCTAGGATGGGTGGGTAGTTAGATACTCTTTTGTATAGGACACCGTAGGAATTATTTTTTCTTAGTAAATAATTTGATGTACTCAATGGTTTTTTCAAAATTAGTCAATGGGGGAGTTTGAAGGTCCCTATATAGAGCACAACTAGGGTTTGATTTTCGTGCTTTAGCTATATAGGACATCATCCAGTTGGGCGTGAATTTGATAAAATATTTTTGTAATTTAGGATTGTGTCTCGCCTCGTCGCCAAGCTCTCCTTGTTCATCTACATCAAATGAGCACTCGATTCAGTCCGCCCTCTCAGAAAAAGGTAATTTGCATTTTCTATGGCTCATAGGAATTTTTTTCACGTAGGACACGACACAACGTTGCATTTGTATGTCGTTTGTCATATCTTATAATAGTTGTGAGTTTGCTCATAATAAATTTATTTTGAGTTCAAAATTTTTAATTTGAAATTTTTATAAGAAAAATATTTTTGAAAATAAAGTTGTCACTAAATAATTTTTTATAAAATTTGCATAATTAATTTTTTGAAGTCGAAAATAAAGTTTTAGTTTATATGTGAACATTTGTTGTGCGTGGCATATTGTTTTTGGCATGATGTTTTTATGCATACGTGTTATTATAATATATGTATGCATATGTTCCCGTATATGCATGTCATATATATATCAGGTATGGCTTTAGTATGTACGCATGTTTTTTTTATGTTAGTGCATTATATATATATATATATATATATATATATATATATATGCGTGGCCCCTTAATGTGTTTATACCAGTTGCATGGATGTATATAATTTTATATATGTTAATGTATGTGCCACTGGTACCTGCTACCGATTTGACCATAGTAGGTCTTCTAGGTTATCCTCATAAGATATATCCTTATAGATGTTAGATCATAGCATGTTAAGTTCTATCAAGCCCATTGTTGGAATGTCATAATGACCTTAGGCTTACCCACGATTTTGACCCTAGCAGGTCATGCCTTAGATAAAGGTGTATAGGCCCTAGCAGGTCATTGTCTTCTGCCGATTTGACCTTAGAAAAAGCTTTGTCCCATAGCTTTTCCCCATGTCATATAACTGTTGGCGTGTATTTTTTTATTACCAACCCTTGTGTTATTTTACCTCCCACGGTATTCTGCAAAACCGAAAATGGTTTTGTATACCTTCTCCAGTACGACGTCGTGCCAGACTCTACCGCCCACGGTTTCTCTTTTAAAAAACTAAAAATGGTTTTCGGTTCATCTTTTTAAAAACGACATCGCCTGGGTTTGTTCTTAATGGTTATATTGTTTGCGTATCTATTACGCAAAGTTAGTGTGTTACGGCTTGCATTACACGTGTCACATTTTTACCACAACATTTTGTGTTTCTTTGATAGCCATCAGATTATTTTATATCTATGGTTTCTATTGATTGATTGTCAATTCATGTGAATCTTTTTTACACTAATCTGCACACACTTGTGCACTCTATAAATTGAACCCTTTGTGTATCATTTTTGTAGAGCTGAGAAATTTATTTTTGTGGCTAAACTCTTTCAAAATTTTTAGAGAGAGAGAGATTAAACCAAAACTATTTTGTATCATCTTTAAGTGTTGATTTCTGTCAAAACGAAAATGAAGATTGGACATCTCTCATGCTAAATTTGCACTTACGATTTTTCAAGAGTATATTATTTTTGTAAGTGAGTCCTCTCATCTGTGTGTGTAGACAGCCCATTCTATTACCCCCTAACTCTCCTTAGGTCCCTAGTACCTCCCTTCATCATTGTAAGCCCAGGTCACGTCCCGAGTACTGACCTGAAAGCCATCGGGCACTCCCCGGCTCAGTTTGACCCAAAAGTCAAACTCTTCATCTCGATCGAGACTCAATGAATCTTCAAAGGTCACTGAATACCCTTTCCAACGATCCGCCCCGTACGCAATTCCGACTTACCATGCGGACGAACGATCCATTTGAGTTCGAAACCTGACCCAAAGGCCACCGGGCGCTCTCGGGCTCTGTTTGACCTATGTCAGCTCTTCAGGTCGACTGACGCTGAATGAATATTCAAAGGGCACTGAATACCCTTTCCAACGGTCCATCCCATGCGCTATTCTGACTTTCCATGCGGACGAACAATCTATTTGACTCCGGGAGGCCACCGAGCACTTCCCAGGCCTGGTTGACCAAAGTCAACTCTCTAAACCGGGTCAAACTCTTTGGAATTTTGAATTACATCTCCTAACCTTTCCAATGGTCTGCCCCATGTGCAATTTGAACTTACCATGCGGACGAACGATCCGTTTGCGTCCGAGTGATTCCCTGTCCAATGGACCGACAAATGATTCTGAACCATATTTGACCCAAAGTCAACTCCCGAACCTAGGAGCGGTCTAAAGGACTTTCAAATGTCTCTAAATTACCTTTCCAACGGTATGCCCCGTGTGCAATTCTGACCAACGGTTTGACCTCCACGACTGATTTTCCAAAAAAGCCTGAAGCGCACTGCCAAATGGCAAGTTCCAGACCCTGCCCATCGGCACCTGCCGATAGGCAGGAATAGGTCTATGCCGATCAGCACCCACCTGGGCCTATAAAAGGAGGCCTTCACCTCATTTGCAAGGAGAGCCCAGATCTGATAAAAATCTCTCTGAACGAATCCCAGAAACCTCTCTCGAAGGCAGCGTGATTTCAACATCCAAATCCCCTTTTTACTTCCACTTTTCATCATACTTTTCATCAAACTTGGTGAATTAACCACTCTCCATCATCATCCAAGTGCAAGGGCTGCTCTCCAACATTCAAGATCAAGCTCAAGATCTTTAAGAAGGTCCAACATTCTCTACTCTCTCTTAAATTCTCTTAAATTTGCAATAACTTGTTTTATTACTTAGCACTTTTTATTATCTCATATCACACATCCTAATATACTTTTTATTTAGTATTATTGCACATCTCTTATTTTCATATAAATAAAAAACCCAAAAAACAAGAAAAAGAGGGTTTGCTCATAAATTCCAAATAGGGATTCTCATACTTTTCTCACACTTTCCTCATAACTAAAACACTTTTTCTACACACACACACACACTTACGAATAAGAGATCCCCTATTTGGATTTATGGGATAAACCTCACCCCTAGTTTTGTATGCGAACTACGTGGACTTTGATGCCTTTATAGGCTACGTAGGCATCTCGGGGTAAAACTCGAGACTCGAGTCCTTTTCCTCACTTTTTCTCTCATTTTCTATCTTATTTAAATCCATTTTCCTTATATTCTATATACTTTCCCTTAACAACGTATTGCTTCATATGCGTTATCGTTCCATTATAACGATCAACGTAGGGGTAATTACATAAATCTTATTTTTCTAATATTATACCTTCCTACGAATGACTCACTTTATCTCTTCCATGATACAAGTCGAAGATTCCTACCTCCATTCGATATATACACATGCACACATATCACGGGGGGAAACAAAAGGAAAATAGCAAATATTCATGAGAGATCGAAAGGGTGGAATGGGTGCCTAACACCTTCCCATTTCATAACTAAGCCTCCGAACCCTTCTCAAATCATCTTGGTTTCGCACGCACCAGTATGTCTTTGGATACCATCCTTCGGGGTGGCTTCCCCTTTTTTCTTTTGTCTGTTTTGAGTAAAATAGACCGGTGATTCTGAATCTCTCTACATTTTTACACCACAAATGACGCCGACCGAAGCGCTCCCGAGAGGGATGCGCGGGACCCGAAGGATCCTTTCCACCACGCGCCCGCCCGCGAGGCGAGGATTGGGGATGGCCAAAGTGGCGACTCTGCTGGGGAGATTATTTTTTATATTGAGGGTTTGACTCTATTTACATGGATGTTATATTTTGCTTATGTTTCCCCCCATATTTGCATGTCCCCCTTTCTCATGTGTATCCCATGCTTATGCTTATATTCACACACTTGTAGAATTTCTCCATGTACACTTCACACCACGTGCACTTAGGATCACATGTATATCCCCATGTTGCACGCATCACCCATCCATACTTGGTGTACCTTTTGGGGTACTTGTACTTTGCTCCTTGTTTGGCATAATCAAGAAAGGCATTCTCATCATAAGATACTAATAAGGAAATCATGCATGATTCACACGACATCACCAAAGAGCATTGATATTGACCAAATTTTACCCAGTAACTGGAGGGTCACTTCATGATGGGCGCTGGTCCGGCAGATCGCAGTTAGCCTAAGCGATATGACTCTTACCTTCCATTGGTCAAGTACCTTCGACGTATATCGAACGGTTCCCCCGCATCGTACCGCTTGATCGAAGTCATGACGGGAGGTATATCGCAGGGAATTCGTTCACGTACGTCGAGTATATCGAATTCGCTCTCACACGTACCATCCCCACGAGGTATATGGTGAGGCAATTCACGTACACTCAGGTATATAAAATGGCTTTTCCACACGTACTGATTGCCCGCAAGAGCAAGACGTATATCGTGGAAGTCACACCAAAGGGGGGAACCCATGCCGATTCACCCAACCAACTGCATACCCGCATATAGGTGTCAAACCTAGGACACGCACTTTAGATTGCCGATTTCAACCCGAAACTCTGCCGAAATTTTGGGTCGGTCTGCCGCCCAATTTTTGCGCATTTTTAAAACAGGACCCTATCCGTGAGCCTGGTTACAAGTCCAAACCATAGCTTTGCATATATTAAAACCCCTATTTTTCCAGGCTCGGGTCCCGTCCGACATTGCATTTAGGAGAATTAAATACAAGTGAAAACATAATAATCATGCTGAGTTCTGTCTCCAAAAACATTTCTCCCTTCTTTATCAAAAAATCCAAAAAGCATTTTTCCCCTCTTTATCAAAAATCCAAAAAAAATAAATTCCCTTTTTCTCAAAAATAAATCTCATCCTACGCCTTCTCAAGTCGATCGCAAGCCCTTGGCCTGGCTCCCTATTAGCTTCGGTCTTCAGTAAAATCACCCCGGACTTTCATCCGTTCTTCTACTACTTCTTCCGAGTTCGGAATCCATCCATCTTCTATGGAGAATACAGATCAAGCACCAGTCATATAGCCGAAGTCCTAGCTCAGCTCGTGTCCAAGATTGATAACCTCCAAACCGAGGTCCGAGAGATGCAACAAAACCAAGTTCCTATTCCTCAAGAGCCCGAGGCCCTGTTCCCTCGTGCTATGGGTCCACCCGAGCCTATCTCAATTCTGGAAGAATATCAGCACGCTCCACGTGCCCCTCCTGCCAATGGGCCGCCACCTGCCCAGATTCGAATGCCAAACATTACCCAGCCTATGGCTAACCTGCCTGTGGTCGTTGATCCAAAGGAGGAGGGGTTGAATAAAGTCAAATAGGATCTCAAGATGATCACCAAGAAATTCGACCAAGTCAGGATCTCTGGGAATTACATAGACTACACCCACATGTCTCCTTATCCTAAAGCAAGGTTACCCAAGAAGTTTAAGCTGCCAAACATCGAGAAGTTCGGAGGGACCCCCTATTGTTCATCTTCTCAGTTATCATCGTTCCATGACTCTACTAGGGGCTTCTGAAGAAGTGATGGCCCAATTGTTTTAGCAAACTTTGAAGGATAGTGCCCTCTGATGGTTTTTATCTCTTGAGGAATCCAGAATCCATAGCTGGGAGGATGTAGCCCTAGAATTCATGTCACAGTACAAATACAACGAAGAGCTTTAGGTCACCCATCATGATTTAAAGTTGCTCAAACAGAATACTAGAGAACCCGTCAGTAACTTCATAACCCAATGGAGGGAACAAGCAGCTACCATGACTAATCATCCATCCGAAGAAGAACAGGTCAACATAGTGAAGAAAAACTTCTTGCCCCATGTCCGAGCAACAATGGGAGGACAATACTAACCCCACTTTTGAGCTCTCTAAGAGGCTAGAGTGGAAATAGAGGAGAGCCTCGTTAAACCAGAGGTTGAACCAAAGAAGGTGTCCGAATAGTTCACCCCTAGAAAGTATGACAAGTCTGCTAGTACTACCATCTCAACCATCAACAACATCTCTCAACCAACCACATCATGGGCACCAGAAAGTCACCCTACTCCCATCCGAAGGGAATACACTGAACTCCATGCTCCCCTCTCCAAAGTTTGCCAAGCCCTGTTAAGTCGAAACCTCATCAAACCCTTGGATCCCCGTCCATTGCCAAATCCACTCCCAAGAAACTTCAAAATCGATGCTCATTGCGCCTTTCACCAAACTGCCGACCATACCACCGACCAATGCTTTCACCTTCGAAACGTAATTCAAGATCTCATTGACCGGGGTACCATCGCCCCACCAGCCATTCCTAAGCCAAACACTACTCACAATCCACTCCCAAATCACACCAATGCCATCTTCTTGGAAGAAAACCCAGATTTCGATCCCTCAACTCAAATCACACCCATATACTCTCCTAAACCTCTTTAAATTTGCGCACATTTCCTCCTACACCCTTCTAGCCTTGCTGATCAGGCACTGTCACTTTACCAGAGCATGCATCGCTGTCCGTACCCATTCTGAGAATGGAAGTATGGAATTGTCAGAGGTGTTAAACCAACTCCTAGAGTTCGGGTTGAAATTGCCCTCACAGATGGTCATCAATTGCCAGAAGTTCAGCACACTGTTCTTAGAGGCACGGAAATGGGCCCGAGATTCAGACAAATGGGTGGTACCAACTGACGAAGTCAGCTTAGATGATGTTGTCTAGACTATGGCAGAATTATCGGGAAAACCAACAGCATTTGCAGTATCACTAGGTTACTTGACGCTTTAAAGCTACAAGGGCGCTTGGTCCCTTTAATCACACATATCCCCACGGAATGGGAGAACTTATATGAAGAAGCCGTTGAAGTTGTGGAATGCATCGACTTTACATGGAAAGACGGAATTGTTGCCACCGGATGGGGGGAAGAATTCAAAGATTCGAGTGAAGAACAAGCTTTAGGAGGAGCTGGCCCAGTAGATGACATATGTGGGATGATATCATTTGAAGAACTCCTCGGAGAAATAAATAAGGTGGCGGAAATACCTGAGGTTGATGAGGAAACGGGATTCATATTCTTTCCTTCTTCAATAAATCACATGACCAGATCAGGGAGACATTACCAGGTTCCAAGCTCACTACCAACAAATGACAAAGGTAAGGGCATTGAAAACCTTCCTATGTTAGAGATGACCATTGAGGAGAGCAAGATCCTCGATCAACTGAAGAAAACCCAAGCCAACATCACTCTATGAGGGCTTTTCATGTCTTCCCAACTGCACATAAATGCTTTAATCAAGCTGCTCATTGGACCCATAGTTCCTCCCTCTACCACACCAGAAGAAGTGGTAAATCTGGTCGGATCCTTGACCTCTACCCGAATGCTATCATTCTATGAAGAAGAAATCCCCAGAATTGGGCCGAATCACAATAATGCACTCAACATCTCCGTCGAAGTTATGGGAAAGGCCGTGCCACTCTCTCTTGTCGATAACGGATCCGCCTTGAATGTTTTCCCTCTAAGAACCTTCAAGTGTTTAGGCCTGAAATAAAGCGACCTCGCTCCAACCTCCGCCGCTGTGTGCGCCTACGATAATACCCGTCGTGAGGTGATGGGGTCCATAAAACTTGTAATAGGGGTTGGCCATATAAACCCTATCGTTGAATTCCAAATCATAGACATCCCAGCTTGTTTCAACATGTTGCTCGGACGCCCCTGGCTCCACAATACCAAGGGTGTATCTTCCTCACTCCATCAGAAATTAAAGTTCTTCACCGACAGACGAGTCATCACCATTTTGGGCAACAACGAAAATGTCGAGGGTGCAAGCACCAGCAGTCCAATTCTTGAGATACAGCATGGGTCAAATGATATGCTCCTATCAGGATTCCGAGTCGAGCCACTCCTACTCCCGGCAGGGGACGGTTTCAAATAAAGGGTTTGTCCAGAATATTACCCTCATGGCAATTTCAATGTCATTCAGATGTTCAGAAACATGCACTTCATGACCGGACTGGGGCTAGGGCAAAGGTAGCAAGGGATAATCGAGCCCATCGAACTGAAGAAAGCTTTCCCTCCTTGTGGCTTGGGGTATCAACCATCGGAATAAGAGCTCAGAATGATCCACCAGTCTCGACCAAAGAAAATATCAGACTGCATCCGAACTATCTTAGGAGACTCCTTGAATGGAAGATTCATCAAAAAAGGCGAGGAGTTCCCCTTTTGCAGTTTCCTAGAACCATGGTATGACCACACAGACAAGAAGATGAAGCCTAGAATGGAGATCTTTTTCTAAGACAGCTACCCATGGGCCGAAAGTTTCCCACACCAAGTACAATCGCTCATCAAAGATGCCAAAGAGACCGAGGAAAGCGATTCCGAAGATTCCTTCAACTTACAGATACTGGGGCTGGCACTCTGCATGGTTCATTCAGGCACTACATCAATGGATCCATCCCGTCTGATTAAAGCTGTTGATACTCCTCTCCTCAACTGGCATATTGCGCCAGTTCTACCCCTTCAAATATCCCCTAACCCCAATGTTTACCCTATTTCTTCTTCTATTGTCTATCCTTGCTCAAATGTAATCAAGACCTCTTTTGATGAGGTTCTCAATGTTGTTTTTCCTATCAATGAAATAAACGAAGATTTTTAGTATCTTGTTGTGCCTTACATTAACTGCTTGAATTTTAATCAAACTTTTGATGATGATGATTTTGCAAATGAACAATTCTTAACTGATCTAAATAAGGTTAATAATAAAAAACATAACCGTGTTCAAGTTAATGAAGAAGAGACTATTGTTATTAATCTCGGTTCTAGTAGCCAACTGCACGAGATTAGGATAGGGGCCACCCTTGACGAGCATGAGCGCGCACAACTCGAAGAATTACTAAAGGAGTTCGTAGATGTCTTTACATTTTCGTATGATGATATGCCCGGTATCGATCCTGAAATAACTCAGCACGAGATCCCCACTCTTCCAGATTACAAGCAAGTCAAACAAAAATTAAGAAAACTTCGCACCGAATGGTCGCTCAAGGTCAAAGAAGAGGTGGTCAAATAGTTGAACGTGGGTTTCATTCGGTTGATCGAATATCCCACATGGCTAGCTAACATTGTATCTGTGCCGAAATTGGGAGGAAAGGTTCGAATGTGTGTAGATTACTGAGATTTAAATAAAGCTTCTCCAAAGGATGATTATCCGCTACCCAATATCTACATGATCGTGGACAACACGGCCAGTCATGCTCTCAAGTCATTCGTCGACGGGTTTGCTGGATACAACCAAATAAAGATGCACCCAGACCACCAAGAAAAAACCGCATTTATCACCCCATGGGGAACCTTTTGCTACACTGTTATGCCTTTTGGTCTCAATAATGCTGGGGCTACCTACCAAAGGGCTTCCACAACCATCCTGCACGATTTGATCCACAAAGAGGTCGAGGTTTATGTGGATGATATGATTATCAAGTCCAAAACTAGAGAAGGTCATGTTCCCGCTCTCCGGAAGTTCTTCGAATGACTGCGATGATATCATATGCGACTTAATCCACAGAAGTGTGTCTTCGGCATTACAAAGGGAAAATTCTTGGGATTCATGGTCAGCAAAAAGGGGATAGAAGTAGACCCTGTAAAGCTGAAGGCTATACTTGAGATGCCATCGCCCCGAACAGAGAAAGAAGTCTGAGGTTTTCTGGGGAAATTACAATATATCAGCCGGTTCATCAGCCAACTAACCTCCATCTGTGAACCGATCTTCAAGCTCCTCCGAAAAGATTCAACCAAGGTTTGGAACGAGTCCTGTCAAGAAGCTTTTGATTGAATCAAATAATACCTGACCCATCCCCCAGTGCTCATGCTACCACAGTCTGGTCTCCCTTTGCTCCTATACCTAACCATAACCGACACTACAGCTGGGGCTTTGCTAGCCCAATACCTTGAAGACTCTCACAAAGAAAGATCCATCTATTATGCCAGTCGTAAATTAGCCGGGTACGAGGTCAATTACACTGCTTTTAGAAAAGGCATGTGTCGCACTTGTCTGGGTCACCCAAAAGTTGCGACACTATATGCTCGCCTTCCCTATCAAACTTGTATCCCGAATGGACCCCATCAAATACCTGCTTGAGAAACCCGCCTTATCCAGCTGAATGGCTCGATGGTTGATACTCCTAACTGAGTTCGATATCGTGTATGTCACACAAAAAGTTGTTAAAGGAAGAGCCAACTCTGACTACCTCGCCGATTATCCCATAGACGAAGCATATGTCCAGATCTCTGAATTCCCAGATGAAAATATTCTTTGCACCACTCAAGACCGCCGTCGATGGAAAATATTCTTTGACGGCGCTGCCAACAAAAAGGGATATGGAATTGGGATCCTCATAATCACCCCAAATGACTCCCACACTCCCATCGCCATTAAATTGGATTTCCCTTGCACCAACAACATGACAGAATACGAGGCATGCACAGTGGGCCTCAAGGTTGATCTCAAGAAAGGTATTCAATACCTTGATGTCTACGGGGATTCTTCCCTCATCATTGGTCAAGTGCTCAGAAAGTGGAAAGTCAAGGACGAAAATCTCCAACACTTTCATGCCCAATTAGAAGCGTTAGCCTCCCAATTCCGAGATATCACCTTTCATTACTACCCCGAGCAAAGAATAACCTAGCCGACGCTCTCGCTACCTTGGCCTCCATGGTCGACATGCCCGAAAGAATAACAATGACCCCCTTCCTAGTTCAAAAGCAAGACAAACCGACCCATTGCTACCATATTAAGCTTGTCTCCACTGAAGATCCCGAACTAGCCGATTGCTGGTACTATGATATTTGGTGCCTCCTCAAACATGGTAGGTATCCTGAGGGTTCCAACAAGAAGGACCGAACAACCCTCCGAAGACTAGCCGCCCAGTACATCATCTGTGATAAAGCTCTCCTCAAGAGGAATTTCGATGGAACTCATCTACACTGCATCGCAGGGGCTGAGATTGAGAAAATAATGCAGAAAATCCACAGCGGGGAATGCGGACCCCACATGAATGGTCACATTCTCACTAAGAAGATCATTCGACAGGGCTACTACTGGACCACCATGATCCAGGATTGCACCGCTTATGTCCGAAGGTGCCTCAAATGCCAACAATTCTCCAATCTTCAACACTTGCCTCCGCGAGAATTATACAACATGACCTCTCCCTGGCTGTTCTCCACCTGGGATATTGACAAGGTTACACCAAAGGCTTTAAACGGACATGAGTTCATCCTGGTCGCCATCAATTACTTCACCAAATGGGTCGAAGCTAAGTCATACGCCGTATTGAATGCCAAGAAAGTGGCCAAATTCCTCAAGAAAAATATCATCTATCGATATGGGGTCTCGTACGAGATGGTATCAGATAACGGGCTGCATTTTAAAGTAGAAGTCACAAAAATAGTCAACGAGTATGGGATTCAGAGACACAAATCTTCTCCCTACCGACCTCAGACCAATGGTGCAGTTGAAGCCGCCAACAAGAACCTCAAAGCCATCATCAGCAAGATGACCGAAAGTTGTAGGGATTGGGCCGATCGGATCCCGTACGCCCTATGGGAATATCGAACCACAATCCGAACCTCTACTGGGGCTACCCCATTACTCCATGGTATACGGCATGGAAGCAGTCCTACTTGTGGAGCTGGAAATACCCTCGCTACGCGTCGTGCTCGAAAGCAAAGTTAATGAAGAAGACTGGTGCCAAAGCCATCTTGATGAGCTAACCCTCCTAGATAAAAAACATTAAAGGCTCTTTACCACATACAGGGGTACCATCGCCGAATAGCGCGATCATTCAACAAGAAAGTCAAGGACTGCGGTGTCCGGGAGGGGGATTTAGCCCTCAAAGAGATAATAGAACCCATCTGGGACCCCAGAGGTAAATTCAAGCCCAATTAGAGCGGACCCTATATTGTGAAGAGAATCTTATCTGGCGGTGCCTCCATGCTCATTGACCTGGATGGGGAAGAGATGGCTCGTCCAGTCAATCTGGACCGTCTCAAGAAATTCTACCCTTAGTCCGAAATCTCGGTGCACTACGACTCTTCTCATCCCCCTTCTATTCTAAAAGAAAATGCTTCATTTCCCTCTACCCAGAACTACGTGGGCCTGATCCTCTACAAAAACTATTTTTAAAAACTTTTCAAAAAACACCAGAGGTGCGTAGGCAGCTCATACTCCTCACATGAGCACGGCCCTTTCTTTTTTACAAAATACTATTCTTTTCTTACCTCCGAGAACGGCGGTTCATTCTAAAAATACTTGAACAAAAGGATTATGTATGCATTAGCAATCAGTATAGATAATTCAAAAATACAAAATTCATCAAGAGGCTCAGCTGGATGATCAGAAACTTGTTTATTTCATTAATAAGAAATTACAATACGGATTACATAATAAAAAGGAACGGATAACGCCCTCCCCCCTACTACCATAAAAAATCCAAATAAAACCCCCACGTATATTCCCTATTACGTAAATAAACTCCCCTGGAGTCCTACCCACAGCTACCATAGGAGCCTGCACCCTCATCATCTACATCCTGAGGACCCCAAGTCTCCCCTGCCTGAATAGAGTGTCATAAACATTCCATGGATTGATGAGCCTTAACCATTTTCAAAAAAACCACAACACCCTCTTCCATGGAGTCATATAAAACAAACCATCTTTATCCAGTCTCTACTGCCAACATCTTGATGACTACTTTCCTCCACAACCACTTCATATAATCTTTGGGGACATGGAAAACCTTCCTGACAGACTGAGAGGGATGGGTCGATGGACGCCGATTTTCCCACAGAGACCCCAGCAATGGACGCAGGCGCTCAGTCAAATCCTCTACTGGAAAGAAATTTGAGATCCGCGGTGGCACGACCTCCGCCCAGCCGAATTGGCGCAAAAGCCGCCAAGGGAAGTAAAAAGAGGTCTGTCTGAGACCAACCATACGCACATATGAATACTCTCCTAGATCTAGAACAGGTTGTAACTTCCCCCACCAAGGCACTAACCAATACAAACCACAAGCCCCATGCTCCAAAAACTAATTCTCCAATTCTCAACATACAGGCCAACGCGGATGAAGTAGCGCGAAAAGAAGTTGGGTACGACCGACAAGGGATATTCTGGAGGAGTCGTCAAGCGGAATCTTTCAGACAACCACATGAACAGCATCACAGGGCTACACCTCAAAAAGTCAGAACGGCCTTCTCTCCAAGCATCCAGGACATTCAGAGTCTCCGCCAATATCACCGTCGCGGGATTGCGACAGTATGACATCCATGAAATAATGGCTGCAAGATGTGGGTCCACCTGCAATTCCCCAGTCACCAACGGCAATTTTGAAACCAGGCCCAGAACAACGGCTCCAGCATAGCCAGCATCACCTACTTCCTGCAAATGCACGGATTGCAGCACCGCCGGGAGGGAGATCATTCCTCCAGCAACCAAAGATCTAGCCACCGAAGGCGAAATGTGAAGAAGCCCGGCCAACAAATCCCTAGGAGAACGGGAAAATTAGGGCAAAACCGCAGCAACGCTGGGATTTACACCCAGTATGGCAGAAAATTCCTCGTAGGTAGGACAAACCTCTTCCAATCCAAAGCGAAATACATGGTCTTCGGGGTACTAGAATTGTACCGCCGCTATCAGTATATTCCACTCAAAAGGCCGATTACGCCACAAGGAGACTCGACGTATGTTGAAAGCCTCCTAGTCGACATTATAAGAGCACATAGCTTCCAAGGCTTCGAGGTAGTTGGCAAACTCAATGCTACCAGGGAGAGCCATCTTACAAGGCTAAGAAATAGTGGGAGGGTAGATAAGAATGCAAAGGTATGATGAAAACACTCCACCCTCCCCCCTTTTTATACTTGAAAATCCTCACAAGGGAGATAATCCCTGCAGAAATCGGAGGGAATCCTACCCCACAAGGTACCAAAGGCTGAAGAGGGTATCAATCAAAGCCTTCAATTGATAGGACTGGACTGAGCTGTCGATAGGCAGGAAAGGGTGCTTGCCGATCGGCAACCACCACCCCCCCTCCATTTTTAGAAATTTCCCTTTTTCCTCATTTGTCAAATCAGAAAACTCAATAAAAATAAATTGATATTCTCAATAGAATTTCAAAATCCTTTTTCTGTTAATCAAAAACTTTCCTTCAAAAAAAAATTCAAAAATATTCCTTTTTACGGTCTCAGCAACAAAGTAAAAAGCGCATATGCATGCATTCATTCATCATTAATAAAAGATAATCAAAAAACTCCATCGTATTGCATATACTTGTGTTCTGTATTACATCGGTTTTGCAAGAAATAAAAAGAAAAAGCCAAAAACAATGGGACTCAGCCCGAACCCACATTTCATTCCCTCTCTCTCTCAAGAGCTTCCACCCCTGCAACGTGCTCTCTTCCCCCTACGGCGAGACGACGCACCACCACTTCCCGTGCCCGAGTCCTCTCCGGATGAAGCAAACGGCACCAAGAAAGAAGGAATGGGAACCGCATCCCGAATATGGGCAGTCTCCGAAGATATCCAGTCTCTGATGTCCCTGAGCCAAGTGGTCGACACCCGGACTTACTGAAAGAAAAAGCGAAATCAGTATCAAAGCAAGGATGACCAAAATAGAAAATAAAGAAAGAAAGGAACAGAAAGGTATACCGCAGGTTGAAGGACCTCCTCTGTCAAACCCAACTCCTTAGGATCCATCGCATGAGGACGGTGCAGCATAGGCACCATCCCTCCATCTGCCCGCCGAATGTTGTATGAAGGAGTGTGCAACCGCACAAAAGGGACCTCTGAGGTCACCACCGCTGCAGATGCCGACGGACCACCACCGCTGTGGGAAGATCCCACCGCCCGACTCGAACCCGCCAAAGGGAAGGGCAGCGCATCATATATGTTAGGCTCCATCAACCATCTCGTCATAAAATCCATATAGTCATACTGCGCAGCCGTAGCGGTGTATATAAAGTAGGACTCGCCGATCATCGACGCGATCCTCTCATCCTCCAACATCAGTCGCTCCCGCCTCATAGACGTTGGAGGCTGCGCAGGTGGTACCACCACCTCCTCCTCGGCAATATGGTGAGTCACCCTCTCCCCAAGGTACCAGGAATGGCCGAACTCATGCGCCAGCAAATGCCTCATCTGTGCGTTCACCCCGATCGCCCCCACATCCTGAATGGCTGTCCCCCACAGGTAAAAGGTCACCTGAAAATCTTCGAGAAAGCATAAATCAATACAAGACCAGAAGGAACAAAAACCAAGACTGAAATGGAAAGATTCTTACCGTACCACTGGTCAGGTCATTCAAGACCTGACGCACCGCCTCCAGGGAAAGAGATCCCTTCGACTGTCGATTGGCCTTACGTCATGATACAATCGACAAAAGTCCCCAACAGTGTCGTCCTTCAAAGCAATCCGCGGGGTATTGCACCCAATCACCTCATAAAACCACGTCTGAATTCACAAGCAAAAAGAGACGCATAAGGAAAATGCGAATGCATGAAAGGAAAATGCGAGTGCATGAAAGGAAAATGTGAATGCAAGAAAAGAAATGCATAAACTGAAGAATACCTCAAGAAGGTACGTGGCCCCAGTAATGGTCTGCCCGCAGCACCGACTGAATGCATCTAGAGAAAAGTAAAGGGTCGCCAAGGTCAGACTCCCCCAATCATAGAAGGGGATGTTCGAAAACATCCTCAAGTACGGCAGAAACCATAAATGGATGACGTCGCCACTCAACGCCACCATGAAACCTCCCAAAACCAGCAGAATGAATAACCGGTCCATATGCCTCACTTGCAGCCCATCCTCCACATCGACCTCCCTACCCAGCAGAACATCCTTCAGCAGGGACAGCCAGATAGAATCCCCAGAGACTATCCTCCCTACATCACCAAGTTCCGCACGCACTGCCTCCGGTCTCACCCATAAAGAGCAATCCACCTATATCTTCTCTCCATCACAATCCAGCCCCAACAGCTGCTGCACGTCTATGGGAGTCACCGTCATCTCCCCAAATCCAAAATGAAAGGTGTGGGTAGTGTCCCACCACCTCTCTCCCAAAGCGCACAAGACCGCTGTCGAACGAGGCATCTCATCCAGCACTGATGCCAACCGCCCAAAACCCGCTGATGATACCATCCAGTGCACCACAGGTGGGAGATGCTCCCAGTCATCCTTGAGCCCCGTTGTCCAACGGGCACGCATGTTCTTCAAAGAAATATCAGACTGGAAAAAAGAAAAGTCTCATCAAAGATCAAGAAAGAAAAATCACCAGAAAGAGAAGATTGCCAAAGGTCAGGTTACTTACATAACCACCAGGGATCACTCTCGAAGAGCAATGATGCAATGGCTCCCGCAGCAAGGTCCGCTCATCCGCAACAGGCTCAAATGCATCAAAGGAGTTCTCACTCCCCAAAGCAAGGGGTGCCCTAGCCCTCCACTCCACATTCGCCCAATCATCAACAGTCAACCACTCCCGGTGGACTGCAGTACTCACAAAGGCGGCCATTTCTTGAAGATCAGAATGCTAGAACGATTTGCAGAAGAATCGCAGAGAGAGAGAAAGCAAAAGAAGCGGTGGAAAAAATGAGGTGATTCGCCCCCTTTATATAGGATGCCAAGCGCTATGACGATCGGCATCTCCCCCTACCATACCGATCGGCACTGACCCCTTGCCTTCCCGAGGCAGCCCAAAAGTCTGTGCCACTGCCGAATGGCACCTCTTACACTATGCCGACCGGCACCCCCCTTAAAATTTCGTACAGAAATTCCCAGAAAATACCAGAAAGCCTCGAAAAATCCTCGAAAAAATCCTAAAAATCCCAAGAAGGATCTAGAGCCTTTTTACCAAGAAAATTTCGCATTCCCTCGAGTGGAATCCCTCTTCCCCAGCGAAATCCTCAAAAACCAAGTGAAAACTCCTCCCGAAAAAAACTCCGAAAGATCCATAAGGATCATCTGATCACTTCCCCAGCGGAATTCTCTTACATCACCCAAAGTAGGTTATTCCCCCTGCGAGGTCTCCTAAAAGCTTCCCCAGCTATCAGCTCCCTAGCTCAGATCAAAATCACATAGCTCTTTCTCCAGTAGAATCAAAGCCACTCTTGGGTCAGAATTGGCCCCGATCTTTGATCCTCACCTGAGTTAGGTCAGAATTGACCTCGGTCCTCGATCGTCACCACTCTTGGGTCAAAATTGGCCCCGGTCTTGGATCGTCACCTGAGTTAGGTCAGAATTGACCTCGGTCCTCGGTCGTCACCACTCTTGGGTCAGAATCAACCCCGGTCTCGGATCGTCACCTGAGTTAGGTTATAATTGACCTTGGTCCTCGGTCGTCACCACTCTTGGGTCAGAATTGGCCCCGGTCTTGGATCGTCACCTGATTTAGGTCAGAATTGACCTCGGTCCTCGATCGTCACCACTCTTGGGTTAGAATTGGCCTCGGTCTTGGATCATCACCTGAGTTAGGTCAGAATTAACCTCGGTCCTCGGTCGTCACCACTCTTGGGTCAAAATCGGACTCAGTCTTGGATCGTCACTTGAGTTAGGTCAGAATTGACCTCGGTCCTCGGTCGTCGCCACTCTTGGGTCAAAATTGACCTCGGTCTTGGATTGTCACCTGATTTAGGTCAGAATTGACCTCGGTCCTCGGTCGTCACCACTCTTGGGTTAGAATTGGCCTCGGTCTTGGATCATCACCTGAGTTAGGTCAGAATTGACCTCGGTCCTCGGTCGTCACCACTCTTGGGTCAAAATCGGACTCAGTCTTGGATCGTCACTTGAGTTAGGTCAGAATTGACCTCGGTCCTCGATCGTCGCCACTCTTGGGTCAAAATTGACCTCGGTCTTGGATCGTCACCTGAGTTAGGTCAAAATTGTCCTCGGTCCTCGGTCATCACCACTCTTGGGTCAGAATTGGCCCCGGTCTTGGATCGTCACCTAAGTTAGGTCAGAATTGACCTTGATCCTCGGTCGTCACCACTCTTGGGTTAGGATTGGCCCCGGTCTTGGATCGTCACCTGAGTTAGGTCAGAATTGACCTCAGTCCTCGGTCGTCACCACTCTTGGGTTAGAATTGGCCCCGATCTTGGATCGTCACCTGAGTTAGGTCAGAATTGACCTCGATCCTTGGTCGTCACCACTCTTGGGTCAGAATTGGCTCCAGCCTTGGATCGTCACCTGAGTTAGGTCAGAATTGACCTCGGTTCTTGATCGTCACCACTCTTTAGGTCAGAATTGACCTCGGTATACCTTTACCCTAAGCCCACAGATTCGACCTTGACCCATAGAATTGGTCATCCCCAGCACATTCCTTAGGTCCTCAAAATCGACCTCGGCCCTTTGAATCGGTCATTCCTCCTCAAAAGCATCATGTGGTGTCTATTCGACGGTTATTATTTGTTCCAAACTCACCCATCGAGGGGCTCTTTAGACACCCCATTATGTTACCCTTAACTCTCCTTAGGTCCCTAGTACCTCCCTTCATCACTGTAAGCCCATGTCACGTCCCGAGTACTGACCTAAAAGCCATCGGGCACTCCCCAGCTCAATTTGACCCAAAAATCAAACTCTTTGTCTCAATCGAGACTCAATGAATCTTCAAAGGGCACTGAATACCCTTTCCAACGGTCCACCCCATGGGCGATTCCGACTTACCATGAGGACGAACGGTCCATTTGCGTCCGAAACCTGACCTAGAGGCCACCGGGCGCTCCCTAGCTCTGTTTGACCTATGTCAACTCTTCATCTTGATCGAGGCTGAATGAATATTCAAAAGGGTATTGAATACCCTTTCCAACAGTCCATCCCGTGTGCGATTTCGACTTTCCATGCGGATGAACGATCCGTTTGACTTCGGGAGGCCACCGAGCACTTCCCGGGACTGATTGACCAAAGTCAACTCTATAAATCGGGTTAAAATATTTTGGAATGTCGAAATACATCTCCTAACCTTTCCAACGGTCCGCCCCATGTGCAATTTGAACTTACCATGCGGACGAACGATCCGTTTGCGTCCGAGCGATTCCCCGTCCAATGGACCGACAAATGATTCCGAGCCATATTTGACCCAAAGTCAACTCTCGAACCCGGGAGCGGTCCAAAGTACATTCAAAGGTCTCTATATTACCTTTCCAACGGTATGCCCTGTGCACCATTCTGACCAACGGTTTTCCCTCGGCGGCCGATTTTCCGAAAAAGCCTGAAGCGCACTGCCAAATGGCAGGTTCCAGACCCTGCCTATCGGCACCTGCCGATAGAAAGGAACAGGTCTATGCCGATCAGCACCCACCTGGGCCTATAAAAGGAGGCCTTCACCTCATTTTCAAGGAGAGCCCAGATCTGATAAAAATCTCTCTGAACGAATCCCAGAAACCTCTCTCGAAGGTAGCGTGATTTCAACATCCAAATCCCCTTTTTACTTCCACTTTTCATCATCATTTTCATCAAACTTGGTGAATTATCTACTCTCCATCATCATCCAAGTGCAAGGGATGATCTCCAACGTTCAAGATCAAGCTCAATATCTTCAAGAAGGTCCAACATTATCTACTCTCTCTTAAATTCTCTTAAATTTGCAATAACTTGTTTTACTACTTAGCACTTTTTATTATCTCATCTCACACATCCTAATATACTTTTTATTTAGTATTATTGCACATCTCTTATTTTCATATAAATAAAAAAAACCCAAAAAACAAGAAAAATAGGGTTTGCTCATAAATTCCAAATAGGGATTCTCATACTTTTCTCACACTTTCCTCACAACTAAAACACTTTTTCTACACACACACTTACGAATAAGAGATCCCCTATTTGGATTTATGGGATAAACCCCACCCTTCATTTTGTATGCGAACTACGTGGACTTTGATGCCTTTATAGGCTATGTAGGCGTCTCGGGGTAAAATCCGAGACTCGAATCCTTTTCCTCACTTTTTCTCTCATTTTCTATCTTCTCTAAATCCATTTTCCTTATATTCTATATACTTGCCCTTAACAACGTATTGCTCCATATGTGTTATCGTTCCATTATAACGATCAACGTAGGGGTAATCAGATAAATCTTAATTTTCTAATATTATACCTTCCTACGGATGACTCAATTTATCTCTTTCATGATACAAGTCGAAGATTCCTACCTGCATTCTATATATACACATGCACACATATCACGGGGGGAAACAAAAAGAAAATAGAAAATATTCATGAGAGATCGAAAGGGCGAAATGGGTGCCTAACACCTTTCCATTTCGTAACTAAGCCTCTGAACCCTTCTCGAATCATCTTGGTTTCGCACGCACCAGTATGTCTTTGGATGCCATCCTTCGGGGTGGCTTTCCCTTTCTTCTTTTGTCTGTTTTGAGTAAAATAGGCCGGCGACTCTGAATCTCTCTACATTTTTACACCACAAACGACGCCGACCTGAGCACTCCCGAGAGAGATGCGCGGGACCCGAAGGATCCTTTCCACCACACGCCCGCTCGTGCAGCGAGGATCAGGGATGGCCACAGTGTGTATTATTTAGATCAGTCTTTATATCTAATTTTTGTACACAACACACACTATTCACAAAATTAATTTTTGTGTGTGAATATTCTGTTTGTATCTTGTTTGTGAGATCTTGAATGTTTTTAAACATTTTGTTTTAAAACAGATTTTTCAGAAAGTAATTTGATAATATTCAGATTTGAATTGTTTGTGGTTTAGAAAGTTAAACCTAAGATTTTTGAGATCTAATTTGTGAAGATTTAAAATTTGAAATGAATATTATTTTCTCAAGTGTTTAAAAACTATTTTGATCTAATCTGAAATATTTGTGAAAATAGTCTTGATAAGATTTTAGATTAAAATCTGATTTAATTTAATATTTGTTTTCTAAAAAATAAGATTGTGAATATTTGACTATCTGATTTGATTGAATATATTTGAAGTTATTATTCTGTGAACATGATTACTTCATTGTTTAAGTGATTTTTAGGATCTGTTTTCATCTCATACCACTCACATGTATTCATTCACGTTATATTCATGTAGACACATTTATGTAAGTGAATATTTGAACAAGTCTAGTGTTCAAGATTTAAGAAAGAAAAGAAATTTTTTTAAAACTATATTGAAAGTCAAGAAGACTTGATTTGAGTTGACATAAGACTTACGAAGATATATATAGGAGATATAATCTGTTGCATAGCATTTGGTGTGTATCATTTAAGTGTGGGTGTGTCATCTAGGATATAACACCACAAAAATACTTCACTAGAAAACAACACAATAGGCACTGAGCTAATCTTGAGCTAAAAGAGAAAAATGGAGAAGCTGAGAAGTGTAGAATGTAATAACAAGCAAGGACAGACTTAAAGTGAGAGCACAATAAGCAACCAGGGAGGAGTCTTGGTCGTGTGGGGTAATCATTGCATCTATCTTCTTTAGTTGTCAAGTTTGTTGATTGTAACTCGTTCCTGTTGGTTTTATTGTTTAGTGGAAGTAGATTAGGTAACTCCTAGAGGAGTTCGTCGTTTTTCTCGGGGAAGGGTTTTTGCGATGTAAAATAAATACCTTGTGCTTTACTTTACTAATTTTCAATATCTCGCCTCATACGAAAACGTAGGTTTAATACTAGAAACACACCTAAGTAATTTAATCATATATTATCTGTTTTGACACCTAGTTAACTCAAGATAATAAATAGGACTATTAATTGACTTGGCAAACTAAAATATATTTTAGCTAAGTTAGCAATTCAAGAAAAGTTTGAATTGGTCCCCTCTTGAATAACATAGATAACTAGTAGGTAATTTGTGTTTATTTCGGCAAATAATTTACTTCCGCGCACATAAATTCTTTTGCGCATCGTGGAGTGCCTGCACTTAGGTCAGAATTGACCTCGGTCTTGGATCATCACCTTAGTTAGGTCAGAATTGACCTCAGTCTTGGATCGTCACCTTAGTTAGGTCAGAATTTCCTTGGTCCTTGGTCATCACCTCTCTTAGGTCAGAATTCACCTCGATCTTGGATCGTCACCTTAGTTAAGTCAAAATTGACCTCAATCCTCGGTCGTCACCTCTCTTAGGTCAGAACTGACCTCGGTCTTGGATCGTCACCTTAATCTCACAGAATTGGTCATCTCACTTTAAGACCACAGAATTGGATTCGACCAGCAGAATTGGCCATCTCTACATAAGCCCGCAGAATTGGCTTCGACCCGCAGAATTGGTCATCTCTACATAAGCCCGCAGAATTGGTTATCCCACCTTAAGCCCTCAGAATTGGCTTCGACCCACAGAATCGGCCACCCTCATCTTCAAGCCCTCAGAATTGGCTCTGACCCACAAAATCGGTCATCCCAAGTACCTCCTCAGGAATTAGCCTAAACTTTTCCTCCAAACCATCCCTTAGGTCCTCAGAATCGACCTCATCCCCCTGTATTGGTCATACTCATTACCTTAGGTCCTCAGAATCGACCTAGACCCCCTGAATTGGTCATCCTCCCTCCTTAGGTCCTCATAATCGGCCTCGACCCACTGAATTGGTCATCCTCCCTCCTTAGGTCCTCGGAATCGACCTCGACCCTCTGAATTGGTCAACCTCCCTCAAAAGCATCATGCGGTGTCTATTCGACGGCTATCATTTATTCCAAACTCACCCATCGAGGGGCTCTATAGAAACCCTATTATGTTACCCCGTAATCTCTCCTTATGTCCCTAACACCTCCCTCCATCACTACAAACCCAGGTCATACCCCGAGTACTGACCTAGAAGCTATCGTGCACTGCCAGGCTCCGTTTGACCAAACGTCAAAGTCTTCAGGTCGATCGAGACTGAATGAATCTTCAAAGTGACCTGAATACCCTTTCTAACGGTCCATCCCGTGCACGATTCTGACTTACTATGCGGACGAACGACCCGTTTTCCCCCAAAACTCAATCAGGAGGCCACCGGGCACTCCCGGACTCCATTTGACCAAATTTAACTCTACAACTCAATCAATAATGAATGAATATTTGAAGGTCACTGAAACCCCTTTCTAATGGTCCGCTCCGTGCTCGATTCTGACTTACGATACGGACGAAGGATTCGTTTTACTCCGAGAGGTCACTGAAAGCTTCTAGGTCCCGATTGACCAAAGTCAACTCCTCGAACCGGATCAAACTCTTTGTAATCTCTATGTACATCTCCTAAAATTTCTAACGGTCTGCCCCGTGCGTGATTCTGACAAACCATGTGAACGAACGTTCCGTTTGCATCCGATGATTCCCCGTCCAATGGACTGACAAATGCTTTTGAGCCATATTTGACCCAAAGTCAACTCCCGAACCCGGGAGCAGTCCAAAGGACTTTTGAAGGTATCTGAATTACCTTTCTAATGGTCCACCCGTGTGTGATTCTGATCAATGGTTTGCATTATGCGGCCAATTTTCCAAAAAGGCCTTAAAACACTACCAAACGGCAGGTTCCAGACCCTGCCTATCGGCAGGTGCCGATAGGCAGGACCAGGGCTATGTCGATCGGCAAAGCCCTGGGCCTATAAAAATGAGGCCTGGCCTTGATTGCAAGAAGAGTCAAGATCTGATAGATATCACTCTCAGAAAATCCAGAAAACCTCCCTCGAAGTCAGCGTGATTTCCACACCCAAATCCCTTTTCAACCTTCACTTTTCATCAAACTTGGTGAATTCACTACCCTCCATCATCATCCAAGTCTAAGGTATGCCCTCCAACATTCAATATCAGGCTCAAGATCTTCAAGAAGGTCCAATTTTCTCAACTCTCTCCTTAAATTCCCATAAATTCGTAATAACTTGTTTTATTTCTTAGCACTTTCATTATCTCATCTCACACATCCTAATATACTTTTTATTTAGTATTATTGCACATCTTTTATTTTCGTATAAATAAAAACCCAAAAAAACAAGAAAAAGAGGGTTTACTCATAAATTCCAAAAGTGAATTCTCATACTTTTCTCGCAACTCAAACACTTTGTCTACACACACACACACATATATATAAGAGAATCCCCCAATTGGATTTATGGGATAAATCCCACCCCTTATTTTGCATGCGAACTACGTGGACTTTGATGCCTCTATAGGCTACGTAGGCGTCTCGGGGTAAAACCCGAGACTCGAATCCTATTTTTACTTTTTCTCTCATTTTCTATCTTCTCTAAACTCCACTCTCTTATATTATATATATACATATATTTGTTCTTAGAGGCGTATTATTCCGCATGCATTATCATTCCATCATAACAGTCAATGTAAGGATAATCGCGTAAATCCTATTTTCTAATATTATTTTTATAGCTTCCTACGGATAACTCGCTTTATCTCTTCCATGATACAAGTCGAGGATTCCTATCTCCCCTATATATACATCAACACATATCACGGGGAAAATAAAGGAAAATAACGAAAATCATGAGAGACCGAAAGGACGGAATGGGTGCCTAACACCTTCCCATTTCGTAACTTAGCCTCCGGACCCTTTTTGAATCATTTTGGTTTCGTATGCATCAGTATGTCTTTGCATGATGTCCTTCGGGATGGCTCCCTTTCTTTTGTCTGTTTTGAGTAAAATAGACTGGCGACTCTAATCTCTCTACATCTTTCACCTCACCCAAATGACGTCGGCCGAAGCGCTCCCGAGAGGGACGCACGGGACCTAGGATCCTCCATTGTGCCGCCCGCCCGCCGCGAGGATCAGGATCGGGGGATGGCCACAGACCTCACTTTGTGTTTTGATGAAATGAATATTATTTACATCTAAGCTCACATATATAATAAGTACCCAAGGTTAGATAAAAGATAAAAAAACGTAGGTACTATTCATCTCCCGAGCAAAATGTCTAAAATGCCCTTTCGGGGTGTCCTTTCATCTTCTAATTGACCCGAGACCCAAAACCAATCCCCAAGTATATTCTTCTGCCTATTTCGACCCTTCCGGACTCAACGGAGTAGTCGGAATCATCATCTGAGTGAAGTAAAAATAAATCTCATTTTATTTCCCAACTTTAGTCCCGACACGACTCATACGCGCTTTCCGACCTAATTTCTATTATTACTGTATTTGTAGCTTCCGATAATAATTTTTATTTGAACATATTACTTTTATATCACTAAGTAATATTCAAAATCATATATTACTGTAATCTCTAGTAATATTTAATCCGGATTAATCCCAGTTAATTTTTCATAATTAAATCCAATTAATCCCCATTTATTTAGCCCGTTAACTTTTTATTAATCTCATATTAAAAGTCATTAAAATTTCAGGGTATTATAATAGGCTTGAAGTACAAATAACTCAAATCCTAACCTATGACTCAAATAAGTTTTATCCAAATGAAATCAAAATAATATACATTTAAATTGACTCGATCTAAAAAATTTCCTTACAAATCTACCCTTTTTTCTATTTAGAGACAACTCAAAAATAAAAACCTATTAGGCCATCAAGATCACTAAAGACTCAATCCTAGCCCCAAAAGGAAAAATTACAGATGCTGGACCGACACAAACTCGAGTATCTTTGCTTTTGTGAATCCTTGCTGCAATGTTTCTACACCTGAACACTTAAAAACACCTTTCAAATGCAAAGATAATATATAACAAATATATTAAAAACCTTCTACCTTTTGTGAAAATATCTCGTAAAACTGAGGTTAAGCTTTCTCCACCTAAGGTAAGACTCTCCTAACTAAGGCAAATATTTAACCCCTTTTTCATGAATAAACAAAGATAAAGGTGCGCAAAAATAATTTTTCCCCTAATATAACACATGTAAACATAAAGGAAAATAAGTATCTGATGCAATGATGTGAAGTGAAACACAATGACAAACAAACTCAACAACACAAGCACAAATAATCGATAGAATGAACAAATTCTAATGATGTAAATAAGAAACCACAGATACCGATATGATCATATAATACACCAATTTGAATTGAAGAGGCATATGGAAAACATGGATTAAATGAAAATGAAAATAGTAAAAACAAACATACCATATATATATATATATACACACACACTAGGATATACCCATGCCTGAAGGTACATAGATAATTTTGCCCCCAATATTCGTATATGTGCTTATGACACGACACCACCACCAACTACCTCAAACACCCAATTCAACAACCCACACCTAAACATAAAAGTGAACCAAACTCACACTGTGAAATAAATGACTTGTTACAAATTACTTAGACTATTAATTATACGGACCTAAAACATTAACAATCCAAACAATCGAAACAACGAAAAGTATCACAAATAATAAAAACATCCAACTATATCCCTCCAATAAGTAGTTGCCACTAAATATAACAATATGTTTATTTTACATTACCTCAAAGATGAATAAAAGCGAAATATGATATCAAACACATAAGAATTGGATTCCCACGCACTTTTCTCTTTTAAAGGAATGAACGAAAAGGACAAACTCGATTATATATTCTCTACATTCAAGTTCATTTAATGATCTTATGCCAAACTTCAAGATTTTCCATCTTGTACCTACTTAAAACCCAACATGAAAAGCTATTATATACATAGATTTTAAGCATAATATTTGCTTCGTTATTAATGTTTGCAGACTCTAGCTCCCCATGACATATTATTCCCTCTTGAATCTTTGTTAGTGCTTCTTCTATTTAGCTTCGACAATTGATACTCCCACCGATTCATACAATCTTCAAATTTCTTGACAGGGCTTTATTTTTTAGTCGAGAAAGCAAATTGAGGCCATCAGACAAATCCACATCATAGAAAGCTCTATTATGCCCATTTGACAAAGTACCATCAGCCTCTTATACTCTAATGAGCCTCCTTGTGTAGTCCTCTATTTGGTCATGCAGTGACACATCGGGGTGGTAATTTAGGGCTAATTTATTGAATGATGTATCTGCACAAATATGGAAAGAAAAGGAGTTCAGATCAATATTTTAGAAATATGCGTCCTGAAACATATGCATAAATTGGTTCCTTAAACAATAAAATGAATTATGCCATTTAAACCAAACCTAAATTTCAAGGAGATGGATTAAAACCACACATTTGGAACCATGATGGTCCTCGCATTGGCAGCCATCAGTGAGAGAGGAGATCCTCATAAGTATGCCCTAAAAATCAAAAGGATGCACATCCCAAGTCTCACTTTCAAAAATTACCAAAAGTAGACTTTAACGTACATCCCAAATTTGGCATTCGAATGCATAAAACAAAAGACAATTCTAAATAATATTTTTAACGGGTTTAAACAATTGATAAAAATAATATCAAACAAAAATTGTCAATCAGGACAATAGCAACTGATAATATATAAAAATAGAACCATTAAATTTGCTTTCTTCGTGAATAAAGATAATAAACATAAAGAAAAGTCATAGAAATTATTTATGGAAGGTTAAATAGAAATATATGTGCATGTTCGTACTTACTAATTATTTAGTCCCTACTTTTCCTTTTAGTTCCTGAAACGTCACTGGGCATCATATTCACATGCCCAATTAAATGTATACCCGGGGTTTCTAGTTATTGAATTTGCTTTTACAGCAGTTATATTCATAGTGCACAATTGTAGCAACATATTCACAGTACACAATTGTAGCAGTTATTAAATCTGCTACAATTGAAGCATAACTCGTTCCAACATGTTCAAATGAAGCGGATACAGACTCTACAGAAGGTGACTTATGAAAGTATCATTGCAGATTCCCCAAATGACTTATGAAAGTATCATTGCGGGAACAACAGCTTGCTGACAAACCTGCAGACATATCGTAGTCATTGTGACTGTTTTTTTCAAATTTTCAATGAGGACAATAACAATTGATATTATATAAAAATAGAATCATTAAATTTTCTTTCTTCGTGAATAAAGATAATAAACATAAAGAAAAGTCATAGAAATTATTTATGGAAAGTTAAATACAAATATATGTGTATGTTTGTACTTACTAATTATTTAGTCCCTACTTTTCCTTTTAGTTTCTGAAACGTCACTGGGCATCATATTCACATGCCCAATCGAATGCATGCCCGGGGGTTCTATTTATTAAATCTGCTACAATTGTGGCAGTTATATTCACAGTGCACAATTGTAGCATCATATTCACAGTGCACAATTGTAGCAGTTATTAAATCTGCTACAATTGAAACATACATCATTCCAACATGTTCAAATGAAGTGGATACAGACTCTACGGTAGGTGACTTACAAAAGTGTCATTGTAGATTCCCCAAATGACTTACGAAAGTATCATTGCGGGCACAACAACTTGCTGACAAACCTGCAGGCATATAGTAATCATTGGAACTGTTTTTTCCAAATTTTCAATCAGGACAATAACAATTGATAATATATAAAAATAAAACCATTAAATTTGCTTTCTTCATGAATAAAGATAATAAACATAAAGAAAAGTCATAGAAATTATTTATGGAAAGTTAAATACAAATATATGTGCATGTTCGTACTTACTAATTATTTAGTCCCTACTTTTCCTTTTAGTTCCTAAAACGTCACTGGGCATCATATTCACATGCCCAATCAAATGTATGACCGGGGGTTCTAGTTATTAAATCTGCTACAATTGTAGCAGTTATATTCACAGTGCACAATTGTAGCATCATATTCACAGTGCACAATTGAAGCAGTTATTAAATCAGCTACAATTGAAGCATACCTCGTTCCAACACATTTAAATGAAGCGGATACAGACTCTACAATAGGTGACTTACGAAAGTATCATTGCAGATTCCCCAAATGACTTACGAAGGTATCATTGCGGGCACAATAGCTTGCTGACAAATCTGCAGGCATATAGTTTTCATTGGGACAATTTTTTTTAAAATTTTAAATTTTCCAATAATTTACCGTGGCAATACATGATCTTGTGGATTAAAATAGGAAATATATACATATATTAGAGAAAAGAAACAACATCATATTATGCACACAATGGTGTGAATCAAAACAAAAAATGGATGGACGGAAATATATATAGAAAATATATGCTTAAAGTTATATCAAACACCTATTATCCTTAAAGTTATATCAAACACCTATTATCCTTAATATTTTAAGAGAGTTGTATGCATAAACTTTACACGGCACTGACACGCTGGATGTGATAGTTCGAGGAAAGAAAATAATGTAGTATAATTTACTTAAAATTTTATCATTCCATCAAAAGCAATAGTTCCTATTCTGTTTCGTGTGAAGTAGGGATCTTATGTTTATCCAAAAATGCAAAAAATATGTCAGTTCAAGTGAAGAACATATAAAAGTCTTAGTCAAACATAATTGGTACAACATTAGGCGTTATTTATAAATTACTAACAACTAAATTACAAATAAAAATTGATAAAATAAAAATATCCTTATAAATTGGCGTTATTTATGTTCCTCTATGAAATGCCTGCTTCGTGAATATCTCCTCCCCTATGAACTATGTACTCGTCACAATAAAATAATTGAGAGAAGTTTATTGACTTAATTATTAAAAATATTCTTTTCCAAAAGAATGGATTCTAAAGCATACCAGTGTTAGTAATGCTGAAGCTCTCTTGGAAAATCCCAAATGTGGCTTCACCAATTAAGCTCTTTATGTCACTGAAAATGACAAATGTGGTGAGCACAGTGCAATGAGGACTTGAGATAAAAATAAATCTCCGATCTTATTCAAGGTGTAAAATGTCTTCTACAATAATTACATCAGAACTTAATGGACAGCTAATACACGTTTAAGATCATAAATATTATATTAAGTGCTTAAATTGCTTAATGGACAGCTGATTTTGTCACTCGGGTTCGTGCAACATATCGGATCAGTTGGTTTTGGAAAATGGATCGTGAACAAAGACCAAAAAAAATTGGTTTAAAACCAAATAGATCGGATTTGGTACCACGGTAGCAGATTAATTGATACAAAAAGAGAACAAATCGGTTGATTGGGTGTACTAAAGGTGTGGCAACTCGAGTTTGTGCAACAAAACCAACTCAAGTTTTAGGAGATAAGGAATATTCAAATAAATCTAACTATTAAGAAATATAAAAATTAAAAACATAAATCAAATATTGAAATAAGGACTATTCAAATAAGAACCAAAAATACAAACTTCCAACCTATATCAATTATTATGTTTTCAAAACTCCAAATCGATGTCAATCGAATGATCTCTTCCACGATATCGTAAAATACCATACGAATGAGAGATTACCTGAGATATGATGAGAACTAATATGTAAACAACTATCAAACCCTCACTTCGATATGCAATATTTTCCATTTCGATCATATGCATCTCTTTGAACTGGATCGCTTAAAACCTGATAAGCTTCCCTTAATACCTGGTGACATTGATATTTATTAATCACAGAATTTCATGTATAGGAGGTGAGAGATATATTTTCCTTCTTTCTTCTTCAATCAAAACACGTAAACAATCAAGATAGCTCCATTCAGACTTCTTTACTTCAAGAATTAAACAATTAAATGAGAAATCGGCATGGTGGTTGAAAAGCCATTTGACTGAAAAGGAAATAAAGAAAGGGGGAATAGATTCTACACCTTCCCTTATATTTTAAATCAATCATGCTTTTATCAACAATCAAGTAGTGTACCTGGAAGGTCTAATTATCCCATAAATATCATCCAGCATTGTCAACTTTTTACGGTTGCGTTGGTATAGCCTCAACTTCCTTAAGAAAGCCTTGATGAGATTTAGAAAGACGTGGAATTAGGGGAACATCATCAATACAATAGGAACATTTCCACTGGAACAGATAGTCAATGAGGAATAAGGAATTGGTATTGTTGTATGTAAGGGCAGGGGCAGTGGTGAGGCGTGCGGATAAGGAAATCATAAATTAGAGGGTAGTTACCTATGAAATCGGTGTCACATCGGATGGAAGAAGATGTTACAATCATGATCGAGTAGGCGATCAAGAAAAAGCTATTTCAGTTCCCTTAATAAATAAACAATTTCAGTTCCCTTAAAAACCAAGAAAAAATAAATAAACATATTATAGCCATGTCATTGCATTTCCTCTGATCTATTTCCAACAAATTTTCCAGATTATCTTGCTCTTCCAAAAATGCAGTCGCACGCACTGTTAACACCTTGTTATTCACACAATCCGTCAATATTAATATGCCCGTCATAACGATAGTCAGACTGGAGATCGAATATGGCAAAGGAGGTAACATGTATACTATATTGAAGCTCCCAATTTGCATGCACATCACGATTCATGTAACGATAATGACAGAAAAATAATTCATAGAATTTTTGGAATAATCAATAAGCCTAATAAACTTTAATAATCAAGAAGAGCTAAGCATAGGCATGTTCACGCTTTTGACTAAAACATGCCAATACATTGTGTCGAGAAAAAGGCCATGCATAGTGCCTAAGGCATTCCCACACACCTTGTTACATACATATAAATACACTGCATGCATAAAAGTTATTAACTTTTTAAATGTATGGTGAAACAACTTAAAAGGGACTGCAACCTTGACTATGAAACATGTTGTCGAGACAGTTGCATCTGGATCTAGTCAATCACTCCCATGAGTATTAGTGGTTTGGGGGTTGCTGATTTGGCCTCTGACTTCCAACTCCAAAAATCAACACCTCATGCGACTCAAGTACTGGAAAATTAGATTACTTCAAAAGGCAAACCCATCTGACCATCTAAAATATCTAACAATAGAATATATTCCTGACCATTGGCACTGAAGTCTTGCCTAATGCGACTTAAGAACTGAGACAAAGGGACTACAACATTACACTACGAAACATGTATGGTGATTTTTTTAAAATATACTACACTTCTCATTTTTGTTTTAGTCTCAACCGTAACTTATTTTGATCAGCCACTAAATATAATTTTCACATATAGGAAGGAAGAACCAAATTCAGGAAGTGAGGGTTGTCCGAAGGAAGCAAAATATTTAGAAAACCAATTTGTCAAAAATCATGATCTTCATATCAACAATGCTAAAAAAACTCACTTGACTATGAACTTTCACAAAAGAATGCTGACGAACTTTCACAAAAATTAAATCATGTAAAAACTCCACAAAAGAAAGATTAGCTTACATATTTTAATTTATCAATTGAAGCGATAGGTAGCTTCTGTATATGTCATGGTAAGTCAAAGATGTAGGGACAATCATAACATCCAAGATTCAAAGTTTCCCTCAAACACCACGCCCACATTTTGAATCCAAAAAAATGAACATTAGTCAGTCAAATCAAAATACTTCTAAAAATGAAGCTTCCTCAAACATCACGTCCCCATTTTGAATGCAAATCCCATACCCAAATTTAAAACCTAAAGATTCTCGAGGATCGAGGAGAGTGTACAGAATGAGAAGAGGCGTTGTCAAGAAGATATCAGGGGTACAAAAATCATAAGTGCTAACAAAGCTACTTAATTTTACAGTGCTCGCCTAAATTTTATATTTGAAAAATCTACAGTTAAAATTACCAAATAAAAGACTAATCAATTCAGTAATGTATTCAGTAAAATAGTCCTCGTGAGAACAAATTAAATAAATAACACTATGCATAAAAGTAGAAAAATAATGAAAACATGTGACACACCAAATACCATTCCCAACAAATTCCACTTACAAAGTTGAATTGCAATTTTTCAATATATACACTGAACGTTGAATAACTTCAAAGGGCAAAACATAAACCATATACCATATTATAACTTTGTATTTCATAAACCTAGACCATAAACATGTGGCACACCAAGAACTGTCTTGATACTACTATCGGCCCAAATGTGTAGATTTATAGAATTATCGAAAGGATTACCAATATAGAAGAAACACACAATAAACATGTCAAAATTTAAGTTACATACCAAAATGTAAATCTTCCCAGAAATACAGTCGCACACACCGTTATGGTCTAATTTGAGATTGAATACAATAAAAGAGGTAAGTGCTGAGGTGCCTGCAATATAAGCATTTTCTTATGCATGTGTCACATTAGAACAAATAGGAAAAAGAGAAACTATATTAATAGTCTCTCACAAAATTGAAAACCTAACTTGGAAAAGATATATAGTTCAACTACTTGAAATTGAAATTAACAGCTCTCTACACAGTCATAGGAAAGATAAGGAGAAAAAGTCATGCTAAACTTAATTAAAATTCACTATATAATTACCTAAATATAACTCTAGCCAAATAAATACACCAAACCAATATCCAAATAACTACCGAACTCTTCTATGCCACCAAAACCATCATCCATGTACTGCGCATAAACTAATGCAAACTAAAAGAGAGAATATCACATACCATAAGCCCCCAACACCCCTACAATGTAAAATCATTCCAATAGATATTGATCATATTGTTCGGACAAATAGAGCCACATTGATCGGAGGCTTCATCCCGACTATGGAAACTCGGGTGCCTATGGAGTTGTAACGCTTCCTTTGTCTATCAGAGAAGGAATCAATATATTTTTGGCTGGATTTGTACCCCACATAAAATCTTCGGTTTAGGGATGAATATCTTACCTTTAAGGTTGCGGAGACTCCACGGGAAAGTGTTGATGAGATTTATACCTGATTTGACCCAATCAAACAAAGATATCCGAGTCATCCTCTAAGATTTGATTATTAAATTTGTTCGTCTGAAACACAATCAAGATCAAACATTAAAAACACAAAAATGTACACCATATTTTCAAAATAATGCATTCTGACTTACATAGTTACCACAAATCAATAACAAAATACAATAGACAAAAATCGAAATCCAAAAAAGGAAATAAATAATTGGGTCAATAATACATAAATGACAATCATATCAATGGAAATCTTGGTGAAGCATTTCACCAAACAGTTGTCATACAACATTAAGAATGTAAACCATCAGAATAATGAATCTTTCCTAACATTTGAGGCCATTCAAGAACATGACCACCTGAACCCCACATAAATTTATTTTGAACAAAACCCTTAAAGTATAGAAAATATGACATATTTAGACCCATCTTACCCGAGACCCTTTAACCCCTGACCCGACCACCAATATGACCTATTTAAACGCATCTTACCACTCTAACTCATCCATTTCCTAAACTACCCATTAAAACACCAAGGTTTAACCCATGCCTAACATTATAACCCGCTGACCTAGTAGACCCACAACTAACCTGAAACCCAAAACCCTTTTTGCAAACCCAGTTTTACTCGGTCAAAATAGTACCTTCCTTAAAAGAAACCAAAGTCTTACCTATGAGAATGTCGAGATCCATTGATGGAGGAACCACACATGCATAGTCAGTCACCTTCACCTCTTGATTACGTGAAAGAAAAAGCAAAAAAGGGGTCTTGGTTAGGGAAATCGAACAATACACATCTAGCATTGGTTAGGGAAATTGAACAATACCCATCTTACCACTCCAACATCCATATTAGAGCTACAATACACCTTTATAATCGAAGAAAATTCAAGAACAAATGCAGACACATCTAACATTGATTAGGGAAATCAGACAAAAGGGGCGTTGGTTAGGGAAATCGGACAAAAAAAACTAATTAAACAGAGAGCGGTATGATAAAAGAGGGGATCGTGAGAGAGAGAGAGAGAGAGAGAGAGAGAGAGAGAGAGAGAGATAGAGAGAGAGAGGGTTTGATTTGAGTGTGTGTGCATCGATTCTTGATATTTTCATTGGTAAGTTAGAGTTCAATAATAGCCCGTGGCCGTCCAGCACTAATTAGAGTTGAGAGGTGTAATTTTCTATTTTACCCATGAATTTGAATATGAGTTAAGAGGGGGAAAGAAAAGGAAGAGTTAAAAAAGAGGGGGAACTCAAATATGTAAGGGACAAAAATGGTAAGAGGGGTATTTTAATTTCAACCATTGGATCGTTACATTGTTAGCTTCGATTTGAACCGTGAAATGTCTTCCCATCTTATGAATAGTGAAAACACCATTGTAACTTATTATATAGATATATATGTAACCATTCATATACAAATGATCCACATAAATATATAGGTATAAACATAACAAAAAACACAAAACCCGTAAGCTTTACACTCTCACATGGCAATCAATGTGTCTAAACAAAGTATGGTACAGAGTGAAAGGGCATGAACTAGAAACAAAATAAATATGACCCAATCAATAAAAATAGTACAATGAGTTCTTTTGATTACATTAACTTATCAAACTTAAATTTATCCTCATGTGACAAAGAATGTGAACTTATAATGGATAAAAATACACAATGCACACTAACCTAGAAAATATTAATGACTCTAGGATAAATAACATTAAACACTAAGATTAACTAGGACTCATTGTGCAAATCCATTGATCTTTAACTTATAACACCATCAAAATAAAAATATTTAATTTTTTCACTCTTTTCTTTTTGAAGATTTCGGACTATTGAGTAAACTTGGCATTGGTAATATTTTCTTTTCTTTTTCCTCTATTTTCTTTTCTAAGTCTCTTGCCAATCGTGGACTTTCACTCAAAGGATATTTCCTCCATTCATAGACCTTTTCCATTGCTCACTAATAATTTTTTTAAACTAAACAATCCCTTGAGCAATTGTTCTTACATGAACAAATCCCCCAATCAAATAGATATGTATTTGATAAGATTTATAGGAGAACACCTCACTTATCTCATATAATATAGATAATTAAAATCCAAAAGTGATCGTGAAAGTGTATGTGGAGGAATATACAAAGTGAATACATTAAGAAAATCAAATAAGAACAAGTCTATGCAGAAATGATTAAGAAACAATCCAAATCATTATAAACCATACTCTAATGAACTAGCTACATGGAACGAATGGGATTCAAACATGATGATTTGCCAAAAAAAATGTGTAAAACCAAACTTCACAAAGAAAAACAAAAATCTTTTTGATCTTTTAAACATTTTTCAAAAAGACTCAGAAGGCAAACAAAATCTTTTTGTATTTTTTTATAGTAAGACTCAATAAATGAAAAATCAAAATATAAAAGACTCAATCATACAACTATAAATAGCATATAATAACAAAACAAAAGCTAGTGTATTAAAAACATCGAAACACAATCAATCATTAGATATATCATGAGAAGCATCATGTGAAAACCTGCAAGAATCAACCAGTTTAACTAAGTGCCTCCAAATAAGATTTACTAACCCACATAGGTGTAATATAATGATCTAGGGTTTTGGGACCTTGGATCCTAGGCTTGGATTTCCTAGGAACTTTTCAAAGATCATAATAAATATTCCTAAGTTGACATTTCCTATCGTAATGTTTGAAAGTGTAAACACGGCAAGGAATGTTACCTATGTGTTGACCTTTTCCAACGTCCTTGGATACGGTTGACTCCTTTAAAGTTTTGGTCTTGAATTTAGGATCAAAAGCATTGTTATCATCAAAACGAATTCCAAAGTTGTCATTTCTTATTCGAATGGTGCCTAAAATCCTATATAGTCTCTCCGACCTAGATTCCAAATCAAAGTTTAAGTGACTTGAGTCTATTAATTTTTCCTCTAACTCCACAATCCCGGACTCAAGGAAAAGACAAGACTCATCAAATATTAATACCTTTTTTTTTTATATTTTCCATCAATCCATGACGCTTATTTTTCTCACCATTAACATAATCAAGCTTCTCCCTAAGAGTCTTATCATGTTCCCTCAAATCCTCAATTAATTTACCATCATCATTACATATCAAAAGTACATTCAACTTCGACTCTAACTTTAAGTTGGTCATTTTCAACATCAATGACTTGGTGTACAACTCGTGAAAGGCTACTTGAACTTCACACTCCTCCTCTTTTTCTTCCTCACCGGATTGATAATCACAAGACTGGACCTTAGAACCATCACGAAAATGATTATCTTCAATGTCGAAAGGCCTTTTATCAAAGACCACATAGATAGTTGTGAATGCGGTGCAGTTACACTCAACGAGGGAATCAAATTTCCCTTTTCGACTCATTATTACTAAGGGTATTAATGTATACCTTCGTCTTCCTTCCCTCCTTCCTTACTGTTATCATTTAAAAATGGATTCAAGGATGGATCTTAACTAGAATAAATGTAATTAGAGATAACAAATAATAAACATGTATTTTATGTAAATGAATAAAGATGGAGATAAGGATAAGAAGATTAACACCAAGAGATGTGTGATTCTGCTCTCAAGAATGAACCTATGTCCATAGGTTATCTTATTGCACTAGTATTGTATTAGTATAATGGTTTTGCCTCATTGTAGAGACAATGAAAATATCAGAATATCTATGTGTAATCAATAGGTTAGATGGATGATTACCTGCCTACCTTGATCCCTATGGGGGATCTGGCCTTCTATAGTGAATCCCTATGAGGGAATGTTTATTGGGAAGTATAGGTCAATTTGGAGGATCTTGCTAATGGATTAATCATGATTACTTAAATGTTTCACACATTAAGGGAAATAACTACACACGTTGGTTGTCTGACATGTGATGCACATGATGTTGGACAGCCAATAATATTACAAGATATGAATTTGCCATGCTGGCATCCACACAGTCCTCCCAGGTGGAAAGGAGGTCAAGCTCTTTATTGAGTCAAGGTCCCTCCTTGGTATATGTTCGATCGGTGTCGAGGTCTTTCATACTATTGAGTGGTTTTATACAATTCGCTTAAGATCTGGAGATGTTTACAAATATGGTATAAAAACCCCAAAAATTTACTGACGACAACGAAGAAGTGGGTAAAGTTTTTAACAAATGATCCTGGGTTAACAGCTCTTAGTCTAGAGGAGAAAAGTTGCTCAGCTCGTCTAGCCGATCTGATTGACTTGTATGCTTTCTCCTTAAAATTTCCAGTTGACTTAAGTTGGTCATGTGCCAATAATTCTACGGGCCTTCTTTTAAGGTGCATTTCATGTATGCATTTTTATCCTTATAAAATAAAGGTAAAAATTCATTTTTATGTTTTAAAAACCATCATTTAATCTTCTTAGAGATAGAGGAATGAAAAATCGATCATGTGCTTATAAGAATTTCTACAACTTGTATTTTTAAAACTATCATTCATCTATAATCTTCTGGTATTCTTCATATAATCCTTATTTACTTTTTTACTACTCTTTCATTTTGGGTTTTTTTCCTTGAATTAAGGGATTTTTGTCTAGGGTTTTTCCATTTCTAGGGTTTTTTCATTTCTAGGGTTTACTTAGGGTTATATTGATATCCCTCGATGAATGATTCATCAAGAATTTGGAAAACATATTTTTTACTTACACAAAATTTACCCAGGTGATTTTTCTGAGAGATTTCCCACTCCACTTCGAGTTCTTAAACCTGAGGATGATCTAGAAAACCCTAACTTTATCCCCATATTAACTTCTTCCACTGCATCAGGGCCCCAGTTGTTGACTATTGTACATTGTAATTTCATCCCTCGGAGAGCTTTAATAGTCATAAGAGTTAGGGGGAAATTACGCTAATACTAGTAACATCACTTTTTCTGAACACTTGAATTTTGAGGAGAAATCCTTGGTGGCTAAACAGTTGTCTTTTATCGAACCAGTAAAGGTTCCTTTAAAAACCATATAGAAGAGTGTGATACCCAAGGTTATGAAGTTGGGTACAGAGAAGATATTTTTTAATTTTGGGGGGTCTTGCGTGCAAAAACTCTCAACCAAGTCTTGCGGCACAGAGGGCAGCAAAGGATCTTTCTTCACTGAAACGGTTGAACAAAACGTTTTTTTAACATAGAATCAATAAATAGAAAATAAAAAAGAAAATAAAGGAAAAAAATTTACCAATTTTTTTCATCCTATACCACTCACTTGGAATACTACGAGACTGACCCTTGTTATGTGCTCAGAACTCCCATTCACCCTTCAAGAACACAAACAGATTTTTCTAATTGTGCTTGCTCATCTGAAAAACATTTACTATTCTCAAATGTGACCTCTCGGGAGAAAATTAGTAGTACCTAGGAGCCTTGGCATTGTTCTTTATGCTATGTTTTAATCTAAAAATATCCCTCGTAAGATCAAAGCTGGTACGTGACTATCAAAACATTATTACTCCAAGAATTTTTCTACAAGCGATTGGGGGAAGTTGGTAAATAACAACCCTATAGACTTTTAAGATTGATCATATAATAGGTTGTATGGGTAGATGGACCCCAACTTGGAGGGCCCACGAGGGGGTGAATAAAATCTCATCGACTTTAAGATAATTATAAAACCTCTCATCACAATCAAGAAGCCTAGTTATGATATTGAAGGGGATGTTATACCGATCTCTCAAGTCATCCACCTCACCATCGAGGATATCATAGGCATGCCATTTGGCTTTAGTGTTCGTAGGGTTATATGAGTCAGTGGACATCCCAAAAATACTCTCCTCGATAGAAGGTACGATGATAGGAGAAATGAAATTCATAGGTCTATCAGACATGACTCTTTCATTTAAAGCCTCAAAGTCAATGATTGATATGTCTGAACCCATGTTTGAAAGGTTAGTGGTTAGCCTCATAACTATAATAGGACCCATAAACTTAGAAGTATGATACACCACGTATGGAAATTATGCAGCATACCCAATAGAATATTGGGTATGAGGTGTATACCTAGGGTCAGAAGGATTATCCTCGGTCCGGACTACACTTGGTGGAATAAGAAACCTATATGCCAGAACCCTAGGAAAACAACTATTTAACCTCTTAACATGTTTTATCAACTATTTGACCCAATAGTATTCATTTATAAACGTCAAATTATATTTGGGGATTGAATCAATAATGGGAAAGATAGAATTTGGGGAGATAAGAGACAACAGTTTAGGGGTTGTTTGGCTTTAGAAGCGAAGAATTTTGACAAAATGAACCCATACGATACCTAAGAGCCCTAAAATTACAAAATCCTAGTCCAACCAACTCAGTGGACTCCTACGAGGGGTATCTTTCCAGTCAAAGTCAATCCAACCATAACAATCAAGAAAAAACATGAAATCACAGTTGAAATTCTAAAGAAAACCCCTAGATATTTACAAATGGGAAAGTTGTGTACCTGGAACCCTAAGATGTTGAAAGATGATAGAAATTTTAATGCCTATAACACCAAAACGGAAGAAATCCTATCGAAAAGGAGTTAGCTCCGTTGAAACCAATCGAAAATGGTATATTTAGGGGAAGGTTATCCATATAAGAAGGGTATTAGAGCGAGAAAGTAATTTCTCTCTCTAGAAAAATCTCTTCCGAAGGAAACATTAGGAAAGTTTGAAATTATTTTGAAATCTGGGTTTTTTACTTTCAGATAGTAATCATTACCTCTATTAAATCTAAGCATTATGTCATACCTGGGAAAACTAATGGCACTTAATACATAGTGCACACACTAATGTAGGCAAATGCATCATGATTGCGCTAAAATCCACTCCCAGCAACCGACACGTGACAAGTTCAAATCCAAGGAAAAATTTCAAAATTCAGTCTTCACTATTCTCATCGAGAATCTTCAAAGATGACCAAAATCATAGAAGTTGATGACACTCCACAGTTAAGACTTAACTCACTCAATACGTTCAGCACATACCTATAAGACATAGTACTTTAGATAATTTGCTGCAATCCTTAATGGTGAGAAAAGTCATTGGGGATTTTATTATACAATAAATATGGAATAGGCCATGGAATAATCAGAAGAGGAAACTTGGACCCTTTACTCAAATAAAGGAGTTTGGCTCAATAATCATCCTTAAAAGCCGAGGCAATCTGGTCTTCCCTAATGTCACAGGCAGTATAGGCTAGCTAGAATACAGCAGGTTAACACCGTGATATAAATCCGTCAAAGCAAGCATGTACAGTGTTATTGGATTATGTCGTCATCATATCCCAAGTGAGGTAGATATTCAAATATTCGCCCATGTTCTTATAACAAATTTTATGATTAGTCAACCATTTGAATGTAAAATGTGAACTGCCTAACCTATAACAGCATGACAAATGTCCTTCTCTATTCTCTCTCTTCTAAAAGTCTATAAATAGTACGAACTTTGTCATTATAAAAGGATTGAGATATATTTTCATACTTTTTTATTTTCCAAGTTAGAGTGAACTTCAGAGCGTGCATTCTCTATCCATCCATGTTTTTTTCCCACTAAATCAATACATTAAACACCTGCACATGTGGACATACGCATCGCTTTGGGCTGAACCACGTAAATCTTATTTCATTTTCTTTTTATCACTCTCTATTGTTTGCTCTATATTAGATTTTTTGTGATCTATATCTATTTATTTGTTATTATTTATATTTAGAATATGCTAAGACTGAATCCGTATACAAGTTTTATAGGACAATAATAAGCAGGATAAAATAGCAAACCACAAAACGAAGATGTACGAGAAAAATTCATAATGGAAAAAACCTCAGATGACCCAGACACATAAATCCACTATGATATAGGTCTATATACAAAGAAAACCTAGAATTACCCAATGACTTTATGCCTTTAAGACTTTACACGCCTTCTCGTCCCTTGTTACCTTCTTTTAAACCACTGTTGAACACCTTCCAATAGCCACACAACACATGCGCATCCCACATCTCGGTTTCCTATCGATCTTACTTGTCTCGTGACTAGTTTAGACATCGCGCAACACAAACAAAGTTTTAACCACTTTTAAACACTCTTAATATTAATAGCAAACAACTTGGTGCAGTTCACAAGAGATCTCAAATAAACATATATCTGTGAAACTTGGATCTCAAAACAATAGGTGTAAACTAGGGTTTGGGAGGCACAAGATATGTTGTTGGAAAATAGTTTTCCAAATAACTCCTAATAAAAATAATTTCCATCACTCCTATTTGTATAAAAGACAAAAATCGAGGTGGAAAAAAATAGGCAACTCGTTTGAACGAAAAACACTACGTCGTTCGAAGGAGTTGTGCAATCTTATTTTAACAAAATAAATATCGTTCGAACAAACTTGCTGAGCTCGTTTGAACAAAGATTGAAGGAACTTAAAACAACATCCCACTATTGTTTAAACCTCATTTGAATGAAAACCCCATTCTTTTCGTAACCAATAAAAACCTCATTTCAACTAACAAGGCAAACTTATTCGAATGATTAAAGTAAACTCATTTAAATGACACATTTAAAAAAAATCTTCTTTTGAAAATTCTTTTTACGAAAATGGCCTCAAACATTTTAAAAACTAAACAACCAAAATGCGTATCCAAGGATCAAATATAAATATCCATTCATACCTCATTGAGATCCTTCGATGATGAAGACGAAACTCGACTCGAAACTTGACATGTACTTGATGCCGCTTTCACTTGGTTACTATGGTTTTCAATTACATATCATAGGGTTAAAGGATAAATAATTCAAACATTAACACATAACTCAAACAAATTTTGTACAAAAAAATTAATATAATATACATACAAATTAACTCGATCAAAAATTTGTCCTTACACCAGTGATAGTTCAGGACAATAGAGGTGGAGACCCCAAATATTAATTTAGGCTTTAAACGGATTATTTAGTCTTAGAAGTCCATGACAATCCATTCTTTAGTATTTTGAAGAAGGTAAAGCACTTTTTCGTTGCTTTGGAGACAAATCAATTGAGGGAAACAAGTCTCCTAGCAATGCTCTAGACCTCTTTGCCTGTTCTTAGGCACTCCATATCTCGCAGAGCCTAGATTTTCACTAGATTGGCCTCTATGCCATTTTAGGTGACCAATAAGCATAGAAATTTTCCTCTAGCCAACCCAAAGCACATTTCTTTAGATTAAGGCTCATCTTGTTCTTCTTGAAGATGGCGAAGGTCTCTTTGAGTATTTACACATGGTATCGAGCTTCTAGGCTTTTGAACAGCATGTCATCAGCTTAAACCTCCATAGATTTTCCAATGAGGTCTTTAAAGATTAAGTTCACCACCATCTCGCCTGTATTTTTTAGTCCAAAAGGCATAACTTTGTAATACTAGGTACCTTTATCTATAATAAATGAAGTCTTATGTCGATTAGCATGGGTCATCATAATCTAGCTATACTCGGAGTATACATCCATGAATGAGAGAAGTTTATGCCCAGTTATTGAGTCTACTAGAGCATCAATCTGAGATAGAGGCTAGAAATCTTTAGGGAATGCCTTATTAAGGTAATTGAAATCAATGAATATTCTCCACTTCTTGTTGGCTTTGGTCACAAGTACCATGTTGGAGAGCCATTCTGGTTACTTTGCCTCTTTAACAAAGGTGGTCGCCAATAGTTTATCAACCTCCTCAATAGCTATATTGTTCCTTTTTGGATAAAAAAATCTATATTTATGGTGGACAAGCATGGTGGTTTGGGTCCACATTGAGGCGGTGGACCATGACCTTAGGTTCTACTTCGATTATGAATGAATGGATTCAAGCAAACACATATGTGTTTTGTTTTAGGAAATGTATAATATCCTCTTTGAGGGGAAGGCTCAGATCTGCACTGATACGTACTACCTGGGTGGGATCATCCACATTAATGTAAATAGTGACCAAAGCCTTCGCGGGATCACCTGTTTTTCTTTCTTCTCTTCTCGTGGATCCAAGGTATCCATGTTTATCAACTATACGCTCAAACTCTCAAGTGGGAGCTTTAGTATCTCTGATAGAGGATCCAAAACCTCTGTTGGGGCTCCAGGACCCTTTTATGAACTTTTTGGAACCTTGATCAAGCTTTGGGAAGCCTCAAGCGGCCTCTTATTCTTTTTTATGGAAGTGTTATAACATTAACAAACCTTCTTTTGATCCCCATTTACTTCTCCCACACCAATAGGGATTAGGAACCTCATTAGCAGCCTTAATATTCATATGAAACCATCCAAATCATTGAATGAATGTCTGCTCATGTCACACCTTGATTTTTAGTATGAATGAACAAGAAGTACACATAAACCAATGACTCAAGGCTAAGGCGAAGTAACATAACTTTATTCATTTTTAAGTAGGGTTACGTAGGGTTGTACCACCGTAAGAGTGAGTTACATTTGTTTAGTACAAAATATAATATAGGAAATCAAAAAGTGTCACTCCTTGCTCCCATTTTTCTTATTCTCTTCTCACACGATCACATGCGTAAACAGGTTATAGGTTTTTGTCTCTAGTGGTGAAGATATATTATCCTCTTTCTTCGAGCACATCTGGAGAAGGAAGGAATTAGTACAAATATACTAAGAAGGTTCTACCGGTTCTATAACAAGTATATAGGTATAAATGAGAGTTGGAGTGTGTATAGAATCGGTGTTTAGAAATGCTAATAATAATAAGTTGATAATACCATACTTATCTATTTTTAAAATAACATTAAAAGTTTTGGAGCTAATAATTCCATGCATACTAATCTGCTTTAAGATAATGAGGTTTATCACCTGTTTATTTAGGATCACGTAAAGAAATTCAAAATATTCTTGAACAAATAATCCCATACTTATCAGTTCACTAAAGGGTATAGAAGTAGTTAAGCCATCAACCATAATAATAAGTGATCAACCCAAAACCTTCGGGGAAAGTAACTTGATATGCACACAACTAAAGTGGAACTCATATGTATGTAGAAAAATCAAGGTCTTTGGTCACGCGCCCTCATGTACAGGGCACACAATTAAAGTTTAATAAAAAAATTGGGGAAAAAATCAAAAATTCCGGATTGGCCACGCGCCCTCATGTGCATGGTCAAAGTTCCTAGTAAAAGTCTTTATCTTCAACCTCTTGATTTTGACTTTTAGGGTTCGAGTTTTTTTACCTTTATTTTCTCATTCATTTTTATAACATTTGAGATGAATTCTTAACCAACCTAGACTAAGTTTACAAGAGGAATTATAATATATAAGTTTTGTGGATTGATATTCAGTATAGCTCAAGATTCAAAACTGTGTGTTTTACTAAAATTTTGACCTGACAGTCGTGGATTTCTAGAGTATGGAAAGATTTCTTATGAAGTTGGGTTGGTTTCTGCTATATATGAAATTAACTTGGAATTGGTTTCAAAGATTAACATAGATTATACGTGAAGAATTTAGGATTTTCAGTTTTTGAGGTCAAAATACACTTTTGATCGATTTGAGCTCTATATGCACATTCATGGATTTTAACCATTACACTCGAGATCCTTAGGTTATAATGAAGTTATTTGTATCTTCAAATCAAAGTTTAAGGCATTGTATCAAGATTCACTATTAAATCTCAAGCTTTAGTGGTGTTTCTTCCCCTTTTTTCTATCCTAAAACTATTGGAATTGAAAGAACTATAAATTAAGCATAAAATCATAAGGTACCTGATTTGAGAGAATTTTTTAGTTACTAGGTTGTAAGTTGTGTTTTTACTGCTGTGGTCATAGGGTATTTATACTACATCTTCAGGAGATTTGATTAGTGCCTTTGGGTGGTGGATTTGATCCAGATTATGTATAGTTTTCATTATGGGCAAGTGTAGTGCACATGTTTACATGGTGTGTTCAATTGTAATTTAACCTTTAGTGCTGATGTGTAGCACTAGGTGGACAGGAATGTAACTGTAATTAAAGAATTTTTAAAGTTTGGTCTTTAAAAATTGTGAAAGGTTCAATATATCTAGGGGGCTAATTTTCCTTTCTTTTCAAAGAGTAAAATTCCTTTTCGGGGAGACACTTCCAGAAACACTTAATCATTTACCTAAAATTCTAAGGGTTTTCGACGTTTATCTGCATAACTTTTCTGTCGATCTTGGGTCAAATTCAATCTCTCTCAAATCTGTTGTATCACTTTAATGGTTTATTGGATTATTTTGGAACCAAATTTTTTACTATCTCCAAATTCTATTCAATATGCAAGTGATCTACAGGGTCTTCCGTATAAAGCATTAAGCAGAGCAGTTTTAATAATGGATTGGTAACTATTATTATATCAAAATTTGACAAGAGATAAATATACATTCCGGTTGTCAAACATATCTAACGTACAAGTACGTAACATATCTTCTAAGGTTTGATTTGTATGTTCTGATTGTCCATCCGTTTGGAGGTAAAATGTGGTACTTAAATGAAGTTTAGTACCCATTGCAGCTTGCACTGCTTGCTAAAATTTTCCTATAAAATGAGAATCTCTATCTGATACAATGGATAAAGGAATTCCATGTAATCAAATAATTTCTCTAATATAAAGCTTGATAAGGTTTTGGAATGAATCGGTGGTCTTTAAAGTAGAAATTAGCAGATTTGGTAAGCCGGTCTACTATTACCCAAACTGAATTATATGCTTAAGATGTACGAGATAGTCCATTGACAAAATGCATGGTAATATGATATCATTTCCATTCGACAATAGGTAAGGGTTGAAGAAGTCCATAGGGGTGTTGTTGTTCTATCTTTACTTGTTGATAAGTAAGACATTTCTTTATACAATTCTCGATATCATTTCTCATATTTGGCCACCAATATTTCTTCTTTAAAGCATGGTACATCTTCAAACTTTTCGGTTGTATCATAAATTTTGAACGATGAAATTCTTGCAATACTTATTCTCGAAGAGATGCGTTATCTAGTGTATACAATCTATTTCTAAATCGTAGTCCTATTTCTTTATCGTATGACAAATCGGGATTCTTGTTCGAAAAGTTTTGTACAAAAGAATCTTGTCTTTGTTTAAGTAGTATTTTCTCTCCCAATTCAGGATAAGTGATAATATTAAAGAGTTTTGCACAAGGGTTAAGTAACCATCAATCATATTGTTCTAAGGTAGCGGTAATATCATAAGAAATTAAGGTGTGGAGTCTTCCTATTGGATTTTGACTTAAAGCGTCGACTACTACATTACCTTTGCCTGGATAGTAATTGAGTTTGAATCAGTAATCTTCCAAAACTTCCATCCAATGCCGTTGTCATAAATTTAAGTCCTTTGGGGTAAATATATATTTCAAATTTTTATGATCGGAAAAGATTTGAAAATTTACACCATAAAGGTAACAACGCTAATTTTTTAATGCAAAAACTACGGCTGCCAATTTGAGATCATGGATTGAATAGTTACGTTCATGAGTCTTGAGTTGGCGTGACCCATATTCTATCACATTCTCATTTTTGCATTAACACACATCCTAATCCTCGTAACTAAGCATCGGTGTATACATCTTAACTTACGTAACTGGAAGGAACAGCGAGGATAGGACTAGTAGTTAATTTGTCCTTCGACACTTAGAAGGATTGATTGCACTCTTCAGTCCATACAAATGAAACTTCCTTCCTACTTAGTTTCAACAGGGTAAGAGCGATGTGAAAGAATCCTTTTACAAAATGGCGATAATATCCAGCTAATCTCGAAAAACTTTTTATTTCAAATATATTGGCAGGACTTTTCCAGTCCAAAATAGCTAAAACTTTAGCTGAATCGACTTTGGTTCTGTGGGTACCTCAATTTTTCATCACAGGCCCAGGTAAGTAGCCCAATAGCAACGGCCCAAAACCCGGGCTCTTTGCATCTCAACTGAATCCGGTTATGACTTAGTCTACTCCTAAAATCTCGTAAGGAGATATTCTAGGAGTAGAAGATGGATGTGGGGAAGTCCAACACCCCCATTCCCCAAGAACGGACATGTATATAACAAACCCTAAGCCTGGGGCAAAAGTCATGCATTATATTCTCTGTAAAACACTGCCCGGAGTTTATAGAAATAATATTGAGAGCACCACCATGGACGTAGGCATTCTTGCTAAACCGCGTACATACTGTGTTGTGTGATTGCCATTTTGTATTCTCTATTCTCTTTGATGATTGCGCTTTCTCATTCATTTGTGTTAAATATAATTGTCACCACAGTAGGCGCCATCTGTGGGAAACGTTTGTCTTCTTTTAAGAAAGGCCTCACCAATAAAGGATTTGGAATGTTTGGGCACAGTAGCAACACCTCTCAAGCAGGAGATATCCAAGAACAGCCTGCCCCTCACAGGATCAGATTTGAAGTTAGACGTTCAGGTCAAAGGGGTCGCCCAGAGCGATAGGCCTCAGAAGAAAGTCAGGGACCAGCGAGGTCCACACAAATCTCCAGGTTGATCGATGCCTATGAGGCAAGGCTCCAAGAGCAAGGAGCGACCGCTCGTAAGAAAGAGGTTAAGAATGCTTGCCTCAAAAGGAGATTGGAGAGGATGGAGAGGGAACTCCATCGCAGCACCAGGCGACGTCCATACCGCACTCCTAGTCCTCAGACGAGCAAGTCTCGTAGCCGAGGACCGGATCCCTGATATTTGAGGAGCACGAGTTGGATGACGACTTGCTCGAACAACAGCAACTAGTTTTCCATTACAGGAGCCCAGCCCGAGGTGAGGAGGATATAGAGAATTTAGTTCGAAGAGAGATGGACCAGCACCCAGCTCATCGAGGTGCTAGATCAACAGGGATCTTGCTCGACGAGCTCTCAAGAACCAAATGAAATCCACTTTCTCAAGGGAGATAGAAGAAAAAGAAGCCCCCAAGAAGTTCGTTATTCCGAGATTCAAGATCTCTGACGGAAAGACTGACCCTATCGACCACGTTAGGCAGTACAGGCAAGCCATGACTCTCTAGAAACATCGGGATTCACTAATGTATCGTATTTTCCCCTCGAGTCTGCACGATGTGACCCAAAAGTGGTTCGAGAGGCTCCCTCACAGGTCCATCAGGAGTTTCGAGTCCCTAGTCGAGCTCTTTATGGCTCGCTTCATTATCAGCAGCTCCCATCCAAAGAGGATGGATGCTTTGATAACAATGAAGAAGACGCTACAGGAAAGCCTCTTAGACTATGCAAAAAGGTACTGGGAGTTGTTCAACGAGGTCGAGGACTGCTCAGAACAGGTAGCAGTGGCCTCTTTCAAGATCGTCCTACCCAACTCTTTCCCTCTGCACCAATTCCTGATGAAGAAGGAGGCCACATCTATCGATGACCTAATGGCTTGCATCGAGAAGCACGTTAAGGTGGAAGATGTGACCCGCCTCAGTGCAGGGAAGAATGGCCGAACTAAACTCGTTGCCAAGGGCAACGAAAAGGTTGAAAACTTGAAGAAAGGAGGCAAGAATGGGGGCAAAAATGGCTCTAAGAATGGAGGTAAGAACGATGCTTCAAAAGCAGTTCAGGCAGTGAACATTGTCTTTAAAGAACCAATCTACAAGATCTTGGCGAAGATCAAAGATGAGCCATTTGTTAAGTGGCATAAAAAAATGGGAGGAGATCCCTCAAAGAGAAACAACGCGCTGAGATGCGCTTTTCACAAGGAGGGAGGACATAAGACTGGGCATTTCAAGGCTCTTAAGTCTCACCTCAAAGAACTGGCCCAGACTGAGCAACTGAACGAGTTTATGGATAAAAAGGCAGAGAAAGTTACTACCAATGAAGAAATAAGACCCGATAACATACTCGAGGATGATGATGGCCGTAAATTTGTAGTAATTCATAGGGCATCTGATATGAAGCAGATTCAAGGGAATACAGCTTGGATGGAAGTAAAAAAGCTTACAGTGGTAATGCAAGCTTTTCAAATCGATCCAACAATAACACAGTCAGGAAAGCATCGGTGAGAAGATGATGTCGACTACAGCAAACACATCGTGTTTACAAATGAAGATCTGGTGGGGGTAAGAACCCCACATCATGACAGCTTGATCATTACGCTCAGGATAGCCAACTATGATGTCGACAAGTTGCTCGTCAACTAAGGAAGCTCATCCGAGGTAATGTATCTCGACCTCTTCAGAAAGTTAAAGCTAATCGTTGCTGACCTGAAAGAAGCCATTGTCCCTCTAGTTGGCTTCGTTCTAAAAGTAACTATCCCATTAGGAAAAATCGTGTTTCCGGTAAGGGCAGGGAGAGTCTCCAAGATGATCGAGTTTCTGGTAGTCGACATCGAGTCCTCGTACCAAGATATCCTCGGCAGAGGGTGGCTACATGCCATGAGGGCAGTCCCATCGACCTACCATCAAAAACTCAAGTACGTGATTGAGCGAGGAGTAATGGAGATCCATAGAGATCAAGCGATGGCAAGAAGGTGCTTCAAAGCGGCCATCCGCCTGAAACCAGAAAAGAAGGTCGAGAAGACCAAAGAGAAGATCGAGCAACAAGAAGGTTTGATACCTTTGAAATAGCAACCAAAGTATGGGAGACCTGGGGTAAAGGAGACTAGGCTCCTCCCCTCTGAGCGGGTCGTGGAAAACTTGGAAGAGATCACAGCTGGTGGGAGCAAGAAAGATAAGATGTTCTTAATTGGAGCTTCTCTCACAAATCAAGAAAAGAGGGAATTGACAGTATTGTTGAGAAGTAATCTAGACGTTTTTGCGTGGGAACCATACGAGCTGCCTGGAATTGACCCAGTGTGGTTTGTCATTGGTTGCACGTAGATCCCATTTTCAGTACTACCGTGCAGAAGGCACGACGAGCTGCGCCCGAGAAGGTGAAAGCTGTAGAAAAGGAAGTAGATAAGTTGTTGGATGTAGGATCCATACGAGAAGTTCAGTTCCCTAAATGGCTTTCCAACTCAGTAGTAGTTCCAAAGAGCAATGGGAAATGGAGAGTTTGTATAGACTTCACTGATCTTAACAGGGAATGCCCTAAGGACAGTTTCCCCCTCCCCAAGATCAACCAACTGGTGGACGCCACAGTAGATCATAGAGGATGAGCTTCCTGGACGCATACTCCAGGTATCACCAGATTCCTCGGTAAGCACCGGACCAACACAAGACAGCATTCATCACTACTATCGGATTATATTGCTATAAAGTTATGCCCTTTGGGCTCAAGAATATGAGAGCAACCTACCAGCGGGTGGTCACCAAGATGTTCAAAGACCAAATGGGAAATACCATGGAAGTCTACATTGATGATATGCTCGTCAAGAGCAAGCGAAAAGAGGACCATCTCTCAGACCTATCAAATACCTTTAAGATCCTCAGGAAATACCGAATGAAACTCAATGCAAGCAAGTGTTCTTTCGGTGTCCAGTCAGGAAAATTTCTCGAATATTTAGTTAGTAAGAGAGGCATTGAGGCCGACCTGGACCAGATCGAAGCGATCAACAGGGTATAGCCCCCTTACACGATACGAGACATGAAGAAGCTCACAGGCATGCTCGCTGCTTTGAACCATTTAATCTCGAAGTCCTCTGAGAAATACAAGTCGTTCTTCCAGCTCCTGAAAGGAAATAAGACAGTAGAATGGAATCAAAATTGCTCGCAAGCATTTGACGAGCTCAAGTCCTACCTTAGCTCACCGCCACTGCTCGTTATACCTCAAGAAAATGATCCCCTGTACTTGTACCTCGTTGTCTCCAGTCACGCCATCAGTTCTGCACTAGTGTGCAAAAAAGCAGGGGTCCAACACCCAGTTTACTATGCGAGCAAGAGCTTACTGGACGCCGAGCAGCACTACCTACCACTAGAGAAGCTCGTTTTTGCACTAGTGATAGCTTCGAAGAAGCTGAAGCACTACTTCTAAGCTCATACTATCATCTTACTCATATTACACCCCTTAAAGTAGTCCTACGAAAAGCGGATTTGTCTGGAAAGCTGTCCAAATGGTCTGTCAAGCTCTGACGATTCGACATCCAATTTCAACCCAGGAATGCAATCAAGGGGTCGGTCCTTGCCAATTTTATCTCAGAATTCATAGGCGAATAGCATTGCGACCAGCTTCAACCAATGAAGCAAATGGAAGATCACCCATCAGTAGGAGTCTGGTGACTGTTTATTGATGGAGCCTCCAACTCAAAGGGGGCAGGAGTAGGCATTATGATCCTTACTCCAGAAGACACAATCCTCGAGCAAGGAATCAGGCTTGGATTTGAAGCCTCCAATAACGAGGCAGAATACGAAGCTTTGATATCCGGCCTGCAGAAGGCACAGGCGTTAAGGGAAAAGCAGCTGCAAATATTTGACGACTCATAATTGGTCTCCAACCAGATAAGTGGGGACTTCAACGCAAGAGATGAAAGAATGGCAGCCTACCTCGCTTTGGCGAGGGAGCTAATGTTCATCTTTGAGAAAGTCAATGTCCAACAGTTTCCCAGAGGACAGAACAGCCATGCCGATGACCTGGCAGCCCTAAGTTTAGCAATCGATTCTGACTTAAAGTGGACGATCCCAATCGGCTACCTCACACATCCGAGCATCAACCAGAGTGACGAGCTGCTAAACAAGGAACATGTGCTCCAGATTGAGTCAGCACCCATTTGGATGGACACTTTGAGGGACTATTTGAAAGATGGTTCACTTCCAAATGATAAGAAATTCGCTCATCAGATAAGAGTCAAAGTTGCTTGCTTTCACTTATCTTCTGAGGGAAAACTATACAAGAAATCATTCACTAGCCCTTTCACTCGAGTTTTCATAAGGGTTACGTCTATAATGAGATGGAGTTCTAGTGACATGGTTATCCCTGATAGTTGGGGGTGAAGTTAGAATGATAGTAGAAGTATTGCCTTCCACAATGGCCGCAATGTCAATCAATTGAGAATACTCCGGAGTTGTATTGGTACCATTGAATTCTTCACTCACGGATGTAATCCTCTTTAAAACTTCTTACATCTCTTTACCTCAGTATCTACATATTCCAAATCATAGAGAGATAATTTGATTAATCTAGCCTCATATTAGGCTACTGATAAGTGAGCTTATCGTAATTTTAAGAAATAAATAGTTCGCTGATCTCGCTTAGTCTCGAGAAAATATTTTTTTAAGAAAGTCCCCTCAAATCGCTCCCAAGTAAAATTATCAAAATTATGATTGCATGACATTGCTTGCCACCAGAAATCAACTTCACTTTCAAGCATATAAGCAGAATAAGTTCTACATGAGCTCCACGAAGGAATCTGTGGATGCCATATTGGAGGTAGGCCACTAGATTTTCGAGCAACAAAGGAAGGCTACTGGTGGCCATATACGCAAAGAGATTCTGCAGTATATGCTCATAAATGAGAGAAATGTCAACTACACGCTCCTATGGTCCACCAACCTTCCAGTGACCTAAGATCGCTTACCATCCCATGGCCTTTCGCCCAGTGGGGGATGGACATCGTAGGCTCTCTTACTACCGCCACAGGCAACCGCAAGTATCTGTTGGTCGCAATAGATTACTTAACCAAATGGATCGAGGCAGAGTCACTGGTAAACATCGAGATGCAGATATGATGAGATTCATATGGAAAAACATAATTACCCATTTTGGAATCCCCAGAACCATTATCACTAACAATGGAACACAGTTCGAGAGTGGCTCTTTCCAGAACTTATATAGAAAACATGAGATCAGGCACTATTTTAGCCTGGTGGCCTACCCCAAGAGTAATGGTCAAGCCGAGGCTTCCAACAAAATAGTAATCGATGGGCTGAAGAAACGACTAAAGCGAGCCAAGGGCGCATGGGTGAGCGAGTTGCCACATATTTTGTTGGTTTACTGCACTACCCCACGGCGAGCAACTGGGGAAACCCCATTCTTACTAACGTATGGAATAGAAGCAATCATCCCCTTGGAAGCTGGTCTACTAACCATGAGAACCACCCTTGTCTACTAAGGCCAGAACGATGCAACATTACTGCTGAACTTGACCTAGATGACGAGCGCAGAGAACTAGCCTTAGTAAGGCTGGCGAGCTATCAACAACAGCTCGCGAAACACTATAACAGAAAGGTCAATCCAAGGGAATTCCAGGTTGGGGACTATGTTCTAAGGAAAGTCCTTGGCAGCGCAGTAAAACCATCAGGTGGAAAGCTAGGGCCGAACTAGGACGGACCATTCAAGGTGATAAGAGATGATCTACAAGGAGCCTATCACTTAGAAACGCTGGAAGGCAGAAAGATAACCCGAGCTTAGAACACTGTCAATCTCAATAAATTCTATTTTTAGCTTTCCTTCATTTATATTTTACTACCCTGATTGAATTGGCAACTCATGTCTTATTTCTTTTCTGATTAATAAAAGACTATTTGGCAATGGCATCTTATGAAGTGTTAATTCTTTATTAGGAATTTTATAACTTGCACATCTTTTCTGGGTAATAGGCACCTTACTCGAAGCATAAAAGCAGGGTGTCACCCTCCTCGGGTTTTTGTTATGAAACACGAACAACCTCCTAGCATTGCCCCGACAATATATGAAGCCTTACTGGGGACCCTTAGGCAATTAAACCAAACACAAATTGGTTACCAAACTATGTTTATTTCAGAAAACCTGACCGTATAGAACATTCAACTCCAGGTGTGTCCTCTCCATTACCACACTTAGGCCTAAGGGAGTGTGATGACACAACCTAAAAGGTAAAGTGAGGGAGAATGGTCTCTTATAAGCATACTAGACTGGGAGGACACTCACTCAACAAAATAACCCTACCAATCTAGTCGGCCACGAAGGGACCAAGATAATTAAAGGAGAAATAAATGAAGGAAAAAACATACAACATATGTTTAGTCAGTATAATCGCCCAAAGCATAGATATTATATTACCTCATCACATTTACAATGAGAATATACAACACGAGTTTAGTCGGCAAGATCGCCCAAAACATCGATATTACATCACTTCATTACATATACAATGAGTTACATCCGGTAAAATCTTAATGAGGCTGAGGCCTCTGAACAAGATAATCATCCACTTGTGCTCTTCGGCCATCGTTCGGGTGAGAAGCCAATTCTGCATCGACTTCATTCGTATCTAGATCTAACAGCTACCTGGGGATTGCATCGATAGGGATCCACTGGTCGTACTTCCTGAAAGGATTAGGCCTCAAAGTTGAAGGAGGGATCTCGTGATGGTAACAGAGTATTGAGTTCCTTGGGACTTGTAGCTCCCTGAGGGTTCTCAACCATCCCCTGATAAAAAATAGTTCTTTAAACTCTGTCAGCCTCATCGGAGCATCTATCCAATCTTATTCATAACCATCATCCCATACTCGTCGAGGACCTTTCTTGAACATATGCCTAAACTGTGTGATGTCTCTTTGAAGCCCAGTAGCAATCACGTTGGCTCGATAAACATCCTCTCAAAGCTCGTCCACCTCCCTAGTTGGACCCCCTGCATCTGGACCAGCTCACGTAGCAGCCGATGAGGTAGAACCTCGTAAAACACTAGGTGCAATGCTCGGCACATGCTCCCTAAGTCGCGACACCTCCCTCCTCAGAGTCTCATTCTCCTGCTGAAGAATTTCTCCAACTTGATTGATTTCAGAGGCATCTAGGAGCTTTTCTCTCAAAGTGTTCACTTATTCCTGAACAGAGGCACCAACCTCTTCCATTTCCTGAAGTCTATCCTTTAGTTTGGCGACGAGCTCAGATTGGTCTTTCTTATTCCTCAACCTGAGAGACTTGCAAATCCTTACAAAGGCTTAGCGAACTTGATCGCTCATATTAGGACCAAGAATCCTTCCTAATTGAGAGGTGGCAGGTATATATTCATCTACATCAATCAACTATAAGCCATAAAGAGCAGTAAAGAACAAAAGAATCAGTATACTGAAGAGAAAATGTTTTTATTTCATTAATGGAGGACCAAATTACATCGATGAAGGAGAACAGTGCAAACAAAGCAAAAATACATAAAGGTCCTAAGAGCGGGCTAGATGGAAACCTCGATTTGTCCAGAGGTGGTTGGATATTTTCCCTTGTCAGTAGCAGTAGCAGTATCTCCCTCAGAAGGAACAGCCGCTACTCCCTAAGTAGGAGAAGCACCAATAGGAATGATTTGAGAGGCAGGGACTACACCTTCAACGGTTGGGGCAGGCGCATCATCTACAACAAGCTTCGGGCCTAGATTATGCTTGTCGAACAAGGGTGAATGAACATCCACCCCAGTAGCCATAAGGGCCTTATTCCATCCCTTCTTGAAGTTCATTCGACTAATGTAACCTATATGAGCATCAGCGTCCTCATATGCGGCAGCCCACCCAGAGTTGTACGAACTCTCCGTAATGGTAGCAGCTTCAGACTCCACCATCTTCACCTGCTCTGACAGCACCTTATTTTCCTCAACCACGGCCAGCTTTCTCGTAAAGACCAGATTGTAGGACTGCCTTAACTCATTCAGCTCCTTGATCGCCGCTTCCTTCGCTCTGTTGGCTTCAGCATGGGCAAGATTAGAGGACTTCTGGGCCTCGCTAGAAACTTTCATACTGGCGCCTTTCCCCTTCAATTCAACATTTTGCCTCTCCAAATCTGCATTCCTACTCACTAGCTCATCGCGAGTATGATAGAGAACAGTGAATTCGATCATGAACTGTAAGTAAAAAGGGAGCATTAGAAGAAAGGATTGAACAGAATATTATAAGTATTGAAGAACAGAAAAAGACTTACCAAGGCTAGCCTCTGACTCACTTGCAGGGCTAACTGGTCAGTCCCCATTTCCCTCTATCGATCAGCAGGCAAAATTGCTCTCTCGAGCAGTGCAGGAGCCAGTTGGGGAGAGGTGGCGATCGAGGCCCCCTCGAGCAACGAGAACACAGGCACTAAAGCTTACACAACCTTCGTCCTCGCCTCCACCCTCCTTCTCTCCTCTTCTCTCTCCTTCTCCCTCTCAGCTCTCTTCCTCTCTTCCACCTTTTTTTTCTCTTCAGCCTTCTTCCTCCCCTCTTCTTTCTTTCTCTCCGTCTCTCTGAACTGTTCTTCCTCCTTTCTCTTCTTCTCCTGCTCATTGGCAGTAGGTTGAGATCTAGTGGAAACTTCTCCACTACCAAACTTTTGCTTCTTCAACCTTCTGAAAAAAAGCACATCATCCTCATCATCATCATCCCTGATCAAATTTCTTCTGGGAGGAACCATTTCTGCCTCGCTAGAACTGCTCGACTCGTTAGAAGACTCTTGGGACTTTAAAACCTCTTCCGAGATGGATGACTCTTCACCAGAGCTCTCTACGTTGGAACCACCTTCAGTAGCGCCCCTAGTATCACCTTCACTATCCTCGCTAGAGCTTCTCTCTTCCTCATCCAACTGGATGGAATTTGCAGCAACTTCCTCAGTAATGTCCAACTCAGGGATACTGTCTACAGGTCGAGCAATGAAACTTGACCCAATATTCTTATACTCCAGAATAAAGGCAGCTGACAGAGGATGATCACCGTCAGCCAAAGGTTCTCTAATGTTCCAAGCTTTAATCAGCTCGGCAGCTCGAACCTCACTGAGAGCAGGTTCCAAATTCTTTATCCTCGCTGAAAAGAAGAGGGAAGGATATCAGAGAAATCATACATAAATAGGGAGATCGAAGAGAAGAGAAAAAATTAAGCCTACCTATGAACTCCTCCCTATAAAAGGGAACCATGAACCTATCAGACCTCGACCCCTCAGTATGGGGAGGAAATTGCCAATTTCTAGCAAGAAAACCCTCTTGCCATTAATTCTTGTGAGAATTAGGTAGATTTACTACCAATACCCTATCAGGACTCCTGGCCTTGAGGTAGAAAAGACCAGAGCTTGTTCGTGAGAAAGAGTAGCAGAAGCATATTTCAGCAAGCCCTAGTTTTGTGCCATATAGTTGGTTTATTCTATGGACACCATTAACTATCTTCCAAACGTTTGGCGAGCACTGTGAAGGAACAATGTTGAAGAAACCAAAGAAATACAAAAACAAATTACTGGGAGGGAAAGTGAGGCCCCCTTGGGACAGCAATAGGACGTGAATCCAATGGGCATCCTCCATCTCTCTAACATTCTTAGGGACATAGGCGCACTCAATTTCTACCCAGTCTGGGATATTATAGAACTTCCTAAACTCAGGCACTAATCTATTACCTATCTTCACCATTCATAAACCCTAATTACAAATTCAAAGAAAACTCAACAAAAAAACAAAGAGAAAGCAAAGGGAACTTATGGGATGAAGGTTTGGCTTAGACTATGCAAGATCACAAGCCCAGATGATAAAGAAGATTCAAAGCAAAGTAAACGAAGATCTGGAGAAGAGGGAGCAACAGTGAAATCTCGAAGAAGATGGGAAGATATGAAGAAGCTTGAAACGACGGTATGGATATGCTGCTCCAAATGACCTTTTAGACATTTCTAATCATATCGCACGAGACCCGAAGCAGGCTTCCGCCAAAATCAAGTAGAGAACTCCAATCTTGGGAAGAGTTACATAATTTATAAAAGAGCCATTATAACAAATCATTTAAATTTATTGAGCCTAAATTATGGCCCAACAACTTTAGGGGCAATTGTGGGTACCTCGATTTGTCATCACGGGACCAGGTAAGTAGCCCAATAGCAACGGCCCAAATCTCGGGCTCTTCGCATCTCAACTGAATCCGATTATGACTTAGTCTACTCCTAAAATCTCGTAAGGAGATATTCTAGGAGTAGAAGATGGACGTGGTGAAGTCCAACACCCCCACTCCCCAAGAACGGACATGTATATAACAAACCCTAAGCCTGGGGCAAAAGGCATGCATTATATTCTCTATAAAACACTCCCCGGAGTTTATAAAAATAATATTGAGAGCACCACCGTGGACGTAGGCATTCTTGATGAACCACGTACAAACTGTGTTGTGTGATTGGCATTTTTTATTCTCTATCATCTTTGGTGATTGCACTTTCTCATTAATTTGTGTTGAATATAATTGTCACCACAGGTTCCATTTGCAGAAATTACATGCCCAAAAAATTTGATTTCCTTCATTGAGAAGTAAGAGTACTTAAGACCACTTTTACATGTTCGGCTTGTTCTATCGAATTCTAAGAATATACGAGAATATCGTCAACAAAAATAATAATGAACTGGTCAAGAAAAGGTCTAAAAATTCTATGCATTAGATCCATAAAGGCTGGTGATGCATTTGTCAAACTGAATGACGTTACACTAAATTTCAAAATATTCATAACAATTTCAAAAAGTAGTTTTCAAAATATCTTCCTCTCTTACGGGTAATTGATGATAATCAGATCGTAAGTCTATTTTAGAAAAGACACTTGCCCCTCAAAGTTGATCAAATAGATCTTCTATTCGGAGTAAAGGATACTTATTCTTAATAGTTTATGAAAATCAATGCACAATCTAAAGCTTCCATCATGCTTCTTAACGAGTAATACCGGAGCTCCCCAAAGTGATGAACTTAGTAAAACAAAACCTTTTCTTGAAAAGATCATCTAATTGGGTACAGAGTTCTCGGAGTTCCAAAGGAGCCATTCGATATGAAGGTATCGAAATAAGAAGTGCATTGGGATAAAGATTAATACTAAACTCAATTTCTCTGTAAGGGGATAATCCTGGTAAATCCTTGGGAAAACGTCTTTGAATTGTTCCAACAGATCTGGAACTAAAGAAGAAATCTAGATTTGGAAATTTACGGGTTTTGATAGACATGATCCTTGAAACATGAAAGAATTGATACATGCGTGATGTACTGATAAAATATCCATTCTAATAGTAAAACTGAATCCACAAGTATCTAAAACTATCAAGTTAACAAGGAGGATTCCTAGACCAGGCTGAATCTTACCATTTTTATAACCTTACAATGGTGTATTGATTTCACCAGTTGGTAATTCAATGTCCAATTGAACAGTTAACAATTGTACTAATTTAGCTAGTCTAAGTCTAATAAAAGAATGAATGGATCATATATGAAATAAAATTTGTGTAGGAAAATGTTGGAAAATGATCATACCTCCTATCATGTCAGGTGTATTTCGCAAAGGCGGTATAGCATAATTCCTCCCACGACTTGAAATTAGCATAATTCCTTCAGTAGAGTTTGACTTGGATTGATTCTAGATAGAACAAAACTTTGGAGTTTTTGTGAGGGTTTATTTGGCTGATGACGGATTGGAGATGACTTCAACTTAGGGCATTGGGGCCGAATATGTCATACTTCATGACAATCATGACAACGAATTTCATAACGTTTGATGTTATGATGAATCTGAGAATAAGCTTATCCACTCGAGTTTGCATAAGGGTTACGTCTATAATGAGATGGAGTTCTAGTGACATGGTTATCCCTGATGGTTGGGGGTGAAGTTCGAATGATAGTAGAAGTATTGCCTTCCACAATGGCCGCAATGTCAATCAATTGAGAATACTCACGGAGTTGTATTGGTACGATTGAATTCTTCACTCATTGATGTAATCCTCTTTAAAACTTCTTGCATCCCTTTACCTCAGTATCTACATATTCCAAAGCATAGCGAGATAATTTGATAAATCTAGCCTCATATTAATCTACTGATAGGTGAGCTTATTTTAATTTTAAGAAATAAATAGTTCGTTGATCTCGCTCAGTCTCGGGAAAATATTTTTTTAAGAAAGTCTCCTCAAATCGTTCCCAAGTAAAATTATCAAAATTCTGATTGCATGACACTTTTTTCCAACAGAAATCAACTTCACTTTCAAACATATAAGCAGATAAAGTTACTCAGGCATTTGTATCTATACCTACTCCATTCAGAATTTCCATAATATGGCGCATCCATTTCCCAACGTCATCGGCACTTGGATTTCTAAGAAAAGAACGGGGTTTAGGTCTTAGAAATTCATTCAAAGCATTCATTATATAAATTTCTTCACAAACATCTTCTAGAGTAGAACGAGTTGTCTGTTGTTATTAGGCTGAAGCATTAAGCTCTTGAAGACATCGCATTATTCCTTCAGTTTGAGTCTTTTCAGATTGAGTTCTATGAGAGGGAATTCGAGTACTAAAAATACTAAAAATAGAACGGTTTAAATAATAAGAATTATAAACAAAATTTGGTCACAAGCCTACTATATTTCACACAATGAGTTATATGGTACAGTAGTATTATACATCACAACCTGTGTTGATGTAGTTAAAGTTATAGTGTAGCATACTCTCGATAATATCGTACTATATATGACTCGTACTAAAACAACTTTTAACTTTGGATTATTTTAAGTGGGGATGACAGCTTCATCACTGGAAGTGGATTCTAGAATGACTAAGTAATATCCTTGATCTGAGCCATCCATTAAGTCATCTGTTGTACCGGGAGAATAATTACTGTGTATTTCACCATTGATGTAGCCTCAGGATACATCGGTGGGGTTGGCATCTCATCTGCAAGTGCCAAATTTAAAGCCTCTTGAAGTACTATCGAATCATTTGCATAATCATTTACCTTTTGCATTACTTGTGTTTCTCCCAAAACTCTGTTGGTCAGTACTAGCCTTTTAATGTCACTACTTGAGCCTACCCAATTTTCCTCAATCGCAAAAATCATTTTCCTTAATCTTATTAAAGCCGCTTCTCTGACTCAGTTTTCCCAACAATTATTTGGCTCGAGATGTCTATTAAATAGGAATGTGTCCCATGTGTCCATTTTGCAAAATGGAATTACCATATGCAAATAAAAATAAAAAGAAGTTACGAAAAGATAACATAACTATTATCTTATTTTTTTCCCGCATAGAATGCTAACCAAATGATATGCGTAGGTTCAAAACATGCTATGATACCAATTTGTCACAAACGGCTTTTTGGTATGAATGAACGAGAACTACATATAAAGTAATGAATGAAAACTAAGGCGAAATAACATAACTTTATTCATTATTAAATAGGGTTACATAGGGGTTGTACCACCACAGGAGTGAGTTATATTTTTATAGAACAAACTATAATATTGAAAATTAAAAAGCGCCACTCCTTGCTCCCATTCGACTTATTCTCTGCCCTCACGATCACATAAGCAAAGAGGTGATTGGTTTTTGTCTCTAGTATGGAAGAGATATTATCCTCTTTCTCCGGGCGCATCGGGAGAAGGAAGGAATTCGCACAAATATGCTAAGCAAGTTCTACTAGTTCTATAACAAGTTTATAGGTATAAATGAGAGTTGGGGTGTGTATGGAATCAGTGTTTAGCAAATTTAACAATAATAAAATGATAATCCCATAATTTTCAAGTTTTAAAATAGCATTAAAGGTTTAGGAGCCAATAATCCCATACTTACTAGTCAGTTTTAAGAAAATGAGGTTTATTACTAGCTTATTTAGGATCGTGTAAAGAAAGTCAAAGAGTCTTGAACTAATAATCCCATACTTACCAGTTCACTAAACGGTATAATGGTAGTTAATCCATAATTAAAACCATAATAATAAGTGATTAACCCAAAACCTTTACCGAAAGTAACCTGATATGCCACAATTAAAGTGGCACCCATACATCTATAGAAAAATCAAGGCTCTCAATCAACTGAGACCATAGACCAAGTAGAAAGTTTCATGGGATAACACGTCCATCTACTTCCTAGTTAATATTGATTCTTATAGAAAAATAATACAAAAGTGCAAGGGCAACTGAACCAATATGAAACATGATACCATATATTAGATGAGAAGGGTTTAAATTGATCCTTAGTTTAGGTTTAAATACTGGTGATAAATTCAAATTTAATTACTAGTGATAAATTCAAATATCGATGATGGTTAACAAAATATATAGTATGGCAGCATAATAACATGCACACACTAAGAGTGAATAGGTTTTTCCTTCCTTTTCAAAAGTATACTTTGCGTATTTGACATACTGCTATTAATATCACTATGTGGATTGATATTAAGTATAACTCAAGATTCAAAATTGTGTGTTTTGTTAAATTTTGACCTGACATTCATGGAATCCTAGAGTATGGAAAGGTTTCCTATGAACTTGGGTTGATTTTTTCTATATATGTGAGTGGTTTGGTTTTGGTTTCAAAGATTAAGATGGATTATTGATCGAGCGGTAAAAGTGTGTTCGTGTGAGGGCACAATCATTGTGTGTTTCGCAGTCGCGATGCAAAAACCTAAACTACAACTACACTTGACAAGCAAGCACAGCGGTAAGTCGGGTATCGTAAGAAATCCACAGGGAGTGATTGAATTTTAGATTTTAATTATTTTAAAACTTCAGGAATAAAAGTGTAAAATAAATAGAAGAAAAGGTGATGGTTGGGAATAGTGGAAAAAGAAAATAATAAGTTACGCTACACAAAAGTAAAGCGAGGATCGGGATCGCATCCTACCACACGGATCGAAACAACTACTAAATAGAGTTAAGGCTCGAAAGCAATTTAATTGAGCATGTTCAATTAAGCATAAACATCACACAATAAGGAATTTAATCCAAAGTTAAGAGATTAAATATTTAACGAAAAATGGTCACACGTGGATTAAATTCGGAATATCGCTATAAACACTAACATTGCGTGACAAAGAAATTTAAACGCATAATAATCGAACTTTAATATGTGAGGTTTCAATTAAATGAAATTTTACACGAAACCCTAACTTTTGAGTTCCAAACCTGTAAATGGCGGAACGAAATCCTGACCCTATTTATCTAAGGGCTCAACATAATTAAACTAAATTACACTAATTAAACTAGGAAAGCAAGAAATAAAGCAAGTAAACCTAATTATGAAAGCATGTAAACCTAATTAACAAAGCAATAATTAAGTAAATATAACTATATTAATGGTAAATGAGATAAAAAGTTCAACATGCATACCCCAAATGGTTGTCAACCCAAACAGAAATAAAGACGAGCTCTTAAAACCCACAAACCCTAAGCTAAATTATCCTAAAAATCTGATTATATCCTCTCCCAAATGAGAGAAATGAGTTATATACAAAATATCCAATGGCAAACTTGTAAATAAAGAGAAGAAAAACAAATATTTGCAGGGCCGAATCGATTCGTAATTGGGCCTAATCGATTCAAAAATAGGGGAAAATCGCATTCTGGTGCATTCCGAATTGATTTATATTTTGGCCGAATCGATTCCCACCCAACAGGTTTGCAATCTGCAGCTTTGTCCTATTTTACGGAAAATGCCGCCATTTCTTCGTTAGAGCTCAAAATTAGGCATGGTCGAAAGATACGCGAAGATAACACAGAGCGATACAACATACAAGAAGACATTAGGATAAAAAACTAAAATATGAAATGATCAAAATTCCCTTGAATGTGCCCTTGAGTGTGAATTTGAAGTAAAAACCATTCTAAAAATGCCATAACTCCATCGATACAACTCGGATTCATGCACCGTCACAGACCATGCTAAAAGAAATCAAAGGTCTTCAACTTCCATGAAGAGCTCGGGATTCAAACCCGAATGGTAAAATTACTAAAATTCCCCCGAAGCTGCAATAGTCCACGAAACTTTTTCAGAAAGTGTCTGAACTTCATACGAAGCATCCAAATACCTAAAAAAAACTCAATTAACCCCTGCAAAGCATGTATATATAGAAATCAGAGGTTTTCTGGTTAACGAGCATATGTATAGGGATTAAGATACCCAAGGGGGCTAATAACGCGTAGGTTAACGGGTGAAATACGCAATATTTGGGTCGTATCACACCCCCCTAACTTACACATTGCTAGTCCCTAGCAATGAAACAGGAAACAACAAGAACTACAAGAAAACCACAAAAAAGGAGATATGTATAAAAGAGATAAAAGCCACTTTCGCGGGTGAACGATTGCATTTAGCGTATGCAATAAACAGTTAAACCCCTAGGTTACCCTAGTGGAGGAGTGTCGTCTCGTGAGGGTTTTCAGGGATGAAACCCACAAACATCATATAGTTTCCTCAAAATATGCCCAACCCAACATGCGACAAACTCAACAACAACGAAAAAGATTTCAAACGTGTTATTAGCATATTGAACTAATTCAAGCTAAAGTTCGTCGTTATTAACAGGTTGAATGCACCTCATAGAATTGAAACTTTAAAAGTGTGAGGGGGAGAGGAAATGCACAATATGATTTGGTAAAAACTTAAATAAACCGGATAAACATAAAGTGTGCATACATTCAATCCCCACGGCCATTACGCTCAACAAATGAATTCATTATATAAAGGGAGGTAATACACGGAACATGCGGGCATAAAGAGTAAATGTAAATCAAAACTAGGCCGCACACATGTCACAAATGAAGAACGCTATATAGAAAATTAAAAACTTGTAATCTGATCGAAAGATATCGCACATTAAAAGAGGCGAAATGCATTTTCATAGATTATCAAAACTATTTAAACTTTCAAATTAAATGCACCATAAGATCACATAGGACTTGATAGGGTTATAATGTAGGCTAGGCTAGGGTATGAAACGAAGGATATATGTACAGATTCAAAGTGTTAGGAGATGAAAACTTGGAATAATGGGAAGGATGCGGGAAATATCAAAAATGTATAGTAACTTCCAAATAAGCATTAGATATAACATTTGGAGAGTAACAAGTATTATTGAACTATATACACAACATATACAACTTTCTCTTTCTTTTCATTTCTTCTTTTTCTCATGTTTTCTTTTGCTTTTTGCTTTCTCTTTTTCTTCGCTTTTTTCACATCACTTTTCTTTACTTTTCAAACTCTCATATGCTTAATTGCATCCACAAGACAAGAACATCAATCAATCCCAAGAATCATTCCAAACAAAGGTATGGAAAGTAATATGTATGGTTTATAACTCCAATGTAGAGTAGGTAATGGGATTTTGGGTAATGAAATGAAAGGCTAATATTTAGGCTCAAAGGGGTTGACTAGAGAAAATATACAAGGTGAGGTCAAGGCTAATATGGGCGATATAACAAAGATGGCCTATGATTATTTCATAAAGTTTACATAATTCTCGAGTCAAAAAAATATATGAAAATCATGCTCAAGTAACACATTTCATGAATCAACTCAATTAATGAATGATCAAATGAAAGAATACAGAGATTACCGACGAATTCAACGTTTTTAAAGAGGAAGAATAGTATATACACTCACAAATGACGAAAGGTACAAAGCTTACTCGGTGTAACTATATACAATGCAACAAAAGATTACCGAGTTATAAAAATCTTAAACCAAATCAATATAACAAGAAAGGTGCATGTGCACAAGGGATAAAGTTTAATTCATGAAGTTATTCACAAAATCAATGATTTGAGGACTAAAGTCTAATAACTTTTAAAATCCAGAACATGCATCATTGAATTCTCAATTGGATCGGGCAATTATTAAAATTTATCATTGGAAACGAGGCAAAATACCCAACAAAGGAGAAAAAAGAAAGAAAATATTTTTGAAATTTTTTAATTTTTCACAAAAAGGCATACTAAGTAACTAACAAGTAAGCAAATCAATGGACTACTAATGAAATGGATAGAATATCCTACACCCCCTAGCTTAAATGTTTCATTGTCCTCAATGCGCATTAAGAACACAATACAAAGAGAGGAAAAGAACGATATTACCCAAAATTAGAGCGATCTCCATACGCGCGAGTCCAAAGGAATCTACAAAACAAGTTAGTACCAAGCATAGTAAAAACAAATAACAAAAAGGTAACGAATTACACAAGAGTAAATTAAAAGGAAAGAAAAATAGGAAAGAAAGAAAATTAAAAAGATAACTATTTACAACCTACTATTTAGACTACACACTAACTATACACTAGAAGTCTAAATAGTTGAGGGTCTGTAATACCCCGTATTTTTATGCTATATTAATTTGGGAATTTATTAAATTTAATGTGAATGATTTATTTAATAAAAATCCGGAAATTAATTATGTTATAATTGTTAACGTGACGAGAGTTAGTAATTATGGGAAATTGGTTGAATATTACTAATGAGCAAAGTAATATATTATATTGGTTATATTGAATGTCATGAGTGAATTAAATGACGATTTCGGAAATTTAAGTTGGAACGTGCTCGTGTCACGTCGGGACTAATTACGTTAAATAAAAAGTGAATATTTTATAGGTTGCCCATATGGTCGTTTTGAGTGCGCCAACGCGTTCGGTAGGGTCGAGATAGTCAGAAAAGTGTACCCGGGGGTGTATTTTGGGTCTCGGGGCATTTTAGGCCTAATTAGTACCCCGGGAGGGCATTTTAGTCATTTTACATAATTGGGTAATTAAACCCACGAAATTAAGCAACCTATATCAGCCATTTAAGTTAGCATTTTAGGGTTAGAATATCCAGAAATCAAGTGACGGCCATTGGAGAAGAGAGGAGAGAGCTCCAAGGCAATTCAAGGCCAAAAAGTCACCAGTTTGCACCGCCGCCACCACCACCGCGTAGATCGCGAGACGAGGAACGCAGCCATACCAAAATCAACCGTGAATCAGAATACCAAAAATTCCAGGCAAGTGTTTAACTTGCTATTTTCGTTGGTGCAATCTTCATATTAGTTTAGAAATGATTTGTGATGAAAACTATGGAAGAAAACCCAATTTATGATAGGAGAATCCACGTAGTATTGATTTATATGTTGATTCTGGAAACCCTTACCATGTAGAGGAAATAAACGACGAAATTTTGATGGTCATAAGAAAGAAATTCTGGAGAAAGATTTTTTAGAAAACTGTTTAAGAAAATTCTAGGGTTCTTGATAATTGGATATAATTTTAGGTTGAAAATCCATGTTTAAATGATGAATATGTACATGACTTACGTTAGAATCATCTGATATATTGTTATAATGTTAGTAGTAGAATTCTGGGACGATTGGAACTTGAAAATATGGATTTGGTGAAATTTTGGTGATGAAACCCGTAACTGCATTTCTGCAGAATTTTCGCAGACCTGCTTGATCGATCGATCGAGCCTAGAGCTTCGATGATCGAAGGTTCGATCGATCGAGCCCCAGACCTCGATCGATCGACCCCTCCTGGCAGACTCTTATTTCCCTTGTTTACTTAGTTAAATTAAATTTATCGTGAAATAATTCTTGGGTATTCTTAATGAAATGTTTTGGGAGATAGGAAAGACCAGTAGGACATATGAATAAGTGTTGGGAACTTTATTATAAGACGAGAATCTTGTTTTTGGGATAATTATATAATGAATGATGAAATTGTGTATTTCAAATGAGAGATTGCGGCAAATAGCTACGATAGTAAATAGAGGTATACTTACTGAATTTCCCACTTGGAAGGATAGAGTCCACGAATGTCACGTATTAAGTGAGAAAACCCTTCGAGTTTAGGTTAGAGATGAAACCTTATACGTAATACAAATAATGTGAAATGTATAATAAATGGTATAATTATGGGTGACGAGAAGAACCTATATTAATATGATAAAGTGGTATATTTATATGATTGTGTGTACATATATTATATACTTGTGAAAATCATGCCCACGCTACTTGTTATCCCTGAGGTTACCGCGCTGGGACAAGTCTTATCTCGATGGGACTTTTATGGGGGATATTGACTTGTACCCTAGAAGATAGATGTCCTTAGTACAGGCTATTGACGTGATAGTTCAGACGGTCCTAAGAGACGCAGGCATGTGCCATCCTCTTAGAGACTTGGAATCTATTCTTCGCCTCAATTTTGTTTGTGTTTGTGTTAATACAATTCGAGAGTGATTCCGATTGTATTCCCCTTAATATGAGTGATATGGGGTTTTGGTTAATAGAGTATGCCCGCACCATAGTTTATTTGGGGTGCTGTTATAATATATATATTATTCGAGTAGTTAATATATATATATATATATGGATTTCTGAAATTTGGAACTACCTACTATGAATTGACATGTAGGATATGGCTGATGACTCAAATTGTAAATTACTGGTTTTGAGAAAGTATAATATGACACTGGAAAACTTTATGGACTAATAAAGTTAAAAATGAGAACTTTGGTTATTAATTGAAATATTCTTTTCAAACAATTGTATCGTTAAATTTTAAATCCTGCGATATACCTAAGATAAGTTAAATCATTGGGGAAAGGATAGCGTATTCTATGATAAGATAAATCGTTGGGAAGGTTAGTGAGATAGGTGTGCACATTAGGAGAGAGGTGAGTATTTCTCAAGAGAGTGACGCACTAATATGTTATTGCATTGGCCTATATCAATTTAAATACTTGCTAAACGTATTTTAAAATCAAACACACTTTCGGGCTCTGACCCGTTTCTTTATCTCTCTCTCTCTCTTGTATATATATGTATGTATTACAGGTGCCCAGCCACAGGGACGTCTTGATTAGGATCTCTTGGAAGGAACGCGCTGCAACTTAGGTGGGAGTTGCATGTCTCTTGATTAGACGACTTCGTTCATTCGGATCCACTCTTAGTACTTTCATTTAGTTGGGTATGTGTAGCCTTTTCTTTATTTCTTTGTTATTAGGACATTTGTATTTCAGTTATTTCCATATTTGTTACTATGGGAGTTATTCGGATTGGATGTATGACTTTATATTTCGCACGTTGACATTCGATTTACGTATGTTTTAAATTAATTGGTTTGTGTTCCAGGTTTAATGTGGTGTGATTCTTAATTGTTGAAATGTTGCTTTTATATAAATAAATGTATTTTCTTTAAAATAAAATTTGGAAATTATGTATGAAAATGGTTTTGACACTTAGCTTAATTATTTAGTGTGTTAAATTGGAAAATTTATTTTTATCGACAGTGATGTTGAGAATGAACCAACTATTTACCTTGATTTAATTTAATAAAGGAGTGATCGCCCAGTATTTAATTAGGCGGGGTGTCACAGGTGGTATCAGAGCATCAGGTTCTAGAGTCCTTTAGGATCTGTGCGGCCTATTATGTTTCAGCGTTGCTTTCTTTGATATAGAGCCCTAATACTAGGAATGTTGTGTCTATCTCTATACTTTGGAACTTCGTACTTCTGCGATTTGTTTATTTGAATGATGAACTCATCCAAATTTACTTGAATTTTTAGATGGATCGTCAAGAAGAACTAGCTAAGACAGTTGAGGGAGTCAACGAGCAAGGTCGACTCCTACCTCAAGTATACCCAGAGGAAATATCAACCGCTGAGTTAGCAGGTATCGTGGCACAAGCAGTTACCACTGCGGTTTTACAATACCAAGAACGCAGCCTACAACTTAAAGGAGGCAAAAGACCTAGAGAGGTTAACCAAATGCATGTGACTAAAGCTGACAAATGTGTAAAAACACCGAAATTGCGACAACAAACTACCCAAGACCAAGTCAGTTCTAGTCAACAACGTGGTAAAATGAAGCAGTTTCGAAAGAGGAATAAAGTCCCAAGTCAGCAAGGCCGAGACCGACAACAGCAGGGTCAGAGGGTGAGAAACTTCAGAGGCCGATGTTTCGCGTGTGGCACGCATGGCCATAAATGCCAGGATTTCTCAGAGAGTGTTAGGGCCCCACAGCAGCAGGGTGCCAGTAATGATCCACAGGGGTCACTGTTTCCAATCGCTCTCCCAGCACCCACTCAGGTACTAGGCCTACCAACCTTTCCTGTAGCTCCAGTGCAGCAGGGGCAGTTACAGTACAGACATATCTATAATGTCCACCAGGCAGCCGCCCCACAGGCACCACCCACGATTTGGGGTATGTTTTCTATCCATGAAACTTTAGGTCGAATTATGTTTGTTATTGGGACAACGCATTATTTTATATCTACGCATTTCGCGAAGGCCTTAGGGTTATTAACCACCGTAGAGAACACCGTGACGTGTGTCGACTCACCACTGGGGAGTGGGTCACTTATTTTCTTTATATGCTGGGGAGTGGGGGTAGAGATTGGTAGCTTAGTATTACCCGCAGACATGTTAGTCTTAGACATACACGAGCATGATGTGATTATTGGTATGGATTGGCTCGCAGCTTATAGAGCCATGATTGATTTCTTCGGTGGGAGCATTTTTTTTGCCATTCCGGGGCAAGAGATGTTTGTAGTGGCGATGCCTCACCCAGATAGAGGTTCGATCGCTCATTTGTATTACATAGAGGAGGATACCTCTAAGGAGGTTGTGATTCCCTTAGATTCGATCCCTGTTGTCAGGGAGTATTACGAGGTGTTTCAGGAGATACCAGGCCTACCGCCCAGTCGTGAAATAGACTTTGTTAAAAATTTATTGCCAGATACGAGACCTATAGCACGCGCACCGTACCGTATGGCTCCGGCAGAGATGCGAGAGCTACGAGATCAGATAGAGCAGCTGCTAGGTCAGGGCTTTATTCGTAGGAGTACCTCACCTTGGGGCGCTCCAGTATTGCTTGTGAAGAAGAGATATGGTTCACTGAGATTGTGTGTGGACTACCAGGAGCTGAACAAGGTCCCGATACGGAATAAATATATGTTACCTTGAATCGATGATCTGTTCGACCAGCTGAGGGGCACAACTTTCTTTTCGAAGATAGATCTGAGGTCGGGGTACCATCAGTTACGTATTAGAGTGCAGGATGTTTCAAAGACTACCTTCTTGTCGAGATATGGGTTCTATGAGTTCAGGGTAATGCCGTTCGGACTAACAAATGCCCCAGCCGTTTTCATGGACCTGATGAACCGAGTATTCAGAGAGTTCTTGGATCAGTTTGTCATCGTCTTCATAGATGACATCTTGATATATTCACACTCTGAGGAAGAGCATGCCGAGCACTTGAGGCAGGTTCTTCAGACTTTACGAGAGCATCAGTTGTATGCTAAGTACGAGAAGTGTGGATTCTGGTTGCATGAGGTACAGTTCTTGGGCCATGTTGTTTCTGAGCAGGGGATTGCAGTTGACCCGAGAAAAGTGTCAGCGGTGAGGGAGTGGGGACAGCCCACGACACCGACGGAAGTGCGTAGTTTCTTGGGATTAGCCGGATACTACAGGAGATTCATTCGGGGATTCTCCAAAATAGCGGGCCCATTGACGAATCTGACTCGCAAGGGGGTACCATATGTTTGGGATGACGCTTGTCAGTTGGCCTTCGACGAGCTGAAAGACAAGCTTACTTCAGCGCCAATCCTTGCGTTACCAAAGCCGGGTGTAGAGTACCTGGTTTACACCGATGCGTCCTTACGGGGACTTGGGGGAGTACTTCAGCAGGAAGAGAAGGCTATAGCTTTTGCTTCCCGCAAGCTTAAGCCGCATGAGAAGAATTACCCACCCACGACCTGGATTTAGCAGTGGTCGTCTTTGCATTCAGGATATGGAGGCACTATTTGTTGGGAGAGAAGTTTCGTTTATTCACAGACCACAAGTCATTGCAATACCTGTTCACTCAGCGAGAGCTGAATATGCGTCAGCGCAGATGGCTAGAGTTTGTGAAGGACTACCAGTTCAAAATACAGTACCATCCTGGGAAGGCCAACGTAGTTGCTGATGCGTTGAGCCGTAGACCGGTAGACGATATAGCGGACGTCTGGAAAGCAAAGTGGAAGGATTTGGGTCACCAGGATGCAGTGGCACGTTCTTTCATATCCGTGATGTCAGTCACACCCAAGATTGTTACGAGGGTGATACAGGCACAGACCACAGACCCGTTTTTCCAGGAGCAGATTGTACGACTTCTAGCCGAGGGTGCTGAGTCCTATTATGTTAGTTCTGATGGAGGTTTGCGGTTTAATGGGAGATTGGTGGTTCCAGAAGGAGCAGAATTACGTCATGCAGTGATGACTCATTCTCATGGGTCCCGATTTACAGTACATCCGGGAGGCAATAAGATGTACCAGGATATGAGGCGACAATACTAGTGGAGTGGGATGAAATAGGACATCGCTGAGTTCGTGTCCAAGTGTTCTACCTGCCAGCTGGTGAACGTGGACCATCAGAAACTGTCAGGATTACTTCAGCCACTGGAAGTACCCGCGTGGAAGTGGGAGAGTATTTCCACGGATTTTATTACAGGGTTGCCTACATCACAGCGGGGCCATAATTCTATCTGGGTGATTGTAGACCGTTTGACCAAGGTGGCTCATTTTCTGCCAGTGCGGACAGATTTTACTACGGGTCAGTATGCTCAGTTGTTCATTGCTGAGATTGTCAGATTACACGGGGTGCCCTTGAATATTGTGTCAGATAGGGACAAGATTTTTGTGTCACGTTTCTGGGAAAGTTTTCAGGAGGCTATGGGTACTGAGTTGAGGTTGAGTTCAGCTTACCACCCACAGACAAATGGACAGACAGAGCGTACTAATAAGATGTTAGAGGATATGCTACGCATGTGTGTTCTCGATTTTGGAGGAGGTTGGGAGCCACATCTTCCACTGGTAGAGTTTGCTTATAATAACTCGTATCAGTTTACGATTGGTATGGCTCCATTTGAGGCTTTGTATGGCAGGCCTTGTCGTTCTCCAACTTCTTGGATCGAGGTGGGGGACAACAAGTTGCTAGGACCAGAAGTGATTCAGGAGACCTCCGCGAGGATTGAGATAATCGGGAGTCGTATTCGGGTAGCCCAGGACAGGTAGAAGAGCTACGCCGATGCGAAACGGTTCTTCCGGGAGTTTAATGTGGGAGATCAAGTGTTATTGCATGTATCTCCTATGAAGGGAGTGATGAGGTTCGGAAAGAAGGGGAGGTTAGCTCCGAGGTACATGGGACCATTTCCCATCATCGAGAGGATTGGGCCGGTTGCATACAGGTTGGGATTGCCAGAACATTTACATCGCATCCACGATGTATTCCACATCTCGTCGTTGAGACGATATCTTCGGGATGATATGGCCCATACTCACATTGCGATAGATGAGATACACTTACAGTCTGATAGCTCTTACGAGGAGAGACCAGTGGCTATTCTAGACTATAGTGAGAGGAGATTGAGGTCGAAAATAGTTCCACTTGTGCGAGTCCAGTGGGAGCATCATAATGTGGAGGAATCCACTTGGGAGCGTGAGGCAGATATACGCGAGAGATATCCAGAGTTATTTTTACCAGGTATGCCTCATTTTCCGAATTTCGGGACGAAATTCCGTTATTAGGGGGGAAGTATGTAATACCCCGTATTTTTATGCTATATTAATTTGGGGATTTATTAAATTTCATGTGAATGATTTATTTAATAAAAATCCAGAAATTAATTATGTTATAATTATTAACGTGACGAGAGTTAGTAATTATGGGAAATTGGTTGAATATTACTAATGAGCAAAGTAATATATTATATTGGTTATATTGAATGTCATGAGTGAATTAAATGACGATTTCGGAAATTTAAGTTGGAACGTGCTCGTGTCACGTCGGGACTAATTTTGTTAAATAAAAAGTGAATATTTTATAGGTTGCCCATATCGTCGTTTTGAGTGCGCCAACGCGTTCGGTAGGGTCGAGATAGTCAGAAAAGTGTACCCGGGGGTGTATTTTGGGTCTCGGGGCATTTTAGGCCTAATTAGTACCCCGGGAGGGCATTTTAGTCATTTTACATAATTGGGTAATTAAACCCACGAAATTAAGCAACCTATATCAGCCATTTAAGTTAGCATTTTAGGGTTAGAATATCCAGAAATCAAGTGACGGCCATTGGAGAAGAGAGGAGAGAGCTCCAAGGCAATTCAAGGCCAAAAAGTCACCAGTTTGCACCGCCGCCACCACCACCGCGTAGATCGCGAGACGAGGAACGCAGCCATACCAAAATCAACCGTGAATCAGAATACCAAAAATCCCAGGCAAGTGTTTAACTTGCTATTTTCGTTGGTGCAATCTTCATATTAGTTTAGAAATGATTTGTGATGAAAACTATGGAAGAAAACCCAATTTATGATAGGAGAATCCACGTAGTATTGATTTATATGTTGATTCTGGAAACCCTTACCATGTAGAGGAAATAAACCACGAAATTTTGATGGTCGTAAGAAAGAAATTCTGGAGAAAGATTTTTTAGAAAACTGTTTAAGAAAATTCTAGGGTTCTTGATAATTGGATATAATTTTAGGTTGAAAATCCATGTTTAAATGATGAATATGTACATGCCTTACGTTAGAATCATCTGATATATTGTTATAATGTTAGTAGTAGAATTCTGGGATGATTGGAACTTGAAAATATGGATTTGGTGAAATTTTGGTGATGAAACCCGTAACTGCATTTTTGCAGAATTTTCGCAGACCTGCTTGATCGATCGATCGAGCCTAGAGCTTCGATCGATCGAAGGTTCGATCGATCGAGCCCCAGACCTCGATCGATCGACCCCTCCTGGCAGACTCTTATTTCCCTTGTTTACTTAGTTAAATTAAATTTATCGTGAAATAATTCTTGGGTATTCTTAATGAAATGTTTTGGGAGATAGGAAAGACCAGTAGGACATATGAATAAGTGTTGGGAACTTTATTATAAGACGAGAATCTTATTTTTGGGATAATTATATAATGAACGATGAAATTACGTATTTCAAGTGAGAGATTGCGGCAAATAGCTACGATAGTAAATAGAGGTATACTTACTGAATTTCCCACTTGGAAGGATAGAGTCCACGAATGTCACGTATTAAGTGAGAAAACCCTTCGAGTTCAGGTTAGAGATGAAACCTTATACGTAATACAAATAATGTGAAATGTAGAATAAATGGTATAATTATGGGTGACGAGAAGAACCTATATTAATATGATAAAGTGGTATATTTATATGATTGTGTGTACATATATTATATACTTGTGAAAATCATGCCCACGCTACTTGCTATCCCTGAGGTTACCGCGCTGGGACAAGTCTTATCTCGATGGGACTTTTATGGGGGATATTGACTTGTACCCTAGAAGATAGATGTCCTTAGTACAGGCTATTGACGTGATAGTTCAGACGGTCCTAAGAGACGCAGGCATGTGCCATCCTCTTAGAGACTTGGATTCTATTCTTCGCCTCAATTTTGTTTGTGTTTGTGTTAATACAATTCGAGAGTGATTCCGATTGTATTCCCCTTAATATGAGTGATATGGGGTTTTGGATAGTAGAGTATGCCCGCACCATAGTTTATTTGGGGTGCTGTTATAATATATATATTATTCGAGTAGTTAATATATATATATATATATATATATATATGGATTTCTGAAATTTGGAACTACCTACTATGAATTGACATGTAGGATATGGCTGATGACTCAAATTGTAAATTACTGGTTTTGAGAAAGTATAATATGACACTGGAAAACTTTATGGACTAATAAAGTTAAAAATGAGAACTTTGGTTATTAATTAAAATATTCTTTTCAAACAATTGTATCGTTAAATTTTAAATCATGCGATATACCTAAGATAAGTTAAATCATTGGGAAAAGGATAGCGTATTCTATGATAAGATAAACCGTTAGGAAGGTTAGTGCGATAGGTGTGCACATTAGGAGAGAGGTGAGTATTTCTCAAGAGAGTGACGCACTAATATGTTGTTGCATTGGCCTGTATCAATTTAAATACTTGCTAAACGTATTTTAAAATCAAACACACTTTCGGGCTCTGACCCGTTTCTTTCTCTCTCTCTCTCTCTCTTGTATATATATGTATGTATTACAGGTGCCCAGCCACAGGGACGTCTTGATTAGGATCTCTTGGAAGGAACGCGCTGCAACTTAGGTGGGAGTTGCAGGTCTCTTGATTAGACGACTTCGTTCATTCGGATCCACTCTTAGTACTTTCATTTAGTTGGGCATGTGTAGCCTTTTCTTTATTTCTTTGTTATTAGGACATTTGTATTTCAGTTATTTCCAGATTTGTTAGTATGGGAGTTATTCGGATTGGATGTATGACTTTATATTTCGCATGTTGACATTCGATTTACGTATGTTTTAAATTAATTGGTTTGTGTTCCAGGTTTAATGTGGTGTGATTCTTAATTGTAGAAATGTTGCTTTTATATAAATAAATATTTTTCTTTAAAATAAAATTTGGAAATTATGTATGAAAATGGTTTTGACACTTAGCTTAATTATTTAGGATGTTAAATTGGAAAATTTATTTTTATCGTCAGTGATGCTGAGAATGAACCAACTGTTTACCTTGATTTAATTTAATAAAGGAGTGATCGCCCGATATTTAATTAGGCGGGGTGTCACAGGGTCCACCCAAAAAGGGATTTGACTTTGAAAGATCAACAGTGGACCCTCCAAAGCGAACATGCCTCCCAAAAAATAGGAATTCCGTTTGAACAACGGAAGACATGTGGGTGGTGAAAAAAGTGAATCATCACCAATTTGAAATTTTTGGGGGATGATGGGTGATTTGGATAACAAGGGGGGAAAACCACATTGATCTCGGGAAAATCAAAATCACATCCCCAAGATTCTTCAATTAGAAGGGGAGGTGGGGCAAGTGCAAGTGAATATCCCATGAGATAAATAATCTCAAAATAACAAACTCGTTCAAGAATCGGGTCAAAGTACTCAAGACTTTCAATCGATTCTTGTGATAAATTTAATTGTTCGGGAATAGTAGGGTATAAAGGAAAAGAAGGACCATCAACATCAAAACAATCGGAAGCATTAATAAGAGGTTGAAAATCGAAAGTGCTAAATCTTGGCTCACTCTCAATGATTTCTTCAACAAAAAGGGCTGGAGATGAAACGCAAGTTTCAACCTCGACCCGATTTTGTAAAGAAATAATCTCATCGAGCATGGCATCATTTTCTAGAAACCAAGCTTGAGAACTTTCAGATTGGTCATTCATTTCCTTAATCATTTACTCATAATCAAACGAACAAGAAGACAATACATCTTCTTGTTCGGGTTGCTCATAGCTAATGGATTCCCCGCATTCCAAATTACCCTCATAAGGCGATGAGGGATTACTTCATACTCTTGAATTTCACGCTCAATGCGCTCTTCTTCAAGAATTTGTAGGCATTCTCTCATTGTTTTGGGAGTATAACTTGGAAAACAATTATCATAACAATTAAGGTTATCTAACGCGTAATAGCGAGACATTTCCAAATAAGCTATTCAATAAAAGAGACAAGTACCGAGATTCCAATTTCTCGAAACAATCTAGCACAAGTCAAAAAGAAAGGGGAAAATAAAGAATACAAATATGAATTAAAGAAATACTACGAAATAATAAAACAATTACAATCAAAAACACACTCCCCGGCAACGGCGCCATTTTGATCGAGCGATAAAAGTGTGTTCGTGTGAGGACACAATCGTTGTGTGTTTCGCAGCCGCGATGAAAAAACCTAAACTACAACTACACTTGACAAGCAAGCACAGCGGTAAGTCGGGTATCGTAAGAAATCCACAGGGAGTGATTGAATTTTAGATTTTAATTATTTTAAAACTTCAGGAATAAAAGTGTAAAATAAATAGAAGAAAAGGTGATGGTTGGGAATGGTGAAAAAAGAAAATAATAAGTTACGCTACACAAAAGTAAAGCGAGAATCGGGATCGCATCCTACCACACGGATTGAAACAATTACTTATTAGAGTTAAGGCTCGAAAGTAATTTAATCGAGCATGTTCAATTAAGCATAAGCTTCACACAATAAGGAATTTAATCCAAAGTTACGAGATTAAATATTTAACGAAAAATGGTCACACGCGGATTAAATTAGGAATATCGCTATAAACACTAACGTTGTGTGACAAAAAAATTTAAATGCATAATAATCCGACTTTAATACGTGAGGTTTCAATTAAATGAAATTTTACACGAAACCCTAACTTTTGAGGTCCAAACCCGTAAATGGCGGAACGAAATCCCGATCCTATTTATCTAAGGGCTCAACATAATTAAACTAAATTACACTAATTAAACTAGGAAAGCAAGAAATAAGGCAATTAAACCTAATTATGAAAGCATGTAAACCTAATTAACAAAGCAAGAATTAAGTAAATACAACTATATTAATGGTAAATGAGATGAAAAGTTCAACATACACACCCAAAATGTTTGTCATCCCAAAGAGAAATGACGCCAAGCTCTCAAAACCCACAAACCATAAGCTAAACTATCCTAAAAATCTGATTATATCCTCTCCCAAATGAGAGAAATGAGTTATATACAAAATATCCCATGGCAAACTTGTAAATAAAGAGAAGAAAAACAAATATATGCAGGGCCGAATCGATTCGGAATTGGGCCAAATCAATTCGAAAACAGGAGAAATATGTATCTGGCATTTTGGTGCATTCCGAATCGATTCGAATTTTGGCTGAATCGATTCGCACCCTATAGGTCTGCAATCTGCAGCTTTGTCCTGTTTTACGGAAAATGCCTCCATTTCTTCGTAATAGCTCAAAATTAGGCACGGTCGGAGGCTAAGCAAAGATAACTCAGAGGGATACAACCTCCAAGAAGAAATTAGGCTAAAAAACCAAAATATGAAATGAATAAAATGCCCTTGAGTGTGAATTTGAAGTAAAAACCATCCTAAAAATGACATAACTCCATCGATACAACTCGGATTCATGCACCATCGGAGGCCACGTGAAGAGAAATCAAAGGGATTCAACTTCCATGAAGAGCTCGGGATTCAAACCCGAATGCTAAAATTACTAAAATGCCCCCGAAGCTACAATAGTCGACGAAACTTTTTTGGAAAGCGTCCAAACTTCAAACTAAGCATCCAAATACCTACAAAAACTTAATTAACCCCTGCAAAGCATGTATATATAGAAATCAGAGGTTTTCTGGTTAACGAGCATATGTATAGGGATTAAGATACCCTAGGGGGCTAATAACGCGTAGGTTAACAGGTGAAATACGCAATATTTGTGTCGTATCAATTATACGTGAAGAATTTTGGATTTTTAGTTTTTGAGTTCAAAATACACTTTTGATTGATTTAAAGTCTATATGCACTTTCATGGCTTTTCACCATTACACTCGAGAACCTTAGGTTATAATGAAGTTATATGTAGTTTCAGATCAAAGTTTAAGGCATTGTATCAAGATTCACCATGAAAGCTCAAGCTTTAATGGTGTTTTTTCCTGTTTTTTCTATCCTAAGCTATTCTACACATAAAAGCTTGCATATTATGATTGTTCTAAGTGTATTAACTACACAGACACTATTAGAATTAAAAGAGATGTAAATTAAGTATAAAATCTTAAGCTACCCGATTTAAGAGAAATTTTGAGTTTTTTGAACTGGGTTGTAAGGTGTGGTGTACTTCTTAGTTCATAGGGTATTTATAATGCTTCTTCAGGAGATTTGATTAGTGCCTTTGGGTGGTGGATTTGATCTAGTTTATGCGTAGTTTTCATTACAGGTAAGTGTAGTTCACATGTTTACATGGTGTGTTCATGTGTAATTTAATCTCTAGTGTTGATGTGTAGCACTAGGTGGACAGGAATGTAACTGTAATTAAAGAATTTTTTAAGTTTGGTCCTTAGTTGGTTGTAATTACTTTTATGGTCTTAAAAGTATACTTTTTGTAAAGTATAGGGATATTTTGGTAATTTTAAAAAGACTTTTGCATTGAAATTATAATTTTATGTTAATTAAGGTCCAAAGGATTAATTTGATGTAAAGTGGGGGTTTTGGTGTTAAATATACATCAAGTTATCTTACATTGAAACTTTCAAGGGCTATTTTATAATTTACTAAAACCTCAAGGAGTCTAAGTTAATTTAGCCAAAGTTTGGGTTTGTAAGTGTGGCTTCTTTTTTCTTAGAAGACTTAATATTTTGAGCACATTATAAGGGTTTGAAGAATGGTTGTAGGTAATTTAGGGTTGAAATATTCTCGATTCTTACAGTCTACCTACCTAAAAAAAATCACCCTCGAATTTTGCCATGAAATAAGTCAAAATATTGATCCTTCATTATTTGTTCTGGTTCCCATGTAGATTCTTGTTGATTATGATGTTCCCGAAGTACTTTAACTGAGGGAAATACCTTATTTCTGAGATATTTCACTTGACGATACAGAATTTGAATAGGATGTGCTTCAAATTCATGGTTAGGTTCGACTGAAATATTTTTCCATATTACGGTATGGGATAGATCTGACATATATCGGCATAATTGTGACACATAAAATATGTCATGGATATTGGATAATTCCATAGGTAATTCTAATTGATAGGCTATGGATCCGATTCTTTTAGAAATTGTGAAAGGTCCAATATATCTGGGGGCTAATTTTCCTTTCTTTCCAAAGGGTAAAATTCCTTTTCGGGGAGACACTTTCAAAAACACTTAATCATTTACTTGGAATTATAAAGGTTTTTGGTGTTGATCTACATAACTTTTCTATCAATCTTGGGTCATCTTCAATCTCTCTGTTCTATCACTTTAATGGTCTCTTAGATTATTTCGGGACCAAATTGTTCGCTATCTCCAAATTATATCCAACATAAAAATGATCTACAAGGTCTTCTATATAAAGCTTTAAGCAGAGTAGTTTTAATACTGGCTTGGTAGCTATTGTTATATGAAAATTCGACAAGAGATAAATATAAATTCCAGTTGTGATACATATCTAACGTATAAACACGTAACATATCTTCTAAGGTTCGAATTGTATGTTCTGATTGTCCATCCGTTTGGGGGCGGAATGCGGTACTTAAATGAAGTTTAGTACCCATTGTAGCTTGCAGCTTGCAGCTTGCCAAAATTTTCCTATAAATCGAGAATCTCTGTCTGATATAATGGATTAAGGAATTCCATGTAATCGAATAATTTCTGGAATATAAATCTTGCTATGCTTTTGGAATGAATCCGGGGTCCTTAAAGGTAGAAAATGAGCAGATATGGTAAGTAGATCTACTATTACCCAAATTGAATTATATCCTTATGACATACAAGGTAGTCCACTGACAAAATCCATGGTAATAAGATCCCATTTACAGTCGGTAATAGGTAAGGGTTAAGGAATTCCACCGGGGTGTTGTTGTTTTACCCTTACTTGTTGACAAGTAAGACATTTCCCTACAAAATTCTCGATATCATTTCTCATATTTGGCCACTAATATTGCTTCTTCAAAGCATAGTGCATTTTTTAACTTTCGGGGTGTATCATAAATTTCGAACGATGAGTTTCTTGTAATAATTCTTCTCGAAGAGATGCGTTATCAGCTATATACAATCTATTTCTAAATCGTAGTCATGTTTCTTTATCCTATGAAAAATCAGGATTCTTTTTCGAAAAGTTTTGTAAAAAGATTCTTGTGTTTGTTTAACTAAGATTTTATCTCTCAATTCAGGATAAGTGATAATATTAAAGAGTTTCTCACAAGGGTTAAGTAACTGTAAATCATATCGTTCTAAGGTAGCGACAATATCATAAGAAATTAAGGTGTGGAGTCTTCCTACTGGATTTTGACTTAAAGAGTCCACTACTACATTACCTTTACCTGGATTATAATTGAGTTTGAATCGGTAATCTTCCAAAACTTCCAACCAACGTCATTGTCTTAAATTCAAGTCCTTTTGGATAGATATTATTTCAAACTTTAATGATCCGAAAAGCCTTGAAAATTTACACCATAAAGGTAACAACACCAAATTTTTAATGCAAAAACTACAGCTTCTAGTTCGAGATCATGGATCGGATAGTTATGTTCATAAGTCTTGAGTTGGCATGACCCATATTCTATCGCTTTCTCATTTTGCATTAACACACATCTTAGTCCTTGTAACGAAGCATCGGTGTACACATCACAACTTACAAGACTAGAAGGAATAGTGAGGATAGGACCAATAGTTAATTTGTCCTTCAACAACTGGAATGATTTATTACATTCTTTAGTCCATACAAATGGAACTTCCTTCCTAGTTAGTTTCAAAAGGGGAAGAGCAATGAAAGAATCCTTCAATAAAATGACTATAATATCCAGCTAATCCCAGACAAAAAATGTATTTTAGTAAAATTGGTAGGACTTTTCAATTCCAAAATAGCTAAAATTTTAGCTGGATCGGCTTGGATTCCATTTTCAGAAATCACATGTCCTAAAATTTTGATTTCCTTCATGGAGAAGTCACATTTGCTTTTTTTGCATAACCGATGGTTTCTAAGAGTACTTAAGACCTCTTTCAAATATTGAGCATGTTCTTTCGAATTCTAAGAATATACAAGAATATCGTCAATAAAAACGATAATGAACTGGTGAAGAAAAGGTCTAAAAATTCTATGTATTAGATCCATAAAGGCACTGCTGATGTGTTTATCATACCAAATGACATTACAGTAAATTTCAAAATATTCATAACAAGTTTAAAAAGTAATTTTCAGAATGTCTTCATCTCTAAAGCGTAATTGATGATAACCAGATCGTAATTTTATTTTAGAAAAGACACTTTCTCCTCGAAGTTGATCAAATAGATCTCATGTTCGGGGTAAAGGATACTTATTCTTAATAGTTACTGCGTTCAATTTATGATAATCTATGCACAATCTAAAGCTTCCATCATGTTTCTTAACAAGTAATACCGGAGCTCCCCAAGGTGATGAACTTAGCCAAATAAAACCTTTCTTGAAAAGAGCATCTAGTTGCGTACAGAGTTATCGGAGTTCCAAAGGAGCCATTCGATATGGAGGTATCGAAATAGGAAGTGCATTGAGATAAAGATTAACATTAAACTCAACTTCTTTGAAAGTCTTGATAATTCTTTAGGGAAAACGTCTTTGAATTGTTCCAACAGATTTGGATTTAAAGAAGAAATCTGGATTTGAAAATTTGAGGGTTTTAATGGACCTGATCCTTGAAACATAAAAGAACAATTATCTTCGTTTCAAAAATTAATTTTCTTACTTGACAATCGATATAACTGTGATGTCATGATAAAACATCCATTCTGATAATAATATTAAAACCACAAATATCTAACATTATTAAGTTAACAAGGAGGACTCCTTGATCAAGATGAATCTTAGAATTTTTATAACCTTGCGATGGTGTACTGATTTCACCGGTTGGTAGTTCAATATCCAATGGAGCAGTTAAAGATGTTGGTGATAATTGTAATAATTTAGCTAGTCTAAGGATAATAAAAGAATTCTTTCATCTTGTATCAAATAAAATATGTGGATGAAAATGTTGGAGAATGATCATACCTTGTATCACATCAGGTATATTTCACATAGGCGCTATAGAATAATTCCTCCCACGACTTAAAATTAACTTAATTCCCTTGGTAGAGTTTGACTTGGATTTATTCTGGATAAAATCACATTTTGGATTTTATGAGGGTTTATTTGGCTCATGAGGGATCGGAGATGACTTTATCTTAGAGCATTAGGGCCGAATATGTCCTACTCCATGACAATCGTGACAACGGATTTCTAAACATTTTGTTTTATGATGAATCCGAGAATAAGCTTGTCCACTCGAGTTTGCAAAAAGGTGAGGTCTATAATAATGGAGTTCTAATGACACGATTGTATCTGATAGTTGGGGGTGAAGATCAAATTATAGTAGAAGAATTGTGTTCCATAATGGCCGCAGCGTTAATCAATTGAGAATACTCATGGAGTTGTATTGGAGTTACTGAATTATTAACTCTCGGATGTAATCCTCTTTCAAACTACTTGCATCTCTTTACTTTAGGATCTACATATTCCAAAGCATAGAGAGATAATTCGGTAAATCTAGCCTCATATTTGGTTACTGATAGGAGAGCTTTTGTAATTTTAAGAAATCAACAGTTTGTTGATCTCGCTCAATCTCGGGAAAATACTTTTTAAATAAAGTCTCCTCAAATTTCTCCCAAGTAAAATTAGCATCATTCTGATTGCATGACACTTTTTGTCACCAGAAATAAACTTCACCTTTAAACATATAAGTAGATAAAGTTACTCGGACATTAGTAGATATACCTACTCCATTCAGAATTTTCATAACCTGTCACATTCATTTCTCAGCATCATCGGCACTTGGCTTTCCAAGAAAATATGGGGCTCGTTACCTTAGAAATTCCTTAAGAGCATTCATTCTACTAATTTCGTCATTAATGTCTTCTATAGTAGAACGTGTTATTTATTGTTATTGGGATAAAGCTTTAAGTTCCTGAAGACATCGCATGATTCCTTCAGATTGAGTCTTTTCATATTAAGTTCTAGTAGAGGGAATTCGAGTACTAACCATCCAAAAAATAGAATGGTTTAAATTATAAGAATTATAAACAAAATTAGGTCACATGCCTACTATATTTCACATAAGGATTTATATCATACAGTAGTATTATACATTACAACATGTCTTAGTGCAGCTAAAGTTATAGTGTAGCATACTCTCGACAATATCGTACTATATATGACTCATAATAAAACAACTTTTAACTTTGGTTTATTTTAAGTGGGCATTACAACTTCATCACTCGAAGTGGATTCTGGGTTGACTAAGTAATCTCCCTGATCTGAGCCATCCATTGAGTCTTCTGTTGTACCGAGAGAATAATTACTGTATATATCACCATTGGATGTAGCCTTAGGATACATCGGTGGGGTTAGTGTCTCATCTGCAAGTACCAAACTTATAGCACCCCGAAGTACCACCAGACCATTTGCATAATCATCTACCTTTCACATTACTTGAATTTCTCCCAAGAATCTATTGGTCAGTACTAACCTTTTAATGTCACTACTTGAGCCTACCCAATCTTCCTCAACCGCACGAATCATTTCCCTTAATCTTGCTAGAGCCGCTTCTCTGACTCGGGTTTCCCAATGATGTCTAGATCGAAATCTATATTAAATAGGAATGTGTCCCATGTGTCCTTGCTAGTGTAATTACCATATAAAAATATAAATAAAAAGAAGTTACAAAAAGAAAAAATAACTAGTATCTTATTAGTTTCCCGACTAAAATGCTAACTCGGCAATATGTTTAGATTTAAAACATGCTCTGATGACAACTTGTTACACCCTTCTTTTTGGTATGAATGAACAAGAAGTACATATAAAGGAATGAATCAAAGCTAAGGTGGAATAACATAAATTTATTCATTATCAAGTAGGGTTAGATAGTGTTGTACCACCGCAGGGGTGATTTATATTTTTTAGAGGAAACTATAATATTGAAAATTGAAAAGCGCCACTCCTTGCTCCCATTCGGCTTATTCTCTGCCCTCACGGTCACATATGCAAATAGGTGATTGATTTTTGTTTGTAATAGGGAAGAGATATTATCCTCTTTCTCCGGGGGCATCTGGAGAAGGAAGGAATTAGCACAAATATGCTAAGCAAGTTCTACCAGTTATATAACAAGTTCACAGGTATAGATGAGAGTTGGAATGTGTATAAAATTGGTGTTTAGCAACGCTAACAATAATAAAATGACAATCCCATACTTATCAGTTTTTAAAAGAATATTAAAATTTTTGGAGCTAATAATCCCATACTTCATAGTTCGTTTAAGAAAATAAGGTTTATTACCGGTTTATTTAGGATCATGTAAAGAAAGTCAAGGAATCTTGAACTAATAATCCCATACAATCCAGTTCACTAAAGGTATAGAAGTACTTAAGCCATCAGTAAAACCATAATAATAAGTGATCAACCCAAAATCTTTGGGGAAAGTAACTTGTTATGCACACAATTGAAGTGGCACTCATATGTATGTAGCAAAATTAAGGCTCTCAATTATTAGAGACAATAGGCCAAGTACAAAGTTTCGTGGGATAACACGTTAGTCTACTTCCTAGTTAATACTGATGCTTATAGTAAAATGGCACTGAAGTGCAAGGGCAACTAAATCAATAATAAACATGATACCAGTTATTAGCTGAGAATGGTTAAAATTGATCCTTAGTTTAAGTTTAACTACTGGTGATAAATTCAAATTTAATTATTGGTGATAAATTAAAATAGCGATGATGGTTAACAAAATATGTATTATGGAAGTATAATAACATGCATACACTAAGAGTAAATAGGAGTTATCACATAGTGATATCAATAGATGTATGTCAAATAAGCAAAGTATACTATTGAAAAGGTAGGAAAAACCTTCTTGCTCAGTATTCGGTCTATTTTTATCACAATAGGATATTGGGAAGTTCTCGTGCTTGATTTTCTATATACAATGTTTGGGTATGTAAGTATTTGGGATTTAATCTTTCAGTTTTGTACTAAAACTGTATGTTTTAAAGTTCCAAGGATTTATTTGTAATTATCTTGGGACTTTAAAATACTGAACTTAAAATCATTATTGAACTTTGGTGTAAGAGAATTTTTATCTTAAAATATTTTGAAGTATTCATAAAGAAAATTCAGAGATCAAATTCATAAGTTGGAAAAGTTGAGAGGGGTCAATTGGTAAATTTGAAAAAATATTCTTAAGTTTAAACCTTAGTTTTTCATAATTTAAGCTACGGATATTCAATCATGGCCTTACCTTATACAATTTTGACCAGAAAACTTTAATAAAAATTTGTTGGGGGGGGGGGGGGGGGGGGGAATCAAAAATTCCTGATTGGCCACGCGCCCTCACGCGAGTGGTCAAAGTTCCTAGTAAAAGTCTTCATCTTCAACCTCTCGATTTTGACTTTTAGAGTTTTAATTTTTTGACCTTGATTTTCTCCTTAGTTGTTTTACCATTTGAGATGATTTCTTAACCAACCTAGCCTAATTTTTCATGAGGAATCCGAATATATAAGTTTTGTAGATTGATATTCAGCATAGCTCAAGATTCAAAACTATGTATGTCGCTAAATTTTGACTTTACATTCGTGGAATTATAGAGTATGGAAAGGTTTCCTATGAACTTGGGTTGGTTTTTGCTATATACGAGAATGGTTTTGTTTTGGTTTCAAAGATTAAGATGGATTATACGTGATGAATTTTGGATTTTCAATTTTTGAGTTCAAAATACACTTTTGATCGATTTGAGGTCTATATGCACATTCATGGCTTTTAACCATTACACTCGAGATCCTTTGGTTATAATGAATTTATTTGTAGCTTCATATCAAAGCTTCAAGATTCACCATCAAAGCTCAAGCTTTAATGGTGTTTTTCCTATTTTTTCTATCCTAAGCTATTCTACACGTAAAAGTTTGCATATTATGATTGTTGTAAGTATATTAACTATAGAGACACTATTGGAATTGAAAGAACTATAAATTAAGCATAAAATCATAAGGTACCGTTTTTGGGAGGATTTTTGAGTTTTTTGAACTGGGTTGTAAGGTGGGTTTTTACCGTTGAGGTCGTGGGGTATTTATACTACGTCTTCAGGAGATTTGATTGGTGCCTTTGGGTGGTGTATTTGAGCTAGTTTATGTATAGTTTTCATTATGGGTAAGTGTATTGCACATGTTTACATGGTGTGTTAATGTGTAATTTAACCTCTAGTGTTGATGTGTAGCAACAGGTGCACAAGAATGTAACTGTAATTAAAGAATTTTTCAAGTTGGGACCTTAGTTGGTTGTATAATTACATTTATGGTCTTAAGAGTATACTTTTTGTAAAGTGTAGCAGTATTTCGGTAACTTTAGAAAGTTTTCAGGATTGAAATTATAATTTTTTGTTAATTAAGGTCTAAAGGTTTAACTTGATGTGAGTGGAGATTTAGGGGTTAAATATACATCACGTTATCTTACATTGAAACTTTTAGGGGCTATTTTTTAATTTACTAAGACCTCAAGGGGTCTAAGTTAATTTATCCAAAGTGTGGGTTTCTGAGTGTAGCTTCTTTTTTCTTATAAGACTTTTGACTTTGAGCACATTATAAGGGTTTAAACAACAGTCGTAGGTAATTTTGGGTTGAAATATTCTCGATTCTTACAACTCAAGATCACATTATAAGTTGAGGGGTGTTCCACCATTAGGAACTTTTCCCAAATGGTAAAGCATCAGTCTTTTGAGACAATGGTGAAATAGGAGTAATTTACCCCAATAAATAGGTCAGTTCCTCGTTAACCTAATCATAGGAGTGGTGATTGGATGCATATGCTTTGTGATGAGGCACGTGGCCTTAAAAGAATCTAAAAAATATATCCAACGAACTCCTAGCATCAATCATAAACTTCTTCACTTTAGCATTTCCCATTATTACCATGATAACAAATGGGTTCTCTTGAGATGAGAGGATCCTTATGAGGTTCATTTCTAGAAACACCATTATCAGAAACCCCTTTGAACTTAATTCTAGCGAAATACATTGTTAACCTACAACCTTTCATGATGGATGCTTTTAAGATGCATTTTCCTATCTGTGGAATAAACTCCACCATTGAAAGATCTCTAGAAATGGTATTCATATCAACTAGAGGGACGTTATCCTTTTTTGTTCTTCTTATTGTTGGACTAACTTTTGCTTGTATTTTTATCCATAAACTCCTTCAAGTAACCCCTCTATATCACTTATTTGATGGCCTATTTAAGTCTGAAGCAATCGTTGGTATTATGATCATGGTATTTGTGAAACCTATAATACTTAGATTTATCCCTCTTGTCCTTCGTAGCCCTCATGGTCTTTAGCAGAGGTAGTGTCGGATACTCGCTTGGTCAAATCATTTTTTTGTTAATCCATTTTAAATAACATTTAGTCCATTTCCTTTATTATCATACATAACTTATTTGCTACTCCATTGGGATTATAAAATAATCCACTATAAGGGGGTTTATTTTATGTAAACAGAACATGTAAGTTTATCAAGGGGTATCACAATCCACAGTATCCCATGGATGCGGATTCCACCGAATTATAATCTCAGAACTATTCATATAACAGTCACCCAATATGTGGAAATTATTTTATTCAATTTTAAATGAATTGAACCTATTGAAATCAAAGTGACAACTACATAAGCATTCCAATCCTCATAATTATCGGGATTAATAATCTATGCACCCTTTGCAAATGGTGTGAGATTTCCTGAGTCTAATCTAGCATCCCTTAGACTCGAATCCCATAGGTGGTCACGTTTAATACATTCTTGGAATGTACATGTACCAATCATAATCCTCTATTAAACTATCATACAAGTTCCCAAACCATCACACGGATTCATCGTAGTTAAATATAAACTACTAGAATTGCATCCCAACTATTCCTATAGGATGTCAATCCCCGATCTAGGTTGTGAACATTTCAATAGTGCTAGAATCGGAATCCCAATATCCTAGTGATTAACTCGAAGTCGACTTTCCAAAATTCCTACTGAGCTCTATCAACTAACATGTTTATAATATATTTAAACCAAATATAAGGCATTCTCGCAACCATGATTCTCAGTAAAAAAAGATGAACTGACACACCTTTATCGAAAGGTGACCGTCATATATGATTTTAAGAATAAAACCTCAACAATCACCCAATTACTCTATAGCCATGTATCTAACTCCCAGCCCGTCTACACGATAGTTCTGAGTGTTTTTCGATAAAACCTTGATCATAAACTTATAACCCACTACATTCGATCTCTCGAACTAGGTGAAACCTACGCTAAATGTGCTTAACCCAATCATGGGTTACAAGTTCTCTCGTACTTGCAATTGTAGTGCTAATTAATAAAACTAAAAGTATAATTTCCAATTTCACTTGAATTAACTTCACCCAACTTACTTGGGAAGTAATCGAGCCATATATCCTCTTTGGTTGTCTCTGAAGTGACAACAACTTTGACCTCCCAAGTGGAGTTAGCAATCAAAAATTTCTTTATGCTCCTCCATCTTATAGCTCAATGTTCTCGGATACACACATATTCTGAGGTAGAAAACTTGGAATCCATATCTGATAGAAAACCTTAGTCTTTGTGACTAAAAGGTACAAGACTATTAGACTAGAATATGTTGACGACCATGTCGAAGGCGTAATAGATTTTAGTCCCTGCACGCAATACATAGCTAGGGAATAAAATTTAACCCAGCTCGTCAGAGCCACGATCCGACCCGACCCGACCCTAATGGGGAGGGTTTTAAAACCCAATTAATGAATTAGGAGGGGGTATGGGTTTTTTAAAAAAAAGTAATTTCTTAAATGGGGTGGGTTAGGAGTTAATTTAAATAAAACTGCTCTGCCCATCCCCGTTTAACTTATGCCTACATAAATACTCTTTATATGTATGTTAATTATAATTAAACCAAAATATATATATACATACTTTTAAAATAAACTAAAACTAAACCACCCCCAAAAAATACCCCCCCCCCCCCCCCCCCCGCTCTCATCGATCAGCTCCCTCTCTCTCTCTCTCTCTCTTAGAAAATGGTGTTTCATTCAAGAGGGGCCATTTACTCAAGGACTCATTTAGTTAGAGACCCAAATCAAGATTTGCAAGATTGGTGTTATTCAAGAAGATTGACTATTTGCAATGGATTTGTACAATGGCTGTGTTTTTCTGTTTTGGGATTATTTTGCACTTCTTTTTTCCTGGGTCAGTGGTGGAAAAATCTGGGAATTTTTTGAAAGAGGGGGAAAGTGTTTTTAAAGATACTGGTGGGTTTGATTTTGAGGAGGATATTAAGTTTAAGCCTACAAAGCTTTTGGCTAAATTTCAAAAATAGGGTAATGGTAATGTGTCTTTTGGTTCAAGGGGAGGAGTTAGATTTGAATATAGGATACCCATTCTTTCTTTGATGAGTTTGTTGTCATTTTTTTGTTGTTGTGTTGTTTAGATAAAAGGTTTAATGGTCTAGTGTTTTTATTTATTAGGTAGATTATTAGGGGAAGTATTGTTTTGGGTTTTTTGGTTGCACGTTGTTGTTTGTGATTTATTGATTTTCTACTTGTAGGCTTTTGCAGATCTGTTGGTTAAGGCACAACATATAATTATGGTTATTGTGATGGTGCTTTGAGGGAATTTAGTTCTACAAGGAAACTTCCTCTTAAACGATATGTCCATTAAATTATTGAATTCAAGATCTAGAAGCATTAGTGAAATTTTTAATGTATAAATTATTTTCCAATATACCATAATAGATAAAGGATATCCAATTTTGATAAAATCAATCGAATGCCTGTTCAAAACTAATTTAGAAAAAGGAGACCATCATTTCTAAAACTAGGTATGTTAAATGATTTACCTACATTAACCTTATGTCTCCGCCAATATTCATAATAATACTTCACCATTAATATCTTTGTGCCATTCTAATTTCCCATAACTTAGGAACATATATCTTTAAAGTAAATTCTCGGTTACTTAGAACCTTTGCAACGAGTTACAATCCTGATTTTTAATTCCCGAGTCTATATTCTAATTTATCATAGATCGGACCTTAAATCATAAATTTTCTTTTAAGAGATAAATCATTACCTTGTCTTTTTTCCTTTTTCCTTTTCCTTACAAAGAAAGTAAAATCTAGACACATTGCTATAAAAGTTTCAACTACTTGAAATGACAATACCTATTTTTTAACTATTCCACTAGGACCGAGGAATATGAACCATCCTTCACCCCAATCATTATACATGAGACTTAGCCTAACCTCATACTTCCCTTTCGATAGATAAGTAAATAACTTCTCAAACAACTAACACCAACCCCTGGGTGTTGATGATCCTCATTTCCGAATTACTAAATGGTACTAGGTTTTCCCACCAAGTCTAATCCAAATAATCTTTTGTTAAAATAATGATAAAACTATTTTAAGAATATGATTCTGAATTTAGTGTCATAAACCAATCATAGATGTCTAAAAATTCTCATCGGTTAAGTTTTTCAAATCAAAGATGCATATATAGAACTTTCCTGATGCGGGAACCGAACACATGTAACACTTAACTTAAAGAAATACTATATATTTTAAAAAGTCATGATCATGCGATTAAAACCATTCGATGGGAAGTAGATCAAGTTGACACAAGGAATAAATCGAATCCTAACTTATAAATATTTATGGAAATTATGGGTTAAATTAGTTTATTATCCCATTAAGTTATAACAATGTCCAATTACATCTTCAGTCCTTAAAAATTATTCCAGTTAAAACTTTAAGACTAAAACATTGAGAAAAAATTGAAATATTTTTTAAAATCTTATAATCATAAAATCGAAAAAATTAATTTCAAATTAATACATGAGAATTAATTCGATTAAATTTTAATGTGGCATACCTCAACCGTCAATTTTAAAATTAGTCTCATCGGACATCCTATTTTCCATATGATATGAGATTTATCAATGGGCGCTTAAATCACACCACCTTGAACCGATCATATTTTTATCTTTCATTATTCTATCTGGATTTCACGACCCTTTTATCCAATATAATGAAAATTCGGTGACTTTTGGTCTCACTCCTAAGGACAGTAACTCCGATGGGGACGATAAAAAAAGTTGTGTATAATTATATACCATTGATTCATTTATTAAAATCAAACTATCTCCTGTAGAACTTCCTTGATGGGAGGACCAAACTCACGCACTTTAATTTCAATAAACTATCACTTAAGAATTTTAAAATTTATGTGATATCGCGGGTAAAACCATTCGAATGGGGAGAGATCAAGCTGACACGAGATATTAATCGTATCAAAATTTTAAAATGTTGTTGGGACCACAGGGTTTTGTGACAACCCGCCATCCGAAATAGGGGGTGGCCAGCCCGATACTCCAAAATAACGGAATCATGGATGGAATCATTCTCAGCATCACAACAAAATAAGAAGTATACAGGATAACCACTCCTTATTTCAGAAAAAACGGGTTGCCAAAAATTTTGGTTTTAAAGTTAAAGAAAAGAATTAAAACAACTCAACTAAAAAGAAAGTGGAAATCCAGATTAAATTATATTATATACTCACAAATGTACAATAAGGGACTGAATATGCTGTCGGCCACAGAATCAGACAATAAAATTAAACAAATTCATTAATTACATAATACATTACATTAATCAAGTACAAAAGCTTGGGCCTCTCGCCCGAGTAAAAAGACCCGATCTTATCTAGAGTGCAAGAATGACAACGTCTATTTCTAAATGCCCCGTAATACCCGCAAAGCATCACGGCTTGCCAAAGACACCGGGATCGGAATTCAAATCAGGCAACCTTGCGGCGGAGTACCTGAGCGGATACAAGATGCAAGCACAACAAGAAATATGAACGGGTCAGGGCCCGGTTCTATATGATTACCAGATGAATAACAAGTATGACAGTTATGAATGATAAATCATGATGAAAGAGAATTAAGAAGCTACCTACACAATTTAAAACATAAGTTAAGCAGGAAAATAAAATGAATAACATTAATCTAAAACTTCATCATGCGCACCAATTATTTCATATATCCTTTCCTTAATAGGAAATATATATATACTCAAAATCTAATGCTCTTTATGGCATTTTTATCCCAATTTTACCTTTTGTAAACATCCTTTCCTTATCAGGAAAATAATCATTTTCAAATGCTCTTTGTGGCATTTATATTTGCTCTTTGTGGCACTTAAGTATGCTCTTTATGGCATATATAATCCATCAAGTCCCGCTTGATTATGAATAGTTATATTTATATACATATAACGATTCTAAGACCGCCCGTCCGAGTTTCTCCACTGTGCGCACCCCTAAATGACCATCATCTTCCAGGGCCTATCATAAGACAACCTGGGCACCTATAACGAAAAACGTCGGGAAGCGGCCATGTGCCTGCGGGGTAGTCAAGACCACACCCAGAATCTCCTACCCATCGCAGAAAAATATATATCAACAAACGCTCACATGGCCTAGGACTATATCCACCCTGCATTCATTAGTCAGGGGGCTTCACCTCAGCGCGCGAACTTCCCTTATGATGTCATTTAGAGAGGTGTGTTCAACCATTTTATTTACCATTTTCAAAATCAAGTAAATTATCATTTACCAAATTCATGATTAAGTAAATTATCATTTACCATCATCATTACCATAACCATTTCATTTCCATTTATACATATATGTTTCATTTTATTTGAAACCATACTTGTTTACATTATTGTAAATAATTCACTTTATTATCCGGAGCCATACGATAACTTATATCGTAACTACAACCTCAAAGGATTAATTAAACTCTTCATTATCTCCAAACATTTTAGGGTGTTATTTTAAAACCCAATACTATCATACCTCAAAGGAATGAAGAAACTTTCAATTTATTCTCCCAACACACTTTTATGGTGTTATTAAGAACCATCAAGGTTAACATATCTCAATTGAGCTTCTAAAATCTCCCAACATTCTTTTTGGGGTGCTAATATAAACCATCAAAACTAGTATAGATCAATTGAGCTTCTAAAGTCTCCCAAACATAACACTACATGTCCTAGTTTTATAATAATCAACTAGAATAAATAATGCCCTAACATCAATTGGCATATCCCCGAAAAACCCCAATATACGCACTTATATCCTAGGGTAGTTTCCCTAACTCATTTAGAACTCTAGGACTCTATGTTTACTTCGTACAAGAAGGTTCCTAGGTCCTAAGTCTAAAGAAAAGCATAAAAATTGAGTTAGAAAAATCAACTCAAAAACAGCCTGATTCCGAATCGATTCGCCCAAACAGCGAATCGGTTCGGACATCAAGACCTAGGATTCTGCAACTGCCGAATCGATTCATCTTAGGACCGAATCGATTCGGTCCAAGCAGACTTGGAAACTGTCCCTTAGCGAATCGATTCGCCATAAGGGCCGAAACGATTCGGCCTGGAGAAATTGCCAAGAATGGCTACGAAGGATTATGAACCCTAATTTTCCCAAACCTCAAATCTCTTCCATTTTATACACAACCAACAATATTTATCTACCCAAAGATTATCCTACATGGTTTATAACCATAAAACCCACAATATCATCATCAAAACCAAAATCTAGGTTTAAATACCAAAATCTCCATTTTTGATACCCAAATGCCAAAACATAAATATCACGTAAATTATTCATCTTAAATCACATATTAGCAAGTAGAAAACTTGCCTAAGGGTGGACATCTAAGATTTCTTTGTGGAAGAAGCAACAATCCATCTTCAATCTCCAATCTCTCTCATTTCTCCATTCTTATCTCTAAGTGTAAGACATAAGAATGAGGAAATCAAATATGGGGTAAGACTTAAAATCGTGGCTTAAGTCTAAAGTCTCCAACTTAAGTGGTTAATACCACATTAAAATGACTCCCAATACGCGTTTAAGTTAAAACCAGGTAAAAGTGCCCAAAACCCAAAAATACAATATGGCACTTATTTTGACTGTCTTGCACCTTCTGAGACTAACTACACCCTCTAAACTGGTATCCGAAAATTTTATAAATTATTTCCAATTCTAAATTTTTTTATTTAAACCATAATGTCATTTAAAATACATGACACTATAAAACATGCAACCTGATGATATTTCCAGCGCCTCACCTTCACACTCCCACACACATTCACGGTGAGAGAGAGAGAGAGAGAGTTCGTCAGAAATGGTGACTTACAAGTTCCATCAGTTCCAGGTTGTGGGTAGAGGTCTCCCTTCTGAAACAGATGAGCATCCCAAGATCTACCGGATGAAGCTCTGGGCCACCAATGAGGTCCGTGCCAAATCCAAGTTCTGGTACTTTCTTAGGAAGCTTAAGAAGGTCAAGAAGAGCAATGGTCAGATGCTTGCCATCAATGAGATATTTGAGAAGAACCCAACAACCATCAAGAACTATGGTATATGGTTGAGGTACCAAAGTAGAACTGGATATCACAACATGTACAAAGAGTACAGAGACACCACTTTGAATGGTGGTGTTGATGTACACTGAGATGGCTTCTAGGCACAGGGTGCGCCACCATTGCATAAAGATAATCAAGACGGCCACTATCCCGGCTAAGCTTTGCAAGAGGGAGAGCACCAAGCAGTTCCACAACTCCAAAATCAAGTTCCCTTAGGTGTTCAAGAAGGTTAGGCCCCCTTCCAGGAAGCTCAAGTCCACATACAAGGCTTCTAGGCCCAACTTGTTTGTGTAATTCCTCTTCTGGCTGCTCATTTACCTGAAGAAGCAAGAAAGTATCTAGTCTATGCAATTTTGCTACTCTAGTTTATTAATCCCCCATACCTATGTCTTTTTGTGATTGCTGGATATTTTGTTGGGTTTTGAAAAATCTAGGATATTGGAGAGAGTTGGTTTGACAATGTGATTGATCTCTTTATTGTGTATTGGGATGACATTTTATTTACTATTTGGAAGTTACAGAAAAAAAAAAAAAAAAAAAAAAAAAAAAAAAAAAAAAACATCAATCCAGTAAATATTAACTTTTAACCCATTAAATTAATATTTACTCCGGTTCCAACATTTTATATAATTTCCTTATGCGGTAAATTAATATAAAATTAGCCTCCTAAAAGAGAGGGTTGTTACATACTCCCCCCCTTATGAGGGAATTTTGTCCCCAAAATTCGGGCATACCCTATACACATAAAGGGTATACTATCTCAAACTATCATTCTATCATCCTTAACAAACCCTCGTTACTACGGCGTCCCAAAATGGACTCGGACTAAGGTCATCTCTATCGATCGTAGTCCACAATCTTTGTGCTCTAGCATAGCACAAAGCGTTCCTCACAAACTATCAGTTCTAGCTTCCTACGGCGGAAGATGCTAACTACGTGACTAGGCGCAAAAGGCTTTACATCCTAAATCACGCTACATCCCACCTTGGGGACACCTACACCAACACTAATTGTCTTAACCCCAACACTACTCAACTTCTCCTTGCATAGCCATAGCTCTTAAAAGCATATGGCTCAAAATCCCGATCCTTAAGAAAATGTTCCGGGACCGTTCTAAGTTCAAGGAACATATTGTTCGTTGGTCTCATCCAACGAGTATGCAAATTTCTCAACCGGATACTCAAGGCCACTCACGGCGCCATACCTTAGGAAATAATCCATAAGGCCATCCAAAAAGCCCAATTATTGTACGGGAATTTCCATCCATACAACTACTGCACTGTCCGTTAAGTATCCTAAGGTTCACGTTCAAGATATGCCCTTCGTCATTAAGTCAACTTCTTCCATTCATCCATCCATTTTAGGGTGGTAAAATACGCGCCATCTCCATACGGTTCCCATTTCTTCATGTAAACTTTACCGAACCTCAACATGAATAGCGAGTCTCAGTCCACCACTATTGCTAGGCACTTCACCCCTTCATAAAAAGTGGAGCGTACCCTCTACACATCGTCCACCCGTAATGTTTGGAAGAGCAACGGCTTGGTCGAACGATCAGCAATTTCCTCAAATAGAATCATGACCAGTCTGATGCCGGCAATTCAATAAAGACGTCTATGAATATACCCTTCTTCGTTCCACCGATACTCTTTTTCACACGAGTAGGTGAATTGGTCAATCACAGATCGGAATGATCTCGCTACAAAGTCTTTCGAGTCATACTCATTTCATTTGGCTTTCCATGCCAACACAAATATCTCCGACGGGTTTCTTACTCGACGCATCTACTACCCCAATCGCATTTCCTTAGCGAATGAGAATATCCAAATGACAGTTATTTAAGAACCCCAAAAACCAACTCAATTTCTCCCCCGACATACTGCAACCACTTGTTGCTCGCGAGAAAGACTAAATTTCCTTGCCTAGGAAGTAGTGCCTCCATTTCTTTAAGGCGACTTCCACCGCAACGAATTCTAATTCAAGCGTGGGATAATACTTCCCACAAATTTAAGCTTGTGAGACGCATAGACAATGGGTCTATGCTCCAGTATTAGTACTTCCCGCTCCTGGGAGAGACTTATTCATTAAATTCACCCCCAAACCTAAGCACGTGAACTCGGGAGTGAAAGTCAGCTCATCCTTTTAACTCCCCCAAAAGTTAGGTTACTAATGTACCCTTCTAGATAAGAAAGGCCTCATCTCCATCGGATTAACCTTCGAAATCTCTCGAGATTTCATACTCCTCGTTCCTAGGGACCTACTCCCCCTAAGGGTCAACCCACAACATATTTGTGGTCAACTCCCTATAGCCTTCCTAAATCAACATCACCTGCCCTAATGGCCTTACGTCCTAATAAACCTAAGGTCAATCTATATATATCCTATCTAAGTCGTATATATATATAATACTAAGTATATCCCTAGTGTCCAAGACCTATCTCAACTTCCGACATTCGCTCGGTTTCGTGCGTGGGACGTCTCGCCGAAGCGAAATCCAAACAAGGAACCCTCCCGTTACACTACTACCTCGCATCGTCGGTCATTAAGATGTGATGGTCTAAAATACATAATCGGGATCGGTAAATTTTAACTCGCAATTATTTCAACAAAATTCTACTTCTATGTCTTACCATAGCATTATTAAAGATTTTAACTGATCAGACATTCACTTTCTGTGAAGTCTTACAAATTTCATCCCATAACATATATACATCATTCAAATAGCCTTCTTATCAAGGCATAACCTGAAGTCTCAATTTGACTTCATATCTCAGTCTCCCCCACATCGATCAGAGGAGAGAACTATATACAGTGCTTTTATCTCGCACTTTAGTAGCCTTTAATCACTCTTCTACGTGATTCTCGGCTAAAACTTTCAACCCAACTCTAAGACAACCCAAATAAAATAAAATAAAATGGAATGAACTAAAAGAAGAAAGAATAAAATCTCCCCACTTCCAACGTCGTTGAGGTTCACGCGTGGAGCGTCCCGCAAAAGCGGAATCCAAACAAGGAACCCCTCCTATGCATTACTACTCAACTATGTCAGTCGTGGAGATAAGGCATACCAATCACATGCAAAGCAAACAATCAACCTACCAAACACACACGCAAGATAACATAACAAGAAATAAAAACCTCCTACTTACCTCAACCACCCCTATAAAGTCTCAACCTGTATCCAGGAGAGATATTATAGGACAACTAGTTCCATCCTGAAACTAGCAGTAGGATAGCCTCACAATCTAATTGCTTTCTATCACCCCAACTAAACCAAAATATCTTTACTTGTATAGTATATATCATAAAAGTAACATCTAACATACATAATACTTAAAAGAACATACATCGTCACTCGCTTTATGACGAGTGAAGAAAAATATAAAACTTCCCTACCAGGGAAGTCATATAATTACTCTATTTAGTAGCGTCAATACTACCACAACCTCAATATGCACACCCGATTCTAGAGTAAGCATAATACTACTAAATCTTATCCTAAGGAATACACCACCCACTAATAAGGTGGAATTCCCGCCAACACTTTATGCCAATCACTCCGGGTCAATACTAATGGTTCTCAGACTCCATATTCGAGCCTTATACGAACCAACATTACGTCCATCAACTCCCCAACTAGGCACTTTATCTTTGCCCCTGATCTCCAATCAACATAATGAAAATGCATGATCCTTCCACGTCATAATAGCCCACGTAGTTCCTTTTACTTTCTCAATAAAAGAGAACACACTCTCGGCCTCCTCTTCCTCAGTTTAATGAAACCTTCCCAGGCGGATGTCCACCAATGAGGTTTCATGATCACTGCTCCATCAGAAGTGTTAGCGACACTCATTATGGAGCCTATCATACCATTGGAGGGCTCTTTCTTCCTTATCCCTACCTTTCTTTAGTGTGCGATTTCCCTAATCGCACAACTCTTTATTCATATGTCGGCCTCTAACCGAGCCTCGCGTGAACATTTTAGAATCTACCTTCTCCTCCTTCCAGTTACCCTAGAGAAACTTACAATAGGAAGTATCTATCGAGTTTCTCCATGGGCAAAACTTCCTGCGCCCACAAATAAGGTGACTATGCTCCCACTATTTCAACACTACCCCTACAGGTGAAGGATTTTCCACCCTCCTACTTCTGGGCACTTCTCTACTTCAATTTAACATCGCTTGAAATCTCAAGCTTAGTACCACCCTTCCTTCTAGCGATACCTGGAAAACTAAATCTACCATAATTAATAGTCGCAATAGCAAGACAAAAAAAAGTGCTACAAAAAGCGAGCGACCTCCAAAGAGGTCCTCATCCCCGGACACAAATTACAGTCCTTAGTAGTTCCTTCTCATGACGCCCTTCTTCAATCGAACTACTATATTCACATGAATGCGCAAAAAGATTCTATAGGTTCTACCTCATGGCAGAAGAACGAAATCTCACAAGAGAATTCAACGATCTTAATCTTAAAGCTCTATATCCAATCAAAAGCAACGCTAAAAGTGCAAAGCGTTCACACAGATTCCTAAGGACTCTAGAACCTGATGCTCTGATACCATCTGTGACAACTCGCCATCCGAAATAGGGGGTGGCCAGCCCGATACTCTAAAATAACGGAATCATGGATGGAATCATTCTCAGCATCACAACAAAATAAGAAGTATACGGGATAACCACTCCTTATTTCAGAAAAAACGGGTTGAAAAAATTTTGGTTTTAAAGTTAAAGAAAAGAATTTAAACAACCCAACTAAAAAGAAAGTGGAAATCCAGATTAAATTATATTGTATACTCACAAATGTACAATAAGGGACCGAATATGCTGTCGGCCACAGACTCATACAATAAAATTAAACAAATTCATTAATTACATAATACATTACATTAATCAAGTACAAAAGCTTGGGACTCTCGCCCGAGTAAAAATACCCGATCTTATCTAGAGTGCAAGAATGACAACGTCTATTTCCAAATGCCCCGTAATACCCGCAAAGCATCACGGCTCCCCAAAGACACCGGGATCGGAATTCAAATCAGGCATCCTTGCAGCGGAGTACCTGAGCAGATACAAGATGCAAGCACAACAAGAAATATAACGGGTCAGGGCCCGGTTCTATATGATTACCAAATGAATAAAAAGTATGACAGTTATGAATGATAAATCATGATGAAAGAGAATTAAGAAGCTATCTACACAATTTAAAACATAAGCTAAGCAGGAAAATAAAAGGAATAACATTAATCTAAAACTTCATCATGGGCACCAATTATTTCATATATCCTTTCCTTAATAGGAAATATATACATAGTCAAAATCTTATGCTCTTTATGGCATTTTTATCCCAATTTTACCTTTTGTAAAAATCATTTCCTTATCAGGAAAATAATCATTTTCAAATGCTCTTTGTGGCATTTATATGTGCTCTTGGTGGCACTTCAGTATGCTCTTTATGGCATATATAATCCATCAAGTCCCACTTGATTATGAATAGTTATATTTATATACATATAACGATTCTAAGACCGCCCGTCCGGGTTTTCCCACTGTGCGCGCCCCTAAATGACCATCATCTTCCAGGGCCTATCATAAGACAACATGGGCACCTATAACGAAAAACGTCGGGAAGTGGCTATGTGCCTGCGGGGTAGCCAAGACCACACCCGGAATCTCCTACCCATCGCAGAAAAATATATATCAACAAACGCTCACATGGCCTAGGACTATATCCACCCTGCATTCATTAGTCAGGGAGCTTCACCTCAACGCGCGAACTTCCCTTATGATGTCATTTAGAGAGGTGTGTTCAACCATTTTATTTACCATTTTCAAAATCAAGTAAATTATCATTTACCAAATTCATGATTAAGTAAATTATCATTTACCATCATCATTACCATAACCATTTCATTTCCATTTATACATATATGTTTCGTTTTATTTGAAACCATACTTGTTTACATTATTGTAAATAATTCACCTTATTATCCGAAGCCATACGATAACTTATATCGTAACTACAACCTCAAAGGAGTAATTAAACTCTTCATTATCTCCAAACATTTTAGGGTGTTATTTTAAAACCCCAATACTATCATACCTCAAAGGAATGAAGAAACTTTCAATTTACTCTCCCAACACACTTTTATGGTGTTATTAAGAACCATCAAGGTTAACATAGCTCAATTGAGCTTCTAAAATCTACCAACATTCTTTTTGGGGTGATAATATAAACCATCAAAACTAGTATATCTCAATTGAGCTTCTAAAGTCTCCCAAACATAACACTACATCTCCTAGTTTTATAATAATCAACTAGAAGAAATAATGCCCTAACATCAATTGGCATATCCCCGAAAAAACCCAATATACGCACTTCTATCCTAGGGTAGTTTCCCTAACTCATTTAGAACTCTAGGACTCTAAGTTTACTTCGTAGATGAAGGTTCCTAGGTCCTAAGTCTAAAGAAAAGCATAAAAATTGAGTTAGAAAAATCAACTCAAAAACAGCCTGATTCCGAATCGATTCGCCCTAGGGTCGAATCGATTCGGCCTAGCGAATCGATTCGCCCAAACAGCGAATCGGTTCGGACATCAAGACCTGGGATTCTGCAACTGCCGAATCGATTCGGTCCAAGCAGACTTGGAAACTATCCCTTAGCGAATTGATTCGCCCTGAGGGCCGAATCGATTCGGCCTAGAGAAATTGCTAAGAATGGCTACGAAGGGTTATGAACCCTATTTTTCCCAAACCTCAAATCTCTTCCATTTTATACACAACCAACAATATTTATCTACCCAAAGATTATCCTACACGGTTTATAACCATTAAAACCCACAATATCATCATCAAAACCAAAATCTAGGTTTAAATACCAAAATCTCCATTTTTTTTTACCCGAATGCCAAAACATAAATATCACACAAATTATTCATCTTAAATCACATATTAGCAAGTAGAAAACTTGCCTTAGGGTGGACATCTCATATTTCTTTGTGGAAGAAGCAACAATCCATCTTCAATCTCCAATCTCTCTCATTTCTCCATTTTTCTCTCTTAAGTGTAAGACATAAGAATGAGGAAATGAAATAAGGGGGCAAGACTTAAAATCGTGGCTTAAGTCTAAAGTCTCCAACTTAAGTGGTTAATACCACATTAAAATGACTCCCAATACGCGTTTAAGTTAAAACCAGGTAAAAGTACCCAAAACTCAAAAATACAATATGGCACTTATTTTGACTATCTTGCACCTTCTGAGACTAACTACACCCTCTAAACTGGAATCCGACAATTTTATAAATTATTTCCAGTTCCAATTTTTTTTATTTAAACCATAGTGTCATTTAAAATACATGACACTATAAAACATGCAACCTGATGATATTTACTTTCACATACAGTAAATATACATCAATCCAGTAAATATTAACTTTTAACTCATTAAATTAATATTTACTTCGGTTCCAACATTTTATATAATTACCTTATGCGGTAAATTAATATAAAATTAGCCTCCTAAAAGAGAGGGTTGTTACAGGTTTTTGTTGAAACCCCTCTCCCAATTAGTATTTTAAAACTTGAGGGTTTTAAAAAAACAAATCATTCAACTTTAAAAGATAGAATTAATACCCTTGATAATTTCCAAATTCACTTGTGTGAAATAAATATCATATTCTTACATTTTAATTTTTCTAAAAATAAAAAAAATAATTTTAATTTTTCAAAGATGACATTCAGAGATCTCAATTTGACTCACCTAAAAATTTAATTACCCTGATTTAATTCAATTTAGAAAAGAATAAACAAAACGAATTTTCCAAAATAGATGATCAAGGACTATTTCAAAATTAAATTCATGTTGTCCATAAAACGGGTGTTCCTAATTAACCAATTTTAATTACCATGCCAAATTACACAATATAATAATAAAGATACATGAATGAAAATAATTAAATAGAAGAAAAGAAACAATAAGGACAAAATGCCCCTATCCATTATAGTCAAGACTCATTCTTGAAGTATAAATCTTCAAGCCCAATAATCCTTATTGTAGAAGACTTCCCTTTGACATAAACATAATCACAACCATGAGTTCTTATTGATCTTTACATCTAGAAAAACTCATTTGCATCTTTTGGGAATGATCAGAATGAAGATATGGAGCAAGAAGTATTAAAGCAACATCAAATATCTTTAAAAAATAGATCTTCACAGGGGAGGTCAGTCGATCGATCGACTATGTCGGGGGCAATCTTAAGTATCAACGCATATGGTAAGTAGTTCTTGGGTAAATTGCAAGAAACTTCCTTGAACTATTACAGTAGTTTCATATACATCCTAAATTATTAATTTTGCAATAAAGCATATGAACTATTCCACTGATTCACAAATTCCCCCTTACAATTCACACAAAAAAGGGTTTTAGTGACAAATAAAGGAATATTTGCAATTTTTTCATAGTTTGTGGAGTACTCTGTAACACTATAGAAGTTTTTTATTGGATAATTAATTTAGGATATTTCTTGCATTTTACTCTTAATTTAAGATATTTCTGGTAATTTTTTCATTGAACTCATGAGCACAGAGAGTACAAATACCTCAAAAACCCAAATTAGTTCTTGATTACCTCGTACAACTATTATGTCGATTATTCCTTATGAGTATTAAGGAAATGAAACTTAGCCATCGATGATAAGTCATCGACAACCACCTTTTTCTCTAAAAGAACTATAAGACCCGATGTTAAACTATACACAAGTGAGTATTCTTGGTAGATATCTTTAATCGGGTAAGGTTAGGGGTACAGAAGAAAGAGATATGTGAGGAAAAGAAGGTGGCCCTTATGTTAAGGATGTGTTGAGAGCTCTTCATTTTGTAAATAGTCGAGGGAGGGAGAATAAACCCTTGTGGAAGACGGGAGGGAAAATTGTATTGATAGCACCAATTTTGTTTACACATTTTAGGACTATGCTACACTTTTAGTTTAGGAGAATAATAAAATAAAAAATATAGCAACGATTTTGAACACTAATAAGTTTTGTAAGTGTCCAAAACCTTTGTTAATTTTGTAAGTTTTATAAACACTTACAAACTAAATATTCTATTAGTTGTAAAATATCCATCGTGGTGTAATGTTTCTTCTTCCTTTCGTTTTGCCATAAAAAAAATCTCCATAACTGGTTCCAAACTTCACCAAACACCATGAAACTTTTCCCAACACCCAACAACATGAAAATACATTATTCTACCTATAAATAAACATTTCAAGCTCTTTTAACTCCTCCAAATACATCGATATTATAATAATTATAAAAACCTAATTATTACAACCATATTGAATCTAGAAGAAAAAAAAACAACGAATAACGATCGTAGGATCCAATCACACAAAATAAACATATGTGACCATGATGGAAGGGATATAAACAGAGAATATCTGCAAAACCATGCTAGAATGGAATTATACAAAAAGATGCACCATCCCGCGACATGCCAAAAATTAGGGGTTTTTTGTGGACAACATGGACCTTTCCAATACACAATTAATATCAAGTGGGGGTTAAATACTAATTGTTGGGAAAAATAACTTGGGGTTAACATTTAAATGCAAAAAAATTACATCCCGAAAGATTTTTGATTAATAATGCATTAAAAATAAAATAAGAACTAGTTTTAAGATTAAACCTATGGTTTCAAGAGTTCATATCATAGCGAATATTATTGTGATTCGTATGAGTAGAAATAGTTTGATGATTGTGATGAAGTTGTTTCCCATCCAATGTTTCCAAAAATCTTTCTTAACCTTTTGTAAATCTTTAATCTTATACTGTATGATCCTCTCCAAAGCTAGATAGGTGTGTGAACACCTTTTGACATGAAAACCCTTCCTAATGAGTGAGATATTCTAGTCTCTCTCTAGGCATCTTCAAAAAACATGAATAACATTTCTCTTACCCCTGTCAAACTCTCATTATCAACAATGAATGATAAAAACCCCTTACAACACCATTATATACAAGTACAAAAGAGGGCTTGGGCCAAACTGGGTTTCTTAAGAGTTTGGGCCAAATTGCTTGGGTATGTGGACTAAACAAGGGATCCAAAACAAATGATTAAATTCTCTTCAAGTAAATATACAAAATGCCTAATTACTATTAACTTTATCCATTTCTTTTCTTTATTTAATTTTTATTAATTTCACTAAATAATTATGACTGCACTCCAATTTAATTATCTCAGAAATCACTCGGATATAATGAGGTCTTATCAGCAAAGTTGATTATGGTATATAATATGATTCCCCAATTAAAGTGTCTAAGACCCTCTAGGTCAAATCAATTTGTTGTTAATTGATTTTAACTAAGGTTTAATCAATATCCTTGATTCTCAGACTTATCATATTTGCCACCCCACCAGTATTATAAAATAATCTATTGGTTAGGTTTTACTTAGTGAAAACTGAATATATAAATCTATCAAGGGGGTATCACAACCCATGGTATCCCTGGATGAGGATTCCTCTGATTTATTATCTCATAACTATTCTTATAATTGTCATTCGATATGTGGGGACCATTTTACTAATAGCAATTAAAGTGACAACTACATAAGCATTCCAATTCTCAATATTCTCGGGATAAATAATCTATGCACCCTTTGTAAATGGTGTGAGATTTATTGAGTCTAATATATACCCTTTAGACACAAATCTCATCAGTGGTCCCGTTCAATATATTTCTGGCATATATCGATCATAATCCTTTGTTGAACTATCTCAGAAGTTCCTAAAACATCACACCGGTTCACCGTAGTTAGAGATAAACTACTAGGACTGCATCACAACCATTCCTATAGGATGTCAATATCCTGTCTAAGTTGTGAATGTTTCAATAGTGCTAGAACCAAAATCTCAATTTCTTAATGATCAACCTGAAGTCGACTCGCCATAATTCCTATTAAGCTCTATTAACCGACATGTGTACAATATATTTAAACCAAGTATAATGCATTCTCGTAATCATGATTCTTATTTCAAAATTAACCAACATAGCTATATCAAAAGGTAACCTTCATACATGATTTTAAGAATAAAATATTCAAAAGCCCGATAGGTATGATGAATCTCTTACGACGCATGAGGTTTACAAGGCAATCAATATAAGATCAATGAAACTCTCATTTATAAACTACATAAAAATAATTCATGAGATTATTTGATGAAAGATCCTATATTTTGGCACGTGTTTAGCTAATTGTAAACTAAAGTAAAAACAAATACATTTTTAGTCCATCGACTTCAATCTTAGATATGATGAAATGTCTTAAATTGTGAGCCTACTTTACCACAAATGGGACCTTCTAATTATATACAAACTTGGTTAATGTCAAACTTCGGATGTGGCATAGGACTAAGTCACCTTATATGAACTTTCTTGGATAAACTAAATCTTCTTAATCCCTTGACAACTATTTATCATAAACTTGGAAACTATTTTATGATTTATTATGATGTCCATCTAAGGCTTATAGTTGTAAATTTATTGAATCAAGTAACATTCTTCTTTCTTAATAATATATTTCCTATAAAACTTTAATTTCACTAGAAAATGGTTTTGCTCCATGGACAAAGTAGAAAAATGTGCATAATATGTTGGTTTCCTCTTGATGATTCAGTATTCCCATAATACCATTAATATTTTATCATCCTAAGCTCATGGAAAGCCTTCCTTTTATACAAAAATATTTATCAATGTCTTATTTTTTGCGTTGGGTTGATCATTTTCTTTGGGATATGCCATAATGGAAGTATGATGTATGATATAATATTTATCAGTTAACATCATCACTTATCTATTGATGAAAAGAGTGTCATTATTTGATAAAATGACCTTTAGGATGCAGAATTGGAAGATAATATACTCCATCACAAATTTATCACCCATTCCTGAAGTTTTCATCTTAAAATGCACAACTTCATCCTAGTTGGGAAAGCACTCAGTGGCCACCAAATCCATATTCTTTTCTTTTGAATGTGGAATTATCTTTCTACCAAACCACACCCCAAAGTGTGAAATAATTATGGGTTTATAAGGAATGAAGTTTAATTGATGTGGCATGAATGAGATTGTGATGCATATAAAAAATCTTACACTTTTGCACAAAATCGGTGAAGTCTTTTTTGTTGGCCATTAATAGTCAAGTATCATTATTTGATCATATAATTTATCCCTACCAATGTGAGGTGGATTATGAGCTTGCTTCAGCATTTCTTTAGCTTCTTTCTTGGATATGCATCGTACAGTCATATTTAAATTTCCCCTTTTATTAGAGCTCTCCATTAAGTAAGTATATATTAGGATCCCTTCTTCTTATTGTAATGGCATCTAGTTTCTCACTTTGACTTCCCCATCCTTATAGAAATAAGTATAGGGTTTTCTCCAATCTTATTTAATTTTTAGAAAAGTTATTTCTTTTGGATGGTTGAACTCTTGCATTTGAGGCCTTTCCTCTGCGCCCTTGTCGCTCCATGCTTCATCATTATCTAGAAATTCCCTTATCACTCTTCTTCGATAAAGTGAGGTGTTTATTGTCCCATAATTATCATCGTGGTTCCCATTTATATTTTATTATACTTCTTCAACTCCCACACATTTGGATAATATTCTCTCAAGATTCTTGTAATACAATGTTCCTTGGAGTAAAAAAAGTGTGTTAACTCTATCGGCCTCACTTGTACTTTTATTATTTTAAGTTAATTCATTTGTCTACTCTCCATTATGATGGTTCTTCTCTTGGGAACATATGCAAGACCAATGAAGGGGGCGTCCGCCAATGGACCATCATATTTTTTTTAGTTTGAATCCATAATGACTTTTTGTGCAGTCATTGTATGTGAATGCTTATTAATTATTCTTGGATGTTATTTAATTATTATTGAGTAGAGTTAATCTTGTAACCTTTTTATGATGGTTCGATGAGGAATTGGGGAAAGATCTTTCAAGCCAAAATTTCCATTTAATTTATTGATGATTAGGTTAGAATCACCTTTTATTCAAATTGATTGTATGCCTCCTTGTATGGGCATGTAATAACCCTAATATTAGTTGGTCATACCCCGCCTTATTATTCGCGTAAGGAAAGTTTATCTTGAATGATATAGTGATTTCTTTTCTTCCTTTTGATAAAATTATATCGGCACCATAAGTTCCCTTAATTGATGAATCATAAAACTCCACATGGCATTCCTCAACATTTGCCTCGTAAACATTTTCTTGGAGATCATTGTCTAGAATTGACTCTAAGGATGGTTTGAATTCTTTTGAGGGAAAATTGGCTAACAAATTTGTATAGGCTTGGGTTCTAATGGCCCAAGGTAAAATGCACTTGATATCATATTCTGGAAGTATAAAGAACGACCGGATAGCATTTCCAAATAGGATTTTTTCGGACAACAAGTATTTGGTGAGATAACATCAAGTGACTGTGTGAGTAGTAAAACCTTGTAATACCCCATACTTTTATGGATAATTAGTTTACATGAGTAGGTGTAATTTAATAATTTGAGAATTTAAAGTAAATATCATGGATTGTTTTTATTTCATGTCGCATGTGAATAAAAGCGACAGGTGACTTTCTTTTATTCAGAAAATACAAGTGGAGATGTGTTGGGTTTAAGACATGATTTTTATATAAGTAACTCAGATGGAGATTTTGAGTGCACGATTAATCTCAGAAGGGCCGAGATAGTCAAAATAAAGTACTCGGGGGGTAGTGTTTGGGTTCTGAGGACATTTTGGATCAGTAGGGACTGACATTTGTGTATAAGAGTCAATTTTGGGTTTAATAAGTGATAACCCTTATTTCTCTCTTATAAGATCACGGGAGAAATAAATAAAAGAGGGAAAAGAGAGAAAAGAATAAAGGAAGAAGAAAAGGGGAGAAAGAGGAGGCTCAGGACAAGCTCCGACGGATTCCCGGCACGAGGTCGTCGAATTTATCCAACCAGGCAAGTGTTTAACTTTCTTTAAAGATTAAGTGTGTTTATTTTTCATATTGTAGTTGGAGTGAATACTATATGATTTGGGTTAGGATTCTTGTACAAAAAATGGATTTTTGGAAGAAGATTTCATAAGAAATAGGAAATAGATGTGATGTTAATGCTAGATGAACTCTAAGCCTGAATCCATGTAAGTGGTTTAAAATTTGAGGAGAAAATGGATGGGTTGCATAAATAAGAATTAGGATTTAAATTCTTAGAAATGGATAAATCCTATGAAGTTTAATGGTGGTGTTGGTTGTAGATAAGTGTGTAGATACTCACATTGTTGGTTTGGGAGATTAGAAACCTTAAATCTTGGATTGGAGGAGAGTTTGAGTGAATTTAGGGGAAAGCAGAAATATGCACAGGTCGGACCGGTCCGTTTTCTTGGTTATCGGTTCGATCCGGTGACCGGACCGGTTCGTTTTTCTTGGAAACCAGTTCGTTCCGATTTTGACAGAAAACCTGAAAGGTTTTCCTTGGCCTAAAAAGGATTGAAGAAGAATTCCTTTTAGGAGATAAATAATAGGGGTTCCTAAATAGATTATGAGGACCTTTAAAAGATTAAGTGGGTGATATCTATACATTTCGGGTTAGTGGGAAAGATCCGGGGTTTAAATTTGGGAATGGTTGGGATGAACGACACTCGGGAAAGTATTTCGACGGGTATATATCTATATATATATATATATATATATATATATATATATATGAGTAAATCCGAACGTGCGAGTAGGATGAAATTAGAATAGTAGTTAGTGGTAAAAACCTAATATTCTCGAATTTAAGTGTGAAACAATTATATCATAAGTGAGTGTATACTTATGGGATTAAAATAAGCTGCGTGAATACTTATAAATTAATAGGGATTGATAAACTTGTATTTTAGGCTAATGCCATAAGAAATAGGCATGAATATCCGGATTTCCTGATATATATAGGGAAAGGATCAAGTGAGGTCCCAGTTTGAGGACCCCGAATGAGGACCATTTTTTTAAAATAGTAAAAAAAATATTTTGGGCTGATTTTTTTTTTAATGATTTTTAAACATTTCAATAGGACCATAAAAAAATAATTAGCTTAAAATGATTTTTTTTCTATTTTAAAAAAATTGGTCAAACTTTGTCAGTTTTTAAGTTGTTTTTAAGTTGTTAAAAACTGACAAAGTTTGATCGATTTTTTTAAAATAGTAAAAAAATTCATTTTGACCTGATTTTTTTATATGACCTGATTTTTTTATATGGTCCTACTGAAATGTTTAAAAACTATATAAAAAAAATTAGCTCAAAAATATTTTTTTTCTATTTTATCAAAATTGGTCCGCGCCAGTGGTATGCAAACAGAGGTCCTCATGAGATCCTCTCTCTCTCTCTCTCTCTCTCTCTCTCTCTCTCTCTATATATATATATATATATATATATATATATATATATATATAGGGAGAGGTTCACAAGTGGACCAAAAGAATGGACTTTTTAATGGACTTAACAAAAAAGATTAATAAGTCTCGGTTATTGGGTGCCGCTGGCGCGGACCCATTACACCAAGGAATTAAAATTAGTGGGTTATTAGTCTTTTTTGTTAAGTCCATTAAAAAGTCCATTCTTTTGGTCCACTTGTGATCCTTCTCCTATATATATATATATATATATATATATATATATATATATATATATGAAGTGATTTTAAATATATCTATATGTGATTGATATATTTATGTTAAACATACCCCTCTAGTGCTATCATGGGAAGTTGCGCGATGTGGGTGAGGCCCCTGGTTTGAGGAGCAGGGAACGTATAGTCCCCAGGTCATAGTAGTCTATTATTTATATTGTACGATTTTATTTCGGGTGAGACGTCTTGGGTATGATTCGATCTCACTTTCAGGTAAGGAGCTATGACCGCTTCCCATACGTTGTGATTTGGTTTTTACCAAGTCGGTGTGAGAGTCCGACCGCTAGTACCCACGATGATATGTGAGTAATTCCCTAGAAGATGATAGCATTGAGAGATTGCATCCATTGACTTATAGCTCTGAGGGGTAGTTATTATACTTATATAGTGTGTGAAATATAAGTATGGATATACTTGATGTGTATGGTATATCGTGTGTATATATATATATATATATATATATATATATATATATATATATATATATATATGGGATAATCTCAGGTGCGAACCAAACCTTGCGCACCCGGTGCGGATTTTGTCCTGTTCCTCACGTGGTCCCCTCGTGGTCCCTAAAGACATTTTGTTATTTTCCTCAAGAGGCCCCCCTCTTGTTTTATATGAAACCCTTAGTTTAAGACTATATAATTAAAGAATTTATAGTTTAGACCCCAATTGGTATCAAGACCTTAAAGAAATTAGAACCTCACCAAATTCCGACCAAAACTCCAATTCTGGTATCAGAGCCATAAGACGTTCCTTTTAGTCATACGGTAAAAAGACTTTAATGCCCTTGGGATTTATCCCTCGCATTTACCAAGATATTTTTGGATCCAACCCAGACTACCAACCTATACCCATAACTGATTTAGACTCAGAAGGTTGTTTAACCACACACATAGACGGTTGTTCACATATTGAACATATCCCAGCCAAACACGCGGACAGTAGACAAGTTACTGCTAGTGCTATTAATAGTATAATAGACCAAAATAAGTGTATACTGCTTATATTAAGACAATTAATAAAAGACACCCATACTTTAGAAACAGAGATCAAAAATATCTCTAAAAGATTATTAGACATAGATAATCAAATCCCAATAGACTTAGTACACGTGTTACAAGAAATAAATATTAAGACTAATCATATAGAAGTCCTTAACAAAGACATTTTAGAAATTAAGACTTTAATTAAAAATCAAGACAGTGAGTTAATTAAACTTACTAAAGAACAAGCTAAGCTTATCCCTAGACTTGATAGTTATCTTCCTAATGGAGATAGTTAGATCAGACTGGAATGAGGTATCAAAAGACCTCTCCATTCAGACCTTATCAGAATTTTATCAAAGAATTTTAGAAAAGATAAATGATGATAGATTTTATTATAAGATAAATGAAAATGAAATTGCCAACGCGGCTAAAGCAACTAGACTCATATTAGAAAGATTGAATTTAATTTATACATCCATAGCAGCTACCCAAGACTATAATAGTAGCTTTGTTAAAGACTTGCATTTAGACTTAAAGGCTAAGACAGAAGGATTAACTACCTTCTACACAGACTTTGTTAAATTCCAACAAAATTTAGCAAATTACCTTAATAATATGGAAAGACATAATCTATCTAAGATGGATAGTATTATTAATGAACTTAGACTAGACATGGCCCAAGTAGAAGAAAAATACGGAGAAATTATAAACGGAATTAAGGCCGTATATAATAAACCTTCTCAAGCAGAAATAGACTCTCCTTTTATTCTAACTAGGTTAGATAAAATTGAAAAGACTGTAGAAGCCATAGAAGTTATAACTATGCAACAACTAGAAAAAGATAATGATGTAAAAGACTATATCACTAACGTTGGTAAAACCATCGTTAATTCTCTAGCTAGACATAGTGAAGAAACTTCTGAAAAGACAAAAAAAGAGAATAAGAATTTTAAAGAAGAAATCCTTAATCAGATTAAAAGACAAAAGGATTATTCAGACTCTTTAGAAAGAATTGAAAAAAGACTTGAACAAAAACAGGTAACCACCTGTAAGTTTAAAGAATCCCCTTCCATAGAAACTAGAGAAAAGAATACAATAGGTAGACGAGTCATAAATGATGGATTAGATAAGACTAGCAAGATAGTCAGCTCTATCCTAAATATTGGACAGAGTAATCATATGATCCAAAGACCTAAGGACTCATCCTCCAATGTTAGGACATGGTGGAAAGAAAGAAATTTCACCAATCCTCTCCAATGGAAAGAGTGGGGTGAAGTTGACTGGAAGATTGTTGAAGACTCCATTCATAATGGACAACTTCCAGCCGTTAGATATATAGACTTGTTTAAAGAAGGTGCCACTCCTAAGACTCCCAATTATAACATGACCTACCATTGTAGAAATCATGTGTTAGATAAATCCTATACTGAGCTCCAAGTATTTGACTCAGAATGGCTTAGATCCAGAGGAACTGATAGGAAGTTCCAATTTCTAACTTTTGGACTCTTTCAAGCAAGAATCCAAGGATTACATAGACCTCAGAATAATATTAACATATTATGCTGTTTAGTAGACAAAAGATTGAAAGACTTTGAGAAAAGTCTTATTGGGATAGCCCAATTAGAAATGTCAGACAACATAGGATACTTTAATGTCATTCCGGCATTTACAGTAAGCGTAGATACAGCCAAACATTTTAAGTTAATCTTATATGCTAGTGGCTATGAAGACTATATTATCCCAGACGCTAATATAAACATAGAATTTCAAAGCTATGTGAAGTTCTCCCAATTTCCTTATGAAGGAATGCAATCGGGAATTCCTAGCGGTAGACTTAATGAAGAAATCTTAGTTAGAACCAATGTATCAGACTATAATCATACTTACAGTATTAGGAATACTGGACCTATGAAAGAGAAAGCTAAGACCCTCTGGCAATTGCCGGAATTTCAAGAAACTAAGACTATACAAAATAAACCTTTGTTTATTAATCAAGACGACGTCACTGGAAATGTTACCATCCAGTTTGGTCCCCCTAATATTGTTAATAAGGATATCCAGACCGAAGAAATTAGATTTAGGAATATGGGAGAAGCCATAATCAATGATCCTTCAGAAGGAGAATGTAGTAATAAGACTAGTGCTAGTTTACTTAGACAAGCTCCGACAATTAGACCTAGAAGATCATTTGAACAAAAACACTTAGTTAAAGAAAAAGCTAGGATCCAAAACTTTGGACATGAGCCCTCAGAATTGGATATGAAGACATTTAAAGACAACCTTAAGAAAAGTCATTCTGTTAGGTTTCAAGAAAGAGAAAGATTTAATATGATAGCTCAAGAGCGCATGTTAAAATTAAAAGAATCTAAGAACACTAAAGAACTTCTTAGAAACTTAAGACTAATAGAAGAAGGAGAACAAAGACTAATGCCAGCTACACAAGTACAACCTAGTAAGCAAGAGATAGGAAGTAGTAGTAGGCTAGAAGATGCTCCTAGACTTTTTAGTAAACCAATAGGAATAAATATTCCTATATACTCAAGCACCGTAGTAAAGACCAAACCTGATTACATAAAAGACTTTCCAACTAGTGACAAGAGTTTCACTCCTGTTAAGACTATGGCAAGTCAAGCCATAAACCCAGTAGGTATATACCTCAACCTAGACAATGTGCAAGATAGGAAGAAAGCCTTAGACGAATGGCGTAATCAGATGAATATGTGTTTTGCATCTAATGAACAATGGGATGCAAGTTCATGTAAACAGTACGCTGAGCAATCCGTTAGAGGCATTGCAAAAGACTACTTAGACAGTTTAAGAAAGGCTACAGACGAAGACTCCTTAGCTAAGATTGAGAAGATGAAGGAAAACTTAGATGAAAGATCAATTGAAGAATATATTCAATTGTTCACTTCAGAATTCATTGGAGCTGGACATCTAGCTCAGATCAATGAACAAGACCTAGCAAAAACTAAGTTAGCCCTCCTTAGCATTTGTAAGTTAGATAAGATAAATGAATATAGCAACAATTATGAACAGCTATATTACCAAATTAAAGAATTTGGAGAGACCTTAAAAGACGAATACTTTAGAAAGATACCTGCTATTGGACAAATCCTAATTAATGAATATAGGAATTGGCCAGGAGTATCTGGAGTTAAGAATAACTCCCTTGGTGAAAGAATCAATTTCGCCAAAGACTATATCATATCTAAGAGACGTGATATAACCCAAGGAAAGTTAATAGAAGAGACTTTCAAGCAGATCCCTCCAATCAAAGACGAAAGAGACATCGCTCCAATCCAATGGGGATGTGGAAGTGAATCTAAGAAATTCAAAAAGAAGGTAGAATGGAAACATAGGAAGTTTAAGACTAGACCTTTAGGATTTCCAAAGAAATATAAATTTAGACAATCTACTACCTTTAGGGAAAAGAATCCTAAGACTAAGAAAAATAGATTTAACCAACGAAGATACTTTAAGAAGAATACTAGTAAGTATAAGAAGGTTCCTAATTATAGGAAATAAAAAGACGTAGCTCAATCTAAGACTGCCACCAAAGAGTGTTGGACTTGTGGCAAAGAAGGACACTTTGCTAAAGACTGCCCTAATAAGAAATATAAAGAAAGTATTAAGATTATTAATACAATATTAGACTATGCAGATCAAGAAGAATTAGATATCTTATATGCTATAGAAATATCAGACATAGAAGATGATGATAACACTAGTATCTATAGTGTTTACACAGACAGTGATTCCGAAGACTATAGTGATACTGATGAGTATGAAGACTCTTAGGATACCCTAGATTTATATATGATGCAGACTGATCAAGGTGATCTAGATGATGAGTATATAGACTTTGAAGACGCTTGGTATAAATGTATATTATGCCCATTCTTAAAGAAAAGATGGACAGTTAGTAATCCTGAGTTACTAACATATATACCTAGATGCTACTTTGACGAAAGACATTTTTGCACATTTGAGATGAAGTGTAGCAAGAAAGACTTTAGATGCGTAGAATGTTTTGAGACTATACAAACAGAACTATTTATGGTTTGTATTGTTTGTCAACTACACTACCATGAAGACTGTTGGAGAATTAGATTTAGAGCAATCTATACTAACCAGTATGACGCTCAAATAGACTTAGATATTAAAACCTATTATCAAGACATTGCTAGGAATATAGCCAAAAGATTGCAAGAAACTGAAGACGTCAAAGGAAAAAGAATTTCCTATGATTTAGAAGAATACCATTCTGATGATAGTTCAGAAGACCAAATACCCTTAGAGTTTATAGATAAACCTCAGAAAGGAATATCTATTTTAGAAAAGAATAATTTGGGCATTTATACTAAACCACATGCTTGCTTTGTAGAATTGTTTGTTCAACATAAAGACTATCCTAAAAGACTTTCAGCCTTTATAGATACAGGGTGCTCTCAGAGTATTTGTAAGGCTAATGCCTTCCCTGAAGACTACTTTTTAGAAAGTACTCAAGAAATCTATGGTAAAGTGTCTAATGGTGATCCATTTACCTTATATTTCCAGACTATTCCTATTTACTTTAAATTAGGAAATCAGACCAACAAAACCGTTAATCATCGGTTTTGGATAATGGATCCTCGTCCTAGTTTCACAGGAAACATTATTTTAGGACAAGACTTTATTAGTAAATATCATCCTTATACTCAGTATAACGATAAAATATTAATTAGTGATCAAGAGGAATTTAATATTAAAGCTCCTCTAATAGATCATAAGACTGTCTTTGACCTAATGCAGGTCAAGCCCAATTATAGACCCATTAAACATCAGAGTTCTTCAGCTGAGCATGGTGGACCTAGACCTACAACCCAATAAGAAGCCCTAGACATTACTAAACCCTTACAAAAAGAGTGTAAGTGTCCAGACCAAAAGTGTTATAAGCAAATTGCGCTTATACAACAAGACATTTTAGATCAAGCCCAGCAGACCTTATTACATGTCCAAGCTATATCCAAACAGAAGAAAATGGATATAGAAGTAGAAAAGGAAAAGATTAGGCAACTAGCTGAGCCTACCTTAGGAGAAAATACCATCGCTAAGTGGGATAAAGACCAAAGCTATTGTGAAATCATCCCTATTAACCCAGACGCCACTATTAATGGTGGAACCTATAAGAAAGGATACTCACAAGAAGATAGGGAAGAATTTAAGAAAGACATAGATGAAATGCTTAAGTTAGGCATTATTAGAGAAAGTAAAAGTAGACATAATAGTTTAGCCTTCTATGTTCAAAATGAATCTGAACGTAAAAGAGGAAAAAGACGCATGGTTATAGATTATAGACAATTAAATAAGAATTGTGAATTTGATTCTTATAAGATACCAGACAAGAATAATTTGATTAATTTAATCGAAGATAGAATAATATTCAGTAAGTTTGATTGCAAATCAGGCTTCTGGCAAATTAAGATGCATCCAGACAGTATTACTTGGACAGCCTTTAGTGTGCCCCAAGGAAAATACGAATGGCTAGTCTTGCCATTTGGATACTTGAATGCTCCTCAAGTTTTCCAAAGAAGAATGGATAATATATTTAGACCTTATTCAGAATTTTGCCTTGTTTACATAGATGATATTCTTGTAGCAAGTAAGACTGAGATAGAGCATGTAGACCATCTTAAAAAGATTATTTTAGAATTAGATAAACATGGTATTGTTATTTCCGAAAGGAAAATGCAATTATTCCAGACTGAAATAGACTTTGTGGGAATGCATATTAATAAAGGAAAATTATCCTTAGCAGAACACATAACCAAAAAGATTCTTGAGTTCCCAGACCAACTCAAAGATAGAAAACAATTACAATCATTTTTAGGATTGCTTAATTGTTCTGAAGACTTTATTAAAGACCTTGCTTCAAAAAGACAAAGCTTAATATCCAAATTAAAAGGAACAGACAAAACTAATCCCTTTTATTGGACTGAAGACGATTTTAAAGTAATAAGACAGATTAAAGATGCAGTCAAGAACATTCCTTTACTTGAACTGCCTAATGCAGAAGATCAGTTTATAGTAGAAATAGATGCCTCTGATAAGCAATGGGGAGCAGTATACTTTGCCATTGATCATCAGACAAAAAAGAAGAAACTGTGTAGACATAGTTCTGGAACTTTCACAGACCCAGAAACAAGATACACTGCCCATGAAAAAGAAGTTTTAGCAATAGTAAGGGCAATAGAAAAATATATGTTGTTTCTTAGACCTAAACATTTTACTGTTTATACAGACTCTTCTTATGTAGTAAAATTCGGAGATTTAGATTTATCCAAATCAAGGACTAATAGACTCATTAGATGGCAGCAACTGCTTAATGGTTATGACTTCTCTGTTATTCATATTAAGGGAAGTAAAAATACCATTCCAGACATTATATCAAGAGAGCCAATGTTTGCTAACACTAATATAATTTCTTGTTTTATGTTGCAAACAGAAGACCTAGAAGACATGAGTTCCTCTGGAACAAATAGACTGAACAGGGAAGACGTTGCAGACTATCTTAGACGCGTAAGACCAAATGCTGGTGTAACGCAAAGACAGACTCATATTCAAGACTCTCAAGAAAGACCAATCCTAGAGAACTTTGATGATATCTTAGTTCCTCCTGAAAAATCTAGACAAGAGATTATTTCTCAAAATAGACTCATTGGGAAGATGTATTTCCCCCAATATAGACCCGATCAAAGATATCCAGACTTGATCAAATTTAGACGAGAATTCTCAGAAGACGAAAATACTCTTGTAGATGCCATATGGTGGAACGTGAAGAATAGACTTTGGATTGAGTTCAAACAAAATTTGGTAGCTATTGCCAGATTTATGAGGACCCAAAGACTCACAGTTACCCAGCTCAGTGGTAATACTGTGCCTAGACCTCAGAATCAGACTTATGCTCAGACTCTTGGAGAATCCTCCAAAGCTAGACCCACTGATAATTTTTGTTATCAGAAAAAGACTTTTAAGACTAAGATTGTTATACCATTTGGTCATAATAATCTTCCATTAACTGAAGACTATTTGAAAGAATCTAATAGCATTATTGAACATTTCAATATGTTATTATCTGAGACCATTGGAGATGCCTTGATAATAAAAGGCTTCTTTAAAGAAGTCCCAAAGATTTATCTTGCTGGGAAGGCAAAAATTGCCCAGATTACCCTAGCAGACTATGGGTTCATTGGACTCATCAGAATTGAGACTATAGAAGACTCTGTTGCTCTTGGAAAGATAGTCCATGAGTATGTTAGAAAGGTAGAAGATTTCCTTCCTTTATTTGCTAGAATCTATCAGATTGCTCCAAGTTCCTGTGGAGGAATGAGAGTGGAAGGATTTAGACTTGTTAGATTTTCTAATTATACTTTTGAAGATGTTGAGATCCTATCAGAAGACGAGATTAAAGATTTAATTGTTGATAAGTCCAAACTCCAGATCGCTCAGGCAATGGAAACAATTGAGATCATGGAATTATTAACAGGAGAAGACAGGTGGTACACTGCCTACCACAAAGAAGACTTGATAATCCAAGTTGATGAGCCATTCAATGGAAGGCTCAAGAAAGAATCCAAAGAAATGGTAGAGATAGCTTTGCCAGCCAGCCTTAGAACGGTAGGCCTTATTACCCTCCCAAATCAGGTCAAGACAGAAGAAGACACAGACTCAACAAAGAAGGGCCACCCAGTAGTGGACGAATTATTAAAGACGGAAGAATCATTTGCCTAGACCCTGCTTTCCATAAAGCAAAAGATACCTGCCCCACATGGGCCACCAGACTGAAGACTTTGTTTGATGCTCTTGCATTATTACAAAACGACAAGACCATAATGAAGACTTGGCACGCCTTTCCTTTTATAAAGAAAGAGGTCCCCCCATTATCAAAAGACGATAAAAGCTTGAAGACCCAGCTGGAAGATAAGGTTGCTTTAATAAGTAGATGCTTTCAACCGGATTGCTTTTGGTAGCCGATTACCAGTCATATTGTAGTGCCCTTGATCTATAAAAGGGAGCGTCCATTTATGTTTTAGATATCAGTTGTTAGAGAGTGAGAGATAATTAGACTTTTAGAGAGAGTATGCTTGTAGAGAGTAACATGTATGTGAGTGAGTAAACCTCTCATAGTTAGGGGAGAGGGGAGAGTTGTATTTACTTATGATATGCAATAAAAGTGTTTTCTTTTCCAGAAATCTCTTATGTTAAGTTGTTATTATTTTCCAAATTGTCTCCAACTTTCTGTTCATAGAGAACTATTGTGCGGAACCTCTGGTGTAGCACACAAGGTGTTATACTGGTGAACCGCCGTCAGGTGCCGATTTGCCGTGAGCCATTAGCCAGGTGGGCGTTAGGCGTGAAGGCGTACAGGCAGGAAACGGGTCAACCGCCAAAGTAGTGGATTGAGGTGCGACACATAAAGAGAGAGTTGTAGGAGATCGAGACCGGAGAAAAATAATAGCAAGGCTGAAGAGACAAAGGGAAGAAGATAAAGATATTGCAGACCAGAAGGAAGGTATAAACTCGAACCAAACCCTTAACTGTTTTACATATTATTGTTTAAGAAAAATATCTTTTATGAGCTTACAGATCACTAAAGACTTTTTAGAATTTGTTAATCAAACAAGTTTAGACTTAACTAGAGAAATTCAAGACTGGACTCTTACAGACCCTAAAGATAAAGAACTCATAGAATCTGCTTTAGTATATGCAGGTGGTACTTTTAAATACATAGATCAGATCATTGAGTGGTTAGGAAGAGAAGTACCTAGAATAGAAATAATTAGAACAGGGATCCGAGATCTCTTTAGACAAAAATTAAGAACTGAAGAATTTGCAGAAGAATTATCAAGACCTGAAAAGTATCAAGAATACACTAGGATACTTGAAGATAGTATAGACGTATTAAAATTTATTAGACGTAAAAGGTTAGCGAAAACAAAAGCTACTTTAATTAGAGCCGAAGGAATCCGTCCTCTCATTAAAAACGTAGAGACAGCTGCCCCTAGAACATACCGTAGATTTTTGTCATCTTATGGTGATAATAATTTAGACGAATTTATAGATAACGATATAATTGATATTATTAATCAAATATATAAAGAAACTAGACAGATAAACCCACGATACCGTATAAGGTATTTAAGACTAGAATATATTTTCCATCAAGACCTATTTCAATTTCTAGACTCCCTGAAGAAACTGTTTATATAGATAATCCTCGCTATTCAGAATCCCAGTACGATAGTGACGGAAGAAGCTTAAGAAGTAGCAGCAGCCCTGAAACTTCTACACTTAGACTTCCAGACTAATTAAGCTTTAAAATAAGCTTAAAAGACTTTAGAAACCATTGGGGTAAGAATTGATATTCCCCAAAACTTAGAAAAAGTTAAAAGACATTGCGGTCCCAAAAGGTGGTCCTATAGAGACAAAAGCGGTCCTTAGACACATTCGGACGGTAGCTAATCCGCATTCCATCCGCATAGAACGATCCGCATAGGAGCCAGACTCATATATATATATATATATATATATATATATATATATATATATATATATATATATATATATATATATATATATATATATATATAAATAATGGAATGTGAGTATATTTTTAGATCATTCGGGAGTATAAAATTCGAAATAAATTATGTGATATACGTATATATGATAAGATTACTATATACGGGATAAATAACACTAAAACGTGGATAGCATAATAACTAGTGCAAGTTATTCTAGATGAATCGATAAATATAATTAGGTCTTTGACCGACATATCTTAATGACCGAAGGGGCTACGTAGCAGTGTATCAGGAGGGTTTCTTGTTTGGATTTTGTTTTGCAAGACATACCACGCATGAAAGTAGCAAAGGTCGAAAGCTGAGAGATGTTAGACCATAGGATATTTTGGGACGATTGTTCTTAGTATAATTATATGAATAATTTAGGGGGTTTTGTGTATCCTTTGAGGGTATGAGACTTAAATTGATAATGGAAAGATTTGGAATTTTTATAAGTTTTCTTTTATGATGAGAGACGGGAATTTAGGGGTTTATGCTATGGACAGAGAGCCAAACGAATCTCAACGACTGTAAATGATAAGTAGTGGTGTATCGGGAGGGTTCCTTGTTTGGATTTCTCTTTGTGAGACGTCCCACGCATGAAGCTTAACGCGACGTTGAAAGTGGGGAGATGTTTGGTCTTTAGTACATGGTTGGGTTACCTAGTTAACTAATTCCATTTTAAGATTTTTCGTCGAGTAGATGATTGAAAGAAGCATAAGCGGGCGAAAGCTTAGGATATTACATATGCGGGTTGTTACGATAGCGTGTGATGTTAGATGGTTTTGTAAGATACTAGATAGGCGGGGTAGCGTAACTAGGGTGTTTAAAATACATGTGTTAGGTGCGCACTGTTAGATGAGAGGTGAGGGGCATCTCATGGGAGTGCGACACCAGTTTAAATATGAAGAATATTATATTTTAAAGATTAAAGTATTTTAAGCGCTTGCTAAAATTATTTTTAAACCTCGAGCTCTGACCCGCTTGTATATTTTTTTCCTCTCTTCTTTAAAACCTTTTTAGGTATCCAGACACAGGGACAGTTAGATGCTTATTCTTTCGAGTCAAACGTTGTTGCAGTAGCTGTGGATGCTAGCAGGGATTATTTATAGCCGCTTCCCTCCTTGTGATATATATAGGAGGTATTGTGAGTTAAACTGGGGCATATTGCCCAACTGTCATAATTTATTTTATATTGAGCATTTCATTCGATATGGTTGTATACATGCTTTACCGAGAGTTTTTGGTCATCATTCATTTATTTCAGTTGTTGGTTATATTATTGTGTGTGGATGGTTTTATTTGGTCCAGTAAGTTAAAAAGATTATAAAGTTTAAAATTTGATGTCAGACATGATAGGTTATTAGTAATTAATTGGACTTCGACAGACATGCTGAGAATGATACCATTTGAGATTCCTGTTTGATTTTATATAGGACTGATCACCCGGTATTTTATTAGGCGGGGTGTCACAAACCTATAATGTAATGCCTTATATTTTGTGCCACAAGCACCAATGGCGAGGAATGATTATTTACCCTTCACTATCTAAATTCATTAGTAGTGATAATTTTTATATGTAGTAAATTGGATTTTATTTTCCTCATTCCTCTTGTGATGAAAATGCTCTGGTGGATCTTGGAGTATAGGTGAGATACATAAGTAATGGCCCTTTTTAGTGGAATCATTACTTAAGGTGAAGTCCAAGTGCTTTATTTTGTAAAAAGCCTATTGATGAACCAAAACCCATTTGAATGGGTTAGGTTACCTCATCAAGTGCATCAATGACCCATGCCTTTTGTTAAATCTAGTACTTAGGTTGGAAACTTTTGCCAGATTGGTTCTTCGGAGAAGGCGTCTCAAGAACAACGTTTTGTTTGTTACCATCCATTTACACTCCTTGACTATCTATCGTAAACCCCAATAATTCCCATGTGTGACCCCGAAGGCACACTTGAGTGGGTTCATCTTGAGATTTTAGTTCTTCATCGATTGAATACTATGTGGGGGTCTACTAAATGAGCGTGTTCTTTCTTTGACTTAATAACTATATCATCCATAAAAAATCATAAGATTATGTGGAATAAATTATGAAAATTTTCCTTCTTTATTCTCTGGTAGGTGGCACCTGCATTTTGTCATCCAATAGGCGTAACAGTAAAATGAAAGATAACCTAAAAAATAAATTATATACGTTGTTTTCCCCGCATCAGATTAATCCATCTTGATATGATTTTACCGCACATATCCACCCATGAAGATAAGCATCTCATTACATGTTATTAAATCAATCATGCTATGAAATTATGGAAGAGGAAATACATCCTTTGGGAAAGCTCTGTTGATGTCACGAAAATACACTCAAATGGGAATTTGAGTTTTCAATTCTCCCCTACTGTAACAATGTGAAATGGCCAAGTAAGGTGAATTAATGGATAATGAATTCAGTTGATAACAATCACTTCATATATGCCTTGATCTTTAGGCCTATCTTCGTCTTCTACATTCTGGTTATCGATTTGAATGGAATAGTTGAAAGTAAAACATCTAGCTTATGACTACTTATTTTTTATTAATTTTAGGAATATTAATTTGCTTCCCTACAAACATGTCATTATATTCTTCGATGAGATGGATCAAGTCTTATTTCTTCTATCATTTATATATCTTGATATGTTAATTATTTTGGTCTCTTGTACTTTATCTTTCGAGTATATTTGTTCTAACTCTTGGACTCGTGGCCTTGGTTGACCCTTTTTTCTTAGTTTTTCTTCAACTTCCTCCACATACTATTGATTTTTTTATGTATAATAATTAAACATTCATTTTGATTATCTATAAGAAGGCACTCATATTATGGTTCTGGGAAATCTTCCTCATCCTAGGAATCTGCCCACTCACATCATCACGGTCAATAAATCACACGACCATTGTTGAGATTGATCTTCTCTCGCGTTCTTTCCAGATGAGGAAGATTTTCATTTTCTACCAACTTCTTTTACTTGATCGTTCATGTTGGATCCCAATCGGTTGTGAACCTTATGCCTTCACTTCTCAAGAATTTAAGATATCACTCTAGACCCTAATATATTTTGCAATTGTGGACATTATGAATTGAGCTCTTGAGTAACCTTGTGAACTTCCTGCTTGCTTCATCGTCACTCTCACGGGCCACTTTGAGGCCCAACATGTCTTTGAGCAATAGGTTTTTTATCCCTTAAACCTTCCTTGATAGCATTATGTTATCTTTGTTTAAAATGATTCCAAAAGAACTTTTGGCTAAACAAAAGGTGTGTCTCCTTCCACGTTGATATGCTACCTAGAGCAAGGTGAGATTACCAAGTGTTAGGATTTAGAGAACTCCCTCAAACAAAAATTTATATCATTATAATGGAGTCCCAAATGTTTGATAAAGAGTTTGATGTGTGCCTTTGGATTCCCACCTTTCTTGATGAATTTATTAAACTTGGGAAGAATGTAAATGTTAGATAAGGCACATAATTGTACTCCTTTGGAAAAGAAGTTTTAAAATCGTCATAAGATGAAACGCCATCTAAGGTTATGTGTGATGTAAGCATCATCATTCAATTAATTACCTAATTTACATCTTTTGAGGTTAATCCTTGGGTTGAGGTAGCTTTTGCTAGTGTGGGGCTCGAAGAAGATGAATTGCCACTTGCACCACCACCAGCAATAACTTGTGGGAGTTGGGTTATTGATGGGCCAACGACGCTTACTTGTGTTATGGCACCGTAAGAATAAAGAAAAACAATAATTTCGATGTTGTATTTAAAATAATCTTTTTGCAACAATAGCTTGCAAATAGTCCACAAAAAAAAATTCATTAGGTTTATCATTGGGGTTCGTTTAGCGATTGAGCTAGCAGAACGTTGGCTAGTTGGAGCCCCATATATAAAGGTAGCTCACAGAAGATTAGTTGTAGGGGGTCTCATGAGCTTCATCGTCAACCTCATTACATGTTTCTTCGAACAAAGTGTGAGTGATAATTTCACCCCATCATAATTGCCACATGTACGGGATTAAGGTAATCGATGCGCTTTAAGGTAAAGCTTGAGGTGTAACTCATATTAAATAGTGGTGATTAGTCATAATGATAACTAGAAACACAATTTAAATGTATATAATGAAGCTTTCTTTAAAAATAAAGGATCACCGGAGAGAGCTGAGTCAAGGGAGAGATGGCATGTGAAGTACATGTGTATGATATGATATAAGATGTATTCTTAAAACACTATTTTTTTTTTTTTTGTCTAAAAATCTCTTTAACAAATCAAATAACTTATATCTCTCAAGAATAATAATGAACAAGTATAATAATTAGTAATTGAGGTGTTAATTACAATCTCTCTTGGTGGGTGGAGTTATTGTGACGTTGATGTGTTAAATGTCGTGGAATAAGTGTTTATATAGTGATTGTGATTAAAGTAACCTTTATGCAAGCATTACATGCAAACTACGCATTTCAAGTGCCAATACTATCGTGCATTACATGTGATTGCAGTTGTGATGGTGCAACCATTTTGTGTCAAGTAGAGTCACGAGAAATGAGAATTGTAGTGTTACTATTCATGAAAAGTGGTGTTGCCTCCGCTACAAGGTATGTTTGTGATGCGACATGTGAGTGTTAAGTGTGCACTCAAGTGACAACTTTGAGATCTCTCCAAATATATAATATTTGGGAATGGAAATTTATATTATATATATGATGCACGTTGATGTGGTATTTCAAGCAACGATGAGAGCTTACTCAACTTAGTGATGCCTAGGCTTCCTATCCTCGAACCCAGTTCCCTCCGAAGTCCCAAAACAAGCTTTGTCGATAGAGCTTGAACCAACCAACCCCATCAAACCTTGACTTGGTCCTTAAATGGTACCGAGGAACCTCATAATCTTACCAGTTTATTTGGTTTCTTCCTGGTTGCTCCCTGCATAACAATTGTCGGTTCGTCGTGATTACCTGCTTATGGTAATCGCATGAAAATATATAAATGTGTTCAAACTTGCAATGTTTAACTGAGGTTCGAAGTCATGCCCCTTCCTACACCCATTAACAAAGGAAAATCAAGTTCCCTCAGATACAATATCAATATCATATTTATCATGCCCGGCAACTGACCCATAGGCCACCCGGAATCGAACCGAACTGAACAAGCGTTTAAAACATTTTTGACCCGCCAAGATATTAAACAAAAACCAAACCCTTCTTTGTGGGTAAATTCTGGGCGGATGTATCCGGTTTAGCCCATTTTGCCGGGCCTATCAATATGTAATGATCTACATCACTGAAAGAGAATTTACACTCATTCTTTCTAATCTTCACTAAGAATCAAACATGTTCTCTTAATATCAAATGTAATTCATTCACCACAGAGAAAATACTCTCTTAATAAAGAAGACAACTCTGGCAATAGCACCTAACCCTTTAGACTCTCAAACCGACATTGTTTTCCACTAGTTATTGCTAAAAGAACTCATGGACCTCATTTTGAGTCTTTGGTGACCGTTAATGTTGTGCTTTTTTCTCTAACCATGAGAGAGAGAGAGAGAGAGAGAGAGAGAAGGGTCAAACTAATGTTATTTATCATTAATCATATCACTATATCTACAAATACCAAGCTGATGTTTCAACATTTACATGGCAAATGAATCAAAAAATTGACATCTCCAGCAAATATTACAACAATGAAACCAACAACTAAAACAACAGCCAAAAAAAAATGAACAAAACAAAGAATCATCAGCAGGGAACTCCCTAGCTATCAGTATCAGCAGGGGACTCCTTAGCTATCAGTTGTGTTATACGAGGTTTTAAAAATCACAGATAAAGGGATGTTGACAATGTGACCCAGGTTGCCAAACAGTCCAATTCTTCCATAGCTGGCAACCGAATTATTCATTGTCGCGTTAAAGTAGACACTCAAAACCTGACTCTCTCCACTTGAAATATAGAAGTGGGTCGGAGTCACCTTTATAGATACTCCATACGGAGCGCTCCAACCCACACTGTAAGTTTCGTTACCCGCGATGTTAATTACAGTTCTTTGGACGACACGAGATTGGTTCAGTTTCGCTATTGTGATCGAAGGCAAGTTTAGGTCGATGGCGTTAGCGGTTGAAACTCCACAACTATGACCCGTGTAATTTAGAACCACAGGTGCTGATCCATTTATGCCACAGAGGAAAGACATATAGTCATCATAACCTGCAAATACCCGAGGGAAACAATATTAAGTTAAATAAGATACATAAATCCTCTTCATTAAAGAAGGTATACATGAAGTCCATTTCTCTCTCAAGCACACACACTCTTGTACACAATTGTTGATAGAAGTCGCACATAAAATGGGTGATATGTAGGAAAGAAGAATAGTTCCATCATGATCGAATTAGTAAGAGTCTTCCTCCCCAAAGGTCTTCAGCCATCTTAATCGTATTTCATCCCCGTGTCTTCACTTTATTCGTCATTAATAATAACACCCCCACCACCAAAAAAAAACATAAAATAGAAAAGAATCAATGTATTATTTTTTTTCCTTGAGGCAAGTCTCTGGCCTTGTATATCGCATAAAAACTCTCGTGCTAACAACTTCACATTTTAAAACTTGTGATAGCGCAAAATTACTTTTCCTTTGAATATCAATGTTTGTGTACAACAAAGGAATCATTAGGGTTAAAAAGTTAAACCCCCTTGAAGCATTGGCATTGTACAGCCAGAAAAAACAACTCAGTTGACACGTTCACTCTTTGAGCAATAATGGTATAGCATACTAAAAACAATTTTTTATAATTTTCATATTCAGACATTGGAACATTTTCCACCGATAAATATTTACAAAAATGGATATAGTTATGTATATATGTACAGAGATCAGTATACACACTACGTATATTTATTACTCAGAGCATGATCATAATTATCTCAATACACGAACTATTAACGAACTTGCATACTGGAGGTTTGAAACAGCAAAATGACTTACTTGAATCAAAAATAAGTCCAGGATCTAGTGCCGCAGTGGCATTCACAAAACCACTTCCCATGTCAAAGGGTGTTGCGGGAGATTGATTCAAATCTGGGTTAGAATAAGCTCGTTGGGCCATTATTAGGCCCCCATCCTTGGCATAGAGAGAAGCGGTTGTCGAAAGTGCAGATCCAATGGCTGAAGGACTGAAAGTGGGAAACTTCCTTTTAATCAACGCCGCAAGACCAGCAACATGAGGAGCAGCCATGCTCGTTCCCGACATCATTGCAAAGTTCTCACCTAAATGTTTATCAGAATGAATAAGTCAACGATTCAAAAAAAATTGGGTAAAATGCAAGAAAACTCCTAGAACCATCACCCCCAAGTGTGGCAAAATAAGCCCCAAAAGTTTGTCGAATCCGCAAATATCCCCTTATGTGTTGTTCAAAACTTTTTTACTGAAGAAATATAAGTGGGAAACTGCAAAAGATAGTTCCATGGAATTATTTTTTAGCAATATTAACAGATTGGGGAGTTATTTGCAGCTACTGTTATAGTTTAGATGTTTGCTCGCAATTTACCTAAATTTGTAAAAATATTTGCACCTTCACATTTTATGACATTTCAAATAAGTGATATTTTGTGTTTGTACAAGTATACCTAGGAATTCGACCGAATCAGTGCCCCCGGAACTCCAAGCAGCCCATATAAAATTGCCAGGAGCAACCAGGTTTGGTTTTAGTATGTCAGCATCAACGAGAGAACTGTCTTCTGGATCTGGTCCTCTAGCAGAATAATACATAATCTTCGGAGCAGAGTGGCTGTAGCTTGCTTCTAGTCCACCTGAAATGCACGCAACTGCACCAAATTTAACAATGTTCTTTGTAGTCCCATCTCTCTCCACAGATGAATTGTAGTATTGAAGTAAAACCTGCCACAAAGATAATGAAAACATCAGTACACATTCACAAACAGACAGATACATAGACAGGCGCACGCGTGCAAGAGAGGGAGAGAGAGAGAGAGAGAGAGAGAGAGAGAGAGAGAGCATATATGATCATTCTAAGGTCAAAAACTCCACTTAATATCTACTGTAGTCAATGTTTTCAAAAAGAATAATCTTAAACAAAAAACACACACACTTACTTTGGAATTATCTGCAGATGGAATTATAATGCCAGGCAATTCCAACGGAACTGGATTAAGCTGAAAACCAATGACAAAAGGATCCAAGTAAAACACAACACCAGCAGCACTGAGGTTTTTCGCCGTTTGTAAGGCTTGTTTAATGGTAGATAACCCAAGCACAAACCGGATCGAGAAGCTACAGATTAAGAGGTTCCCTTGGACAATCTCCTGATTTAAGCTAGTGGGGTCTTGGCATTCACCCACATACATATCATGCGCAGCTGTTGTGTCATTCAAAGCATCAAGTGCGGAAACCAAAGTGTACATTGAATCTCCATCTGTTCCCGCTGAACAAAAAAACAAAGTATGTTACAACGTAATTACAATTCTATTTCAACTATGTTTGGTAACACGCCATTCTAAAGTCAATGGTAAAAGTGTCATTGGTCTAAAGCCAGATTGCTTGCTACGAACAGATAAAAATTGGCATGGTATAATATGGTACAAATTATACACAGGCTAACATAAGAACAATTATGTCAATAGGAGAACATCTTCTGTACAACCCCCCAAAAAATCAGGAGGCCAAAGGTTTCTTTCCGATCAATTTTCATAATATATATATATATATATATATATATATATATATATATATATATATATTGTGGACATGTTTCTCATATTTCATAAAAACCTTTCTTGTCTAAAAATACTGAAAAATTATAAACAGGATGAATAATACTGATGTGAATAGCGAAAGCTGAAGAAAACCAGAAAATGGCCAAGTTTCGAATACTTTGAACTTTTTTTCCCTTTCGTCATTTTGAAAACAGAAAAAAAAACATGAACAAGAATTCAATAAACAATACCAAGCATGCCCTTGAGACTCCAAGATATACGATTAATCAAGATATTTCCAGTATGCCACAAAAGATAAAGATAACAAAATCATTAACTTAGCAAGACTGACTTACGTGCAAGTCCAACTCCTTGAATGGTGATGTTGTTACCGAGGACTATAGAGTTACTATAGACCCTATCATGGGCTGCAGCACCAACAGTGAAGATCCACGGGCTGAAGGAAGAAATGCTCTTAGGTGACGGTCCAGTATTGCCTGCTGCTTGTACAACAAAAATACCAGTTTTCACAGCCGATAGTAGGGCCATGTCTATAGGATTAAAGAACGTTGCAATTCCTGGAGGGCGCCTGTTGGGAGTGATTGACAAGCTTATAATGTCGACTCCGTCCTGAGCTGCCTGTGAATGCATAAGGGAAATCAAAGTCAAAACCACATCTTGACCAAGTAGTTATGCTCTCTTTGTCAAATTAAGAGTCAAACATTCAGAAAGAAAGCTTTGTTAGATTTGTTCTTCTGATGTGCCGATTTGGAACAACGTACTATTTTGTATCCTAAGTTTTGGAAAATCAATTCGTAACTTGAGGCGGCACAAAAAAAAACGACTCGAAATTGAGAGGGAGTTTACAAAATTATTTCTGCAAGTCATGACACCATGATGAGGATCTACCCGAGGAGATCATGATGTTTAGTGAAAAGGAGGAGGTTAATATATGCTATCAGATAGCAGAAAAATATGCACGTAAAAGTTTCAATATTGGACAACTTGGTTTATTGATAACATAGTGTTCAGATTCCATAAACTTGCCCGAAATAATATGGCACAAAGGCAGAAAAGAACATGAACAAAATAAAAATAGTGATAATAATTATTATTATTTATGAACCAAAAATCTATAGGACATCAACTTCGCCTTGGTGTAAAGTTTTTGAGTTAGACTAGAGCATATAGTGAAGTAAAAATGGAAAGGGCCACAACATTTGGGAGGAACGAATCGGAGCGACAAGGGCTGAATATCAGTGGAGCGTGGCAACAACGTCACTCTGCCACTTACAATACCCCGTCACGTTTTTAAGTCATCTGCAAAGGATTCTCCTCGCCGCTCGGTATGAATGGTACTTCAAGGTGACTAGCGTGGCTCGTCCGCCGCGAGGCTTAGCCAAGGACTACAAACAGGAGAACTGGAGTACAAGTATCGAGTAACAAGACACAGCCACCACACTTGACTTCCCAAAAATAAGCTTCTGGATTTAAGGAGATAATGAGCACTTGGCTACAACCAATGGTTGTGACGAGCGGTAAAAGTTTGTTAAATGCGGTGGTTGAGGAAATCCGTGTTGATGATTCTCTCAGACAATGGAGGCATGAACTCTCACTGGAAGACTTGGAAGCCTAATAAGTTGAGACAAATATTTAATCTTTTGGGTATGCAAACAGCAACACGGATGTGTTGTAGCCAAGTGCGGTCTCAGGTGTTTGCAGCCTATTGGCTGAGGTGTTGAAAGTGTCCAAAACTGCCTATTGGATCGAAGCAACTTGGTTGAGGGACCAGACCTGGGCCAAGACAGCAAGCTTGTATTCATGGTCTTGGTACTGTTTAAGGACCTAGGTGGAAAGTGGGAAGGAAGGGGATGTGGGCCTACATCTTAAGAGAAGGAGGCTTGGATAACGTTCGGACATATTCATTGGGACTTGAGAAGAATCCGGACCTGTCATGAGTCTTGGATTTGAGATTGGGCAAAAAATGTGGTCCCTGTAAATTTAGTTTTTGTTAATGAATAAAAGGTGTAAATTTATGGTGAATTCCAATTAAACCCCTGAACTATTACATTGTCAGCAATCAACTCCCTGAACTATCAAATAGGTCTCCAGATTATGAAAAGTTGAATGAACTTCCCTGAGTCTCATCAATAAACGTCGTTGAGAATTGTTTTTAGCAACACGGGGATTTATTTATAACTTTTTGAGATAGTTCAGAGAGTTCTGCAAAATTGATACTTGAAGGAAATAATTAGTGTAATAGTTCAGGATTTTATTTGCAATTTAACTGATAGTAATAGTGGTGAAAAACATTAGGCTGTAAAGTAATAGGTTAATAATAATAATAATAATAAGGCCATCTCAGAAGCATATACATAACCTGCTCCACCAAAATGTTGCACTGCTATTTTGCTCCCCCAAAAACGGGTGGTGCTCCAGATTAATTAGCATACATAACCTTCTCGCGGCAAAGCAAAATTGCTGCACGTCTCGTTCTCTTGCGGTCCGCGGCAGGTGGAATGCAACGGGACCAACAGTCATTTTATAACAGTTATTTTTTGTGTAACAGCTAGTTATCCAAATTCACTATTAAAAACGCCAATTCCATCCAATTTCGTAACTCGGATTGTAAAACATAAGTTGTGAAATTCTATCTACTTTCTTGCGAGATAATAATTTTTGGGTCGTGTAATTCCCTCGACAAAATTCCAGTGTTCTAAAAAGCGCGCCTAGGCTTGAGGCTTGGGAGAAACGCCCCGCCTTAAGCCTTTTACGCCTTATTCTTGGTAAAAGCCTTAAGACGCACTTATTTTAAAACAAAAATTCTTGTGTAACGATATCGCCTTTTAAAGACTTTTTTTATAAAACGGATCAATATCTCGTCCAAAACAATCAAATAGTATTTTAATTTGCATATATTCAGACATATTTTTAAGATATGTACAATTTTAGTATTTTTAATAGCCTTATTATGGTTATAAATATTAAAAAAGGCTTAAACGCCTTTTCACGCCTAAGGCCCGCCTAAGCTTCTAAGACTTAAGGCTTGGCATCCACGCCTCGGTCACGCCCCGCATTTTTTAGAACCTTACAAAATTCCAAATGAATCGTCGAGTGAAGATTATGATGAACAAGTGCTCCGCGTGATGGCAACTGCAATTCCCAACCTTTTAGAGGAAGAAGCAAAGCAAAAGCGGCCGTGTCGACGGGGCTCTATACCCGGTCAAAATTTTGACATAAACACGGCCAATGGTACCTAAAAGAGAATGACAAACGAGCTAAACTTGAAAAGAAGAATATATCGAATGCCTTACATCATGGGGAAACATGTGATGTCATAAGAGACATCACATGTAACCTAGAAGCACTCGCTTTACATCTTTCCTAAAATGCCATTTCTAAATAACAGTTTAGAAAAGTAAACCAATGCGAAATGACTAACGTGTCCTGCACTTGATTTCCATCATATATCGACAGAGATAGGGAGGTAGGGCACCTACGATTAATGAAAGATTGTTTTGTTGCAAGTCCAACTTATGACGCTGATATCTTCCGACCTCGTTTCCGCATGTTGCGCTCTTTCCTCTCAAGGTTACCTGGTACGTGGATCATTGTGGTACGTGGAACGGGAACGTTACTTGCTACGGAACGTGGTAGGGTGGGGTAGGCCATCACTTAATTGGAACGAAATATGTTCGACTAGATCTCAGACCGCTTTTTAGGATCACAGGTTTTGAAATATGCATGTATAAAATGTACACAAATACTAACAATCATATTCAAAAGGAACCAATACTCTTTCCATTAATAACAAGTTTAGGAGAGTAGTTGACCTTAAAAATCCAAATCCATATCATATTATAATTAAAATTAATAACAATGAATTTTGCCTTTTTAAGTAAAGTCATTTAACGTTAACACTTTTAGAAAAATCTTTCAACTATTCACGGTTCGTATGTATTTTTTTAATGTAACATACAACTGTTAACGTGGACAAAGTTAAAAGAAGAAGTCTTTTAATTCACTGTTCGTACTTTTCTATTATTATTATTTTTATAATGTAGCGTACAACTGGTAAGTCATTTAATGGGGACTATTTACTGCATGGACTTTTACTTCCTACTGTTCACTGTTTTTATAACTTCCCAGACTTCGTACTAAGTGCATCAAAGGAGTACAAACAAAGAACTCTTCAATGTCAAAAACAATAAAGAACTTTTCAGAGTCTTTCTCATATGAATCGAAGAGCTTTGACGAGATTTCTTCCACAATATTTTTACCAAGATGCATTGGTTCAGGTATATTTTCTTAGTCTCAGAATCTCTCTCTCAAGCATATTGTTTTCTTTCTTTGTTTCTTTTTGTCTTGGGAAAGAGAATGCAAGATTTCCCAATTCAAACATCACGATCCGCGATTGTGATAGTGCATTCCAATACAAAAGTTTATAGGTACATAGTGATTTCTGGTAACTCTGGTTCCTTTGTATCCTTTTGGGAATGTCTTTCTTATGATGATTATTTCGTAAGGAAGTGAGACACACGTGAAAAATGGAGTTTTTCGGCACGGAGAAAATGATCGTGGCAATCTGAATATTCACATACGAGTGCTCAGCTGATTCAATTGACGAACATGTCTGAATTCTGAAGAGCACTTGCATTGAGATGCGGAAGAGGTTTTGCGATGCGCTGTAGGCTCTGTATTCGACTCAATACTTGAGGACAACTACGGGGCAATGTCTAGTGCCTGCTCGCAAGGGGAAGCAACGGAGTTTCATGAGCATGCTATGTAGCAATGTTACCTGGGTCGTGGGCAGCTCTAGTATGCGGTACCGGTATGGGTATGGGGTACTTTGCTTTAGCCGGTACGGGGTACGATGGGGCATGTTTAGTTGGTACAACTTCAAATCATAAGGGAACTTAATGGGTTCTTTTAGTATTATAATAATTGATTTTATCAAGATTCATCTATATAGTTGATATTCTCAATATTCTACAATATATTAATAAGATATATAATGAATTATGTATATATATTAGTTGAGAAGTTTTTTTCTTTCAATTTATTAAATTATTTAAGTCAAAAGTTTCCTTATAATTAATAAGAACTAAAGAAGTGAATGTTAAATTTAGGAACGCCATTTTTGGAGATCCGGATAGAAAACCCACCATATTTTGGTTTGTACGACCCCGGATCGCGGTACGTAGGGCTGTAGTGATCCCGGTAACTATGCTTTGTAGCCTAGATTGTATGCACTAATAGTGAAATTGTCCAGTAACTTGGCAGAGTACACATTGAGGTCACCACAAGAAGGTTATGGTCATACTGCAGGTCGTAGCTAACCACGACCTCTGATTTTGGCATGCATTTTCGGTATGTTAACAACAATTTGAATGTTCTCGACCAATCGAACGTTTTCTATGAGCTCATACACAGCAGGTCGTAGCTAACCACGACCTCTGATTTTGGCATGCATTTTCGGCATGTTAACAACAATTCGAATGTTCTCGACCAATCGAACGTTTTCTATGAGCTCATACACAGCAAAACCCCTCAATGCAATTAGGTTATCAATGAACACTCGCATGACATAGGTTATTACCTCGCTAACAGCATATACACAAAACGGTTCACTTTTGTTCAAACAATTGCATAGCCACAGAATGGAAAAATAAGAAGACTTCGTGCAGTGTCAAGAGGGCGCAGGGGCGACAAGATTTGAAACTAGCTTTTGGTGTTTTACAATCTTGCTTCACAATTGTCAAAGCCACAACTTGTTTTTGGTACATTAACGATCTAACGGAGCATCACGATGACTTGTATCATTCTTCACAATTTGTTCGTGGCATTTCGATGACCCGGAAGCTGCGTCAGATCTTATGTAGTTGCTCGACCGCAACGGCATAAATGTTGCGACCCTAATATTTTCACAATCTCGCATTTGGGACTCTGCAACAAATGTGGCTTTTCACTATGATTTACAAGAGCATTTGTAAAATTTGCATGGCGGTATGCAATTTTTGTTTCCATACGTTTGTCGAACATATATTATGTTTAATTGTATGGTTTCATTTATGTACTGTTTTTTATATTATGTGAATATTAGTAGTGTAATTAAATATGTAAATGAGTTTAGAATTGAACAATTAAAAAAAAAGGAAACACAAAAATGTAATTGACTCTGGAATTGTACAAAAAAATGAGTGGAGTGTTGCCGTGCTTGAACCTTCTGCGGCAGTTAGTCTGCCACACGCTTGCGACATATGCTCATTCTGAACCTGGAACATTTTGCTCCTAAATTTGTTGGTATTGGGTGAAAAAGAAAAAACATTTTGTTCCATGCTCTGGAGACGAAAGACAAACGAAAGCATCAAGCTATGTAGCTTGATAATCTAATATTATTTTTCTTATGCCTTGGAAATGGTCTAATGTTGGCTTATTTTAGATGTTGACTGTATATTATGCTTCTGTAGCAATTCCTACAAGTGTGCACTGAGGATGATAGTAATGTGATGGTGGTGATGGATGACAGTAGTGTTAAGCGTGATATATATTCTTGAATCTATTTTTTCAGCCGCTTAAACTTTTAGGGCAATTAAGCCCCAATTATATCACTAGAGTTTACACCCTTCTGTTTGATAGGTTACAACAAACGGTAACTCAATAGGTGGTGTGGTGATGATGGCAATTGTGAACTCAATAGTGAGAGGTGAAGAGGTTGTGCATATATACATGATCATGAATTTTCTAATCACTGTGTTTGTGAACTCCAATTTCATGCTTTGGAATTTCAATTAGAGCAGAACTAATTTAAAATATGAACTAGTTTTGCTCCAATTTCAATTTCAATTCCAAAGCGTGGAATTGAAAAGGGTTCAAATCCAGTTATGGACAGTTTCACACCCCTTTGGGGCTGGTTTAGAATGAAAAGGGATACATCCATTTGTTTAGCTCATTTTCTTTCATTAATTAAAAAAACAAAGCTCTAGTTGGATAAGATAGTTAAGCCTCACCCCTCCATTCCTCAACCTTTGAATAAATGAAGTGGGAGCAGAAGGCGATCTTTTACATAAAAAATAACATTATATTCAATGTATACCTGGTCTATGGCAGCAACAACATCTGCAGCAAATCCTCCAAAGCTTTTGTACAGCGCCTTGTAGACAGCAATGCTAGAAAATAATGGCATATAATTAGAAGAAAAACAAACATATTGACGTAAACCACCGGTCAAAAGGCTCCTAAAATATCTAACACACAATTCTAGAAAGAGAAATACTCTTCTTCTATTCAAAATTCAAGTCTCCCTACAAGTGGGTATTTAAAGGGAAGGAGTAGCTTAGGCTCCAAGCTAAAGCACTAATTACAAAAATGTCATTACTAGTCCTTACCTTTAAATAACAAAGCAAAAAAAAAAAATACAATAACGAAACAAAAGAAAATAAAATGACTAATAAACCCTAAAATAGAGACCCATTTCCATCACATATGTACTCCTCCCTTCGTCCCAATTTAAGAGTCCCTATTTGACTTTGCGTTTCTTAAGGATACACTAACCAATGTTCAAGATCAAGACATGTTAGTTATCGTGAAATTTGGTCCATTGATATTCGACAAAAAATGAAAATGGACTCTTAATCCACGTCAGCCTAAACCTAAAAAGGAATAGATGACTCTTAGTTTGGGACGGAAGGAGTAAACTTGGAATGTAAACATGAGTTACCGTCATGAAATACATATACACACATATGTAGTTTATGCTGTCTTGTGCTTCTTAAACAAGACTTTGAAGACAAAAATGAAAATCGATACTATTTTCAGAAGTCAAGAGATTGTTTTGACAGTGTCCATTTTAAAAATTCAATGTCAGATGCATTTTCGTGTCCCATTTCTCTTGACCAATATAGATTTCGAAAAGAATTTTAAACATTCCCCAAAAAAAAATTCTCAAATAGTGTAAATATCATAGTCAATGCCATAGTAGTTGGATGAGTGGACCCGAGAGAATGATGAAGGGGTCTTACCGACCGATGACTTAGACTGGTTGGATGAAGGTATTCAACAAAGCGAAGGGGAAGGACGACGGGGGGGTCACAATCAACCAGCACCGGTCAGTGTTCTCTCTAGTTCTGATGATGATCATGGTGGTGATGATAGTTGGCAAGATATTCCTCGTATTTATGGTAATCATGAAGATGATGACGACGACGATGATGATGATCAAGGTGATGGCAAGGGAGATGTTAGTAGGGGAACAGCGAATGATAGCCGACAAAGGAGTGGAGTTGGTGGTAGCCACCAAAGGGGTGGTTCTTACAATATTGGTACACAGCATGATGGTGGTATGACATAGGCACAAGGAGATAAAAACTACTATGCCACGCAAGACACATCATGGTTATCGCTCGGGAATCAGTGAACAACGAAGGCATTTAGACAATTTAACGAGATTCCCTAGTAGTGACGAGTATTCAAGCGGATATGATCAGCAACGTCTTGATGATCAACTACGGGCAATGGGTTTAATGACAGATCATGCACACCGCGGTGGAAAACATAGTATCTCTGGGAGTGGGAGTGGCACAGATAATTATGGTCCGGCACAACTTTCAAGATCTACTAGTACTAGTACAGGTGATTACTATGATCGTTATAGAGACCATTATGGATCTACTAGTAGCGGCACAACAGGTGGTGATTATTATGGATATAATCAAGGGACGTAATATGGTGGGTCTTCAACTGATAGTTCTGGGTATAGAGGTTTTGGATATTATCATCACGGTAGTCAACCGGGAGATCGTCAACCACAATTTTCAAATTATGGATCATCTAGCCAGTCATCCCAGCCATCTGAGCAGCAATATGGTTCATATTTCTTTCCTTACCCAACTGAAAGAAATTACCCCTATCCAAATCCGTATGATCGATACCGCAACTAGATAGGGAGATGAAAATGATAAAACATTGTAATCATTCCTATTTATCTTCCATACAAATTTTTTATCTAAGTTTATGTGGCATTAGATTGTTTTCAATATTATTATTGGTTTACTATGCAATATTGAATCTGTCAACTCTGTCGCGCTTCAGTATAACTAGTTCTACAATGCAATGCATATTGAATGATGGGTTTGAATGTACATCATTGGTCCACTTTGTTAATCTTATTTTTTTAAAATTTTCTATATTTTTTCCGAAATTTTTTGCGCTCTCTAAATAGCGTATCTTTGCGTATCGCCCGATACCACGACCGAGTTGAAAATCGGGTGTCCGATTCCGGGACCGATACCGAGACTTTGAACCATGATGTATTGTAATTCCTAATACACGAGTAAAATAGGGACAAGAATCCATATGATCCCATGAAACTCTTTTAAGGATTGCAATCTAGAAAAAGAATTCATAGATTGTATTTCTGTTGTATTCATTATCAACTTAATGATCAACTTCTCCCATAATGCTCTTCGGCTGGTCAATAGGGCACATCGTTTTCGCTTTTGTAATAGAGGCGCTTGGCTAACGAATAAAAATCTTGGGCCGCTTTCATTGGTCTAATCCAATTATTGCTTCTCTTTCATCTCTATCGGTGAATTGAAGAAAAGAGTGCACCAATAAGAGGAGGTTGAAAAGCAAGAAATAGGGAAGTAGAATAGTTGGCACATGATAGTCAATCAAGTACCTATGTTGCTTTCGTTCTTTCCATCGAATGTTGACTTTATGGTTTGTAATCATGTAACCATCGACCTGGCCTATCGATAGTGAGTATTTGATATCTACCGATTGCTATATGTTATAATCTTAATTGTGCTTGTGTTTGTGATTGGTCTCGATGGTGACGCGTGTGTGACTACTGATTGGGGTAGGGTTTACCCCACTCCTACACCTGTTGTGGCATGGGGGCACCCCAAGGCATAACCCCTCCCAAATTTAGGGTCTATCTAGCGGTTCCTATTATTATCTCACCCTCTTTCTGAAAGGATCGTTCTCAACTCAAGTCATGTCTGATCAACTTCTTTGAACGCTAAAGATGAGGTACTCCTCAGGCAGCCCAAGAACAACCTCAATGAACACTACCCTCATACATTTCCTAACTGTGAGCAGAAAGTCAGGTTTCCAAACTTATGCTAATACGGTAAGAGCAGGAATGAATCACCACTTTATGCAGCAACCTCTTAACATAAATCAAAGTATTTGTCATTTGGATATCCCTGAGCATTGTTTCAATAGGGGAAACTTGATTAGAGGAAATGAATAAGGAAAGGGTATAGCTCCACAAAGTACAAAAGGTTTTGAGGAATAGATACGTGAATGGAGGAGAAACACAACATAATACTATGACAAAAAGGAATAAACAATGCAAAGAAAATGACAATTGCCTAATCTCTTTAGAAGTGAACATGTGTTGAAACATTCCTAAATAATCGCCATTATTGCCAAGAAGATGAGTTACAATCTCCGCCAAATCCTCGCACCCAATACACTGAACAATATGGCATGATCCCTTGGCAATAAAACTGTAAATGTATTAATTAACTCTAGTAGAGTACCATGTTTCAGCTTGAGAGTGTGCCCTAGAATAGAATGTATGTTTAATATGTATAGTTAAAGGAGTAGTTCTGCTAAAAACGTCATTTGATCATGGTGGGGCCTAAATAGGTTGTGAGGCAGATGTTAATTGAACTAGTCGTTATAACGACGCAATTCAGTGACACGTGGAGAACTTTGATTAGGAATAGATGGATGATATGTTGGTAGAATAACAAAAGAAAAAGAAGAAAATAAACAATTAGTATAACTTACTGTGAACGAGGGGCCATTCCACTGGCATTCCCGAATTGATGCCCAGCTACTACCACTGGAATCCCATGGTTCCCTGCTGCAGTGGAAGCTGTGTGCCTGTATTTTTGTCCATTTTTACTATCAGTTACATACCGTACACGTATTTATATATATATACATAAAATCTACTTACTGTATGTTTGAATGGATTTAATGCATAAAGAAATAACTTAACCACAAGAAATGGTTATGGGAAAATCAATCATTCATAGTAAAGTAAACCAAAAGGTCCAACTTCTGTAGCATAATACTCCCAGTGTCTTTAAGGAGTTCCCGTTGTATGAAAGTCAAACTTTTTAATCATTAACCTCAACATAACTAAAAAAAAGATCGTACCCCGTGCAAAAGGCTCCAGCTTAACTGCGTCTAGGAGAGGCGGAAGTCGGCTGGCCTTACCCCCATACATGGAGAGGCTGCTCCCATGTCTGAAACCCGAGACCAACCGTAACTTATGAAATACGGAACATTGATTTTAAATGTGTGACTCATAATTTGAGAGGTCCTACAAGATGATTCTGACCCTTAATTTTAGACGAAGGGAGTACACGTCTCAGGGATTACACTGGAAACACCATTTGAGGGGATCACTAGGCCAAAGCAAACTAATTTAGTAATACAGCCATCTCATGGATCATATGAACAGCAATGTCCTCTTCTAATATCATTACTTTGCAACAGTCAGCTTAAATTAAGTCAAACTTTTAATAAAATACTCTTACGTGAACATTATAAGGTTCATACCATCGATATTATCAGGTGCTATCAAATCCTCAATTCTTTATTTATTGGTTTTGATATGGTTCATTTAATTTTTCTATTTTTGTACTAAATTCTTTCATAAATAACTGAAACAAGTTTGAGAACAAAAAAACAAAATAGTAAAACATCTATTCTACAAAAAAAAAATCGTCAAAAATAAAATAACTACTCACGTTCCATGGCCATCACCGTCAAACGGTGAAGCGTAGTCTTGGGTTGCATTAAATATCCCTCTGGTTATAGCAGACGCCGCAAAATGGCGGGCCCCGATAAGTTTTCTGTTGCACGAGCCAGATGGGAAATCTCGAGTGACTTCACAAATTCCCGAAAAGTGTTCGGGAACTGGATACGGGGTTTCGGATATATCATCAGAGAAACTTGGGTGCGTTGGATCAATTCCAGTGTCGATAAATCCAATCACAACACCTTCCCCTGCAACCTCGTACCCACCCTCTGCGGGCCACGCCCCTTGAGGTAGACCGAGGAATTGTGGTGTGTGAGTGGTTGCAGTTCTAACTGAGAAATCCAATACCACATTTGCCACTTCTCTCCTCCTTGACAGCTTATCGGCCTTCACAATTTTACCAAAATTTAAAGATAATTTAACTTTTAAATTTACACTATCAAAACTTCATGGAAAATGTAAATTTCTTCATCAAGATGGAACCAAAATTTCCGTATCTACGCATATAAAACTGGCAATGAAATTCAAAATGATTTCGAGCATGTTTGATAGATGACACGCGTTTTCCATTGAAAAGACCTGAATTCCATAATTTTTATCTTCTGGTAGTGTTTGATAGCTCGAAGGAAAATAATTCACCCCCCCCCCCAAGGTACACCTTGTTGATCATTCATAAAACAATTCCCAACTTGCCAGAATTTTGTTTTCCAACTTTTTAGCCTATTGAACACATTATTTTTCACAACTGCAATCAAACACATGAAAGATGAAAATTACTGGAAAACATTTTTTCATGAAATATTTTTTAAAAAAATTAGATAAACTGATCAAACGCACCCGTAGCAATTTGAGCACAATCGTCGCATTTTCTGCTGTTGTTATGAGGATGATGAGAACAATGAAAAGAAAACATCACAGAGACTATACCTGTGGAGGAGTAACGAGAACAGCAAATCCGTTTATCAAGTAGTGGTAGCTATACAATTTCATATATTTCTCCCCTCTCAAAGCCCTCCTCAATATAGAATTGTGAACTCGAGCAATATACGAACCATAGCGTGGATCTGTTCTCGAAATATTGCTGAATTCGAATAAAATATATCAAGATTGCGATACAAAGGTTAACTTTCTTCATTTGGGAAATTAAATGAATAATGGATGAACTCAAAATGGAGATAAATGAAAAGTAAACAGTAAAAGAAACATAAAGCTTGTTACTAAACATAGTAATTGACTAATGGTGATAAGTGAACTTGGAAATAAGTAAACTAATTTGAACTGTTACTCTTCTAAGTAAACTAGAAATTTAGCCACGAAAATAAAAGGATGGAAAAAAAAGAATTATATACATTAGTCAATAGGCAATTTCAATTAGAAAACTACAAGAAGGATGCAAAAACTTGACCAGTCAAAGACAAGGGTATTCAATATAACTACTGATTAACAAAAACAAAACAATGATCCATTTTTTAATGAAAAAATTAAGTAGAATATAGGAACCCCAACACACACATCAAGATTGCAATACAAATATTGAGTTTTTACATACCAAGTTTTTTTTTTCATTAATTCCATACTATATCTGAGAAACTACAATGAGTAGCATGAGAATAAAAGAAATGCAAATCAATTGCAAATAAACAATAATAGCAATTGGTCAAAATGATGAACAAATAACAACCATTATAGCACTATGCAAATTCAAAGAAAAGTAGTACCTTGGTTTGTCCAGTCTATTTCTTCCCTTAGAAACACCCTGTTTAAAAGGATTAGTCTTGAGACTCTTCCCTCTCAACTCCCCAATGTAATGAGCAGTAGGGGCTTGTTTGAGAGTCACAATATACACAGAACTAAAATCAGTTACATTATCCTGACACCATGTGCACCCCATTAACATCCCCAAACAAAGTACCCCCATTAATTGCACCCCATAAATACCCTCCATTTGAGATTAGACAAAAAATAAATACAAAACTTTCCCAGGAAACTAACACATCCCTTCACATACCCTCCATTTTCAATCACAAGTTTAGATTTTGAAGCAAACCCAAAAAACTAGTAAGTAAAAGAATAAATAGTAACTAGTTATTTCACTTAGTTGTAAAGAAAATTTCTTAAAACCCCCATTAAACCTCTGCAAATAAGAAGTGAAATGAGTGACAAAAAAGAAAGAGAGAGAATAATGTATGTATTAATAGCTGGAGAATCTGCTACTTTCTTGGGTGGTGTGCATATGAGAGTTTTGTTTTAATAAATGAATGAGAATAAACAAGAAACGTTTTGTAATGTTTTTTTATGAGATTTTAGACTGTTGGGGCATGTTCACATCAGTGTCCTTTTTTTTTCTGATGAAGATATAGTGACAAATATAAGAAAACAAGATTTGTTTGGAAATGCTAAAATAGGTCAGAAGAGAGATAGGGTTCATTTGGTGGGCCAGTGGTGGGTTATTCTTTTGGCCACTTTGAATGGGATTGTAGTTGGCCATTGTTCCCAACGTTCCAATTTTATTTTAAGAAGGTTGAGCAAAAAGTGGTCTTGTGAGTTCTTTGCTTTTGCCCGTGACCCTGTACACTACATATATACAAAGAGAGGAGAGGGCCCAGGTGGAACGGTGGTGGGATGAATACACTCTGTGTTAGAATACAGTTTATTAACCTTTTTGAGTTTCTTCTAAATCAGAACTAATGTGGGGTTGTGTGGATCGGTTTGTTGGATTACATGTTTATATAAGACCATTATTAAAGTATTCTTGCATTTTGGTTGAGCAGAATGCAAAAATATTATTTTCCTCCACCAAAAAAAATTCTATAATAATTTGTGTTATATTGATTGCACGTGTTGTCTTGCCGAGACAATCAACTTTGGCAGGAATGCACGGTATAAAACTTAGCAACAATGTTTGGAGAGCATTTCATCGACTGCCTAACCTTCTCTTTAACCTAAAACTCTCTCAAACCACCCCTGATCACCTCTCAATTCCCCTCGATAAAATGAAAAGGTTTGTAAGCAAATAGCGCACCGATACCGATTTGCATCGCGTGGTTCATCGCGCCATTGATGATTTTGAATTTCTTGATGGGAACGACACTATAACGTGTTCACTAGAGACGCTAGTTGGCCAACGAGGTACGTGTGTCGTTCATCATTTTCAATATAGACTTTTATTATATTATTAGGTCTATATTTTTTAATTTATGTTATATTGTTATATTGTTTAATTGAGTCATGTTGTTATTGTAATTAATTTAAGTTGCATTCTTATTTAATTAATTAGGAAATTATTGATTTGAAACTACGATGCGCCATGAGATCAGTTTACATTTCATTGCAAGATATGAGTCAAGTAGGGGTGATGATTTGGGTTAGATTACGACTAAGGGTGGCAATTCGGGTTAATCGTGTCATTTTCGGGTCGTGTTGATTTTGATTTGAGTATAAGTTTTGGGTACTCTTAAATCTATACAAGCTAATCATGTCAAGTTCGGGTCATTTCGGGTTATTATCATAAACGGGTTATCGTGTCAAAAATTGTCAGCCCTAATTACGACATCTCTTAACGAAAGCATTTTCGAGAACATAATCACTATGTCAAATGCCCACACTAATCGAGGCGCAACAACCACCTTTGATGGAGTACAATGTGTGGAGGGTGGAGCTTGATTGAAAACTTTCAACTTTCGTGCTCTGGACTGATACTCAGGCGCAGGAAGCAAACATCGAAATGAGGCTAGGCAGGGTTTGAGGAATTCTCGGTATCATGGTTTGTCCACACTATTGAACTTAGACATTGTCCTAACTTTGTTAGAGAGGTGGTGGGATACAGCCCACAATTTCACTCTTCATCTATGGAAATTAAGTTTATCCCTAATTACTTTACTATACTAACGGCGTTAGAGGTCGTCCAAGGGGAATGTGTCATTTGGCAGTAGCAAAAAGACATTCTAGTTGTTGGTGTTCTATTCTTGGCACCATGTATGACGTTTACTTTTAAGTAAATGTATCTCAATTCATTTTGAAATAAGAATCATGGTTATAATAATGCCTTATATTTTTTTAAATATATTGTGTATATAATGTCAGTCAATTGTACTTAGTAAGAGTTCCGGCGAGTTGAGTTCGGCTTGATCATAGAAGATCAAGTTTCAATTCTAATACAATTAAACACTTCACAACCTAAATAGGGTATTGACATCATATCATAACAGTTACAGTACAATCCTGGTGGTTTATCTCAAACTGTGTAAACTTATTTAATGGTTCGAGAACTTGTACAATAATTCAAAAGAAATTTATGACTCGTACATTCAGGGATGTATTGAACGGACCACTTGTGAAATTTTAAGTCTAAAAGTCTCAAATGATTTGAATAGGGTGCATAAATTCTAAATTTCGTAAGTTATAAGGATTAGAGTGCTTGCGCAAATGTCACTTTAATTGCTATGGTTGCAATTCGATTTTATATCGGGTCAAATCATCCCCGCACATCGGATGACAGTTGTGTGAGTTTTTCTGAGATCATAATTCGAAGGACGTCTAGGATATATCTTGGATTATGATACCTCCTTGGAAGATTAATATATTTTGTTTCCACCAATAAAACTCGATCGCACTACACCAAATCTGCCATATTGTCACGGTCATTGACCTTGACAAGTTGGACTTGTCAAGGTCAATGATCGTGACAATACTGGGCGAGATAACTTTTTTTGTCACGAATGTGTCACGGTCATTGACCTTGACAAGTTCGTTAGAATTATCACGGTCGTGTCACGGGCCATGACCGTGACACGTTTAGTCACGGTTAATAACCGTGACAAATCCTTGACCCTTTTTAAAAAAATTATCACGGTCAATGACCGTGACAATTCTGGGTAGAATTTAAAAAATATCTGCTGGGTAGTATGGCCACTGCCACTGCCCAACAGTATATTTGTACCTGTTATAGCAACGTTGTACCTGTTCAAACATCATATATCCAAACAAACTAAAGATAATGCAAATATATATTCAAAATAGAAACTATTTAAAAAGAAACAACATCACCATCAATTATCTCAAATCTACAAACTATTTAGCTGGAAAAGAGATTTTGTACCGCGACGCTCGGGGACACCTCCTTATCCTTCCCTTCTCGTCCGAATAGCCACATAAGTATCGAGCATATGTGGCCTATCTCAGGGCCACTCCCTGTCCCCCTGAATTGAAATAAAGTAAAATTAGTATCTACCCCGCAAATATAGATAAATATAAATCGAAATTGAAATCGAAATCGAAATTGACATATAAATATAAATACATTACCTGTAGTGTCACCCAAATAGCTAACTTGAGCTCATATGGCACCTCCTTCCAACTAATGTACCCCGGGCAATCGTGTCAAATATAATTCTCTTCATATCTAAACACTAAGAAATGCCATAATCCTGTGGAGTTATGTGCTGCAAATTCCTTCCAACCGTTGTGTAGCTAAAAATCAGCAGTTGAAGTTATCAATTCCACCTTTCAATGGTCTCCCATGTTTTGCTAGAGGTTCCAAGTGGTGGGGTATGGAAAGTGGAATTGACAACTTCAACTGGTGATGTTTGGCTACATAACGGTTGGGAGGAATTTGAAGAGCATAACTCCATAGGATTATGGAATTTCTTAGTGTTCGGATAGACGAAGAGATTCAGTCTCCTCTCCACAAATAGGGCACCCCAAATAACTAAGTACTAATCACCTATTAAAGGTAAGAAGCGTATATTCATGGATTAGTATAAACAAAACTTAGATGTAGTTGGAATATTTATGTATTAATCTCCTCTCCACACATGCACACCACACAAGAGTGAAAATGATAAAGTGCAAATCAATTAAAAGCATTAAAAATGGATGTTTCAGTACAAATTGAAATATTTATTACAAATTGAAAAATTATTTCAAATTCGGGTTATCATCAAAAATGGATTGATATTCGGTAGGAGCAGCCAAGTCATCCACACTACTATTTAGACGCCTTGGAGCGTGTTGGACAATTGACCACGGCTCGTTGTTGATATACTCCGAATAAAACACTTGCTTAACCTTTTGAAATGCACAAACAAACGGCTCATCGCTCACGTGGTCGTTGCTTTTCAACTTGGACAAGTCAACCATGATCAAATTAGTGACAGGATCAACTTTAAAAGCATTTTTATCCTCAACTCTTACCCAGTCACAGTAAAATACAACCTCTTTGAAGCTTATATAATCCAATTCAAATATATTTTGGATTACACCATAGTAAGTCATTTCAGCTTCAACGAGGTTTTTATCTTTTGTGCTCGCTCGAAATATAGTAAGAGCTTTGCATGAAATTCCCCAGTTCTGTACATTTGTACTTTCCTCGTACACTTTAGCGCCAAAAATGTAACCGTTCAATCGATATTTTTTGTACTCTTGTACCACGAACAAGGGTCCAGTGGCTAGACGAGCAAGCCTTGATGTCGCATCACCCGTCTTTAGGAGCTGAGAATATAGATAAATTAATTATATTAGTGGTAAAATTTGAGTGTAATGTAACGTTATATAACGATTGTTTTTATTATAATTACCTCTTGTGTCAACCACGGCCGAAATTCGCTGTCTGGTTGTACCAATATATTTCGTCTTTTATTTTTCTCACAGGCTTCATATTTTCTGCATATTACGAAATTAATCATGTATAAAATAATCTAAAACAATGTTAAACATTATAATAATCGAAACTTACTTTTTCCATTCTTCGACATCTTCATGTGTGTCAAATAGATAACGAGCTACTTGTTCATGTTGCAAACTCGTTAATTTCACTCGTTTTCCCATCACATGACCACCATCATCGACGAATTCATCAGTGTCATCAACGCTGGTCGAGTCAGGCATATATTCCCGAGTATATATTGATGACTCCACGGTGATGTATTCCTCTACAATTGATCCTGCAATGTATCGCGTATTCTTGACGTAATCTTTAAAAACTTTCATCAATCTTTCAAACGGATACATCCACCGATATCTAACTGGATCACAAAGAAGTGTCTCGTCACATAGGTGTACCAAAAGTGAACACTTATGTCAAAGAATGATGGGGAAAAGTACTTCTCCAATACACAAATTGCTTCGATCACAGCCAATTTTGTGGCCACTATGTGTTCTCGATTCACCACCTTCTCACACAAGAGGGAGAAGGTAATACTAATTTGCATAATAGCCCTACGCAAATCCTTATGCTTGGAGAAACAGTGCTTAAAGAATAAAGTAACCAATTGCATGATCACATGCCAATCGTGGGACTTACACTTATGTAAATCATGAGTAGCATAATTCACAATCATTTGCAAGTTAGACGAAAAAGTAGATGGGCCCTTCAAATTATATATTATGTCTAGAAGCACCTTCATTTCCCCACTCGTCAAAGTAAATGCACCAGGGGGAATTATTGTCCTTCCCTTACTATCTTCTTTCAACCATAGTTGTGGCTTAAGTTTTAACATTTTAAGGTCTTTTAGTGCATTTTCTCCATCCTTCGAATGACTCCCCCCAATGCAAGTACCCACAATATGTTCAGCGAAGTTCTTCTCTGCATGCATCACATCAAATACATGGCACACTGGGTTATTCTTCTAATAAGGCAAGTCAAATAAAATTGACCTCCGAGACCATGCCTTTTTTATCTCAGTTTCATTCCCAGTTGGGGTCTTCTTATGCTTGACATTCTTAAATTTGGGATTCTTACCTGGCATATTAGGGCCACATTCAGAAGATTTACTTTCAATTTCTGAACCCGAAAGTTTTCTCGGCGGTAGCCTATGTTCAACTCCGTCCAATAAAAAATTCGAACCTTTCTCAAATCTGAAACTATGAGCTGGGGGTAAAAACCTCATGTGGCCATGGTATACATTTTTTAAGCTAGAGGATAGACGAAGAGATTCAGTCTCCTCTCCACAAATAGGACACCCCAAATAATCATGTACTACACAACCGGATAATGTCCCATAAGCTGGAAAATCATGAATTACCCACATCAACATAGCTTTCAGCGTAAACTCTTCTTTTCTAAAAGAGTCAAATGATTGCACACCGTCTTCCCACAACTCATTTAATTCTTCTACCAAAGGAGCCAGGTAGACGTCAATGTCATCACATGGTGCCTTTGACCCAGGTATCAACAAAGCCATCATCGAAAACTCAGGTCTCATACACTGTGAAGGAGGGAGGTTGAGTGGGGCTAGGATCACTGGCCACACACTCTGATTGGTGCTTAGATTTCCAAATGAATTGAAACCATCTGTTGATATAGCCAAACGAATGTTGCGTTGTTCTCGAGCAAAATCGGGATACTCAAAATTCATCCTCCGCCAGGCAGTAGAATCAATATGATGACGCATGATATTACCCCCTACTTTTGCCCTAGCATGCCAAGTCATTGCCTCTGCAATCCATGGTACTGTGAAAAATCGCTTTAATCTAGGCTCAACGGAAAAATATTTCAATACTTTTTGAGGCACTTTTGAGCTTGTGCCTTCCTTACTAGTAGATTGGACATATCTAGGTTCATCGCATACCGGACAACGATCGAGATTTTCATACTCCTTTCGGTATAGTATGCAGTCATACACACAAGCATGAATCGATTTATACTTCATTACCAAACCTTTCAAACTGTTCTTCATAACAGGATAGTTATTTGGAAGTGTATTCACCTTGGGTAATAAGCCCTTCACCCATTTCAGAATTCCCATCACGCTATTGTCAGACAAATCGTACCGCGTCTTCAAACTATGCAAACCAACCATGACATGTAAAGTTGTTTGATATTTCTCACAGCCAGAGTATAACGGTTGGGTCGCCTTAAATTTTAAACTTTGGTAGTCATCGTCAAGTTTTATCGTGTTATCTTCACGAGCACTTGAATCTTCTACATCATCAGTAACCTCATTCTCCTCTGCTTCATAAACTTCGTACGCATCATTAACTAAATCCTCTAACATATTATGATTTACGTCGTCCCCTTCTACATCTATTCTGCTTGTTGAAGATTGTTGTGAAGGTTGGTCAGGGACAAAAGGAACTTTCAATTCACCGTGAAAACTCCAAAATCGATAACTATCTTGCACACTCGATCTTAACAAATGTAGTTCAATTGTTTTCCACTCAAACACCTTACCATTCTTACACCTATCACACGAACACGGAAACTCTTCATCATTATGACATCTCTTTGTATATTTCACAAATTCATTAGCACCTCTGCGAAACACATCCCCCATTCTATTAGTCTCACCCATCCACTATTTGTATTTCGGATATCCCATCACAGCTACCACAACTAAACACCTATTAAAGGTAAACAAAACTTAGATTTATAGTATGTTTTATTTAATTATCTCATCATTTAATTATCCTATTAAAGGGTGAGTGGTCATATCCCATTCAAGACTGTATTTTCCTGTAATATACTTAACAGCTCATGCACATTGTTACGATTTGAAAAAAATTCGACAGCATATCCCCGTAGTTCTCCAAGTACACGACGTAGATTGGCAGGTGTGAGTGTTATTTCAATTGATCAATTGAAATAACAGTCACACTTGTCAATCTAGTATGTACCCAGAGAACATTAAGATACGACTGCAGAAATTCCTCTAAAAGTAACAACTTTAAGCCAATAAGAATATTATACAGAAACTATACAGTCTCAAACTGTCCAAATGGGACAATTCGAGAGATCTCATTACAGGGGTAATGACTCTCGAACGGGTCTAAGGGCTATTGAATGCGTACGTATAAGAACTAGAAGGCTAGTATCTATGCGCACTATATTTAATTTCAAGTATGTTTCATTTAATTATCATATTATATATATATTGTTCGATATACAGAGTAATTTTCAAAAAAAGATGAAAAATTTCACCCCCATATGGACAATAATCCAGTGGTAATGCCACTTTTAAAACTAACCAACCAAACATTTACTAAACAAAATAATCCAACAACAATATCAACAACAAATGTGTATCACGTACTCCTTCTAATTCATCTACTCGATTAATTCATTTCATCAATTAAACTAACAATTAACGTATATAATTATTAATTTACTAATTTACACTTAGGGGCAATCCAACTTTCATATGAAATTGCCAAATTCATGGGTTAATTCATGGGTTAATTCAAAGACAAAAATACAAATTCATGGATTAATTCAAATACACAAACCCCCACCCCCACCCACCACATACACACACACACACACAAAAGGCCCCCACCCTGCCCCACCTCCCTCCACACCCCCTACCCCCACCCTGCCCCACCCCCTACCCCCACCCTGTCCCACCCCCCACACACGCTAACACACACACACACACATATACACACACACACACACATATATATACACACAAACATATATATAAATGGAAGAGAGAGAGAGAGGGAGGGAACGGCGGGAGGAAAAAAAGAAGGGGGAAGGAAATTTTACTGCAGAAGTTATCACGGTCGTGTCAAGGTCATTGACCGTGACAATTATTTAAAGAATTGTCACGGTCATTGACCGTGACACGACCGTGACAACTACATTTGTCACGGCCTTGTCACGGTTAATGACCGTGACAATTGTTTGTCACGGTCGTGTCAAGGTCATTGACCATGACAAAAAACGCGAGATTTGTGTCACGGTCAATGACCTTGACAAGGGTGGCCGGCTGAAAGGTGATAATTTTGTCATTTTGGTGTAGTGTCGGTGGATTATTTTATAATTCTGGTGGAGGAAAAAATAAGTTAAGTCTAAGAATCAAGGAATTGATTAGATGTTGGCTAAAATCAATTAATGCAAACTGATTTGACCAACAGGTATCGAAAACTTAATGTGTGGAATCATATAATGTACCATAATCTTTACAAATAAGACCTATTTATTCCGAGTGATTTAGAGATAATTAAATTGAAGTGCAATCGTGATTTTTTAGTGGAGTTAATTGTGATTAAATAAATAAAAAAATAATTACGATAAATATAATTAGGTTTTTTGAGTATTCATTTGGAAGCTAGTTTAATTATTTGTCTTGAGTCCCTCGTATATTCCATTGTCCAAGTAGTAGGCCTGAAACTTGTTAAAAGCCCAGTTTAACTAAAGGTCATAGACCATATCTATTTATATTGGGGTAAGCTAAGGTTATAGGTAAATAATCAGTTATGAAGGGCTAAATAAGGAGAGAAAAAATATTATTCACATTTTTGTGAATTGGTAAGGAGAGATAAGGTTAATTTTCTCATATTTCACCATAGTCTCATCTTCAAAAGGGCCTACTTATAAGGCCTACTTTAGGTGGATCATATGCTAGAAGACTCGAGGCGCTTGAAGCTTTTTAACAAGTGTTTTTGGACTTTGGAGGGCATCAAGATTCACATCATCTTCAACATATTTCTTCTCATACAAATCACAACATGATTTAATGTGGTATTGTATTCTTGAAACCCCAGGTTTAATCTTTTAACCTAGTTCTTGTTTTCTTCTCAATGCATACTTAATCAAAGATCTTATGAATGAAATGTTTTCGTATTTTAAATGTCGATCCCAAATTGTTTTCCCAACACTAGTATGTTTATTAGTATTTTCCTCTACATATGATCGAGTAAGAACATGTTATTAGCAGCGTAGTTCAACCCACATAGGTTCTCAAGCTTAAGAGGTGGTTAATGAAAACAAACTACCTGTGAATCAAGGTACCTACGTGCGGGCCTTTTTTTCTAAGCTTTGGGTTCGTTGCTCTTCACAAATAGCAACATCACTAATAAGATTGGATAATTGGACCCATTAATTGATTCAAGAGATATGGGTAGATTTGACTAGGGTGCCGCTATCATGGTCCATAAGAGTGCGAGCTCTTAACAGTATCTACCCAATAAAAACTAAATTACTAATTAAAAAATAATTTTCATTTTAAATAAACAATGAGTTAAAAGCATCCTAAAAGTCAATGTGACAAATTGTTTTATCAATGTTATAATCCAATCAATTTTATCTTTAAGTTAAGACAAGTGATTTTAAAATGTGAAAAGGATAAAATAACTCATAACTCATATAACGCCGGATGTACAAGGAAAAACCCACTAACGAAAAAAAAACTTAAGCCAAAATGAACAACAAATGTATCATGGTATGTTTTACAAATTAGAAAAAGATAACTTAAATCACGTAATGCGTCAACTGATTATCTACTCTTCCGCACCATATTCTACGTGGAGAACGCCAACAGAGGAAGAATGTTACATAATTGCGATCAATTTTGAACTCGTCCGATATATTCAAGTCCTACACCAACAAATCTTATTTGAGTCGAAGAACACATTGTTATAAGGAAATGGAACCATAAAGCAACCATCAACTACTTGTAGGATGTATGAGTATATTTTCTATGGTTTAAAATATGTACTGAACTTTTTTCTCTAAAAAGTCACAGATGTGTTTTTCCATATTGAAATAATACCATACTCAAGAACAAACTATTTTAGAAAATGATTTGTCAAAACTAGCTTGAGTATGAAAGTTTTACTTCCAAGGATTCAAAAATGAATCACAAATTCAAACACACACATGAGATGTATTAAGAAAATACACATAGAAATAAATTTTTCTGTATATTATTTTCTTTTAAAGGTTTAACTCGAAGTCGACATGGAAGAAATAGTCAAGATATGAGTATGCATACAACTTGTGCATGAAGACAAGTGGGATAAAACTCAAGTGGTGCAACACAAGTGGCTATAAGAAATTTGTGTTGTTTGTATAAGTAAAATTGTGTCAAGGAAAAACTGTAATACCTCGTAATTTCTAGTAATTTATTATAACATTTTAATTACATGTGTGACGTATTTAAATTTAAATGGGGATAATGTGAGATTAGTAAATATTACTTTGTGAGAATAAGATTAATATGTATGTGGTAAATTTACAAAGCGTGATTATAGTAAATAAAATTCGATTCATTATTAGTACATCGTAGTGGATAATAACGATGGGAATTTGACGCAACCGAGACTTGTGAGTAGACTATTTAGAGGTTGCGATAGGAAATTAATGTATAATGACTCAGATGATGATTTTGAGTGCACGGTTGATCCGAAATGGGTCAAAATAGTCAAAATTAAATACCGAAGGGATAGTAATTCAGTCCCGAGAGCTTTTTTAGACTAGTTGGGACCCATTCGGGGGCGTATGTACTATTTTACATAAAGGAGCTAACCTAAATACGAGATTAAGAGGTTTAAAAGGGAGATTAAAGTTAGGAGGTAGTTATTGTACACAATTAAAACATCCCGAAGGCTTTTGGTGAGAAAAGAGAGAGAAAAAAGAAGAGGGAATCAATAGAGAGCTTTAGAGGAACCAAATTGGGAGAAATTTTGGAGAGTCCTAGCTTTGATTCATCACAAATGAGGAAGATCTAGACCCTACAAACCTTACTAAGGAAAGTAATTATCTTACTTAATTATATAAATAGTAGCTTCTGTTCACATCATAGTAGGTGTTATGAAAATTAATTTTTGGGTGGATATTCGCATGTAATTGGGATTTTTGAGAAATTAATTCCATAAAAAGAGGTGTGAATTTTTATATGAGATTGTTGAATGAATCCCACATGATAAAAGTAGGATCTTGATATATATTTATAGGATTGATCATAGTTATTTATGTTCTTGAATCGAAAAGACGTTATCTTGAGATGTTAATCAGTGATAATTAAAAGTGTGGAATAATTGGATGATTAGTGATTTAATCCTTTGAGTTAAGATGATTTTTGGGTGATAAAAATATAAAAAAAATATATGTTCTTTTATGAATTATATTGATTGGGTAGTGTAGAAGGATGATTGGAATGGTGATTGGGACTAAATTAGGTGAAAAATAATGGGCAGATTTCGTAACAAATGAAACTACGTCGTTTTGGGGCATGACAACAGGAGCGAACCGATTTAGTCCCCACGTCGAATCAGTTCGTCTCCCCAATATTTACCAGTATGGTTATTTTAATGAGTTTTGATAATGGAAAATTTCGGGTTGGTTTGAGATGTCCGTATAAGGGTTTGTGAGATGTTCTCCCATCAATTTTTTTTATCTATATAATTTGTCACTATGGAGGACTTGTGCATGTAATAACTGTTACCCGTGAGAGATTTTGTTTAGTACAGAGAAAAAAAATAAGTGAGCATGAGAAAGGGTTGCGAAAGGAGAAAATCTCATTTATGTGAAATCCGTCATTGGCAAGAGCCCAATAAAAGATTAAAGACAATAAAAATAGAAAAATTGCCAATTATTCAAAAACAAATCACTTCAAAAGAATTGAGAAAAGAAACGAAAAGAAAATATGAAATATGTTTATCTTTCGAGGGAGTTTAGTTGAAGATCAACGAGTTTGCACAATGAATCCTAGTTATACTTATTTTGTCGACGCTATTAATTTGTAGAATCTTCAATATTCTAGGCTTGTGTGCATTGTGCTTGTTTGATCATTAAGTTTAATATATATTCTCACTTAAGGCTAAAGCTTAGTTTGATAAAGTTTTGCGGTCAATTAGAACTTATTGAACATATTCGAGTGTTTGGGTCATGACTCATATGTATGTAGTTCACGTCCATTCATTCCATCCCACATGTTTAGACACATCGATACTATGCTAGTGTGTAAATCTTATGTATTTTGTGTCGAGTTTTGTGGTTGTTTATACCTATATATGTATGAGGGATTTTCTTTGGTATATTTTGCATATATTATATATGGAATCACGTTGTATTTGTAAAATTTACGTTTCTTTTTAAAAAAATTGAAATTTTTTAAAAATAGTTGGTGATACCTTTGACATTATTATTACACGTGTGTCGTTTATATATCTTTGTAATGATATCTTACTTCTTATATGTGATGTTTTCTACTTTATGCTTAGATTCTAATCTTTTGTCTATTTCGGACAAAAGGGGGGAGAACAAATTACGTGGGAAATTTGATTTGATGATGAGTTTAATTTATGAGGGAGATAGTTTTATGAGTTTTGGTTTTGTTTTCAATTTCAAACTTGACGCATCATGGTGTATTTTCTTTGTTTCATCTGTGTAGGATACTTACGAAAGATCTTATTACATCGAATGAAGACAAAGTGTCAAAGAGAAGAACAAGTGGAGATTGAAGACAAAGCTTATTTTTCTATGCCATTCCATTTATGGGGTTTGGGAAGTGTATTGTAATTTTTGTCTCAAGGGGGATTTTTCTATAATTTAGGTTTCAGTTTGTTTGTAAACCGAAATAGCCAAAGGGGGAGATTTGTAAGAGAAAATATCTTAGCTTAGTCTTTTTATTTATTTTATTTGCACTTTAGCATACTGGGTTTATCCCGTTACAAATCGACTCGCACTGACTTGTCGTACCGAACACCAACATCTCCAAGTTCAAGACTCCTCTACATCTCAAGAAGGTATAAAGACTTTTAGGAGTTTAAAATTATTCATAAAGTTATTTGGGATGCTTATTTTTAATTTAAAAAATGAGGTTGGTAATTATTAAAGTTTTTAAAATATTTTTCTTATTTTTAACCTTATTCAAACGAGATTTATTTCTCGTTCGAACGACTTTACATTTTCGTTTGAGCATAGTTTGATCTGTACATTTAATGAGCATCTAACGAGGCGTACTGTTTTGCACCGTTTGAAGGTCGTTTGAAGTTGATTCAAACGAGATGGCCTTTTCGTTCGAACGAACATAGTTTTCTTTCAAATGAAATGTCTTTCTCGTTCGAACGAGTCTCATTTTCGTTCAAGCCAATCGTCGCCTCGATAACGGGTTGAAAACTTATTTTAATTTTAGTTCATTGCAATAAGTATAGGGTAAAGTAAGTGGGTTGCTTGCATTTTTCGGTGAGTGGGATTGAAAGACTTATTCATTTGTTGGGATGGATCTCTCTCCGGACAGAACCTACTATCAATAACGAGTAGGTTAGGAGCTTACTATCTAGGAATTGACAATTTTGAACAGGCAGACTAACCACTAAACTAGCAGGGATGAGTAGAATACTGCGACCAAAATCCGAATATTTGTGTATTCTGCTGCACCCGATACCAATGGATCCTGTAGAGTATTAATGTTGCATGGACCATATTAAGAACTCTATAACCGACTCTTTTGAGTATCATATGAACCTATCATTAACCCTTTATTAAATCATTTGGCTCGAAAATGAGTTATGGTCATTGGGTAGGTGCATCATTTAATCGGTACTCGATCTGCCTAAACCCCATGCTAGGCCCAATACCCAAGATCCAAGGGTTATCTTATACCTAAGCTGTGATACCATTCTGTAACACCCCGCTCGCCCGGGGAGAGCGAACGGAGTGCCACTATCGATAGAACTAAACAAATCCACAAGTAACAATGTATATAGCATTTAAATAAAATCCCACAAAAGAAGAGAAACCACTAATCTCAATACTCCAAATTCAATACAACAAAGTCTCTCGAAATAATATAAATCATCAATGCTCTATACAACACAATAAAATAATACAAATCTTCCAAAAATATTCTTCTCAAAATAATCCACGATAAAATCATCCCAATTGGTCCATAGCGCTCAAATCCATGCTAACTTGCCAACTAAAAGAAAATATGGGGAAGTACACAATACGACAGAAAATATGCTCAACAAATATATGTTAGCAATGAATAAAGCGTATCAACATGAGTATGAATATTCAAATCAAATGCAAATCTCAAAGCATTTATCAATAAATTTCTCAATAACACGTTAACCGGGTCACCAGGCCTCACCCCATCCGCATATGCTTTATTAAGACATAGCCCGGGATGCAGAAATTTTAATGGGTGCCCAACCTTCGTGCCATATTAAAATCTCATGAAAACGTGCTCAATAACAACATGAATAATACCACATGAATCAAAATAATTTCAACACTTATTTTTCCAGATTTCGATGAATTTAACAATTCAAATATGAGTTCAATAATCGCAAGAATTCAAAGGGAATAACTCTCGAGAGATTTAAAGAGCATATTGTGTAAAACCCCATACCTTAAAATCATTGGATGAATCTCCACATAAATTCAACTTCAAAATCTGAGCGCACCATCACGTTCCTCTCGCAAAAATAATCAAATCATGTTCTAGCTCTAACACAAGATAACCCCAAATAGTCCTATTTTAAAAACCTAGAAAAATCAGATCCAAAAATTATTCGAATCGCTAATCCGACTTTAGATTTGAATTCTACACGAAAAATTGATTCAGGTATGTGTTTTGAGTTTTGCTAAAATCTCATTCAAATGCACTAAAAAAAAAGATCTAAACATTCCAAACTGGCTCTCCTCATTTCACTCGTTTTTGCCTCTTTGGATTTCGTTTTTGGCATCTACTTTTCATCTCCCATTCCTTATAATCACCCATAATATTCCTTATATAACCCCTCTCTCAAACCCTAGCTTGTAGTCTAAGCTAACGCATAATACTATATTACCCTTTTATTCAAAATTATCAACTTTACATATTTAAACCATTACAAAATATCCAAAAGCCAATTAAATTTGAATTTAAATGTTCGATTCATTTCAAATAAAAATAAAAATAATATCAATATCCCAATTAATAAAATAACAATATTATTAAAATTATATACCATATTCATAAGTAATGCCCCCCAAATTACAGGGTATTACATACTTTCCCCCTTAAAAAGGAATTTCGTCCTCGAAATTCGACGAAACCTTACACTCGAAATAAAATGCTACTCGATTCTATATCCCAAAAATCACACACTAAAGCCCTCAAATTAATTCTAAACATCCTCACCACGATGCGTAACACGTCCTCAAAAATTTTCTATCTCCAAAGAAAACATATCTAAACCGCATGCTAGACCCAATACCTAAGACCCAAGGGTTATCCTATACCTAAGCTCTGATACCATTCTGTAACACCCCGCCCGCCCGGGGAGAGCGAACGGAGTGCCACTATCGATAGAACTAAACAAATCCACAAGTAACAAGGTATAGAGAATCTAAATAAAATCTCACAAAATAAGAGAAACAACTAATCTCAATACTCCAAATTCAATACAACAAAGTCTCTCGAAATAATATAAATCACCAATGCTCTATACAACACAATAAAATAATACAAATCTTCCAAAAATATTCTTCTCAAAATAATTCACGCTAAAATCATCCCAATTGGTCCATAGCGCTCAAATCCACGCTAACCTGCCAACTAAAAGAAAATATGGGAAAGTACACAATACGACAGGAAATATGCTCAACAAATATATGTTAGCGATGAATAAAGCGTAACAACATGAGTATGAATATTCAAATCAAATGCAAATCTCAAAGCATTTATCAATAAATTTCTCAATAACACGTTAACCGGATCACCAGGCCTCACCCCATCCGCATATGCTTTATTAAGACATAGCCCGGGATGCAGGAATTTTAGTGGGTGCCCAACCTCCGTGCCATATTAAAATCTCATGACAACGTGCTCAATAACAACATGAATAATACCACATGAATCAAAATAATTTCAATAATTATTTTTCCAGATTTCGATGAATTTAACAATTCAAATATGAGTTCAATAATCGCAAGAATTCAAAGGGAATAACTCTCGAGAGATTTAAAGAGCATATTGTGTAAAACCCCATACCTTAAAATCATTGGATGAATCTCCACATAAATTCAACTTCAAAATCTGAGCGCACCATCACGTTCCTCTTGCAAAAATAATCAAATCATGTTCTAGCTCTAACACAAGAGAACCCCAAATAGTCCTATTTTAAAAACCTAGAAAAATCAGATCCAAAAATTATTTGAATCGCTAATCCGAATTCAGATTTGAATTCTACACGAAAAATTGAGTCAGGTATATGTTTTGAGTTTTGCTCAAATCTCATTCAAATGCACTCAAAAAGAAGATCTAAACATTCCAAATTGGCTCTTCTCATTCCACTCGTTTTTGCCTCTTTGGATTTCGTTTTTGGCCTTTACTTTTCATCTCCCTTTCCTTATAATCACCCATAATATTCCTTATATAACCCCTCTCTCAAACCCTAGCTTGTAGTTTAAGCTAACGCATAATACTATATTACCCTTTTATTCAAAATTATCAACTTTACATATTTAAACCATTACAAAATATCCAAAAGCCAATTAAATTTGAATTTAAACATTCGATTCATTTCAAATAAAAATAAATATAATATCAATATCCCAATTAATAAAATAACAATATTATTAAAATTATATACCATATTCATAAGTAAAGCCCTCAAAATTACGGGGTATTACATTTCACTTTCGATGCAAGCCTATTCAAAGCCCCTAAAGTTCCAACAGGCCACTATCGTGATTGAGAATGAGTCAGGAGAGAGGGAGAGATGCAAGGCCTATACTTCTAAGCCTTAGCGTTTTTTTTTCATTTCGCTGTCTGATCGTAGACCACCCTGCTTTGTCTTTTTCGTGATGTCGGGATCGTTTATGAGTTTGCGATGCTTGATCATTTTCTGCTTGCATCCATCTGGAATTTTGAAGGTCTTTGAGAGTGAAATTTGGATCATTATCCGATGGAGAATCTTCTGAGATTCAAAATTAGCATGATAAGGATAAAAATGAACATCTAGGGATGGGGTGGAAAACTGCCTACCTGGGAAAGACGAATAGATCTGATTTGAAGGCTCCTTGATGATATGCATCCTAAAAATGAAAATTCCACAACTTCGGATGGGGGACTGCTATTTCAGAATCTATTTTTGAGGTGAAAGCAAGGGCATAGGAATCCTAGAAGTAAGAGAGAAGCCAGGAGCAGGTGAAGGAAATTTAGGAGATGGAGTTGTTTCCATTAGAACAGTGACCTTGTACTTATAGCTAATCGGGCCATTTCTAAGCCATGGACAATGCCACAGCTTCGTGGTTTTGCCATTACATATCTGGCACTTGATATCATTAGCCACATCTTCCCTTACTGATATTCCTTTCCCTTTTTTCTATCCGCTGTTCCCTTTTCACTGTTTGCTTTCCGGGTGTAACATGCTGTGAGCCCCCGACGATTGAGGGGACACCTGTAATATGTTGTGATCCCCCGACGATAGAGGGGACAGCCACGCGACGACTGAAGGGTCTTCCTTTGCTTTCGGGGTGCACGAGGAGTTCCTTTCCAAACTTTGAAGTATTAACCTCTACTCTCATTTTTTCTTTTTTCGCTTTCCTTTTTCCTAGTGGTTTTTCTTTTATAGTGATAAAAGTATTTTAGGACCCCGAAAACCCCTCTTAGATCTAGTATTACAAAGGGGTTTTCGGAGAATCCCTCATTTTATTTATTTATTTATATATATATATCCTTTCCTATCTCTTTCATACACTTAACATTTACTAAATATTTATTTTTTTCTTGAATCTATTTATGTTATATCCGATCGGAGAATCGCCAGGAAGTCGCCTTTTCGATCCTTGTCCAGTAACCATATTGAGTGGGATCCCGAAAGTCGGCGAGAGTACTGAGCAAACTAAATACAATTTATCGCTTATCCAGGACGACCCATCCTGAAAAACATACTTCAAGGGCAGTCATTGGTTGAAGTGCAGGCGTTAGCAGTCACCCTACGAGGAGGGACTTCACGAAACAGCTTCAATCTCTACTTTCCCTCTCCTTACGGATAACGGTATGAGAGGAAGTAGTACGTCGATAACTATGACGCTGGCTCCATACGATATGAAATGCATGGTTTCGAATGAGGACTTTAAAGTTTTCATTCGGTTCCATATATATACCGGAGGTGAAGCAGAGTTGGAGAAAGGCCCCCGGGGGGGGGGGGGGAGTTACTTTAAGATTGTGTTCCGCGAGGGGATCTATAGGGTAATTAAGTTGCTAAATATCGTTATACACATATTTTATAAGACCTCAGGCCAAAGAAAAGGATTTTAACCAATCTTAGCAATGGTTAAGCTATCTACCTATTCTAATACTTTTTTACAGGCATTTTCGTTATATAAAAATTGTCATAGAATCAGATTAGTTCATAAAGTAAAGGTAGTCCCTTATCCCAATCCTTCGTCCGGAATGGGGTGGAAATTTTTCCTTCGGTTCCATACATATACCGGAGGTGAAGCAGAGCTAGAGAAAGGCCCCTAGGGGGAGAGCTACTTTAAGTTTGAGTTCCGCAAGGGGAGCTATAGGGTAATTAAGATGTTAAAGATCGTTATACGCATATTTTATAAGACCTATGGCCAAATAAAAGGGTTTTAACCAATCTTAGCAATGGTTAAACTATCTCCCTATTCTAATAATTTTTGACAGGCATTTTCGTTAGATAAAATTTGTCATAGAATCATATGAACTCATAAAGTAAAGGTAGTCCCTTTTGACTCCAAATTTTGTAAGAATTTTATCAAAATGTTTCCTACATATTTGTTACAAAAGTTTCCACTTTTTGTGTAACCAAAACACTTTTTGATGCACACTTTATATCTCCAAATAGTTTTCGTGAATCATTTTCAAACCCTATATAGTTCCATATCTTTGCATACACCTTGTGGAGAGGATTCTCTACGGCTGACCTTGTGACCCGAGTGGTTACGACTGAAGAAGAACGCTGAAAGCTAATCGGTGGATACCAATGGTGGACCGCCACCTGTGGACTTTTCAGGATTGAGGAGTACTCTTTAGAGATTTGCGAAGACTAGTGCGTTATACTTGCGTCTCGTATCAAGTAATATTGTAAGTCGATTGTCTTGTATTATTTTCACTGTTCTAAAAAACCCGTCTAGGCTTCGCCTAGGCTTAACGCTTGGGAGAAACGCCCCGCCTTAATTTTTTTACGCCTTATTCTTGGTAAAACCCTTAAGGCGCACTTTTTTTTTCTAAAAACAATAATGCTTTAGTGAAACGATATCACCTTTTAAAGAACTTTTTTACTAATCGGACCATTATCTCATCCAAAATAATTAAATAGTATTTTAATTTTCATATATTCAGACATATTTTTATGATATGTATAATTTTAGTATTTTAATAGCCTTATTATGATTAAAAATATTAAAATATATTAAGAACGCCTAAACGCCTTTTCACACATTTTTATGCCCAAGGCCCGCCTAGGGTTCTAAGGCTTAAGGCTTGGCCTCCACGCCTCGATCACTCCCCGCGTTTTTTAGAACCTTGATTATTTCTAAAGTGCTGAAATAAAAGGTTTTGCCCAAAAGGGATTTTTTTATTTGCCATGTCATTACGTATTTTATTTATCTGTTTTATCACCTAGATGCATGTTTAGGATAAAAAATTTAAATTTGGTAAATTAGTTTTCATAAGAAATGTTTAATTTGAAAAATTACAAAAATATTTTTTTTTATTTATGACCATTCTTGTTGAGCACGTTTATTTTCGCATTCTTAAAGTGGTATTAGAGCCTTCCGCTCTTACAAGTGGTGTCAGAGCATATTTACCATTCACAACCACGGATGAGGTAGTAATCAATGTGGTAAGGACGTTCATCGGATATGTAATTACATTGAGAACTCTATCATGTAAATGGTCCTTGAGCATGTCCAATTAGTTTAGGACATTCAAATTATTATGCTAACCAGACATAATAAAAATTCTTTTTAAAATCAAAGGTCGTGGTTAACTATGTCCTCTAGTATAATGGTGACCTTTTATGGTGGAAACTATATGTGTCCTACCATGTGACGTGGTGATTCGTCCATTATAAGTGAATACAATATTTATAACCAAGAATGGACGGGAAACCTCTATACTCCCCATTTTCTTGTAAGCATTAGACATCCTCGGCTATAGGTGTCCTCAAGAACTTGGTATGTGAGCATCTATAGAGTTGCGGTTGTTTCTATTGATTAGAACATTCCACATTTAGCACATTTTTATCCTTCTTATGAATTGTCTATCGTAAGAAGAAATACTAGCAAAATTACCACTGGAAAATCTTGCTTCATGCGAGATCGACGGTGAAAGAATTTCTCATCAATAATTAAATCTTGCAAAAAAAATAACTTCAGTTAACCTGCGTTTTCGTCCTACCTGTCACGCTCAATAATTTACAGCCTGAAGACATGATTGGTTTCGTCTCTCATCGACCATTAAAATACTAAGAATAATGACAACCATTGAGTAACGAATAACTTCATAATAATCACCATTAGACAAGAGTTTGACAAAATAATCATGTTTACAGTGTTGTCGGATGAAGAAGACATGTTAATAATATGATTTTACTAGATAATTGATAGTTTAGAATCGAAAATTGACGTGAATAAAATGTGTATGTAGTGAAATATATGTTCTATATATATATATATATTTTTTTTAAATAAAGTATAATATCCATGGTATTCTTGTTACTGTTGCGAAGTTTGAATTGTTGCAGAAGGGTTACAATTGCCACACTCCCAATAACACAGGTTCTGCTGGTATATTTAACATGAGGTATTGTGAGAATTACAATTACATTTTTTGATCTACTAGTTAATGAAAAATTCATTTAACCCATGAAACTTGTCTACTTGTATACACAATAGTAGATTACTAGATACTTCATGTTCAATATACGATTGTCATTATATGGTGTTTTTTTTTTATTTATAATTTGTTATTTATCATACTCTGTATCCCAAATTAAGTGTTCAATTTATTTTTTCAATGACTAATACTTATTTATTATCGTGGATTTTAATTCATTAATTATGTGCAAAAATGAAAAGTGAATTTTTAATTTGGAACGATTAAAAAAATTAATAAGTTTTAATTTGAATAGTGTATCCAAACTAATTTTACTTTTATTGAGCTTGATTGAAATTCAAATGCAACACCACGTGATAACAAGTACGCTTTATAATATAAAGTTTATTAAGCAGCTTATTGAGCCTCTCGCATGTTAACGACATAATAAGGTATCCTTGGTCAAAGCTTCCTATAAACACTTCTATTTTCTTGTTTTTTCAAACCTTTTCACTTAAATAAAGACAAAATTACATTTGTGAATGAAAACTCTTTAACATATGGGTGGAATAACGTTCTTTTATCTTTTGGATTTCTTCGTGGCCTCATACCCCAAGTATGTGGTGGGCGTTTCATAATTTCTTACTCCACTACAGGCCAGTTTTTCCAATTTAAGAGAGCCGTTAGAGTGGCTTATATGTTCATTGTCCCAAAACCAAGAGCAGAGAATCTGGTTCCATTTACCCAACCATCATTAACATCACTTTCTCTTTGATTTCAATGATGAACTTTTCTAAAGCATCTCAATTAATTAAACACGCACATGTAGGAGTAGTATGCCCGTATTTTCAACATCTTTACACTGTGCCCAGGTGATTTTTCTCTTTGGAGAAGACAACGTGAAAAGGAAATGTTTTCTTATAATTAAAGGTGCCCAAGAAGGTAAAAAAACGAAATGATAATAGGATGCCATGGGCCGATTTGCTCTTTGATAAATCGCGTATTAGTTATGGGGCAAACCCAAGCCAAGACTAAATGTTGGTCCAAACGCAGGTCTATAAGAGCATCCACGGTGGTGGACCAAATAATTAAACAAAGAGGTAACTTTGCAAATTGAATTCTTTTAAGTGGCGGACAAAACTTTGCAAAATTTATAGATTTACTGAACCGCTACTGATTTTGTAAAGATTTGCTATGAACTTCATTTGTTCGTCCGAATTCTTACGAACTTTTGAACTTCGTAGAAAAATATATTTGGGTTTCTACTATTCGTAAAAATTTCCTACAAATTAATGTAATCCGTAGAAACTTTTGCCACCAAACTTTAGCTCGTAGGAACTTTTGTCACCAAACTTTAGTTCTTAAGAACTTTTATTTGCAAATCCCCATTGTACTCCACTTGAACGAAAGGTATACTCACCTTTTCAATTTACAACTATACCTGTTGAGAGCATCCACCATTGTGGATGCTCGAAGAGGAGGTAGTCAACCCCATTATAAGTTTTTGGAATTTTCTTATTACCTTCTCAAGTTTTTTTTTTTTGGCTATTTCGGGTTCGAGTTTAATTTTCATAAATAACTTCCATAAGTTCCTATTTCAACCATTTTAACACTTTCTATCAGTTGGTGTCTTTTTAAGCGTGTTTGATCCCAACGCCTCCCTTGTTGTTAAGTACTACATTTGACTTTAATAACATCAAACTCAAAGCTCACAATTTTTTTTTTGACAAGAAGTTCTATCATTTATTTTTTTTAAACATATCTATTTGTTTTCAATTTTGAAATTTTTACTCGTTGGATTTTTTGAAAAAAATAAAATCAAAATTGGAAATGTCTTTTGAAAATTCTAATTTATAAATTTCCCGAGAACGTAAATGCGCACGTGTTAATAGGCAAGGGATGATCCAAATAAACAAAAAGTCCAATTTTTTATTTTTCAATTTTAAAGAATAAAACTTCAAACAAGCTAAACCCAATAAAACTTATTCACAAAATTAAACAGTTTGTTGTGAAAAATCGATTTACCCAATTTTATTTTTTTAACTTAAAACAGACATCTAGGTGATAAGCAAATAAAATAAATAAATCCAACACAATACGCTGATGTATAAGGAAAATCATAAAGGGAAAAAACCTTGGATGACCCACAGCCAAACAGATCACTGTGATACGAAATTACACAAGTTGACATATGACTTACTCAACAACTCGATCCCCACAAGCCTTGACGCATTTTCAATGTGCAACATCTCATCCACAGTGCAACGTAGGAGTCCACCCACGCAAGCTGTCACAATGCACGAGTCCACGCACGTCTCGGTATCCACCGATGAAGCTCATCAACCGTCTACAAAATCGGAACATGGAACATCGCTACTTCATCGCAATGCATCAAACAGTAAGTACAGAGTCCAATGCACAAAAGAGGTTCTCAATCTCAAGATGATGAGAAACAAACTTTGGTGCCCAAACAGAAAGATCTCAAAGCACAAGTAATATGAAACTTGCATCTTTAAATGTAATGGGTAAAACTGGGGTTTTGGAACTTTAGAAAACAGGTGTAGAATTAATTTTCGTCAAAGTTCTTGAAAAATTTGAGTCCAACATGCCTATAAATAGTAAAATATGAACTTCGAGGCTCGAACTTATTCAAACGAGATTACACAGTTCGTTCGAATGAGAAAGAGTTTTCCTTTTAACGAGAACAAAGTTCGTTCAAATGAGAACCCTTTTTCGTTCTAAAAACCTTCCAACGAGATGTGCACTGCTTGACAAAGACCCCTCGTTTAATGTTCATTAGATGCACGTTCCAATGAGATTCCAAACTCATTCTAACAAGATCAAAAGTCATTCTAACGAAACTAACATTCGTTCTAACGAGATTATAAATAAAAAATTATTTTTCTTAAAAAAATAATTTAAAAACAGTTCCGAATGATTTTGTTAAAAAAAAACTTCCATAAAAATTATCCAAGGATCATATTCTAATGCATCCATACCTACGAGATCCTTAGTAAATGTGAAGACAAATTTTGGCACAAAATAAGGCATGATGTGTAGCCAATTTTGAAACTTGGTCGTTTCGTCTTCATAAAAAATGTCATAAGCTTATGAGATCGACAATACAAAGCCTAACCTATAACTCAAATACTTTGTTCGGAATTAAGACAATTAAAAACAAATTGACTTGATTGGAAATTTGTCCTTACATTCTCAAATCTGAATTTTCTAAAGTTTTTCCATTATAGATATATGTGATACTCCCTTCGTTTTAAATTAAGAGTCCACTATTCATTTTTTTATGGTTCCAAATTAATAGTCCAATTTCATTTTCAGGACATAATCAACAAATTAAATTACATGATATTAAATAATTGTTGATCTTTACCGTTAATCCAGTATATCCTTAATATATATAAATAAAATAAAATATGTACTCTTTATTTGGGACCGAGGAATATATGTTCGCAAGAAATTTGTCAAGTAATCTCATATACATCTAGTACATATAAGTTAAATATATATATTGAATATAATATAGAAGTTAATATATACAATCTAATTTATAGTTTAAACCATATTACACTCATTTATATATGCTAATTATTTTCTTATATCAAGTAGTTTTAACATAGCACTTTACATGTTTGGTCGTAGGCTCATTGGTTATTGACGCTCATTAGATGAATGTAAAGATGTGCCTTTATTTAAGGGATATGCGAATTATTTTATGAGAAAAGATATTCAATTATTTTAAATATTTTGCAAGAGTAAAATAACAAATTTGAGTGTGTATAAAATCTCAAGTGGTCCTTTCACCATAAGACATGAAGTTATATATATATATATATATATATTATACACACTCAAAATTATATATATCATATATCATATATATATATATATATATATATATATATATATATATTATACACACTCAAAAGTCAGGATCTATATATATATATATATAATAATTAATATTCCACATACTAAAATAATCATGCATACATATGTATATATTGTAATCATTATATTATATATCATATGACTTTGCAAGTGTGATTTTTTATCCTCATTTATTTTGATTTTTTATTTATTTTATCCATTAGGATATTTTGGGCTTAAGTTATACTATATGAAGTGTCTAGTAATTTGACTTTTTGAAATCACGAGGTTTAGACTCAATATGAAAAAGATTAATGGTAGCCAAATTCTAAATAACACAATTTCTTTCAAAGTAGAAAATATGAGAATGTATAGCTTTGCATCATCCACAACCTTTGTGTGCAGAGACATGGTCTACTCCACTTACTTGTGCCTTCCAAATCCTTAATGCATGGGACTTGTCCATTTGGCAATTGATAGAAGATATCAAGAAAGTTTGAGAAAGTTTTAAAAGTATGAAACTTTTGCAAAGAACTGTTGTTGATACCAAATTTAACTTGCTGACGTGGATTAATCATAAGAAGACATGTGTCAGTCTATGTGGCACCTACAAGCATTTTTACAATCACTTTGGCGTCGAGGAACTCTGCTTTCCCGATCAACTCAGACGCTCTGACCAGCAAGAGCTCTCTGAGGAACTTTACTACACCGAGCAACTCATGGATACCGAGATACTTAGGCGGTCCGAGCTGCATCTCGATCAGAGCATTTATTATCAGACAATTAAGAGGATTAAATGCTGATTGTTATCATACGGATGTATACGCTATGTATTACCCATTCACATGTACAGCCTCATGGCTATAAATACATTGTATCATCCTCATTGTAAGGGGACCGAAAATTCTTGAAGATACTCTTACTTCGAGAATTCCTAAACACTCAGTAATAACAAAATAGTGAACGTAGGCCATTCTTTTAATGCTGAACCACTTTAAAATTTCTTTGTCTCATTTTAATTTATCTGTGATTAAATAATTAGATATAATCTAATTTTTTACATCAACAGATTGGCGCCGTCTGTGGGAAACGACTGTAATTTTCATTTTTCACCAAAAAAACAGTTCATTACAAATGGCTGATAATCCTGAATCCAGCAATCGAAACGCTGGAAACCCCCCAAATCCATCTGCTCTGCCAAACGTCCAAGATCTGGCGGGAATAATGACAAATCTGGCCCAGGTCCAGACAACCATGCAAGAAACTATGCGACAACTCATACAAACCCTTCATGGTGGTGTACCGACCCATTCAGGACATCGAAGTGTTCAAAAAAATACCCGTTTACTTTCTTCGCGTACTAGGCATACCGATTCATATCGTACTGAGGAATCTGATGATTTTTCTTATCAACCAGGAAGAACTTCGTCGGTACGAGCCACAGATACTGAACTAAAGGTCACTCTCTCTCCAGAAAGGATCAGTGCATTGGAGAGATTAAGTAGGGTTTCTCCTTTTGATCGATTGGGCCCTAGGAGGAACAAAAGTCCTCCTAAGGCTGCATTGAGGAGCTTTCGACGACCATCAGACTTAAGGGAAGGATCTTCCCAGTCACGACCAACTGCTCGTCAAGATAGATCCCAAGAAGCCACATCAACGCGATCAGTTGCTCGAACCAACAGGCCCGAGGAAGGAAACGATGCGTGAAAAGGCTCTATTCAGAGGCTGGAAGATAGATATGGGGAAATGGATAAAGCCAAGAACCCTCTACAACGAACTTTTGTTCAAGGGACACCTTTTGTCCAGGCTATTGTGGATTTTCCCACACCGTTAAAGTTCAAAGCACCTGTTGTGACTCCCAAATATGACGAAAAGACCGACCCTATCCTTCATATAGAACAATACCAAGTTGCGGCAAACATCTATGCTATTTCGGCTGAGATGAGATGCAGAGCATTCTAGGGAACTCTTACTGGACCTGCTCAAATATGGTACAATAATCTTCCTCGGGATAAGATCTCAACTTTCTTTCAATTGGCCGAGTTATTTATTAGAAATTTCTGTTTTGGGGCAAAGCCAGTTAAACGAGTAGCGCATTTATTAAGTGTTAGACAAAAAGCTGGTGAGAGTACCGGAGATTATATAAATCGTTTTAATAACGAGAAACTCGAAGTCATTGATTATGAGGAAAAGACAACGATTACTGCCTTGATGAGTGGGCTGCTGCCCACCAAGTTGTACTGCACGTTGGCCAAAGATCCACCCAGAACCATGTTAGAACTGATGGCAAAAGCGGCCAAGATCATGAATGCCGAGGAGCTATAGCTGCGAAGAAGAATATGGAGGCCAAAGAAACCAAGGTGGAGGTTGATAAAGCTAAGAAGAAAGAGCATAAGAACAATGGTGGTGACAAATAATAAAAAATAAGGTCGTCATGGAAAGTATTGAAGAAATTTGATAATTACACTCCTTTGAAGATAGGCATCAACCACGTTCTAGAAGAAATCAAGAACAATGAGGAATTAAACTGGCCAGAGAAATGAAGATAGACCATGACAGGAGGAATAAGGCCAAATATTGCGAGTTTCATAAAGATCATGGCCATATGACCAAAAATTGCATAGCTCTTTATAATGAGATCGAAACACTCATTAGACGAGGAAAACTGGCAAAGTATGTTGATCGTAGAAATGAAAGAAGAAACAGCGATCGAACAAGAGAGAGGTCTAGATCTCCTCGTCGAGCAGAGGAGAACAAGAAAAGAGACAATGAAGATGATCCAGAAGATGACCCCGATCTTCCCAAAAGACCAAGGCAGCCAGAACGTGAGGTATTTTCAATACGTTTTGGGTCATTTGATTGTAATGTTATTACAGGTGGAGATGCAGGAGGAGGAGACCTTACTGCAGAGAGAAAAGTTTACCTCTGTGAGGCTCAAGCTTGCTCATATATTCAACAAATAAATCTAGCTCAGGAGGATCACCCGAGAAAGCTAAACAAAGAGAAATTGGTCATTGGTTTCTCAAAGAATGACCTTGCAGGTGTTCTATATCCTCATGATGACCCATTGGTGATCAAAATGAGGATGAAGGAAGTAATGATTTCAAGAGTACTGGTAGATGATGGTATCTCGATAGACATCATGTTCTACTCGTTCTTCGACTGTTTAAATCTAAAGCTATCTCAACCGGAACCTTATCATAAACACCTCCTCGATTTTGCTGGCGAGAAAGTTTTTCCAATTGGGACGATCAAGTTGGATATATTCATTGGTACATGGCCTGCTTGTCGAACAGAGAGAATACGCTTCTTCGTGATGGATGAGAATGTTCAATCAGCATACAATATCATCATGGAAAGGATAGGATTGAAGAAGTTCGAGGTAGTACCCTCTACGGTACATCAATGCCTAAAATTTCCAATAAATTTTAGAGTAGGAGTTGTGAAGGGTGATCAAAAAGTAGCTCGGGAATGCTACAATTCATCTGCCGAGCAAGAGGAACTGGAGGAATCATGGAAAAAGACTACTACCTATCAAGTGGATGGAGGTGCAGAAATTGAAACATTAGATCCTAGAAATGAGTCGCAACTCGTGAAAGGTCAAGTAGTGGAAGCTACTGAAAACATTATTCTGGACGACGAGCATCCTGAACGAACAACTCAAATAGGTTCGTCGTTGGAGGCCTCACTAAAACAGGAATTGATAACTTTCCTAAGAAGCATAAAGCAAACTTTTGCATGGAGTCATGAGGATATGCCCGGAATAGACCCAAATTTCTTATGTCACGAACTCAACGTGAATAAGGAGATCAAGCCAGTGAAGCAAGGAAGAAGAGTATTCAGTCCCGAGAAGAATCAAGCTATACAGGAAGAGGTCGAGAAGCTCCAGAAAGCTTGCTTTATTGAAGATGTTAAATATCTAGACTGGTTAGAAAATGTGGTGATGGTAAAGAAGAAGAACAATAAATGGAGGATGTGTGTAGATTTCACCGACTTCAACAAAGCATACCCAAAGGACCACTTTCCCTTACCCCGAATTGATCAATTAGTGGATGCTACCTCGGGACATGAGCTGCTGAGCTTCATGGACGCTTATTCTGGATACAACCAGATTAAGATGAAACCTGAAGACAGGGAGAGTAATTCTTTCATTACCCCTAGGGGAACTTACTGCTATGATGTTATGCCTTTTGGTTTGAAAAATGCAGGTGCAACATATCAGCGGCTGATGAACAAGGTGTTTGCAGAACAAATTAGTTACAATATGGAAGTCTATGTTGATGATATGCTGATAAAGAGCACGAAAGCTGCTGATCATCTAGTTGACTTAGGCCAGACCTTTGATCAATTGGATAAATATCAAATGAAATTGAACCCGACCAAGTGCATATTTGGAGTACGAGAAGGTATGTTTCTCGGGTACATTGTCAATCAACGAGGTATTGAAGCAAACACTAAAAATATCAAAGCTCTGTTAGGACTGCGATCTCCAACGACGAAGAAAGAAGTGCAAAGTCTTACAGGACGAGTAGCAGCACTCAACAGATTTGTATCGCGAGTAACTGATAGATGTCTCCCATTCTTCAAAACGCTTCGAAAGACTTTTGAGTGGAATGATGAATGTGAGAAGGCTTTTCAAGACTTGAAGAAATATCTGAGAGCACCTCCACTATTGTCCAGGCCAGTTATGGGAGAAAAATTATACTTGTATCTGGCAGTGTCGGAGAATGCAATTAGTTCGGCATTGATAAGAATGGAGAATAGAGTGCAAAAACTGATCTATTATACGAGTAAGGCCTTCCGAGGTGCAGAGATCAGATATCCAAAGCTGGAAAAATTGGCACTAGCATTGATCGAGGCAAATAGAAGAATGAAGCCATACTTCCAGGCTCATACTATAGTAGTATATACTGATATGCCGTTAAGGCAAGCCCTTCATAAACCAGAAAAATCAGGGAGATTGATGTACTGGGCAATAGAACTTAGTGAATATAATATAGTTTATGAACCCAGATCATCGCTTAAAGGGCAAGCAGTAGCAGATTTTATAGCAAAATTTACTTATCCTGATACCCCCGAGGAGCAAAAGCTGCTCACCAATCAACCTATAGATGTTACAGAATCATCAAACCCAAGCCCAAACTAACTTAAGTTGGTAAAAGGGCAAGAAAAGATGATCGATGAACATCAAGAAATATTAGGAGAGGGTGAAAGGAAGCAACAAATTTTCCACCGAGGAACTCTGTTAGATCATAAATTTGATGACGAGTTATCTATATGGAGTCTATATGTGGATGGCTCATCTTGCACAACAGGATGTGGGGCAGGGATCGTTCTTAACAGTTCGGACGAGGTCGAAGTGGAATACACTCTACGCTTCCAATTCAAAGCTTCGAATAATGAGGCTGAATATGAAGCCATGATTGGAGGTCTTAGTTTGGCGAAAACCATGGGGGCGGAGTAGGTTATTGTCTTCAGTGACTTGCAATTGATCATAAATCAAATGATGGGAGTATATGCAGCCAAAGGGGAATTAATGATCAGGTACCATGCAAAGACAAGGGAATTGGTATCAGAATTTGTTGCTATTCAGCTGGCCAGAATACCAAGAATGGAGAATACGAGAGCAGACGCCTTAACTCTATTAGCATCAGCTACTCGTGCCGAACTACGAAGAATAATCCCAATTGAAGTTTTAGCTGCTCGGAGTATAGATGAAGATCTGACAATGAGTTTTATTACCCTTGATTTAGGATCATCATGGATGGATCCCATCAGGGCATATATTGAGAAAGGGGAATTACCAACTGACAAACTTGCAGCTAAGAAATTGAAGTTTAAAGCTGCTCGTTATGTACTGACTAATGGTATTCTATACAGACGAGGAATTATAGCAGGTTTGCAAAGATGTGTGCATCCCACCGAGGTGAAAAATCTGATTGAAGAGATCCATGAAGGGTCCTGTGGAGCCCATGTAGCAGGTCGGACACTTTTGCAAAGAATGATGACTCAAGGATATTACTGGCCAACGATGAGGGCTGATTGTATAGCTTATGCCAAGAAATGTGACAAGTGTCAACGGTTCTCCTCTATCAGAAGAACTCCTCAAGTATTATTAGCACCCATTACTTCCCCTTGGCCATTTTCCATATGGGGAATAGACTTGGTCGGGCCACTGCCAACGACCAGGGGAAGATTTAAGTATCTCGTGGTCGTTGTGGGCTATTTTACTAAATGGGTTGAGGCTGAGCCTCTCATTGATATGACGTATGACAAGGTGTACCAATTTATTTAGAAGAATGTCATTTGTCGATATGGTCTTCCTCATGCCTTCATCACAGACCATGAAACTCAGTTTGATAACGAGGAGTTCGCGACCTATTGTCAACAGTCAAATATCTTGAAGATTCACTCAGCTCCAGGCCATCCCCAAAGCAATGGACAACCTGAAATGACAAACAGAACGTTACTAAATAGCTTGAAGAAAAGACTGAATGACGCGAAAGAAAACTGGATCAACGAGCTACACTCTGTACTGTGGGCTTATCGAACTACTCCCCGAGCAGCAACAGGGGAATCTCCATACATGCTAGCATTTGGAAGTGAAGCTGTTATACCCGCCGAGGTGGGTCTCCCAACTTATAGAGTACTGAATTTCAATTCGCCTGTCAGCGTTTTAATGAGAATGTTAGATTTGGACATGCTCGAGGAAGTTAGAGAAGAAGTAGCCATTAGAAATGCTGCTTACCAGCAACGAACAACTTTGTTCTACAATAAGAGAGTGAAGAAGTGCGACCTGAAAGAAGGAGACTATGTGCTAAAGAAAGTGATTCAAAAGCACAACAAACTAGAAGCAAACTGGCATGGACCTTATCGAGTTACAGAAGTTGTTCGACCAGGAACCTACAGAATAGAAACTTTAGAGGGGGAGGAGTTTAAGAATGCATGGAATGCAGAACACCTGCGCAAGTATTATTAGTGATGTAAACTCTCATGTAATGCAATTCCATTAGTATGAATAAAGTGATAATATTCTGCCCAGTTCTCTCTATTTATTGGAATTTTTTTGCGGAATACTAGTGCTACACACACACTTCCCAAAAATGCCAACTATGGTTGGTTGGGAAGAAAAATATTTCCCAAAAATGCCAACTAAGGTTGGTTGGGAAGAAAAATATTTCCTAAAAATTCCAACTAAGGTTGGTTGGGAAGAAAAATATTTCCCAAAAATGCCAACTAAGGTTGGTTGGGAAGAAAAAATATTTCCCAAAAATGCCAACTAAGGTTGGTTGGGAAGAAAAAATATTTCCCAAAAATGCCAACTAAGGTTGGTTGGGAAGAAAAAATATTTCCCAAAAATGCCAACTAAGGTTGGTTGGGAAGAAAAATATTTCCCAAAAATGCCAACTAAGGTTGGTTAGGAAGAAAAATATTTCCCAAAAATGCCAACTAAGGTTGGTTGGGAAGAATAATATTTCCCAAAAATGCCAACTAAGGTTGGTTGGGAAGAAAAAATCCACCAACTCAGGTTGGTCGGAAATAAGAATCTGTCAACTACAGTTGGTCGGAAACATTGTATTTAAACAAAGTATGAGTATGTGAAAGTGATCAAACAAAATTTTTGATACTCGTAACATTTTAAATCACCACCAAGTTGGTCGAGAAACAAAACATCATCAATTTTAGGTAATCGTCAAATGATTACCACAAATCCAGGATAGTCGACAATAAGTTTTAATCAACTCTAGTTGATTGATAAATAAAACAATGTTGTTATCTTTTTAACATATATACATGCACATATGTAAAGTGTTTTACAAAATATCTACAAGACAGTGGCAATCAAGATTGCGAAGAAAAATAAAAGTCTTTCATTAAATCTAGAGCAAAATACATCAAGAATGAAATACAAATTAATTATTACATCAAGATTCCTATTCTATTGTTTTTTTTCCCCTCTACTTTTGAAACAGGTTCCTCGCCAGCAGGAGGATCGTCTAAAGCATAAGGGGAATTTATGAAATTAAGATCTCTAAGCATCCTGATGTTCATCACAGATGGTCGTCGAGTAGGTGCTCGGGGCGAGATATCTCAGCATTGGAATGGAGACTATAATCGCCAAGGTATTTGGAAATCAAACACTGAGGGATTGCACGAGCAAGGATCCAGCTCATATCGAGTTTGAAGGGTGGCACTGGCAAGTCGAGAAACCCAGGATTATGATAATCCCATAAGTAGTGACCTTGTTCCAGTTGCAGTACACCCAAGGCATTCAACCACCCTTGTTTGTAACCTTCATTATTCGCATTTTGGATTCGATCATCCAAATGGTAGAGAGCCTCATTGTAGCCAGCCATCCAGAATTCTCTGGGCTGCTTGTGGAACTAATAAGTCAACCTTTCCAGCTGCTCGTGAAGACTTTTTATAAAGAGTTCTTTATTCTCCAAGGCAGACTTCTGTGCAGAAAACTGCTCGTCCAGATTCTGGATCTTCTTAGACATCTCAGCTAATGCCTGGTTCTTTGCCATCAGCTGGAAGGCTTGATTCTCCAGAGCTGATTGAGTTTTTTGTTCCTCGACAGTAATCCGAGCAGCTCTTGCTCGTCCCCGAGAAGCTCTTGCTCGTCCCCGAGTAGATGTAGAAGGGCCAGCTCTCTTCAACGTCTCCAATTCGTCTCTCAGATTGGCATTTTCGACCTCTAAGAAAGAGAATCCCTAATCGTTCACAGGGACCAAAGCGTTTGAGGTAGAAGCAGCAGATTTCAACTCAGATACCTCTCTTTGCAGGTTATTATTTTCTAGCTCCAACAACTCTGCTATCTATCTGTGCTCTTCAACCTCAGTCTTCAAAGTTCTCTCCCTCATATTATAAGTAGTGAACAACTTGTCATTCCCCTTATCAGCACTGAGTTGCTAATACTTCTTCTCATATCCCTCGTGCAAAAGGGATGAAGATTCCTTATATTGTTGTTGAAGCTCTTCAAGAGTTCCTTAGAGATCTTCAATCATTTCATAATATGCTACGTTGTTATCCACTGCACGATCGAGCAGGCACTTCAAATACTGGTAAGCTTCAATTGCTTGCCCTGAAGCACCTTGACCGAGGATGTCAACGATTTATGCTGCACTCATATCTGTATGACCAACTTTGAAGTACTCATTGCATTACCTCAATAATTTTGTATTATGAGCAGACAATAACTCCATCCTGGCCATAAACTAGTAAAGAAAGAGAAAGCAAGAATCAATAAGATTGCAAACAGAGCATGAAGAAGAGAATCAATAGTATGTATAATCAAAACTTCAAATTTTATTACATCATAAAGGAGAAGTACAAAGTTCAGAGTTACATTTGATAAAGAAAAATAAACAGAGAGAAAAATCTGAACAATTCTACACCTTTTCCTTATCTCCCAAAACTTTCTCGGGAGGCTGGGACGAGGAGGTAGGTTGCTCGGATGGTACAGATGGTTGCTCGGGGAATGCTGGAAGTTGCTCGTTTGAAACAATGAATGGTTGAAGTTGCTCGCTGGTGGACTGGATAGCTGGGGAATGAGGAATTTGATCTCCCATCACCATGGAGGATTACTCAGAGGCGGCTTCGTCCTCCTCTTCTTCCTCAGGAGTTAGAGGGGGGCCCGGGATGTGTCGCTAAAATAGGTCAGAATTTTCATCGACCTTCATCTCTTGCAGAACAGCGACCCAGCCATCCCTAAAGTATTTATGGCTACCATATTCCACCTGCGACATCATGGTAGCCAGACCTTTATTCCACCCCTTATCCCAGCCAGTGCTGAAAGACTTCTTTATAGCCAACTTCCTTTTCGCCTTCTCCGAGGAAAGCTTCTCAGAAAGAAGATCCTCGGCAGCCTTCAGTTTATTCTCCACTTCTTCCTTCTGACTACTTACTTCACGAAGTTGACCCAACTCTTCCTCGGCAGTTTTGAGCTTACTTTCAAGCTCCTCAGCATTTTTGAGCTTCCCTTCGAGCTCTTTATTGTTCTCCTCCAAGTCTTTTATTTTATTCTCTAACCCTTTGGAGACCTCAACAACCTGATCCTTCTCCTGTTCGATGAAGTTTAGCTTCTTCTGCCAAGTAGCTTTATCATCAACATACTTTTGACGAGAATCTTTCAGAGACTGCGTCAGACCCACCAAAGCTTCCTCTACACCTGACGAGGAGCTTGAAGCTTTAATAGCTTCATCCTTCTTCAAAATTGTGTTAAAACAAGTCACCAACTGGGAAAAGAAAATAATAGCAAGTCAGTGCACAAATATAATAAGGGAAAAATGAAGGTTTAGGACAATAATACTTACAGAAGCAATATGACGAGCAGCTAATGTGGTAACCATGTCCCGAGAAAGATTTTCTTCAATACCTTGGATCTCGAGAATGATCCAAGACTTCACCGAGCTCATGGCAGAGCTCGGGGCAATAAAAGTGGGAACACCACTTTCAGTAGATGGGGGCTGAGCGATGGATTTAGCCATATTGACCGAGGAGCTTTTCTTCAGCCTCCTCAGAGGAGCATCAACAACCTCGACTAAAGACGTAGTTTTAGTCAGAGAGATGACAATAACCTCGCTTGGAGAAACGACCTTACTCGGAGCCGCTGGGGGCTTCTCGGCAACCTTCATAGTAGTAGCCGTAGGGGGTGCATCAATTTTCTTTGTCCTCTCTTCTAGGACATCATGTTTTCTTTTCTTTGCCTCTTCATCAACAGAGGCAGATTTCTCGAAGAAGGTAGGAGGTCTTTTTTTCTTCATCCTTTCACTCAAAGGAATATGTGACTCAGGTGAAGAACTTGTAGAAGCTGGTATTGGTTTCACGTCGCTTATCACCGGACGAGCAGTAAAAGACGAGGTGTAACTCTTATACTACAGCAGATATGAAGCTAATCTGATATGCTCGTCGGCAACAGTCTGATGCAAACCCCAGATAAGTTTCAGATGTTTTAAGTTAACCTCTGTCTCTTTTGGAAACCTTCTTTTGCTGTCAGCTGCAAATAAATGAAAATTAAAATATCAGTGACACATTTTATCAAACACAAAGGAAGCATAATTTTAAAAATAAAATAAAAAACAACCTATCCCATTGCCATAGGGAGGGCATCTAGGACCCTCGTACACATCATTTCCAGTCATTGGAGGGTGTTGCCAATTTTTCATAACAACCCCGTGCTCAAAGTAGTCCCTATTGGCATCTGGGAGATTAACTACTAGAGCCCTATTTAAAAATCTAGTTTTTAAATAAAAAGTATTGTCACCAACAACCCATCTATAACAAAACATAATTTCTGGAATTCCTATACGAGTTCTATGAATTTGATTTAATCTATGAACTCCGTTAACTATTCTCCGCGTATTGGGGGCTATTCTTCCAGGAACCACATCAAAATATTGACAGAATTCCAAACATAAAGGGTTTGGGGGAAAAGAAAAGCCACATTCAGCAACAAAGAGACTGGGGAACCAATGTCCCTCAGCCAAACGAAAATAATCTGAAGGCTCAGAAAGTTCCTCCAAAATAACCCATGAAGGAATAGAGAAATCAGAACGAAACTTATCAAGCGACTCTACAGGGTAAACCATGATGAATAAAGGAAATCAAAGAGAAAGAATAAGGAAATCAAAGAGAAAGAAGAAGATCTCACAGGAAAAGGATGAGTCTGTTGACAATGAACGATGAAAGGGATGAACGCAAAAGAGAGAGAGACAATGGAAAACTCAAAGATACAAATTTGAAAAAGTAGAAGACGATGTGATTTTCTGCAGCGCTTAAATACCTTGCCTTGGGAAGGGGTAAAGATAATGATTACAAAAAAAGACGGTTACGCTACCGGCAGTTAAAAAGACAAAAAGGGCGCGGGAACCGAAGTGGTTATAAAAATTCAAAAAGTCCGATTCTACGAATTTGGAAGGAGAAATAAATACAAAAGAAAATACTCCTAAATTTCAGGATGACCATTTAAAACTGCCATGTTTTGAGAAAGAATGTTCCACACTCCTCAAATATCGAACTGTGAAACATTGGGGGCTTTTGTTGATACCAAATTTAACCTGCTGACGTGGATTAATCATAAGAAGACATGTGTCAGTCTACATGGCACCTATAAGCATTTTTATAATCACTTTTTCATCGAGGAACTCTGCTTCCCCAATCAACTCAGACGCTCCGACCAGCAAGAGCTCTCCGAGGAACTTTATTACACCGTGCAACTCATGGATACCGAGATACTTAGGCGGTCCGAGCAACTCTGGCGGTCCGAGCTGCATCTCGATCAGAGCATTTATTATCAGACAATTAAGAGGATTAAATGCACATTAAATGCTGATTGTTACCATACGGATGTTTACGATATGTATTACCCATTCACATGTACAACCTCATGGCTATAAATACATTGTATCATCCTCATTGTAAGGGGACCGGAATTTCTTGAGGATACTCTTACTTCGAGAATTTCTAAACACTCAGTAATAACAAAACAGTGGACGTAGGCCATTCTTTTAAGGCCGAACCACTTTAAAATTTCTTTGTCTCATTTTAATTTATCTGTGATTAAATAATTAGATATAATCTAATTTTTTACATCAACAACTGTGATAAATAAACTCTTTGAATTGCTAATATAAAGGTTTTCACATCTTATTATATTGCTTAATTGAATTAATTTCTAACTACAGCGCTATACCAATCTTAGTCTTATAATCTCTCTTGAGTAGTGACCTCTTTCACTTCATTTCCAAGTGTCGTCTACCCCGGTCTTTGTGAAGTTATTGTTGCCTCCAAATTTGTCACGGTTGAAGTCATTGTACACCTTTGGGCCACGATTTTTTCTAACAAACTATTCCAAATAGGCTTGACTCACTAACCTCTCTAGCGCATTTTAGAGGGCCACACAAGTGTTGGTGGTGTGACCATAACCTCAGTAAAACTACAACAAAACGTAATTTTAATGCCAGTTTATAAAAAATCATATGTTAGTTAATTATAGAATGAAATATATACTTCACACTAGTGAACATGCATATCATTTTAAAATTGACTATGGTTTTTCTCCCCTTTTGCAAGAGAGACATAATAACTGTTTCTTATAGGTATCTAATTTCATGTATAACCGCGATAAAAGAGTAAAAAACTTTTTATATTGTTTTTTTATTCGGAAACGTGCACACAAAATAGGGGAGAAAATGGGGAACAAGAGGGGGATCCATTCCCTAAAAAACTAGCTGATCTCCCTTAATATTCTCTAAAAAAAAGTCAGGATCTATCTCAATCTTCATCGTGTTACACCACTCCACCATTCCACCATTCCAACAAAATATACCCCGCTTATTTTACTCTCCAAGTCTCTCTTTTTTCATCTCTAAAGTGTGCGGTTTGTTCCCGTAGTTTTGTTTAATTGTTGTTGTTTTTTAATATAAGTAAACATTGATTCTGAAATTGAATTGCTAATTTTCTTTGTGTGCCTTGTATAGACCACGATTAAGGAATTAGTTTTTTTTCGTAATTTCATCAGTTTTCTATCTCTCTGCTTTGTCTCTTCTACTTAGGATTTCACTCTTTAATGAAGTTATTAAGGTTAGGGCTTTCCAATTCATTTCAGTTGCTCCGTTGAATTTTTTGTTTTCATATAATTTTTCAAAGTTTAAAGATTTGTTCATAATGTTACCTAGTAAAAGAAATTTTAGACTCTTGATTTGTTCATAATTTTACCTATTACTAGCTTCATATTTATAGCTTTACTTTTTTAGGAATGATTTTTATAGATGATTCTTGTGTAGTGGTTTTGGTTGTGGCTAATGTTTGATGGTGTTGGAAGTCGTGTCGTGTTTGGCTTATGTTGGTGTTGGGTTGTGGTTATTCATCAGGTGGTGGTGTGGTTTTGTCGAATGTTATGGTTTAAAATGTATTAGTTTGCGAATATTCAATTTCTTTAGGCATGACAGACATCGACATTTAATTAGTAGCATATGTATTTCATGCTTGTGATTTCAAACATGTAACATGTTATTAAACTACTGGTAACCTGTGCGATGCATAGGCTAGTATAATGCATTTTCAATTGTTGGACATACATTCATGAAAATGTAATGGATTTCAATAATAGCAAAAATAATTAAGGTAATTATCATACATAATTTTTAATCATCATGGGTAATATTCATTAGTAAAAATGGATTTCCTCTATGTTCTTATCAAAATGAGTCCCACAAACTATTGATATAGGTTTTGAATTTTTTTAAATCTGATATATAAGGATTTAAGAAGTTTTAAAACTTGCCATATACTGAATAAATGAAAATTGGTACATATAAAATGTTGTGTCCACCAAATTCACCGAACCTAACTAATGAAGCATCATATGATTTTATAATTTTTGTATGGTATATATTGTTCTAACTATACGCTTGGTTATTTATGTGACACTTGCAAGTCTTTTGTTCCATTTCCTATGGTGATGATAAACATCAACACTATGGAGTGAAGAAATCAAGCAAAATGCAACCTCAGCCTACATATTTTAAACAACGACAGAAATTCACAACTCTATGAAGAAATTAACCTAATAAAAAAAGTTAAATGTATAAAAGTACTTAAATAAATTTTTTTACAACAATCAGATGTCTGAGTTTTATTTTTAGGGACAATCATGCTAGAATACTAGGTAGATCAAGGTTGGCTTCTTGTTTATCCGTATCACACACACACACACACACATATATATATGTGTGTGTGTGTGTGTGTGTGTGTGTGTGTGTGTGTGTAATGTTTATTGACCTTTATACACACATCACATGAGAACTATTAATTACTTTAGGCTTATATGAGGCACCTTTATTGCAAGTTGTTTCATGTTTAAGATTTTTTTTCGGCATAAAACTTTGTAAGCTCTGTTATAAATTGTTTGTAGTTTTTCCCCTTGACTTCATTATATTTGTGTTTATTAGCACACATTTAGACTTTTTGGGAAAAATGGTGCGAGGGGTTAACCAACCCATGTAAAGCAACAACTCGTATTTATTGATTGGTATTTTTCCAACTTAATCTAATAATTGGGCTTGTTATTACACAGTTAGCTGGCTCTAGTTGGATGTACATGATATGGTTATCAAGCAAGAATAAAGATGCATTTGTCCCCCTCACATATTTTGTAGCACTATTCTTATATTACACTAGTACTTTTCTCATATGATTTAATGAAGTTGGGTTGTGGATTCGATAATGTAAAAATTGGAAATCTTTGGTTGTTAATTGCAGTTGGGATGCAGGTTCATCCGAATGAATATATTTTTTGGATTTTTGTGGTTTTGAATTTTTGTACTAGTTAATTTTTGTTAAGAATATACTTTCTTTTAATGTCGGGTGTAGGCAAAGTGAGATAAATTTCCCCACTAAAAAACTCCCCACATAAATCCAATTTTTTTTTTGTCGGTTTAAATAGCCTAAAATCAAAGCTACTCCTAAAATCGAGAAAAAAACCCATACTTCCGTAACTACTTTTATTAGTTTTTTTTAATTAAAATCAACATTAAATACCCCCACTTAATATCGCGATATTTCCAATATTTATGTCACGAGTATTCTTGGTGTCTAAAATTGGTATGGAGTTTATAATGAGTCTTATCTTGATAATACCAACAATTTATCTACCATGGGTAAAAAATAAATGATTATGAGCCAGAGGGAGATGAGAGGAAAATAATGAAACAAAGGTTGTTACGTGGTTCAGCCCAAAGAGTTACCTACATACACGGGTCATAAGCCACTAAGAATTGGGGTGGATTACAATCTTATAAAGAACTCTTTGGGGTTGAATGTATGTCGTATTGTACATGTCCCTAAGCTGAGGGGAGTAGTACACTATTTATAGTAGCGGGAAGAAGAAGTGGAATACCTTTATACATCAGGTATTTAATCATGTTTACATTATAGTTGACAACTAGGCATGAGCCAACATATCCTTATGTGCATGTGCATAGGTGACTATGGTGATTCCCATATGTGCTTGTTCACCTTATTGATGGTCTGCATTCTTGAGGGCGATTGACCATTCTACCAACCTGAGAGGATGATGAGCTGACCACATTAATATCGTGGGACTGGGCACATTGGATACTATGACAGATGTCTTATTATCTTTATTCCATGTAGAATTATTATCTTAGGTTACAAAAAAGCCCCCAATACTTCATTATTAATGGGAATGAGTAATGACTGGCAGAGTGAAAGGATAGAGTATTATCCATCAAGGTTTGCTTGGCTTTATAAAAGCTCTGATCGGTCGTCAATCTCTGGGAGTTTCCAAATTTCTGAATTTCATTCTTTGAGTCAATGGCAATTTTATAATTAACGGGAAAAATTGCAAACCATCTTAGGGTACGTTGGTCATTTGGTTTCTTAGGAACTGACACATCGTCAAAAGATGAAGCACTGGATACATTTAATCATTTCATTTCGTTTAACTCAGGATATGTCACCGTGTTTTATAAAACGCCAGTTCCCTCCTTTCTTCACTTCACCCTGAATTTCAAATTCTTTTCTTCCCTCTCTAGCTTTTCTTTTGCTATTTATGAGAGTTGTTCTTCCTTGTTGTTTCGTTTTCACTATAATAATCCTTCACTTCTTGTATTTCTTTCATCTTTATTGTAAAAATGGTGTATACTATTGATGAAAGTTCTTTGAAAATCTTTAGGGCTACCCACAAGAATCCATTCTTAGGTAAAAATAGAGTTATAAAATGGTCATTGTGATTTTTATGCGTTGGAGGAGGGTCAATAGATCCCCACATTTTTTATTGCTAAATGTGGGCTCACCTTCCCCCCCAATCATTTATTTTTGGAGTTTTATTAATATTTTAATGTGGTCCCTGCCTAAGTGTCCCCAAATACTTGGAGAGTTATGAATGGAGTAAGTCGTATTAATGAGCGGTATGTGACGAATAAAAGAACAAAGGAGTTGATGTATTGTTATAGTTGGGTACCACTTTAGCTACCCTTCCTTCGTGTGCCAGCATTGTGATGACCAGGGGGTCGTCATATGGATAGAGTATTCCTAATAGGTCATCCTTAGAGATATCGATCACCTATCTATCTTTATTCACCTTTATTGAATAGTTATCCATGTCGCCGGATAAGTTGATCTACCAAATGTAAGAGCATGATTTGGTTTCGTTGAGATAGGTTCTCTCTCAGCTAGTTCATCACCGCTGCTAGTAGAACCACCTGTAATAAAATAACATCTAAAAGAGATCATGCTCACCTCACGTACATCTTCTTTGGGGCTCCTCGACAAATTTAGATCATCCTCGACATTACCATCCCGACCTCTTTTCTTATCATGTCCCGTTTTACAAGGGGATTCTGAAACCCTCTAGGTTTCCCATTCATCTGAAAGGTGTGCTCTACCCCTTTTATCTATGAACTTAGAAAACTTTCCTCAGCAGATTATGCTTTTTATCTCATTATTTCAGGCTATGTAATTGTCCGTATTATGCCCGTGATCTTTATGGAATTCACAATACTTGGTTTTATCCTTTTGGTTTATGGGAGATTTCAACTTCTTGGGCCATTTCAGATCCTTGCTTCCCTGAATTTCCTTCATAATGTGATGTACACTAATAGTGAGAGGGGTGTGTTCATCATACCTCTTTAGTTTCTCCACCTTCTTTTCCTTATGCTTTTTCTTCTTGAAGCCCTTGATGCTGTCAACCTTTTAGTTGTGGGATTATTTGGCAGCCATGCCCTCCTCGACATGCATAATATTGCCTTATCTAGCTAGTAATTCGGTTATGGTCTTTGGAGGATCCTTGGATAGATCATTGTATAATTCTTGAGGAGTAGGATAATTTTCAATGCAGTAATCTTCGTCTTTTGTTCGTAATCAACATCCTCTAGCTTTTCACTATTGAACTGAATGATATAATCACGTGTGGTCTCTCTGACTCGATGGCGAACACTTAGCAAATGAACTATCATTTTGACTGGTTTGGCTCCAAAGCAGAAGTTACTGATGAACAAATCATCCAACTATTAAAAGCTGGAGATCTGCCCTCGCAGTAAGTTACTGTACAATTCTAGACTGATCCAATAATAGTGCTAGAGAATTCCCTGCAACACATCTCGTTAGGGACTTAATAGATATCGACGACAACCAAATACTATTCCACGTAAAGTAAAAGGTTTATTTTACCATCGTACTTTGGGGTTACTACAGGTTGTTTGAACTTGGCAGGTGTAGGGTAGTTCATAATTGCATGAAGGAATGGTAATACATTTACGAAATTTATGTGCAATGGATTCTTTAATTTTACTATTTTCCCTAAATGATCTTCCAATCGTTGAATTGAGCTCTTCTAGGGATGATCATCAGTGTCGACTTTGACTGAGACAATTTTAGCCGCTCAAATATGGGTTTGTGCTGAGCTCTCGTCCTGAGAAATCTACTCAGTATGCACTAATCTTCATACTCTAGTCCTTGACTTGATGGATCCTTCTCGATGTTCTATAAACCCCGTGAGCTTTCTGTGATTATGAATCTTTAGAGCTCGGGGACCTAGGTGATTAAATGCGGATCCATTACTTAAATTTTCCAGCACGCTCCGCCTTTCCTGAGAGAATGACCGTCCATCGTAACAAACAGTGGATCTTAAAGACGAGGTATCCTCGGGATAATAAATTTGGTCACTAGTTAATTTAGAATGCCTATATCTATTTATTTCATGAATTCCTGAGGGATTTATGAGTTGCCTATCCCCATACGGGGTAGGAGGAAACATTTATCCTCTTATGATGGGGCCTACCATAGGCCTAGTTTGGAGCATCTGATTCAATTGTTTAATAGTGTCTTGCATAGACTCTTAACTTTTGGCTATGCTCATTAAAATTCCTTGAAGATCTCCTATACCGGGAGGGTCGGAGGGAATGAAGATGTTGGTTGTATGGATGCCCTCTAGATTTTATGCCATTTTCCAACACTCGTAAACAAGTGACTGGAAAATTACTTTAGGGATTGAAAATAGGTAGGAAACAACAACAACTTGTTATCGTTTCCCACATATGGCGCTAATTTATTGGTGTCTAAAAATGGTATGGAGTTTATAATAAGTCTTAGCTTGATTACACCAACAATTTATCTACCACGGATAAAAAATAAATAATTATGAGCTAGATAGAGAAACGAGAGGCAAAGAATGAGACAAAGGTTTTTACATGGTTCAACCCAAAGAGGTTCCTACATCCACAGGTACTAAGCCACTAAGAACCAGGGTGGATTACAAGCTTCTCAAGGATTGATTTTATGCCATATTGAACACATCCCTTAGCTAATGGGAGTAGTAGACTATTTATAGTAGTGGAAAAAAATGTGGAATACCTTTATACATAAGGTATTTACACCCTTATACAATATGGTTGGCAAATAAGCATGAACCAATATATCCTCACGTGCGCGTGTATGGGTGACTGTAGAGATTCTCTCATGTGCCTATCAACCTTATTGATGGTTCACATTCCTGAAGGCGATCGTCTATTCTACTGAACTGAGGGTATGATGAGTCGATCACATCAATATCATAAGATTGGGCCTACTGGATACTATAACATATATCATATTATTATTAGTCCACGTAGCCAACATGAGCCAATATATCCTCGCGTGCATGTGTATGGGTGACTGTAAGAATTCCCACATGTGCCTATTCACCTTATTGATGGTTCACATTCCTGAAGGTAGTCGACCATTCTGGCGACCTGAGGGGATGATGAGTCGACCCCATCAATATCGTGGCACTAGGGCCAATAGATACTATGACAGATGTCTTATTGTCATTGGTCCATGTAGCATTGTTATTTTAGGTTATAACATGTATATAAGTTGGTTACTATAAAATTGAAAACTACGATAAATAGCATTTTATGTCGACTTTTAACCGATATAATTAACAAATTTTCTTGTAGTGTAAGAGGCACCATTTGTTTGTGTTTTTCCCCTTATGACTTAGGCCCTATGATGAGGGGGATTTCTCAACGACGCTCGAACGGTGTATGGACACAGATCCAACAGTTGAAGGATACGTCCCTCGAGATAAATGGACTAATGGTATACCTCAACCAGACCACAAGGTTAAAAACCATGAGGACCCTACCAATGAACCATCAATAGCCGAAGAGATCTTTAAATCTGATTGAAGGTTCATTCATGATAGTTCCCGAGCATTTGAATCTTTAAAGATTTAATCAAAGTTTATGCTCTCAACTGTTAGCATAAGACCTATTATTGTGGATAAGTATCTCAGAGGATACAAACACGTGTCCTAAGCAAGTTCAAAAGTATTAAGCGGATGTGGTGATAACTAAGAAGAACATTGTAAAAGGTTGTGTATATAAAGCCTCACATAACAATATAATGGGCATGGCAGATAAAGTATTATACAACCTTATATGGCCGAATCATCTTTATTATATTGTGTGAGAATCATATTTTTGAACTGACATAATTGGCGCCATTTGTGGAAACAACTGTTATCAGAGCCATGAATAAGACCTAGGTCACATAGGCCATCAAAATCCTCAGAGAGCAATAACAAGTATTCTAAGATCTATTGGAGTTGTTATTAAATCAACTTCCTCAGCCCCAATAATTGCCAGAGCTGCAGGTGGACCAAAAGCCCTATGGAAATTAAATATTGGAGATTTTAATGCCACAACCGCCACACCTCGTGCTCTCCTCAACTATATACTGGGTGTCAATAGCCTGAGACATTGAGCTCCCACCTAACGATGAAGTTATTGGAGACTTCGATCGATAATCATTATTTTGTCTGGAAGTTATGATCTGTTATATGATATCAAACTTCAAACATCCGAGATGGAACCTCCAATTCGAGGGACTACATTGACCACTAAGGGGTGCATATGGAATTTATAATGACCCCAGACCAAATCAGATGCATAGTGTTCGCCACCACGTTGAAGGGGTCGACAAGGACATGGTTTAACCGACTGCCCTCGCTCTCCATAACCTATTTCAGGGATCTCTTTAAATGCTTTGTTTGATGCTTTATCAAAAGTAGATTCCATGAAAAGAATACAGAGCACCTGTTTAACGTTCTAGAGGTAGGGGAAGAAAGCCTCAGGAATATGTCAAAAGTGTCTATGACGAGCTACTCTGGATAGATCATCCCGTTAAAAAGGTTATCGTATCGACCTTCTTGAGGGGGTTATCCAATGGCAACACCATTTATTCACTATCTAAAAATCCACCCTCAATAAGACGAAACTCTTGAGGAAGGTAGAGAAGCACATCGTTGCTAAAGACACACATAGTAGTCGATAATCGAGCCATCCTTCTAAAGACGTGGGAGGGAGGAGATACGAAGAGGAGCGTGGAAAGATAAGGTGCGAAGAAGAGCAAGGGAAGAGAAGGTAAGAGGAACAAGGGGAGTGATATACCAAATATGACCTCATCCCTAGGTTATACCCCCTCGGCCAAGGCCAGCCAATGGAAAACCATCAGTTTGAGAAAGTTATGGCTCAGCCGTGAACCCATCATAAAGGGTATCATCCTTGATCATAAAACCATCATAAAAAGGTCTCGTCCTCATCTCAAACATAGTCAATAACATCAGTCTCAGTAATCTTATGAACTAAGCTTCCTCTACTTTGTCCATCACCTAAAGGCCGGGAGTTGAATACAGATTTGACTCAGCAAGATAGTTACCTTACCGCCAAAATATCGACCTTGACAACTCGGTCTCGGCTTGGTTTGGACGGCAGATAATGGACACATGGCAGAGCACGTGGAATGGAGCAGACGTAGAAGAGTGCACGTGGGTTGTACATCCAATGTGGATAAAACCATTATAACAAGACCCCCCTCACACGTAAGGGAATATTTCATCATTATGACCTATATGTGCCAGAGACAGGTGGCTGATCCTTATTGGCAGATATATTCTACACGTGCTGACTACATGCTCGGGGGTACAGTACACACCCTGGGCACTATATATACTCATCTTCTTCATCAGTGAAGGGGAAAATATACAAACCCTGGACCAAGTTTATCTTCTATTACAGTAAAGAGAGAGTAGTGAAAATTGTATCACTTAAGCCATTAGTGCCCATTTTTATAGTGAAATTCCCACTCACCTGCATAGTGGAGTAGGTCACTGGCTGAACCACTTATAGGTTAGTGTTTATTCCTAATCTCCTTCTTCAATTATACACTTGTTTAAACACCATTGTTGTACTTCCAAAACTATTATGGATTAATCTTATATAACTTTACTTATTGATACTAAATCTGGTATCATCAATTAGTGTCGTATGGGGGAATGAAGGTTCTTCATCTTCTTCATCTTCATTTTCAGCTTGTTTCTCACTTGATTCTCTGGTAGTGATCTAGTTCCACACTTGGTTATATCTGTTTCACAATTAAAAGAGATCTTGTTGGATTTTTCAATTTTTTCTCCAACTTACTTACCTCATCCAGTTTACCCTTTGTTCCGTTCATTTGCCGGAGTATATTGCCTCCAATATTCCTCTAGGCACTGGCCCCAACTCCTGCCAGGTGCCTCCTAATTTTGTTATGGTTGAGGTTATGGCAGCGCTGCGCTCATTAGCAGCCAGCCAATAAAAAATACAGGAATAACTTACTGTCTTCAGTCAAAATGTGATGGCTAGACCCACCGGCATTGTAACAGAGATGATAACTTTAGTCACCAGGGAGGGTGTGGATCTAATGACAGGGGGACCGTCCCCGAACCCACACAAAGAAGTACCACAATATCAAACACGTGGAGATGAGGCCGACCCTTGGGGATTACGCCTAGGAATATAAGGTCAGGAATTCCAAGACTACCAGTTATGAAATGAGGACAATTATTGGGGGCCCTATGAATTTTTTAGAAATACAATGCACTCAGTCCCTGTTAGTAGAGGAAACACTAGTAGGCCAAGCCGAGATGGCCAACCTTAGGCTTCAGCACTTGACAGATTCAGTAGAGGGTTGAATTTTAATAAACTCAACCCAGTTGGTGATTTACGAGATCGACTCTCTAAGTCACTCAGTTTTGCAGGGTCGAGGAAAAATGGAGGATGTGTTGACCATCGCCCTCCACGTGGACTATATGAGGAACTAGGAGAAGTTAACAGCCGCTAGAGTACAGCTGACAGAGAACTTATGCAACGCCCACACTACATCAAGCTGGGTGATTGGTCACGGACTTTATCCCTGACCAGACTGTGGGGGTCGCCGATTTGATTTGTGACCAAATCGGGCGTGACCAAGGTCGGTGGTCACGGCCCGAATCCCTGACCCACTGCCTTGGTCACGGACTTCTGATGGTCAAGAACATGGTCACGGATAATAGCCTTGGCCCAATTTACAAGCATGGTCACGCTTCAAACCCGTGACCATCACCTAATTTAAAAACCATCTAGTCACAGCCCAAAGCCGTGACCATATTTTGTGTACAATTAAAGCTGGCCACGGCTTTAAGCCGTGACCATTTTTCGTATGATTAATCTTCATCATGGCTCTAGGGTATGATTATATTTTCTGCAAATGTCATCTTAGTCACGGCTTTGGGTCGTTCCCAAGTTTACTCTATAGAAAACATGGTCATGGTTTTGGGTCGTTACCATCTTTAATAACAAAAAATCCTCGAATCGAGAGGCTAATCGGTTAGTTGCTGCAAGTGCTCCTTGGGTGATCTCCCGGGGGTCCCGTGTTCTCAAATCGAGGGTCCCATGACCACGCGATCATGGAACCTGTGTAGGTATTATGAAATATGGGTCGTTCTCTCAAATTGGGTGCGATCAGCTCTTGCGGGCTATATTGGTCCCGAATGAGGTGTTGGCGCCGCCCACGGGTTTGTTTGGTGGGCATTATGGGGTTTCACCCTCTAATGACACTTTTCAAGCCTAAGTTTTGGTATTCTGAAACCTGGATCATGCTTTCAAACCGAGGGTTACGTGACCACGTAGTCGGTTCCTACGAGTTACATGGGACCCATGCGAGGTATTGGCGCTGCTCAGGGGGCCATGTGGGGATCTAAGGGGTTTCACCCCCCGACGGTAGGTTTTCAAGCCTAAGTGTGGATTTTCTCTGTTGTGGGTCGTGTTCTCAAATCGAGGGTCCCGTGACCACGCGGTTGGTTCCTACGAGTTATATTTGACCCATTCGAGGTGTTGGAGCCACTCACGAGCCCGTGTGGGGGGCGCTAAGTGGTTCGCCCTCCGATGGCACATTTTCAAGCATAAGTGTGGATATTCTCTATTTTGGGCCGTGCTCTCAAACCGAGGGTCACGTGACCATGAGATCGGTTCTTACGAGTTACATTGGACCCGTGCGAGGTGTTAGTCCGTCACGGGGTCGTTTGGGGGGCGCTAAGAGGTTTAGCCCCCCGACGGCACGTTTTCACGCCTAAGTGTTGATTTTTTATGTTTTGGGTCGTGCTCTCAAAATGAGGGTCCCGTGATCATGCGATCAGTTCCTACGAGTTATATTGGACCCGTGCCAGGTGTTGGCACTGCTCACTAGGCCATGTGGGGGGCACTAAGGGGTTTCTTCCCCCCTACGACACATTTTTAAGCATAAGTGTGGATGTTCTTTATTTGGGGTCGTGCTCTTAAACCGAGAGTCCCTTGACCATGCGTCGGTGCCTAAGAGTTACGTTGGTCTAGTGCGAGGTGTTGACATCGCTCATGGGACCGTTTGGGTGCCGATAAGTGATTTTTCCCCCGACGACACGTATTCAAGCCTAAGTGTGGATATTCTCGATTTTGGGTCGTGCTTTTAAATTGAAGGTCCGGTGACTAGGACATCAGTTCGTACAGGATATGTTGGTCTCGAGCGAGGTGTTAGCACTATCCACGGGGCCATTTGGGGGGCGTTGCGGGGTTTTGCCCTCTAACGGTACGTTTTTAAGCCTAAGTGTAGGCATTCTGAAATCTGGGTCGTGCTCTCAAACTGAGGTTTGTGTGACAATGCGATCAGTTTCTATGAGTTACATTGGACCCGTGGGAGGTGTTGGATCCGCCCACGGGGCCGTGTGGGGTCGCTAAGGGGTTTCACCCTCGACGACGCATTTTTAAGCCTAAGTGTTAATTTTCTCGATTTTGGGTCGTGCTCTAAAACCGAGGGTTTCGTGACCACGCGATCGATTCCTACGAGTTACATTAGACATGTGCGAGGTGTTGGCATTGCTCACTGGGCCGTTTGGGGGGCGCTAAGGGGTTTCACCCCCCGACGGTACATTTTTAAGCGTAAGTGTGGACATTCGCTGATTTGGGTTGTGCTCTCAAACCGAGGGTGCCGTGACCACGCGTTCGATTCTTACGAGTTACATTGGTCATGTGCGAGGTGTTGGTGACGCTCATAGGTCTGTTTGGGGGACACTAACGGATTTTGCCCCCCCGATGGCACGTTTTCAAGCGTAAGTGTGGATACTCTCTATTTTGGGCTATGCTCTCAAACCGAGGGTCCTATGACTAGGTGATCGGTTCGTGCGGGCTACATTGGTCTCGTGTGAGGTGTTGGCACCACCAACGGGGCCATTTGGGGGACGTTGCGTGGTTTCACCCCCCGACGACACGTTTTCAAGCCTAAGTGTGGATATTCTCTATTTTGGGCCGTGCTCTCAAACCGAGAGTCCCGTGACATGAAATCGGCTCCTACTAGCAACATTGGACCCATGCACAGTGATCGTTCCCCTAAAGGGACGCTTGGGGGCGTTAAGGGGTTTCACCCTCTAACGACACGTTTTTAAGCCTAAGTGTGTATTTTCTCAAATTATCGTCATATTCTCAAACCGGGGGTCCCGTGACCACGCAGTCGGTTCATGTGAGTTACATTGCTCCCGTACGAGGTGTTTGCATCTCTCACGAGACCGTTTGGGAGGTGCTTTTGGTTTTCGCCCTCAAAAGGCATGTTTGGCAAGAAAATTTTCCTTTTCTAGCCTTATTAAATGTAGCATGTTGTAGAGCTCATTGAAATTGTTCTGAAAAGGATTCCCAGATAATATGATGCATTTTGCCGTTTGGAGTTTGATAGAGTATTCAAAATACGACTCCTCTCATTACAGGGAGTGTGGCCTGCATCAAGAACCATCAGTATAAGACATTCCAGGGAACTCAACTTATGCTCATGAGACGAAGGATGGGGAAGCCGTTTCTGCTAAACTAGATCGATAATAGCCCCAACATTTTGAACAATTTGTAGTAGCATCCGGACCCATCCGTTATGAATAAAAAAGGCGACCTCACAGAAAGATTAAGAGCTTGACTACCCTCATTGAGGGTTATCAAGCTGTTAATCTTCTTGTGAGGCCACCTTGTAATGTTGAGTTCCTTGCACCTTGAAATTAATCCCTTACAAATATTACCGCTCACTCTACTCAACAAAATCGAACTCCACCATCTAAAATCAATTATGGGAACACTTGATATAGTTGTAAAAAGCCAGGGATTCACTCGTGGGAGACTACGTGGCTTCGCTAGTCCAAATACTGTCCAAACAAAACTTCAAAGACTGTCCAGAGTACGGTTCTAGTGTCCTTAGGATATGTGTTTGATCTTACGCTCTGCATTGCATCCTTGTACACTATAACCGTGCTTTGAAAACATTTCGTTAGAGGGGAAACCCCTTAGTGCCCACCCTACAACCCCTATAAAAGTTTGAACACCTCGTACGGGACCAACATAACTCGTAAGAACTGACCGCGTGGTTAAGGGACCCCCGATTTGAGAATATGACGATAATTTGAAAATATCTAGAATTATGTCTAAAAACATGCCATTAGAGGGCGAAAACCCAAAGCATTATCCCGTACTCCTTATAACATACTATCCAACAACAAGACAACAACCAATAATTATCCAATAGCCAAACCAAACAAAATCAATAATTATCCTGTACTCCTTCTAACATACTATCCAACAATAAACCAACAATCAATAATTATCCATTAGCCAAACAAAACAAAACCAATAATTATCCCGTACTCCTTCTATCATCTAAAAAACTTAAAAGACAATGCATATCAATTATATAACTACTTCAGTAAAAGTAAAGGGTACCTGATTCCTACGATCCAAGAAGCCATTAAATAAAGTCTTCTGAATGTGTGATTGGACCAAATTGATCATGGATCCCCCAGCGTAATCTTTTACATGTGCATTTGTTGACTAGTTTCTTTAATACAATCTTCATAAAATCAAGCCAATTTAACTTCATTTTATGAACATTGCATCAATGAAACTGATTAGCAAATGTATATGTATAGGAACACGTGGAAATTGATCTTGGTCCATTTGATCCAATCACAAACTCAAATAACTCTCTTCTTAAACTGAGCGTCTTATGAAAGTAATTAACCATTCGATTGAGCATAACATATTATCGAAAGTTAACTTACATAAATCATATTAAACATTCGTAAAAGTAACTAAACATTCATACAACAAAGTAAAGTGTTAATACAATGTGAATATTAAAATAGGATACAAATAATATTGACACAATCAACATAATATTTTGATTCTAAATCTTCCTCTAAATTAACTAAAAGACCCTTCAAATTAGGGTTGTTATCAAGAGCTGACTAGAACTCTTTTGGAGACTTCAATGCATCCATTCCAGTAGTCATATCCTTTGTTGCATGAACAATAATAGACCAATTGCCACCGTTTATGCACTTCAAGTAGAATACCTTTTTTACATTCTGAAAGGCACAAATAAAAGGCTCGTCGACAATGCGATCTTTACTCTTCAGCTTTGATAAATCTACCATAATAAGTTTGGAGTCAGGATTAACTTTTCAAGCATTCGTAGTATCCTCCACCTTTTCCCAATCACAATAGAATACAGTTTATGTGAAATCTAAGTAATCAAGTTCTAGGATTTGTTGGACTATCCCATAATAGGTTAACACAATATTCTTTGGATTTTTAATGCTTTGGCTAGCGATAGGTCAAGGAAGAAATTGATATTCAACTATTTTTCTTCAAAAGTTTGTCCTCTTATGGATATGAAATGAAATCAAAACCGTTGGTGCGGGATTTCTTAAACTCTTTCGCACAAGAATTAGGGCCTTTTGCTAGGCGTGTAAGACTGAAAGAGCCATCACCTCTTTTTAGAAGCTGCATTTATTAATGAATTTGTATTAGGGTATGTTTTTATCACACACGAATAAATAATCGCACACATAAGATGTGAAATTTACCACTTATGATACCCATGCCCTAAAATCAGTTGTCGTGCAATTTCTCCTTTGATTTTAGGCAATTTCATTCTTGTACTTCTTATGCGTAAATTGTAGAGTTTAGATAGTAAAATATAAAATACATATTATCAAAGAAGAAGAATTCAATAGATACTCTCTCTCTCCATTCTTCGACCTCATCTTGCGATTTGAAGACATAACGAGTTTCCTGCTCGTATCGTACATTTACGAGTTGCACCTCTTTAGGGTTCCCAAACAGTAATTTATCATCGAACTCGTCAGGTTCCTCGATCACTCATCTTTTATGAGGATTGAACCTCCTCACATCTTATTTTGGCATATATTCCCTAGCGTATAACGATGATTCCACAATTATGTATTCTTCAGCAATTGACCCTTTAAAATACCATATATTCTTTACGTATTCTCTGAAGGATTTCATCAAGCGCTCAAAAGGATACATTTAATGATACCTAATGGGATAACATAATAAAGCTTCATCGTATAAATGAACAAGCAAGTGGATGCTTATATCGAAGAAGGACGCCGAAAAATATTTCTCTAATACACAAACTGCCTCGGCTAAAGTTGATTTTGTAGCTTTAATGTGCCTTATATTTACCACTTTTGCACAAAGTAGGGTAAAACACAAACTGATTTGCATAATTGCCCGACGGATATCTTTGTGTTCACAGAAGCAATGACGAAATAACAAAGGGTTTATTGGATGATTACATGTTAGTCATGAGACTTGCACTATTTTAAGTCATTTGCTTGGTAGTTTATGACCCTACATAAATTACCAGAATAACTAGTTGGAGTCTTCAAACTGAACAATGTGTCTAAGAGGATATTCTTCTCACTAGTAGTCAAAGTAAAAGCAGTCGGAGGGGTAGATATTCTTCCTGTTATATGATCTTTTTTTAACCAGAGTTTCGTATTTAGCTTCTTATCCTGTAGATCTCGGTGGGCCCGCTCTCCATCTTTGGAATGAGATCCACCCAGACATGCTCCTATCAGATGTTCTGCAAAATTCTTCTCTGTGTGCATCACATAAATTATATGCCTTACACAATGATCTTTCCAATATGGCAAATTTAAAAATATTGATCGTCTGGACCATGGTTTGCTTGTTCATTAGGATTATCCCCTTACTTTACGCTATAGGTTTACAAACTTGGGGTGTTTGCCTACATACCTATTCCCCGCAGTCGCAACCATCGTTATCTCCTTGATCTGCTGACCAAAAAGCCAATCAGGTTGCATCCGACACTCGTGACCAATAGGATAAAAGTTAGACTTGTCATTCCTGAAAGGGTAACTGGTCGGTAGAATTCTACGATGACCCGTGTAACTGATCTTACTATTATGTTGTAGCCAAATGGCTTCAGTTTCCTCCCCATATATGGGACATCCATAATAACCATGAACATTACAACCGGATAAGGTCCCATAAGCAGGAAGGTCATGGATTACTCACATCACCATTGTTTTAAGTGTGAACTCTTCACCCATGTGAGAGTCAAACGTCGTCACGCCTTTATCCCACAACTCTTTAAGTTCTTCAATTGATGGGGCTAAGAATATATCAATAGCAGCACCTGGAGCCTTAGGCCCGAGTATCAAGATAGATAATAATGTGAACTCCTTTCGCATGCACAGTGTCGGTGGGAGACTTGAAGGTGCCATGAAAACTGGCCAATAACTTTGACTAGTAATTAAATTACTGAAAGGGTTAAACCCATCAGTTGATATTGCAAGACGAATATTACGAGGTTATTTTGCAAATTCATGATGTCGTTCATTTGAATTTTCTAGACGAGTGAATCAATTGGGTGACGCATCAAATGCCCGCCCACCTCGCATCGAGCATGCCATGACCCCCGCTATCCACAGTATAGTAAAAAATTGTTTTAACTGTAATCCATGTGGAAAATACTTCAAAACCTTTTGTAGGACTTGTGAGCTCTTTTGATATTTTACAAGTTTGTCATTTACCTTCTCACAAATGACATATCTAGGCTCACCACATATGAGACATTCATCCTTCTCTTCATGTTCGTTGCGATATAATATGCAATCATACTTGCATGCATGAATATATTTCTATTTTAATCCCAAACCCTTCAAGCTCTTCTTCATGGTAAGATAATTTTCTGGTAACGTGCTCTCTTTTGGGAGAATTTCTTTAACCAACTTAAAAATTCTAGTTACGCTATTCCTAGAAAAGCCAAATTGACTCTTCAAATTATGCAAACCAATAATTGCATATAATACCGAATGATCTTCATCGCAATCTTTATACAACGACCTAGCTATATCTGCTTTCAACCGTATATATTCTCGGTCTTTTGGTAGTTCACTATTAAATTGTTCATTGTGCTCATTATTTGTCTACATAGGTTGGTGGTTTTGGTCGTGGTGGACTCCGTTAGCAACGTCAATTAGGTCGGTTAATGGATGATGTGTTGGCGAATCATTTACCACTTCCACTCATTGGTGTTCTGTTACGTGGTCAGTTACCGATAATTCTTCGGGAACATAAGGTCCAGGTTTTTCACCATGGTATGTCCACTTGTTATAATCTTGACAAATTCCCCACATTATTAAATGTAACTCAACATATTGTAATGATTTATATTTTCCGTTTATACAATGGGTGCACGGACACGGAATCGTCTCACTTTTAAGGTTCTTAAAGGCGTTTCTAATAAATTCTTGAACGCCTTTAACATAACTACTAGTTATTCGGCCAGTCTCCCCCATCCATTCTTTATATTATGGAAAATCCATTTAATAATCTTTAAATTGCAGTCATGTGTTAACATGATAAAATAAATATCATGTTGCATAGTAAAGGAGTAATATAGTATCAAAGCAAAGCACTAATATAGTCAACAACACACCAATTAATCAAACTATTCAATAACTTAAATACAAGAACACGCCAATCAATGATACTACACAACCACTTAAACTCAAATTAAATAAATTTATCTACTGATATTATTACAACATAAGAAATTTTTTACTACATCTTCATCATGCAATAAACTAGCCAAGTGGTAAGAGAGTCAACGTAAATTTTCAAAAAATTCCCTTCTCCACTGTTAACGTGCGCTGGAATAGTTTCACCACCCGCATATACTGTATCAACCACGATCTGACACTCACCCTCCTACAAAGGTCGATTATGTACTAAAGTTTCGATGACTGTGGACATGAGCGTGCAGATTCTAATGATAAATTTACCGCTCAGGTCTTGTATATAATATTTCTTGCCATAGTTAGCGTGGGTGGTTGACGATGATCCAAGACCTGTGCCGCGCTGAGGTACTGAGAAAGGGAATGTTAAAGGAGGAATCGGAATCTGTAGGGGAATGGAGAATGAGAAAAATTTTGAGGAGGAACCGGCATCTGTGGAGGGAAACCGGGATGCATTAGGGGCTGTAGGGGCATACAACCGGTTAAAAGCGACACAATCTATGCAAGTTTATCATTCACACCTCCCAATTCATTTCGAAGCCCCATTATATCCCCTTCAGTCCTAGATTGACGTTCATCATTGAACGCAAAATGCTTATTAATAGAAGAAAGCTCGTCCATGAGGGGTGCGTTGTGTTTGAATCTTATTTTTAACATATGCGACCCCAAACCTCTCGTCCTCCCTCTATGGTCCTTACCAAATGTTTGTACGATGGAATCATTGTCAATGTCGTCGAACGGGCTTGAATCTGACTAACTATTGATAGACTCTATTGATTTTAGAGTATTATCCAAGTGAGGAGGGAATTTATTAACTTTGTCTCGTCTATCATCTACGTACAAGTTGGCCCCATTCAGTGTCTTTCATTCATCCAAGCTGCCTTTCGTAACGGTCAACTACTCGTTCTTCAAATATTCATAAGATTTTGAGCCAAGCCAGTGGAAATCAGTTTTTTTTGGCCCTATTCTGCTTGTTTATGTCCCTTTTGCAGCATTTTGGAGTCCTTCGCCTCATTCTCCAAAAAATCATTACATTGACTGACTGGCATCTCAAAGTTTGAAGGGACTTTATCTTTGAGCTCCAAAATGTCGGAGCTAGATGGTCCCTCAGGGAAATACTTTTGCCTAAGGTTTCTCCGATATGTTCGGAGTTGTTCAGCAACCCGAGAAATCACCTTATGAGTCTCCCTTAGGGAAATGCTAGATGCTTCCTTTGTACGTAATTATATCCATAATGGGTGAATTTTTTTTTGCCTTCTCTAACAACGTAAGCAAGGTCAATGGTCTATCAGGATTATGTACGTGAAATATATATTGTACAACTTCGTCCCAACATTCTGGCAGGGAAAACATAATACGATCGGATAAGTACTCTTGTTGGAGATGAACTCCACGGTTTACAAGGTAGTTAAATTATTCGATCTTCCTATTCAGATACCAATAAATCAGAGTACCCACTTTATGAGGGTTATTAATGAAAGATATACGCGTGCGATCCAATTGTAACCTTTCCCACTCTTGTTGCCATTTATTATTACCGTGACTCATTTCTCCTGAGAAAAATGAACGAGGGGGTGATTATAATTCCTGTAAATAATGGCTCTAATGAATCATTAACGAGTTATTATGTACGAGGGCGTGGATATCATTCCAATAAATTATGGCTCTAATGAATCATCAACCATTAATTTATTAGGTTTTGAATACCTACTTTTGTTATTTAAGCCAACAATCCCTAATATTAACCCTTATAAACATTAGTAAAAAAATTAATCCCTTACACACATTACCCCCACAATTAATAGATTATGCATTGTTGGGACTTAATTTTACAAAGCCCCTAAAATTAATCCCGAATTTAGCATCAATATTAATGGAGATGTATATTTTTATATTTCAGCTGCAAACTTAAACCAACAATATCCATTAAATTAAAATTTTCCCTAGTTTGAAACTTAAACCAACATTAGTCAAATATATACACACACATATACACGTTTACAGTATACATAATACACACAATGACAATGTATACACACCTATATATAAATACATAATACACACACGTATACACACAGAGAGAAATACACACACAAAAATATGCACAGACAAAGAAATATACACGCATAGAATTACATAACAATGAGAAGATTGAGATTAACTTTGAGATTGAGATTGAGAGAGAGCTTGAGATTGAGAGAAGGAGAGAGCCAAAATCGTCGGAGAGAGGGAGGGAAAATGAGGGTCTAGAAATGTTCGAGGGAAATGAAAAACTATTCTACATTTTTTAAGTATAAAGACCATGGTCACGGCTTAGGTCCGTGACCGTATGACGTAACCCATTTATTTTTAACACGCCAGCGTGGAAATAAGGCCATGGTCATGTCCCAAAGCTGCGACTCATATAATTTAACGATCATGAACTTAAGTCATGACCATATCCTTTTGTATTGGGGTTTATCATCACGGCTAAGGGTCGTAACTCATCCCAGGACAAAATTGGAGGGAAACTTGGCTCCATAATAGTCACAGTTGTGTTATAGATTAGAGCCATGACTCGAAGGAGTCATGGTCTATAGCCATGACCACCTACAAGAGGACCCATAACCATAGTGAGTCATAGATTTGGTCACGCCCATTTTGGCTATGGTCACGGTTTTAGTCCGTGACCAGTTGGTCACGGATGTGAGCCGTGACCCCTTTACCGTAATCATTCACAGAATTTGGTGTAGCCTGTCGACAGAGAAGGGGATGGGGACAATGCTATGGCATCCGAGGAAGATAATGCAATGACAATCGATAAGCCTTGGAACATCTCCGTACAGAGGCTTAAAGACAAAATCAGTGATCTCTTGAAGAGCCCGGACCCCAAGCAAAGGGGCCATATGGGAGGGTCTATATTTCTTTCAAGAATAATAAACTACCCAAATTTGGCCAAGTTCAAGCCACTAATTATCACTTCAAAGTATGATGGGAGCACGAACATGTACCAGTTGACAGCCAACATCTTATTGATCTTCGATGAGATGAAATGTCGAGCTTTCTCAAACACCCTTACTGGTGCTGCACATATATGGTACACCTCTCTCCTTAAGAACTACATTAAGAATTTTAAATAGTTGGTCGAGAGGTTTCTCCATAATTTCTGCTTCAGTGTGAAGCCTCGAAAGAATACCACATATTTATTGTATGTCAATCAAGGGAAAAATGAGTCTTTGAGATACTATGTAGCCCGCTTTAATAAGGAAAAATCAAAAGTAGAAGACTACGAGGAAAGCATCGCTACGAGTGCCCTCATAGGTGGGCTTCAAAAGGGTAAACTCTTATGGAAGCTGACCTAAGATCCTTCAAAAACCATAGCAAAACTCCTAGCCACGACCAGGAGAGTCATGAATGCGGAGGAGGCTATGGATTCTAATGGAGAGGACGATAAAGAAATAATTTGAAGTAAGTCCCAGAAATCCAAAGGAAAGGAAGGTAAGAGGTAGTTGGCGAACGATAATTTCACTGACTATATCCCATTGACCATCAACCCAGATATGATATTGAATGAGATCAAAGATGACCAATCTATGAGATGGTCAGATAAGCTAAGAGCCCCTCCTCACAAAAGGGATAAGAGCAAGTGGTGTGAGTTCCACTAGGATTATGGCCACACTACTGATAAGTAATTTGTTCTTAAGGGTGAGATCAAAAAAATATTGAAGAAGGGAAAGCCTAAAAAATATATTGATAAAATCGGTGCCAGAGACGACCCAAGGAAGAGATGAGACGACAGGCCTAGACGAGAGGTACAGGCAAGTAAAAATAATGATCTCTTTGATGATGACTACGAGGCCAACCCTGACCTTCAGCTAAAGGTACCCGCACCCAAAGTTCGGTTAAATATTATCTCCTTAGGAGTGAAGATGATATATGGCGATTTATCATGTGGTGGCAAGGATGTGACTGACAGGAAGGCCCATATCACACAAGCAAAAGCAGTCCTAAAAAATAAAGTGGGAAACTCTGTTAAAATTGACCCCAAGCTAAGTAAGAGGGAAAAGGTGGATATGAACACCATGGTAATAGGCTTCTTAAGATTAGACTTCAAGTAAATCTTATCCCCTCATGACGACCCACTGGTGATTACTACAAGTGTACATGGATATGACGTTATTGATGGAGGGAGTTCAACTGAAGTGATGTTTTCAGAATGTTCTAAGGGATTAGGGCTTAGCAAGAAAAGACTTATCCCATGCCACTAGCCTTTGATCGACTTCAGTGCTGAAAAGGTCCATCCTTTGGGGGCTAACCAGACATCTCTCCCCAACAACTCATTCCTCAGCGGAATCCCAAAACCTCAAGTTATCAACTGTTTCCCCCAATAGAATTTCCATACTAATATTTTTAACTCTTCTCAAAAGACATAATCCCTAGACAGATGTCTCTTAACCAGTAAAGTCTCCAAAAAAGATAAATTTAAAATTTCCCATGAAAGCTATTCCTCGCGCCTCCACTTAAGGTTCTCAGAATTGGTCGCCCCAACTTAAGGTCCTCAAAATTGATCTCGACCCACAGAATTGATCGCTCCCTACTTTAGGTCCTCAGAATTGACCTCAACCCTTAGAATTGGTCGCTCCTACTTAAGGTCCTCAGAATTGGTTGCTCCTACTTAAGGTCCTCAGAATTGGTTGCTCCTACTTAAGGTCCTCAGAATTGACCTCTCAAAATTGGTCACTCTAACTTAAGGTCCTCAAAATTGACCTCGACCCTCAGAATTGGTCGCCTCCTACTTAAGGTCCTCAGGGTGTAAATGGATATTCAAAAATCCAAATCCATCCGCTATCCGAGTCCGAATTTAATGGATATTTATCCGAAGAAACGAATATGGATAGTGTGTTAAAGTATCCAAAAATATGGATACGGATACGGATAGTATTTGTATCATACACGAATAATTCTTATCCGAGGCGGAGTGTCCATATTTATGAAAATTCATTTTTCGAATATCCGTATCCGTATTATATTAAATAATAAATTATTATTAAAATTAATTATATATAATAATTACGTATAACATTTTTATTATAATAATATAAAAATATTATCATTTTTTACTGATTTGAAAGAATAATATTAATTTATGTTTTTTATCAACACAAAAAAATAAGGGATGAATTTAAAAAAAAGAAGGGAAAAAGCTAGTTGATTTGAGCTGAGCATGCAGGTAAATCAACCTCATTTCATTTCTTTTCCCAACTCTCTCTCTCCCCCTCCCTCATTTCCTCTCCGAAAAAAAACTAAGCAGCCAAGCTAAAATCAGCTCAACTCCGTTCCCCAGTCTGAAATTATCCCCGCTCAGTTATGTGTAAGATTACATTTTTTTTCTGTGAAATCAGCCCCGATCATTTATGTAACATCTGTGTACCATTTTTTCCTTTGTAACATCTGTGTAAACATAGGTTGTACAAACTGACTTTTTCGCTACTAATGTTAATTGCTATGTTTGCAAACATAGTTTGTAAAATCACCATAAATAGAGACAAAAAACTGATTGTGTAAACATAGTTTGTAAAAACAGTTAACCAAGAGCCATTCTTTTTTTTTTATGCTCTTGGTTTATCTGTGTAACATTTATGTAAGATTATTGCTTGGTCCATTTTTATTCTGAGCTATTCGATTATGTTCTATTTGTAAACATTTTTATTCAATGCGAATTTTAGTTAGTACTTAGTAGGAATGGATAAGCAACGTAAACGAATACGGATATTATTCGAATCCGAGGTATCCGAGCGGATATAATTTTGGATAGTTGTTTTAACTTTTTGGGCGGATAAGGATACGGATACTTCATTCAAATAGCGGATACGGATATGAAAAATAAGGTATTAGATTCATACCCTTCCGTTTACCACTTAAGAATTTACATCAACCTTCAGAATTAGTCGCTCCAACTTTAGGTCCTCAGAATTGACATCGACCCTCAGAATTGGTCGCTCTCTACTTAAGGTCCTTAGAAGTGACCTCGACCCTCAGAATTGTTCGCCCCACTTAAGATCCTCAGAATTGGCCTCGACCCTCAGAATTGATAGCTGCCACTTAAGGTCCTTAGTATTGACCTCGACCCTCAGAATTGGTGACCTTCAACTTAAGGTCCTCAGAATTTACTTCAACCCTCAGAATTGCTCACTCTCTACTTAACGTCCTCAGAATTGACCTCGAACCTCAGAATTGGTCGCTTCCTACTTAAGGTTCTCAGAATTGACCTCGACCCTCATAATTGGTCGCCTCCTACTTAAGGTCCTCAGAATTGACCTCGACCCTCAGAATTGGACGCTCCCTAATTAAGGTCCTCAGAATTGACATCGACCATTAGAATTACTCACCCTAACTTAAGGTCCTCAGAATTAACCTCGACCCTCAAAATTAGTCGCTCCCACTTTAGGTCCTCAGAATTGACCCCGACCCTCAGAATTGGTCACTCCCTACTTTAGGTCCACATAATTGACTCCTTTCCTAAATCATCATGTGGTGTCAATTCAATGACTTTCGCTTGTTTCAAGCTCACTCGTCAAGGGTCTGTATAGTTCGTTGATGATCTTTTGTCCAAAGGACGAAAGATCATCGAATGACAATTGGTTACCCCCCGTTGGAAAGGTTATTCCAGTTACTTCACTTACCCCATGTGTGATTTCAAATTATGGTTCGATCGAATGATCCATCGTCATTCGATGATCTTTCGTCTAAAGGACTAACAGGCGTTTTCGAGCCCCATTTGACCCAAAGTCAACTCTTGAACCCGGGAGCAGCCGAAAGGACTCTTATATGTCTCTAAATTACCTTACAACGATGTTCCTCGTGCTCTTTTTGGACATACGAATTGCATTTTTTGATTGTTTTTCCAAAAAATCTGCATGAGATCGCCAACCGGCTGACCCATTTTCCCGCCTATCGACAGTGTGTCTTGGGTTACCTATCGATTGGCAGGGCAAGGACTATGCCGATCGATAGTCTCCCTACCCTATATAAGAAGAGCATGAGCTCACTTCGAAAAGAACCCCTTATCCATCAATATTAGTGATCTCGGTAACATTCTTCTGTAATCAATGAAGTTTCCTTATGTGAAAGTCCTTCTCACCCATTATTCTCATAACAAATTTAGCAAAAACATCTTTCCCTCTCATTGAAAATTCATCCCAACTTTCAAGGAAGCTCATCAAGGATCAAGGTCAATCTTCAAATTCCAAAGAAGGTCCAAACATCATTCTCTCTTTAAATTTCTTTATTTTCGCATCAGTTATATAAATTCTCAATTTAGCTTTTACATTAGATCATATACATTAATACCTCATCTTTATTAGTTATATTCACATAATTTATTTTCTATAAAAAAAGAAAAAAGAAAAAGGGGGTTACACACATAAATTCCAACTGAATTATTCACCACATTTTCTTAAAACTAAAAATATCTTTTCTACAAACACACACATATAATAAACTCCCGTTTGAATCTATGGAATAAACCCCACCCTTTTGTCGAATGAGAACTACGTGGACTTTGATGCCTTTATATGCTACGTACATATTTTTCCTATTTTATCCATATATTATTCATATAAATAATACTCGTCTAAACATTTGATATCGTTTCATCATAACGATCAATATCTCGGTAAGCTCACACATCATATTTTTCTAATTATTATTTTGTGAACATTCCTATGGGTGACCTCACCCCATCTTTTTCATGATGTGAGTCGAGCAGTTTCGATCTCCACTTATATATACGCGCACACACACTTCACGGAGAAATTAAGAAAAATAGAATATAAGCCCATGAGAGACCGAAAGGGTGGTATGGGTGCCGAACTCCTTTCCATTCTGTAACTAAGCCCCTGAACCTCTGAACTATTAGTTTCGCAAGCATCAGTTTGTTTTTTATGCTGCTCTCTTGAGACGGTGGCATGTCTTTTGACTGTTTTGTACAAAATGACGACGACCGAAGCACCCCATGATGTAGCAAGGGGTTCGGGACCTTTATCTCCTCCTCTTTTCCCTCCGAAAGCGCCCCAAGGCAAGAGAGGGAGGAAGATATCAGGATGAACACATTGAGCACCAACCATTTTACATACATTTTTAGATCTAAAACATTTTTATAAAACTATTTCAAGATGTCAAAGGGAGTTGGCATCTCCTACATCAAGTTAAAGTTAGAGGTAGAATCCCTCTTGGTCACTTCATGAACTACCTAGACTTCGAACTCTTTATGCTAGTATATAGGCTCACTCAGACTGTCTTTTGAGTGAACAAGTCTGTCTTTATACATATTTATCCCTTGTCTATATTATCTACACATACACACATATCCCACACTACACTGGAAGGTCTAGGTATATACTAACTGTGTTCACTTTATTATTGATTTGATATAATAACATTCTAATACACGTACTTTAGATTTATATTTGAGACTAAAAGGGAAGAGCAAGTGCATAACACCTTCTCATTCCATAATCCAATCCCTGGACCTTTGACTCTCTAGTTAAACATGTAGATCACTTGCCATCACTAGGTCTCTACAGTGTCCTACCCCTTCTTTTGTTTATTTTTGTATAAAATAGACAACTAATTCTATTTTATTTTCAAAAGAGAACGAGGTGATGACCCCACATCACCTCTAATGACCCCATGTCCCCCAAATTTTATCCTAAAAGGATGCACAGAGTGGGGGGGAGGATGAGAGGCACTTCGCTTCGGGTACGGGTTCTCTCTCTCTCTCTCTTTATTTCTCTCTCTCACACACACACATACACACACGCTCTCTCTCTCTCACACACACACACATAAACTATTCTAACCTAAAATAATACTTGGTGTTATAAGTTGGAATTTATTCTCAGATTGCGTAAGTCTTAAGTTTGTGATGAAGTACAAGGATCGTTACAACTGGAAATTCCTTTTGACCAAATAAATAAGCTAAAGGTAGTACTTTCTTGGATGGAATGTCGAAACAATATAATTTTATTTATTTGTGTGTATGGAGTGACAAAAGAGAAAGATAATTAGCGGGTGAGAGTCGCGGTAGCGGTGCACTCAACCACTAAGCAGTTGAGTCCCCTATCGTTGGGAAGTATTGGGCCCACTGATAACTTTGGAAACTCTGCAGGATAGTGGTGCACTCAACTGCTATAGACACTGTAAAGGAAAATACTTTAGCTTATGCTTTGTAGTTGTTTTATTTGCCACTTTGACACATTTGGCGTATCCCGTTCCAAACTGACACGTGCCGACATATGAACCAAAATCTCAAACATCTCCAAAGTTTAAGACTTCTCCACATTATGAAGGTATAAATTTTTTAGGAATTTAAATTTATTTACCCTTATATTTGGGAGACTTTTTATAAAAAAATTTATTAAAATTGAGGCAAATTTTTTAGAGTTCAAAATTAATTTTTTATTGATCTCTACCTATCTCGTTCGAACAAAAAGGAATTTTCGTTAGAACTCTCATTTGATCATTTCACCGAACGAATATCCAATGAGGGTGTTCTGTTTGAATTCGTTTGAAGCTCTTTTGAATCTTGTTCTAACGAGATTGGAGTTTTGTTCGAACAAACTCAGCTTTCGTTCTAACGCGATTACATTCTTGTTCGAACGACTTCTATTTTTGTTCGAACTAATTTCGCCGCCTCAAATTTTGTGAACAAAATATAAATACATGTTTCAAAAATATTTTAACAGAGACTTTCTAAAAACAGAAATGCATATCTTTTACAAAAGTTCGCAATCCTTTTAGTTCAAAACACCTCTTTGATTCCCAAAACACCCTCCCCAATATAATTATGAATCCTTTTGAAATTTTAGAAGACTCATACCTGTTGTATACTTGTGGAGATGGATCTCTATTACTGATCTTGTGATTTAAGGAATCACTGCTGAAAGAAAGGCAGATCGGTGGATACTAAGGGTGAACCTCCACCTATGGACTATTTTAGATATGAGTGGTTTTATTTAGAAAGGTTTGTAAGTAAGATATCTTCTAAAACTATCTAAAGTGTTGGAAAATGGTTTTGCCCCGAAAAGGTATTTTTCCTCACATATGTTTGTGATTGCATGCGTAGTTTCTTTTCCGTGATTGGGATGATTATCATATGCAAACCTATTTTAATCAAAGATTAAAATTTGGTAAAAAATGGGTTTATGTGTTTGGACACATTTAATTAAATAAGTTAATCCATTATATTGTGTGCACTCTCAGCGACTGAGCCCTGCTATAGGGGTGAAATTAGACACTATGGCGGTTTTGTGCATGCCGCATGCTCAAAGAATTGTTTAAAATTTTGGATTGAACCATTACAAACTCGAAACATGTCATGATGAGACCAACATACTTTTTATTTTAAATAAACATTATAGAAAATATGCTTACTCCCAACTTGTTCATCTGAGCTAGTGGGTTTGGAGAGAAAACACATTTTTTTATTATTAGATTTCCCTTCTAATTGTGTAAAAATTTGAGAGAAGACAAGCCAAATGAGTACTTTGAGGGTGCATACAGATTTATTTTTAGTGGAGTTTGAAGAGGGAATGCAGTTGCAGTAAATATAAAGTTAACTTTCAAGTTAGGGAGCTTGGTATTCCTTTGAGACCACCTTTGAAGGCGGGATCTGTCTTCTTCACCAACTATTTTCTTCATTTTGAGGCTCTAAGAGGTAGGGATGTTAATCTACGTACTTAATCAACCATGATTAAGGATACATTAATGCGATATATGATGTCTTTTACACATGATATTCGTTATATGTGTAAGTGGAATGCATATATTTATAGATGTTGATTTTTTTAGAAAATATAATGCATGTGACCATTTTAACATTAATTACTAAAAAATAAAAAAAACATGGTTTAAGGGTTGTGATTAATTATAATATTTTTAAAAATGTCATAAAACCCCATGTGGACTGCTCTGGATTTGAGTGGTTTTATTTAAAAAGTTTTGTAAGTAAGTTGTCTTGTAAAACTATCTAAAGTGCTGGAAAAAGGTTTTGCCCTAAAAATGAATTTTTCCTCATATATGTTTGTGATTACATGCGTAGTTTCTTTTCTATGATTGGGATGATCATCATACCCAAACCAAATTTAATCAAAGAATAAAATTTGGTAAAAAACGAATTTGTGAGTTTAGAGGCATTTAGTTAAATAATTAATCGATTAGATCGTGTGCACTCTCAAATTGGTATCAGAGCCGGTTACAAAGATATACTGTGTGATATTTTTTCGCAAAATTTTTCTTTGATGTAAGTGAGAGTGTGCTACATCGGAATAAATGCAACTGCTCGAAAAAATCAATTCTAATTGTGTGTCAACCAAACCAGTATTAATGAAACCCAAGTTTTAATTCAGTCCTAACACATGCATCTAAGTGATATGAAATCACACAGCAATAAGTATGCAAAGGAAATCAAATAACAGGAAAAATCCCCCACAAGGGCAAAACTTTTTATTTCTATAACTTTGAAAAATTTACAAGACCATTGACTTACATATAACTTCCCTCAAATGTAACGCACGGTGCCTTCGTTAAACCTTCAAAGCGTTGTCTAGAAATCTACAGTGGTTCATGCGCAGCTATACCACAAGGCCACGCAGTCTGATCAACCCTGGAATACCCACAAGCACTTCCTATGACACGCAGTAAAAAATATGTGCAAAGACTCCCTCCACAATAGCACGCAGCCCTCCGGTTGTATAGATCTCCCCACAAAGTATGAACAATAGCAAAGTTCTGTTCTTGGGTTCCAAAACAATTCACACAAAAAGATATTGGTATTTTGTGAATTGTAAAATAAGAGATTGAACTCTTTTAATGTTGGAGAATAAAGTAAAACACTCAAAATCGTATTCTGTTTAAAACTAGTGTTTCTCCATCCGAAATACAGAACTTATAAAAACTTTTATGGCGGTGACGTGTCAAGTAAAAAGGGTTCTCGTTCGAACGTCTTTTGGTCTCGTTCGAACGAGATAGGATCTCATTTGAACGACCAGACACTAATCTCTAGATTCATTTTATAGAGTTTTAAAATATTTGGAGACTTAGAAACAAACACTCTTACGAATTTGAGAACAATTATCAAAAAGATTTTAAAATAAAAATGTTTTAAAGATAAAAATCCATTGAAAATAATTCAAAATTCATTTTTTTCATAAAAGGAAAAATATTTTATTTTTTATAAAAAAAATCCCAACACTTTTAATGTAAAATGTAAATGGAACTTGACCACATTTACCAAAGCCGTCTTTGTTGGGCATGATTGTCGAAGTTGACTTGAAATTCGGATCGTCAATTATAGATGTAAGCTTCCCAATTCTTCGACAAACTTATAGCGATATACGACATACTAAATGTGACGGACAATGTAAAATAATGTCTATGCCGGTACAAAATAAAAATATCCCAATTATCAATCAAAATATGACCTATACAAATCTACCCTCCCATAAACTCAAATGAAGAAAGATAAACTGAACAAGTCTTCAATCAAACTTGGCTTCAGCAATTAACTTTTCAAATCTCCAAGCTTTTTTCATCAGGGTGTGCAACATAATGATTACCAATCTTCGTACCTACACACATGAGATAAAGCAAAAATCACGAAATGTATCGAGTTTGAAATGATATAGATATAAAACATGTAAGCATAATCAAATCTCCCCCATACTTAAACCCCCCGCAATATCATAATTCGTTCTCCCCCTTTTTATTTGTTCAAAATAGACAAGGAAAAGAATAAATCACATAAAGCAAATCGGGGTGTCACGAAAAACAAACCAAACATACTATTTTTGAATTTTTCAAAATTTTAAAAATGCAAGAAATATGATGTTATAAAAAATACACACCATGGATATTTACAAAGACGACCAAATCATGGAAACAGAATGAATGGGTGTGAACAAATTCGATAGGAACATCAACTCAATCATATCATATGTGCAAGATGCATAAATGTACTCCTAACGAATGAACATAAAAAATAGTCATTTGTGTAAAATTATTGAATTTAGATGACATCGTCTTAAATCAAAATCAACAAATCAAAGTCAACATGATTTTCGCACCAATAACGTCCGAAATGATTTCATGCTTTTTTAAGATTTTTAAGGACGTGCAATGCCGTTTTAAATCTCCAACCAAACTCCCTCATATATATTTTCTTTGCGAGGTGATCTAAATTCTCAAACATTGGAGAATTTGTGAATAAACCTAATGGCCCGTAATTGGCATATATTTTTTTTATTGCCATGCAATTTTTTTAGGCTCTTTTAAACCTCTTTGGATCCCGAATATTTAAAATTCCTCAATTTTTTAGGTCCAATTTAAACGGTGTCTTAATCGTAAAGGATCGCTGTGTACCTTTCGTAGCCCTTCATCCTTTTTAAAATTCACACAAACTTACGATAAAATGGTAAAAAACGTGCACACCTTTTATTATCTTTTTCTATCGCATTTGATTCAATTTAATAGGTAAAATTTAGATGAAAATACGTAACCCACATGTGATTTGTCAAGATAAAATATCAAACAAATTCGTGCATGTGTGCAATAAAGGACAAAGTGAGTCAAACATATAGGTAGCAACACTATATCATCTCAAAGACTCCAAACTTTGTAAAGCACATGAATGACACAACATATTATCTCAAATATCTATCAAACTGTCACATGGATATGGCATGAAGTTGTGACTTGGTCATCCTAAGTGTGCATTCATATATGATGCAAACAAAATATAGAACTCTTTTTGGATTTTAAAAAAAAAGGAAAATCTTTTGTATTTTTTTAACACTATTCAGAAACAACCCAGCAGTACCAATAACATGTAGCAGTAAGAAACAGGGACTGCAAACAGAAAAGGATAGAAAACCATTCACGTCATTCAAATGAAGGTCAACGTCGTTCGAATGAGAATGCTTGTCGTTCAAACGACAGCTTCTCGCGACACTGAATCTCGCTCGAACGAGAAAACATAAATTTCACAAATTTACCCAGAAAAAAAATATCCATACAAAATACCAGGAACGGCCTGACATATGCAAAGCAGTGACAAAACAATAGCGAAATAGTAAACTCAATAAATAAGTCAATGTACGCTACTACAAAGTGAGTCATAACGCTATCAAGACGCGCAACTAGTGTATGACAAATATCAACACAATCAACCAAAAGATCTCATATGGGGTGAATCACGTGCAAGAAAACGAGAGTTCTGAATAATTAGATCATAAGCTTCTAAATCCGATTTTCAAACCCAAATCGATGTGTAACGAGGTGTGGGGGCTTTAGTAATCGGTGTGACTCTCTCTTTAAACTTCCTAGGTCCATTCAAAACTTTGAAACAGAAATGCTTAAGATGACCTTGCTTACCGCAATGTGTGCAAGTATAAATCGGGCGGTGAGTGCTACCTAAAGGCAGCCTTCTCCTCAAATTCCTAGGTGGTGCTCTCATCAATTTCCTAGGTGGCGCTCTTTGAATTTGCCCAGGTGGCTGTCTCCTAATGATCCTAGGAGGCTCTCTCACGATATTCCTAGGGGGCTCTTTCCTAACAAACTTAGGTGTCTTTTTCTTAACAATCCTAGGAGGCTATCTCACACGTGTGGGAATGGGTGCAACGTGCTTTTTAAAACCAATCCCACCCCTATCCTCCTTAATTTGGATAGTCCCTAAAATCTTATATAAATTTTCGGACCGAGACTCCAAATCAAATTTCACCTTACTCGAACCTCTCAAACTTTTCTTAAGTTCACTTATCCTAAATTCAAGTAGTGGCCTAGAATCCTCAAACTCAAGAAGCTAATTTTTTTATAGCTTCCATCATGCCTCAAAGATCATCTCTCTCACCCACGACATATCCAAGCTTCTCTCTCAAAATTTTCTCTCGTGCCCTATGTTCTTCAACTAAAACATCATTATTATTTTTTAAGGCACGCTCTTGCAAATGGTCTTTCAATTTCAAATTTTCTTTCTTTATTTCCAAAGATTTTGCATAAAGTTCATTGAAAGCAGTTTGCAAGTCATGGACTTGTATCGTCCTCACTCACCTCACTTTTATCAATAGTCGCATGGGTGGGAAACTCTAGCCTAGAAGCAAAAAAAACTTCTTCTTCCGAATGACAATCACTAAGTGTAGAAATGTGAGATGTCGGTTTATTCAATTTCAACCTCAAATTTTTGGGACACTCATCGATCGTGTGACCTACACCCTCACAATCCGAACACCTCTCAGAATTGTTTTCAACAGAAGATTTAAAATAAGAGTTAGTGTGAATTTTCCAATTAGATTTTTTTTAAAGTTGACACCGAAAATCATCAAAAACACCAAAAACCATTTTTGAGAGACACAATATCAAAAACCGATTTTTCAACACTATTTTCGAAAACAGGATCAAACACAATAGACTAGCAATACCTGCTCTAATACTAATTTAAAAGTGTGCTACAGCTGAATAAATGTAACTTCTCAAAAAAATCAATTTTAATTGTGTGTCGACCAAACCGGTTTTAATGAAACCCAAGTTTTAATTCAGTCCTAACACATCCATCTAAGTGATATGAAATCATAAAGCAATAAGCATGCAAAGGAAACCAAATAACAGGAAAAATCCCCCACATGGACAAAACCTTTTAATTATAGAACTTTGAAAATTTTACAAGACCATTAACTTACATACAACTTACCTCAAGTGTAATGCACTGTGTCTTCGTCAAACCTTCAAAGCGTCGGCTAGAAATTTGCAGTGGTTCACGTGCATCTATACCACAAGGACACGTAGTCTGATCAACCCAGGAATACCCGCAAGCACTCCCTATGACATGCAGTAAAAAAATCTTTGTAAAGACTCCCTCCACAATAGCACGCAACCCTTCGGTTGTAGAGATATCCCCACAAAGTCTGAATAATAGAAAAGTTCTATTATTGGGTTCCAAAACAATTCACACAAAAAGATATTGGGATTTTGTGAATTGTAAAACAAGAGATTGAACTGTTTTAATATTGGAGAATAAAGTAAAACACTAAAAATCATATTCTGTTTAAAACTAGTGTTAATCCATCTGAAATACAGAACCCTGACACCTTATTTATAAAAACTTTTAAGGCGGTGACGTGTCAAGTAAAAAGACTTCTTGTTCGAATGAACTGTCACATCATTCGAACGACTTCTGGTCTCATTCGAACGAGATAGGATCTCGTTTGAACGACCAGGCACAAATCTCAAGATTCGTTTTACAGAGTTTTAAAATATTTGGAGACTTAGAAACAAACACTCTTACGAATCTAAGAACAGTTATCAAAAAACTTTTATGATAAAAATGTTTTAAAGATTAAAATCCATGAAAAATAATTCAAAAATCATTTTTTTCATATAAGAAAAAAATATTTTAATTTTTATAAAAAATTCCAACGCTTTTAATGTAAAATGTAAATGGAACTTGAACACATTTACTAGAGTCGTCCTTGTTGGGCATGATTGTTGAAGTTGACTTGAAATTCGGATTGTCGATTATAGATGTAAGCTTCATAATTCTCCGACAAACTTGTGGCGGTATACGACATACTAAATGTGACGGACAATGTAAAATAATCTCCTTACAATTAGTTTTTTAAAAAATTGTTGATATTGAAAAAGGTAGGATTTTAATGGATAATTTGTATAATTGATTGTACATCTTTGATGGTATCTACTATGCATATTGGAAGGCTAGAATGAGGTCTCCTCTTAAGTTAATTGATAAACGCGTCTGGTTACTCTGAGAAAAAGGGTGGATACCACCCACTGGTATGGTTGACAATGTCGTTGGCCCTAAACTTGGATCTTAATGGATAAAGGATGACTTTAAATGAAGCTACTTTAATTCTCGCAGTTTGTGTGCCATCTAGGGAGCCATCACCCTTGATGAGTTCCGTTGCATTATGACGTGCATAACATCTAAAGAAGCTTAGGATACCCTCCAGCTCACTCACAAGGGTACCAATGTCGTTAAATCTTCTAAGCCGAAGAATCTTACCACACAATTTAAAATAATCACAATGCTTAAATCGGAGTCATTTGACGAGTTTTATGCGCGACTGTCCGATATAGTTAACTCGATTTTCTATTTAGGTCAGAAAATACCTGAGACGGATGTGGTTAAGAAAATTTTAAGATCGCTTCCCTCCCACTTTATTCCTAAGGTTACCCTACTTAATTCATGAGGGATCCTAGACACTTATAGGTTAGAAGAACGTGTAGGAGATATTCAAACAGACGAGATAGATATGCTCCCTAAAATTGTAAAACCTAAGGAAAGGGTAATTACACTTAAATACCAATCTAAAAAGAGAGAGGAAGTGTCTAAAAGAAGAAAAGAAGCATCTAAAAGGAGAGAGGAAACATTATCCGATTTTGTGTACTACTTTGATTTACATGATTTGACCCTTTTTGCTAAAAAATTTAAGAAATTTCTCAAACTCATTAAGGAAAATACTTCCAATGATAAGAAATTTTTTGACAAAGATAAAAAAAATATAAATCAGGCAAGAAAAATTTTGAAAATGAAAATAAAAATTTCCCAAAGAAAGATGAGGAAAGATGTTATGAGTATGCCATACAAGCTGTGAATAGGTATATCTTTATCTGCACACACTTCACACATCTTATGAATTATGGACAGGGAAAAAGCCCAACCTATCAAATTTTTGGGTTTTAGGGAGTACTTACTACATCTTGGGAGATAGAGAGCCCATAGGAATGTTTAACTCCTTTAGATATGAGGGGATATTTTTAGGATACTCATCGACGAGTAGGGATGCATCAGTGTAAACTAGGTATTCCACTCCTGGCCTGGGTAGAGCAAGAAGTGGTGCTGAAGTCAACTTGTCCTTCAGCTCATCGGAAGTCAACTTGTCCTTCAGCTCATCGAAAGCCAACTCACAAGCATCATCCCAGATGAATGATACCCCTTTACGAGTCAACTTAGTCAAAGGACCCGTAATCTTTAAAAATCCTTGAATAAACCTTCTGTAATATCCTGCCAAACCCAAGAAACTACGTACCTCTATCGGTGTCGTGGGTTATCCCCACTCCCTCACCACTGATACCTTACTTGGTTCCACCGATATCCCCCGTCAGATACAATGTGCCCCAAAATTGCCCTTCTCGTAGCCAGAATCCACATTTTTCATATTTCTCATATAACTGGTGCTCACGCAGTGTCTGCAAAACCAATCTCAAATGCTCAGCATGCTCTACCTCAATCTGGGAATAAATCAGGATGTCATCTATGAAGATAATGACAAACTAATCTAAGAACTCTTTAAATACCCTATTCATCAAGTCCATGAACATAACTGGAGCGTTGGTTAACTCGATGGCATAACCCCAAACTTGTAGGATCCATATCTCGTTAGAAAGGCAGTTTTAGACACATACTGCTCCCGAATACGTAATTAATGGTACCCCGACCTCAAGTCTATCTTAGAAAAGTAGGCAACTTCTCTCAACTGATAAAATAAGTCATCAATTCTGGGCAACGGATACTTATTTTGTATCGTGACTTTATTTTACTCCTGATAATCAACACACAATTGCAATGACCCATCTCTCTTATTTACAAACAAAACTGGGGCACCCCAAGGCGAGGTACTCCTATGGATGAAGCCTTGCCCCCTAAGCTACTCGATCTAATCCTTTATCTCCCTCATCTCCGTAGGAGCCATACGGTATGGCGCATGAGCCATCGAATGAGTTCCTGATGCTAAGACTATTACAAACTCAATCTCTCTGCTGGGTGGTAATCCCGGTATCTCCTGAAATACATCAGCGAACTCGCAAATGACCAAAATCGAATCTAGGGGAATCATCACATCCTTAAAGGTATCCTCCTCTATGTAGTATAAATGGGTGGAGAAACCTCCCTCCAAACAAGGCATCACGACCAAAAATATCTCACGACCCAGTATACCAAACACAATGCTTCTACTATAGTAATCAATCATGACCCGATACACGACTGGCCAATCCATGCCAATAATGGGGTCATAGTCTGACATGTATAATACAAGCATATCAGTAAGTAAAATAAGGCTCCCAATCTCAATACTCACACCCCAAAAGATAAAGAAAATTAGCATCCCATTACCCAATGGCGAGTCTACACATGTAATAGTACTATCTGTCATATCTAGTAACCCCGTGGTTCGTGCAAACCTAGTGGCTATGAATAAATGTGAAGCCCCAGTATCAAATAAAATACGCCCCAAAGTACCATGAATAGAGAACATGTCATCAACCATAGGTGGGGCCTGAAGAACTACAGCCCGGTGGACGTTATATACATGCCCATACTATAACTGCCCCTACTAAGGTGGGGCTGCAACTAGTATAGCAGGCAAAGCTGGTGCTGGGAGGGAAGCTGGAAAGATAGGCCTCTGTAGCTCCTGATGAACACCCTGATGTTGAGGAAACTTACCCTTGTCAGGCCAATCCTGATGTTTGTGGCCATTCTTGCCATATATGAAACATCGGCCTGTAAAATTTCCTCCTCATTAGCCCTATTGGTCGTTGCCACCCCTCTCTTAGCCCTGATGGCCCTGCTGGAAATGTTGTTGGTCCTGATGCCCCCGATGACCATACTGGCCATGTTTGTATTCACCCTGACCCTATATGAAACCTCTGGATCGAAAATTCTTAATAGAATCCCCTTACTGGGAACTCTGCTCACTCTGCCTAAATTGACTCTGAGCTGATGGCGCCTCGTTGGCACTGCGTTCCCCGATCTTACCCCACTGGCTGGACTCTCCTACTCACTTGCTTCCCTTAACATGGAAGCCGTGGTCCTGAAAATATAACAAAGTAGCATTTAACACATAGATATAGGTCTTCAAGGAAAGGTTACCCAACAGGTGTTGTCGGATCCTCCAAGTGAGACCATCAGTAAATAACTGTATCCTTTTCTCCTCAGTAGGTACCTTTCTTGCCACAAGGTTAGTCAATCTCGTAAAATCCTCCTCATACTCAACAACTGTCTTCCCCTCCTGGGTGAGATCCAATAATTTCCTCCTCATCTCAGTCTGGACGACGGATAAGAAGTATTTGCAGTAAAACCACACCCAGAACTCCTGTATTGTCATGCTGTCTCTCCTCCGCGGTGGTAGTGGACTCCCGCCACTGCAATGCTGTCCCAACTAGCTTAAACATAACTAGAATCTATTTTTGAACCTCTATGCACTCATACATCCTCAGGTGCCTTTGGATATCTTTCTTCCATCGGCTCACAACTACCACATCCAAACTCCCCAGAAACTCTGGAGGGAGTGCCTTCTGGAAGGAATCTCTAACTCGCTCCCAAGCAGAAGGGAACGCGTGAGCCTAATTCGGTGCCATACCCTGTGGCTGAAGCGGCACCTATGGTGCCTGCTGGGCAACTATATTCAGCAGTGCATTAACAGCCTGTGGAATGATGGCATTAACCTCGACAGCATTCATGGTATCCTAGGCCGGAGCTGGAGGAGGCTCTGGTTCGACATCTCTCGAAACTCATTTCGCACGTCGAGGAGGCATCTGAAACGAGAAAGAATTTCTATAAGTCCTTAGTTCAAAAAATCTTAAAATATTTGAAGATGTAAATACACAATAAATAATGTAACAGTCCGAATAATATGGCTCTATATCAAAGAACGCTACGCTGAAAGTCATAGTAAGCCGCACAGATCTTAAGGACACTAGAACCAGATGCTCTAATACCATATGTGAAACCCTAACTAATTAAATATCGGGTGATCAGTCTTTTATTTAATTAAAACAAGTTTATCATTTGGTTCATTCTTAGCATCATTGTCGAAAAACTTTTTGATTACTAATCATTAATTAGTTAATTAAGACAATGTTAAAATTTTCATCTTCATTAACATACAAGAATATAAGAATTCTAAACCACAATCACCATTTATATAAAACCAACATAATGGAATATCAAAGTAACTTAATAAATGAAAGTAACGGGAATAAGCACTCCAATCTGAAATCTCAAATACGGTAATCCAAAATAAAACCAAGTCAAAACACTGGAGATGAATGAAATATAATATCTATGAAGTAAAGAATATGTAGAGTGGGCAACATGCCCTGGCTGAAATATCTGTATAAGGAAGATAGATGGATAGGAGTGGAAGCATCTAACATCGAGGACATGCAACTTCCATCGTAGCTGCAACACGTCAAATCCCATAGAACTCCAAAGCCAGGCGTCCCTGTGGCTGGACACCTAAAATAATTTGCACAAAGAAAATAGATTTAGAAGAAACGAGTCAGAGCCCGAGTAAAAATAATTTAAAACATATTATCAAGTATTTACAATGCTTAAAAGCAGATATTATATACATGTTAGTTCACGACTCTCACTTGAGAAGTATCACCTATCAACTAATGTGCACGTCTATCGTACTTCTAGATAATTCTAGTTACCGCTACTACGCCTAACTAGTTCGACTACGTTAGCCTTTTTAAACTATTACTCATAGTGTCCACCCATATTTCTCACATAATACATTATCGAATATTTCCATATCTTTTAACTCAAGTAAGAATTTACCAATTGCAGTTAAGTGTTCACATACTTAAGTTACTTTAGATTTCCTTATCTTTCTTATCTACTAAGTCCACGCAGTAGAATAAATCACAAGTATATATATATCTATCACCCTATTATATATATACTAACAAGACACCCTTAGGCTCAGCTACGATGCATGCATACTCTGCTATTAAGTCCCGGTACTTCTCGTACGTAATAAGGACAATCGATTTGGGGTCACCCTCGAACCATAAAATACAATTCACCCACAGATGGGAGTGAACATTGTTCTAAGCATTTGGGCAACGCACATACTTACGTACTCAAATGACCATGCACACTGTTGTTCACAAAAATGGTGATAGAACCAAAGTTCTTTGTTCTAAGGTACCAATCTAAAATCCCCCTGATGTCTCATCAGGATAAGACTGTCCCCTTTTTGAAACCTCCCGCGATTGCATGCAGCGTAGGTATGTCATACACATAAGAAACCATACAATAGGTATTCACACCACCTATATATATTTATATCATTGGTATAGGCATAGGTGCGTCTTATATCATAAGTCCCATACGTAGCATATTTATATCCCAAATATCCCACGTATTAGTAAATCATAATTTTTCTCCTTATCATATGTTTTCGAGTATCTCTCACCACTCGAAGTGAGTTCATTATTCTCTAACATAATATCAGTAGGTAACTCACTCATATCCTACTCGTTTAAGTCATCATTTTCCTCGAATTCTCGTGACTCGAATTATCCCTCAAATTCGTTTTTTCTCTCAATTAAGCCTAATTAAACTTTGCCCTTAAATCCTCTCTTATGACCAAGCCTAAAACCCAACCTTAGTGTACTAGTACTTCAATATAATCCCCATTATATCTAGAAATTAATTTAGCAAGTGAATCCCGAAAAGTTCCCATGGAATCTTATAAAAGAGAAAAGAGGCCAAATTCTGGGCAACCGTATCGATTAGGCCTTGGTCCGAATCGATTCGCCCTCTATAGGTCTTTGTCTTCTTCGTTAAATTGTTACGAGTTTCCTCTAATTTTAACAACAAAACCTCCATTATAACATCCCAAACTCCCAAATAATTATATTAGATGTTGTACCAACCTATATATATGTGTGTGTGAGTTTTGACGTAGTAGAATCAATGATTCATCAAAGGACATCAATTAATAGGATTAATTCTAGATATTTTCTTAAGAACCCTAGTTTTTTTAATTTTTCTTTAAGAACTTCAATCCACATAGATTTATTACCATTGTAATCTTCCTAATTTGTAAGTTTCATCCTACATGCAACAAGGATTTAAACCTAACATGATTCTAATTTAAGAACTTCAATCTCATTCCCAAAACTTAATTAAATCACTACATATTCATGTGCATGTTCTTCCAATTCTAACATGGATACATTATATGCTCAGAATTTAGCAAGTTTAACCACTTTCCTTGATATGAAGGTTTGAATCTCTGAGTAATACTAGTATAGTTGGCCTCCTTCCCTTCAGTTCTACATGATGGTGGTGTTTGTGGTGCAAACGGTGCAATAATGGTGGTTCTAGGCTTTGGAACCCTAGGAATGGCTCCCCTCCTTCCCCCTGTGATTCTCCCTAGTTTTGGTAACTGATAACCCTAACCTCCTTTACATTTAATTAGATATAATCCTTCAAAATTTGTACATCCATTATCTCCAAAAATACAAATGACCGAAATACCCTATCGGGGTACCAATTTGCCCTAAAATTGACTCGGGACCCGAATTAAACCCCTAAGTATACTTTTCTGACTAGTTAGACACTTCTGGACACTTTGGCGCACTCGAAATGACCAATTGGATGACTTAAAAATAAATTACTTTTTATTTCCTTAAATTGAGTTCCGACCCGACTGACACACGCGTCCCGAGTAAATTACTGTAACTGTCGTATTTTGCAATCGCGACAATTTTTAATATATTCGTAATCATATATTACTTTATTCACTAAGTAATATTCAATATAATTCACATCAATAAATAATAACCCTTGTCCTGCTAGTTAATATTTATTTTAATGCAGATTAATTTCCAATAAAGTTCATATATTTAATTTATCTAGCATGCAACCCATGCCATACGCGAGTGTCTTATAAATCCTCTAATAGAAAAGTTCTAAGCTTTGTAAGAAAAAAAGTTAATCAATGCATGTCAAAATATTTGTCATGAGAAAATTATTTATCTTACTTTCGCCATTACTTAAATTGGAGTGTTAAAGTTGCAAAAAGTAAGGAGAAAAGAGAATATCTTATCATTAGAAAATAATTCTCTCATACTACAAAGTTACATAAATTTTATGGTGGGCACGCCTTCAACATTTTATGTAATTTAAGATCCCATCTATATATAATTGGGAAATAAATACGACCCATTCAAATATACTAAAGTCCAAATTTAAATATAATATAACATGAATGAAGTATAAACTTTTTCCTTAACAATGAAAAGGGAGAAAACAACCAAAATAAAATTTCATTTTGCATGTCCAACAATTCAAAACACTCCATCGTATTAATGATTTTAGTTTCACTTTCCACATGTGTAAAAAGAATCCAACAAATTTCTAAGGGATGAAAAACTGAAGCACCAAACATCTAATCTGAATGTTAAAATGCCACAAAACAACATAGCTTAATTTATTTCTTAAGAAAAGACCAATGGATGAATACTACGGGTTGATATTAGTTAACCTGAATTTCATTCACTCTAGACATTTTTATCAGCATAGTCCTCAATTAGTGTAAACATAAAAATACAAAGTAGAAATGCATGCACGTAGGCTAAAATTTGAAGCCAGTAAAATAATTGTCTCATAACAACAGGTATAGTTGTTCGGGGCAATTAGAAGGTGTCGAGTAATTCCTCATTGTATTATTTCTTATAATCAGTGAATGTACATAACCATTTTCTGGTTTAAATGGTGATATGTCATAACTTCTATTGCGATTGGAAGTGCAAAATTATTTAGTAAGTGGGGTGAGTTTAATTTAAACCCATTAGGTAGTTAAAAAATGAAATATAGATACTACATGGCATAATCATAAACCATAAGATTTAGAACCCAAACATATTTACACTATATTTTTTTTAAAGATTCTGAGTTAAATAAAAAGAGACCCAAGAACCCAATTATATTATGGGAGGGAGAGAAAGGACATTCCCAACCTAAAAGATGGATGAAAAAAAAACTTTTATATTTATACAACACTATTCTTATAGTGATTTGAAAAATGCATTTATTTTTATGAAAGATTCTACATGAACCGCCCCAGCGATCGCCCGTTCCATTTTTTTCATCCTCTTTTGTTTTTAACCATTCATATAAAAACAATTTTTTTATTAAAAAAAACAGATTTCATATTAATATAAAGAATATAGTTTTTTTTAATTAAAATAAACAGTTTTTTTATTAAAATTAAAAAATATTTTTTCATAAATAAAAAAAACTATGTTTACTAATAAAAAAATCTATAAAATAGTTTTTTTAATTAAAAACAACATTCAACAAATGATGTGGGTCCGAGAATGTGGATCCGCACCAGCGGTACTAATTAATCGCGATATTTATTGAAAGAATATCGCGATTAATTAGTGTCACTGGCGCGGACCCACATTCAACAAATGATGTGGATCCGAGAATGTGCGTCCGCGCCAGCGGCACTAACTAATCGCGATAATTTATTGAAAAAATATCGTGATTAATTAGTGCCTCTAGCGCGGACCCACATTTAACAAATGATGTGAATCCAGTAATATGCGTCTGCGCCAGCGACACTAATTAATTGCGATATTTTATTAAAAAAATATCGCGTTTAATTAGTGTCACTGGTGCAGACCCACATTCAACAAATGATGTGGATCCGGGAATGTCTATCTGTGCCAGTGTCACTAATTAATCGCGATATTCTATTAAAAAAATATCATGATGAATTTGTGTCGCTAGCGTGGACCCACATTCAACAAATGATGCGGATCTGGGAATGTGCGTCCATGTCAGTGGCCTAATCAATCGCAATATCATGTCAATAAATATTTTTTTATTTATTTATGATTTTTTTTTAATTTTAATAAAAAACTGTTTACTTTAAAAAACAATTTTTTATACCAATCGGAAAACTTTTTTTTATATAAAAACTAATTTTTATATTAATTATTATAAATAAAAGAATAAAAAACTTTTAAAAAAAATGAATGCGTTCGCTCGGCATTCCATTAGGCGGTCCATATAAAATTTCCCTATTTTTTTATAGTTTATGTTTAGGTGAAACATTTCATCAAATAGTATGTGTCCAGACAATGCCAGTAGGATATAATGATAATATCGGGTCATAATGACCCTAGTTCTCAACAATCTAACACGTGCCTTTCACATCACATCCAAAATATGTTTGTTCTTACCTTACTTATTTTTTTTATTCGAACTGTACAAGACTTGCTGGTGGAGTAGAAAACTACTCAATACCCTTAATCTATGACAAATGAGAAGGCCAAATGTATAAACCTTCACTGTAAAAACTTAAAACTTGAGAATATTATTACTTTTGATAGGGTATTATGTAGAGATAATATATAAAAAGATATAATATAACAATAAGATAGCATGTTCGCACCCATTAAGATCTGGCGCCGTTGGCATAGAAAGATCAACGTTAACGAGAAGCGTTACGTTGTTGCCTCAGCTAGAAACGGATTCGGATCCGATCTGATTATCCGACGAATTATCTATTAGGGTTCCGAATTCGAATCCGTTAATCCGATCCGATCCGATTATAATATGATAAATAACTATTATAAATTTCAAAATACAGTATATATTATAAATAACTATTATAATATATATTTCAAAAAATATATTTAAATAACTATTATAATATAAATTACTATTATAAATAAATACAATATATATCAATATTGGACTATTATAAATAACTATTAAAATATATATTTAAAATATTTATAAATTTCTAAATACAATATATATATTAATTAAAAATGTTATATATATAGATATATATTAATCGGATCGGATTATTAATGGATCGGATCATATGAATCCAAATACGCTCCATTTAATAAACAGGTAATCGGGTAATCGAATTTTAAGCGTGATCCAAATCCACGCAAATGGATCGGATTCGGATTCTGATAAAATTCGATCCGTTAAGAGACCTAGCCTCAGCAATTGCCGCCTCTACTGTCCCATCTCTCGTGATGGCATGTGGCCAAGGGATCAATTCCTTGCCCGAGGTCCCTCTCGTGATCAGTGACTCGACTGAGAGCATTGCGAAGACCTCTAATTCTATTAAGATTCTCAAATAGGTGGGAGCTTGCTAGGATGCTAAAAAGGCTAAAAATAGCCATGGGATCCGTCCAGAAAAGGGGAAAATGAGGAACCGTCGAAACATTTGCCACAAGGGGGCTCTTGTTGTGTACGGTACTAAGGGTTTAAAGCTCGTCAAGGCCTTCCGTAACATTCCTGGTGTTGAAGTAACAAATGTTGAGCGGCTTAACCTTTTGAAGCTGGCTCTTGGTCGTCATCTTGGGAGGTTGACTAAGCATAAATTCTTATGAATTTAACCCCTTAATTTAGCAATTTTAATAACTAGAACAACGTAAATGATTTGATTTTATCCCATATCATTTCTAATGACTTCTTCTAATAATTACCCCGAGTTTCGTGTATTTCTTATTGATTTTACAGGTATTTAGTGCAAGAAAAGAAAGAAAGAAATTGAAAGAAAGGAAGAGAACAAACGAAGACAAGTCAAAGGGCATTTTTATAATTTTACAGCCATATTCCGGAGGTGGGGAAGACTATAAAGTTGAAGAGATCTAAATTATAAGAACATTGGAAAAAATGGCACCCCAATCCGAGCTACAGTGAAGAAGTTATGCCCATTTGAAGTTGGAGACAGAAAGCCAAAGTTGAAATTAATTCTGGAAGCTGAAGAGTTTCAACTCTTTAAATTTCTTGTATTATTCCTTTTTATTAGTTGTAAAACGTGGAGAGGCGTGGGAAAAGTCATATTTGGGTATATAAAAAACCAAGCCCTAGAGTAATAAAGGAGAGGAAGAGGTGGGAGTTTCTTTTGGCATATAATTTCATATTTTTCTTTCCTTAGGATTTAGAAACCCTAGTTTGTAAGTTGAACAAGAGTTAATCAAGATTCAAGTTTCAAGTTCAGATCTCCTTCTTCCATTCAAGTATTTCTAAGTTCTACTTTCAATTTCTTTCATATTGTAAGTTTAAATTACTCTTGTAGTTTAATTTTGTTTCTCAATTCAAGTTCCTTTTCAATGCATAAAAGACCTATAACTTCCTGCACATCTAGAATTTTGTTTTCATTTAATAAAATCATGCCTAGCTAATTTTTTAAGGGTTGGGATGCATGAACCCATCCCAATGTAAATTACTTATGTAGAAAATAGAATTTAAATTAAAAATTTGAAAGAATCGTGCGAGACAATTTTACAACCATTGTCGATCTTTTAATCTCTATTGCCCTAGGTACTTGGGATGTTTAATAATACGATGTGCGTATAATTATTTAGCACCTCTTTATATTTACCTTTGATTTCGTATGGTGCGGACTTGAACCTAATATATGTAATGCTTAGGATCTATAAAGACTGGATTCATTCAAATTTATAATTTACAATTATAGTATTCTACACGGTAAATTACTAGGGTTAGGGGATTGTATTCCAACCTACTTTCTCATTCATCTTAATTAGTTTGTTCATGCATGCATAGTTAACTTTTTTTATTTTTTCCCTTTTCAACCATCATCATCTTTTTCACTTTTAGTTTAGAAGTAATAAATCAATTAAATTCTATCAAACATTCCCTGTGGATTCGATACTCAGACTCACCACTATACTCCTTAAGAGTGTAGTTACAAGTTTAGTTTTTTTGTATTGAGGTTGGAAGCCGATAATAATGACTAGAGTATTACACGGATGCTCGGTTTTTCCACTCGATCAGAGGTTTATCATCTGGACCAAGTTCGCTTTTAAGAAGTTGGAGAGTGGTGATCCGCTGGTCGAAGCATTTGTTTGAGCCTTACATTAGGCTATTACAAAATATATATTAATAAAAAAAAAAAGACGGGGAAGGGGAATGTATGTAGGTATTCTAATATGAAGAGGTATTTTTTATGACTTTATCAAGAGAAAATAAATGGGTGAGAAGGTATTGGAATATGAAGAGGATGCCATTTTTTATGACTTTACCAAGAGAAAATAAGCGGGTGAGAGGGAGCTGAAATGGCATGGGAAAATGAAAGGAGTGAGAGAGACAAAAAAGAAGTAACTCTAATACTTCAAGTGAAGAATAATTACATTAAATGCTATTAATACCTCTAATACTATCATATTAGAGGTATAATATTGATTAATCCCCCATTTAAAAATCACTAAAAATACGGAGTGTTATATTTATCCTCCTCGTTCTTCCTAAAGTCCGACGGTGTATGGTGGTGGTGAAGGTGGTTGTAGGCATTGCTCATCCTCTAAGACCCTTAACCTCCTTAAAAAGCTCTCACACTTTCTCTCCTTTGGTTTCATCTCACTTTAATTTTTTTAATTCCCCATTTGATTATCCAAAGAGTTGGTTTTAAAGAAGATAATCATGTAACACTTTATGGGATGGAAATACAAAGGTCAAAAATTGGCTTTTCACTTGCCGGGTCGACCCAAAAATGCCTGAGACCCTATATATACGCCCAAATATAATTTTCAGACTATTTCGACCCTTCCCGACACTTCTATGCAGTTGAAATGACTATATGGGTTCAACATATTATACTTAATTCATAATGTATACTTCATAATGCTCTTATTAAGTCCCGACATATCTCAAATGTGCATCCCGACTAAGTACTTAATAATTACCATTTTTCTCATTTACAACACACTGTAACATATTCCATAATTTATATTACTTATTCTCTCAGTAATATACATTTTAATTTATAATATTAAAAATTAACTCAAGTCACAATAATTAATATTCAATTTATTCCAAATAAAATTTCCAATTTAAATTTAATTAAACCAATTTAAATTTAATTAAACCAATTTAAATATCCATAAAAATACGGGGTATTATAGGTTTCCTTTACTCTTACGCCAGTAGCTCTGATTACTTGAACCCTAGATACTGCCTATCGGGTTCCCCACTTGTTATTATTATGTATAAATATCTTGAAAATGGACTTGCATATTTATTTGGTAATTATAATTAACTAAAATAGACTCAAAAACTTATTTAAGTTAGTTCACATGACTTCACACCTAACGTTCCAGACCGGATCGAGTTGACTTATGGGTAATCTAAAAAATTTGGGTTGGAGCTTTGCAGGAATGATGAAGATTAATGATAAGATAAACATATTCTCTAAAGCTCTCTAATGTGATCTTGTTTGTTAAAATCTCAACGTGCGGGTGGTTTAAAATCCATTCCAAACTATTTAAAAAAAATAATGGACCATATTCGCGTAGAATGGTTAACCAAAATGCTAAAGTTAGTTGATGGTACGCATATGTGAACACGCGCTCTAGGAGAAATGAATATTGACATACTTATAACAACTATAAATAAGAATACTATCTCACCACCTCTCAAATAAGTAAATATCTGTGTACCCACTTGAGAAATCTAAAAGGATTGTAGGGAGTCTAACGAGGGTAACTTATACTAATGAACGATTTAGCACCTGACTAATGGATGGGGATGGTTAATGTCACTAGGAGACATATCAAAAATCAATAAGGGGTGGATGATTAATCCTTTTGAATGATGGAACAAGCTTTTTTCCTAACATATGTGCAGTTGTGCCATTTTTAGCATGTCGAGAAGGGAGGGACCAACAATAAATATGTCACTATCCCCATTATGGATGACCTTAGTAGGTGGTCGTAATGAGGGACCACTTATAAATAAATATAGGATTTATGGATTATAACTAGGAACCCAACTGTTGGGCCAAGGAGATTAAAGACTAAGTTTTGTTGTAGTACATGTAGGGCTACTATATAAAGTCATGGGGGAGTTAGGAGTAAGAATGAAGCTTTATCCTGAAATCAAGTGTGGCAAAGATCATGGTATTCACTCCCAAACTCTAATAAATAACACTCTCTTCTTTTCTCCTGGATGTAGATTATACAAAGAACGAAATAAGCAAATATAATGTTGTGTCACTACACTATAATTATTTCACTACCTGCAAATATATGGTGTCAAGAATTTACTCCAACAATAGATCATTATCTAGGTGGAATGGGACATCATCTGTTGTTCTAATTTCTAGCATCAACAATTTGGGACCATCAAAGTCTTCTATTATTGCATCCCTATTTTTTTCATTCAAAGCGAAAATTCCCCCCCCCCCCCCCCAACGTTAAAGGATGAGATGTGTCCTTATCATCGATGGATAGATTTGGACTAGATCAATTATCATATATTATTATAAGTTTACACCTTATGTCTTTGGGTGACTTATGACTTTCTGCCTCTAATTCTCTTCATTCCCAACATCTCTTTATTCTATAGAGGGGAAGGGGTGATTGACTTATGAGTTTTCTAGATTTGTATTATAATAGGTGTGTTAAGCCTCTTAGAAAATATTTTTTTGTACAAATACATGTTAGTTTATATGCTATAAATCTAACTATTAACGATTATATCGTTATCGGTGTTTGGATCTGAATGTTGCAGTAATTGCTCATGTCATTGTATCTCATTTGATTTTCCGTGACTTAAGTTCTATTTCTCAAAACTTTAGTTCAAAAAATAGAATTTTTTCACTAATGTTCTATCCACTACAACCTTATATTACATTTTCGAGGTCTCACTTACATAGTCTTTTTCTTGTTAGCCATGTCTCAAAATGAATGACTTCTCCCATTCCCAAGTTATCGATAACACTACCTTAGTCTCAAATTAAAGTTATTCAATCCCCAACCAAGAAGTTAATTATTTCATAGGGATCAAGTCCTTGATCTATGATATAATATAGGGGCATTTGTTTGCAGATTAATAGATAGTATTGTTAAACCAAATGTTATTGGTGCAAGAGGTCAGAACCTCACCCCACTATATCTTAAATATTTGAATGTCAAATAAATTAACCTTAGGATAAACCTTGGGGAATAATGTTTGAGACTAAGATCATATCCCAATCCCAAGAGGAGACAACTCGACCTTGAAAAACCAAAGTACTAAGTATACAACCCACGTATATACGATATTTAGACCACCCTCTTCACCATTTAAGATGAAGACCATATGGAGTGTCACCTAGGGTGTTAATGAAAAAATTTAATTCTCACACAACATAATAAATTCGTAAGTAGGATGAAAAATAAGGAGATGAGAGATGAAGAGTAGCAATGCATATACATGGTTCGACCAGATTTGAGAAGGTGAGGGGCACTCCTTTTTATCAGTGTGGAATCAATACAAGCTTGTAGAGTAATTTGTTTGTCATGACCATTCTACTGTTATGTAAGGATTTACATACACAACCTTTTTACAATGTTCTTTCTAGTTTTTAGGATATCCGTTTGATATATTTAAACTTGGGCAGTTGGATCATCAAGATGCTTGCCCACAATAATATGACTCGTGGTAGTCGTTGAGAGTATAAACTTTTATTAAGTCTTTAGAGATTCAAATGCTCAGTAACTGTTATGAATGATCCTTAGACTAGATCCGAAGATACCTTCGGCTGCTGATGGTTCATTGATAGGGTCCTCCTGGTTTTTAACCTTGTGGTCTAGTTAAGGTGAACCATTCATCCATCTATCCCGAGGCTAGATCCTTCGATTATTGTATCAACATCCATACACCATTCAGGCAACATTAAAAAATCCCCCTCATTAATAACCCTCCAGACTTTTTGTGTTTGATGAGCCGAACCAAACAGTCTTATTGATAGTCGAATGTCGCTTATACTATATGGCCACTGATTAGTATTATCCCAAGGTGATTGTGATAGTTGGAGGCCTTCCAAGGCCTAATCATGATTTTACTTTATGGTTGAATCGTCGCAAACTTCCCCACAATCAAAACATCATCTGATAGAACTCAACCATCACCGACTGACATTTCGCATATTTTTAGGCACTAATTTAGGCATGTTTACCTATATCACGCGCTCCCCATTATGCATGACGTTCACCCGTTGTTTGTGGACCGTCAGATTTATCAAGATCTAGCTATTGAATTTGAATGATCTTTTCATCCCAGTATAAAAGGATTTTCATTTTTTTGATTTTATTTTGTATAACTCTTATAAGCCAAGGCTTCCACTTTGCCATTTTCCTTCCATTTTTCAGAACTTCCTCTACTACATACTCATTTCCTAATCGATACGCTTTTCTTATTATGTTCTTTATTTTAATTTCTTATCATATCTTATCTTAGTCTTAGTTTCACTTTCCACTTCACTATAATTAGTAGCTACGTCTCTCAATTTCTAGCAGACAATCCCTGTATTTATAATATCATACCCCCCCCCCCCAATTCACCATTGTTCTATTACTTAGAGTGGTTTCAGCTATTCATCCATTCCTTACACGAGGCTTCATAAGATAGTATCTAGCGTCAAAGGGCTTTAGTAAATATGGAAGAAATAGTGGAGGCCTTTAGTCCTAAGCATAACGAATGAAGGGCCTCTACTCATGGGGTTTATTCTTCTCATTTTCCTAGGCTCATTCAGCCTTTTTGGGCCTTTAACCCTCCTGCCTGATGAGCTCTTTATGTTGGTCCATCATACCCTTCTTCAGTTATTCCTGTCAGGGGCAACCAATTGGGTCTTTATGAATATGTTAATTATCTATCCGAGGAGATGGCTAACAAGTAGGTAGGGAGACTATCTCTCTCGATGCCTTTGTTTATTTCAATTACTGCTAAAACTGATCAGGCCCCGATCACTCGTTAGGGAGAAGTTTGCTTTTACGAGTACTATTTACGAGCTAGACTCGGTATTCCTTTCCCAAGGGCCTTTTGAGAGGTCCTTACTTTCATAAATCTTACCTCTTCCCAATTAATTCTAAAATCTTAGAGAATCCTGGTTGGCTCCATGGTCCATTTTTTATGATATGTTCAGCGATGATCACCTTTTGAAAGTCAGTAAACTAATGGCCATTAATAAATTGGCAGCCTCCCAAGGGTCTAGTACACCTTATTTTGTAGGTGCAAAGGTGAAGGTTTTGTCACCTCCATTACCTCGTCCAACCACGATTAAAGATATTACAATCTTTACATCAAGGGGGAGGGGTGGGAGCATGATGAGCATAATGACCTTTTGGGAAACCTGTTCACGATCCCCTTAACTTGGATGAAGTCAAGATTGAGTGAACTTTAGTTTCTCTTAGTGAATTGATGACTTTATTTATTCTAGATACTGACTAGTTTCTCTTTATTGACTTGTAGGTATCTTCAATGAGCTTCAATACATTACTGAAAATTGAAAGAGACGAGTGGAGGAAGCCATTAGAAAAGCTCGCCCTTTTAAAGAAATCTGTGATTTTAAGAGGCCTAAGGACATAGGCTTCATTAATAGGGTAGAGGAAAATCATGAGCATGACATCCTTCAACTTCAGGAAGATACCGAGGAAGCTTGCCTTCTACTTATTCGGTTTCTATTAACTATTTGCCCACTCCTTAAGTAGACATTATTCTACCGATCGGCCTGACCTTTGGTTCGTCTATGCATTATTATATGTATATTTTACCTCATTTGTTCTTGTAGCTTCTGATGCCATGGATCTCCATGAATACAGAGATGCACTTCAGATATTGGCCCCAAATTTGCTCACTGTTCTGCCCTTTCCTTCACAATCGATCTCTTAGGCGGTTGAAACTAACCCACCAGCCAATGGTTGTAGAGTTATTGAACTTGTCAGCCCCGTCAACATTATGGAGGAGGAAACTTCCTCCATTTAGTTGATAGAGGAAGTTCCTTATAGAGAAGCCTGGAAAAGAGGCCTCTGAAAGGTGGTAGGCTGCATTCCCACCTTTGCTCATTGAAAGACGATTATTTATGAAGAGGATGCTGATGCCGAAGGGGAGAGTATTCCCATGCAGATCGGGGCACTAAGACTCTTTTCTTAAGGTATTATGACCTTGATGAGAGATACTTAGATTTCTAAAATGCCTACCTTCTCGAGGACCTCGATCGGCTGGATGGGGGATCAATTAGTTATGTTAAGGAACCCATATAGCTGGCTGCGAAGGTAAGAGTTTATTTTGATTTTCTTCGAACGCCATTTCGACCTATTAACCATTCTGATTTGAATTTTTTCTAACTTGTGTGAAAGTGATCTACTTAGGGGTTTATATGTCTTAGAATTGGAAAAATCGAGCGGGTAAAGCCATGATGATCCCTGGACTAAGGGCCAAGCTAGAGACATTTGCCTATGCTGAAAATGCTTGTAAGGACATAATTATCATGTCCGTTATCTTACAGTTTTGTATGTCGTACGCCGCTACATTTGGCTACATTTGGCACGTCTCTACACGATCGCTCACGACGGCCTCTATCCGAATTCCGGGAATCAAGCATTCAACATCTCCATTAATGTGTCCCACATCTGCCTCAACGACTTCACGTTCCAAGATTTGAGGGACTTAATGCAAGTGGTACGCAAGGGAAGTCAAAACAGTGAAACAATGCTTGATAGGGAAGTTCAAGGGCATTTTCGTAATTTCACATCCATAGTTCAGAGGTCTGGTCAACTGGAAATTTGAAGAGCTCGCTGCAACGAAGATACTGGAAGAAACGGCACCTCAATTCGAGCTACGATGAAGAAGTTATGACCTTTTGAAGTTGGAGAAAATTCCTTGAAGAATGCTATTTTTTAACCCCATACCAGAATGGTACAACCAAACCGGTTCGGTGTACCCCAGAACCGGTTCGTTGTACCTGTACGCTGATAAGATTTTTAGAGTTTTAAAAAAACGAAACTCTTCATCTGTTTTTCCTATAAATACCAACTTCGGGGGAGCTGTTTTGCAAGACTTTAGGAGACGAATTTGAGAGTCCAAATACACCTAGTCTTCATATTTTTGAGTCCCAAGACTCATGTTTTGATTCACACGTCCTTGCCAAATATTTGTGAATCCTTTTGCAACCCAAGAACACAACTTTGGTTTGTTCAACCCTTGTGGAGGAGACCGTTCTTCTTCTTCATTGCATCCCTACTGGAAAGGGATAATTCCCGCCGCGACTACAGAATCCGATACCCAAGGGTAATTCTTAGTCAACTTGTATTTTTATTGTGATCCGATTGTAAGCCGTTTTCTTACAAATTATAGTGAAAATAAATGGTTTTGCCCCTGAGGGGGATTTTTCCTTAATTGCATGTGTTTGAATGTTCTTGCGTAGATTATCCATTTATTCAATCACATATTGCTGCATGTTTAGGGTTTGTTTGTGTTAAAAGGGTTTTATATATAACTTGATCATTTGAACGCGAGCACACACTCTTCAATGCTCTAAAGGATTGTGACGATGACTAGGCTTCCAAGGAGGCTGCTCAGAAGGAGGTGACCATCCTTAAGACCCAGATGGTCGAAGTTTCTGACTTGTAAAGGCTCTTAGATCTCTAGATCCAGAAAATGAGGAAGATGTTAAGGTTGAGAGGGACCTGGACCCCTTTTAACTACTGTGGGATGATTAAATACCAATCTTTCATCAACGGCTATAATGAGCTGATCATCCAGGTGAAGACTATTCACATTGACTGGGATATTTCGACCTTCAATCCGGATGATGTGAGATCAAAGAGGAGAAAATGTCGTCTCCCTGCTACCTAGATGAGGTAGGTTATGTTCAGTATCATGAGCTATTGAATGCCCCATCACCTCTGGTGAGCTTTGAAAGTGAGGACCTTTAGTTCTCCATGTTAAAAGAGATAGGTCGGATTCTCACTAGTGTGCCTCCACTAGCCTCTCTTTTCCTATAATTATTTCTTATCATTGTCTATAATATTGGCTTCGGCCTGAGAAAATGTTTTGTTAACTTTGGCCCTTTAACAATCATCTATATTGGCTTCGGACTTTAACTTATGCGCATTTATTTATACTTGATTTCTACCTTGATTTATTTAGAATACTTGCTTGTGGATGATGAATGTCACAGTTGTGATCATGCTTGTCTGGTTATTTGTTTATATGCGATGAATGAGCAATGTTATTCGTATTAAATTATTTAAAATGGAGTTGGTGGCAACATTGTTAGGGTCTTCAGCGTGGTAACATGTCGTGTTAATTGAACGAAGCCGAAGAGTTTGTTTATATTGATTCGATCAAAGGCCAAATTACGGTGAACTTCTTATTTATACACGAATGGCAAGATCCTTTACATTATTTTGTTTAAACACTTTTGAAGAACCTTATTATTTATACTTTGAAAGTCAATTAGCGAAGGGTGGTACGAACGACCATTTATGTTCCAATCACTAGTTTTTGGAAAATGAATTTTTAATAATATTTTAGACAGTATAGCGGCGCTCTAGCCTATGTGAAAGTCAAATGGTGATGGGTGATAAGAATGACCATTTATGTTCCGATCACTAGTTTTCTTAAAATAAAAAGTTAAATAATAATTTGCATCGTATAGCAGCACTCTGGCCTTATTTCCCTCCATATTTATCCCAAATATACTCACCCCTTTTTAATTTTAAATTAACTTAGTGATTAGGGACACACCTTCTTACTAATCCCTTTATAATCGAACAACCTCACTTCATAGATTAGATCTGATATAGGGGGTTGTGAATTAATTTGGGATCAGCCAAGCTGCTTTGTCTAGAGATTATGAGCCTAGGAAAGGCATACAAGAACGTCATCCACTATTAGACTTCTTCCTCCTAGTGGCTGGTTCGTAATTTTATATGAACCGAGCCTTTAGTTGGATAGGAGAAGAATGATTCATTGGAGATTTGAGCATATTGAGAAATTGTCATTCGAGAAAATTTCTTCTTATTGATAGTGTTATTATTCAGGGTTACATTCGAAACAACAACAAAAAGGAAAGAGATGCATAATATAGTCTGTAAAAGAACTACAATTGTAAAATTAAATGAAATAATGAATAATAAATAGATCTTGGTTATGGGGTGGTCGGTGCCTGTACGCTTTGACTGTCTACTAATAATACCACTTCAGATTCTCGACGTTTAATAGGAGTAGAAGGACTCATCCTTTATGATCTCTGATCTCGTATGTTCCTAGTCTGAGGATGAGAGCCATTACATCTGGTCCATCATATTTATCTGCTAATTTTCCATGATTGGGGATCTTGTTGGTTGTGTTTTCTTTCTGAGCACTAGGTCTTCGACTTAGAACGTCTTATTCTTAACTCTAAGATTATAGTATCGGGCAACTTTCTAATGTGCCACTGTAATCCTTAGTGTTTTCTCTTTTCTCCATTCATCCAAAAGGGACAAATTCATTCATAGCCATTCCCCTTTTTGCTCTTCCTAGAAACATTGTGCCCTCAGAGTTGGGACTTCGATATTTATAGGGATGATGGCCTCAGTGCTGTAAATGAGGGAAAAAGGGATAGACCATATCGGTCCCTTCATCGTTATTGGATATTCTCATAAGACTGAGGCCAGTTTGTCTAGACAGAGGCCTTTGGAGTTACATATCTATGTTTTTATCCCATGTAAGAGCATTAAGTTCGTAAATTCGACTTGATCGTTGCACTTAGTATGTCTTGGAGCTGAGTAGTAGTTTTGATTCTAAACTGATTGCACAGTTTGTCAATACGGACTTTATTGATATGTCTCCTGATGGTCTAAAAATAGTGTGCGATTTAAGTGTAAATCATTCGCAACAGGGAGTAACCTGGAAAGTCCGGGATCATATTCCACAGGGACTGGACTCTCCTTAGAGAATTAAAACGGGTTATAGGATACTGGTTATACGTCACTAAAGGAAAGTGTAAAAGGTAATGATAGTTTGGAATGGTGAAGTTTAGCTAATAACTATCCTGACATGCATTAAATTACTAGTGAAAGAGTAAAACACGATGTTATAATGAAACAACCTAAGAAAAGTATGAGTTCAAGAGAGAAAATGGATTGGGGATCATTCTCCCACCTTGGATTTTCTAAGTAGATGATGGTATTTGATTCAAATTGATTCTAATCGAACATAATTAACTAAGTCCGAACATCAACCATGTAGAGATCAAACTCATTAATAGAGGATTAGGGGTTAATTAGTTATGGATCTAAATGGGTTGGGGTTGTAGTAAAGCTTCATACACTACCCTTGCAAGACAAGGGAAATTAAGAAACTATAGGATACTCCAATACCAACACATGAAGTTCCATTAGAATAATTATTAACCAAACCCTTACAATGAAGCTCAAACATCCATGGTGGGATCATGATCCCTAACCTATAAGACTAGACACTCATGGTAGAAACTAAGTAAAGCATGCAAATGAACATCATAAATGAAGAACCTATCTATTTATACACCAACCATCATAAGAGAGAGAAATAAATGCAAGTTAATGAAGTAGGTGAACAAGTAATGTAATAAACTCAACTATATTTATGTATTCAATAATTAAAAAGAGAGAGAAATCAACAAATGTCTTTGACCTAAGAGAGTATGTACCAAGTTTTCTCCAAAATGGAAAACATGTAAATAAAAGGAAAAGGATAACAGGGGCGAATCAATTCGCCCGAATATGCGAATTGATTAGCAAGACATTGACTGCGTACTGGCCCATTTCGAATCGATTCGCACCTGCTTGAAGAGTGAGGGATGAGCTGAGTGGACATTCTATGGATCTTGCTCCGTACAAACCTCCGTAACTTCTTCATTATAATTTAGATTCATGCATCGTCGACAGCCACGCGAATATAAGTCAATGTGCTTCAACTTTTGTGAGATTTTGAGCTCCAAACTTGAGTGCTGAAATTACTAAAATGCCACCAAAAGTTGTGAATTTTGACAAAACTTTCCTGAACTTCAACCGAACTTCTTGCCATGCATTCCTGTCACCTATAAAAGCTCAAATAAACCATGCACGGTATATATATATATGATGATGATGAAAATATGGGTTATCCAGTAAATGAGCATAAGTTCAAGGAATAACGTGCACGGGAATACTAGAATGTGTAAATATGATGGGTTTAAATGCAATAATTGTGACTAATCACACCCCTAACTTGCACAATGTAAGTCCCGAGAAATAAATCACGCAGAAGAAAGATCCATGAGTACAACCACAAGAAAGGAGATATGTACAAAGGAGATAAATTATACTTTCTTGGACAAACGATTGCATTTAACATATGTAATAAGCCGTTAAACCCGTAGGGGAAAAGTTTTGTCTCGTGAGGGTTTCTCGGGATGTTACCCACAAACATCAAGTCAACTCATACTATGATTGATAGAAATCTAATGTGATAGCTCAAGAATAACCAAGATAGCATAACTTATCAACAAAGTGAATGAGGGTTCACACAAAAGTCCACAATTATTCACATTATTCGTTAAACTTCAACAAAATTGAAACCATGGAAATGTGAGATAAGTGGACACATACGATAATTTAGATTTGATAAATCTTTCATAACCCAAATAAACAATAAATCATTCATGACTCAAGTCCTCTACAGTTGTTACACTCGATAAATGAAAGCAGTCAGAAAATGGGTGTAACTCACACAGGACATGCGGGCATAAGGAGTAATTATAAATGGAAACTAGGCATTACACATGTGATAAGTGAAAAACAATATATAAAAGTGAACAATACAATCTCATAAAAAAATATTTCACATTAATTGAGGTGAAATAAACTCTAACTAAGTATCACAAATATTCGACCTTTAAATCAACTTCCCCCTAGGATCAAATAGGACTTTTTGGGTATGTAACTTGAGCTAGGTTAGGGTTTGGAAACAAAAATTATTTATAGGTGCAAAGGGATTTGGGAATAACACGCGGGATAATGGTAAGAGTGGGCAAGTTCAAAATTGGAATTCAAGTTCCACAAGCACAATATTCATTGGAGTAAGATTTTTACATACATTCAAGCGAGCAAGGGATTTGCACATTTCGGGAAAAAATTGCTTTATATTTCTTTTCTTTTTGTTTTTCACTTCTTTTTCTTTTTTTTCTCAGTCCACTCGCCATTTGATTACAATCCACACAGACAACATCATAAATCCCGGGTTCAATCCCAAATCGAGGTGCAAAAAGTGTATGTAAGGTTTAAAACTCCAATTCGGAGTTAGTTATGGGATTTGGGTGTGAAATTAAGGCTTTATTTAGGCTTGAGGGGGTTGAGAAAGGATAATAATAATAATTTAGGTGAGGATAAGGTCTGTCATGACCCCAACCCAATAGTAGTAGGGAATGAGTGTCTTGACATGCCACCAAGGCATTCAATGTTCTGGCCTTAAAATATTTCTTAAAATAAATGCAACGGAAATACATTCACATGGTCATGAATCGTAAACGATTGAAAAAATGGAATTACATCACCGGGCTTTCTAAAAGGAAAATTCATATATATTAAAAGTATGAACGAATTACAACTTATGCCAAAATTAAAAATTATTACTGAAGAGCCAAACATGCTCTATCTCATAAAAACAAACGTTATATTTAAAAGTATGACAAAAGAGCTCCTTAAGCTAAATCTTCAACATAGTCCTTCTATACTCCATCTTCTAGTCTAATTATTTCCTGAAAAATGATTATTTATGCAACGTCAGTTAAAAGCTTAAAAAGATTTAATCTCCCGACATTCTAAGGTTTTCAGAAAATAGATACCTATTCAAGTCAAAAGAGAAGGCATATACATATATGGATAGGAGCTTGCAGTAAATAGATATATATATTTTGAAATATAGTATATATATCACAATTGGATAGCTCGGAATAAGAAGAATACAACAAATCAAATGTGATATATTTTTCTTTCAATTATGTCATTTTAATGGCCAAGTACACTCTAATACCGTGTTCTTCTACCGTATTATACCCCGGTAGTTGAGGGTAAATCGAACTAGTTCGTCACAACGCCTTATTTAGGGCACACCCGCGATAACCCAGCTGGAAAGGTTAGTCAGTAAGAGAGGTCCCTTAGGCTGAATCTTATTTTCAATATTTAATCTTATTTTCAATACTCATTTCAATAAATATGTCCCTATGAGGAGATATAAATATATCACAAATGAATCAATCATCGGTATCAGATGCATTTTGAGAATAAAAGCATTTCACAAAATACATAGTTTGCATAATATCATATAATTTAAATGTGCAAGAAATGACATGAGTACTTACCTAAAATAGAGGTTCGAAAATACAAATTTTGAGTCTTAGATCACACATTAATCTAATAAATACAATAAAGGTTTAATTACGTATTCTAAACAAAGACCAATTATAAATATTATGCTTTAATTCTACAACACTTGCTATAAAAGGTTACTAAAATTCTCATTTTGTTTTATATTCATTAATCGAAATTGAAGAATTCAATTCATAGTTCTTCTTAATCAGTCGGTTCCCAATGGAGATGGAGGGTCATATGGGCACCACTTAAATACTATCTCATCTAGACAAAAGATTTTCGAATTTATTCCCAGTAGAGATGAAGGGTCATAGGGGCACCACTTAAATACCATCTCAACTAGACAAAATTTCACCGGGACTGACTTTGGAATTAATTAAATGCGGTTCCATAATAACGAGAAATTACTTACAAAAAGCGTATATATATTTTCAAACAAGTTTACATGTTTTGAACTTAAAATCCATATAGTTTGTTTCCAAATTTTAAGTTTTCATTAGTGGAGCCTTTAGTGTATATTACCAGCATAACTACTAAGTAAAGCTATAAAACACGAAATTAAAACTATAAAAATGCATTGAAACATTTAAATAAAATCATACCTACGAAATTAATTCTTTCTTCAAAATTATAGAACTCTTTCTTAAGATATTTCCCAAGATTTCTATCACTCTTTCTTACTATAATTCTCAAGGAATTGGTGTGAGTTATAAATGATTTCAAAGGCCCTATTTATAGGTCTCCAAAAGTATTACGGTGTTGACATGTGTCTAGGTGATCAAGCATTTACGGTGGAAAGTCATCGATTGGGTATTGCGTTCTGGGGTGGTCTTGCAGTCTTAACATCACCAAATGATGAGAAGTGTTTTAGCTTTCTCTCTAAAGACAACATGTGTAAGGGGAAGGTGACTAACATGTGGTGGCAAAGTGATAAGGGCATAAGGGTCATTTTACACATGAAGGGTATTTTTGTAATTTCACGCTATATATTTTCAATATTTCTTAGATGTCCTTGAAATATTTTATTTAAAAAATAACCCTTTTTATATTTTTATTTTAGTCCCTAAAGTTTCATAAAATTATATTTTCAACCCCAAAACTAACTATTTACCTTAAGATATGTCATAAGACTTCTATTTGATCCAATTTACAATTGATCCTTCATATTTAAAAATGGGGTTTGTTATATTGATAGCCAATAATACCACATATTTAATAATACAACATTTATAAGATAATAAGTAACACACGAGTGTAGAAACGATATATATATATATATATAAATATATAAGTGGGGTCATTATAAGGTCGATATGGGTTTCATGTGATTATCGGGACTCGACACTTTTGAAAATCATGCCCGAGTGTCAGTTTTCATGATAAACTCAATTAATATACCATCAATGAAAAGATAATGAGATTATCAACAAGATACATTTTTCAATAAAGAGAGAGAGAGAGAGAGAGAGAGAGAGTAATTTCATACGCTCACAAATGAAGATATGTCTCAAAACTCGCTTATGTAAGTTTATACCATGCAACTTATGATCATCGAGTTAAAATAGCCTTAAACCGAATCATAAACAAGTATTTGTGTATAGGCTCACATGCTTCACAGTTTAATTTATGAAGTTTTTCATAATATTAACAATACAAGGACTAAAGGCTAATAAATTATAACGTCTATGCATGCATCATTGATACACAATTGGAGAGGGAAATCATTCAAGTAATCATTGGAGACATAGGATAAACACCTAAGAGAGAAAAACGAAGATTTTTTTAAGTAAATAAATAAATATGAACTAATAATAGCATGTTATGTTGCTGCCAAAAGAATGACATGATAATCACGCACCCTAACTTGAAATAAGCATTGTGCTCAGTGTTGTTAAGGACAAAGATGGAAAAGAGGGTGAGAAATTTGTCACCCCATGTGGAGAAATCCCCCCAAAAGAGCAACTATACACCAACGAAACATGTTAGTACCAAAACAGTAGTATAGGAGACAGATAGAGATCTAAAAATGACAACAAGATATGAAAATGTGTTTATGTCATGACTATAATAAGCCTAGTGATACATAGGGTTCAAATTGAAAAAAGAGTACATCAAAGATATCCTCACGATCCTCAGTTACACAACTAAAATCCATAAAACAACCCAATATAGTAAAAATATAGCAGCAGAATGAAGAGGGAACTCCTACTGGTGGCTAGATGGCCCAGGCGTGTTAGGATCACGCGTGACGTAGGAGTCGTAGACATATGGAGGTATCGGTGCGTCGACCATGAGCATGTGTTGGAACATCTCCATCTGCATCTAGGTAATGATGATGATCTCTCTCCGATAATCACCCCAAAGTGACGTAAAATCAGCCTAGAGGGTATCCATTCTCACCCCTAAGCCACGGACAGGATCCTCCAAGGGTGGGACCTCATGCTCTCTCGCTTGTGAATCATCTAGATCATCATCTTTGACCCATCTCCGAACCACCAGGTGCTCCAACAATATCTTCTTCCTCTTCTCCCAATATTTATCCCCCAATCACTTGGAAATCTTCATCTTATCTATCAATTTAGGGTTCTTGGGAATCTTATCACTAGACGCGGCCTCACACCCCGCATTTTAATAAATTCGTGAAATAATACGCACATAGGGGAGATTGTCCAATCCCCGCTTATCATATGCAGTGTCCAACATTTGGTCCAGGATAAGGGGTAAGGCTAATAATGGTGTCCAACTCCAAAAGATTATATAGAAAATGGGCATCATGTAGTGGAGGACTGCCTTGGTTTGGGTGGGGAGGATGTAATTCACGCTCACTAGGTGGAGGATATGGTGGACATCAGGCATGCTAGAAGCCAAAAATGAATCACCAATCCAAGTCTTCCCGGGTGCCAGGCAAACTATAAGAGTATCATTAGAGAGCCTAGGCCCGCTATCCGGGATGGGAAAATGATAATTCTCGGAGTTAGTGGCCCCGCTCAAGTATATCGCCAGGATGGCAGTCGAAATGGGGATCCGATGGCCACATACAAAGGCCTCATACGTGGCATCCTGAGTGGACACGAGAGAAGCATATAAACGATGCAAAAACTTCTCATTGACTTCCCCCATCTGGTTAGATGAGCCTCACATGAAAATTTTCTCAAAATTATTCGAATAGAGGCGGGGAAATGTTCCAAGTGCAGCTCTCCACCGCTATCAAGTGGCTTGATTTGAAATTAGCTCGGTACCAATCTTTCCCTTCCTTTGAACAAAATGTTTCAAACCCCTTGCATCTCGTTATTACGTATTTCATGGTCTTTTGTGCCATTGATACCTACAAGATAATAATTTAATACATAACACCATTGGTGCAATGCAAAAATTATAGTACGTGTGAAAGAATGGTCAAAATGTGAACGATGGTGCACCAAGGAGACAAGGGTCGGATAAGGGTAGCCAACGTGAACCAACTCTAAAACAGGATGATTTAACAAGCATTTTAGATAAACGGTGAAACAAGTGTAGCTTTTGTGTACTAAAACCCATTGGGGCATTTTATCAAACACATTGTGGGAGAAGTGTTAAAGATAGGGTTGGAGAGACATTGATTAATTGAAATATCCCCACAAATCACAACAAAATCAATACAATAATTCAACAATTATATACAAGTTGCAATTTTGAGAAATCATGGAAAACATTAAGTATTGGGGGTATTTCAATGAAGGATGAAATAATATACACAAAATAATCCCAGCCCTAGCATGAACACTTTAAACCAAAAGTTAAATGTTGAAAGCCACAAAGGAAGAGGAGAAAATTACCATGGATGTAGAAACCCTTGAGAAATGGAGAGAAAATGGAGTGGAGAAGTGTTTTTAGAGAGGAGAGATTCGTAAGATATGAGAGAATAGGGGAGAGGGATGTGGGGGGTAATATAAATAGGATGTGGAATTTTAAACACCTGTTGACCCTGAATCGATTCGCCCAAATATGTGAATCGATTTGGAAAGCTCGATCTCAGCAATGCCTAATTTTGAATCGATTTGTCCAAATGCCCGAATCAATTCGCTCTTATATGTGTACTGCCCGAATTCATATCGATTCGGCTATAGGCCCGAATCGATTTACACCTGTTCAACTCTAATTCCCCTGTTGCAGTAAATGAAGTGAATGTCCTGGAATGGACTTAGGTGGACTTAAGATTCTATACGAGGTATAAATGAAGCCCACAATAAAAGTATGCAACCATGCACATGTCGGGGGTTGCTCAGCACAAAAAACATCCCGAGAGAACCTATTTGACCCCGTAAACGAGGTCAGTTAACGGAATTGGCTCCGTAGATGGGTCAAATGACTCTAGAAACGATTTAAAGCATTGATTGTTCACCTTAAACACACTCCCATCCTTGGGATTCTCGATTTCCATCGCACCATGAGGGAAAATGGTCATTACAATGAACGGACCAATCCAACTCGACCTCAATTTCCCCAAAAATAGATGTGATCGGGAATTATACAAGAGTACTTTTTGAGATGGGTGAAATGACTTTCGTGATATGTTATTATCATGTTTGTCTTTCACCCTTACTTTATAAATATGAGCACTCTCATACGCATTATTTCGAATCTCTTCTAACTCATTAAGTTTTAGCACCTGCTTCTTCCCGTCCTTATCTAATTCCAAGTTTAGCTTTTTAATTGCCCCACGGGCCTTGTGTTCAAGCTCCATGGGGAGATAGCAAGGTTTGACATACACAAGCCTATTGGGGGACATGCTGAGGGGCGTTTTGTATGTCGTGCGATAGGCCCAAAATGCATAGTTTAGCCATCGAAAAAAATCCTTACGATCGGGATTAGCCATATTCTCTATGATATGTTTGATCTAGAAGTTGGCTAACTCGGCTTGGCCACTAGTTTGAGTGTGGTATTTCATTCCAACCTTATGAACGACCCCATACTTTCTCATGAGATTTGCAAACGAACTATTGCAAAAATGGGATCCATGGTCACTAATTATCGCCTTCGGAGTTTCGAAGCGAGAAAGTATATGCTCCTTTAGGAACTTCAAAACCACCTTGTGATAATTCGTTCGTGATGATATCGCTTCCACCCGCTTAGAAACATAGTCAACTACGATAAGGATAGAGATGTTCTCAAAAGATGGGGGAACTAGGCCCATGAACTCAATGCCCCAACAATCAAAAACCTTAATTTCAAGTATGGGGGACATTGGCATCATATTCTGACGAGTAATTGCGCCATATGTTTGGCAATGCTCTCACGAAATACAAAATTCATGCTCTTACTTGAAAAGCATAGGCCAATATAATCAACATTACAAGATTTTTACAGTAGTTTTTTGGGAGGAAAATTGGCCTCTGCGCTCTTCAGAATGGGAAAATCGAATGATGCTAACTATATCTTCATTCAGGATGCATTTTGGGATTATTCGGTATGTACTTGAACAAGTATGAATCATCAAAGAAGAATATGCGCACCCAAATAAAAAATATCCTATTTTCCTGAGGGGTCCAGTGTGAGGGGATGGATCATATCACAAGGTAGTTCATGATGTCGGCAAACCATAAAAAAGGGAAGTTGAGAACAATTGTCCATCCATAAAGAATTCATCAATGGGAAGTTGATCTTTAGGTGCCTCGAACATCAACCGAGACAAGTGATCGGCAACTATGTTCTTTACTCATTTTTTATCTTTTATCACGATATCAAACTCCAGGAGTAGGCAGACCCACCTAATCAAATGTAGTTTGGCGTCCTTCTTCGAAAGAAGGTGTTTTAACGTCGCGTGGTCCATGAAACACACGATGGGAGATCCCACCAAATATGCTCGAATTTTATCCAAGGCAAAGACAACCGCTAATAACACTTTTTTGATGATCGAGTAATCCAATTGTGCACCGTTAAGAGTTCAACTAGCATAATAAATAACGTGGGGCTACTTATCCCTTTTCTATCCCAAAATCGCCCCAATCATGAAATCACTCCCATCACACATGGGTTCAAAAGGTAAGGTCCAATTCGGGGCTTGAATAATAGGGGCGATGGTAAGCATGCTTTTCAAATTCTCAAAAGCAAATTGACACGCCTCACTCCATTAGAATGGGGTCTCTTTTTAGAGGAGATTACACAAGGGTCTAGAGATGGAGCTAAAGTCCTTGATAAATCTTCGATAGATCCCCACATGGCCAAGGAAATACCTCATGTTTTTAGTGATTTTAGGGCAGGTAAAACGATAATCACCTTAATTTTGCCTTATCCATCTCGATGCCTTCGGAGGAGGCAATATGGCTGAGAAAAATCCTTTTTTTGGCCATAAAATGACACTTTTCCCAATTTAAGATGAGATTTTTCTCGACGCATCTAGACAAGACACTTCCAAGAATGGAGAGGCACTAGTCAAAGGAGTTATAAAATATTCTAAAGTCATCCATGAATACATCTAACCATCTCTCTACCATATCACTGAACATACTTAACATGCACCTTTGAAACGTGCTCGACGTATTGCACAACTCGAAGGACATCCTTTTATAGGCAAATGTGCCAAAAGGGCATGTGAAAGTGGTCTTGTCTTGGTCTTGGATATCAAGCTCAATTTGGTTATATCCAGAATAATCATCGAGAAAGATATAATATGGGTGTCCCGATATGCGCTCTAACATTTGGTCAATAAATGGAAGGGGGAAGTGATCCTTTTGGGTCATGGCATTGAGCTTTCGGTAGCCAATGCACACGCGCTACTCGGTGGTGGTACATTTTGAGATCAATTCGCCCTTCGCATTTTCGACAACGACGATTCTCAATTTTTTGGCAACCACCTAAAATGGACTCACCCACTTGCTACCCGATATGGGGTAGATGATATTTGCATCTAATAACTTAATGACTTCAACCCTAACCACCTCATTCATCATGGGGTTCAATCTACATTGCATTTTCCAAGAAGGTTTGACTGCCTCCTCGAGGCATATCTTGAGAGTGCATCTCAACGAGCTTGCTCCCTTTAGGTCCGCTATTATGCATATAAAGACACTTTTATGCCTTTTTAACAAGTTCATCAACTAGCCTTCTTAGCCCTCATCGAGGTGAGATGAAATAACGACGAGATATATCTCATTCTCACCCAAATAAACATACTTAAGGTCGGGTGGAAATTTCTTGAGATCGAGATTTGGAAATCGCACATCCGAGGGAACCTCATAAGAATTGCAAGGGGGTAAATCCTCAAAATTGGAACACCAGCTAACCTTATCTACTCTCTCCTCCTCATCCAACATCGAACTCACTAAGTTGACTTCGTGATCATAAGGGTAATAATCATTCTCTAAGTCAATCGAATTTACAAAACATGCCTCGAGAGATTTCACACAATAATTGACATTGAAATGCTCTTGGACAATCTCCTCAATGAGGTCTACATCATAGACGTCCTCATCATCACCTATTTGCTTAGAAATATAAAAAATGTTAAGCTACAAGGTCATGTTCCCAAAGTTGAGATTCGTATGCCCATTTCTAGCATTGATTAAGGCATTTGAGGTTGCTAGAAAAGGCCCATGGAGGATAATGGGGATATGGTTACTATTAGGAGCAACATGATGAGTATCCAGTACCATAAAATCCACCTGGAATTGGAATTTTTCAACTTGAATGATGACATATTCTACTATTCCTCCCGAAGCCTTAACGGAGTGATTCGCTAATTGAAGAGTGATTTTGGTAGCAAATTAACACTCGAGCCTAAATCGAGCAAATCTTGCTCTATTTTAAAGTTCCCGATCACACATGAGATGGTGGGACGCCTGGGTCCTTATATTTGGGGGGTAACTCGGATTGGATGATAGAGCTCATATTTTGATCCAAAAATACCTTCTTCCTCACAAAGAGTTTTCTCTTCCCCGTAATCAAGTCCTTGAGGAACTTGGCATAGGCGGTAACTTGCTTTATTGCATCTAGGAGGGGGATGTTAATTTTAACTTGCTTGAACATTTTCAGGACATCGACCTTGTTGACATTACTTTTCGGAGCCATTAAGGATAAGGCACGAGATTGGGGCATTTCACAACTACCTTCGGCTTTACTCAAGGCTCCTTATCACTCTCCTTTGAGGAAGCATCTTCGACCTATATTTGGTTTGGCGATACTTCCTTAGTCATTGGGATTGGGGGAGGGATTGGCTTATCGACGACCTTCCCACTCATTAGAGTGCTAATAGCCTTCGCTTGATCGGGAGGGGGAATTGAGTCATCGGTACTCATACTATTTTTCCCAAGGGGCCTTTGAGGTTGCAATGGAAACTTACACTTTTCCTGAATGCTCAATGAGGTGGTCAACTTAGATAGTGAATATTTTATTTTCGTAAAGGTTTGCGCATTTTGATTGTTCAACATAAGTTGAGCACTAATAAAATCGTTAAGAGTATCTTCAAGGCTTTTCTTTTATGGGGGAAAGTAGGGAGGTATAATAGGAGGAGGAGGTACTGATAGAGGACCTTTCATTTGCACTTGGGGAAGAGTAGGTTGTAAGTACGATTGTTGGTAATTTGGAGCTGGGGGTGGACCTTGATAATTCGCATAAGGGGTATTTTGAGCTTGTTGGGATTTCCCGTAATGGAAACCGAGGTGGTGTTTCCAAGAAGGATTGTATCTTTCTCCAAGGGGAGTCATGTATTGCTTCTTGTAAGTGGTCATTGCGTTGGATTGATTATGAAACACCACCTTATAGGTTGGGATCGTAGGACAAGCCTTGGTAAAGTGGTCTTGAATGTCACAAACAACACACGACTCTTCAATACGAGATGAAGTTGGAGTGGGGGAATCTTGAATTTTTAGATCCATAGCCTCAACTCTCTTTTCTAGTTGAGCGACACACATTAACATATTATCCCCATCGGTGAGGTGATATATACCATGGCTAGAGGAGGGCGGAATGGAGGATTGGGCATTGTCTTTGTTCGATTCTGAAGTGTCCCAATCTTGGGTGGTTTCGTCACAATATTTGAAGTGTGCCTCAGCATCATCCGAATCTAAGTCGAAGAATTCCCCCGAGCACATGGTCTCCACCATTTATTTGGCATTGAGTGCAACTCCATTGTGAAAAAAGGAGATAAGTCTCCATTTCTCGAAACCGTCGTGGGGCACTTACTCAATTGCTTATTAAATCTCTCACAACATTTTTCAAAGGTTTGGCTCTCGTCTTAGTAAAAGGCTTGAATTTGGCCCTTGAACACGTTAGTACGGTGGGTAGGGAAGAAATTTTTCAAGAATTGGGCTTGCATGTCATGTTAAATCCTAATGGAATTTAGGGCCAAGGACCAAAGCCAAGTTTTAAATTTGTCCCTCAGATATAATGGAAAGAGTTTGAGTCCTGTGACATCAAGTGGACAATTTTGATCTCTCAAAGTAGTACACACTTCCTAAAACTCTCGTACATGTAAAAACAGTTGTTAACTTTTCCATGCCATGGTATGTGGGTAGTAATTGTATCATCCCATTTCTAAAATGGAATTGCGTGGCGTTGTATGGAAAAATGATGCATGACACAGAGGTGGTCCTCTACGATTATAAGTAATCTCTCATTGGATGATATGGAGGCTCAACCTCTCCTCAACTACCATGTTCGATTTAATTATCACCCATGGTGATGGAATTGGAGTGGGTTTTGGTATGTGAGAAAGTAGAATGAGTACGAGATGGTCTATAATAATCCGAATCATCACTTGACAACGGAGATTCCATTATGAGAATTACATTATTGTCGTTCGCGTCTTACAATTATGAGAGTTCTGGATTAGTTTCGAAAATCGTATTATCACGGTGACCACAAGAAAAAAAGTGTATAGAGAACATCATACAACCTAAATTTTTTGCCAATCCCCGACAATGGCACAAAAAACTTGATGCTCTAAAAATAGTGTGTGATTTAAGTGTAATTCATTCCCAACAAGTAGAAATTGGGTAAGTTTGAGATCAAATTCCACAGGGACTGAACTCTCCTAATAGATCGAAGACGGGTTATAGGATGCTAGTTATACGTCATAAAAGGAAAGTGTAAAAGGTGATGATAGTTTGGAGTGGTGAAGGTAAGATAACAACTATCCTAACATGCATTAAATTACAAGTGAAAGAGTAAAAGATGATGCTATAATGAAACAACCTAAGAAAAATATAAGTTTAAGAGAGAAAAGGGATTGGGGATCATTCTCCCACCATAGATTTGTTAAGTAGATGATGGAATTTGATTCAAATTGATTTTAATTGACCATAACTAACTAAGTCCGAACATCGACCATGTAGAGACCAAACTCATCAATGGAGGTTTATGGGTTAATTAGTTATGGTGCTAAATGGGTTGGGGTTGTAGTAAAGCTTCAAACACTACCCTTGCAAGACAAGGGAAGTTAAGAAACTAGGATACTCCAATACCGACACATGAAGTTCCATTAGAATAATTATTAACCAAACCCTAACTATGAAGCTCAAGCATCCATGGTGGGATTATGATCCCCAACCTATAAGACTATCCACTCATGGTAGAAACTAAGTAAAACATGCAAATAAACATCGTAAATGAAGAACCTATCTAGTAATACACCAACCAACATAAGAGAGATTAATAAATGCAAGTTAGTGAAGTAGGTGAACAATTAATGTAATAAACCCAACTATATTTACGTATTAAATGCTTAACAAGAGAGAGGAATAAATAAATGTCTTTGACCTAGGAAAGAGGAGAGATTTTCTAAAATGAGAAAATTTCCTAATATAAAATCTGACCCTTTCAAAAGAGAGCCAAGCCACATATGTACCAAGTTTTCTCCAAAATGGCAAACTTGTAAATAAAAGGAAAATTGAGGCAAATCGATTCACCCAAATATGTGAATCAATTTACAAGACATTGGTTGCGTATTGGCCCATTTTGAATAGGTTTAACCAAAGGCCCAAATTGATTCGTACCTGCTTGAAAAGTGAGGGATGAGCTGAGTGGACATTCTAAGGCTCTTGCTCCGCGAATACCTTCGTAACTTCTTCATTATAATTTGGATTAACGCACCATCGGTGGCCATGTGAAGATAACTCGATGAGTTTCAACTTTTTTGAGATTTTGGACTCCAAACATGAGTGCTGAAATGATTAAATTCCCCTAAATTTATGACTTTTGATGGAACTTCCTCGAACTTTAACCAAACTTCAAGCCCTGCATTCTCGACACCTATAGAACCTCAAATAAACTATGCACAATATATATATGATGAAAATATGGGTTATCCAGTAAATGAACATAAGTTTCGGGAATAACGTACATAGGAATGATAGAATGTGTAAATATAACGGGTTTTACTTGCAATAATCGTGACTAATCATCTCCAATTGTTAGTGACAATGGCGTTAGGCATACCGAAATGACTGATTATAAATTTCCACATGAATGAATGAACTTTCTGGTCAGTGATCCTGGACAATGATTCTTCTTCCACCCGTTTAGTGAAATAATCGATTTCTACCGACAGCAATTCGCATTGAACTTTCCTGGTTAGAAATGGGTCGAGTATGTCCATCCCCCATAAAGCAAATAGACAAGGGGAGATGATCTTTATCAACTCTTTGGTCGGTCGATGAATATTATTAGTTATTTTTTAAAGCCTGTTGCAGGTCTTCACATAGTCTTTGATGTCCTTTTTCATCGTTGGCCAGAAGTCCATTGATTGAGGGCTCATTATGCTACTCTCCTTCCCCTAGGGTTTCCCCCGTAGGCTCCTTCACATAAATTGGTCAAAATAGTTCTCACTTTAGTGGGGTGAACACATTGCCTGATCGACCTCGAGTATCCCCTACGATACAATACCCCATCGTACATCAGAAGCTTGTGGCCTTGATACGCACCTTACGCTCTTTTATTGGACCATTTGGGAGTGTCCCTTCTTTGATGAACAATATGTATTTATCCATCCAGTTAGGGCCCAGATTTATAAGGCTGATAGAACTTTCCTCTTCACCTTGGATACTTGGCTTATCCAGAATTTCCACAAGAGGATTCCCATGATCGGCTGAGGCCATATTCTCAAGGTGGTCGACTTTTGTGTTCTCTGCTCTCAGGATGTGCTTGATTTTGAAGGCCCTGGATTGCTTTACTATCTGTTGAAATTTTTCCAAATACGATATCATATTTTTACCATTCACATCGTAGTCACCTATGACCTTTTAGACCACCAAGTCAGTTTAACTCAAGAACTCCACCTGATTGGCAAGGATAATGAGGTTAAGGCGGGCTTCCATGATGAGTGTTTCGTATACTGCTTCATTATTATAAGTCCTGAAGTTGAATCACATCACATATTCCACACTAGCACCCCTGATGTTTCGATAATCAGTCATACTCTGCATCCTTCCTTGTTTGATGATCAGTCCACATGGATCTTCTAGTTTGGTTTTCCCTCTTCTATTTATTGAATCATTCCCTCATTCACTGTGTCCAATAATTCTGCGATGAATTTAATGATGTCCTTCCCTTTTACTTCCACCTTCAGTTTGTACCGTATATTAAATTCTCCCAGTTCCACTGACCATTTCACGAGTCTCCCAGAGAATTCTGGCGGAGAACCTGCTTTAGAGGAAAATTAGTCAGAACCACTAGTGCATGAGCTTGGAAGTATGATTGTAGCTTTTGAGCTATAATAACCAAGGCAAATGCTATCTTCTCAAGAATCAAATACCTTTCCTTGCTCCCCTGAATACCTTTCTCACATAGTACACTAGACGTTAGATCCCCTCATTGCCTTTGATTAAAACTGAGCTGACCGTCATGGGAAAAACTACGAGATAGATGTATAGGTACTCCCTTGACTTTAGTTTTAAGAGTGGGGGATATCCGTTAGGTAGGTTTTCAGATCCTAAAAGGCGTGCTCACACTCGTCTACCCAAACGAATGCCTTTTTTAATGTCTTAAACAAGAAGATTCTTTTGTCTGTGGCCTTGCTTACAAATCGATTTAGTATGGCTATCCACCACACTAAGGATTGTGCCTCTTTCACTGTTCTTGGTCTCGTCAGTTTAGAACCGCTCTGATCTTTTGGGGGGTTACCTATATTCCCCTTGTTGTTATCATGAAACCTAGTAACTTTATTGATGCCAGAATGCACATTTTCCAGGGTTTAACTTCATTTTATATCGATCGGGGATCTTATAGGTCCCTTTTAGGCCTGTAACATGCTCTTTTAAATTTAGACTTTTTACTATCACATCATCCATGTCAACCTCCATCATCTTGCCAATTCTATCCTTAAACATTCTGTTGACCAACCGTTGGTAAGTTGGCACGGTATTTTTCAATCCGAACAACATTAGCTTACACCAGTAGGTTCCTCGATTGGTCACGAATGAGGTCCATCTTAATCTTATTGTACTCGGAGTACGCATCCATGAATGAGTGTGTATTGTGGTCCTTTTTAGCCCCCACAAGGGCATCATTGCTTGGTAAGGGGTATGAGTTTTTTGGGCAAGTGTCATTCAGGTCGAATTACTTCATACATAACCTTCACCCCCATTCGATTTCCTTATCATCACCATATTGGATAAGCATTTAGGGTATTTCATGTCCCGAATAAACTTTACTTTTAATAGCATTCTTACTTCCACATGTGCTGCTCGATTCCTTTCTGGTGCGAATGTCCTTTTCTTTTACCGAATAGGACGTTTCACTTTTAACTAATGGGTCATTATCGAGGCATCGATGCCTGGCATGTTATCATGGTTCTATACGAATTCCATATGACATTCCAGTAAAAATTAAATTAGACTTTCTCTCGTCTTCTCCTAGGGATAAACACATTTACACCACCCTTTATGGGCGACCTTTATACAAAGGGATAGATATCAGATCTTCAACTAGAGACCCATTTATGACCTCTTCTCCAATATCCATCCCATCAACATTGAAGGTTTCTTATTTTTTTTTCACAGATGAGAAATAAAACCTTTTGGCCCTTGATTGGCTCCCTTGGAGTCCTTATTTCATTTAATATGTGGAAATTAATGGTTAGGGATTTTTTTGACAAGACAATGTTGAGGAAGTTAACGACCATTCCCCTTATGAGTACATTATAGGCTGAGGGTGATATGATTACCAAGAATTCTTCCTAAAGGGTAACTGACTATTCACCCCTCCCAATAGTCAACGATAATTCCACAATTCCCTCCGGGTATACCTACTCTACGGAGAAGCCCAATAGCGGGCCTCGCACTATCGTTAGGCGTGCTCCAATTTTGATTTGCTCAAAGCATTCATAGTAGATCATGTTGATTGCACTTTTGGTATCGATCATAGGCTTCATAGGGTAATTCCTCAACTTATTCGGCCATTTCAACATTTTCGGGGGTGCCATGATGTTCAGAACCATCCCCATAGTGGTGTTGAGAGGAGTGAATTGCTCAGCACAAGTTTAAAATACTCGAGGAGTTCCTCTCGGGGTTGATTTCCTTCTCCTCTTCCTGATGATACCTGATTTAGTATCAACAAGTAAACTTATACGAGCTCAATCAATAATAGCTTTGGAAGTGAAAAAATGGTGTTTAAATAAGTGTATAAGTGAATAAAGAGATAAGGAGAAGAGAAATAAACACTAGCATATAAGTGGTTCAGCCATGGGCTTACTCCACTATGCAGGTGAGTGCGAATTTCACTATAAAAATGGGCACTAATAGCCTAAGTGATATAATTTTCACTACTCTCTCTACTGTAATAGAAGCAAAGCTTGGACTAGGGTTTTTATATTTTGATCCCCTTCACTGATGAAGAAGATGAGTATATATAGTGCCTAGGGTGTGTATTGTACCACCAAGAACATAGTCAGTACGTGTAGAACGTATTTGTCAATAAGGATCAACTGCCTGTCTCTGGCATATGTAGGTCATGATGATGAAATATTCCCTCACATATGAAGGAGATCTTATTATAATAGTTTTATCCACGTGAGATATGCAACCCACACGCACTCTTCAACGCATGCTCCATTCCATGCGCTCTGTTAGGTGTCAACTATTTGGCATCCGGACCAGGTCGAGGTGGAGTTATCAAGTTAATTATTCTAGCAATAAGGTAATTGTCATGCTGAGATGAGTCTTTATTCAACCCTCGGCCTCAAGGTGATAGACAAAGCTAAGTAAGCTTGGGTCATAAGATTGCTGAGGCTAGTGTTGTTGACTTTGTCCGAAATGAGGACGAGACCTTTTGTGATGGGTTTACGATCGAGTATGAGACCCTTAATGATGGTTTCACGGTTGAGCCATAACGTCCTCAAACTGACAATTTTCCATTAGTTCGCCTTGGTCGAGAGGGTATAGCCCAGGGACGAGGTCATACTTGGTATATCAATCACCCCTAGCCCTTAGTCTTCAATGTGAGTATGAGGCTGAGGGATAAGAGTGTTCGAGGGTAGATGTTGATGAAACATCTTTGATTGATGGTTGAGATGTCCTTTCATATGTCAGGTTAGGAATGTTGAATGAGAAACTTGGATTGACACTTGGCAATCATCTTATGGGTTAGTATGTTGCCTAAGAATGACGGTTGTAAGTGTGCCATAGGGAGTAATTCCCTAATGATGATCGCCTTGGAAGTTGTGTATATTGATTGTCTTTATATAAATGGTTTTCAAAAACCCATTCTATCTTTCCTATTTCTCTTTCTTAGCGCCAAAAACTCCCTCTGTCTCTAACAAAAATTGATTTTCTCTTCCACTTCCGTTCAAGGACTTCCGACGAGGTTTTAGTGTCTTTTCTTCTTCTTCGGGTGTTTTCCCTTTCTCAGGTAATCTATTTTCTCCTTTCTCCCTTTTATTTCAAGATTTCTTAGTCATTTTGGTTGTTGTTTTGGTTTTTCAGTGAGCTTCAAGATTTTTCGACAACCTTAAGTGGAGGGTTTAGAGCTAGTAATAGGAGGTTAGTTGGTGGCATAGAGGTCTGGTTAGTAACCATTAGTTTTTTTGGGCTTTTTTAAGTGGAGGGTTGAGAGCTAGTAATAGGAGGTTTAGGGCTTTTTTTGGGCCACCAGAATTATGTATGTTGTCTTCTCCGACGAATCCCAGTTGAGTGTTCTTGAATTGTTCTTGACCAAAATGATTCATTACCCACTTTGATCTTTAAATCAACTTAGGTCAAACTTCGAATTGCTTGTACCTTTTGAACCTTTAGGCTAACTTAGTTAAATCTCGGCCTCTTGAATGTTAAGGACCCTGTACGAGTTAACAAAACACTACTCCACGCTCAGAGCTACTTTCATGAGATATGCATTATTAAAAATAGGGCCGAGGAGAGTCATAGAGCCAGAGCCGACCTTACTCGCTGATCTTCTCCGTCCCCTTAAAGGTCATCCCACCTTCAATAACTGAGATTGATGGGGATGATATGATCGACTTGTCCTCCTTAGACTCTACTCTAGCCAAGCATGGGGATTCTTTTGACCAGACCATTATATTATCACCCCAGAATCTTGAGGGGTTTGAGGCGAATGAGATCTTATCTTGGTCTTCGTCCTCCAACATGCTGAGTCATCCAGCCATGATGATGCTTCAGTTCATTATATCTCAGACACTGATCAGTCGAGAGTTAATGTTGTCATTCCACCAATAGTCGTTCCCCTCTCGGCTATGACTGTTAGAGAATTTTAAGAGAGATTCCTTAGTGGGGCCCAGATCATTGAAGCTACTGTCGATGATGATGATTCTCAGGCCGAGAAACCACTTAACTACTCATACAACCAAACTTTTTCATCCACTGTTAGACAATATGAACTTCTTTTATGGATGTACTTACATGGCATCAAGTCAAATATCTTTATGCGAGTCCTAAACGAGAACGGGTACTATATGATAACCGAGAAGGTGAAGTCGCCGTCTATGAAAAAATGTTTAAGTTTGACTTTTGACCCTTTCCATCCTTCTGTCCGATCAATTTTATACAGTATAGGGGTTGCTCCTTCCCAATTGGTGCCAAATTCATGAAGGATCATACTCAAATTTATCTCTCTCTGGATGAATAAGTACGAGGATAATCCCTCAATAATTATATTCAAGGCTTCCTATAATGTCTTGTCGTCAAGAACTCAACCTGGTTACTATCATTTAGGGGCCAGGAAGACCAACAAGAATATCATCCATGTCAACTAAAGCTTTAATCACCATTAAAAGTCGAGGTTCTTTTTCATTTCTGGGGCCTGGGTATTCTCGACCGATGCTGATTGTTCTGAGGATGAGCCAAGAGCTCCCTATACTTGGGCCAACCCTTCCACGTTTGCCAAACTGGACCTCGGTCTCATAATTGCCAATAGGGAGAAGGTTAACTTTATGAGAAATCAAGGGAACGACGCGGCCCTTATTGAGTTCGAAGATTTAATGTCTCCCACCTTTTTAGAGACGTTTGGTCTAGGAATTGACCCCCGAGATGAGTTATGTGAGTTGTTTAATTTTTGTTATCAGTGTAAGTCTTTCCTCATCTTTTGGCTTTGTTACTAACCATTTTCCTTTCTTCTTTGCAGACCATCTAGCTCATACTTTAAACAAAGCTTGGAACATAATCGCTTCAAGTCTCCAAAATGACTTTGGAAAGAAGGGCAGTAAGAATCCCATTAAGAGGACGACCATTAGTGGGTCAACCCGACCTGAGGTTGGTCAGAAGAGAAAAGATTCGACTATTACTATGGACACTCATCGTGATCGCGAGACGAGGTCGACGGTAGACCCTCTTGAGTCTGTACCGAGCTCTTCTTCCCCGAACTCATTTGAAGATTTTTGGGTGGCTAATTTAGCCCAACTTAAGGTGAGTCGAGGCCCATTTATACCTTCAGTGATGAGGTCGAAGGCTTCCATAATTGCCGCCCCCTCAGAGGGGGTTTATGAATTCATGGGGAAGATGCACCCCCCGAAGGTTTATGACTTCGAACTCGATCACTTGGCACATGTATCTACCTCTTATTTAATTTGATTTTCATCTCATATTAATTTTTAATTAGTCTTATTCTGACATTTGTATATTTTATTTTTCTGTAGTCTGTATGCGCCTTTACTTCGGCTACCAAATGGATAGCTGTGAACTTTCCCAAAATTCAAGAGGACGAAAGAACTCTGAAGGTCGAAGAAGAGCTGAAGTCGAAGTTGAGGGACTATAAGGCCGACTATAAAAAGGCCCTAGAATCATTGAAGGTGGAGCATAAAGACGCTTTGTAAGCGAAAGATAATGCTTTCAAAGCGAAAGACAATGTTTTGAACGCCCAATCCGCGTCAAGTATGCGACCGTTCTTGCTGCTGCTATCCAAAAGGCTAAGGACGAGTCCCTCTCTGTCAAAAAAATATTCAGGATGTAGCCGTTGAGTCTTATAAGCCATCAAAAGAGTTTGGAAGTTTCAGTTGTGAATACTTTGAAAGATGTATTAAGACGGTCTGTCGATGGGTTACCTTAAAATTTTCTGATGTCATCTCGTCGATTCGTCCAGAGTTGGAGGCCCCTGACATGGAAGATCATCTTTTTCCTAAAGCCTTGGATAATGTCGAATAAACGACCGTAGCTGAGGGAGAAGGAGCCCGAGATGAGTTCCCTATTAAAACTGCCAGTGCTAATGCCACTGCTGCTGTTGGGGATGTACGGACCGATACTGGTGCCATTGGTTCGGCCGTCAGTAATGAACTGGCTTTGTAGGGTGGTCGTCTGTGGTCCACATCCTTTCTTCTTGTATTTTTGTTTTAACATTTCATAATTTGTAACCCTTCATAACTTGTAACCCTTATGTATTTCTAATGCATATCGATATGAAGTGTTATCTCGTATTTAAGCTTCCATTTCCAATTTCTTTTTGCTCTATATCATACTTAATGTTATTTCAACTTTGAGTCCACCAAATTAACGATGTTTTCTCAAGTATACTCTCGTCCTTGACTGAGAGTTAATTAACCAACTTAATGATTTTTTAATTTTGAGTCCACCTAATTAATGATGTTTAACTACCATGTCCCCTCTCGTCATTTTTTAGAGTGCATGGACAAGTATCGTCTCGTCCTGCACTATCGTTTCGCTGAGAGAGTTTGAATTTTTTTTAACTAAAAATCTTTATTAAAATGGGATGAAGAATAGTCGTTCATGAATGGCTTACAAAGCAAGAGATGGAAAAATCAGAAATGAATTCTAATAAGTATCTAGATTTAGAGTCTTTGTAAGGACGAGATTTAAAGGAAATTCTGATATCTTCATGGAAAAAATCAATAATTTTTTAAGCCTTCATGAGTTCCCCTTCATATTCCTTTTTGTTTCATGCACACCAAATTCTCCAACAAATGTAACAAGGTACCATAATAGAGAGTTGAGATTTAATGTTTTTCCCTCTTGAATTTAACCACCAAGACATAATAAGTCTTTTAAGAGATGAAAAATTAAATCTATAACCCATTATGCCTGAGAAATGACTCCATACTTGTTGAGAAATTGAACTTGACCCGAATAAGTGATCAAAATCTTCTTCTACGGGAGTAAAGCAGCATCTATATTTTGAGGTTAAGAAGATATGAAGTGTTTTCAATTTCGAATCTAAAGGAAGAGCCTATTGGAGAAGTCACCACATAAAGAAGGAAACTTTTGGAAGAATTCTTGGATTCCAAATGACTGAGAAGGGAAAAAGAGTACAATCCTTGTGATAAACAAGATCCCATGCTGATTTTAAAGTGAACTTACCATCCGAGTTTGAATTCCACATAGTTGGATTGTTGTCTTTTACTTATCATGGTAGTCTTCCTAATATATTTGCATTCTCCTCCAAGTTGAACTTGAGTAATAGGGTAAGCCATAGAAACCAGAATCAGCAAGGGACCTATATCTTTGTTGCATATACCTTGCCCATGTACCGTTAGCTTTATAGAAGGAAGACCAAAGTTTAAAAGAATAGGCCTTTATGATGTCTACCAACTTTTTAATACCATTAATTTTGAAGTTTAAATAAACCACAATTAAATGATTTTTCAATTATGAGTCCACTAAATTAATGATGTTTAACTACCAAGTCCCCTCTCGTCATTTTGAGAGTATATAGACGAGTGTCGTCTCATCCTGCACTGTCATCTCGCTGAGAGAGTTTCACTTTGATACCACCACATTTTAATGTTTAAATAAACCATAATTAAATGATTTTTCGATTCTGAGTCCACCAAATTAATGATGTTTAACTATTAAGTCCCCCCTCGTCATTTTAAGAGTGTATGGACGAGTGTCATCTCATCCTACACTGTCATTTCGCTGAGAGAGTTTAGCTCTGATACCACCACATTATGATGTTTAAATAAACCATAATTAAATTATTTTCAAGGCTACAATGTTTTTCACCACTTTAGTGATGTTATCACACTATTCCCCCTCTCGATGTTACTGAGAATCCATGGATGAGATAAATCTCGATTAGTTTCTCGTGTCACCGAGAATGAGCTAATGTTATTTCACCATATGAATGATGTCTTTAGCTTATAACAACTTGAACTATGCACTTGAACACTTCATACAAGAAAAATATGAGGGAGCACTTGAAAAGTTTTCATTCATCATTCCAGAATATTTCTCATATAATGGTAATATAAAACTTATATAGTATTCTAGTGCTAGTATTTTTTTCAAATGGTTGGCATTCCATGGGTTTGAGAATGGCTCTCCCTCCAAATCTCTAGCTTATAGTTCCTGGCATGACTTCTCCGGTGACTCTATACTAACAATGCTAATTTTTGTAGAGTTTGTTCGGCTTTTGCCAGGTCTTCTTCAGAACTAGATCCCAAATGGCTATCAGCCTAGCCTTGACCCTCTTATTGTAAAACTTCACAGTCCTCTACTTATAAGCATCATGTTTGACCTCTGCATCTTCTCGTCTATCTTTGATCAGGTCCATGTCTAATTTGTGCTCCTCTGTTTTTGCCTTTGGGCTATATATTTGTACCATATGACTTGGTAGGACGAGTTTAGTGGGTATCACATCCTATGAGACGTAGGCAAGCATTAAAGGGGTCTTCCCTGTTGGTGTTCTCTCTATTACCATGTAGTCCCACAAAATGACATGTACTTCCTCTATCCACAGACCCTTGGCATCTTCCAATTTCTTTTTTATCCCGTCTAAGATAGTCCTGTTGGTCACCTCAGTCTGGCCATTTTCCTGAGGTCGGCTTGGTGCTAAATAGAACTGTTTAATGCTGACCTTCTTAGAATGGGCCTCCAGAGACTGGTTCTTAAATTGTTTACCATTGTCGGAGATCAAAATGTTTGGCAAACCATACTTGAAGATCATATTCCTCTAAATAAATTTAAAAGGCTTCGTCTCTGTTATAGTGATCATGGCTACGACCTCTACCCACTTTGAGAAATAATTAATCGCCACTATTAAGTATTTGTAGTCGCCTATAGCCCTAGGCAGGGGTCCCACCACATTAATCCCCTAGACTAAAAATAACCAAGGGGAAGTGATAGATGACAGGGGTTGGTGAGGTTGATGAGGGATGCAAGCATATCTCTAACACTTGCTTCACCTCTTCACATAGTTCGTTGCGTCTTTGGCCAAGGTCATCCACCAGTAACCCTGAGAAACTATTCTTTTCACCAAAAACCATCCTCCAATGTGGCTTAAGCAGGAACCCTCATACACATATTTCAATACATACCCCACCTCAGTAGGATGAACACATCGTAGTAAAGGGAGGAGGAACCCTTTTTTGTACAAGGCATCTCTTATTATCGAAAACTTTGTTGCCTTGTATCTCAACTTCTTCCACTCAACCTTTGATTTTGGCAATTCACCGTCTCTAATGTATCGGATGAGGGGATCAACCCCTGATGCTCCTAAGTTCAAGTTTAAATAATTAACTACATTGTCGTCCTCTTCAATGGTCGGTCTGTACATGATCTTTACTGGCACTGATTGTCTGATCTCAATTCTCATTGTAGATGTTAACCTTACCCAAGCATCGGCTCGGTTATTCACTGGCCTAGGGATTTTTTTTACCTTTACCTCTTCAAATTTCGTTAGAACTATCTTCACCCGCGCCAAGTATGTGTCCATCCTTTCATCTTTGGCCTTATATACTCCAAGATCTAATTTACCACTAACTGGGAGTCACCGTGAACTAACATTTGGCCGACATTTAACGCTTTGGAAAGGGATAGTCCTGCCAAAAGTGATTTATACTCCAACTCATTGTTAGATGCTTTGAAGCTGAAGCTCAGGGCGTAATCTATGTCGGTTTCATATGGGGTCGATACCATCAACTCGACTCCACTTCCTATTTCACATGAGGATCCATCTATAAACGAGCTCCAAACCGTGCCTCCTTTTGAGAAGGCCCCTTCACCCAGGACTCCATTTTTAAACAATTTTTTTCTGCTTCACTATTGGCCATGACAAGCCTTGCTAAACTTATCTCAACCTCAATCGGACTTCCATTTATTTTCACTAGCTCGGTTGTTGGTACCATAAACTCTTCACTATAGGCCTCATCTAAGGAACTCAGCTACGAAGTCAGTTAAAGTTTGGCTTTTAATTGCTATTCTTGGCTGGTATACGATGTTAAATTCTCCTAACTCAATGGACTAAGCCATCAGCCTACCTGATTTCTCGGGTTTATGGATGACCTATCTTAGAGGAGAGTCAGTGAGGACGACCATTAAATGGGATTGAAAATAAGGTTTCATCTTTCTCGAGGCATGTATCAAGGCACATACAAAATTCTCCATCTTATGGTAACTCCTCTATTCCCCTTGAGAGGCCTTACTATTAACGTATAATGACTATTGTACCCCATCATCTTCTCATACTATCGCTGAATTAATGGTCGACTCAGATATAACCAAGTATAAATACAATTTATCTCCTTGAATTAGACAGGACAACAATATTGGGGAGCCTAAGTTAGCCTTAAGATCTTGAAAGGCTTTTACACATTCTTCATCCCATTTAAAGGCTTTAATCAATATTATAAAGAAGGGAAGACACTTTTCTGTGGCCCTTGATATAAACCTATTCAGTTCAGCGACTCATCCTGTCAGCCTCTACACATCTTTAATGGTCTTCAGGGTCTTTATCTTAATCAAGGCTTTGATCTTTTTAGGATTTGCCTCTATTCCCCATTGATTGAATATAAATCCCAAGAATTTGCCATCTCCTACCCCGAACACACATTTATCATGGTTAAGCTTCATCTGATATTCGTCCATGGTGTTAAAAGTGCTCTTAAGGTCGACTGTGTCTCGGCCTTGAGGATTTTTATCAATATATCGTCCACATACACTTACATGGTTTTCCCAATATGTTCTTTAAACATACTATTCACCAGTCTTTGATATCTTACCCTGACATTTTCGAGGTCGAAGGGAATGACATTATAGCAATAAGTTCCTTTATCTATGATGAATGAGTTATTCTCAACGTCGATCAGGTCCAAGAAGATTTGGTTACAGAGTGAATAGGCATCCATGAAGCTTATCAACTCGTGCCCAGCCGTGGCATCTACCATTTGATCAATCCTGGGAAGAGGGATGTTTTCTTTCGAATAAGTTTTATTTCAGTTGGTAAAGTCTGCACACATCCTCCATTAATCGTTTGGCTTTGGTACGATGACTGCGTTAGACAGCCACTTTGGGTAGACCACTTCCCCGATGAACTCGGTCTTTTTTAACTTTTTAACTTTATCTCTTATCCTCACCTCATACTTTTTTCTAGAGTAGATTCGTCGCCTTTATCTAACTAGTTTCATTCCTTCATCCGCATTCAGCTCGTGGCAGAGATTCTTGGGGTTATTCCTATCACGTTCTCATGACTCGACGCGAAGATACTCCATCTCTTTCTCAGCAAATTAATTAGTTCATCATTTATTTATTTCTTCAAGGCTTTGCCAATTTTGATGGGTTTTTTCGGATCATCCTTATTAAGGATGATGGATTCTACCTCCTCGACGGCTTCACATTTCTTCAACTTCGTCTAGTCCCTTGGGTCGAGAGTATCAATGTTGTATGTGGTGGTAGCATTTTTATGAGCTCCTCTCGCTTTGTCCGAGTTGAAGTAGCATTATCATGCCTCTACTTGATCACCTTAAACTTACCCTACTCCCTAGGGTGATGGGAATTTTACCATCTGGTGTACAGTAAAAGGCACTGCCTCAATTTCCTTGAGTAATACCCTTCCCATGATGATATTATAAGTCGAATAGACATTCTCATCTATTACAAAGAAGTTTATCTTTTTGGTGAGGCACCTCAGTCAGGTCCCCATACAAACATCCATCTCATATAAGGCCTTCTAGCTCTGCCTGGGGGAAATTAGAATTTTTTGAGGAAAAATTTTAATTCGGTAATTCCTGCTGGAAAACGGGTAGCTCTACTAAGGAAGCATTTGATTTCTGCTGAGGATGAAGTTTTTTGAGATTCCGCTGGAGAGTTGTAGTGGGTTTTATGGGTGCGCTGGTTTTTAGGATTTAATCTGGGGATAAAATGTGAAATTATCCTAGCTGGGGATTCGGGAGCTTGAAAATTGATTTCTTAGTGATGAAATGCTCCAATATTTATTGCGCAATTTTAGGAATTGTTTTGGAATTTCCTGGCATTTGTTGGATTTTTTTGAACGAAATTTCAAGGGGTCGTTGACCAGCATGTTGTAGGGCTTTCCAATCGGCAGTGGTATGGTCTTTTGGGTTTCCTTGGTAAGGGGAAGGGACAATAATGATTGGTGGGTGTCAGGGGACTGCCAATCGACATACCCCTTAGCCTCATATAAAAAGAGGCGATATCTCTTCATTTCTTTGTTCCTTATATTTCTGATTTCTCCTTTTTCTTTAGACTGGCTGATTTGCCCTTCTATTTTCTTGTTGCACGTCCGGGTGTAAACTATCTGATTGAGGGATATCCGAGATTGGGTGGCTTCTACTATGGCTCATATTCGGGATTCGAATCTGGTTCCTTCCTGTCTGGTGTCATCTTCTTCTTCTAAGGGGGATCTTGATCGGGTAGCGAAGATTACTCAGCTCGTAGCTGGGAGAAATGGGCATGTCACGAGGACAGGGGATCTTAGGGAGAAATGAGCATATTTCAAGGATGGGGGATGTTAAGGAGAGAGAGAGAGAGAGAGTTTGGGGTTTCAAGCTGAGTCCGGCTTGTTTTATTCTTCTTTTTTCTGCAAAAAATTTAATGATGGCAATATATATATGAAATGAATGGGATTTTTATTTATTTATCTTTGTTTTAAATGACTTAATCTACGTGCTTTTTTTACTTTGTTTATTGTGACCGTAAAAAGGATTAGAATTAGTCAAGAGAAAATTTATTTTTAGAGAGGATGAGTAAAAATATAGGAAGAAAAATCCTAAATTTTTTGAAATAAAGATTATTTTTTTTTAGTTTTTGATTTTGACAAAAAAAGAAAGATGGAATTTTTAAAAAATAGGGGGTATCGATCGATATGTCCCTTGTCCTACCTATAAGCAGGTCAGTCCAGTCAAATCATCCTAAGGTTTTGATTGCACTTGTTTCAGCTACTAGTACTTGATGGGGTAGTCTTTCATTCTTATTTTTTAAGCCCCTTGTTTTTAGCCAAAATTTTCAAGTATAAAAGGGGAAAAGGTGGTGAGGTTTCTTCACCCATTCATATTTTCTTTCTCTTGCGTATTTCTGGTCTTGCGACTTATTATTTCCAAAATGGCCCTTCCTATGAGTGCCAAATTTTCCTCTTATCTCAAAATTTTAGAGGCTATACGTTCAACCAATATAAATTATGACGCCTTTAGCCCGCGGTGGGTCTCTTTGTGGCACAATCGGCCCGTCGATTGTAACATGCTGACGGCGATAGCACAATTTTAGTACCCTGAGGATCATGTTTTTCATTTTGGCTTGGACGAGGTATGCCCGACCTATGAGTAGTTTTCCATTATATTGGGGGTAAATCATAGTGTGGCGGCGACCATGCCTGAATTCTCTCGGTCTCCTCGAGAGTTATTAGCAGGACTTCTCCATATCGCTCCTTCAGCAGGTCGTCCATTGGTTACTGGGGGAATGATCTCTCTCCTAGTTGTCCTATATTTTTTGCGTCTACGAGATGTCAATGATGCGGTCTATTATGGAGTCGTTGACCTTGGGTTAACTTCGAAGCTACTGCTAGTGATTGGAGACCTAATGGTGGACCCTCAACTGGCTGCCATTACTATGTGGATGTCATATCATTGCAATCCCGCGGCGGTGATACTGACAGAGACCCTGAATGGGCTAGATGCTAGGCAGGAAGGCCATTCTAACTTTCTGAGAGGTAGCCGGTTTATGCTATTCTTGTGGCCATCTAAGAGATTCTATTTGGCGGTCCCCTGAATATCCCTTGGCAGTTGTGCCGAATTTCTTCACCCGCCATTTCATCATCTTTGGCCCGACTATAGAGAACTGGGTAAACTGGTTTCTGGGGCACGGAGCTCGATGTTTGTGCTGGTCAGTGCCCTAGTGGGGGGAGTTGCATCCCATCCTGTAACTGGGGGGATACCGGTATATTTAGTTAGTTGGCCTTCAGCAAACTTCCTTTTATTTTCCCTAGCGGCTCCTGTGTTAAGTCGGATGGGAGCAGATTGTGCCTACCCGTACCCGGGATTTCTTTCCTGAAGAATATTTGACTGAAGGCATGCACATGCGGTTGGGCTCTCTCTGGGATAGTCATTAGCCTTCAACCCGTCCTTCCCAATCTGTTGGCAGGGTTATGCATGTTTTCAGAGACTATATGAAATGGTTGTGGAAGAGGGTAGTGGCTAAGATCTTGGCAGAGGAGACGGGGCAGAGATAGTTTGCCATGTTGGCATAATAGATGGGGGCATAGTGGTTTTTTCTAGACTGGTCTGGGCTTATCGTTCCATGGAGCGCCTTCATCATACCATCCAAGTGGGGGAATTTTAGGGTCCTCAAGGAGTAGATGATGATGGGGCTATATCTTCTGGTAGCTACGATTAGGGTATTTTGTGAAGCTTTTGTGATGGTTATGTGTTTGGTTATTTTTGTTTTTTTAAAATAATATGGGAAGGTTTAATTAGTTTGTTTATAAGTAGTTTGGTTGATTTATTTTAGGATAGCTAGGTTAGCGGGGGAGGTTGTTTGACTCCCTATGCAGATATTTCCTATAATCGTACCGAATTTCCTCGTAATGTAATAAACAAGAATTTTGAGTATATTCTTGTGCCTCAGGATGAGTTTTACATTTGAATTATCTATACCAATAGCAAAGGCATACATAATTCTTTTGTTCATATAAACGATGAAATGAACTGTCATTCTCAGAGGTGAGAAAATAATAGCATCTTGTGAAAAAGAAGAGGATCGTGCCCATGCAAAGTGTATGAGTGCCCCACATAGTTCTAAGTAAAAAAAATGAAGATTTTTTTAGAATAGAAGGGGATGAGAGGAGTCGTAGCACGTTGAGATTTTGGACTAGGGATAGAATTTTTTGAGATGATCCAGGTTGACTGGATGCACCTTCTTTTCTCCGTCAAGGTCAGTGAGCATAGCGGCGCCACTGAACAGGATCTTCTTCACGATGTAGGTGCCTCTGAGGTCTCGGATGGGTTCTATGATTTATTTAAGGGCTAAATCCCTTTCACGGAAACCACGATCCTTAACCCCCTATTGAAAGATCGTGCTACCTGGTAATGGTACCCCTATATATGATATAGAGCCTTTAGTCTCCTTTTGTCTAAGAGCGACAACTCATCAAGTCGAATATGATGCCAATCTTTTTCATTGACTTTACTTCCAAGCATGACGCGTAGTGAAGGTATTTTTAGTTCAACGAGTAGGACTACTTACATGATGTATACCAGAGAGTAAGGGGTAGCCCTAGTAGATGCCCTGACTGAAGTGCGGTAGCCCCAGACGGCGTAAGGGATCTGACCGGCCCAATCTTAGTAACTCTCGATTATCTTGCTGCTAATTGCTTTGAGGTTCTTATTAGCAGCTTTAATTACATCGTTAGTTTGCGGTCGGTAGGGAGAAGATTTGTGTCTCTAAATTCCATACTCGTCAACCAATTCTGTGACTTTTGCCTCGAAATGTAACCTGTTATTTAATAATAGCTCGTGCGGGCCCCCATATCGGTAGATAATATTCTTTCAGATGAATTTGGCTACCTTTTTGACGTTCAGCACTGCGTATGACTCGGTTTCGACCTATTTCATGAAATAATCAATGGCAAACGGGATGAAATCATGTCCATTGGAGGCTTTGGGTGTAACTTTCCCTATGATATCGATGCTCTATGTAGAGAACGGCCGGGGAGAAGTTATGTTATATAATTATCTTGGAGGCAAGTTCTAGAGATTAGAAAACTATTGGCATTTAAGGCATCTTCGAACATAGGTGGTGCAGTCTTGAACCATGGTCGTCAAATAGTAACCCTGTCGGATAATCTTTTTGCCAAGCATATGGCCATTTATATGGGTCTGCATTCCCCACTATGGATTTAATGCATCATTTCTTCAAAGTCAGCCCCTGCGATGTAGTGTAAGTGGATTCCATAGAAGTTTCTCTTAAACAATGCTTTATCATAAATAATATACTGGGCAGCCAGTTTGCAGAGGGTTTCTCAGTCTTTTTTGTTGTCATCTTGAGGGTATGTATCGTGCTTGAGGTGGCGCCAAATGTCATAGTACCAGCACTCGATCATATCGAAATCCTCTTCTGTGTTGAGCTCAATATGGTAGCAGTGGGTCGATTTAGGTTTCTTTTATAATAGGAAAGGGGCCATTGTAATTCCCTCGAGCATGTCGAGCATAGAAGCTAAGGTAGTAAGGGCATAGGCCAAGATATTCCTTGCTCTGGGCAAGTAATGGAAGGTGATATCTCAAAAATGGGATGACAGCTCTTCTTAGTGGGCTTGGATGGGTAAGTGATTTTCATATTTGACTTTCCATCTTCCAAGGACTTGGATGATGAAGAGGTTTGAATCCCCATAGACATATAGGCATTGGATTCCCTTCTTAAGAGAGACTTTGAGGCCTACGGTGCATGCCTCGTATTCGGCCATGTTATTGGTGCAGGAAAAATATATCTTGATGGCAATGGGAGTATGAGAGTGATCAGGGGTGATCAGGAGTATCCTAATGCCATATCATTATTTATTGGCATCGCCGTCAAAGAACATTTACCACGGGAGGTCTTCCTGAGAAGTGCAAAGGATGTTTTTGTCTGGGAATTTGGAGATCTAAACGTTTGCTTCTTCGATAAGGTAATTAATAAGGTAGTCAAAGATGGCTCTTCCTTTTATGGATTTTTATATGATATACACAATATCGAACTCGACAAGAAGCGTTAACAATCAGGCCATTCGACTAGAAAGGGAAGGTTTCTTGAGCAGGTATTTGATAGGATCCATTTGGGACACAAGTTTGATAGGAAAGGCGAGTATGTAGTGTTATAATTTTTTAGTGACCCGGACAAGGGCGACACATGCTTTCTCTAAGGCAATGTAATTGACTTTGTACAAGGCTAATTTATGACTGGCATAGTAAATAACCCTTTCTTTGCGAGATTATTTAAGGTATTGGGCTAGCAAAGCCCCAGTTGTGGTGTCTGTTACGATCAATTATAGGAGTGGAGGGAGAATGGGTTGTGGTGGCATGTGTACCAGAGGTCAGGTTAGATATTGTTTGATTTGGTCAAAGGCTTCCTGACAAGTTTTGTTTCAGACTTAGTTGAATCCTTTCGGAGGAGTTTGAAGATAAGTTCACAAATAGAAGTCAATTGACTGATGAATCGACTAATATATTGTAATTTTTTAAAGAATCCACTGACTTGCTTATCCGTTCGGGGTGACGAAATTTTGTGTATGGCTTTTATTTTGGCAGGATCTGCTTTAATCACCTTCTCGCTAAACATGAATCCTAAAAGTCTTCCTTTGGTGATGCCAAAAGCTCAATTATGTGGCTTAAGTCGCATCTGATACGTCGTAGTCGTTTGAAGAACTTTCGGAGAGCTGGAACATGACCTTCCCGAGTCTTAGACTTAATGATCATATCATCCACATAGATCGTAACTTCTTTGTGTATCAGATCATGCAAGATGGTTGTGGCAGCCCTTTGGTAGGTATCCCCTGTGTTTTTAAGTCCAAATGGCATAACGGTGTAACAGATGTTCCCAAAGGGGTGATTAATGCGGTTTTTTCTTGATGATCAGGGTGTATCTTGATCTGATTTTATCAGACAAACCCATCAATAAACGAGTTGAGAACGTGACTGGCCGTATTATCCATGATTATGTCAATATAGGGCAGTGTGTAATCATATTTCCGAGATGGCTTGTTCAAATCCCAATAATCAATGCACATGCAGATTTTTCCTCCTAATTTTGGTACGCGTATAATATTCGTTAGCTATGTGGGACATTCGATCACCCGGATGAAGCCTACGTTGACCATTTCTTCTTTAACCCTGAGATACCATTTGGTACGGAGCTTTCGCAGTTTCTTTTTAATCGACTTACATTTCGAGAGTGTTGGAATATTGTGCTGAGTTATCTCGGTATTAATGTCGATCATGTCTTCGTAGGATCTTGCGAATACGTCCATAAATTCCTTCAGCAGTTATTTAAGTTGCATGCTCTCATGTTTGTCAAGGGTGGACCCTATCCTAATCTTACGCAGTTGGTTACTAAAACTGAGATTGATAACAACAGTTGTATCTTCATTAATTTAAATGCGGTTATGTTGTTTGTTATTAACCTTATTAAGATCATTTAAGAATTATTCATTTGCAAAATCACTATCATCAAGACAACTAATGTAAGGTACAATAAGTTACTTAAAATCTCCGTTTATTTCATTATTGGGAAAAACAGCGTTGAGAACCTCATCGAAGGAGGTCTTTATTACATTGTGATCAGAATAAGGAGAAATAACTAAAAAAGAAGAAATACGATAAACATATAGGTTGGGTTGCATCTTATCAGGTGAAACTAGTATAGCATTCCAATTGAGGAGGGGTGCATCAGTAGTCTTGATCATGATGGATGGATCCGATGATGTAGCGCCCAAATGGATAATGCAGAGTGCCAACCCGAGTGTCTGCAGACTAAATGAGTTCTCAAAGTCGCTTCCCTCAGAATCCATGATAACAGTTATGGCTTTCTCAATGAGTAGTTTCATATGACATTGGGGGGAACTTTCAGCCCATGAATAGCTATCTTGGAAGAAGATCTCCATTACTGGCTTCATCTTCTTGTCCACATAATCATACCATGGTTCGGGAAAGCCATAAAAAGGAAAATCTTCACCCTTTTTACTAATCTCTTGTTCAAGGAATCTCTTGAAACAGTCTCAGCACTTTCTAATATTCTCTTCAATCGAGGTTGGCGGAGCATTCTGATGTGACACCCCGTCTAATTAAATACCGGGCGATCACTCCTTTATTAAATTAAATCAAGGTAAACAGTTGGTTCATTCTCAGCATCACTGTCGATAAAAATAAATTTTCCAATTTAACATCCTAAATAATTAAGCTAAGTGTCAAAACCAATTTTAAACATTAACTTCCAAATTTTAATTAAAGAAAAGATTTATTTATTTTATTAACAAAGATCAATGAATAAGATTCACGCCACAATAAACTGGAACCAAAAATCCAATATATAAAACATCCATCAACGAATGCCAACATGCGAGAAAATAAAGTAATACATCCATCCTGAACAAAATCCCATAATAACGAACTAGGAAACAACTGAAAAAAATAATGTCCCAACATAAAGAAATAATGGAAAGGGCTACACATGCCCATCTGAATGAAAGTGCTAAGAGTGGATCTGAATGAACAAAGTCGTCTAATCAAAAGACCTGCAACTCCCACCTAAGCTGCAGCGCGTTCCTTCCAAGAGATCCTAAGCAAAACGCCCCTGTGGCTGGGCACCTGAAATACATACATATATATACAAGGGGGAGAGGGAGAGAGAAAACGGGTCAGAGCCCGAAAGTGTGTATGATTTAAAATTTGTTTAGCAAGTATTTAAATTGATACAGGCCAAAGCAACAACATATTAGTTCGACACTCTCTTGAGAAATTCTCACCTCTCTTCTAATGTGCACGCCTATCGTACTAACCTTCCCAAATGGTTTAACTTAACAATTTTTATCATACTAACCTTCCCAATAATTTAATTTAACTTAACTTACTCATAAGTTTTCAAAACCGGACAATATCATTGTTTAAAAAGGTTACTTTCAACTTGTAGCACAACTCTTGTTTTAGCTTCATAAATTTATAAAGTTTCCAGTGACATATTATATTCTCGCAAAACAGTATTTATTATTTAAGTCAACTATCATATCCTACTTATCAAATCAAAGTAGGCAGTTTAAATTCCATAATCTCATATATATATTAACTACACGAATAATATATATATATATATAACAGCACTCCAACTAAAGTTATGGTACGTGCATACTTCCACTATCCCAAACCCCATACCACTCATATCAAGGGGAATACAAATTCGGAATCACTCTCAAATTGTATTAACACATACACAAACAATAGTGAGGCGAAGCATAGATTCCAAGTCACTAAGAGGATGGCACATACTCGCGTCTCTTAGGACCGTCTGAACTATTAATTCAATAGCCTGTACCAAGGATATCTATCTTCTAGGGTACAAGTCAATATCCCCCATAAAGGTCCCATCGAGATAAGACTTGTCCCAGCGCGGTAACCTCAAGGATAGCAAGTAGCGCGGTATGTTTTTCACATGCATATAATATATGTACACACAATCATATAAATATACCACTTTATCATATTAATATAGGTTCTTCTCATCACCCATAATTATACCATATATCCTTAATTTCACAGTTATAGAATTTCGTATAAGGTTTCGTCTCTAACCTTGACTCGAAGGGGTTTTCTCACTAATTACGTGACACTCGTGGATTCTAACTATCCAAGTAGGAAATTCAGTAGGTAGACGCATATTCACTATCGTAAGTATTTGACGTAATCTCTCACTTGAAATGCGTAGTTTCATCATTCCTTAATTAATTGTCCCTAAAACGCAATTATCGTCTCATAATAAAGTTCCCATCCTTTAACCATATGTCCTACTGGTCTCTCCTATATCCCAAAACATTTTATTTATAATGCCCAAGAATCATTCCACGATAAATTAATTCAACTAATTAAACAAGGGGAAATAAGAGGCTGCCAGGAAGGGTCGATCGATCGACGGCTGGGGCTCGATCGATCGAACCTTCGATCGATCGACGCTCTAGGGTCGATCGATCGATCAAACAGGTATTTCGATTTCTGCAGAAGTGCAGTTACGGGTTTCATCAAAATTCTTCATCCAAATACATATTTTCCAACACTAATCGTCCCAAAACTTATACCACAAACATAATAACATATTACCAGATGTTTCTAACGTTAAGCATGCGTATAACCATCATTAAACATGATTAAACAACCTAAAATCTCATCTAATCGTCAAGAACCCTAAGTTTTCTTAACTTCTGTTCTAATCTGTTTTTCTCCAGAATTTCCTTCTACATAATTATCAAAAATCCGTGGGTTAATCATCTACATCCCATAAGGTTTCCAGAATATGGTTTTAATGACTTCTACATGCAAATTCCTATCAAGAATTGGGGTTTTCTTCCATAGATTATACTCCTAATCATTCCTAGACTAATATGAATATTGCACCAACGAAAATACGTAAGTTAAACACTTGCCTGGGATTTCAGAGGTCTGGTTTCCTGTTGATTTTGGTGTGGTTGCGTTCTCCTCCTCGAGATCTACGTGTTGGTGGTGACGGCGGTGCAAACGGTGGTGTATTTGGCCTTGAATCACCTTGAGAGCTCTCTCCTCTCTTCTCCAATGGCCGTGCTAGGGTTATGAATGTTCTAACCCTAAAAGGCTGACCTAAATAGCTGCTAAGGATGGCTGAAATTCGTGGGTTTAATGACCCTATTTTGTAAAATGACCAAAATGCCCTCCCGGGTCACTAATTAGGCTTAAAAACACCCCGAGACCCAAACTAAACCCCCGGGTACACTTTTCTGACTATCTCGGCCCTTCCGGATGCGTTGGCGCACTCAAAACGACCATACGGACAACTTATAAAATATTCCCTTTTTAATTAACATAATTAGTCCCGACGTGACACGGACACGTCCCGACTTAAATTTCCGAAATAGTCATTTAATTTACTTATGACATTCAATATAACCAATATAATATATTACTATGCTCATTAGTAATATTCAACAAGTTTCCCATAATTACTAACTCTAGTCACGTTAATAATTATAACATAATTAATTTTCGGATTTTTATTAAATAAATCATCACATTAAATTTAATAAATCCCCAAATTAAATATAGCATAAAAATACGGGGTATTACATCTGAGTTCCTCTGATGATAGTTGATAACCCAGTCCACATGTAGGAAAGGCCTTCTTCAGCGCTATGGGTTCTAGTATCCCCTACTTTCATCGTCCTAACCCCAATCCGAGCATGAAGTGTATATTCTTGAACATATGTATTACGTTGACATTACCATGAGGACTGTGCTCTGGATAGACTCTATCTTTGAAATCATCCCCTACTAGGAGTGGAAGTGGTTTGGATCAGAAGTCAGATAGAAGCATATCATTCATCCCATTTTGTATCTCTAGTATCGGATTACTGGTGCTCACATTCTCAGTATTATTATTGTCGCCCAAGATGGGGATAACCTGTCCCTTGGCAAAGAACTTCAGTTTCTGATGGAGAGAGGAAGACACACCACTGATGCTATGAAGCCACATTTGATTGAGCAGTATATTGAAACAATCAAGTATGTCGATGACTTGGAACTCAGTAACGGGATTTATAGGTCCAATCCCTATTGTAAGCTTTATGGATCCCATCACCTCCAGACGAGTGTTATCATAAGCACGCACTACGGTGAAAGTTTAAGCAAGGTTGCTTAATTTCAAACCCAAGAAGTTAAAGGTTATTAATGGGAAAACATTAAGTGTTGATCCGTTGTTGATGAGTGAGAGCGGGACTATCTTCCCTATTAAGATCATAGTTATGATTAGGTGATGTTAGCCTGAGTTTTCTTCTACTGGTTGAGGATCTTCCTCTCCTCGATGGTCATTTTTGGCATGGGGAGTTTATCGACAATACCCTTTCCTTTGTTTATCGTTGTCGATAGAGGATTTAGACTCTAGTAGTGCCTCCCGGATCTTATCATTTGGTTCACAGAAGAGGGGAAGAAAATAAACCCTATTTTTTCATATATTTCAGGTTATTCGGCCACATTGTTAATCTCTCCTAATAGATCTTCAAACATTTTCATCCCACACACACTGATCACTGGGATAATCTTTTCCTGGCTTAGCTCAAATTCATTCCCCCCATCTAGTGGAAATAATGTCATCCGTCCATGAGAAGTTAATGCATTCTACAACCTCAACGGCTTCTTCATATAGATTCTCCCACTCAACGGGGAGATACAGAAGTGAAGGGACAAATCGCCCTTGTTTCCTTAAGGTATCGAGTAACTCGGATATATTATAAATCTCCTGGGTTTGTCAGAATAAGCCTGCCATGATCTGAACTACATCGTCTAAACTGACTTCATCAAGAGGTATGACCTAATTATCTGACTCTCGAGCCCACTTTTGAGCTTTTATGAATAGTGTGCTAAACTTTTGACAATAAATGGTCATTTCGGAGGGCAATTTCAACCCGAACCCTATGATTTGGTCTAGTATTACTAGTAATTCTATATCCTTCCCTCCGAAACAAGTACGAATGGTAATGCATGCTCTTGTAAGAAGCGACAGAGCTTGGTCGGAAAAATAGGTAGGGTGTAGGATAAAATATGGGCAAACTTTAAGCGGTTTGGGTGAATATACAGTTATAATAGGTGATTTATTGAGTACAATCTGGGTAGATGGGTCGAATTTCAGGTCATTTCCTAGGAAGATCACATTTGCATGATTTGGAAGTGGATTGTGAGTGATGTTTGGTTTGAGATTGGTTGGTGGGGCGATAACACCCCGGTCAATCAGACCTTGGATTACATCCCAGAGATTGAAGCACTAATCAGTGGTATGGTTGGCATTTTAATGGGAATCACAATGGGCACCGGGCCTGAAATTTTTAGGAAGTGGGTTTGATAATGGACGAAGGTCTAACGGCTTGATGATATTCCAGCTCAATAGGGCTTGGTAGATCATGAAACTCGGTGTATTATTTTTTGACTCGGTTGGCATGGAATTCTGGCACCCAAGAGTTAGCAGGTTATGTGATGTTATTGATGGTCGAGACTGTAGCAGGCTTGTCATATTTTCTTGGAGTAAAATGTTCGGATAATTTCTTTGGCTCAACTTCTGTCTTGGTAAGACTTTCTTCAATCTCCACCCGTACTTCCCAGAGGGCTAAAAAATGTGGGAAATAATGTCCTCCTATCGCCACTCGAATATGGGATAAGAATTTTTTCTTCACAATACTAACTTCCTCCTCTTCGAAAGGCCGATTGGTCATGGTTGTGGCTTTTTCCCTCCACCTTGCTATGAAATTACTGATAATTTTTTTGAGATTCTACTTAAGAAGTTCTAAATCACAGCATGTAACCTCAAATTCCTCATTATACTTGTACTGCAATATGAATTCACGGGCAACATCCTCCCAACTATAAATTCTGGACTCCTCGAGGGATATGAACCAACGAAGAGTGTTGTCTTTCAAAGTCTGTTTGAATATTCGGGTCATTATTTCCTCAGAGGCACCTAGAAAAGTCATAGCTAGGTGGTAACTTCGAAGATGAACGATTGGGGGCCCACTGCCCCCGAACTTTTCACTGTTAGGCATCTTGAATTTTTTCGACAGCCTTGCTTTAGGGTAAGAAGACATATGGGTGTAATCCATGTAGTTCTCGGAGATTCATACTTAGTCAAACTTCTTGATCAACAACTAAAGGTCCTCCTTGACCTTGTTCAATTCTTCTTCCTTCGGATCAGCAGGCACTGGCAGGTTAGCCCCGGGCTAGGCAAGATTCGGCATAGAGAGCTAAGCTAGTGGTGGCCCATTAGCAGGAGGGACATGTGGAGCCTGTTGATATTATTTCGGGACCCAAATAGGCATAGGTGAAGGCAAACCCATAGCAAAAATGGAAGAATACCTCGGGCTCTTCGAGAATAGGGACCCAATTTCACTACATCTCATGAAACTCTGTTTGAAGGTTATCAATCTTGGCGGTAAGTTGGACTAGGTCCATCATAAAATTAGGTTTCACATTCAGTACTTGGTCTACGTTCTCCATGAAGAGTTGGTGAAGGTGGATTCCGGATTTGGAGGAAGTAGCGAGAGAATTGACGGAGCTTCAGGGCGATTTGACAGAAGATCGAATCCAGGCCAAGGGTTAGGTATGCGATCGACCTGAGAAAGAAAATGATTCAAAATTATTTTTGAAAGAGAAAAGGAAGAATCTTTTATAGGATAAGAGAAAAACGTTTTTTTACATTTTTTGGAAAAAAAAGGACAAAATGTTTTGGGGTAGTTTTTTTATAAAAGTGGAGGAAAAATGTTTTTGGTATTTTGATAAAAGAGGAGAAAAATATTTTTGACACTTTTGGTAAGGACGGAGAAAAAATGAGAGAAGAATCTCATCATGATTATTATTATGTTTATGTTTTCACTTGTATTAGGTTTACCTAAATTCAAAGGAAATGTCGGACGGGACCCGAGCCTGGGAAAAATTGGGTTTGAAAAATATGTTAAACATGGTTTGACTTGTTGTTGGGTTCACGGACACGATACCGTTTTGGAAAAAGCTAAAATCGTATGAAAATTTGGACAACATGCCGACCCAAGATTTCATCAGAGTTTCGGGTAGTAACCGACAAACTAAATATAAGTGCCCTAGGTTTGATGCCTATATGAGGGTATGCAGTTGTTGGGTTAATAGAAAGGTTCCCCCCTTTGGCATGACTTCCACAATATACGTCTTACTTTTGAGGACAATCAGTACGTGTGGACAAGTTATTTGATGTACCTAAGTATACGTGAATTGCCACACTATATACCTCGTGGGGACAGTACGTGTGAGAGAGAATTCGATATACTTGACATACACGAACGAGTTCCCTATTATATACCTCCTGCCATAACTTCGGTCAAGTGGTACGATGCGGGGGAACCGTTTTTTATATACGTCGAAGGTACTTGGACAATAAAATGTGAGAGTCATAATATTTACACTAACTGTGACCTGCCAGACCAGCGCCCATCACAAAGTGACCCCCTAGTACGGGATAAAATTTTGGTTAATAGCCATGCTCTTGGTGATGTAGTGTGCAAAATGCATGATTCTTGATTAGTATATTATGGAGAGGGTATTTTGTTTGGCATGATGAGCACTATACTAATAAGGGAGAATGTACAAGTATTATGAAAAGTAAATCTAGCATGGAGCATGTAGATTACACTAAGCATGGATACGTGAGAGTGAGTAATGTGTGAATATCTATAAGTGAGTATGTGGTAGTGAATCTAAGAATGGATCAAATACAAATGGTGTATGATAAGTGTGAGTGAGCATGGATATATACAAGTGTGATAAGTGGAGGTGTGTGCTAGTGATACCTAGGCATGGACATTATAAGTAGTGTGAGATGTGCAAGGAGATTATTTACAAGTGTGTGAAGTGAAAAGTGAGTGAGAGGTGATATAAACATAAGGTAGATATATACAAGAAGTAATAGAAGAGAAAAAAAGAAACATATAGGTAGGTGCAAACGCACACAAGCTCAAAATGATAACACCCATGCAAACATGATCAGTTTTCGGGGGAAAATGGGCCATCCGTTCAAACAGTTATGCCATTTAATGCACGGGGTGGACCATTTGAAAGAGGTTTTAGTCAACTTCGAGGATTCATTGAGCTTTCGCTCTAACGGTGAAGTTGATTGGGGTAAAATCAGGGCTCGGGAGCATCCGATGGCCTCTAGATCAGTTTTTTATAGTAAAATGGATTGTTCATCCGAACTGTTATACCGTTTTACGAATAGAGCAAACTGTTGGAAAGGGGATTCAAATCCCTTCGACAATTCATTGAGCTTTCACTCTGACGATAGATTTAATCGAAGTCAAATGGGGCCCGGGAGCACCCGATGGCCTCTAGATCGATATTCTGCGCATAACCTAGGGTTTGTAGTGAGTTGGGGAGGTGCTATGGACCTAAGGATAGACTTATGGGTTCCTATAATGTGGTTTCTACACTCAAATAGAATGATTTGATGTAAATGGGTTTGATAAATGAAACTATTTTGATGAAAAGAGGTAGTTAAGACATCTCACATTAAAATTAAAAAAAAAGACATGTTAGATTAAAATAATAACATTAATAAGGATCCCTGGATCAAGTGATCCTCTAATATACTTTTTTTGCTATTTTATGATTTTGAAGACTTTTGTTTGGGTTTTTTATATTTATAATAATAAATTAGTATTGACATGAACATGTACGAAGTTGGACTTGTTTACTCAAGCAAAAGTCTAAGTGATCCTATGTACTCAAGCTAAGCGATTAAAAGTTCACGTAGTTCGCAAAAATACAAGGAGGGACTCGACCTCTCACGAAGACTCGATGTGAGAGATCTTAACTCTCTTTGATGTCTCAAAGTATTTTTTAGAGTGAAGTATGCCCAGATAAGAAAATGTAAAGAACTTTATGTTCATGAAAGATGCTTGGATAAAATGGGTTCACTCGTAAAACCACATTGATGGATAGAGTGCAGAGACTTCCAACATAAATAACAAAATGGTAGGTAGAATACCCGAATCCAGTGATCCTCAAACTTATATGAAAGTATTTCATGGTTTTGAAGACTTTTGTTTGTTTTTTATATATTTATAAAAATAAAAAGTAGAAACATGGGAATATGTACAACATCTGACTTGAGATTTAAGGATGAAACCCTAATTATGACTATGTATTCACCATAGGTGAAATCAAATTCAACGTAGTCCGGGCATGACCTTTAGAGAAAAACCATAAATGGAGAAGAAGAAAAAGAAGAAGAAGTAGTAGAAGAAGAAAAAGTAGTAGAAAAAGAAAAAGATAGAGATAATGGGTGATGTTGCAGTACAACACCATGCCTTAACGATCCATAATAAATAAGTTTAGAAGAAAACATGTAGAGTGGTAAATCTGAGTTTATTTATCGATAGAGCTACACCTCTATAACGTTTGACAATATCTTCATGATGGTTGGCCACCAATTTCTAGATCTTACACGGATATACCACTTTAGAGTGTTGTATCTGGCCTTTCATGTCGATTGATGTTCGACTCTATCATAAAAAAGTCCGAGCTAAAATATCTAGCAAATTCTCTAGATCTTTGATATAACTTCTTGAGATTTGTAGGCTATTTCCCTCACTATAACTCTCTTGGTCCCTTTCTCTCTCTCTCTCTATCTCTCTCTCACACAAATCACCTCTAAAGTCAAGAGGAATGGTGAGCAAGGTAAGAGGATTTCACCCCTATTTATAAGTAAGTTGAGGACGCGTTTGACCGATCAGTCAACCATTTTTAAGTGCATGGACGAACGGTCCTAGATTGTGGCGTTGCGCCAACTTTGTGGAAGTTTTATATTTTGAGCATATCTTTTGGCTCGGACCTAAAATTTGCGCATGGTTAGAACCGTTGGATAGATAATTCAAAGATGTACCTCATATTGGAAAAACTCTAGATTCAGAAGTTCTATTGGGTTAAATTATTTTGGAAGTGAGTCATTATGTTCAAAATGCGAATCTGGACTACCCTTTGGTTAGTCGACACTTGGGATGCCTTTTCTCCCCATGAGAGTCTTAGAAATGTAAAAAGTATATATTGTATTTATGATATGAAGGTTTTGGGAAATATCTTTCATCCTTAGGTCTCTATTAAATTCCTCGAACCTTCCCGAATGAAGTGAAATTTTGCGAGTTGTGAAACGGGGTGTCGATAATATGTATGTATACTAGCATGCAACCCGCGTAATGCGAGGGCGCATATAGTTTTTTCTTGTCTACCATACTTCCATGCTTATTTATTGCCAAGAACTAATCTAATGAGCATGCCATTGCATTTGATACTCACATTTGTTGATTTTCATTCAAAACAATATACAAAGTTAAAATTGTTGTCGCCTTAAAATAAATTGTCACGATAATTTTTATTTACATGTTATAATTATGGAATGATAACTTTTTAATAATGTTCGATTCAATCATTATTTTTATATCAAATATTATTTATATTTTGATATACTACTAAATAAAATTCTTATAGAATTATAATATTTTTTATTTATTTCTGAAATTACATGATTCGAACACAACACAAATGAATTGACACCCGGAAGTGGAGTATCATTTTTCAATTGTGTGTATATAGTAAACTTTTTTGTACTAAATTTTTTATTTACAAACCTATTTATTTTTTTTCAAATAGTAAAATCAAATCATAAAAAGTGAACAAAATATCTGGTTGCATACAAACAGTAAAGGCATCATTTTAATAAAAAAATCTATTGTTTCTAAATGTATGGTATACACAGTAAAAAAATGAAATACAGAAACAATTTTTATTCTGACATATTATTAACAGGTGGAAGAAAACAAACTCTATCTCCATAATCTAACCAAAATCTATAATTAACAATAAGGTTCATCATCCTCCCATCCTATGTTTACCTCGTCACCATGAAACATACAGAAAAACACAACCCCAAACAACATACCAAATTTAAATTTGATTATTTAGACTCCATCATACCCAGAAGAAATGTCTATCGCTGCTACTTATGAACTTGAAGAACTTATGTTTTACATACATGCACATATACATGAAGACGTAGATCTATGGTTGAGTCCAATTAAAAATGAGATCTGTAAATATAGATATAAAATAAATAATTAGAAGAAGAATGAAATAATTACATAATACACAAATCAAAATGAGAACTTTTTTTAAACAACTTTTCAGGTTCCATATCCAACTCTTTAAAATTACGAACACAGAAAAAAAAAGCCACACAAATTGTGAAGAGGAATAAAATCAGCCTCAAATACATGTATTCAGCATAATAATTGCAAAAAACAACAAATAAATATGTGTGTATGTATATATTAGTCATTGAGATCATTTACCTTCTTCAGCTCCAATGCTATGTTTTAGGCCATTTTTTAAATCCCAAGTTTTTGTAATACAAAATATTTTTCTGTACCAAATATGAGTGATGAAAGATCGATGCATTAGAAATAAGGAAATGAGTGTTCTCTCTCAGCCTTTGATTTACCAACTCATTTCCTTCGACAACTTTGAACCTTTCATTTCCTTTAATGATTTAAAAGTCAATTAAATGATATTAAAACCTCTAATACTATTATATTAGAGGTATAATATTGATTTTTAACGTAACTTTAAATTTTTGCTCACCTAATGAATTTAACTCAACTTGTGTATCTCAACTTAAGTCACACCAAAAATACAAATAACCTCTCAATTACCCAAACTAATTTAACAATTACTTAATTACTCTAACTAAATTAACCAATGAATATTAAAAAGCATAAGTGTGTATGGCTTTGTAAAATTCAATACCCATAAATTAATTTTAAAAAATGGCAAGACAAACATGTTTGCCCCTTTACTAGAATTTTTCATTGATTATCCACGATCGATAATCCCTTTTTTGTTAGTGATCTTGTATAATCCCTTTTTTGTTAGTGATCTTGTAGGTACTCCTTACCTTAATCTAGATTTTTAGCATTTTTAACCCTTGATTTCCAAGCCGTTTTCCTTCACTAGTATTACCAGGTATGTTTTTTATTTTCCTAAGAGTACACAAATTTTATCAATATTTATCCAAATTAATTTTGCACTTCCCTTACATCTATAACTCCTGTGCAACGTATTCTACTCATCCCCCCACAAGGGATTCCATTGGGTTTAACCCCTTGAACCCCGATGACTTTGTTAATTGGTGGGATCATGTCCATTAGGCCTTGAGATGAGGGTGACCAGCCGATAAGAGATTTTCTATCAGTTTTCTTTCTTACCACCCCTAAACTTATTCTTAACACCTAGAGTATTTTATTGGGATTTGTGTTCCATTTTCGCAATTTGTTATGCATTGAAGGGATCTTAATCATTATCGAGTTTCTGACTATCTGCCGCTTAACCTCTTCTCCTAGAGGATACTGGACCTTCAATAGTCGAATCAAAGATGTCAGCTTTCTGACCTTCTGACCTTGTACTAACAATGATTGAAATCGTAGATTTTCTTTATTCTGGAGGAGGGTTAGGAGCGTGATTATCAAAATGACCTCACTAGTCACCACTTCACCATACCTTGGACTTAGTGAAAGACATACATGAACAAGCCTTTAACTTTTCATACTTAGATTTTTTTCCTGTAACCCTATTTATGATATATTTTGAACACTAACATGTGTTCATTTTCTAAACAAAAATTATTCTCATCACCACCATCTATCTTTAATTAGAGGAAAGTGTTTGAATATGGAAGTAGAATAAAAATGATATTTGGGTGTTTTGATGTGTAACGAAAATATTATGGGGTGTCTTAAAATTAATAAGAAGAAAGAGTATAAGGAGAAATATATATTTTTTAGAGTAAAAGGAGTAGTACAACTTAGAGAGTATAAATGTGTTTGTGAGACTCGATGATTACAAAGGCAAGTACATGTCCATATTTATAGGACATCCTGCTAACGTCTAAAAGATTCATAGACAAATCTTGGATTAAATAGAGAAATTTTGATCTATCTAGCCTAAGTGAGTTTTAGGTGCTTTGTGGAATTATCTAGAAAGTGCATTAACTTTCAACACTCCTCCTTAATGCACTTTTGGTGTTATTTCGAGAATATCCCAAAGGAACTCAAATTTAGGTCTTGCTAGTGCCTTGGTGAAGATGTATGCAATTTGTTCTCCAGTCGTGCAATACTTGAGCTTAATCTTTCCACTTGTACATGCCTCACATAGGAAGTTATGTTTGATGGCAATATGTTTAGTCCGGTTATGGAACATCGAATTTTTTGCCATTGCAATTACAGATTTATTATCAGCAAATATTTTAGTAGCTTCAGTTGGTGTTTCACCCATGTTTTCAATATTCTGCTTAGCCATATAGCTTGACAAGCTAATCCTGCAACTGCAACGCACTTGGCTTCAGCTAATGATTGTGCTACAGTTTCCTGCTTCTTAGACGCCCATGAGAATATACCAGACTTGATGGTAAATTCATAACCAAATGTACTTTTCATGTCGTCCACCGATCCATCCTAGTCACTATCAGTGTAACCATATAACCTTGAGTTATCAGTAGGCTTATACCACATTCCATACTTCAATGTGCCTTATAAATATCGTAGTATTCTTTTTGTAAATCCATGGTGTATTTGGCTAGGATTTTGCATAAATCTTGAAAATAGGTTAGTTGCGTACATAATGTCTGGTCGTGTAACTGTAAGATATAGTAAACTCTCAATAAGACTTCTATAGATTGAGTCATCTGCCTTGTTTGATCCGTCCTCTTTACAAAGTTTTTCATTAGGAACTAGCGGTGTGGCTACAGTGTTGCACCTATACATCTTAAACTTCTTCAAAAGATTTTCTGTATACTTCTTTTGACATATGAATATTCCATTTATCTCTTGACATATTTCAATGCCAAGAAAGTAGTGCATCAACCCAAGGTTGATCGTCTCAAATGTCTTCATCACATTCTTTTTGAACTCCTCAATTATTCCTTGTATATACGAGATCATCTACATACAGAGAGACAATAAAAGTATTGAAGTTACCTTGCGTTTTGATGTAGAGTGTGGGCTCACTCTTACTCCTCCTGAAACCTGAATCTATGAAGTATTTGTCTATGCGACTGTAGCATGCTCGGAGCGCCTATTTCAGCCCGTATAAGGCTTTCTTTAGTCGTAAAACTTTATCTTCAGCTCCTTCTTTTTAAATTCTCGTGGCTACTCCACATAAAGTTCTTCTTTTAACTACCCATTTAGAAATTCTGACTTGACATCGAGTTAATATATTTTCCATTTTTTCTGAGTTGTTAGTGCATAAGAGCTCTTATTGTATCAAACTGTGCCATAGGTGCAAATGCCTCATTATAGTCAACTCCTGGTTGTTGGGAGTAACCTTTAGCTACCAATGACTTCTTTATCTTATGGATGGACAACAAGCTCCCTTGTCGTGTTCTTCTCAATTGTCTTGATTTCTTCCTCCATAGCATATCTCCAAGCTTCATGTTTTTCTGCTACCTCAAAATTTTCTGGTTCCCAAAAATTGAAGTTGCATGTCTCATATATCTCCTGTAGTGATCTTACTCTCCTTGGTAGAGACTCTAATGAAGATTCTCCTTGCATTGTAGGAGATATTGGGGGTGTGGATGAAGTTTCTTAACTTACACCTTCAACTTGCCCCTCTCATTGTGTCGTGGAAAAGACCCATGCATTTTTTCATTTACAACTATGCTTCCTTTTCAACCTTTTCTTCATCCCAGTTCCATGTTGCATTTTCATCAAACTCCACGTCTCTGGTGATTATTAGCTTCTTGGTCCTTAGGTTATACAACCTATAACTTTTAGATTAGGTTTTATATCCTAAGAATATACCTATCTATAATTTCTCCTCGAGCCTATACCTCTTCACATCTGGAATGTGCACGTAGAAGATGCAACTAAAAACTTTGAGATGCCAAGCTGATGGCTTTTTGTTATTCCATGCTTCAATCAGCGTCTTGTTAAGAAGAGCTTTCGTAGGACACCTATTTAGCAAGTATACTGTTGTGTACACTGCTTCTGCCCCCCAAAAAAATTACCTTTTTCATATAGCATCATCCTTGCCATCTCCATTACTGTTTTATTATTCTCTTTGAAACTCTATTTTTTTTTAAGCGTAGCCCACTGTAAGTTGGTTCTCGACCCCTTTATTTTCATAAAATTTGTCAAATTCTTTTGAGGTGTATTCTTTACCCCTGTCGCTACTAAGCACCTTGGTGTAGTGACCACTTTGGTTCTCCACATAATTCTTGAATCGATTGAAGACAGTGAATACTTTTGATCTTTGGTGCAAAAAAATGCCCACATCATTATTGTATAGTCATTTATAAAGAGGATGAAATATTTGCATTGTCCAAGAGACAGAGTCCACATAGGTCCACAAACATCACTGTGCACTAGCTCCCAGAGTGACTGGGCTCTCTAGGCTTTTCCAGAGGAGAATGATTATATGTGTTGTTTCCCATGCAAACAAATTTTGCATACATCTTTTGTCTCTGTAATGGCTAGTAAGTCTCACATTATATTTTTCTGTTGAAGAATTTTTAGGGCGTGAAAATTGAAGTGCCCAAACCTTCGGTGCCAAAGCGAAGAGTCTTCAACCTCTGCTTTCATGGTTGTGTCTTGGACGTACTTCCATTGAATGGGAATGTTCCTATTCTTCATCTTTATATTTGGTATCACTTGATTTTTATCTTTTCTATCATATATTGTACAAGAATCTCTCCAAAATATAATGAGTATCCATTCTCAATCATTTGGCCAACACTCAATAAATTATTTTTTAAGCTTGGAACGAATAACACATCATTGATAAGTTTAGTTCCTTTCTTAGCTTGAATAGAGATCGTACATTTGCCTTTAACCTCTACCAGGTGCCATTTCCTAGTCTGACTTGGGATTTGATAGACGAGTCTATTTTATGAAAGATGCTTTCATTCTCAATTGTATGGTTGCTACAACCATTGTCGATATACCATGTACCAAGCTTTTATTCTGTTTCTACTTGGCATGAATAAAATAGATGATCAACCATTTCATTTTCTTCAGAATAATTGGCTTCAAAAATTTTCCTTGACCGACAATCTTTCTCCACATGCCCAATTTTTTTACAGACGTTGCATTGCGGCTTCCCACAAAACCAGCAATCCTTCTCTAGATGGCTTGTCTTCTTGCACGTCGGGCATAAAGGATAGTTTTTCTTTTCTCTTTTATTTTCTGAATTTTTGTACTCTTCTCCTTCTCTTAAATTTTCCCTTAATTATCTGCCCCATTTTTCAGATTTCTGAGACCTTAAATTTAGTTTAGAATGGAAGGCAATGTCTATTGGACTTTCATTACACCTGCTCAGTCTTTGTTCCTATGCCTCTAGTGAGCCCATAAGTTCCACCACAGAAAGAGACTCTACGTCTTTTGTATTTTCAATAGTGGTCATTATAGGGTCATATTTTTCAGTAAGACTGATTAATAATTTTTAAACAATTCTAGCACTAGTGATATTTTCACCTTGTGCCCTCATTTGATTGATAATATCATTTACTTTAGAATAGTAATCCTTAGCGGTCTCAGAATCTTCCATTTTAATATTTTCTAAATCCCTTCTCAAAGTTTAAAGTCTGACAATTCGTACCTTGGCATTTCCCTTAAACTCCTCCTTTAACGTGCTCCATGCATCTTTCGTCATCACAATAATTCTTGGAAATATAGCATCAACAAGTGCTTGTTGAATGATTAAAAAGGCTTTTGCATCCTTCATCTTATTTTGCTTCAATTGTGATTGTTGTTGTGTGGATAAGTTGGAGGTACTTTCTAGAACAGAAAATCCTCGATCAACATTATCCCATAAGTCTTGGGACAAAAAATAGGTCTTCATTTTTTTGCATCAAGAATTAAAATTCTTTCCGTCAAAAATTGGGATAAACATGGAGAATTGGTTGAAACCAAGGCTAGACATGATGACAATATTTTTGGTGTCAGAATATTACCCAACGCTAAAAAGTAATCCAACGCGCTCTAATGCCATTGTTGGAATATGGAAGTAGAATAAAAAAGAAAGTTGGGTGTTTTGATGTGTAGAGAAACTATTATGAGATGTATTGAAATTAGTAAGAAGAAAGAGTAGAAGGAGAAATAGATATTCATTAGAATAAAATGAGTAGTACAACTTAGAGAGTATAAATATATTTGTGAGACTTGATGATTACAAAGGCAAGTACATGGTCATATTTATAAGACATCTTTCTACATCTAGAAGATTCATAGACAAATCTCAATCATTAGATTAAATAGAGAAATCTAGATCTATCTTGCCTAAGTAAATTTTAGGTAATTTGTGAAATTATCTAGAAAGTGCATTAACTTTCAAGAGAAATCAACCGAAAGTAAATGTGACATTAGACTCTCTCGCACGCGTCACTGAAGGGGATTCATAATATGGATAGGCTTAGGGATATGTTATTTATATTTAGGGTAGAGGAAGCTAAAAAGAGTGATGTCATCCAACTCCCAGTTGGTCGTGAGGATTACTTGATACTTACCACTTTATTTATTTTCTAAATATCGTATGTAAGCATTTTTTTAAGGGTCAATTATTAAATAGTCCCTACTATAAATATATATTTTTTAAAAAGGACACATATTTTTAGTTTAACCCATTTAGTCCCTCAAGCACTTAATATCCTCTTATTTTTAGAGGTCCGCGCCAGCGGCACTCCCTCTCCAAAATATGTGGCAAAGGACTTTTTGAGGCAAAATAAAAAAGTTTGGACTAAATGAGTATTAAAAAATGTCCGAAGGACTATTTGGTATATGTCCCATTTTTTAAATCCTCAAATTTTCCATTGAAGGTTAGTACATTAAATTTGAAGATTTTTTATGTGTTGAAACACAAGTGAAGTGATGGTGAAAGCCTCATACAAGCAAGTTTAAGAAGGGTTATAGCTCAGCAATAAGCTACAACCAGCATGATGATCGTAGCAGGCCCAACATACCCAACCTTCGACGTCTTATCAGTTAGTCAGTTGTCATGAACTTTCGACTCCGCATGGAGGTGGACCAAATATAAATAATAGATCATGAGGACTCATCGACTGAAAGTGCTTATTGACCCTCGCACAATTAAATGGGTCACTCAGTGACGGAGGTGATGCCCACATCTAGTCTACGTTGTCAGTTCTTAAATTAATGATTTCTAAGGATGACAGTCATCAAGAAAAGGAGGTTGAGGCCCCATCCAATCTTTGTGTTAGATATACGTGGATCAACTCTACGGGGACTTTATATTATTTATTTGTGATGATGAGTTGGGTAACCTGGATGAGCAACCTTACAGTTGAGCCAAGGAACTTGCTAGCATAGGGATGCACGGAGTGCAGATGACCTAAATGGTTGAGGCCAAGGCTCGTGAATTGTGTTGGCCTTAGAAAACGAGAAACTTTTGTGGGATAATGCAAAACTCAAAAGGACAGGGATTACACGAAGGTTGCCAAGGATTCTAAAAACTAATCCAAAAAGTACAGGTAAAAGCAGTCGCGTGGGGAGTCGACCAATCTAAAGGTTCGGTACAAACTTTGCCTCTAACCTCTCTTGATATTGCTTGATCCTTTGGGAGAACTCCGTCTTTTATATACCAAACAAGTATATCCATACATCTTAACGAGGGTAGTAAATTTTGACCTAGGTGAAAGAATTTAACAAAGCGCTTTACTTTTTTTTAGTGGTACTCATTCATAATACTTTTTTTTGAGTGGTACTCATGTTGAAAAAATTGGACTTAAATGGGTTTTAAGAAAGCTGTCCAGAATTTTCTGGACAGAATTTTGAGCAACTTTAAGCTCAAATTTAGGTGGGACCTACACTACGAAAATTGTGAGACCATATACGAACGCGTTCACCTCCGCAAGGAGATTAACGTAGTATATTCATATGTCCAATTTCAATAAGTTATGAATGATAATTATGTCCCCAAAGTGACTCACAAAGCAATGAAAGTTAATGAATTGAGTGTGTTTTTACTCTTGTCCCACATTGGAAGAGTAGTGGAATTTTGATGAGTTAATAACACCGCAAGTATGGACTAAGGCTTGGATGCCTTGGGGGTATCCCAACTCTTTGAAGGGGAGATGACCTAAGCTATGCACGGGTTGACTTTCGATCAAAAGTCCGCGTCCGTCCGTCTGGCCGGTTCGGTTCGGGCTTGGGCTTGGAAAAATCTCCTACATTTTTGGGCCGAATTTATTTAACTTTCTAGGCTTTAATTATTAATTAATTACGAAATTAATTAATTAATTAATAAACTGTTGGCAGTTATTGCCAACAGTCAACAGTCAACAGTTAATTTCGTTTAACTGTTTTGACAGTTATTTGTCAACCGTCACCTATTTTGCTATAAATACAGATCCATCCCTCCGTTTTTAAAAAAAATGAAAATTTTTCCTCCTCCAGAATTGGCTACCATTTTCCTTCCTGAAATTTCCTGTCATATTCTCTTCAGAAAATTCTTTTTCTGCATAGCATCTGTTGCATTGTTGTTGAGTATGGAACACAGAATTTGAGTTCGCTGCAATTAATTATTGTCGTGCTACATAATTAATTGGAAAATCCGTTCTATCTTGGGAGACAATATTCATCAAAGCACATTGGAGGGAATAAATTGTCTTAAGGAAACTGTTCATAACAGGGCTCGGATTTATCTTTAATTCTTTTTATTATTTCTGCAAATTCAAGTAAGTGTTTCATTTCTGTAATTCTGTTTTTAATTCTGTAATTATTTAATAATTCATAATTCTGTACAATTGTTATTATAAATAGTAGACATAACAATCTTAAGACAATTTATTAGTTCTACTGTTTTTAGTGTACAGAATTTTTTTTATTACAGAAATTTATTTGTTGGAAATAAATCTGTTTTGACAGAATAAAATGAATTAATTTACTGCTTTATTGTAGAAATTAGTAAAACAGTTTTGATATAGAAATCAATTTCTATACTGGTTTTATATTCTGTTTTAGAAAATAAAATTTTATTTGTGTATTCGTGTTAAAATTTGTTTATGATATATATTTTAATCTTAAATTATAATTCTGTTTTGTACGGAATTCTTTTTATTATTAAAAATTAGTGTGACACAGATTTTATAATTTAATTCTGTTTTGTACGGAATTCTGTTTATATTATACTTTAATTCTGAATTTTATTTGGAATTCATTTATTGTGAATTATATTTGGAGGAAATTGGTGCACAGAATTTTGTATTCTGTTTTGATTAATTCATTATATATGAATTTTATCATTGATAAAAATTCTATTTTTGTAACAGAAATGGAATCACAAAGTACGAACACTACTCCTACGAAACTGATTGTCACCAACACAAAGGTCCATGTCGTTGAAGGTCCTAAGAAGAATAAACGAAAGTATGATGGGGAAGGCACTTCCAAACATAACAAGAAAAAGTTCAAAGGCAAATGCTACAATTGTGGTAAACCGGGACACCGCTCAAGTGAGTGTCGTAAGCCTAAGAAGCAAAATAAAAATAACTCTCAAGCAAATGTGACTGAGGGTGAGAATATCACCAATGATTTGGCGGATATGAATCTTTCTGCCGTTGTCTCTGAATGTAACTTGGTTGGAAATACCAAGGAATGGTGGGTGGACACTGGAGCCACACGACACATTTGTGCAAACAAATGGATGTTCTGAGAACCTTTTTATGGGAAATTCTTCCACTTCTAAAGTGGTGGGACGAGGAAAGATTGCTTTGAAAATGACTTCTGGAAAGGAACTTACTCTCAACAATGTTCTTCACGTGCCTGATATCCTAAAGAATCTGATTTCTGGATCTCTCCTTACTAAGAATGGTTTCAAGCTTGTGTTTGTGTCTGATCGCTTTGTGTTGTCTAAAAATGACATGTATGTAGGAAAGGGCTACCTAAATGAGGGGCTCTTTAAACTGAATGTTCTTACTGTAACCCCTAAAACATCTGTTTCAATGAATGAAGTTGCTAGTTCTTCTTACTTGATTGAGTCATCTAATATTTGGCATGCTAGATTGGGACATGTTAATTTTGATACATTGCGTAGATTAATTAACTTGGAATTTTTGCCAAAATTCAATATTGATAAAAATCATAAATGTGAAATTTGTGTAGAATCTAAATTAGCTAGATTACCTTTCCATTCTATTGAAAGGATAACTGAACCTTTAGATTTAATTCACACCGATATTTGTGATTTAAAATTTGTTCAAACTAGAGGTGGGAAAAAGTATTTTATTACTTTTATTGACAATTGCACAAAATATTGCTATGTATATTTGTTACATAGTAAAGATGAGGCTATTAATGCATTTAAACAATATAAAAATGAAGTTGAGAATCAATTAAGCAAAACGATAAAGGCTATTAGAAGTGATAGAGGAGGTGAATATGAATATCCATTTGAGGAATTTTGTTCTGAAAATGGGATTATTCATCAAACAACCGCTCCTTATTCTCCTCAATCGAATGGTGTTGTTGAACGCAAAAACTGTACTTTGAAAGAAATGATGAACTCAATGTTATTAAGTTCAGGAGCTCCACAAAATTTGTGGGGGGAAGCCTTACTTTCTGCTAATTACATTCTCAATAAAGTACCTCACAAAAAGACTCACAAGACACCTTATGAATTATGGAAAGGTCGAAGACCTTCCTATAAATATTTACGAGTGTGGGGGTGCTTAGCCAAAGTGATGGTTCCTAAACCTAAAAAGGTCAGAATAGGGCCAAAAATCGTGGATTGTGTATTCATCGGTTATGCTACTAATAGCAGTGCATATCGATTTCTAGTTTGTAAATCTGAGATTTCGGACATTCATGTAAATACGGTTATTAAATCGAGGGATGCTTCATTTTTTGAAAATGAATTCCCGTATAACATGACCCGAGAATCTGGTCCTTCTAAAAGGACAAATCAAGCTACTACAAGTGGTACTCATCAACCTATTGAATCAATAGAGGATGAACCAAGACGTAGTAAAAGAGCAAAAACCTCGAATTCTTTCGGTCCGGATTTTCTAACATATTTGTTAGAAAATGAACCTCAATCGTATAAAGAAGCTATATCCTTACCCAATGCTTCCAATTGGAAAGAAGCAATTAATAGTGAAATTGAATCCATATTACAAAATCATACATGGGAACTAGTGGATCTTCCACCAGGTTCAAAACCGTTAGGTTATAAATGGATCTTCAAAAAGAAATTGAAGGCCGATGGATCAATTGATAAATATAAAGCTAGACTTGTAGCTAAAGGCTATAGGCAAAAGGAAGGGTTGGATTACTTCGACACATATTCACCGGTAACAAGAATAACGTCCATTCGGATGTTAATAGAAATAGCTGCTATTAATGGACTTGAAATACATCAAATGGATGTAAAAACTGCATTCTTAAACGGTGAATTAGACGAGGAAATTTATATGGAGCAACCTGAAAGGTTCAAAGCTCCCGGACAAGAAGGAAAAGTATGTAAGCTTGTTAAATCACTATATGGATTAAAACAAGCACCTAAACAATGGCATGAAAAATTTGATAATGCAATGTTATCAAATGGTTTCAAAATTAATGAATGCGATAAATGTGTTTACTTTAAATGCATTCATAATGGATATGTCATTGTATGCCTCTATGTTGATGATATGCTTATCATGGGTAGTAACTTGGAAATTGTCAAAACTACAAAACAAATGTTGAGTAGTAGATTTGACATGAAAGATATGGGAATCGCCGATGTTATATTAGGAATTAAAATTTCTAGAACATCGGATGGACTTATATTATCTCAATCTCATTACATTGAGAAAGTACTTGAAAAATTCAAGAAGTATGATATTAGTCCTACCAAGACACCTGTAGATGTAAATTTACATCTAGCAAGAAATAATGGTGAAAGCATATCTCAACTAGAATATTCTCGTATTATCGGCAGTTTAATGTATATCATGAACTGTACGCGACCAGACATAGCATACTCAATAAGTAAGCTAAGTCGATTTACGAGTAATCCAGGTAGAGATCACTGGAAAGCAATATTGAGAGTTTTGGGTTATTTAAAATATACTCAAAACTATGGATTGCATTACTCAAAATATCCAGCTGTTCTTGAAGGACATTGCGATGTAAATTGGATATCTGATACAAAAGACTCTAAGTCTACGAGTGGGTATGTGTTTACCCTCGGAGGTGCAGCCGTATCTTGGAAATCCTCAAAACAAACGTGCATTGCTAGATCGACAATGGAATCTGAATTCATTGCACTAGACAAAGCTGGAGAAGAAGCTGAATGGCTTCGAAATTTCTTAGAGGATGTTCCAAATTGGTCTAAACCTGTGCCCGCAATATGTATACATTGCGATAGCCAATCAGCGATTGGAAGGGCACAAAATCACATGTATAACGGAAAATCACGACATATTCGTCGTAGACACAATACCGTTAGACAACTTCTCTCAAACGGAATTATCACAATTGACTATGTAAAGTCAAAGGATAATATATCGGATCCACTAACGAAAGGTTTAAACCGATAGCAAGTTGAAAGATCATCGAGAGGAATGGGTCTAAAGCCTATAAATAAATAAGAATTAATATAGTGGCAACCCAACCTAGCTGACTGGAGATCCCAAGATCTAGGTTCAATGGGCAAACCGAACTACATTGTATTCAGTAAGCACTGGAGGATATTTAATCCTATCCATTCCAAAGATGAGACAGTGCAAATCTGCCGTGAAATTAGGATAAGTTATGCTTTTAATGACATCTATATCTTAGTACGTCTAAGTGGGGTATTGCATAATACTCTTTATGGAAGTCACCTACGTGAGTAAGAAGGGGGCCACTTCTATGAGAATAATGAAAGGCATATTCTCTAAAATACTTGCGGAACCAAGTGGTGTTCACGGCCAAAATGAACACAAACGTGAGAACCAACTGTGTTGAAGAATTGTTGTGTGAATACTGTTGTCTAGGTTTACAAAAACGGTTGACGGTTCAAGGACGTGAAGTCTACTGATTAACCAAGTAAATCCGATAGTATATCATTAAGGAAAGTTCAAGGCCACTAGGCTACTTCTCCCGATGCAATAAGTCTTCAGTTTTACTCAACTTGCGTCTGCATCTGCATAAGCATCTGTTTTGTTTTATTTATAGCGATATATCATTCATGTGGGGGATTGTTGGAAAAATTGGACTTAAATGGGTTTTAAGAAAGCTGTCCAGAATTTTCTGGACAGAATTTTGAGCAACTTTGAGCTCAAATTTAGGTGGTACCCACACTACGAAAATTGTGGGACCATATACGAAGGCGTTCACCTCCGCAAGGAGATTAACGTAGTATATTCATATGTCCAATTTCAATAAGTTATGAATGATAATTATGTCCCCAAAGTGACTCACAAAGCAATGAAAGTTAATGAATTGGGTGTGTTTTTACTCTTGTCCCACATTGGAAGAGTAGTGGAATTTTGATGAGTTAATAACACCCCAAGTATGGACTAAGGCTTGGATGCCTTGGGGGTATCCCAACTCTTTGAAGGGGAGATGACCTAAGCTATGCACGGGTTGACTTTCGATCAAAAGTCCACGCGCGCGCGCGCGCGTCCGTCCGACCGGCTCGGCTCGGCTCGGTTCGGCTTGGGCTTATAAAAATCTCCTACATTTTTGGGCCGAATTTATTTAACTTTTTGGGCTTTAATTATTAATTAATTACGAAATTAATTAATTAATTAATAAACTGTTGGCAGTTATTGCCAACAGTCAACATTTAATTTCGTTTAACTGTTTTGGCAGTTATTTGCCAACCGTCACCTATTTTGCTATAAATACAGATGCCTCCCTCCGTTTTAAAAAAAAATGAAAATTTTCCCTCCTCCATAATTGCTGTCATTTTCCTTCCTGAAATTTCCTGTCATATTCTCTTCAGAAAATTCTTTTTCTGCATAGCATCTGTTGTATTGGTGTTGAGTATGGAACACAGAATTTGAGTTCGCTGCAATTAATTATTGTCGTGCTACATAATTAATTGGAAAATTCGTTCTATCTTGATAGACAATATTCATCAACCTCGGAGCACATTGGAGGGAATAAATTGTCTTAAGGAAACTGTTCATAACAGGGCTCGGATTTATCTTTAATTCTTTTTATTATTTCTGCAAATTCAAGTAAGTGTTTCATTTCTGTAATTCTGTTTTTAATTCTGTAATTATTTAATAATTCATAATTCTGTACAATTGTTATTATAAATAGTAGACATAACAACTCATTCATAAAAATGTACATAGTAATTTTCCTCTTCCTCTATAATTCTTCATGATAAATTTAGTCTAAAAAACTAGTTTACACAAATATATATAGGTGTGGGCCAAGAGTTTTATTCAAACTAGATTTTGAGAGTGTTTCGGGCCTACTAAATTTATTGTAATTATTTTCTTTCTTTAATTAATCATAATTAATTTCACAAAATAATCACGATTCCACTCAAATTTAATTATCTTTAAATTACTTGAAATAAAGAGGTCTTATTTCCACAATTTATTATGACACATAATATAATTCCTCACGTTAAGTGTTCGATTCCCACTTGGTCAAATCAATTTACTGTTAATCGATTTTAAGCAATATCTAATCAATTTCTTGATTCTCAAACTTAACTTATTTGCTACTCCACCGGAATTATAAATAATCCATCATTTGGGTTTTACTAATGAAAACAAAATATATAAATTTATCCATGGGGTATCACAATCCATGGTATTCTCTGGACACATATTCCTCTTAATTATGATCTCAGAGCTACTTACAAAGTGTCACCTAATATGCGAAAATCATTTGACCCGGTATAAAATTAAATCCCACCTATAGCAATCAAAGTAACATTTGCCCAAACATTTCAATTCTCATCATTATTGGGATTAAGAATTTATGCACCATTTTCAAATGATTGAACCTCATATATGTAATGCTTAGGATCTATAAAGAATGGATTCATTCAAACTTCTAATTTATAATTTTAGTTGTAAACACCCCATTTTAATACCCCCAAACCTCTCCTTAGGTCCCTAGCACCTCCCGTCATCATCGCAAACCCAAGTCATACCCCAGGTACTGACCTAAAGGCCATCGGGCACTCCCAGGCTCCGTTTAACCAAAAGTTAAACTCTTTAACTCGATCGATACTGGATGAATCTTCAAAGGGAACTGAAACCCCTTTCCAACGGTCCGCCCCGTGCACGATTCTGACTTACGGTACGGACGAACGATCTGTTTTACTCTGAAAGATCACCGAATGCTTCTAGGCCCCAGTTGACCAAAGTGAACTCCTCGAACCAGGTCAAACTCTTTGTAATGTTGAAGTACATCTCCTAACCTTTCTAACGGTCCGCCCCGTTCGCGAATCTGACTTACTATACGGACGAACGATCCGTTTGCGTCCGAAGTTTCCTTGTCTAAAGAACGACGAGTGTTTCCGAGCCACATTTGACCCAAAGTCAACTCCCAAACTCGAGAGTAGTTTAAGGACTTTATAAGGTCTCTGAAATAGCTTTCCAAGGGTTCGCCTCGTGCACGATTCGGATCAACAGTTTGCGCTCTACGACCGATTTTCCGAAGGAACCTCAAAGACACTGCCAAACAGCAGGTTCTAAGCCCTGCCTATAGGCAGTGTGCCTAAACACACCTGCCGATTGGCAGGACCGGGTCTATGCCGATCGACAATTCCCTGGGCTTATAAAAAGGAGGGCCTAACCTCATTCAAAGAAAAAATATCAGAGATTCATCACTCTCAGCAAGCTCAGAAAACCACCTTCGAAGTCAGCGTGATTTCCACATCCAAATCCCTTTTCAACCTTTACCTTTTATCACCTTTTTATCAAACTTGATGAATTAAGTACTCTCCATCATCATCCAAGTGCAAGGGTTACTCTCCAATATCCAAGATCAAGCTCAAGATATTCAAGAAGGTCCAACTTTCTCCATTCTCTTTTTAAATTCGCCTAAATTCTCATTAGTTTATTTTGTTACTTAGTACTTTTATTCTCTTATCTCACATATCCTAATGTACTTTTTATCTAGTATTATCGCACATCTCTTATTTTCATATAAATAAAATCCAAGAAAAACAAGAAAAAGAGGATTTGCTCATAAATTCTAAGCAGGAATTCTCACACTTTTCTCACAACTAAACACTTTTGTACACTCACACCCATATAAGAGAAGTCCCCGATTGGATTTATGGGATAAATCCCACCCCTCGTTTTGCATACGAACTACGTGGACTTTGATGCCTCTATAGGCTACGTAGGCGTCTCGGAGTAAAACCCGAGACTCGAGTCCTTTTTCTACTTTTTTTCCTATTTTTCTATATGCTTTAAACTTAACTCTCTTAAATCATATATATATATATTGTACTTAATGGTGTATTATTCCACATGCGTTATCATTCCCTTATAACGATCGACGCTAGGATAATCGAATAAATCATATTTTCTAATATTACTTTTAGGAACATTCCTATGGATGACTCGCTTTATCTCTTCTATGATACAAGTCTACGATTCCTATCTCCACTACGTATACACATGCACATATATCACGGGGAAATAAAGGAAAATAACAACAACCCATGAGAGACCGTAAGGGCGGAATGGGTGCCTAACACCTTTCAATTTCATAACTTAGCCTCTGGACCCTTTTAGAATCATTTTGGTTTCGTATGTATCAGTATATCTTTGGATGCTGTCCTTCGGGATAGCTCCCTTTTCTTTTATCTGTTTTGAGTAAAATAGACTGTCGACTCTATCTCTCTACATTTTTCACCTCATTCACCGACGTCGGCCGAAGTGCTCCCGAGAGGGACGCGTTAGACCTAGAGGGATCCTCTCCCGCCGCGAGGGGATATATCCGGGGATGGCCACATTAGTATTCTGCTAAGTAATTACTAAGGATTGGGGGATTGTATTCCCAAACTATTCTCCCTTCATTCTTATTAAGTCATTCTTAATCAGTTACTTTTGCTCATATAGTTTATGCAGTAGTTTAATTTAGTTTGCATTTAGTTTGTAGATTTAATCTCATATTCACATAATCATCTTTTCTTACCTTTTTAAAGTCAACTTTAGGATTAATTAACCTACCTTATGTCCTCAAAACGAGATCGTCCTTTTTCCCTGTGGATTCGATACCCAGACTCGTCGTTATACTCCATAAGAGTGTAGTTAAAGTTTAGGTTTTTGTATTGCGGTTGGAAGCCGATAACAATGATTAGCGTATTTACACGGACGCTCAGTTTTTCCTCTCGATCAAAATGGCGTCGTTGCCGAGGAATTAGGTAGACTTTAGGTTAAGTTGGTTAATCCCGAATTTGACCTTAAAAAAAATCCAAAAAAAAAATTCAGAAATATGAGTGTCACGTTTTTCAATTGCCCAATTTGAAATTTCTTACTTTAACTCTTTTGGTGGCTTTAATTGTTATGATAATAGTGAGTAGGATGCGCTCAAGACTTATGAACATTGGATCAATATCACTAAAAATGAGTCTCATAAATACAAGCCCAGTGCTACGGCCATCCAAATTTATCACAAGGAAAGGCTTGAAGAAGAAAAACTTGAAAAAGAATATCGGGGAAAAATCGTTATTGGGAGCAAGAGTTAGATGCATTATTTGAACCCAATGAGGATTTTTCTTTCGATATTGTTGAAGTTGAAGAATGTTTTCAACCAAATGAAGAATTCGAGGTGCTAGAGCCAAGGAAGCCTATTTTGGAAGAACTCTTTCTTATTAGCAAAAAGCAATTTGTTGACCTTGTTTCTACAGAGTTAAAAATTAGAGAAACTAGCAAGGAGATTGATGCTTATCTAGAAAGCTTAAAGGAGGGCGAGACTTGCGCTTCACCTAACACTTTTGAGGACGAAATCATTGAGAGTGGTCCAATTTTGAATCTCAACCTCTTATAAATATTTCAAAATCTATTGAGGTTGAAGATCCTTCGTTTCGTTGTGTCCCCACTATTATCGAGCCTTTAACTCTATCACAAGAATCGATTGAAAGTATTGAGGACATTGACCCGATTCTTGAATGAGAATGCTTGTTTGAGATTCTTCATCTTATGGGTTATTCACTTACACGTGCACTACCTCCCGTTCCAATAGAAAAAAAATGGGAGATGAATTGAATTTTGATTCCCATGAGTTGGTTGTAACTTTTGAAATAGTTAAAACTTTTACCGACAAGGAATCTTTGCTTGAATTGGTTTTCAAGATAGATTCTTACTTTTTGTGTGACCCTCTTCCCATACTACTTGAAAAATCTTTGGGAGGGGTTTCTATTTTTCTTGGACCCCAATTGTATTTTTCACCCGTCATCCCTTTAAAAAATTTAATTGGTGATGGTTCATTTTTTTCATCTCACACATGCCTTCCGTTGTTCAAACGGATTTCTTATTTTTTAGAAGGTATTCATGAAAATGAGGGTACACCGATTATCCCTCAAAGTCAAATTGTATATTGGGTGGACCCTCAAATTTTTCGACTTCTAGTGTATAACTTATTAGAAGTTCAAATCGTAGGTTGTACATAATTAACTTCTTTTTTTTTCCTTTTCCTTTTTATAGTTTAGCGTAACTAGTTAAAGTTTTTATTATTCTTGGTTCTAACATATTTTGTAGATTCAATACACTCGTACTCATCGGGGATCGCTCCATTTGGGTAATATCTTTATTTTCCTATCTTTGTGTTATGTTCTTGATTTGCATTGAGGACAATGTAACATTTAAGTTAGGGGGTGTGGGATATTCTTTCCAATTATTGTTTAGTTTCATTGATTCGATCACATGTTCGTTCCAAGTATGTTTTTTTTTAGAAAATTTCAAAAATTTCCAAAAAAAATTGAAAAAGTTCGAAGAAGCCAAAAATATTTTTGTTCAAACTGAATAAAAATTAGAATTTAAAATTTTCAAAAATATCACCTTTATTCTATTTAAAGTCTCAAATTGTTAACAATCAAAATGCACTAAGCCAAAATTGACCGAAGATGAAAATTGAAAGAAAATTGACGACTTAACGAATAAATGTGGAGATTGATTAAACCTGGTGAGATTTCGAGCCTTTCAATTTTTTATGAGTTTTTAAATCAATTCGAGTTTATGATTAACTCAAAGTCCTTTTCAGCGTTTTAATAAGTCGTTGATGATCTCTATTTTATTGTTTTGATCGGTTATGGGAAATGTGTGATATTTTGTTTTGAATAATGCGCACTAAAATATCTCTAAACTTAATTAATCTCAAGACGCATATGGTAAAACAACTCGAATTTGGATAATGAGCATTTGGACAATGAGGTAGGCCATCGTTTGTTACCCAAAAAGATGAGCCATAAAAAGTCGTGAAAAATTCATCCCTTTGCAACCCAATTTGAGCCTAATAAAGTTTTTTCTTTTCGTTTGATAACTCGAAAAACCCAATTAGCCTGAAATTGTAAAAATCGAATATTCATCAAATAAAGTCCGAAAATTGCATAAGAAGGGGCAAGAAAAAAAATAGAAGAATGCTCAACAAAAATAGCAAGAAAAAGAAAAATAAAAAAATAGAGAAAAATGAGCAAAAGCCCGAAAAAAAGCACTAACGGATATCATAAAGAAAGTTTTCTAATTCCGAAGTTTCCAACCATTCCCATTTTACCTAAAACACCTTACAACCCGATAAAGTCCTAACTGAGTCCGAATTGTGAAATGAATTACCACGTGGAGAGAGAAAATATCAAAAGGTAATATGAGAGATTGGCTGGTGTGTATTTCCACGGACGCTCGGTTTTTGATATTTTACACGAAACTCGGGGTACTTGTTAGAAGAAGTCATTAGCAATGATACAAGATAAAAACAAATCAAAAACCGAGCGTCCGTGTAAATACATTGCTAATGATATTTTACCTAATACACCTTAGTCAACTTGATATTCTATTTCACTTGAGGATTCACCAATTAAATACATATTTATAACTAATCAGTAATTTATATTTATAATCATGTTGAGTTCATGATCCATAACCTTCCCTCTTGTCGGAATTCTTAACTACTTATTGTTTATTTTTACTTTTCAATTACTTTGAGTAAATTCAACCAAATTCATAACAAACTTGATATTCACGCAACATATTCGATAAAATGTCTATATGATTGTAATTAATGTGACACCCCGCTCAATTAAATACCGGTTGATCAGTCATTCATTAAATTAAACAAGTTTCCCATCTGGTTCATTCTTAGCATCATTGTCGAATTTTTTTTAATTACTAATCACCTCATGATGAATTAAGCTGGTGTCAATTTTTCTTTAAACAGATAATGATAATAATTGTAATTAAATTAAAACATTCACACAATTAATAGATTCCAAACTATCGCAAGTAGTAAATAAATAAAAATTTTGTCGAATGAACCATCGGCTATAGATCCACCACCCATAATAAAATCAAAAGTAAATGACTGAATCCCAATATAAGTGTTGATGCCAAAAATTATCCATCTACGTCGACCAATCAGACGTGAACATTTTTCGTCCTCCTACATGGCTAAAATCCTAGTTAGCAGATAGTAACCTGGCAATAATGCCGACCAACATAAGGAATGCCAACCAACGAGATCAATGAAGCGTCATCATACCAAGGGTCATACTACACATGATTTATACTACCAATCGTCACATTCATTATGTAAGGATATAAATGCTTAATTGTATAAAATCATTCCATCCCTTGACATTCTCAACCTTGACCTTCGGGTTACTATAAATACGTTGTATCCTTTTCATCAAGGGCAAAGTAGAATGGATTCTGGGATATTCTTATTTACAAGAGTACCTAGCTTTATGTAACCTCTGAAATCAATATGATAACAGTGGATGTAGGCTTTCTTACATAGTTGAACCACTTTAAAAACTCTCTCTGTTTCTATTTATTATTACAATTATATATTTTATCTGTGATTATAAAATTGGATCAAGTCCAATTTTTTACATCAACAGATTGGCGTTGTCAGTGGGAACGTGTTTTTAATTACCGTTCTCATTCTCATATACCCTTGTTCAAGGCAAGATGGATGACCCTAAGTCCGGTGTCAGGATTAAAGGTAGCCCCGCCTATTCCATCTGCTCAGCCTATGGCAATAGATCTAACTGGAATCCTTGCTAGTATTGCTAGAGGACAAGAATCCATAGAGGACACGATGAGGCAATTGGCGCAATTATTGCAAGTTAGGTCTCTATCCTTTCACCGAAAACAAATGGCTCCCTCATCCAGAAAAAAATGCCACATCCACCTCCAAGATCCATCAGACATAGTTATTCTAAATCTTCACGAGATACGTTTTATAGTCTAGGTGCAAGTTCATCACTCATATCCACGTAACCCTATGAGATCCATTACTTTTCTCCTGAAAGGCTAAGCCGAGCTTCTCCTTTTGACCATTTGGGACTACGAGCATCATAGAGTGTTATCTAGGAATACTCAGCATCCACCCGACCAACATGAGGTTTGGGTCAAATCTAGATCAAGCGTCTGATGACATGTACGCATCGAGCAGACCTCTTAGGAGGAGTTTTCAGCATAGACACATGATCGAAACAGTCGAGTTGCTTTGCATATATCAGATGCAATTAATCCTTGATGGAAAGGCTCGATCCAAAGATTGGAAGATCGACTAGGTGAGATGGTGAAAGAAAAAAATCCTTTAAAATAGAGCTTCGTTAAAGGATCTCATTTTATTCAGGCAATTGTGTATTTTCTTACTCCATCTAAATTTAAAGCTCATGTGGTTACTCCTAAATATGATGATAAAACTGACTCAGTTCTCCATATCGAGCAATATCAGGCTATAGTTTATATTTATTCAATTCCTGATGAGATGAGGTGTAGAGTATTTTCAAAGACCATCACGGGTTCAACCCAAATATGGTACAATAACCTGCCCCGAGAATAAATTACCAACTTCAATCAGCTCGCCGAACTATTCATTAACAACTTTTATTTTGGAGCTAACCCAGTGAAAAGAGTAGCACATTTTTTTAGTGTAAGGCAATAAGTAAGGGAAAGTATCAGGGAGTATATTATGCGTTTTAATAATGAGAAATTGAAGGTGGTTGATTATGAGGAATAAACAACCATTACTGCTCTTAGGAGTGGCTTGCTTCTAAAGAAACTATATTATAATCTGGCCAAAGATCCTCCTAAAACTATTGTTGAACTCATGGAGAAAGCAAAAAAAATAATGAACGCCGAGAAAGAGATGGCCGCAGAACAAAGTCCAGTTACGAAGCTTGAGAAGAAAGAGCAAAAGGATCGGAAGGAGTAAAAGCAGAAGAAAGAGGATAAACTCAAAAATATAGAACATCTACTCCTTTGAGTGTTAGCATTCACCATATACTAGAGGAAATCAAGCACAATAAGGATTTGCGATGGCTTGAGAAGTTAAGGGAACCTCCTAACAAGAGGCATAAATCCAAATATTGTGAATTCCATTAGGATCATGGTCACACAACTGATAACTACATCTCTTTGCAAAATGAGATAGAATACCTCATCCACCGAGGAAAACTTAATATAATAGCAGAGAATCTAAAAGAATGTCAAATTCTCCATACAAGCCCAGAGATGACAGGAAGAAAAATTATGAAGGCTATTATGAAGATGATCCAAACCTACCCAAGTAACCAGAACGTGAGGTAGCTATGATCAATTTTGGTTCATTTGCTTATTATGTGATTATAGGTGGCGATGCAGGAGAAGGCGATCACAATATCGAAAGGAAAGCTTATGTGATTAAAGCTCAGGCTTGCTCTTTTATCCAAAGAATTAATCTGAACGAAGATGATTAATTGAGGAAGGTCAATAAAGACAAACTGGTGATTGGATTTTCAAAGAATGATCTCTCTGGGGCACTTTATCCCTATGATGACCCATTGGTTGTTAAATTCAGAATCAAGGATACTGTCATCGCCAAAATTTTGGTGGATAATGGGTGCTCGATAGATATTATGTTTTATCCTTGCTTTCAAAGTTTGGACTTGAAGCTCAGTCAACTAGAGCCCTACCACAGGCTATTAATAGGTTTTTCTGGTGAGAAAGTTTACCCTATTGCGACGATCAAGTTAGAAGTGTTGTTCGGTACCTGTCCGGCAAGTCGTATAGAGAAAATACACTTATTCGTGATGGATAAAAATGTTAAATCTGCATATAATGTGATCCTCGACAGAGTAGTATTGAAGAAGTTTGAAGTTGAACCATTAATAGTCCATCAATACTTGAAGTTTTTAACTCATTTTGTGGTAGGTGTTGTGAAAGACGATCAGAAGGTGGCCAGAGAGTGTTAATACTCTTCAGTCGAGCAAGATGACCTGATTGAATTAAAGAAGAAGACTACAACTTACCATGTGGATACCACTGAGGCCAACGATGAATCTGAAGCTGAAACTTTAGATCCACGAGATGAAATAGAGTTGGTCAAGGGACAGACTATGGAAGCTACTGAAAGCATTATTCTTGACGATAATAAACCAGAAAGAACTACACATATCGTCTCAACACTAGATACCTTCCTTAAAAAGGACTTGATTATGTTCCTGAAGCAATGAAAAAAATTATTTTCTTAGAGCCATGAGGATATGCCTGGGATTGATCCCAATTTCCTCTGTCATGAGCTCAACATCAGTAAGGATACCAACCCAATCAAGTAGAGACGTAGGGTTTTTAGTCCAGAAAAAAATCAAGTTATTCATAAAAAAAGTAAATAGGCTTCAAAGGGCCCTGTTTATTGAAGATGTGAAATATCCAACTTGGTTGGCCAACATTGTAATGGTCAAGAAAAAGAATGATAAATGGAGGATGTGTGTGTATTTCACTGACTTAAATAAAGCTTGACCAAAAGACCTTTTTTTTGCCTAGAATTGATCAGTTGGTGTATGCTACGTCGAGGCATGAGCTTTTAAGCTTTATGGATGCCTATTCTGGTTATAACCAGATAAAGATGAAACCTGAAGATAGGTAAAGTACAGCCTTCATCACCAACCGAGGAACTTATTGCTATAATGTAATGCCATTTGGGCTAAAACATGCAGGAGCAATGTATCAAAGATTGATGAATAAGGTCTTTGAATAGCAGATAAGCAAGAACATGGAGGTTTATGTGGCTGATATGTTGACAAAGATTAAAAAGGCCTCAAATCATATCGCCGACCTCAATTAGACTTTTGATCAAGTGGAAAAGCATCAAATGAAGCTGAATCTGACCAAGTGTGTGTTCAGAATACAATAAGGGATGTTCCACGGCTTTATAGTTAATTAAAGGGGAATTGAGGCTAACCTAGTAAAGATAAAAGCTTTGATCGAAATACAGTCGCCGGCTTGTAAGATGTACAAAGGCTAACGGGAAGAGTGGGAGCTTTAAACATATTTGTTTCCCAAGCAACAGATAGGTGCTTACTGTTTTTCAAGGTGTTGAGAAAGAAAATTGAGTGGAATACAGAATATGAAGAAGTGTTCCAGGAGTTAAAGAAGTACCTGGGATCACCACCATTGCTCTCCTGACTAGTTTTGGGAGAGAAATTATACTTATACTTAGTTGTTTCTGAGTCAACAGTGAGCTCGGCCTTAGTCAGACAGGATAATGGAATCCAAAAATAAGTTTACTACACCAGTAAAGCGTTCGGAGGAGCTGAAATCAGGTACCCACATTTGGAAAAATTAGCCATAGCGCTTATTGAGGCTTCTAGGCGTATAAAACCTTATTTCCAAGCACATACTATAGTTTTATATACCGATTTTCCCCTTTAGCAAGCACTCGATAAGCCTGAGAAGTCAGGAAGATTGATGTACTGGGCGATAGAATTGGGAGAGTATGACATTGTCTATGAACCAAGATCTTCATTAAAAGGCCAAGCCTTGGCATATTTTATTGCTGAATTTACTTATCCAGAGGTTCCCAACTAACAAAACTTGCTTGCCGAGTAGACTTCAAAATAAAAAAGCTCAGCTCAAAAGCAAGCTGAAATTACTACCAATTAACTTGAGTCATCCAAAATTCAAGAAATGGCTTAAAAATATACGGAGGAAAGTAAGAAGATATTCCAGCATGGGTCATTGAGAGTGGAATGTTTCAATAATGATGTCTCGTTATGGAATTTATACGTGGATGGATCTTTATGTGCTACTAGTAGTGGAGCAGGTATAATACTTAATACTCCTGATGATATTGATATTGAGTATACTCTCAGGTTTCAGTTCAAAGAATCAAATAACGAGGCAGAATACGAAGCCTTGATAGTTAGGCTGAATTTAGCTAATTTATTTGGCACCGAGCAATTAGTGGTGCATAGTGATTCACAACTAGTTGTTAACCAAGTACTTCATGTATATGGAGCTAAAGGAGAATTGATGACCACGTATCTTGCTAAGATAATGGAAGTTTTTACCAATTTTCCCACTGTCCAGATGAACAGGATCCCAAGAATAGCAAACGCCCGAGCTAATGCCCTTGCTCGGCTAGCGTCAGCAACCAAAACTGAGATTAGAAGGACAATCCCAATAGAAATCTTGGCTAATCGAAGTATTGATGAGGACCTGATGGTTAGTTTCATTGCTCTAGATCTGGGTCCTTCCTGGATGGATCCCATTAAAGCTTATATTGAAGATGGAACTCTACCATTTGATCCCACATAAGCCAAAAAGCTATGATATAAAGTAATGAGATATGTGTTAGATAAATGAGTTTCATACAGTAGGGGATTGACGATCTCCTTGCAGCGTTATGTGCATCCAATGAAAGTGGAAGATTTGGTCAAAGAAGTGCATGAAGGTTCTTGTGGGGCTCATTCCACTGGTCGATCATTATTCCAATAAATCATCATTCAGGGATACTACTGGCCGACTATAAGGAAATATTGTACCACCTTCGTAAAAAAGTGTGGCAAGTGCCAGAACTTCTCTTCCATTTATAAAGTGTCTAATGCTGCTTTAACACTAATAATGTTACCTTAGCCATTCGCTATTTGGGGAATTGACTTGGTCAGCCCGCTGCTAACCACTAAAGGCAGGTTCAGATATTTAGTCGTTGTTGTTGATTGTTTCACCAAATGGGTGGAGGCAGAGCCATTGGTTGAGATGCCTTATGAGAAAGTGTATTAGTTCATCTAGAAGAATATAATTTGTCGATATGGTTTACCATATGCTTTCATTGCTGATCATGACACACAATTCGACAACGAGGAGTTCGAAGCATATTATGTTCAGTCTAAAATCCAAAAATTGCATTATGCACTAGGCAATCCTCAAAGTAATGGTCAAACAGAAGTAACAAATAGAACTTTGCTGAATGAACTGAAGAAAATGCATGATGCTACTAAAGGAAACTAGATTAGCGAGTTATATTTTATTCTTTAGGGTTACAGAACAATGCCGAGAATAGTAACTAAAGAGACTATACATGCTTGCATTGGGGACTGAAGCCATAGTACCAACCGAGCTCAACCTACCAACCCACGTGGTATATAACTTTAATTCCCCATTTCATGATTTGATAAGGCGATTAGATCTCGACATGTTGGAGGAAGTATGAGAAGATGCGACTATGAGAAATGCTGCACATAAACACAAAACTGCTCACTTTATAATAAAAGGGTCAAGCCAACCAACCTCAAGGAGGGCAATTATGTTCTTTAGAAAGTTATCCAGAAGAATAACAAGCTTGAAGCCATTTAACATTACCCATATCGCATATCAGCTGTAATCCAACCAGGAACCTATTGGATGAGACTTTGGATGGTGAAGAATTCAAAATTCCCTGGAACGCCGAGCACCTCAGAAAATATTATCAGTAATTCAAAGGATTACCATTATTGTATTTTTTTTTTTGCTTTTATTTGAGTATTAATAAAATGCTGATTTTAATCCATTCAAGTTTTTCAATTTTTTTCTAGAGTTCGGTAATGATATACATCCCCCGGAACAGAGATAACACAGTACATATGTCTTCATCTCCGACCAAGTCAAAATAGGGTTACAATTTGGCAATTAACATAACCAAGTCAAAATAGGGTTAAAATCCTCAGCACTTGGTCAACAACAGCAATTTACTTCATGTATGACTTCATAAAAACAAAATCACGAACAAGAGGTTGATTACTTCATGTATTATTTTATATAAACAAGTCAAGAACAAGAAGTGTAAAACTTCGTATACAACTAAAAAAGTTACAAATAAGTTTTACCCGACTAAGTTAAATGCAGGAAGACATGTAAAAATTCTTAAATACTGGAATATAAACATATATTCATTATATACCTGGTCACCACTGATAACTAATGCTAGATTTGGATTAATATATATAAGTGAATTACTAGTATCAATGGCATTACCACTAGTAACTAATACTAAATTTGGATTAATATATCTATGTGTATTAGTAGAACCAATGGCAGTACAATCACAACTTTAACTAATTGATTAAAATAATCACAAGTTAACAAACAAACATATGGATTTTCATTCATATAAATTGTATTACATTCAAATGAATAACAAATACAAGAAAATCATTCAACTGGATGCTTCCCTTCAGCTTTGGATGTCGGCTGCACTCTTTTCATTCCAGTAAGAGGATCGTCCAATGTATAGGGAGAATTGATAAAGTTAAAGTCTTCCAATATTTTTTTTGTTACTACTACTTGGGGCATTAATTAGATGTGAAGGAAGAGCTGTTTTATGAACATCATGGATATCGTAATCTCCCAAGTATTTAGTGATTAAACATTAAGAAATGGCATCAGGAGGAATCCTTGATTTATTCAGCTTGAATGGAATATTGTTATAATCTAGCAGACTAGGTTCATTCCAGTACCATAGTTTGTTGTCCCTATCATTCTTTATCAAAGTTAGATATTTGGTCCATCCCCACCTGTACACTTCATCATGACTCTATGCAGGATGATCGTCAATATAACCCAAAGCTTCATTATAACTCTCCATCCACATCTCTCAGGGCTGTTTGTGAAATTAAAAGGTCAACCTTTCAACTTGTTGTTGAAGTTTCTTCAAAACACTATCTTTTACCTTTAACTATGTGGATTAGTCAGCCAGAGCTTTATCCTTAGCTTCTATTTTTGTAGATAAGTCTACAATAGCCTCATTCTTTGCTTTTAGTAGGGGAGCCTGATCAGCTAAGATTTTATTAGTCCTAGTCGCCTCAACAGTTGGTCAACTCGTTCTTTATCGTTTGGAAGATTGTTTAGTGTTTTATTTCTTTAGAGTTTCAAGTTCCTCCACAATCTTAGCATTCTCCTTCTCTAAAAATGAAGCCCCTTCATTAACATCAGTAGCAGAAGATTTCTTTAAATTATTAATCTCATTTCAGAGTCTATTGTCCTCTTCTTCCAAGTGCTTAGCAATTTCTCGAGATTCATCTACCTCTTCGTTTAGCAAGAATTCTTTTTTTCTATAGGCAGAAGCATATTTTTAAAGCTTATCATCAAAACCCTATTCTTCGCTTAATTCTTTGTATTTGGCTTCATAGCTGGCATCCAATAATGCTTTGCTTTCATTATGGTCCGCATACAAATCTTTAATCATCTTATAATATGCAATATTATTATTGGCTACAGCTCGATCAAGAAGATATTTGAGATAGGTGTATGCATCATTTGCTTGATCATAAGAGTTTGCACCGAGCAAGTCTAATAATTCTTCATCTGTCAAATCCAAGTGACCATCTTTGAATAGATTGTTATATCATTTGAGCAGGTTGGAGTCGTTTGAGATAATTTATTCCATCTTGGCAATAAATTAGAAAGATAAAGTAATATTTTATCAATAATAAAGGGAGACAAAATAGTAGTAAAGTGGCAAGTAATTGAAGAAGAAGTTATTTCATTAATAAATGACGACATTACAAGTACATCATAATAAGATAAAAATAAAATAAAATAAAGGTTTAAAATACAAAGACCAAAAGCCGAACAAGTCTACACCTTCTTCTTATCCTTCTCAGCTTTAGGGTTTGTGTCTTGGTCGACAGGAGCAGCAGCTGAGTCAACATGAGCTTTATTTTGCTCGGTTGGAGGTGCAATGGACTCAATAGCCATAGAAGATTCCCCTGAACCTGCATCATCATTATCAATATCATCATCTAAATTGGGGGGAGCCTGGATTGTGCCTTAGAAATAGCTCTGAATCTTCAGCAGTACCAACTTCCTTCAACACTGCTGACCAACCTTCCTTAAAGAATTTTTTCTTGGCATAAGCTATCTGAGCAGAAGTAGCAGAACTGGCCTTATCCCAACCCTTGTTAAAGGAATACTCATTGGCTTTCTTTCTCTTGGCCTTCTTAATAGTAAGGTCAGCAGACAATTTGGATACTTTTTCTTCAACAATTTTTGCCATGCGCTCAGCTTGAGCAGAGGCCAAAGAAGCCACAATCAAAGTTTTCTCAGCCTTATGTCAAGCTTCTTCGTCCACTTTGAGTTTCTCTTTTCGAGCCTTTTATTTTACCTCCAAAGCCTTCCTGAACTCCTCCAAAGATTTCATAAGACCTTCAAAGGCCTCCTCAACTTTTTTTAAAGAAGAATGCAGTTGATTGTCCTTCTCCAACATTTAGTTGTAATCAGCCAAGAACTGCAAGAAAAGAACCAAGTTAGTAAAAATCAAGGAAGATATAAATAATATCAGACCAACTTCAAAAATGAAAACTTACTAAGGCTAAACTTTATATAGCCCTCTCCGATAGTTTTGATTGGGGCATGGAAGCAGTAATAACTCTATGTCTGGGAGGGTAACAGCTTTGATCAACTTCCTAGCCAAGTTAGGACTAAAGGCTACAGATAAGCTAGCAACAAATGGAATCGTACCAACCAATCCCAATTGTTCGGCATCAATAATTTTCTCAACCTTCTTATCAGCAGGACCTCTTCTTAGTCTCTTGAGAGGAGACTCATCACCTTTGGTGGCTAGGGGCTTCTTACTAGCCTCAACCTTCTTTTTTATGGCATTGGTATCAACTGGTTTCTTGGCACCAACAGTAAAATCATCCTCTAGAAGGTTGGGAATTTTCCTCTTTCCCACACTGACAGAAAGTGGAAGATTGAAATCAAAAGAAGAAGAAGTGCCAAACCTCAGCACCAACACCAGCAGATTTAGTGGCCGAGGATGTAGACACTGGATCCCTTTCCAAATCAATTACAATTGAAGGCACAACATCTATTAGTCGAGCTACAAAGGAGGTGATGTAAGTTTTATACTCCAACAAAACAGAGGCTCATCGGGGATGATTTTCTCCTATCCTTCGGTGCAAACCCCATAGGAATTTGAGTTCTTCTAAATTCACTTCACCCGGCTTGGGTAACTTTATCATATGATCTTCTGCAAAAAATTAATAAGTAGCAACAATTATCATATATCATAATAGAAATCAGTAAAGAAGACGAAGTACTGAAATAATAACCTATCTCATTCCGTGACTGAGGGCACTTGGGACCATGATAGGCCACTCCATTCTCAAGTAGAGCATGTTGTCAATTATTGACTATTAAAGCATGATCCCAATGGTCGTTATTGGAATCAGGCAAATTCAACACTAAAGCCTTATTGGCTTGTCTAGTTTTCAAATAATAAGAGTTATCTCCTGCAATAGCCCATTTATAGTAGAATATGATTTCTGAAATCCCAATATGGGTCCCATAGATTTCATTTAACCTATTCACCCCATTGACAACCCTCTAGGTGTTGGGGGCTATTCTCGCTGGAATAATATCAAAATATTGGTAGAAATGAAGAAGCAAAGGGTTTCGTGGAAAGGTAAAACCACACTCAGCTATAAACAAAGTTGGGATTTTATGACCCTCAGCTAAAGAATAAATATCTATAGGGTTAAGAGGTATTTTTAAATCAACCCAAGAAGGAATTTTCTATTCTTCCCTAAATTCCTCTAGAGAATTCGCATCAACTATGTAAACCATAGCTTCGAAAGAACGGAATAAAGAAAAATAAAGAGAAATAAAGAGTTCTTACAGAATATTGAGGATTCGACAAAAACTATCAATGGAAAGGATGAACGATGGCGAACGATCGCGTAAAAAGCTCATAAAATCATTGCTATAGTTCGAAGATTTGGGGTAAGGTAAAATCTGGAAAAAAACTCCCGCCTTTTATAGCTTGCCTCAAAAATAGCGAAAGTAATGATTAAACGTACCAACGATTGAGATTCCGACGGTTTCGTGATACAGAGGGTGTAAAATACCTATTTACCCTTTCGCGGTTCGCTAAAATTCAAATTATTTGCAAAAATTCCATCTTCAAACAGTGTTAGAGAAATTTTATGTGACACTCTACCTAATTAAATATCGGGTGAACAGGCTTTTATTAAATTAAAATAGGATTTCCATCTGGTTCATTCTTAGCATCACTGTTGAAAAACTTATTATTTACTAACCACTTATTAGTTAATTAAGCTAGTGTCAAAATTTTATTTTTTAATAACCAAGATAAAATATCATGCAGAACTAAAATAGAAACAACACATAACAATAGAGTCTAAACATCCCAACAAAAAGCTTAAACAAAGTCTTGTCGAGTAAACCATCGGCTACAATCCAAACTAAATAACTGACAAATAGTAAAAAAATCCCATACAATCTGAAATTAAAATACATTAAATAAATGATGTGATCAACATGCTCGAAAATGAAATTGAGATAGAATTACTAAACTAGGAATAAATAAAAAAGGCGACTACTCCAACTCCTGCAGGATCCACATATGCCACAGCTGCGTAACCCTGGAATAGTGTCAAGTCTGGTGTCCTTGTGGCTGAACACCTAAAAGGTTTTTAAAAATATTTGACAGCAAGGGTTAGAACCCCAAACATTTTGAAAATATTTAACAAGTGATTAAATTACAGTAATTAAAATGCATGAATGCTCTTCATATTAAAATTAGTGTCGCACTCCCTTGAGAACCCGCTCATCTTACAACCTTATTTACCCCTATTTACTATTGCACTATTTTGTCCCCTTGAGGTTTTCACACAACTGCCAAGCAAAGGATACTAAGCCACAACTGTAGAAATCCCAAATCAGTCCCAAGCGAAACCGTAGAAGGAACGACAAGTGGCCGAATTTACCGCATCGTTCGAACGGATCAGCCTGTCGTTCGAACAATAGTGTCTGTCGCTCGAACCAGCCCCAAGTCGTTCGAATGACCCTGGGTTTATTCCTTTTCCTTCTTTGACCAATGAAATCCTCCATTGAAGAAATTTGTTAAACCCTCTGCCCAAATTTCTTCGAATAAACCTTTATATACTCATACCAAACCTAAAATTTTAAGATCCCCAATCCTAATAAAGACACCCACACAGATCGAAGTGTAACTAATCAAATTCCCAAATCCTTTACAGTTCATATAAATTATCCCTAATTTATAAATCAGTCCACACAAGGTTTGTAATAATCACACCACTGATTGTAAGTTCATAGATCTAATTTCGTCATCAGTAATTATGTAATATTAATCATCCTATTACACAATTCATCTGTATACCTCCATAAATAGAAAACCCAATTTAGATATCAACTCAAACCAAAATCATTTGTGTTCATCACACCCATAATGATATGAATTGAAAATTGTAATTAATTTAAAAGTCAGTTTAACCACTTGCCTTAAAGGGTTTGTAGGGTCTAAATCCTTTGGTTTAGATAAGTATTTGATGAAGAACACCCACACTTGTTCTTGGTTTTGCTCCTAAGAGTTCTCAAAATTCTCCCACTTTTCTCCTTTACTTAATTAGGGTTTCTTAAATGAGTTATGATCGTCACACCCTCTCACGTTTAGGTTTTATTAGTCCAATCCCGTTTTTAGTCTTGTGGGCCTTATTAAAATGACTCAAACACTCCTGTCTGGGTCGGGTTATGCAAAAAAATGCCTCGAGACCCATTTATTACTCCCAGGCACTCTTTTTCGACTATTTTCACCTATCCGGACTCATCCGTGTACTCATAATTGTCATCCGAATTAATTTACCAAAATTACTTATCTCAAACCCAATATTGTCCATACCCGACTCCTGATTGAGATAAATAAATGACGCGTCACTACTACTCTCTACGACGTAAATAAATTATTATTATTCACTTAGTAATTTAATTTCTATAAATATGAACCATTTACTCTCCCGGTTAATATTTAAATAAATACTAATAATAATTAATTAAATTAAATTAAATTACGACACACAAGTAATTTAAAATTATCAAAATTAAATATATATTAAATGCACAGAAATACGGGGTGTTACATTTTACAAGTGTGGGAGATCGGTTGCCGACCAAGCATCATGAGAATAATCCGAGATACTTCCAGAATCACATTCTCCATACTTTTATGCAAACATCAAGCATGGAACATTGGGGACTTCTGTTAATGCCAAAAATTATCCATTTACGTGGACCAATCAGACATGAACATTTGCCCTCCTACGTGGCTAAAATCTAGTTAGCAGATATTAACCTGGAAAGAATGTTGACCAACACAAGGAGTGCCGACCAATGAGATCAATGAAGCGTCACCATCCAATGGTCATACTAAACGTGATTTATACTACCAATCTTCACATTCATTATGTAATGAGGTAAATGCTTAATTGTATAAAAGCATTCCATCCCTTGACATTCCGACCCTTGACCTCCGGGTCACTATAAATACGTTGTATCTCTTTCATCAAAGGCAAGGTAGAATGAATTCTGGGATATTCTTATTTACAAGACTACCTAGATGTCTCTAATCGCTGAAATCAATATCATAACAGTGGACGTAGGACTTCTTACATAGTTGAACCACTTTAAAAACTTTCCCTCTTTTTAATTGCCATTGCAATTATATATTTTATTTGTAATTATAAAATTGGATAAAGTCTCATTTTTAACCTCAACGATAAGTCTGAACTGAATAACTAAATACATAAAGTCAAAATAGGGCAACATGCCCAATAGAGATGCTGAAATGAAGTCCAATATTAGGAAACAAAGATAAATGCTTATAATCGAGTCCCGCAGGCCTCCACAGTGCTGCAACTAATCGTCACTGGGATGGATCATCAAGTTTGGCATCCCTGTGGTTGTACACCTAAAAGGTTTTAAAATGTTTTGACACGGGTCAGAACCCAAGAGAAACATTTTGAAAATATTCAGCAAGTATTTAAATCACAATTTAAATGAGTTATATATTACACATGTATTATACACGTACACTCACTTGAGATCCTCATCTCCCAACTAGTGTTCACGCCTAACGTATACTACCTAACTAGCATCCCCTGCCCAACTAGCTAAGGTATCTGACTACTCTCGATAGTCCAACTCTCATGTATATCCCGGTACTATGGTCTCACTAATAAATTATTTATTCCCGTTTTATTATTGAGTCGGTTATTTAAGTTTCACCCCTTAATTTCCTTTTTAGATGTTCATTATCTATCAATTATACTCTTTCACATAAGTAGATATATTACACTGGTATATTTTCATCACATAAATATAGCATCCCCAGAATGTCCCCTCGTGATGATGGCGTACTCTGCTATCATGTCCATGTACCTCCCGTACTCAAGTAAGGACTATTGGTTCGGTATGTCTCCTCGAACCCAAAATAAATCAACACATATCAGTGGAGGCGAACATGGTTCTAAGCCTCTGGGATACGCACATACCTAGCATACCCAGACGACTTACCAATCCTACTAATACACGACACATAGTGGACCGCCCTAAGTTCCATGATCTGGGGCATTAATCCAGACCTCACTGGAATTGTCAAGGTGGGATCCCCCTCTGCGCGTAAACCTCCCGATAGCAGGCAGCGTGGGTATGTTCACTCACATAATCAAATCAAATCTATAGGTATTCACACAACATATTTATATATTACTCAATAGGTATACACACAACCCAATTTCATCTACTCGTACGTTGTATATATCACTCGTATATTCGACGTACCATAAATTTCAATTAATCTTCCAATCCGTGTAATTTCGAGTATCCTTCACTACTCTAATATTCTTAATTACTCATTCTGAAATCCATAGTCATTCTCATCGTACCCTTCTGGTCATACACGTAAGTTCACTCATCTCTACGTAATCCTTCTCGAATTTTCTTTATTTATCAATTTTGTATCTTTTGTTAATTTCCCCAAATTATTTACTCTTCTCAATCTTGCATAATTCTAAACTCTCCTATAGGCCTACTGACCAATTTTATATTCCCTTTTAGGATTTAAAATTACTTCAAAAGTTTCCTCACGATTTGTCCATAATTTCTAGGCTATAAATGAAAAAATTTCAATTCTGGGAAAATCAAATCGATTCGCCCAATGGCCGAATCAATTTGAAATATAGCATGTCTTTTTCTCTTTGGTTGTTGTTACAAATTTCTTCCTATATCAAGTTCCTCAAACTTGTATACAAACATCCCAATTTTTAAGTTAACATAACTAAACATCAAGGATACATATAGGAATGATTTCTAACGTAAATCACAACTAAAATTCATATAACTTCATCATATAATCATATTTAACCCCGCATAATCATAAATCCTATAGTTTTATGTTCTTCATATAATTTCACCAAAAACCCATATTTCATTCGTAATTCAATTCCCAAAACTCTTGATTTTATTTTCCCCCTGTAATTGGATTTATAGTATATCAAATCCTATTCTCAATTATAATTTTTCTCATCAAATTATAAGTATAACATGAATTGTCCTTAATATCAAGTTCCAACTCTACATGGGTATGATCACCATTAAAAAAAATGCATGATAAATACTTGCCTTATTTTGAAGTGGTTTGATTTGATCATCTTTGATGAAGCGTCTCTCTAATCCTTCCTCCAATAGTGGTTGTGACGCTAAATTGAGCTTGAATTCTCCAAAACCTTTCCTTGAGCTCCAAAAAAACTCCTCCTCTTCTCTCTACTGGCCTTTACTTATTTTCTAATCTCTTTACCCTAGCTTCCCATCACCAAAACTATATATAATACTAAAAATCCTGAAATTCCCTTAAGCCTAAGTTATAAAAAGACGTAAATACCCTCTCAGCTTGTCAATTATGTCTAAAATTGTCCCGGAACCCAAATTACACCCCCGGGTATACTATTTTAACTATTTTGACCAATATGAACTCAATCGTAACCTCAAAATCATCATTCGAGTTACTCATAATTTATTTTCTCTATCTACCTTATTTAGTCCATTCACGACATCCGGTTGAGATATCATACTGTCACATCACTAGCGCTCGTTGTGACATCGATTATATAATTACTATTCACTTAGTAATTTTGGTCTATAAACATTAATCATATCTCTCCGATTAATAATTTAATCAACCCATCATATTTAATTTCCATTAAATTACTTCACACGTGTAATTTAAATTTTAACCAAATTAAATCATTTTAAATTGTTTAAAAATACGGGTTGTTACATACTTCCCCATTTACAAGGTAATTTCGTCCTCGAAATTTGGACATACCTGTTGTAAATAAATCTGGATATGCTCACGCATGTCATTCTCCCACTCCCAAGTCGGCTTGACTACATTATGGTACCCCCCTGAACTCTAACCAAGGGTACCACCTTTGACCGCAGTTTATGCTCATTACGATCAAGTATTGCCACTAGTCTCTCCTGATATGAGATATTGGGTTGCAAGTTGATCTCCTCTAGTGAAACATGCTAAAAAGCTCTTTCACTCTGTCGATATTTCTTCAGCGATGACATGTGAAACGCGTCATGAATCCGCTAAAAGATGTTATGGTAATACCAATCTATAAGCCATTAGTCCCACCATCTCAATTGTCGAAAACGATCCCACATATCTAGGTACCAATTTCCCTTTATTGACAAATCTCATCACTCCTTTCATAAGAGACACTCACACCAATACCTGATCGCCAACCTCAAGCTCAATATGTCTCTTGTCTATATCTGTGCAACTCTTCTTCCTATTTTGAGCTATCCGGATGCGCCCTTGAATCAGCTCAATCTTAGCAGTGGTGTCCTGAATCATCTCTGGCCCCAATAGTTTATTGTGCCCTACTTCTAAGCAACAAGTAGGCGAACGACAAGGTCGACCGTATAATGCCTCGAATGGTGCTATGCCGATAGTATATTGGTAGGAGTTATTATATGTAAACTCCACCAAAGGAATATACTACTCCCACCCGCCCCCAAAATCGAGTATACACATTTATAATATATCCTCAAGCATCTGATTAACCCTCTCAATCTGCCCATTTGTTTGAGGGTGATACGATGTACTCAATTGTAAATATGTCCACATCGCCTCCTGAAAACTCTGCCAAAAATGGGATATAAAGATATTATTCCCGTTGGACACAATATTAAGCGGGCTCCCATGAAAACATACTATCTCAGCGATAAATAACTATGCATACTACTTCGTCTCAAAATCAGTAAGAACTGGAAGAAAATGAGCCACCTTGGTCAACCAATCCACTCTCACCCATATAGAATCATGACCTCGCTGTGATAACAACAACCCAGTGATAAAATTCATGAAGATACTCTCCCATTTCCACACGGGAATCTCTAATGGTTGTAACATCCCTGTCGGTATCTGGTGGTCTACCTTCACTAGCTAGCAGGTAGCACACTTCAAGAAAAACTCTACTATGTCCCATTTGATTCCTGACCATCAATATTATTTGCAAATGTCCTGGTACATCTTATCCCCACCAGGATGTACGACAAATCGGGACCCATGATCCTCTGACATCATTGTATGCAGCAATTCATCATTCTCTGGAACGAAGAGTCTGCCATTAAAATGTAAACCACCCTCTGAACTGATTGAGTACCTAGCTTCCCCATCAGCTAATAACTGTCGAACTATGTATTGTCAATAAGGATCCTCTGCCTGTGCTTTCACTACCCTCATAATAATTCCAAGCGTGATAGCTAATAAGGACATATAAGCTATATCAATCTCATCACCGTGTCGAAGTTCTATCCACTTCACTTTCCAAACCGCTACTAACTCACATGTTGATCTTCTACTTAACGTGTCAGCCACCACGTTAGCCTTCCTCAAATGATATTGAATATCAAACTGGTAATCCTTCACGAATTCCAACCACCTCCTCTGCCTCATGTTCAAATCCTTCTGTGTGAATAGATACTGAATTTATTTGTGGTCCGTGAATAAAGTAAATTGCTCGCCCAACAAATAGTGCCTCAAGATCCTCAAGGCAAATAAAACAGCGGGTAACTCTAAATAATGCGTGGGGTAATTATTTTCATGGGGCTTAAGTTTGTGTGATACATACGCTATAGCCCTCTCATCCTGCTGTAACACAACCCTAAGTCCCTGCAATGATGCATCAGTGTAGATACAACATGTCACTCCCCCTTGGGCAGTGCTAGTACGGGTGATGATGTTAATTTATCGTTTATCTAATCAAAAGCTAATTGGCAATGGTCATCCCAAACAAACGGCACCCTTTTACGAGTCAAGTTTGTCAACGGACCTGCAATCTTCGAGAAACCCTTAACAAACCTTCGATAATATCCTACCAACCCCAAAATGTTACGAACCTTGGTCGGTGTAGTGGGTTGTCCCCACTCCTTCACCGTCGATACCTTACTCGAATCAACAACAATACCCTTCTCAGACACTATGTAGCCCAAAAACTGCACCTCCCGATGCCAGAATCCACATTTGTTAAACTTCGAATACAACTGATATTCTCAAAGTTTTTGTAAGACCTTCCATAAGTGCTTGACATACTCATCCTCAAAATGAGATTAAATCAGAATATTGTCGATAAATGCAATCACAAATTGGTCAAGGAACTCTCGAAAAACCCGATTCATCATATCCATAAACACTGATGGCGCATTGCTGAGTCCGAATGGCATCACCCTAAATTCATAGGACCCATATCGTGTCAAAAAAGCAGTCTTAGGAGCGTCCTCCTCCTTAACGTGTAATTGATGATAACCGAACTGCAAATTAATCTTGAAAAAGTAAGCTGCTAATTAGGCATAAATTCTTCTGATTTAACCCCTTAATTTAGCGGCTTTTATCACCTCTTAATATGTAAAATGCGTTGATTTATCTCATATGCTTGCTACTGACATTTCTCATCTAGTGCATCGAGTGTCTTGTATTCTTTGTACTTTTTATAGGCATTTTATATAAGTGAAGAGAAGAGGAAACTCAAAACCGAGAAACTAAGGAAGAAAGAAAGGAAGAAAAGTCATAGTGCAAAAGTGTAATTTTACATCTAGAATTCAGACGAGGAATCAAAATGAAAGTTGAAGACCTCGAATCTACAAGAACGTAGGAAGAAACGAAATCTAAATCCGAGTCCCAGATCAAAATATATGAAGCTTCGAAGTTGAGAGAAAATTATTAGAAAAATAGGAAGAAACATATCAGCGAACCGATCCGGTGTCATGCAAAGCCGAACCGGTCCGATGAAGACAAAGTTACTACCAAGAGCGGAACAATTCGATATTAAAATAAAACTAACCGATCTAAAATCTTAAAAGTTCCTGAATAAAACAAATTATTGGAACAATCCGATTACTCCCAAAAAACGAACCGATCCGGTATACACCAAACCGAACCGATAGCCTAGGCCGGACCGGTCGGGGTGACGATCTTCTTATTTTTTTTCTTTTTCAAATTTAGAGTTGTACCTATCACAAACCCTTATAAATCCGTAGAGTATTTATTCTAACTAATTACCAAACTTTTAGGAGTTCTCTTTTTGATAGTTTTAGAGGGCTTTTGCACCTAAGAACCCTAAGTTTTAATTTTTTCAACATTTATTCAAGTTTCAAGCATTAATTCCAGAATTTTCTTCATTCCAAGTATTGTTTCCTTTCTATTTTCAATTGTTTTTATATTTGTGTATGATTATTCATAGAAATTTGGTTGCAAATCTTATTTACAAGTTTCTTCCTAATTTTTCACGTAGTTATGAATTCGTGCAAAATAGAATTTGTGTTCATGCTTAGTTTAATTATGTCCAGGTAAATTTCCAAGGGCTGGGATGTATGAACCCGACCCGATGTAGTTTACATGAATAGAAAATAGGTTTTGAATTAAATTTTGATCGAATCGTGTTATGTAGTGGACACAACCATCGTAGATCTTTTAACCTCGTTTGCCCTAGGTAACCGGGGTGTTTAAGGATGCGATGTACGTGTTGGCTATGTAGCACCGCTTTATTCTTGACTTTGATTTCGTATGATGTGGGCTAGTACCCTCATATATGTAATGCTTTGGATTAATAAAGACTGGATTTAATCTAATATCTAATTCAAAATCTTGTATTCTATCCGGTAAATCTACTAAGGTTTGGGGGATTGTATCCTAACCTTCTTTTCCCTCATTCATATTTACTTAATTGCAGTAGTTTTGTTTCTGTTCACGTAGTGTAGTCAGTAATTTAAATTTCATTTGCATTTAGGCATTAGAATTCAGTTCCATAATTAATCATCTTTTAGTTTCCTTTCTCGAAATAATTTAGGGTTAGTCTTCTATTCCTTCGTCGTTACGAGCATTCGTCCTAGTTCCTTATGGATACGATCCAGACTTATTGGGTTATTACTTACACGATAGGCTTGAACTTGAGCCTATATTAGCACGCGATTTAGACACTTTTGTGGTCGCGTTAAGTTTTTGGCGCCATTGTCGGGGAGCTTAGGTAGACTTTTAGGGTAGTAGATTTAATCCCAAATTTGATTTTAAATTTTAAAAAGCCAAAAACATCATAAAATAAAATAAAAATTTAGAAAAATAAAAAGCCAAAAAGAAATCATCTCTCAAAATCCCTTTCATGCAAAATCCAGAACAAACTCCTCAAAATACTCCAACAAGAATCCACGAAAATCTCATTGTTGCGTATAATCCTGATAGCACACACACTCCTCGTATCCCACAATTCTGGGCTCCACCTCCTACTCCTCCAAACTCCATTACAAATCACACACTGAGTCACACTTCTAGAACACTGAGTGAGGATTCTGAGTCAATTGGAGACAGAGCAATATCGAATATCGCCAGCTTCGGTACGGGTGAGGGGAATTTACCATATCGTCCCATGAAAGAACTCTTATTTCCCGAGTGAACTGTCATCCCTGGATGCATTCTACTTCCATACAATGCAGGACAATTCCACTTCTATACTGGGATGATACAAATTCTTCCAACATTTTACGGCATGGATTCGGAGAAACCATACCTCCATATTCGCGAGTTCATCGAGGTGTGTGAAACCTTTAGTGATCAAGCTTACACGCAAGATGTCGTTCGCCTAAAGCTTTTTCCTTTTTCCTTAAAGGATTAAGCTAAGACCTGGATTTGGTCTTTACCACCGAACAACAAGATAATGAGCCATTTGACCGATATTGGGAACGCTTCCAAAAGCTTTTTAATGCTTGCCCACATCATGGATTTGAAAAGAATCACCTTATTTCATTCTTCCATCAAGGGCTTAATATCGCATCTAAATAACTTGTTTAAACGATATGTGATGGACCATTTTGGGAATTAGATGCGAGTGATATTGAGGCTCATCTTAAGTATGTCGTTGAGACAACTCTAGCATGGGACACATTCGATCCCAATGCCCAAAACTGACCTCGACAAGTGTCCACCACTCCTACTGCATCTGGTATGTACCAATTGGATAAAGATACCTTGTTAGACCGTCGACTTGATCAATTTGAGAAAAATATGAGAGACATACTCAAGGTACAACTGAGAGAAACTACCAGATCCACTTGTGTAGTGAAAGAAATGGTGTGCCATTAGTAAGGCGAGCCATTCAACAAAGGAATGTCCGACGATACCCGCCTACAAAGATATGCTTACCGAGCAAGTGGATATAATAGGAGGGTTTAAGGGAAATTTTACACCCCTAACGGGAATGCATACAACCCTCCATGGAGGAACCATCCTAGTTTCAGCTACAGGTAATAACAAGTTGCGTTAAAACCTACTTCACATGTTGCCTTACCTCCACCCCTTCCTCAATTTCAACAAGCGCCACATATGCAAGCACCACCTCCAGGCCCATACATTACCCCACCGTGGAGGTCTCTTGAGGACAATTTAAACTATTTCACCCAATATCAAAATGCAACCAATGCTAAGTTTAAGTGCATGTTCACTGAGATGAATTCATATCTAGGTTACAATCCTCGTTAAGTGTCCAAGAGAAGGGCAAGTTTTCAGCTCAAGGCTGAAGACCTCCTCAAGGTTAAGCCAATGTTAGCTCTACATATTTTGATCAGCAAGAACAATGCCAAGCCATCGCCACTCTACATAGTCGACGAGTCATTGATTTATCACCTCCCCTACACGAGGAGCTAAAAGACAAGGAGGTTTCGCCCAGCACGAAAGAGACCGAAGATGCCCCCTTGAATGATAGTGAAAATGACGATGCTAGCGAGCCCGAAGTTGTTGTGAAACCACCCACCGTCGCTCCGTTCCCTTAATTATTGGCCCCACCCTAAAAGGGATCCTCCCGTTCGGAAGTGCTAGATGTTCTTAAGCAAGTAAAGATGAATTTTCCATTCCTGGATGCCATCCAAAAAATTCCCGCCTATGCCAAAGTTATTAAAGATCTTTTGATGGTGAAAATAGAGTCAAAGGTGAAGAAGAACGTCTTCCTAGTACAGAATGTGAGCTTCGTTGTACTTAACGACCTTCCACCCAAGTTTAAATATCCAGACGCACCCATGATTTCATGTGTTATTGGAGAGCGTCGAATTGAGAAAGCCTTACAGGACTTAGGAGCGAGTCTTAATATCCTTCCTTATTCCATTTATAGGCAGCTTGAGTTGGGGGACCTTAAGCCCACACGAATCACTCTTCAATTAGCGGATCGCACAGTGAAGGTGCCTCGAGGGATTGTTGTGTAATACCCCATCTTTTTTAGGGGTTTTATTTTAATTATGGGTTTAGGATTAATTAATTTAAATGGAAAAAATTTATTTATAATTAATCTGGATTTAAATGTAATAATTACTAGTGTGATGAGAGTTAGTATGTATTGGTGATAACTATGTTGAATATTACTTAGCGAGTAAAGTAATATATGATTACAAAAATATTATTATGGTCGAGAGTGAAAAATACGTTAGTTGCAATAAACTTAGTTAGGACGTGCGTGTGAGTCATGTCGGTATTAATTTATTGGGTTAAAACGATAATTTATTTTTAAGCAACTCGTATGATCATTTCAAGTGCGCCGATGAGTCCGGAAGGGTCGAGATAGTCCGAAAACTCTACTCGAGTGTTTTATTTGGATTTCGGGACAATTTAGGTCAAATCGACACCCCAGAGTAGGGATGGCAATTCGGGTCAACGGATCGTGTTTCGAGCCGACACGACACGACAAGGTTTTCTCGAACACGAACACGACACAACACAAATTCATGTTTTTTTTAGTTGACACGAACACGACGCGAATAAAAAACAGCACGACACGAATACCAGAATTTCTTAAATTTCATGCCTAAAAACACGATAACATGACTCATAATTTAGACACGAACACGACATGACACGACTTCGTATAAAAAAACATGACACGAACACGACATATCGTGCCAATTTTGGGCCAATTTCGTGTCGTTCCGTGTCATTTTTTCGTGTCATTTCTAAAGTTCCCACACCTACCCCGGAGGGGTATTTTGGTCTTTTGAGATTTTGGGGAATTAAAATGGACAAAAATAGATAATTAAAAGGGAAGTGTATATGGGAAATAGGTTATCTGTCAGTTTCCAAACCTAAGTGAGAGAGAGAGAGAACCAGAGAGGGAGAAGAAGAACTCCATAGGTGCCCTGGGATAAAGACTCAAGCTCTCACACCTAAAATCACACTAACGCGTAGATCGTGAAGAGAGGATCAAACCTATACCAGTTTCATTGAGCGAATCAGAAGTTCACAAAAAGGCAAGTGTTTATCTTGTTGGATTTTTAAGCATAGATGATTCGTGTTACTTTAGATGATGGCAAAATTATAATACCATGTGATTGGGACTGAAATTGGGAATTTATTCATGAATGTGGTATAGGAATAGCATGTAGTTGAATAACTATGTATTGGGGATTATAAACTGAAATTGTACATGTCGAAACCACAAAATTATTTATGAGTTTAGTGGGTCATTAATGGTGATTATATGAAATTAGGGCTTGTGGAAGGTTTGAGATATTAATCAAAATTCAGGTTATAATTTTAGGGATTTGATGTTAAAAATGAATGGGAAAGTGTTCTAATACTAGGGGATATAGTTTAGAGTTGTTGAAATTGAATTAGGATGGGTTCTGAGTGATTTTTCTGTTGAATGAATTGGGAAAACGTAAATTTTTGGAAAATAGGAACGAACTAGGAATTCTCGTTCGAAGACCTATCTAGGTAGTTCAAATGAGAATTCCAACGAGATTGCTAACGAGATTTGGGTTATAGTTCATTCGAAGTGATATCCTCGTTTGAACGATCTTGTTCAAACGATCTCGTTCGAACGAGAATTTTCAGCTTCTGACGAGATGTCACAAACTCTAATTTTTTCCCGGACGAGTTAAAATCTTTCTAAGTTTATTCAAGTGAGAGAAATGACCTACATTAACATTGAGTGACTTAAATTCTTAGTCTAGTGGTGATATGAGTGTGTGACTACTCAGGGAATATGTTAGAATAAGAGATCCCTAAGGAATATTAAACGATAGAGAGATAGATCGTACGGTTAGTGTATTATAAATAGTAGGGATGATAATACTACTTATAAATTAGGGGATTTAGGTTGCGTGAATACCTAATGATTATAATAAGTTGTGTGTATACTTATTGATTGAACTATTATGTGTATAACGTACCTACACTGCTTGCTATCGGGTGGAGGATGCGCGTTGTGGACGATCATGCCTTGAGGAGCCTTCAGGTGGGATCTTGATTTGTACCACTAGATCATGGAACCTAGGTACGGGATATCTGTGAGAATGATAATGATGACGGTCGTATGGATGCGTAGGTATGTGTATAGTCCATCGGCTTGGAACTATATTCGCCTCTAATATGTGTGTTTGTTTTGAGGGTTCACGGGAGAATATACCTATAGTCCTCTATGCAATGAAAGACGCACCGGGACATGATAGCAGAGTATGCATTTACCGCAGATATGTCTCGGGGCGCAGTGTTGTATATATATGATAGAGTGTACATATATCTATACTTGTGATAATATCTATTGTGTGAATTAAGTAGACCTTATTGATAAGGAAATCTGAGATGAATTAAGTTGGAGAACACATAATTATATTAAATTAAAAAGTGCTTATCCAAGTTAAAGAGAAATTGGATATTATATATATATATATATATATATATATATATATTTACTTATATTGCGAGAGAAACACATGGGAACGACATTGGGCTAGGATTGAATGTTAGACTGGAAAGAACTACTTAGCATGGGAATAGAAACTAGTAGGGTTTGAATGTACGTTAGGCATGCACATTAAATGAGAGGTGAGCATCTCAAGTGAGTACGATAATCTAAAAGGAATAATATATGTGATATTAACTCATTTTAAGCACTTGATGATTTTTATACTGTTTTCAACTCGGGCTTTAACCCATTTTCTGCAAATCTCTTTTCTTGCCAGATTATTTTAGGTTCCCAGCCACAGGGACACCAACCATAGGAGTTCCATTCACTCGGAGAGTTGTAGCTGCTGTGGAGGTTACAGGACCTTGGTAGTAGAAGCCTCTATGTCCATCATTTCTTCCTTTTGAGCTATTTTATCAGTTAGGGCATGTTTCCCCTTTTTTATTCAGATATTCAGAGATTTTGGATTCAACTATTTACTTCTTTCAGTTGCCGGTTTATTTATGTTGGATTATTGTATCTGGTACTTAGACTGAAAGTGTTTACTCCAGTTACATTTATTATTGCAGTTATTTCCTATCATATGAGATTGGTGTGAATGGTAAATGTTTAATTATTCGTTAACCTAGTTTTATATTAAATAAAAGATAAAATCTTGACATCAGCCTTTTTAAATATTACGTGGTTAGTATGTAATAATAAAGTTTTCGACAGTGATGCATAATCTGAACCAACTGGATATTCTGATTTAATTTAATAAAATACTAATCACCCGGTATTTAATTAGGCGAGGTGTCACAGGTGGTATCAGCACATTAGGTTCTAGAGTCCTTAAGATCTGTGCGGCTTACTATGCTTTCCGCGTAGCTTTCTTTGATATGGACCCTTATATTTAGAATCGTTGCATTCATTAATTGTGCATTCTACGTCTCCAACTATTTGAGATATTTACTGTGGACTTATAAAGCTTCTCTCTCATTTTTAAGCCTTCCAGATGTGCATAGCGAGCCAATAGGGATGCCCAGCTCGAGCCTCAGCTAGCTCCGGCCCAGGGAACGATGAAGCTGCGGAAGTTGTCGCTATTGTAGCACATGCGGTGAATGCAACATTAGTCGTGGTATATCAGGCCCCACCACAGGCACCAGCAGTGGATCTAGAACCAACCCACGCTTTCCCTTCTTCTTGGGAGTGCGTCATAGATGCCTTCCAAAAGGCACATCCTCCATAGTTCATAGGAAGTTTAGATGTGGTAAAGGCGAGCCAATGGAAGAAGGATATACAGAGACACCCTGAGGATGTATGAGTGCACGGAGGTGAAAAAGCAGATTTTAGCTACCTTTAAGTTGGTAGGAACAGCGCTACAGTGGTAGGAGTCCATTACCACTGCAGAAGAGCGGGATGTTTTGATTATTCGAGAGTTCTAGGTGCAATTTGACCGCAAATACTTCATTTCTACCGTGTAGACCGAGATGAGGCAAAAACTATTGAACCTCAAACAGGATGGGAAGACAGTTGCAGAATATGAGGAAGAGTTTACAGATCTTCTAAATATTATCCCAGATGAGATACCGACAGAGGAGAAGAAGATCAAGAGATTTATAGATGGACTAACTTGGAGGATTCGCCAGCATCTGTTAGGGAATCTTTCATTGGCCACTTATTCGGATGTGGTTAATGCTGCTCTATTACACTGCCAAGACCACCCCTTCCATCAGCAGGAAAGCAAATGAGCCAGATAGTCCAGCCAGCAGGGTCGGACAGGATTCAGTAGTGCTAGTGGGGTCCCAACAGCTCAGGGACAAGTCTGTTAGGGGGAAGAGTTCCCATAAGGGGGACCCTACTTAGCGATTTCGTTCTGAAGACTTTAGACAGGGGCAGGGAGGCTTTAGTTAGGGCTAGCAGGGGCAACAACGTTTACAGCAGGGCTAGGGGAGGGGTGGTAACGGCCACCAGTGGCAGAGGGGAGGGAACTTTCTATGGAGGTGATTTACTTGTGGCAACACTGACCACAAATGCCAGGATTGTCCTCAGACGGGTCGAGCCCAGCAGCAGTAGCATGGCACTCGTCAGGAGCCCCAGTGACCATTATTTCTAGTCGCCCTCCCCGCACCACCCCAGGTGCCGACTTTTCCAGCCATTCCAGTAGTTTTGGTTCAGCAGGGACAGCTACATTATGGGCGTGTCTACAATATCCATCAGCCCACAGTTCGTCAGGCCTCGCCCACATTTGAGGGTATATTTTCTATCAGGGAACTTTGAGGCAAATATTATTTGACACTGGGGCTTCACATAGTTTCATTGCCACTATTTTTACAAGCGCCATGGGGTTATTAGACACGCCAGATAGCACCGTTACTAATGTAGACTCGTCGTTGGGTTATGGGTAGGCATAGAGAGTAGAAGATTGATCTTACCAGTTGATATTCTTGTTTTAGAGATGCACGAGTATGATGTTATTATCGGAATGGATTGGTTAGTCATGTATAGGGATATGATTGATTGTTGTAGCCGTAGTATTTTGTTTACCGTACCGGGTCAGGAGATGTTTTTGGTGGCGATGTTCATCCACCCATTTATATTATATAGAGGAGGAGACCTCTAAGGAGGTGGTGAAACCACTTGATTCGATTCCGGTTGTTCATGAGTTCTCTGATGTCTTATAAGATATACGAGGATTATCGCTCAGTAGGGGGATAGAGTTTGTGATAGATTTAATGCCAGGCACTCGATATCATATGGCTCCGGTAGAGATGAGGGAGCTACGGGATCAGATCGAGCAGTTATTGGGTCAGGGCTTCATCCGTAGGAGTACTTCACCTTGGGGTGCTCCCGTACTATTCGTGAAGAAGATAGATGGGTTGCTACGATTATTTTTTTACTACCGAGAGTTGAATAAGGTCACGATACAGAATAAATATTCATTTCCCTAAATCGATGACATATTCAACCAGTTGAGGGGAGCTTCCTATTTCTCGAAGATAGACTTGAGGTCGGGTACCATCAGTTACGTATCAGGGAGAAGGATGTCCCTAAGACTTCTTTTCTGATGAGGTATGGATCTTATGAGTTCAGGATTATGCCATTTGGGCCAATCAATGCACCGACCATTTTCATGGACTTGATGAACAGGGTGTTCATAGAGTTCTTATATCAGCTTGTCATTGTCTTCATTGATGACTTCCTGATTTATTCTCGAACAAGGGAGGATCATGTCTAGCATTTGAGGATGGTTTTGTAAACAATACGTGAGCACGAGTTGTATGCAAAATATGAGAAGTGTGGGTTCTGGCTAAGAGAGGTTCAGTTCTTGGGGTACATCATTTTTGCAGAAGGGATATCGGTAGATCCCGAGAAGGTGTCAGCGGTGAGGGAGTGGGGATAGCCCACGAATCCGACTGATATACATAGTTTATTGGGTATGGCATGATACTACAGGCGATTTATTCGGGAATTCTCGAAAATAGCGGGTCCGTTAACAAACTTGACTCGCAAAGGGGTGCCATTTATATGGGATGATGCCTACCAGTTGGATTTTGACGAGCTGAAGGACTAGATGAATTCAGCACCCATTTTAGCACTACCCAGGTCGGGTGGAATACATAATTTACACTATTGCGTCCTTATTAGGACTTGAGGTGTGCTTTAGCAGGAGGATAAGGTGATTGCTTATGCTTCCTGTAAACTTAAGCCTCACGAAAGGAGTTACCCCGCCCACGACTTGGAGTTAGAGACAGTCGTGTTTGCATTGTGGATATGGAGATATTATCTCTTGGGGGAGAGATTTGTCCTATTCAAAGATCACAAGTACTGCATTATCAGTTCACGCAGTGGGATTTGAATATGCATCAGTAAATGTGGCTTGAATTTGTGAAGGATTATCAGTTCGACATCCATTACCACCTAGGGAAGGCTAACATGGTAGCAGACGCGTTGAGCCGTAGGCCAGCAGGTAAGGTGGTCAAGGTGTGGAAGGCAAAATGGAAAGAACTCGAACATCAGGATGCGGTTACCCGCTCATTCATGTTAGTGATGATGGTTACACTCGAGATAGTTACCAGGGTGATACAGGCTCAGGCAACGAATTTCTTCCAGGATCGGATTATCCAAATTTTAGCTGAGGGAGTAGAGTCCTTCTCCGTAAGCTCAGATGGGGGTTTACGCTTTAATGGCATACTAGTAGTTCCAGAGGGAAAGGAGTTATGACATGCAGTGATGCAGAGTCACACAGTTTATGGTTTGCGGTACATCCCGAAGGGGATAAGATGTACCAAGATATAAGACAATAGTATTGGTGGAGTGGAATGAAGAAGGACATCGCCGAGTTTGTTTCGAAGTGTGCCACTTGTCAGCTGGTGAAGACAGACCATCAGAGACCGGGAGGATTACTACAGCCATTAATGATCCCTTTGTGTAAATGGGAGAGCAATTTCATGGATTTCATCACAAGGTTGTCTACATCACAGAGGGGTGACGATTTCATATGGGTAATTGTGGATCGGTTGACCCAGGTAGCTCATTTTCTACTGGTTCGGATCGACTATACTACGGGACAGTATACTCAGATCTTTATTACCGAGATCATGAGACTCCACAGGGTGCTTCTTGATATTGTGTCCGATCGGGATAAGATTTTTGTGTCCAGATTTTGGGAGAGTGTCCAACAGGCCATAGGTATGGAGTTTGGCCTATCACCCGCAGACGAACGGGAAGACATAGCGAACAAATCAGATATTAGAGGATATATTGCGAATGTGTATCCTTGATTTTGGAGGGGGATGTGAGCAGTACCTTCCACTGGTGGAGTTTGCTTATAATAACTCCTACCAGTTTACTATTGGCATGGCTCCATTTGATGCATTATATGTTAGACCTTGTCGTTCCCTAGCATTTCGGCTTGAGGTTGGGGGATAATAAGTTCCTTGGGCCGGAGGCGATTCATGACACCTCAGCTAAGATTGAGTTGATATGGAGTCGCATTCGGGTTGCTCAGAATAGGCAGAAGAGTTACGTCGGTGCCAAAAGGTTCTTCAGGGAGTTCAGTGTGGGGGATCACGTGTTTTTGCGAGTCTCTCCTAGGAAGGGGATAATTCGATTTGGGAAGAAAGGGAAGTTGGCACCGAGATATGTTGGTCCATTTCCTTGTATTGAGCGGATTGGGCCTGTAGCTTACAGACTTGGGTTACCGGAACACCTACATATGATTCATGATGTGTTTTATATTTCTTCACTGAGGAGATATCTTCGGGATTACTTGACCCACACCCATATTGCTTTAGAGGAGATTGATCTACAGCCTGATAGTTCCTACGAGGAAGGGGTAGTTATTATCCTAGACCGTAGTGAGAGGAAACTGTGGTCAAAGATAGTGTCATCAGTACTAGTGTGCAGTGGCGACATCATAATGTAGAGGAGTCTACCTGAGAACGTGAGGATGACATGCGGGGAAAATATCCAGAGTTATTCCTACCAGGAATACCTTTATTCTGTTCTGTTCTGAATTTCGGGATGAAATTCCATTATTAGGGGGAAGTATGTAATACCTCGTATTTTTGAGGGATTTATTTTAATTATGGAATTAGGAATAATTAATTTAGCTGGAGAAAATTTATTATTAATTAATCCAAATTTAAATGTAAAAATTATTAGTGTGACGAGAGTTAGTATGTATGGGTGATAATTATGTTGAATATTACTTAGCGAGTAAAGTAATACATGATTACGAAAATATTATTATGGCCGGGAGTGAAAAATACGGCAGTTGTAATTCACTTAGTTGGGACACACGTGTGAGTCATGTTGGTAGTACTTTATTGGGTTAAAAAGACAATTTATTTTTAAGTAACTCGTATGATCATTTTGAATGCACCGATGAGTCCAGAAGGGTCGAGATAGTCAGAAAACTCTACTTGAGTGTTTGATTTGGATTTCGGGAAAAATTAGGCCAAACCGACACCCTGGAGGGGGATTTGGTCTATTGAGATTTGGGGGAATTAAAATGGATGAAAATAGATAATAAAAAGGGAAGTGTATATGGGAAATAGGTTATCTGTCAGTTTACAAACCTAAGTGAGAGAGAGAGAGAACCAATGAGGGAGAAGAAGAACTCCATAGGTGCCTTGGGATAAAGACTCAAGCTCTCACACCAAAAATCACACCAATGCGTAGATCGTGAAGAGGGGATCACCCCAATACCAATTTCATTCAGCGAATCTGAAGTTCACAAAAAGTTAAGTGTTTATCTTGCTGGATTTTTGAGCATATATGATTCGTGTTAATTTAGTTGATGGCTAAATTATAATACCATGTAATTGGGACTAAAATTGGGAATTTATTCATGAATGTGGTATAGGAATTGCATGTAGTTGAATAACTATGTATTGGGGATTAGAAACTTGAATTTTATCGATTGAAACCACGAAATCATATATGAGTTTAGTGGATCATTAATGGTGATTATATGAAATTAGGACTTGTTGAAGGTTTGAGAAATTAATCGAAATTAATGTTATAATTTTAGGGATTTTATGTTAAAAACGGATGGGAAAGTGTTCTAATACTAGGGGATATAGTTTAGAGATGCTAAAATTGAATTAGGATGGGTTCTAAGTGATTTTTCTCTTGAATGAATTGCGAAAACATAAATTTTTGGAAGACAGGGACGAACTCGGAATTCTCGTTCGAAGACCTGCCCAGGTTGTTCGAACGACCTTGGTCCAACAATAATTCCAATGAGATTGCAAATGAGATTTGGGTTATATTTTGTTCTAAGTGAGATCCTCGTTCGAACGAGAATATCCAGCTTCTGACGAGCTGTTAAAAACTCTAATTTTTGCTCGGACGAGTTAAAATCCTTCTAGGTTTATCCAAGTGAGAGAAATGACCTACGTTAACATTGAGTGACTTAAATTCTTAGTCTAGTGGTGAGATGAGCGTGTGCCTACTCAGGGAATATGTTGGAATAAGAGAGCCCTAAGGAATATTAAACGATAGAGAGATAGATCGTATGGTTAGTGTATTATGAGTAGTTGGGTAATAATACTACTTATAAATTCGGGGATTTGGGTTGCGTGAATGCCTTATGAATATAATAAGTTGTGTGTATACTTATTGATTGAACTATTATATGTATAACATACCTACGCTGCTTGTTATCGGGTGGAGTTTGCGCGTTGTGGACGATCATGCCTTGAGTAGCCTTCGGGTGGGATCTTTATTTGTACCACTAGAGCATGGAACCTAGGTACGAGATATCTATGAGAATGATAGTGATGACGGTCGTATGGATTCGTAGGTATGTGTGGAGTACATCGGCTTGGAACTGTGTTCGCCTCTAATATGTGTGTTTATTTTGAGGGTTCGCGAGAGATTTAACCTATAGTCCTCTATACAATGAAAGATGAACCGGGACATGATAGCATAGTATGCATGCACCGCAGCTATGTCTCGGGGTGCAGTGTTGGATATATGTATATATGATAGAGTGTACGTATATCTATATTTGTGATACTATCTACTGTGTGATTAAGTAGATCTGATTGATAGTGGAATCTAAGATGAATTAAGTTGGCGAACACATAATTATATTAAATTGAAAAGTGCTTATCCATGTTAAAGAGAAATTATATATATATATATATATATATATATATATATATATATATTGCGAGAGAAACACATCGGAACGACATTGGGCTAGGATTAGATGTTAGATTGGAAAGAACTTGTCAGCATGGGAATAGAAACTAGTAGGGTTTGAAGGTACGTTAAGCATTCACATTAGATGAGAGGTGAGTATCTCAAGTGAGTACGATAATCTAACATGAATAATATATGTGCTATTAACTCATTTTGACCACTTGCTAATTTTTATACCGTTTTCAACTCGTGCACTGACCCATTTTCTGCAAATCTCTTTTCTTGTCAAATTATTTTAGGTGCCCAGCCACAGGGACTCCAACCATAGGAGTTTCATTCACTTGACAAGATGTAACTGCTGTGGAGGTTACAGGACCTTGGTAGTAGATGCCTCTATGTCCATTATATCTTCCTTTTGAGTTATTTTATCAGTTAGGGCGTGTTGCCCCTTTTTTATTCAGAGGTTTTGGATTCGGTTATTTACTTCTTTCAGTTGTTGGTTTATTTCTGTTGGATTATTGTATCTAGTACTTAGACTGGGAGTGTTTACTCCAGTTACATTTATTATTGCAGTTATTTCCTATCATATGAGATTGGTGTGAATGTTAAATGTTTAATTATTCGTTAACCTAGTTTTATATTAATTAAAAGATAAAATCTTGACATCAACCTTTTTAAATATTAGGTGGTTAGTACGTAATAATAAATTTTTCGACAGTGATGCATAATCTGAACCAACTATATATTCTGATTTAATTTAATAAATGACTGATAACCCAGTATTTCATTAGGCGGAGTGTCACGGGTTGAGTACGTGATAGTGCAAGTGGACACTTTCTACTTCCCGTTAGACTTTGTCATTTGGGACATGGATCCCTTCATCCAATCGATCCACCATGTTCCCATCATTCTAGGCGCCCATTGTTAACCACGGCTAATTCTTTAATCAATACACGAAATGGGCAAATGCAACTCACTTTTGGGAGCATGACCCTCGAGATGAACATCTTCAATGTTGTTAACCAAGTGGGTGACGAAGATGAAATCCATACAGTCGATCTCATAGAGGAGGTAGTAGAAGAGCACATCGAGAGAACCATGGGTGGGGACGCTTTAGAAGCATGACTAGTGAGAGTTTATGAGAGTGAGATTCCATGCACTGAGTTTGAGCGGGAAGTCGAGGGATTGAGAGCGAGAAGTCGAGGGATTGAAAGCGATATTAGACGAGGGACCGTCGATAGAGGAGTTGAGAGATGTTCATTGGGTTTGTAGATTCGAGGATCTACCCCCGAGGGAGTCATGCTTGATCCCCTCCGAAGAGAAATTTCCTACCCTCGAGTTGAAGAAACTACCCTCTAATGTGAAATATGCCTTTTTAGGAGAGGATGAGACATTTCCCTTTGCTGTCTCCTCTAGCCTAGATAAAGAGCAAGAGGGTAAGCTGTTGGAAATTTTTAGGAAGCACGGAGGCGCTTTTGATTGGTCTATAGCGAATTTGAAGGGTATAAGTCCCCTGATTTGTACCCATAAAATCCACCTCGAGGAGGACGTGAAACCCTCGAAGAAAATGCAAAAGCGACTAAACCCAACTATGAAAGAAGTTGTTAGAGTAGAGATTATCAAGTTATTAGATGTAGGGATTATCTACCCTATCTCGGATAGCAAATGAGTAAGCCCAATTCAGTCGTCCCAAAAAATTCGGGCATGACTGTGGTCGAAAACGTTAAGGGAGAATTAATTCCTCAACACACCACCACCGGGTGGGGTGTTTGCATTGATTACCGAAAACTCAATGCAGAAATAAGAAAAGACCATTTTCCCTTACCATTCATCAAACAAATGCTTGAGCGCGTAGCGGGTTACCCATATTATTGCTTCCTTAATGGTTATTCCGGATATAACCAAATTGAGGTAGATATACTTGATCAAGAAAAGACGACTTTTACATGTCCATTTGGCACGTTGGCCTACAAATGTATGCCTTTTGGATTGTGCAATGCACCTGCGACTTTTCAACGGTGCATGCTGAGTCTCTTTAGCGACATGGTAGAGAGAGGACTTGAGGTTTCATAGACGGTTTTAGCGTTTTGGCCCCTCTTTTGACCAATGTCTAGCGAATTTTGAGAGAGTATTATCCCGATGTGTGGAAAAGAACTTAGATCTCAATTGGGAAAAATGCCACTTCATGGTTACCGAGGGCATAGTTCTTGGCCACATAGTCTTATCTAAAAGCATAGAAATTGACCGAGAAAAAATTGATGTCATAGCCAAGCTTCCCCCGCTTAAATCACTAAAGTATATGCATTCCTTCTTAGGCCACGCATGATTTTATAGAAGGCCTACCGAGGATTTTAACGCCATCGCTAGACCCTTGAGTAACCTTCTTATGAAGGATGCCCCTTTTGAGTAGAATGACGCATGCCAAGAGGCTTTCGATAAATTTAAAAGCATGTTAATTTCCACCCCCATCATGCAAGCTCTGGATTAGTCCCTTCCATTCGAGCTCACGTGTGATGCTAGTGATTATGTGATTGGGACTATTTTGGGGCAAATAAAGGAAAAAAATCTCATGTCATCTATTACGCTAGCCGAATGTTGACCAAGCCACAACTTAACTACTCCACTACGGATAAAGAGTTACTAGCGGTTGTTTTTGCTTTGAACAAATTCCGCTCACACCTTGTTGGGTCACCCATTACATGCTTTACCGACCATGCGGCACTTAAATATCTCCTTACTAAGAAATATTTGAAACCGCGCCTTATAAGGTGGATCCTACTCCTACAAGAGTTCAATCTCTCTATAAAAGATAAGAAAAGATAAACGAGTACTTTTTGGATGAGCAAGTTTTTGCTACTTCTTCCCTAACTTAGTTTGCGTATGTAGACACCCCATTATAATACGCCTTAACCTATCCTTATGTCCCTAGCACCTCCCTTCATCATTGCAAAACCAAATCATACCCCAGGTACTGACCTAAAGGCCATCGGGCACTCTCAGGCTCCGTTTGACCAAAAGTCAAACTCTTCAGCTCGAATGAGACTGAGTGAATCTTCTAAGGGAACTGAATCCCCTTTCCAACGGTCCGTCTCGTGCGCAATTCTTACTTACGGTGCGAACGAACGACCCGGTTTCCCTCGAAACTCGATCAGGAGGTCACCGGACGCTCTCAGGCTCAGTTTGACCAAAGTCACCTCTTCAGCTCAATCGAGACTGAATGAATCTTTGAAGGGCACTGAAACCCCTTTCCAACGGTCTTCCCCATGCGCGATTCTGACTTACAGTGCGGACGAACGATCCGTTTTACTTCGAAAGATCACCAAACGCTTTCAGGCCCCGGTTCACCAACGTCAACTCCCCGAACCGGGTAAAACGCTTTGGAATGTCGAAGTACATCTCCTCACCTTTCCAACTGTTTGCCCCATGTGCATTTCTGACATACCATGCAAACGAACGATCCGTTTGCGTCCGATAATTCCCTGTCCAAAGGACTGACGAACGCTTTCGAGCCACATTTGACCCAAAGTCAACTTCTGAACCCAGGAGAAATCCAAATAATTTCGAAGTTCTCTAAATTATCTTTCCAATGGTTCGCCCCGTGCGCGATTCAGATCAACGGTTTGCACTCTACAATCGAATTTCTGGAAAAAAACCCAGAAAGAGACTGCCAAACGACAGGTTCAAACCCTGCATATCGGCGGTGTGCCTAAACACACCTTTTTAATCAAACTTGGTGAATTAATTACCCTCCATCATCATCCAAGTGCAAGGGCTGCTCTCCAACATCCAAGATCAAGCTCAAGATCTCCAAGGAGGTCCAACTCTTTCAACTCTCTCTTTAAATTCCCCTAAATTCGCATTAACTTGTTTTATTACTTAGCACTTTTATTCTCTCATCTCACATATCTTAATATGCTTTTTATCTAGTATTATTGCACATCGCTTATTTTCATATAAATAAAACCTAAAAAATAAGAAAAAGAGGATTTGCTCATAAATTCCAAACGAGAATTCTCACACTTTTCTCACAACTAAAACACTTTTTTACACACACACACACATAAGAGAAGTTTCCGATTGGATTTATGGGATAAATCCCACCCCTCATTTTGCATGCGAACTACGTGGACTTTGATGCCTCTATAGGCTACGTAGGTTTCTCGGGGTAAAACCCGTGACTCGAGTCCTATTCCTACTTTTCTCTCATTTTTTATTTTCTCTATGTTCTTTAAACTCAATTCTCTTAAATTCTATATATACATATATTTGTTCTTAGTGACATATTATTCCATGTGCGTTATCGTTCCGTTATAATGATCAACGCGAGGATAATTGCGTAAATCCTATTTTCTAATATTATTTTTAGGAACATTCCTACAGATGACTCGCTTTATCTCTTCCATGATACAATTCGATGATTCCTATCTCCACTACGTATACACATGCACACATATCACGGGGAAATAAAGGAAAATAGCAACAACCCATGAGAGACCGTAAGGGTGGAATGGGTGCATAACACCTTCCCATTTTGTAACTTAGCCTCCGAACCCTTTTCGAATCATTTTGGTTTCGTATGTATTAGTATGTCTTTGGATGTTGTCCTTCGGGATGGCTCCCTTTTCTTTTGTCTGTTTTGAGTCAAATAGACCGGCGACTCCATTTCTCTACATTTTTCACCTCATCAATGACGTCGGCAGAAGCGCTCCCGAGAGGGACACGCGGGACCAAAGGGATCCTCTCCCACCGCGAGGATCGAGGATGGCCATAGTGGCGACTCTGCTAGGGATTTTCATTTTAAGGTTCAGACTCTATTTACATGGGTATTTTATTTTCTTATATATTCCCCTATTTGCATGTTCCCCTTTTACTACTCATGTTTACCTCATGCTTATGCTTCAATTCACACACTTATAGAAAATTCTTCGTGTACACTTCACACCAGGTGCACCTATGATCACATATATCCCCATGTTGCACGCATCACCCGTACTTGGTATACTATTGGTACTCATACTTTGCTCCCTGTTGGGCATGATCAAGAAATATACTCTTATCATAAGATACTAATAAGAGAATCATGCATGATTCACACAATATCACCAAAGAGCATTGTGATTGACCAAATTTTGTCCAGTAACTGGAGGGTCACTTCGTGATGGGCGCTGGTCCGGTAGGGTGCAGTTAGCCTAAGCGATATGACTCTCACCTTCCATTGGCCAAGTATCTTCGACGTATATCGAACGGTTCCCCCACATTGTACCGCTTGACCGAAGTCATGACGGGAGGTATATCGTAGGGAACTCGTTCACGTACACCGAGTATATCAAATTCACTCTCACACGTACCGTCCCCGTGAGGTATATGGTGAGACAATTCATGTACACTCAGGTATATCAAATAGCTTGTCCACACGTACCGATTGGCCTCAAAAAGCAAAATGTATATCGTGGAAGCCACGCCGAAGAGGGGAATCCTTTTCGATTCACCTAACCAACTGCATACCCACATATAAGTGTCAAGCCTAGGACACACATATTAGATTGTCGGTTTCAACCCGAAACTCTGCCGAAATTCCAAGTCGGCCTGCCGCCCAAATTTTTGCATATCTTTAAAACGGGACCCTGCACGTGAGCCTAGTTACAAGTCCAACTATAGCTTTGCATATGTTACAAACCCAACTTTTCCAGGCTCGGGACCCGTCTGGCATTTCATTTTGCATTTAGGAGAATTTAATAAAAGTGAGAACATAATAATAATAATAATAATAATAATAATAATAATAATAATAATAATAATAATAATAATAATAATAATAATAATAATAATAATAATAATAATAATAATAATAATGAGACCCATCTTCTAAAAACATTTTTTTCCTTGTTTATCAAAAATCCAAAAAAAAAAATTTCCTTCTTTATAAAAAATCCAAAAACATTTCTCCATTCGTTATAAAAAATCCAAAAATATTTTGCCCTTCGATCTCAAAAGAGAAGCAAAAAATGTCAAAAATATTTTCCTTCTTTTTCTCAAAATAAATCCCATTTTGCGCCTTCTCAGGTCGATCACACTCCTTGGCCTGGATCCTTATTGGCTTACGTCTTCAGTCAAATCACCCCGGAGCTCCGTCCGTTCCCCTGCTATTTATTTCGAGTCCGATATCCATCCATTTTCCATGGAGAACACAGATCAAGTACCAGTTGTGCAGCCAGATCTGAAGGGAGTCTTAGCTCAGCTCGTGTCCAAGATCGACAACCTTCAGACTACGGTCCAAAAGATGCAACGAAATCAGGTTCCTGTTCCTCAAGAGTCCGAGGACTTATTCCCTTCCACTATGGGTCCACCCGAGCCTATTTGGATTCCTAAAGAGTATCAGCACACTCCACGTGCCCCTCCTGTTAATGGGTCGTCGCCTGCCCAGCTTCCTATGCCAAACCTTGCCCAGCCTGGGGCTAACTTGCCTGCGATCGTTGATCTAAAAGAGGAAGAATTGAACAAGGTCCAAGAAGATCTCAAGATGCTAACTAAGAAGTTCGACCAAGTTCGAATCTCTGAAAATTACATAGACTACAGCTACATGTCTCCTTATCCTAATGCAAGGTTACCCGAGAAGTTTAAGATGCCGAATATCGAGAAATTCGGAGGAAGTGGACCCTCGATTGTTCATATTTGTAGTTACGACCGTTTTATGACTCTCCTAGGGGCTTCTGAAGAGGTGATGGCCCAATTGTTTCAGCAAACTCTGAAGGATAGCGCTTTCCGATGGTTTTTGTCTATCGAGGAGTCCAGAATCTGTAGCTAGGAGGATGTAGCCCGAGAATTCATATCGCAGTACAAATATAAGGAAGAGATTAAGTTCACCCGCCGTGATTTAGAGCTGCTCAAACAGAACTCCGGGGAATCAGTCAGTAACTTCATAGCCCGATGGAGGGAAAAAGCAACCACCATGACCAATCGACCATCTGAGGAAGAAAAAGTCAACATAGTGAAGAAGAACTTCTTACCCCATATCCGAGAGACCATGGGAGGACAATATTATCCCCACTTTCGAGCTCTCAGAGAGGAAGGAGTATAAATCGAGGACGACCTTGTTAAAACAGAGGTTGAACCAAAGAAGATGTCCGGACAGTTCACCACGAGAAAATATGACAAACCTGCCAATGCTACAGTCTCAACCATCAATAACATCTCTCAACCGACCACTTCGTGGGCACCAGAAAGTCGTCCTGCCCCAGTCCAAAAGGAATACATCAAGCTCTATTCTCCCCTCTCCAAAGTTTATCAAGCCCTATTAAGCCGAAACCTTATCAAACCCTTGGACCCCTATCCATTGCCAAACCCACTTCCAAGAAACTTCAAGGCAGATGCCCATTGCGCCTTTCACTAAACCGCTGGTCATACCAACGACCAATGCTTTCACCTTTGAAACATAATCCAAGGTCTAATTGACCAGGGTACCATTGCCCCACCAGCAAATCCTAAGCCAAACACTACTCATAACCCACTCCCAAATCATACCAATGTTATCTTCCTATAAATGAACCCAGAATTTGATCCATCAACTCAAATCACATCCATACACTCTCCTAAACCTCTCCAAACTTGCCCATATTTCCTCCTACACCCTGTTAGCCTCACTGATCAGGCACTGTCACTCCTTACGAGAGCATGCATCGCTGTCCTTACCTGTTCCGAAAATGGAAGTATGGAATTATCAGAAGTGTTAAACTAACTCTTAGAGTTCGGGCTGAAATTATCCTCATAGATGATCATTGATTGCTAGAGGTTCAGTACGCTATTCTTGGAAGCAAGAAAATGGGCCTGAGAGCCCGACAATTGGGTGGTATCAACCGATGAAGTCAGTGTAGATGATGTTCTCCAGATCATGGCAAGATTATTCAGGAAAAATAATAATATCGGCAGTATGACCGAGTTACTTGATATTATGAAGTTATAAGAACACGTGGTCCCTTCACCCTTACATATCCCCACAGAATGGGAAGACCTGTATGAAGAAGCCATTAAAGTTGTGGAATGCATTGACTTTTCATGGAAAGACAAAATTGTTGCCACCGGATGGGGGGAAGAATTTAAAAATTCAAGTGAAGAGCAAGCTTTAGAGAAAACTGGCCCGGTAGCCGACATGTGTGGGATGATATCATTTGAAGAACTCCTCGAAGAAATAAATAAGATGGCAGAACAACCCGAGATTGACGAAGAAATAGGGTTCATGTTATTCCCTTATTCAGTAAATCACATGACCAGATCAGGGAGGCATTACCAGATCCCGAGCTCACAACCAACCAATGACAAAGGGAAGCGCATTGACAACCTTCCTATGCTAGAGATGACCCTCGAGGAGAGCAAGATCCTCGATCAACTGAAGAAAATTCAAGCTAACTTCACTCTATGGGGGCTTTTCATGTCTTCTCAGCTGCACAAAAATGCTTTGATCAAGTTGCTCATTGGGCCCATAGTTCCTACTTCTACTACACCAGAAGAAGCGATAAATCTAGTCGAATCCCTGACCTCCACCCGAATGCTATCCTTTTCCGAAGAAGAAATCCCCAAAATTGGGCCAAACCACAATCATGCACTCAACATCTCCGTCAAAGTTATGGGGAAGATCGTACCACTCTCACTTATCGATAATGGATCTGCCTTGAATGTTTGCCCATTAAGAACCTTCAAATGCTTAGGACTGAAGGAGGGTGACCTCGCTCCAACTTCTGTTGCTGTACGTGCCTACGATAATACCCGTTAGGAGGAGATGGGACCCATAAAACTTGTACTAGGGGCTGGCCCTATAAACCCTATCATTGACTTCCAAGTTATTCACATCCCAGCTTGTTTCAACCTGTTGCTCGGACGACCTTGTCTCCACAATATCAAAGGTGTGTCTTCCTAACTCCATCGAAAATTGAAGTTCCTCGCCAATGGACGAGTCATCACCATTTTGGGTGACGACGACCATGCCGAGGGTGCAAGTACCAGCAGTCCAATCCTTGAGATACAGCATGGGTCAAATGATATGCTCCTATCAGGATTTCGAGTTTAACCACTCCTACTCCCGATAGGGGATGATTTCAAAGAAAGGGTTTGTCCGTGATTCAAATATTCAGAAACATGCACTTCATGCCCGGACTGGGGCTAGGACAAAGACAACAAGGGATACTTGAGCCCATTGAACTGAAGAAAGCTTTCCCTCCTTGTGGTTTGGGGTATCAACCATCAGAACAAGAGCTCAAAATGATCCTCTAATCTCGACCAAAGAGAAGATTATACTGTATCCAGACTATCCCAGGTGACTCCTTGAATGGACGATTCATCAAAGAGGCTGAGGACTTCCCCTTTTGTGGCTTTTTGAAACCATGGTATGACCATATAGATAAGAAGATGAAACTCGAAATAGAGATATTTTTCCAAGACATCTACCTATGGGCCGAAAGTTCCCAACACCATGAATAACCTCCCATCAGAGATACCGAAGAGACTGAGGAAAGTGACTCTGAGGACTCGTTCGACTTGCAAACACTTGGACTAAAACTCTGCATGGTTCATTCAAGCACTACATCACCGGATCCATCCCACATAATTAAAGTTGGTAATACACCTGTGCCAGTTCTACCGGTTGAAATCCTACCTAACCCCAATGTTTACCCCATTTCTTCTTATGTTGTCTATCCTTGCTAAAATGTAATCGAAACCTACTTTGATGAGGTTCTCAATGTTGTTTTTCCTATCAATGAAATAAACGAAGATTTTGAGTATCTTACTGTGCCTTACATTAATTGTTTAGATTTTAATCAAACTTTTGATGATGATGATTTTGCAAATGAATAATTCTTAACTGATCTTAATAAGGTTAATAACAAACAACATAACCGCGTTCAAGCTACTGAAGAAGAGACTGTTATTATTGACCTCGGTTCTAGTAGCCAACTGCCCGAGATTAAGATAGGGGCTACCCTTGACGAGCATGAGCACGCACAACTCGAATAATTATTGAAGGAATTCATGGATGTCTTCGATGGTCCTATGACGATATGCCCGGCATTGATCCTGAAATAAATCAGCATGAGATCTCCACTCTTCTAGATTACAAGACGATTAAATAAAAGCTAAGAAAGCTCCGCACCGAATGGTCGCTCAAAGTCAAAGAAGAGGTGGTCAAACAGCTAAACGTGGGTTTAATTCGTGTGATCGAATATCCCACATGGCTAGCCAACATAGTGCCTATGCCGAAATCAAGAGGGAAAGTTCGGATGTTCGTAGACTACCGGGACTTGAACAAAGCCTCTCCAAAGGACGATTACCGCCTATCCAATATCAACATGATCGTGGACAATACGCCCAGTCATGCTCTCAAGTAATTCGTCGACGGGTTTGCCGAATACAATCAAATCAAAATGCACCAAGATCATCAAGAAAAAATCGCGTTCATCACACCATGGGGAACCTTTTGCTACACTGTTATGCCATTTGGTCTCAATAATGCCGGAGCTACCTACCAGAGGGCTGCCACAACCATCCCGCACAATAACATGACTGAATACGAGGCATGTACAGTAGGCCTCAAAGTTGCCCTCAAGAAAGGTATCCAACGTCTAGATATCTATTGGGATTCTGCCCTCATCATTGGTCAAGTGCTCAGAAAATGAAAAGTCAAGGACGAGAAACTTCAGCCCTTCCATTCCCACTTAGAAGAACTAGCTTCCCATTCCAAGACATCACCTTCCACTACCTACTTACAGCAAAGAATAATCTAGTCGATGCCCTTACTACCTTGGCCTCCATGGTCGACATGCCTGAAGGAATAACAATGTCCCCCTTCCTGATCCAAAAGCAAGACAAACCAACCCACTGCTACCACATTGGGCTCATCACCAAAGAAGATCCATAGCTAGCCAATTATTGATATTATGATATCTGGCGCCTACTCAAGCATGATAGGTATCCCGAGGGTTCTAATAAGAAAGACCGAGTAACCCTTCGAAGACTGGCTGCCCAGTACATCATCTGTCATAAAGCACTGTTCAAAAGAAACTTCAATGGAACCCATCTACACGTTACTATGCATCAATGGAACCCATCTGTCATAAAGCACTGTTCAAAAGAAACTTCAATGGATTATATGCATCACCTCTTCAATGTCAGCCCCTGAAGTCATATAAGTGGTCAACAAGTATAGGATCCAGAGACACAAATCTTCTTCTTACCGACCTCAAACCAATGGTCCAGTCGAAGCCGCCAATAAGAACCTCAAAGCCATCATCAGCAAGATGATCGAAAGGTGTCGAGATTGAGCCGAACGAATCCCATACGCCCTCTGGAGTTACCAAACCTCAATCCGAACCTCTACTGGGGCTACCCCTTACTTTCTAGTCTATGGCATGGAAGCAGTCCAACCTGTGGAGCTAGAAATACCCTCGTTACGCATCATGCTTGAAAGCAAGGTCAGTGAGGAAGACTGGCATCAAAACCGCCTCGACGAGCTATCACTCCTGGATAAAAAGAGGCTGAAGGCATTGTATCATATACAAGGGTACCATCATCGAAAAGCGGGTTCATTCAATAAGAGATTCAAGGACAGTGGTGTTCGAGAAGGGGATTTAGCCCTCAGAGAAATAATAGAGCCCATCTGGGACCCCATAGGGAAATTCAAGCCCAATTGGAGCGGCCCATACATTTTGAAGAAGATCTTGTCCGGTGGTGCCGCCATGCTCATCGACTTAGATGGAGAAGAGATGGCTCATCCAGTCAACTTGGACCGTCTCAAGATATTTTACCCCTAGTCCAAAATCTTGGCGCGCTACGATTCTTCTCATCTCCCTTATATTCTAAAAAACAAAAAAAATCTCTCTTCATTTCCCTCTACCTAGAACTACGTAGGCCTGATCCTCTGTAAAAATTATTTCTAAAAAAATTGAAAATTTTCAAAAACCCCAACCGGTACGTAGGCAGCATATACATCTCACATGAGCACGACCCTTTCTTTTTCACAAAAAACTATTCTTTTCTTATCTCCGAGAACAACAATTTATTCTAACATATACTTGAACAAAAGGATTATGTATGCCTTAGCGATCGGTATAGATAATTCAAAATACAAATGTCATCATAAGGCACAACTGGATGATCAAAAACTTATTTATTTCATTAATAAGAAATTACAGTGCAATTACATAAAGAAACGAATGAATCCTTCCCCCCACCTTCCTAAAAAGCCAAATAAAAAAGACCAAATTTATTTCCCGGTACAAAATAAACTCTCCAAGAGTCCTACCCACAGCTAGTAGAGGAGCCCACTCCATCATCATCATCTACATCCTGGGGTCCCCAAGCTTCCCCCTGAATAGAGTGTCGCAGACGCTCCATGGATCAATAAGCTCGAACCAGCCTCGGAAAGACTACCACACATCCCTTCATGGTATGAGATAAGGCAAGCCACCTTTGTCCAGTCTCCATTTCCAACATCTTGATAACTACTCTCCTCCACAACCACTTCATATAATCCCCATGAATGTGCCAAACTCTCCCAGAAGACTGAGAGGGATGAGACGATGGGCGTTGACTCTCCCACAAAGAGCCAAGCTACATATGCAGACGCTCTGTTAAATCTTCTACCGAAAAGAAGTCTAGTGTCCAAAGTGGCATGATATGCTCCCAGCCAAATTGGCGTAGAAGCCACCAAGGGAAATAGAAAGAGGCCTATCTAAGACCAACCAGCCGAACATACACGTATTCTCCCAGTTTCAGAATAGGCAGCAGCTGTCCCTACCAAGGTACTGACAAGTACAGATTTAGAGCCCTATGCTCCATGAACCAGTTCTCCTAGCTCTCAATATCCAGGCCAACACTAATGAAATGGCGCGAAAAGAAATTGGGTACAGCCGACAAAGGGTATTCCGGAGAAGTCACCAGGCAAAATCTTCCAGACAACCACATGAACAGCATCATAGGGCTACCCCTCAAAAAGTCAAAACAACCTTCTTGCCAGGCATCTAGGCCATTTAGAGTCTCTGCCAATATCATCGCCACAGGATGGCGACGGTAGGACATCCATGAAGTAATAGCTGCAAGTTGTGGGTCCACCAGCAGCTCCCCGGTCACCAATAATAATTTTGAAACCAAGCCTAGAACGACAGCTCCGACATATCTAGCATCACCAACCTCCTGCAAACGCATGGATCGTAACACCGCCGGAAGAGAAATCATACCTCCAGCCACCAGTAATCTGGCCATCGAGGACGAAACACAAAGAAGCCCGGCCAAAAACTCTCGGGGAGAACAGGAAAACTCAGGCAGAGCTGCGGTAACGTCGGGATGTATCCCCAATATGGCAGAAAATTCCTCATAAGTCGGATAGACTTCTTCTAAGCCAAAGCGAAATACATGATCTTCAAGGTACCCGAATTGTACCGCCGTCATCAGCATGTTCCACTCTATGGGCCGATTATGCCAAAAAGACACTCGACGCATGTTGTAAGCATCGTAGTCGACGTTATGGGAGAATGATGCGACGCAAATATTGTGTATTTCACCCGTTAACATACGCGTTATTAGCCCCCTCAGGTATCTTATTCCCAATATTTATGCTCATTAACCAGACAACCCTCGGATTTCTATGTTAACATGTTTTGCAGGGGTTAATTGAGCTTTTGTAGGTGTTTGGATGCTTAGTGTGAACTTCGGATGCGTTTCGCTCGATTTCCGTACACTATCGCACGCGCAAGGGCATTTTAGTCTTTTGACAGCTTGGTCACCTGGCTCGACATCTGCACGGAAGTTGTATCTCTCCTCGCTAGCTTCGCGTGGCCGTGAACGGTGCGCGATTCTGATGCATAACGACAAAGTTACGGCGATTTGAGCGACGTTGGATTGTATGCCAATGCAGGGGAAATTGCAGGTTGTCCCTGCTTGATCGATCGATCGAGCCTGAGGGTCGATCGATCGAGCATTATTATTTTTGCCACGTTTTCCACTGTCGATCAATCGACACCAGGGGTCGATCGATCGATCCCCTGTTTTTCCCCTGCAGATATTTTCTTTCTTTTGTTCCAACTTACTATATAAGTTGGTTTTTGTTGTAATAATAAAATATATACTTAGAGACATATTCTGATTTAGATAGTTTTAGTTAGGGTTTGGTTTTGGAGAATTCCTTTCTTCTTCTTCTTGGATTGACAACCTATGTGGTTTGTAAGATTGAACTATTCACTTCCTCTCCATTAATATAGTTTGTTCTTCTTCTTCTCTTGCCTTGTAATTTAGTTTCAATGCTTTCTAACTAGTTTACTTGCTTTAATTCTTGCTTTCTTAGTTTAATTAGCATAATTTAGTTTAACTCACCATGCACCCTTAGATAAATAGGGTCGGGATTTCATTTCCGCCATTTTCGGGACCCGAGCTCCGAAAACTACTTTTAGTGAAAAATCGCGTTTAATTGAAACCGCGCGTATCACAGTTGGATTGCTAAGCATTTATCTTTCTTTGTCACGCAACGTTAGAGTTTATAGCGACAATCCGAATTTAATCCGCGTGTGACCATTTTCAGTTAAATGTTTTATCTCGCAACTTTGGGTTAAATTCCTTCTTGTGTGATGTTTATGCTTAATTGTAAATGCTCGATTAGATTGCTTTCGAGCCTTAACTCTAGTTAGTAGTTGTTTCTATCCTTTTGGTAGAATGCAATCCCGATCCTCGCTTTCCTTTAATCTAGCATTAAATTATTCTTTTCTTTTGTCACCATAACCACCTATCATCTTTTACACTTTTATTCCTGAAGTAATTAAACAATTAACATCTAAAATTTAATCACTCCCTGTGGATTTTCGATACCCGACTTACCACTGTACTTGCTTGTCAAGTGTAGCTGTATCTTAGGTTCTTTTTGTATATCGAACGGGAACCGAAATCAACGATAGTGTCCCTACACGAACACTCGGTTTTCCTCGCACCAAATTGGCGCCGTTGCCGGGGAGTGTGTTTTAGATAGTAATTGTTTTATTATTTCGTAGTATTTTCCTTTTGTATTTGTATTCTTTATTTTAACCTTTTTTGAAGGATTGCATACTTTGAGCGCTAAGAAACTTTGATTCGCGGTTGCTCACTTTATTTCTCGAATTCTCCATATTTCAAACAACGAGGTAATCATGTCCTAATATTATAGTTATTACGGTTATTCTAATGATTCATACTTTGGGGATAGTTTTCAAGTTTTCCATTTTCAAGATTTTCTTGAAAATGAAAGACTTGAAAACATTTATCGGAATGAAAATCGTTATTGGGAGCTTGAGTTGGATTCATTATTCGAATCCAATGACGATTCTTATTTCATTACTTTCGAAGATGAGTTTCAACCAAATGAGGAGTCTGAGGCTCTTGAGCCGAGGAAGCCTACTTTGGAAGAGACTTTGCTTCTTTACTCCCAAGGTTTGGAAAGCCTAAATGATGCTGGAATGAGACTTGGTGCACTTTGCGATGAGATGAATTCTTATGCACAAAACAACGAGGAGGTGGAAACTTGTGTTTCACCTCAATTTTTCAAAGAATTTCTCATCGAATGTGAATCTTTCTCCTTCGAAATTCAATCTCCTTCCGACGATGAGTCGATTGAGATTGAATTTGTTTCATCACCATATACGTTTTTCGTGATTGAACCATTAGAATCACCGGTTGATTCCTATGAGTCGGTAGAAATTAAAACTTCTACACTTTTTGCCGATGAGGACTCCTTGCCGGACTTGTTTTCGATGGATGTTATCCCGATGTGTGCACCATCTCCCATTCCATTTGAAAAATCTTTTGGATATGAGTCAATTTTTCTTGGACCTCAAGTGTACCTTTCCCCCTTATTATCCAAATCCCCCATCGTCCGCCCAAAATTTCAAATTGGCGATGGTTCATTTTTTTCACCACCCACATGCCTTCCGTTGTTCAAACGGAATTCATATCTTCCGGGAGGCATGTTCACTTTGGAGGGTCCACCGTTGATCTTTCAAGGTCAAATCCCTTTTTGGGTGGACCCTCAACTATTTAGACTTCTAGTGTATAGTTAGTGTGAAGTCTAAATAGTAGGTTGTAAATAGTTAGCTTTTTAATTTTCTTTCTTTTCTTTTTTTTCTTTCCTTTTTAATTTAGTCTAGTGTAATTAGTTAACTTTTTGTTATTTGTTTTTGCTATGCTCGGTACTAACTTGTTTTGTAGATTCCTTTGGACTCGCGCTTATGGAGATCACTCCAATTTTGGGTAATATCGTTCTTTTCCTCTCTTTGTGTTGTGTTCTTAATGCGCATTGAGGACAATGCAACATTTAAGTTAGGGGGTGTAGGATATTCAATCCATTTCATGTGTAGTCCATGGATTTGCTCACATTTAGTTACTAAGTATGCCTTTTTGTGAAAAATTTGAAAATTTTCAAAAATATTTTCTTTCTTTTTTCTCCTTTGTTGGGCATTTTGCCTTGTTTCCAGTGATAAATTTCAATAATTGCCCGATCCAATAGACAACTCAATGATGCATGTTCTCGATTTTAGAAGTTATTAGACTTTAGTCCTCAAATCATTGATTTTGTGAATAACTTCATGAATTAAACTTTATCCCATGAGCATATGCACTTTCCTTGTTATATTGATTTGGTTTAAGATTTTTATAACTCGGTAATATTTTGTTGCATTGTATATACTTACACCGAGTAAGCTTTGTACCTTTCGTCGTTTGTGAGTGTTATACACTATTCTTTTCTCGTTGAAAACGTTGAATTCGTTGGTAATCTCACTATTCTTTCATTTGACCGTTCATTAATTGAGTTCATACTCGAAATGTTTTACTTGAGCATGATTTTCATATATTGTTTTGACTTGAGAATTGCGTAAACTTTGTGAAATGATCATAGACAATCTTTGTTATATCACCCATATTAGCCTTGACCTCACCCATATATGTTTCCCTAGTCAACCCCTTTGAGCCTAAATACTAGCCTTTCTTTTCACTAACCAAAATCCCATATCCAACTCCGCATTGGAGTTTTAGCCCATACATACACTTTCCATACCTTTGTTTGGAATGATACTTGGGATTGAATGATATTATTGTGGTGTGGTTGCAATTTAAGCATATGAGAGTTTGAAAAGTAAAGAAAAGTGATGTGAAAAAAGTGAAGAAAAAGAGAAAGCAAAAAGCAAAAAGAAAACAAAAGAAAAAGTGAGAAAAGGGAAGAAAAGAAAAAGAAAGAGAAAGTTGTAAATATTGTTTGTAGTGTTTCAATAAGCTTTGATTACTCTCTCGATTGTTATATCTATGCCCGTTTGGACATTTTTGTCCAACTTTTGATATTGCCCACTTTTTACATTATTCCGAGTTTCATCCCCAAACACTTTGAATCCGTATATACATCCCTTTCATTTCGTACCTTAACCTAGCCATACATTACAACCCTATTTCAAGTCCTATGTGATCTTAAGTAGATGTAATTCAAATGTTTAAATAGTTTTGATAATCTGTGAAAATGCATTTCGCCTCTTTTATATGTGCGGTATCTTTTCACTGAGATTGCAATTTTTATTTCCTATATAGCGTTCTTCTTTTGTGACATGTGTGCGGCCTAGTTTCCATTTACATTTACTCTTAAGCTCGCATGTCCCGTGTGTTACCTCCCTGTTTTGAGTGAATTCGCTTGATGAGCGTAATGCCCGTGAGGATTGAATGTATGCATGCTTTGATATTTAGTATCCGAGTTATTTAAGTTTTTCGCCAAATCATACCTTGCATATGCTCACTCCCCTTCCACATGTTAGAGTTTCAATTCATTGAGGTGCATTCGATAATGTTAATAACTACAAACTTCTCATGCGAATTCGTTTGCTATGCTAATAACATGTTGAAATCTTGTTCGCACTGATGAGTTTGTCTTACTTGATTGGGCATATTTTGAGGAAACTTTATGATGTTTGTGGGTTCCATCACTGAAGACCCTCACGAGACGACACTCGTCCACTAGGGTAACCTAGGGGTTTAACGGCTTATTGCATATGCTAAATGCAATCGAATCGCCCGCGAAAGTGGCCTTATCTTTTTATTGCTTTCATACCATACTTTTGTACTCTCTCCTGTGTTGGTTTACTATTTCTTCTTGTTGTTTCCTATTTCATTGCTAGGGACTAGCAATGCGTAAGTTAGGGGAGAATGATGCGACGCAAATATTGCGTATTTCACCCGTTAACATACGCGTTATTAGCCCCCTCGGGTATCTTATTCCCTATATTTATGCTCGTTAACCAGATAACCCTCGGATTTCTATGTTAACATGTTTTGCAGGGGTTAATTGAGCTTTTGTAGGTGTTTGGATGCTTAGTGTGAACTTCGGATGCGTTTCGCTCGATTTTCGTACACTATCGCACGCGCAAGGGCATTTTAGTCTTTTGACAGCTTGGGCACCTGGCCCGACATCTGCACGGAAGTTGTATCTCTCCTCGCTAGCTTCGCGTGGCCGCAAACGGTGCGCGATTCCGATGCATAACGACAAAGTTACGGCGATTTGAGCGACGTTGGATTGTATGCCAATGCAGGGGAAATTGCAGGCTGCCCCTGCTTGATCGATCGATCGAGCCTGAGGGTCGATCGATCGAGCATTATTATTTTTGCCACGTTTTCCACTGTCGATCGATCGACACCAGGGGTCGATCGATCGATCCCCTGTTTTTCCCCTGCAGATATTTTCTTTCTTTTATTCCAACTTACTATATAAGTTGGTTTTTGTTGTAATAATAAAATATATACTTAGAGACATATTCTGATTTAGATAGTTTTAGTTAGGGTTTGGTTTTGGAGAGTTCCTTTCTTCTTCTTCTTGGATTGACAACCTATGTGGTTTGTAAGATTGAACTATTCACTTCCTCTCCATTAATATAGTTTGTTCTTCTTCTTCTCTTGCCTTGTAATTTAGTTTCAATGCTTTCTAACTAGTTTACTTGCTTTAATTCTTGCTTTCTTAGTTTAATTAGCATAATTTAGTTTAACTCACCATGCACCCTTAGATAAATAGGGTCGGGATTTCATTTCTGCCATTTTCGGGACCCGAGCTCCGAAAACTACTTTTAGTGAAAAATCGCGTTTAATTGAAACCGCGCGTATCACAGTTGGATTGCTAAGCATTTATCTTTCTTTGTCACGCAACGTTAGAGTTTATAGCGACAATCCGAATTTAATCCGCGTGTGACCATTTTCAGTTAAATGTTTTATCTCGCAACTTTGGGTTAAATTCCTTCTTGTGTGATGTTTATGCTTAATTGTAAATGCTCGATTAGATTGCTTTCGAGCCTTAACTCTAGTTAGTAGTTGTTTATATCCTTTTGGTAGAATGCAATCCCGATCCTCGCTTTCCTTTAATCTAGCATTAACTTATTCTTTTCTTTTGTCACCATAACCACCTATCATCTTTTACCCTTTTATTCCTGAAGTAATTAAACAATTAACATCTAAAATTTAATCACTCCCTGTGGATTTTCGATACCCGACTTACCACTGTACTTGCTTGTCAAGTGTAGCTGTAGCTTAGGTTCTTTTTGTATGTCGAGTGGGAACCGAAATCAACGATAGTGTCCCTACACGAACACTCGGTTTTCCTCGCACCAGAGAACATCACCTCCAAAGTCTCGAGGTAGTTGGAAAACTCAAAACTACCAGGGAGAACCATCTCACAGAACAAGAAAGTCAGGATGTGAGGGTGTGAGGAAAACACTCCACTCTTACCCCTCTTTTATACTTAAAAATCCCCACAAAGGACATAACCCCTGTAGAAATCGGAGGAAATCCTACCCCACAGGGTACCAAAGGATGAAGGGGGTACTAATCAAAGCTTTAAATTAATGGGACTGGACTGACCTACCAATAAGCAGGACAAGGTCCTTGCCTGATCAGTAACCCCCTACTTTTGGAAATTTTCCCTTTTCCTCTTTTATCAAAATTCAGAAAACTCAAAATAAATTGATATTCTCAACAGAATTTCAAAAATCCCCTTTTCATCTTTATATAAATTCTCATTTTAAATAAAACTTTCTTTCAAAATACCAAAAATATTTCTTTTTATGGTCTCAACAGTAAAGTAAAAAAGCGCATATGCGTGCATTTATTCATCACTAACAGAAGATAATAAAAAAACTTCATTGCATTGCATAGACATTTCTCTGTGTTACATCATCTTGCAGGAAAGAAAAGCAAAAAATAGCGAGACTCAGCCCGAACCTACATTCTCTCTCTCTCCTAAGAGCTTCCACCCCTGCGATGCGCTCTCTTTCCCCGACGACGAGATAACGCACCATCACTACCTGAACCTGACTCCTCCCCGGATGAGGCAGACGACACCAAGTAAGAAGGAACAGGAACTGCATCCCGAATATGGGCAGTCGCTGAAGATATCTAGTCCCTAATGTCCCTCAACCAAGTGGTGGACACCCGAACGTGCTGCAAGAAAAGGAAGAATTAGTGTCAAGCAGAAAAGATCAAAAGAAACTAAAAAGAAGGAAAAGAAAATAACAGAAAGATATACCAAAGGAAGAAGAACCACCTCTGTCAAACACAACTCCTCCGAGTCCATCGCATGAGGACGATGCAGTATAGGAACCATCTCTCCATCAGCCCGTCGAATGTTGTATGAAGGGGTATGCAACCGCACAAAGGGAACCTCCGAAGTCGTCGCCGCCGCAGATGTCGAAGGACCGCCACCGCTATAGGAGGACCCCACTGGCCGACTCAAACCCGTAGGAGGGAAGGGCAGTTCATCATATATGTTGGGCGCCATTAGCCAACTCATCACAAAGTCCATATAATTATAAGGCATAGCCGTATTGGTGTACAGCAGGTAGGACTCGCCAATCATCGCCGCGATCCTCGCATCCTTCGACAGCAGTCGCTCCTGCCTCATAGACATAGGGGGCCTCACAGGTGGCACTATCACCTCCCCCTCAGCAATCTGTCAGACCACCCTCTCCCCGAGATACCAAGAGTGTCCAAACTCATGCGCCAATAAACGCCTCATCTGCGCATTTACTCCAGTCAACCCCGTGTCCCGAACGGTCATCCCCCAAGGGTAAAAGGTCACTTGAAAAATTCCCAGCAAAATATAAGGAAACGTAGAATCAGAGCACCCAAATGTCTTAGACTGAAGAATAAAAAGTCTTACCCTATCACTGGTCAGGCCATTTAAGACCTGACGCACCGCCTCTATAGAGAGACCTTCTTAACTTTCGATTGGCCTTGCGCCATCGATACAACTAGTAAAAATCCCCAATGATCTCGTCCTTCAAAGCAATCAGCTGGGTATTACACCTGATCACCTCATGAATCCACGTCTGCCAAAGATAAAATAATTCGCAATCAAAAGATGTGCATAAGGAAAATGCGATTGCATAAAAGACAAAGGAGCAAATTAAAGAATACCTCAAGAAGATATATAGCTCCAGTAAAAGACTATCGGCAGCACCGGCTGAATGCATCCAAGGAAAAATAAAGAGTCGCCAAAGTCAGGCTCCCCCAGTCATATAGAGGAATTTCGACAACATCCTCAGATATGGTAAAAACCATAAGTGGACAACATTGCCGCTCGACGCCACCAGAAATCCCCCCAATATTAGCAAAATAAATAACGGTGCCATCTGCCTCACCTGCAGCCCGTCCTCCACATCAATCACCTTGCCCAACAAAAATCCTTCAGCAGTGACAGACGGATGGAGTCCCCAGACACTATCCTCCCCACATCACCGAGTGCCGCACGCACCGCCTCTGGCCTCACTTGCAAAGAGCGATCCACCTCTATCTCCAGCCCCAGTAGCTGCTGCACATCTATGGGAGTCACAGCCATCTCCCCAAAACCAAAATGGAAGGTGTGAGTAGTGTCCCACCACCTCTCCCCCAAAGCGCATAAGACTGCCGTCGAATGAGGCGTCTCATCTAACACAGACGCCAGCCTCCCAAAGCCTACTGATGATACCACCCAATGCACCACGAGTGGAAGATGCTCCCAAACATCCTTAAGCCCCTTCGTCCCGCGGGCATGCATATTCGATAAAGAAACATCGGACTGCCAAAAGAGAAAAACCTTGTCAGGATCCAAGAAAAAAGGAAAACCACAAAAAAAATGCCAAAAGTCATTTTACTTACATAATCGCCAGGGTTCACCACCCTCAAAGAGCGATGATGCGATGGCTCCCGCAACAAGGTCCGCTCATCCGCAACCGGCTCGAATGCGTCAAAAGAGTTCTCGCTCCCCAAAGCAAGAGGCGCCCTGGCCCTCCACTCCATGTTTGCCTAGTCATCAACAGTCAACCATTCCCGATGTACTACAGTGCTCACAAAAGCGGACATTTTTTAGAGGTCAAAATGCTAGAATGATTCACAGAAGAAAATCACAGAAAGAGATAAGGCAAGAAGCTATGAAAGTGAGGGGAACTTGCCCCCTTTATATAGGATGCCAAGGGTCATGTCGATCGGCACTGTACCCCCACCTACCTATCGGCACTGACCTTTTACCTTCTCGAGGCAATCCAAAAATTTGTGCCACTGTCAAATGACACCCTCTACATCATGCCAACCGGCACCTCCCTTAAATTTTCGTACAGAAATTCCCAAAAAATCCTGAAAAATCCTCGGAAAATTTCTAAAAATCCCGGAAAGGATTTAAAATATTTTCACTAAGAAAATTTCACACTTCCTCAAGCAGAACCCTTATTTTCCCAGTGGAACTCTCAAAAGACAAGCAAATCTCACCCCGTCAACGTTCAAAACTTCAGGATCATCTCCTATTCCCCAAAGGTCTCAATTTTCCCCAAGAAATGCGTCCAAACCCTGGACCACCTAATCACTTCCCCATCATCAAATTGGTTGTTCCCCTGGTAAAGTCCCCAGAAGACACCCAAGCATTCCCCCAACAATCAGCTCCACAGCTCAAATCAAAATCACGAGGTAATTTCCCCCGCAGAATTGGTCATATCACCTTAAGCCCGCAGAATTGGCTTTGATCTGCAGAATCGGTCATCTCACCTTAAGCCCGCAGAATTGGCTTTGACTCGCAGAATTGGTCATCTCACCTTAAGCCCGCAGAATTGGCTTCGATCCGCAGAATTGGTCACCTCACCTTAAGCCCGCAGAATTGGTCATCTCACCTTAAGCCTGCAGAATTGGCTTTGCCCCGTAGAATTGGTCATCTCACCTTAAGCCCGCAGAATTAGCTTCGACTCGCAGAATTGGTCACCATACCTTAAGCCCGTAAAATTGGCTTCGACTCGCAGAATTGATCATATCACCTTAAACCCACAGAATTGGCTTCGACTCGCAGAATTGGTTATTTCAAATTTAAGCTCGCAGAATTGGTCATCTCATCTTAAGCCCGCAGAATTGGCTTCGACCCACGGAATCGTTCATCACACCCTAAGCCCTCAGAATTGGCTTTGACCCGCATAATTGGTCACCCCATCATTGATGTAGGTCCTCGAAATTGACCTAAATCTTTCCTTTAAGACCATCCCCAACATGACCCTTTAAGCCCTCAGAATTGGCTTCGACCCGTAGAATCGATCACCCTCATCTCCAAGCCCTCATAATTGGCTTTGACCCGCAAAATCGATCACCCTCATCTCCAAGCCCTCAAAATTGGCTTCGACTCGCAGAATCGGTCACCCTCATCCTTAGGTCCTCAGAATCGACCTCGACCCTCCGGTCATCCTCTTTCAAAGGCATCATGTGGTATCCATTTGACGGCTATCGTTTGTTCCAAACTCACCCGTCGAGGGGCTCTATAGACACCCCATTCTAATACCCCCCCTTAACCTCTCCTTAGGTCCCTATCACCTCCCTTCATCATTGCAAACCCAAGTCATACCCCGGGTACTAACCAAAAGGCCATCAGGCACTCCTAGGCTCCGTTTGACCAAAAGTCCAACTCTTCATCTCGAATGAGACTGAATGAATCTTCGAAGGGCACTGAATCCCATTTCCAACGGTCCGTCCCGTACATAATTCTTACTTACGGTGCGAACGAACGACCCGTTTTCTCTCAAAACTCGATTAGGAGGTCACTGGACGCTCCCAGGCTCCATTTGACCAAAGTCAACTCTTCAACTTAACCGAGACATAATGAATCTTTGAAGGTCACTGAAATCCCTTTCCAACGGTCTACCCTATGCGCGATTCTGACTTACAGGGTGGACGAACGATCCGTTTTACTTCGAAAGATCACCAAACGCTTTTAGGCCCTGGTTGACCAAAGTCAACTCCCCGAACCGAGTAAAAATCTTTGGAATGTCGACGCACATCTCCTCACCTTTCCAACGGTCAGCCTCATGCACATTTCTGACTTACCGTGCGGACGAACGATCCGTTTGCGTCCGATAATTCCCCGTCCAAAGGATCGACGAACATTTTCGAGTCACATTTGACCCAAAGTTAACTCCCGAACCCGGGAGCATTCCCAAAAACTTTTGAAGGTCTCTGAATTACCTTTCCAACGGTTCACCCCGTGCGCGATTCGGATCAACGATTTGCGCTCTACGATCGATTTTCCAAAAAAAACTGAAAGAGACTGCCAAACGGCAGGTTCCACACCCTGCCGATTGGCAGGACCAGGGCCATGCCAATTGACAATGCCCTGGGCCTATAAAATGAGGGCCTAACCTCATTCGAGGAGAAAAATCAGAGATCCATTACTCTCAGCAAGCTCAGAAAATCCCTCTCGAAGTCAGCGTGATTTTCACATCCAAATCCCTTTCCAACCTTCACCTTTCATCATCTTTTCCATAAAACTTAGTGAATTAAGTACCCTCCATCATCATCCAAGTGCAAGGGCTTCTCTCCAACATCCAAGATCAAGCTCAAGATCTCCAAGAAGGTCCAACTCTTTCAACTCTCTATTTAAATTCCCCTAAATTTGCATTAACTTGTCTTATTACTTAGCACTTTTATTCTCTCGTTTCACACATCTTAATATACTTTTTATCTAGTATTATTGCACATCTCTTATATTCATATAAATAAAACCCAAAAAATAAGAAAAAAAAGGATTTGCTCATAAATTCCAAACGAGAATTCTCACACTTTTCTCACAACTAAAACACTTTTTTACACACACACACACACACACACACACACATATAAGAGAAGTCCCCGATTGGATTTATGGGATAAATCCCACCCCTCATTTTGCATGTGAACTACGTGGACTTTCATGCCTCTATAGGCTACGTAGGCATCTCGGGGTAAAACCCGTGACTCGAGTCCTATTCCTACTTTTCTCTCATTTTCTATTTTCTTTATATTCTTTAAACTCAATTCTCTTAAATTCTATATAGACATATATTTGTTCTTAGTGGCGTATTATTCCATGTGCGTTATCATTCTGTTATAACGATCAATGCGAGGATAATCGTGTAAATCCTATTTTCTAATATTATTCTTAGGAATATTCCTACGGATGACTCGCTTTATCTCTTCCATGATACAAGTTAATGATTTCTATCTCCAATACGTATACACATGCACACATATCACGGGAAAATAAAGGAAAATAGCAACAACCCATGAGAGACCGTAATGGCGGAATGGGTGACGAACACCTTCCCATTTCGTAACTTAGCCTCTGGACCCTTTTAAAATCATTTTGGTTTTTTATGTATCAATGTGTCTTTGGATATTGTCCTTCGGGATGGATCCCTTTTCTTTTGTCTATTTTGAGTAAAATAGACTGGCGACTCCATCTCTCTACATTTTTCACCTCATCAATGACGTCGACCGAAGCGCTCCCGAGAGAGATGCATGGGACCAAAGGGATCCTCTCCCCCAGTGAGGATCGGGGATGGCCACAATGGACATTGTTATTTATCTTGTCACAAGAGTCGTTCCTCTCGGATGGACACCGCAAGAGAAGAAGAAATTCATCGCTTGGTCACGCATGTTTTTCCATGACGATCCATTATTATTCAAAAATTACGCAGACCAACTCATCCGAAGATGCGTTCCAGATGAAGAAATTTAAAGTGTAATTTGGTTTTATCATACGAAATCTTGTGGACGCCACTTCCCCAAGAATAAAACGGTCGCTAAAATCCTTCAAAGAGGTCTCTATTGGCCCATAATGTTCTGGGATATAAATGCCTATTGCAAATCTTATGATAGATGTCAAAGGATGGGAGTTATTACCCGCCGTGACATGATGACACTAACCCCTATACTCGTCATTGAGTTATTTGATTGTTGGGGTATTGACTTCATAGGATCATTCCCTCCCTCCTTCGGCATCTTATCCATCCTCGTTACAGTAGACGACGTCTCCAAATGGGTAGAGGCAATAGCTACCAAGACAAATGATAAAAAATTAGTGATAAAGTTCTTACAAGAACACATACTCTCTCCTTTCGATGCTCCGAAGGCAATCATAAGTGATAATGGCATGCATTCTTGCAATAGGCCGTTTGAAAAATTAATGAGAAAGCATGGGATCGCTCACAAGGTTGGAACGATTTATCACCCCCAAACAAGTGGGTAAGCCTAGTTAGCAATAGTGGGATCAAGACCATCTTTGAAAAGACCATCGATCCTACCCGAAATGATTGATCCCTTCGATTAAACGATGAGCTATGGGCTTACCATACCGCCTACAAGAACCCCCTCGGGATGTTCTCTTTTCATTTTGACTATGGCAAGCCTTTCCATCTCCCCGTGGAGCTAGAGCACAAAGCCTATTGGGCGATCAAGAGGTTGAACTATAATCTAGATAAAGCCGGTAAAGCTTACAAGCTTCAATTAAACGAGTTGGAAGAGATTCGCAATGGCGCATATGAGAATGCTAAAATTTCAAATGAACAAATTAAACTTGCGCATGATAAGATAATTCGACGCAAAGAGTTTCATCCGGGATAAAAAGTGCTTCTCTACAACTTTCGATTACACTTGCGTTCAAGGTGGACGGGCCCATTTGTGGTAAGAGAAGTATTCCCCCATGGAGTTAAAGAGTTGGAAGATTTAAAAGGGGGAAATACTTTCAAGGTTAATGGCCAATGCCTTGAACCGTACTTTGAGGCATGCATTGAAGAAGCCAACACCATTTGGTTGTCGGACCCCATCTATGGGGATTGATTGAGAATACGAGAAGGTCATCGCACCCCCGATGCATATGGCGTAATTCTTGTGTATAGTAGTTATGAGTAGGTTAGGATAGTTAGGAGTCGGTAGGTATAAGTCACGATATGATAGGAGTCGGAGCACACACGTCAGAGATCGTATCAGGTTTCGAAGTAAGTTTTGGGAGGTCCTAGGTCACTCTTGCATAGGAATAATTGTGGGAACACCCGGGAAATTGAGGGAGAAAATATCATTATAAGTTAAGAGGAGCAGAAAGTTACAAGGAACCAGACCGGTTCACCCCTGGGGACCCGGATCGGTTCGGTTATGCAGAAAAGGTGAAAAAAAATAAGGACCGGATCGGTTTGGTGTCTGTATTTCTGCCCCTTCCCAAGATGCATCCCCCATTCACCCAATACCTCATCTTCCCTACATATCTAACCTTCCCCTCTTCCCCATACATTTTCCCTCTTAAATCCACCCCCTTCCCTCCAAAAACTTCTCCCTCCAAAAGACGCCCTTCCCTTCACTCACTACCTATAAATACACCTCCCTTCTCCCCCCCCCCCCCCCCATTTCACCACCACTCCACTCACCTAACTCTTTTATTCTCTCTTCCATATTCTCCCTTAAACCTACTTCATTCCCATATGGAAAACAGGGTCCTCCCAGAAAAATACGCCTCCGTCAAGATTATCGCTGACGAAAATGGGGCGTTTCGTTCGCTCTAAGAGCAAATATGGCAAGAACGCTTTTTCAGTCATTCACGCAAACTCCACATGGAGTGTCAACTGCACTGGAATGAGCTTCCCCAATCCATCACTAACCTCTTCCTTCCGAGGGGGTGGTGTTGTTTTCTCAATGAGCCACATGAGGCGATGTGGGAAGCCGAGGTGCGTGTCTTTTACGGCCCTCTCGTCCATGCAACTGAGTTCACATTCGAAACTTATGTTGACGCCACACGCGTCCCCTTCTCCTTAGAAATTCTGACCCGGAAGCTAACGGCCGAAGGAGTCTCAAGCCCAACCCAATTTATGTACCCCATCAATCTTTCCCCCTTGTGAAAGCCACATGCATGTCCCGCATCGCACCCGATGAACATTGGGGTACTAAGACTTTCTCGGTGTGCGAGATGAATGACAAGGACCGCATAACCTTCCCAATTGTATGCGCCAATATCCTCCAAACCTCCAATGACTCTACTATGCACCCTCGCCAAGCTACCCTCGTTTATTACCTTTTCGACCCCACTACCCCTAATCTTCTTCGCGGCCTTATATAAGAAAGTACATCCCCTCTCCCTTATGCCCGACTCATTACTTCTATATTAGCTGATGCCGGTATTGCTCCTCCCCAAGCATTTGCTCACCTTCCCAATCCTATTGGGTAGGGCACCCGCACTAAAAGTGAGAGGAAAAGGGAAATCATCCGAGCATGGAGGGAGGAAGATGAGGAGGAGGAGGATGAAGGGCGGTGAGGAAGAGGAGGATGTGGCTACAGATATTGAAATGGGCGAGGGAGAGGAAGAAGAGTATGATGAAGATGAAGATTCTGATTTTGAGCCACCGACAACATATTTTGATCGACGCATCACTGCGCCAGGATCGCACTTCGACGGGTTCATAAATAAATACAATGCTGATCGCAAAGAGGATCGTCGGGCCTACTAGCGCGACACTAGCATGATGCATCGCCTTTAGGCGGAGCTTTATCGAATGACTATAGGTGCACCACCTCCGAGTTATTTTTATGATCCATACAACCCGAATGCGCCCGGTACCTCTCACCCACCACCTCAGTGGTGTGTTTTGACTTGTTTTTTTTGTGTAATATTTCCATTTACTATTTATAAATGCTTGTAATCTGAATAAATAATGGAAGATTTGCTTGCCTATCTTTGCGTTTCTTATACCTACTTGTTTTATTCTTGCATTTTGTACTTTTTTCATTTTCTATACCTTCTCTCTTTAGTTTAGCTTTTAGTCCTTTTGCGTCGGGACTTTGCAAAAGTCTAAGTTAGGGGGGTACGCATGCGCTTCAAAAATTTCACAAAGTTCAAAATGCCCCAAAAAACTAAAAAAAATATTAAAAAAAGTCAAAATTTTGAAAAAAAAAGTCAAAATAAATAAAAATTGAGATTTAAGTTTTTCAAAAATGTCACCAAAAATTGTTTGAAGTCTTAAATTTGTAAAATTCAATTGCACAAAGCCGAAATTGACCAAAGCTGAAAATTAACGACTTAATGAATAATTGTGGAGATTAACTAACCCGGTAAGATTTCGAGCCTAACATCTTTTGTGAGTTTTTAAATCAATCCGAGTTAATTGTTAACTCAAAGTTCATTTCACTGTTAAAATAAGTCATTGAGGATCTCTATTCCCTTGTTTTGATCGGTTACATGAAAAGTGTGTGATGTTGCCTAAAAAAGGGGGCTAACATATCTCTAAATTAAATTAATCTCGATTCGAACAATGAAGTAGGCCATTGGTTGTTACCCAAAAATATAAGCCTTAAAAAGTTGTGAAAAAATTCCCTTTGCAATCCAATGTGAGCCTAATAAAATGTTTTTCCGTTTCGTTTGGTAACCCGAAAAAACCCAAGTAACCTAGAATTGTGAATGATTGAAAAGTCCAAATGGTGCGATGAAAAGGGGTAAGAAAAGAAAAATACTCAATAAAAATAGCGAGAAAAGAAAAATGGAAAAAAAGAAAAATAAGAGAAAATGAGCAAAAGTCCGAAAAAGCACTAACAGACATCATAAGGACATTTTCCAATTTCGAACTTTCCGATCATTCCCAATGTACCCAATACACTATAAATCCAATCAAGTCCTAAGCGAGTCCGTATTGCAAAATTAACTACCGCATGGAGAGCTAAGATGTGAAAAGATAATAAGAGAGATTAATTGGTGTGAATACGAGATGATGTTTTCGATTTTCCAATGATCGTAATTCGATGAAAATATCTTTTCACCCATAAATTTTCGTCTTCCAATTTTTTGTGCGTGAATTCGTGTTCCAATGCATTTACTCTTATAAATCACGCACACCAAGAGAAAATAGTCACATTCCGAGTTATTCGTTTGTGAGAGTATTCCGTGAGCATCTGAATCAAAATTAATTTTTAAAAAGTAACGTAATGATCAATCGGTGGAAATTTACGGTTAAACTTTTGGCTTCGCACGCACACGACAAATCGAGACTCGTGAATATAAATTTATGGTGACGATTTTTAGAAAAGTTTGAATTGTACAATTTTTAGGTATTTAAATATTTTTTGAGCCAAAACCGAATTTTGTGGGTATATTCACTGCAAACCCTCACGAGACAAAACTCATCCTACTAGGGTAACCTAGGGGTTTAAAGGCTTGTTGCATATACTAAATGCAATCTCTTGCATGCGAAAGAGGTATTCTATTATGATAAAATGTTTTTCAAGAGTTGAGCCTTGTTTTGATTCTTTTACATCACTTGTAATGATCAAAGTTCTAAGTTAGGGGGTTTAATTAGGCATAAATTCTTCCGATTTATCCCCTTAATTTAGCGGCTTTATCACCTCGTACCATGTAATATGCGTTGATTTATCTCATATCCTTGCTACTGACATTTCCTATATAGTGCATCGAGTTTCGTGTATTCTTTGTATTTTTTACAAGTATTTTATACAAGTGAAGATAAGAGGAAACTCAAAACTGAGAAACCAAGGAAGAAAGAAAGGAAGAAAAGTTAGAGGGTAAAAGAGTAATTTTACATCTGGAATTTAGATAAGGAACCAAAATGAAAGTTGAAGACCTCGAATTTACAAGCATGTAGGAAGAAACGACATCCAAATTCGAGTCCCGGATCAAAAGATATGAAGCTTCGTAGTTGAGAGAAAATTAAAAGAAAAGCAGGAAGAAATATATTAGCGAACCGATTCGGTGTCATGCAGAGCCGAACTGGTCTGGTGAAGACAAAGTTCATGTCAAGAGCGGACCGATCTGATATCAATATAAAACAAATCGATTTGGAATCTTAAAAGTTCCTAAATAAAACAAACTACCGGACCATTCCGATTATTCCCCAAAATGAATCGATCCGGTATACACCAAACTAAATCGATAGCCCAGGTCGGGTGACTTTTCTGATTTTTTTCTTTTTCAAATTTAGAGTTGTACTTAGATCAAACTCTTGTAAATTCGTAGAGTATTTATTCCAACTAATTACCAAACTTTTGGGAGATCTCTTTTTGATAGTTTTAGAGGGCTTTTGCACCTAAGAACCCTAGGTTTTAATATTTTCAACATTTATTCAAGTTTCAAGCATTAATCCCAGAATTTTCTTCATTTCAAGTATTGTTTCCTTTCTGTTTTCAATTGTTTTTATATTTGTGTCTGATTATTCATAGAAATTAGGTTGCAATTCTTATTTACAAGTTTCTTCCCAATTTTTCATGTAGTCATGAATTCGTACAAAATAGATTTTGTGTTCATGCTTAGTTTAATTATGTCCAGCTAAATTTCCAAGGGTTAGGATGCATGAACCTGACCGATGCAGTTTACATGAATAGAAAATAGGTTTTGAATTAAATTTTGATTGAATCGTGTTATGTAGTGGACAAAACCATCGTAGATCTTTTAACCTCGTTTGCCCTAGGTAACCGGGGTGTTTTAGGATGCGATGTGCGTGTTTGTTGTGAAGCACTTCTTTAATCTTGCCTTTGATTACGTATGATGTGGGTTAGTACCCTCATATATGCAATGCTTATGATTACTAAAGTCTGGGTTTAATCTAATATCTAATTCGAAAGCTAGTATTATATCCGGTAAATCTACTAAGGTTTGGGGGATTATATTCTAACCTGTTTTTCCCTCATTCATATTTACTTAATTGCAGTAGTTTTATTTATGTGCACGTAGCATAGTCAGTAATTTAAATTTCATTTTCATCTAGACACCATAATTCAGTTCCACAATTAATCATCTTTTAGTTTCTTTTCTCGAATCAATTTAGGGTTAATCATCTATTCCTTCATCGTTATGAGCATTCGTCCTAGTTCCTTGTGGATACGATCCCGACTTAACGGGTTATTACTTACGCGATAGGCTGACACTTGAGCCTATATCTGTATGCACTTTAGACACTTTTATGGTCGCATCAGCTGCTACCCTCAACTGGTCGAATAGATCATCAGTACTAGGCAGTGGATACTTATTTCGAGTCGTGACCTTATTCAACTCTATGTAGTCAATACACAATCAAAGCGACCCATCCTTTTTCTTAACAAACAACATCGGTGCAACCCACCGTGAAGTACTCCGTCAAATAAAACCCTGCCCCAAGAGATGTTGTATCTGCTCTCTTAACTCACACATCTCAAATAGGGCCATGCGATAGGGCGCTCGAGCTATAGGTCGCGTACCCGGTGCTAGATCTATAGTAAAATTAGTTTCCCGACTAGGAGATAATCCGGGTATATCCTGAAAAACATTCTCAAATTTCCTTACAACTGGAATTGATTCTAATGAAGCTACCACCTCCTGTGAGGTCTCCTCCTTAATCTAATATAGATGAGTGCTCGGCCCTCCCTTAGCAAGAGACATCGCCAATAAGAACATCTCCTATCTTAGTATCGCAAATACAATAGACCTACCATGACAATCTACCATCGCCCGATAACCTGCTAACCAATCCATCCCTAGGATAACATCATATCCCTCCATATCTAATACAAGAAGATCGGCATCTAAACATAATCTACCCACCTCAATATCCACACCTCTACAAATTGAATGTATAAGTGACATACTACCCATCGGTGACCCCACACACATAAGAAGACTACCAGTTGTCTCTAATAGGCCGGTAGTGACGCGACTATAAATCTATATCTAGTGTTCGTATTGATATAGGATCAAGTGCAAGCCTATTGCGTTAGTAATAAACCCGATAAGTCGGGATCGTCTCTAGAGGAAAATAGGACGAACAAAGTCGTAATGACATTGGAAAGATTGAGAACCCTAACTCGATTCTAAAAAGAATGAAAAGGTGATTATGGGAGATGGACTAACTATAAACAGAAATAACAAGAAAATTTACCTACAGAATTTAGAAATAAATGAAAAGATTTTGACCTACTTAAGAAAATTAAAAACTGTAGTGAAAAGTGCAAGTGAGAAAAACGAGTCAGGATACACTCCTCCAACCCTAGTTCATTAATCAATGTCAAAACTTAATTCGAAATTGAAATATCTGAGTAAACCCAGTCTTTAGTACTCCCATGCATTACATATATGAGGGATCGTAGCCTACATCATACATAATCAAGAGATAAGTAAAGCAGTGTCATCGTAGCCACACGCACGTTGCACTCTTAAGCATCCCGGTTACCTGGGGTAAATGAGATCAAAAGTCTTACAACGGTTGTGATCACCAAATAACAGGATTAACTCAGTTATTTAATTAAAAATCCAATCGGGTTGGATTCGTGCATCCCAACCCTTAGAAAATTAGTCGGCCATAGTAAAACAAGAAGAAAGCATGATTTTAATAAAAGATGACATCTTAACTAGTAACTTATAATTGAGAATAATGAAATTATTAACTAATCAATTAATTAAAAGTAAAAATTGGAACGAATTTACTTGAATTGCAGAAGCTTGAATAAAAGCTAACTGAAAACTATTTTTTTTATTGCTCTTTCTTCAAAACTAATTAAAAAGCTTCCCTAAAAACTAATTATAAGCCCCCCTTAATGTCTGGGAGGACATTGAAATATATACACTACGAAAAATACAAGAGTTGGAGTCATGTAAGATTCTATCTTGAACAGGATAATTACAAATCTCGAACCCCGGATCGATCTGCCTAAAAATTTCAGACCGATCTGCCTGATGACTGGGTCGATCCCCTAAATATGCCTAATGTAGTGAATTCTAGAGGCCGGATCGATCCCCTAAATATGCCTGACGTAGTGAATTCTAGAGGCCGTATCGATCCTTTTTTTATTTCAATCGGATCGATCCCCTGAGACCGGATCGATCCTTTTATGGTGGAAAACGGATCGATCCGTTTTTTCTGACTCAACTTCTCCTCACTTTCTCCTCAATTTCGAATGACCATAACTTCTTCACCGTAGCTCGAATTGAGGTACCGTTTTTTCCAGTGTTTTTGTAATTGAAAGCTCTACAACTTTACAGTTGGCCACACCTCCAGACTAAGGCTTCAAAATTATGAAATTACTCTTCAACTCTCCATTTCTTAGTCTCCTTCACTGTTTTGAGTTCTCTTTCGCACTAACTTCCATGAAATACCTGTAAAACATATAAAAGATACATAAAACACGAAATACATGCCAAAAATGGTTAGTAGCATAAATATGAGATAAATTCAAGCTATTTACAATGCACGGGAACATAAAAAATACCGAAATTATGGAGATAAATGTGAAGAATTTATGCCTGATCAGGTAGCTCATGCAAACCTAGTCGCTATAAAAGAGCGTGGTGCCCCAGTATTAAATAAAACACTACTCGCAAGCCTATGTATAGTAAATGTACCCACTACTGCTGGTGGTGCTTATAGGTCCTGCTGAATAGCGGCATCTTGGACGTTGTAGACACGTCCATACTGAAGTTGTCCCTATTGCGAGGTGCGAGTGGGGCTAGCTGGTACCGCAGGTGGCCTTTTTGCCTACTGCTCCTGCGGGGATCTCCCCTACTGTGGCGATCCTTCCTCTTGTAGCTCGTTTGTCCATAAATAAAGCACTTGCCTGGGAACTCTCTCTGGCACTGACCTCTTCCTTTGTTCCCTTAGGCCTGACGGCCATGAGGAACCTACTACTTTTGATGACCCTATTGGCCCTGCCTATAACCACCCTCGGGTTGATAACCCCTAGATTTGAACCTTGGCCTGATCCCCAAGTTAAAAATGCTACCCTTGTCTGCCTCACTGATACTGTTGTGGTGCTCCACTAGCACCGCCCCTTCCTATCTTGCCCTGTTGACTGGGCTAAACTCCTTACTTACTTCCCTTCACATAGAAGCGATGGTCCTGACAATGTAATGGTGTGGCATTTGATGACGTCTGTATACATCACTAATACTAGATTACCAATCAAGTGCTGACGGATCCTCCAAGCTAAACCATCCACAAACCTTGCCTTCTTCCTTTCCTCGTTGTTTACCTCGTCTGGCGCAAAATTAGCCAAACGAGTGAATTCTTCCTCATATTCGGTAATAAAAACGATCACCCTGGGTCACTTCACTAAACTTCTTCCTCATCTCAGTCCCTACGACTGGTGGAAAATATTAGTGTTCAAACTGCACCCAAAAATCAGCAATAGTCATAGTATCCCTCTCTGCAACGGTGGTAACTGACTCCCACAATTGTAATGCTACCCCAACCAACCTGAAAGTAGTAAGCACCTGCTTTTGCACCTCACTGCAGTCAACCATATGCAAGTGGCGCTGAATATTTATCTTCCATTGACACATCGTAATTACATCGGAACTCCCTTTAAATTCAGGTGGATTACCCTTTTGGAAAGTCTCCCTAACCCTCTGCCACTCTATCGGTCCTGGGTGTGCCTGGACCCCTGATGCCACTAACTACGGTAGCTGCTGGACCTGAGGAAAATTCTAAGCCATGACAATCAGAGCTACATTCACTGCTTGTGCCATGATCGTCGCCACCTCAACTGCTATCACTGTCCTCCGTGGTTTGGTAGCTACGGTGCCTGCGGCTGTAGCTGCCCTGCATTATTTTGAGTTGTTGCTCTTGCTACTCCTCGTCTCCTAGGTAACATCTAAAAATATATTCGAATTGTATGAGTTCACATTTGTTACAATTTTAATAATAGAAGAACGAATCTGAAATGAATACAACAGTCCTAATAATAGGGCTTTAAGACAAAGAACGCTACACTGAAATCATAGTAAGCCGCACAGATCCAATAAACACTAGAACTTGATGCTCTAATACCATCTGTGATACCTCTCTCAATTAAATATCGATTGATCAGTCATTTACTAAATCAAACAAGTTTCCCATCTGGTTCATTCTTAGCATCACTATTGATTTTTTTTAATTATTAATCACCTAATGATTAACTAAGTCGATGTTAATTTTTATTAAACAGATAACGATAATAACTGGAATTAAATTAGAACATTCACGCAATTAATAGATTCCAAACCATCGCAAGTAGTAAAATAACAAAAGTTTTGTCGAATAAACCATCGGCTATAAATCCAACAGTAAATAACTGAATCCCAATATAGGTCTGAACTGAATAACTGAATACATAAAGTCTAAGTAGAGCAACATGCCCAACAAAGATGCTGAAATGAAGTCCTACATTAGGAAGGAAAGATAGATGCGTCTAATCGAGTCCTGTAGGCCTTCACAATGCTGCAGCTAATCGTCACTGAAATGGATCGTCAATTTTGACATCCCTGTGGCTGGACACCTAAAAGGTTTTAAAATGTTTTGACACGGGTCAGAGCCCAAGTAAATTATTTTGAAAATATTCAGCAAGTATTTGAATCACAATTTAAATCAGTTATATATTACACATGTATTATACACGTACGCTCACTTGAGATCCTCATCTCTCAACTAATGTGCATGCCTGATGTATACTAACTAACTAGCATTCCCTGCCCAACTAGCTAAGGTATCTGACTACTCTCGATAGTCCAACTCTCACGTATATCCCGGTACTATGGTCTCAATAATAAATTATTTATTCCCGTTTTATTATTGAGTCAGTTATTTAAGTTTCACCCCTCAATTTCCTTTTTAGATGTTCATTATCTATCAATTATAATCTTTCACATAAGTAGATATATTACACTGGTATATTTTCATCACACAAATATATCATCCCCAAAATGGCCCCTCGTGATGCTGGCGTATTCTGCTATCATGTCCATGTACCTCTCGTACTCAAGTAAGGACTATTGGTTCGGTATGTCTCCTCAAACCCAAAATCAATCAACACATATCAGTGGAGGCGAACATGGTTCTAAGGCTTTGGAATACGCACATACCTAACGTACCCAGACGACTTGCCAATCCTACTAATACACGATATATATTGGACTGCCCTAAGTTCCATGCTCTGGGGCATTAATCCAGATCTCACTGAAATTATCAAGGTGGGATTGCCCTTTGTGCGTAAACCTCCCGATGGCAGGCAACGTAGGTATGTTCACTCACATAATCAAATCAAATCTATAGGTATTCACACAACATATTTATATATTACTCAGTAGGTATACACACAACCCTATTTCATCTACTCGTACGCCATATATATCACTCGTACATTCGACGTACCATAAATTTCAATTAATCTTCCAATTCGTGTAATTTCGAGTATCGTTCACTACTCTAATATTATTAATTACTCATTCTGAAATTCATAGTTATCCCCATCGTACCTTACTAGTCATACACGTAAGTTCACTCATCTTTATGTAATCCTTCTCAAATTTTCTTTATTTATCAATTTTGTATCTTTTGTCAATTTCCCCAAATTATATACTCTTCTCAATCTTGTATAATTTTAAACTCTCTTATAGGCATACTGACTAATTTTATATTCCATTTTAGGATTTAAAATTACTCCAAAAGTCTCCTCACGAATTTCCCATAATTTCTAGGCTATAAATGAAAAAATTTCAATTCTGCGAAAATCAAATCGATTCGCCCAATGACCGAATCGATTCGAAATATAGCATGTCTCTTCTTCTTTGGTTGCTATTACGAATTTCTTCCTATATCAAGTTCCTCAAACATTTATATAAACATCCCAAGTCTTAAATTAACATAATTAAACATCAAGGATACATATAGGAATGATTTCTAATGTAAATCACGACTAAAATCCATATAACTTCATCATATAATCAGATTTAACCCCTCATAATCATAAATCCTATAGTTTTATGTTATGCATATAATTTCACCAAAAACCCCGATTTCATTCGTAATTCAATTCCCAAAACTCTTGGTTTTATTTCCCCCATGTAATTGGATTTATACTACATCAAATCCTATTCTCAATTATAATTTTTCTCATCAAATTATAAGTATAAAATGAATTGTCCTTAATATCAAGTTCCTACCCTACATGGGTATGATAACCAATAAAAAATGCAAGATAAATACTTGCCTTATTTTGAAGTGGTTTGATTTGATCCTATTTGATGAAGCTTATATTCTAATCCTTCCTCCAATAGTGGTTGTGATGCTAAATTGAGCTTGAATTCTCCAAAACCCTTCCTTGAGCTCCAAGAAAACCCTTCCTCTCCTCTCTACTGGCCTCTAGTTGTTTTCTAATCTCTTTACCCTAGCTTCCCATGTCCACAACTATATATAATACTAAAAATCCCAAAATTCCCATAACCCTAAGTTATAAAAAGACGAAAATGCCCTCTCGGGTTGTTAATTATGTCTAAAACTGTCCCGGGACCCAAACTACACCCCGGGTATACTATTTTGACTATTTCGACCCTTGTGAACTCAATCGTAATTTTACATCATACGAGTTACTCATAATTTATTTTTTTATCTCTACCTTATTTAGTCCATTCACGACATCCGATCGAGATATCACGTCACTATCAATTACTATTTAGTAATTTTAATCAATAAACGTTAATCATTTCTCTTCGATTAATAATTTAATCAAACCATTGTATTTAATTTCCATTAAATTACATACGTGTAATTAAAATTTCTAACCAAATTAATTCATTTTTAATTCTGTAAAAAATACGTGTGGTTACATACTTTCCCTTACACAAGGGAATTTCGTCCTCGAAATTCGGACATACCCGCGGTAAATAAATCCTCTCTCATACTCCTTGTGGGTGCAATTTGTTGCAGCACCATTCTGGCTCCCCACCTTTATCTACCTACCTCAATCCCTACCGCCATGGCCTTACGAATAATAATCTCAATCTCCCCGTCTCCCAAAAGAAGTTGCCTATGCCTAACTTGAAATGAGGAACTAAAAACTAAATCCTCTCTCATAGATCCACATATCCTAATATTCGCCATATGAAAGGACATGAACAAACGAACTCCAGACTCAAGAGCCTAAAGAGTATAAATCAATAAAATGAATCAAAAATTGACAATGTGAAAGTTATAAGAGACTAAAAAATCTTGAGACTTAATACCATGCTTTGATACCAATTGTAACAACCCGCATTTTTTCGGTATCGGGGCCTAATTCAACTGCAATAACAAAATATGCAGGTTGTTATATAAAATTTTCTAATTAAAGTAAATTTGAAATACAAAACAAGGATGTAAATATTATAAATAAACTTTGTCTGTAAAAGAGTTTTATAGTGGTGTGATGCTTGGGACCTCCATGGTTTTGCTGAGAGGGCCAATCATCGCTATTAAATTAGATCAAGAACTTTAAAAGAATATGAACGTCATAAGTTATTAAGCATGAAGACAAGAATAAGTGCTTAAAAAAAGAAACATGCGTTGAGAGAAAAGTAACCACCACGTGAAACTCCATATAATTTATTTCATTAATGAAGTATAAAATTCAAACTAATGTTCATTACGTGAATGAATAATTTTTAGTGTACAATTATAATATTTAAGAGGAAAAAATGACTTAAACAGAGGTTTTTCATTTGAAGTCTAAAATTTGAATTTTAAATTATGTTTGTATTTAAATTTGAATGGACCACTTCATGGACATATTTAGTCATATTCGAATTCAGTGTTTAAATTCAAAATATATTTTTACCTTTTAACTATTTATTAGATATATATAATTGTTAGCCTCTTATTTTTTTAAATAACACTATGTGGTACCTAATTATTTAGATTTAGACTTAAGAGGCAAAAATAAACAATCCATTTTATTATTGAGAGTGAGGTAAAGATTGAGATAAAAACTACAGTTGTAACTAGATTATACCTACAACTTAAATTCAATGATATACAATATACAAAATTTGTAAATGATATAATTAATAAGAATTAATTTATTATCTTATCAAACATTTAAAAAACGTTATTCTTATTCGTCGAAGAAATAATTAACAGACCTTTTGAAAAATAAAAAAAATAAAGTGGACTAAGTGCAAAGCGTACCAAGTTCTTAGAAACTAAACATTCGTCGTCCTTTAAACATGGATTAGTAGTTAAGATCACATCTTTTTTTAGGATCTGTTTGGTTCAAAGTAAAATATGTTTCATCGCGGTGAAAAGTAAAATAGTAAAATTTGATTTTACCATTTTACTTTTCACTGCAGTTAGAACTATTTCACCCCAAACCAAACGGACCCTTAATTTCTTTATACGTATGTAAGAGACATGAACAAAATGATAAATTTGACGTATACCCCATTCAACATTTCCGTTACTATATCTTAACAAAAATTTAGGATTAACATTTTGTAAATGACCCCAAACTTTAATTCTGAATTTTATATTTTTTTAAAAAAGTAAAAAACTAATTTTTATTTGGAATAACCCAAAGAGAACCAAAGCAAATTTGATATGGCCCAAAACTTTTAACTCAATCCATCCCTTAAAAAGTTTGGGCTTAGGTGGGCTTAGGGTTTAAAGATTTGCTATATAACATCTCTACCGTCTCTCTCTTTAGCCGTTCCCTTAAACCAGCCCTAGACTCCATCAACACGGCCGTCTGGTTCCACAATTCTAATCCGTAGCAATGGTAACACATACATTCAACACAAAAAACTCATTTTCCCCATCTTGTTATTAGTCTTAATCCATCTATCATTTAACTTGCTCAAAATTTAATAATTTTGTGTTTTCCAGACTTTCAAGCGTAGGAATGGGGGCCGTAACAAACATGGCCGTGGCCACGTTAAGTTCATCCGTTGTTCCAACTGCGGCAAATGTTGCCCCAAGGTCATTTCTCTTGTTTAAACGTAAATATTTGGAATTTAGAAGATTGCTTCATTTTTTAAGATTGTTTAATTTTTTTAGGACAAGGCAATCAAGAGATTTCTGGTCAGGAACATAGTTGAACAGGCCGCTGTTAGGGATGTTCAGGAAGCTTGCGCTTTTGAGTGTAAGATTTATTATTTGATATTTTTTTATTGAGACTAGGATGTAATGAATTAACACTTGATGTTTTATTTAATAGCATACACCCTGCCCAAGTTGTACGTGAAGATGCAGTACTGTGTTTCGTGTGCAATTCACTCGAAAGTCGTTAGGGTTCGTTCTCGTATTGACAGGAGGAACCGTGAGCCACCGAAGCGCTTCAGCCGCCCAAGGGTATGCCGTCCTCACATTTTATACTTGCCTAGATGAAATCTTGATTGTTTGACATGGACTTAGTTGCTGAATAGGGTAATGATGAAGAATCATTTTAATCACTTTGGAAACTTAATTGAACTCTCTTACACCAGCATTTAACTTATAATTACAAGTAATAATGGATTTTAATCCCTTGGTCAAATGTTATCTCGTTCGAGTCATATTCATTTCCTAATGCTTTGAATGATCAATATTCATTTTCACCAGTGCTTCCCTGTTTTTTTTACAACTTTTGGTTGTTAGAATTTTTCTTCTCTTGGCGAAGTGTTAAATTTTTGTGCTTTGTTTCGTAGTTTGTACGCCGAATGAAAAAACCTGATACGATCACATTCCCTAATGGATTGTTTTTTCCTTCATTTTAAACAAGTTATCTCAATTTTTATACCAAACAAACTACAAACATAGGATAATCATATACAGACAGACCTCTAATCCAATGCATCAAATGCAGCCCTAGTCTAATTGAGATAACATAGGATTGTTTTTGTGCTTTGTTTCGTAGTTTGTACGCGGAATGAAAAAACGTGATACGATCACATTCCCTAATGGATTGTTTTTTCCTTCATTTTAAACAAATTATCTCAATTTTTATACCAAACAAACTACAAACATAGGATAATCATATACAGACAGACCTCTAATCCAATCCATCAAATGCAGCCCTAGTCTAATTGTTTGCAGTAGCAACCTTCATTTGTTCACCTCTAACTTACCAATTTTTATTTACCATTTCCTTTTTTTTTTTGTGGAAACCGTTGATTATAAATAGGCCAGTATCTCAACTCAACTCAACAAAGCCTTTTCCCAATTATTTGGGGTCGGCTACATGAATCCTATTTTTTAATTCCATTATGTCCAGTGCATATCTTCGGTTAAACCACATGACATCATGTCCCTTTTTATAATATCCCACCAAGTCAATTTAGGCATACCTCTACCCCTTGTGTTACCATCAATACTAACTAAATTACTATTCCTTACAGGAGCATCCATTGGTCTACGCTTGACGTGTCCAAATCATCTAAGTCGATTTTCTCTCAATTTATCTTCTATAGGAGCTACTTTTACCGTTTCACGAATTTGTTCATTTTTAATTTTATCTTTTCGAGTTTTATTACAAATCCATCTTAACATTCGCATCTCCATCACACTCATTTACTGCACATTTTGTTTCTTGGTTGCCCAATATTCTGTCCCATATAAGATGGCGGGTCTAATGGCCGTCCTATAATATTTACCTTTTAACTTCAAAAGTATACGCCTATCACACTAAACGCCGGTAGCACTTCTCCACTTAACACAGCCTGCTCCAATCCTATGAGTAACATCATCACTAATATCTCAATCTTTTTGGATAATCGATCCTAAATAACGAAAATGATCGTTTCTAGGTATCTCTTGACCCTCCAATTTCATATCTCCATTTGTCCTCCTATTACTACTAAAATTGCACTCCACATATTCGCTTATTTTGAATTCTCTTGTTTATAAAGTTTCTCTCCACAATTCCAACCTAGCATTAATCCCCGTCTTAGTCTCATCCACTAAAACAATATCATCTGCAAATAGCATGCCCCATGGCGCCTGATCTTGTATTTGTCCAGTCAACTCATCCATAACAAGCGCAAAGAGATCAGGACTTAATGCTTAATTTTGGTGTAGACCTACCGTAATGGAAAATTCACTACTTTCTCCGGTTGATGTTCTTACTGTAGTCATCGCACCTGAACATATCCTTGATAACATCAATATATCTGCGAGTCACTCCTCTTTTATGTAGAACCCACCATATTATATCTCTGGGAATCCTATCATACGCTTTCTCCAAATCTATAAAAATCATATGAAGATCCTTTTTCTTCCTATACCTCTCCATTAATATCCTCAATAAATAGATTGCTTCCATTGTTGACCTCCCAGGCATAAACCCAAATTGATTCTCAGATACTGTTGTCTTTAATCTCAATCTATATTCAATCACTCTCTTCCAAAGTTTCATTGTATGACTCATTAACTTAATACCACGATAATTTGAACAACTTTGTATGTCTCCTTTATTTTTATAAATAGGTACTAAAACACTTATTCTCCATTCATCGGGCATCCTATTAGTCATTAAAATTCTATTGAATAATTTTGTAAGCCATGATACTCCATCCTCCCTTAAGCACTTCCAAACCTCAATAGGGATACCATCTGGTCCTAAAGCCTTCCCTGTTTTCATCTTTTTTAGAGCAATCCTGATCTCTGTTGTCCTAATTTCGCGGAAAAATATATTTTCTCGAGTCTTCCTAAGTTCCTCTATATCTAATCTACTCCCATTATCTCCATTTAATAACCTCTCAAAGTAATTTTTTCATCTTTCCATAATTTCATCATCTTTGACTAGGACTCTCGAATTATCACTTTTGATACACTTTAACATTATTAAAATCTTTTGTTTTCCTGTCCCTAAGGTTAGGAAGCTTATAAATACTTTTTTCCCCTTGTGTACCTAATTTTGTATAAAGATTATCATACACTTTTAACTTAGCATCTCTTACCACTTTCTTAACTTCCTTTTTAGCCCATTTATATTTCTCAAAATTTTCTTCATTTCTATTTGTTTGCCATGTTTTAAAGCACTCCCTTTTAATTTTTACTATATTTTGTACTTTTTCATTCCACCACCAAGTTTCTTTAGACTGTGGCTCCTTGCCTTTTGATTCTCCAAGAATTTCTTTTGATATTCTCCTAATGCATGTGGCCATCTTATTTCACATTATGTTAGTCTCTTCTTCAGTATTCCATGTTGCTTCATTTAATAATTTATCTTTAAATAGTTCTAATTTCTCTCATTTTAAGTTCCACCACCTAGTTCGTGGGTTAATCTTCAATTTTCGCACTCCAACACCATTATCCTATGTTGTGAGGTTAAGCTCTCTCCTGGGATAACCTTACAATCTTTACACGTTAATCGGTTTCCTTTTCTAATCTATTTGGCTCTTGTGCGTTCCACTTTTATAAGTTATTAAGTGTTCAAGCGTCTTTTTAAAACATGTATTTACTAGTACAAAATTATAAGCCATCGCAAAATCTAAGATAGATTCTCCCCCGTCGTTCCTATCTCCAAAACCATATCCTCCATGCACTATCTCATACTACATGATATTCTCCTATATGGCCATTAAAATCTCCCCCTATATAGATTTTCTTACTTACGGGTATTTCTTGAATTAGTTCATCCATTTGTTTCCAAAATTGTACTTTAGTGTGCTCATCTAATCCTACTTCAGGTGCATAAGTACTAACAATGTTTTCACCTAATACCAATTTTACAAGTAAAAGTTTATCACTTTTCCTAATAAAAGTTATGATATTGTCCTTAAAGTTTTTATTTACTATTATTTCAACTCCGTTCTTATTTCTATCTTAACTTTTCTTCATATCATGGTATCTACCAACTCCATCCATTTTCCTGTCATAGTCCCTATGTTTCAAGTCGCTAACCTAAGTCTAGTATCCTGGACTAGCTTCTTTACCCGCACACGTCCAGCTTGTTGCAGGAACCCTTGCGTATTTATCGTCGCACCCGGGTGCCGATGCGACGCCCCTTGCCTATTTTTCGAGACACCCGGTGGCAGGCGCAACGCCCTTTGCCTATTTTTCGAGACACCCGGTGACAGGCGCAACACATCGCTTAAGGGGAATGCCGTAGCATTAGCACGTATATTCATATGATTCATGTTCATAAAGATCTGACAAAAGTTTTACGCTGGCTGTCAGTTATCTAACGCAACCCTCCTCCTTTATTCGGGCTTGGGACCGGCAGTGTTCTTGAAATGGAGAATTTTTTAACAGTGGATACCTTTCCTGTCTTTTTGTCTTTCTGGTGATTTGGTCATTCCACCCCGTCCATGCAACATTCCTATAAAGGATTGAGGGCTACTCTTGTGTAGAATTTTTATTTGTTTTTTTTATTTAGTTAGATTCAATGCATACGTACATCGAAGTTGTGATCTCTCTCTCTCTCTCTCTCTCTCTCTCTCTCTCTCTCTCTCTCTCCACACAAACACACACATACACATGAACACAACAATTATAGTTTTTTTTAGTTCTAAATTGTAATTTTGGCATTTAATGGGTATAGGACTAGCAATCATCACCACCTGGTTCTCTCTTTAAGATAAGGATCTCGCGTGAATTAATTGAAATGTATTGTCTTGTGTAACTTGGATCATTACCCTTGTTTATTTAGCATAAGCATTTGTATTAAGATTTGAAGTTTCTTTGTCAACATTATGGCATTTGATCGAGTTAGAATGGCAAAATCAATCAATCAAGTTAAAACTCTATATTGCTTACTGGAATTTTCTGTTTTCTACTTTGTTGATCTCAGGATGATCAGCCCAAGCCTGGTCAAGCGCCACGCCCTGCTGGAGGAGCACCAGTTCCTGCTCGTACTTAAATTATAACTCATTTGGATGTCCTATTTCTAGGCTTTGAATTTTTGGTTCCGTGGTTATCAAACATTTTATATGTTGTGAAGTTTTTACCTTGATCCTTAATTTTGTTTTAATTCGATTTGCTTTGTTGAAATCAGTGCAAAACCAAAAGTTTAATTTCTATTATGAATGTTTTGAGACTTGTTATGTTTTGGGAACATGACCATCAAGTATAGTGTGAACCTAGAATGTTAGTTCACCTTCTCCAGTAATGATAGTCGAGGTTTTGAAGATTTTAATAGCAATACAAGTGGAGCATAGAGGTTTAGATTGCCAAATTTTGTGTTATATAGTTGAAATATGGCATGGTGGGATCTTTGCTGTAGTTTGTACACAACAAAGATTTACATCAAATGGAGAATAAATTACAATGAATTAATAAACAGTAGTTTTTAAAGTTAATTTTAGGCTCAGTTTAAGTATAGGTCCAATTATCGATTATATTTTCCACCTTTAAAATGTACACTCAATTGAACCTTTTTTTTTTCAAAACACTCAATTGAACCGTGTTCTACTGTATATTCAATCCGGGTCATTAATTAGTTTAACATTTGGTATACACAAATTTGGTCGTAACTCGCACGATAGTGTATGCGAACTTGATATGATAAATATATCAAATAGAAATTGAAATTAAAAAATTGGTAGTAACTTTATTTTTAATAGATGGTATTCTAAGTTTTTGGGTATGGTATTTTAAAATAGTTATTAAAAGTCGTATGTGAGATGGAAATACATATTGTAGGGATGGCAATTTTTTCAAAATTTTGGGTTCCCGAGGATACTCGAAAAAAATTCCTTGAAAATTTGGGGATCAGAGAGCAAAAAAAGTTATTGAAAAATTTCGGGTCGTGTTCGGGTATACCCTAGGGTCTCCGCTGGGATAATCGAATTATTAATATATAATAAAATATATTATATTTATATTATAATAAATGTATGAGTATAAAATTTAAATTTTAAACCCTAAATCCGTTCTCTCACGCGTCTCACTCACGCCTCTCATCATTATCGCCTCATCTTCCCTCACTCATGCCGTCGACTCTCTCACTCAACAGCTTCGTCCCTACTCGTCCTCATCCTCGCTTTTTAAGGGAGAATCTCTAAAGGTATTACAAGAATCTCCTCATATTTGTTATGCTTTTTTTTAAACGATAAAGATCTGCTCGTCCTGCACTTTCAACACATGGTTTGGAGATTTTTTCTGTTAAAATAGGTTATGATAAAGATTTGCTCCTCATATATAATAATTCTCTTGTGCGGACTAATCCGCATTTTAAGAATGCCGACCGGACATGTGTCACGTAGCGGTGCGCCTAGAAATTATCGCCTAAATTATAGGCACACTCTCTCTCTTTTTTGGGCTCACCGCCAGGTGACACATGTCCAGTTCGCATTCTTAAAACGCGGACTAGTCCACACAAGAGCACGACTGATATATATATATATATATATATGAGGAGCAGATCTTTATCATAACCCATTTTAATAGTATTGTGGTGACAAAAATCTCAACACAAACAATTTATGAAAAGAAAACAATCACCGGAATAAAAGAAATAGCAGCAATCACACAACACAAGAATATACGTGGTTTGACAAATTGCCTACATCAACAGAGAGGTCTATTGTTCTTATTAAGTATCTCTCGAACTGGTTTTCTCACATGCCCTATGCCCTGGGCCAGGAGTACAATATATATCCAATTAAGAGAATGTGTTAGTAACTAACACGCTGGCCTTATATCCCTTGAATATCTCTCCGAGATTTTGGAGATAAGCTCGGTCATATCTTTCATTCTAACTGTTATCCAAAACTCATAATTTGGGCCGGGCGCCTGACTCATTTGTTAGGCTTGACCGGCTACTCTTATGGGCTTGGTCGATAGTAGGTACCCATAATTGGCCTTAAAATTTTTGGGGCCACAATTTGGGCTCACAAATTTTAAATGGTGCCTTTCGGTCCCCTTCTAATGGCACTGTTGTAGTTTATAAAAATGATAAGGGCGTGAATCCTCGTTTGACATGAAGTTTGAGCGGCAAATCTTTTTTGATCAAAGTGCACTATCACTGAGGAGTTTAAACCGAGGTGTTGGACGATTTTCAACGTCACTTCAACTTGAAGCCATCTCTTGCTCTCCAAGCTTTCTCTTGCTCTCAAGCTTGTTCTTCATCGTTTTCAAGCTATTTTTCGCTTTTCGTCTTCATTTGCCTGTGGTTTTCCATCTTTTCAAGCTTCATTCTTTTCCAAGCTTTTAAGCCATCTCTTGCTCTCCAAGCTTTCTCTTTCTCTCAAGCTTTCTCTTGCTCTCAAGCTTGCTCTTCATCGATTTCAAGCTATTTTTCGCTTCTTGTCTTCCTTTTTCCGTGGTTTTCCATCGTTTCAAGCTTCATTCTTTTCCCTTTCGTCGTTTTTCTTTCGTCGTTTTTCTTTCTACTGTAGCTAGGGTTTTCATTATGGCAAGGATAGACAACAAATCCCTGGTAGAATTTAGGAAATGTTACAATATCCATGACTGGATGGATATTGAGTGTGCTCCCGTTCCTTATAATGTCCGTGATATCGAGGATGGCCACTAGATTCATGTCTTTCTATTATCTCAAGGGGGTTTAACCTTTCCCCCAAATCGCCTGTTTTTACATTTTTTTTCAGTACTTCAACATAGTCCTAGCTCAGTGTTCTCCAAATATTTGGAAGATAGTGAACGACATTCATAGGATAAACCAACTTTATGGCATTAAATTAGGCTTAGTTGAAATCTGTTTTTGTTACACCTTTTCTCATACCAGTTCTGGTCTTCTTTACTTGAAAGCGAGGAGTCCGAATAGGGTGTTGGTAGTGTGAATCTACCTGATTCCCATAAGGACTACTGGTCTGAAGGATTCATTGCTAGGAATTGGCAGTTCCCTCCTCAGGTAGGTGGTGCGAGGTAGAGGGGACCTCGAATTCCTACTTATGGGGAGGAATATATAGGTGGTTGTTCAATCTCTTTGCCCATTAATTATTGCTACAATGTGTTCTTCCTCTGATGTTTTCTTTTTTTCTTTTTCAGCAAAGTCTAAGAACCAGGAGCCTGCTCTCCATGAGATCCGTGCTGCTGAGTTGCTTAAGGCCTGTAATATAAGATACTATTGTGGAAGATGAACATCCCAGGTTGGTGTGACACCCCGCCTAATTAAACCTTGGGTGATCAAGCCTTAATTTAATTTAAAACAGGTTTATTAAATGGTTCATTCTTAGCATCACTGTCGAAAACTTTTTAAATTACTAACCACCTAAGTGAAATTAAGCTAGTGCCAAATTTTATCTTCATTAAACAGATAAAACAACTCATGTGGAACAATATAAAGTAAGCAGTACTAAAATCATCCATCACAAATAAATGAATAAATAAAGTCTTGCCGAAAACGACGACTGAAATAAAACTAACTCAAAATCCAACAAAATCTGAATAACTGCAAATGTAAAGAGTGGATAACATGTCCCAAACTGAGAGTACTAAAACCGAGATCCTACACAAGATCTGAAAAGGAGAATCATCTAATCAAAGCCCTGCAACATCCACTTGTGATGCAGCTCCAAAATCCCTGGAATGAAATCATGTTGGGTGTCCCTCTGGCTGGGCACCTAAAAGGTTTTTAAAAAGATTTTATATAGCAAGAGTTAGTACTCAAAACATTTAAAAATATTTTGCAAGCAGTTAACACAAATATGAGTTATTGATTATACATGTTTAAGACTTTGTACACTCTTGAGTTGTCTCACCCCTCTACTATAGTGCACACCTAACGTTGGTACTTAGTCCACCTAGCTATGCTACTCAAGCTAACTAGTCTAAAATACTTCACTGAACTTATCTACTCTCTAAGTTCCCATATCACACACATAGTATTTAAATATTCCATATCTCATATGTTATATACGTAGACAACTTATTCACCTCTTATTATCTTTATTCTTTTTATAATTAAGTCTCACTACTTAATTACTACTAAAAATGTTATCAGTCCATCTTATTATCTACTATCTCATGTCAGTAGATTATACATACAATATACATTTATCACACGACGTATGCTAATTATTAGTTATCACTAATATGTCCTTATAACACACATAAAGGACTTTTGGTTCAGAATGATCCATCGACCCCAAGTAAGAGTTGCTAATTATATATACACATATTCTGGTTCGAGACTCTTTCATCACGACACCAGTTCTAAGGTTTGGTTCGACATTTTTCATCGACCCCAAACATATAATAATCATATGTTAGTTCAGAATATCTCATCGACCCTAACATAGTTAATTTAGGTATGCTTCTCTTAACCTAAAAGTTCATACAATTCAGTAGGTACCCACCCGACCTATCAATCATGTTCGTACGTAATATTTTACTCTCTTATATTAACCGTACTTGTTAATTTACGATTTATCTCACTATCGCAGTTAATTGAGTATATGCACTACTCTAAGGGCCCTAGTTACCCCTCCAATTAATTCAGTAGTTAATTCCTCTCTATCCTACTGATAATTATTTTGAAGTCATGTTAACTCTCCTCGTAACTTAAATTCACCACTTTCGATACTCGCCCCATTTGTTCTACGCTTATCAATTCATTTTCTAAGTCTTTCTCTCAATGACTATGATGGGTCTTAGCTCTCTACCTACTGGTCTTTATCAAGTCCTTGGATCAGTATAAAAATATTCCAAACATCCCAATAAGTGACGGTTATCGAAGAAAATTTACTCAAGAAGATTTTTTCAGAAAACAACAGGGGTCGATCGATCAACCTTCATCATCGATCGATCGACTGATGAATGTCGCTCGATTGACTATTCTGGTTAGCTTCGTCCTCTTACGCTTTTCTTAGGTTTTAACCATTCAAAACTCCATTAAACCTCCCGTAACTCTCTATTAATATCACCAATCAACTTATATGCGTATAGAGACTATTCCTAACGTGAATATGTCATCAAATCTCTACGAAAATCATCTAAGAACCACCAATATCCTTATTTTCTCAAAACCCTAGATATATGGTTTCTTTATCTTAAATCATCACATACTCAGATTTATATTTCGTAATAGCAATCAGATTTCTTCTGTAATTCAATCCTGTACAGGTGTAAATCTAACTACATGCAAGTCCTATCCCAAACATGCATTTAAATCAAATCCTTCTTCAAGAATTATTCACAAAACCATTTTCTACTCATTTTATGCATGAATATTATAACTCAGATTTAAATTTTATAAATAACCACTTGCCTTGATTAAGAGATGATCGGATTTCGTGATTGATGTAGAGTTGGATTGTTTGTCCCCTTAAATCTTCACTTTTCAATTGCTTGAATTGAAAGAATTCCTTTGAATTTCTCACACTCGTCTTTTTATGCTTTGAGAATGACTTCTCTCTAATGGCTTCTCCGTCAGTTATGAGGTTTCTAACCCTAACCCCTCATTTATTTATATTATAAATGACTCCAAAATTCGTAGGTCTTCCCACTCCTATATTTTAAAAGCCTAAAATGCCCCTGAATGGTCACGACTTACCCTAAAAATATCTCGGGACCCAACTAGTACCCATGGGTATACTATTTTGACGATTTCGACCCTTCTGGAGCTAACCGTGACTTCTAAATTGTCATTCGAGTCACTAATATAATATTTCTTATCTCAATTCCCAAATTTGGTCTACACGCGACACGCGGTTGAGATATAACCAAGTACGTCTATAGTTACGCATTATGCCGTACACATTAAATATTCCTTATTTACTATTCTCACTTAGTAAATCCGATTCTTAATATTAATCTGCATTCTCTCGATTAACATTAAGAAATTATAATTATTATTTACTCACTTAAAAATTACAATTATCATTACCAAATTACTCTGCTCACGTAATTTAAATAAATTCGTATTCTCCATTTAATTACACCCTTAATTAAATTCTAAATACACAAAAATATGGGGTATTACATACTTCCCCCCTTACAAAGGAATTTTGCCCTAAAAATTAGAATATACATGCGGTGAATAATTCTGGATACTGCTCTCACATATTCTCTTCTCGCATCTAAGTTGACTCGTTAACATTGTGGTGTCCCCATTGTACTTGCACTAACGGAACTACTTTGGATCGCAGTTTATGCTCGCTATGATCCGGAATAGCCACAGTTCTCTCCTCATACGAGACATATGGCTCCAAATCAATCTCCTCTAGTGGGACGTGCGAGAAGGCTCTCTCGCCCCTCCTGTATTTCTTCAGCGACGCCACATGGAACACGTCGTGTATCCGTTGGAGATGCTCTGGAAGTTCCAATTTGTATGCTACCGGCCCCACCCTCTCAATAATAGGGAACGGTGGTAAGCACCCAAAAGTGTCTATTTTATACCCCGAACAGAGACATTTTAGTCACTCGTTTTAATTAAAATTGGCCTTATGTCGTATTTTCTCATTTTGCAGGTCAATCAGCAGTCGCAGTATCAAATAATGCTAAATCAAGTCAATTGCGACACAGAAGCGATTTAAAGCTTGCATCGAAGAAATCAAAGGAGCCTGCGAAGTCAGAGTCCATATTTGAGCCTACCTGATGTGTTCCGATGTCTCAAATCCAGTCCCGTAAGCCTAACCTAAACCTAGACCGAGCCCAGTCCATGCTCCGAGCCCGGTGTGTGTTGAGTTTGTGCCTTTTTAGATTTTCTTAGATTTTTATTTTGAGTCGTTTTATATTTAGGATTTATTTTAGATTCATTTAGCATTTTTAGAATTTATTTGCATATTTTTATATTTTATTTTTATTTTTATTTTTATTCGGTTTAGTTTTTATTTTCTTAGGATTAGCTTTTAGAATTTCATTTATTTATTTTTATTTTATTTCTTTTTATTTTTTTTACGTTTTACATTTTTAGGATTTTAGGTTTTATTTTGATAGATTTTTATTTCTTTTTAGTTTCATTTTTATTTGAGTCTTTATTTTATTTTTAGAGTAGTATTTTATTTTTAGATTTTTAGTTTTTTGTTAGTTTTATATATATTTTTAGTTGTGTAATTTATTTTAGGGGTACAAATTAAACACACCCTTACACTATTATTCATCACCATCTACCTCTCACCTCCATTTCAATCCCCACAAAACCAATTTCAAACCAAAACTCCAAAGCCTCAAACCGAGTTCCCCCAACCATCTCAAACCAATTCCGAACTCGGATCGAGTCAGCTCCCTGACCCCCGCACCAACACGCCGGTAAGGCCACTCGGTCAAACCCGCTAGCCAGCCAAACCCGGACCGATCGTCGACCTCCTGCCGACGACACCCAAAACCAACCCGAGACGAGCTTGAAACCCGGCGCGACCCGCAGCCCAGCAGCCCCACTCCTTTCCGAACCGAAAAAATCGAACCCGAAAGCAAGCCAAACTTTCCCGATTCGCGAACCAAATCCAACCAGAGTCCAAATCTTAAATCCCAACAACTATAGTCATCCAAAAGGAGATCACCCAAGTCCAAAACAAAATCCCAAGAAATTAGGCCGTCCTTTATTATCCAACTTGGCCATCTCCAAATCCCACAAAAAACTCTCGAGGAACAAACCAAATCGTGGAAAACAAAAGAGGGGGACTCTCATTTTATAAAAGAAGACTCTCATCAGCACAAAAAAAAAGACACATAGAGAGAACGTGAGAGACAGTAAAAGACAAAAAGAGGGTAGAAAAATAGTCAGAAAAGAAAGAAAATAAAATATAGTTTTAGGTTTAGAAAAATTTGTAAGTTCATTTTTTATTTTCAGTTTTGTAATCCAGTCAGATTTTGTGACGAGTTTGGGATGCGTGTTCATGCACACAGTTGACACAAGAAATTATTGCGTATCGTATTTCTTTCTCTTTCTCTTTAGTTTCTTGTTTGTTAATTTTGTATTTTGCTGAAATTTTAATCATGTCTGGTTAAACACCCTATTCAAAGGGTGGGATGAAATGCGTATGTTGAGTTGTCTTATTGGAATAATTGTTCGTTGATGCTTTCTAGGCTAATTAAATTGAAAAAAATCACACATTAATTTTTGTAACGAGAGTTAATAAATTAATGGTGAAAGTAATATTTGATTTTTGGATTTCACTTAGAGATAAGTATTATTCTTAAATTTAAATATTAATTTTGTGTATGCAATTCAAAGATTCGTAAAAAATTTAATAAATAAATCTTAGCGGATATTTTGTTGAAATGAGTGTGAATCTTAATTTTTTTTTATGTTGTGATTATTCCAATTTAATTGCTGAAAAAGATAAAATTGAATTTAGGATTGTGACGAGAGTTAAATTTTAAATTCAATATTATTTCGAACTATTCAATTGAATAATTGGGACATTAAATTGATTTGACTATGCGGTGTAATCCCACCTCTTGTTTCTTCTCATAAATTCTAAACTAGATTACTTTCAAAATTTTCATAGTCAGTTTAGTTGCATAAATTGTCGTTTCCTCCCTTGAAAATTGTTTTTAAAATAAAAAAAATATTTTAAAATTTTTTAAAAACATAAAAAGATTTTTAATAAAAATTGGATTTGCAAGTTTTCACGATAACAGTTTCAAAGCTAGAAATTGGATTGATACCCGAATTTGCCACGATACTGAATTTTTAACAAGTTTTGTAGGTAATTCTAGGAATTTAGATACTCGAAGTTTGACCGCACCGACATTCCAATTCCATATCCGAAGGAAGACAAAAATAAAGAGTTATCAAATAGTGCCGTTGTCGATTTTTTGAAGATTGCAGCCCGTGAAGATTTGTAATTTTCATTTTTATTAAATTTTTTTAGTAGCTATTCCTTCCTCTCCCTCCTTAGATTGGTTGTTTAGGATTATTGAGGCTTTGTAATTAATTTGGGTGCATTTTGACACCGATTTATTTTTGTAATATTTAATATAAAAAAAAGCGAAAAGGAAAACCGAACAAGGTAAAGAGAGGGCGTCCAAAGGCGAGGATTTAGAAGCCTCTCTACTTTGGGTCGGTAGGACTCCCGGGGACGACTGAAGTAGGCATACTTTCCCCCAATTGACTCAACTCGGTCTTCACCCCACGCGTGTAAAAACCGTGGGAGGTAACCTCTTTATCACTCGCGAATCTCCTGCAAGCGAGTCAATTTTTGTGTGCTACTTGCTCCTATATGCTTTTTATTTCTGTATCGCACTTCAATTGGATGGTTTGATGAATAAATTTACCTAAGACCTATACCCGATCATTGCAACGAGTTGGGATTTCATCACCCACTCAATCACATCTCGATTTGCTTGTTACTCGTGCTCTCACTTAAATTAAAATCAATCAACTAGCAAGCCAAGTAAGAACGGTGTTCATTAGGACCCTTTCGAAACGAGACCCTCGTAGGATACTCTAGTGAGTCTTTTCCACCCCTGCAAATCTTCATTCAACTGTCTTAAGATTTTTGTCTAGGGAAACTGGGTTTTAAGTTAGCCCGCCAAGTAAAACGTGTTTGTGCTTTCCCTAGTATGGTACCGGATAGTTGTGTGTTGTAGTAGCTAGTGTGGTGAGCCTTAACTAGTAAGCCGCTTGTCTCTCGGGAAGAAAGTAGGAGCACACTTTTACCGACGAGGCCTAAGATTCCGTGTTTTTCTCTCCCGCGGATTACTTAAAATTGACTACCCACTCACTTAACTTGAAGATAATAATTTGGCTATGTGCTCGTTCGGACTTCTTCCCTTTATGTACGTGCCTAAATTGTTCCTTTAGGTAGTCCAATTTTTGCTCCAACTGTCAGTTTTTCCACCATTAGTCCATCGCCCTTTTTCCTGTTTTTTCTGCATTTAAAAAAAAAACCAAAACTACAAAAATATTTTCCTTTTTTTTTTGCCTCATTTTTTCTCCCAAAAAAAAAACTCCAAAAATATTTTTCATTTTTCCTTCCTTATTTTCCAAAAAATCCAAAAAGATTTTCTTCTTTTTCAAACAACCAAAAATCCCAAAAATATTTTTTCCTTTCTTTTATTCCACATTGGAAACGCATTGATCATCGATTAACACGTTCCCCTAGTGCTCCATCTCTAAATTCCCTCTTAGGTGATCGTGTCCCTATCGTTGCCTTTCCTCCTCATTTTCCTGATCCATGTTCTTCTTCATCGGAGACGCCTAGTTCTTCCACTTCCCTAGGTACTGTTAGCCCACCCATCATGGCCGACAAACGCTTTTTAAGGGACTACTTTGCCCCGATTACGACCACTCCGCCTTCATGTATTGTCCTTCCGCCCACTCCGGCCTTGCAATTTGAAATTCGCCCTGCGACTATTTCTATGTTGCCCAGTTTTCGTGGCCTTGAACGCGAGTCTCCTTATACTCACTTGCGTAAATTTCTCACTGTGTGCGTTACTTTTAAAAATCAAAACTTAGACGAAGAGAATGTTTGTCTTTGGTTGTTTCCCTTTTCTCTTCACGATAATGCATCCATGTGGCTCCATTCCTTGCCCCCGAATTCTATCCAAACTTGGGAACAACTTGTCAAGAAGTTCATGTCCAAATTCTATCCCATGAGCAAAACAAATGAAATGCGCCAAGCAATTCAGGATTTTAGACAAAAGCCTACCGAACAGTTTTGTGAAGCATGGGACCGTTTTCAAGACTATATTAATAGTTGCCCACATCACGGTCTCGAGAAAAGTCGCTGAGTCCATAGTTTTTACAATGGTCTTAGCCCTTCTTCTCGCACCATGATTGAATCCTTGCATAAAGGGAAGTTCATGCATTTGACTTCCACTGCAGCCTATAATTTTCTCCTTGAATTAGGCGACGACTCCCAAGATTGGGAGGGTACCAATGCGTTTTCAAGATCCAATCCTCCACGTGTAGGGAACACTTCTGAGGTAAAAAATGATCCTGATTTTAAAACTTTGCTACACAGCTTACACTCTTTGACTAAAACCGTTGACGCTCTCAGTTGTACTATGTAACAAAATGTTACAATTTCTAAACAAGCAATGACTGCCAACGATTCTAATCCTTCATCTTGCGGTGTCTGCTTAATTCAAGATCATTTAGCTCATTTGTTCCCCCTCCAGCAAGATGATCCCGAACCCACCATGGCCCAAGCATGTGCCTTTGATACCACTAGGAAACCCGTTCCCCCGTCGTTTACTTACAATCCTAACAATAGGAATCACCCCTATTTATCTTATAATTACGACCACAACTCCGCTCCTTACCAACCACGACAACATGTTGGTGGTCCCCCTGGGTTTCCACACAACCCACAAAGGCAACCTCGCCCTCCTGTCCCGCATCAGTCTGCTTCTTACCATCAATCGTACTTTCCATCTTCCTTTGTCCCCCACGACGGACATTCAAACAACAATAATCAGCTTGTTCATGTTCCCCCTCCTTCATATGAGTATTCACAACCGCGTAATTCTCAGCGTGATTGGTTCCCAAACCATCTTATGCCCCTCCGACCAATTCCTCCACCTCTTCTCTCGAAAATCTCCTCACTCAGTTTATGACCACTCAGACTCAAGCCCTCAACCGGCTTGGGCAGCGTTTCAACCAATACGAGTCTGAGCGAGAGAAAGGTCGTTTTCCCAGTCAACCCATTGCTAACCTTAAGGGGAATGGCAAAGACTCGGCCTACGAGGTTGGTTCCACTTATAATCCACCCAATTACCAAGCGGATATGAAAGCGGTATCTACTCTTCGCTCGGTAAAACAAGTTGATAATGGTGTTCATGCTCCCACTGATGTCCCACACCCGACCATCCCACTGTTGTAGCCTATCCCTAAGATTACCCCACCATCTAAAACCCCATCTCACACTGAGTCCCATCCTCCTGAGCCCACTTCTGTTTATGTGCCCAAAGCACCCTTCCCTCATCGATTGTCTCCCACTAAGAAAGCCCAGCAATTTGATGAGATCAAGAAAGTCTTTTAGAATGTTCACATTAACATTCCCTTCCTCACCGCGATTCAATAAGTCCCCTCGTATACCAAATTTTTGAAGGACTTGTGCATTGTTAAGCGTAACACCAATGTTCCGCGTGATGCTTTCCTCACTGAGCAAGCTGCGTCCCTTCTCCATAATAACGGTGTTGTGAAGTATAAAGACCCTGGTCATCCAACCGTCTCTTGCATATTAGGCGACAAGTTCACTACTAGTGCTTTACTTGATCTTGGGGCTAGTGTTAATTTGTTACCTTACTCCCTCTACCTTGAGTTAGGTTTACAAAACATGAAACCTACACGAGTAACCCTTCAACTTGCTGATCGTTCCGTGAAAGTACCTAAAGGTATCGTTGAAGATGTTTTGGTGAAAGTTTCAGAATTTTACTATCCTGTGGATTTCATCATCTTAGACACTCCTGCGCCCGACCCAACCAATACTCCTATCATATTGGGTCTCCCCTTTATGGCCACTGCCAATGCTATCATCAATTGTCGTGACGGGTCTATGAATATCTCTTTTGGCAACATGACTGTAGAAGTCAATATATTCCACCTTATGCAACAACCGACTGATGTCGATTCTCTTGATGAGGAGTACGTGATTGACTCCTTAGTTAATGAAATGTTGGACCAATCTTACCCTGCTGATCCTCTCCAATAATGTTTGGCTCATTTTGGATTCGACTTTGACATTGATTCCTCCATCTTTGAACTTAATACCCTGCTAGATTCCACTCCACTGATGGACACTTCCTCTTGGGATCCTCCCTTTGAGCCCCTCTATGATGATACTATTCACTCTATGGATCACCCTGTTCCACCTTCTGAACTCCCAGCCACATCAGATTCCTCCACTTTATGCACCGAGAACTCTCTGGACTCTGTTTCTGCGTCTGAGTCCGATGTCACTCCTGCGCCACGTACTAGTTTGGAGCTTAATCCCTTACCTCTCGAGTTGAAATATACTTTCTTAGGCCCCCAAAACCATCACCCTGTCATCATTGCTTCCGATTTGACCCCTACGCAAGAAGACCAATTAATCCACACCCTTACTCAGCATATCACTGCTATAGGATGGTCCATTTCAGACATTCTCGGTGTGAACCCCAATATTTGTAGTTATCGCATTCATTTAGAGGAGCACGCTAAGACTTCTCGTGAACCCCAACGTCGACTCAACCCTGCTATGAAAGAAGTCGTGTGCGCTGACATTTTAAAATTGCTCGATGCTGGTATTATCTACCCTATCTCAGACAATCAGTGGGTCAGTCCCATTCATGTGGTACTAAAAAATTCTGGTGTCACTGTCATAAAAATAGTGACAATGAGCTTGTTCCCACCCGTATGCAAACGGGCTGGTGTATTTGCATTGACTATCGAAAGCTAAATGTTGTCACTCGTAAGGACCATTTTCCTCTTCCCTATATCGACTAGATGCTCGAACGTTTAGCTGGTCATGCGTATTACTGCTTCCTTAACGGCTATTCAGGATACAACTAAATTACAATTGCCCCTGAAGACCAAGAGAAAACTACATTCACCTGTCCCTTTGGCACTTTTGCCTACTCTCGCATGCCCTTTGGCCTTTGCAATGCACCTGGGACTTTTCAACGGTGTATGATTAACATTTTTAGCGACATGGTTGAACATTTTCTCGAAATCTTTATGGATGATTTTTCTGTGTTTGGTTATTCCTTCAAGCAATGCCATTCTCACCTCACTATGGTCCTCAAACGTTGTCAAGAAAAAAAATTGGTCCTCAATTGGGAAAAATGTCATTTCATGGTAAAAAGGGGATTGTTTTAGGTCATGTAGTCTCTCGCGACGGTATTGAAGTAGATAAAGCAAAAGTTGACATAATTTCCTCGCTTCCCATTCTTAAGTATGTTAAGGACATTCGCTCATTCTTAGGACATGCGAGCTTCTACCGTCGTTTCATCAAGGTCTTTTCTAAAATCGCTCGACCCTTAACCACCCTTTTATCCAAAGATGTTCCCTTTGTCATTGATGATGCATGTGTTGCTTTTTTGCGCGCCTTAAAGCCGAGCTATCTTATACTCCTATCATTCAGCCTCCCAATTGCTCTTTACCATTTGAGCTCATGTGTGATGCCTTTGATTTTTCTCTAGGCGATGTACTTGGTCAACGGGTTGACAAGCGCCAGCACGTCATTTATTATGCTAGCAGAACCCTTCATGACGCTTAACTTCATTACACGACCACCGTTAAGGAGTTGCTAGCTGTCATATTCGCACTCGATAAGTTTAAATCTTATTTCATTGGTTCACCTATCATCATTTACACTGACCACGCCGCCCTGAGGCACCTTCTTCAGAAGAAGGATTCTAAGCCACGTTTGATACGGTGGATTCTCTTGCTTTAAGAATTTGACCTCGAAATTCACGATAAGAAAGGGTGCAAAAATTTAATTACAGACCATCTCTCCCCCCTCACTGTTACGTCTAAATCTAATCCTGTCCCTATTTTTGAAACATTTCCCGATGAGCATCTTTTTGCTATCTCCACCTCTCCTTGGTATGCTGATATTGTTAATTTCCTTGTTACCAACCAACTGCCCAATCATTGGTCGAAACAAGAGCGTTCTTAGTTCATGGCCCAGATAAATTTTACTCTTGGGATGATCCCTTCCTTTTTAAGTGTTGCTCTGATCAAGTCATTCGCCGCTGTGTTCCTTACCATGAATAGTCAAGTATACTCTCCTTTTGTCACAGTGGTGCCTGTGGTAGCCATTTTAGCTCTAAGAAAACCTCCACTAAAATTTTGCAAAGTGGTTTCTATTGGCCCACTATTTTTTCGAGATGCCCACAACTACTGCCAGGCTTGTGCCAAATGCCAACAATCTGGACGTATCTCTCATCGTCACATGATGCCCCTCACACCCATTCTCATCGTCGAAATATTCGATGTATGGGGAATTGATTTCATGGGTCCTTTTCCCTCATCTCATGGCTTGAAATATATTCTAGCTGCAATTGATTATATTTCCAAATGGATTGAAGCCATAGCTTTCCGCACCAATGACCATTGCATTGTGGTCACGTTTCTTAAGGAGTCTGTCTTCACACGTTTTGGAACTCCCAAAGCTATCATTAGTGATTGGGGTAAACATTTCTGTAATCGCGTCTTTGAACATCTCGTCAAAAAGTATGGTGTTACCCACAAAGTTGGTCTCTCTTACCACCCTCAGACTAGTGGTCAAGTTGAAGTTTCCAACCGCGAAATCAAGCAAATCTTAGAAAAAACAGTTAATCCTAATAGGAAAGACTTGTCCTTACGCTTGAATGATATTTTGTGGGCATATTGTACTGCTTTTAAGACTTCGATTGGCATGTCTCCTTATCGCTTGGTTTTTGGTAAACCATGCCACTTACCTGTCGAGCTTGAACATCATTCTTATTGGGCTGTCAAAGCCCTTAATTTTGATATCGACGAGGCTGGAATTCATCGCAAGCTCCAACTTAATGAATTAGAGGAGATACAGAATGATGCTTACGATTTGTCCAAAAAGTACAAGGACGAAATGAAGTGGATCCATGACCAAAGCATCCTCCGCAAAGAATTCCACCCTGGTCAGAAAGTGTTGTTATATAACTCCCGTCTTCATCTCTTTCCTGGAAAGTTAAAAACCCGTTAGTTTGGACCCCTTGTTGTTGAATCTGTTACTCCCTATGGTGCTATCACAGTTCAAAATCCTAAAGATGGTAGCCTATTTTAGGTCAACGGTCAACGATTGAAGCCTTTTTTTAGAGCTAGGCCCCTCTCACATTGAAGAAATTGACCTTGTTGACCCCATTTATGAAGACTGACTGTTCAGTCTTGTTTGGGGGTGAGTTTCATCACCCGATTTTTCTCCCACCCCGTGCTTTCATAGATCTTATCTTTAGAGTGTGATTGGTTCGGTCTTACTGAAGACATTAAACTTAGCGCTACTGGGATGCAACCCGTCGTTCATTGTTTATGAGTATGAGTCTTATCCTATTTGGGGGTGGTGTTATCCTATTTGGGGGTGGTGTTTCACACCACCCAATGATTTTCACATTCTTTATAGACTTGTACGTCTTTTTGTAACACATCTGTTCTTCAGGTTTCATCTATGCTCCAGAGTGCGGTATATTTCACTAGTGGTTCATTATGGTAATATATTTCCCCCCTTGTGCTTTTCATTATTATATATGGTTTTAAACATCGAGGACGATGTTCCTTTTCGTTTGGGGGTGGGAAATTTATCAAAATTGTACCTCTTTTGAAATTTTTCAGAAACAAGTGATTTTAAACTTATTGTGCAGTTAAATTTATTTTTTATGACATGAATTGTCTATCATCTCTCTTTTAGAAATCTCGAAATACTTGTGTTCGACCCAAAACTTACGCTTTTAACCTTAAATTAACTAATACCTCTGAAAAGTGTACTTGCACTATGAATTCTTAAACTCGGCATTTGCACTATCACGTCTATAATCAAAAGTTGAAGAGTAATTAGATTCTCAAGAGAGCCTTAAAAGATCACTAGTAGCGACTTAAAACCTGTGAGATTTGAGCTTTTCACCTTTTTGAGGGTTTTTACATATCTCCGAGTCACAAGTTGACTCAACTTTCTTTGGGTACCGCACTTAGTCGTTGCATGGTCTCATTTTTTTCAAATTTGGCTTAATCATTGAGAATGACATTACTTTCGAGTTGTAAGAAACATGTGTCTTGTAGTTTGTCACTAAATTGATTTTTCCATATACTTACCATTTTTACCCTTCACTCTACCTATTATCATTCCACATTTTTCTTATCCATATGTGTCCCATATACCATCCACATATCATTTTCCAGCACTACCATAATTTTTGATAAAAAGAGTGTTTGAAATTATCAATGTAAATTGTCTTCATTTTTGTTATGAAAAGAAAAAAATGTATTAATTAAAATAAAAAAAAGCAAAGAAACAGAAAGAAAGAAAAAATAGAAAAGAAGAAAAAAGAAAGATACGATCATAAGTTCAAATGTCGAAGACAATAGGCAGTCAAAGTGTGTTTCACTCTTCTCAAAACACCCCATCACTCTTCTTCCTCATTTCATTATCCCTACATACCTTTCATAAATGATATTTTTCACCCTTGGTAAAGTGTTCGGGCAAATGAAAAAGATTATATGGTGAATAACTCGACATTCTCGACATAGTGGTTAGCATTCCTTCATGAGATCAGATTTTTTTCACGTATCCGTCATTTTTTTATAAAGTGTGTGAGACGTTTGAACTTGTTTACATTTACTCACCTCCTCACACACTAGAGAGATACACTTACCCAATTCTCAGAGAGTTCGATTCAGAGAGATATATCCAGTGAGAATTGAAGTCAAAGCTTTGATTCTACAAAGGCGATTTTAGAATTACTTTAACGATACTTAAGATTACTTCACACTACACATGCTGAGTTTTAGGATGGATTACACTTTTCGGTATTAAGTAATTTTATATCTTATTTTGATAGTTGAATACAATATTCCTTGATGTGATTTTAAAGTTGGGTTGTATAGCGTTTCATCATCTACACAGATACTGCATTTAAATAATTTTTTGAATTTTGTGGGTACATTCACTGCAAACCCTCACGAGACACTACTCGTCCTGTAGGGCAGCCTATAGGTTTAACGACTTGTTGCACATGCTAAGTGCAATCGCCAGTGGCTGCGAAAGTGGCACACTTTTGGATACTTATCTTTATTTTCTCTCTAATTTTTGCTCGAGGACTAGCAATGTTCTATTTGAGAGTGGTGTGATAAGCACTCAAAAGTGTCTATTTTATACCCCGAATAGAGACATTTTAGTCACTCGTTTTAATTAAAATTGGCCTTATGCTGTATTTTATCATTTTGCAGGTCAATCAGCAGTCGCAGTATCAAATAATGCTAAATCAAGTCTATTGCGACACAAAAGCGGTTTAAAGCTTGCATCGAAGAAATCAAAGGAGCCCGCGAAGTTAGAGTCCATATTTGAGCCTACCCGATATGTTCCGATGTCCCGAATCCAGTCCCGTAAGTCTAACCTAAGCTTAGACCGAGCCCAGTCCATGCCCCGAGCTCGGTGTGTGTTGAGTTTGTGCCTTTTCAGATTTTCTTAGATTTTTATTTTGAGTCGTTTTATTTTTAGGATTTATTTTAGATTCATTTAGGATTTTTAGAATTTATTTGCATATTTTTATATATTATTTTTATTCGGTTTAGTTTTTATTTTATTAGGATTAGTTTTTATGATTTCATTTATTTATTTTTATTTTATTTTATTTTTTATTTTTTTTACGTTTTACATTTTTAGGATTTTAGGTTTTATTTTGATAGATTTTTATTTCTTTTTAGTTTCATTTTTATTTGAGTCTTTATTTTATTTTTAGAGTAGTATTTTATTTTTAGATTTTTAGTTTTTTGTTAGTTTTATATATTTCTTTAGTTGTGTAATTTATTTTAGGGGTACAAATTAAACACACCCTTACACTACTATTCATCACCTTCTACCTCTCACCTCCATTTCAATCCCCACAAAACCCATTTCAAACCAAAACTCCAAAGCCTCAAACCGAGTTCCCCCAACCATCTCAAACCAAATCCGAACTCGGATCGAGTCAGCTCCCTGACCCCCGCACCAACACCCCGGTAAGGCCACTCGGTCAAACCCGCTAGCCAGCCAAACCCGGACCGATCGTCGACACCCAAAACCAACCCGAGACGAGCTTGAAACCCAGCGCGACCCGCAGCCCAGCAGCCCCACTCCTTTCCGAACCAAAAAAATCGAACCCGAAAGCAAGCCAAACTTTCCCAACTCGCGAACCAAATCCAACCAGAGTCCAAATCTTAAATCCCAACAACTATAGTCATCCAAAAGGAGATCACCCAAGTCCAAAACAAAATCCCAAGAAATTAGGCCGTCCATTATTATCCAACTTGGCCATCTCCAAATCCCACAAAAATCTCTCGAGGAACAAACCAAATCGTGGACAACAAAAGAGGGGGACTCTCATTTTATAAAAGAAGACTCTCATCAGCACAAAAAAAAAGACACATAGAGAGAACGTGAGAGACACTAAAAGACAAAAAGAGGGTAGAAATATAGTCAGAGAAGAAAGAAAATAAAATATAGTTTTAGGTTTGGAAAAATTTGTAAGTTCATTTTTTATTTTCAGTTTTGTAATCCAGTCAGATTTTGTGACGAGTTTGGGATGCGTGTTCATGCACACAGTTGACACAAGAAATTATTGCGTATCGTATTTCTTTCTCTTTCTCTTTAGTTTCTTGTTTGTTAATTTTGTATTTTGCTGAAATTTTAATCATGTCTGGTTAAACACCCTATTCAAGGGGTGGGATGAAATGCGTATGTTGAGTTGTCTTATTGGAATAATTGTTCGTTGATGCTTTCTAGGCTAATTAAATTGAAAAAATCACACATTAATTTATATAACGAGAGTTAATAAATTAATGGTGAAAATTAATATGTGATTTTTGGATTTCACTTGAGATAAGTATTATTCTTAAATTTAAATATTAATTTTGTGTATGCAATTCAAAGATTCGTAAAAATTTTAATAAATAAATCTTAGCGGATATTTTGTTGAAATGAGTGTGAATCTTAATTTTTTTTTATGTTGTGATTATTCCAAATTTAATTGCTGAAAAAGATAAAATTGAATTTAGGATTGTGACGAGAGTTAAATTTTAAATTCAATATTATTTCGAACTATTCAATTGAATAATTGGGACATTAAATTGATTTGACTATGCGGTATAATCCCACCCCTTGTTTCTTCTCATAAATTCTAAACTAGATTACGTTCAAAATTTTCATAGTCAATTTAGTTGCATAAATTGTCGTTTCCTCCCATAAAATTATTTAAAAAAAAAACATTTAATTTTTTTTTTAAAAACACAAAAAGATTTTTAATAAAAATTGGAATTGCAAGTTTTCACGATAACAGTTTCAACGCTAGAAATTGGATTGATACCCAAATTTTCCACGATACTGAATTTTTAACAAGTTTTGTAGGTAATTCCAGAAATTTTGATACTCGAAGTTTGACCGCAGCGACATTCCAATTCCATATCCGAAGGAAGACACAAATAAAGAGTTATCAAACGATCCCACAAATCTCGGCGCTAACTTCCCCCTTTTGCCAAATCTCATAATTCCCTTCATAGGAGATACCCGAATTAACACCTGGTCGCCCACCTCAAGTTCCACGTGTCTCCTACCGGCGTCAGCGTAACTCTTCTGCCTATCCTGAGCTATTCGAGCACGTCCCCGAATTAAATCTATTTTGGCAGAAGTCTCCTGTAACATCTTCGTGTGACACCCCGCCTAATTAAATACCGGGCGATCACTCCTTTATTAAATTAAAATCAAGGTGAACAGTTAATTCATTCTTAGCATCACTGTCATAAAAATAACTTTTCCAATTTAACACCCTAATTAATTAAGCTAAGTGTCAAAAGCATTTTTAGACATTACTTTCCAAATTTTATTTTTTTGAAAACAAAGATTTAATGATTTACAACAATCTAACATATAATGAATCATACCACAATAATCCATGAACATATAATCCAAATAATTTAACATTCGACAATTGAATCCCAATATTAAAATTTAAAGTAAAACATCCAAACGATAATAAATCCCAAAGTTTCAATACTACAATACGGAATCACAATGTCCAAAAGAAACAGCTAAATAATGGAAAGGGCGACACATGCCCCAATAAATGACAGTGCTAGGAAGAGAATCAAGTAAATGAAGTCGTCTAAGCAAATGGCCTGCAACTCCCACCTAAGCTGCAGCACGTTCCTTCCAAGGGATCCTAAGCAAGACGCCCCTGTGGCTGGGCACCTGTATACATATATATATATATATATATATACAAGAGAGAAAGAGAAATGGAAACGGGTCAGAGCCCGATAGTGTATATGATTTAAAAATTTATTTAGCAAGTATTTAAATTGGTTACAGGCCAATGCAACAGCATATTAGTGCAGCACTCTCTTGAGAAATTCTCACCCCTCTTCTAATGTGAACGCCTATCGTACTAACCTTCCCAACGGATTATCTATCATAAATCGCACTAATCTTCCCCAACGATTTAACTTATCTTAGGTTATTCGCAAGATTTAAGACTGAACAATACAATTGTTTAAAAATGAAGATTTCAATTAGTAACCAAAGTTCTCATTTTAACTTTATTAAATAATAAAGTTTTTCGGTGTCATATTTACTTTCTCAAAACAAGTATTTACAATTTGAGTCATCAACCATGTCCTACTTACCATATCACAGTAGGCAATTCCCAAATTCCAGGATTTCATATATATATATTAACTACTCGTATAATATATATATATTAGAACAACACCCCAAATAAAAACTATGGTGCGGGCATACTCTACTATCCAATCCCCGTATCACTCGTACTAAGGGGAATACAAATTTGGAATCACTCTCGAATTGTAGTAACACATACACAAACAATATTGAGGCGAAGCATAGATTCCAAGTCTCTAAGAGGGTGGTGTAATACCCCGTACTTTTATGGATATTTATTTATGAGATTTATATTAAATTAAATGAGAATTAATTGAGAATTAATCCGGATAAAATATTAACGAGATGTGAGTTGGTATTTGATTATGATGTGTATACATATGTTGTGTTATGAATATTGAAAATGTTGAAATTGTCACGAGACTGAAATTCGGTAATTTGGGAAATTTGTTGGGACGCGCGTGACAGTCGCGTCGGGAATATAATTATTTGAATTAAAAAGTGAATTTTATTTCTATTAACCGTATGGTCATTTTGAGTGCGCCAACGCGTCCGGAAGGGTCTAAATAGTCAGAAAACACTAGCCGGAGGTTAAGTTTGGGTCCCGGGGCATTATTGGGCCATACCGGTAACTTATAAGGGCATTTTGGTAATTTCAGAAATTGGGTAATTAAAACCCACGAAAATTAGAGTTAGAAATCTGACTTAGTCTTAACCCACTAAGCCATTTCCAACCCCAATTTAGGTAGTGGGCTACGGGAGAGGTTTAGAAACCCTTAACTTGGCAAAAACCAACCCCACCTCCATTAACACCTTGAGAAGAACTTGTAGAGAGGGAGAAAAAGAGAAGAATTCTGCAGAAAGAGAGAGAAAGGAATTCAACCACCTTCAATCTACAACAAATTTGAAGAACAATTAAGGCAAGTGGTTTAATTACAATTGATTTAATGCTATGCTTTTCCATGTTTAGGAATTATCGAATTTATCTTGGAAGATGATATAGACCCATGAATTGGAAGTTTGAAACTATGAATTATGTTAGGGACTGCATGTAGAAACATTCTGGACGAATTATGAATTCAAAATTATGACCCTTGATGATCTAAAAACGGAATTAAGAAGAGGTTTATTAATGTTCTTGAAAGAAGTAGAAAACTAGGGTTCTTGATGAAGATTGATCCAAATATAGCCCTTGGTTGATGAATTATTGGTTTTAGAACGTTAATAATGTTGTAGGATGGTTGTATGATTATACTATAACGTTACATTAGAGTTTCATGCATTAAAAGTATATTTTGGGATGATTTGAAAACTGCAAAACGAAGCAGTCCGTAACCATACCTGGTGCGTTCGATCGATCGATGTTCATCAGTCGATCGATCGACCACCATCGATCGATCGAAGGTAAAGGTCGATCGATCGACCTTCCCAGAATGAGTAAAGTTTTTCCCTATGTAAATTTTAATGATGTTAAACCTTGGAAAATATTATTGGAGACCTTATGAATACCCTTAAACTTAAGGAAGACCAGTAGGCATGATTATGAAATTTGGACCTTAATTAGAATGCAATTTGAGGAATTATTCTAATCTAATGAAATTCGATAAGTGAGAAAATATTTGGGTTAAAAGTGAAAATTGGAATAATTTGATGAAATGAGGTTTGGGGCAGAAGTAAGGACCTTAGGAATAATGATGTTATATGGGGGAATAATAGGTAACTTAATAGTCTAATTGAGATAGGTTTTAAGTATAAGAAACTACGACGTGAGACGTGTCGACAGTTTAAATGTTATATTATCGGGAGACTTAAAATATATAAATTTGGAATAACGGTATAAGGATATAGAGTATACCTTTATTATTATTGAGATATCTAAGATGTGTGAATGCTTAGCATATGATTTTATGTGTATGACATACCTACCATACTTGCTATCACGGGAGGTTCACGTTCGCTTAGGGCCATCTAATCTTTGTGTTGCCCGGATTTAGATTGGTACCTCGAGGACATAGTTCAAGAGAACGACTTATTTGTGAGTTAATAAGCCAGCTGACTATGGAGCGTAGGTATGTACGTGACCATGGATATGTTGAATTATGTTCGCCTCCATTTATGTGTGTGGTGTTTATTCCAACAATTCCTGAGAGATTTGGAATTTGTAATCCTTATGTACGTGATGTACCGGGATGGATAGCAGAGTATGTGTGCACCGCAGCTTAGCCTCGGGGTGCTTGTATTGTATATTTATGATGTGAATAATATACGGTTAAATGAAAGAAGAATTTGCTATGTTAAATTGTGAATATAGTTATGGTAACATTATGAAAAGATAAAAGGGGACTATTATCAATAAATGGCTTTGTTAATAATTGGGAATCCGGGAATTAAAGTAGAACTCTCTATTTAATTGTTAAGGTTGGAATTTAAAACGTGAACCGAGTAGAAGTGTTAGAAACTCTGTTTTAATAGATAGTTATGATAAAACACATGAATGGGTACAGGAACGTTAGGAGTGCACATTTAGACGAGAGGTGAGTATTTCATGTGAGAGCACGTCCTAACATGTATTTTGCATTTATTGTTTTAATTGTTATTAAAGCACTTGCTGTTTTCAAAATACTCTCCACTTTCGGGCTCTGACCCGTTTGCTTTCAAATCTATTTTTGTAAAAACCATTTTAGGTGCCCAGCCACAAGGACACCATGCTTAGGATCCTTATTCAGGTGACGAGCTGTAGCTGTTTGTGGAAGTTGCAGGACTTTGCTTGTAGACGCTTCATCTATCTTGACTCTATATTCAGCATTTATCAGTTGTAGGGCTTGTCGCCCATTTCTTTTAGAGACATTTCATTTACTTCAGTGATTCAGACTTCTGGCATGTAATTTATTCAGGATTCAGACTTGTCATATTATTTTCAGTTGTGGGATTGTTGTGAGGAGTTTTCCTCCGGACTTATTACTATTTGTTGGTTATTTTCATTACTTCGTTATGGTGAATGGATTTATGTTGTTCTTCCAGTATTCTTTTATTGCATGTTAATCCGACTTAACTTAAAATTTGGCAACTTACTTTTTAAATACTAGGTGGTTCGTAATCATTAAAATGTTTTCGACAGTGATGCTATTAACTGGACCAACTTGGCATTTTGTATTAATTTAATAAAGGAGTAGCTACCCGGTATTTAATTAGTCGGGGTGTCACAGGTGGTATCAGAGCATCAGGTTCTAGTGTCCTTTAGGATCTGTACGGCTTATTATGTTTCCGCTGAGCTTTCTTTGATGTAGAGCCCTATGCTTAAGATTGTTGATATTTTTGGTGAGATTTCATTCTCATGCTATGATGTATATGATAGCGAATCGTATTGCGATCAGGTGTGTTCGTGTGCCGAACAATGTAGTACGTCAGGAGAAGACAGTTGGGTGAACAGCAGGAGGCAAATATATATCGAGGTTAATTGAATTATTTAAAGAAGGATGACCGTAGTTGAAGTCAACGATACTATGGAACAGAAGTCCTGGTTAATATAGAAGGCTAAGGCGCGACTTGAGACTTCCGGGTACAGGTATAGTAGGAATGGGGTCAAATTAGACACATCCAACAAGGTTGGAATGGGAGAAAAAGTGTTAGGTGTAACATCGAAGAAAACCAGCAGTGGCAATACTCGAAATGCGAAGATGGCGTGTGCTAGTCGAACAAACATAATATATCCGAAGGCTTGGACTTGTGTCGGAGTATGGCCAATCGAGAGTGAAAATTTGAGGAAATTTTTCTTGTCTCGTAAGAGCGGAGATTCAATGGTGAGAAACAAGCAACCCACTTAAGAGTGGAATGTGATGTCGAGAGGGTGTACACGTATGGTCTGACCATAAGTTCCTTCATCAGATGTTCAGGACGAAAGGCGAATGTTACTCTGAACTCACATAAGAGGGCCAAACAGGGGACAACTGGTGAGGAGAAATTTAATGTTGTAGTGAACCCTACACCGGGTGAAGTAGGTGAAACGGAGAAGGGGATATTAAAGGGAGAATTTACATAGAAGAATTGCTAGTCCTTCTGGCAGAGTTCTGCTTGGACGGTTAAAGCAAATGGTATTGTCACATAGTGTTAATTTGGAGGTAAAAAAAAAATCCCCGGGTGGGGAGATGCAAGAATCGAGAACTTTATATAAAGTAAGACTGGGGAAAACTGGTGTTGGAGACGCACCACAAGGGGAAGACCCAACGGAGAACCAGTTAAAATGATTCGGATAGCTGAATTATTACCGAGCGATGGTGATTTCAGTAAGAAATGTGGAAATTAGTAGCATGTTCCTTAGGGCCGTCAAAGCTAAGGGAACAACGGAGGTGGTCATAAGAGTCGAGACTACCAACGTCCGAGAGAATGGACCACCTTAACATGATTTGTGAGACAAAAGATAAGTGGAGTATGTGTAGAGGTATTTCTGTGGGGAGTGAAACCCGCGCGTTATAAAAATTTTCCCGATACAAGAGAAGGGATCAAGGTATTGTGCCTGGCAAGGGCAACAGTTAATAAAATATTTGGGTTGGTACGGACATGTGTGGTAAGTCCAGGAACCATTTGAGCAGCCAGGACAATTGATAAGATAGAAGTATGAGTTACATCCTCAGAGGATGATGCATGTTATTTGTGGCATGAATGGGTTGCTACATTTGTCATAATTGTTATTCTCGCTTGAGAGTCGAATTTAGTGAGTATACCAGTAATTTCATTATTTATAAGAACATTTTTCCCTGATAGTGTGGGGGTTACTTTTATTGTCATCCGCGGAGGATGAATGGGTATATTGATAGCGGTTTATACTTTATTGAAATTACTCGTTTTGGTGCTGTATTACACGAGTATGTTATGATATTGTTTATGGTTTTATATATATGTTCATACCGATAGTGTGCTGGTATTGCAAGTTTATTGGGATTGCCACCTTGGGGTAGCATGTTTTGTTCTGGCGAGGCCCCATTTGTGAGAGGGCCGAACTCGCAATTGTACTTTTGTATATATAGGTATATATATATATATATGAATATGTTGTGATTTCAAAAAGGTATATGGTCTTGGATATTTAATCCCAATATGCGTAGAAATTAAATTGTTATGAGTCGTATGAAATTAGTTTACTAGTCAGCAAAGAGTTAGCTGGTGGTTATAAGTAACGCTAGAGAGGTCGTAACAAAAAGAGTGCATTGTTTTATCACCCGTTAGAGATTTGGAAGTTTATACTCATAGTTGTGTGTCTGGGGACGGGAATTTGAGGATCTCAAATATCTCGCATGTTGTATATGAAATGTGATTCCCATCACTGTAAAGAGAAAAGTGTCTTTCAGAAGGAGTTCCTTGGTTATGTATAATTGCGAACTGAGATGAAACTTTGTTGTTAAAAGGCGAGAGTGTAGGGGTACATATTTTGGACAGGGCTTAACGGATTCCGATGACCGACAATGTTAGTTAGTAGTGTATCAGGGGGGTTCCTTGTTTGGATTTCGCTTTGCGAGACACTCCACGCATGAAACTTAGCGTAAAGTTGGTAGTAAGGAAATGTGTGGCCCTTCGTTCATGATTTGGATACCTCTATCGTTATGGCAGTACGTAGTTATAACGGGAAGTTACAAGGAGTAAATTATGAGGTACGGCCATTAGAGCCAGTTGTTAGTAAATTACGATATAAGTACTAATAATGTTGGTTTTGTCACGGCGTGTTGAAGGACGCATTGAGGATAAGGAGGATTTAGGGTTTCTAATTCCGAAGCGATTGAGAACGCCCAAGTGGCATAGCACCATTGTATTTACAGTGACAATAAAGAGTTTGGGATTTGTATGAAGCGTATATAATGTTTAAAAACCGTATGGTTGGGTTATAAGGGGCGTAGACATCTTGATTTGCTAAAGTGTAAATCAAAGGAAGAGGGAACATAAACGGGTAAGATTATTACTTATGAGATTAAACGTCATAAGAAAAGGTGTAAGTAAATATCATGTGTAGTCAGTGTAGAACGTACAGATTTGGATAAGAGGCAGTAGAAAGCCATTTAATAAAAGGATATCTCTTGAGAAGGCGAATAAATTATTATGAGCAATTTGGAGTAGAATCCCGATCAATTGAATGTTGAGGGTAATTCAAGAGTAAATAGAATGAGGATGTCAATCAGGTATAAATTCCAGATATGCATAAAGTGGTGAAAAGTGTAAAGGTCCAAACTTTTGGTATTCGTCGGGAGAATAAGATCATTAAGTATCATTTAACGGAATTTTTTTTTTATGTGAATATCGGCATTAAAAGAGGTATAGTAAGTAGTAGAACAGTTGGGGTTAGATGATCAACCAAATAATTTTGTATCAAGACGACGATTCCAAGAATGGGAGGGTCAAGTTGGATAATTTTCTTGCGACGTAGCCAAATTATTGATAAGTAAAGAGTCCCTTAGATTATGTGGGACATGTTGTCCCGAAGGAGATAAATTGTTATATACTTGGGGTGATTTACACTATTAGATAGTGAACACGCCGGTACGTGGTTCGACGTAGTATTATTTAGAACTGGGATGAAATTCCCGAAATCCACATTTAGGTGGGGTGACAATAAGTAGTGGGAAATAACGATTCACACTGAGGGTTGTATCACCTATAACCCGAGCTGCAGGCGCAAGGTGACTGACGACTGTTGGATTGTATGAAAGAAATTTTGGATTCATTGCGATATTTTCAATTCCAAATCGGGTGTAACTAGTGAGGTATATTATAGTCATAAGGAGGAGATATTACCTAATGGTAGAGTTGAGGGAAATGCACCCATATCTATTTATGGTAGACAAGGTGCTTACAAGGGTTTGTGTGACACCAACAGGCTGAAGTGGATTTCCCTTGTGTAAAAGTCACAACGTCGGGATATTTCAAGGAATGGACAAGTGTAGTCAGAGGTGTTATTGATTCATCCCAGGATGGGAGTTTGGAGTTTTGGATGAACGCGGGAGATAGTAGTGAGATGCGGACTCACAATACTAATAAAAATAATGCGGCTATTTTATTCGAATGTTGTTTAATAAGAGCACAACGTGAGGTGCATTTATCAAAGATTACTCTGATAAGGTATCAAGTTATGTTAAACAAGCTTTTTGTGAAGCGAGGGTTTTAATGATTTGGGATTTTCTTTATATTTTGTTTGGAACACTGGAAGGTATCGAATTTTTTCCAGGAATGCCTTATTTTCCGAATTTCGGGACGAACATCTGTTATTAGGGGGGAAGTATATAATACCCCGTACTTTTATGGATATTTATTTATGGGATTTATATTAAATTAAATGGGAATTAATTGAGAATTAATCCGGATAAAATATTAACGAGATGTGAGTTGGTATTTGATTATGATGTGTATACATATGTTGTGTTATGAATATTGAAAATGTTGAAATTGTCACGAGACTGAAATTCGGCAATTTGGGAAATTTTGTTGGGACGCGCGTGACAGTCGCGTCGGGAATATAATTATTTGAATTAAAAAGTGAATTTTATTTCTATTAACCGTATGGTCATTTTGAGTGCGCCAACGCGTCCGGAAGGGTCGAAATAGTCAGAAAACACTAGCCGGAGGTTAAGTTTGGGTCCCGGGGCATTATTGGGCCATACCGGTAACTTATAAGGGCATTTTGGTAATTTCAGAAATTGGGTAATTAAAACCCACGAAAATTAGAGTTAGAAATCTGACTTAGTCTTAACCCACTAAGCCATTTCCAACCCCAATTTAGGTAGTGGGCTACGGGAGAGGTTTAGAAACCCTTAACTTGGCAAAAACCAACCCCACCTCCATTAACACCTTGAGAAGAACTTGTAGAGAGGGAGAGAAAGAGAAGAATTCTGCAGAAAGAGAGAGAAAGGAATTCAACCACCTTCAATCTACAACAAATCTGAAGAACAATTAAGGCAAGTGGTTTAATTACAATTGATTTAATGCTATGCTTTTCCATGTTTAGGAATTATCGAATTTATCTTGGAAGATGATATAGACCCATGAATTGGAAGTTTGAAACTATGAATTATGTTAGGGACTGCATGTAGAAACATTCTGGACGAATTATGAATTCAAAATTATGACCCTTGATGATCTAAAAACGGAATTAAGAAGAGGTTTATTAATGTTCTTGAAAGAAGTAAAAAACTAGGGTTCTTGATGAAGATTGATCCAAATATAGCCCTTGGTTGATGAATTATTGGTTTTAGAACGTTAATAATGTTGTAGGATGGTTGTATGATGATACTATAACGTTACATTAGAGTTTCATGCATTAAAAGTATATTTTGGGATGATTTGAAAACTGCAAAACGAAGCAGTCCGTAACCATACCTGGTGCGTTTGATCGATCGATGTTCATCAGTCGATCGATCGACCACCATCGATCGATCGAAGGTAAAGGTCGATCGATCGACCTTCCCAGAATGAGTAATGTTTTTCCCTATGTAAATTTTAATGATGTTAAACCTTGGAAAATATTATTGGAGACCTTATGAATACCCTTAAACTTAAGGAAGACCAGTAGGCATGATTATGAAATTTGGACCTTAATTAGAATGCAATTTGAGGAATTATTCTAATCTAATGAAATTCGATAAGTGAGAAAATATTTGGGTTAAAAGTGAAAATTGGAATAATTTGATGAAATGAGGTTTGGGGCAGAAGTAAGGACCTTAGGAATAATGATGTTATATGGGGGAATAATAGGTAACTTAATAGTCTAATTGAGATAGGTTTTAAGTATAAGAAACTACGACGTGAGACGTGTCGACAGTTTAAATGTTATATTATCGGGAGACTTAAAATATATAAATTTGGAATAACGGTATAAGGATATAGAGTATACCTTTATTATTATTGAGATATCTAAGATGTGTGAATGCTTAGCATATGATTTTATGTGTATGACATACCTACCATACTTGCTATCACGGGAGGTTCACGTTCGCTTAGGGCCATCTAATCTTTGTGTTGCCCGGATTTAGATTGGTACCTCGAGGACATAGTTCAAGAGAACGACTTATTTGTGAGTTAATAAGCCAGCTGACTATGGAGCGTAGGTATGTACGTGACCATGGATATGTTGAATTATGTTCGCCTCCATTTATGTGTGTGGTGTTTATTCCAACAATTCCTGAGAGATTTGGAATTTGTAATCCTTATGTACGTGATGTACCGGGATGGATAGCAGAGTATGTGTGCACCGCAGCTTAGCCTCGGGGTGCTTGTATTGTATATTTATGATGTGAATAATATACGGTTAAATGAAAGAAGAATTTGCTATGTTAAATTGTGAATATAGTTATGGTAACATTATGAAAAGATAAAAGGGGACTATTATCAATAAATGGCTTTGTTAATAATTGGGAATCCGGGAATTAAAGTAGAACTCTCTATTTAATTGTTAAGGTTGGAATTTAAAACGTGAACCGAGTAGAAGTGTTAGAAACTCTGTTGTAATAGATAGTTATGAGAAAACACATGAATGGGTACAGGAACGTTAGGAGTGCACATTTAGACGAGAGGTGAGTATTTCATGTGAGAGCACGTCCTAACATGTATTTTGCATTTATTGTTTTAATTGTTATTAAAGCACTTGCTGTTTTCAAAATACTCTCCACTTTCGGGCTCTGACCCGTTTGCTTTCAAATATATTTTTGTAAAAACCATTTTAGGTGCCCAGCCACAAGGACACCATGCTTAGGATCCTTATTCAGGTGACGAGCTGTAGCTGTTTGTGGAAGTTGCAGGACTTTGCTTGTAGACGCTTCATCTATCTTGACTCTATATTCAGCATTTATCAGTTGTAGGGCTTGTCACCCATTTCTTTTAGAGACATTTCATTTACTTCAGTGATTCAGACTTCTGGCATGTAATTTATTCAGGATTCAGACTTGTCATATTATTTTCAGTTGTGGGATTGTTGTGAGGAGTTTTCCTCCGGACTTATTACTATTTGTTGGTTATTTTCATTACTTCGTTATGGTGAATGGATTTATGTTGTTCTTCCAGTATTCTTTTATTGCATGTTAATCCGACTTAACTTAAAATTTGGCAACTTACTTTTTAAATACTAGGTGGTTCGTAATCATTAAAATGTTTTCGACAGTGATGCTATTAACTGGACCAACTTGGCATTTTGTATTAATTTAATAAAGGAGTAGCTACCCGGTATTTAATTAGTCGGGGTGTCATAGATGGCAAATACCCGCGTCTCTTAGGACCATCTGAACTATCAATTCGATAGCCTGTACCAAGGATATCTATCTCCTAGGGTACGAGTCAATATCCCCCATAAGGCACATGAGATAAGATCGTCCCAGCGCGGTAACCTCAGGGATATCAAGTAGCGTGGGTATGTTTTTCACACATAGATAGTATATGCATACACAATCATATAACTATACTAATATTACCATATCAATATTTGGTATATCTCAAATCCCATAGTTACGACATTTATCCTCATATCTCATTATTAGTTATCACGTTTAACGATTCGTCTTTAACTTTAATTCGAGGTATTATTCCAACTTACTACGTAACACTTATGGACTCTATTCTCCCAAGTATAAAATTCAGTAGGTATTCATCTATTTTCCAACGTAATCATTTTTACGTAATCTCTCCCTTTAATACAAGATTTCATCGTTCCTTATGTAATTATCCCAAAAATACAATTCTCGTCTTACATTAAAGGTCCCAAAATTATTCATATGTCCTACCGGTCTTCCATATCTCCCAAAACATTTTTATTAAGGGTGTCCAAGAATTATTTCACATTAAATTGAATTTAACTAATTTAAAAAGGGAAATAGGAGTCTGCCAGGAGGGGTCGATCGATCGAGGTCTGGGGCTCGATCGATCGATCAAGCAGGTATGGCGAATTCTGCAGTTTTGCAGTTACGGGTTTTCTCACAAAACTTCATCCAAATCCTAACTTTCCATACCCAAACGTCCAGAAAATTATACTACTAATCATATAATTCCATTCCATACCTCTTTTACGTAAAGCATGCAAATTTCCATTATTAAACATGGATTAACAAGCCCCAAATTCATATAAAACCTCAAGAACCCTAGAATTTCATTAACATGATTCTAATCCATCTTTTCCAGAATTTTCTTCGTCTACAACATCATAAATTGGTGGTTTAATCCTCTACATGTGAAGGGTTTTCCAGATTTTCATTCAAATCAATACTACATGCGATTTTCCTATCTCAAACATGGATTTTCTTCTACCAAATTAATCCTAATCACCCTAGACTAATATGAATGATGCATTAACGGAGATAAGCAAGATAAATACTTTCCTGGGATTTTTTGTGTTCTGGTTTGGTGCCGAATTTGGTGTGGTTGCATTCCCCGTCTCGCGATCTACGCGTTGACGGTGGTGGCGGTGCAAACGGATGGGTTTTGAGCCTTGGATTGCCTTGAGAGCTATCTCATCTCCTATGGCCGTTCTAAGGTTTTGAATTGTTTTAACCCTAGAAGGCAACCTAGACATCTGATATAACCCCTTTAATTTTCGTGGGTTTAATTATCCAAAAATGTGAAATGTCCAAAATGCCCTCCCGGGGTACTTATTAGGTCTAAAAACGCCCCGAGACCTAAGCTAAACCACCGGGTACACTTTTCTGACTATCTCGACCCTTCCGGACGCGTTGGCACACCCAAAATGACCATACAGACAACTTATAAAATATTCACTTTTATTTATCAATATTTAGTCCCGACACGATACGGGCGCGTCCCGACTCAAATTTCCAAAATTGTCATTTATTCACTCGTGACATTTAATATAAACACTATTATATATTACTTTGCTCATTAGTAATATTCAACAAATTTCCCATAATTACTAACTCTCGTCACGTTAATAATTATAACATAATTAATTTCCGAATTTTTATTAAATAATTAATTCATATTAAATTTAATAAATCCCCAAATTAACATAGCATAAAAATACAGGGTATTACATACTTCCCCCCTAATAACGGAATTTCATCCCGAAATTTGGAAAATAAGGCATACCTGGTAAGAACAAATCTGAATATCCATGTCAGTATGCAAACTAACTACATATTACGGCCGTTAATCACTATAGTCCTTTCCCCACCGCAAGTTTGTTCAATATTCTCATTGGAGACACTTCACATGGTGTTTCCAACCGACAACATTCTCATAGATCACGCCTATACGTTATAAATTTCCATTATTTCACTATCATTAGGAGGCCGCACTTCACTACCTGACAACTTCTCGAATTTATTCATTTTCAAAACTCTTATTTTGAGAAAATGATACGAACATTTGACCACTCTTGTTCGCCTAAAACATTCGTGGAATTCTACAATAGTTATCGGATATTTTCTCGACCGATCCAAAAGTTCTGATTATCTACTCACCTCTAAACATACGGAAATGATAATAGTCGAGGTTCTTCTATAACAAATTCTTAATAAGCACCTCGTACGCGACAGACAGGTAAGAGTGCTTCTACAGAGTATTCCTGAAATCATCGCACCAAGGTTCCAAAATCTCCTTCACGTGGTTTCACTATTCTTTAATCACCGTGCGCCTATTCCCTGGCTAAGGGTGATACATCCTACTCGAAACGAAACCTTATCTTTGCTGGTTCCTGAAATCCCATATCAAAGGTGGGATTCACCAATCTCATCCTGATTCAGAAATTTATACTGCGCCGGACCATGCACTGGTGCAATCCTTCCTTTCAAAGAAAGTCTGGGTCATACTAGTTAATATTGTAAACCAGCCCAAAGAAATATTAATCACTTCCTTCTCGACGGCTTAATTCACATGTTCGGGATGAACCCTTGATCTTGTTTTGAGGATGGCAACCCATCCAAGGACTGTAACGACTTTACCGACCTCTTCCAATTTCAGAAATTGTCAATCAACACAAAATTCCTTGGTGTATGCCGAAGGTTCCACCCGTGCTCCTCTCTCCACGAGGCGTACTTCTGGACCTCTTATTCCATACTAACATCATCACCCTTTATATGTGTGAGTCGTTCTCGCATTTGACTATTAATAATTTCGCTCCGAGTGTTCTTCTTAATAATTAAATTTCTACTCTATTCAAGGAATACCCTTTCTTAAATGGCTTCTCGCAGTCTTCCCGTCAAATTAGGTTGTGTTATTTTAATTGCACATTTTCCTATGGATTATCGCCCCTCATGTGACGTTTAATCCACTCTATCACTTCCACTTCGTTCCGTTAGCCCCACAAACACATTTTCCACACGTCCATTACTACGCCCCTTCATCTCGGACGAGTTTTAACATCAGTTAACCAGGATGTCTACACACCCTATTAATCATGTACACTAGCGTAAGCTTCACATATGCTCCATACTAATAAACAAATTCTTTGTTTTCCCTAGTGCTTGCGGCGTGATTACAACGCTTTAATCACTCTAAAAGTCAACATTTTCAATCATTCTTATTATCATTCCGCCCCCTCAACTCGTGGTGACAAAGCAAAACTTTCAATGTTTTCTTACCACACAGTCCTGCTCAAGTGGCTTTAAAACAAAATTCAACTTCCAATTTACATACATAAGTTCTTGATCCCCTTTCGATTGGGGTTCCGAACTCATGGAATAGTGACCAAACGTCTCCCCATTCCAACCTTACACTAAGTTTCATGCGTGGGATGTCTCGCAAAGCGAAATCCAAATAAGGAACCCTCCCGATACACTACTGCCTAGTATTGTCGGTTATCGAGATCCGTTAGGTCCTCCTTCCATAGCATTTACCCCTTTACTCCGTCTTTTGGCAGAAAAGTTACATTTCCTCCCGTAATTACACTTAACAAAGAACATCTCACCAATTGTACCCTCGTTCAGAATTGGGTGTTGGAAATTTCGTTCCATGAATCTCGAATATATACAATTGGAATTTGAAACTCCTTCCCTTAATAATAGGGGTATCACTCTCAATGCCCTCCTATCTAAAGGATATATATAATAATGTACCCTTTTTATCACCAAGTCCTGAGCGCTACCCATATTACTGAGTTAAAAACTTTTCGTTCAACCGTAAACCCGGTACATACTGAATCGTAACAACCAAGTCCCCTTGTGCTGGTATCGAACATCTCGAACTCAATATCCCCTCTGAAGTCTCTAGGATAGATAATATATAAGTGCGGGTCCAACCCTCTTGCAGGCGATGCCTCGCCAAAATAGAACACGTTGCACTAAAGTAACCACTCTAATAGCCTTGCAATAACTGCCTACTATTGTACTGATAATTTCTATAAAGTTGTAACCACTACCATAATATACTCGTATATCACCTCACTAAAACGAGTAACTTCAATAAAGCATATAACACTATTAATTTACTAATTTATCCTCCGCGGATAGCACTAAGAAAAATCCCACTACACTAGGAAAAATATTCATATGATAATACCACTCGTAGTTATACACCTTAAACCCGCCTCACATGCCAACATAGTGATGATCATAATACAATGACTCGCTCGTGTCACAGAAGACATGCTTCACCCTCTGAGGATAAAACCCATAATCCTTCCTTGTCAATCGTCTTGACCGTATAAATTGACTCCGGATGTAACATGCCTATCCAAACCAAAACAACACTACGATAATCATTGTCCCTTATTAGAAACCACACTTTGTCTACATACTTGCTTCGAAAAATATTTTAGCACGTGTGATTCCACTCTCCGCAAGATATTTTGATATTTAATCCACTTACCATTTGAAATACATTCGAAAGCTCACGAACTACTGGAATCGAATTCAAGAGAATTATAATTTCTTTAGAGGTATCCTCCTTTATATAATTAAAAGATAGGTGAAAGGTCCCCCTTCTGGGCGAGGTATTTCCACTCAAGCATTTCTTGTCCTGAAATGGTAAAGACATTACTCTCACCAAAGCAATCTATCATGGCTCCATAAGCTGCGAGCCAATTCACACTAATAATATTGCGTGCTCATGCATATTTAATACTACTATGTCTGCTGGTAATACTAAGCTACCAACCTCTACTCCCACACCCCGGCATATATATAAAAAAAAATAAGTGGACCCATTCCCAGGGGTAAGTCTACACACGTTACAGTGCTCTCTGCTGTGGCTAATAACCCTAAGGCCTTCGCAAAAATGCAAAGTTATAAAACAATGCGTCGCCCCAGTATCAAATAAAACTTGACCCGTATTACCATTGATAGGAAACATACCCTTAATCGCGGTTGATGCCTGTGGAGTTGCTGCCTGGTGGACGTTATAGGCACGTCCATACTGTATCTGCCCCTGCTGCACTAGAGCTGCTGGAACGGCTATTAGGGCTGGTATCTGGGCTGGAGCTGGGAGGGTAGGTGGAAAAAGTGGCCCTTGTGGCTCATTACGGGCACCCTGCTGCTGTGGGGCACTAACACCCTCTGGGCAATCCTGGCGTTTATGGCCATGCTTTCCACACACAAAACATCTGCCTCTAAAGTTACTCCCCCTCCGACCCTGCTGCTGTCGGTGTCAGCCTTGTTGGCCTTGCCGACTTGGGACTTTATTTCTCTCGGGACAATTCTGACAACTATGGTCTTTCCTGCCACACCGAAAACGCTTCTCTCGAAACTGCTTCACTTCACCACTTTGTTGACTAGTCTCACTTTTTCCCTGATCTTGTTGGCCTTGGTGGGAAATTTGCGTAGAAACTATGTTAGGGTAAGGACAATCCCTCCACTTGTGACCCGGCTTTACACATATATAACAGAGTCCCGAAAGTTCTCGCTGGTTGATTTGAAGTTCCTTTTTAGACCGATCTGGGCAAGTTTGACGTTCATGACCGTCCATTTCACCTATGAAACACTCCTTCGTGACTTCACTCGGAACTTGGCTTTGTTGACTCTGACGCTTTTGGGTTTCCCCGCACAATTTGTTACCTTCGTGGCTTTTACGGGCCTGAAGAGCTTGTTGTTGCGATTTTTGTGTCTTCACACACTTATTATTTCCAGTTATGACAGACTAATTGTACTCTCTAGATCTTTTGCCCCCATGAGCTGTGTGTTGTGTTCTTGATACTGTAAGACCGCAGTGGTAACTGCTTGTGCCACGATACCTGCTAACTCGGCGGTTGATATTCTCTCTGGAGATACCTGAGGTGTGAGTCGATCTTGCTCGTTGACTCCCCTAACCATTTTAGCTAGTTCTTCTTGACGATCCATCTAAAAATTTTAAAAAATTTGGATGAGTTTAACATTCAAATAAACAAATCGCAGAAGCACGAATTCCCAATGTATAGAGATGAACACAACATTCCTAGTATTAGGGCTCTATATCAATGATGTTAAGCTGAAAGCGAAATAAGCCGTACAGATCCTATGGACACTAGAACTTGATGCTCTGATACCACCTGTGACACCCTGCCTAATTAAATACCGGGCGATCACTCCTTTATTAAATTAAAATCAAGGTGAACAGTTGGTTCATTCTTAGCATCACTGTCGTAAAAATAACTTTTCCAATTTAACACCCTAATTAATTAAGCTAAGTGTCAAAAGCATTTTTAGACATTACTTTCCAAATTTTATTTTTTTGAAAACAAAGATTTAATGATTTACAACAATCTAACATATAATGAATCACACCACAATAATCCATGAACATATAATCCAAATAATTTAACATTCTACAATTGAATCCCAATATTAAAATTTAAAGTAAAACATCCAAACCATAATAAATCCCAAAGTATCAATACTACAATACGGAATCACAATGTCCAAAAGAAACAGCTAAATAATGGAAAGGGCGACACATGCCCCAATAAATGACAGTGCTAGGAAGAGAATCAAGTAAATGGAGTCGTCTAAGCAAATGGCCTGCAACTCCCACCTAAGCTGCAGCACGTTCCTTCTAAGGGATCCTAAGCAAGACGCCCCTGTGGCTGGGAAGTACTTGAGGTCAAACTGCACCCAAAACTCAGAAATTACTATTGCGTCCCTCTCCTCGGCGGTGGTAACTGACTCCCACCACTGTAAGGCCGCTCCTGACAGATGAAAGGTAGCTAGCATTTATTTATGTACCTCGGTTCACTCAAGCAAGCGTAAGTGGCGCTAGATATTTTTCTTCCAGTTTCCAGGTAGATGCCCTTTCTGAAATGTCTCTCTGACTCGCTGCCAGGTAGATGACCCCGCTGGGGCCTGAACTACAGGTGCCACGGGAGGTGGTACCCAGGGCTGAGAAAAATAGGCTTCCATGGCCCTCATCTCTATCTCGACCGCCTGAGCCACTATCACTACAACCTGAGTAGTGGAAATCCACTCGGGTGGGGGTGGTGGTGGTGGCACCTATGTCTCCTCATGAGTCTCCCTCACCTCATCCCTGGCCTTAGCCCTCTCCGTACGCTATCTCCTCAGCGGCATCTGAAAATAGATCGAATTGTATATGTACACAGTTTATACAAAATTCTAAAAGCAGATGCACGATATCTCAAAAGAGGAAATGAATCAACAGTCCTAATAGTAGGGCTCTAATACAATCGAACGCTATGATGAAACATAGTAAGTCCTACAGATCCTATAGACACTAGAACCTGATGCTCTAATACCATCTGTGACACCTAGCTTAATTTCACTTAGGTGGTTAGTAATTTAAAAAGTAAGAATGAACCATTTAAGAAACCTGTTTTCAATTAAATTAAGGCTTGATCACCCAAGGTTTAATTAGGCGGGGTGTCATAGTCTGCTATTTTCTTGTTGGAATATAAGAACACCACCTTCAGCTTCATCGCCCGTCCAGTTGACTCTATTCCTCATCTTGATATTCCAAAGGAGGAAGATGAGGAAGAAGGTGATCTCGAATCTATCGAGCTAGATGAGGAGGAGAGAATCTTAGAGTATGGTGTTGCTAGATATGAGGCAGGATCTGGTGAGGAGGATTCTAGCGAAGAGGTACCGGGTGGAGAGAGGTCCAACGAGAAAGGTTCTAGTTCAGATAGTTTCGGGTCGGAGAGTTCCAGCGAGGAAGATATGGATCCTCATAGAAGGAAGAACTTAATTCCTGATGATGATGATGACGCCCTGTTATCCAACAGGCTGAAGATCCAGAAGACTAGTCCTAGGGATACTGCTAGGGGTTCCTAGACAGCAGCTCATGAGAAAGAGATGGAGAGGAAAAGGAGAGAAGAAGAGAAGAGGGAGAGGGAGACAAAGAAAGAGGAAGAGAGAAAAAGAGAAGAGGAGAAGAAGAAAAAGGAAGAGGAGAGAAGGAGAGTAGAGGAAAGAACAAATAAGACAGAGGCTTCCCTAGTGCCTGTCGCTATTCCAACCTAGGGGGCTTCTGTGGCCTTGGCTCCTCACCTTGCCCCCATACTGCTCGAGAGAGTAGTATTAACAGCGGACTGCGAGCGGTTCTTAAAGATGGGTCCAGTCCAATTAGCCTTGAAGGCAGATAAGGGGCTTGCTTTGGTAAGGCTATCTATTTTTTCCTTTGTTATTTAGTTTAGCTCTTCTCGTCATTTGCCTTATACCTGTTTCTTTTTGCAGTTTTTATTTGATTATGCCGTCCTCCATCGCAGTCGAGATGGGCTGGCGAGGAGGAATACTGAGCTCGAGGAGAGAGTGAAGACTGCAAAAGAGTCTAAGAAGTCTTATGAGAAAGCTCTTAGAGCAGATGAGGCCTCATTTGCCAAGGAGAGGGCAGGGGCAGCCAAGGAGCTGAAGGAGCTCCGTGAGGCTTACGAGCTGGTAGTGGCAAGCAAGCTTGCCGTCACTAATGAGAACATAAATCTCGCTAAGAAGGTGACGAGCGTGGAGGCAGAGGCGTCTACGGTTAGGGAGAATAGCTATAATAAGGGTTAGGAACCAGTTTATGAAGACGCCGAGAAGAAAATTAAATACATCTGCTGGCCGAACTTCAAAAAAGGCTGGGATCAATTCTTGGTTTCTCCTGTAGTTTCTAATGAATCTCCCTTATTTGGAGAGCACAACCCTGTCCCAAAACTCATTGTTGATGAAGAAAGTCCAGCTGTCAGCCAGCCTGCCACTCCTGCTTCTGATGTTCCTGTCACTCCTGCTACCGATGCCCGAGCACTTGGGGCATAGTCGAGTGAGGCCACTGCTAGCAAGGGAAAAGATCCTGCTCCCACAGAGCAGGTCGAGGTCGACTAATAAATTCTTAGCATTATTTACTTTATTTGTATTTTCTCTTTTTTGTTCTCTTTTCTTACCTCTTCATTTATATGTACCTGGCTGGTGCCATTTTTTAATGAAGGGATTTAGTTTTCGCTTTTGTCGATACATTTTTTTCATTTTCGTTCCATGTCTTGTAGTTTGTTGTTCTTGATGATTACATTCCCGCCTGTTCTCGTCTAGGCCAAATCCTTGGTTCTAATATAAGAGACCAAGTTCATCGAGCATTCGTTAAGATCTGCAAATCCCTTAGGACAAGGAGTCAAGACTATAAGGACCAATCCGTGGTAATAGCCAGGTTGAAGGATAGACTTGTAGAGATGGAGGAGGTCGGCGCCTCTGTTCAAGAGGAGATGGATGCTCTGAAGGCTAATCTTTTGGATGCCTCCGAGATCAATAAGGTTGGAGAGGTTTGGCAACAGGAGAATAATGCCTTAAGGAGGGAAGTTGCACACCTCAGAGAGAATTCACCAAGCATTGTCCCTTCAGTTATACAGGGTTCCTCTTCGTCAACTAGGCATCGAGTTAGGCCTGATAATAGTGGTTCAGCTAGGGAGATTTTCGAACTCCAGGGAGATGTTCATAGGGCGTACGTGATAGCTACTGGGCTTCAGAGGGACGTTACCCGGCCGAGGCACTTGTTCAAGAAAGGTCCTCGGCAAGTGTGGGCAGATGGGTACAACCAGGGTTGGACAGACTCTCCCACAAGGTTAAAGGAGGTCGAGGAGCTGTCCTGTGGGTGGTTGAGTGCGCTCAAGGAGTTAACGGTGCCTAATAATTTTGTCCTTTGGTATAGACATGGGATCACTCCCTCGTCTCTGGATCCAAATCCATTCAGAAGGGATGATCGCTAGATCAGAATAAACGCAATCCCGAGGCAGCTATTAGAGTCAAGCCCGAAGGAGGTTGAGGAGAACTTTGCCCCATATCCAGACGATGGTCGAAAGGCGCGAGTGGATGATTACATGGCTCAACTACCTAGCCCCTCTTAGGATATAATTTATTCCTTCTTTGTTTTTCTAATTTATCAATGTTGTACGTGTAACCATGTAACCTTCAACAATAATTTTTTTATGTTTTGGGTAGTTGCAGACTAAACATGTTTTTGATTGATAATGTCTAGCAATTTTGGGCTTCTCAGCCGGCTAGACATGAGCTGATTTTAGAATGAGTATTCCTCCAGTCCAGTATGCCATAAACATACCATTCCACCTTGCTTTACCTTTTAGGTCGTGTCATCACACTTCCTTAGGCTTAAGTAAGGTGATGGCGAGGATACACTTGATTAGTGGGCAATCCGTCCGAGTAGGATTTTGGAACCAAACTACGTTGGCGACCAACCTGGGTTGGCTATATTGCCTAAGGATCCCCTGTAGTCCCTTACTTATTGCTGGAGCAACCTAGGAGGCCAGTTGTGTCACGAATAAAGGCCAGATGAGGGTGATTATATATCAACCCTGTTGGCCTTGCTCTGGAGAAGTCGAGCTATTATAAACCCAACCATTGTGATGTAATCACAAGAGGCTATCTATGTTAAAACAGTGAATCCTATAACTTGGAAAGGGTGAATATAATAAAATACATTTAAGACAACCAACATATATAGAATGCTAAGGCCAATCGATTCTTATTGATAACAATCAGAAACGGAGAGCAACATTAATTTGTAAATGAAAATTTGCCTAAGCTAATGGTGCATGAAGAAATCTAGAAGTATAATTTCTTTAGGTTGGCTGCATTCCAGGCTCTCGATTTCTCCCTTCCCTCCAGCGTTTCCAAGTGGTAGGCTCCTTGTAGGTCGTCCCTTATGACCTTGAATGGTCCCTCCCAGTTAGGTCTAAGCTTGCCATCTGATGGTCTCACAGCGCTACCAAGAACTTTCCTTAGGACGTAATATCCGACCTGAAATTTCCTTGGGTTGACTTTCTGATTGTATTATCTGGATAGCTATTGATGGTAAGATGCCAGCTTAACTAGATCCAACTCTCGTCGTTCGTCTACTAAGTCAAGCTTGATGAGTAATACTTCATCATTATGTCCTTGGTCGACTAATGTAGACATCGTGGTAGGAAGACTAGCTTCTAAGGGGATGATTACTTCCATTCCATAAGTGGGAGCAAAAGTGTCTCCCCAGTTTCTCGCCTTGGGGAGGTGCAATAAGCCCAGAGGATGTGGGGAAGTTCGTTCTCCCATGCTCCTTTGGCTCGTTTAAGGATCTTTATCAGTCCATCTATTACTGTCTTGTTGGAGGCCTCTGTTTGACCATTGCTTTGAGGGTACGCCACAAAGCTGAAGTAGTGCCTGGTTTCATGATCATTGCAAAAGCTTTGGAAGGGTCCACTCTCGAATTGGGTCCCGTTATCAGTAATAATTGTCCTAGGTATGCCTAAGCGCGTGATAATATTTCTCCATAGGAACCTTATCATATCAGTGTCCTTGATGTTTTTCAGTGGCTCTGCCTCTATCCACTTTGTGAAGTAGTCCGTGGCCACCAACAGATACTTTCAATTTCTAGCTATAGTAGGCAGAGGACCTATGATGTCTAGTCCCCACTAGGTGAAGGGCTAGGGGCTAGTTAGGGACTTTAGGTTGCTGGCAGGTTAGGGGGCTAAAGGCGAGTGCTTTTGGCCTTTCTAGCATTTTCAGACATAATCTCCAGCATCCTTCTGCATGTATGGCCACCACTACCCTTACTTCATTGCTCGAAACGCTATCGATCTTCCTCCTGCATGACTTCCACAAATTCCTTCATGGAGCTCGTGCATAACTTGCTCGACGTCCTGTGGATGAATGCACTGGAGGTACGGGCCATTGAAAGATCTCTTATACAGTTTGCCCTCAGGAGATAAGTGAAAGCGAGCGGCCTTGACTCTTATCTGATGGACTGTGTTCTTATCACTGGGTAACTTATCATTTCACAAGTAATCTATAAGGGGATCCATCCATCTCGGAGCTTTTTAAATATGGAGGATCTTATCGGGGTTTTGCAACTCAGCATCCTGACGAATACTGGGTTGCACAAGGAAATCAATTTGGATTGTTCTTCTCAAGTTGGAGTCTCACTACACTAAAAATAGGAACCTGACATGATTTACAACTGTGCCCGATCAAGTCTGGCATGGTTTAAAAGTTTGCCAGATTTGACCAAACAGGAACACTTCTGGCACACTTTTAAACCATGTCAGAATTTGATATTTCTGGCACACTTTTGGCACAGTTTTGAACTGTGCCAGATTAAGCACATTTTGATAAACTTTTGGCACAGTTCAAAACCGTGCCAAAATTTGATACACATTTTGCATGGTTTTGAACTGTGCCAAATTTGTGGATAAAAGAAAAAAAATCAATTATTTGAAAACAAGAAAATCCACAAATTGTAAATCTTGCACGTTGTTGATAAATTAATGTACATACAAACTTCAAAATATTACAAGTCTTTAGTAGTTCACAGACCAAAAAAAAAATTGGGCAGAGTTTCCTCTATTTTCTAGACATTCTAAAACCTGCTAATATAAAACTTGCGTAATATAAAGCCCGCACGGCCACAAAATATAACAATAAACTTACAAAAGTCCGCACGACCACAAAAGTTAACAATAAAACTACAAATGCCCGCATGGGCATAACACAAAAAAATAGAATCATGAATATTAACTACATTAAATAAATAAACCCTTTGTTGTAAACCATTAACTTCTCCGTGTGTTCCACATGAATAAATGCTAACGATAAAATGTTATCCTAAAAAAAAATAGGATACAAAAAAGAGACGATATTAGTAACCAAGTAATTTATAAAAAAAAACTTACTTAAGCTAAAAAATTACATATAGGAGTTGCAAGTATTATTATATTCTAAAATTGAAAATCTTACGTAAGTTATGACTACCTGATCAGTTCCTACGAGTTACATTGGTCTCGTGCGAGGTGTTATTGCTTCTTACGGGATCGTTTTGGGGCTGGTTTGGGTTTTCACCCTTCAACAGCTTGTTTCTAAGCCTAATCCATATATTATCAAATTATCGTCATATTATCAAACCGAGAGGCCCGTGACTACGCGGCCAGTTCCTACGAGTTACATTGGTCCCGTGCGAGGTGTTATTGCCTCTTATGGGGCCGCTTGGGGATTGGCTTGGGTTTTCACCCTTTAACAACTTGTTTCTAAGCCTAATCTATATAATTCAAATTATCATCATATTCTCAAACCGAGAGGCCCGTGACTACGCGGTCAGTTCCTACGAGTTACATTGGTCTCGTGCGAGGTGTTAGTGCCTCTTACAAGGCCGTTTGGGGGATGATTTGGGTTTTCACCCTTCAACGGCTTATTTCTAAGCCTAATCTATGTATTTTTAAATTATCGTCATATTCTCAAACCGAGAGGCCCGTGAGTACGCGGTCAGTTCGTACGAGTTACATTGGCCCCGTGGGAGGTGTTAGTGCCTCTTTCGGGGCCGCTTGGGTGCTGATTTGGGTTTTCACCCTTCAACGGATTATTTCCAAGCCTAATCCATATATTATCAAATTATCATCATATTCTCAAACCGAGAGACCCGTGACTACGCGGTCAATTCCTACGAGTTACATTGGTCGCGTGCGAGATGTTAGTGCCTCTTACGGGATCGTTTGGGGGTTGATTTGGGTTTTCACCCTTCAACGGTTAGTTTCTAAGCCTAATCTATATATTTTCAAAGTATCATCATATTCTTAAACCGAGAGCCCCGTGACTACGCGGTCAGTTCCTGCAAGTTACATTGGTCCCGTGCAAGGTGTAAGTGCCTCTTACAGGGCCGCTTGGGGGCTTGTTTAGGTTTCCACCCTTCAACGGCTTGTTTTTAAGCCTAATCTATATATTATCAAATTTTAAAATCGAGAGACCCATGATGACGCGATTAGTTCCTACGAGTTACATTGGTCCCGTGCGAGGTGTTAGTGCCTCTTACGGGGTCGTTTGGGGGCTGATTTGGATTTCCACCCTTCAACGGCTTGTTTCCAAGCCTAATCTATATATTTTCAAAGTATCGTCATATTATCAAACCGAGAGGTCTGTGACTACGTGGTCAATTCCTACGAGTTACATTGGTCCCGTGAAAAGTGTTAGTGCCTCTTATGGGTCGGCTTGGGGGCTGGTCAATGACTTGTTTCTCTGCTTAATCCATATATTATTAAATTATTGTCATATTCTCAAACCGAGAGGCCCGTGACTATGCAGTTAGTTTCTAAGAGTTACATTGGTCCCGTACGAGGTGTTATTGCCTCTTACGGGGCCGCTTGGGGACTGGTTTGGGTTTTGCACCCTTTAAGCTTGTTTATAAGACTAATCTAAATATTTTTAAATTATCGTCATATTATGAAATTGGGAGATTCGTGACTACACGGTCAGTTCTTACAAGTTACATTGATCCCGTGCGAAGTGTTCGTGCCTCTTATGGGGCCGTTGGGCTCCTGGTTTGGGTTTTCACCCTTTAACGGATTATTTTTAAGCTTAATCTAGGTATTTTCAAATTATTGTCATATTCTCAAATCGAGAGACCCACGACTGTGCAGTTAATTCCTACGAGTTACATTGGTCCCGTACGAGGTGTTCGTGCCTCTTACAGGGCCATTTGGATGCTAGTTTGTGTTTTCACCCTCTAACGGCATGTTTTTAAGCACCCTTCGTTGGACATAATCGGTACTAGCATAAACCGTGACTAGGTGGTGAGTTCCTACGTGTTACATTGATCTCGTGCGAGGTGTTCGTGCCTCTTCGGGGTTATTTCGAGGTTATTTTGGGTTTTCACCCCCTAACAGCATGTTTTTAATCAATTTAGAACGTTTATTGATTTTAGAAAATTTTGACATAGTTTTATTTGTTTATTCATTAAATCCAACCTGTTTTAACATTTAAAATAAACTCAACAGCAGCAGCAAATTCGAAACCCAAACCACCAACAAATCCCTTCCACCCATTAAACTAAATAAGCTCACAAAGTAAGCCATTTTACGTTTGGCTACTTGTTGCCGCTATTTCAAGTCATTTTGCTATTTAATGCTGCAACTTTTAAAGAGAATTTGAAACTATGAGACAAACCAGATTTCATTTACATTTTGATAGCCACCCGATGAACTCTCCACGCCATGACTTCTCGAAAGTATCCCATTTTGGTCCAACAATGTCTGAAAATTCTCAGATCTTCTATTCTGAGCGACATTTAGTTGTTCATGAGATGATATCTTGTCTTTCAAGTTTGTCAACTCTTCATTATGAGACCGAGACTGTGCTACGAGTGCTGAAGTGTCAGAAGATTTATATTAGAAGGTTTGTCTTATAAAATACAAAAAGGATAATAGGGGGAAAGAACGAAAACATACATGTGTATTCTTGCACTTATCATTCATCAAATCATCCTTTCTCTTACTCCAATGAGATGTCTTGAAGAATTCCACGATGCTAGGTTTCACGTCAGTTTCATGCTCCTGAATTCAAAATCAATACATAAAAGAATATAACCATACTAGTTGAGGATGCGTGTGAAACATGTCTAATATGCACAATGTCAAGAATATTATTGTGGCACATAGAAATAGCCCTGATATTAGTGTGCCCACCTTAATTTAAGGGATGCTTATGACGATTTTAGGATTTAGTGTAATATCAAGCAAGAAAAAATACTTAATTTTATGATGGTTATAAAAGTCCCATCATAGATAATGTCCCACTAATGACAATTTTTAAAGTTTAATGTGATAGTAAGATGAATCTAGCATGCATTTTTATGATAGTTACAATAATATTCTTGACATGTGCATACTCATCACACAACAATACCAATATCAATGAATTCAGTATTTTAAAACAATCCATGGCTAAATATGAAATGTTACGAACCCATAAAACTATAATTAATCAGTAGTTTAACAAACTCAGAGGAAATTTTATTTACAAAATAAACAATAAAAATGAGGATAATAACTTGTATATTAGTATTAGTGCAGACTTCAAGCCCTAAAATCGGCAACAACTTATCATCAGGTGATTTCAAAGGATGACGTGGAAGGAGTCTGAGATTTATACCACTCCTCGGGCATGTAAGGAGATGTGGAAGCATATTCTAATGACTTCCCAAATCGTTGTCTCCTCTTTCATCCAATCTAACTGCTAACATCAATAGACAACAAATGGTAGTATTCCTAATCTAAAGCCTTTAATCCAAGTAAGTAAAATTATATGATAAAAAAAGTGCAACACAAACACAAACCTATAGTGTTTTTACACATATATATCTCCAATCAAATCATATATAATTTCAGCATATAATGATGTTTGGGTCCCAATTCTTCTACAAAAGGACCCTTTAACAAATATTCATTTTGTCGACATTTATAAAGATGATCCTTAATATAAAGGATGTAGTGATATATTGAGGGGGTTCTCCTAATAAAATGCCTGGTTTTTCTACCCTCTATATAGTATCCAATACTCCCATCACAACAAAAGTGGAAGGAAGTTAATTTGAGGGTAAGTTAAACAAATTATGAATCCAATTAAGTAGTCTCTATACAAAGGTACAGTATAAAAGAAAAGTTAACAAAGTCCATTAAGGGTACGTATGGATGCCTAGAATTGTAATTCAATTAGAATTCTAACTATGGAATTGGAATGAATTCCAAGTCCTTGACATTAGAATTCAATTGTTTGGTTCTGCTGTAGAAGTTTATACTGAACTTTATCAGAATTTTAAATTCTTGTTTGTATATTGTAGTGTTCAATGACTAAATATTGTGTATGCAGCGTGTAAAACTAGGTATGTTGGTCCGTATTTTTTAAACTATGTGTGTGTGTGGAACTGTCTGCAGTGTGTGTTTGCATTTGTATGTATGTGAAACTGTCTGCAGTCTGTGTGTGTGAAACTGTGTGCAATGCATGTGTAAAAGTGTGTGCTTGAAACTCTGTTTACGTGTATGTGCAGTGTATATATGAAATTTTGTGCGTGAAATTTTGTGCGCTATGCGTGTGAAAACTTGCATGTGTGCAAGCGTGAAATTGTTTCTACAGAGTGTGTGAACCCTGTAGGCAATGGCTGTGTAAAACTGTGTGTGAAACTCTATATGCAATGCGTGCACATTAGATTGTGTAATCAATTCCATAAAAATATGATTCCCCAATATTACCCTTTCATTTTTAAAAATTGGTGTTTTCAACATCACACACCAATAAAACCTTCAACATCCAGAAATTTTACTCATGTCTAGATAGTGTACCTTTTAGACAACATAATATGAGATACACCATATGTTTTAATTGTTGCAATCTAGACACTGATACTTTGAGGATTGATCTGAAAAAATTAAAACTTTTATGTTTTGTATGTAATTAAATAAACTTGAGTTATGAACACCATGTCAGAGGTCAGGGAAAGGACTTTAAGATTTAAATGTGAAATATATGCTTGAAACAAGACATTGATCTTGTCACTAGGCTCTTGCAGACTTTCCTTAACAGGAATTGGAACACGATCTAAAAGCTTGGCCAGTTCCATCTTCTCATCTTGCCTCACCTTTACGTATTTGAATTCTTCATTGAGGGAGAATAACTGACAAAGTTCAATATCACCCATAGTCGGCTTCAAATGTTCATTATACGTGGAAATCGTCCCATGAGTTATATAATAATAGCTAGTGATCCGACGCCAGTGACCTCGAATATCCGTTTTTTCTATCATATTTAACCAGATTATTCTTGTCCAATACTGTTACTGCCGAATGAACCTATAAAAAGAATTAGAGAAAATCAGATAATAATGATATAGACGTGAATTTAACATCAAATATAAAGGGGAAAACAATAGTCTAAATAAAAAAAATCAATAGTACTGTCAGATCCAAAAACAAAGGAAACCTTAATTAAAAAAATAATGACAAAATGCTTAGTGTACTTTGTAAGTTTTTGACGATAAAAAAAGACTTAATCTAATGTTGCCTCCTTTCTAACGATGTTACCTTTAATTTCCTGAGAGTGCATTCTATTTTATATAAATGACGAGGTGATAATTTCAATTATTGATCACGATTTATTTATCTTCTATTAACCAATTTCTCTCTCTCTCTATACAAATATATATACAAAAAATATACGGGACTGTATAAAGCGGGAGTAAAGAAATGTACTCTACTCATCTAATGATCATAGGGGGTGGGGTGCTTTTTTTTTATTTTGGGGTTTATCTTTTCTATTGCTTACCTGACTCAACTTGTTTGACCATTCACTAATGCATTCTCCCTAATCTTAGTTAACACGACAAGGGTGATTTAGGGGAAATTATCAAATGCTTATCAAGAACCAGACGAGGGATCTTTCGTAGGGGGTAATCCCTCTATAAAGAAAACATGGTAAACTGTGACACGCATCCTGACTCAGCAGCCTGCCTCGCCCAGTGCTTTCTCATAAGGACCTTCCTGTTTTTCATTGTAAGCTATTGATCATGTTCAACTTGTAGTTCATACATTAGGTCAGCCTTAACTACATACTCATTAACTTTATATTGGGGAAACCCTGCTTACATACGCATTAGCAAAGCCCTTTCTACGTATTAAAATCGATCGTGCCACAAAGAGTATAAATAGGTGTTCACATAATATTTATTTCTTGTCCATAACAGTAAAGCAATAGAAAATCCAAAACTACAATTCAAATACCACAATCCTATGTTATGACAAAGAATTAAAAGTTTTCTAGTTGATAACGATTTCCTCAATTCATCTTCTCTCAAGTAAAAAACAATAATAAGTTGAGTAGGCATTCAACAGATGAATAAAAATCATTTTTATTAAAATGATAATGACCACAATCTATCCCTAAATTTACAAACAATTAAGTTTATATATAACTCACAAGCCAATATCATAATCAACAAAGGTTAAACAAGAGAGCGTCGTGTAGTAGGACAATACACTCATATATAATTGTGCTCATTTTGTTCTCTCAAAGTTTCAGTAATAACTATATTATTTTAACGCCGAAATCATCATCACAAAACATGTTAATTATATCTCATTGTAAATAAATAGTATTTAGAAGTCAAAATTAGTAATATCCTGCTTCAGCTGATCCAACTCTGATTTGTCATGAGCTAATTTGGCATCATTTTTCTACTGCTCTGGTCTATCTGTATGAACAGTTAGGCAAAAACCAGCAGCAGCTAGCAAGATGGGAAAGCCATTATAGACCTAAAAAATTAGGATTAGAACAAATAGACATATAACACTAGATTACAAGTATAAAATAATGTCCATTCACTTTGTTAACCCTTAGATTATTCATCACAACTAAAAGTGATAAAGTAAATTACATGTATACAATAGTCTCCCTTGCCCTAATAGATTTTTACCATAATTAAGAAGTGTTATGTACCAAGAAAACATGTGAATTCTCAGACAACATATAAAGAAATAAAATATATCATACAGTTTTTAATTTTTGCATTATGTCCTAGTCTATTTTTTCATCACCAAAAACAAAATCCCTTTGGTTTTAGTTATTTACAATCGAATGAAGCCCCTTTCTTATTTAAGTCTAATCTAACAAAGCCCCTATTGTTGAGGGCTAAAATACAAAAATTGGGTAAAAAAATAATGGTTAAAAAATAAAAAATGATACCAGATGAGAGTGGATCAGCGGCGGTTGAGGGCAATGGACTTGGAAGGCAGTTGAGAGCGATGGACTTGGACGGTGGTTGAAAATTAGGGTTCCTTTTTTTTTTTATCTCCATGCCAAATGAGAGAGGGAGAGAGTTTGGACTTTCTTGCACACCTCTTTTTTTCTCATGTGAAAATAAGGGTGCGGGAGATGAAAATATTTTAGGGAGATTATTTTTTAGGTTATTTATATTTTAGTTAGGTGTACTAAATTTTGGCACACTTTTAAACAGTGCCAAAATTGGGCACAATTTTAAACTGGCCAGATTATCATTAAACCCTGTTAGAATTTAGCACTGTTTTAATGTGTGCTAAATTTTTAATATTAAGGTGTGCCAAATTACTGTTTTTGGTGTAGTGTCTATTGTTGAGCTTAGAGATGTTAGGGCCTTTGCATAGCTGTTCTGTCCCCTGGGGAACTGCGGAACATCAACGTGATCAAAGTTATCCATTAATCCCTTTACAATGGTGAGATAGGCTGCCATCCTTTCATCTTTTCTGTTGAAGTCACTGCTTATCTGGTTGGAAACTAGATGTGAATCACTGAAGATTTGAAGATGCCTTGCCCCTAGCAGCTGTGCTTTGTGTAGTTCGGGGATCAGTGCCTCGTATTCTGCCTCATTGTTGGAGGCTTCAAATCCAAGTCTAATTCCCTGCTCGTGCACTGTGTTCTTAGGAGTCACTAGCACAATACCTACTCCTGCCCCCCTTCGAGTTGTAGCCTCCATCCACGTATAATGTCCGAACACCTAAGCCTTCCTTTGGATGACTAGTTTCGGGGTGATCGCAAGGCTACTCCCGTGTGAACTCGATATTAAAATCAGCTAATACTTGCCCCTTGATGGCTGTTCTTGGTTCAAAGTGGACATCAAACCTTCCGAGCTCGTCTGACCACTTGGATGGTCGGCCGGAGAGATATGCTTTCCTTAGAACGACCTTAAGGGGGTGTGAAATAACTACGACGATGGAATGAGCTTTAAAATAATGCTTCAGTTTCCTTGAGGCTATCACAAACGCATATGCGAGATTATCCAATGGCAGGTATCACTGTTCGACTTCCAAAAGAGTTTTTCTCGCGTAGTAGATTGTATGATGGCTTCCTTCCCTCTCACATACTAAGGCAGAGGTTACAGCGTGGTCTGACACTTCTAGGTAAAGGTACAACAGATCATCCTGCCTAGTAATTACGAGAAAAGGGGGCCTACTAAGGTAAACTTTGAGCTCCTCTAGGAATCTCGAGCAACCTTCATCCTATGTTACTCCTTTGTTCATTTTAACAATTGAAATAATGGTTGGCATCGTTTTGAAGACTTAGAAATGAATCGGTTGAGTGCGGCGAGCATTCCTGTTAGCTTCTGTACATCTCTTACTATTTGGGGCAACTGAACTTTGCTCGTCGATCTGGTCGGGGTTTGCCTCTATTCCTCTCTTGCTGACTAAGTATCCAAGGAATTTTCCTGACTAAACGCCGAAAGAGCACTTACTTGCGTTAAGTTTCATTCGGTACTTTCTGAGGATTTCGAAGGTCTTTGCCAGGTCGGAGAGGTGGTCATCCTTGAGCTTGCTCGTAACGAGCATATCATCGATATAAACTTCCATGGTATCCCCCATCTGGTCTTTGAACATTTTCGTGACCAGTAGCTGATAAGTTGCTCCTGTATTTTTAAGGTCGAAAGGCATAACTTTATAGCAATATATAACCAACAGTGGTTATAAAGGAGATTTTATCTTGATCTGGCACGTGAAGGGGGATTTAATGGTATACCAAATATGCATCTAAGAAGCTCATTCTTTTGTGTGAAGCCATGGCATCAACTAGATGATCGATCTTCGAAATGGGGAAACTATCTTTGGGACAAGCTCTGTTGAGGTCAGTGAATTCGATACAAACCCTTCACTTTCTGTTGCTCTTAGAAACCACTACTGGGTTGGATAACCATTTGGGGAACGAAACTTCCTGTTTGGACCCTGCGTCTAGTAGTTTCTCGACCTCTTTCTCTACAGCTCTAGCTTTCTCTAGGACTGTTCGGCGAGCCTTTTATGTAACTGGCCTGAAAGTTGGGTCCATGCGTAGTTGATGACAAGAAACGTTGGGATCAATCCCAGGCATCTCGTAGGGATCCCATGCAAAAACATCCAAGTTGTTCTGGAGTAAGGTAACTAGTTCTTTTTTCTTGCCTTCAGTCAAGGAGGTGCCAATTAAAAACTTCTTTTCGGTCGATCTACTCCCAACTGTGACCTCTTCCAGGTCTTCAACGACCCTTTCAGAGGGGAGGATCCTGGTTTCCTCCACTCCTGTTCGACCATACCTTAGCTGCTATTTAGAGGGCATCAACCCCTCCTGACCTTCTTCCTTGCCTTTTGTCTTTTCTACCCTCTTCTCCTGTTTGGGGCGTATAGACATGATGAAATATTTCCTCGCCGCATCTTGCTCCTCATGGATCTTAACTACTCCTCGATCAGTTACACACTTCAATTTCTGGTGATAGGTCAATGGAACGATCTTCATTGCATGGAGCCATCCCCATCCGAGGATGGCTTGGTATGGCGATTCGATATCAACAATAAGAAACTTAATCAATTTGGAGATATTTCCTGCCCTGACTGGCAGGACAACCTTTCCCAGAGGGATTGTGACCTTTCTAGCAAAGCCGACCAATGGGACAGTGGCTTCCTTTAGATCTGTTATGCTTAGTTTCATCTTCCTAAATAAGTCGAGGTACATTACTTTGGATGAACTGCCTTGGTCGACAAGCAACCTGTCGACATCCCAATTGGCTATCCTGAGTGTAATAACCAGTGCGTCATGATGAGGGTTTCTCACTCTTATGCATCATGATGAGGGTTTCTCACTCTTATGAAATCTTCGTCTACAAAAATAATATGCTTGTTATAATCAGCATCCTTTGGCCACCTCCACTTCCTTGCCAGAGACTTGGCTGGGTCAATTTGGAAGTCCTGCATAACTATAGTAAGCTTTTTAACTTCCATTCGAGCTGCGTTCCCTTGGATTTGTTTAAGGTCTCATGCCTCATGTATTACTGCAAATTCATGGCCAACATCCTCCTCGAGGACATTATCCGGCCTCTGCTCGTCGTTTGCTGCTACGTTATCTGTCTTCTTTTCCATGAACTCATCGAGGTGTTCGGCCTGGGCCAACTCCTCGAGGTGAGACTTCAGGGACATATAATGTTCAGTTTTATGTTCGCCTTCCTTATGGAATGCGTATCTCAACGCATTGTTTCGCTTAGAGGGATCTTCTCCCATCTTTGTCGGCCATTTGATGAACAACTCATCCTTGATCTTCGCTAGGATCTTATAGATCGGCTCTTTGAAGATGGTGTTTATAGCTTAAAATGCCTTTGAGGTATCGTTCTTGTTTCCATTCTTGGGGCCGTTCTTACCCCCGTTCTTATTTCCTTTCTTTTGCGGTTCAACCTTCTCGTCCCCTTTGCGTGCCTTCGCGCGACCATTTTCGCCTGCATTAAGATGGGACACATCTTCGACTTTAGTGTATTTATTAATACGGGCCATTAATTCACCGATGGTTATGTCCTCCTTCTTAGTTAGGGACTGGTGCAAGAGGCAGGAGCTAGGCAATCCTATTTTGAAGTATGCTACATCGACGTACTCCGAGCAGTCCTCGACCTCGTTAAATGTCTCCTAGTACCTCTTTCCGTACTCTCTGAGGTTCTCCTGTGGGTTTTTCTTTATAGTAAACAAAGCATCCATCCTCTTCGGATGGTAACTTCTCGTAATGAAGCGAGATGCAAACAGCTCGGCCAGAGATTTGAAACTCTTGATGGATCGGTGATGTAACTTCTCGAACCACTTCTAGGCCACATCGTGTAAGCTCGAGGGGAAGATTCATCACATGAGTGCATCATTATGACTCCATAGAGTCATTGCTTTCCTGTATTGCCTAACATGGTCGATGGGATTAGTTTTTCCATCATAAATCTTGAACCTGGGAATCGCAAGGTTTTTTGGGGCTTCCTCTTCTTCTATCTCCCTTGAAAAAGGGGACTTCGTCTGAGTTTTGAGAGCTCGTCTTGCTATATCCCTTGTTGATCTATCACCACGGTGAGTTGGGTGCTGGTCCATCTCTCTCCCGACCAGACTTCGTATATCATCATCCTGCCAATCAGGACTCCTGTACTGGTGAGATGGTCGTGAGTATTCAGAGTGGTGGTCGCCTGACCTAGGTCTCTCCATTCTTTCTGAACCATTTTTTGGGCTTCTTCCTCAACTGCGAGATTTGCTCGCCGGAGGGCTAGGAGTCCTATTGTGGCATCACCTTGTATTTATATGGATCTCTCCCTCCAGTCTTTTCAGTCTCCTTTTGATGTGGGCATTCTCGTTTTCCCGTTGGCGAGTGGCCTCCTCCTATTCCTGGAGTCTGGCCTCGTAGGCATCGATTAACCTAGAGAATTGTGTGGACCTGGGTGGCCCTTGACTTTCTTCAGTGACCCGCCTCTACTGGCGAAGTCTTGGGTTTGAATTGCGTATTTCAGACCTTACCCTTGGGGGGTGCAGCTGTTGTTGAATATCTCCTACTTGAGGAACGTTACTGTTTTGATGTGATATTGCTGGTTCTTACTGGTGAGGGTTTTTGTAGGAGAAAGTAATCACTTCCCACAGACGGCGCCAATTGTGGTGATAAAAATATCAACACAAAGAATTTATGAAAAGAAAACAATCACCAGAATAAAAGAAATAACAACAATCACACAACATAAGAATATACGTGGTTCGGCAAATTGCTTACGTCCACGGAGAGGTCTACTATTCTTATTAAGTATATCTCTAACTGGTTTTCTCACATGCCCTATGCCCCGGGCTAGGAGTACAATATATATAGTTAAGAGAATGTGTTAGTAAGTAACACGTTGGCCTTATATCCCTTGAATATCTCTCCGAGATTTTGGGGATAGAATCGGTCATATCTGTCATTCTAACTGCTATCCAAGACTCATAATTTCCCCGGGTGCCTGACTCATTTGTTGGGCTTAACCGACTACTCTTATGGGCTTGGTCGACAGTAGGTACCAACAGGTGTATATATATATATATATATATATATATATATATATATATATATATATATATATATATATTAACATATATATGTCTGCTCGTCCCTCATATCTGTTCTGGTCCGTCTCTCATTTCTAGATTTGTTGCTCTAAACACTAAATATGGATATGGAGATTTTTTCTTTATTATATATTTTTGTTTGATTCTTTCATATCTATATGTTTTTAGTGTTTAAACAAATGGTTATTAGTTATCATAAAGATCACACAGTTGTTTTACCTCCTTTTAGTGTTTAATAGATAATTTAATAAAGTTTTAATTATAAAGAGGAAAAAAAATCAAAAACTCGATACCCATTTTAAACAGGGACGGGGATCCTCGAACCCATTATAATGGGGAACGGGGAGGTTACGGGGAATGGTTTTTTCAAACGGGGACGGGGAATTAAAACCTGACCCCAAACCGACCCGTTGTCATCCCAATAAACCTAGTTGCATAGAGGTTAAAACACAATGAGTGAAAGTTTGATGAAATTTTAAAGGGAGAGGGGAATATAAGATCGTGGTACCAAAAGAGAGTACTGCTCTTGCAGTGAGCCCAAAAAAGAGAGAGTGTGACTATAATTTAGTCGGTAATTTCTAGGCTGACACATCCGCACAAAAGTAATAATATATATATATATATATACACACACACTATTGCTCTTGTGCGAATCAGTCCACATTTTAGGAGTGCGGACCGAACATGTGTCACCTGGCGGTGAGCCTAGAAATTATCGGCTAAATTATAGGCATAGTCTCTCTCTTTTTTGGGCTCACTGCCAGGTGGCACATGTCAGGTCCGCACTCCTAAAATGCGGATTGGTCCGCACAAGAGCAGTACTGCATATATATATATATATAGGTTCCCTCCTATAAGGACTCCTTATGGTGCAGACCCCCGGTACACACCATTTTTTTAAAATAGTAAAAAAACAATTTTTTTGATGAAACTTCATGGATATGATCTCCACAGTGAGAAGATCATCTCCTATTTTTTCATCAAAAAATTCAATAAAAAACCGTTGAGATGAGGTGATATGTAAAAAATGGTATAAATATGCATTTTCGACCATTGAAATGTTGACGATCATCTCACCCACTTTTTGATTAGTGTCGAGATCACATACATGAAGTTTCATAAAAAAATTCAATCAATAAAGTGGCTGGCACCGGCCCAACATTTCAACGGTTGAAAATGAATATTTATAATTTTTTTTTACATATCACCTCATCTCAACGGTTTTTTTTACTGAATTTTTTGATGAAAAAAATTTGGAGATGATCTTCTCACCGTGGAGATCAAGTCCATGAAGTTTCATCAAAAAATTTATTTTTTACTATTTAAAAAAAATGATTTTTACCGAGGTCTTGACCATAAGGAGTCCTTACATGAGACTTTTTGTGTATATATATATATATATATATATATATCATACCAAAAAAAATATATATATGTATATATAGAGTAATAAATAGTAACGTATCATAAGTTGAAGAAATTTAATTGGCAAATGGGAAGGTTAAAGACTTGTCAGAAAGAATAAGGAAAAAAATTAACCGATTAGGGCCCCATTATTATTATTATTATTATTATTATTATTATTATTATTATTATTATTATTATTATTATTATTATTATTATTATTATTATTATTATTATTATTATTATTATTATTATTATTATTATTAGGTTTGAACCTAGCACGATGCGCGGGCTAGTAAATTTTCTTAAGTCCTTAAATCTTTCGATCGATCATTGCTTCTGTGTCGCCTCTCCTGGTGGCCACACCCTGATTGCGCTTGCTCTGATCTGTGACGTTCAGTTCTCCTGGTCACACCTAATGCTCCTTCCTCGGCTGGGGGAGTCACCTCCCTGAGGGCTAGGAGTCCTGTCTCGGTGCCGCCTTGTGTTTCCGTGGAGATATCTCTCCATTCTTTCAAGTCACCTGTTAAGACGAGCATTCTCTTCTTCTTGGCGGCGCGTTGCCTCTTCTTGTTCTCAAAGTCTGGTTTCATAGGCATCGACAAACCTAGAAATCTGGGTGGACCTAGGTGGCCCATGGCTTTCTTCAGAAGGTTGCATTTCTTGGCGAAATCTTGGGTTTGTATGTTGGCAAATTTCAGACCCGCCCTAGGAGGAGCTGGATCTTGCTGTCGTGAGACATTGCGGGCTTTCTAGTAATAATTGCTTTCGTAGGAATACAAGTCATTTTACACATATGACGCCAATTGTGAGTGCATAAAATATCACAATTAAAGATTCTACAAAAATAATCATAAATGGCAAAAATTAAATGGAACCACACACACAACAATGATATACGTTATTCAACAACTTGCCTACGTCCACGGAGAGGTTACTTGTTCTTCGTAAGTGTCTCTCAAAGTCTCAAGTTTTTTCATCCCTTTGCCCCTTGTCATGGTGTACAATTTATATGTGTTGTTACAGAGGTCGAGCTGTTTATGGAACTCCGTAGTAATGTGCGAATTTGCCACAAGGTACTTGAATATCTTATCCTAGATTCTTGGTACCTGATTTGACCATATCCGTGAGTGTTATTCTTCGATTATAATACTCATGTGGAAATTAGTTATGATTTGGGTCGGGCCAAGTGCTTAAACTATCTTGGTCGGCTACTCTCATGAACTTGTAAAAAATGGATCCCACAATTGTAGAATCTCGTATTTGTTTTTAGATTTTTGTAGAAGATTAAAGACTTAGGCAATATCTACACCGCGATATTTTTTGGCTGGAGGCATTGGGTGTGGGTCTTTGTTGTCCTCGGAGAGGCTTATGAATGAGGGCGATGCTAATTTTTGTGCCTGTTAAGTGACGCTTATGTATATAAGTTATTGTATTTTAAGTAAATGGAATATGAGGACCAAATTAAGTGTATTTACCTGGGTTTGAGCTATGGTATGTGTATGATTAGTGAGGAACGTCTATTCGTCACCGATTTTAATTACTGTGTAGTTACGTGACCCATGTGATATAAATGCCTTTTGCGTGTTATTATAGAATAGCCTCTCTAATATTTGTTTTTCATTTACCAAAAAATATATAACAAAAACTAGTATAGAGGTAAATAGAGATGTCAATCCAACTTTATGGAGTGAGACACACGAAAAGTCATGTAATCCAATTTTCTAGGTATTTTTGTTTCTTGATATGTTTTTACTTTTTCTTTGTTTTATAGTGAATAAAATATGAACGAAATCAAACACTAAAACAAGAGATAAGTGAGGTAGATAAATGTGAGAACAAATAAGGGATGAGACTACACCACATATCCCAGTTATTCTAATTAATCAATTAACTCATTTGGAATCTCTCAAGTTAGTATTAAAATTACAAGTCAGCTCTTGTCACAAGTGCAATTTTAACACTAACCTTTTAGAAAATTAAATTTAAACCCAATAACTCTTAGGAAGTAGACTTAAAACTCCTTTTAATAAATCACCCGCTAGAATCGATTCACCAAAATTCATCTAAGCCATAGAAACTATAATATAGAGTTGAAATTCAGGGAATAATACCACACTTGAGAAACCCCTATCTCTAGTTCGATTCTAAAATTGGTATTATATCATGAATTTTGATTTTCTTTCGAAAATCATTTACCATCTCACGAGGCAAAAATTGAAAGGTGAAAGTTCAAAATTAACATTCAAAGGGAATTTCAAATAATCAAACTACTTAATTACAGGAACATTAAATAAGGGTTCATTCCACCTCTTGAAAGGGTTTTTTAGCCTAACATGATATGAAATATGATAAACAAATAAACAAAGGCATTAAAATATTAAGAGTAAAGTAGAGAAGAATCAAACCAAATCTCTTTGAATTCAATTGAACTCCAATCCATGAATTTGAAGCACACAACCTTCAATTTAAACGATCAAACAAAATATTAAATGAAAGCGCTCACAATCAAATTGATTCTCACCAGTATCTATTTTTCCTCAAACTAAATATAAAAAAAAGAATATCAGAAAAATAATATAACTACCTAACATAAAAATTATTTCTACCTAAAATTTTCTTGACTTTCTTCTCTGGAACCTTACATAAAAAAAAAAAATCTCCAAAGGAGAAAAAAAATTTATAAAATAAGAACGAAAAAAAAACTATCTACAATAAGTACAATGGATGGATTCTTAATGGATTCCTAAATAATGAAAGAAATTTGTTAAAAACTACAAACCCTCTTATTATAAAATTGTCCATAAGAATTCATCTCAAAGAAATAAATTCTACAACATCACTTTATATTGAAATATTTGTTAAAAATGCAAATACTCTCCATAAAGGGATAGAGAAGAATTTATTTTCCAAGAGACAAATTATACTACACCACTCAATATTGAGATATTTACTAAAAATGCAAATACTCTATATAGGGATGTAGAAAAATTCATCCCACGTTTAAAACTAAAATGGAGATCTCTTGAGACTTCATGCTTTTATAAGTGACCCAACGAGCTAAGGGTCAAAGTAATAATGCACATAAGTGAATGGGGGAAGATGTGTGAGAGGGGTATTGTGGAAAATGGGGTAGAAGTCACTTTAACACACATGTAGGGGGGAAAGTTGGGGGATATTTTTGGAAATGAATAAAGTCATTGGCAGAATAGGATATATTGGGAGAATGGGAATGTAACACCCCGTATTTTTATTAATGAATTAATTAGACTTTTTGAGAAAAATAAATTTGGACTTAGTAGTTTTTAAGAATTAAACATATTGATTTTTATATTTGAGAAGTACATTTTCAAACGGAATTAAATCGGAGTGATAATAAAATATTAGAATAATTTTTGAAAATATTTTAACAAGCAGATACGTTTTTTTTAGTTAAAGAATATTTTCCTAAGTATATAGGCGGTGTTTTAAAGATTTGATTTTTATGTTGGGGTCGTTCAAACGACAACGTATGTCGTTTGAACGACGTAGCATCTTGTTCGAATGACATCGTACGTCGTTCGAACGAGAGAGGCGGTGGATGGATTAGATAGTCCTAATTAGATTTTAACTCTTAAACCCTTTAAATACCAAATTGATACGGGACTGGGACTCGAAAAATAATTTTCTCCCAAATTTTCTCCAGTAAGGTTCTCCAAACATATTTTCTCTCATCTTCAACCCGTAGCCCCAACTTTTAACAAGTTTTAACTCAATAATTGAAGATTCAATTGATATTTTTTCAAGAGGAGTTCAACCATCTACTCGGATTTTTATCCAACTAATATCAAGCATGAATACTCTATTCCTTTCCTTTAGTATTATGCGTTTTAAGTGTTGCTTAAACCCTTAATTACACGTTTTCTTAAAATTAATTAGCAACCTAATTAGAGGAAGTGAACACTAAATCTTGGGGCTGTTTTTATAAATCCTCTTAATACGAATAATATTCATAACCCTTGGGTATGCAGGATTGATGAGTGGATTTTGGGTTTTAATGGTGTAGGTTGCGTGTAGAAAAACCCTAGTTTTGAATTAAATGAATTTGGGGGAGTATAATTCATGTAATTTGTGTAGAGATGATGAAATAGAAATTTTGATGTATTAATGATGCAATCGTGGTATTTAATTTAATATAATTAAATGGGATTAATTGGGTGTTTATGACGATGTGAAAATTAAATTAAGATTTAATGAAATTGGACTATCATGCATAATTTTGTACGTTTATTTATTATGCTCATTTGTGTGACTTGTTGGTATTATTAAACTACCTTTGTGACGACGGATGTTGGGTATTGTTGCTCCCCCTATATCTTAGGATGCCTTCTAGGTATGGGACTACTGGGTAGGCCTTTTGATGATTTACGCCTTCTAGGTATGGGACTAGTGAGGGTAGATTATTACGACATCATTATGTCGGGGGTGGGCTAATTTTTGATACTTTATCGTCATTACGCTAGCCTAGGCGTGAGACTAGGTCGAGGTTTATGTTAGAACTTCATCCTATACATAGGTTAGGACTTATTGATAACTTGGGGACCCTTAGGTATGGGACTAAGGGGTATTTTGAGGATCTCACATCGATTAAAAGGGTGGGGTAATTTATAAATTGTGAAATTGAGAAATTGAGAATTAATGCCTAAGATAAAAATTGGTATTAAAATTGGTGGGGACATAATGTGTCAGAGAACGACAGTTTAAACAGGTCAGTTTGGGCAATTTATAACGTGTCGTGTGTCGAATCTTGTCATATTATGGGGGATCGACAGTTTAAACGGATTCATCTTGCTATTGACAAGGGAAAGTGTGACACTTAGGTGGAAATTACCACCCAGGGCGGGAGGACCGCTATAATAAAAAGTGAGAACAATAATAAATTGGGTTAATTTAATTAAATTAACGTCTGTGGACACGATAATTTAAAATTATATTGGCGTTCTTTTTGAAATGGGGATCTGTGCGGGTAGTTAGTGATTTATATTTATCGCATTTAATTAAAATACTTTATTATGATATTTATTGCGTATAATGCTACTGTCTGGGTTTAAGGACCCTATTTGAGGGGAGTAGTGTGTATTCATGCTCGGGGCTCTGACCTCGTGCGTTGACTAACTTTTTCAGGTATTAACGCTGGAGTAGTTACACTAGATTTTTGAAAATTATCTTGGAGGCGCAGTTGAAGTTATTTTGGTTATGCTTAGTAGTTAGATTAGTTTTCCATTCCTTCGCTTTTGCATTGAGACTCAGTTTATGATTTTGGTGGACCATTCAGTTCCATAGTTGTACGGTTTTATTAAGATATTCTTAGTTGGATTTTATTTAGTTTTAAATTATTGAAGATTGGGTTATCATTGGAGTTTAGCATGGTGATGGATCTTTTATCGAATAGTTGATTATTATCTTTTGGGATTGATTAAAATATTTATCTTGTGGATTGATTTTATAATGTCTCATATGTGTCGCATGATAAGAATGATGTTTAGTTCACACTCGACATAGTTTTGGTGGCGGCCGACGCCAGAATTACGCGGGGTGTGACAGATGGTATTAGAGCATGCTCTTAGGTCTCGTAGGTTGTGAGTCCGTTTAGCTACCGTGTTATCGATCTTTGATTCCCTTTATTGATTCGTACTCCTTAAGGTAGAGGGTCTAGCATACATGTTAGATGTGTTTCTTGGAGATATGGAGTTTTGTGTTAAGGACGTTGTAGGCATTGAGTTTAGAATTAGTAAGCTTGATGTGAGGATCTTTAGAGTTGATTTTTACAGATGATATTTTATGTGAGAGATCGTTAGTATGAATTTTGGGTATGTCTTATATTAATGCAACAAGGTGATTAGGTTTGAGGATTTAGGTATTGCGAAGACATTTGGAGGTAGGATCGAGTGGGGATTTGTGAGAGCGTGTAGTAGGCCATTATTTTCATAGTTATGCGTATGTATTTAAGCCATATATATATTATTTTGTTATTCGTTGGGTAGGTGCGCGTAGGATTGGGTGTATGGGCACCCAATTATGGCATTTTACGGGTAGGCATATGTGAGCCTTATTTTCTTTTGAGAGATTTACGTTTGATGCGTATGCTTCGTCTAATTTCGAGGATGAAATTCCTTTACTAGTGGGGAAGTATGTAATTAAAAATAAAAATAATTTAATTAATTAATTGGAATTTTTGAGAAAAATAAATTTTGGACTTAATGGTTTTTAAGAATTAAACATATTGGTTTTTATATTTGAGAAGTACATTTTCAACCGGAATTAAATCGGAGTTATAATAAAATATTATAATAATTTTTGAAAATATTTTAACAGATAGGTACGTTTTTGTCGAGTTAAGGAATATTTTCCTAAGTGTATAGGCGGTGTTTTAAAGATTTGATTTTGATGCTGGGGTCGTTCAAACGACAACTTATGTCGTTCGAATGACGTAACATCTCGTTCGAACGACATCGTACATCGTTTGAACGGCAGAGGTGGTGGATGGATTAAAGAGTCCTAATTAGATTTTAACTCTTAAACCCTTTAAATACCAAACTGATACGGGACTGGGACTCAAAAAATAATTTTCTCCCAAATTTTCTCCAGTAAGGTTCTCCAAACATATCTCCACTCATATTCAACCCCTAGCCCCAACTTTTAACAAGTTTTAACTCAAGAATTGAAGATTCAATTGGTATTTTCTCTAGAGGAGTTCAACCGTCTACTCAGATTTTTATCCAACTCAGGCATGAATACTCTATTCCTTTCCTTTAGTATTATGCATTTTAAGTGTTGCCTAAACCCTTAATTACATATTTTCTTAAAATTAATTAGCAACCTAATTAGAGGAAATGAACACAAAATCTTGGGGTTGTTTTTATAAAACCTCTTAATACGAATAACATTCATAACCCTTGGGTATGTAGGATTGATGAGTGAATTTTGGGTTTTAATGGTGTAGGTTGCGTGTAGAAAAACCCTAGTTTTGAATTAAATGAATTTGGGGGAGTATAACTCATGTAATTTGTGTAGAGATGATGAAATAGAAATTTTGATGTATTAATGATGCAATCGTGGTATTTAATTTAATATAATTAAATGGGATTAATTGGCTGTTTATGACGATGTAAAAATTAAATTAAGATTTTATTGAATTGGACTATCATGCGTAGTTTTGAACGTTGATTTACTATGCTCATTTGTGTGACTTGTTGGTATTATTAAATTACCTTTCTGACGACGGGTGTTGAGTATTTTTTCTCCCCCTATATTTTAGGATGCCTTCTAGGTATGGGACTAGTGGGTAGGCCTTTTGATGATTTACGCTTTCTATGTATGGGACTAGTGAGGGTAGATTATTACGAATTCATTATGCTGGTGATGGGCTGATTTTTGATACTTTATCGTCATTGCGCTAGCCTAGGCATGAGATTAGGTTGAGGTTTATGTTACAAATTCATCCTATACATAGATTATGGTGTATTGATAACTTGGGGACCCTTAGGTATGGGACTAAGGGGTATTTTGAGGATCTCACATCGATTAAAAGGGTCGGGTAATTTATAAATTGAGAAATTGGGAATTAATGCCCAAGATAAAAATTAGTATTAAAATTGGCGGCGACATAATGTGTCAGGGTCGGACAGTTTAAACAGGTCAGCTTGGGCGATTTATATCGTGTCGTGTGTCGAACCTTGTCATATTGCGGGAGATCGATAGTTTAAACGGATTCGACTAACTATTGACAAGGAAAAGTGTGACACTTTGATGGAAATTACCACCCGGGGCTGGAGGACCGCCATAATAAAAAGTGAGAACAATAATAAATTGGGTTAATTTAATTAAATTAACGTCGGGGGACTTGGGAATTTAAAATCATATTGGCGTGCTTTTTGAAACGGGGATCTATGCAGGTAGTTAGTGATTTATATTTATTGCGTTTAATTAAAGTACTCTACTGTGATATATATTGCGTATAATGCTACTGTCTGGGTTCAAGGACCCTATTTGAGGGGAGAAGTGTGTATTCATGCTTGGGGCTCTGACCTCGTGCATTGACTAACTTTTTTAGGTATTAGCATTGGACTAGTTGCACAAGATTTTTGGAAATTATCTTGGAGGCGCAGTTTGGTTATGCTTAGTAGTTAGATTAGTTTTCCATTCCTTCGCTTTTGTATTGAGACTTTTTTTATGGTTTTGATGGACCATTCGGTTCCACAGTTGTACGGTTTTATTCAGATATTCTTAGTTGGATTTTATTTAGTTTTAAATTATTGAAGATTGAATTATCATTGGAGTTTAGCATGGTAATAAATCCTTTATCGCATATTTGGTTATTATCTTTTGGGATTGATTAAAATATTTTTCTTGTTCATTGATTTTATAATGTCTCATATCTATCACATGCTAAGAATGATATTTAGTTCACGCTCGACATAGTATTGGTGGCGACCGACGCCCGAATTACGCGGGGTGTGACAGGGAAATGGCTATTTGGGTTGAATGGGTATGGGTTTTATTGAGGAGATGGGTATGGAACTCAGGTTAAAGGTCAGGAGTTTATGGAGATGGGGTCGGTCGTAGTTCCAGGTCCGAGAAGGTTCAGGCGCTGGAGATGGAAGTCTTAGGGGTATGTGGTCGGACAACCGAGTTCAATGGGTTAAAGAAAACGGGTCGTCCACTGGTGTTTGGACTCACAGGTTATCGGTAAATGGATGTGGTTTGAGTGGTTCGAAATGGGTTTAACCTGGGTTTGGGGCTCGGGCTTGTGGGTTACACGGGTTGAGCAGGTGGTAGCAATGGACGCGGGTTGATCAGGGGTAAGAATGGGGTGAGCTGGGTTGGCGGGTTAATGGGTTGGAATGACAGGGGGCATCCGAGTTCGTGGCTAAGGATGGAATGTTGGGTTGTAGATGGGTATGGTGGGATTTGAAATGGGTTTAACGGGGTTGGGTGTTTGTTTCTTAATGGAGGTTTTAGAGAGAGATAGAGAGATAGAGAGAGAATGGGTGAGAGGAAGAAGATGATGCGTGTTGTGTTTGGGTATAGTAAGGTGTAGGTTAGGTAGGATGATGCATTTTTCGACGGAGGCAGGTGTTGTATCTCCCGTTAGAACTGCATCTTTTAAGCCTTTATAGAGCTCATATCTTAATTGGGTTTAATTTGATCGAACCTAGCACAATCTCTCTGACTCGATTCAAGCGTATGCGTCAACTATAAATTGTTGGAATAATCACCCTGAAAGTTAGAGCGTTTGTGCTTAGTTCATCCTTTGTTGCAATCTATATGCGTAAAATTCACTCATTGTAACATAATTTCTTTTAGTTTTTATTTGCCATTTATTGTTCAAGTATGTAATGTCGAGCTGGGACCCATCTTCCCCGTATGGAAAAAGCAAGGGATACTGCATAGCCATAAATGGTGGATGAAGCTCGCTGATTCGTTGCAATCCATCGAATTTATGTTCCACTATGACATCTCTCTTGACATCAACGTCGTGTAGGTATCCAACAATAAGTGCGGATAACTCTGGTGCAGTGTTATAGACATATGCATTTCTGGATCGCTCTCCAATTTGTCTTATACGAATGGGTGTGAAATCTTATTTTTTGAAATGGTCACACGCCATCCTAAACACATTTGCTAGGACATTGTGTGAGTAAAACATTTCGATTAGGCCTTCAACAATCTCAATGTCTAAAGTTTATGAGGCGCCATCTCCACGTAATGCTCGTAGCCTATTATGCACTTCATTATCGGTGTCATAAGTATGCAGTTGCGCAAACTTTGGCGGATCTCCAATTAAGGAAAGCAGGGAGCCAATTTTATCGTAATTTTAACTTGAAATGCGATATATATAAGTTCTGACACCATTGTTTATGCTTTTGTCAATTTTCTGTAATACCCCGCACTTTTATAGATGTTTAAATTACATAAATGGGGGTAATTTGGAGAGTTGAGAAGTTTCTCTGAATAATAATTTTTGGAGTTTATGAGAGCTAGATGATTTTCGATGTGTGTTCATTTACTTTTGGGACTAAGTAAATAAGTCGGATTATTTTAATTACATGTCGTAGTTGGATAAAGCGACAAATGATAGTTTTTTAATTGAAAAACCCGTATTGAGATGTGATGGGTTTAATTAGTGAATTGTAGTGAAGTGACTCAGATGGAGATTTCAAGTGAGCGGTTGGTTTCGGAATGTCCGAGATAGCCATAATAGAGTATCCGGGGGGTAGTGTTTAGGTTCCGGGGATTTTTGGACTAATAGGGACTCGCAATTGAGTAAACGAGTCATTTTTGGGTTTATAAGATATAAACCCTTATTCTCTCCTACAAAAAGGCACGAGAGAGGGAGAAAGAAAGAAAAAGAGAGAAAGAAGAGAAAGAGGAGAGAGAAAGGAAAAAGAGGAAGAAAAAGGGAGATTTCTTCCTAACTCCGCGGGATTCGACTCGAGGTCATCGGATTTTATCCACGAGACAAGTGCTTACTTGCTTTATTTAATTTAGTGTATATATCTCATATTATAGTTGGTAAACAATATAATTTCGGGTTAGAACCTTTAAAATAAATTTGGGTAGTTTGAGTATGAGTTTACAAATTGATGTATTGTAAACTCTTAATGATTTCTAGTGTTAAAACCATGTTAATGGAGTGTGGAAATGAATTGAAATGGGGGAAATGGAAAAACTAGGGCTTTAAGGATTTTTGGGTTTAAATCTAAGAAAATTGGTTTAATCCCCCAAAATAATTGACGCGTTAGTTAGAAATCAATGTTTACATGATTGTAGTGTTGTTGGCTGAGATTAGAAACCATAAAAATGGAGGTTAGATTGATATATTGGGTATGTGGAGATTTAGATTTCATCCGAATTGGTCAATAGCTGACCTGGTTCCACAGGCTTTCCTTTGGCATAGGGTTGGAACAACCATCTTATTTATATTTTATCTCTAATACGATCCGAGGAGGTTGCGCGATGTGGGTGAATCCCCTGGCTTGACGAGCATGGAGAGTATATCCCTAGGTCATCTCGTCCCTCGTTTGAGTGCGATGTGTGTACTGCACTTGCAGAGGGAATATGATCGCCTCCACCATTGTGTATTTTTACCATGACCATTAGTGAGTCTGGATTGGTACCGTGGTTGAGTGAGTAAACCCGAATTCGGATAGGCACTATGAGACTGCATCCTCGAGTTATAGCTGGATGAGATGATTATTATACTTAAGATTGTGATAGGTTGAAAAGCTGTTACTTAAGTCGTTTAATTCAAGATTAAACAATCTAAGTAAACTCCGAACTGTGTTTTGGGGAAACTCTTTTATTTAAATCAAACAGATTAACCACAAGACGTGTTTAATAAAAATATGTATGAAATATGTTCAAGATCATGTAACTAGTTTTGAAAAACAAAACTAAAACAATTTAAATCAGCACACCAACAAGAATGAGATGAGGAGATGTAGAAATATTAAGTACACACAGTTTTTAACGTGGTAAAAGCTCACCCAACTGAGGAAACATCCACGGTGACTTCTAAGTCACAAACCAAAAATCCACTAAAACAAAATATACAAGTTACAAACTATTTAACACACATGCAAACAAAATAGACCTATACAAGTTTAGAATATGTACCCACTTGTTTGATTCTAACTTCTCTGCCGTTCTGATGTTGATGTGGCTTTCTTAGCTTGCTAACTTCTCCACACTTTGTTTCAGCTTTATGTCGACTCTTGACATTTTAAGATCTTATAGCCAACACTTCTTGTGTTGTAGTGTGACAAGTGTTTGTGACAGTGTTCTAACACATGCATGCACATACACACACACTTATTTATACAAACAAGTCCTATCAAATTATAGAACAGATCTAAATGATAAGGTTTTCAGTTTCTCTCTTCTTTAGAGACCACTGACTTTCTTGATCTTTCAAATTAACCCAGAATCCAAGGTTATCTTGCTCGGAAGACTGTCAAGGTCTTAAATAATTTCAGAGGGTTTTGAAAATGTATTTGAAATTATAAACCACCGATTGTGATTCCAACTACATCGAAAGTCTTGTTTCAAAAGAACTAGAAGCATAAAAGAATTTGTTGATTCATGAGTTGTAAAAAAAATTTATAGAAAAAATAATCAACAAATACGATTTCTCAAGATGAGAAACTAAATAATGCAGATCTAAGTGTAATATGACATAAAATAACAAGATCTACTGTTTCTATGAAAAAGAAATAGAGATCAAACCGAAATATCTAAGTTGGTTACAAGATCTCAAACTCAGAGGATTCAACCAACGAACAAGCTTCAAACCATTACCAAAATAACTCTCAAACACTCAGGTTTGGTTTTGGATGTAAACTAAGAAATGAGTTTAGGGTCTGAGATGAAATTAGGGTTTGTTTTCTTTCTCTCTTCTCTTTTTTCTCTCTCTTCTCTATTTCTCAATTGGACAAACTGGCAAAAGTTTTTGAAACGCAGAGGCTCAACCTCCTTTTATATTAAGCAAGGAAGGTTTGAGAATAACAACTCAAATTAATGGCTGAGATTTGGTCTTGGCCATTTGACTTCCATCTAACGGTTTAACAACAGCGGTGGATTAAACGTCCTCTAATAGGTCTACAGGGGTTACACAGGGATGGGGATACAACGCATGCAGAATGTCAATTAACCAGATCCAAGGGCTGAGATTACGAACAGGTTCTGAGTCTATCAACAAACACAAATCAGGCCGTTGTGACGATGACACGTGAAGGTTCAGATGAAGCTAAAAACGCGTATGCAAACTTAATTATAAACACACCCTGAAGTCTCAAGCGCTTTCGTATTCTACCCAACCAACCATTCAGGTAAGAAATGATAAAATAAGTATTAGCATAATGACCCAAAAGTTTAAAAACCCAACTTTTAATTTCTTAAAAATTGTTTTAAAAATCCCCAAATTACTAAAAACTTATTTAATAGGGAATTAACTCACACACAAGCAAATGATGCAATGTATAATATGTATGCAGTCCTAGTGTGTGTGATGGTTGAGAATTTACCTTTAAATAAGACCAAGAGGGATCAATTGAGGTGTAATGTGAAGAATATAAGGTTCTTTGGTATCTAGGGGATAGGACACAAATTTTGTCACAATTTCCAAACTAGATCAGCACTTATACAATGTAGACTCAAGTGAGTCAAGAGTATAAGGTGCTTCAATCTCCCCCTTTGGAAATATGAGACAAAATCTCCTTTGAGTCAACTAGGACTCTTAGGGATAGGAAAAAAATAAGAAAAACCTATTCCTGTACAAAATTCTATCTACCCATATCCTAGAAAAAGAAAATTGCATAACTCAACTAATTACAAACCAATACCTTAATAACATCTGTTGTAGACAACAGTAAAGATTACTATAAATAAGACTAAGATCAAGCATTTTAATCATATGTACAAGAAAAAAATGAACTCATAAGACTCAAATTTATCCCCCATTTTATCTCAAATGGACAAAGGAAAAAATACTTAAGTCAAACAAGTTTATTCAGCACAAACCATTCCTATCGATTTTTACAAAGAATGAAATCTATTGTAATCCAAAGGCTTAGTAAACATATTAGTGAGCGGAAAATCAGTAGGAAGATAATTAATTTCTAATTCCTTAATTTCAACTAATTCACGTATGAAATGATGTCTAATTTTTATATATTTTGTTCGCGAGTGTTGAACAGGATTTTTAGAAATATTGATCGCGCTTTCATTATCACAATGGAGATGCAGTTAGTTTTATTGAATGCCATAATCATTTAGCATTTGCTTAAGCCAAAGTAATTGATCACAGCAACTACCAGTAGCAATGTATTCAGATTCAACTGTAGATAATGAAGTGCAGTTTTGTTTCTTACTACTTCAACCTACCAAATTGTTACCGATATAGTAACACGCTCCTAATGTGCTTTTACTATCATCAGTACACCCTTCCCTGTCGGCATTAATGTATCCTATTATAGTACTAGGAGTATCATTGGTGTACCAGAGTCCTAATATTAGAGTACCTTTTATGTATTTAATGATTCTTTTTACACATACTAAGTGGCTCGCTTTAGAATTATTTTGATAACGGGCACACACACAAACAATGTATATAATATCAGGCCGAGAGGAAGTAAGGTATAGTAAGCTTCCTATCATACTACGATATAGAGTAGGATATATGGATTTTCCACTCTCATCTTCAGATAATTTGACCATAGTACTCATGGGAGTTCTAGCTTCTTTGGCACTTTTAATATCGAATTTTTTAACAAGCTCTAAAGCATATTTTGATTGCGAAACAAATAAACCTTCTGCATTCTGCTTGACTTGAAGACCCAGGAAAAATTACAACTCCCCCATAAGAGACATTTGAAATTCTTTATGCATAATTTCAGAAAATGATTTAACTTCTGAAGGGAAAGTCGATCCAAAAATAATATCGTCGACATATACTTGAGCTATAATAATATCATTGTCAAAAAGTTTGACAAAAAGAGAGTGATCATTTCTTCTTCTCTTAAAACCTTTATCTAAGAGAAAGTTGGAAAGCCGCTCATACCAAGATCTTGGCGCTTGTTTCAGACCATACAATGCCTTTTTAAGATGATAAACATGATTTGGATACTGAGGGTCAATAAACCCTCTGGGTTGTTCAACATAGGTCTCTTCAGTCAAGATTCCAATAAGAAAGGCTGATTTTACATCCACTTGAAAAATCATAAAGTGCAAGTAATAGGCTATGGCAAAGAGAAGACGAACATATTCTAAGCGAGTAACATGAGCAAACGTCTCGTTAAAATCTATTCCTTAAATTTGAGAATATCCTTGGGCCACTAATCTGGATTTATTTCTAATGATTATCCCACTTTCATCAGTTTTATTTTTAAATAGCCAACGTGTGCCAATAACCTTTTTATGATCAGGCCTAGGTACAAGATACCAAACATCATGAATGACAAATTGAAGAAGTTCTTCCTGCATGACAGAAATCCATTGAGGGTCATTCAATGCTTCATTTACATTCTTTGGTTATACAAGGGAAACAAAACATGCATAACGAGCATAGTTTCTTAATTGAGATCTTGTACGTACAGGTTCACAATAGTTACCAACAACGTTATCTATGGGATGATCTTTATAAACCCAGTTAGGTACTTTAGGTTTCTCAATTGGTAAAGAATCATCTATTTCTGGAGAGTCATTTTCTAAAACATTTTTAGACTCTTCCACAATAGTTGGTTCTCTAGTCTTACTCTCAATAGTAGTGTCACTTACAATAACGTTTATGGATTCCATTAAAGCCTTTGTGCGAAGATTATAGACATGGTATGCTCTACTGTCGGGAGAATATCCTAAGAATATGGCTTTATCTCCACGAGTCTCAAATTTGGGTAAGTGTTCTCTGTCTTTACATACATAACATGTACTACCAAAAGTTCTAAGGTAGTTAAAATTGAGCTTCTTCGCATACCATAGTTCATAAGGAGTTTGTTTATAATTCTTCCTAAAATATACCCTATTAATAATGCGACAAGAAGTACGAATTGATTTTACCCAAAAATATTTAGGTAAACACTTGGCATGAATCATAACACTTGCCATCTCTTAAAGGGTTCGATTCTTTTGCTCAGCAATTCCATTTTATTGAGGAGTCTTAGGAGCACTAAATTCATGTTTGTAACCATTATAGTCACAATACTCTATAACACCAGTATCTATGAATTCTCCTCCTCTATTACTACGAATTCTATTCACTTGAGTAGCCTTCTCATTTTCAATACGAAGTAAGATTTTAAAAACATTTTGAAAGTGTCTGACTTTTGTTTTAAGAAGGCCACCCAAGTAAATCTGGTGAAGTCATCCACCATAACTAGAATGTAACTCTGTCCACAGAGACTAATAGTACGAGAAAGACCCATTAGGTCCATGTGGATGAGCTCCAAGGGTTTAGAGGTAAGGATATGTTTAACTTTCTTATGAGGTGCCTTAACAATTTTTTCTTCCTGACATGATCCACAGACAATGTTAGAGATATATTTGATCTTTGGAATTCCTCTTACTATTTCTTGTGAAGATAATCTACTACGGCTATCGTAATTTATGTGACCCATCCTATTATGCATTATTTCATTGTCATCCATTCTGGCAATGTTATAGACTTCAGTACTGTTCTGGACAGTATAACAATTGTCGGGAGTCCTGAGTCCTGTAAGTATGCACTCACCTTTTTCATTTAAAATCTTGCAATTATTCTTTGGAAAAGTGACAGTATGATTTGAGTCACAAAATTGCGTGATACTAAGTAGATTAGCCTTAAGACCTTTTACTAGAAGAACATTTTCAAGCACAGACATTCCTTCTTCTTGGAGTGTTCCTTTACAAATGATTTGAGATGATACACCATCACCGAAAATAACTTTTCCTTCAGCAAAGCTGGTTTTGTTTTAATGTTTTGTATCATCCCCAGTCATATGTTTTCAACACCCAGAGTCTAAATACCAACCATAAGGAGTGTGTTCAGCTTTTAAAGCAGTAATCACAATGTTACACTTCACCTGGGGCAATAGCTCATCTTTTCTAACCCAAATAGCTCTTGTTTTTGTTTTGCGCATATTTGCTCTCATTTGATAAAACTTGCGAGCATTAGATTTTTGTTGAAAATTTTTTTGCGCATGCATTTGAGTTTTATGGAGGATATGAGTGTTTAGTTTAGCAAAGTGCCTAGGAATTCTTCTTGTAAATGATCTTTTAGGTCTGGTCTTTTTCTTTCTATAGTTAGAGTTTTTGTCTGGTTGTCTAAGCAGAACATAATTGTTATGGATTCTCCTAGAGTAGTTAAAGTTTTGGTACAAAGGAGTATTACAGGCAGGATTGACTAAACGTCTAGAGTAGAAACCTTCGAAAGAATGTCCGTATATGTCACAGTAAGAGCAATACGGATTGATTGAAGAGGGTATCTCCTTAGGAAAGTCTTTAAACATAGGTTTCATGGGATTTTGATGTTGAACCTTATTCTTAGGGAGTACCATTTGAAATGCAGAATCACTCTTCCTAATCGGAGGGCAGACATATTTAGCCTTAGGTAGACTATCACAGTTAGAGTGACTCGATTACCCAATATCCAACTTTTGTTATTTTTTTTTGTCAAACTCATCACTTAGGGATTGAAAATATGGACAAGTTTTCATAGGTCTTTTGCCACCTGACACAAACTTAATTGATTCAAAGTTTTTAATTTGTGTCTTTGAATTTGGGCAAAATCCTATTCCAGTTCGATCATCAGAATTAGTTTTTGAATCAGCAACAAATTCATCAAAATAATTGGAGTTATTTTCAAACTTAGAAAATTTTTTGAAAACAGTTGCCGTCTTTTCCTTAGCTTGTTCTAATTCTAATAATGTTCATTTATATTTTTTTCTCCAAAGTTTCATTTGTTTTAATCAAAGTTTTCAATTTTTGATCAAAAGTTTTGACTTCATTTTAATGAGTTAGACATTGGGTAGTATACTCTTTAGCGTTAAGTTTAACCATTAGACTTAGATTTTCTAGTTTCTTAGTGAGGTCTTTTACTATCTTCTCTAGTCTAGAGCTTTTCTTGAGAGTTTTGGCATAAAGTGTGTGAACATCAGGGAGGTCTTCAGTGTCCGAATCACTAAGTGTAGTGTATGAAGTGACTCCTAAGGATTCAATTCTTGAACTCACACACACATTGACATTGTCATTATCGCTTTCCCTTTGACTCACACACCCCGCTGTAGAACTAGCAATGTTTTCAGAAATTAAAGCATCTAAACTAGTAGCAGCATGATTCATAACAACGAAAGTAGAACTATTAGCATCACCCTCATACTTAGGCACATGCATATCATAATTATAGATTATCTTGGCAAAGAAATACATGCAAGGATAAAAAAATCAGATGACTCAGGTTCCTCATTTTCAGAATCACTTGAATCATCCCATGTCTTGCAAATGTTGGCCCTAGTATGTTTATTGGTCGTGTTCAAGTTAACTCTACAATCTTGTGCTATATGACCCAATTTTCCACATCTAAAATAATAAATATTCTTAAAGTCTTTGTTAGGTCTCGTACGAATGTCCTTATGATGTTTGTATTGACCTTTCTCATGAGGTTTTTGATTAGACTGAGTTGGATAATTTGGCTTGCCTTGTCTGGTTGCCATTTTATCTCTAAATTTCACAATCTTCTTAAACTGCTTTGAAATCAAGGCAATATGATTATCCTAACTATATATATCACAGTCTTCATCAGAATCATTATTGGGAATACTAAGCGCAGGTTTTATCAACTTAGAGGAGAAATTCAAGTTGGAACTATCTGCTTCCTATGGGACTGGGTTAGTTGTTTCTTGAATTCTAGTTCCATTTCCACAGTTCTCAGTTTACTACTGAGTAATTCAGGAGTGAGATTTTGATTACTCATTTCCTCAATAACATATCTTTTATTATCAAATTTCTGTGGCAATGACCTTAGAATTTTCGAAACAATTTCATGTCTATCATAAGTTATCCCATTATCATGTAATTTGGTCACAATGTCAGTCAAATTCATGTAAAATTCATCAAATGATTCAGAGTCTGACATTATTCAAGAGTTATACTATTGGATAAGCATCTGTGTTTTAGCATCCTTAACTCTAGTGTCACCTTCATGTGCAGTAACCAGTGTATCCCAAGCTTCCTTAGAAGTGGTACAAGATGAGATCCTTTTGAACTCATGTTCATTTATAGACATAAAAATGGCATTCTTGCCTTTGTTATTGTTCAGATAGGCTTGCTTCTCTTCTCGAGTGATTTCACTTAATACTTTCTTAATCCTCTCATTTCTTCCTTCAGTGGCTGGTTTAGTAGGATAAGTATATCCATTTTCAACAATGTCCCAGACATCATCTCCCAAGGTTCCTTGTATGAAAGCAACCATCTTTACTTTCCAGTAAGGAAAGTTGTTTCCATCAAAGAGAGGGGGTCTGGAGAAGTTACCAAATCTTTCAAATTTCTCGTCCATTGTTTGATTTTAAGAAAATAATTTCAGAAACACAAGAACTTTAAAGAAAATTTCTAAAGCTCTGATACCAATTGAAAAGTTGCTACTTAAGTCCTTTAATTCAAGATTAAACTGTCTAAGTAACTCTGAACTATTTTTTGGGGAAACTCTTTTCTTTAAATCAAACAAATTAACCACAAGATGTGTTTAATAATAATATGTACGAGATATGTTCAAGATTATGTATCTAGTTTTGAAAAACAAAAGTAAAACAGTTTAAATCAATTTAAAACAGCACACCAACAAGAATGAGATGAGGAGATGTAGAAATATTAAGTATACACAGTTTTTAACATGGTAAAACCTCACCCAACTAAGGAAACATCCACGGTGACTTTTAAGTCACAAACCAAAAATCCACTAAAATAAAATATACAAGTTACAAACTATTTAACACACATGCAAACAAAACAGACCTATACAAGTTTAGAATATGTACCCACTTGTTTGATTCTAACTTCTCCGCAATTCTGATGTTGATGTGGCTTTCTCAGCTTGCTAACTTCTCCACACTTTGTTTCAGCTTTATGTCAACTCTTGACGTTTCAAGATCTTATAGCCAACACTTCTTGTGTTTTAGTGTGACAAGTGTTTGTGACAGTGTTCTAACACATGCATGCACACACGCACACTTATTTATACGAACAAGTCCTATCAAATTACAGAACAGATCTAAATGATAAGGTTTCCAGTTTCTCTCTTCTTTAGAAACCACTGACTTTCTTGATCTTTCAAATTAACCCAGAATCCAAGGTTACCTTGCTCGGAAGACTGTCAAGGTCTTAAACAATTTCAGAGGGGTTTGAAAATGTTTTTGAAATTGTAAACCACCGATTGCGATTCTAACTAGATCAGAAGTCTTGTTTCATAAGAACTAGAAACATAAAAGAATTTGTTGATTCTTGAGTTGTGAAAAACATTTACAGAAAAATAATCAACAAATACGATTTCTCAAGATGAGAAACTAAATAATGCAGATCTAAGTGTAAAATGACATAAAATAGCAAGATCTACTGCTTCTATGAAAAAGAAATAGATATCAAACCGAAATATCTAAGTTGGTTACAAGATCTCAAACTTAGAGGATTCAACCCACGAACAAGCTTCAAACCATTACCAAAATAACTCTCAAACACTCAGGTTTGGTTTTGGATGTAAACTGAGAAATGAGTTTAGGGTTAAAATGAAATTAGGGGTTGTTTTCTCTCTTTGGTTTCTATCTCTCTCTTCTCTCTTTCTCTCAGTTGGACAAACTAGCAAAAGTTTTCGAAATGCAGAGGCTCAACCTCCTTTTATACTAAGCAAGGAAGGTTCGAGAATAACAACTCAAATCAATGGCTAAGATTTGATCTTGGCCATTTGACTTCCATCCAATGGTTTAACAACAGCGGTGGATTAAACGTCCTCTAATAGGTCTACAGGGGTTACACAGGGATGGGGATAAAATGCATGCAGAACGTCGATTAACTAGATCCAAGGGCTGAGATTGCGAAAAGGTTCTGAGTCTATCAACAAACACAAATCAGGCCGTTGTGACGATGACAGGTGTAAGGCTCAGATGAAGCCAAAAACATGTATGCAAACTTAATTACAAACACATCCTGAAGTCTCAAGCGCTTTCGAATTCTACCCAACCAAACATTCAGGTAAGAAATGATAAAATCAGTATTAACATAATGACCCCAAAAGTTTTAAAACCCAACTTTTAATTTCTTAAAAATCAATTAAAAATTGTTTTAAAAATCCCAAAATTACTAAAAACTTATTTAAAAGGGAATTAACTCACACACAAGCAAATGATGCAATGTATAATATGTATACAGTCCTAGTGTGTGTGATGGTTGAGAATTTACCTTTAAATAACACCAAGAGGAATCAATTGAGGTGTCATGTGAAGAATCTGAGGTTCTTTGGTATCTAGGGGATAGGACACAAATTTTGTCACAATTTCCAAACTAGATGAGCACTATATATATCCACGTTATGTGCTGAGGGCCTAACGAATCCCGACGATCAACATTGCCAGATAGTAGTGTATCGGGGTGGGGGGGTTCCTTGTTTGGATTTCGCTTCGCGAGACACCCCACGCACGAACGTAGAGCAATGTTGAGAATGGGGAGAAGTTTAGCCTTTAGCACTCGGGTAGGAGGATTTTTAGAAGATGGGTTAAATAGATTAGTTAGGCAGGGTAGCTTAACTAGGTTGTTTAAAACGTATTCGTTAGGTGTGCACTATTAGAAGGGGGTTGAGGTGTATCTCATGAGAGTGCGATACCAATTTAAATATGAGATAAAATTATATTTTAAATATAGCATTTATGCACTTGCAAAATATTTTCACAACTCGGGCTCTAATCCATTTATCTATTTTCCCCTCTTTTGCTATATATATGTATATATATAGGTGTCCAGATACAGGGACGCTTGGATGATAATTCCTGCTAGTCAGACGTTTGCTGCAGCAGTTGTGGATGCATGCAGATTTATTGTAGACGCTTCTATCCTTGATATCTAGATAGGAGGTACGGTAGAAACATTCGGGCTAATAACCCAACTGCATTTATTTATGCTTTTACCGCCTTTTTATGCGGCATTTGATTTGATTGTATTATGTTAAACCGAGTGTTCGATTATTTTATTTCATTTCAGTTATATATATATATATATATATATATATATATATATATATATATATATATATATATATATATAAACTGTGTGAATGTTTTATTTGTATGGTTTGTTTAAAAAGATTTATTAAATAAAATTTTGTTGCCAGCCAAATAGGTTATTAGTAATTAAATGGGTTTCCGACAGTGATGCTGAGAATGAACCATATGAGACTCCTGTTTTAATTTGGTACATGATTGATCGTCCGGTATTTTATTAGGCGGGGTGTCACATTTTCCCACCCATTGATGTGAAGGAAAATATGGAGTTATATGCTCGTATATTCCACGAAATGTGGAAGCTCTTGTGTTTACCAAAAAGTTTAGCAGATTATTTGGAAACACAAGAGGTTATTGTAGTGGGAGCAATTTTATCTTTCCTTCTCGACAACATATAGATAACTTTATATTTCTGTGTCTTCTATGTTTCTCACTACACTCTTCATACCACATAATGGATCCCCAATGCTCACAATTATAAGTTGGTCCACTAAAATTCCATGCATCTTTGAATTTTCCTACCAAAACACACACACACACACACACACACACACACACACACACACACACACACACATATATATATATATATATATATATATATATATATATATATAATGCCATTGCATAAAGGTTATTTGTGGCATGAAACATTTTAATTGTATTTGAAGTTCTTACTCGAATGCGGGTTACGAATGTCCTGCCTCATTTTTCTGCTTTGAATAGGTTATTGATGATCGACATTGACTGGTAAGAACAATGTGTATGGGGATTTATGTGCTTGTTATAGGAAGAAGTATTATAAAAGGCAAATATATATTTGGTAAGGGAATAATAATAAATTGAGTAAATTAAATACTTAAGTCCTCCTGTATGAACGATGTCATTTGCTCTTGCAACTGCATCTCTTATGGTTTCAATGGTATATCCACTATAGTTCCCAGAATGCTCATTACATGATGGGCCAACAACTTTGGTCGAAGAGGTAACGCTTCCGTCTTCATTCATAAATGATTGAGAAATTGTTGTTGATTTGAAGATATTGTTATCATGATTGCAATTTGAAGTGAGAATGGATTGCTGATTTCTCGGGGGACATGATGTGAAATTATAAATTATAGGTGTGTTATTATAGATCAAGTCATTTGTCACTCTGTTGCATTTATTAAGCATAATGATACGTCTTCTCAATCTAGCAAGGGTACCGTAATCGGGATTCTCCATCTAATTAATTACAAATTCTGTGTATTTAGAATTGACAACCAATTCAAGTGCGAAATAAATGGATTATTTAAAAGTAAAATTCAAAACTGGTGCAAGACAATAACAATAGTGAAATTTGAATAGGGCATAGTTTTATAGATACAATAACGCGATTACAAATTCGATGGAAATATTGTTTTAATCACTACTGCACACTTTGTGTATAAATTTTTGGATACAAATGCCACTTTTCGATGGAGCTACGACATAAATCTTTTATAATCAAATAATATGGCAGACAAATTGCTTAAAATCTGTTACTCAAGGGTAGTCTCACTACCCTGTTCATCCTACACTGGTGTGTACTGAACCAAATTACCATAGGTTAAGATAGTAGTTGTGCTACAACATCGTACGAAAGAGAAAGGAAATAGAATAGAATAAATACTGGCAGATGAAATTAAATTGGCAAATCAATTTGTCAAAATGAACGACTTTCTAAAATAAATGTAAATGATGAAAGTGCTGAGCTAAGGTAAAAAAATAAGATTAAATCTAACTCTTGACTTCAAATGCTATTAATGTTCTGCTTTTTGATTGGAATGGACGTATTTTTGTACAAACAAATCTTGGGTAGAACATGATTACATAAATATTGAATTTTAACACTTGAAAAATTATGAAACATTTACGATTAATAGCAGTGACGTCAACATGGTAACACATTTATTTAAAATAAATAGACATTGAAGTTGTCCGATTATTTACATTAGAAGTTGGTAAAACAGTTTATAACACTTAATATTAAAATAACATAAAATCAACCCAAAGTTCTCACTTTTACATACTTATATACATAATTACTTTGAACATTGGTGAAGCATGAAAATATCAATAGCTTAACGGTATATACCTTAGTGAAAGTATTCAAAAATATAATATAACAAACATTAGAATAGGGTACAAATTTCAAAGAACTTAAATCAGCTACATTAGTTACGTCGTTCATAAAAAACACATAGGTGAAATATTATAGTCAATCACATTTCCATTATCTTAAAATTAATCGTAAATCAATATCGATTAGTTAAAACATATTGGAACGCATAAATAAAATACCTATAACTGTAGCTTCTTTCTTGGATACAATTTGAACTGCTATTTCAGATGACCCATGACACTTAAAAACCTCAAATGTATGAATCATACTATCAAACCACTTCAGGATATAATTAATTGATATATCTTAGAATAATTTTTAATATGTGCATAAGTGATTAAAGCCATGGAGTAAGGCATAAATACAAATCAATAGCCACATATTACATCCAACGATCAACATATTTATGTTAACATTAAAATATAAATATAAATACAAATATGAATATAAACGTACGTAGCAGTATTATCAACAATCAATTTTCATCATTCATATCACATAAATTTTTCCTCAAATCCATAAAAGTAATAACACAAAAAACAGACAATCTCTCATAAAACAGTGACAATTTTTTTTATTCATGATGCTATAGATAACATATCACTATTTGGTACAACGTTCTTATTTCATCAACAATGATAAAACCTTTTTTGATGACATAAAATCAAAAAGATAATCAATGGTCTTTATTGATCAAAACTTCTTCAAGACACTGGAAGAATTACAAATCATATTAAGGATAGTCGTCCATGTACAGAAATCCATCAATAGTCGAAGCAACTTCATTCTCGTCTTCATTTTCTGCAGGTTCATCGGCTTCAGATAAAGTACCAACATCGTAAAAGGCAATGTCAACATCGGATGCGATACGGTTCATTACATTCAATAGCTCTTTCAAGGAGGGGGAACAGAGATGAATATATAATTTCCTTTCTTTCCCCAGTTCTCTTAGATTCCACCATCCTCCCTTCTCGATCATATGTGGCAATGAAGGGAACGCTGTGTAATGCTTTCAAGACATAAAATATTTTCTCTATGCGTATTTTTTACGTTTGTTCTTAGACATCTTCATATGCTCATTTAACCCGCGGGTGCGACGCCTTAATTGCAAACGTGAATCACAAGGGGTTGGATTGTCGATATCGACAGCATCTTTGCATTTATATATTTTGTTTGCCTTCTTTCGCAATTCAACCTCTCTTCAAACCATTTCTCCCCTATAAACAAATGCTATAATATGATAAACAAAATTTAAGCAAAAACTTACGTCACAAAATATGAAAACTTTATAATTTTAGGTCAAGAATTGATATTTACCATAACCACAAGCAAATTGCATACACATTTTGTTCTCATATATCTATTATAAAATAAGGGAAATAAAAACCAAACGATACATTTAGAATAAATTGTTCAAAATATTATAAATTTTATTACAAATAGATACGCGACAAAATATGTAAAGGTTATAATTTTAGATAAAAAATTTTCATGCTTAATACAAATTTTAAATAATAACATATTTCATATGTACCCTAACCTCAATCAAATTGCATCTAAATTTTGTTCTCTTATATCTAATATTACTATTTAAATAAAATATCCAACAAATGTAGTGCTAGACAAAATATTGTTATATCAATAGGGTATATCATTCAAAATTCGTTACGGGAAAATGCAACTCGTCAATATAAGGTAAAGATAAATTACTTGCAAGCAACAATCCTTCTCTTATACATATCAGCAGACATGTGGTATACCATTCACATATGAATACACACTTTAAAGATAATATAAATTACCGATTCAAAATTACACCATTAACATTTCATACTTATAAACAGGGAGAAGATGAAATAAGAAGATAGTTATCTGCCTAAAATAAAATGTTACAGATATGCCTAAAATCAAAAGAACTAAGAAGAAAAATTACACCATTAACATTGCATACTTATCAACAGTGAAAACATAAATTAAAAATATAGTTATATGCCTAAAATAAGAAGAAATAAAATTAAGTTACACTTAAAAACAAAATAACATTGAAAATTATTAGCCAAATTGGGGAGGGGGGGGGGGGGAGATATATAAAAGAAAATTTACGTTAGGTCAGATAATTGATGGAAATGGCTGTCATTCCCAAAGGCTGAGGCTAATATATATACTGAATGTAATACTCTTGGGAAATCAATGAGGAAGTTGAGGAGTGAGGATGAAGGGGGAGAGCCATTGCTGGCCGAAGATGGTTGGTATTCTGTGTGTGGGGGGGTGGGGGGTGGGGGAGGGGGGAGGCTAAAAATATAGAAATTGCTTCATATTCTCAAGGGCCGATCCATTATAGTTGAAACGGTATTGGAAAGAGTGCGATAAGGGATATATGGGTGTCATAAATAGACATTATAAATTAGAACCCGTGGCACATCCACTTTCAAGTACACCATATTTAAATAATAATATTAGATTATTATTATTATTATTATTATTATTATTATTATTATTATTATTATTATTATTATTATTATTATTATTATTATTATTATTATTAAGGGTCGAGATCGGGACTTCTCTTCAAAAATGATCATCAAATGCTCGAGCGTTTCCAGCGCTGGGGACTTCAATTGGTTCTTTCGAATACTTTAAACTGAGATGTGATAGTAAGGAATTTATCGGTCTAACTTCTTTAATGCTTACTGAAATGTCTTTTAGAGGTCTAATTCCCACTTTTCTCTTCTAGTCTAGGTTTTGTTCCCCAAACGACTTTCGAACCAACCTTGGTAAATGTCAAGATGAAACCTCTTTTCTCCTACCACAATTAATTGCCCACTTTCATTTTATGGATTTAACCAACAAATCATATTCAATAAAGTTAATTACACCAAGGCCTAATGAACTTTGCCCCCTACACTTCCCCCAATTTCCAGTTTCTTTAGATTACCTCTTTAACTTCCAACACGACTTCTAGCTACCCCTTACTGTTTCAACATCGTTAATTTTTAGGCCTGTCAATTGAGCTGAGCAAGCTCGAAGTCCATTTGTTCGATCTGCTAAATTTGGACCGAGCTTTTACTAGGTTTGAGCCAAAATATTAAGCCTGAATTCAATTTGAGTCGAGCTCGAGCACTGTTAAGCCCGAACTCGGCTCGGTCCGAAATAATATATATATATTATTTTTCTATGAGATGTAAAAAATATTTTAAAACAATATAGTTTTAGTTATTTTCTCCATGTGCAAACTGTTGGGCATAATATTTAAAAAAAACTTAAGTGGTCCATATATTGATATCTCATTGTGTTTGTGTGGTGTTGATTTAATGATGTCTAAACAAATTTTTGTTGCTGAAATGTTATTTTTAACGCTGTATAAATAGGTTTTGTTGCTGAAATATTATTTTTAAGTTAATATTGTTGAAATATGTATTTCACTGTTGTCTAAACAAGTTTATGATGCTGAAATATTATAATTAGTACTGTCTAAACGTGTTTTTGATGCTAAAATATTTTTTTAATATTGTCCTATTTTGCTAAAATATGTATTTTAGATAGGTTTTCGTATTTTGTTGTCGAAATATAAATGTTGTTATGGATGAAATTTTAATTTTGATGTAGCATGCATTTTTTTCAACCAAAACTAATTATAATTTTGAAAATAATCAACATAATGCTTTACTATTGAAAAAGGTCTAAGAAAAAAATAAATAATTATATCTTGGTATATCAATTTAGGCTTGCTCAAATCGCGCCCGAAGCCCGATATACTTTGTGAGCTGAGCTTAAGCCAAAGACTTCCAAGCACGTTCGGACCGAGCTTGAGCTTGAGCCGAGTAGATCATAATCGGTCCGAGCCTAAACAACCCCTGTCTCGGCTCATAGAGCCAGATTGACAGGCCTATTAATTTTTGGCGGGAATTTTATTCATGTGCGTTGCACGTGGATCACTTTTGAGGGTATTTGGTTCCAAACCAATATGAATTTAAATAAATAAAATTACAAAACAATTCATTTAAGAAATATTTAATTATATGAACACTATCAGAAAACATTTAAAAAATATTTCCAATGAAAAAACATATTTTCAATAAAAATGAAAATAAAAACTAAAAAACAGATTTCTAATGGATAAAAAAAATGATTTGCAATTAAAAACATAGGTTTGCAATTAAAATCCTAAAACAATAGTTAAAAAATTGAGAAAATACTGGATTTTTTAAAACATATGGAAATTGCAAAAAATATATAAAACATTTGGATATATATATATATATATATATATATATATATATATATATATATATATATATATATATATAGAGAGAGAGAGAGAGAGAGAGAGAGAGAGAGAGAGAGAGAGAGAGAGGCTCTTATACATACAAAGTATACATACTAATTTTTTTAAAACAGTAAATAAATTATTTTTGAGTTGAATTTTTTTGTATGAGATTTAAACATTTCAAAAGGACCCATATAAAATAAATCGGCTCAAAATAATGTCTTTTTCTATTTTAAAAAAATCGGTCAAACTTTCGCAGCTTTTAATTAAAAGTTACAAAAGTTTGACCGATTTTTTTAAAGTAGGAAAAAAGTTATTTTTAGGTGATTTTTTTTATTTGGGTTCATTGAAATGTTTAAATCTCATACATAAACACTCAACTAAAAAATATTCTTTTTAATATTTAAAAAAAATAGGTTTGCACTAGCAAGTATGTATACTTAGTATATATGAGTTTCTCTCTCTCTCTCTCTCTCTCTCTCTCTCTCTCTCTCTATATATATATATATATATATATATATATATATATATATATATATAATCAGGCTCTCCAACATACGTCCTAGCAACATACCTATGTTTTTTAAATAGTAAAAAATAATAATTTTGAGTTGATATTTTTATATGGCTTCATGATATTTCAGTATGCCCCTGTAAAAATATTCAGCTCAAAATAATGTGTTTTGTTATTTTTGAAAAATAGGTAAAAAAAAGTGACAGTTTTTAAAAAAAGAATTAGTGGACTTGAAAAATTCTAAGGTTTGTATTTGTGCCAAAAAGGATAAAAATATTTTGATTAATGATTTTATGGCACATGAGGAGACTCTTAGGGAAAATTTTAATTTTATTGAAGGTGAGCGCGATAACCTTTTAGGAATTGTTCAAAATTTGAAAAAGGCGTCCCTAAAATTGGAAGTGTGTAATTCTTTGCTGGAGTAAAAAAATTGTGAGGGTGAAAAATAATTTAAAAGACTCAAGTAGTGATGATTCTGGCATCCCTATATTTAATACTCCCGTTGCTAATGCCAAGACCACTGTTTGTTTTAGAGGGTCAACCAAAACCAAGAACGTTAGAAAATGTCAACCTGTAGGTAAATCCCTCCCCTTTACACAAGTTCACATTGTGGTAGGAAATGTCACCTTGGACATTTTTATTTTGATCTTGGAAGGTGTCATATGATGTTTAAGGATAGTGTCCCGTCAGTTCCTGTAAGGACATTTTGTCCATCATTATTGTGTATGTCATAAGTCGTTACATCGTTGAAGTAATTCAAGCTCACATCGTCTTCAAACGGATTCGAATATCAAAGAAAGGAAGGAATCAGAGTTCTGGTCAGCCGGACCGGTCCGCCAGTTTTAAAAAGGAACCGGTCCGCACTCGACCGATCCGCCTGTTTAGAAAATGAACCGGTCCGCCCCCGGATCGATCAGTCCTCTACCCGGACCGATCCGCCTTGATCCCGAACCAGTAGACCCCGGACCGAATGCGAATCGAAGAGACCAATTTCAAAAACGAACCGGTCCGACCTCAGACTGATCCGCTTTAGATCCGGACCGGTCCGCCTGGGATATATTCGAGCAGATCGTGCTGAGATTTTTTAGGGTCAGGACTTCTTTTATAAACCCACTACGGGGAGTTGGTTTAGCAAGACTTCTACACACGATTTTCAGAGTTCATAAACTCAAAGTCTTCTCCTTTGTGAGTTACCAAAACTCATGTTTTGATTCACACAAATTTCCAAATCATTTGTGAATCGTTTTGAAACCCTAGAACACAAACACTGTTTTGTTCATACCCTTGTGGAGAAGACCGTTCTTCTTCTTCATTGCTGCCCTCCGGGAAAGGGGAACTTCCAGCCGCCGACTACAGATCCGACACCTGCGGGTAATTCCGTGTCACTGTATTTTTCATTGTAATTCGAAATTGTATGTTACAATATTATAATGAAAATAAATGGTTTTGCCCCTTTGGGGGATTTTTCCTCACATGTGTGTGTTTGAATATCTCTTGCATGATTTCATATTATTTCAATCACACGTTGTTTCTTGTTTAGGGTTTATTTGGGTTGAACTGAGTTTGATTATTTAATTTCTTATTTGAACGCAAGCGCACACTCTTTCAGTTCCCATACCCCCTCGAGTTAAGTATACACCCGTTTGAGGTTAGAAAATCACTTTTGGAGACGTTAAATGTTTGGTTGGTCGATTCTCACATGCTTGTACAGGATGCGTCACATGGTATTTCATATCATTGCTTGCTTGCATGATTTCGTTTGTCATATGCTAGTTGTGCTTCATGATATATTTTTAGTAGTGTTATGACATGTGTACTTTCTATATTATATTTTTTTATTTCGTTATATTTGAAAAATACAAAGATATTTTTGGTTTATATATTTTTTTTAAAATACAAAAAGATTTTATTTTTGAAAAATTCAAAAAGATTTTCAGTTCTTTATGCATTTTAGTTTTACACATTTGGTGTGTTTGAATCCAATTCAATATGAAATTTTCATGTGGCTAGGACATATGGTTATGACTTTAGATACTTGAATTGATCTTAACCATGTTTATGCAGGTGTTTCAAAATTGACTTGCTTTATGGATTCGACTTTGTACATTCCTCCACACAGACATGCACGAGCTTATTGGATTTTCACTTAGTGATGTACATTTGAGCTTGGTGAGATGTTCTCTTATCAATCTTGTCAACTACACGTTTATTTGACTATGAAGGATTTGTGCATGTAAGAACCGTTGCTCGTAAGGATTTTTTTTTTGTATTGAAAAAATGATGAGTGTGTACGGGAAAAGGGCCGTGAGAGTCTAATGAACTCGTCGTGAAAGCTACCGTTTGAAAAGAGCCCAAGAAAAAATTAAGGCAAAAAAAAAGAATAATATGCCAAAAAGGGGTCAATTGTTTAGTTTGATATGGTCATTCAAAAGAAAAGAAAAGAAAAGAAAATAAATATTTTGATGGAGTTTGGATGGAAATATCAACGGCTTTGCACAATGACAATGTATCCTAGTTAAGCTTATTTTGTCATGACGCTATTGATTTGTAGAATCATTATTATTTTAGGCTTGTGTGCATTGTGATTGTTTTGTTCATTAAGTTCAACTTTAATTGTTAATTGGGGCTAAAGCTTAGTTTGATAAGGTTTGGCGGTCAATTAGAACTTCTTGAACATATTTGAGTGTTTGGGTTATAATTCTTTTATTTTTAGTTCACGCCCATGCATTCGATTCCACCATTTGGACACATCGATACTATGCTAGTGTGTGTGACTTATGTGTTTGTGTCGTGGTTTGTGGTCGTTTAGATCTATATATGTGTGCCAAATTTTCTTTGACATATTTTGCACATATTATACAAGGTATTGTATGTTGTATCTGTGAAATTTTCATTTGTTTTAAAAAATTGAAAATTTTCAAAAATAGTTGGTTGTGTTTTTGAGATAATCATTACACATACTTTATTTACATCTTTTTTGATGTTATCTTTTATTCATCGTGATGCTTTGCACTAAATGTTTATTGTTTCTACTTCTTTGTCTATTTGTCTATTTCGATAAACACAAGGGGGAGAAAAAATTAAAATGGAGTTTTTTTATGAGTTTAAATTATGGGAGAGAATTTTTATTTATGCTTACATTGTTTCAAACTCAATGCTTCACGAAGGTATATGTTTGTTGTCTCATGTTGTAGGTACTCATTTGCGAATTTCAAGACACACGGATGAAGACAAAGTTTAAAAAGGGAAGAAGATGAAGTTTGAAGACAAAGACACTTATGCCATTTCGTTCTAGGGTTCAGAGGGTATTAGTATCCTTGTAATAGGAGATTTTAATTTTGATTTGGTGTTCGGTCATTTCGTTTATTTTTTACCGGAATAGCCAAAGGGGGAGATTTGTAAGAACAATTTTTCTGTCATTGTTCATAGCATAGTTTTAGGCAAGTTTGGTGTATCCCGTTGCAAATCGTCCCACATCGTCAAGGCGAACCGAACTCAAGCATCTTCAAGTTTGAATACTTCCCGAAATCCCAAAAGGTATAAAACAATTTAGAGTTTGAATTAATTCATAAAATTATATTTGGTATGTTTGATTTTTAATTTTTGAAAAATATATTTTTTAAGTTTCTGTAGGCGAAGTTTTTAAAATAAATGTCGCTTGAAGATCATTTGAAGGTCGCTTGATGCGGCTCATCTAACAAAATCACACAATTTCTTTTTAAAGTCGTTTGATGCTTGGGATCTAACGACATAAGATGTCTTTCGAATGACCCCGCCGACTCAAGTGTTTTATAAATACCTATTTCGTGATTGAATTTGTCAAGATTTTTACAAATACGTTTGTGCATATCTGGTGCAAAAAAATTTCAAGTTTTGTGTTGAAAACTACTTTTTTAATTCACAAAAGGCATCCTTGAATATTATTCTTGTGAATTAGTTTATAACCCTAAAAAGTTTTGTATCCATTGCATACACCTTGGTGGGGAGGCACTCCATTACTGACTTGTGATACCTGCGGGGATTCACTGCTGAAGACGAATGCAGAGGCTAATTCGGAGGACTGCAGTCATGTGACTCTTGCGAGCGTGGGATTTTCGAAGAATAACATGCTTGTAGGGGATCAAGTAGTTTGTAAGTAGACTCTCTTGTAAATTTCTAAGTGAATAAAAGTTTTTACCCGAAATGAGTTTTCCCCCTAAAACTTGGCCTTGTTGTATTTGCGTGATTTGATTTATCTATTTTATCACATAGATGCATGATTATGATAAACAAGATAAAATATGTTTAAAAGTCGCTTCCGCATATTTACAACTTGGTGTTGCAATTTTTGTTGAAATCACCATTTGCGAATATTTTCACACTTAGAAGAATAACCTTTAAAAAGTCACATGCGTCGCACATACCTAACTTTTTCTGCCAAAAACTAACGGAGTTGGACGGTAGTGAGTTATTTGTAGTTGTGTTGGAAGTTCAGGGGACTATCTAAAGAAACTGAAAGTTGGGGTGAGAATGTGTGTGTGTGTGTGTTGAGGGGGGGGGGGGGGGGGGAGCAAAGTTCAGGGGGTTTCAGTGTAATTATCCCTTTTCAATAATAGTGTACGAATATTTTTCATATAACAAGTAATAATTTAGGATGAAGGGAGTATATAATTTGATTTTGATCTTTAGGATTGCATTTGTTTTTAAAATAAAGAGATTGCGCTTTCTTTAAAGCTATTTTCGTCTCCTTTTATTGCGATTTAATTAGTTTTTGGTGTGTGATAACATATTATTCCCCTTAACCCCCAAAATTTAAAAGATAACTTGCTATTAATTTTAAGAGTCGACTTATCATAATTCAACCAAATGAGCATGTATACTTATGTACAGAACATATATGGTTAACATGATCTATAACATAAGGCCATCCACAATGGGAGGGGTACACTGAAATTGGGAATATGAGATAAATTATATACTTTCTCTCGTTTGAGAGTATAAAAGGAGAGAAACAAATTATATTTTAAAAAAACTTTATTTCTTTCTCTTCAAGTCTTCTTTTCAAATCGGAAAGAAAGAGAGGGAAGATAAAGTTTTTTTAATGAATTATACCTTCTTTCTCTTAAAAAAATTATTTTCCTCCCCAACTCCCAAGAGAGTTCTTTTCTCTTCTCCTAAACTCCTAAATAAATAAATGAATATTGATTTCTCATTTCTTTTCTATTCTCTCATTATATTTCCCTTATTTCCTTTTCTCTTATAAATTCCCAAACTTATATTCATCATCACGGTTGAAATACAACACATCTCTCGTTAGGCAATAGCTTCTTTGATAAAGAGAGTGCTCAACCTAAAGAAGTTGTATTCAATAGTTTTTAAAAGAGTTCAGATCTTAACTAGTAATATTTCCAAAGTACTACATTGAAGAGCAGAATCAAATTCTGGCAGTTATAACACTCGAAAGAGCAAGAGGTACATCAACTTGTTACGTACATTTTTAGCAAAATTTCTACTAGAGAGCAACTTATCACAAGTAGGTTAATTCATTATTTACAAGGCTTGTTAGAGATTTCAACATTAATGGGCATTACTCTAAACATGATCATAATAGAAAATTATCACGGATGCCACATATAGAGCAACCATATAAATATAATATTGCTCTCACGAAAAGCTCCAAAAATACATAACTCTTCACATCCCCACTTACACAAACCCCCTCCCGACATATTACAGTTCAAAATACGAAAACTAAATGAAATAAAAATATAGTTTTTTCGAAGAAACAAATAATCTTCTAAGAACTTACAGCCACTTGAATGATATTACAAAAGACTATAAGGTGACATCATGTCCAACTATTAAACTTCACAGCTGAATAATGTCACGTTTGGATCTTGAAGAAAATATATGCACAAATGATTATACAAATGAAGTAAATTGTTTATATCACAAAGTAGGTAGCAACCACATCGGTCTATCATAATGCGGCGAAGACTCGTCCAAATTGGGCACGTTTAGCAAGAAGGTTTTGACAGTTTCATCTTTCATATCGTAAACACCACAATAATGCCTCTCTTTTAACGCCCACCACCCTCCTAGAACATCTTTAACAAAGTATATGCAATTGCTTTTGAAATCGTTGCGTGTAGAAACAGAAACACAATAAGAATCATCAACAAACAAGGCACAATCACCCAAACTCTTGATTTTCCTCCACATCTTAGCATTGAAATCAAACTTGTACACCTTGAATTTTAGCACCTTGTTCGGAAAAGCATATTGAAGTACCATCAAAAGATCTCCTGAAGATTCCACCAAATGAATTTGAGTCCAATCTATTTCATCTTATGGCGGTGAAGCAATGTGTACGGCCCGTGGAGGATCAACACCGTCGATCTCAACAAGAAGAAGCATCCCCACATCGGAAACCGCCAATATTTGATCCTCAAAATAAACAACGTTGGAGAAACGAAGATAGGTCGAAATTTGCATAGTAGTCCACGCACTATCACCTGGTTTAGCAAACGCCAAACTCCGATACTTTCCATAAATTACCATGCTCACTAATTTATCTCGAATCTTGAAAATAGTACCGTTGCATATGTAACTATACCAATAATTTTTTTCATGGTTATTCAATGGGAAATGTGGTGGAAGATTAAAACAAACTCGAGTAATGGGATTCAAAAGGGTAAATTTAAGATCACGGTCAACCGTTAAAACCCACCCATGAGAAGAACCCCAACAACGTCGACCAATAGCCTCAGGTAGGGGTAATTTGTAAGCCTTGTTATTGTACATGTTGAAGAAATGTCTTATTGGCATTTTACCGTTAAGGTTCCAATTCACCACCAACCAAGGGATACTATGGCTCGGGGTCCAGTTTTTGTGTAGATCAATGAATCGCCACGAGTGGCAAACAACAGAGAATGAGAGAAAATCTTCAAATGTGCTCAATTTGTTTGCAATGGACACAATGAGATCACGCGGGAGTTGGGACCAGTCGACATTGGACAAATGCTGAATTGAAAATACAACAGATTATAGATTATCACTATTTGTCAATTGATGTAACATTGAGCTTCACAAATTTAGTTTATTACTCAAAAGTGAAAATGATCTTAGTTTAATCAACTACACACTCTGCCCAAATTTATAGTCTTACTTTCGTTTTTTTGACTGACCTAAATACATTTTCTTCTTACTAAAATTAGTATATAATATTTGGTGAGATTATACAGTTACCGGTTAGAACAATACTCATGAGAGAACATTATCGAAGTTAATGTCTTGCATTTAAAGGTATATCATCATTTTTAGTAGGATAAATTGGAAAGTAATATTTTTTCTTATAATTCAAATTTTGGAACGGATGGAATATTGAGTGGAATCAATCTACTAAATTAGTCACCTAAATTACACACAAACACATGTGTGTGTGTGTGTGTATATATATATATATATATATAGAGAGAGAGAGAGAGAGAGAGAGAGAGAGAGAGAGAGAGAGAGAGAGTTTTTTCAATTGTTTGACCTTTTGGTTTACTTTCCATTTTATTCTTTCAATTGAGCTTTTTCCTAAATACATTAAAAAGCAGAGACAAGAAATCGCGCGTGTTATTGTGTTTGGGAACTTATCGAAGTAAAAGAGGTTCAAGGATTTGGTTTAGGATTAAAAAAAAAAATTGGGTGACGTTAAAGACACTACTAAAATCTGGTTTTAGCACCTCAAGAATCTTAAAACAAATAAACTTGTGAAGGACACCAACTTTGACCAATTTAATATTGCTATTCAGCACCACCATTTTTATATGTCTATTTCATAACACCACAAATAAGTAAAGAAAGATCATATTGTGTTTTCATCTAAACATCAGAGTCAACAAGTAAACTTTTGGCCACACCACCGCCTTCCACCATGTTCACATGGACCAGCAACATTAGGTTGGAACATTGTTTAAAACTATAATGAAAGGTATTCCTAAACTGTATTCAGTAGAAAAATGTATTTTGTGTGTATAGATAGCTTAAAACTAATCCTCGTTTGCACTGGTTTGGTAACACAACACCATGCTACTTAAAGGACACTCGGTATCATGTCACCAAGTCAAGCAATTTATATTCAATTTTTTATGTAGTTCATACACGACACAAAATACTAGGAAGATCAATCTAACTCCTTACCTCTCCACCGCGTTCCTTCTAGGGATTCAACAACCTATTACCAAGTCATAACACTGACTTTCAAATGTTGCAATACTAAAGTTTGGACTAGTTGCTGATTTACTTTATGAATAAACTTATGTGTACCCTTATTTGGTTCTCTCATTGTTCACTGATCCACAACAAAGAAATCAAGCAATTACTATACTACAGGCTCGACATGTAACCGTTGAATTCCTTTTATGGGTTTCAGCAACTTTTTACCGAGCCATAATATCTTCCCAACAAAATACTGCATTATAAACTCAGACACAACCTCCAAATTTTCGGTACCCTGTCACCAAGGTATAACTTTTTTATTTTTATTTTTTACAATAATTACTATCCTATAGACTCCACATTTAACTGCCAAGTTCGGATTTGGCATCCTGTCACCAAATTAGAACATTTTAAAAAAAAAAAATGAAATATTTTGACTTTCTGGGAGTCTCATGTGGTCTTGAGTATTTATAATGCTTTAACCAAGTTAGAAATGGGTGTTGCCCTTCATAAAATCTTTGAACCTTTATAACCAAGTATTATAGCGTGATTTTAAAAGTAAGTGAAATTTAACTTCACTCTTTTTCCTTCCTTCATTCCTCTAGACAATTTATGTTTCATAATTATTTAAACATGTTTATTTTCTTATTCGATTTACAAATGAGTAAAAGCTTTATGCATTTCTAATGTAATAATGAGTGGGAATGAGTTAAGATTGCCACATAATTAGCATAAACACCGAGGTGAAAAAGGTTCTCTAATGCAAAAACTAATACTTATTTTTTTGTTTGATTATACTCTTCCTTTCCTATCATTTACCTCTTCAGTCTAAAATTATATTCTCTTTTTTCTTTTCATATTGTCTTTCCTCGACATCGCCTTTATCCACCGAAGGATCCAAAAAACTGTGTGTGTATATGGGATATAAAGATTAAAAATTAATGAACAACAGGTGTCACAGAGAAAAATTGTGACAAATGAGTCATAACATGCTTTTGTCGTGAGCTTAAATTATTCCAATTTTGTCACCGACACAAGTCTTTAGAAAATACCAAACAAAAATATTAATTTGACTTTGGGGGGGGGGTACCATTTTTGTCAAACTCTTAGGACAGTGACTATTAAACATTTCAATTCATCAAAATTTAAGGGATTGATGGCAATTATTATTATTTTTTTTTGGGGTGAAAAGAAATAAAGAACAAAAGAGGCTCTTAACATAGTTGCAAAACTGATGGTCATGATATTTGCAAAAGTATCGCAACATGCAACTGTCCAATCAATATTTATCTAGAGATCTTAAGTATCATTATGTGCCAAAAGAAAGAAAGTGAGTGATATCGAGACTAAAAGTCAAAAAAATTAATTTATCTATTTATGCCAAATTAACATTCAAGCAAACTTTGCATTTCTACTAAATAGTAAAATAATCTGTAAAGATCAATTATTAAGTGAAACTAATTAGTTATATCAATCAATGAATTCTAACATTCCAGCCTCTTCCTCAAAATTTTGTCCATCGCAACACAATATTATGTTTCTATAAGTGGCGATCCAGGATTTTTTATCAGGAGGGGCGAAAGTTTCGAGTGGTGTCGGGGGTTCGGGGGCGGGAGCTTGAGGCAAATTTTTTTTGGGTTAAATTTTATACAAATTTTTGATCAAAAAACAGTGTAGACAAAATTTCAAGAGGAACGTTCCTTAAAATTGCACCCCTAAAAAAAAATTACACATCTTATACCCCTAAATTTTTTTTTTTTTTTAGATCTCGGGGGCCTCCGCCCCTCCTGGCACCCCCGCCCCCCCAGATCCGCCCCTGTTTCTGATGAGTCGATTCAACAAAAGAAAACAAGCCTCCTGTTGCATTCCACACACACACATATATATATATATATATATATATATATTGAGAGAGAGAGAGAGAGACCTGAGAGCAAAGAGGGGGAAGGCGGCCAGCAGTGAGTTGAGAGGATAATGATGACATGGCTTGAGAGCTTCTACAGGAAAAAATGCTATAATTGAGTAGCACATATAATATCCACATATATATGGAGGATACTGTTTACTCTCTTTCCCATTTAGGGTGATTTGGATTGTGACCCCATTTCTTCTCAATTAACGTACTTTGAATGTCAAAATTTATGATATTATATTTTGTCCCTCAAAATAACTTTTATGATGTTTTGATTACTTTTAATTACATTTTAAGAGTATTTACGACTCGCTCTCTCGGAGCTTAAAAGCATACTCCACTAGTCCCAAATTAAGAGTTCACTATTCCTTTTTTGGTATGTCCCAAATTGAGAGCCAATGAACCAAAATTCACGATAGCGAATAAGTATTGATCTTATGTTGTTAATATAATCCAAAAAAATGGTAGAGGTACAAGTTAGGTCACTTGCTTTAAGGTTGTTTCGAGCCTCTATGAAAAAACAATTCGATGCAGAGAGCAAAATTAACCCCAGGATACAACAACCTTAAACAATTTTTCTTTGGTTTCCGCAAAAAACACTCATCAATATGATAGAGACTACACACCGGTTATTTATATTTGATTTAGTTAGAAACCCACCATCCATAATCAGAACGTTGTGGAAAAATGTGTGGGAAAAATTAGGAAGTTGTTTTGAGAACAAGTCAAAAAAAGATTTTGAACAAAATTGAAACTGCTTAGAAAAATTCGATTTAAGTTTTTATAATTAAAATAAATTACTAATTTAATTTCTTTATTATTTATTAAAAATTATTAAATAATTTTTTTGAAGAAATAATTTATTCATCAGAACCCATGGACCTCAAACCCCGCACATGACGGGTAGGCGGTGGACGATCGGGTGTGTGGGTCTTTGGCAAAACGCCTAACCCATATAGGTTCTCCCCTCTTTACAAACCTGGAATACCACATAGGGGCCCAAATGAATATTTTGGTGTATATTAAGTACACTAACTTTTTCCATTCTTTCGACGTGGGAGGAAAATAGAATCATCATCATCATCCTTGCCTTAATCCCATCACATGTGATCGATCACATGGATTCTTCTTTTTCATTCTAATCCACTGTAAGCAATATTATCTTTCAAATTTAATTCCTTAAGATCTCTCCAAATAATTTCTTACCAAGATAGCTTAGGACGACCCTATGTCTTTTACCCTCTATTTTCAATAGTCTTTCTCTTGTTATAGGTGCATCTAATGGTCTATGCAACACATATCCGCACCATCTAAGTCTACTTTATCTTAATTTATCATTAATGAGAGTTACTCCTAACTAATCTCTCACATAATAGTTTTTAGTCTTGTCCTTTCTAATAATTCCTATCATCCATCGAAGCATTCTCATCTCACTAATATGGATATTTTTCTCTTGTTATTTCTTTAAATCCCAACACTTCACTCCATAGAGGGTCGTTGGCTTAACAACCATTATATAAAATTTTTCTTTTAATTAATTAGTTATCTTCTTATCGCATAACACCCCACTTTTTTGTCTCCATTTAATCCATTCAGTTGCTATTCTACCGTAACATCCTCATCAATATCCCCATTACTCTGTATCACTGAAACTAAATAACGAAAATTATTAGTTTGTTTTATCACTTTTCTTCAGTCTTTAACATTATGTTGTCAGGCGACTCAGTATTAAATTTATATTTCATATATTTAGTTTTGTTTCTACTGATTTTCAGTCCCTTAGACTCTAAGGCATTTCTCCAAGTTTCTACTCTCATCGCTAAGGATTTCTTTGAACTTGTAACGCCCCAACCCGAATTTTGGTCACCGTTGGATCAACCCCCACCGAGCCTAGGAGTAAAAAGGGGGAGGGGGGGACTTTTATAAATTTTAATTAAGAAAAGTCCATTAGTATACTTTAGTTTAATGGAATATAAAGTCCCTATTTTTATAGTTTTCAGGAAATAGTGACCACTTTACGCAAATTTACTAACTTGCAACATTTTTTTACAAAAAATCGAGTTAATTCACCATACCATTTAAACTGAAAATAAACCACCATCCTGAATTATTACAACATTATAACTAAAGACCCGAATAAAAATTTAAGCATCAAGTGTGAAAAGTACCAAATGACTATTGTTTGAAAAGTAAGTACAGAGCATTCTACTAATGACGATCGCCCCTTGGGGCCTTACTCGAGTCCTGACCAGCATTCCTATGGGATGTACATAGGGTGGGGGTGTTTTTTTTTAACATAAAAGCAGGGGTGAGCGAACAGTTAATAGAGTGGGTAATACTACACTATATGTTTTCATAAAAATTCTACACATATAACTTGTGAGTTTCGAGAAATGAATAAACGTTGACAATTTAGCTAGAATTCACACTTAACTGGTACTACCACCCCTTTTCCGAGCCTAGAGATTTATTATTCATAGTTTATTATTAATCTCACTTATCACGACGCCATTAGTTTGTGTTACCTTAATTGCAAGTACAATCCCTTTTTCTATTCTTTATTATATTTATTGGAATTTTCCATCGATCAACGTGCCTTAACGGGCTCCACACCGCCGACGACGCCACCATATGCTCTGGCCATTATTTTAGGGCTCTTCAGCCAAGGGGTCCGGGCCCTTCATGCTTTATTTTGGTGTCATTAGAATCTAAATTTTTTATGTGTTTTCAACATATTAGTCAATGTCCACATTATTCAGGTTTCGTTCTACCTTGTCGTTACGACATGGGTTTAAAACATTAATCAAATGTTAATGTGTCAAACTTACTTTAGTCATTCCTTTAGCCCCAAAGAGACCGATATGGTCTCGATAAGGAACCTAGCCCTTAGGTACGTCAAGTTGTCAAGAAACGCTTTTTTATACCATGACTTTATAAAAGCATTTAGTCTTAGTTCCTTTTAACACTAGCATCTAACCATTTTTCTTGGAACATCACATTTAACAGTTTAGGTTTAAACCCATACTTATTCATTTTATGTTGCCACCTAAAGTAATATTTGGCATTTAAGATGATTTTAACTAAAGCCCATAATTCGTTCATTCATCTTTACATATTTGGGCTGTTTTTACACTTCTTCATTTGGGTATCAAACGCCTTTAAACATACTCATTTAAGTTCATAACTTAACCATTTAGCATCCTACATGTTTCTACATGTCAAGAGAGGATTTCAGCCTAAAAATACCTCTAATAAACATATATTCTACACAATAGTGGTTATGTAGTTTCACATGCTTCCTTTTATTTGTCAAGGTATAAAATGCTTTTCTTCAAGCTCCACACTGTTGCTTATTGCCTTTTTCTTGAAGAAGATAAATTGGAAAATATACTGGATACTTATGGAGATGGTTATGCGTTGGTGGGAAGTGCAATTTACTAAGACTAAAAAAAGGTGGAATATATCTTAAGGGAGGGAAGGGACGTTGAACATTCTTGAGAGAGTGAGAGATGGAGGAGATAACAATATCTCTGTAAGTTTAACTCCCCCATACCTCTCTCTTATAACAAGGCCCATAAAACATATATAAAATATACACCTGGTTTATCCGAACTTGCCAAGCTCCAACAATTAACCCAGAACTGTGATTGACGTTCCAAAGAGTGACAACAAAAATAGTAGGTCTGTTGGATTTATTTACATTCCACCCCTCTCTCTCTATGATATAATCCATAAGACTTACAATATATAAACCAAGAGTTTCATCCATTGTCAAGTTCCAAGAGCTGACATAAATTCTAGATATCGGCTAAACATTTGACAACATTTTTGGCAGGTTTGCAAATCGTCGTTAGAACGAGTCGGTGCGTCATTTGAACGATAATAGCTCGTCGTTAGAACGAGTATATTCATTGATTGAACGAGAAAAAAATAAGGTTGAAGCTCTAGTTCCTATGTTCTCACGATTCGTCCCTTCAATATGTATTTCGTTTTAATTTATACGAGAGGCACTAATTTAAATGAAAGGATATGAACTTTTAGACCATAATCACTACACCAAACTTGGCGATTGGTCAAGGACTTTATCCCTGACCACCGGCTGGGGGTCGCGAGTTTGGTCCTTGACCAAAACTGGCGTGACCATTTTCGGTGGTCACTGCTAAAATCCCTGACCCACTGCGTTAGTCACGGATTACTGATAGTCACGGACATGGTCACGACCAATATCCCTGACACCATTTACAGGCATGGTCATGACCCAAAGTCATGACCATCTTCCAATCTAAAAACCAAATAGTCACGGCCTAAAGTCGGGACCCTTTTTCTATAGAATTATTCCTGGTCACAGCCCAAAGCCGTGACCATGTTTTTTGTAGAAGTAAACTTAGTCACGACTTTAGGCCCTGGCCAAGTTTACTTCAATAGAAAACATGGTCACGAATTTAGGCCATAACCAAGTTTAATAATAATAAAAAAATCCTCAAATCGGGAGACTAATCGGTTAGTTACTGCAAGTGCTCCACGGGTGACCATACGGGGGTCTCGTGCTCTCCAACCGATCATATGACTCATATAGGCATTCTGAAATCTGGGACGTGCTCTCAAAATGGGGGTCCCGTGACCATGCGATCGGGGCCATGTGGGGGGTGCTAAGGGGTTTTTGCCCCCCAACGGCACGTTTTTAAGCATAAGTGTGGATTTTCTTCATTTTGCGCCATGCTCTTAAACCGAGGGTCCCGTGACCATGTGATTGGTTCCTATAAGTTACATTGGACCCGTACGAGATGTTAACGTCGCTCACGGGGCTGTGTGGGGGGTGCTAAGTGGTTTTGCTTCCCAACGACACGTTTTCAAGTCTAAGTGTGGATTTTCTCTGTTTTGGGCCATGCTCTCAAATCGAGGTTCTCGTGATCATGCATTCGGTTTTTACGAGTTACATTGGACCTGTACAAGGTGTTTACGTCTCTCACGGGGCCATTTGGGGAGTGCTAAGGGGTTTCGCCCCCCCCCCCCCCCAACGACACGTTTTCAAGCATAAGTGTGGATTTTCTCTATTTTGGGCCGTGCTCTAAAACCGAGGGTCGTGTGACCACATGCAGTTCCTACGAGTTACATTGGACACGTGCGAGGTGTTGGCGCCACTCATGGGACTGTGTGGGGTTGTTAAGGCGTTTTGCCCCCAACGACACGTTTTCAAGCCTAAGTGTGGAATTTCACTATTTTAGGTCGTGCTCTCAAACCGAGGGTCCTGTGACTGCGCGGTCAATTCCCACGAGTTAAATTGGACCCGTGCGAGATGTTGGCACCGCTCATGGGGCCATGTCGGGGGGGGGGGGCACTAAGGGGTTTCGCCCCCTAACGGCACGTTTTTAAGCCTAAGTGTGGATTTTCTTTATTTTGGGTCGTGCTCTCGATCGGAGGGTCCCGTGACCACGCGGTCGGTTCCTACAAGTTACATTGGATCCATGTAAGGTGTTGGCACCACTCATGGGGCCGTTTGCTGGGCACTAAGGTGTTTTGCCCCCAACGACACGTTTTCAGGCCTAAGTGTGGATTTTCTCTGTTTTGGGTCGTGATCTCAAACTGAGGGTCTCGTGACCACGTGATCGGTTCATACGAGTTACATTGGTCCCGTACGAGGTGTTGGAGCCTCTCACGGGGACGTTTGGGAGGCGCTAAGGGGTTTCTCCCCCAACGGTACGTTTTCAAGCTTAAGTATGGATTTTCTTTGTTATGGGTCGTGCTCTCAAACCGAGGGTCCCGTGACAATGCGATCGGTTCCTACGAGTTACATTGGACCCATGTGAGGTGTTGGCATCGCTCATGGGGCCGTGTGGGGGGTACTAAGGGGTTTTCCCCCCAACGGCACATTTTCAAGCCTAAGTGTGAATTTTCTCTATTTTAGGTCGTGCTCTCAAACCTAAGGTCCCTTGACCACGCAGTCGGTTCTTACGAGTTACATTGGACCCGTGCGAGGTGTTGGCATCGCTCACGGGGCCGTTTGGGATTTCAACCCCTAAAGGCTTGTTTGACAATAAGATCTATCTTTTTTGGCCTGGCCAAATGCGGTTTGTTGTAGAGCTCATTGAAATTGTTCTGGAAAGCTGTCCGTGATAATATGAAGCGTTTTTGCATTTGGAGTTTGATAGAGTATTCCAAATACGACTCCTCTACATGCATGTTTAGTGGATATTGATGAAGGCCACAATCCCCATAATGGTAGATATTCTCATTACGGGGAGTGTGGCCTTCATCATGATCCACCAATCCAGGACACTCCAATAGAGGATTTGTATTTGGAATACTCTATTAAACTTAAAACGGGAAAACACATCATATTATCCGGGACTCCTTTCCAGAATAATTTTAATAAGCTCTATAACACGCAAGAACCAACCGTGTGGTCATGGGGCCGTTAAGCGGGCGCTATGTGCTTTCACCCAGCAAAGGCACGTTTTTAAGCCTAAGTGTGGATTTTATATATTTTGGGACGTGCCCTCAAACCGGGGGTCCCGTGACCACGCAGTCGACATCTACGAGTTACATTGGTCCTGTGAAAGGTGTTGGCGCCGCTCCCGGGGCCGTTTGAGTAGCGCTAAGGGGGTTCGCCCCCCAACAACACGTTTTCAAGCCTAAGTGTGGATATTCATAAATTTGTGTCGTGCTCTCAAACCAGGGGTCCCGTGACCATGCAGTTGGCTTCTACGAGTTATGTTGGATCCGTACGAAGTGTTGGCGCTACTCACGGGGACGTTTGGGGGGCACTAAGGGGTTTTTCCCCCAAACAGCACGTTTTTAAGCCTAAATGTGGATTTTTTCTATTTTGGGCGGTGCCCTCAAATCGGGGGTCCCGTGATCACGCGATCGACTCTTAATAGCTACATTGGACCTGTGTATGGTGATCGCTCCCCTAAAGGGGCCGTTTTGGGGGTGCTAAGGGGTTTCTCCCTCTAACGACACATTTTCAAGCCTAAGTGTAGATTTTCTCAAATTACTGTCATATTCTCAAACCGGGGGTCCCGTGACCACGCGATCGGTTCCTGCGAGTTACGTTGGTCCCGTGCATGGTGATCGATCCCCTAAAGGGGCCTTTTAGGGAGTGCTAAGGGGTTTTGCCCTCTAACTACACGTTTTGAAACCCAAGTGTGGATTTTCTCAAATTATCGTCATATTCTCAAACCGGGGGTCCCATGACCACGCGATCAGTTCCTGCAAGTTATATTGGTCACATGCGAGGTGTTTATACCTCTCACGGGGCCGTTTGGGAGGTGCTTTGGGTTTTCTCCCTCTAAAGGCATCTTTGATAAGAAGATTTGCCTTTTCCAGTCTTGCCAAATGCAGCGTGTTGTAGATCTCATTAAAATTATTCTGGAAAGGAGTCCTGGATAATATGATGCGTTTTCCCATTTGGAGTTTGATAGAATATTCCAAATACGAATCCTCTCATTATAGGGAGTGCGACCTTCATCAAGAACCACTAATATAGTACATTCCAGGGAACTCAAGGTGGCATCACAGGGAACTCAACTTATGCCCAGAAGATGAAGGATGGGAAGCAGTTTCTGTTGAGCTGGCTCGATCATAGCCCCAATGTTTTGAAAAATTTGTAGTTGCAGCCCGACCCCACCGTTATGAACAAAAGAGGCGGCCTCACAAGAAGATTAAGAGCTCGCCAACCCTCATTAAGGGTTGTCAAGCTGTTAGTCTTCGTGTGAGGCCACCTTTTAATGTTAAGCTCCCTACACCTTGAAATTAACCCCTTATAAACATTACCCCTCACTCTCCTCAACAAAATTAAACTCCAACATATAAAATCAATAATGGGAACACTTTATAGCTAGGGATTCACTCGAGGGAGACTATGTGGCTCCGCTAGTCCAAAGACTGTCCAGACACAACTCCAAAGAAACCAGTGGAGCCACGTAGTTTCCTTTAAGTGATTCCTTGGATTTTTACAACTATAGAAAGTGTTCCCATTATTGATTTTAGATGGTGGATTTCGATTTTATTGAGGAGAGTGAGGGTTAATATTTGTAAGGGATTAATTTCAAGGTGCAAGGAACTCAACATTACAAGGTGGCCTCACAGGAAGACAAACATGTTGACAACCCTTAATGAGGGTTGTCAAGCTCTTAATCTTCCTGTGATGCCACCTTTTTTGTTCATAACAGTGGGACCGGGTTGCTACTACAAATTCTTCAAAATGTTGGGGCTATTGTCAAGCCAGCACATCAGAAACTGCTTCCCTATCCTTCGTCTCCTAAGCATAAGTTGAGTTGCCTCCCTATAGTATCCTATATTGGTGGTTCTTGATGAAGAACACACTCCCCGTAATTTTGAGGAGTCATATTTGTAATACTCTATCAAACTCCAAACGGGAAAACGCATCATATTATCCGGGACTTCTTTCCAGAACAATTTCAATGAGATCTACAACATGCTGCATTTGGCAAGGCTAGAAAAGGAAAATATTCTTACCAAAGATGCCTTTTGAGGTCGAAAACCCAAAGCACCTCCCAAACAGCCTCGTGAGAGGCACAAACACCTCACATGTGACTAATGAACTCACAGGAACCGATCGCGTGGTTATAGGACCCCCAGTTTGAGAATATGACGATAATTTGAGAAAATCCACACTTAAGCTTGTAAACGTGCCCTTATAGGGCGAAAGCCATTAACCCCTCCCAAATGGCCCCATGAGAGGTGCGAACACCTCGCACGAGACCAATGTAACTCGTAGGAACCGATCGTGTGGTCACGGGACCCCCGGTGATACACCCAAGTATGACCTCGTCCATTTATGAAGCCACCTGACAACATAAAACTGACCCTCTCAGAAGGGGTTAGCAAGATGTTACCAAGACTCATCCAGTTATAGGATCGGCCGCATATGCATACGTACAACCTCAGCCACTTCATAGGTCGATACTTTAGCTAGAAGTGTGAGGTGTGAAGAGCATCACTCGCCCTCTCGTATAACTGATATTAGGAGATAGCCGACCAAATAACCTCGGCTAGAGGCATTCAACAAAGGACACGCTTACTAATTTCCTGCAATAGAGCATTCGTTATGTTGGCAATATCGTACCCAGCCAAGTCGATGCTCTATGATACGATGACTACTGTACGAGCAATATAAGGTGCCAACATGAAAGGTCTCACGTGAGGAAAACAGTTGCAACAAGATCATCCCCTCACGTGAGGGAATATTACCTCATCATTGTATCCATAGAATAGGAAAAGTTATTCCCTCCTGATTGGGAGCCTTTTCATGTGCATGTTGATTGCATGCTTGGGGGCTACACTACACCCTCCAAGCCCTATATATGCACTTCATATTCTCCATAAGAGGGGATCGAATATTTAAAATCCTATTAGAACTCTGTCAAACTGATTATAAGAGAGAGAAATATTGAGTGATTGTATCCACGACCATTAGTTCCCTTATTTAATGGATCACACATGCACACACACACACACACATAGTGAATGTAGGCCTGATTGGTAGAACTACTTAAATTGTTATCTCATCTTCTCTTTGCCTCATCTCATTCTCCTACTGCTACATTACTTATTCCTTTTTGCCATTGCTATACCTATTTGAGCTCATTATCACATTGAACTGGTGGTGCTATTTCAAGCATCATCAGTCTGGTGCCATCCGTGGGAATGAAGATAAGCCATTTCATCCCTATTTTTAGCTTGTACTCATCAGAGTCTCTAGTGATGAACCAATCCTCCCTCTTTATGGAAGTTGTTTCACCATTGAAGGAGCTTTTGTTGAGAATTTAAGCTTTCCTTCTCAAGCTCATAGCTCAAAAAGCTTTCACCAATGGTAATGGATCTACCTCCTCCACCTGAGAATCAACTGGCGCCTCCACAGGCAGGTGGTGCAAGTTCCAGCAAATCACCACCCGAGTCAGAGATGGATGAAGTGGTGATGGTGCTCCGTTCCCTCATAGCTAACCAACAGCAAATGAAAGACTGGTTTGCTATGCTCATCCCGAATTTAGTGGCCAGGACTGGCGGTGCAGGAGCGAAGTTTGTAACTCCGATCGGCAGGGAAGGTGAACCAGGTCAATAAGCCATGGGACCACCCCAGGCTCAAGAAAAGACCTTCCATCGTGTCAAAAATGGAGATACATTGTTGACCCTAGGCATTTACGCCTAGGGAGGTAAGGTGAAGAACTCCGTGATGACTTGGTTGGGGATGACCTTGAGGATGAAGAGGGAGAGTTCTAATGTTGGGAACCTCATGAGATATACAGAGGAACTTTGTGCCCTATTAGGAAAAGCAGGGATCAAGAACGGAGGCCCAACCAAGAGCACAGTCCCAATCGAGACTGTGGACTAAGATGGTCACCCTTTGACATGCTAACTAGAGGGTCAGCCTTTGATAGGCTCGACCCTCAGAGAGATTTGAGGAACCACCTCTCTAGGTCAATGAGTGTCGCCTGATCAAGAAGATATGAGAAGAGAGAAGATTGCAGACCTACCCAAGACCGAGAGGAGCAAAAAAAGGTCATCATCCGACCTAGGCGTACAGATAGGGTACCCCTATCCCGTCCAGTTAACAGAGAACGATCAGCTTGGCAAGACGATAGAGAAGGGGCCAGGGAAAATGATATCACTACAAAAGCAGACATTACAGTAGACAAGCCCTAGAATGAGTCCATACAGATGTTGGAGAACAAAATAGGGGATATCATAAAAGCCGAGACCCCTTGCAGAGGGGATATGCTAAAGGATCCCCATTCGTGGTGAAGATACTAAACTATCTAACCCTGACCGACTTCAAATCTTCGGTAGTTACACCAAAATATGATGGGAGCACTAATCTAGCGCATCACGTGGAGATGTATCAGTCGGCCTCCGACATTTATTCGATATCAGATGAGATGAGATGACGAGCATTCTCAAGCACGCTGATAGGGGTAACCCATGAATGTTCACCTCCCTTCCTAAGAACTCTATAGGAAATTTTAAGCAACTGGCCGATATTTTTGTCCAAACTTTTTCTTTGGGGTAAAACCTAGGAAGTAGACGACCCACCTGTTGTACATCAAATATGGGAAGGACAAAACTTCGAGGGAGTACATAGCCCGTTTTAACAAAGAGAAGTTAGAAGTATAAGACTACGAAGAAAGTATCGCGATGATAGCCCTTATGGGAGGTATTCAAAAAGGAAATCTATTTTGGAAGCTGTCTGAGGACCCTCCAAAATCCATGGCTGAACTCCTGGCTATGATCAGGAGAGTAATGAACACTGAGGAGGCAATGGCCGCGAAGGAAGATGAATAAAAAAGAACCCACGGTGATGGAAAGGGTAAAAAATTTAAGGGGAAGGATAGCAAGAAAAGGCCGATAGGCGACAAGTTTGTAGACTATACGGCCCTAACAGTTAGTTACGAGCACATTTTAAATGAGATAAAAAATGATCGGTCTTAAGTGGCCAAAAAAGTTGAAGACCGCCCCACGTAAGAGGAATAGAAATCTTTGGTGTGAGTTTCACCAGGACCATGGGCACATTATAGACAAATGCTTCACCCTCAAAGATGAAATCGAAAAAATGTTAAAATTTGGAAAATTGCGAAAGTATGTTGATAGGAACGGTTCAGGGTAAGGCCGAGACGATAGAGGTCAAGATGACCCTAGAAAGAGGAAAAATTGTAAATGTAGAGAGGTCGCTCCAGCAAAGCGGGATAACTCCTCAGATGACAATAATTATGATCTGGATGTCCCACCTAAAAACGATGATGTTCCAGTGAAGAGACTCAACATGATTTTATTTGGGGTAGGCATGATTGGTGGTGGCCTAGCAGAGGGAGGCTCTGAGGTTGCCGATAAAAAATCTCATGTGGCCGAGGCAAAGGCGATAACTAAAGCTGAGGTTGTGAACTTGACCTCCATTGATGCTAAGCCCGAGAAAAGGAAGAAAGTGGATATGGAAACCCTCATAATTTACTTTTTAAGACTAGGCTTTAATGGTATCCTAGCTCCACATGATGACCCGCTCGTTATAATGACCAGGGTACACGGATATGCAGTACCAAGAATCTTAGTTGATAGAGGAAGCTCTTTAGATGTTATGTTTTGTCCGTGCTTCAAAGGCTTAGGACTTAGCAAGGCCAGGCTTGTCCCGTATCATCATCCTCTGATAGGATTCAGTGGAAAGAAGGTTCACCCTCTGAAATGGATGTCAGAATGGGAGACGAAGGATTAAATTTTTCATAATGGACGAGAACATCTTCTCGGCCTACAACCTCATATTGGGACGGGTGATCCTCAAAGAGTTGAGGTCGTGCCTTCGACGGTCCACCAAATGATAAAAATCCTGAATCCCTATGGGGTAGGGGAAGTTCAAGGTGACCAAATATCGACGCGTGAGTGCTACTTTAACTCAGTTGAGGAGAGAGAAGTACACAAGAAAGCAAAAACCACATGCAACATTAATACCATTGATCCTAGAGATGAGACAAAGCTCAAGAAAGGGGAAGCCGCGAAAGAGGTAGAACCCATCATCCTCAATGAGGATGAGTCGTAAAAAACCATCGAGGTTGGCAAAGCCCTAAATCCAGAGATTAAAGATGAGATGATCAAGCCGTTGAAGAGAAGACATAGCATCTTTGCTTAGAGTCATACTGATATGTTAGGCATTGACCCGAAGATAATGTGTCATAAACTCAATGTGGAGGAAGGTGCTAAGCCGATAAAGTAGAGAAGAATAATTTACTCTTGTGAGAAATATGAGGTTATAAGTGATGAGGTTAAAAAGATGGAAGAGGGAGAGTTTATAAGGGAGGTCATCTACCCTGAATGGTTATCAAATGCAGTCATAGTGCCCAAGGCCAATGGAAAGTGGAGAATGTGTGTGGACTTCACACAGCTTTGAACAAGTCTTACCCCAAGGACTGTTTCCCTCTCCCTCGTATTGATCAGATGGTAGATGCCACGATAGGACATGAATTGATGAGCTTCATGGACGCATTCTCCGGATACAGTAAAATTTTTATGTACCCGTTTGACGCAGAGAAAACGGCCTTTATCATCGATAAGGGGACATACTGTTATAAGATTATGCCCTTTGGCTTGAAAAATATCAGGGCTACCTATCAGCGGTTGTGAACAAGATGTTTAAGAACCAGATTGGAAAGTTTATGGAAGTTTATGTAGATAATATGTTAACCAAGTGTCTAAAGGCTGACACACACGACCGACCTTCAAAAAACTTTCGACACCATGGACAAGTACAGGATGAAGCTCAACCTAAAAAAATGCGTCTTTGGTGTCGGAGTTGGAAAATTCTTGGGTTTATCATAAATCAAAAGGGTATATAAGCCAAACCAGAGAAGATAAAAGCCTTGTTAGAAATGAAGACCCCAAAAACCAACAAGGAAGTTCAGAGGCTCATTGGACTAGTGGATGCTCTAAACAGGCTTGTCTCTAGAGTCACTGATAAATGTCTTCCATTTTCTAAGATTCTTAGAAAATATTTTGAGTGGGATGAGGGAATGAGATAAAGAATTTTTTGAGCTAAAGTCGTATCTCGGCTCACCACTCTTACTATCTCGTCCTGTCCAAGGAGAGACGCTTTAACTTTAGTTAGCCGTGTCCGAATTGGCTATCAGTGCGACGATAGTACGAGATGATGAGGGTGTACAAAGACTAGTGTATTTCAATAGCAAGGCCCTCCAAAGGGCTAAGTAGAGGTATCCTAGGATGGAAAAACTGGCCTGTGCCCTTATCTCTGCTTCAAGAAAGATGAAGCCTTATTTTCAAGCTTATACAATGGTTGTATTGCACTCCCCTTAGTCAAATCATCCACAAACCTGAGAAATCAGGTATATTGATGACCTGGGCCATTGAGCTAGGAGAGTATGGCATAGTCTATCAGCCAAGGGTTATAATCAAGGGGCAGGCCTTAGAAAACTTTATGGCAGAGTTCACCTGGGATGATGCCGATAGTGATAAAGTGGACGGCCTTAAAGGGTTGGCTGAAACTCGTACTGAGCTAGCAAAGGGCGAGACAAGAGTGGAGAGACATCCAACGGATTGACAAGTTTTTGCTCAGAAACAGAATCATTGAAGAGGGGCCATTTTCATAAGGGGCAGTATGGAACTTGTTTGTTGATGGTTCATCCTGTGAAAATAGGAGTGGTGTTGGTCTGATTGTGTCGACCCTAGACGAAACAAACATAGAGTTAGGGGTGTTCACGGGTCGGTCGGTTCGGTTTTGGGCGGGTTTTTTGAGCCGAACCGACCATGTCGGTTTTGGGCGGATAAAAACCGAACCGAACCGAATTTGGTGAAAAACCGAACCGAACCGAACCGAACAGGGTCGGTTTTTGACAGGGCCGGTTTTTGACAGGGCCGGTTCGGTTTTTTCATTTATTTTAATAAAAAATATTTTTTTTAATACCTAATATAAATATAAAATTAAAAAAATATAATATAATATGCCAACACTAATATAAATATAATATAAAATATAAAATTAAAAAGTATAAAAATTAATTCGGTTCGGTTCGGTTCAAAATCGGGTTTTTTATGCCAAAACCGAAAACCGAACCGACCCTGTCGGTTTTATACCGGATCAAACCGAACCGAACCGACCCTTAAAAAAACCCGGCCCGAAAATTTTCGGTTCGGCTCGGTTTTGTCGGTTTGTCGGTTTGGTCGGTTTTTTTGCACACCCCTACATAGAGTATGCACTAAGGTTCACTTTTAGGGCTTCTAACAATGAGTCAAAGTATGAGGCCCTCATAGCCGGAATCTCCCTTGCTAGAGCTCTCAACGTCGACCAACATCTAGTCCATAACGACTCTCAGCTCATGGTTAACTAGGTCCTAGGGATTTATGAAGCTAAAGACGACAAAATGGAAAGATACCTAGAAAAGCTGAAAAGGATGATGAAGGACATTGGTGAGATCAAAGTCAAAAGGTTACCTCAACTGGATAATAGCCGAGCCGAAGCTTTGACAAGGTTAGCCTTAGCAACACGGACAAAGATTAAGAGAATGGTCCCAATATAAATCCTTTCTCGGTCGACGATAGAGGAAGATGACGCAAAACTAAAATTTTGCTTCAATTTAAACCTGGCACCATCTTGGAGGACCCCCTTATTCAGTATATTAAAGAGGGTAGCTTGCCGGAGTCTAAGGCTAAAAGAAGGAAATTAAGATACAAGGTCGCTAAGTTTTCTATCCTAGGAGACGTGTTGTACAAGAAGGGGTTTCTTTTGCCTCTGGTCAAATGTGTACTGCCAGCCGAGGTAGATTACATTTTGAAGGATGTTCATGAAGGATATTTCTCAAGCCATATAGGGGGTAGGTCATTGGCAAAGAGGGTTATCACCCAAGGATGTTGGTGGCCGACCTTAGCCAAGAACTCGACATAATACATAAAGAAGTGTGATAAATGCCAGTGATTTTCCACTATCCCTCACCAGCTCCATCAACCTATGACTCCTATCACATCACCATGGACATTTGTAGTATGGGGGATTGATTTGGTTGGACCTCTGCCAGGGGCCATGGGAAACTACAGATATTTGATTGTGGCGATAGACTACTTCTTAAAGTGGGTAGAGGCCGAGGCTATGATCAAGATCATGGAAAAGAAGACCTTTCAGTTCATATAAAAAACATCATTTGCAGGTACGGCTTGCCTAACACACTCATCTCAGACAATGGTACCCAGTTCAAAAATATTTCCCTAGAAAAATATTGTACAAGGGTCGGCATCAAACAGTTCGTCTAGTCGCCTGGCCGACCGTAGGCCAATGGTCATAATGAGTTCACCAACAGAACTATTCTTGATGGAATCATGAAAAGGTTGGAAGAGGCTAAGGGGAAATGGACTGAAGAGGTACATGCTGTACTATGGGCTTACAGGATAACAACCAAGACACCGACAGGGGAGACCCCCTTTATGTTAGCATATGGCTCAGAGGCAGTAGTACCTATCGAGATTGGTCTACCTACACACAGAGTTCAGACGTATGAACCTGAGAGAAATCTGAAAGAGAGAAGACTTGACCTAGATCTGATTAGGAAATAAGAGAGGATGCTGAGGTCAGAGTGGCAGCCTATCAGTAGAGGACGACCAAGTTTTATAACAAGAGGATAAAGCCGAGGCCGATAGCAGTGGGAGACCTCATTTTGAAGAAGACTTGGTAGAAGGTGAACAAGCTTCATGCCAACTGACATGGTCCTTATAGGGTTACTAATGAGGTAGTCCCGGTCACCTATCGACTGGAGAACCTAGAGGGGGAACCATTCTCCAATCCTTGGAACGTCGACCACTTAAAAAGGCACTATCAATAAATGATTGTATAAGAGCTTTTTTCATTATGAATCATTGTAAAAGGGCTTATTATGAATGAGAAAAGTGAAAATTGTTTGGTACCTCATATCTTATATACTTTGTTTTGAATGATTTTTTTCAAGTACCCTTAAAAGCTATAAAACATCATTCGTGGTGGGATAACAACAACCCAACTTTGGTGAAAGGATAACTTGGGCAGGGGGTCGACCCCATCCTTGGACTTTCAATAACACCAAGAAGGGTGAGATTAAACATCATTAATTTGGTGAAAAATAAATACCTCTCTCGACCGAGACGACAGTGCATGGACGAGATGATGCTCAACCAAGAACTCTCAAAACGACGAGACGGGGTATGACATAACTCCATAATTTGGTGAGTCCGAATTGAAAATCACTTGGGTGTGGTTCATTAGTTAAACACCATTAATTTGGTGAATGAGAGATAAAACATCATTAGTTTGGTGATCTCATACCTTAAACATCATTAATTTGGTGGATATTTTATGAAAAATAAATACCTCTCTCAGTCGAGACGATAGTGCATGGACGAGACGATGCTCAACCATGCACTCTCAAAACGATGAGAGGGGGTATGAAATAACACTATAATTGGTGAGTCCCAATTATGAAATTTGGTGTTGACATTACTACGATAACACAACATGTAATAGAAGAAATAAGAAAATATTCAATCAAGCAATATTCAAGCAAACAAATATTTAAACAAGCAAATACAAGAAAGCAAACATTCAAGCAAACAGACATTCATATGTCAAGAACTGATCAAAAGAAAAGAAGATAAAAGTGTTCATGTGTTACATCGGAAAAAGGGCAATAGGTCACAGACGACCATCCTGATAAAATGAAAAACCTTAATGCTACATTTACTAATCAAGTGTAGTGTCAGCATCTTCGAGGGCCAACTCGTCAGTAGCTGAAGCCTTGACTGTATGAACAACCTCGGTCCTCTTAGCATCGACATCTAACTCAACTGTGTCTTCCTGAGCCTTATGAGCATCAAGGTCGACCTTGGAACCTCTACCTGGCATCTCAACATTGGCAAGAGTAGTCTCAAGTAGATAGTCACTGAAGTCCATACCCACAAATTCTCGAGAGGTTAGGCTCCCAATTTTTTCCTGCCTCACTCGAAGGCATGATAATTGTACTCCTATGAATCCTTATAGCCATTAATAGCATCCTCAACTGCAGCGTCAATCTCAGCATTTTTGTCACGAGAGAGCTTTTTCAAAGCTTTTCCATGCTCTGCCTTAAGGTTGGCTACCTCGTCCTGAGATTGCGTGAGGAATTTATAGGAATCCTCACGCTCCTTTTTCAGATTCCATTCAGTCGTCTCGACTTCTCTCCCCTTCTGGATAAAGGGTATCTTCTTTTTAATATAATCCCCGAGACGATAGAGGGAAACAAGACCCTGCAACTAGAGAAGAGTTAATCAGTATTTAAAGAAAAGTACGAGAGAACACTTGGTAATTTTTTAACTGAATTTTAGCAAATATACCTGAACGGACCTGGGGATGGAAAATTCAGTGAGAAGGGAGATGTCTGTGGCTTGCAATTTTTTTTATCAAAGTCAGATATCAAGGAGCCAAAACCATCACATGCTTTCCTAGGATTGTCGATGATGCTCTCATTGTCTAATTTCAGCTGGGACACACGAGCTGCAAGAGCCTCGTCCGGGGAAATTAGAATGGCCTGATCAGACCGACTCTGCTTGGGATGATAATAATAAATTATTTCTTCCTCTCAGATCTTCCTCTTCTTCGTGTCCTCAGTAGTTCAGCTAGGACCGCCTGCAGTAGCCTTAGTGGCAGTAGCAGTAGACGGGTTTGCTCCCTTGCCCTATTTGCTAACAAGCTTGCATAAATTTTTGGCCACCATCACCCAAAGATAATCTGACACGTCGTCTAGATGATCCGTGAAAAGAAGATGAGGTTAGCATTGAAAAATTAAAAAAATACAACACATCAGTTCAACAAAAGAGGCCACTCACATAGCTCACACTACACCAAAATGGGCAAATTGTCACCTTTCAGCCGGTCAGCCTTGTCAAGGTCATTGACCGTGACAAAAAAACACGCGTTTTATGTCACGGTCATTGACCTTGACACGACCGTGACAACGAATTGTCACGGTCAATGACCGTGACACGACCGTGACAACTTTTCCAGCAAAATCACTTTCCCCCTTCTTTTTTCCCTCCCACCGTTCCCTCCCTCTCTCTCTCTCTCTCTCTCTCTCTCTCTCGACTCGACGCTGCTCTCTCTCTCTCTCTCTCTCTCTCTCTCTCTCAGGTCCAATTTCTCTCTCTCTCTCTCTTCCATTTATATATAGATTTGTTTGTATATTTATGTGTGTATGTGTATATATATATGTGTGTGTGTATGTGTGTGCGTGTGTGGGGGGTGGGGCGGGATGGGGCAGGGTGGGGGAGGGGGTGGTGGAGGGGGGCAGGGGGTGGGGCGGGGTGGGGCAGGGTGGGGGAGGGGGCGGTGGAGGGGGCAGGGGGTGGGGTGGGGTGCAGTGTGTGTGTGTGTGTGGTGGTGTGTTTTGGGGGAGGGGGTGGTGGAGGGGGGCAGGGGGTGGGGTAGAGTGGTGTGTGTGTGTGTGTGTGGTGGTGTGTGGTGGGGGAGGGGGTGGTGGAGGGGGGCAGGGGGAGGGGGTGGGGTGGGTGTGTGTGTGTGTGTGGTGGTGTGTGGTGGGGGTGGGGCGGGATGGGGCAGGGTGGGGGAGGGGGTAGTGGAGGGGGGGAGGGGGTGGGGTGGGGTGGGCACACCTACGCACACACGCACACCTACGCCACACACACACGCACACCTACGCCCCTACGCACACACGCACACCTACGCCACACACACGCACACCTACGCACCTAGGCTTGAATATTAGAATATTTGAATATTGTTTACATTCAAAATAAATAATTGATAATAGTTGGATAATAATTGGATAATAATTGTTTTTATACCTATAGAACAACTTAGATAGTGTGTGTGTGTGGTCAATACATGAATTTCTTTTTGTATTTGAATTATCCCATGAATTTATTTTTGTATTTGAATTATCCCAAGAATTTATTTGTGTATTTGAATTAACCCATTATATGAAACATACTTGAAATTTAATATAGTGCGCATAGATACTAGCATTCTAGTTCTTATGCGTACGCATTCAATAACCCTTAGACCCGTTCGAGAGTCATTACCCCTGTAATGAGATCTCTCGAATTGTCCCGTTTGGACAGTTTGAGACTGTATAATTTTTGTATAATATTCTTATTGGCTTAAAGTTGTTATTTTTGGAGGAAGTTCTGCAGTCGTATCTTAATGTTCTCTGGGTACATACTAGATTGACAAGTGTGACTGTTATTTTAATTGACCAATTGAAATAACACTCACACCTGCCAATCTACGTCGTGTACTTGGAGAACTAAGGGGATATGCTGTCGAATTTTTTTTCAAATCGTAACAATGTGCATGAGCTATTAAGTATATTACAGAAAAATGCATTCTTGAATGGGATAGGAACACATACCCTTCAATAGGATAATTAAATGATGGGATAATTAAAAAAAACATACTATAAATCTAAGTTTTGTTTACCTTTAATAGGTGTTTAGTTGTGGTAGCTGTGATGGGATATCCGAAATACAAAGAGTGGATGGGTGAGACTAATAGAATGGGGGATGTGTTTCGCAGAGGTGCTAACGAATTTGTGAAATATGCAAAGAGATGTCGTAATGATGAAGAGTTTCCGTGTCCGTGTGCTAGGTGTAAGAATGGTAAGGTGTTTGAGTGGAAAACAGTTGAACTACATTTGTTAAGATCGGGTATGCAAGATAGTTATCGATTTTGGAGTTTTCACGGTGAATTGAAAGTTCCTTTTGTCCCTGACCAACCTTCACAACATCCTTCAACAAGTAGAATAGATGAAGAAGGGGACGACGTAGATCATAATATGTTAGAGGATTTAGTTGATGATGCGTACGGAGTTTATGAAGCTGAGGAGAATGAGGTTACTGATGATGTAGAAGATTCAAGTGCTCGTGAAGATAACACGATAAAACTTGACGATGACTACCAAAGTTTAAAATTTAAGGCGACCCAACCGTTATACTCTGGCTGTGAGAAAGATCAAACAACTTTACATGCCATGGTTGGTTTGCACAGTTTGAAGACGCAGTACGGTTTGTCTGGCAATAGCGTGACGGGAATTCTGAAATGGGTGAAGGGCTTATTACCCAAGGTGAATACACTTCCAAATAGCTATGCTGTTATGAAGAACAGTTTGAAAGGTTTGGGAATGAAGTATAAATCGATTCATGCTTGTGTGTATGACTGCATACTATACCGAAAGGAGTATGAAAATCTCGATCGTTGTCCGGTATGCGATGAACCTAGATATGTCCAATCTACTAGTAAGGAAGGCACAAGCTCAAAAGTGCCTCAAAAAGTATTGAAATATTTTCCCGTTGGGCCTAGATTAAAGCGATTTTTCACAGTACCATGGATTGCAGAGGATATGACTTGGCATGCTAGGGCAGAAGTAGGGGGTAATATCATGCGTCATCCTATTGATTCTACTGCCTGGCGGAGGATGAATTATGAGTATCCCGATTTTGCTCGAGAACAACGCAACATTCGTTTGGATATATCAACAGATGGTTTCAATCCATTTGGAAATCTAAGCACCAATCAGAGTGTATGGCCAGTGATCCTAGCCCCACTCAACCTCCCTCCTTCACAGTGTATGAGACCTGAATTTTCGATGATGGCTTTATTGATACCTGGGCCAAAGGCACCAAGTGAAGACATTGATATCTACCTGGCTCCTTTGGTAGAAGAATTAAATGAGTTGTGGGAAGATGGTGTGCAATCATTTGACTCTTTTAGAAAAGAAGAGTTTACGCTGAAAGCTATGTTGATGTGGGCAATTCATGATTTTCCAGCTTATGGGACATTATCCGGATGTGTAGTACATGGTTATTTGGGGTGTCCTATTTGTGGAGAGGAGACTGAATCTCTTCGTCTATCCTCCAGCTTAAAAAATGTATACCATTGCCACAGGAGGTTTTTACCCCCAGCTCATAGTTTCAGATTTGAGAAAGCTTCCAATTTTTTATTGGGCGGAGTTGAACATAGGCTACCGCCGAGACAACTTTCGGGTTCAGAAATTGAAAGTAAATCTTCTCAATGTGGACCAAATATGCCAGGTAAGAATCCCAAATTTAAGAATGTCAAGCATAAGAAGACCCCAACTGGGAATGAAACTGAGATAAGAAAGGCATGGTCTCGGAGGTCAATTTTATTTGACTTGCCTTATTGGAAGAAAAACCCGGTGCGCCATGTATTGGATGTGATGCATGCAGAGAAGAACTTCGCTGAACATATTGTGGGTACTTGCCTTGGGGGGAGTCATTCGAAGGATGGAGAAAATGCACGAAAAGACCTTAAAACGTTAAAACTTAAACCACAACTATGGTTGAAAGAAGATAGTAGGGGAAGGACAATAATTCCCCCTGGTGCGTTTACTTTTACGAGTGAGGAAAGGAAGGTGCTTCTAGACACAATATATAATTTGAAGGGCCCATCTACTTTTTCGTCCAACTTGCAAAGGATTGTGAATTATGCTACTCATGATTTACATAAGTGTAAGTCCCACGATTGGCATGTGATCATGCAATTGGTTCCTCTATTATTTAAGCACTGTTTCTCCAAGCACAAGGATTTGCGTAGGGCTATTATGCAAATTAGTATTACCTTCTCCCTCTTGTGTGAGAAGGTAGTGAATCGAGAACACATAGTTGCCGCAAAATTGGCTGTGAACGAAGCGATTTGTGTATTGGAGAAGTACTTTCCCCCAGCATTCTTTGACATAAGTGTTCACTTGTTGGTACACCTATGCGACGAGGCACTTCTTTATGGTCCAGTTAGATATCGGTGGATGTATCCGTTTGAAAGATTGATGAAAGTTTTTAAAGATTACGTCAAGAATACGCGATACATTGCAGGATCAATTGCAGAGGAATACATCACCGTGGAGTCATCAATATATACTCGGGAATATATGACTGACTCTACCAACGTTGATGACACTGATGAATTCCTCGATGATGGTGGTAATGTGATGGGAAAACGAGTGAAATTAACGAGTTTGCAACATGAACAAGTAGCTCGTTATCTATTTGACACACATGAAGATGTCGAAGAATGGAAAAAGTAAGTTTCGAATATTATAATGTTTAACATTATTTTAGATTATTTTATACATGATTAATTTTGTAATATGCAGTAAATATGAAGCCTGTGAGAACAATAAAAGACGAAAAACAGTGGTACAATCAGACAGCGAATTTAGGCTATGGTTGACACAAGAGGTAATTACAATGAAAACAGTCGTTATATAACGTTACATTACACTCATATTTTACCACTAATATAATTAATTTATCTATATTCTCAGCTCCTAAAGATGGGTGATGCGACATCAAGGCTTGCTCGTCTAGCCACTGGACCCTTGTTCGTGGCACAAGAGTACAAAAAATATCGATTGAACGGTTACATTTTCGGCGCTAAAGTGTACGAGGAAAGTACAAATGTACAGAACTCGGGTATTTCATACAAGGTTCTTACTTTCTTTCGAGCAAGCGCAAAAGATAAAAACCTCGTTGAAGCTGAAATGACTTACTATGGTGTAATTCAAAATATATTTGAATTGGATTATATAAGCTTCAAAGAGGTTGTATTTTACTGTGAATGGGTAAGAGTTGAGGATAAAAATGCTTTTAAAGTTGATCCTGTCACCAATTTGATCATGGTTGACTTGTCCAAGTTGAAGAGCAACGACCACGTGAGCGATGAGCCGTTTGTTTGTGCATTTCAAAAGGTTAAGCAAGTGTTTTACTCGGAGTATATCAACAACGAGCCGTGGTCAATTGTCCAACACGCGCCAAGGCGTCTAAATAGTAGTGTGGATGACTTGGCTGCTCCTACCGAATATCAATCCATTTTTGATGATAACCCGAATTTGAAACAATTTTTCAATTTGTAATAATTATTTCAATTTGTATCGAAACATCCATTTTTAATGCTTTTACTTGATCTGCACTTTATCATTTTCACTCTTGTGTAGTGTGCGTGTGTGGAGAGGAGATTAATACATAAATATTCCAACTACATCTAAGTTTTGTTTATACTAATCCATGAATATACGCTTCTTACCTTTAATTGGTGATTAGTACATAGTTATTTGGGGTGTCCTATTTGTGGAGAGGAAACTGAATCTCTTCGTCTATCCGAACACTAAGAAATGCCATAATCCTATGGAGCGATGCTCTGCAAATTCCTCCCAACCGTTACGTAGCCAAACATCACCGGTTGAAGTTGTCAATTCCACTTTCCATACCCCACCACTTTCCATACCCCATTCAAAGGTGGAGTTGACAACTTCAACTGCTGATTTTTGGCTACACAACGGTTGGAAGGAATTTGCAACGCATACCTCCATAGGATTATGGTATTTCTTAGTGTTTAGATATGAAGAGAATTATAATTGACACGATTGCCCGGGGTACATTAGTTGGAAGGAGGTGCCATATGAGCTCAAGTTAGCTGTTTGAGTGACACTACAGGTAATGTATTTATATTTATATGTCAATTTCGATTTCGATTTCAATTACAATTTATATTTATCTATATTTGAGGGGCGGATACTAATTTTACTTTATTTCAATCAGGGGACAGGGAGTGGCCCTAAGGGTAGGCCACATATGCTCTATACTTATGTGGCTACTCGGACGAGAAGGGAAGGATACGGAGGTGTTCCCGAGCGTCGCAGTACAAAATCTCTTTTCCATGCAAATAGTTTGTAGATTTGAGATAAAATGATGGTGATGTTGTTTCTTTTTAAATAGTTTCTTATTTGAATATATATTTGCATTATCTTTAGTTTGTTCGGATATATGATGTGTGGAACAGGTACAACGTTGCTATAACAGGTACAAATATACTGCTGGGCAGTGGCAGTGGCCATACTGCCCAGCAGTTTTTTTTTAATTCTGCCCAGAATTGTCACGGTCATTGACCGTGACAAGTCCCTGACAATTTTGTCACGGCCTTGTCACGGTCAATGACCGTGACAATTTTTTTACTAAGGGTCACGGCTTTGTCACGGTCAATGACCGTGACAAACGTGTCATGGTCATTGACCTTGACACGACCGTGACACAAAACGCGAGTTTTACGTCAAGGTCAATGACCGTGACACGACCGTGACAAAAAAAGTTGTCTCGCCTCGAAATGTCACGGTCATTCACCTTGACAAGGTGAATTTGTCAAGGTCAATAACCGTGACAAATGGCCAGATTTGGTGTAGTGTCAGTTAAAGGGTCAAACCCTAAACCTTTCTGAGATAGGTAGTAAGGGGTGATCAACTGCTCAAATTTTACGAGACGACCTTGGTCCCCATAACCCCTAAGCTTCTCGATTTTCTTAGCAGCATCAGGGCTCAAGATCGGATCAATCTTGGCTAACATAAAAACTTTGGCCCACCTCTGAGGAACCCTAGGCTCAGAAGTATCACAAGCTTCAGTGGGGCCGAATTCCCAAGCTCCCAAAATAAAGAAATATCGAGGTTTCCAGTCATGATCAGAAGTCTGGGTAATCAACAAGACCTTTTTGAAAGATTTCTTAGCTATGAGATGATAGTAGAAAGGTTGGTTTTTGGAGGACGATAGGGTATAACAAGACATAAAAATGCCAACTGGAACGTCGGTTTGATGAACTATCTTCCAGAGAGGGATAGAGCTGAGGATAAGCTTACAGGCGTTGGGATAAAGTTACGATGGGGAAACTCCTAGAAGGGATAGAATTGTTTGTACAACGGGGTGTACAGGTAGTCAAAAGCCGACCTTGAACATCTGTTCATAAATACATAACTCACCCTCACGGCCGTCATAGGCTCTCTTGTTCGCAGAAGGTTTCCTCATAGAAATAGATGGCCTAATGCCATACAAATGTCTCCAAGTTAACAAATTGACATCGGTAACATAACTCTTATATGACCCAACTATGGATAAATCTAAAACACTCTCTTCGCTATCACTGTCAGACACTTCAGCCTAGGGTTGGGTGGGATCAATACTTGGAAAGTGTTTCATAAACTCATCACTCGTTACAGGCGATAGAGGAATTGCATCAAGTAGGGAGGGAAGGAAACATTACCCCATCAATCTCAATGGAGTCGTCAGCCCGATTTGAGGACTCGACCCTATGAGAAGACGAGTCATGAGAGGAAACCTCATCGGCCTCAGACCCTTCATCATGGTATGAGGATTGGGCCATAGACTTGTCAGAAGAGTCAGCACTGTCAGATGGTTCAAAGATGGACATATTCTCTTCTTCAGATGAAACTGACAAATGAATGGCATCACTTAGTTTGGCAGGTGTAGGGAGGATAACAGATAATGGGGGTGGAAATATTGGTCGGAGGGGAAAAACCTCATCCTTTCTTCTCTCGGCTTCCTCACACCCTATTCACTGAGCCTATAAATACGACCGACGCGTTGGTTAACCCAAAGGGCATAACCCTAAACTCATAAGATCCATATTTCATCAGAAAATCAATCTTCGGCACATCCTTCTCCCTGATCCGTAACTGGTGATATCCAGACCTTGAGTCTATCTTTGAGAAATATGTTTCTCCTCTCAACTGATCAAATAAGCCATCGATGCGGGGTAATGGATACTTATTCCGGATCGTAACTTTATTAAGTTCCCTATAAACTACGTACAATCATATCCATCCATCCTTCTTCTTTACAAACAGAACTGGGGAACCCCAGGGCGAGGTACTCTTACGGATGAAGCCCTACCCCAGCAACTACTCAATCTGATCTCTCAACTCTGTCATCTCTGCAGGAGCCATACGGTAGGGGGCACGAGCTGCCGATCGGGTTCCTGGTGCTAAATAAATCACAAACTCTATCTCCCTACTCAATTATAGTCCCGGTATGCCCTGAAATACGTCCATGAATTCCCTAATGATAGAAATTGAATCAAGGGGAATCATAACTCCCGTAGAGGTATCCTCCTTTATGTAGTATAAATGAGTGGACGATCCTCCCTCGGGGTGAGGCATCACCACTAAAAACATCTCCTGAACCGGGATAACGAATATAATTCTCCTACTAAAGCAATCGATCATGGATCTAAAAACAACTAGCCAATCCATCCCAATAATAGCATCGTATTCGGACATGTCTAACACAAGAATAGCAACTGGTAAAATCAGACTCCCAATCTCTATACACACACCCTGACATATAAAGAAAATATGCATCCCATTACCCATCGGTGAGTTTACATAAGTAACAGTATTATTGGCCGTGTCTAACAACCCTGTGGCCCATGAAAATTTAGTGGCTATAAAGAATGCGACGCCCCTTTATCAAACAAAATACGCCCTATAGCCCCAGAAATAGAAAACATACCCTCAACTGTGGCTGGTGGTTGCTGAGCTGCTGCCTGCTGGACGTTGTACACATGCCCATCTTGTAACTGTCCCTACTGTGGTGGGGCTGTGGGAGTAATGGCAGGTGAGGTTGTCATATGTGACGGTGCTGGAAGGGAAGCTGGAAACATAGGCCTCCGTGGCTCCTGATGCGCGCCTTACTGATGGGGTATCTTACCTTTATTCGAGTAATCCTGCTTTATGTGGCCAATTTTACCACACGTGAATCATCTACTTAAAAACTATCCCCCATTTCAACCCTTCTCTCCACTGACCTAATGACCATTTCCACCTTTCCCTTAGCCCTGATGGCCTTACCGATTATGCTTCTGGCCCTGTCTATTACCTCCCTTCCCAAAATAAAAACCTCCCGATCTCAGTCACTTAGCATAATCCACTTGGTACAAATTTGTTCACCTTGTCTCTGCTGTCCCTGAGCTGATGATGATCCACTACCACTGTTTCCCCCAGTTAGGCCTTGATGAATAGACTGAGATCCCCTCTTGATACCCTTATGAAGGTGGGGTCCTGGAAGTGAAGTAATGCAGTAGTCAGTACATCTGTATAGGTCTGTAGAGAAAGATTTCCCAAAAGGTTCTAGCGAATCCTCCATGTATGACCATCCCTGAACATCTGAATATTCTTCTCTTCAGTGGGTACCTCAGCTGGCACTAGATTGGTTAGCATAGTAAACTTTTCTTCATACTCAACAACTGATTTTCTCCTCATTTAGGTCTGAACAACCAAAGGAAAGTATTTTCGGTCAAATCTCACCTAATAGTCCTGAATAGACAAAGTATCCCTCTCATCTGCTGTAGTAGTGGACTCCCACCACTGTAGAGCTGCTCCAACCATCTTAAAAGTCACTAATATTTATTTTTGAACCTCCGTGAACTCATACGTATGCAGATGCCGCTGTATGCCTTTCTTCCATTGGCTAGCAGCCATGAGATCGAACCCCCCCGGAATTTTGGTGGATGTGACTTTTGAAAGGCATCCCTGATGCACTCCCAAGCAGTGGGAAATGCCTGCGCTGGTGCTGGTGGCACTACCTGTACTGGAGGTGTTTCTTGCTGGACAACTGCTAAAGCACCATTAACGGCTTGAGCAACAATAGCAGTAACTTTTTCCACATTCATAGTGCCCTGAGCTGGAGCGGGCTGGCTGCGCCACACCGGGGTCTTGTCGTGCAGGTTGAGTAGGCATCTGAAACGAGGGAGGGATATTTTTCAGCATGTGCAAATATGAATAAAACAATCCTAATAAAAGGGCTCTATATCAAAGGGCGCTAAACAGAAAGCATAATAAGTCGTACAGATCCTAAGGACACTAGAAACTGATGCTCTGATACCACTTGTGACACCCCGCCTAATTAAACATCGGGTGATCAGTCTTTTATTAAATTAAATCAGAATATCCCGTTGGTTCATTTTTTGCATCACTGTCGAAAAACAAGTTTCTTTATTAATTCACCTAATAATTAATTAAGCTAAGTGTCAAAACTTTTCCAATTTTTAATTTAATTAGAGTCATTCCACAATACTGAATAAAAGTAAAATATCATCACATCACCACTAAAAATTAACAATAATAAATGTGATTGGAATAAACTCTCTAGTTTAATATCTCAATATCATAAATCAAAAAAGCTGATAACAAAAGAACTAATATATAACAAAGATAACTAGAATCCTGGGGAACATGCCCTAAATGAGACAGGTACTACATAAATAAGAATATATGATATGAAAGCATCTAAACAAGATCTGCATCTTCAATAGAAGTAATAGCACGTCAAAACATCCATACTCTAAACTGGGCATCCCTGATGCTGGGCACCTGGTATAATAGATACAATAGAGAAGATAATATGTAAGGAAACAGGTCAGAGCCCGATTGTAAAAGATTTTTAAAAATACCAAGTGCTTAACAAGTGCAATTAAGCAGGTATTATGTACATGTTAGTTCTCGTACTCTCACTTCAGAATCTCACCTCTCATCATATGTGCAGGCTTAACGTACCTTGTTATTTTCTGTAATTAGGTTCTCATTTATAATTCTATCCACTATCATTTCCCTGTATTTCCCACGCAATACGTATAATTATTAAATATGTTCATTTCTCTTTAAGATGAACTAGGCTTTCAAGGATTAAGTATTTACTTAATTCAATTCAGATTTTATTATTCATTTTATCCACTAATTCACACAGTAGATCACATCACAGTATATGTATTCATCACACTATTATACATATAAATATGGCACCTCCCATACACAGCTGTAGTGCATGCATACTCTGCTATCATGTCCAGTTACATCTCTCGCTGTGCAAATGACTATTGGCTCGACGTCTCTCCCGAACCATAAATATCATAACACATATATTTGGAGGTGAGCATACTCTCCAGCCGAATGGGTCATGCACATACCTATGCTCCCATTCAACCGTTGAAACTATCATTTTCACCGATAGAACATGTCCAAGGCCCTATGCCCAAGGTACAAATCTGAAATCACCCCAAATGGGATCGTTAGGATAAGATTGACCATAACGATAAACCTCCACCCCGATAACAAGCAGCTTAGGTATGCCATACACAATAAAGATTATAATATTGGTTATTGATACCAAATCTAGTCTGCTGACGTGGATCAGTTAAGTGGAAACACGTGTCAATCTACATGGCACTTACAAACATTTTGACTTCGAGGAACTCAACCTCCCCGACCAACTCAGATACTCCGAGCAACAAGTGCTCTCCGAGGAACTTTACTGTATTGAGCAACTCATGGATACCGAGCTACTTAGGCGGTCCGAGCTGCATCTTGTACAGAGCATTAATGTCTGGATAATCAACAGATCGACTGCACATTAAATGCTCATTATTATCATACAGATGTATACGCCTATTGGACAGCTATGTATTACCCTTTCACATTTACAGCCTGAGGGCTATAAATACATTGTATCATCCTCATTGTAGGGGACTCAGAATTTCTTGGTAAAACCTGTTACCAAGAATTCCAAACAAACAGTCAGCAATAACAAAATAGTGGACGTAGGACATTCCTTCAAGGGCGAACCACTTTAAAATTCTTTTGCCTTATATATTTTAATCTGTGATTGAATAATTAGAGATGATCTAATTTTTTGCATCAACAGATTGGCGCCGTCTGTGGGATGCGACTGTAATTATCATTTTTCACCAAAATAATTCATCACCAATGGCTGATAATCCTAAATCCAGTAATCAAAATGCTGGAAACCCCCCGAATTCATCCGCTCCTCCAAATGTCCAAGATCTGGCTGGAATTATGGCCAATTTGGCTCAAGGCCAGACGACCATACAAGAGAATATGAGATAACTCATGCAAACTATCCAGGGTGGAGAGCCGACCCATTCAGGACAAAGAAGTGTTCAAAGAAATACCGGTTTACTTTCTTCGCGTATTAGGCAGAGCGATTCATATCACACTGAGAGATCTGATGATTTTTCTTATCAACCGGGTCGAACTTCGTCAGTACGAGCCACAGATACTGAACAACACATCACTCTCTCTCCAGAAAGGACTAGTGCATTTGAGAGATTAAGTAGGGTCTCTCCTTTTGATCGATTGGGCCCTAATAAGAATAAAAGTCCTCCTAAGGCTGTGTCGAGAAATTTTCGACGACCATCTGATCTAAGAGAGGATTCTGCCCAATCATAACCAGTTGCTCGACATGATAGATCCCAGGAAGCGACTTCAACACGATCAATTGTTCGAACCAATAACCCCGAGGAGGGAAAGGATGCATGGAAAGGCTCTATTCAAAGGTTGGAGGATAGACTAGGGGAAATGGATAAGGCCAAGAATCCTCTACAAAGAACTTTTGTCCAAGGGACGCTTTTTATACATGCAATTGTGGATTTTTCCATACCATCGAAGTTCAAAGCACCTGTTGTAACCCCTAAATATGATGGAAAAACTGTCCCTGTCCTTCATATAGAACAATACCAAGCTGCTGTCGACATCTATACCGTGCCAGACGAGATGAGATGCAGGGAATTTTCGAGAACTCTTACCGAATCTGCACAAATATGGTATAATAATCTTCCTCGGAGGAAGATTTTAACTTTCTTTCAACTGGTCGAGCTCTTCATTGGAAATTTCTGTTTTGGAGCAAAACCAGTTAAACGAGTGGCACATTTTTTAAGTGTTAGACAAAAAATAGGTGAGAGCACCAGGGATTACATAACTCGTTTCAATAACGAGAAGCTCGAAGTTATTGATTATGAGGAAAAGACAGCAATTACAGCTTTGATGAGTGGACTGTTGCCCAATAAATTGCACTATACTTTGGCTAAAGATCCACCCAGAACCATGTCAGAACTAATGGCAAAAGCGGCCAAGATCATGAATGCCGAGGAGGCTATGGTTGCGAAGAAGAACATGGACACCAAAGAGACTAAGGTGGAGGTTGATAAGGCTAAAAAAAAATAACATAAGAACAATGGTGGTGACAAGCAGTCAAAAGCAAAGCCATCATGGGAAGTATTGAAGAAATTTGAAAATTATACTCCTTTGAAAGTAGACATAAACCACGTTCTAGAAGATATCAAGAACAACGAGTAGCTAAACTGGCCTGAGAAAATGAAGACAGATCCTGACAAGAGGAATAAGGCCAAATATTGCGAGTTCCATAAAGACCATGGTCACACGACCAAAAATTGCATAGCTCTCCAGAATGAAATCGAAGCACTCATCAGATGAGGAAAGCTAGCCAAGTATGTTGATCGCAGAAATGAAAGAAAAAGCAATGACCGAGCAAGACATAGGTCTAGATCTCCTCGTCGAGCAGAAGAAAATAAGAAAAGAGATCATGAAGATGATCCGGAAGACGACCCCGATCTCCCCAAGAGACCAAGACAGCTAGAGCGTGAGGTATTTTCAATTCATTTTGGAACATTTGATTGTAATGTTATTACAGGTGGAGATGTAGGAGGTGGGGACCTTACTGTGGAAAGGAAATCTTGCCTCAATGAGGCTCAAGCTTGTTCATACATTCAGCGAATAAATCTAGCTGAGGATGATCGCCCGAGGAAGGTGAACAAAGAAAAGCTGGTCATCGATTTCTCCAAGAACGACCTCGCAGGTGTACTATATCCTCATGATGATCCACTGGTGATCAAAATAAGGATGAAGGAAGTAATAATCTCAAGAGTACTGGTGGATAATGGTAGCTCGGTGGATATCATGTTCTACTCATGCTTCGATAGTTTAAATCTAAAGTTGTCTCAGTTGGAACCTTATCACAGGCCCCTCCTCGGGTTTGCTGGCGAGAAAGTCTTTCCGCTTGGGACGATCAAGTTGGATATGTTCATCGGTACATGGCCTGCTTATCGAACAGAAAGAGTATGTTTCTTTGTGATGGATAAGAATGTCCAGTCAGGTTATAATATCATCATGGGAAGAGTATGATTGAAGAAGTTCAAAGTAGTACCATCTACTGTACATTAATGCCTGAAATTTCTAACCAATTTTGGAGTGGGAGTTGTGAAGGGTGACCAAAAAGTAGATCGGGAATGTTACTACTCATCTGCCAAGCAAGAAGAACTGGAGGAATCTAGGAAAAAGACTACTACCTACCAAGTGGATGAAGGTGTAGAGATTGAAACATTGGATCCTAGAGACGAGTCGCAGCTCGTGAAAGGTCAGGTGGTGGAAGCTACTGACAATATCATTTTGGACAACGAATAACTCAAATAGGTTCGTCGTTAGATGCCTCACTAAAACAAGAATTGATAGTTTTCCTAAAAAGCAGAAAACAAACTTTTGCTTGGAGTCATGAGGATATGCCAAGAATATACCCAAATTTCTTATGTCACGAGCTCAATGTGAATAAGGAGATCAAGCCAGTGAAGCAGAGAAGAAGAGTGTTCAGCCCCGAGAAGAACCAAGCCATATAAGAGGAGGTTGAGAAGCTTCAAAAAGCTTGCTTTATTGACGATGTCAAATATCCAGACTGGTTGGCAAATGTAGTAATGGTGAAGAAGAAAAACAACAAGTGGAGGATGTGTGTAGACTTTACCGACCTTAACAAGGCATGCCCAAAGGATCATTTTCCTTTGCCTCGAATTGATCAATTAGTGGATGCTACCTCGGGACACGAGTTATTGAGCTTCATGGATGCTTATTCTGGTTACAACCAGATTAAAATGAAACCTGAAGACAGGGAGAGTACCTCTTTCATTACCCCTAGGGGAACTTATTGTTATAATGTTATGCCTTTTGGTTTAAAAAATGCAGGTGCAACATATCAGCGGCTGATGAACAAGGTATTTACAGAACAAATCAGTTACAATATGGAAGTTTATGTTGATGATATGCTGACGAAAAGCAAGAGAGCTGCTGACCATTTAATTGACTTAGGTCAGACCTTTGATCAACTAGATAAATATCAAATGAAGTTGAATCCCACTAAGTGCATATTAGGAGTACGAGAAGGCATGTTCCTCGGGTATATTGTCAACCAATGAGGAATCGAAGCATACCCAGAAAAGATCAAGGCTCTATTGGGACTACGATCTCCAACGACGAAGAAGGAAGTACAAAGTCTCACTGGGCGAGTTGCAGCACTTAATAAATTTGTATCACGAGCAACAGATAGATGCCTCCCATTCTTCAAAACACTCCGAAAAATGTTTGAATGGAATGACGAACGCGAGAAATCTTTTCAAGAGTTGAAGAAATATCTGGGAGCACCTCCAATGTTATCCAGGCCAGTAATGGGGGAAAGATTGTACTTGTATTTGGCAGTGTCGGAGAATGCAGTTAGCTCGGCATTGATGAGAATGGAGGATGGAGTGCAAAAACCGATCTATTACACTAGCAAGGCCTTTCGAGGAGCAGAGATCAGATATCCAAGACTGGAAAAGTTGGCACTAGCATTGATCGAGGCGAGTAGGAGAATGAGGCCGTACTTCCAAGCTCATACCATAGTTGTGTATACTTATATGCCATTGAGGCAAGCTCTTCATAAACCAGAAAAATTTGGGAGATTGATGTACTGGGTAGTAGAACTTGGTGAATATGACATAGTTTATGAGCCTAGATCGTCGCTAAAAGGGCAAGCAGTAGCAGATTTTATAGCAGAGTTCACCTATCCTGATACCTCCGAGGAGCAAAAGATGCACACCGATCAACCTGTGGATGTTACAGGATCATAAAATTTAAACCCCGATCAACTTAAGGCGGTCGGCGAGCAAGAGAAGATGGTCGACGAGCAGCAAGAAGTGCTAGAGGAAGATAAAAGGAAGCAGTAAATATTCCACCGAATAACTCTGTCCGATCAAAAATTTGAAGACGAGGTACCTATATGGAATCTATATGTGGATGGCTCATCTTGCACTATAGGCTGTGGGGCAGGGATTATTTTGAACATCCCGGATGAGGTCGATGTGGAGTATGCTCTGCGCTTCCAATTCAAGGCTTCTAATAATGAGGATGAATATGAAGCTATGATTGAAGGTCTTAATTTGGCAAAAACCATGGGGGCAGAGCAAGCTATTGTATTCAGTGACTCACAATTGATCGTAAATCAAATGCTGGGAGTATATGCAGCTAAAAGAGAATTAATGATCAGGTATCATACAAAAGCAATGGAAGTTTTATCAATCCTGATTGCAGTACAGATAATTAGAATACCAAGATTGGATAATACAAGAGCAGATGCCTTAGCTCGGTTAGCTTCAGCCACACGCACCGACCTATGAAGAACAATCCTAATAGAAGTCTTGGCTAGTTGGAGCATAGATGAAGATCTGATGATGAACTTTATTACCCTTGATTTAGAGCTATCTTGGATGGATCCCATCAGGGCATATATTGAGGAAGGGAAATTACTAATTGATAAACTTGCAGCCAAGAAACTGAAGTTTAAAGCTGCTCGTTATGTACTGACTAATGGTATTCTATACAGACGAGGAATTATAGCAGGATTGCAAAGATGTGTGCATCCCACCGAGGTGAAAGATTTGATTGAAGAGGTCCATGAAGGGTCCTGTGGAGCCCATGTAGCAGGTCGGACGCTTTTGCAAAGAATGATGACGCAAGGATACTACTGGCCAACGATGAGGGCTGATTGCATAGCCTATGCCAAAAAATGTGACAAATGTGAACGCTTCTCCACTATCCGAAGAACTCCCCAAGCATTGTTGACACCCAATATTTCCCCTTGGCCATTTGCCATGTGGGTAATTGACTTGGTCGGGCCACTTCCAACGACTAGAGGAAGGTTTAAATATCTCGTCGTCGCAGTGGATTACTTTACTAAATGGGTGGAAGCCGAGCCCCTTATCGATATGATATATGACAAAGTGTATCAATTTGTATGGAAGAGCATCATTTGTAGATATGGTCTTCCTCAAGCATTCATCACAAACCATGGAACCCAATTCGACAACGAGGAGTTTGCTGCGTATTGTCATCAGTCGAACATATTAAAAACCCACTCTGCACCAGGCCACCCTCAAAGCAATGGACAAACTGAAGTGACATACAGAACGCTGCTGAATGGCTTGAAAAAAAGATTAAATGATGCAAATGCAAATTGGATCAACGAGCTGCATTCTGTACTATGGGCTTATCGTACTACTCCACGAGCAGCCATGGGAGAATCTCCATATATGCCGGCATTTGGAAGTGAAGCTGTTATACCTGCCGAGATGGGTCTCCCCACACACAGAGTGCTGAATTTCAACTCTCCTATCAGTGAATTGATGAGAAGATTAGATTTGGATATGCTCGAGGAAGTTAGAGAAGAAGAAGCAATCAAAAATGCTGCATACCAGTAACGGACAACTCTGTTCTATAACAAGAGAGTAAAGAAATGCGACCTGAAAGAAGGAGACTATGTGCTAAAGAAAGTAATTCAAAAGCACAATAAACTCGAAGCTAACTGGCATGGGCCCTACAGAGTAACAGAGGTTGTTCGACCAGGGACGTATAGAATCGAAACCTTAGAAGGAGAGGAGTTTAAGAATGCATGGAATGCAGAGAATCTGTGCAAATATTATCAGTAATTTAATCTCTATGTAATGCAGTTTTCTTCGATATGAATAAATTTTTGGATATTTCGCCCAATTCTCTCCTTTTGTCAAAATTTTTTCGGAGTACTAGTGCTACACACTACGCATCAAGCCCCAAAACACCAACTACGGTTGGTTGGGAATAAGAAAATCCACCAACTATAGTTGGTCGGGAATGAAAAATTTCCCAGAAACACCAACTACGGTTGGTTGGGAAGAAAATCCACCAACTATAGTTGGTCGGAAATGAAAAATTTCCCAGAAACACCAATTACGGTTGGTTGGGAAGAAAATCCACCAGCTAAGGTTGGTTGGGAAGAAAATCCACCAGCTAAGGCTGGTCGGGAATAAGAAAATCCACCAACTATAGTTGGTCGGGAATGAAAAATTTCCTAGAAACACCAACTACGATTGGTTGGGAAGAAAATCCACCAGCTAAGGTTGGTCGGGAATGAAAAAGGCCCAGAATCACCAACTACGGTTGGTTGGGAAGAAAATCCACCAGTTAAGGTTGGTCGGGAATGAAAAAAGCCCAGAATCACCAACTACGGTTGGTTGGGAATAAGAAAATCCACCAACTATAGTTGGTCGGGAATGAAAAATTTCCCAGAAACACCAACTACGGTTGGTTGGGAAGAAAATCCACCAACTATAGTTGGTCGGGAATGAAAAATTTCCCCAAAACACCAACTACGGTTGGTTAGGAAGAAAATCCACCAACTATAGTTGGTCAGGAATGAAAAATTTCCCAGAAACACCAACTACGGTTGGTTGGGAAGACAATCCACCAGCTAAGGCTGGTCGGGAATAAGAAAATCCACCAACTATAGTTTGTCGGGAATGAAAAATTTCCCAGAAACACCAACTACGATTGATTGGGAAGAAAATCCACCAACTAAGGTTGGTCGGGAATGAAAAAAGCCCAGAATCAGCAACTACGGTTGGTTGGGAAGAAAATCCACCAGCTAAGATTGGTCGGGAATGAAAAAAGCCCAGAATCACCAACTACGGTTGGTTGGGAAGAAAATCCACCAGCTAAGGTTAGTCTGGAAAAAAAATCCACCAACTATAGTTCTTTGGGAATGAAAGAAAAAAGCCCAGAATCACAAACTACGGTTGGTTGGGAAGAAAATCCACCAGCTACGATTGGTCGGGAATAAAAATCAATCAACTACGGTTGGTCGGGAACATTTGGTTAAACAAAACAGAATCATGTGATGAAAGTCGCTCAATAGTTTAGAACTAAAAGTGATAAGTCACTAAAACAGAATTTTTTGATACTCATGACATTTTAAATTACCAACAAAGTTGGTCGAGAAACAAAATATCACCAACTCTGCTTGGTCGTCAGATAATTATCATCAATTCACATAGTCAATAATAAATTTTCACCAACTTTAGTTGGTCGACAATTTAAAATAGCACAAAATATCTTTATCTTTTCAACAGATATACATGCACATTCATTAGAAATGTCTTACAAAATATTTCCAAAAACAATGACAATCAAGATTGCAAAGAATTTTTTTTTCATTAAATCCAGAACAAAATACATCGAGAATGAAATACATATTACATAAAAAATTGTTACATCAAGAATCCTATTCTATTGGTTTCTTCCCCTCTGCCTTTGAAACAAGTTCTTCACCAGCGGGAGGATCGTCTAAGGCATAGGGGGAATTGATGAAATTCAGATCTTTGAGCATCCTAACATTCATTACTGATGGCCGATCAAGAAGGTGCTCTGAGCGAGATATCTCAACGTTGGAATGAAGACTGTAGTCGTCGAGATATTTGGAGATCAAACACCGAGGGATTGCCCAAGAAGGAATCCAACTCATATCAAGCTTGAAAGGAGGCACTGGTAAATCAAGCAACCCAGGATTGTAATAATGCCATAAATAGTGACCCTGCTCCAATTGCAATACATCCAGTGCATTCAGCCATCCTTCTTTATAACCATCATTACTCGCTTGCTGGATTCGATCATCAAGATGGTAGAGGGATTCATTATAGCCAGCCATCCAAAATTCTCTAGGCTGCTTGTGGAATTGGTAAGTCAACCTTTCCAGCTGCTCGTGGAGATTTTTTACACAAAATTCTTTATTCTCCAATGCGGATCCATGTGTAGAAAGTTGCTCGTTAAGGTCCATAATCTTCTTGGACATCTCTGCCAGAGCTTTATTCTTCACAACCAACTGAACTGCTTGATTTTCCAAAGATGCTTGAGTTCTTGCCTCTTCAATAGTAATCCGAGCAGCCCTTTCTCATCCCCGAGAATCTCTTGCTCGTCCGCGAGCAGAAGTAGAGGCTCCAATTCTCTTTAAGGTTTCCAATTCGTATCTCAAATTGGCATTTTCGACCTCTAGAAAAGAGAAACCTTCGTCATTGACAGGGACCAAAGCTCCCGAGGTAGATGCTGCTGATTTCAATTGGGATATCTCTCCTCGTAAGTTATTATTCTCCTGATCTAACAATTTGGGGATCTGCCTATGCTCTTCAACCTCGATCTTCAAAGTCCTTTCCTTTATATCATAAGCAGCAACCAACTTATAATATCCCTTATCAGCACTTAGTTGCTGATATTTCTTCTCATATCCGTGATGCAGAAGGATAGTAGACTCCTTATACTGTTGTTGAAGTTCCTCGAGGGTACCCTGGAGATCTTTAATTATCTCATAGTATGCCATATTATTAGCAACTGCACGATCGAGCAGGCATTTCAAATACTGGTAGGCTTCAACTGCTCGCTCTGATGCATCTGGACCGAGGATATCGGCAATTTGAGATTTATTCAAGTCAGCATGGCCAGCCTTGAAGTAGTCGTTACATTTTTTCATCAGATCTGTATCATGGGCTGACAAGAGTTCCATTATATCCATAAACTAGTAAAGAAAAGAGATAGAAAGAATCAATAAAACGCAGACAGAGCAAGAAGAATAAAAGCAGAGAAAGAAAAAGGGAGTTAAGTTGCACAACCAAAAACTTTAAATTTTATTACATCATAAAAGAAGTACATAGCCCAGAGTTATATTTAACAAAAAAACAAAGAGAAAAATTTCGAACAACTCTACACCTTCTCCTTGTCTCCTAAAACTTTCTCGGGAGGCTGGGACGAAGAGATAGGTTGCTCGGATGGCATAAAAGGTTGCTCGGAGGGTGTTGGAAATTGCTCGGTTGAAATGCTGGTTAGTTAAAGTTGCTCGCAGGAGGTCTGGACAACCGGGGGATGAGCAATCTGATCTCCGATCATCATAGAGGATTCCTCGGAAGCAGCTTCATCTTCTTTTTCTTCCCCGGGAGAAGAAGGGGGGCCAGGAATGTGTCGCTGAAATAGGTCCGAATTCTCATCGACATTCATCTCTCTCAGAGCAGCCACCCAACCATCCCTGAAATATTTAAGGCTGCCATACTCCATTTGTGAGATCATGGCAGCAAACCCTTATTCCAACCCTTGTCCCAGCCAGTACTGAAGGACTTCTTAATAGCAAGTTTCCTTTTCGCCTTCTATGAGGAAACCCTCTCAGTCATGAGTTCCTCGGCAGCTTTTAATTTTCTTTCTGCCTCTTCCCTCTGGCGATCCGCCTCACGGAGTTTGCCTAACTTCTCTTCAGCAACTTTGAATTTGGTCTCAAGCTCTCCAGCATTTTGGAGCTTCCCCTCGGGCTCTTTATTCTTACTTTCCAAGTCTTTTATCTTCTCCTCCAAACCCTTAGAGACTTCAACAACTTTATCTCTCTCTTGCTCGGCGGCTTTTAGTTGCTTCCCCCAAGCAACTTTGTCTTCGTCATACTTCTGACGAGAATCCTTTAAAGATTGGGATAATCCAGTAAAAGCCTCCTCTACCCCTCCCGAGGATATTGACGACTTGATGGCCTCGTCCTTCTTCAGAATAATATTAAAGCATGTTACCAACTGGAAAAAGAAAATAACTGTAAGTCAGTGCAAGGACATAACATTAAAAAATGAAAGTTTAAAATAGTAATACTTACAGAGGAAATATGTTGAGCTGCCAAGGTAGTAACCCTCTCCCGAGAAAGATTTTCTTCAACACCTTGGATCTTGGGGATAATCCAAGACTTCACCGAGCTCATGGCAGATCTCGGAGCAACGAAAGTGGGAACACCACTTCCAGTAGTTAGAGGCTGAGAGATGGATTCAGCCAAATTGTTCGAGGAGCTTTTCTTCAACTTCCTCGTGGGAGCAGGAACATTCTCGACCAAGGATGTCGTCTTGGTCGGTGATATAACTATAAACTCGCTTGGAGGGGAAACAACTGCAATCTTGCTTGGAGCTAGAGGGGGCTTCTCGGCAACCTTCTTAGTGGAAGCTGGAGGAGGTGCATTAATTTGTCTTGTCCCTTCTTCTGGGACATACTTCTTACTTTTCTTTGCCTCTCCAGCAGTAGAGGCAGACTTATCGAAGAGGGCAGGAGTTCTTCTTCTCTTCATTCTGTCACTGAGAGGAATATGCGATTCAGGATAAGAACCTTCAGAAACTGATGCTAGTTCTATGATACTTATCACTGGACGAGCAGTGAAAGGCGAGGTGTAACTCTTGTACTGCAACAAATACAAGGCTGATCTAATATGTTCGTCAGCGACAGTTTGGTGCAAACCCCAGATAAGTTTCAGATGGTTTAAATTAACTTCTGTCTCCTTTGGAGACCTTCTTTTGCTGTCAATTGCAAATAAATAAAAATCAAAATATCAGTGACGCATTTTATCGAATATAAAAAAAACATGATTTCAAAAACTAAATAAAATAAAAATAACCTATCCCGTTGCCATAGGGAGGGCATCTAGGACCCTGATATACGTCATTTTCAGTTAATGGAGCATGTTACCAATTTTTCATAACAACCCCATGCTCGAAGTAATCCCTGTTGGCATCTGGGAGATTGACAACTAAAGCCCTATTTAAAAACCTAGTTTTCAAATAAAAAGTACTATCACTGACAGCCCATCTATAGAAAAAAATAATCTCTGGAATTCCTAAACGGGTTCCATGAATCTGATTTAACCTATAAACTCCATTAACTATTCTCCATATATTGGGGAGTGTTTTTGCAGGTACCACGTTAAAATATTGACCGAATTCCAAACACAAGGGATTTGTAGGAAAAGAAAAGCCACATTCGGCTACAAAGAGACCGGGGAACCAATGTCCCTCAGCCAAACGAAAATAATCAGAAGGACCAGAAAGTTCTTCTAAAGTGACCCAGGAAGGAATAGAAAAATCAGAACGAAATTTATCAAGCGACTCAATAAGGTGAACCATAATGAACAAAGAAAATAAAAGAGAAGGAAGAAGATCTTACAGAAAAGGGTAGATCAGTTGATAACGAACGATGGAATGAATGACCGCACAAGATGGAGAAGAAATGGAGAGATCAAAGATATAGATTTGAAAAAGTAAGAAACGATAGGATTTTTTGCAACGCTTAAATACCTTACCTTGGGAAGGAGTAAAAATAATGATTACAAAGAAAGACGTTTGTGCTATCGGTGGCTAAAAGGACAAAAAAGGCACGGAGACCAAAGCAGTGAGAAAAATTCAAAAAGTATGATTCTATGAATTCGAAAGGAAAAATAAATACAAGGAAAACACTCCTAAAATTCAGGATGACTATTTAATCCATCCATATTTCAAGAAGAATGTTCCACACTCCTCAATATCGAACTATGAAACATTGGGGGCTTCTGTTGATACCAAATCTAGTCTGATGATGTGGATCAATTAAGTGGAAACACGTGTCAATCTACATGGCACTTACAAACATTTTGACTTCGAGGAACTCAACCTCCCCGACCAACTCAGATACTCCGAGCAACAAGTGCTCTCCGAGGAACTTTACTGTACCGAGAAACTCATGGATATCGAGCTACTTAGGCGGTCCGAGTTACATCTCGTACAGAGCATTAATGTCCGGATAATCAACAGATCGACTGCGCATTAAATGATCATTATTATCATACAGATGTATACGCCTATTGGACAGCTATGTATTACCCTTTCACATTTACAGCCTGAGGGCTATAAATACATTGTATCATCCTCATTGTAGGGGACTCAAAATTTCTTGGTAAAACCTGTTACCAAGAATTTCAAACAAACAGTCAGCAATAACAAAATAGTGGACGTAGGCCATTCCTTCAAGGCTGAACCACTTTAAAATTCTTTTGTCTTATTTATTTTTATCTGTGATTAAATAATTAGAGATAATCTGATTTTTTTGCATCAACATTGGTATTCACCCCACCTATATACATATAATATCAATAAGGTATTCGCACAACCCATATGATAATTCCATACGTAGTATATTTTTATCTCTAATACCCTACGTATTTATAGATTATGATTTTACTTTTTAAAATATAATCCCGAGCTTTCCCAACACTCTAAAGGTATCGATTATTCCTAAAATAATTTTAGTAGGTAAATATCTACACCCTACTGGTCCATGTCATCCCAAATCCCTAATTTCTACGAATTAAAATTATCCTCAAGTGGGTTCATTATTCGATAATCTCTAATTCGATTTTAACCCGTTATATCATTTTAAAGGATTAATCCCACACATAAATATTTTTCGGGCCTTAATCACCGCCCTACTGATCTTCCCTAAGTCCCATTATGTTCAATTTAATTAACACTAAGCATCCTTAAAAGTTGGGATTAAATTAATCCTTAAATAAAAACAAAACACATTTTCTGGAATCATCGATCTATCGATGATTTGGGTCGATCGATCGATCAAACATATAACAGCCTACGTTTTCTGCATATTTTGCCTATGTGTTTTTAACACATTCCATCCTCAAAACGTCTACCAAATGATCCCTAACTCCTTAGAATTCATCCCAAATGATTTATCAAGTTGTATAAGTGATTGCTAACATTTAACCATCATAAAATCATTAAGAAGTTTGAATGAAAACATATTATTTACCTTAAAATTCAGAAACCTCATATTTTATCATTTCTCCAAGAACAACTTATAAATCTCAGATTTTATTCACCAAATGATTCCAAACATCATGGATTAAAATATATATTCAAAAATATATTAATCCTACATATTTCTCATTTCAAGGAATCAATGAAAATCACCTTAATTTATCGTTGAATCATGCAACTTTTTCAGAATTTCACAACTATCCTAACATGGACAATATACACGTTAAGTTTGCAAAGGTTAAATCACTTGCCTTTAGATTGTAGGTTTGAACCGTTGGGGACGATAATCCTACTGGTGTCTCTCCCTTTTCCTGCCAACTTTCGGTGGTGGTGGTGGTGCAAGATGGCTTTTAGCCTTTTGGCTTCTTAGAGACTCTCTTCCTTTCCCTAGAGAAGTCTCTCAATCTCCCCTAAGTCTTTCCATCTAAGTTTGGTGAATGACTATGAATCTTACCACCTTTAGTATTATATAATAACACTCAATTTTTGTGGGTACTATTCACCTTATTTGTAAAATGACCAAAATACCCCTTCGGGATGTCTATTCGGTTCCAAAATACCCCGAGACCCAAATCAAACCCCAAAGTAGATGTTTTTGACTATTTAAGGCCTTTCGAACACTTTGGCAAAGTCAAAACGACCATATGGATGACATAAAAATAATTTACTTTTATTTCATTTAAATTTAGTCCCGACACGACTAACATGCGCGTCTTGACTTAATTATCGTAATTGTCGTATTCATCATCGACGACAATTTTATTAAATCATAATCATATGTAAAGTTATAATCATATATTACTTTTAATCACTAAGTAATATTCAACATAAATCAGATATTACTTTTTTCCCGAGTAATATTTAAATTCACATTAATTTTATTCATCCCATAATTAATTTCAATTAATCCTATTTTAAAATTATTAAAAATATGGGATATTATAACAGCCTCCCGTAAAGGGACTCAAAGGGATCCAACTCAATACTTTCCTGATAGCTGTTGTTTTAGGCGAACTCTGCTAGGTGAAAATTTTATGCCCAACTGCCTTGGAAGTCGAGTGCGCAAGCCCTCAGCTTGTCTTCCCGGATTTGTATTGTTCGTTCCGACTACCCATCGGTGTCAAGGTGGAATGACGTACTCATGTTTAGTTCCGTACCCAACTCATATTGAAACTTTTTCCAGAACTAAAAAATAAACTAGTCATCCCTGTTCGATACGATTAATATAGGAACACCTTGTAGCCTGACTATTTCTCGAATATACAGTCTGGTCAACTTAGTCACACTGTCTATGATTTTGAATAGTAAAAAGTGGGATGACTTAGTGAGCCGATCTACTATAACCCATATGGCGTCATGACCTCAATCCGATCACTGTAAAGTTGTAACAAATCCGTGCTCCCACTTCCACTCGGCCACATGTAATGGTTGCAGCAGCCCTGCTGGATTCTTATGCTCAGCCTTTACTTATTGGCAGGTGTAGTACTTGGCCTTATACGTTGCCACATCTCGCTTCATGCCGGACTAACAAAAATCCCTGCATATGTCTATGTTTTGGTGGTGCCAGGGTGTATGTTGAAGCGTGAGTGATGGGCTTCTGCCATCACTTAATCTTGTAGCTCCTCAATGATTAGGACAATCAACCTCCCCTTATGTTGCACCCCGCCATATTTGTCCATGGTGAGGGTGTCAAACACTTTCCCATTCCAAATGCGGTCACGATACTGGGAGAATTCAGGATCGCGTGACTGTGCTTCCATTACTATTTGTTGGATGAGAGGTCGAGCCACCACACCCAAAATATATGCCCTATCATAACCCCGTTGTATGCGCATGCCAGAATTTTGTAGTTCCCCAACTATTTTTACTCGGTGGCATTTCATTATGATGAGCGTGAGACTAGATTTTCGACTGAGGGCATTGGCGACCACATTGGCCTTCCCTGGATGGTACTCCAGTGAGAAGTCGTAATCTTCCATTAACTCCATATGATCTCACTAAGTAAATATATACTGAAGGCTCTTGTGATCGAAAAATACTTCAAATCGTTCCCCATATAATTAGTACCTCCAACTCTTTAATGCGGAAACTACGAAGGCTAACTCCAAATCGTGGGTGGGGTAGTTTCTCTCATGAACCTTTAACTGTCGAGATGCGTAGGCTACCACCTGACCGTCCTTCATTAATACCGCCCAAAGTACTAAGCTTGAAGCATTGCAGTACACTGTGTAGCCCTTGCCTTGCTTTGGAAGGACAAGTACGGGTGCAGAAGTCAGTCTGACCTTTAACTCCAAAAATGCTAATTTGCAGTCCTCGGACCACTCGAATTGCACATCCTTTCGAGTGAACATTGTGAGAGGCATGGATACCCTAGCGAAATCTTGTATGAATCTACGGTAGTACCCAGTCATACCCAGGAAGTTGCGCACCTCGACGACTATTCTCGGCTGATTCCATCCCAATACCGCTTCCACTTTTGATGGGTCTATGGAGATACCCTCGCCAGAGGCTACATGGCCAAAGAAATTGACCTCTTCCATCCAGAACTCACATTTACTAAATTTTGCGTACAATTGGTTCTCCCGAAGCACTTGTAAGGTCACTCGGAGGTGCCCCTTGTGATCTTCGATGGAAGATGAGTATGCTAAGATGTTATCCATGAAAACTACGATGAATCGATCCAAATAAGGGAGGTAGACATAATTCATCAGGTTTATGAATGCTGTCGGGGCATTTGTCAACCCGAAGTTCATCACCACAAACTCATAGTGCCTGTACCGCATTCAAAATTCCATTTTTGGAATGTCTTCCTCCTTGACACGTAGCTGGTGGTATCCGAAGCGGAGGTCAATCTTTGAGAATCTGTCTACACCCCATGACTGATCCAACATTACGGGGCATAGGGTACTTATTTTTCACGGTCACCCTATATAGCTTTCGATAGTCGATGTAGAGTCGTAGAGAGTTATCCTTTTTCTTTGCGAATAAGACCGGGACTCCCCAAGGAGAAACACTGGGACGTATGAATCCTTTTAGAGTTAGATCCTCTAATTGGGTTCACAATTCCTATAATTAAGATAGGGCCATTATACGCGGTTGGATTGAGATTAGTGAACTTTGATTGCAAAGTACACCTCTTGCCAAGGCAGAAATACAAGAATATCATCATGAAATACGTCAAGGAATTCTCGAACCACAGGATAGTTAAGAACCATGCCCTCTGGCCCCTCTTGGGTCACCATACTGCTTAGATATCTGAAATATTTTTTTTCTCTCATGGAATGTGGAGAACTTACAGGGGCAATCAATTCCCTGCTCACTACTGAAACGATTGTGGGATCCATCTATAAGTGATACTAAGAAACTGTACTGATGGAACTCGATAGTGACTCTAAACTGTGCCAACCAATCTATATCCAAGATTACCTCGAATCCATCTATGTCCCTAAGGATCATGTCTTACTCTATTACAAAGTCTCCCTCCATGACTACACACTTATGGTAAACCTTCTCGAGGACTATGCCACCACCCATCAGGAGACCAATAAATATGGGAGGATGTAATCGATCTACTACCACGGCTAAAGAATTAGATATGAAAGAGTGCAAAGCTCCAGAATTGAAAAATTTCTTTACGCAAGTATTACATAGGAGAATCATACCTTCCATCACTGTAGGGGTACTAGGAGGTGCAGTTTGCTGGGAATTTGTATAGGTTCGTTCGGGAATAAATCTACTGGTCTGGCTGTTAGGAATCCAACCCTGCCCTTGACTTGGATGCGATAATTCCACACTGTATCTAGTAGGCTACTGGTACCCATAGTAAAATTACTGTTGTTGTCGGGTGGGGCCATTGTAGCTGGAACTTCATCCTGGTACAAAGTTAACGGTCTACTGGCTTACCTGTTGGTTGCGTGATAATTGCTGGGGGCATTCCTTCTTCATGTGCCCCCAAAGTCTAGTCACTGGTAAACTGAGATGAAGAGGAACCCACCCCCATTGCAGCCTTGTGCTTTGTAAAAAAAAAAGCTCCGCTACGAGACTTTTTGTGACCACTCGAGTGAGAGCCACTTGGCTCCCTCTTCTTTTATCGGATAAATTTGATATCCTCGGCATAAATTTCCAACCTAATAGCTTTGTTCACGGTTGTTATGAGGTTGGGTAGATCCATAACTTCCATCATCCGACGTATGCCCAAATTAAGGCCCTTGATAAAGAGCCTGGTCTTTTCAGTTTTATCTGTTCTCAGTGCTTTCACATGCTTTGATAGGCTCTCGAAACTCCAAAAATCGATAACCTGTCCAGGATTAGCTGAGAGAACTCATCATTATTAGCATCAACATACGCTTGGGGAAAGTACCTATCCAAAAAGGCAATTCGGAAACCATCCAAATCCAACGCCTTTGCCAAACTACCCGAGTGCATGGCCCACCACCTCTGCGCTTGCTCGATCAACTGAAATGGAGCTATATTGACTTTGTGCCCAATTGGCACACCCAGGACCTCCATTACCCTTGGGACCTCGTCGAGCCATGCCTCGACTGCATTAGGTCCTGATGCCCCATTGAATATAGGTGGGTTTAGCCTCCTGAAATACTTTAGGAGTTATGCAGAAGTGGTCGTACGGGTTGCTCCATACGTTGGAGATCATTGCATCCGGAACCACTTGCGACATCACGATGTGGAGTCATATATACAATAATGAGTTGTTCAGTATATAATAATACGTATGGAAGACGGTAGCGGAAGCGATTCATAAATCATAACTAATGCCCTACTATGCAGAATATAAAAAAAGAGAGGGAGAGAACGTGCTAAGAAAGCGTAAACACTATATCACACCCGAGGATCCTACTGCTATGATACCATTGGTAATGCCCCAACTCGGGTTTGGGTCACCGTTGGATGAACCCGCACTGAGCCAAGGAGTAAAAAAGGGGGAGGGGAAAATTTTAAAAAAATTTAATTAAGAAAATTCCATTAATATACTTTAGTTTACCAAAATATAAAGTCCCAATTTTTATAGTTTTGAGGAAAGAGTGATCACTTTACGCAATTGACCAACTTGCAACACCTGTCTATGAAAAACTGAGTTAATTCACCATACCATTTAAATTGGAAATAAACCACAATCCTGAATTATTACAACATTATGACCAAAGGCCTGATAAAAAGTTTGAGCATCAAGTGTGCAAAGTACAAAATGGCTATTATTTGAAAAGTAAGTATAGAGCTTTCTATTAACGACGATCGCTACCTGGGGCCTTACTAGAGTCCGGACCAACATTCTTATTGGATGTACCTAGGATGGGGTGTTTTTTTTACATAAAAGCAGGGCTGAGCGAACACTTAATAGAGTGGGTAATACTACACTATACATTTTCATAAAAATTTCACACATATAACTTGTGAGTTTTGAGAAATGAATAAACGTTGATAATTTAGCTATAGTATTAATGCGACTACATGCAATGCACCCAAGAGGATTTCATACTCACACTTAACTAGTATTACCATCCCTTTTTCGAGCCCAAAGATTTATTATCCATAATTAAACTTTAATCTCACTTATTACGACTCCATTAGGCCGTGTTACCGAAATTACAAGTACAAGCCATTTTTCTATTCTCTATTATATTTATTGGAATTTTCCATATAACCACGTGTTTTAACAGACTACACACAGCCGATGACGACACCATATGCTCTGGCCACTATTTTAGGACTTTTCACCCAAGGGTCGTGAGCCCTTCCTGCTTTATCCTGGTGTCATCCGAGTCTAACTATTTATGTGTTTTCAGTATATTAGTCAATGTCCACATTATTCAGGTTTCGTTCTACCGTGACATCACGACATGGGTTTAAAGCATTATTCACATCGTTAATGTGTCAAACTTACTTTAGTCATTCCTTTCACCCAAAAGAGATCGATGTGGTCTTAGGAGGAAACCTAGCCCTTAGGTACCTCAAGTTGTCAAAACCCCTTTTTTATGCCATGAATTTAAAAGAAACATTTAGTCTTAGTTCGCTTTGACACTAGCATCTAACCACTTTTCTTGGAACATCACATTTTACAGTTTAGGTTCAAACCCATACTTATTCATTTTTTGTTGCCACCCAAAGTAATATTTGACATTTAAGACGATTTTAACTAAAGCCCATAATTTTCTTTTTAATCACATGTAAACCCCAACATTTATTTTCTTTCTTCTTTCATTCAACTTTAGATATTTGGGGCTGTTATTCTACACTTCTTCATTTGGGTATTAAACCCCTTTAAACATACACATTTAAGTCCATCATTTAACTATTTAGCATCCTACATGTTTGTGCATGTCAAGAGAGGATTTCAGCATGGAAATACCTCTAATATGCATCTATTCTACACAATAGTGGTTATGTAGTTTCACACGCTTCCCTTTATTTATCAAGGTATAAAATGCCATTTTTATATACATGTAAATATCCATTAGGGTTTCTTTTGAATATGTCCTCATTTTCTGACAAGACAAAATAGTTTACAATGACTACATATTTTTCCTTTGCATAAAATATCATCTAACACATCCAACATCATTTTCATAGATAGAAAACCTTGAAAGTTTGGAAGGAAATCCTACCTTTGATGTTGAAGACGAGAATTAGAAATTTTAAATATTCCAAACCCTTAAGCCCCAAGACCTCAAACTCCACAAAACACTGTTGCTTACTGCTTTTTTTTGAAGAAGATAACTTGGAAAATACTGGATACTTATGGAGATGGTTATGCGTTTTTGCAAGTGCAGCTTACTAAGACTCAAGAAAAAGGTGGAATATATCTTAAGGGAGGGAAGGGACGTTGAGCGTTCTTGAGAGAGAAAGAGAGAGATGGAGGAGATAAAAATATCTCTGTGAGTTTCACTCCCTCAAACCTCTCTCTTATACTAAAAACAAGGCCCATAAAATATATATAAAATACACATCTGCTTCAACCGAACTTGCCAAGCTCTAATAGTTGACACGGACCTTTAATCGACGGTCCTAAGAGTGATATTAAAAATAACTGGTCTGGTGGATTGATTTACATTCCACGCCCCTCTCTCTGTGATATAATCCATAAGTCTTACACTATATAAACCATGAGTTTTATCCACTATAGGGCTTCAAGAGCTGACATAAATTTTAGATCAACGGCTAAACATTTGACAGCATTTTTGGCAGGTCTGGAGCTCGTTGTTAGAACGAGTCATTGAGTCATTTGAGAGACAACAACTCATCATTATAATAAGTCTACGCGTCGTTTGAACGAGATAGAAATAAGTTTGAAGCTCCAATTCCTACGTTCTCACAATTTGTCCCTTCAATATATATTTCTTTTTAATTATACGGGAGACACTAATTTAAATGAAAGGATGGGAGATTTTAGACCATAATATTCTTTATTTTATTACTAATTCTCATGATTGTGAATTACAATAAAATATAAATACAACATTGATTTGGGGCATTACAGAAGTGTCCACTAAAATTTTATCATTCGCAAACAACATACACCATATGACGTCTCCTTTGTCTTTTGCCCTCTATTTTCGATAGTCTTCCTCTTGTTATCGGTTCATCTAATGGTCTAAGCAACACATGTTCGTACTATAGAAGTTTATCTTATCTTAATTTATCATTAAACGGAACTACTCCTAACTTATCTCTCACATACTGGTTTTTAATCTTGTCCTTTCTAATAACTCCTATCATTCATTGGAGCATCCCCATCTCACTAATATGGATATTTTGCTCATGTTTTTATTTAAAACCCAAAACTTCGCTCCATTGAAGGTCGAAGGCCTAAGAACTGCTTTATAAAATTTTACTTTTAATTTATTAGTTATCTTTTTCTCGCATAACATCCCACTCGCTCGTCTTCATTTCTTCCATTCAGTTGTTATTCTACTCGTAACATTCTCATCCATATCCCCATTACTCTGTATCACTGAACCTAAATAACGAAAATTATTAGATTGGTTCATCACTTTTTCTTCAGTCTTTAACATTATGCTATCACGTGACTCATTATTTAATTTATACTAGATTTTAGCCCCACGTGATGTGCGAGCTCTTTATAGAACTTCTTTTAATGTGTATTTTCAATTACCTGAAATGTCATTCTAACGACCACAAAGACTGAATTTTTGAATGGCATGTGTAAAAAAAAGAAAATTTATATAGAAGTTAAAAAATTAATTCACTCGGAAATTTGGTCAAACACTTTTGAATAAAATATATCAACATGTATATGAATTTAGAGGTTCAAAGAGTTAGAACAATACTTACAAAAATACTTATACTCATACCTTATATATACTTGTAGATCATGTCTAGAAAGATTTTCCATTTGGTCTTTTGAAAAAAATATATTAGAACTGATCAATATTTTAAGCAAGTATAAACTAATAGATTTCATGTTTTGAGAAGGAAAAACGAAATTATTGAATGAATTATAACAACACCTTGTATGCATAAATGGTCGTAATTAGAGCCTAACAAATGAAACAGACTCTAGAAATATATTTGACTAATTGAAAAAGTTCAAGAGACTAAAGTAGGAAAATTTAATTATTTTTTTGGATGCTGGGCAGTTGGATTTTTCCAATCATTTAAAATGAAAATTAATATTGTGCTTTTACGGTTGATTATCTCTTATGAGTATTCCTCATCCAAACACATGATAACTAAAAAAATAGTACTATAATTGTTAGATCATGTTACCATCTTAAGATCAGCAAAACTTAAAATTCAACACTTTGGGCATTTGGGAATTCTTAGTCTAAATAAAAAGAACATCCATAAATATCAAGGAAAGAAACAAAAAGAAAAGTTATACTTTATCCTAAGAAGTTCAAAATTGAGCTTTTTAGGAAGAGTTTAACTATACATATGTATCATGGAGGCATTAATATAATCCACTAATGTCAACTATAAACATTTATACATTCATTCTTAAAGAACTTGCAACCTCAAATTTCTGTCATTAACACACACTGTAAGTAAAGTAAGACTTAAATCTATAAAAAGAGGAAAAATTAATGGCAAATCAGGGCAAAGAGCAATCACCTCCAGCACAAACATATAATTCCTTATTTCTTTTAAGTGGATAGCTCAACAATGTCCAAAATTCGAGTCTATGAGGTTTTCGGGGTTGTCACCTAAGGAAATACATCTTAACAGTGAAATATACACATTTATTGTCAACTCAATACCAACTTAATAATGAAGTATAATTGTCGTGCAAAATAGACTCCGTGAGCATAAAAATCCAAAATATTATTTAAGGGTCATAGCAAGAACATGGTAGAAGCTAATTCAGAATTTAAAACTCCAAATACTAATGAATTGAGTATCAACGCGAAAGGTATGATTGTAATGAATTTATAAATTATATTTTACTTGGCATAAGTTATCCACACCTCTTGTGAATTAGGCATTTAACACTATCTTCTTATAATTGTAATTTCATATATTCTATTACTCCGTTTACATGACCTCATGCAATTCAAGTGTTTTAAATAGTAATAATTTCATGTCTTTTTGGGTGTTTATATATTTTCTTTTGGTTTTTACCAAAAAGGTATTAACACAAAATATGCTACCTTAATGTTAAAATATATTCTTATTTGTGGTGATCGGGGTAATAAGTTCAGTACATATAATCAAACTCCCAGTTAAATATAAAATATAACATATATCAACAATAAGTAATATATAAATTATAATATGTATATATTAATAAAAAATTAATAATTATCCCTTGCTGAAAATATTTTTTTTTTCATAAAAGTAAATATTTATTATATGAGTTACTTTCCTTGGTGAAATCAATACATGAATGAAAGAAACAATGCTTTATGAAATATTTATTTTTTCTGGCCTTGAATTATTATAGATGCCAATTAATTAATTTCATGGTTTTTCAAGAATCCCAATCACAAAATTCGAAGAATGAAAAATAACAAAAATGTAACATATATCAATAAAGTTAATGTTTATTTGAATACAACATAATTGAAGTTGTGCCCAATCTTCATCACATATTTACATTCTTGTATAACTTTCATACTGTGATAAGTTGTTAACTAACATGCATAAAAGTTATTTTAGAAAAAAGACATGTCAACCTCAATAATCTTTTACGCCAATGGTGAGGAAAATCTAATCAATAAACAACAAATAAATATCAAAGCACAAAAAATGAAAAATAAAAAATGATAAAATCTCACCTGCCAACAAAATTCATGTGAACATTTCATCGAACAGATGTTGTGAAAAAATGACCAACTTACCCAAATTCCATACTTGAATACTGCAAACTTTGAGGAATAGATCCCACAAAAGTATACGAGTTCACAAATGTCATAGGAACAACAACACTCTAACATACACATATTTATACAATACATCACAAATACACACCCAAAGCATATATACCTATGATACAAAGATAATTTATTTCTCCCCACAACTCTTATATAGGCATGTGAAGTGAATGCCAATGAGGCGTTCAAGAAGAGAGTAATGAGCCAAAACTTCAAAGAAGCCGCCTCTTCAACTTCATTTGGCATGTAGAGATAGAGGAGAATGAAGATGTGGAGCCATAATTATTAAAGAAAACAAAGGTGAGGCAAAAGAGACTAAGGAAATATGGCTATTGCAAGGGACGGATTCGGGTTATAGAGATATAAGGGGAAAGGTCAGAAAGTTGAAAAGATCAGTTTATTAAAGCAAAGATAGCAAACTTAGTTTGATTTTTATATATTAAATGCTTGTAGCCACGTGGCAATCCTCTAAGAGGAGACATCAAAATTATATTTTGATATTAGATTCCATATATTCAGTTTTATTTCTATTGATTTTCAGCCCCTTAGATGCTAAGACATTTCTCCATGTATCTACTCTCATTGCTAATGCCTCATTTGAAGTGTCTATTGAAATTATATCATAAACAAAAAACGCACACCATGGGACATCTACTTGTATGTCCTGTAATCTCATCCAATACTTCGACAAATAAGTAAGGGCTTAAATCTTGATGTAGTCCCACTTTAATCGTAAAATCATTAGTTTCTCCACAAATAGTTCTTATCCTACTTTTTGTGTTATCATACATATCTTCAATAACTTTAATATAACTAATAGGGATGCTTTTACTTCTTAAAGCCCACTATATTATATCCTTAGGTACTCTATCATATGATTTCTCTAAGTTTATAAAAACCATGTGTAAATTTTTATTCTTAAATATACATTTTTCTATTAGTTGTCTTAATAAGCAAATAGCTTCCATGGTGGATCGTCCTGGCATAAATCCAAATTAGTTGTCCAAAATAGTTGATTAATTTCTTAACCTTTCCTCTATAACCTTTTCCCATAATTATATTCTGATTTATCAGTTTGATTCCTCCTTAGTTACAATAGTTTTGTATATCCCCTTTTTTTTATACAAAGGTATTACGCTACTTTTCCTCCACCCATCTGGCATACTTCCTTCCACTACACCAAAAATGGAGATTTGTAACTACCATTAACAGTTACAAATAACCTTTGTAACTGCTCTATGCCATCATGATTTAGGGGATCACAAAACAATAATTGTTACTCCAAAGAATAATCACAAATTAATCACACGACAAGACTTGTGACTACCATTAGTAATGACAAACCAGTTGACTCAAAATTTTATTACCCACATATTTTATCACTCCTAATGGCACTTACAAATAATTTTGATTAGCAGTTACAAGATGGCAGTCATAAAATCAGTATTTTTGTGTATTGTTCTTATAAAATTTCACTAAAAAAACATGTTAACCACTCTATCCCTAGACTTCCAAGGGTTCTCCACACCTCTATAAGTATTCTGTCTAGGCCAATCGCTTTACCCCTAGACTTTTGCCCCAAATGTTTTATTATAAAATATCCAATAATCCCCCACTTATTTTTATAACAAACCATACATCCACAAGTTCATAACTATGTCAACAAGTCATAAATATTATATAGAGAGATGGAAAAATAAGGTGTACATAGAGTTGAACCCTTATATAGTAATGAACTATTCAAAATATAAGAAACTTAAGTGACAATATCTTGAACTCAGCTTCTTGGGTATATATCAAATTCTTTTCACACACAACTCTTTCCATGTATAGTCATAATTAGACAGCACATGACAAACTTATGCTTCATCCCGATCTCACGAGGTCTCTAAAGGAATTGTGCCATAACAATCCTCATAGGAAACAAACACCACTTCTACACTCGTTAGGTCAGTCTATAAAGAGTAAAAATGCAGCTATGCACTCCGCTCATAAAATCTGTAAAACTCATTATGAGCATTAATCTCAACCTTCATATTGTTACATGAAATCATGCTTACTATTATAAATATACGAGATGTAAATAATAAAATACTTTCCAAACACCCGTGTGACTTCATTTTTCCCATTGAACCTAGTTCTTAGGATCTCCAGTCCCTAGGTTGGGTATCCATCACATGTAATATATTTATCCAAGGGATTAAGTCCCATACCTTTAGAAGAGTTCCACACTTTTTCTCTTGTCAAATATATGGTTAAAGGGTCTGAGAGATTGTCATTAGATATCATAACATTTATTGTAACATAACCATCTAAAATAAATTATCTGATAATACTGTGTTATTGACATATTTTCATGATTTTCCATTATAATATTATTTTTGTATTCTACCGATAGAAACAGTTTTGTTTTCAATCTATCAAAATAGTCGATACTGATCCGTGCGAGGCATGTATATCAGAAAGTAGGTTGTGCAACCAACTAGCCACTTCATTAGCAGTGGATAATGCAATAAATTTAGACTCCATAATGGATTGAGCTATGGTGGTTTATTTCTTATTTTTCTAAGATATAACTCCACCTCCAATATTAAATAGGAATCCATTAGTTGCCTTACAATGCTCCGAATGTGTATTCCAGTCAATATCACTGTAACCTTCAAGTACAACGAGAAACTTGTGATAATGAATACCTAAATTAATTATTCTTTTTTAGGTATCTCATTACCCTACCAATTAGATGACAATGCTCCATACTAGGTTTTCCAATGTATCTGCAAATTAATTCTACAATGTAGGAGATATTGGCCTATTATAATTAGTAGCATATCTCAGGCTACTAATGATACTAGAATATTCCTTTTGATTAATCGCATCATCATAATTAGGAAATAAGTTAACACCAGGAACAAATCGAGTACACATGGGTTTGCAATCAAAATAATTATATTTTTTTCAAAACTTTTTCAGTATAATGTGATTTATCAATGCAAATCCCATTATTAGATCTTGTTATTTCAATGCCTAAATTTACATTTGCTTCTCCCAGATCCTTTATGTCAAAATTATTTGATAGAAATTTTTTGGTTTCTTTAACAACTTTGAGATCAGAGCAAAAACTTAAGAGATCATCAATATATATAGATAAATTATCACACAAACACCATCATTGTATTTATAATAAATTCACTTATCACTTTCATTTATTATAAATCAATCAAAGACAATCACATTATCAAATTTTCATGTTATTGTTTTGGTACTTGTTTCAAACCGTATAGAGAATTAGTTAATTTGAAAACTTTACTTCCATTGTTGCATTCCAAAAAACGTTTTGGTTAATCCTTATAAATTTCTTCTTATGATTATCCATTTAAAAAGTAAGTTTTTACATCCATTTGGTGTATTACAAAATTATGAATGGAAACAACAACAACAAAAGATTTTAATAGACGTAATTATAGTAACACGAGAATAAGTATAAAAAAGTCAATATTCTATGTTATCGCTAGAAATAAGTATACGATTTATATTTACTAAATATACTAATTACTAAAAGATAAACATATAAGAGACTAAGTACTCAGATACTAACATATGAATAAACTAGAGAGTAAAGAAATAAAGGACAGGAACTATATTTACATGGTATGATCCAACTTGGTGCTTACGTTAGAGGTGATAGTGATTATCGGGAAAATGCCATTAATGAGTACATAATACAAGCTCTCAAGTTCTCTCTAGAATTTTTCCCGCATAACAGTAAAGTAAAGTCTCAAAAATACCCACATGATATAGGTGTGTGATATTTTTAGGTTATTATATGTAGGAACAAATTTCTATTCGAGTCAATTTGTTTGTAATTGCCTTAATTTCGAAAAAAATAATTTAAGTCTAGGCTAGTTTTGATATTGAGATTAATTGAAGCCTACGACAGTTCAAGATTGAAGAATTTGCAATTGAAGGCTTTGAAGAAGCAATCAAGTCAAATGGTATTCTTCATACTCAGTTTGTTCTAAGATCACTCAGGTACGAATACTTAAGAGAATTGATGCGATTTAGAATTTTTATTAAATGATGGATGAGTTAAAGGTTTTTACATATTGGAAATTAAATTTTATTATTTGTGAAAACATTTTTAAATATTTACGAGTTAATGTATTTATGAAAATTCGAGGAATTATTTTTAAAGGAAACATTGCGTTTTCAAAACTGTCGCTTAAACGACAGTGTATGTCGTTCTAACACATATATAGCCTACTGTGTTATTTTTTTAAAATTAGTATGTAGGTGTTCTGTGTTGTTTTATCTCAATTTTTTTGGATAAGGGCTATCAGTAGACTGTTAGGATTTCTTATGCCCTCGTGTGTATCTCAAATTAATCCAAGAAAATTTATTTAATTTATTTGTGACTTTGGATTTTTTTAGGATACCCCCACTTTTGTTTTTTTGTTGGGTTGTCTTAGTTGAGTAATTTTATCTGATTGTTTGTGCTGCTATTATGGTTGGTGTTCACAGTGGTTCGGTGGGATTTGTGTACGAAGATAGGTTCTTAGTTATATGTGTATTAGAGTCTGTTACACCCATCTTTCTACACACTTTACGTGGTATTTTTTTTCTCATGTCAGTTATGCCTCCTAGACGTCGAGGTGCCCCTTTTGGCGGTCTTGATGAGCTTCCTGCATCTTCTCACGCCCACACACCTCGGGATCATCGCCCTCCATATTCCGTCATGAGATGGGAGACACAATTTAAGTACGAGCACTATTGTTTGCTCAAACTTCATATCCATATGGTTGTTATGGAGAAAGTTTTTTGGGTCTCCCAGTTCAATCATTTTGCTATACCTCGTTGGATGTTAGGTAGGGGTTGGGATTCTCTATTTGAGGCTTATGGTGTGGTCTATCTTGACATCGTCAAAGAGTTTTTCTATCGTGACACCCATACTTCAGAGGGGATTCAGTCCTCCATGCGTGGCATTTCTGTTTCTGTCACAGTTGATCCTATAAAAGAATTATCTGAAGATATTCTTCGCTATTATTTCTGTGAGATTCCTCAGGCCAATGCTACCATATTTCACAACCAGCTATTTTCGTACTTTAGAGTTCTTAATAGGGTTGTGTTATCATATATCTATCCCATGATTAATCACACCCAGATCGATTTTGGCATTGTTTATTTCATGTACGCTGTATTCCAGAGGTGGTACATCGATGTAACCGCTCTTATGCTTCAGGTGATGTCGTCTGTTACCATTATCGTTCGCACCCCTGTACGCACTGATCTTCCTTATATAATACTCATTTCTCATCTGTGCATATTTGTTGGGGTTCCCGTGTTAGAGTATGATATGTGTCTCTTTGAGCCTGCTTGATCATGTCACATTCACTCGTTTATAGAGTCATCTGAATGCCGAGGTGAGAGATATACCTCCACTCTCTAAGGGAGCTTCTTCAGGAGCTGGATGTTTTTCCCAGCCAACTGGTCCCACTGATCCCAGTTCTGATGCCTCTCAGCCTTTCCCCTCCACATCTTCATGCCCACGCCATACCGAGGAGGATTTTTGCTCTTTATAGACATAGGTGGATACACACGCCAGGATGTTTGACATCATCATGGCTAGATTTAACGCTGAGCTCGAGGCCCGTGCCCGTAGCGATTCACGAATGACGACGTTCTTTGAGGAGATGAAGAGGATAGAGTAGAGCAGAGGAGTATGTTCTTCTGGATTTCACCATGATGCAATTACCTACACTGGAGATGATGATGATGATGATGATGATGATGATGATGATGATGCACCTACTGATGTTTAGTTTTTTTACCACTGAGACATTGTATTTGAGAATACTGATGTTATAATGTATTTAGTCTTTCTCTGATATGATGTACTCCTTTACTTTTGGATATTTTATATCAACACTTTTTGTATTTATGACGTGGATGTAAATTTTTATTGAGGGTGCAGTCTTATTAATTATGGCTTTAGTTGTATTCATTTACTACTATCTTTTACTATCCACTGTTATGTTTATACTAAAATCTGTTTATCTAGCCATTCTATTAGTATCCATTTATTCTTGCTAGATTTGGTTTGCCTGTCCCCAGATTTGTCTATTCCATGCAAAAAGGGGGAGAGATATGTGATGTAGGGGGAGTTTATTTATTTTTCATGTTTATTCATTCATGCTTTATTGATATATTTTTGTTCCTCCATACTTCACTTGGGTATTTGTTTATGTCTCATGTGTGTAGGTATATTTTTTCAGATATTCAGATATTCATTACTACATCACATTCAGAGACAAATTTAGATTCAGATGCTTACCGGTTCTACAGTTTTTTATCCGTTTCCTCTATTTTTATCATTTTGGGTTTTTGGGATAGGACATATGTTTTACGGTTTATATTTTATATTTTATTTTTTGGTTTGTTCGGGAATAGCCAAAGGGGGAGATTTGTAGGAACAAATTTCTAATCGAGTCAATTTGTTTATAATTAGCTTAATTACGGACAAAATAATTTGAGTCTAGGCTAGTTTTGATATTGAGATTAATTGAAGCTTACGACAGTTGAAGATTGAAGAATTCGCAATTAAAATCTTTGAAGAAGAAATCAAGTCAAGTTGCATTCTTTAAACTCAGTTTGTTCGAAGATCACTTAGGTATGAATACTTGAGAGAATTGATGTGATTTAGAATTTTGATTAAATGATGGATGAGTGAGAGGTTTTTAAATATTGGGAATTAAATTTATTATTTGTGAAAACGTTTTTAAATATTTATGAGTTAATGTATTTTTGAAAATTTGAGGAATTATTTTTGAAGGAAAAATCGCATTTTAAGCTATTGCTCAAACAACAGTGTATGCCTTTCTAACTACATGCGCATATTTCTCGAACGATATGAGCAAGTCGCTCAAACGACTTGCTGCCTCGATTTTCGTGTTTCAGTTTTCTTGGACTCTTGTTTACTCAGAAATAAATATGGTATGAACATTTTTACGAAAATTCCCATATAGTTCTTCATCATCCGGAGTTTATTCATGAGCAAATTGCTTGATTCCAAAGTTTGTGATCTTGAACACATTTATCGGAAGATTGTTCATTCATTGAATACACTATTGCTGACTGCGGTCATTAGGGATGCTTGCGGGTGTGCCCCGCTGAAAAAGAGAGCTGCATTTATTGAGGGTTCTTGCGGGAGTCCTTTGCTGAGTTAGACTGCATGTCTATGTGGATTTGCTGCGGTAGATTCATTGCAGACGTTGCTATGCTGTAAGTTTAGATTTACTATCCATAGTGAAATAAAAAGGTTTAACCCAAAAGAGTTTTTTCTTGAAATTGTTTATTTTACCACATGATTTAATTGTTTAATGTATTAATTCACTTAAATGCATGTTTAGGGTTTAAGAAGATAAAATTAGGATTTAACTAAAATTGGGAAAAAAGTTATTTTTACCTAAAGCACACATTAAAGGGCCTTCTCATTATAGGAGAGAGAAGAGAGTGGGGCATGTCGCTCATCTTTATAGGCGAGGTGATTACATGCTTTACAACTATAATGAGATAATAATCACAAGTTAGTTATTCACACATGGGGAAGAATATTTACATATCTTCTCCATGTCTATGTGTATTCAAGCTGCTGATGCCATCCAGTCATGAAGTACATGCTTACTAATGGTATTGACTAGCACTGTCAATTAACAGAGTCAAGTAGTCATGTTAACCTTGGCGGAGCCGAGCATTTTTTGAGTTAAACTTAGCTGTAGCCGACCACATTCCAAGCATGTATCTAGGCTAGGTTTCATTTTTTGGTTAGTCCATGGGTCACTCCGTATTTATGGTATAACAAAATCCACTAAGACTTTGCTCATGGTTTGATCCAATGGTAGTTCTGGGCAACTCGAGTGACTGAAGTTTAATTACTCATCTACTTGTCCTCTCATTGCCTCCTCACTTGTCAAAAACATTTTCTTGTGCATTTTTAAAAATTTTCTAGATTTGGGTGTCCTACATGTCGATTGTTAGCTACCACAATAGGTAATAAGTACCGCGCTTGTGCATGGGGTAGTTCACGTGCAGTTTCGAAACGTCAACCTGTTTCCCCAAGGCATTAAGTCTTTTGTTTTAAAAAAAAGGTAATGATTGTCCTCGATTAAGTATAAAAGTCAGTTTTCCCAACATTTTAAACCTTTCAAACTCCAAACCTCCACACCCAAGTTTCTAGGGATAGAAATTCCTCCCACTCCTAATTAATTCTATTATAGCCAATTTCTTACCTAGTTTTCCAATTTTCTGTCAAGAATCTTCATTCTCTTGTCTTTAGCAGTCCGACTTTATAATTTTTTCAGGTCCCCTTTATTTTTTGTGATTTCAGGTACCCTTACCTTTTTTTTTTTCTAGATTTCAAGAATTTTTTTAAATTTTGCCATCTTGATTATTGTGATCTTCTAGATAGTGATAAATTTTTCTCCTTGGGATATTTTTTTTATAGGTTGACTAATGGATTTAGCTATTTAGACAACCATGGAATTGGTTGGAAATTGGGTTTCATAATATCTACTTTCTAGAGTTTTTCTATTTTCACCCTATTTATTGAATTGCTATACTAGATTTTCCCTATTTTGTTTCCTTTTTGATTGTCAACCATTTATGAGTCCCTCTTCATGGGTTGAAAGAGTACTAAGACAAATTCGTTAATATAATGCCATGGATCTTCTTGAAACCCTAAGACATGTCCCATTAGTTATCGTCCATCTTGCTGGGGGAAATTATGAGGATCCCAACTTCGTTCTTTGACATTTTTTCTTTTGCTCGGTCGGCTCCTCAACTCCTAGACATTTATTACAACAAGTAAGAGTTTCATGCCTCCACCAACTTAGATGACGGTGCAAGGAGTGATCCATGTGGGAGTAATTACGCTGATCAAGCAAATTAAGTGTCCATATATGTGATTGGGTTTTCTACCAAGGAAGCCATGTATTCCAAAACTCCATCCAATTAGCCAACTTATCCAATGGTAGTGCCTTTAGAATCTATCACCTCATTAGAGGTAGATGACGATGAGTTCACGCCTTCTTGATCCCGTGATATTTCTTATAACCCTTTCGAGACTAATGCAAAGAATTATGCCCATAATCTTACCGAATCCAAAATTATTTCCTTGGGAGAATTTTATAACATCCCCCTTAGCATAACTTGTAGGCTACCTGATAGGGATGTGAGGCTTTACGATCAACTTCGTGCTGGTGATATTTGTTTTCCCCTATTTTCTTAATTAGAGGGTCTTTGTCTTCCTTTTCATACCATTATTTGGAGCATAGGCAGATCCACTTGAGGCTGAGGGGAAGCGAAGGATCCCCCCGATTTTCTAATTTTTAAGGGTGCTACATGTAAAGATATAAAGTTAAAGGCATAAGTAATGAGGTTTTCATTACTTTTAGGGTATAAACGTAATACGTTTGTATAAAACGAGAAACTCAAGCTATAGTTTGTATAAAACTCAAATTAAACCCCAAAAAATTACATCAGGGGCACCCTTCCTTAAACCCCAAAATTTTCCTCCCTGACCATAAATATTGAATCCACCACTGATTTGGAGTATTATAAAGGGTAATGGGGTAGCTCCAAGCCAGCTCCCTCCAAATGCCTACCAAATCATCTTAAGGTCTATGGTTTATTGGAGGGAACTTTCTGGTTTTAACATAAACAAGGAGATTTTTTTATATATACATGGGATAAAAATAATACCAAAGCTCCTGCATACTATTATCTGTCTACTTGGAAGCTGAAAAAAAATCTAGTGAAAGTGTCCAAAACCAAGAACCACTTTTGGAAGCATAACTTTGTTTACCTTGGTGGAAATTGGCAGTTCGGCCCAAATGAATCTAGGAAAATTGTGAGGGTTACTTTGGATTGGGATAGCCCAAACACCATTGGTATTTCTGTTCTCATATTTGTTCTTACATTATTTCTTAATTGACTTTCTTCTTAATATGCTTTAATTTGTGTAAGGAAATTTCCCCCTACGATTTTAACTCTTGAGAGAGGATTATTGGATAAGTATTGCAACTCTGACCCTCCTATCTTTGAAGATATCTTTTCCTTAGACAAAATCTAGGAGTTATACTATTATAAGGCCATTGACCAATCCCAAGCCAATGCGCGAGTCGAGGCTGAATAAGAAGTTAAGGAAGACATGCTAGATTTTCACAAGTGTTAGTTCAGATGCCTTAAAATTCGTACTATTGCTAACTGTTGTGTATTTTGTTTGTATAACATCTACTTGTTCCACATCAAGTTTTCAGTTTCAATAAACTTTAAAAATGTAGCCAGCACCAATTGCCCATGATTCCATTGAGCATTTTTGTGCAAAGCAAGCTAAGGTTTATAAGAAAAAAATTGAGACATAGGATGACTGAGGATAATCGTGCAGGTCGCGGGTGATCCAAAAAATAATATAGAACCCAAGCTTCCACAAAGAATAATTGAACCCTCCACCTATTAACCTGACCCTTAATAGGCGAGTAAGATGATCTGGAAAACGCAGGAACTCAAAAAGCTCCTGTTGTAATTGAAGGACATTCGACTCGTCGTCTGGAAAGGTAAGCTGAAGCTCTTTTCATATATCATATGGTGTATGCTTGCAAAAAGTATTTGAATAACACTATTGCGTATGATCTATTGAAGAAGGATCCAAAGTCCATCATTTTCAATGTGGCAAATGCTTTGGACCTGTTTGGATATCATATCCACAATCTTGACTACGAGTTTCTCCTAATTTTAAATAATGATTCCCTATGGTCCTTTTCTCATCCCAAGGATGTTATGCTAAGTTTTCGATACTTTATTTTTTATGAAGTTCTCGCTATTTGTAGATCTCACTCCTTTTATTTTTTTGCATCAAGACAAGGATTCTACTATCCTCCGAGAGAGCTGCTATAGCTACGACCCATGTCTCAACTTTTGAGAAGTAAAAGAAGATGAACTAAAAACATCAAAATAAGATCTTTACATTAAGTCCTAAGAGGAGATGAGGTTGAAGATCGATAAACAGAAGTTGAAAGATAAAGAGATTGGTAAAACTAAAATCAAATGACTCAAAATACATAGGTTCTTAACAAGGCTAATGAGGACCTTAAAAAAGTCTAAGGAGCAAGAGGATTTGGGTGCTTCCATCCTCAAAGATTGAGGGAGGAATTGGCCAAGTCCTTTGAGGCTATTGTGTCCATGTATAAGGACTCATCGGATTTTGAGATGGAGACAATGTCCTTTTTTATTAACGGTTACGCCACAATCAAGAAAAGAGTCATGAAGCATTACCCTAACATTAATGGATTTGTCAAAACTTAGGAAGGAAACGACGGGAAGGCAATGTCCTTGGCCAATGATGATGGTATGGATGTGGATACTCTTACTCCAAAGGTCAATACCACTACCCTAACCTAGGTTGTCATAACATAGTCGATTCCTCTAAATGCTTTCGAGATGGTAACTTAGGAGAAAACTCAGGACCCTTAGGTAGCTGGTGCAACTGTTAGTGACACGTCAATTCACCAGACAACTTGAGTTTGTCCATATTTTTATAAAGCTTCAGTATTTATATCACTTTTGAAAAATTATCCATATAATGTGAAATTATTATCGATTTGGACATTTGTCGATGAATGAATGTGTTGTTTATCTTTTGGTCCGTTATCTGAATGCATGTGTTGTACCTGATTTTTTACTTAGCTTATTTTTCTTGGCCAAATTGTTATCTCCCACATGTAAATTATGTTTTATGGCTTATCTTAACATGCAATTTTTTTTCACATAATTATTTTAGCAACCGTTTTTGAAATAACGCTCTGAGTTAATTTAGGCCTACTAATATATTCATTACATGGTCATGGGGTAGGCTCTTAGTTGATCTAACATGATTACTAAATATCATTGGATAAGTATAAAACTAACTTATCATTCCTCTATCATCTTTATTTATGTAGTCTTTGATAATGGTTAGTGACGTGCTCATATGTACTTGGGTTCACTAATGCCTTAGTTAACTTATCGGTCATGGCTAACCTGACCTAGTAACTGCATTAATTTCCTATGGGTTAACCAACTTCTTAATTATATCATATCCAAGGGACTAGGACCCTCATGAAGTGTGTTCTGGTCATAGATAATTTATTATGTTCAACTTTTTTTAGAAGCCTCTGGCTTAAGCTTTTTATCCATCTTTTGAAATAGGTAATATATATTTCATACTTTTTGAATTTGATTAACCTAATAATAGTACTTACTCAAGTGATATTCATTCAAAGTATTTTTTAAAGGGATCCCCTTCTAACATTTCAATCATGTATGTGCCAGGCTGTACCACTCTGCTGACTCTGTAGGGACCATGTCAGTTCACCTCCAAATTATTTCTCTTATGAATTACCCTCTTTAAAACCTAATCACCTTCTTTTAGAATGCATGACTTGTCTATTTTATTGTACAATCTAGCCATCCTTTGTTGATATTTCACGACTCTAAGGGATGACTGCTACCATACTTCCTCTATTAAATCCAAGTAGAGACGATACATAAGGTTGATCCTTAGTGATATAAATTTAAAACCTTTGTGGTTCGGTATGACAATCTTCGTCGGTATAAAAGATTCTGAGATGAAGGCTAGCATGAATGGTGTTTCCCTAGTGGAAGTTCCGGGGTCGTCCTGTAGGCCCATCATTAATATAATTTTCTTTTGAGTCTTCAAGTCTTTTCCTCATTACATCTAGAAAAAGTTTGTTAGTGATCTTGATCTATCATTTTCATTGGGGATGGCCTGGTGCAAAATGTAGTTTTTTACTTTAGAAATGATGTAACATGTTTCGATCCAACTATTATCAAACTGGGTTCCATGGTCTATGATGAAGGCAAGTGGAACTCCATAACGAAAAATGATATTCTTTCATACAAAATAAAAGACCTTCAGTTGTGTCATTTCCACCAAGGGCTCGACTTCCATCAACTTGGTGATATAATCTAGTGTTACGACTAAATATTTAAACCTTCCTTTTATCTTCGATAATGGGATGAAGAGGCCTATTCCCAACAAAGAGAATGACCATGATGATGTAATGAGTGTTAGATATACAGAGGGCCTTCGATGGATGCTAACAAACCTTTGACACTGCATAATCCTTTTTCATCATTGACCAATAGTCGCAATTCATAACGTATACTGCATAATCCTTTTTCATCATCAACCAATAGTTGCCTCTGTTACCACTATCTTACCAAATTATCTCTCGACCGAGTGTGCACCACATGATCCATCGTGCACCTCCTTAATAAGGTCTTGGACTTCCCTTAGGGTTTACGCATTGCAAGAGAGTTAAAATAAAAAACCCTTTTGCACAGTAATCTATTTTCCAGCATATACATAGTGGTCTTGTGGAATAATTTGCAAGCTTCCTTAAGGTCGCCCGAAACTATGATAGTTACTAGGTATGACCTGATTGGGTCCCTTTAGTATGGTCCCATGTATAACCCCATCAACTACACACTTTCTTCTTCGATGCTGGGACTTAATAGTATTTTCACCGACATTATTCTTTTTAGTTTGGACCTAATCATTGAGGCCAGAATAGCCAAGGCATTGGCTCGGGATTTCTCCATTCTAAGTATTCTAACCATACGTTCTCCAGTGAACTTAAGAAGTAGTACCTTTATTTTTTCTAGGTATTTGAACATTGTTTCTTCCCTTGCTTCGTATTTTCCCAACACCCAGTTGATGACTAACTATGAGTCGTTGTGAGCTGACAATTGCTGAGCTCCTAATGACTAGGCTAGCCCCAAGCCCACGGATAAGGCTTTGTACTCGACCTCATTTTGGTGGCTTCAAAATTAAATCTCAGGGTGTATTCAACATCTATCCCTTATAGTGTAGTAACTAAAACTTAGCCACTATCATTGGCACATGAGGGGCTATTAACAAGCGGCTTCCAAATAAGAGGTCCTCATAGAAGTTGACATCAATCAAAGAGCCATTCCTGAATAGTTTTTTTATCTACTCCAAATCAAGATCCCTTTTAATATGTCTCATAAATGATTCTACTTTGTCACTGGTCGAACCTGGTGTAACCTTAGCTGGCTTTTCCACTTCTTCATTATAAGGAAACTCTGCTATAAAATTTGCTATATCCTGCCCTTTTATGGTTATTCTCATCTTGTACACAATGTTGTATTCCCCTAACACTACAACCCAAGCCATCAACCTGCCAAACTTCTTAGGTTTATTAATGGCTTGTCGGAGGGTTAAATAAGTATACATGACCATCGTATGAACCTGGAAATATGATTCCCCACATTAAGTTTCCAATACCCATTGTTAAGAAAAATCTGGAAACTATTTTTTTTTTAATTTCAAGAGTATGCAACACAATTTTAAGAGTTAGATTTTAGTTAGAGGTGAAATGAAAATCTATATCACCAATTCCCAGAACCTTGGTACTGTGATAATCGCCAAGTAACACCGTCTTACTTTTGGCATTCAAATAGTTCTTGAACTAATCTTTATTAATACATACGTGACTAAAAGCACCATTATCATTCCACCACACTTCGTAGACAGTCACAAAGTTAAATTTAACAATCATAACATAAAACTCTTCTTTAGTCACGTTAACCTGAGGAGAACACAAACATTTTTGACAAGTTCGAGCAAAATGCCACAGTTTTCCACAATGCTAACAATTATTTCCAAGCATATTGAAATTATTATTTTTTCTTGAAGGGGGTCTTTGGTTAAAATTACATTCACTTGATTATGTCCTTGACTAGGAGAATTTTTTTTATTCTACCCATGTTTGAATTTTTTTATTATTTATTACTTTCAAATTTTTAGACCGAGGTCTCAAATTTGCTGGAGCTTTGCCTTTGTATTGATTCTGGGAGGTTGGTTGGTTCATAACATTAAACTTAATAGATTATTATTGTCTAAAATTGATTCAAGATTTGGTTTTTTCCAGATGAAGTCCAATAAGATATTATAAATAATAAATAAGCAGTGTATGAAAATGAATAGATATGGAGATGAGGATAAGGATAAGGATATTAACACCAAAACCCTCAAGAATGAGCCTACATCCACAACTTACTTTTTGCATTCGTATTGGATTAGTACAATGGTGCCGTCTCTTTGTCCATATAATAAGAATAATAGAATATCTCTATTTTATCAATGGGAGAGTTGGTTAAATTCTTTCCTTCCTTGATCCTAATATGGGATCGGGCCTTTTATAGTAAATCCATACGATGTAATATCTTCTAGCTAGTATGGGCCAGTTTAGGGTATGTTGTGAATGGAACACTCATGAATAGTTAATGTTTAACCTATTTATAAAGGTAAATCAAATGTTGTCTATCTATCATACCACACACATGTTATTGGCGAGTCTTTAACAGTGTCACTAAAGTTACAAGTTATCAGCTACCTTGTTGGCATTCACCCAGTTCACCAAGGTGGAAAGGAGGCTGAGATATTTTCTAAGCTGAGGTCCCTCCTTGGTATATGTTTGGCTAGGGCCAAGGTCTTTCACACTATCGAGTGGTTTTATATAATTCTTTTTGGATCACGAGTTGTTCTACAAATATGGTATAATAAAAGCTCCCAATACTTTACTCACAACTACCGAGAAGTGGGTGAAGTTTTTTACAAATTCTCTTGGGTTGACATCTCTTGGTCCAGAAGTAGATAGTTGTTCTGCTTGGCTAGTCGAGTTGAATTTTTGTAACAAAATTTCTAGCTGAATAAGTTTACCACGCGTCTATAATCATACGGGTCTTCTTTTAAGGAGAGTTTAATGTACGCATTTTTGTCTTTACAAACGTGGGACGAAAATTCATTTTGTATTTTCAAGTTTAATGTTCAAGCTTTTTAGAGAGAGATAGAAAATACTGATCGTGTGCTTTTGAGGAATTCTGTAACTCATCTTCTTGTTCATCTAGAATCATTAAGTATTCTTCGCATAATCCTTCTCTAATATTTTACTTCTCTTGCATTTTGGGTTTTCTCGTTGAGTTATTAGATTTTCGTCTAGGGTTTTTTCATTTCTAGGGTGTAGTTAGGTTTGGATTGAGTGCCCTGCATGAGTGATTCGTCGAGAATTGGGAAGCACATTATCAATTTGAACACGCTTTACCCTAGTGTTTTTCTGAAAGAGTTACCACCACTCCGGGTTCTTAAACTCGAGGATGATCCAATAAAACCTAATTTTATTCCAAAATTAACTTCCTCCACTGCATTAGTCCCCAAGAACCCAAGAGTTAAGTACAATACATATGAATTTATACCTCAGAGAGATTTGATAATGTAAATATAAGAGTTTCCAATAACAACATTCCCCATGACAATTTGATTTTTAAGTAGAAAGATTTGATGGCTAACTAGGCACCTTCCAACCAAACCAATTGAGGTTCCTTTAATAGCCAAAGATGTGGACATAGGAGAAGTTCCCACCACTTCTTATGCTCTTACCACCTCTTATGCTAGATGGTATAAGAGTGATGTATGAGCTGAGGATCTGGGTGACCAGAGAGTTTTATACTCTATACCAGATGAAGCAACCATTAGGGTTCCTTACCCAGAGGAGAGGGCTTATGATAGGAAAATTGCCAATGAGGTTTATTTTCATCTTTGGGATCTTCAAGTTGGAGTTCATCTCCCCCTCTATCACTCCATAAGATCCATGTTAAATGGGGTATGGAGTGAACCTTACCCAACTTTCTCCAAACCCCCATGCATCTATTGCAGGAGCTATGATATAATGGAAGAATTGGGGGGGGGGGGGGGGGGGGGTAACCATAAAACCCGAGGGAATTACTATTTTTCTCCTAGTAAGTCCAATATCAAAATAGTCCAGGTTTTCCAAACCAACAATCACAATTGGAAGACCATGTTTTACTATATTTTTGGTGTGTGGAAGTTCTTTTCTAATGAACCAGAGTGAGGGATCAACAGTTCCAAGGGAAAATGCTCCTCAGACTCGATTTCCAAAAAGTCCCCCTTATTGCATTAGAGATGAGTATGCACTTCAGATCCAAAGTTCTATGAGGATTTACATTCCCCCAAGAAGTTTGGGGCTATGACAAATTGTCTGAACATTAGTAGTGTCAATCTAGACTCATATAGGCCACTAAGGCCTAGTGCTGATATTGAAAAAAGTTTGAGGAAAAGGAAAATGAGGTGGAGGTCATCCAGGTTGAAGATCACTATAAAAAGGCCAACTTGGATTTTGAAGAAGGTGAGACATTTTTAAAAGTCTTTAGTTGTTCTTCTTTTTTACGTGTTTTTATACTTCATATATCTGGCTAATTATTAACTGAATTTATCTATGTTTTGGTGCACCTTTAACTCCAAACTCAATCTCATTTATCATGGCTCAAATAAATGCTTTTAGGGACAAGCTAAAAGAGATTAGTTTTAAACATCTCGAAGAACTGGCTTAGAGAGAATCTATCAAAAATGCTAAGGAAGAGGCTCGTACCAAACAATAGAATGATGACACATCACGGTTCACAAAGCCCGAGGTAACAAAGTTAGTCACTGAAGAGGCCAGGAAGAAAAAAGTTACAGACAAAGGCAAGGGTAAGGTCTCTAAGGAGAGGCTTAGTGATAAGAAAAGTACCTTGGATGACTAGTCAGTTCAGGATCCAAAACTACCTAAGACTAATATTAAAGAGAGGTTTTCTATCGATGGATGACCTGCTCAATAACTGCTTAAGGAATAGAATTCATCATCTCCTTATGGTTATGTTGAGCCTTTCGACTTGACCCTATGATGACCAAGGAGAAAATCCTAGAAGATTAATCCATCCTTCTAGATGCTTCCAATACTCCTGAAGTTATGGGTTATAGGCCTAATTTTGTGTTCATACGAACTCTAGATCTATAAAACCTTCAAAACTTTTCTTCCCGTACCGTATTTATAGTAAGTTTATTCCTCTCCCAGCTGATCTCTTTTTCTTCAGCTAATTTATTCCATTTCCCCTTTACAGGGTAACATAGCCACCACCATTTTGAGGGAGAAAGCTAAGTCTTCCCTTAATACCTATAATGAGCTTAGGAGTGCCAAAAAGGGCCTTGAAGAAATAATAAAATCTATTGAGGCCAATTTATTTAAGACATATACTAAGATTCAAGAAAATTAGAACCAAATGTTAAGAAAGGTGGAAGAGTTCAAGAAATCCAAAGAAGAGATCAGGCTTTTGCAACAAGATCATAAGGCTGCCAAAGACCAGCTTGATGCTTTGACGGTTTAACTTTTTAAAGCTTTGGTTACTACTTCCATGGTCGGAGAAAAAATTGTGAAGGCCTTCAAGGGCTCTGAGGAGTATATTATCAATACAACTGTGGTCTTCCTCAAGGGCTATGACCAACTAAAAAAGAGAGTAGCTAAACACTACCCTAATACGGTTGAAGTCGTCATGTCTTGGGAGGGGAATGGCGATGAAATAAAAGATTTAGATGAGGAGGAAGAGGGTGATCGAAGGGACTAAGTAGGATTATGTTTATATCACGAGCTTCAAGTTATCGGGGAGAAAACGGTTACTAAAGGGGAAACTTTTGTTTTAAAGAACCCAGAGTTGGCTTCAAAAGACGATGCTCCTTAGCCTGTTATTTTTTTTTGTAGATTTTTTTAATAAACAATTATCTATAAAGCCTGTAAATTAAGTATAATGTTTTTGAAAAATTTATGAATTAGTATCAATGAAAGTTTTTTTTATATCGTTCGTTGTGTAATATGTTTTCTTTTTTAAATATTATTTATTCAGGGATTTACATGACTGGATCTAGTCAATTTTGGATTTTAATCCAAGTTTTATTTTAGGTCTTGCTAGTATTTCTTAGCCTTGGCTTACTAGTTTCCTAGGGACCAACTATTTCTGTTGTCCAGTTAGGAAATTTACGTGGTTAGATTTTATTGCTACACCCTCTTCTAAACGTTTTATGTAGTCAAGAAAGTGCATATGTAAATTCTGTTGGATTAGGTCGAACTGATCTATAATTTTTGGTGCAGTTAAAGACGTGCATTACCCCATTAGGAATGTTATGTGGTCGGATCTTGTCGACACCCTCTTCTAAGCATTTTGTGCAGTTAAAGACGTGCATTGATCAATTGGGTTGGCTTAGGATGACTTGATCTATAATTTTTGGTGCATTCAAAGACGTGCATTAGTTAATTAGGAAAGGTACGTGGTCGGATTTTCTTTACACTCCCTCTTCCAAGCATTTTGTGCAGTCGAAGATGTGCATTGATCTATAATTTTTGTGCAGTCAGAGGCGTACATTGATTAATTGATTTGGTTTAGGTTGACCTGATCTATAATTTTTTTTACATTCAAAGACGTGCATTATCAATTTAGGAAAGATATATGGTTGGATCTTATCGACACAATGTCTTCCAAGTGTTTTTTGGAGTCAAAGACGTGCATTGATTAATTGGGTTGACTTAGGGTGACCTAATATATTATTTTGAGTTGTCAAAAACATGATTTTGTTATGTACCTTGAGATGTCTTTGACCGAAGTCTTTGAACCATCTTTTTAAATGAGTGTTGAATAAATGCTAATAGGAATTTGATAATTATAAAACTGAAATAATAGGTAACAAGTATCTTCATATATTCACTCCTACTAGTACAACCTTTAATTTCATTCTTCTTCCTCAATAACTAGAAGATTTCTCAATGATATTACCTCTTGAGGTGCTTTAAATTACAAGGATTTTTAAATGTCTCCCCATCTAGAGTTTCAATTCGATAAGTGCCAGGTGGTACCATTTTATCCACACAGTAGGGACTAAGACAGTTTTCTTCTAAATTATTGGACTTATATGTAATATTTTTCAAGACGTAGTCCCCTTCCTTGAGAGGGCTAGGTCTGACTATTTTATTATATAATTTTACTATTCACTATCGATAGGCTGCTAGCTTGAGTGATGCTGCCTCATTGACCTTATATCTCGGGTCTAGATCTAATCTTCTTGAAAAATCACTTTTGGGAGAATTAAAATTAAGGAAACTATCTTGGGAGGACGATCTCAAATGGGACCATGATTTCACTACCAAAGTCTAACATGTAGGGTGTTTCTCTTATTGCTACCCATGGTGTTGTCCCGTAGGCCCACAACATGCTTAGTAGTTATTTACCCAATTTTCCTTGTTTGATTCTAGCCTCTTCTTCATCTCATCTAGCAAAGATCGATTCATGACCTCCGTCTGCCTATTGCATTGTGGATGGTGTGTTGATGAATGCAGTTTTATGATTTTGGCCCTATTATAATATTCTTAAATCTCATCATTATCAAATTGGGTGTTGTGGTTAGTAATGAAGCCGTGAGGGATCCAATAACTGCTTATTATATTTTTTATATACATTAGGAGGCTTTTGCATAAGTCGTCTCTATGAGTGGTTCAACCTCCAACCATTTTCTAAAGTAATCCACTGCTACCACCAGATACCTAAATCTTCCTTTGGTTTTCGCCAGTTGGGCGACCATATACCTTTCCCAGATGGAAAAATACCAAGGTGATATGATTGGCACTAGCTCAGATCCTGATCTTTTGTGTATCACACTAAATATTTAGCATTTGCCGCACTTCTGTGCGTATTCTTCATAGTCTTTCCTCATTACTGGCCAATATTATCCTTGGATGACTATTCTCTTCATCAATGTTTGACCTGCTACATGGTCACTACATGTCACTTTATGTATTTCATTGACCATGTTTGGTGCTAACCAGGGTTGAACACATCTCATCATTTAGTCTGTAAAACCTCTTTTGTACACCACTCCCTTATCCATGACGCACTTGGAAACTTTGTAATGAAGTCTTCTTGTCATCTTTTGATTGCTTGACATAATGCCTTATTTCAACTATGTAATAATTGGTCCAATTAGGATAGGCTCATGGTCAGCTCCAAATATTTATTTCTTCCAAGTCAATGCTTTTCTGTAACAAGATTTTTACAAGCACAGTTCTCAAATCGTCCTTGGTGGTTGATGCTAAGCGAGCCAATGTGCATGCTCTGGTATTTTCAGTATCGAAGATTCTGATCATTTAGAGGGATTGTAGCTTTCGAAGTAGAAATTTCACCCTGGTAAGATATTTTAATATTTTTCCCTTTATTTCTTCATATTCTCCTAGCACTTGGTTTAATACATTTGTGCATCAGTATGAGCTATTACCTACTTAGCTCCAAGTTATATAACCAACTCCAATCCAACAATCAAAGCCTCATTTTTCACTTAATTATTTGGATGCTTCAAATTTAAAATGTTGAGAATATTCTTTGTCATATCCATTAGGTATGTTACTATCAAATCGACTCCACTTCAGCTTTGACATGATGATCCATCCACCAATATCATCTATACTAGCAGTTTGTGCTCAAAGTCTACTTGTACTATAGAACCGCCTTTTAATAGTTTTGAAGTAAAATTTTTACTGAATCTTATCTGGTCTTCTTCGGATGAGGACTCCGTTGGGCTCTGGATTTTCTTGAATGGAACTACAATAGGTTACTCTGTTGGTCATTGGATATGCTCAGATGGGATAATAATTTCTGTTTCGATTGATGTTTTCTCCTTATAAGTGATTTTTTTTCATGAAATTCGCTATGTATTGGATTTTGATTGCAGTCCTTGGCTCATATATAATTTCATATTCACCCAGCTCTATCGCCCATGCCAAATTTCTCAGGTTTATAAATGGTTTACCAAAGTGGGAGATCGGTGTAACCACAATAGAGTGGGCTTGAAAGTATAACTTCGTCTTCCTAGATGCGACTACCACAGCTAGCAATAAGTTCTCCATTCTAGAATATCTTATTTCTGATCTAACAAAATATTTTCTCATGTAGTATACCGATTTTTAGATCCCTTCATCACTCCTGATAGAGCCAAGCTGACTACTGACTCTGACACCGCTAAATACAAGTATTATTTTTACCCTAAGATTAGCCTTGATAGTAATAGGGTTGTTTCTAGGGATCTTTTCATCTTAAAAAAGTATCTTGGCATTCTTACGTCCTTTCGAAAGAGTTTTTAATCACTTTGAAGAATGAGAGGTATTTATCTATGGACTTAGATACAAATTTGTTTAGAGCTTCTTCTTGACCTATAAGGCTTTGGATTTCATTCTTGCTCTTGGGAGGCTTCATATTGATCAATGCCTGGATCTTGTCAGGGTTGACCTATATACCTCTTTGGTTGATGATAAAGCCTAGAAATATTCTAGCTTTGACTTCGAACACGCACTTGGCTAGATTTAGCTTCATTTTATATTTATCCAGTTCATCAAAGGTCTGGTTGAGCTCTTTGACGTGGTCGTCTACTTTTACGCTCTTAATTAACGTGTCGTCCATATAAACCTCCATATTATTCCTTATCTGCTTCTCAAATACCTTGTTTACCAGCCCTTAAATAAGCGACACATGAATTTTTAGTGCGGAGGGCATAACATTATAACAAAATATACCTCAACTGGTGATGAACGCAGTCTTCTCTTTATCTTTTAGATTCATCTTAATATGTTTATAACTAGAACAAGCATCCGTGAAACTCAGTATCTTATACCCATTTGTTGTATCTACTAGTTATTCTATTTAAGTCATAGGATAATAATTCTTGGTATATGCCTTATTTAGATATGTGAAGTCCACAAAAATCTTCCATTTGTCATTCTTCTCTGGTCATCACCATGTTTTCTAACTAATTGGGATATATCATGTCTTCAATGAAATCGACTTTATTTAATTTGGACACTTCTTCTTGAATTTCCATGTCCTTTTCCATCGAGAATACCCATCGTTTCCGTTTTACTATCTTATCTTCCTTAACTATGTTGAGCTCGTATCTGATAATGGCTGGATCAATTCCATACATGACTTTGTGGATCTAAGAAAATACATTTTTTTCTCATAGGAAGTCAAACAGTTATTTCTTGAGGAGTGGATCCAAGGACGAGACGATCTGGGTTGTCCTTTCAAGATGCTTATCGTCCAAGATTATTGGCTTTGTTTATTTAATCTCTTCTCTGGTATCAACCTATATTTATTCGATGATATAATGTTTTGATCTAATAGGTTTGGACTAACTTCTTCCTTTATTCCTCATTGGCCGAGGTGTAGTATCATTCACGTGCTTCTACTTGGTTTCCTTTCACCACCCCCATACTGAAATTGGTGGAGAACTCGAGACTTGATGAATAGAGTTGAGTATACAACCTGAAATTTCTTCAGACCCATTATTCCAAAAATGATATTGTTGGCCGATGAGACATTCTTATCGAGGAATAAGAATCTCATTGTCTCTGTTTTGTAAGACGACTAAGTTCTAATAACCACTTATAGCTCAATGGTACCTAGTGTGTATACTTTTCCACCTAAGAATTCGATCAGAGGATGATGGCGTGCTTATAATTTCTGATCAAATAGCTTAAACCTTTTGAAACAATTATAGAATAATACATGCGCCGTGCTTCCATTGTTCACCAAAATTCTTTTCACGATTCTGTCATGAATCATAATGGTTGTCACTAGTGGATCATCATGAGGGTATAATAATCCAAAGAGGTCATTTTTGGAAATAACCTATTATGAGTCTATCATTAACCACTTTATGAGTTTGGATGTCTACCGCTACTGCCATGTTGATGTCTTTGTTGTTAGCACATGCTCTTTCTTCATTGATATATGCCTTTCTTTCATCTGATTTGTCACCTCCACTAGAATCTCCTTCTGTTTGCAATTGCACCTCGGAGGTATAATATTCAGCTCTTCTACGAGCTTCTTGGGCCTTGTAGGGAGGTCAGGATCATCATACCATGAGTTTTAAGAAGCTTCATATAATGCCAATATCTAGTGTCCTACAATTAATGACTATGTAAGAGAAAACATGTCAATGATGGCTATTCGGACGAAGAAGGGGAAGGATAAGGAGGTGTCCCTGAGCGTCGTGGCCACAATTGTAAGTAATTCGATAGTTTAATTTTTATTAATTACGTTATAACTTTTTATTTACTTATTTTACTAATCATGTGTTTTTTGTCGTTTAAGGCAAAGCTTAAGGAAGTGCATGAGTCGTAGTCTGATGCCTACAAGGCATCTTTGTCCACAGACGCACTCAGCTAAGTTCTTAGCACTGATCACAAGGGGAGGACAAGGGGGGTGAGCTCATTTGTGGCCAAATCTAGGATAATCGGATTGGAGACAAGAGACATCGGGTTGGATTGAATGATGGACTTGCATGATGCGAAGCTGTCCTGTTTGGAGGTGACGGTCCAAGATATGTTCTCATTCATAAAGTGTTCGTTGTGCAGAAACCGTAGAGGGAAAGGGAAGGAGAAGGTGGTGGAGGAGGAGGTGCAGGAGGAGGAGGTGCAATGATGAGGATGTGGACCTCACTGCTTCATCGCCGACACGTGCAGACTTTGATGATGATCCAGTCCCCTATTTGGCTCCCTTCGACCGACCAATGCCGACATTTGGTTGGACGAGCGTATTTATACTGGACATATTTGATGGCCAACGGATAAGGCGGGGGGTTGAGGGACCCAAATACCGTCCAGGTTATTCCAGTTTATGGACGTTCGCTTTAAGTCATCGAGTTCAAGGTGCTCGTCACACACGTGATACCTGGGAAGGAGAACTCCCCATTGTGGTTGCGCGAACAATACGGCACGATGTATATTGGTGGATTTGTCAATTTGTATATTGTGTGGCCTACTCACCTCCTCAGAGTTAACTCTACCCCATACATGTAGTGACATTATTTGAATTGAATTATTTTAAGTTGTTACATTTGAATTATATTTGGATTATATCGTGATGCATATTGTCTCTATTTTGAATGTATATTTGCATTATCTCTATTTTATTTGGATATATGATGTTTGAATAGGTACAACATTGCTATAACATGTACAAATATACTGTTGGGTAGTGGTAGTGGTCATACTGCCCAACAGATTTTTTTCCAATTCTGTCCAGAATTGTCATGGTAATTGACCGTGACAAGTCCGTGACAAAGGATAATTGTCAGGACTTGTCACGGTCAATGACCATAATAATTTTTATTAAATGTCACGGGTTTGCCACGGTCCTTAACCGTGACAAAACTTGTCAAGGTCAAGGACCGTGACAAGTCCATGATAAAAAAAGTTGTCACCCCCATAATTGTCACGGTCATTGACCTTGACAAGTTGAACTTGTCAAAATCAATGACCGTGACAATTCGACAAATTTAGTGTAGTGGCCTGCTAATAAAAATCTCGAGTTCTCCACTGATTAGATAATTTTATTCCATCAAGTTATCCAATGCAATATTCTCCACAAACAAAGTTAGTCTAACTCTATAGCATTGAGTAAGAAATTGACAATATATAATAAAACTCTCGTGTACCAATCCAATTGTTGCGTGAAAAGTGACAAGTAAATAGAAAATATAAAAAATTCGATAAGGGGCAAAAAATGCTCGAGTGACAAACAACATGCTTAATAATTTAATTTTTAAAAATATTACTCTGTTTTGTGCTCTAGAGAGCACAAACTACCAAAATTGTGGAGCATAATAGCATTATTCTTTTTTGCTCCATTCCTTGAAGATGGTCTAACCCAAAAAAATTAACTAGACATGGTAAAAAAAGATAGTTATGAGGCCATCTCTAAAGCTATATTGATATAGGCATACCTTTTTAAATATTTGTATCCTTAAACCATCTATAAACTTTTGACCATTTTAAGTGGTAAAAAAGGACTAACTCATTTTATAAAAGTGTTAGGCCTAGTCGTTTCAGTTTCTTTATTTCTTTTTTTGTTGGGCGATAGTGCGTTGCCAATTAACACTAGATAAGAAATGAGAAAAAATGGGACATTAAATGTGATAAGGCCACAATAACATTTTCCAGGTGACCTTGAAAACATGCTAAAAGTCAATAGAAAATACTAATGTGATAGTGACCCACCATAATATTTAATTTAACTATTCATGTATATAATGTCACTGTTAGTATTTTTGTTAATCTAAAAATAAGGTAAGAGTAAAAATTAAATCGAATATTGTTTAGAGATCAAATATTATTTTAAATTAAATTTCATATCATCTACAAGATTTTTTTTGAATGGGAAAAAATTGTTAGTAAATCCTCCACAATTGCCACTAAATGTTTTTAGTAACAGTTTATAAATCACTACAAAGTTGTCATTATAGATAATATATTATTTAAAATTATATGGCAAATTCTTCACAAAATATATTTTATTGGTTGACCCAAATTTCAAATATAATTAAATTAGAAGTTTTTGCCAAAATTGTTGTTTTCATTTTCTTTTAAGTTTCAAAACTCAAGAATTTGATAAAAATTGGTGCCAACGATTTTCCGCGAGTGTAGTTTGTTTAAATGACAAATATATGTTGTGACTACATGTATTAAATTATATTCATTGGTGATTATATTATTTTTTACCACCAATGTAAATCATTAGTGATGTTCCTTATTTTATCTACTACTACTACTACTACTTTTTAATGATAATGTAATTTGTTACTAAATTATCAACTAGGCACCATGAAGTGACACTTTCAAACATTGCTACTAGATCCACTAGCTAGTGTTGAACTACATTCACCCTAGAAATGGTGTTTCTAAAAATACTTTGAGTAACCACATTTGTCAAAAATGTTATCACTAATGGTATAATAATTGACAACATAATTTGTGACGACTTTTGTTACAATAAGTTAAACTTTACAAAAATGGTAAAAACAATTATGTTTTGTCACTTTGTGTAAGGTTCAGGGAAAACTTTATATTTCTTGCCACTAATTATCATGTTTAATTGCGTCTTTTATTGTGCAACTATAACTTTTTGACGCTTAACAATAATTTGCTTGTAATGTATATTTTTTTTGTAACTCACATTTATAAAAAAAATGGGTATATATATATATATATATATATATATATATATATATATATATATATATATATATATATATATATATATATATATATATTATTTACATTAAAGAAGCCAACTAATATGTCGTTTCCACTACAATCAATAATACATTTAACAATGATTTATTTGGCTAAAAAGATAATTTTGTGGCGAAATGATCCCTTTTAGCAACTAAATTCAAATTGTGATCATTAAGTAAACATTGGCCACAAACTAACAAAATTCGTTGCCAAATTCTCAATGAAAATTTGGCACCATCTCTTCCCACCCCGGATATCTTGTGTGAATTTTTTTCTTTTTTGGTTAGTTTTTTTTCTATTTTGTTACAAAATATTTTTGTAGACAAAAGTTAGATTTTATTCCCCATAATTGGAGTTTTGTTGCCAAAACATAAACAAAATTTTGAAACTTACGAAAACATCACACCCTCCCATTCCCTCTTTCCTGTTTACCTCCTTCTCAGTTCTGTCTCCTCTTCCTCCCCCTAGTGATCTCCTTTTCCTCCCTTGTCGGTATCCTCTTCCTCCCCCCATCGATCTCCTCTGCGTCTCCCATCATTCTCCTTTTCCTCCCTCGTCGTTCTCCTCTGCCTCCCCCCGCTTTTCCTCTGCCTTCATCCCGCCATTCCTTTGCCCCCTCCTCCGCTGATCTCTTCAACTTCTTAAGGTAAATCTCCCCTCTCTCTCTCTCTCTCTCTCTCTCTCTCTCTCTCTCTCTCTCTCTCTCTCTCTCTCTCTATATATATATATATATATATATATATATATATATATATATATATATATATATATATTTAACTGAATTTGAAGCTTATGTATTGATTGTATATGTTATAATGAGTTTTCGATGTGTGGTTATATATATATATATATATATAGGCCTGTAAATTGAGTGCCCGAAGCCCGCCCGTTCGGCCCGCTATTTTCGGGCCGAGCTTTATTTGAGTTTGAGCCGAGCCGAGCCTGAGCCAAAATTTCAAGCCCGAATGAATTTCGGGCCGAGCTTGAGCCGAACCTTGCCAAGCCCGAATTGGGCCTGAAGCCCGAACTTCATATTTCCAAATAAATAAATAAATAATTTATATAATTGCTCAAGTCACCATAGGCCTTTGTTAGTGATCAAATTTTGCTAAATGTATGAAATTTAATAGGCATTTGTAAGTTTTCACTATTAATTCAATTGTTTTATATTAATACATTTCATAATTATATATTTTATTTAATGAAATATCAATTAGATTTTAATGTGTAATTTTTTCCATGATGGAAATACAAGAAGAAAAAAATAATTCAAACTTTTTTAGCAAAAAAATTGAAATCGGGCCCGAAGCCCGTAATATATATGAGCCGAGTTCGGGCCTGGGTGGGAAAAAATAATTCGGGCCGAGCTCGGGCTTGAGCATGGGTAAGTGAGTTCGGGCCGAGCCTGAGCAACCCCAAGCCCGACTCACCCAGCCCGATTTACAGCCCTATATATATATATATATTTAACTGAATTTGAAGCTTATGTGTTGATTGTATATGTTATAATGAGTTTTCAATGTGTGGTTTAATTGGTGGATTATTTCTCTCATCATGTTAGTGAAAAGTTTATTTGTTTTATTGTGTAAAATAAAATTTATTATGCTAAGTGCGTAATTTATTTCTCTTTCGAAACATAGATGAAGTTAAAGTTTTGGAGTTCAAGAAAAATTATTGACCTAATTGTAGTGAATTTTTAAAAGTATTGTTGACATTTATATCTTTCGATTCTCTAGATTTTCTTTTTCTTATTAAGATTGGCAAAGTCTAGAATTATTATATTTTTCTTTATTTTGAAAAAAATTGAGAGTAAGCAAGTGTTAAATCAATAGAATTGGATCCCCAAGGAGATTAATATTTACTTGTACAAACTAGGGAAAATGAAAATTACCATAACATTGTATAATGTGTAAAGAGAGATTTTTTAAGAAACCTCCCCCTCTCTCTTCCGAGTTGAACAAAACATTTTGTTAACGAAAATGTATTTTATCCCTAATTAATTAAATTAGTTTAATGTACATTTTAGTGTAACTTAATATAATATTTTTTGATGATTCCAAACATATTTTTTTTGGTTATTCTATAAATATGTATTATTATATAATATTTACAATATAAAATTTTATACATTATACGCCTCGACTCTACTCAATGACATATCTGAGAAAATGTATTCACGTGTGGTGCACATTTGCACTTGACACATTAGGCACACATGCATATTTCTTGATCTATGATTTTTATTGTGTGACTTAATAATTGTGAGCCTAAACATTTTTTTTAAAAGAAATTATATTTACTGAAAATAATTTTTTGGTAAAATTGGTGTAAGACCTGTTTTAAATAAAGTTCTTATTTTTTATAAAAAAAAAAAGTAACTTTAGGAATTTATTAAGAAAATTAATTTTTTTTTGAAAAATAATTTTGTTTAAATTGAATTTCTTGTTATAAAAAAAAAATTGTTTAGTACATATTTTTTTGGGCCGAATAAGTTTACTATATGTTTACTAGTTTGATTTTTGGTTATCCATTAGTTTTATTAGGTTCCATACCTGCTGTGGTACCTTAGGATGTTTAAAAGAATTGATTTGACCTTTGTTATTTGGATACTCTTTTACCATACCTATATTTCGTCCTTTTGTGCCCAAAAAAAAATTCTTACCTGCTAATGGGTCTAGAAAGTTGCGTACAACTATTTGGTTTATTTGATAACCTTTATACCCATTAGCTTAAGAAACCATATGATAGCCTACTATTTCGTCCTTTATAAATTTCCTATACCTACTACTTTGTGTGTAGTCTTAACTTTCGGCCATACTCATTTAATGAGATTAGTACCTGATTTCCTCCCATTGAGAGAACATCATTTAATTGGTTCGGAACCTTTGGATTATCTGCACGGATTTGGTGGTGACTAATATATTTTGAGGACTCGTTTTTAACCGTAGGTTTCTTCTATAGTTTTTCCCATAATTTTTTTTTATGGCTATACCTGCAACATGCAGCTTTCGATACTTTTTGTATAAGACTTGACCTCAAGTCTTGGCTTAATGCATTTATGGAAAACATGGGTCCATGCCCTGTCACTTCCATCAAAACTCTTCCGGCCACACACACACAATTCATGACTAGCTTAATGTTGCGCCATCATTGGCCGAGAATGAGTTCAGAAATTATTTTTTAATTCAATATTTTTTATATTTCAATCCGTTTTTCTTTTTACGAAAAAAAAAATAAAAAATAAAAAATCTGTTCGGAATGTTTTATATTCACATTTTTCTGTCCGAGATTTTTTTTAAAAATCTGTTTCGAATTTTTTATATACACTTTTTTCTGTCCGAATTTCTTTTATATATATCTGCTCTCAGTTTTTTATGCTGACCGAGATGGTCTAAGGGATATCATACTCCATAACTCCAACTGTTGACTGTCTTGTACCTGTTTTTTTAAAACCGAGATTTTTCAGCTTTAGTATTAGTATTAGGTGTACTTGACCTGCTACTCCTATGAAGATTTGTAACTCTATACTTGGTTCCTATGCTACGCCATCATTGGCATTTTGAATAAAGTTGATTTGGTTTATACTTGTGCAATCCGAAATCCGTTTTATATATATCTCAAGTCCGTTTTTTTTTACGTCAATATTTGTCCGAAACAAAATAAATTTCTGTCCGAAATTAGCATTATAAATATCTGTTCGCAAATAATTTTTTTATATCAGTCAGAAATTTTTTAGATCTTTTCGGAAACTTTTTATATCAGTGTGGGATATATATTTTTTTTGTACAATATATATTTATACACCTTTCATATATATATATATATTTACATACACATTCTTGCAAAACCTGTGACTGAGTAGTACATATATTTACTTTGTCCCATTTACTCTCTTGACAGAAAAATACTCTTGACACACCAGTTATATTCTTTACACAATGACTCCACATTTACATATCAGATTTGTATTGTGTCTCTTGGACTAACAATCTTTTTGCAGAAAATTTATGGGTCACCCACCTAGTCACTTTCAATCACACATTGTCAGATTACCATTCTTATGCTACAACAGCCATATTTTTATTGAGAAGCAAAATGAAGATTTGCACATCAGCCTTGGAGATCATTTTCAGACCACTTGCATCTCAACAATATCAGGAGCATTTAATGCTCAAATTGCATGTGTCTAACAGCTAGTTTTTGGAGAACACATTTAAAACTGTGAAGAGCTGCATTGAACACAAGAGACTTGAATGAGAATATGATCAAGACTTGAAATATTATTGAGAGCATTTATTTTACTACTCAGCTACACATTCAAGGGAGCAATTAATTTTATCATCTGCTCAATCATTGAAGAAGAAAACTTGTGCCTACTTCAGCATCATTTATTGAAGTCTCAGAAACTCAGATTACAAGTTGTATTTTAAGGAGTTTCATATTTTATTCTGTACTACAAAAATTCAGATTTATTGTGAAGCTTTGTTGAAGCTTCGGTTTGTACCGGTGATTGGTTCCTACCCTCAAGTGGGCCACGGGGTTTGAAGCTCGGAGTTGGCTTGCAAACAATTGTACGCGGTGGTTTGATCCTACCCGCAAGTGGATGAGGTTTAGTGAAGCGCAAAGGAGACAGGGGCTCTAGGCGCGTGGACGTAGGCTGGGATTTGGCCGAACCACGTTAAATTTCGGTGTCATCTATTTTTCGCACTCTTATTTATTTATTTGCACATGCTTGCTTGAGTTAATGTTTTCAGCACACAATCTTGCAAATAAATTAATTCTGAAATTTGACTTAATTAATTTTAAGGGTAAAATAATTATTTTTTTGAGTTAAATAATTAATTTCAGAATATCACTTTAAATTAAATATGAAAATTAATTTAATATTTCTAGAGTGTTAAAATCTGCATCTCTAGTTGTTTAAATTAGTTAGTTGCATTTATTTGATATTATTGGATTTATTCTTTATAGATTTATTAATCTGAAATTTGTTTAAGTGATTTAAATTTACTATTTTTCTAAAATATTAATTTGACTTTAAAGTTTGTAAAAACTCAATTCCCCCCCCCCCCCCCCCTTGAGTATAATCTGGCCAACACATTTATTATACCAAATATTTAGGGCTAAAAAGCTTGATGGTATGCATGAGCTTAGTTCAAAGCCTATGGAGTTATATGGGGACGACATGTTGCAACAATTGAATCATCTCAAGGATTACATGTCGGGAAAACAATTAGAGAATAAAAAGAGAAAACGTGCACCTAAGGAGCAAAATTGGACCAAAAAAACATTTTCTTCTAATTACTGTATTGACGACCATTGAAGCTCCACCATAGCCTTGATGTCTCGCACATTGAAAAAAATATATGTGAGAGTGTATTAGGAACATTATTAAACAGTGAAGGAAGGACACTTATAAAGCGTGACAATATTTGGAGGATATGAAAAAAAAAAAAGAATTATATTTGGAGCGGAACGGTCGTACATATATGATGCCACCAAGATGTTATACTCTTTCTAAGTTAGAAAAATAGGGCCTTTTTTAGTTCCTAAATATGTTGAGTTGTACGATGGCTATGCTTCTAATATCTCTCGATATGTGAATGTCAGTGATGGTAGGATATAAGGATTGAAAAGTCATGATTGTCATGTTCTATTACAACAATTATTGCATGTTGGTGCTTGTGGAAATCTGCCTAAAGATGTATATACTTCATTATTTGAATTGGGAAAGTTTTTCAAGAACTTGTGTTGTAAGACATTAGATGTGGAAGAACTAAAGAGTTTTGAAAAATACATTGTCCCAATTTTGTGCAAACTTGAAATGATTTACCCGTCGACATTTTTTGATATGATGATCCACTTAGCAATTCACTTGCTGCGGGAGACTATGGTGGGAGGACCAGTTCAATATTGGTGGATGTAGCCTGTTGAAAGTTTTGTTTTCATATTTATTTATTCATTATAATATTTTTGATGTTGGTAGTTTATGGGTTTAATACGACATAATGTGTACCATTTAATATATATATAGGTACTTGGGAATACTTAAGGGGTATGTTCGTAATAAATTCCACCCCGAAGATTCCATAGCATAGGCTTACATTATTAACGAATGCTTAACATTTTATTCTATGTATCTCAATGGAAATGAAACAAAATTCAATCGTGCAGAATGAAATTGTGATGGAGAGATGAAAAAACATGGATTGGATGTGTTCACAAAAAAGTACACCCTTTTGGGGCACGTTCATATGAATTTCTTTCAAACACCGAAATGGAAATGATGTGTTGGTATACATTAAATAGTTACGAGTTATATTGAGTAAGCCAATATTTTATTAATAATTTTGCAATTAATCATGAGCTTAATCCAGTAAATGATACTTTTTAATTTAGTGAACATATGGAAGAGCTTAAGAAAAAAAGTCTTTTGAATTTGGAAGAGAGACAATGAAGGAAATTCCATGCTTAGTTCAAAGCACACGTAAGTTAAAGCATAAATTCATTTTCTCATAAATAAATAACTAAATTATAACCTTTTTGTTACTATAAAATCCACTAATTTATACAATCCATATGTTCTTTTAATAGATGGAAAAGTTATACTACCAAAACACTACACCCAAATTGGCTTTTAGTAATATTATTTTATTTTGTCATTATAAAAATAATATGTAACAGTAATTTTTCGTTAAAAAGGTATGGAGAATAAAATTAGTAACGAATATTTACAGTTACTAATACTGGATTTAGTAACAATATTTTACCGTTACTATCATTGGATTTACCAACGGTATTTTACCATTACTAAATCTGATTTAGTAATGAAATTTTATGTTACTATTTCTATCTTATTACTTAGATTTTGTAACGCTTTTGTCTGATTTTGTAACGGTTCCATTAGTAATATTAATACATATTTGAAAAAGTATTTATATGATCAGATATACTATCTTAAATTTAAACAAATTCAATTATGCTTACCACACTATTTAAATCTCAAGAACATATATAAAAATTATCCACATAAATAAGGGCACTTTATTCAACATTTACATTCTTATAATATGACACTGAAAATTACAATTTAAAGTAATAATGAGATAGTATTTTCTAATTTTAGTAGGAGACAACATAAGAAAATGTTACTTACCAATCCACCATAAAGATGGTATAGTATACACATGTAGCATAATATTCCCAGCCAAAGAGTTATTAGATACAAGGGATACTCTAAAAACATTTACATAAAATAAAAAGGTATATACAAATATTTTTTTAATCTTTGATATAATTTTTTGCTTCTCTTCTTCTTTGTTTATGTCCAAGGTGTATCGAAATAGACGAGAGACATTTAGCATAAGCATCACTTTCGAAAATCAAATCTATATTTCTGCTAGAGAAAAATAAACCCAACCAAAACTTTCTCAAAAACCAAACTAAAACTTATCAACTAGGAAGTCCATACTGATACTAGAGAAATGTAGACCATATCATCAAGTACTCAATACAGTGTTTGAGTTTATGCGACACTCTGAGAGCAACCCTTACGGGTAGGGTAAACCCGTATATATGCGGTATATATGAATGTTATGGGTAGGGTAAAAGGGTAGATTTAAACATTGGTAGGTTAAAAAATAACAAAGATGCAATTGAACTAGTTAGTTTTTTGTGGGTCCCACTGTCTAAACGGAACGTCATGTTCCGCGCAAAAAAAAAAAAAAAAAAGGTAAAGCGGAAAAACATGTTCCGCGCAAGCTTATAATGTTTTTCCACTATTTCTATTTTCACCCCCAAATTATTCCAATAGCTTTATTTAAACGACTCTATTTATTCAACGGCTATTTTTTTTTTATTTTATAAATAGGAGGTTTAAACCCTATCTAGTATCTTCATTTCCATTTATATTTTTATTCATTTCCATTTAGAATATTCAAAACACTCTCTACTCTCTAGTATCTTCATTTAAATTATTATCAAATATTTTTTTATAGCTGCAATATATATTAATTTTTTTACCAAAAATAGTTTTGAAAATTTTATATTTGCATTAATATATTTTGTGATTATTTTACAATGGTTCGAGGTCAAAATATGTCTCAACACGACGATGAAGTATTATGCACCACTTATGTAAATCAAACAAATGATGTTTTACGAGGAACTAATCGACCTAGCACATTATTTTGGGATGCGGTCGCCGAAGAATATAATACGAGGACGGGTATCACAGAAGGTCGGATGGGAGCCAGCCTACAAACCCGGTACAGCAAAATTTCGAGACACGTAATGTTATATGTTTCTAAATTGAAAGATGCATCAATGACAAATCGTGGTAGTGGGACTGTTAACACAGACTCGGTAAAATAACTTTTACCTTTTGTAATTAATTTTAAATATTATTTCTTGTAAATCTGTTGCTAACGAGTTAATAAAAATACATTGTCGTATTTTGTCAGGTTACTACGGCTAATCTAGTATTCCAGCGAGAGAACAAGGGAAAATCATTTAATTTTGAATCTTGTTACCAAATTTTAAAAGAACTCCACAAATTTCAACTTTCCCAAACATTTTTAGACTCCCCTCAATTTCATTTTGATTCGCCAATGACGGGTGCGACAGAAACTGAAGGAAGTCCGAATATTGGGTTTCACCAAGGAAATTTCAAAGATGGGGCAGAAGTTGATATAGAAAGGCCTTATCCGAGGCCACCTGGAAGGAAAGAGATGAAGCAACGGGCTAAAGGAAAAGCGAAGGCTACAAATATTGAGGTGAACCAAGAAATACTCAGTAGTTGCTCTTCGTTCAATGAATCATTCGAGCGATCATGTCAGGCATATCAATATACACTTGGTACTTGTTGATCTCACTCCCCGAATTATTTAGACACTACAAGGATTAAGATTTATAGACAATTGTCAGTTAAAATGTCTAACCACAATATTAAATCATAACTTTGAAATAATGTTCATAACATAATGAAGTTAAGGGATAGTGTTCTATCATTAATTATCCAAAACTCAGAAAATTAACTAAAGAATCATGTCTTGATCAAAGCTCCTAAAACATGCAAGGGTAATAAGTATAAGATGATGGGAAGCCATATTTAATGCCGACATTTCTATAATGAGAAATGCTATTGGTACCGCATTGAATCCACCGATTTAATCTACCGGTTGATGTGACAACATGAGGTGGCAACATATATACAAGAGAAATGAGGAATGTCTATACACAATTGCTGGTCGCATGATGTATATACAATTGCTGCTTTCTAAAAAAAATGAGGAATGCTTTTAGAAAAAACACAGTTTTAACAAAAACAAAAAAAAGTTAACCAAAAATATTTTTTTAGCAAAATACATTTTTTAAACAAGTTTTTAACACGCCAAAAAATAGTTTTTAATTTTTAGCAACAACAAAAAAAAAACAGTTTGACCAAAAAATAAAAAATATAAATGCACAAAATCGGTGTAACTATCATTTTTTCAAAAAAAGGTTTTAACCAAAAAAACAAGTTTTTATCATGTCAACATCATTTTTTTCTTCGTAAAATGACATTGGATTGGAAAAACAAAAACAATTTTTTTATGTCGACTCATGATTTTTTTTATGTGTCGATCACAACACTGGTTATTGTCGTTGGCGCGAATCCACATTCATAAGACAATAGCCAATCGCAACACTTTATGTCAGCGTGTCGCGGCCGATACATATGACACGGCACGACAAAAACAAAAGAAAAAATATTTTTTAGCAAAATATATTTTTAACAATAAAAAATAATTTTGACAAAAACAAAAGATTTTTTTAATGAAAAAAACCATTTTTAGTAAAAAAAACATTTTTTTAAACTAGTTTTATAGAAAAAAAAATAGATTTTAGCTAAAAAAAAATAGTTTACCGAAATGCATGTTTAGGATTAAAAAGATAAAAAAATGTTAATCTTTTAAATGTTGTAAAATTAAAAAAAATTAAGTTTAAAAATAAGGGGCGCCGAAAAAACAGTTTATTGAAAAAACCAGTTCACCGAAATGCACAAAACTGGTGCAACAATCATTTTTCAAATAAAAAAGGTTTTAAGAAATACCAAAATTGTTCTAAATGTTGTAAAATTAAAAATAAAATAAGTTTAAAAATAAGGGGTGCCGTTGGTGCGACCCTTTAAAAATAAGAGAAAATTGGGTAAATGGGTGTTTGAGGGACTAAATTAGTTAAAATAGTTAAAAATAATAATTTCTTATTAGAATAGTTTTTTAACGCAGATCTTTAAACAAATTTAATAAATACCAAAATTTTTATGCCGACTTTGATTGGCGCCGCGGGGCGGAACTACATTCATATGACAATAATCAATCGCAACACATCATGTCAGCGTGTCACAACCGACACATATGACACGACACGACAAAAACAAAAGAAAAACAGTTTTATCGAAAAAATAGATTTTAGCAAAAAAAAAAAAATCAGTTTTACCGAAAAAAGGGTTTAATATATCATCGGATTTGAAAAAAGGGTTCCAAAAATAAGTCTTTCCAGCATGGTTCAAAAAATCATTTCTCATGTATATATATATATCAATAAATGAAGTCTGGTCAGACCATTTTTTCTAATATAGTAAAAAGATCATTTTTAAAATAGTAAAAAATGGTCCGCGTCAACGGTATGAAAAAAAATACGACTCAATGCCGTCTTGTTTAATTGGGTCTTATTTATATAAAAAACAAGGTTTTATAAAAAAACTGTTTTTAAAAACAAAAAATGTTTTCTATATCGAAACCGTCTTTTAATTAAAAAAAAAATTGATGTCTGTAATCGGATTTGGTAAGTGTCGCTGGCACGGATCCATATCATTTAATGGATGTGAATTTGCATCAGTGGCACTAACCACATCAATTTTTTTTCCAAAAAAAATTGTACAAGTTTTTAAAAACTATTTTATAAAAAAAATATTCTTACATTGTTTTTTATAAATATATATATATATATATATATATATATATATATATATATATATATATATATATAAACTATGAAAACATTTAAAAAAATATATATATAAATAAAGCAAATTTTTAACAGTTAAAACAGTTTGTTATATAAAAAAAATAACATTGTTTTTAATTTTTTTTATTAAAAAACACTTTTTTAATAGTTATAACATTTTATTTTTGGAAAAACAGTTTATTTTTATATAATTTTTTTTTACGTTTTAGAAACATGTAAACAATTTTTTTAATACAATTTTTTGGAAACAGCTAAAATTGTATAAAATAATTGTTTAACCTAATTAAAAAAATTACATCTTATGTACAACTAAAAGGAGATTTTAGAAATGGGGGAGAGAGAGAGAGGAACTAATGATAATTGAGCTGCCACATCAGCTCAATTTCTTCTCATAAATTTATTGTTCTTGAGGTTGCCACCTCAGCCGGTTGGAAAGGGCGGTGCAATTTGCCGGTACGAAAAGCATTTCTCTTATATAATTAAAAACCCTTAATGCACATTTAAAGAGATCAATAATAATCATCACAATAAGTGTCAATCATGTAGTTTTCTATCACATCATAGCTCTAACCCATGATATACCAAAGATAAAAAATGTTTGAGAATTGGTAAAAGTATATAATAATTGAAAACTCGAGCATCGGTAACCTTGAATACACGCTTCCAAGGTAAATGGAAAGTTGATGCTTCTTCAAACACGAGTGTATAAACATATATCAACTTCTGAAATGCATGTACCGGAGACACTAAAATGGTCAAGTCATGTATCAAGAAAAAGTATCGTAATGATTAGTAACAAAATCACAGCTTACCCGATATTTCTCAATATCACTATCAGAACAATAATGAAAGGATTAATTATTTTTTTTAAAAGTAATCTAAAATAGGACTTTCAAAGACAGACCTGGAAAATGAATATTAGCATATTAAAAATCAACACAAATAGATCTATTGAAAATATAAATGAAATCAAACATATAGGTACACAAAAAGGGGTCTTCTGAAATCCTCTAACCTATAAAAAGTTAAGTTTCCACCGTTGGAGTCCAATATAGGCTCAGGTCTATCTCATTGTGAGTATACATACATAGTTCATCCCGTGTATATAGATAAAATCAACATAAAATTAGTAATAAGAGCCACTTATTAAAACCAGATAGAGAACTTTATTGTTTTGTCTTATTTATGCATTATATCAAACACAATTTGAGTTAAACAGGAGCTAAATTGGAGAAACTTTGATGTTCCCTAGAGAAAATTTGGAACAAAAATTATGAATTGAAATAAAACTTATAATTATTGAATAATAAAGTTTCAATCAAACCATAAATATGTCGGAATTTCATCACCTATTTTCATCGAGGACATTTCAATTTAACAATATATAAATTTGAGGTTTCTTTTTTAGTACTTCAATTTCTCTCTTTCCATATTCCACCATCGATTTATTCTTGATTGTTTAAACCTTCCTCAGTTTATTCCAGATTGTTGGGTGAAGTTAGTTTTTATTGATACAGGTTATTGGTTTAACAAGTCTAGTAGGATGTACTCTGAGTAACAGTGATGGTAGTGGTGCAGTCACAATTGATTAGTTGGTCAGTACATTCTCATCTGACTTGAGATTATTCGGTTTTGCACAACGTTTTTATAACCCTTCATGGAAGAGAAGGAAAAAGTTAGTTTGTAGCATAGATTGTTACAAATAAATGTTATTCAACATTGTAACCTTGTGAAATTGTTAGTTTGTAGCAGAGATTGTTATAATATATGTTATGTAGCATCGTAGCCATGTGAAATTATTTGGATGCTGCATTGAGGGGGATAAATAACTTCTTACTTGTATTATAAAAATACGACCCTTGATGAAGAATTATTTGATGGAGACGGGAAGACTAGTTTTAATGTTTAACTGTGTTGTATCACTTGATAAACTGATTAAAGAACACATTGTTTGAGAGATGAAGCAATATATTATTCAATCACTAACTGTGACTTTATACAAGCCCTTTTACAAGTAAATAGGAAGCAAACAAACTCCACGTTTAACACTACCTAAAAACATGGTAAAGGTCTAAGACCAATTCAAACACTAACAGCACTAACAACTCACCCTAACAAGTAGGAGATTATTAACAGAAAAACAAATACAAAGCAGTAAATGCAACTAAATCTTAATGCTTCAACATATCCTCCCTTAAACTGAATTGCAATAATGCATTCAGTTTACTCCAACTTTGAACACATACCCAACTTATCACGCAGCCTTAAGAACACTACCAGTTTGAGAGGCTTTGTCATAATGTCTGAAAGCTGCTCTTGTGTGCTGCAGTGCACTAACTCAACAGCTCCCTCCTTTGTCAAGTCATGCAAAAAATGAAATCTCACATCTCTGTGTTTGCTCCTCCCATGCATGACTGGATTCTTCGAAAGTTTAATGGCTGAACTGTTATCACAATAAATTGTTGTGCACTTACTTTGTATATGTCCCAGCTTCTCAAGAGCTCTCCTCAAACAAACTCCTTGGCACGCACAAGATGCTGCTACAATAAACTCGGCCTCTGTAGTAGACAAGGTCACAACTGGTTGCTTCTTTGAAGACCATGAAATTGCTCCAGTTCCAAGCATAAAGGTGTAACCTGAAGTGCTTTTCCTATCATCAATGTCCCCTGCATAATCACTATCAGCAAACCCCACCAATTCTTCTTCTCCACCTTTTTTATAAGCAATTCCTAGCTCAAACGTTCCCTTCAGATATCTTAGGATCCTTTTTGCATCTTGCAAGTGTAGTTCAGTGGGCTTCTCCATGTATCTACTAATCAAGCAAACAGTATACATCAAGTCCGGCCTTGTGGCAGTCAGGTACATGAGGCTACCTATCATTTGCTTGAACATTGTTTCATCTACAACAGCTCCTCCTCCATTCTTTGATAATCTGAACCCTGGAACAATTGGATTCTTCACCGAGTTACTATTCAGCATCCCAAACCTCTCCAACACTTCATTTGCATACTTCTTCTGATTGATAAATATTCTATGCTCATTCTGTATGACTTCTACACCAAGGAAATACTTCATTTTTCCAAGATCAGTCATGGAAAATTCCTTCTTTATTGACTCCTTGAATCTCACAAACATATCCTCATTGTTTCCTGGAAAAATCAAGTCATCTACATAAAGACTCACAATGAGAGTCTTACCTCCATCTTCATTCTTTACAAACAGTGTATGCTCACAATAGCATTTCTCGAAGCCCTCTTTAATGAAGTAACCTTCAATTCTGCTGTACCAAGCTCGGGGAGCTTGCTTGAGTCCATACAGTGCTCTCCTAAGTCTGTAAACCTTGTGTTCTTCCCCCTTCTTTCAAACCCTTGTGGTTGATCAACAAACACTGTCTCATTTAATTCTCCATGCAAGAATGCGCTTTTCACGGCCAATTGATACACACACTAACCCTTTTGTGCTGCAAGAGAGAGAATCACTCTGATAGTATCCCATCTAGCCACCAGAGCAAACACCTCATTGTAATCGATACCATGCTGCTGTGAGTAACGCTTTGCCACGAGACGATCCTTAAACTTATCCACCTCACCCTTCTCGTTAAGCTTGGTTTTGTACACCTATTTCACCCCTATTTTCTTTTCTCCTTCCAGTAAAGTTACTAACTCCCAGGTCTCATTCTCTTTGATGACTTTTATCTCCAATTTAATGGCCTCTCTCCACTTCAAACTCTTAGCAGCTTCCTCAAATAATACAGGGTCTTCAGATGCAGTGAACATCACCAAGTTCTCAATCTCATCTTCCTCTGATAAACTTTCACTTGACACATAACCTTGCATCTGAGAAGGATTTCTTCTATTCCTCTCTTGAATTGGACTTAAAGCACCTTCTTCATTTGATTCATCAGATGGAGGACTAATACCACCTCCTTCTATTTCCTCATTTTTGGAATTCACACCTTCTTCAGCTTGATCTTCTAGATTCCCATATTCTTCCTCATCACCCCATTCCAATACATCACCTTTCAACTTATCAGTGCTTCCTCCCCAATCCCATTTCTCTTCTTCAGCAAATACCACATCCCTACTAATCATTAACTTCTATAGCCTATAGGCTTTCGACTCCTCACTTACACCCAACAAGACACACGTCACACTCTTATCATCCAACTTTGTTCTTCGACTATCTGGAATATGAACATGAGCAACACATCCAAATACTCTAAAATAATGCACAGTAGGTTTGTTACCACTCCAGGCCTCTTCAGGTGTTACCTCCTTCACAGCTAAGGTTGGACTCCGATTCAATACATTTATCGCCCAATTAACAGCTTCAGGCCAAAACTCCTTAGGAATCTTCTTCTCTGACAGCATCCTATGTACCATGTTCATGACGGTACGATTTTTCCTCTCTGCCACCCGTTTTGTCGAGGCGTGTAAGCAGCAGTAAGCTGCCTAGTTATTCCATTTGCATTGCAAAACTGATTAAACTCCAACGAGGTGAATTCTCCACCTCTATCAGTACGTAGATATCAAATAAGATTACTAATCTCCCTTTCAACAAGTGATTTGAACTTCTTAAAAACAACAAAGGCATCAGACTTTTTTGATAAGAAATAAACCCAGGTCTTTCTACTATAGTCATCAATAAAGTTGATTAAGTACCCTTTGTGGCTATGTGATTCAGGATTAATGGGTTCACAGATATTGACATGGACCAATTGAAGACGTTGTGAGGGTTTCTACATGCTCTTCTTGGGAATTACTTCTCAGTGTTCCTTCCCCACTATGCAGTCAGAACACACCTTTAGTGGAGCTTTGAGAATTGGTAGTCCTCTCACTATTTTCTTGTAGATGAGAGTTCTTAGTCCTTTGAAACTGAGATGCTCGAATCTACAGTGCCATAAGTGCGTGTCATCTTCAGTCACAGTTTGAAAGCATATTGTGACTTGAGGCATCACCGAAGACGACACAACGAACATCCTATTTGCTGACATTCTGGACTGCATAATTAATCCCCTCCTCGGATGATAAAGGTTGCATATCCCATTTTGAATTAGGATGGAAAGACCTTTTTATTGCAGTTGGCCAATACTCAAAAGATTATTCTTTAACTCAGGCACAAAGTAAACTTCGGTGATTACCTGAGTTATGCCACCCACTTAAAGTCTGATATTTCCTTTCCCCATCACCACCACTTGTCTCCAGGCTTTACAAACTACCTGAACCTTTCATTAAGATCCGAGAACCATTCCTTAGTACCACACATGTGGTTGCTGCACCCGGAATCTAAAAACCATACATTCTCCTTTGTTGAATTGTTCATTTTGACATATGACATTAGTATCATCTCCTCGTCTTCATCTAACTCCGTGTAGTTTGCACCTCTCTCCCAACTAGGACATTCGTATTGAAAATACCCTAGTTTGTGGCACTTGAAGCATTCCACAAGATCTTTAGTGAATGGTTGCCTACCCCTGCCTCGACCTCTTCCTCTGAAACTTCCACGAGCTCTTCCTCTCCCTTCAGCTCAGTATTCATCTCTTCCTCTAACCTTTTCTGAATTGGTGAAGTTTAAAGCATGTTCTTCCTCTTTCTGTCCTTGCATCCTTTGTTCATGGACTAACAGGCTGCTCTGAAGCTCATCTATGGTCATGGTGGAGGGATCATTGGACTCTTTTATGGAACACATAACATAATTGAACTTGAGAGTCATCGCTCTCAAAATTTTTTCATTGATCACACTCTGCTCCATTCTTTCTCCATGTGCTTTCATCTTGTTTGCGATAGTCAGTGTCCTGGAAAAATACTCAACCACTTTTTAACCCTCCTTCATGCCATGAATCTCAAACTCTCTTCTCAAAGCCTGTAGTTGAGCACGTTTCACCTTGGTGGAGCCTTGATACTTCAGTCTCATCGAATCCCAGATGGATTTTGCAGTTTACTTATTGAGAATGGTCTCAATAATAGTTCTATCTATAGCTTGGAATAAATAGTTCTTGACCTTTAGATCTTTCAGTTTCAGATCTGCAATATTATCACGTTGCACCTCTGTTGCCCCTTCTGTTAATGTGGGTATCTCGTTCTCTATCAAAGCCCAATACTCCTTCAATCTAAGGAAATTCTCCATAAGCATAGCCCAATGGTCGTAATGACCATCGAATCGCGGAATCACCGGCTGAACAAAGCTCCCGTTCTCTGTTGCCATGACTCTGACTTTTATCTCCTTTTCTAATCTCTCACTATTACTTCTCCCTTTTAAGAAACTGCAGTTTCTCAGAACACTCAACCAGGCCCCTGTGATGGGGCTCTGATACCACTTGTTGTATCACTTGATAAACTGATTAAAGAACACACTGTTTGAGAGATGAATCAATATATTATTCAATCACTGACTGTGGCTTTATACAAGCCCTTTTACAAGGAAATAGGAAACAAACAAACTCCACGTTTAACACTACCTAAAAATATGGTAAAGGTCTAAGACCAATTCAAGCACTAACAACAACACTAACAGCACTAACGACTCACCCTAACAATTAGGAGATTATTAATAGAAAAACAAATACAAAGTAGTAAATGCAACTAAATCTTAATGCTTCAACAAACTGGCCAACCTGTTACGATATATGCGTTGGAGTAGCAAGAGGTTTATTTTATCTTCATGAAGAATCATGACTTCAAGTTGTCCACAAATATGTAAAGAACAATAATATTCTTCAAATCAAAAGCTTAGAATCCTATCACATGAAGTGTAGTACGTAGGCATTCCAAAGAGAAAATATACCAACTAAATCTCTCAATAGTCAAATTTTACCAATATAATAATTTCTAAAATGATTCAGTATGAATTGCATAAGTTAAGTATTTTTTTAGTAAATTGTGTCTCAATTACATCCTTTGATCAATGCAGGGGTGGAGCTAGAAGTATCTACAATGTGGGGCACTTAGATTTATCGACTTTTACCTTTCAAAACATGCTTTTCTAAACCATAATTAGCTGAAAACTTGAGTACTCTATCATGCTTGCAAATTGTTTCACAAATATTAAATAAAGAGGAATATAAAAATTGAAAGATTCATATCCCAAACAAAAAACACAGTCAAACTTAAATAACCAACATGTAATCTTTATCTGTGCCAAGATTAATCACGTTATTAATGTGATGCATGTAAGGAAATACAATGCACATATTGTCTATCTTCTTTTTACCAACATTCGCTTCTTTCTCAACTTTGAGCTTTTTATTTCCAATTATAGGCACAGAAGAAGCAACTTCGTTTGCATTAGCTTCTTTCAGGGAAGTCATTGACAATATCATTACAACCTTGAATAATCCAATATAATAAAAGCTTTTCTGCATTTAAAGGTAAAGGTCATAGCTAAATCCAGATTTGACATGTCATCTACCATTAAATTAGAAAACAAAAACAAATCAAACTCAACAGAACTCATATGGATGAAGTTTATGATATATAAGCTTTGCATATTCAACGAAGTCACTTTTCTATTTAGGAATGAAATTATCCAGGGACTTCTCATCACTTTTTTTAGCAAGCAGGTCATTAGTGTGGTTATAATCAACTTCTTCCACAAGCCTATGATATTGGCAAAATCACTGATACCAAACTTTAACTAACAAAAGTTTATTGGAATCCATAAGTCAAGGTACATGACTATAAATGGCATAATGTAGTGTATTATAACTAGTTAGTGTACATGGGTGTTACATTTTTGACTACAGATTATAACAAATAAGATTTTGTTTTGAGACGAGATGAGATATTAGAAGGGGAAAACATTTTTTTGTTGGGCTTAGAGATAAAAAATTACAATATTCATCATCTTGAAAGTACTTTAATAAAATGAGCGTGCCTATGTGTCGACGATGAGTATACATAAGCTTTAGGGAATTCAAAAGCAAACTTAAAATTACAACAATCAATTGAACAAAATCTCCAACCGCATAGTCTCATACAATAACATAATAATTAGGATGCAATTGAAATACTCGTTGGATTACTTTCAATTAAAATATTGTAGAACAAATACAAAAAGGAAAATCTCTCAACCCACCATTTAGTAGCTACCATTAGTGCTTATAGGGTTTCAAAATGAGTTTTTTTGTTGGGATGGATTGGTAAACATATTTAGTAGTGTTTTCTCTTTTAAGGTCTTTAACCCTAAAATAAATGAGGCATATGCCTCATAATCCTCAAGGCGGTTTTCACTAAAGCTTAAGCCTAAACAGTAAAAGACGTAAGAGTCGTTTAGACCCCCTAGAGGCATAAACCTCAAGTATCTTTCCTCTCTCCTTACCGTGCCTTTGAAAAAATTGCTACTACCTAAACCAACATTCAAAATCCAAGGATAAACACAATAACAAACACACAATATATGAAAATTCTTCTCCAATATAATTCATTATGCAAAAGCGGGACTAAAATAAACCCTACTTTTACATATTGCATATTTTACTACATTCCCTCAAAATCATTTTTTCTTGATCTAAAAAAGTCTTAAAATTTCAATATATTTTATATTTTGCAACAAGCCAAACGAATGAAAGGATTGATTAGATAATATAGAAAAATGTTATATAAACATGTTAAGGTCACTAAAATCTTGCTAGAAGTTGCAAGTTCCAAAATCAAGTCTAGTACAATACTCATTTTTACTGTTCATGTCATATTATTAGAGAAGAAAAGTGGACCCAATCCACATTATTATGTATGCGACTAATATATTCAATAGGTCATATAAATTAAAGAGTATATGAATAACTCTAATTTATGAAGTCATTTTGCGTATCACAATAGTAATTTGTTGTGTCTAGATAACTTTATTATAAAATTGACAATACCGAATGTGGGTGCTGGACAAATTAACTCCTTATGTTATGTGGCAATGTCCCTTGACCTATTTCAAAAGAGATTCAGAAATGATATGATATTGGCCTGATTTGAGAGATGACCGATTGACTGGAAGCATGAAATTATACTTATATACAATGTTGTTTAATTGTTCCATATTGTGTACAACCATAATGGAATTGATTTAGTATTGAGTACGATAGAAAGAAAAATGGTAAATTTGTATTACTAAAACTTTGAATGGAAGTTTCATATCGGAGTTGAGAGTAACCTTGAAAGAAACCTTCCCACTGTCAGTCACTATTTTTCCTCTACCCTGCACGATATTTGTCGCTTATAAAAAGCACCTAATAATTATGTTGGGGCAATTACCCCTTTTAACTTCCATAAAAAAACTCGTTGGACCTCAACTTAGAATGACGAAAGGGACCAAATCAAGTTTGAATCCTTTGGAGGAAACTTTGGTAAGTTTTGTAGCTATGAGATTCCAATCTCATAGATGAGTGTGAGCAAGAATATTAAACCATTGAAGGTGAAGGTGAAGCTCTCTTGTAATAGCTAGGGTTAGGGTTTCTGATTGCAAGAGACTCTAGTGCAGAACTCATTTTTGTGTGTTAAATTAATGGGCTATTTTTAGTTGCTCTACCTAGTGTTCCTAATTAATGTATTGGGGCTGCTGTAGAGGCTGTTTAGGGACTGTTATAGGGGTTGCTATATGGATAATTAATGTGTGCCTAAGAGGGCAATTAATGTGTCTAGTTAGTAGAAAAATTGTAGCACATAAATGTAACCCATCATTTATGTTTTATAGTGTACTCTGCTGAAAAAAAAACAGCACTTCTTTCTCTAAGAACATGTTTGTCTTCTCCAACTTATCTCTAATTTTTTCTTCACTTATTTACTTCTTCTAATACAACCATATAGTTCTCATTCAATTCCAACAAAGTGGTATCAGAGCCCTATTCAGATCAAGAGCTGGGTGTATTTTCTTTGCTAGTCGAAAAACAAATCCGATGAAAAGCGACAGAAAATTTATGGCAAGTTCTAGTAATCAAATGGGTACCCAACAACCCTTCATTCCAATTTTTGATGGAGGGAACTATGATATATGGTCTGTAAAAATGAAAACCATTTTTCTCTTATTTGATTTATGGGAGTATATTAAAGATAAGTTTGATGAACTGGAGGATATCACGGCTTTACCGGAAGCTCAAAAGCAAAAGTTGAAGGAGCACAAGAAGAAAGATGAAAAAGCTTTAAGACTAATCCAACAGGGGTTAGTTGAAACAATATTTCCAAGAATCATCAATGCAAACAAAGCAAAGTAGGTTTGGGATATTTTGCAAAAAGAATTCAGAGGTACTTTGAAGGTAAGGGCTATTAAAATTCAGTCCTTAAGAAGAGATTTTGATAATATGAAGATGAAGATGAAGGATGTGAAAATATTGAAAGATTATTTCTCTAGATTAATGGAGATTGTGAATCAAATGAAAACATATGGGGAACAACTTTTCGATCAAAGAATTGTTGAAATTTTTTTTATTAGTTTGCCGGAAAAGTATGACCCCATTGTTGAACAAACTAAAGAAATAGGCTCTTTGAGTGTTGAAGAATTAATGGGTTCCATTAAAACATATGAACAAAGGTTGAGTAGACACTCTAAAAAATCTGTTGAAAGTGCCTTTCAATCTAAGCTTAATGTTGGGGCCAAACCATTTTTTGATCAACCCAAAGGTGAATCTTCAAGAGGTAGAAGATATGGAAGAGGAAGAGGAAGAAACACTCGAGGAAGAGGTAGAAATAATTTTGAAAGAAGAGAAAGTAATGAAAGTTTTAATCAACAAAAGTGTAGTATTTGCAAGAGAAGTATCCATATTGATAAAGATTGTTGGTTCTGGGGAAAGCCACAATGTCACAATTGCAAGAAATTTGGGCATGTCCAAAAAGATTGTCGCCTCAAGAAAAACCAACAAGCTAACTTCACTGAAAAACAAGAATGTGAGGGGAATATGTTTTTTTCTTATCAAAGTGCATCGGAGCAAAGATATGATTTGTGGTTTCTTGATAGTGGGTGTAGTAATCAGATGACCGGAGATCAAAATATTTTTACCTCTATGGATACTTCTTCTAATTCTCAAGTGAAGATGGGTAATGGTGCCTTAGTCCAAACAAAGGGCAAGGGTACTATAGCCATTAAAACGGAGAAAGGAATAAAGTATATTCGAGATGTGTTACTAGTTTCGGATTTGGAGCATAATTAGTTGAGTGTTGGGTAACTTGCGGAACATGGGTACACCATTCTCTTTGAAGAAGACTCGTGCAGAATTTTTGACAAAGGGGGGAAAAGACAAGTTGTTGCAAAAATTAATATGGAAAAGAATAAAAGTTTTCCTCTCACTTTTCGATACCCAAAGAATGTGGCCTTAAAGATGAATGTGGTTGACGACATATGGCTATAGCATAGAAGATATGCGCACTTGAATTTTCAAAGCATGAAGAATTTGCATCAAAAGAGCATGGTTTACGGGCTGCCAATCATTTAAGAAGTAAATGGAGTTTGTGAAGGATGCGCTCTTAGAAAGCACCGCCGAGAGCCTTTTCCAAAGAAGAAAGCATGGAGAGCTAAAGCACCATTGGAGCTTGTTCATACCGATGTGTGTGGACCAATGAAGAACACTTCTCATGCCGGTAATAAATACTTCATTACCTTTATTGATGATTTTACAAGTAAGACTTGGGTGTATTTTATGCGGCAAAAATCTGATGTTTATGCCATTTTTAAAAAATTTCACAAACTAGTTGAAAAATAATGTGGTCACAACTTGAAAATTTTGAGAAATGATAGAGGTGGAGAATACAACTCTAAGGAGTTTGATAAATTTTGTGAAGATATTGGCATGGAAAGATAACTAACGGTTGGGTATACTCCACAATAAAATGGAGTGGCAGAAAGGAAGAGTAGAACCATTGAGGAAATGGAAAAATCCATGTTACATGAGAAAGGGCTTCCATATACCTTTTAAGCCGAAGCGGTGTATACGACGGTTTATTTGATGAATAGATGCCCTACAAGGGCCGTAGAAAATCAAACTCCATTTGAGGCATGGAGTGGAAGAAAACCATCCATGAACCACTTGAGGGTGTTTGGTTGTATTTGCTTTACTCATGTCCCTAAAGAAGTGAGACACAAGCTTGATGAAAGTAGTGAAAAATGCATCTTTATGGGGTATAGATCAAAATCAAAGGTCTATAGACTCTTTAGCTTGAAAGGAACAAAGTGATTATTTGTAGAAATGTGATTTTGGATGAGAAAGCCTTTTGGGATTGGAAAGAAAAAAAATCCCAAAATCAAGTTATCACCCTTAATGAAGAATCACAAAGCATTGAAGAAGATGAAGTGGAAGATGTAGAAGCTCCTCAAATGTCTCCAAATGCAAGTACACAATCATCCTCAAATTCTCCATCAAGCTCAAACTCCTAATCTCCAAGCTCAACTCCAAGAAGAATAAGAAGTCTAAATGATGTGTATGCTAGATGTAATTTTTGTGTAGTTGAACCAGAGACCTTTAAAGATGCTAAAAATGAAAAAGTCTAGCAGCTTGCAATAGAAGAAGAAATTTAAGTTATTGAGAAGAACAAGACTTGGGAATTGATGGAGAGGCCTAAAAATAAAGAGGTCATTGGTGTGAAGTGGATTTATAAAAGAAAGTTAATCCGGATGGCTCAATCCAAAAGAACAAAACAAGACTTGTAGCAAAGGGGTATTCTCAACAACTCGGAATTGATTTTCAAGAGACATTTGTATCCATGGCAAGGCTTGACACAATTAGAGCGCTTGTTGTCATGGCCACTCAAAAAGGTTATTTTTTATATCAACTTGATGTAAAATATGCATTCTTGAATGGTGTGTTAAATGAAGCGGTGTACGTTGACCAACCTCAAGGATTCATGATGAAAGGTGAGGAAGAGAAGGTATATAAGATGACAAAGGCCTTGTATGGCTTGAAGCAAGCTCCCCGAGTATGGTATAGTGAGATTGATGCATACTTCAATGAAAGAGGCTTTCAAAGAAGTAAAAGCGAGCCAACCTTGTACATCAAAAGAAGCGGGGCAACAGGTATTCTTATTGTCTCTCTTTACGTTGATGACTTGGTGTTTATCGGTAGTGATGCAAAAATGATTGGAGATTTCAAAAGTGACATGATGAAAAAATATGAAATGAGTGATTTGGGTCTTCTAAATTACTTCTTGGGCATTGAAATTTATAAACAAAAATATGGTATTTTTATTTGCCAAAAGAAGTATGCTAAAACCCTTCTTGAAAAATTCAAAATGATGAATTGCAAATCGGTGGCTACGCCTTTGGTGGTGAATGAAAAATTATTTAAAGAAGATGGAAGCAAAGAGGTTGATGCATTTATTTATAGAAGTTTGGTTGGAAGTTTGTTGTACTTGACGGCTACGAGGCCGTATATCATGTATGGTACTAGTTTATTGTCTCGATACATGCACAAGCCGAGTCAAACTCATTTTGGGGCTGCAAAAAGGGTGTTGAGGTACATCCAAGGAACTTCTGATTTTGGCATCATGTATAAGAAGAATGTAGAGATAAAGTTACTTGGGTTTTGTGATAGTGATTGGGTCGGTTCTAATAATGAGATGAGAAGTACTTCTAGGTATGTATTTTCTCTAGGCTCTGGAGCAGTTTCATGGGCATCAAAGAAGCAACAAATGGTAGCGCAATCATCCGTCGAGGCCGAATATGTGTCGGCATCATTGGCGACTTCACAAGCGATGTGGCTAGGAAGAATTTTGGAGGATGTTGGTGAAAAGCAAGGAGATGCTACTCCAATACTTTGTGATAACCAATCCGCAACTGCCATGAGAAAGAATCCCGTCTACCATAGTCGCACCAAGCACATTGCAATCAAGCATCATTTCATTAGAGAGGCCGTGGAGGATGAAGAGATTCAACTCAAATATATCAAGATCGAAGAGCAAGTTGCGAATATCTTCACCAAAGCTCTACCCAAGGAAAAATTTCATTTTCTTAGAGAAATTATGGGTGTTCAACAATTGCATTAAGGGGGAGTGTTAAATTAATGCATAGCTGTTTTTAGCTGCTCTACGTAGTATTCCTAATTAATGTATAGGGGCTGCTATAGAGGCTGCTTAGGGGCTGTTTACGGGTTGCTATAGGGGTTGTTATATGGATAATTAATGTGTGCCTAAGAGGAAAATTAATGTGTCTAGTTAGTAGAAAAATCTGAGCACATAAATGTAACCCATCACTCATGTTTTATAGTGTACTCTGCTGAAAAAAAACAGCACTTCTTTCTCTAAGAACAAGTTTGTCTTCTCCAACTTATCTTTAATTTTTTCTTCACTTCATCACTTCTTCTAATACAACCATATAGTTCTCAATAAATTCCAACATTGTGTATAGCATAGAGAGAGAAAACAATGAGAGGGAAAGCTAATTGCATTTGGATTTTGGGATTGGCGAATGAATGGGTCAAATTTTAGATCAGTTTCATTTGGGAGGGAAAATGCGCAAGTCCTACTTTTACGAGGAGTGAAGTGTGTTATGAAAATTTATCTATTTTTAATAGGATAATGTTATGCTCCCCGAAACCTTCCTCCCCGATTTCATCCCCAAAGTAATTCCCCACCCTTCTTTAAATGCGAAAACAATCTCCACCCTTAATCTATTTTTGAAAAACAATGAATTATACATATGAGAGTTATGATTTATTTTTTTAAAAGATATTCTTTTAATTTTTAAAATTTATTTTAGATTGATAAATAACTAGAATTATGATTTATTTTAAAATTAAATAAACTTTACATTAAATTAATATTTAATGGATCAATTACCAAAAAGTCCCTCAAATATTTTTTAATACATATTTAGTCCAATCATTTTTATTTTGTTCCAAAATGTCCTCAAACACTCATTTAACCAATATTCTCTTGTTTTTAAAGGTCCGTGTCAGCGACAAACATTGAGTATTTTTATGTCGTGAATTGTGTTTTAGAGTAAAATAAAAAGGGTTGAACTAACGTGTATTAAAAAATAGTAAACATAGTTTTTTTTATTTAGAAAAAAAATAATATTTTTAATTTTAATAAAAAAACAGTTTAATTTGATGTATTAGATTCACGATTGATGTGCCGTTGACGCGGATCTACATTCCCAGACCCACATAATTTGTTGAATGTAAGTTCGCGCCAGCGACACTAATCAACATCATATGTTAAATGCGGATCCGCGCCAGCAGCACTTTGAGTGTTTTATTTTGTTAAAAAAATCCTCAAACACTAATTTAACCAATATTTTCTTATTTTTAAAGGTACGCGTTAGCGACACATTTTGAGTGTTTTTATTTTGTTCCAAAAAGTCCTCAAACACTAATTTAACCAATATTCTCTTATTTTTAAAGGGTCACGCCAGCGGCACACTTTTTAATAGTAAACATAGTTTTTTTTTTATTTTTTTTTAAAAATATTTGTTTTAATTTTAATAAAAAAACTATTTAATTTGATGTTTTAGAGTCACGATTGATTATTGCCGCTGGCGCGAACCTACATTCCCAGACCAACATCATTAGTTGATTGTGAGTCCACGCCAGCGACACTGATCAATCGTCAAATTAAACAAGTTATTTTTTTTATTAAAACTCATTTTATTAAAAAAGAAAATCGTATCGTGTCTTACCTAATACAATTTAATTGACATTAGATAGGACATAAAACTGATTTTATAAAAAAAAAAAGTGTTAAAACTTAGTTTAATAAAAATATCATTACCTAAAAAAATATTTAAAACTGATTATAACGAAAAAAAATTATTACTTAAAACTGATTTTAACAATTGTTATAAAAGGTTTGGATGTGATGGAACTTTCAGTTTGGAACGGGGATGGACCATTCGGGGAGTCTAGCCCTACTCTTTATAATATTCACTTTTAAAATTATGAACTAAAAATAAGTAATACATATATTTGATTACTAACATAAAATTCCCTTGAGAAATAGTAACGGTAAAATACCTTTAGTAATCCAAAATTTAGCGTGTTACCAAAAGAGCATTTCGGTGTAGTGAAAGTCTCTAGAAGCTATCGAGCAACTATATGCATTAGCAATGTGGATCTGACATATGAGCAAAAAAGTATATGAGTTGTATTGTTAATGGAGTTACGTTTCACACTAGGGATCTTGACAACGATAAAAAAAGGCAGAACAATGGATTGGTGGTCAAGGGGGATCGAGATATAAACTTTTATGGTATTTTGACAAATGATATTGAATTGGAATATATCAAGGGAGATTGGGTTCGTCTTTTTTAGTGTGAGTGGTTTGGGGCTGATAAAAAGAAGAAATCGGGGTTACAAATTGACGATCACTTCAAAAGCATCAACGTTAATGGTTGATGGTATAAGAACTCATGTGCCAGCAATTCAAGTGAAATACCATTTTTTTTATCTCAATGGAACAAAGTTGGGAATACATTGAAAATTTGTTCAAGAGTTTCAATGAAGACACTTGTATAATTTAGAATTAATGGACATGGGAATTATGGAAGGGGTCGAATGTTTGATTTACCAAGAGAATGCATCATTCGAGGTTATTTAAGTTATCAAAGTTGATGTTGATGTGTTGCATAGAAATAATATGTATGTTCTTACCATTGATTCCAACATTGTAGACATAAACAAATGAGTTGTTTTTAAAGAAAATGATTTCAGTCATGATAGGTATGATGATGATGATGATGATGATGATGATGATGATGATGATGATGATGATGATGAGACACTGGTTGAATATTATGACAATGAGGAAGATCTTGTTTGTACGGATGATGATGGTTGTGATACAAATTTAATATGTTAATGGAAAAAGGAGAAGGAAACTTAAATCCATAAAAAATGGGAAGTAATGTCTATTATACCGACATATATTCAATCGACATTAAATGTTTTAATGGAACTAATTTTTTTTATTACTTTTATGTTTCATTATTTATATGTGATATGATTGATTAAGTAGTTAAAGATTACATACTTGATTGAAGTTCTTTATTCTTCTTAAAAGCAACTTGATATATTATGATATTGTTAATACACTTTTGCGATATCCTCCATTTACGATCTACTCATATCATAATATTCTCTTTCGATTGTTGATTATTTAACATGGCACCAGGATGTTCTAAACATCTCAGATCGTATATTGCAACTACAACTACTGTATAAGAGGTGCAACCTACTATTGTAAAAAAGGTGCAACCTGGAGATTCCACATATTTGTCTCAGCCAACCAATTGTGACATTCTTATGAAGAGCGAATGTACAAAATACTTAAGAATAAACTATATTTATATGATGAATAAATTATACTCTCGTCCACTTCTTTGGTCAAGGGAGAACTAAAAAAAACTCATGACATGTTTGGCATCTTAACAACTTCAATTAATATGAAAAAATGTTGGTGTTGTGTTATATGGGTGGGTGACTCGCCTAAATATTATATAGCGCAAGTGTACGATAATCACGAGTGTTATATGAGCCCGATAAGATCGAAGTCGATTTACGCAAGGAATTATATGAAGCAACATATACATTCACTTAGTTAAAAGTTAATAAACAAGAGATAAATATAAAGCAAAAGATGAATGAGGTGTTGAGAGAATTAGTGAACCAATGTGAATCACAATTAAGGGTAACACTTATCTAAAGACTACTGAAGTAAGAGAGATTTATACTATGGATGATAAGATGAGTTTAACAAAAGGTCGAGGAGCATTCCCCCATCTTGAACTATCCCAACTAAAACGGTTCTGAGGATTGAATCACAATCAAATGGGAATAAAATATTATTCTCAACAATCACGCATGAAAGGTGTCACCCAAATGATACGAAATTACGATTTCAAAATGTTATTGGACAAATGCATTGATGTTGGAGTAAAGTGTTAAACACAACTCTTACATGAAGAGAGAAGTTAAATCCTATGACTTACAAACATTTATTAAAACTCCAAACCTATCAAGAAGTGAAATCGTCTAAGGTGGATTTATGATCCCAACCTAAGTAGTAATGATAATAATACAAACACACCAAGTGGGAATAATTTAAGGGAAGAAAGCCATTAAAATCTAAGTTTTAATACATAATAACTACATTAATGAACAAAAGAGTATTAATTACCAAGCAAACCAAGTTTGACTACTTACAATGAAGTAAATGAAAAGAGAGGAACAAGGAAATGCAATAAATCGTAGGGGAGAGAAGAGAGCTAAAGATTGAAAAATTCTATCTTTTAATCCCTAAATAAGATAAAGCCAAACTATTTACAAATAAAATCCACTTGTTACTTATAGCAAGTGGAATAAAAAGAAAAATCTAAAAAGCCAAAAATTGAAATCGAGTATCTGATAGGAGTGATCGACCATGAGATTGAGCCTGATCGATTGCTAGTATGAAGATAACTTGCTGTATGTAATTGTAGGAAAAACCAATATAACAGATCGACCACGAGGCTTTGACCGGTAGATCAGTACCCTATTTTTGGTACAAAACCTCCTTTAGTTCAACCACAAAAGTACTTTCAGAAAAAAATTATAACTCGATCATTAGGAACCAAATTGACGCACGGTTAGTGACTATGCAAAGATAATTAGAGAGATACAACTTTCGTGAACGGTCTGGGCACGAAGCTCAAATGCCCCCGAAGTTAGTAATGAGTTGAAACTTTTCAAAAAGTGCACTATTGCACCATTTAGCATTCCAATACTTGAAAAAGCTCAAATACACCTTGCAAAGCATATATACAATGATTACAAAGGTTATACAATACAAGAGATTAAATACGAGAATTAAGGACTACAATTATTCATAAATGCATAAGTATGATGGGAGATGAAAAATCTTATTTTCAATTGTGAATAAGTAAATCCCAAGTAACTTAAATAGAAAGAAGATAGTTTATGCCTTCCTAATCATGCAAGTCCAATTATTACCAATTTTAATAACGAATTACCTAATTACAAGTTTGACATACATGATTATTTTGATAATAAATAACAAGTACATACACATGAGACGACGATGTACAAGGAAAGCCCAATTGGAAAAACCTCAGACGGCCAGGCATAAAAAATCCACTATAGAGAAGGTTTTACAAAAGAAAAAAAAGTACTTACAAAATTTAACTCCTCTAGCCCATTCGGATGGTTGTCTTCTACCTTCCTCTACAACTCTGTGCAATCTTGTGAAACTTCACAGCAACTCCTTGCCTCGAACTCCTTCGATAGCCTCTACCATTACCCACTTGTGTGGAATCCACCACATGGAAGTTTATATGATGAGGTGATATTTCCCCTTTTGTGTATATGTCGTTGTAAGAAAAGACGATCAATCAAAAATCCCTTTTGGTACCTACAAATACACTAAAAATGTATATCGGCAAGTAAGGGGTCAATCCGCACTTTTTAATGTGGACAAGAGCAAAATGAAGACAATGTATGATTTTTAAAATAATTTTGAAGGGATATTTATACTACTAATTATGAACTAAAATTAAAACTACACTAAGAAATAAAGAAAATGATAAAGTGAGCTAAATGTGAGGAGAAAATAATTATGAGATAATTCAAGGGATTAAACTTCACCACTTAACCTATTTATTTTTATTAATTAGTTTGTCTATTTGAAATACCCCAAAACAAATATAAATTCACAATTCAACTCTCGTTGCAAATGTGAAGTTACATATAGTCCTTTTAAAAGTTTAATATTGAAATTTCTCATACTCACAAAAATTATATTTAAACATTTTCTAATAAATCACCCACTAGGGAAAATTCACTAAAAGTATTTAAAATCATAAAAAATTACATTGATAGGGTAGAGAAATTCAAACTATAATACCATTCCAAAATTGCCTATCTCTAGTTTAATTAACGAATAAATATTATAATATGAATTTGCGATTTTCTCTCGAAAATAATTCACCCTCTCTCGAGGCGTAAATATAAATTGTAAAATTTTGATATTAATATTCAAAGGGGAATAATAAATAAACAACCTAAAAAATCAAAAATAATTAAGTTAAGGGTTCTATCTCACCCTTGAATGGGTATTTAGCCTCTCATTATAGTATTATTACATATAAAATGTAATAATGACACAATATGAAGCATACAAAATAAAATGGAATGAAAAAAAAATATGTTGAACCAAGTCTCCTTGAACCCAATAAGATTTTTTCCAAACATGAACAATTCAGTGCACCCACAAATCTGAGTTCTACAACACACAAAAATATCACTCAACTCACAATTTGTATCACACAAAATATTCTAGCTCACTCAAGTCACTAAAAAAATTTATAAAAGAAGAAATAAATTTTTTTATACAATATTACACTAAAAATGAGCTCCAAAAATGGAGCTCTAAAAAAAACTAAACTCCCTCTACTGTACTGTCCGATTTACTCCCCTGTTTCCCTTTTTTTTTTGCACTGTCCGAACCCCCTTTTAATTGAAGAAAATGACTCCATTTTAATGGCGTTTGGTGGGATTTGATTTTTTTTTTTGCAGAGATTTGATAGGTGTAGAAGGGTGTCTACCAGTAAAAAAAGTAAATAAAATAAAAATGTTTTTTTTATTAATGACATCAGAGAGGTGCCCGCGAGGGTCACCGCAGAAGTCCAGAATTGAGAAGCGCTACTACAAGGGTCACTGCAGCAATGACATTCGAGAGGTGCCTCGCAAGGGTCACCGTCGAAGTCCAAGATTGAGAAGTTCCACTCCAAGGGTCACTGTAGCAATGACATTCGAGAGGTGCCTCGAAAGGGCCACCGCCGAAGTCCAAGATTGAGAAGTGCCACTGCAAGGGTCAGCGCCACTGCAAAGATCACTGCAGCAATGACATTCGAGAGGTGCCTCGCAAGGGTCACCACCGAAGTCCAAGATTGAGAAGTGCCACTGCAAGGGTCAGCGCCACTACAAGGGTCACTGCAGCAATGACATTCGAGAGGTGCCTCGTAAGGGTCACCGCCGAAGCCCAAGATTGAGAAGTGCCACGGCAAGGGTCAGCGCCACTGCAAGGGTCACTGCAGCAATGACACTCGAGAGGTGCCTCGCAAGGGTCACCGTCAAAGTCCAAGATTGAGAAGTGCCACAGCAAGGGTCAGCGCCACTGCAAGGGTCACTGCAGCAATGACATTCGAGAGGTGCCTCGCAAGGGTCACTGACGAAGTCCAAGATTGATGAAGTGCCACTGCAAGGGTCAACGCCACTACAGGGGTCACTGCAGTAATGACATTCGAGAGGTGCCTTGCAAGGGTCACCGCCGAAGTGCAAGATTGAGAAGTGCCACTGCAAGGGTCAGCACCACTGCAAGGGTCACTGCAGCAATGACATTCGAGAGGTGCCTCGCAAGGGTCACCGCAGAAGTCCAAGATTGAGAAGTGCCACTACAAGGGTCACTGCAGCAATGACATTCGAGAGGTGCCTCGCAAGGGTCGCCACAGAGGTCCAAGACTGAGAAGTGCCACTGCAAGGGTCAGCGCCACTGCAAGGTTCACTGCAGAAATGTTATCTGAGAAGTGCCACTGCAAGGGTTCCGGTAGAAGCTCATATAGAGAAGGAACCCACCCAGGGCGGCCAGGATGAGGGAGTAGCTACCACGAGCAACTCCTCATCATGAAATGTCATTCTTTAAAAGAAACAACAGTATTAACACTTTGCTTTCTTGTACAGGTTGCCTAGTTGAGCAAGCAGGGCTCGAACAGGCTAGTTGGGAGCTCTTGGGAGTTTCCGCTTGGCCGATGAGGGACAAGGTATGTTGAGTAAGCTTAACCACTCAGCACTATAGGATTGAGAGAATACTAGTAGGAAGACCCAGAAGTCACTCAAGACTACACACACTTCACACTTGATCACAAGTGAAGTGAGCAGCGAAAGAGCTGGCTACTCACAAGAAATAAACTCCTTATAAGAAAATGACTTTTCCAGGAGAAGGGGGCCTCAAGGTCCCTCTCAAGAAAAACAACAATTTTAGAGGAGAGGGGTCCTTAAGGCCTCCTCTCTCAAGATTTGCAAAATTGCACCACAAGTTACCGTTTCAAAAGATAACTACCAAATCTGATATTTTGTCTCCATTAGGGGATATATGTGCTTTTTTACTTTTGGTCGGCGCCAGGTGGCGCCTGCAGGGGGGACAGGCAGGGCTGCCTACAGGTAGGGACAAATGGTACACTTCAGACATTGTTCCCCACCAACTCTCTCAATTTTGGCGCCCAAAAAAATGCCAACTCACCCCTAACGCCCTAGTATAAATTGATCTCTCGGCAAGGTCAAGAAGATAGACAATAGAAATTGCACTGTTACTCTGCTAAAATATCACCAGACCTACCTAAGTATTCTCTCCCTGCTCATTCTCTTAGTGCTGAGTGCCTTGTCCTTTCACTCCCCACTGACAACCATCACTCTCAGGTGTTTCCCTTGAGGAAATTACTATTTTTGCTGTGAAAGTTCATCTTCTGGCAGGGAATGAGTTGATGCTTGAGTTCCATTGTTACCAGAAGGAGAAGTTTTCTTTAGAAGTTGCACCAGGAGACCTTAAAAGCCTTGCAGGCAGCGTCCATTGGAGTGGGTCACGCCTCACCCTTTCCAGTTATTCATAGACCCCAGTCTCACTACCCTCCTACATTTGGCGACTCCGCTGGGGAGGTATTCTTGCTTTAATGGACAAAGAAGGTTTCAATGTCTCTAAGCAGTTGGTTTTTTTAGGACATTCCGTCTGGTAACGGAGCTCACAGTGACCAGACTACTCAGGAAGAAGTGGTGGTGATCGGAGCCAAGGCGCCTGCGCCTCAAAGAGGACAGACCCGTTCGTCGACAGCGGCTTCAATGGCAGGTATGAATCTTATGGCAATGTTTTTTGACTTCTTGAAGCAAAATAACATAGATCTATCAAGTTTGGGTCAAGGTTGTGTGACACCTGCTGCTGCCCCTTCTGGAGGGGTAGCCACCCCTATTACGATTCTGGTAGAGACGATTCCGTCCCGGAAGGCGGGGCGGAAGAAGGTTCTGGCACCAACAGGTGCCCCAGCTGCTAAAATCACGTGTTTGGAGGAGTCACCCTCTAAGGCTGTTACTATGGAGGAAGTGAGGAAGCTCCTCTCATCCTCTCAGAGGGAGGGTTCCCACCTATATGAGGAATTGCAAGACCCCTATCCGCAGGAAGTAAGTGAGAATCCATACACTGAGGGGTATATTCCAATAAAATTTATCAAGTTCGGCGGGAGGGGGAGAACCCTAGAGAGCACGTGAAGAGTTTTGTCGAGTACCTGGGAATACATGCTGGCGACAAGAACCTGAGGTTGAGGGAGTTCTCTAAGACCCTCACTGGGAAGGCTTATACATGGTATTCTCACTTGGCGCCTAAGAGCGTCCCTACCTGGGAAGAGATGCACAGGCAGTTCCTCCAGAAGTTTTTTATAGCGGAGGACGAATTTACACTGAGGCACCTGGCACAAGAGGTCCAGAAGCCAGGAGAAGAGTTGATGCACTACATCAAGAGATTTCATGAGAGGGCCTTAGATGTCCATGAGGACGTGGCGGAGGCCAGGTTACTACAGATATGTGTGGAATGACTCTTAGAAGAGTACAAGCTGCAATTGATCAACGAAAATAGAGATGGAACCTTCAGAGAATTCACCAGGGTCGCTAACAACATAGCTATGATAATCAAACCAAGAGCCCCGGGATGGAGGACGCAAGTCCCACTGACTTCTGGGAGGTTTCAAGTTTCAAGGAGGCAAGTGGTTAACTATGTGGACGAGAATCCCAAAGGGAAAAAGGGAGGCTCCGGGGCCAAGACTAACAGTCTCGGCAATAAGAGAAAGTTTGGGGAAGATGCCCCACCACCACTACCATGCAGTGTAGATGAGGCTATGGATTATTACCGCACCTTAGTACGAGAAGGTGTAGCAGGACCTCCCCACCTTAAGGGAGAAACCCCCACTGCAGCTGATAAGGCCAATCCAAAGTACTGCGAGTTGCACCAATGAGTGCAGCACTCTACCAAAGATTGTTACTACTTACGAAGGATCATTGGCAAGAAGATGGCCAGCGGTACCTTGCAGATACCCCCTATGGACGTTAACGAGAACCCACTTGCGCATCACTTTGGCACCGCCAACATGGTAGTTGCCTACGATGAAGAAGCTATAAGAAGTCTTATGAAGTGGGAGAGTGGCGAGCAGTTATGCGAGGAGTTAGAAAATCTATCACTAAGCAGACTTGAGATAGAAAGAAAGCAAGAGGAGTGGTTCTTCACTCCGGAACAAGAAAATGGAAGTGGGGAAGTTGAGGACGTGACTCTCTCAGAAGGTGAGGTAGACGTCATTCTCTCTCTAGATGAGGGAGGGACCTCTGAAGCGGAGTATGTTTGCAGTGCCCAGACGTACGAGGTAGACTTAGATTTTGAATGTGAGGCCATAGAAAGGAGCCCTAAGTTCAAGTGGTTTTTAGACCAGATAGGGGTGAAGTACGACACAAGGGTGTCCATCACGAGGAAAGTCTTGGAGACAGTGCAGCAGCGGGGAGACCCTTCGCTAAATTGGAAGGGGCCAATCGGAAGGATGATTCAGAAGTATACTTCTGAAGTGGTGTTTTCAAAAGCAGATAGGTTGGTGCCTTACTTCCACAACCGCCCGTTGTATGTCACAGCCATGGTTAATGGAGTCTCATTTCCCAGGGCGTTGATGGATGGAGGAGAATCCATTAACATCATGCCCATCAGTACGTTATATGAAACAGGAATTGACCAGGAGAAGGTGGTTCCGGTACCACTAGTAATTTTCGGATTTGACAACGCCGGAATGCAGTCTATTGGATACGTGAATGTGGGAATCAAGTTGGGAAATTTCACCTCCCACATCAAATTTCACATTATTAATGCCAACACCAGCTACCAATTACTCATTGGAAGGATATGGATGCACACTCATGGCATAGTGCCTTCCACCTACCATCAATGTGCGAAGGCAAACATTAGAGGCACAGAGATAATGATCAAGGCCACGCAGAGACCCTTCGCCGTTGAGGAGGCCCACCTGGTGGATGCTGCCTTCTACACCGAGTTAGATGAGGAAAGAAAGGTCTCTGTAAGAAAACTAGAAGGAATAAAGGTAGCTGAGGGAAGGGTTCCACAGAAGAAGTCCGTTCATGACCGTCTAAGGGGGAGGATAATCCCCCACATGGAAAAAGGGAAGAGGAAAGTAGAGGAGGTAGCTAAACCCCCTCGAACTTGTAAGAAGGTGATCTTACCCGATGGAAAGATCATCTACCATTTATAACGGTCTGTGCGGGCGGTGTTTTGGGATGAGAGCATCGACCCGACGCCCGAATGTTTTATCGTTGATTAATCCCATATCGTTGAGCATGTTGAGGAGCTGGAAGACGCTCCAGAGTGCATGCAAGACGGACCCAGGGAGCAGCTGCAAGAATTAGAGGAAATCAAGTTGGGGCCAGAAGAGGGTGAGAGTAGACCCATTCTAATATCCAAGTGCCTAGAACCAAGACAGAGGGAGGAGATCATCGGGCTACTTAAGGAGTTCACTAATGTATTTTCTTGGAAGTACACAAAGATGCCAGGAATAGACGAAGAAGTTAGCTCTCATAGATTGAACATCCTTCCCAATGCCCTTCCGGTAAGGCAAGCCATATGCACATACAAAGCAGACCTCGATTTAAAGATAAAAGCTGAGGTGGAGAAGTTGTTAGCGGTAGGGTTCATCAAGCCTATTCATCACCCCATATGGCTGTCCATCATACTGCCAGTGGCGAAGAAAGACAAGAGCCAAATCAGAATCTGTGCAGATTTTCGTGACTTGAACAGGGCGTGCCCTAAGGATGAATTCCCACTACCTAGCATAGACAGATTGGTGGACGCCACCGCGGGAAATGAGATGTATAACTTCATGGACGGGTATGTTGGCTATAACCAAATTAAAATGGACCCCGTCGACACGGAGAAGACTGCCTTCCGCACACCGTTAGGGAACTTTCACTATACAGTCATGCCCTTCGGATTGAAGAACGCTAGGGCCACATACCAGCGGACCATGATGGAAAATTTTCATGACCTATTTCATGATATACTAGAATTCTATGTGGATGATCTGGTGGTGAAATCGAAGAAAGAAAGCAAACATATTCAGGATCTCAGGAGAGTATTCGAAAGGTGTCGTCGGTATAAGATGAGAATGAACCCCTCAAAGTGCACAGAGGAAAGCTGCAGGGAAATGACAGGGTACACAACCAAGATGTAATTGGAAGACTAACAAATTACATCAGATGGTAAAAGAATTAGGGAGACAGCAAACCTCTCTAAAAAGGCCTCAGGAAGAAATGAGCATAGAGTTCCTCTCCCCCTGAAAGGGCGTCAGTCGTAGTAGGGGAAGAGGAGAACTACTTGCCTCTACAAAAATGACCTGCAAAATATGACAGAACGCTTTCATTAACAAATAATAATAATAATAATAATAATAATAATAATAATAATAATAATAATAATAATAATAATGAGGGGGAAGAAAGAAAATCATATGCAAAAAAAAAATAGATGAGTAAAGGGGGAACGCTTACAGTAGCAGGGCGCGTGGTCTGGCCATAAGGGAGATAGGTGGGGCTAACTCCCCTAGGAGAATGGGATGCCTCATTATCACTAGAAGACTCTCTCAAGACTGATAACAAAGCATAAGTGTCAGTAGTGTTTTCGCTATGGAAACCCAGGCCGCCCATATCACCCGAAGAAGAACTATGATCTTTATAGGAAGGGGTGCTTCCATAATCAACTAGTTCCTCTTCCAATGAATGGGAGGGAGATAAAGAAGCTCTGAGAGAACTGGTTCCACCAAGTAAAGAATGTCGTAATACAGTACCTTCTGCAATGGGAATAGACGCGATCCGCGCCTCCTAGGAAGCAAGGCTCGGTGAGGAGTAACCTTTCCCTTTCACTACCTGGGAAGCCTCCTCCATCCCAAGATTGCCAGTAACGGACTCTTGATCCACCATAGAGGAAGCAGACATGCTAGCACCATTTCCTTTCTTTTTCTTTGCAGCCCGGGTCCTCACAGGAGAAGAGGGAGGAGAAGCGGTAGTAGCAGGAACAAAATTAGATACATCTGCATCAGGATGTTTCCTTTTGGTCGTAGTAGAGGTGCTCACTTTCTCTCTGCTTTTTGATCGGCTCTTAGACTTCACAGGGGGAAGCTCAGTCGGCAGAAGCTGAAGTGACTCGTCAATGAGAGGCTTCACTAAAACGGGAATGGCCTGCTCCAAAGGTGGCGTGGAAGTGGTACTGAGAAACCAAGGATCTTTCTGCGTCCGCCTAACCAGAAACTGGGGTTTGGTGTATTTAATGGGGTTAGTCTCATGAGGGGGACCAACTACACATTCTTGAATAAGACGAACCTGCCTCTACCAAATAAGGAACCAGGATGAAGTGAATGAAGGATGACAATCGCAGGGAGGCACATAGAGACCACCCAAACCACTGACCCTACGGAATAATTCCTGAAGAGTAAAGCTAGCACACGCCTCTGAAAACGCCTCAGAATGACGGCTGTAGGTAGGATGAGGAGGGATGTGAACGCCCTGATCATAGCCAAACTATTGCCTTGCCCTCTCGGAATGATAAGATTTAGCACGCGGACCTAACTCGGTCCAAGAAGGGAGGTGGCATGGTAAGAGCATCGTCACCACATTAATATGAGGACAGGTGGAAACAGACCCCACTGCTGAAGGGCAATAGATGGTCCCACCATCGCCAGGGAAAGAAAACCAGCTGAAAGTCCCTCCAGGGCGCTGGGTATAAGGCCAAAACTGAAACTCCTCAATATCGTCAATCAACATTCCCAGAGATTTCTTTGGAATTTTCTTATGCCACTGGAGAAGTCTTGCGGCATCGCTATGACAAGCGTGAGCCCCTGAGGTAAAGTGGGGGAAATGCTCAAATAAAAAGGCCATTAAGAAAGCGGAATTTGCATGATTAGGGACATCATACCGACCGCAAGACCTCTCTACATCTATGTGTGCTCGGTCCATCCAGGTGTAAAGAGAACCCATGGTCAAGGCGGCCATAGGTATTAACCTGTCGCGAGACAACCGTACAGCTAATCTAAAAAGAAGTTAGCGAGGATAATCTTTGGGCTTACCTGGAAGAAGGAACCAAGTCAGAAATGTAACAAAGAAAGCGGATAAATGCGCAGGAGAGTGGAGCTTAGGACCGTCCTAGGATCTAGGGGCTACGCGTGAAGTCTCCCCCTTCTGCAACTGCTCAAAATCTCTGAACCAGTATCTTTGCCATTTGGCAAAGGAATGCTTGGAATGACCAGCTATATTTATAGCCACATACTTCGAGCACTCTCTGAGAGCTGACCGTATCTCCCCCACCATCTCCTGCTCTAAAGAATCCTCGCAGTCATCAGAAAAGACCTGTTGCCCAAAGAAAGTAAGAGCGTACAATTCACATACATCTTCTAGGGTGATGGTAAATTTTCCCCAGCCTGTGACAAAGGTGTGAGACTCCATACTCCACCAAGACAATAAAAGATTAAGCGAAGAAATATGCTTATATATGGTGCAAGACTTCAGGCTGCTGACGACGATAAAAAGTCCCACCTCCCTAAGAATAGTCACATAACCAGGAACGCTCAGAACATAATCAACCCAGCTAGCCCACTCCTCCGTGGGACCCCCCGGAGCTTTAGCTTCAACATTGGAATAAGGAAAGTCACCGCGGTCGACTCGGACTCGGAGAACGGAATCCGGAGAAATGGTAAGGAGGTCAGCAGACTCACTTAACCCCACATGAGAACGCTCGAGAACAGCATCAGAAATTTTTTCCCCAAATTCAGAAAGTTAAATCATGAAATTGTCAGCATGACCAAAAAAAGGAGCGCGACGATAAATACCAAAGTCTCTCCCTTGGCTAATGTGCATATAGTCCTTCCATGCCTGAGAAGAGGATGACATAGCTGATGAACCACCAAGAGCCATTGGCTCAAGAAAAGAACTCATCCTAGTGGGGACTCCGAGCGAGGGACCTTGGGTGTCCCTCGTCGCAAAAAAAGAAGTGGAAGTGGAAAACCCCGCAAAAACATGTGAAGAGCCCCCAGTCAGTGGCATACTCCCCATAACGTCAACAATTGGCAAGACACCCTGGGTCTTGGAACCTTTGATGTGATAAGATGTCGAGACACCCCCACCAGAAACAAATGGCAAATCGCGCATCTCCCCACACGCAACACGACCGGTCAAAAAATCGTCAACATCATAAGGGGTCGAGACAACTTGGGTCGAGTAACCCTCGACATGATAAGATGTCGAGACACCCCCTTGCAGTGATGAGGGACCCGGAGATGCGAGGCCAAGTCATGAGACCCCCGGCCGCTGACGAGAGGCCACCATACTGCCATAGGCCGAGACCCCTATTCCTGAAAAATTCAAAGGCACCGAGACACGGGTCGCCTCGGACATAAGGTCGCCTCGTGGAAAACCACGGGTCGAGACCCCCCTTCTTCAACAAAAATCATGGGCGTCAAGACACCCGAGGTCGAGATACCCCCGTCAGCGCCAACATATGCCGAGACACCCAAGGTCGAGGTACCCCGCCCAAACCGACTGGTATTTTTGAAAAATCCGAGGTAACTGGCGAGAGACCCTCGGATGAGGGGTCCACTCATTTCGGGCCCTCGTCAACAGCCACATCAAGTGAAAGACCCAAGGTCACGCACGGATCGGGCGAGACGCTTCTCGTTGACAGCAGGGGGACGGGCGAGACACCGTCTATCTCTGACGAAACGCCACTAGTCGAGACACCCAAAAAGTATACCTCGTTCGCGGAATGAAATCGCGAGGAGCCCATGGGGGTTCTCGAACCGCCGCCCGAGGGAAAGGATGCAGGTAGCACGAGCGAGGCGTTAACGCCACTGGTAGGATGAGACCGGAGGTCGTCGATGACGGTAATACCGGCGATCGGAGCGTTTGGGAGGGGCATTGAAGGGGACATGGAGCCAAAGTTTATGGGAGCTTTGGGGATGTTCACATTTGAAGAAGTATTCGTTGGATTAGAATCCATGAATGAGAGGCTATGGTGTTTGAAAAAAAAAAGCTAAATCAAAAAGGATGGGAGGCTATGGTGTTTTAAAATCCCTTTCTCTCACTACAAATCCAAAGGGTCTTATTTTTTTGAAGAAGATGAAAGAGCCCAAGAAAAGGGGCTTATGTTTTTTTACATCAAAATGGGAAAACGTGCAGGAAGGCAAAAAGGTGATGACCTTTTTTTCCCAAATGATGAGATGACAGTTCCCACACTGACGCGTGGGTTCTCAAAAAATTAAAAACCTCGGATAAAGGGACACCTCACTTAATGATCCTAGGGTCCCTCAAAAAAAAATAAAATATATATATATATATATATATATATATAATTATTGAAATCCAATCTATGGCGTACAAAGTTTTTTTTAGTCTACCCAACCAAAAAATCTTTGCACGAGGGGCTAATGTAGAAGGGTGTCTACCGATAAAAAAGTAAATAAAATAAAAATGCTTTTTTTTATTAATGACATCCGAGAGGTGCCCGCGAGGGTCACCGCAGAAGTTCAAGCTTGAGAAGCGCCACTGCAAGGGTCAGCGCCATTGTAAGAGTCACTGCAGCAATGACATTCGAGAGGTGCCTCGCAAGGGTCACCGCCGAAGTCCAAGATTGAAGAAGTGCCACTGCAAGGGTCAGCGCCACTACAAGGGTCACTGCAGTAATGACATTCGAGAGGTGACTCGCAAGGGTCACTACCGAAGTCCAAGATTGAAGAAGTGCCACTGCAAGGGTCAGCGCCACTACAAGGGTCACTGCAGTAATGACATTCGAGAGGTGCCTCGCAAGGGTCACCGTCGAAGTGCAAGATTGATAAGTGCCACTGCAAGGGTCAGCACCACTGCAAGGGTCACTGCAGCAATGACATTCGAGAGGTGCCTCGCAAGGGTCACCGCAGAAGTCCAAGATTGAGAAGTGCCACTGCAAGGGTCAGCGCCACTGCAAGGGTCACTGCAGCAATGACATTCGAGAGGTGCCTCGCAAGGATCACTGTAGAAGTCCAAGATTGAGAAGTGCCACTGCAAGGGTCAGCGCCACTACAAGGGTCACTACAGTAATGACATTCGAGAGGTGCCTCGCAAAGGTCACCGCATAAGTCCAAGATTGAGAAGTGCCACTGCAAGGGTCAGCGCCACTACAAGGGTCACTGCAGCAATAACATTCGAGAGGTGCCTCGCAAGGGTCACCGCAGCAGTCCAAGATTGAGAAGCGCCACTGCAAGGGTGAGCACCACTGCAAGGGTCACTACAACAATGACATTCGAGAGGTGACTCGCAAGGGTCGCCGCAGAGGTCCAAGACTGAGAAGTGCCACTGCAAGGGTCACTGCAGAAATGTTATCTGAGAAGTGCCACTGCAAGGGTTCCGGCAGAAGCTCATATCGAGAAGGAACCCACCCAGGGTCTCCAGGATGAGGGAGTAGATACCACGAGCAACTCCTCATCATGAAATGTCCTTCTTTAAAAGAAACAACAATATTAACACTTTGCTTTCTTGTAAAGGTTGCCTAGTTGAGCAAGCAGGGCTCGAACAGGCTAGTTGGGACCTCCTGGGAGTTTTGGCTTGGCGGCTGAGGGACAAGGTATGTTGAGTAAGCTCAACCACTCAACACTATAGGATTGAGAGAATACTAGTATGAAGACCCAGAAGTCACTCAAGACTACACACACTTCACACTTGGTCACAAGTGAAGTGAGCAGCCAAAGAGCTGGCTACTCACAAGAAATAAATCTTTATAAGAAAATGACTTTTCCAAGAGAAGGGGTCCTCAAGGCCCCTCTTAAGAAAAACAACAATTTTAGAGGAGAGAGGTCCTTAAGGCCTCCTCTCTCAAGATTTGCAAAATTGCACCACAAGTTACCATTTCAAAAGATAACTACCAAATCTGATATTTTGTCTCCATTAGGGGTTATATGTGCTTTTTGACTTTTGGTCGGCGCTAGGTGGCACCTGCAGGGGGGATAGACAGGGCAGCCTACAGGTAGGGACAAATAGTACACTTCAGACATTGTTCCCCACCAACTCTCTCAATTTTGGCACCCAAAAAAATGCCAATTCACCCCTAACGCCCTAGTATAAATTGACCTCTGGGCAAGGTCAAGAAGATAGACAATAGAAATTGCACTGTTACTCTGCTAAAATATCACCAGACCTACCTAAGTATTCTCTCCCTGCTCATTCTCTTAGTGCTGAGTGCCTTGTCCTTTCACTTCCCACTGACAGCCATCACTCTCAGGTGTTTCCCTTGAGGAAATTACTATTTTTGCTGTGAAAGTTCATCTTCTTGCAGGGTGTGAGTTGAAGCTTGAGTTCCATTATTACCTGAAGGAGAAGTTTTCTTCAGAAGTTGCACCAGGAGACCTCAAAAGCCTTGCAGGCAGCGTCCATTGGAGTGGGTCACGCCTCACCCTTTCCAGTTATTCATAGACCCCAGTCTCACTACCCTCCTACAATAGGTTTTGTTGAAAGGGGTAGCTGATGGTTGATAATGGGTATGTTGGCAGGTGGGTTAGGTTTCTGAGTTTCGGGAAATAGAAGGTGGGATGTGTGTCTTGGGTTGGGCGAGTGTGTGGGGGTGTGGGTCGATTTCGAGTTTCGGGTTGGTTGGGTTAGGCAGAGGGGCTGGTTCTGAGTTTAAAGGGTCGGAAAAGCTACCGGAGTTGCTGGGTTTTGATGGAGTTGGTGGTGCTCGGGTTAAGGGGAAAAGGGGTTCCGGGCTGCTGGGGTGCCGCCAGGTTGGTAATAAAGGGGTATGGAGGTTTGCTTCCATAGGTTTGGGTGGTAAGATGAGAGTGGAGAGAGAGAGGTGTTTAGGGAAGAAGATGGTAAATAAGGGTATGGGTAGTGTTGAGTTTAATGGAGTTTGGAGAGAGAGAGTGGGGTGTGGATGGAGGTTGAAGATGAAGATGGAGGGATAAGGTGTGGTGATGGTGTAGGGTAATTGGTGAGGGTGAGGAAAAGGTATTTGTGTGTAGAATTGTTTGGGTGTGTGTGTAGTGTAGAGGTGTGTGTGTTAGTGTGGGATTTATTTAGTGTGTGTTTAATTTGTGACCATAATTTTTAATGACTTTTAAAATGGGTTATATTTTAAATTAATGGATTAATTGGATTTTACTATAAATTAATTCATTTGGGTTTTATCGGAATTGTGAATATTAAAATGGATAATTCTGAATATTACTTAAAAATATTTAGGTAATATATGAATGTGATGTCATTGTTATGATGGTGTGATATAATTTCGGTAATTTGGATTTTTAGTTAGACACGGTATGGGACGTGTCGGGACTAATTTATTAAATTAAAAAGGAAATTTATTTTCTATCAACCTTATGGTCATTTAGACTGCGTCATTGCGTCCGGAAGGTTCGAAATAGTCAGAAAAGTCTATTTGGATGTTAATTTTGAGTCTCAGGTGGAAATGAATAGACAACCCAAAAGGGCATTTTGGTCATTTTTCTAGGGGGATGAATAGTGATTTCGGGTTTTGTCTTATTATAAGTATTGGTAGATTAAGTGTACGTGGGTTATACATATCCTCTTCACAAATTAGAGAAGTCATCTTCCTAAAGAGAGTGAAAGGGTGCTTGGGAAGGAAAAAGCCTACTTGGAAAGGAGAAGAACAAGAACCAAGGTTCACCACCACCAACCACCACCGGAGGTTGACCGAAGAAGGGACAACCAACTGAGATATACTACACCGAAGGATCAGACTTTCAATAAAGACAAGTGTTTGATAATGGCAATTTAAGTATGTATATAGTCCATGTTAGAATAGTTATGAAAAGAGAAGATTATTCATGTTTGGAAGAAATAATGGAGTTATTAAATGGATTTCTGGAAACTGAATGATATAGCAATTAAACTCATGTTTTAGGTTGATAATAATCCACGAAATAGTTATGAATCGGTTGAAAAAATTATGAAAACCATTGATGTGTTCTTGAAGATGATATGTTGATAATTTTCTAGAAATAAGGAGATAAACATGATTTTTAATCCAATCCCTTGATGATCCTAAAATGTGTAGAGTACTGGAAATCGTTCATATATGTTGATATATCATGTAAAAATAATTATAACTCATTTTGGAGGTTAATATGAAGGTTTGAATGAGTAAAAATGGTGAAACCCGTAGTTGCTGAAATGCAGAAAAACCAGGCTGTGTCCTGAGGGATCGATCGATCGACCTCCCCAGAATTCCTAAAGTTGTTCCATTTTAATGTTGGTTCTTATTCCAAATCTTTGATAGATCTTTGGTGATTGTTATTTGGATATTATGGGACTTATATTAGATTAGTAAGCCCTAGATAAGATTTGAATTAATTTGATTTGGAATTTAATTGATAAGAATAATGATAACTAATTTAAAGGAATTTCGGTTGCTAGATTAAATTGTTAGATTGTAATTGGTATGCATGAGGATTAAATATAGGACCAGAAGGGGTGATTGAATATAATACTTGGGTATCCTTAGGTTTGGAAGAGGGTTTAATCCTAAGTGAAAGAAGAAGTGTTTATACGAGATTTGAAACCATCGATTTTAACCCTAATGAAAGGGAGTGTTTAGTTGGTAGTAATTCGGGAGATATAATGATATGGACCAGTAGGATATAAGTGACTTTTACTGAATATCTGTTGAGAAAAAACCTATTTGAGTCGTGAGTATTAAGTGAGGCTCGGGAATGCTTAAATTAAGAAGTAAAGTTATGACAGTTCAATACGTGGGACTTAAAAGAGATATAATGCTACGTATGGGGATTATCTAAGGGTAATGGTAGTACCTTGTTGATAGTGTATTATAGGTATGATAATACCAATTTGATTGATTAATGATTTTGTGTATGACATACCTAGCTTACTTGCTATCGACGGGAGGTTTGCGCGTGAGGGCAGTCATATCCTGATGAATCCATGGGATTTTTGATTTGTCGCTCAAGAACATAGGTCTATGAAAGACTTATCGGGGAGTTGATAAGTCCGTTGACTATGGGAACGTAGGTATGTGCGTGGCCCATGGGTATGAGAACTATGTTCGTCTCCAATGATTGTGTTGTTGTTTGTGGTTTGAGAAATCCTTACCGAACCTTTTGTCTCTTATTCGGCGACCAGCGATATTGGGACATGATAGCAGAGTAATGCATTGCACCGCGGCTATGACTCGGGGTGCTGTATTATATATGAATATATATATAATGGATTAAATGAATGAATGGATATTTATTATGGTTAAATCTATCTACGGTGATAATTGTAGATAACGGTGAATAGAGAAAGATAATGGAATTAAGTTAATGAATGTTTATTCTTAAAGAATTGAAAAGCTTAATTCATATTAATGAGAAATGATTCATGTTAATCATATAAAGGAGAAATGTAAATGAATAATAATCTGACGTATGGTATGGGACATACGGGGATTATGATATGGGAATGGAATTATAATATGGAAACTGGAAAAGAGGAACCATTAACTAGGAGCTTAATAGGAAACGTTAAACGTGCACTCTAGTTGAGAGGTGAGAATAGCAAGTGAGAGTTGGATCTAACATGTACATAATAAATGCTTTATTGCACTTGTTAAATACTTGCTGTTTTAAAAATCATTTACACAATCGGGCTCTGACCCGTTTCCTTGCATATTTTCTTTTCTATTGTATCTTCTATATGAGGTGTCTAGCAACAGGGATGCCAACCTTAGCGGGTTACAATAAGCTATGGAGCTATGGAGTTTTGCTTAGACACCTATCATCTTTTGATTCACAGTATTCTTAGTTAGGGCATGTCGCCCAAAGGATTCAGTTATCTTTTCCTATCGGAGTCAGATACTATTGTATTCGTGTCTTTTTAATACATTTGATATTGTTGGGATTATTGTAATGGATTTATATTATTTGGGAATGTTTATTCCAATTGCATTTAAATTCTTTTGTGTTATCTATTTGGTTATTAGTGTTATAGAATAAAATGTGTTGTGTTATTCTTAAACTGGAAATGGATTTCGTTTTGAAATTTTTTTAACACTAGCTTAATTGAGTATTGGGTGAGTTGTAAATGTTTTCGATAGTGATGCTAAGAATGATCCAAATGTATATTCTGTTTTAATTTGGTATGGGACTGACCACCCGGTATTTAATTTGACAGGGTGTTACAGGTGGTATCAGAGCATCAGGATCTAGTGTCCTTTAGGGTCTGTACGGCTTACTGTGTTTTCAGCTTAGTGTTCTTTGATGTAGAGCCCTATGTTTAGGATTATTGATTTCTTTGGTAAGATTCCGTATATATTAGTGAATCTTATTTGCGTTCGGACGGGTTCGTACAAGAAGTATGGCAGATGAGGGCCATTGGATGGATAGCAGAGATCGTACTTAGGAGGTTATGAAGTATGTTCGAGTATGATGACCGTAGTCGAGGTCACCCCTATTATGGAAAATTAAGGAGAGTCATCAGTAGAAGTTCTTGAAATGCGGGAATTGTGTGTGTTACCTAACGAAGACAATATATTCAAAGGCTTGGGCATATTGTGGAGTGTGGTTAACTAGAACTGAAAATTTGGGGTAAAATTTTTCTTGAATCATCGGAGCAAAGTTATAATAGTGGGATTAAATAACCACCACCTGCGAATGAGGGTATGTTTTCTATATAAGGAATTATGAGGCGTTTATTGAATCTTGTAGCGATTAATATTGTGTGGGCAAAAGGGTTGCTAAACTTAGCCTATAACACTTTTATTTACGTAGACTCACCGAGGGGTGTGGGACACCTATATTTTACATGTTATCATGTGGGTTTGATTTTTATCATGGGATGATTTACCTTGGGCATGTCCGAGCGTGATGTGACTATCGACGTGCATTGACTTGTGGTATATGAGAGCGTATGTACTATTACTATCCTGCATCTTGTCTTCTATAAGAGAGTAGATGCGTAGATCTATAAACCTGATATTTTTTAAATCGATAAACCAAAATTTTTATATACTATTAACTAAGGACCTGAGGAGTTTCGATGACCGACTACTTTAGGTAGTAGTGTATCGGGGGGGTTCCTTGTTTGGATTTCGCTTGCGATACACCCCACGCATGAAACTCATAACCGTTGAGAGCCGAAATAAGTTAGGTCTTTTGGATATGAGTTTATAACCTTTGCGAAAACTCTAATATTGAAAGCGGTACGAGAGGGTGTATGGGCGCCCTGGATGGTTGGATTGTAATAGTTTTCATAATTGTGAAAAACAGTAAGTAGTTGGAACTTCAGGATTTATTTGTTCAATATGTGAGGCTCATTTTTCCCAAAGTTAGTCACGAGGACGGTATAGGGAAGGTTGGGTAATGTTTATATTCAATTCAGTTTGAACTATATGGTGAGGCTTGGCGTATAACATCGATAGGGATTTTCGTTAATGTAGTGTACGGGCGGTACGTCTTAGATTTCATGCGACGTGAGATTTATACTCGGAGTTAACCTTACCGGTATGACTTATATTCCTGAATTTTGGGACGAAATTCTGTTATAAGGGTGGAAGTATGTAATACCCCATAATTTTTAATGACTTTTAAAATGGGTTATATTTTAAATTAATGGATTAATTGGATTTTACTATAAATTAATTCATTTGGGTTTTATCGGAATTGTGAATATTAAAATGGATAATTCTGAATATTACTTAAAAATATTTAGGTAATATATGAATGTGATGCCATTGTTATGATGGTGTGATATAATTTCGGTAATTTGGATTTTTAGTTAGACACGGTATGGGACGTGTCGGGACTAATTTATTAAATTAAAAAGGAAATTTATTTTCTATCAACCTTATGGTCATTTAGACTGCGTCATTGCGTCCGGAAGGTTCGAAATAGTCAGAAAAGTCTATTTGGATGTTAATTTTGAGTCTCAGGTGGAAATGAATAGACAACCCAAAAGGGCATTTTGGTCATTTTTCTAGGGGGATGAATAGTGATTTCGGGTTTTGTCTTATTATAAGTATTGGTAGATTAAGTGTACGTGGGTTATACATATCCTCTTCACAAATTAGAGAAGTCATCTTCCTAAAGAGAGTGAAAGGGTGCTTGGGAAGGAAAAAGCCTACTTGGAAAGGAGAAGAACAAGAACCAAGGTTCACCACCACCAACCACCACCGGAGGTTGATCGAAGAAGGGACAACCAACTGAGATATACTACACCGAAGGATCAGACTTTCAATAAAGACAAGTGTTTGATAATGGCAATTTAAGTATGTATATAGTCCATGTTAGAATAGTTATGAAAAGAGAAGATTATTCATGTTTGGAAGAAATAATGGAGTTATTAAATGGATTTCTGGAAACTGAATGATATAGCAATTAAACTCATGTTTTAGGTTGATAATAATCCACGAAATAGTTATGAATCGGTTGAAAAAATTATGAAAACCATTGATGTGTTCTTGAAGATGATATGTTGATAATTTTCTAGAAATAAGGAGATAAACATGATTTTTAATCCAATCCCTTGATGATCCTAAAATGTGTAGAGTACTGGAAATCGTTCATATATGTTGATATATCATGTAAAAATAATTGTAACTCATTTTGGAGGTTAATATGAAGGTTTGAATGAGTAAAAATGGTGAAACCCGTAGTTGCTGAAATGCAGAAAAACCAGGCTGTGTCCTGAGGGATCGATCGATCGACCTCCCCAGAATTCCTAAAGTTGTTCCTTTTTAATGTTGGTTCTTATTCCAAATCTTTGATAGATCTTTGGTGATTGTTATTTGGATATTATGGGACTTATATTAGATCAGTAAGCCCTAGATAAGATTTGAATTAATTTGATTTGGAATTTAATTGATAAGAATAATGATAACTAATTTAAAGGAATTTCGGTTGCTAGATTAAATTGTTAGATTGTAATTGGTATGCATGAGGATTAAATATAGGACCAATAGGGGTGATTGAATATAATACCTGGGTATCCTTAGGTTTGGAAGAGGGTTTAATCCTAAGTGAAAGAAGAAGTGTTTATACGAGATTTGAAACCATCGGTTTTAACCCTAATGAAAGGGAGTGTTTAATTCGTAGTAATTCGGGAGATATAATGATATGGACCAGTAGGATATAAGTGACTTCTACAGAATATATGTTGAGGAAAAACCGATTTGAACCGTGAGTATTAAGTGAGGCTCGGGAATACTTAAATTAAGAAGTAAGGTTATGACAGTTCAATACGTGGGACTTAAAAGAGATATAATGCTACGTATGGGGATTATCTAAGGGTAATGGGAGTACCTTGTTGATAGTGTATTATAGGTATGATAATACCTATTTGATTGATTAATGATTTTGTGTATGACATACCTATCTTACTTGTTATCGACGGGAGGTTTGCGCGTGAGGGCAGTCATATCCCGATGAATCCATGTGATCTTTGATTTGTCGCTCGAGAACATAGGTCTATGAAAGACTTATCGCGGAGTTGATAAGTCCTCTGACTATGGGAGCGTAGGTATGTGCGTGAACCATGGGTATGAGAACTATGTTCGCCTCCAATGATTGTGTTGTGGTTTGTGGTTCGAGAAATCCTTACCGAACCTTTTGTCTCTTATTCGGCGACCAGCGATATTGGGACATGATAGCAGAGTAATGCATTGCACCGCAGCTATGACTCGGGGTGCCGTATTATATATGAATATATATATAATGGATTAAATGAATGAATGGATATTTATTATGGTTAAATCTATCTATGGTGATAATTGTAGATAACGATGAATAGAGAAAGATAATGGAATTAAGTTAATGAATGTTTATTCTTAAAGAATTGAAAATCTTAATTCACATTAATGAGAAATGATTCATGTTAATCATATAAAGGAGAAATGTAAATGAATAATAATGTGATGTATGGTATGGGACATACGGGGATTATGATATGGGAATGGAATTATAATATGGAAACTGGAAAAGAGGAACCATTAACTAGGAGGTTAATAGGAAACGTTAAGCGTGCACTCTAGTTGCGAGGTGGGAATAGCAAGTGAGAGTTAGATCTAACATGTACATAATAAATGCTTTATTGCACTTGTTAAATACTTGCTGTTTTAAAAATCATTTACACAATCGGGCTCTGACCCGTTTCCTTGCATATTTTCTTTTCTATTGTATCTTCTATATCAGGTGTCCAGCAACAGGGACGCCAACCTTAGCAGATTACGATAAGCTATGGAGCTATGGAGTTTTGCTTAGACGCCTATCATCTTTTGATTCACAGTATTCTTAGTTAGGGCATGTCGCCCAAAGGATTCAGTTATCTTTTCCTATCGGAGTCAGATACTATTGTATTCGTGTCTTTTTAATACATTTGATATTGTTGGGATTATTGTAATGGATTTATATTATTTGGGAATGTTTATTCCAAATGCATTTAAATTATTTTGTGTTATCTATTTGGTTATCAGTGTTGTAGAATAAAGTGTGTTGTGTTATTCTTAAACTGGAAATGAATTTTGTTTTGAAAAGTTTTTAACACCAACTTAGTTGAGTATTGGGTGAGTTGTAAATGTTTTCGACAGTGATGCTAAGAATGAGCCAACTGTATATTCTGTTTTAATTTGGTATGGGACTGGCCACCCGGTATTTAATTAGGAGGGGTGTTACAATGAGATCATAGAGGAGTACTTTGAGGAGAACTATTGTAGAGACGCCTTAGGGTCCTGTTTAGTGTCGAGACACGAGAGTGAGGGGATGTACACCGAATTCGGGAGGGAAGTTGAGGGGTTGAGAAAGTTACTCGATGAGAGAGCGTCGGATGAGGAAGCGAGAGATGTAAGTTGGGTTTCTAAATTCAGGGAGTTAACACGAAGGGAGACACGCATGGTTCCCTCTAGCGACAAATTTCCAACCCTCGAATTGAAGAAACTCCCCTCCCATATTAAATATGCATACCTAGGAGAGGATGAGACATTTCCTGTTGTTGTCTCCTCTAGCCTAGACGAAGAGCAGGAGGGTAAACTGTTAAAAATTTTGAGAAAGCACCAAAGTGATTTTGGTTGGTGCATTGCTGATTTGAAGGGGATAAGTCCTTTGATTTGCACTCACAAGATCCATCTCGAAGAGGATGTCAATCCCTCAAGAGAAATGCAAAGAAGGCTAAATCCCAATATGAAAGAAGTGGTGAGAACCAAAATTATCAAGTTATTGGATGCCAGTATTATCTACCCAATCTCGGATAGCAAGTGGGTGAGACCTATTTAAGTTGTCATGAAGAAGTCGGGCATGACAGTGATTGAGAATGCTAAGGGAGAGCTAAATCCCCAACGTACCACCACCGGGTGGCGCATTTGCATTGATTACCGGAAACTCAATGTTGGAACTAGGAAAGACCATTTCCCCTTGCCATTTATTCATCAGATTCTTGAGAGAGTAGCGGGACACCCTTACTATTGCTTCCTTGATGGTTATTCCGGATATAACCAAATTGAGGTGGATGTACTTGACCAAGAGAAAATGACCTTCACTTGCCCTTTTGGTATGTTTGCCTACAAACGTATGCCATTCGGCTTGTGTAATGCACCCGCGACCTTTCAAAGGTGCATGTTGAGTCTATTTAGCGACATGATCGAGAGAGGACTCGAAGTGTTCATGGATGATTTCAGCATTTTTGGCACCTCTTTCGATCTTTGTCTAGAAAAACTAGAAAAAGTACTTGCCCGATGTGTGGAGAAGAACTTAGTGTTGAATTGGGAGAAATGTCATTTCATGGTCACTGAAGGAATAGTTCTTGGCCACATAGTATCATCCAAAGGGATAGAAGTTGATAGGGCAAAGATAGATGTCATAGCCGATCTTCCCCCACCAAAATCGCTCAAAGATGTGCGCTCCTTCTTGGGCCACGCGGGGTTTTATTGAAGGTTCATTAAGGACTTTAGCGTCATCGCTAGACCCTTAAGCAACCTAATCATGAAGGACACCCCATTTGAGTGGACGGAAGCACGCCAAAGTGCTTTTGAAAAACTAAAAAACATGCTTGTGTTCGCTCCCATCATGCAAGTTCTGGATTGGTCTTTACCATTCGAACTTATGTGTGATTCTAGCGATTATGCGATAGGGACTGTTTTGGGCCAAAGAAAAGATAAACAGGCTCAGGTCATCTACTACGCTAGCCGAACACTTACCAAACCACAACTCAATTACTCTACCACGGAGAAGGAGTTGCTAGCAGTAGTCTTTGCCCTTGATAAATTTCGGTCATACCTTATCGGTTCTCCCATTACTTGCTTCACTGACCACGCGATATTGAAATACCTACTTGTAAAGAAAGATGCAAAGCCGCGCCTCATAAGGTGGATCCTACTCCTATAAGAGTTTAATCTCTCCATTAAAGATAAGAAAGGGGTAAAAACGTCGTTGCCGACCACTTATCACGGCTTTCGTTCGACGTACCTAGTGATCCTATACCCATAGATGAATACCTTTCGAATGAGAAACTCTTTGCTACCTCTTCTTTGCTCTGGTTTGCGGATATAGTGAACTACCTTGTCACAGGAGCCGTCCCCCCCTACTAGACACCGCAAGATAAGAAGAGGTTTATTACTTGGTCGCGCATGTTTTTCTATGACGATCCCTTCCTGTTTAAATATTACGCTGACCAAATCATCTGACAATGTGTACCGAATGATGAAATCCCCAAAGTTATCCAATTTTGTCATTCGAAAGCTTGTGGAGGCCACTTTTCGACGAAAAAGACGACCGCTAAAATTCTGCAATGCAGCCGCTATTGGCCCATAATATTCTGGGATGTGAACGCTGCTTGCAAATCTTACAATAGGTGCCAACGGATGGGAGCTATTATTCGACGGGACATGATGCCTCTTACCCCCATACTCATTATTGAGATCTTCGACTGTTGGGGTATTGACTTCATGGGTCCTTTACCCCCGTCATTTGGTTTCCTATACATCCTTGTCGCGGTAGACTACATTTCTAAATGGGTGGAAGCTATAGCTACTAAGACAAATGACAACAAAGTGGTGATTAAGTTCCTGCAGGAACACATACTTTCCCACTTCAGTGCTCCGAAAGAGATAATCAACGATAATGGCACGCACTTTTGCAATAGGCCATTCGAGAAGCTCATGAGAAAGTATGGCGTCGTTCACAAGGTTGGAATGACTTATCACCCACAAACGAATGGGCAGGCCGAACTACCGAATCGAGAAATCAAGAACATTCTTGAAAAGACCGTCAATCCTACTCGAAAAGATTGGTCACTTACATTGAACGATTCGCTATGGGCCTATCGTACCGCATACAAAAATTTGCTCGGCATGTCCCCTTTCCTCTTTGTATACGGCAAACCTTGCCATCTTCCCGTGGAATTAGAACACAAGGCATATTGGGAAATTAAGGAACTAAACTATGCCATGGATAAGGCCGGTGAAGCTAACAAGATTCAATTAAATGAATTTCAAGAGATACGCAATGATGCGTACGAGAATGCAAAAATGTCCAAAGAAAGGATGAAACTCGCTCACGATAACATCATTCGATGCAAAAAGTTTCTTCCCGGACAAAAAGTACTTCTCTATAACTCTCGGCTTCATCTCTTTCTGGGCAAGTTACGATCACGATGATCAGGTCCGTTCATTGTGAAGAATGTTTTTCCTCACGGAGCTGTTGAGTTAGACGATTTGAAAGGGGGAAATACATTCAAAGTAAATAGACAACGCCTAAAGCCATATTTAGAGGTGTGTGTGGAAGAAGTCAACACCATTTGGTTGTCGGACCCCGTTTACGGGGTAGAATGAGCTGCTACAGTGAGGTCGTCACACCCCTGATGCGTATGGGGTGAATTCTTGTGCATAGTAGATAAGAGTCATTTGAGTAGTGAGAGTCCATAGGATTAGGGTACAATAAGGTGAAAGCAATCACATGTTTCGAGAAATTGAGTCAAGTTGCGTTGACCATAGATATCGAGAGAATTTTGAGTCCAAACTGATAGGGAGCATGATGAGAATTGAAAACTTTCGGAGAAGAGCTATCACAATTAAGTTAGGGGGAGAAATCCAACTCAGTTAAAGAACCGGATCGGTTCCTTTCTTTTTGAGCCGTACCGATCCGGCCCGGGTCGGTTCCTTTCTTTTAGAGCCGGATCGATCCGGTAATTAGAAAAGCTCGAATATTAAAGGACCGGACCAGTCCGGCCCTATACCAGCCGGATCGATCCGCTTTCTGCAGAATTCTCCCCTTTCCCTAGGTGCACCCCTTCTCCCCAATCCCCTCCTTTCCCTCCCAATTCGTCCCCCCCATAACCAACCCTTCAATTTCCCTCCCAACTACACCCCTTCTTTCCCTCCAAACCCTTTCCCTCCAATTCTGAAACCCTACCCACACCCCTCACCAATATATACCCACCCATAGCCTCCATTTCCGTCCACACCTTCAACCACATCACTCCTCTATTCTCTCTCCCTAATTTTCTAGCAAACTCTCCCTGTTATCATGGCCGAATGACCTACCCCCGTCAAATACGACTCCACTGAAATCCTACCCTCCGTCCATGGGGAATTCCGTTCCCGCCAAGAGGAGCATTGGTGCAATCATTTTTTCGGTCCAGATCGTAAACTCCACATGGAGCGCGCTGTCCAATGGACAGGTCTGCCCAATTCCGTCACTGCCCTCTTCATGCCTCGAGGTTGGTGCCAATTCCTTAATGAACCGTACGAAGAAGTTTGGGCAACCGAGGTCCACTCTTTTATGGCTCCCTAGTTCGAACTGGCAATTCGAGTCTCAAACTTATGTTGATGGTACCGTCATTCCTTTTTCGTTGGCCCTTTTCACGGCTAAGTTGGTCGAATACGACGTTCCCGATGTTCAAGACTTCACATACCCAAGGAATGTCACCCCGGTCGCTAAAGAAATGATTATGGAGCGCATTGCCCCTGATGTTGCATAGAGGAGGCAAACTGTCGCTGTTGGCCGTCTTAACGAGAAAGCACGCCTCACATTCCAAATTGTGTGTGAAAATATTTTGCAAACGTCCAATGATTCAGCGATGCATCCCCGTCAGGACACATTGACATACCACCTCTTCGATCCCAACACTTCCATCAACCTGGCTCGCACCCTATACGCTGACATCATCGTCGCAGCCATGGACGAGAAAGGTGCAGCACCACTTCCATATTCACGTTTGATTACCTCCATCCTCTAGGATGCTGGCATTGCGGCGCCGCTTGATCGTACTCGCCTTCCCAGTCCTTTTGGATAAAGGAGCCACACTCGGAGCGCCAAATAGCTAGCCATCCTTCAGGCGAGGTGGGGTAGTGATGACGAGGACGATGCTGCCTCGAGTGAGGACGAGGAAGAGGAAGAAGAAGAAGCCGGTGATGATGTGGAGATGGGTGACGTAGGTGCGGATGAAGAGTTGGCAGAAGAAGAAGACGACCCTGATTTTGAATGGGTGGGTAGCGACCTCACTAACCGTATGTCGGCCCTTGAGACGAGATTCGATAACTTTTTGACCGACTACCGTCGCGATAGAAGCATGATGTTTCGGTTCCAAGCGGACTTGTACCGACGCCAAGGGGATCCCAACGAGCCCTTGCCATCCTACTTCTATGACCCCGATGCACCCAAGCTCTTCCCATCCACCACCCCAGTGAAGCTTTGTTTGGTTGTGGCAGTTTTTAGTTGTTTCCCTTATTCACATGGTTGTATGCTTTTTCCCTGTATTGTACCACAGTCCTATTTTATAAAGATCTGCATTTTCTCCATTTGTTTATTTTATTTATCGCACTTCTTATTTTGCCTTGTTTAGCTTTTTGTCCTTTTTGCTTGAGGACAATGCAAAAGTCTAAGTTAGGGGGGTGACAAGTGCGTATTTCTAAAACTCCACAAATTTCCAAAAATGCCCAGAAATTTCCAAAAAAAAATATCATAAAATTTTGAAAAACCCAAAACTATTTTTATTCAAAATAAATAAAAATTGGAATTCAATTTTTTCAAAAATATCATTAAAAGTCGGATTGAAGTCTCAAGTTGTAAAATTCAACATACACAAAGCCGAAATTGACCAAAGATGGAAATTGAGCGAACGTAGGCGAGTTAACGAATAAGTGTGGAGATTAACAAACCCGGTGAGATTCGAGCCTTTCACGTTTGTGAAATTTATAAATCAATTCGAGTTAATTGTTAACTCAAAGTTCTTTTCAGCGTCTAAAAAGTCATCGAGGATCTCAATCCTTTCATTTTGATCGGTTATGGAAAACGTGTGTGGTATTGCCTTAAAAATCACTCTACAAATCTCTAAATTAAATTAATCTCGAGACGCATATGGTAAATTAATAAGTAATTCGGACAATGATGTAGGCCCTCGTTTATTACCCAAAAACATTAGCCATAAAAAGATATGAAAAATTATCCCTTTGATAACCCAAATTGAGCCGAATAACATTTATCCTTTTCATTTGGTACCCCGAAAAACCCTAGTAGCCTAGAATTGCGAAAAGAGAATATTTAATAAAGTCCAGAAAGTGCAGAAAAAGGGGCAAGAAAAATAGATATGCTCAACAAAAATAGCAAGAAAAGAAAAGAAATGAAAAACAGAACAAAATGGAGAAAAAATGAGCAATAGCCCGGAAAAAGCACAAATGGACATCATAAATGACTGTTCCAATTCCAACCTTCCCTACTATTTTCATTTTACCCAATATACCTTAAAACCCGAAAAAGTCCTAACCGAGTCCAAATTGCGAAATTGGTTACTGCGTGGAGAGCTAATATACCAAAAGATAAAAAAAGAGATTGAATGCGTGAATAAGAGGTAATGTTCCCGTTTTTAAAATCGAAATCCGTTGATGAGATCCTATCACTATAAAATTTTTGTCTTTCTACATGTATGAGTGACTTTGCATCCATTACATTTACTCTTTATATCATGCATACCGAGAGAATAGCCACATTCCGAGTGATTCGTTTGAGAGAGCATTCCATGAGAATTTGAAATCAAAACGAATTTTCGAATAAGTAACGTAATGGTAAATCGGTGGAAATCCGCAGTTCAATTTTTGGCTTCGCACACACGCACTACGATTTGAGACTTGTAAATATGACTTGATGATGACTATTTTCTGGGAAAGTTTGAATTATACAATTTTTTGGTATTTTGATTTTTCTTTGAGTCAAATTTTGTGGGTATATTCTCTGCAAACCCTTATGAGACACAACTCGTCCTACTAGGGTGACCTAGGGGTTTAAAGGATTGTTGTATACGCTAAATGCAATCGCTTAGCCCCGAAAAAGGTATTCTATCCCAATAAAATGTTTTCAAGAGTTGAGCCTTGCAAGGATTCTTTTACATTGCTCGGGACGTGAAAAGTTATAAGTTAGGGGGATTTGATTAGGCAATAATTCTTCCAAATTTATCCCTTTAATTTAGTTACTTTTAGCACCTCGAACAACGTAATAGATTTTATTTTATCTCATAATCTTGATACTGACTTATTCTAACGAGTACACCGAGTTTCTGGTATTTCCTACTAATTTTGCAGGTATTTAATGTCAATAACGAAAGAAAGAAACCAGAAGAATCGAGAAAGAAAAGAAGGAAAAGTCAAAAGCACAAAGTTGTAATTTTTACTCGGAATTCAGATGAGGCATCTAAGAAAAGTCAAAGAGACTTCAATTACGAGTAAATAGGAAGAAATGGCACCTCAATCGGAGTCCCGGTGTGAAAGTTATGAGCAGTAAAAGTTCAAAGAAAAAGTCAAAGGAATCCCGGACCGATCCACAATGCCAAATTCCAAAGAACCCCGGACCGAAGACGGATCAAAGTTAAAAGAACAAAAATGAACCGATCCTCACCGGACCGATCCGCCCAAGAAATAAAAGAACCGATTTGGATTCCATCCAGACGGAACCGAGGGAGGACCGGACCGGTCCGACTGTCGAGTTTTTATTTTTTATCTTTCTCTAAGGAAGAGTCCTAGTTCAGCTAAAACTCTTGAAGTTTTGTAGGGTATTTAAACCCTAGTTATTATCAATTTTAAGTATGAAGAATTTAGCTAATTTTCCATTCTTTCTGTAAAAACCCTAGTTTGAAGATTGATTACAATTTTAGTTCCAAGATTGATGATTGTTCAGATTTCTGTGATTATGAGTATTTTTAATTGCTGCTTTTAGTGCTTTGGTAAGATTAGTAGTTAATTTATTCTGTCTAATCTCCTTTCTACATCATTTTATAATTCTTCCTTAGTTTAATCACGGTTTTCTGCAATTCAAAAATCATTTTCATTAGTTTTAGCATGTTAGGCTAGAGTTTCTAAGGTCGGGATACATGAACTTAACCTGATGTGTTAGTTGCATGTGTATAAAATTAATCCTCTGAATTTAATGATTCATTACGACCGTATTGCATAGAAACACGATAGTTGTAGATCTTTGAATCTCGTTTGCTTCAGGGAAATCGGGATGCTTTAGAATGCAAGTCGAGTGTAACTATCGCGATACCGATTTACTCGTCCTCTGATTAAGTATGGCGCGGGCTTGAACCTCATATACGTAATGCTTGGGAGTACTAAATTCTGGGTCTAATTAATCATTTAAATTTATGATTAGTATTATACCTGTAATACACTAGGGTTGGGGGATTGTATTCCCGTCCTGTTTTTCTCATCATATAGTTTAAAGTTTCAAATTATTCTTCATCAATATTTCAGGTAGTTTAGAATAGTGGCACTTTTTTATAATTTTACAATTGCATCTAGTGTAGTTATTCCACAAATCAAATCACCCTTTTCTTTCCCTTTAGAGTCAGAGTTAGGATTTCCTTATCTATCCAACGTCGTTACAATTCCATTTTCCTATTTCCCTGTGGATACGATCCCAACTTACCGGGTTTATTACTAATGCGACAATCTTGCACTTGAGCCTATAAGAGAACACACATTAGAGACACTTTCGGAGTCGCGTCAATGCGCTAATTTTATGATAATATTATGGTGATTTGAGTAGATGGGTGGGAATTTAGTCAAAACAGTATGAAAAGGATGGAAATAATGTGGAAAATGGGCTTTTAAGGAAGGAACAACTCTAAATTCTAGAGAATTTTCTCTGAATTATTGAGAGGGATGTTATGGGGTGCCTTTCAAAGTGAGGTCATGGACTCTATTTATAGGGCCATGGGGGTGCCTATAGAAATGTTCCTAGAACTGCCTTTTGGCATATAACCCCATACACATTGTCGATAGGAAGGGTCTTGGGGATGCCATTCGGTAGTTTGAGGCAGGTTTTTTGAAAAAATGACCATATAAAGCGAATCGTAATTCAGAATCGTACGTGGGGTTGACTGTTGGACAGGTTATTTAGATACCTTTAATAATTTATTGACACACTCCCAGGTTAATAATGAACCAAAGTCAGAAGGGGCCTAAAAGGACCCGTTGGTCACTTAACATGAAATTCACGGAGGAACACGTGATGGACCATTGGAAAGAGTATTTAGTGACCTTTGATATTTGATTCATCTTCATTTGGTTTGGAGAGAAAACCATGGTCAAATGGGGATTGGAAGTACTCACTGACCTTTTAGAGTAAAATGGATTATTCATTCATACTGTAAGGGTGATTCATGAATAAGGTGGACTGTTGGAAAGGGGATGCATATCGTTTCTAAGATTTATTTATCTTCGTTGGATCAGAAGTGTTGACAGAAGGAAAATGGAGCTTGGGTGCACTCGATGGCCTCTGGATCAGTTTTTAGGGTAAAAAGGACAGTTCATCCGAGTCATAAGGTTGATTCCTGAACGTGGACTATTGGAAAGGGAATTCAAAGCCTTTTAAAAATTTATTGAGCTTATGCTCAGGTGATGAAGTTGATTAGAGTCAAAATAGGTCCAGGGAGCACCCAGTGACCTCTAGATCAACTTTTGATAGTAAAATGGATCGTTCATCCGAATCGCAAGGCCAATTCGTGCATGGGGCGGACCATTAGAAAGGGTATTTAGAACCCTTTTTCCTCAGACTAGAGAGTTCATCGGAGTTAAATGGGCCCCAAAAACACCTGGTGGCCTCCAGATCAGTACTCGAGGTATGACCTAGGGTTTATAGTGAATAAGTGAGTGCTAGGGACATAAGGAGGGTCCTAGGATGGGGTATCTATAGAGTGCCCCTCGTTGGGAGAGCTTGAAACAAGTGAAAGTCCTCGAATGATAGACACCACATCAATATCATGAAAGTGGTTTTTAGTTCAATTTTGAGGACCTAAAGGGTGAGATTGACTGATTCAGCGAGTCGAGGTTAGTTTTGAGGTCCTAAGGGGATGAAAATGACCGATTCAGTAGGTCAAGATTAGTTATGTGGACCTAAGGCGACGAGGATGATTGATTTAGTGGGTCAATGTTAATTTTGAGGACCTAAGGAGATGAGGATGACCGATTCAATGAGTCAAAGATGTGTTACGATTAGTTATAAGGGGCTAGGAAGACCAATTTGATAGGTAGAGGTCGATTCTGGGGATGTAAGGAGATCAGGAAGACCGATTTAGCAGGTCAAGATTAACTTTCAAGTTGTGCTAGGGATGACTAATTCAGCGGGTCGAGGATGATTATGAGGACCTTAAGTTGTGATGACCAATTCTGAGGACCTTACTTTGTTACTACCAATTCTGAGGGTCGAGGTCAATTATGGGGACCTTAAGTTGTGAAGATCAATTCTAAGGGCCGAGATCAATTTTGAGGACCTTAAGTTGTGACAACTAATTCTGAGGGTTGAGGTCAATTCTGAGGCCCTCAAGTTGTGATGACCAATTCAGAGGGTCAAGGTCAATTCTGAGGACCTTAAAGTTATGAAGACCAAATCTGAGGGACAAGGTAAATTCTGAGGACCTTAAGTTATAGCGAACAATTCTAAGGGTTCGAGGTCAATTCTAAGGACGTTAAATTATAGCAACCAATTCTGAGGGTCGAGGTTAATTATGAGGAAATTAAGTTGTGATGATCAATTCTAAGGGTTGAGGTAAATTTTGAGGATCTTAAGTTGTGATGACCAATTTTACGGACCTTGAGTTGTGACGAACGATTCTCCAGATCGAGGTCAATTCCGAGGACATAAAGTTGTAATACGGGGAATTCATGTCCTTAAGAATTTCAAATTATCTTTGGGGTACAGATGAATCTGTGGTTCCGCTGGGGATTGTGTTATTTTGAGACTCCACTGGGGATGTTTATGCTGAGGAATCGATAGGCTTGAATACAAGTGCATCATTGGTTCTGCTTTTGGAATATCTTTAGGATAGGTGTATAAGATTAATCCGGCTGGGGATTATGATGGAGAAAATGATGTAAGATTAATATGGATGGGGATTTTGAGTGTTTTATAAGGGGCTTAGTGTTGTAAAAAATGATTCTCCTGAGGAAATTGAGGTTCCATATTTTCTTTGAGATTTTTGAGATTTTTTTAGTTTTTTTTTTTGGATTTTTCTAGAAATTTTTACATGAATTTGGAAAGGGGTGCTGATAGGAAGTCCTGGGAGGGTGCCAATCGGTAAGGGAATAGACTCTTAGGCTTCCTTAGGGAAGGGGAAAGGATGATTACCGACCGATATTGTCACGAGGATACCGATCGGTAGACCCCTTAGCCTTCTATAAAAATATGGCAAATCCTCCTCATTTTTAAGTGTTTGAATCTTCTGCCTTCTCTCTCTAAAAACCATTCCTAAGTACTTTTTACTTCAAGACATCAAATGATTGTTTCAAGAGAGGTGTACAATAATGAGTGGCTCTCCATGAATGACTGGGCTAGCCTAGAGTGGCTGTCTAGGGTGCCTCTTTCTTTGGTCAATGAAAATGCCTTTGATTTGTTTAAGCCTATAGCTAATGAGCGTGCTCTACCACGGGATTTGGCATACCTCCTTTCGTCTAGGGTGAGGAACCCTAGTGGCTACGTAAGTGCAGTGACTTTTTGTATTCCATTTCATTTTTCTCTTTTTGTGCTAATGAAGGGTTTTTCTTCTTCATTTTTCAAACTGACATTGCTCCTTCGGGTATTTTATCTCGTAGGATAATAGGGTTGAAGGAGGTTTAGGATAATCTCCCTGCTATGGTACGCTGGATGGTTTTCTATGAGGGTTTTGGTCACTTGACAGAGGCTTTAGATGAGACACCCCGCTTTACTACAGCTTTGTGTGATCTGGGGGAGAGATGGTGGGACACTACACATACTTTCCATATTGTCTTTGGGGATATGATTGTTAGTCCAAAATATGTTAGGACGATGATGGGGGTTGATTATGAGGGATTTTAGATAGTGGTGGATTGCACACTGAGGGTGACACCGGAAGTGGTGCATTCAACTTTGGGGATGTGGGTAGGATTGTATCTGGGGATTTAATCTGTATTTTTGCCTTGAAGGAGACACTCCTAAAGAGGAGGGTTATGTGACTGACGGGCATCAAGTGACACAGACAAACCGTCTATTTATTTTTCTTTTATTGGGTGGCTTTTTAGTGGTGACGAGTGACGCCATCTTCCATCTCTGGTTCTTGCCATATCTGAGGACGATTTTCGATGTCCAACTGTATGACTAGGGGAGCCTCACCTTGGATATATTTATTCTTCTTTGGATTCTTATAGCCGGTGCTGTCGATAAACTTTTACAGGAGCCACATATCTTTTGGAGGTAATTTTGAATTCATTTTCTTTTTTTATGCATTCCCTTCCATTCTTCTTTGGTTTATTTCTTGCTGATTCATGTCTTTTGCAGACGTGGTTTTATGAGGTGATCAGGTCCAATGTGGGGTTCATATCCCTAAAGGATGTGGTTTTGGGGGACTTTTTCTAGATGTTATGATGATAGAAATTCAACCAGAGGTCGAATCAATATTTGTCCATGGCGGACGTGCGACGGGCTTTGAATGCCCTGACGATCGCTCAAGTTATCTTTCTGTCTTTTTTGAGACCTTTGGCATCTTCATTTATTGAGTATATACTGATTATCCATTGGGTATTGAAGGTGAGCTTCTACCCCTGGGGGGTGACTTCGCGTGATATGAGGGTGATAGGCTTACAAGCGCAGATCTGGCGATTGATCACGCATGAGTTTGGGTATGTCTTGTACTTAGGGGGAGGGTGATGAGTCAGATTGTGGAGGAGGAGGTGGTAGTCCCACCATTGGTGCCCCTATGTACATGAGGTGGGTGAGAGAGATGTCGAACGATGCCAGGGCAACGATAATGATTGGTGAAACCTATACGCACTATACGGATATGATGGCGAGCTACGATTATCTAGATTTTATGACGAGTGGTTGATGCCTGCTTGTATTTATGACATGGAGAACATGCCTCCACCCATAAGGAATTTGGGCAGGGGAACTAGTGCCCCTGTGGGATCGGCCCACAGTGCAGGTGGTGGCATGTCAGCGATAGTGGTGGCAAAGGGGGTTCTGATTATTCAGGTTACTCCCCCTTACTATAACTTTCAACTGAGTAGCATAGAGTCACTGAGCATGCCACATCACCCTCGTGCATCGGTGTCTATATTGATGGTGCTTACGGATGAGGCCCTCCGACCTGAGGTATATTCTTTCTTTCTTGTCTTGTTCTTTTGATTCTTCTTTACTTCTTGACTGATTTTCCTTTTGCTTGTTGCGACCACCTGACTGAGGGATATCAAGGATTGGATGTCCTCCATGTCGAAGTTTATTAAGAATTCGGCTTCTTCCTTATTTGTGTCGCTTGCCACTTTTGACGAGGCCTCGAGTTCTGGGAGTGGAGGATCTATCGCTCGTCGTACGGGAAAGTTATTCAACCATAGGGGTTGAGAGTTAGAGAGAGAGAGAGTTGAGCGTTTGAGCAAAGTGCCATTTTTTTCTATTTTTCTTTTCTATCTGTGAAATGTAGCCAAGTGAAGAAAAATATATATAAAGAAATATGATTTTTCTTTTTTGGAATTTTTCTCGATTTAGTGACTTATCCTATGCGTACTTTCAATTTTTGTCGATACTTTTTATTTTACACAAAAGTAGATATAATTATGGAGGGAAAAATGTTTATTATGAGAAAAATGATTAGAAGTAATTAATATAGGTAAAAGAGTTTGGAGTATGAACTTATTTTGAGAATTAAAAATGATTTTTTCTTGAGAGAAAAATGAGTAAAAAACTTGGGGTAGTTTTTCAAAAAGAGGATTTTTTTGAAATTGATTTTAATAAAAGAAGAAAGGTGGAATTTTCCAAAATAGAGGGGTTGTCGATCGACATATCCCTTGACCTGCCTATCGGCATGGGGGTGAAGTCTAATCATCCCTAGGACTTGATAGCACTTCCCAGCACATCAAAGTAGTCTTGTGTGGTTAAATTTTAATCGAGTTTCTAGAGATCTTATCTTTTGCCAAAGATTTTGTGTTTAAAAGGAGGTGTGTTGGATGGGTTTTCTCCAATAATACCCACATTTCTCTTCTTGCTTCATATTTCTTATTCTCAAATGACTTTTCCCATGTATGAAGGATTCACTTCTTACCTTGATGATTTGGAGGCCATGCTCACTTTAGCTATTTTTTATTATTATTGTTCCTGAGAATGATATAAATTAATCAACGTTCCATATCTTTGGTGTACCATAATGTCCAACTGAAATGTGAGAAGATAGAGCGTGTTACAGTCAAAGATATGGCATGTCTAATTGAAAACACGAGACCCCAATTTTAAATTTTATACCAAAAGTAAATTCCTTTAAGGATGTGGAATATAGATGGTTCACACATAAACAAGTTATAACAAATTTTAATTTCTTTCAAATTAAAATTAAACAAAGTGAAGTTAAATTAAACAAGAAATACATTTTTCACTTAAACATATTAACTCAACTCAACTCCTAGAAATTTGCCTAAGGATTAATTAATTCATTTTTGCAATTAATGACTTGAACTAAATTAATTGAACATTACCCAAATTAATTTTTAGCACTAACTTAATCATAAGAAGTGATTTAAACCATATTTTATCTTTTAGCCCTAAGAATGCATCTAGGTGATATATCAAGATAAGATAAATCACAAACCACTACGCTGCGATGTACGAGGAAAAACCCACAACGGGAAACAACCTTGGACTACCCTAGCCTCAAATCCACTAAGTACAATTTTACAAGTACAAGACAAAAAAGACTTACAACACTTGACTTGACTCCATCCAAGCCCTGACGCTTATCCTTGTACACACCTCTGCTTAGAGAATAACTACGGAGATCCACCGCGGTCTCGGAATCCACCGATCGGACTTTTTCTAGTCACCGTCACCCGAACAAGGAGCCTTTCTCCAAGTGGGTATGTCACAGCAAACAAGCTTCTTCTTTGTGGGATGTAGAAGCAAACCCAAACAAACTCTTCAATTCGATAGAGTAAAGCCCATGGTGCCAAACTCTCAAAGAAAATATATATATATGGATAATGCTTGGATAAACAACCTTTTAGATGTATAACTTGGTTTTGTTCCGAGGATGAAAAACTTGTAGCAAATACCAAGGGAACTTCTTATGAAATAATTCAGCTCACCAAAACTCTCTAGGAGAAGGAAAACGTTCTTAGAAAAATTCTGATCCCGAAGTCATTAAATTCCATGAAAGAGTAGTGGGACAAAGTGCTAAAAAGCTGCCAAAAACTGTTCCCGTCGAAATCTCGTTCGAACGACATTTCGTTTGAACGAACTATCTTACGAAGTTCCAGTGTCAAGTCGTTGGCAAACCTCGTTTAAATGAAATTCTCGTTGGAACGAAATTCCAGAATGTTCAAAATTCGATTTTTAGCACAAAAACTTTATTTTAAAGTTTTAACTAAACCTTCTGAAAATAGACTTTTGTTTTAAAATAAAATTTCACCCAATAAAAAATATTCCAAGCTCCTATATATATATATGTAATGCATTCATACCGTTGGATCATTGGAACCAATGTTGTTGACGTAGAAACAAGGCACAATAAACCCGACCTTTGATGAAGCTTTATAATCTTGGCCGCTACGTCTTCAACTAACACGTCATAGGCTTGGATGGATACATTTGAACACTATCCTATGACTAAAATGTTTTTGTCTGGAATTGAGCCAACACTACATTAAGACTCAATTGCAAATTTGTGTCCTTAGAAATCTCCCCCTTTGGCTATTCCGGGACAAAAACCAAAACAAAATCCTAAAAGGCTGTCAGGCTCTACTAGACATTAAAAAAAAATATCCCGCCCAAAATAAAAATTACATAGCTTGACTTAAAACTCAAGGATCAATATCTTTGCCGATGATGAAAGTTTCCATTGAGAAGAATTCCTGCATACTTAAGAAAACTATCAAACGCATAGGGAATATCAATATATTAAATGCAATTAAAATTAATAACTCCCCCTAAATTAATTCTCCTTTATCAACTATGATCAACCTAAGAAGATAGCGCTCTCCTCCTAAGTCAAATCTCCTAAACTTAGATAAGATAGTAATAGGATTAGATACCATTTCTCCCCCTATCATTCTCCCCCTTTTTGTTCAGGAATAGACAAAGGATTAAAAACTAATTTGAAAACGATGAAACTTAGAGTGATAAGAACATGAAAGCATATGGCGACTAAAGCATAACTAATCCATATAAATAATAAAGGATACCAACTAAGATGCAAGAAAACGATACCAACATGATAGATAAAGTATTAAGCATGTGATATCAATAAAGAATGCAACAAGATAGATATCAAGTATGAAGTAGAAGCATTGATGGACTATAAAGCAAGGCAAAGACAAAATTACCACATATATGTAGAAATAATTAATATTACTAACACACGCACATATATAGGTATAAACATCACAACACAAAACACAATAAGTTTTTCACACTCGTATGGCAAAAATGTGTCATATGGAAACGGAAGTATAAGGGTGTGAACTAGTAACAATTAAATTTAAACCCAAACACTTAAAACATGCTCAAAGAGTTCTCAATTAATTGTAAACTTTATCACATTTGAATATAACCTCATGTGACAATATAAATTGAACTCAATAAATAAACATACACAATACATACAAGCCTTGAATTTTGATGATTCTATAAACTAATAGAGTCATGACAATGAAAGGACAACAAGGATAAACGAACATTGTGCAAACCGTTGATATACCATCCAAACTCCCTCAATAAGCATACATAATTTTTGAATGAATATATCACTAAAATGGGTCTTGGCAAAATATTTTTCCTTCTAATGCCATATTTTATTTTTAGGCCTTTGGATCACGTATTTCTTTTAGGTCCATTCCAAACGGTGGCTTACTGACAAATGATGATATTTCCTTTCGGAGCCCTTCCCCATGGACATTTGTATATATAACATTTTTATATCTCACACAAATCTCATGTGCAACGAATTTTGAGATGCACTAGTCCTCCTAGGTCACATAAAGTAGATGACTAAATTGGTAGGAGCACACCTCACAAAGCTCAAATGTACATATGAAATTTCAAGGGTGCTCGTGCATGTATGAATTGAGTCATATAAAAATAGAATCCATTTAAGCAACACAAACATCCAACTACTCCATGTTAGCATGATAAATAACATTTTAAGGATTGACAGTCTTAACCAAAAGTTCTAGCCACGTGGAAGCAAAAAAGAAGGGATTCAAACACAAGTATATGCCACATAAAGTGTGTCAAACTAAAATACACGCAAAACAAAAATCTTTTTGAGTTTTTAAAAAATATTAACCAAAAAAAATATATACTCAAAAGACACATAAAAAAATCATTTGTATTTTTCATAAAGCCTAAATTACTAACAAGGTAAAACGCAAATGATAAACAAAAATCTTTTTTGTATTTTTCATTTAATGCAAACTAAAATGAAAGAACTATAATACAATTTTAAACAAACATCATAATTCTAGCATGAGATATGATATAAAGCAATGACTAAAAAATGATTAAAACAAGTATACAATTAACATGATGATATAGCATGAAGCACAAAAGCTAAAGTTTGCAAACAACTAACACATTTAACCTTTAAATTTAACAAGAGAGGTTTCATGTGAAAGTAAATGAGAATCAACAAATCTAATATCTAGCGTGTCTAAAAATGATTTTCTAACCCATATAGATGTATATTTAAAATGATGGGGTTTGTTTGTCCCTAAGAGTCTTTTCTCGACAATCACTCTCTTTCTTGGATATTTCTAAAATATTAAAATTGTAATTTATGTCCACGAGCTTTTCACGAAAAATATCTTTTTGAGATAGGGAGTTTTGCAAAAATCAACTTTAGTTTTAAAACAAGAATTTTCATTTTCAAGAAACTTAATTCTTTTTGCAAATCTCAAATTTAATTCTCTTATTTTTTTCATTACACTTATTAAGCCCATTAAATTCCTCTCGAATATCAAAAAATTCATTATCATTAGAAATGGACAAATTATCATTAAGGCGTCCCATCGAGAGATACAAATAAAAACGAGAGTGAGTAAAAATGAACTACCTAAAAGTACAAGGAGCACAAAAATTATAAAAGCCGAAAAACGGATCTTCAACACAATAAATTAGCGCTCCGGCTCTAATACCAATTTGAAAGCACGAGGCCCCTAATTTTAAATTTTATACCAAAAGTAAATTCCTTTAAGGATGCGGAATAGAGATGGTTCACACATAAACAACTTATAAAAAATTTTAATTTCTTTCAAATTAAAATTAAACAAAGTGAAGTTAAATTAGACAAGAAATACTTTTTTCCCTTAAACATATTAACTCAACTCTCAAGTCCTAGAAATTTGCCTAAGAATTAATTAATTCATTTTTGCAATTAATGACTTGAACTAAATTAATTAAACATTACCCAAATCAATTTTAGCACCAACTTAAAAATGAGAAGTGGTTTAAACCACATTTTATCTTTTAGCCCTAAGCATGCATCTAGGTTATATAGCAAGATAAAATAAATTACAAACCACTATGTCGCGATGTACGAGAAAAAACCCACAACGGGAAAAAACCTCGGACGACCCGAGCCTCAAATCCACTAAGTACGGTTTTACAAGTATAGGACAAAAAGACTTACATCACTCGACTTGACTCCGTCCAAGCCCCGACGCTTCTTCTTGTAAACACCTCAGCCTAGCGAATAATCACGGAGATCCACCGCGGTCTCGAAATCCACCGATCGAACTTTTTCTGGTCACCGTCACCCGAACAAGGAGCTTTTCTCCAAGTGGGTATGTCACAACAAACAAGCTTCTTCTTTGTGGGATGTAGAAGCAAACTCGAACAAACTCTTCAATTCGGTAGAGTAAAACCCGTGGTGCCAAACCCAGCAAGCAAATGTATATATATGGAAGATACTTGGATAAACAAACTATTGGGTGTATAACTTGGTTTTGTTTTGAGGATGAAATTTTTTTAGCAAATACCAAGGGAACTTTTTATGAAAGAATTAAGCTCACCAAAACTCTCTAGGAGATGGAAAACGTTCTTAGAAAAATTCTGGTCCCGAAGTCATTAAATTCTGTGAAAGAGTAGTGGGACAAATTAGTGGGAAAGTGCTAAAAAACTGCCAAAAATTGTTCCCGTCGAAATCTCGTTTGAACGACATTTTGTTCAAACGAACTATCTAACGAAGTTCCAGTGGCAAGTCGTTGGCAAACCTCGTTCGAACGACAAACTCGTTCGAACGAAATTCCATAATGTTCAAAATTCGATTTTTAGCCCAGAAACTTTATTTCAAAGCTTTAACTAAACCTTCTGAAAATAAACTATTTTTCAAAATAAAATTTCACCCAATAAAAAATATTCCAAACTCCTATATATATATATATATATATATATATATATATATATATATATATATATATATATATATATATATATATATATATGTAATGCATTCATACCTTTGGAGCATTGGAACCAATGTTGTTGACGTAGAAACAGGGCATAATAAACCCGACATTTGATGAAGCCTTATAATCTTGGCCGCTACATCTTCAACTAACACGTCATAGGCTTGGATGGATACACTTGAACACTATCCTATGACTAAAATGTTTTTTTTTCTGGAATTGAGCTAACACTACATTAAGACTCAATTGGAAATTTGTGTCCTTACACTAATTTCTTCCATTCTCCCCGAGTATTCCATTCGGAGTTGCTTCACACTTCTCACTCGGCGGCTCGACCATTTATTATCGGAGTGGCTATTTCTTTTTTGGCGATTATGTATTCAGTGCACCTGAGGATGCTAGCTTTGGAGGATGCTAGCTTTGCTGGAGCTGTCGCCTCTGGCCTTATTGCGAGGCTATTGCTGGTGGCGGGGGACTTGGAAGTGGATCCCTAAGTGGATGCGATCATGGCTTGGATGTCTTACTGCTATAATCCTATGATAGTGGTGCTGGCTGAGACCCTGAACGACTTGGATTCTTGGAAAGAATGCAGTTCTGAATTTCTGAGGGGGAGCCCAATAATGTTATTTATGTGGATCGCAGAGAGGTTATTTCCGGTGGCCCCTTCGGAGTACCCCTTAGCGATTGGGCCCAATTTCATTGTTTGGCTTCGACCCATCTGTATAGAGTTGGGTTAAATGGTCTGTAGAGCGTGGATCCCGATGTCTTCGCTGGTCAGTGCTATGGTGGAGGGAGTTATTTCCCATCTTAAATCTTAGAGAGTATCAGTATGCACGATTGGTGGGCCTTCGAAAAACTTCCTTCTATTTCCCCTGGTGGCTTCTGTACCAAGTCGGGTGGGAATAAATTATGCCCCCTCGCATAGCAAGCTTATTCCCGAGGGAGGATTTGACTAAATCACCGAGGATAATGCTGGGCTCTTCGTGATTGCACTATCGGTTGTCTACCTGTCCGTCATAATCTGTGGGAGGTGCCCTGACATGTGTCGAGGGATAACCAAAAATGGTTATGGAAGTGGGTAGTAGAAAAAGTCATGATAGAAGAGACCGGTCAAAGGTGGTTCATTTCTTTTGATACCATGGAAGACAGTTTTGTGGTTTTGTCCAGGCTTGTCAAGGAGTAGTGCTCCATGGAACTCATACGAAATGTCAACCAGGAGTGGGAGACTTAGGGATTTCCAAGTGATGGTAATGATGATGAAGTGGGGTCATCGGTTCGTTAAAGGCAGTGTTTTGTGAAGGTTGGGTATTTTTGTGAAGCTATGATGATTTTAGTGTTCTTGTATTATACGGTTTGGAGTTGTTTTTGTGTAGGTTAGTAAGGGTTAGGTTTGCTTAGGAATGGTTTAGTTAGAAGAAAAGGTTAGTTGGTCTAGCTCCCTTAGATGATACTTTATATAACAACTTGTATTCCTTATTTGAAGTAAAAGTTAATTTTGATCATATTTTGTTGTGCCTCTTAATGAGTTATAGATTTGAATTATCTATAATAATATCTAAGGCATACATAATCCTTTTGTTTATATAAATTATAAAATGGATTTCCTTTTTTGGAGGTTAGAAAAGAATAACATTTTGTGAAAAATAATGGGTCCAAACTACTGCATAGCGTATGGGATGCCTACGTACCTCTGGATTTTAGAAAAATTAATGGGTTTCATTTTGAAAAGAAAAGACTTTTGAGTGGATCAGGTCCAATGTAGTTCTGGGTAGGTGGAAATGAAGAATTTTTTTAGAATATAAGGGGGATGAGATGAGTTGGAGTGCGTCGAGATTTCAAACTAAGGGTGAAGTTTCTTGAGATGGTCCAGGTTGACTGGATGCGCCATATCTTCTCCATCGAGGTCTATGAGCATAGTGTCACCTTATGAGAGGATTTTCTTCATGATGTAGGGGCCGCTCGAATTCATTTTGAATTTCCCTCTGGGGTCCCAGGAGGGTTAATGATCTCTTTGAGGGTAATGCATCCCTCCTTTACACCATGGTCTTTGACTTTTTAGTTGAATCATCGCACTATCCGGTGATGGTACCCCTGTATATGGTACAAAGACTTCAGTCTATTTTCATCCAAGAGTGATAATTCATCAAAGCGACTCTGATGCCATTCTTCTTCATTAACTTTACTCGTAAGTAGGATGCGGAGGGAAGGTATTTACATCTCAATGGGTAAGACTGCTTCCATGCCATACACTAGAGAATAAGGGGTAGCCTAAGTGGGTGTTTTGATTGAAGTAGCTCCAGAGGGAGTAAGGGATCTGGTCTGCCCAATCCTTGTAACTCTCAATCATATTTGTGATTATGGTTTTGAGGCTTTTATTAGTTGTTTCGATGGCACCATTGGTTTGGGGTCCGTGGGAAGAAGATTTGTGTCTCTGAATCCCGTATTGATCGACTAGTTTTATAACCTCATCTTTGAAATGGAGACCATTATCTGAAACTAACTCGTGGGGAACTCTGTATCGACAAATAATATTCTTTCTAATAAACTTGTCCACTTTCTTAGCATTCAGCACCACGTATGACTCGACTTCGACCTATTTTGTGAAGTAATCAATGGCAAAGAGGATGAATTTGTGACCGTTTGAAGCTTTGGGAGTAACCTTCCCTATAATGTCAATGCTCCAAGTGGAGAAAGGCCAAAGAGAGGTCATATTATATATTTCACGGGGAGGCAAGTGTTGGAGATTAGCAAACTGTTGGAATTTGAGGCATCTTTAGACGTAGACCATGCAATCTTGAACCATGGTGGTTTAGTAGTATCCTTGAAGAATGACCTTTTTTGGTAAGAATGTGACCGTTCATATGTGGTCCGCATTCCCCACTATGGATTTTCTACATTCTTTCTTTAATATCAGCACCTGCAATGTAGTGAAAATGGGTTCTATTGAAGTTTTTCTTAAATAGCGCTTTGTCACCTTTCTTATTAGTGTCTTAAGGATAGCTACCACGTTTGAGGTAGCGCCAAATATCATAGTACCATAACCCGACCATATCAGAATCTTTCTTGGGAACAAGTTTAATATGGTGCATAGTCTTAGCTTATTTTTGAACTAGGAAAGGGGCCATTGTTATTGCCTCCGGCATGTCAACCATGGAGGCCAGGGGTAGAAAGGGCGTCATTTAGTATGCTCTTTGCATGAGGCAGGTAGTGGAAGGTGCCATCTCTGAACTGTGAGGCGAGTTCTTTTTGGTGGGCATGGAAGGGTAGGAGCTTCTCGTCTCTAACTTTCCATTTTTTTAGGATTTGGCCGATGACAAGGGAAAAGTCTCCATAAACATCTAGGTGATGGATTCCTTTCTTGAGGGAATTCTTGAGGCCTATAATGTATTCCTTATACTCGATCATGTTGTTAGTACAAGAAAAGTCTAGTTTGATGGCAATGAGGATGTGAGAGTCATCAAGGGAGATTTAGAGGATCCTAATGTCGTATCCTTTCTTATTGGAAACTCCATCAAAGAACATTTGCCATCGAAGGTCCTGAGACCTGCAGAGAATATCTTCGTCTGAAAATTCAGAGACCCAAACATCAACTTCTTCTATAGGGTAATCAGTGAGGTAGTCGGAGATGGCTCTCCCTTTCATAGATTTTTACGTGATGTACACAATATCAAACTCGACTAGAAACATCAACCAACGGGTCATTCAGCTACACAGAGAGGGATTTTCTAGTAAGTACTTGATCCATATGGGTTACTAGTCTGATAGGGAAGGCAAGCATATAGTGCTGTAACTTTTGCGTTACCCGGACCAGGGCGACACATGCTTTCTCCAAAGCAGTGTAGTTGACTTCGTACCTAGATAATTTTCAACTGGTATGATAAATGTCTGTTTCCTTACGGGATTCTTTAATGTATTGGGCTAGTAAAACCCCAACTATAGTGTCTGTTATGGTCAAGTACATGTGTAGGGCAAACTTAGCTACAGGGGCATATGCACCGGAGGTTGGTTAAGGTATCGCTTGATTCGATTAAAGGTTTCTTAGCAGGACTCATTCTATACTTTAGTTGAATCTTTTCGAAGAAGTTTGAAAATAGGTTTTGAGATAAAAGTCAGCTGGTTAATGAACCGAATGATGTACTGTATATTTCCTAGGAATCCTCAGACTTCCTTCTCCGTCCGTGGTGGTGACATCTCAAGTATGGCCTTTAGCGTGGCAAAGTCTACTTCAATTCCTTTCTCACTGACCACGAATCCCAAGATTTTTCCTTTCTTGATGCTAAAAATGCATTTCTATAGGTTTAGCCCCATCTGCTAGTGCTGTACTCACTCGAAAATTTTTCCAAGGGCGGAATATGACCTTCCAGAGTTTTAGATTTAATGATCATATCATCCACATAGACTTAGACCTCTTTATGAATAGTGTTATGGAGGATGGTTATGGCAACCTTTTGTTAGGTAGCCTCAACATTCTTGAGTACGAATGGCATAACAGTGTAGTAGAAGGTTCCCCATGGGGTGATGAAATCAGTTTTCTCCTGATGGTCAGGGTGCATCTTGATCTGGTCATATCCAGCAAATCCATTGACAAATGACTTGAGGGCATGTCTATCCATGTTGTCCATGACCATGTCGATGTTGTGTAATTGATAATCATCCATTGGGATGCTTTATTCAAATCCCGATAGTTGACATACATGCAAAATTTCCTCCCTAATTTCAGCACGGGGACAATATTGGCGAGCCATGTAAAATATTCGACTATGAAAATCAAACCCATGTTCAATTGTTTGACCACTTCCTCTTTAACTTTAAGAGACCATTCAGTACAGAGCTTCCGTATCTTCTGTTTGACTAGCTTGCATTTTGGGAATGTTGAGATCTCATTTTGAGCTATTTTCGGGTCTATACCGGGCTTGTCATCATAGGGCCATGCGAAGACATACACGAATTCCTTTAGTAGCTCTTATAATCACACACGCACATGCTCACTAAGGGTGGACCCTATCCTAATCTCGCACTGATGGCTATTAGAATCGAGATTAATAATAACAGTATCATCATTCTTAATTTGAACACGATTATATTATTTGTTATTCTCCTTATTAAGATCAGTTAAGAATTGTTCATTTGTAAAATCCTTATCATCAAGAGTTTGATTAAAATCAAGACAATTAATATAAGGCATAACAAGATACTCGAAATCTTCTTCTATTTTATTTTTGGGAAAAACAGCATTATAAACCTCGTCCAAAGAGGTCCTTGTTACATTGATATCAGAAAAACGAACAACATAGGGTGAAGAGACTTTGATAGGGTAGACAACAGGGTCAAGTTTAATCTCAGAATTTTGGATAGGAAAAACATTCAGGTTATGAAGAGGCATGTCACCATCTTTGATTTAAGTAGATGGGTCTGACGGCACAACATTTGAGCAGATTATGCAGAGACTCAGCCCCAGTGTCTGCAGGTCGAATGAGTCCTCAAAATTACTTTCCTCGGGATCCTTGATAATTACCAATGCTTTCTCGATAAGAGGTTAAAATTTATGTTGGTAGTCTATAGCCCAAGAGTTGCTATATTGAAAGACGATTTCTATCCCCAGTTTCATCTTCTTATCGACATGGTCATACCATGGTTCAAGAAAGCCATAGAAAGGAAAGTCTTCACCCTCCTTGATAAATATTCCATTCAAAGAGTCACTCAAAACATTTCTTTCTTGTTTTAAGCTTTTTTTTGGTCGTTGTCGTCGGAGTTCTTTGAGTTCTTCTGATATGGGTTGGTAACCCAGGATATATGGGGGAAGTCCTCCTTCGGTACTATGAGCTCAAGCATCCCTTACTGGTATCGCCTTAGCCCTATTACTGGCATGAAGTGCATGTGCTTGAAAAATTAAATCACGTTAACATTGCCATGAGGGTTGTGTTCTAAACAGACTCTATTTTAAAATTATCTTTTGCTAGAAGGTAAAGTGAATCAACTCTGAAGCCCGAGAAGACCATGTTAACCATCCCATACTGGATCTCTAATACTGGATTGCTAGTGCTGGCATTGTTTGTACCGTCATTATACCCCAAGATGGTGATAACTTGGCCTTTGGCGAAGAATTTCAGTTTCTTATGAAGAGAATAAGATATCGCTTGGATATTATGAAGCCATGGATGACCAAACAGAAGGTTGAAACTTGTAGGTATGTTAATGAGTTGTAAATCGATGATAATATTGATAAAGATAACCCCTATTTTGAGTTTTGTGAACCCAATTACCTCTCGGCAGGTATTTTCATAAGCATGCACGATGGTAGAAGTGGGAGTGAGATCACTAGCTTTCAATCCCAAGTAATTGAAGGTTTTAAGAGGATAAACATTGAGGGAGATGCTTTATCATCAAGTGAGAGTGGGACTATCTTTACCAATACTTCAATGGATATGTTTAGGGAATAATTGTGGTTAGGGACAATCTTTGGTATCTCTGCTTTGAAAAAGGAGAGTAGTCTGGAAGATGTTAATGACCCAATCATGTTTATGGCTTCTTCGAGAGTGGTGAAAGGAGGGACTATAGGCTCATTGAGGAGTTTTGTCAGAGCATTTCGGTGTAGCTGGGAGGACATAAAAATCCCCCATAGGGTGATACTGGCTTGGGTTTTCTTGAGCTGGTCAAGGATTTTACTTTCTTCGATGGCCATTTCTGGATGGGAAGTTCCTTGACAACTTCCTTTCCTTTATTTGTCTCGGTCACATGTGGAATCGAATATTTGTAGTGTCTCCCTGACTTGGTTATGTGATTTACTCAGCTAGAGAAGAACAAGAACCCCATTTCTTCATCTACCTCTGGCTGCATGGGACCTTATTAATTTTCCCCAACAGATCTTCGAAGGATATAATTTTTTATAGACTGGATACTAGACTGATTTCTTCCCGACTGGGTTCATCACATGAGATGCCAAAGTTATTCCCCCATCAGGTGGAAAGTATGTCCTCTTGCTAAGCGAAATCAATACATTCAACAACCTCGACATCTTCATCGTATAAATCTTCCCACTCAACGAGGAGGTGCATGAGTGAAGGGACCAACCATCCCTAATACTTCAAAGAGGTGTGTAGCGCATCGATGCTACAAATTTAACTTGTCTGTCGAAATGCATAAGCCATTATCTGTACCAAATTGAGACTGACTTTTTCACCAGGTATTACCCATTCATCTGATTCCCAAGCCCACTTTTGGGATTCCATGAATAAGCTATTTAATTTGCGAAATCAACAATCATCTCGGTGGTAAATTTCAATCCAAACTCCAAGACTTAGTTTAACACAACTAGTAACTCCATATCTTTCCCTTCAGACCAGGTACGGACGTCAATTCAGGCCTTTGTAAGGAGTTACAAAGTTTGATTAGTGAAGCAGGTAGGGTATAGGAGAAAATATGGGTAAAGTTTGAATGGTTTGGCTGAGATTCTAGGGACGATGGGTGCTTAGCTGGACACAATTTGAGTAGATGGATCAAATTCTGGGTCGATGTCTAAAAAGATAGCATTTGTATGGGTTAAAAGTGGGTTATGGGTTTTATTGGGTTTAGGATTTGCTGGTGGGGTGATGATATACCTTGATCAATTAAAACTTGGATCACATTTTGAAAATGGAAGCACTAGTCAGTCGTATGTCCAACAATCTGGTGGAAATCATAACGGATATCGTCTTCAAAGTTTTTAGGGAGTGGATTTGGCAGTGGACGAGGGTCCAAGGGTTTGATGAGGTTTCGACTCAGTAGGTCCTGGTTAACTTTGGACAGGGGAGCATGAATATCAGTGTACTCTTTCTTGGTAGGGTTGGGGCAACTTTTCGGTGCACAAGAGGTATCAAGATGTGAAATGTTATTGATGGCTGAGACTGTAACACTGGCGAGATTATCATACTTTTGAGGAGTGATTACTTTATGATTACTAATAGTATTATACCAGTTCATGATGGGAAATGTTGGTGATGGTTGAGATTATAAAATAAGTGTTTAGTAATAGATAAATTTTATGATTACTAACAATATTACACTATTGCTATTGCTTATGATAAATTATCATTACTAATTTAGTATAAGTTCTCTTATTTTAACTCAACATTTTAAAAGTAAAAATCCAAAATTGAGGGGAAATTTTCCTTCCCAACCAAATAAAAATCCACTTCAGATTTAGATGCATACACTCCAAATGGAAAATCCCTAACTCATACACTCCCAAATGATATCCCGGCTAGATCCCCGAGGGTTTCATTTTGTATTTATTCTTAATCATCTCTCGAATACATGTGAATCTAGTCTAATCGATCTCAGAATGTTGGTTACGATTTAGAGTTTTTATCGAATTGTATGGTATTGAGGGATGCATATGGAAAATGAGAGGCAAAATAATGGGGGATTTGTAGATTATCATCAAACCTTTTTCTAATTTCTTCTTTGCTCTGCTTCATCTTTTGTACATTTTCCTTTGTCCTCTGGCAACGATGCTAGTTATATTGAACATCAAGTCTCCAAATTTGATACCCAAGCCAATGTTGCAATTAAGTACGATGCCGATAAAAAATATCCACACTTATTAGCCATTTTAATCCGTTCCATTATAGATTACGATTTTCTTATTCAGTATTCATCTAACATTTGTACACAAAGGCGTATGTTTGTCTCTATTTATTCAAATGGTGAGGCTTTCTTGAAATAGTAATTTAGGGGATTTTCGAAATAAATTATGTGAACTTTTTTTTATCTTATTTTGAAAATATTATGAATTAGATCTGTTTGGTTTCAATAGAAGTCTATAGATAATGACTTCGGACTAGTTTATTGCTAATCTAACTATAATTTTACATATTTGTTTCATTATTGGGAAACTTATCAAAGACAAATATGGTTAAGGAATTATCATACAGATGCAAAGAATTATCTACAGTTACACTGATGCAATTTGATGATACTGTAAATAGCACCACCAGGTAAGGTGTTGACAAGCTCAAGCTAGCGATGACAATGGCAGCATAAGAATGTATATATGTAGTAGAATGAGGTGAGGAGAAAAGGATGGACACTTTATATAAGTGGTTCAGACAATATAGCCTACGTCCACTGGGAGTGTGTGAGTAATATCACTAAATGAATGCACTAACGACCATAGATACCATATCTTAAGCTTTCTCTCTCTACTATGTAAACAAACAGAGTTTCACCTAGGGTTGCAATTATAAATCCTTTTACAAGGTAGAGGATGACCTCTATATATAGTGGTTGGGGGGGTGTAATGTACCCCATTAACATGCAATGGTCATGTGCATAAGGATCGAACCAGTATGAAAATGATACATGGATGATCTTGTGTAGATAATGATGACCTCAATATTCCCTCACGTGAGGGGGATGATTCGATTATAACTGATTTGTCCACGTGTTCAAAACCTTACATGTTCTTGTAAATGCCCGAACCTGGGTCCTTGACTGATGTAAGCTCGGCCTGGGCGAGTACGAGGTTGGTGGAGTCAGATGTAGTTTCTTTGTCTTGTCTCTAATTGTGATGACCTCGGCCAGGAAGGCTGGCCGAGGTTAGGTATGAGGTAGATGTAATGTCGTCTAGGGCCGATGGTGACATTTCCAGATGATTGAGCCTATGATAATTTACGGCCCTCGGCTGGTGACCAACCGTGGTTGGTGTATGAGGGGGCCGACCTTATGAGAGACGACCTTGCTGATGGTTGTCATAAGCTTCCGGTTACCTCGACTGTCAGACTGGCCGAGGTTAGTTACTCTGAGTAAGAGGGTGCACTTTGGGAATATCAATCACCCCTAGCCCTTAATCTTCTATGTAATTAGATGACTGAGGGGTATGTAATTAAGGCCGAGGCTGAATTTTTTTGGGTGCTAATATTTTCTTGACACATGTCACTTGCTGAAGTGAAACGTGTTACCCATGATGATGTGATTCTAATTTGTCTTTTAGGTTCCCTAGGGCAATGATGGGGCATTGGAACTCGTGCCCCATCATTGGATAAGTTTAAAACCCCCTTCTCTCTCCTCATTCTCTTTCTTCCAAATTTCTTCCTGCCTTAACTCTCTCTGCAACTGCAAATTCCTTCGAACCTCTATTGCTGGATGACATTAAAGGTTTCCTTCACTTTCTATCATCCTCTTCCCTCACTCGCGACTAACCAGGTATCACTTTCAACCTCTTTTCTATTTCTCGTCATTGTATCATCATTTTTCAGTTTCCAGCAAGCTTTTGTATTTTTCGGTGAGGGTTTCCACCAGTATTGGTGGTTGTAAGGCTAGGATTGTAGTGGTTGAGTGTCTTAGGAGTAGTTGTAGGTAGCTTAGAGGTTGTTTCAGCGATAAATAGCCATTCTTTTGGTTTTCAGTGAACCTCTGGCCACCTTCTTCGGCGACCCTGTTCTTGAATGTTCTTGAAGTTCTTCATTTGAAACTTTCCAACTTCCCTTTTTGATCTTGAGTTTGAAGTCTTTTTGGTTGAGTACATGTTTGTGGTTTTGAGTCCAAGTGTTGTGTCATCTCCCTTATGCTCAGACGCTTGTACCAACTCATAGAAGAGTTCCCATATCTTCGTGCGATGACATTTGAGAAAATTAGGCAAATAGAGCTATCCCAAGAGGAAGCTCGTAGGGCTGAGGCCTTTCCTCTCAAACTCATATTTCCCGCACCTCTAAAGGTTATTTACCCTGGGCCAACTGAGCCTACTGAGCCTGCAGAGGTTCCTGTGGACCCAATACCAATGTCTGAGTCTGAGTTGTCCTCCTCAGACCCCATGTTTGTAGACTCTTTTCAAGAGGCTATTGTTTACTCTCCTAGGTAGGGTGAGGTTACTAAGGAAGCCGAGGTTTAGAGCCGTGCCTCATCCCATCCAGGTTCTAGCACCTCACATAGGTCTTCTGACATTGAAATCATAGGGCCAAGTGTGGCCATTCCTCCCATCATTGATGCCATTCCTCTGTCGACTGCCACTGGGGCTGAATTCCCTCAGAGGTTTCCTGGTGGTGCTCCACTATCTTCCCGGTACGCTGTTGCTGGGGATGGTGATGATGGAGAGGAGAGTGATCTTGATACTTTTGAGGTGGACGAGATTGAGAGTTCCAGCAGCGAGTATGACCTTCTTACCTTTAGGCACCTCTATTCTATAAATTCTTCCATCATCCTTAGGAAACCTCTGAGGGATGAGAGGGCCTTTGATAGCCGAGATGGAGAGATCTGCATTTATGAGCAAATGTTCAAATTAGGCTTTCATCTTCCTATCCACCCTTCCATCAGAGCTATACTTTCCCATATAAATCTCTCCCCTTCCCAGCTATCCCCTAATGCCCAGAGGGTTATGATTGGGGTCATCGTCCTTTAGAGGGTTGTCCACCACTCAGACCTTCCAGTTAGGGTTTTCACTGGTTGTTATGTGCCCTTCTATACCAAAAACCACCCTAGATAATAATACTTCTTAGCTAGGAAATCAGAGAATAAAATGCTGCTGGTTACCCAAACTTTAAACCATAACTGGAAACCTCGTTATTTCTTTGCTTCCGGAGCATGGCAATTTGGCACAAATGAGTCATTTGGAATGTCGGTTCCAAGGACCCCTCTGAGATGGGGGAAGGTCTCACTTGCTGCTAAAGATGACACTAGACTTAGCCAGGACAACCACCAAAAAGTTGAGGATCTTCTTAATCAGGGCGAGTAGGGTCATCTTGTAAAGTGTGAACATATGATGACCCCCTATTACCTCTCTCAGACAGGCTTGGGGGTGGTCCTTTGGGAGAGCTTCGTAAGTCTTAATTTTTCATAAGTTATACCTCTTAATTTTTATATTTCTGACTTAATAACTCAGATAATTATTTTTTACAAAGCACCCTTAAGGCATTTCAGACGACCTTTGGGAAATGTCTTCTCCAGGTCTTATGAAGCTAATGCAAAAGAGGGGTGGAAAAAATACACCCCCTCCTACCACTAAGAAGAACGTCGGCACATCCCAGGCCGATGTTACCAAAAAGAGGAAGACTACAACTGACCCGACACATCTGAGGCCGGGAAAGACCCAGAAAGGGGATTGTGCCATTCCCAACTCTACAAACAATGCCTTAGCTGCTCATCTTGCTCAACTAAAAATTAGTGATAACCTCATTGGCCACAGTTTGAAGGCTGCCAATGCTGTCGGCATAATAATGACTGAAGAGGATAAGCATTTCTTACGCTTTTTGGATGTCCCGTTGCTGACCGAGTTTACTCTCCACAGATCAATTCAGGTATTAGTTTTTGTTCATTTTCTCTCCTCAATAAGTGTAACCTGGGATCTTTTAAAAATTATAGCTCATATGTCCATACGTCTGACCTTCTATTGTAGAGTGTCTTGTCCTTGCATCGTTTTATTGATTGGACCCTGAAGAAGATGCCCCTTATAGAGAAGGGTCACGGAACTGAGAAGGTTTAAGCGTCTTTAAATACAGAGGTTGAAAAGCTGAAGGAAGAGCTGAAGGAGGTTGACAAGCTGATGGAAGTTATCAAGAAGAGAGACAACGACATATCCAACCTCAAGAAGGGACACGACATAACTTTGAAGGCTAAAGATGATGCCCTTCAGCCTAAGGTGGATGCTGCAGTCAAGGCTGATTTAGAGGATGCTGTAGAGAAGACCATTGAAGACAATAAGGTCTCTGATGAATTTGTCAATTTTGGATTTGAATACCTTGAAAGAGGTATCAAAGCAACTGGTAAATTGGCAGCCACTAAGAAGGAAGAGTTAGGGAGTCTGACTACCTCAGACTTTGTGGGTATTGGTTTTGGTGATCCTTGGTTTGCTCAGGCCTTATAAGAAGTTGAGGAGACTGATGCTGCTCCAGCTGAGACTGCTCCCCTAGAGGTCACTGAGGCTGAAGATGCTAATCATCAGGATGATAGAGCTGAGGTGACAAACGTCGGCCCTGATAACACGACTGCAGCTGCAGAGACTTAGGCCTTTTTCTTGTGAAGCTTTTAAGAGTTGCAATTTTGGTTTCTCTTCTTGTCCGTACCTCTTAAATTTTATGAACTTCTGATGGCTTCTTGATGCTCCTGACTTGTAATTATTTTTAATGATAATCGTTAGTCCAATTTTCTTCAAATTAGATTGCTTCTTACGATGTTATGCTTGAATGTATTATCTCTTGAATGTTTGTTTAAGGTTTGAGGTCACCATAATATGATGTTTCACCTCATAAATTACCACCAAACTAATGATGTTTAAGGTCTGAGGTCACCATAATATGATGTCTCACCTCGTATTTTCACCAAACTAATGATGTATAAGGTCTGAGGTCACCATATAATGATTTTTACCCCTCATATTTTCACCAAATTAATGATGTTTAAGGTCTGAGGTCACCATAATATGATGCTTCACCTCATAAATTACCACCAAACTAATGATGTTTAAGGTTCGAGGTCACCATAATATGATGTTTTGCCGCCAAACTAATGATGTTTAAGGTCTGAGGTCACCATAATATGATGTTTTACCTCGTAAATTACCACCAAAATAATGATGTTTAAGGTCTGAGGTCACCAAATATGATGTTTTGCCTTATTAATTACCATAAAACTAATGATGTTTAAGGTCTGCGGTCACCATAATATGATGTTTCACCTCATAAATTACCACCAAACTAATGATGTTTAAGGTCTGAGGTCACCATAATATGATGTTTCACCAAACTAGTGATGTTTAAGGTCTGAGGTTACCATATAATGATGTTTACCCTCATATTTTCATCAAATTAATGATGTTTAAGGTCCGAGCTCACCATAATATGATGTTTTACCTCATAAATTACCACCAAACTAATGATGTTTAAGGTCCGAGGTCACCATATAATGATGTTTACCCTCATATTTTTACCAAATTAATGATGTTTAAGGTCTGAGGTCACCATATAATGATGTTTACCTCATATTTTCACCAAATTAATGATGTTTAAAGCATATAACAAGAGTACTACCACAACATTGCTATCTTTTCATTAACATCTTCTGTCTAAATTGATACATGTATTTCAAAGAGACAAAGAACTGTAACATCATATGTAATATTTTTTCAAGTGATAGGAATTCCAAGGGTTGGAGAAAGGTTCTCCTTTAAGATTTTCCAGTTGGTAAGTACCAGGCACAACCTCATCAACTAACCTGTAAGGACTATGGCAGTTTGGATGGAGCTTATTTGCCTTTTGCAATGTCTTCCTTAGGACTAGATCTCCCACAGCTATAGGCCTTGATTTTACCATTTGATTGTAAAATTTCACAGTTCTCTGCTGGTATGCTGTCGGTCTTATCTCTGTATCTTCTCTTCTTTCCTCGAAAAAAATAAGATCAAGTCTTATCTCTTCCCCATTACTCTGAGGGTCCTATGTATGAACTCTATTAGTGGGAAGTCCTACCTCTGTAGGGATGACAACTTTTGATCCATGGGCTAACATAAATGGGGTCTCTCCCATTGGTTTCCTTTCTTTCGTCCTGTAGGCCCATAACATGGCATATACCTCCTCTATCCATCTCCCTTTGGCCTCTTCCAACCTCTTTTTTATCCCATCAAGGATTGTTCAGTTTGTGACCTTGGTTTGACCATTTTCCTGGGGTCGGCCAGGGGAAGAAAAGAATTGCTTGATCCCTACTATTTCTCAGTATTTTTCTAAGGAAGCATTCTTGAACTGGGTTCCATTATTGGAGATAAGGGTATTTGGAATATCGTACTTGTATATGATGTTCTTCCATATGAACTGGAAGGTCTTCTATTCAGTAATTATGATCATTGGCTCAGCCTCTACCTATTTGGAGAAGTAATCAATTGCCATTATTAAGAATCTATAGTTATTTGTAGCTCTTGGCAAGGGTCCTACCAAGTTAATGCCCCATACTGCAAATGGCCAAGGGGAGCTGATAGAAGTAAGAGGTTGGTGTGGCTTATGAGGGATGGTGAAGAATCTCTGACACTTATCACACTTCTTCACATAAGCAACTGCATCCTTGTCCAAGGTTGGCCACCAATACCCCTGAGTAATTATCCTCTTAGCCAGTGGCCTCCCTCCTATGTGACTTGAACAAGATCCCTCATCACATCTTGAAAGATGTGTGGAACCTCTGAAGGATGGACACATCTGAGGAGGGGGAGTAGGAACCCCTTTTTATACAAAATATATCCTACAATTGAGAACTTGGTAGCCCTGAAACTCAGCTTTCTCCTTTCTAACTTTGATTTTTGCATCTCTCCCTGTTTGATGTATCTAATAAGAGGGTCCATCCATGAAGCTCCCATATTCAAATTGAGGCAAGGTCTGGAAATGTCTTCTTCTTCAAAGGTCAGTTTGAGCTGAATCTCAATTGGTACTGTTCTTCTTATGTCCATCCTCAATTCTGAGGCCAACCTCGCGAGTGCATCGGCTCGACTAATTGTCTTCTCAAGGCATCCTCTTCATCTTTACCTCATCGAAGCTTTCTAGCATCGATCTCACCCTCTTTAGGTATTTGTCCATCCTCTTATATTTGGTCTCATACACTCCCAGGAGTTGGTTGACGACAAACATTGAGTCACTGTGGACTAGGAGCAGGCCAAAACTAAGGGCTTTTGCCAAGGATAGACCTGCTATTAATGCCGCATATTCTGACTCGTTGTTCGAAGCTTTGAAGTTGAACCTCAATGCATATTCAATATCAGTACCATCTGGTGCTGACACTCTCAGGCCGGCTCCACTTTCGCTTTTACTGGACGACCCATCAATGAAGAGGTTCCAAATAACTTCATTTGAAGATAAGTTTCCCTCTGATAGGATTCCTTACTTGAAGAGGTACCTGTCTTCCTTATTCTTAATTATTCCATTTATGGCTTTGCTTGACTCAACCTCGTTTGGATCTTGGAAGACGTTTCTATCTGGTTCATCTACAGCCTCTTGACTAATCTCAATATCAGCCTTTTCCCAGGTAAACTCGGCCACAAAGTTTGCGAGTGCCTGCCCCTTGATGGCAACCATAGGTTGATAAACAATGTCATATTCCCCTAAATCGATGGCCCAGGTCATCAGCCTGTCTGAGTTCTCAGGCTTATAGAGGATCTATCTGAGTGGGGAATTAGTGAGGACGACCATAGAGTGGGCTTGGAAGTATGGCTTCATCTTCCTAAAAGCATGTATCAGAGCATGGGCTAGTTTTTCAATCCGAGGATACTTCTATTTCGACCCTTAAAGATCATTACTATTGAAGTATATCGGCCTCTGCACTCCATCATCTTCTGTTACTATGTCAGCACTAATGGATGACTCTGAGACGACTAGATATGCATATAACTTCTCCCCCAGAATGGGCCAAGATAGGAGTAGAGGGGATTCGAGGTAGGACTTGAACTCCTTAAAATCTTTGTCGCAATCTTCATCCCATTCGAAGGCCTTTATAATCACTTTGAAAAAAGGAAGACACTTGTCTGTAGCTCTTGAGATGAACCTGTTAAGTGAAAAAACTCTTCCAGTTAACCTCTGAACGTCTTTGATAGTTCTGGGTGTCTTCATTTCCAGTAGAGCCTTGATCTTCTCAGGGTTAGCCCTTTGGTTGACAATGAATCCTAAAAAAATTCTTGCTCCTACTCCGAAGACACATTTGGTCGGGTTGAGCTTCATTTTATACTTGTCCATGGTGTTAAAGGTTATTTCAAGGTCGGCCACATGAGTGTTGGTCTTCAGACTCTTCGTCAACATGTCATCCACATACATTTCCATTGACTTGCCTATCTTCTCCTCGAACATCTTATTTACAAAACGTTGATAAGTGGCCCCTAAATTCTTCAGCCTAAAGGGCATGACCTTATAGCAATAGGTCGCCTTATCTATGATGAATGTTGTCTCCTCTGAGTCTTTTGAATTCATAAAGATCTAATTATACCCGGAATAGGCATCCATGAAGCTCATGAGCTCATATCCTGCTGTGGAATCCACCATCTGATCAATACGAGGCAAGGGGAAACTATCTTTGGGGCAAGACTTGTTCAAATTAGTGAAGTCTATGCACATCCTCCATTTCCCATTTGCTTTTGACATAATGACAGCGTTAGATAGCCACTCTGGGTATATGACATCTCTGATGAACTTAGCCTCTTCAAGTTTTTTGACCTCTTCTCTGATGATATCATACTTCTCTCTTGAGTATAATCTTTTTCTCTTCTTGATGGGCTTAACATCTTCTACAACATTGAGTTTATGACATACAATCTCAAGGTCAATACCTGGCATGTCTGCATGGCTCCAGGTAAAGGCACTTTATCTCTTCCTCAAGAGCTTCACCAGTTCTTCCTTGATCTCAAGTCTTAGGGCTTTGCCGATTTAGATGGTTTTTTTGGCTCATCCTTATTGAGGACGATGGAATCTACCTCTTTCGTGGCCTATCCCTTCTTGATCTTTGTTTCGTCTTTAGGATCAAGTGTATCGATGTTGTACGTGGTTGTTGACCTCTTATGAGCCTCTCTCTCTTCCATAGAGTTGAAGTAACATTCACGTGCCAATGTTCGGTCACCTTCACTTCCCCTACCCCATAGGGAGTCGGGAATTTTATTATTTAGTGGACCGTTAAAGGCATGAACTCAAATTCCTTGAGGGATACTCGTCCCATGATGAGGTTATAAGCTGAGAAGACGTTTTCATCCATCACAAAGAAATTGATTTTTCTGGTCAACCTCTTAGACCACTCATCTCCCATTCTTACATCCATCTTATACATGCCCAATGGATGAACCTTTTCACCACCGAAGCTAATCAATGGATGATGATAAGGGGCAAGCCTAGCTCTACTGAGGCCTAGGCTCTTAAAGCAAGGCCAAAACATAACGTCTACTGAACTTCCCCCATCAACGAGGATCCTCTGAACTTCACACCCATGCACCCTTATGGTGATTACCAGAGGGTCATCGTGTGGAGCTAAGATACTTTTGAAATCAAGTCGTGAGAAGCCAACTATGAGGGTATCCATATCTACCTTCTTTCTTTTCTTGTGTTTAAACTCTGTAGATACAAAGTTCACAACCTCAGCTTTGGTCACTGACTTAGCCTCTGTCACGTGAGCCTTGTGATCAGCTACCTCTAAGCCACCCCCTACTAGTCCTCCACATATGGTGTTCACACTAAAAGAGATCATAACAACCCTCTTCACTAGGATATTATCATCTTTTGGTGGGAGGTCAGGGTCATCATCATCATCATCCGTGTCCTCACCTCTTCTTACAAGGGAATCTTCTCGACATCTATCATTTCTTTTCTTTTTAGGGTCATCTCTTCCCCCCTTAGAAGCTCTGCCATCCACATACCTTCTGATCTTTCAAGACTATTCTCAATCTCATCCTTCAAGGTGAAACACTTATCTGTCAGATGACCATGATCTTAGTGGAACTCACACTATAGGTTCTTATTCCTCTTATGTGAAGGATCCTTCATCTTCTCCATCCATCTCAGGGACGTTTCATTCTTTATCTCGTTGAGGATGTGTTCGTAACTCACAGTTAAAGGAGTGTAATGTGCAAACTTGTCATCTGCATCCCTCTTCTTTCCATCCTTCTTCCTTTGAAATTTCCCACTACTACTTCCATTCTCGTCCTCATACTTTGCAGCCATTGCTTCTTCAGTGTTCATGACCCTACCAGATGTTGCTAACAGCTCATCCATAGACTTAGGAGGGTCTTCAGTAAACTTACAAAGTAACTTCCCTTTCTAAAGTCCTCCTATAAGGGTTGTCACAACTATATTCTCTTCGTAATCTTCAACCTCTAAGTTTTACTTATTGAATCTTGCAATGTAGTCTCTAAGGCTCTCATTCTTGCCTTGCTTTATGTAGAGTAGATGGTTTGTCTTCTTTTGAGGTCTTACCCCAAAACAGAAGTTGTGTATAAACCGCTCGGCCAAACCCTTGAAGTTCTCAATAGAATTCTTAGGAAGGGAAGTGAACCAAATATGCGCAGCTCCCGTCAAAGTTCTTGAGAAATCTCGGCTCCTCATCTCATCAGGTATTGAATAAATGTCTGCTGTAGACTAATACATCTCAATATGATGTAGTGGGTTTGTACTTCCATCGTACTTGGGAGACACCATTGGTGGTTTAAATTTAGCAGGGATTGGGAAGTTGACAATCCTTGCCACAATTGGGGAGCCCTCTGAGAATCCCCTTTATAGTGGGTCTCATATTTTTTGAGGTTCCCTGATGATGCTGGAAATAGCACCACAAGGTAAGGTGATAACAAGCTCAAGCAGGTGACAACAATGGCAGCACAAGAGTAATATGAATATAAGAGATTGAGGTGAGGACAAGAGGATGAACATCAATCAAAGACAGGTGACAACAATCGTAAAGCTTTTATATTCATATTACTCTTGTTCTGCGATTGTTGTCACCTGCTTGAGATTATTATCACCTTCTTTAGGAAAGAGAAGATTCATCTCTTCCTCTTTTGTAGCTTAACCTCACCGGAGACTCTGGTGGTGAATCATGCCTCACCCATTGCGTGGAGATGTTTCACCATTGAAAGTGGTCCTTTAAGGTATCAAGATCATGTACTTTGCAAGCTCTCTGGTCTTATCATATGGCACCATAAATGCAACCACCTCCTCCTCCACAATCTGGTGTTAGAGGACTCAGTTCCAGCCAGGCACCACCCCAGTCCGAGAGGGCTGAAGTGGCAGCAGCCTTAAATTCCTTAGCTGCAACCCAACAAATTATGCAAGAGAAGTTTGCCCAGCTAAGCTAGAATATAATAAGACCACCTGGGGTTTCACCGAAGATTATTACTCCTGCGGCTGCTCAGCCATAGTTTGAGGCTAGGGGACCACCTCAGCCACCACGAAAGGACCAACCTACTCCTCAATGGAGGATGTTGTTGACCCTAGGCATTTATGCCTTGGGAGGCAAGGAAACCCTTTCCCTAATGATAGATACGATGATATTGAAGCAGAGGATGCTCAGGCAGACTATTGGGAGCCATATGAGGTTTCGAACAACATTGTATGTCCTATCCAGTAGAGCTGAGGTTGTGGGGCCAGACGAGATGGTGGTGCCTAACAAAGAGGATCAACTTTTGATCGCTTGAGTAGAGGGTCGACCTTTAAAAGGCTCGACCCAGCTAATGATCTGAGGCAGAGGTTATCCAGGTCAAGAAGCGTAGTTGGATCATAAAGGGAGGATAGATAACATCGGCCCCATCATGGACGACCCCATAACGACTGACCCTAATATGGCCAAGACAGGGATAAAGAGGAGGTCAATAGTCGACGTTATGCAGTGGCTGGGGAACCCTCAGTTCACCCCTTGGAGGTGGCTGGGGACAACCTCGGCCAGGAAAGCATTACCAAGCCATGGAATGACTCCATTTAGCGACTGGAGGAGAAGATAGGGAACCTCATCAAAAGCCGAGACCCACTATAAAGGGGATTCTCAAAGGGCTTGCCATTTGTAGCAAGAATTATGAACTTCTCAGCCCCTGCCAAATTCAAACCACCAATGGTGTCTCCCAAGTATGATGGAAGTACCAACCCAGTGCATCGTATTAAGATGTACCAGTCTTCAGCAGACATTTATTCAATCCCTGACGAGATGTGGCGCCGAGCTTTCTCAAGAACTTTGACGGGAACTGTGCACATTTGGTTCACTTCCCTTCCCAAAAATTCTGTGGAGAACTTTATAGGGTTGGCCAAGAGGTTTATACACAACTTCTGTTTTGGGGTAAGACCTCAGAATAAGACAACCCATCTACTGTATGAAAAGCAACGCAAAAATGAGAGCCTCAGAGACTACATTGCAAGATTCAACAAGGAAAAATTGGAGGTTGAAGATTACGAAGAGAATATAGCTATGACAACCCTTACAGGAGGAATTCAAAAAGGGAAGTTACTTTGGAAGCTTATCGAAGACCCTCCAAAGTCCATGGACGAGCTGTTAGCAATAGCTGGTAGGGTCATGAACACTGAAGAAGCTATGGCTGCAAAGTATGAGGATGAGAATGGAAACAGCAGTGGGAAATTCCAAAGGAAGAAGGATGGAAAGAAGAGGGTTGCGGATGGCAAGTTTGTGCACTATACTTCTCTAACTGTGAGCTGCGAACACATCCTCAACGAGATAAAGAATGACAGGTCCCTGAGATGGCCGGAGAAGCTAAAGTCTCCTCCTCATAAGAGGAACAAGAACTATGGTGCGAGTTCCACCAAGATCATGACCATCTGACCAACAAGTGTTTTACCTTGAAGAATGAGACGAAAAAGATGTTGATGTCTGAAAATATTAGAAGGTATGTTGATGGTCGAGCTTCTAAGGGGGGAAGAGAGGACCCTAAGAAGAAACGAAATGATAGATGTCGAGAAGATGCCCAATCCAGAAGAGTAGAGGACCCAGATGAGGATGATGATGGCCCATATCTCCCACCAAAAGATGATAATGTCTCGGTGAAGAGAGTTGGTATGATCTCTTTTGGGCTGAATACCATATGTGGAGGTTTAGCAAGAGGAGGTTCAGAGTTCGATGATCGTAAGGCTCACGTGGCAGAGGCCAAGCCAGTGACCAATGCCGAGGTTGTGAACTTATCATCTATAGAGGTTAAACACGAGAAATGAAAGAAGGTAGATATGAATACCCTCATAGTTGGCTTCTCACGACTTGATTTTAAAGGTATCCCAGCTCCTCAAGATAACCCTCTAGTAATTACAACAAGGGTTCATGGGTGTGAAGTTTAGAGCATCCTCATTGATGGTAGAAGATCTGCGAATGTTATGGCTGGCCCTGTTTTAAGAGCATAGGCCTCAACAGAGCTAGACTTGTACCCTATCATCATCCGTTGATTAGCTTCAGTGGTGAAAAGGTTTATCCATTGGGTATGTATGAGATGAATGTACAAATGGGAGACGAGTGGCCTAAGAGGTTGACCAGAAAAATTAAATTTTTTATGATGGATGAAAACATCTTCTCAGCCTACAACCTCATCATAGGACGAGTATCCCTTATAGAATTTGAGGCTGTGCCTTTAACGGTCCACCAAATGCTAAAATTCTCGACTCCCTTTGGAGTAGGGGAAGTAAAGGGTGACCAAACATCGGCAGATGAATGTTACTTCAACTCTGCGGAAGAGAGAGAGGCTCATAAGAGGTCAATAGCCATGTACAACATCGATACAGTTAATCATAGGGATGAAACAAAACTCAAGAAGGGAGAGGCCGTGAAAGAGGTAGAATCAACTGCCCTCAATTAGGACGAGCCAAAAAAACCCATCCAAATCGACAAATCCCTAAGACCCGATATCAAGGAAGAGCTGGTGAAGCTTTTAAGAAAGAGATAAAGTGTCTTTGCCTGGAGCCAAGCAGACATGCCAGGTATTGACTTTGAAATAATATGCCACAAACTCAATGTTATAGATGACGCTAAGCCCATCAAGGAAAGAAGAAGAGTATACTCAAGGGAAAAGTATGAATTCATCCGAGAAGAGGTAAAAAATCTTGAAGAGGCTAAGTTCATCAGAGAGGTCATATAGCCTGATTGGTTATCTTACTCCGTCATCGTGCCAAAAGCTAATGGAAAATGGAGGATGTGCATTGATTTCACTGATTTGAACAAGTGTTGTCCCAAAGACAATTTCCCCTACCTCTTATTGATCATATTGTGGATGCCACGGTAGGACATGAGCTTATGGGTTTTATAGATGCTTATTCCGGGTATAATCAGATCTTCATGAACCTAGAAGACTCAAAAAAGACAACATTCATCACGTACAAGGGGACTTATTGCTACAAGGTCATTCCCTTCATCTTGAAGAATGCAGGGGACACTTATCAACATCTTATAAATATGATGTTCGAAGATCAGATTGCCAAGTCCATGAAGGTGTATGTGGATGACATGCTAACGAAGAGCCTGAAGGTCGGCACTCATGCAGCCGACCTTGAAAGAACTTTTAACACCATGAACAGGTATAAAATGAAGCTCAACCCGGCCAAATGTGTCTTCGGCGTAGGAATAGGAAAGTTTCTGGGATTTATTATCAACCAAAGTGGAATAGAGTCTAACCCCGTGAAGATCAAGGCTCTGCTTGAAATGAAGACACTCAGAACTATCAAAGACGTTCAGAGGCTAATCGGAAGGGTTGCTGCACTTAACAGGTTTGTCTCAAGAGCTACAGACAAGTGTCTTCCTTTTTATAAAGTGCTTAAAAAAGCCTTCGAATGAGATAAGGAATGCGACAAAGCTTTTAAGGAGCTCAAGTCTTACCTCGGATCCCCCTACTCTTATCTCGGCCCATTCTGGGGGATAAGTTATATGTTTATCTAGCTGTCTCAGAGTCAGCCATTAGTGCTGCCATAGTAAGAGATGATGATGGAGTACAGAGGCCGGTATACTTCATTAGTAAAGCTCTTCAAAGGTCTGAACAAAACTACCCCAGAATGGAAAAGTTAGCCTATGCCCTGATACACGCTTCCAGGAAGATGAATCCATACTTCTAAGCTCACTCTATGGTCATCCTCTCTGATTCCCCGCTCAGATAGGTCCTACATAAGCCTGAGAAGTCAGGTAGGATGATGACCTAGGCCATCGAGTTGGGGGAATATGACATTATTTATCAACGCATGAATGCCATCAAAGGGCAGGAACATGCAGACTTTGTAGCTGGGTTTGCCTGGGAAGAGGCTGAGATTGAGATTAGTCAAGAGGTTGAAGTTGAACCAGATAGTAACGTCTTCCAAAATCCAGACGAGGTTGTGTCAAGCAAAGCTAGAAAATGAATAGTTGAGAATGAGGAAGACAAGTACCTCTTCAAGAAAGGAAACCTATCAGAGGGAAACTTCTCTTCAGATGAAGCTGTTTGGAACCTCTTCATTGATGGATCGTCCTATAAAAGTGGAAGTGGAGAAAGGCTGATAGTGTCCGCACCGAATGGTACCGACATTGAATATGCAATGAGCTTCAACTTCAAAGCTTCGAACAACGAGTCAGGATATGAGGCGTTGATAGCAGGCCTCTCCTTGGCAAAATCTCTTAGTGTTGTCCAACTCCTAGTCCATAGTAACTCAAGGCTGGTCATCAACCAAATCCTGGGAGTGTACGAGGACAAAGACGAAAGGATGGCCAGATACCTGAAGAGGGTGAGAATGATGCTAGGAAGCTTCAGAGAAGTGAAGATGAGGAGTATACCCAGACTAGACAACAGTCGGGCCGATGCACTAGCAAGGTTGGCCTCAACACCAAGGACAGACGTAAGAAGAATAGTACCCGTCAAGATTTTGCTCAAACCGACCATTGAAGAAGAAGAGGTTGCCAAACATTGCCTCAACTTGAATATGGGAGCCTCATGGATGGACCCTCTTATCAGATACATCAGACAGGGAGAACTGCCAGAATTCAGATTGGAAAAGAGAAAGTTGAGGTTCAGGGCTGCCAAATTCTCAATTGTAGGAGACGTCCTATATAAAAAAAGTTTTCCTACTCCCTCTACTCAGATGTGTCCACCCTTCAGAGGTTACACACATCTTGCAAGAGGTGCATGAAGGCTCTTGTTCCAATAACATAGGAGGAAGACCTTTAGCTAAGAGGATAATTACTTCGGGATACTGGTGGCCGACCCTGGCCAAAGATACTGCTGCCTACGTGAAGAAGTGTGATAATTGCCAGAGATTCTCCACCATCCCTCATCAACCTTATCAACCTATGACGCCAATCAGTTCTCCTTGGCCATTTGTAATATGGGGGATTGATTTGGTAGGACCATTTCCAAGAGCTGCAAACAACTATCGATTTTTGATAGTAGCAATTGATTACTTCTCTAAGTGGGTAGAGGATGAGCCAATGATCACCATCACCGAGCATAAGACCTTTAAATTCATCTGGAAGAACATCATATGCGGGTATGGTCTTCCAAACACCCTCATCTCAAATAATGGAACGCAGTTCAAGAATGCTTCCTTAGAGAAATACAGTGAAAGAGTCGGGATCAAGCAGTTCTTCTCTTCTCCCGACCAACCCCAGGCAAACGGGAAGACTGAGGACACAAACAGAACAATCCTTGATGGGATAAAAAATAGTTTGGAAGAGGCCAAAAGGAGATGGACAGAGGAGGTATTTACCGTGTTATGGGCCTATATGACAACATCGAGGACACCAACGGGGGAGACCCCATTTATGTTAGCCCATGGCTGAGAAGATGTCATCCCTACAGAGGTAGGACTTCCCACTCATAGAGTTCAGACCTGTGATCCTCAGAGGAATGGGGAATAAAGAAGACTCGATCTAGATTTGATTGAAGAGAGAAGGGAAGATACAGAGATTAGACAGGCAGCCTACCAGCAGAGAACTGCAAGGTTCTACAACCAAAGGGTGAAATCAAGGCCTATAGCTATGGGAGACCTAGTCCTAAAGAAGGAGTTGCAAAAAGCAAACAAGCTCCATCCAAACTGGCATGGTTCTTATACTGTAATTGATGAGGTTGTGCCTGGTACCTACCGGCTAGAAAATCTTGAAGGAGAACCTTTCTCCAATCCTTTGAATGCCGATCACTTGAAGAAATATAACATACGATGTTGTAGTTCCTTCTTTGTAATACATGTATAATTTTATAAAGAGGATGTTAATGAAAAGACCACAATGTTGTGTTACTACTCTTGTTATATGCTTTAAACATCATTAGTTTGGTGAAAATTATGAGGGTAAACATCATTATGTGGTGACCTCCGACCTTGAACACTATAATTTGGTGAAATTATGAGGTGAAACATCATTATATGGTGACCTCAGACCCTAAACGTCATTTGTTTGGTGAAAATTATGAGGGTAAACATCATTATATGGTGACCTCAGACCTTAAACACCACAATTTAGTGAAATTATGAGGTGAAACATCATTATATGGTGACCTCAGACCTTAAACATCATTAGTTTGGTGAAAATTAATGTGGGTAAAACATCATAATTTAATGACCTCAGACCTTAAACATCATTAATTCGGTGAAAATTATGAGGGTAAACATCATTATTTGGTGACCTCAGACCTTAGACATCATAAATTTGGTGACAATTATGAGGGTAAACATCATAATTTGGTGACCTCAGACCTTAAACATCATTAATTTGGTGAAAATCATGAGGTAAAACATCATAATTTGGTGACCTCAGACCTTAGACCATTAATTTGGTGAAAATAATGAGGGTAAACATCATAATTTGGTGACCTCAGATCGTAAACCATTAATTTGGTGAAAATCATGAGGGTAAACATCATATTATGGTGACCTCAAACCTTAAACATCATTAATTTGGTGAAACTTATGAGGGTAAACATCATAGTTTGGTGACCTCAGACCTTTGACCATTAATTTGGTGAAACTTATGAAGGTAAACATCATAATTTGGTGACCTCAAACCTTAGACCATTAATTTGGTGAAACTTATGAGGGTAAACATCATAATTTGGTGACCTCAGACCTTAAACATCATTAATTTGGTGAAACTTATGAGGGTAAACATTATAGTTTGGTGACCTCAAACTTTAGATAATTAATTTGATGAAGACCTTAAACCATTAGTTTGGTGAAAACTATGAGGTAAACATCATAAGAAGGTAACATCAGACCTTAAACATTCAAGAGGAAAGATATTTAAGCACAATATTGGGAGAAAGAATTAAATCTGAAGAAGATGGTATTAATGATTATCATTAAACAATATCGAAGAGTTACAAATTAGATATATCAAGATGCCATCAGAGTTCATAAAAGCTAAGAGGTGCAGACAAAGGAAATCAAAATGATAACTTTTAAAGCTTCACAAGAGAAGGCCTATGTCTCAACAGCTGGCGTGGTGTCGTCATGGTTGGCGTTGGTCACCTCAGCCCCATCATCCCGAGGATTGGAATCTTTTATCCCAATGACTTCTAGGGGGCAGTCTCATCAGGAGCAACATCCGCCTCAACCTCTTGCAAGGCCTGAGCAAACTGGGGGTCACTAAAGCCTAAACCCACAAAGTCTGAGGTAGTTAGACTCCCTGACTTTTTTTCCTTGGAGGCTGCCCATTTACCAATTTCTTTGATAGCTCTTTTAAGGTATTCAAAGCCAAAATTAATGAACTCACCAGAGACCTTATAGTCTTTAATGATCTTCTCTGAGGCATCCTCTAAGGAAGCCTTGACCACAACATCCACCTTAGTCCGAAGGGCATCATCTTTAACTTTCAGAGATACTTCGTGGTCCTTCCTGATCTTGGCCATGTCCCTATCCCTCTGCTTAACAAGGTCCTTTATCTTGTTGACCTCCTTCAACTCTTCCTTCAGACGTTCAACCTCTGCATTCAAAGAGGCTTGAACCTTCAGAGCTTCTTAACCCTTCTCTATGAGAGGCATCTTGTCAGGGTCCAGTCAATAAAATGATGCATGGAAAAGATACCCTACAATGGAAAGTTCGACATATGTGTGCAAGCTATAACTTACAAAACAATCGAGGTTACACTTGAGAAGAGTAAATGAGCAGAAATTAGTACCTGAATTAACTTATGGAGGGTAAACGCTGCCAGCAAAGGGATGTCCAAAGATCATAGGAAACACTTATCCTCTTCCATCATTACAATACCGATAGCATCGACAGCCTTCAGACTGTGGCCAATTAGACTATCACTTATCTTCAACTGAGAAAGACGAGCTGCTAGGGCATCGTCTGAAGAGATGGGAATGGCATGATCCCCTTTTTGAGTCTTACTCAGCCTTTGATGTTTGGGGTTCATTTTGGTCTTCCTCTTCTTCGTAACATCGGCCTTGGATGAGCAGACATTCTTTTGGGTGGTAGGACTAGGAGCAGACATTTCTCAGAGGTCATCCGATATGCCTTTAGCTCATTCTGCAAAAGGTATATCTGAGTTAGTAAGTCAGAGGAAAGAAAAATAAGAGGTGTAACTTATGAAAAATTAGGACTTACGAAGCTCTGTCAAAGGACCACCCCCAAGCCTGTCTGAGAGAGGTATTTGGGGGTCATCATATGTTCATACTTTATAAGACGACCCTGATTTCCCTGATTGCGAAGATCCTCAACCTTTTGGCAGTTGTCCTGGATAAGTCCAGGGTTGGCTTTAGCAGTAAGGGAGACCTTCCCCCATCTCAGAGGGGTCCTTAGAACTGACGTTTTAGAAGCCTCATGGGGACCAAATTCTTATGTGCCGGATGCAAAGAAATACCGAGGTTTCCAGTTGTGGTTTGAAGTCTGGGTAACTACCAACATTTTCTTCTCTGACTTCCTAGCTAAGAAGTAGTAATAGGTAGGGTGGTTTTTGGGAGAGGAAATCATGTAACAACCTGTGAAAACCATAACTGGAAGGTTTGAGTGATGGACAACCCCCCAAAGGAAGATGGCCCCAATCATAACCCTCCAGGCATTAGGCGATAATTGTGAAGGGGCTAGATTTATATGGGATAATATATCTCTGATAGAAGGGTGGATAGGAAGATGAAAACCCAACTTGAACATCTGCTCATAGACGCAGATCTCTCCATCTCGACCATCAAAGTCCCTCTCACCCCTCAGAGGTTTACTAAGAATGACGAAAGAGTTTATAGGATAGAGATGCCTAAACACTAGAAGGTCGTACTCGCTGACGGAACTCTCAATCTTGACCACTTCAGACATATCAATATTAGTCTCCTGCCCATCATCGTCATCCCCAGCAACATCGGACTAGGCAAATGTAGGGACACCACCAGGAAACCTCTGAGAAAATTCAACCCCGGTGGTGACTGAAAGAAGAATGTCATCAATAGTGGGGGGAATGGACACACTTGGCCCTATGATTTCAACATCTGAAGACCTGTGTGAGGTGCTAGCACCTTGGCGAGACGAGGCACAACTCGAAACCTCTGCCTCCTCAGGGACCTCACCATTCCAATGAGAGTAATCCATATCCTCTTAAAAAGAGTCTACACACATAAGGTCTCAGGAGGATGACTTAGACTCAAACATTGGTGTTGGGTCCACAGTAACCTCTGCAGGCTCGGCTGGCTCAGGGTAAATAACCCTCAGAGGTGGAGGAAATATGGGTCTGAGAGGAAAGGCCTCAGTCATACGAGCTTCCTCTTGGGCTAGCTCTATTTGCCTTATTTTATCAAAGGTCTTCTCACGAAGAGATGAGAACTCTTCTATGAGTTGGTACAAGGGTCTGAGCATAAGGTGTACGACACTACACTTGGACTCAAAATAACAAACAGGCAAACAAATTAGACAATCTAAACCAAGGATCAAACTTAGAATTTGGAAGGTTTTCAAAGAAAGAACATCAAGAACAAGGTCGCCAGAGAAGGTGATCGGAGGTTCACCGAAAACCTAAAGAAGGGATTCTTTCAGTCGAGGTAACCTCGGAGCTGCTATTACTGCCTGTATAATCACTTAAACACCACTATTCTATCCATATGACCACCAATATTGGTGGAAACCACTACCGAAAAACACAAAGCCTCGCCGAAAAATTCAGAAATGAAAAATAAGGGCTGAAAATGGAAAAAAGGGTGAAAATGATACCTGACTAATTACGAAACAGAGAAGGAGAGGTTTAGATGCAAAGAAGACCTTCAAATGCATCCAACAATGGAGGTCTTGAGGAAAAAGTTGTAGTTGCAGAGAGAGTCTTAAGTGGAAAATTTTTAGGAAAAGAGAGAAGAAAGAAAGAGAAAGGGTTTTAAACCCACTAAATGATTAGGCACGAGTTTCGAGGGCCCATCATTGCCTTATAGAACCCAAAATGTAAGCCATGATCACATCACCTTGGGACACACGCATCACTTGAGTAAGTGACATGTGTCAAGAGAATATTAGCACACAAGAAAACTCAACCTCATCCTTGCATACCCCTCAATCACCTATTCACATAGGTAACTAAGGGCTGGGGTGATTGATATGCCCAAATTGCACCCTCTTACTCAGAGCAACCAACCTCGGCCCGTATCATAGACGAGGTGATAAGAAGCTTATAACAACCATCAACAAGTTCGTATCTCTTAAGGTCAACCCCTCATGCATCAATCTCGGCTGGTCATCAACCAAGATCACAAGAGTCTTACGGTCTCTTCATCAGCCAACATCATCATTGACCCCAGCCGATGTTGCAGTTATCAACTGAAAGTAAAACCTCATGGTTTCAATCATCAAGAATTATGTCATCATCGGCTCTAGCCGACGTTTTTCCTACTTCATACCTAACCTCGGCCAGCCCTCCTGGCCGATGCCATCATGGATATTGACCTCGGGCGAAGCAATGGTCGGACTTCACCAGCCTCATACTCATGCAGGCTGAGGTTGCTACTAATCAAAGATCGGGTCGAGCATTTACAAGAACATATATGGCTTGGAATATGTGGATAAATCTGTTATAACTGGATCATTCCCACCACGTGAGGGAATATTGAGGTCATCATTGTTTACTTAAGATTAGCCACATGTCATCCTTATACTGGTTGGATCTTCATGAACATGCTCATTGCATGCTTGGGGGGTACATTACACCCCCCTAAGCACTATATATAGAGGTCATCCTCTACATTGTAAAGAGATTCATAATTTCAACCCTAGCTAAAACTCTGTCATTTTACACAGTAGAGAGAGAAAGCTTGAGAGATTGTATCTATGGCCATTAGTTCCTTTATCTAGTGATATTACTCACACACTCACAGTGGACGTAGGCCAGATTGGCTGAACCACTAATATATTGGTGTTCATCCTCTTCTCCTCACCTCAATCTCTTATATGCATATTACTCTTGTGCTGCCATTGTTGTCACCTGCTTGAGCTTGTTATCACCTTACTTAGTGGTGCTGTTTACAGCATCATCATTCCCTATCTTCTCTTCCATCCGTTGAATGGAGTCATTCCAAGGATTAGCAACGTCGGCCTAGCTGAGGTTGTCCCCACCCACCTCCAAGGGGTGAACCGAGGGTTCCCCATCTGCTGCACAACGTTGGCTTTTGACTTCTTAGCCGCAGTCTCGGCCATGTTGGGGTCGACCATGATGAGGCTGATGTTCACCACCTTCCCTTTGTGAGCCAGCTACACTTCTCGACCTGGATAACCTCCGCCTCAGATCATTAACTGGTCAGAGCCTTTCAAAGGCCGACCCTCTACTCAGATGATCAAAAGCTGATCCTCTTTGCTGGGCATCACAATCTCGTCTTGCTCCACAACCTCAGCTCTGCTGTATAGGACGTACTGTGTTATTTGAAACCTCATACAGCTCCCAACAGTCTGTCGGAGCATCCTTTGTCTCGATGTCGTCATACCTATCCTCAAAGCAAGCGTTTCCTTACCTCCCCAGGCGTAAACGCCCAGGGTCAGCAACATCCTTCCTCCGTTGAGGAGTAGGTTGGTCTTTTCGTGGTGCCTGGGGTGGTTCCCTGGGCTCTAGATGTGGTTGATCAGCTTCCGGAGTGATTATCTCCGGTGAGACTCCAGGTGGTCTTATTATATTTTGGCTTAACTAGGTGAACGGCTCCTGCATAATTTACTGAGTTACAGCTAAGGACTTCAAGGCTGCTACCACCTCAGCCATCTCGGACTCGAGTGGTGCCTGGATGGAACTGGGTCCTCCAACACTAGATAGTGGAGGAGGTGGTGGTAACTCCGGTGCCATATGTTAAGACTAAAGATCTTGCAATGGAAATATTAGAGAGCTTGATAACTTGATGGACCTCTTTCAATGGTGACACAGTTTCACGCGAAGGGTAAGGCCTGGTTCACCAGGAGAGTCTTCGGTGAGGTTAAGCTACAAAAGGAAGAGATGAATCTTCTCGTTCCCATAGACGGTGCTAAAATGATGATACTGTAAATAGCACTACCAGGTAAGGTGTTGATAAGCTCAAGCTAGTGATAACAATGGCAGCATAATAGTGTATATATGTAGTAGAGTAAGGTGAGGAGAAGAGGATGAACACTTGTATGTAAGTGGTTCAACTGATCTGGCCTACGTCCACTGTGAGTGTGTGAGTAATATCACTAAATGAAGGCACTAACGGCTATAGATACAATCTCTCGACCTTTCTCTCTCTACTGTGTAAACCAACAGAGTTTCAGCTAGGGTTGCAATTAAGGATCCTTTTACAAGGTAGAGGATGACCTCTATATATAGTGCTTGGGGGGGTTTAATGTACCCCCTTACATTGCAATGAGAATGTGTATGAGGATCGAACCAGTATGAGAATGACACCTGGATGATCTTGTGTAGATAATGATGACCTCAATATTCCCTCACGTGAGGGGAATGATTCGGTTATAACTGATTTGTGAATGTGTTCAAAACCTTACACGTGCTTGTAAATGCCCGAACCTGGGTCCTTGACTGATGTAACCTCGGCCTGGACGACTACGAGGTTAGTGGAGTCAGATATAGTTACTTTGTCTTATCTCTAATTATGATGACCTCGACTAGGAGGACTGACCGAGGTTAGGTATGAGGTAGATGTAACGTCGGCTAGGGCCGATGATGAAGTTGGCAGATGATTGAGCCTATGAGACTTTGTTGACCTCGGCTGATGACCAACTGAGGTTGGTGTATGAGGGGGCCGACCTTATGAGAGACGACCTTGCTGATGGTTGTCATAAGCTTCTGGTCACCTCGGCTGTGAGACTGGTCGCGGTTAGTTACTCTGAGTAAGAGGGTGCACTTTGGGAATATCACAATTTATGATGGACCTTTGATTTCATTGTATATTTACACTTCATTGCCTTTAATAATGGATTTGTTAATTGACTATATACACAGGTTTCCTTTTATCGGCTGTGAAATTTTTACTTGTGAATTTGATATCATACTCAAAGCGTTGATAGAAGACGAGGAGGTGATAAATATTATATGATTATTTTCCACTCATTTATATTCTTAAATTCATTTGGAGTGTTTGTAAACCCTAATTCCCAGTCATGGAATTGTAATTCAAATTTGAAATTTTTCTGTTAAAAAAATTTAACATTTGAATTGAATTTTTTTTTCAATTCCAATTCCATTTCCATGCCATGGAATTGGGGTTACCAAACAAACCATTAATCAATATAATTATACAAGTTGATATTTCATTCAGTTCATTCTAGCTGAAAATTGATGAACATGTTCTCGTTATTGGAATCAAAACGTTCTTGTAGTACACTACTACTGGGTACTTCGGCAAGGTATATTCTATTTTGTCCAGATGGCAGTTATATTTGAAATTTATGATTGTGTAATTTTCACCTTATCATTTAGAAACGAAGGGGATTCACTATTACATCTTAGTTAAGAACCTAAAATGCATTCATACAAACTCCTATAATATATCTACTGACATAAATAAGAAATGACCACTACGACACATGTGCATTAAATTTAAACTTACAGAAATATATTTGACTTGTATATAGTAAGACAACGTATACAATTTGGTAGTAACATACTACATTATTTCCCCATTCTGGTGCCAAATTAAGAGTCCTCATTTGAAACTCAATTTTAACTTTGACTTAATTTGAGGCTAAAACTAAAACTTACTTGAATATCATGAAATTTGATGCACTGAGTTTTAAAGTTATCTTTTTTTTTATTTTGGATGACATTAAGGAAAAGTAGGAATCTTAATATATGGTGGAGAGATGGAGTAAATAATCAGACTTCTCTAATTTAATTTCTCATATTAAGTATCACAACAGGTTATGATTTTTTGAATATAGTTAGAATCTAAAATTTATTGAAAAGTAATGAATTGATGTCGGGCAAGTATAATAAACAAATAATAAATTGATGTTGGGCAAGTATCCTAATTTTTGTTGTCATTTGATTCGTGCTACTACTAAATCTTGTGATTATGATATTAATTACAGGTACAACTTCTACGCATTTTTGTGACAAGAATTCTCGATTGGTGGATCATCTTACAGGTTCATGTGTCAGTTAACCTCAATTGACTTTTTGTCCAAGTGAAAAATCAAAGTTTTCCTCAAGTATATTCTATAATTTCTCTATCTCTTGCCTTGAAGTATTGGTGACTATTCAATTTCTTTCTAGTTATGCTGTGCTTCTATGATGATTAAATTGAAATTGACTCTCAAGTGCAGTCTTTGACAATCAAGTTGACTTATGGAGATCTAATACATATACCTATATTTTGAATTTTAAATTTTCAAGTTCGTCAATGTATATAGAAACATTAATATGCATAATGCCAGTTGTAGTACTTAATACATGCTTAGGATACATCACAGTAAACCCCTAACAAGAATTAAATGATTCACCATTTTCTTTGTGCATCATGAGGGCCGAGGGATTTGAATTTTGAATTTGGTACTTAAAAATGAACTAAATAGTTCCCTTTTATTTAAATACAATGCATTTATGTGTGTGTGTGTGTGTGTGTGTATGTGTGTATACTTTCATTAGGTGTTAGTTTCGAAGAGTTTGATACTCGAGAGGTATTAGATTGACGGCCTTGAATACTAGATTTGGAATTTAGAAATTCAAATACATGCCCTTTCATTTAAATGTGTTAGATAACAAATGAACACGTAAGTACTTCAGACTAACGGGGTAGATGTGGTTTCTCACCTATCTTGCTTAGGGGTGGCCTTGGTCTGAAGTACTTAAGGTGTTCATATGTTGTATTTTATTCTAAAAGATTAGATAGTTACAATTTATTGGTCTCAAATATAAGCTAATAGAGAAATAAATGCTCTCCAAGCTTTCGAAAATAAATTAGAGAAGCAAGTTGAAGAACTGACTTGATGACTTACAGCTAAAGAAACACAAGAGTGTTAGTGTGTCTTATAACCGTTTTAATTTTGTAATTTATTTCTTGGTATTCCTTTTTTTATCTGTATACAAGGATCTAATTTGTAGTGTGGATTGCACCTGGTCTGTTTTTAGGTTGCCGTCGAAGAAGCGAAAATGTTAGAAAATATAAAACTATAATCTACTTTGTAAGAGATGAAACTTCAATTCTAAGAAGCTAAAGAAATGCTCAAGAAGGAACTTGAGGCTTCCAACAAGCTAGTAGATTGGGTCCTTTTCATACAAGAGGTATCTGTCATTGACACGCGTTAATGGGTAAAATTGCTACTGAAAATAAGAATCTCAAGGTAAAGAAGCTAAAATTCAAGGATTCAAATTTTCTCCAGGATGCAGTCTTGATCTATTTGACAATTCATTGTTTATTTGGGAAATAATTTTAGGCTATTGTCAGCTCTGTTGAGAAGAAAGTTGATATAACAAAGAAAAAACTATGAAGATACGAGCAAAGTTAGCGAGGATAGGTTGAAATAAGCTTTGGAGGTAAATTCGAAAATAGTTCAGTTGAAGACTGATATTCACACGAGGTACAAATTTCATTTAGATTTGTATTTTAGATTAAATATTTTATTGAAATTCAAATTTCTTGGGAGATTTTTTGGTTTTAATGTAATGGTAATGGTATTTTCTACTTTCTAATATCTTAGTAATCATTTTTTCTCCATTCAAAGATTGGAAGAAAAAGTTTTTATGATGAAATCAGAGAAGAAAATTCTTCAGCAACAAGCTTTTTTAACTGCATCTGTTAAACGGGTATCAGAATCAACGGGATTCCCCCTAATTACACTAAGGGTGTGTTTGATAACTTTAACTTTCCATGGAAAATACAATATATGGAATTATTTACTATCATTTTTGTGTTTGATAAATAAAAATTTCCATGGAATTAATTTCTTTAAAATATAACATGTGACCACTTTTTCCACAAAAGATGGAAATAAAAAAATGACACCCAGCTTATTTTTTATTTTCCAAGTAAAACAATTCCGAGGTTCGTCCCTCGTTCCCGCTCCCGACTCATTCTCTCATTCCCATCTCTGATCTATGCTCTCTGCTCCATAGGTTCGTTCCCATTTTTCTGCTCCACAGGTTCGATTTGAATGCAATTTATAGATTCAATCGATTTAATCGATTTGCACATATTAGGTTTATCTATTGAATCTATAGTTTCTATTCAATCTATAATTTATAATCGATTCAATCGATTATAGATATTTGAATGCACAGATTCAATCCACATATTCAATCGATTGAAGATTGAATGCTAAATTTATCTGAATAGTTGTATTCACAGATTGGGTTTATCGATTATCAATTTATTCACAAATCAGTCCATCTATACGTGTTTGAAAAATTATCAATTATCGATTTATTCAAAAATTATCGATTGTCGATTATAGATTCATTCACAAATCAATCCATCAAATATCGATTATATGTAAATCATTCCATTTATGTAAATTGAAAAATTGAATAGATTATAGTTGGGAAATGATCGATTATGAACCCTAGTTATGTTTTTATTATGAACAGTAGTTATGTTTTGAGTTATTATGAACGGTATCTATGACTCAAAACCCTAACTAAATGATCGATTATTTACAATCTTTTCAATAACTCAAAAATTTCTAGGTTAGAGTTTTGAGTTATTATGACCAGTAGCTATGTTTTTATGTTGTATATTGAATAATGAGTGTGTGAAGGTCTCGGTGTTTAATTTGTGTTGTCTTGTATATATATTTTTATATATTTATAATTCTATAATTTTTTTTTATTTTGATAGTGTGTAGAATGATGAAAGGACACGACTTGGAGCCGCATATATTAATGGGTGCTTTTTCAATGTTGTTTATTCAAGCGGTAGTAATTTACCGCATCTCTCATAATCGCTGGCTACCTAGGGCCCCTCATTTTATTTGGGGTCGTCATCGAGAGATATTACATCATCGAATGTTTGGTTTGAGTGATAGAGTTTTCCAAGAACTACTTACGATGAGAATGGGTCCATTTCATAGGTTGTGTGCTCGATTACGCACACATGGGTTGGTCGATAGTCGTTATGTGTGTGTTGAAGAACAAGTAGTGATTTTTCTTAATTTGGTGGCCGACGATCACCGTGATTGAGTTTAAAGTTTCACATTTTTTTGGTCTGGACAAACAGTTAGATACTATTTTCATTGAGTGTTAATTTCTTGCCTTGAACTCTAGAGAGATGTTGTCACGAATGCTACAACTAATAACTCACCTTATGATAAAGACAACATTCATGATTGGTATCATTACTTTGAGGTTAGTTATTTGATCATTATACTATTTATTCTAATTAGAGTGCATTTATATATGTTACTTTTAAAAATAAATTTATGTCATTTAGGATGCTGTTGGCGATATAGATGGCATTCATATTGCTACAAACGTTCCATTGGATCAACAAGCTAGTTATCGTAATCGAAAAGGGGCGATATCTCAGAACGTTTTAGTGGCATGCACGTTTGATATGAGGTTTACATACGTCCTTGCTGGTTGGGAGTGCAATATGGCGTGAAGGACATAAGTTGACCATATCTAGGGATACATATATAATCAACCCTTTTTTCGCGATTTATAATAATAGTTACCTAAAAATTATTTTTTATTATTATTCGATAGGTAAATATTATCTTGCTGACGCGGGGTTCCCTCTAGTTCCAAGATTTCTTGCACCATATCACAATACCCGTTATCATCGAAGAGACATTGAGGGTTGCCGTCCTAAAAATTATAAAGAGTTATTCAACTCTCGATATTTCGGTATTCGAAATGTTATCGAAAGAACCATTGGTTTGTTCAAAAAGAGATTTGCCTACCTTAGACATCAACCATTCCATGATATTGATACTCAAGCAAAGATTGTTCTTTTTTGTTGTGCTCTACATAATTTTATATGTATTGATGATATGGATGATCAATGCGATGAAGATGAAATTAGCGATGACGAAGTTAACCCCCCGCATTTGGATGTACCGAAAATATCATCGCTCAATGCTCAAATCACTTTGTTCAGTCAATCTCCATGAACTGCCTATAGAGATGCAATGGAAAATCTAATGTGGGACGAATACAATTCGAGTTATGAAAGAATGGGTTACTTTGATTGAGATAAATCAGTTTGTAATGAGAGTTACCATTACCTTATATACATATGTTGTTACAAAAGTTCTGTTATAAAAGTTTGTAATGAGAGTTACCATTACTTTGTTTAGCTTTGATTGCTATTGAAGTTGTTATAAAAGTGTGGGATTACTTTGGTTTTGCTTTAATACCTACTTGGTTTGGTTTTGCTACTGAAATTGTGGGATTACTTTGGTTTGTTAACTTTAGTTTTTCTATTGAAGTTTTGTAATATATTTACAAAACTTCTATAAACTCGATATGTCTATATATATGTGTATCTCTGGTTTTGCTAAACAGAAATATAACACACCTGCCTAAACACCATTTTCATATGCTTTTGTCTTAGCATATGAAAATGTTGCTGCCTTTTTTTTTTCAAGAAAGGCCTACTCTATTTTTTAAATGGCTAAAGACTTGCTTTTTTTTTGTTTGTTTAAACTTTCAAAGACCTGATTCTAATTTTCACTAGGCACCTACTGCCTTTTGTTATGCACATGCACATAATTTGAGTAAGGGCACTAGTTACTATGATTTATGCCTCAAATTATGTGCATTGACTGCATCACAGTTTGTATATTTATGCATCTGTCCGCATTTTAATTCTTTAGAAGCATTATGGCATTACCCAACAATAATGATACACTGCATAGAAAGGGTGAATAGCATTATGGCATTACTTTGATTGAGATAAATCAAATTTTAAGTGGGGAAGGAAAAACTGTATTTGTTCCTTGTGTACTAATACATAAGTGTCCCATAAAATGTACCGATATATTCTGTTATTAATAAATTGTTAGGACTTTGTTGATTTTGCACAAGTAACTGTATGGAAGAATTAATTTCAGTGGGTCCATGGAAATGTACATAGAACTCTTGCATGATTTTAAGCAGATTGTTTACTTATCCTTATAGACTGTTCTCATAAGCTCTCATGGTTTAGATCCTTCAGTGCTAAATGGTACATTCTTAGCCAAAAATGACAGTTTTAAACAAAGAGGTGAAAGTCTCGTGGGATAATAATAGTTGGAAGAAAGATATGCTAAGCAAAATGTTTAAAAATTTCTCTTCAAAACAGACCTGGGACATATTAGAAAGAAGATGATATCCTTTTTAAATAGTAGAATGTGGAATCATTCTATTCCTATGAATATCTCCTTGTTCATGTGGATAGTTATAACCAACATTCTTCCTACTGATGGCTGCATATTTAAAGTTGGTATTAGGCTGATCAAAGTGTCAATATTGTCCTTATGGTGATTCTGAATTTGTGTAACATTTCTTTTCAAATAGTGACCATGTTAGACATGTATAGGATCATTTTAATCATATTTGTGGTATAAAAATTGGTGCTAATGACATTCCTTTAAGGCAGATTGAGTGGTGGTTGGGAAGGCTTAAGCTGAATGTATTAATTTTCTATTTATAATTGTTCCTAAGTCTATATGTTGGTAATATACTAGTTTCACAATTTGTTATGTGAAAAATGCAGAATAAATCACAGTAATATACAACTGTGTAATGTACATTACACAACTTGTAATGCTTGGTTTGCCCCATTGAAACTAATGCTTTTCCCTGCTGCAATGCTTATAAGGCATAAATATCATTTTACCTGATTTGTAATGCTTTGTTTGTCCCATTGAAACTAATGAATGTATTGCTTTTGTTCTTGTTTAAACAGGATCTTATGGCATCAAAAAAGAAAAAACCAGGCAGGGCGAGGTTTCAAATATTGAGAATCAACACACTTCCTACTCGTGAACCCAAGGAAAACATTCAAACATCTTTCGATGATGGCGGCAGTTCCAAAAAATCACAATTACTCTCGACATAAATTATGGATGAAATTTTATTAAGCACTCTTATACAAGAAGTACTATCTAGACCTAGAAGGGCTAATAATGGAATTACAGATCACCAAATTCTGAAGGTTATCGGTCGAGTATGTGAACATTGTCCCATGAATGTTATCGAGAAGCACGTGAGAAATAGATTAAAAACAATGAAAGCTGTTTGGCAAGATATTTGTGAATTGATTAATATGAGTGGTTTTGGATGGGATTCCAACGCATGTCAGGTCACTGCTGAACCATCTATATGGAAAAAGTATATTGAGGTTAGCTGGCACTTTTCATTTAATTAGAAGTTTTTTCCTTTTTGAATTATTAAAATTTATATTCAAAGCTAAATTTTTTTATTTGATTCAACTTATTATAGGGAAAACCCAGGGCTTACAAATTTAAGGGTAGGGTGTTCCCTCATTTCTCGGACTTTGAGACCCTTTTCGCCCATGATACTGCAACTGGTGATCGGGTAGTCACAGGTCATGATGTCCCTCAAATGAGCAGTATGTTGAATATATATTATTTTATAATTAAATTTAGCTTATCTATAAATATTTTTTGCTCATGTAATATATTACACAAATGTTGCATCCGTCGACTTGTCTGCTGATAAAGAAAATGAGGTTGAAGATAATGTGCCAACAAGCCCTTCAAGCACGTCCAAACAAACTAGAAAAAGGAGTGAGCATGTCATCTCGTCGCAGACGGGGTATGGATGACTCCAATACCCTTGATATCAGTGATGAGTCCTTGAAGAAGTTTTCTACAACTATGGAGGCCCATGCAAAATCTATGGCAATACATGCAAATCAAGCTCACATCAAATTGAAAGAAATGATTGAGAAGTTAAATGCGACTGATATAACTAGAGTCTCCGTGATGCATCTTATGGATCTTTTTAAGAAAGATATTGCTCCAGCACGTGTTTTTCTCGGCATTATTGATGACGACTTTAGGCATGATTGGGTTTATAACAAGCTAGAGAGTGTTCCTCTAAGATCTCTTTACACCTTGCTATGTAATAGCTTTAAAGACTTCATTTGTTTGGTGGACACGTGTTCTTTTTTTTCATTTTTAAAGACTTCTAGTGTGCGGTGGATTCTAGTTATTAATTTTTAGCACGGAGTTTTAAGATATTAGTTGTGTTTTTACATATGAAAGAATCTTTGTTTAGTTGATATTTGATATTGCTAATGACTTTTTTTGTTTTGACAATATATATGCTACTATCCAAATTACTTGTGATGTTTTTTATTAAGTATTCAAAATAGACCTTTGTGTAGGTTTATATATATTTTGGCAATAAAAAAGGGGTTCTTTTTTTCCATGGAAAATATTTTTTATCAAACACATAAAAGATGGAAAATTGAACATTTTCCACCAGAAAATAATTGCAATCAAACACCACCGACAATTTTTTTAATGGGAAATATTTCCAAGTTTCAATTCCATGGAAATTGACTCTTAAGCAGTTGTTTTCCATCATTTTTCATATTTTTCATGGTGTATGATACAACAAATGTTTCCACAATAGCCGAACCTACTAAAATTATTGATGCCTCCGAAATAGCCCACGTGATGCTACCTAATAATACCCACTTATTAATTCAAAATGCCATATACTCAAGAGATTTCAAAAGAAATTTGCTAAGTTTTAAAGACATCATAATGAATGGGTATCATATGAAACAAGCCATGACAATAACAAATATTTCCTTTGCATTACTTCTAGTGTCGGAAGCCAGAAACTCAAACTAAAAAAGCTCCCTGCATTATCAATGAGGTTATACTATATAACTATTAGCATTGTAGAATCACACTTTGTCATGGGTAAAAATCTCAATGATCCTAATGCATTGATATTATGGCATGATTATTTGGGTCACCCTGGATCCACCATGTTTCGAAAGATCATCAATAACTCGAATGGACATCTGTTAGCAAATCAATAACTCACCCTACCGAGTGACCATTTTTGCACCCCGTGTACATAAGAAAAGTTAATCACTAAACCGTCTTTTCTCAAATTAGCCTCTCATTCACCATCCTTTTTACAATGAATTCAAGGGGATATTTGTGGCCTTATTAACCCTTTTATTGGACCTTTTAAATATTTTACAGTTTTAATTGATGCTTCCACTTAATGGTCACATGTTTGTTTACTATCCACTCGCAATTTGTCTTTTGCAAAATTACTTGATCAAATCATTAAGCTCAAAGAACATTTTCCTGATGAACACATTAAATCCATTATCTTAGATAGTGGAGGCGTATTCACTTCTCAAGTTTGTAATGATTATTGTTTATCCATAAGCATTGATGTTGAGCACCCAGTTTCCCATGTTCATACCCAAAATGATTTAGTTGAGTCATTAATTAAACGTTTACAACTGATAGCCAGACCTTTGCTTATGCAATCCAAACTCCCAGTCTCAACTTGGGGTCATGCCATCCTATATGAAATCGAGTTAATTCAACTTTGACCAATTTCTTACCACTTATTTTTCCCTTCACAACTCGTGATAGGATGTCAGCCAAACATATCACACCTGTGTAAATTTGGTTGTGCAGTGTACATACCTATCTCACCGCTACAATGTACCAAAATGGGTCCCCAATATTGTTTTGATATATATATCTGGGTTATGATTCCCCATCAATAATTCATTATATTGAACCATTGACAAGTGATGTGTTTACCGCTAGATTTGCGAATTGCCATTTTGATGAGACCACGGGAGAGGGAAGAACGTACTTAAAGTATGGACCGTTCTAACAGAATGGTGAGAATTAACATGGAATACTTCCACATTGTCTCATTTAGACCCCCGTACTGCTCAATGTGAGCAAGAAGTGATAAGGATCATACACCTTTAGGGAATTGTAAATCAATTACCCAATGCCTTCAATGATGCTGTAAAAGTAACCAAATCTCATGTACCCGTGGCTAATGCACCAACCATAATTGATGTTGCAGTGGAACAAAATTTAATTTCAACAGCAAATGATTCTGTTGCATGCCAGAAGCATGGCAGACCTATAGGTTCCAATGATTCAACACCCCGGAAGTGGAGATTAAATGAAAAATCATGCCCTCATAATGCTCTAGAAGAGGTTATGAATAGAATATCCACTTTCTCTAAAACACCTAAAGAGGTTAGTGTCACTAAAAAGACACAAATCCCTAAAGTGACTAAAAAATCCCCTGAAGAAGCAAAGGTAGTTAAGAACAATAATGAGATCTCTATATTTTATATATATTCAAGAGAAATGTGGGATCATAAAGACACAGTCATCGATGACATATTTTCATATGCAGTAGCTACATAAATATCAAAGGGCATTGATGATGATAATGAACCACATACTATAAATGTGTAGAGGGGGTTTGAGGGTAATATTGATATTAGAGATAATCCCCCCATTAGCAACAGTGTTTGGGATTAAGACAACGAGGCAGCATAGTGAGGCAACTCAAGCGAGGTAGCTTGGCATAGAAGCTCATACTTTAGCATGCTGCGTTACTTAGTCACATTATATCTTTTGTTTATATTGACTATGAGCTATAACGATTGTAATGCTATAACGAGCATATTGATTTTTAGTGTGAGGTCGAACGGTACTCACGAGAGACCAGGTTTGGCAGGGCCTCAGAGAGCTTTCATTCTCTATCGAACGACCTCACCGTGGGAACTTCAAAGGGACTTGGTTTGAAGGATTGAGAAGTGAGACACCGTTGGGGCTTGTCCTAACAATCTTAGAAACACCTGGTAAAACACGGAAGGACCCTGACCGTGGAACCTCGGGTGGGGCAGCCTTGTGAACCAAACAATCCTCTACTTAATGTCACATCTAGCATATATGATGTCACTAGCCAGCAAGGCAATATCAAATATGCACTTGAGTAAACCACCGAGGTATTTAGGGTTGTCTGACAGTTGGTAAGACACCTCTATGACGACAGCCCCCTAACACAAAGTGGTTAAGCAAAAGGAATGTCTTAGCATTTAATCTCTGTAACATGGGGCTAACTAGTGCATCATGTATTTAATGTTTGTGACATAAAGTATAAGGGATGTCTTTCACATGTATTAATGACTGAGTTGCCTCGAGAGTGGTATGGGGGCTATTTAAGGACCCCAACCACCTCTGGGGAGATGATGTTCTTTTTGAGAGTTCAAAAGTTATTATTAGAGAGAAAAATACATCAGAGAGAGAGATTAATTACAAACCAGTGTTCACTCACCCACCATTATCATTTATTACGAACATTTTAATACTTGACATATATCTCTAAGGGTGGTTGGTGTGTTTGGATGCCTGCCAAGTTGTTTCTAACGTGCTTACTTCTCTCTCCCTCTAAATGAGTTACTTCTGAGTTCGTTATTATCCATTGAGTTATACACGAGATATTTGCGATTCAAACTGAGTTTATCTTCATTAAGTTGTGTTTGCGTGTCCTGTAGTTAATCGATAGTGTTGCTATTTAACTTGTCATTACTGTACTAAAAAGGGATTACGCCTCCATCTAATCTAAACTACCCTTTTACATTTGGCGACTCTACTGGGGAGGCATTCTTCTAAGCAAGGAGTATGGCGCCGGATAACGTTAATCGAAGACTTAACTTTGATGACATTCAACAAAATGAAGAACAGGCGGCGAGAGAGCTAGAGGCTTCAAGGGATAGAGCCCCTCGACTAGAGGTACCTCTAGTTCAAACGGCGACAGGTGTCCCAGAGGTGACACAACCTTCTACGAGCGCTGGGTTGGGGCCAACCCAGGCGACACTCCACGTGAATAAATTTTATGAGTTTTTAAAAAATATCATAGCTTTAACGGTGTTGGAAGGATTTGAAGCCAACTCCTTCGTGACACCAGGGGCAGCCCCGAGGCCCCACCAAGTACAGTTCTAACAGGAACGTTCCCAGCAAGTATACCCTCTGTTGTAAATCCAACAGTGGGAATTCCAGGAGTATCAATAACTCCAACCATAATGATGTCTCCAGCTGCAATGGGCGCTCCGCCTATAGTCCCTCTGGTCATTCCTTCATTAGCATCAGCTATGGAAGAGATGCGGAAAGAAATGCAGAAAGAGATGCTGAAATTTATGCAAGCTTCCTCGTAATCTGTCGGTGAGGTAGCTTCCATGTATGATGATTTTTGAATGCCTTACTCCCAGGAGTATGACGATGAGCGCTACCCAAAAGATTATATTCCTCCTATTTTTAAAAAATACACAGGAAAGGATGGAAACCCGAAGGAGCACATTGAACGCTTCGTTGAACACTTGGGGGCGCATTGCGATAAAAAAAACTCAGGTTGAGGGAATTTTCTAAATCCTTAACCGATAAAGCATATACCTGGTATTCTAACTTAGCTCCCAAGAGTGTTTCCACATGGGAGGATATGCACATTTTGTTCATCCAGAAGTTATTTTTGGCGGAAGATGAGTTTACTTTGACCCAACTAGGGAGGGAGAAGAAACAACTAGGGGAAGATGTAGTGGCATACGTTCGAAGGTTCAGGGAAAGGTCCCTCGATATAAGGGAAGAGGCCAGAGAATCCAAACTACTACAAATCTATGCAGAAGGACTTCTTCCTAAGTACATCTTCCATCTTATTAATGAGACACGCGAGGGAAGTTTTATAGCGTTCCTAAAAGCAACAAGGAATATCTCGTTGGTTGTACGAAGAAAACTAGTGGTGGTGCCCATGATGTTCAGGCAGTCGATACAACCTGTAGGAGGAAGTCTCAGCCCCTATGAGTGGGATATACCGAAGGAACATATGGGGGCAAAGTAGAGAAAAGGGATAACAAGAGGAAGTTCGAGAGAGATAGGGAAGACCCACCATCGTTGCCTTGTACAGTAGAAGAGGTTGTTAGCTGTTACAATGCAATAGTTCAAGGATGAACAGTGTACGAACCAAAGGGCATCTCCATTAGGGAACCAGAGGCTGCAATTAGGGCGGATCCCATGCATTTTTAGATTCATCGAAAGATTCAACATCCAACGAAGAGATGTTTCATGTTAAGAATAATCATTCACAAGTCTGTATAGGAAGGAACGTTGCAAATCACTCCACAGAACGTTAATAATAACCCACTCCCAGCATATGGGGCCAATCTGGTGGTAGCCTACGACTAGGAGGCAGAGAGAGAAGAAAGGGAGCTAACGACGGAGCAGGTGGAGCTTGAAGAATCTTTGGAAGATTATACTAGGTGAATGGATAATGTAGTGTTATTACGATGAATCAAGTGCTAAAGATGTGGAGGACGTATATAACGTTGAAGGTGAGGAAACAGACCAAGCTATAGAATAATGTACAGTCTCAAAATCCCTAAAATTTACGTAGTTCTTCGACCAGGTAGGGATACCAAAGGAGAGTAGATTGGAAATAACACAGGCAATCCTTGCTATTGCGAGGAAGAACGAAGTCCCTTTGCTGAGATGGAAGGGACCCATGGACAGGTTAGTAAAGAGGTTTCTGTCAGAGATAACTTTTAGCTACGCAGATAGGGCCCTGAGATTTCCTCATAATAGGTCATTATACACGACTGCTAGCATCAATGGGGTTAGCTTTGTAAGGGCTCTTGTGGATGGGGGAGATTCCATCAATATCATGCCAATCAACTCTTTCCACGAAGCTAATATTCCGGAGGGAAGGTTAGGCCCCATGCCTTTGGTTATTTCAGGTTATGACATCCAATCTTCCAAATCCATTGGTTACGTGAACGTTGGGATTGTGATGGGAAATTTGAGTTCCCACATCAAATTCCACGTGATAGAGAGTGCAACTTACTACCATCTATTGATAGGAAGGATATGGATGCACAACGAAGGGCTAGTTCCTTCGACGTATCACCAATGCGCTAAGGCGAATATCAAGGGAACATAGGTGACCATCAGAGCCACGAAAAGGCCCTTTGCTATCGAAGAAGATCACCTTGTAGATGCAACCTTTTACACAGAACTGGAGGAGGATGTCAGAGTCCTAACGAGAAGAATAGAGGGAGCGTGGGTTCCCTAGATTAGAGAAAGGATGGGGCCCTTGAATGAGCAGAATAACGAAGTTGCAAGAAGTAAATGAGTGTTAGAAGAAGAAGCTCACCAAGGGGTCCCTAGGCCCCAAAACATCTCAAAGAAGTTCAAACACAGGATGATGCCTAGAGTGGATCCAATGGAGCATGAGGTTCAACAACAAAGCGTGCTGATCCGATTTTCAGGACGAAGAATTACTCAAGCTTCTAGATAGAAGAAGAGGAAGGCAATTATAACTACTAGTAGGCAGTGTAAGAAAGTTGTTACCGAAGAAGGGAAAGTGGTGCATCATTTATAATGGTGTGAACGGGCAGCTGAAGAAGCTGATAATGAGGCTGACCCGATATATAAGTGTTTTTTAGTGCGTCAACGGGGGCAATGTCTGGTGATAGACAACTCCAATATACAAGAGTTTATGGAAGATGTCGCTAAAGAACTAGAATACATGGTAGATCAACCAAAGACACAGGCATAAGATTTGGAGCAGTTGAACATGGCAAAAGAAGGGGTGGATCCAAGGCCTATTTTTATCTCGAAGGACCTCAGTAAGGAGAAACGAGCGGCCTTGGTTGAGTTAATTCAGGAGCTCACAGATGTTTTTGCATGGAAGTACATATAGATGGAAGGGATGGATGAGGAAGTTAGTTCCTACAAGTTAAATATGATGCCTTCAGCCATTTCGGTGAAGCAAGCAACGAGAACGTACAAACCTAAACTGGACTTGAAGATCAAGGAAAAGGTCCAATGCTTATTGACAACAGGGTTCATCAAACCGATACAACACCCACTCTGGCTATCTAGCATTATCCCAGTTGGAAAGAGAGATAAAAATCAAATAAGGATCTGTGTGGATTTTAGAGACTTGAATAGGTCTTGCCCCAAGGATGAGTTCCCTCTACCCTCCATCAATAACTTGATAGATGCAATGGATATTCATGAGATGTATAGATTCATGGATGGGTATGTACGGTACAAACAAATCAAGATGGACCCCATAAATGTAGAGAAAATGGTGTTTAGGACCCCGTTGGGAAACTTCATGTACAAAGTAATGCCATTTGGACTCAAGAACGCTGGGACTACTTACCAAAGAACAATGATGGCCATTTTCCATGACTTCTTTGACAAAGGAAGGTGTTTGCTCGATACATAAATTACAAGTTAAAGATGAACCCACTAAAGTGCGTCTTTAGCATAACAAGTGGAAAGTTTTTAGGTTTTGTGGTTGATCGACAGGGGTTGCATATGGACCAGGACAAACAGTGAGCGATCTTGGAGATGCCAAGTCCAAGAACGGCGAAGGAGCTGAAGAGTTTCCTCGGCAAAATTTCCTACCTTAGGAGATTCGTGCCTGAATTGGCCAAGATAACACACCCGTTGATGTAACTTTTGCGAAAAAAACAAAATTCAAGTGGGAGGAGGTTCACTAGGAGTCCCTTGCTGGGCTAAAGAAACTGATCATTTTACCACAGACCACGATTCCCCTATAGGCAGGAATATCACTGCAGCTATACCTCATGTCCACCATGAGGTCCGTTGGAGGTCTGCTGGCATAAAAGATTGATGGGCAAGAACAGCCAGTCTACTACCTCAATAGAATCATACATGGGCCAGAGGTTAGGTACAGTAGCATGGAAAGGCATTGTTTAGCCTTAGTCTTTGTAGCACAAAAACTTAGACATTATATGATGTCTTTTACAATCCATATTATAACAAGATGTGATCCCATTAAGTTTTTGTTGAAAATAATCATATTGATTGGAAAGGCAGCTAGGTGGTTCCTCATCCTCTCAAAATATGACTTGAAGTGTATGGTTCCTCGCGCGATCAAGAGCCAGGCATACGCTGAACTATTGGCAATCTTTCCTTCTGGGACGTTTGAGCAACCTAAAGAAAATATTCTAGGAGATGAATTACATGACAGTTATTTAGATGCAAGTGATGAAGAATGGACGATACAGTTTGATGGATCTTCGATAGAAAAGAAAGGAGGAGCAGGGGTTATTCTTTCAAAAGGGATGGAGGAGATTTTTCTTTCCTACAAGTTAGATTTCCCTTGTTCAAATAATGAAGCATAGTATGAAGCATTAGTACTGGGGTTGCTGGAGGCCCTTCGAAGGGCAATTCATTCACTTTGCATCAAGGGTGATTCGAACTTGGTGATTTAGCAAGTGAATAGAGAATATGCGTTGAAACACCTGAGTCTGGCACCATAAAGAATAATCATTCAGAGGCTTCTTAGCCAGTTCCAGCGAACCAAAATTAAAAGACATCCCTTAATGATGAACCTCCATCTAGACGCCTATGCCACCATTGCCCAGAAAATGGTCATGAGGAATGATTCAACTACAGTCGTGATTCAATGAAGAATAGCTCCTTCGATAGTAAAGTCAATTCTACCGATAGAGGAGGAAGCTAACTGGAGGGGAGAGATTAGAAAGAAAATGGAATCTGGGGAATGAGTGATAGAGCTGAGGGAATTAACTTAATACTTTATAAAATAGGGAAACTTTTACTTCAGAAATGCAAGAGGATGGTTGTCATGATGCATCGGCCCAGAAGAATCAGAGTGGAGGTTAAAGAAAACACATGGAGAGCACTGGGAAACAACTGAGATACGTCTTTACAGGAGAATTCAGAGGGAGGGATATTTCTAGCCCATTATGAAATAGGATGCAGCAGAGCTACAATGGAGGTGCGATAAGTGTTGACTATTCTTCGAGGCAGCGGAGTATCATTTCATTGAAGCTCAATCAGACTGGAAGTAACCCTATATTGACTTCATTAAAGATGGAGTTGTCCCAATAGAGAATATTGATGCAATGGTGAAGCACCTTATACTCTTGACTCACTTGAGTCTATATTGTATAAGTGTTCATCTAGTTTGGAAATATTAGACAAAATTATGTCTAACCTAGAATCCAAAGAACCCCAGAGATTCGACTACTATTTCATCACTGATTGAAGTGATCTAGACCTCATTACCAACACTCACACACAGTAGAATGGATCATATACATCTCATATTGCATATTAGTGTGTGTACATATGTTGAGTGTGTTTAAATCCCTAATATTGGCTTTCAAATATTTTTTTTGGGATTTTATAAACATTTTAAAATATGTTTTTATTAATTAAATCTTGGTTATAAAAGTTTTTGGGGTCGATTTTCTATTTCACATTGTTGGTTTAATTGGCCTAAAGTTACCTTGGGTAGAATCCAAAAGAGGCAGAGACTTCAGGGTGTGATTTTAATTACTTTAGACGCGCGTTTCATCTCCTCTATTTGTCCAACACTTAGTGCCTTCTGATTGGTGGTAAGTTTGTTTGTTTATAGAGAGTATACCAGCGTCTGTTTTTCAACCCTTGGATTGTTTTTATCCACGATCTGCATGTCCCCTTTCCTAATCCATGTGAACCCCGTATGAACCAATTAGGAGAAATTTAATCACCGCTTATTGCGAACCATTGGATCCAAGTCAATTGATCTTGACTAAATCTGATCCCTTGATTTAAAACCTTATTCTTGAACCTTCTCAGCATCCTATAAAAGGACCCTTCGTCTCAGCCTTAGAAGACTTTTTCCATTTCGTCCTTTGAGAGAAAAAAAGAGAGTAGAGAGAGAAGAGAGAGAAAATAGAGAGATAGAGAGAAACCAGAAGAGAGAGAAAGAGTTAGAAAACCTAACCCTAACCCTAAATCGTCTAAATAGTTCAAACCAAAAATAAACCTTCAAACCCCTATATTTTCCCAAACACAACCTTGAGTGTTTGAGAGGAGATTTGAAAGTTGGTTTGTTGCTATAACCTCTTATTCTTTATATCTTGTTTCCAACTTAATCATTTTCTTAGATCTATTTTTCTGGTATATAGAAATTTCAGATCTGAGTTCTTCATGGTATATTACACTTAGTTTGCATTTTTTATTTCTCATCTTGAGAAATATATTGTTGATTTGCTTTGTGTAAATGTTTTTAACTTTGAAATCAACAATTTTTCTTTTTCTAGTTCTCTTGAAACAAGACCTTTGACCTAGGTTGGAATCGCACTTGGTGGTTTTCAGTCTCAAAAATCTTTTCAAAACTCGAGACTGATTAAGATCTTGATACGTCTTCTGAGCAAGATAGCCGTGTTAAAGGTCAAAAAGGTTGAAAAAGAAAAATCACAGCATATAGACTTATATGTAATTTGTTAGGATTGATTGTACATAATAAGTGTGTGTGTGTGTGCATGCATGTGTTAGAGAGAACCTCCACAAACACTTTCGCTCTACCACACGAAAAGTGTTGGTAATAAGATCTTGAGAAAAAGAGTCGACGTAAAGAGCTTGAACAAATTGGGAGTTAACAAACTGGGAGGACAACATCAATAATTAGAACTGCAGAGAAGTTATAAGGACACCAGAGGGTACATTCCTAAACTTATATAGGTCTGAGTTGTATGCATGTTTGTTATATAGTTTGTAACTGTTAAAATTTGTTTATAGTGGAATTTTGTTTTACTCCGTAGAGGGAGTCGTGGATGTTTCCTCAGTTGGGTGAGGTTTTACCACATAAAAATCTTGTTCTTAATCTTCCTACATCTTCTCATCTCATTCTTGGTTGTGCTGAGTTTAAAAACTTGTTTAAACTGATTTATAAACCTGTTGATCAAATCTTGAATAGATCTCGTACATACTTTTATAAAGCACATCTTGTGTTCAAATAGTTTTTGTTTTTAAGAAAAGAGTTTCTTCAAAAAACTGTTCGGAGTTACTTAAATAGTTTAATTTTATTAAACGACTTTAGTAACAGAATTTCAATTGGTATCAGAGCTTTGTAAAACTTCTTTCAAAGAGATCCTGTGTTTCTAAAATTGTTTTATGAAAATCAAATATGGACGAGAAAAATGAAAGATTTGGCAACTTGACCAGACCTCCTATCTTTGATGGAACCAATTTTGCTTACTGGAGAGTAAAAATGATTGCTTTCATTCAAGGAACTCTGGGAGATGATGTCTGGGATATTGTTGAAAATGGTTACATTTTTCCTACAAAACCAACCACCGAAGGAAGTAATGAGAAGGTTAAGAAAGTATTAAGTGAGTTCACACAAGAAGAGAAACAAGTTTCTCGAAATAATAACAAAGGAAAGAATGCCGTATTTATGTCTATAAATGAAAATGAGTTCAAAAGAATCTCATCCTGTACCACTTCTAAGGAAGCTTGGGACACTTTGGTTACTGCTCATGAAGGTGACACTAGAGTTAAAGCTGCTAAAACTCAAATGCTCATTCAACAGTATAACTCCTTAATTATGTCTGAAACTGAGTCATTTGATGACTTCTATATGAACCTGACTGATATTGTGACAAAACTGCATGCTAATGGGATAACATATGACAGACAAGAAATTGTATCTAAAATTCTAAGATCATTACCACAGAAATTTGACAACAAAAGATATGCTATTGAGGAAATGTGTGATATAAATCTCACTCCTGAATTACTCAGTAGTAAATTAAGAACTGTGGAAATGGAACTAGAATTTAAGAAGCAATTGACCCTGTCCCATATGAAACAGACTAGTTCCAATCTAAGCTTCTCTTCTAAATTGATTAAGCCTGATTTTAATACTTCCAATGATGAATCTGATGAGGAATGAGATACAGAGAGTTTGGACAATCAGATTGCCTTGATGTCAAAACAGTTTAAGAAAATCATTAAATTTAGAAACAGCATGGAAAATAAACAAGGCAAGACCAATTATCCAACTCCCTTTAATCATAGACCTCATGAGAAAAGTCATGACAAAAATCACAAGGACTCTCACACTAGACCTAATAGAGACCTTAAGAAGACTGAATGCTATAGATGTGGTAAACTAGGACATATTGCACAAGACTGTAGAGTTAAATTGAACACTCAAAACAAACATGCTAGAGCCAACATTTGCAAGACATGGGATGATTCAAGTGAATCTGAAAATGAGGAACCTGAGTCATCTGATGTTTTTGACCCTTGAATGTCTTTCTTTGCCAAGATTATCTATAATGATGATATGCCTGTGTTTGTTAGTGAGGATGAATCTAGTAATTCTACTTCTGATGTTTCGAATATTGTTGTTACTGGTTTAGATGCTTTGATTACTGAGAATATTGATATCTGTTCCTCGGGGTGTGTGAGTCAAAGGGAAAACGATAATGATGATTTCAATGGGTGTGTGGGTCCAAAGAATGAAGCCCTAGGGGTCACTTCACACACTACACTTAGTGACTCGAACAATGAAGACCTCCCAGATATTCACACACTATATGCTAAAACTCTCAAGAAAAGCACTAGACTAGAAAATATTGCGAAAGATCTCACTAAGAAGTTAGAAGATCTAAGCCTAATGGTTAAACTGAACGTTGAAGAGTATACTTCCCAATGTCTGACTCATGAAAGTGAAATCAAAATGTTTGATCAAAAACTCAGAAATTTGACTGAAACAAATAAAACTCTGGAGAAAAAATATAAAGGGACGTTGTTAGAATTGGAACAAACTAAAGAAAAGACATCAACTGTTTTAAAAAAATTTACAAAATTAAAAAATAACTCAAACTGTTTTGATGAATTTGTTGCTGAATCAAAAACCAATTCTGATGATCGAACTGGAATAGGATTTTGCCCCAATTTGAATACACAAACAAAATCTTCTGAAACTATCAAGTTTGTGTCAGGAGGTAAAAGACCTATTGAAACTTTCCCAGACTTTTATTCTTTAAAAACTGAGTTTGATTCAAAACGTCAAAATTTTAACATTGGGGAATCAAGTTTCTCTAAACATGAAAGTTCACCTAAGGCTAAATAAGTCTGCCCCTCTATTAGGAAGAGTGAGTCTGCATTCAAGACTGTCACACCTAGGAATAGAGTTCAACCTCAAAACTTCTCAAAACCTTTGTTTAGAGACTTTCCTAAGGAGACCCCAATCTTGAGCAATCTTTATTGCTCTTACTGTGATATATACAGTCACTCTTTTGATAGTTGCAATGCTAGGAGACTAGTTAAACCTGTCTGTTATCCTCCTACCTATCAGAACTTTAACTACTCTAGGAGGAGCCGCAACAATTATGTACTTCCTAGACAACCTGATAAAAACTCTAATTATAGGAAGAGAAAGACCAAACCTAAAAGAACATTTCCTAAAAGAATTCCTAAGAACTTTCCTAAACCAGATGCTCATGTTTTTCATAAAACTCAAAATCATGCGCAAAACATTTTTCAACAAAAATCGAATGCTCGCAAATTTTATCAATTGAGAGCTAATAAGTGCAAAATGAAAACTAAAACAATTTGGGTTAGAAAAGATGATCTATTACCTCAGATGAAGTGTAACATTATTATTACTGCTTTAAAAGCTGAACACACATCATCTGGTTGGTATTTAGACTCTGGATGTTATAAGCACATGACTGGGGATGATACTAAACTTTTGAACAAAACTAGCTTTGATGGTGGAAAAGTTATTTTTGGTGATGGAGTATCATCTCAAATCGTAGGCAAAGGAACTCTCCAAGAAGATGGACTTCCTGTTCTTGAAAATGTTCTTCTAGTTAAAGGTCTTAAGGCCAATCTACTTAGTATCTCGTAATTTTGTGACTCAGATCATACTGTTACCTTTTCAAAGAACAATTGTAAAATTTTAAATGAAAAAGGTGAATGTGTAATTACAGGATTCAGGACTCCTGACAATTGTTATACTATCATGAACAATTCTGAAATCTGTAATGTTGCCAGAATGGATGACAACGAAATATGGCATAACAGAATGGGTCATATAAATTACGATAATCTTAGTAGACTGACCTCTCAGGAAATAGTCAGAGGAGTTCCTAAAATCAAACCCATTTCTAACATTATCTGTGGTTCCTGTCAGGAAGGTAAAATTATTAAGGCACCTCATAATAAAGTTAATGATGTTCTTACCTCTAATCCCTTGGAGCTCATCAATATGGACCTAATGGGTCCCTCCCAAACTGTTAGTCTTTGTGGACACAGTTATATTTTAGTTATGGTTGATGACTTTACCAGATTTACTTGGGTAGACTTTTGAAAACAAAAGTCTGACACTTTTCAAACTTTCTTAAAAACACTTCTCCGGATTGAAAATGAAAAGGACACTCAAGTAAATAGAATCCGTAGTGATAGAGGTGGAGAATTCAAAGACACTGGTATAATAGAGTATTGTGACTATAATGGTTACAAACATGAGTTTAGTGCTCCTAAGACTCCTCAACAAAATGGAATCATCGAGAGAAAGAATCGTACACTTCAAGAAATGGCACGTGTTATGTTACATGCCAAGAATTTGCCTAAATATTTTTAGGTAGAATCTATTCGTACTGCGTGTCACATCATAAATAGGGTCTATCTTCGAAAGAATTCCAAACAAACTCCTTACGAACTTTGGTATAAGAAAAATCCCAATCTTAAGTACCTTAGAACTTTTGGTAGTACTTGTTATTTATGCAAAGATAGGGAACACTTGTCCAAATTTGAGAGTCGTGGAGATAAAGATATATTTCTAGGATACTCGCCTAATAGTAGAGCCTATCGTGTGTATAATCTTCGCACTAAAACCTTGATGGAATCCATAAATGTAATTGTGAGTGACACCACTGTAGAGAACAAGACTGGTGAATCAACTATTGAGGAAGAGCCTACAAATATTTTAGAAAATGACTCTCTTGAAATAGATGATTCATTACCAATTGAGATACCTGAAGTACCTAACTGGGTTTCTAAAGATCATCCTATAAATAGCGTAGTTGGTAACCCTAGTGAGCCAGTGCGTACAAGATCTCAACTCAGAAATTATGCACATTATGCATGTTTTGTTTCCATAGTGGAACCAAAGAATGTAAATGAGGCATTGAATGACTCTCACTGGATTTCTGCTATGCAGGAAGAACTTCTTCAATTTGTCATTCATGATGTTTGGTATCTTGTACCTAGGCCTGATCACAAAAAGGTTATCGGCACACATTGAATTTTTAAAAATAAGTCTGATGAAAGTGGGATAATCATTAAAAACAAGGCTAGATTAGTTGCTCAAGGATATTCTCAAATTGAAGGAATAGATTTTAACGAGACCTTTTCTCCTGTTACTCGTTTAGAATTTGTTCGTCTTCTCTTTGCTATAGCTTGCCACTTGTATTTTACACTCTACCAAATGGATGTCAAATCTGCACTCCTTAATGGAATATTGACTGAGGAGACCTATGTAGAACAACATAAAGGGTTCATTGACCCTCAATATCCAAATCATGTATTTCGTCTTCAAAAGGCTTTGTATGGCCTTAAAGAAGCACCTAGAGCTTGGTATGAGCGTCTTTCCAGTTTCCTATTAGATAAAGGTTTCAAAAGAGGTGGAAATGATCAAATCCTTTTTGTCAAACATTTTGACAAACATATCATTATTACTCAAGTTTATGTTGACGATATTATCTTTGGATCAACTTCTCCCTCAGAAGTAAAATCCTTCTCTGAAATTATGCATAAGGAGTTTCAAATGTCTCTTATGGGGGAGTTGCATTTTTTCTTAGGTCTTCAAGTCAAACAAAATTCAGATGGATTATTTGTCTCCCAATCTAAGTACGCTTTAGAGATAGTAAAGAAATTTGTCCTTGAGAGTGCTAAAGATGCTAGAATACCCATGAGTACTACGATAAAACTTTCTAAAGACGAAACTGGAAAATCTATAGATCCTACTCTATATCGTAGTATGATAGGAACCTTACTATACCTTACTGCCTCGCGTCCTGATATTATGTATGCTGTGTGTGTATGTGCTCGTTATCAAAATAACCCTAAAGAGAGCCATCTGAATTCTGTTAAATGAATCATTAAATATGTAAAAGGCACTCTGACTCTAGGACTTTGGTACACTAATGACACACGAAGCACTATAATTGGGTACACTGATGCTGACTGGGCTGGGTGTACTGATGATAGTAAAAGCACATCAGGAGCATGTTATTATATAGGTAATAACTTGGTAGGATGGAGTAGTAAGAAACAAAATTGCACATCACTCTCAATAGCTGAATCTGAATACATAGCCGCTGGCAGCTGTTGTGCTCAATTACTATGGCTTAAACAAATGCTAAGTGATTATGGTATTCAAGAAAACCAATTGCATCTCTATTGTGATAATCAAAGTGCGATCAATGTTTTTAAAAACCCTGTTCAACACTCGCGAACAAAACACATAAAAATAAGACATCACTTTATACGCGAATTAGTTGAAAGTAAGGAATTAGAAATCAATTATCTTCCTACTGATTTGCAACTCGCTGATATGTTTACCAAACCTTTAGATTACAATTGATTTATTTCTTTGCCTAAATCTATTGGAATGGTGTGTGCTGATTAATCTCTTTGATCTATTTATTTTTCCCTTTGTTTATTTGAGACAAAATGGGGGAGAAATTTGAGTCTCTAATGATTCCTTACACATGCTAAACAACTTGATCTTAGTGATTCATTGCAGATTTTTGTACAGTTATTCTCAACTGATGTAATAGGGTATTCAATTGTAAATAGTTGAGTTATGTACTTTTGCTTTCTAGAATTTGGGTAGATAGATTATTGTAGGAATAGGTTTCCTTCCTTTTGTTGCCCTATGAGTTCTAAGATGACTCAAAGGAGATTTTGTCTCATATTTCCAAAGGGGGAGATTGAAGCACCTTATACTCTTGACTCACTTGAATCTATATTGTATAAGTGTTCATCTAGTTTGGAAATATTAGACAAAATTATGTCTAACCTAGAATCCAAACAACCCCAGAGCTCGCACTACTATTTCATCATTGATTGAAGTGATTTAAACCTCATTACCAACACTCACACACAGTAGAATGGATCATATACATCTCAAATTGCATATTAGTGTGTGTACATATGTTGAGTGTGTTTAAATCCCTAATATTGGCTTTTAAATATTTTTTTTGGGATTTCATAAACATTTTAAAATATGTTGTTATTAATTAAATCTTGGTTGTAAAAGTTTTTGGGGTCTATTTCCTATTTCACATTGTTGGTTTAATTGGCCTAAAGTTACCTTGGGTAGAATCCGAAGTGGCAGAGACTTCAGGGTGTGATTTTAATTACTTTAGACGCGCGTTTCATCTCCTCTATTTGTCCAACACTTGGTGCCTTCTGATTGGTGGTAAGTGTGTTTGTTTATAGAGAGTATACCAGCGTCTATTTTTCAACCCTTGGATTGTTTTTATCAACGATATGCATGTCTCCTTTCCTAATCCATACGAACCCCTTATGAACCAATTAGGAGAACTTTAATCACCACTTATTGCGAACCTTTGGATTCGAGTCAATTGATCTTGACTGAATCTGATCCCTTGATTTCAAACCTTATTCTCGAATCTTCTCAGCATCCTATAAAATGACCCTTCGTTTCAGCCTTAGAAGACTTTTGTCATTTCATTCTTTGAGAGAAAAAAGAGAGAAGAGAGAGAAGAGAGAGAAAAGAGAGAGATAGAGAGAAACCAGAAGAGAGAGAAAGAGTTAGAAAACCTAACCCTAACCTTAAATCGTCTAAATAGTTCAAACCAAAAATAAACCTTCAAACCTCTATATTTTCCCAAACACAACCTTGAGTATTTGAGTGTTTGATAGGTGATTTGAAAGTTGGTTTGTTGCTGTAACCTCTTATTCTTTAGATCTTGTTTCCAACTTAATCATTTTTTTAGATCTATTTTTCTGGTATATAGAAATTTCAGATCTGAGTTCTTCATTGTATATTACACTTAGTTTGCATTTTTTATTTCTCAGCTTGAGAACTATATTGTTGATTTGCTTTCTGTAAATGTTTTTAACTTTGAAATCAACAATAATGTTTTTTTTTCTAGTTCTCTTAAAACAATACCTTTGACCTAGTTTCGAATCGCACTTGGTGGTTTTCATTCTCAAAATCTTTTCAAAACTCGAGACTGATTAAGATCTTGATACGTCTTCTGAGCAAGATAGCCGTGTTAAAGGTAAAAAAGGTTAAGTTTTGTGAGAAGAAAGAAAAAGAAAAATCACAGCATATAGACTTATATGTAATTTGTTAGGACTGATTGTACATAATAAGTGTGTGTGTGTGCATGCATGTGTTAGAGAGCACCTCCACAAACACTTTCACTCTACCACACGAAAAGTGTTGGTAATAAGATCTTGAGAAAAAGAGTCGACGTAAAGAGCTTGAACAAATTGGGAGTTAACAAACTAGGAGGACAACATCAACAATCAGAACTGCAGAGAAGTTATTAGCATACTAGAGGGTACATTCCTAAACTTATATAGGTCTGAGTTGTATGCATGTTTGTTATATAGTTTGTAACTGTTAAAATTTGTTTATAGTGGAATGTTATTTTACTCCGTAGAGGGAGTCGTGGATGTTTCCTCAGTTGGGTGAGGTTTTACCACGTAAAAATCTTGTTCTTAATCTTCCTACATCTTCTCATCTCATTCTTGGTTGTGCTGAGTTTAAAAGCTTGTTTAAACTGTTTTATAAACCCGTTGATCAAATATTGAATAGATCTCGTACATACTTTTATAAAACACATCTTGTGTTCAAATAGTTTTGGTTTTTAAGAAAAGAGTTTCTTCAAAAAACTGTTCGGAGTTACTTAAATAGTTTAATTTTATTAAACTGATTTAGTAACATAATTTCAAATGGGACTTAAGCAAAGGGCCTCGAGGTTCTATGTTCAGGAGGGCCAGCTCTATCGAAGGGGCTACTTCAATAGGCCACTGCGTTGCATCATAAAGGAAGAAGCAACAGAAGTCCTCAAATAAGTGCATCTTATATCACATTAGAGGGGCCAGATTGTACGATGAGTTGATGATGTTGGGGTATTATTGGCCAACGGTGGAAAAGGACTCTGCTCAGTTCGTTAAAAAATGTAAGTCTTGCCAACTTCATGGAAATGTGATCAATGCCCCATCGGTTGACCTACACTCCCTGACAACGGCTTATCCTTTTCACACTTGGGCGTTTGACCTGGTAAGGGAAATACATCCTTATTTGAGGGGGAAGATATGGATACTAGTAGCAATAAAGAATTTACAAAGTGGGCTTAAGTGATACCACTAAGAAGGGAAACATCAGGGGTGGTGAGCAACTTCATCAGAGATTACATCATTTGTCATTTTGGGATTCTAAAGGTTATTCTCTCTGATAATGGAACCCCCTTAGTCAATTAGGAGGTAATAATATTCACAGACAAGTACTCCATTATTCACCATACTTCAACGGTGGTATACCCAAAGGGAAACGGTCAAGCCGAAGAAACTAACAAAACATTGGTTAATATTTTGGCTAAAACGATGGAGGATTTCCCAGGGTCATGTGATGACAAGATACCAGCTGTGTTGTGGGCCTATCGAATAACTAAGAGGAAGCCCACGGGGTATATTCCTTTCTCCCTTGTTTATGGGGCTGAGACGATCCTTCCGGTAGAATTATAAATTCCCTCTACTCGATATGCCTTACGAAGTAGCATGCTCCCTCAGAATAAACATGTGCAGTTGGAAGCGTTGGATGATCACAGAGAAAATGCGATGCATCATTTTTAAATGTATACGAAATAACTCTCCAGGGCATATGATAACTTGGCGAGACCAAGGAAGTTTGTGGAGGTATACCTCATTTTGAAAGCAACAGTGAAGCACATCAGGGGGATTCCTCTACCTAAGTTTACAGCGAATTGGGAGGGACCTTTCATTGTAAAAGAAGCTTATGATTCAGGTTATTTTTTAATTTCTAGGATAGAAGAAGACAAGCCATTCAATATTAACAATAAATGGTTGAAAGTCTACCATGTGTCAGCAATTAAGTTTAGACCATTGTTGTATCTAGTTGTTGTTATGAATATACAATTTTTTTTTATTTTAACTCGAGTGGAGATGAAAGAATTGTATAACTTCATAATATACACAAACAATTATAGCAGAAAGAAATGACATGGATAAACATACATCTTTTTCATTTATTCACATACTTTGGGGCATTACAAAATTGGGAGCTACTGCCCAAGAATTACATAAGAACAAGAAAAGAAAAATGTATACAAAAGTTCATTGGCCTAAGAGGAACCACATATCTGAAGCAGGGAAAAAATATCTAGGAAGGTCCGAAGAAGCTGCTAGGAAAGACTGCTTGGCATTAATAGAAACCTCCAATCTCATTTACGCTTGTGTACACTCAATGAAGAGTTTCTCTTATTTCATCTTCTCTAGACGCAAAGCTTATTTGTTGTCCTCTACCTCTTTGTTGGCAGCTTCAAGAAGAGGTGCTAGCTCAGCCAACTTAGCTTCCTCAGCCCGTTGATCCTCCCGATGCTTCTATAGCAGTTCCCTCTGACTGTCCAGTCATTAGCTCTTCAAAGTCTTTAAGTGCGCAATTAGCCAGTCAAAACGGAAGCCATCGTGACCCAACTCCCACAGATAGCCCAGGAATTGGTTGAGGAGAGGTTTGGTAACGTTCGCGATAGGAGTGCTGACGATATCAACAATAATGGTCGCCATGACCTGAAGCTTATAGCTCATCATGGGGATGTTGGAATGTAGGCAATCCACAATGAAAGTCTGAGGATGGTGGCTTGTATGCTTCTCAACTACCAAATGATGGATGACAGGTATTTGAGGAGAATGCTGAAGGATCATGAGGCAAAAGTCATGAGGAGCTAAGTTGGGTAGATAAATCTCACAACCAGATTCGTTGTCAGTAACAACACCAGTCATGGAACCTTAGTCGTCATGACTAGAATCTTCTGAGATAGAGGGTTCCCGATAGGGTGAAGCGATGGGCAAAAAAACTAGTGGAGATTTATCTCCCGCCGGAAAGGATTCTCGAGCAACCTGAGAACAGGTAGAATAAATCTTAACAAGTGTTTTCATTGTTAAGTCACCGATATAGGTGGAGTTTATGAAAAATCTTAACAAGCATTTTCGTTGTTAAGTCACCGTTATAGGTGGAGTTTGCGAAAAATCTTAACAAGTGTTTTCATTGTTAAGTCATCGATATAGGTGGAGTTTATGGAAAATCTTAACAAGTGTTTTCGTTGTTAAGTCACCTATTAAGTCATCAATATAGGTGGAGTTTATGGAAAATCTTAACAAGTGTTTTCGTTGTTAAGTCACCATTATAGGTGGAGTTTATGAAAAACCTTAACAAGTGTTTTCATTGTTAAGTCACCGTTATAGGTGGAGTTTACAAAAAATCTAAAATAAGTGTTTTTATTGTCAAGTTACCATTACCAGTGAAGTTTGAAAGGTTGAGAAATGATACTCTCCTAGATTGTACATTGTCAAAAATAAAGGACAAACATCGAGAAATGAAGAGAAACTAGCAAAATACCTTAGTAGGGGCTGGAGCAAGAACGGGAGTCACCAAGGAGGACATAACTACGGGAATTTTTAGGGGCAGTCTTATCTCCTCTGAAGCCTCAACGGAACCCTCAACTAAAGAAGCCTTAATGGTCGGTAAAGCTCCTTCGCCAATAAAAGGTACCAAGGCCAACACAGGATCCCCACTCGAGGAGGACGTTTGACCTCCAAGGGATGCCCCAATGTTGGTGGATGCAGAGGAACCACCACACTGGGCCAAAATATCAACCATGGCCTTGGGGATAGGCAAACCACCAAGAGAAGAGGGTGGGTCAAGATCTGGAGAAAACTACAAAAATGAAGCCAAGTGTTATAAATGAGGAATAAGTACAGAGGAAGGGATAAATACCTCTAAGCGTTATTTAACTTAGTTTTATGGTACAAAAGATGGGAACTGCAGTTAGGGTCTCGTCGGCAGAACAGGAAGAAGAATGTTAGCTAACAAATACGCCATTTATACATAAGGAATCCCAACATATTAAAGTTCAGCATGTTAAACAAAAAAAGGGATGGAAAAGAGAAAAGACATCAGACCTAACAAGTGATCGACAATATGTTACCTCGGGGGAACTTTCTCCAGCTGGAACGATGGGCAGAAGAACCTCAGGCTGAGGTGATAATTCAGAAGAGTCTGGGGGAGTTGCCTCTGGTTGAGAAGAGATGCCCCCACACTCAACGGAATCACACCCTGCAGTATCATCCTTCGCCCGTTGTGAGGCCGAATGGCGGGAGTAAGTAAGCCCGATCATAGGGTAATGGGGAGGAGTTACATCGGTCTAAGAGGAATCGAAATGTCCCCCCATGAAAGGGCTCACAGGGGGCTAGGTCATTCCTCTTCAACCTCCTACACAAAAGTTGCTAAGAGTTAAACATATGCAGCTTGCCTTAGAAAAATGGGAGTAAGAACAACAACACACATGCATACGTCGGATTCAGAGGGAGAATGGGAGGATATAACCATGGGCGAAGGAGGAGAGGAGGCAGCAACAGAGGGAGCTAGGGAGAGAGATATATATGGAGCTCATTTCCTCTGGGACTTGATACCCAAAGTCTTTTTCCTCACACCCGCAACACCAGTACTTCAAGGAACCCTTAAACTCTTCTTTATCTTTGACCCTGGTTCCGTTGGATCAACCAAGATAGTGGGGAAGGTAGTAGAAGGAGGAACGACGGGAGCGCGTCATTGAAACTCAACATTTATTCGTGCGACCTCAACGTGAACTTTCCTTCTCAACTCCACACTCGTTTCTGCAGACATGGGAGGAGGAATGGAGGCGATAGGAAATGCCTCCAAAGGAGTTTGAGGTTGAGTTTTAGAATTAGACTTTGAAGAAGTCCCACTCTTGGACTTCCTTATATTTTTGGCTGGTGGTTGAGAAGATCCATCGTTAGAGGCTACCTCAGTTGAAACCCCTTCACCAAAAATACCCCCAGAAGGGGCAGGCTATTTGGGTGATGGGGATTTTTTGGATTTTGGGGTGCTAATGAGAATCATGGAGCAATAGGGAGTAAGCTCAGTGGGAGGTTCCTTTGGTGTTTTTCTTAGAGGGAACTCAATTCTAAGAATGAAATTACCTTTTAGTCCCAGTTCTAGGGAAGAAAACAAAAGAATTAGGGGTACACGGGAGACCCGTGGATGAACTTAAAAATTTGGGCCATCTATCTCGGCCAGTACTTCGATACAAATAGAGGGGTTGGTGTGCCTAGAATAAAGCTTGTGATTCAAGTGCAAATCTATCGCAACAAGCAATATCCGGTAAGTACGGAATCGTGATCCACAGGGATTGAAACACTCCTAAGAGAACTGAATTAGGTTAAAGGGATTCTCTAAACGTCACAAAAGTTAAAGTGTAAAAGATGATTTAATAGTTTGGAAAGGTGATTGAGAGTAATCTCTAAATTAACATACTATTGATGATCAGATGATTAATTAATAATTACGGAACTATGAAAAGAACTAAGAGAAGCTTGAGTTCAAGAAATTAAAGGGATCGAGGATCATGCTCCCACCTCAGATTCACATAGAAGGGGATTATAGGGTTTGGTTGAAATTAATTCTAATCGAGCATAACTAATTAAGTCCGAACATCAACCATGTAGAGACTAAACTCAACAATGGAGGATTAGGGGTTAATTAATTATTGCTGGATGGGTTGGGTTTGTAGTAAAGCTTCAAACACTAGCCCTTGCATGACAAGAGAAGTTAAGAAACTATGATACTCCAATACCAACACATGAAGTTCCATTAAAACAATTATGAACCAAACCCTAAATTTGAAGTTCAGGCATCCAAGGTGGGATTATGATCCCCAATCACAAGTCTAGCTACTCATAATTGAAATTACACTACACATGCTAGTTAACAACATACTTAAGGTAGTTATCTAGTTTAAACACAAACCAATGCAAGAGATGGAATTAAATGCAAATTAAAGCTAGTAGAACAAGTAGAGAAGAAGTAAATGAACCTTTCTTGCATTAATTACCACAATTCAACTAGTAATCGAAGCCTTACAAGTTGATAAAAACCATAAATGAACTTTGACCTAGGAGAGAGAAGAGAGTGTTTTTCTATCCACCAAATATCTAACCAAAGTAATCTATATCTATCAAAGAGGAAAAACAAGGGATATATCTCCAAAATCCCACCAAAATGGCAAACTAGTAATAAGAAGAAAGCTGGAAATGCAGGGCCGAATCGATTCGGCGCCAAATCCGAATCGATTCGAAAGTGTAGAGATTTGCTCCTGTATGAAATCGAATCGATTCGGCAGAGTCAGCGAATCGATTCGGGCCTGCTGTGAGAAGGAGCGATGCCTATAAAGGCATTAGTTGTCCCATGTTTCACCGAAACAACCGTAACTTCTTCGTTCGAGGTCGGATTCAAGCACTGTCGGAATCCACGCGAAGATAAGAAAAAGGTATACAACTTCCGTGAAGAAATCGGGATCAAAACCCGAGTGCTGAAATTACCAAAATGCCCCCAACTGTGCAAGTGTCAACGAAACTTTTCCGGATCAAAACCAAACTTCCCAAAATGCATTCCTGAGACCTATAAAAGCTCAATAAAGACACATACAAAGTATATATGATGAATTCCGGGGTTAGTCAATAAATGAGTATAAGAACCGGGAAATACATGCACGAGAAAGCTAGAATGTACAAATTAACGGGGTATAAAATACAATAAAAGTGACGAATCACACCCCCTAACTTATACATTTCTAGTCCCGAGCAATGAAGTATGAAGAAACAAGGGCCAACAACGCAACCAAATTAGAGGAAATATGTACAACAACGGAAAAATGCCACTTTGGTAGGCGAACGATTGCATTTAGCGTATGCAATAAGCCGTTTTTAAACCCCTAGGTGGCCCTAGGGGACGAGTGAGGTCTCGTGAGGGTTTCTAGGGATGACACCCACAAACATCAAATCAACTCATACTATGATACGGCAAAATCCAATGTGTAGCTCAACAAATATCTAAAGAGCACAATTTATCAACAAAGTGAACGAAGCTCACACAAAAGACGGCAATTGTCGGCATTAAACAAACAACTTCAATAAAAATCGAAACCATGGAAAAATGAAATAAGCGGACACATGTGGTAATTTAGATTTGGCAAAACTTTCAAAATCCATATAAACGATAAGGCATGCATACTCAAGTTCTCTCCGGATGTTACACTCAACAAATGAAACACTTAGAAATGGGAAGTAACACACACGGGACATGCGGGAATTAAGAGTAATTGTAAAGGGAAACTAGGCCACGCACATGTCATCAATGAAGAACGCAATATCAAAGTGAAAAATACAATCTCATGAAAGGATATTGCATAATGACCAAGAGAAAAGCATTTAAACAGATTATCGATAATGTTCGACCTTTGAATCACATCACCCTAGGATCAAATAGGACTTTTGGGGTATAGAATTTAGGCTAGGTTAGGGTACGAAAGGAAAGGAATGTATGAACGGATTCAAAGTGTTCGGAATGAAAAAAAACGGGATAATGGGATAAAGCGGGCAATATCAAAATTGGAAAACAAGTTCCAAACCAAGCATTAAATGTATGAATTGGAGAGTGATCAAAGCTTATTGAACTATATACACAACACATACACTTTCTCTTTATTTTTCTTTTCTTTTCTTTTTCTCATTTTCTCTTTTGTTTTCTTTTGCTTTTTGCTTTCTCTTTTTCTTCACTTTTTTCATTACTTCCTTTTCTTTGCTTATCAAACTCTCATATGCCTAAAATTGCAATCGCAATACAACAACAACATTCAATCCCAAGTAACATTCCAAACAAAGGTATGTAAGGTGTATGTATGGGTTAAAACTCCAATTTGGACTTGGTTATGGGATTTGGGTTATGAAACGAAAGGCGAATATTTAGGCTCAAAGGGGTTAACGAGGGTAAACATATAAGGGTGAGGTCAAGGCTAATATGGGTGATATGACAAAGAGGGCCTATGATCATTTCATAAAGTTTCATGTGATTCGCGGGACTAAACACCATTGAAAATCATGCTCAAGTGTTCAATCAATTAATATGCAATCAAATGAAGAAAAAAATGAGATCGACAACGAGTTCATTGACAAGAAAGAGATAGAGTGGGTGTATACGCTCACCAATGATGATAAGTCTCAATTTTCACTTTTATAAGGGTATAGCATGCGCCTTAGAATAACGAATTTGAAACACTTTAAACCAAATCATAAATAATTATTTGTGTAAATGCTCAAAGCTTCACAGTTTAATTTTATGATGCTATTCACAATGCAAACAATAACGGGATAAAGGGTAATAAATCAATGACTCAAAGCATGCTTCATATCTATACAATATGATATGTCGATCATATAAGTAATCATAGTAGATATGAGAGAATTTTTTATTTTTATTTTTTACTACTAACATGATAACCGGCATCACAATTGTATACCATACCCCCTAACTTGAATGAAACATTGTCCCTAATGTCAGTAGGGATAAAAAGGGAAAAGAGGTATGAAAATAGTCACCCCGTAAGGAATAACTCAAGAAATGCGCAACGGCATGCCTGTTACAAGTTAGTACCATAAACAATAATATATACAACAGAGATATATACAAGAACAAATATGAAGCTGAAAATGATTAATTTCATTAATAATTACGAGTTGTGTACATGGGGCACAAAAAAAATAAAAATTAGAAAATACAATAAATGTACTCTCTCCTCCCCACATCAAAACACAACTACAAAGATAGGAACCCAAAAATCAAAATGAAGAACCACAAAAATCAGTAGCAGAGAAAGTAGGATGTCCGCGGCCTACGGATCGTCCGGATGGCGGCGCGGGGACTCGGGCGCGGGGGGGTCACGAGAGGCATATGGGTCATAAAGGTATGGAGGCACAGCAGCCTCGCCCCCTCGGAGATGTGAAAATAGGTCCATCTGCGCCCGAGTAATCATAGAGATATCGCGCTCGTAAGCGCCCCGATAAGCAGTAAAATCGGCCTGGAACGATGCAAAGCCCGACATGTAAGCGCCCCGAAACTCGGAAAAATCCGCCTGTAACTCATCCATCTGAACCCCAAGATATGCAATGGGGTCAATAGAAGATGGGGCAGGAGGTGGGACAGGATGAGGCACAGGATGAGGCACATCCGGAATATCCGGCATAGGAGCATCAACAGCAACAGGAGCATCCAACATTCGCTTCTTTCTCCTCTCCCAATAATCCTTTCCAAGACTCTTCTCAATGGCCTTCTCGCCAAGCAACTTGGGAAGGCGAGGAATGTTGTCCGTATACGCCACCTCACAATGCGCATCTCTACAAATACGGGAAACCAACCGCGTGTACGGGAGGGTAGTGGTACCCTTCTCACCGTAAGCGGCCTTTAGCATCCGCTGAAGTACCAATGCGGGAAGGTTTACAATAGAGTTAGCGTCCAATAGATGGTAAAGGAAGTGGGCCTGGGCGGTGCGAAGAACAGCCTTGGTCTGGGTCGGCGTTATGGAATTAACAGCAACAAGGTGGATGATGCGGTGGTTGTCGGGCATAAGAGATGTGGGGAAAGTCTCCCCAGCCCAAACATTCCCTGGCGCCAGACGCGCAATCAGGGTCTCATTAGTCAGCCTCCCCTCATCGGAGCAAGGGTAATCAAAATCCTCGGGGTTATCGTCCCCAGTCAGATGCAAAGCCAAGAGAGGCTTAGAAATAGGAATTCGCTTACCCCGCACGTAAGCCTCGAAAGTTCGGTCCCCGGTTGGAACGAGAGATGCATAGAACCTACGAACGTTCTCATCATTGACATCACCCGCCCGGGCAAGGTGAGCTTCCCAATTAAACTTCTGAAAATACCGACGGACAGAGGCAGGGAAATCCTCAAGGTGCACAGGCCTCTCAATAGCTATTGGGTGACCCGAAGGAAATTTAGCAAGAAACCATTCCCTTTCCTACTTGGAGCGAAAGGATTCGAAACCTCCCCGACCCGAAATTATATTGGATGTGGGCTTGGAGATCGAAGAAACCTACAAGAAAAATCAATTTGATACATACACAATTAGTGTAATGCATAAAATTAATTTAGCGTGAAACAGGATCGAAAAGGAATCGGTGGTGCATCTCGGAAGAAAATGATAGGATAAGCGTATCCGACATACATCACCCTCGAGTAAGGTAGAACCTATGTTGATGTTCGATAAGAGGCACAAAAATGGAACAATTTGGGGATCAACTCCTCATTTAGGCCTTTTATCGAACACGTGGTGTGCAGCCTTCTCAAAATAGGGAGAAAAAATGTATTTGATTCATGAAAGCCCCCAACAAATACAACACAAGACAATAATGAACAATTAAAAGGTTGCATTTGTTGGATAGTGATTGAAATCAGTAATGAAAAATGGACAATTCATGAATCAAATACACCTTATGCTAAGATGGAAATACACACATAGCTCCCCTAGTTGAATAGAATGAACACCCATTGCATATTAAAATTAACATAGAAAGATTGGAGTTGTTACCTTGGATGAGGAAGCCATGGATGAACAAGATTGGAGGGAGGGAAATGATACGGTAGAGGCTGGTTCGCAGGTAAAGGGAATAGAGAGAATAAGAAGAGGATTAAAACAGAATGTTGGACTTTTAAGTGGCAGGTTCTCCGAATCGATTCGGTAGGTAAGCCGAATCGATTCGCTATTCTCGAATTGAACACTGGGAGGTTCCGAATCAATTCGGTATTAATCCGAATCGATTCGGGAGAAGGGACCTGACACTTTGGACTAACCGAATCGATTCGGCTGAATAGCGAATCGATTCGCTGCACTCGAATTTTTTCTACTGGGAAGGGTCGAATCGATTCGGTGAAAAACCGAATCGATTCGGGAGCTGAGAATGGGATTTCTGCTAAGCTGATTTTTCAATTCTCATGAGGTTTAAGTTTTGGGGCCACCTCAACTGGATTTCTTTGTACCAAAATGATATGCTATATGTATGTAACTGGTCCGGAACCAAAAATTTGCAACCCCTCATGTGTCGGGGTTGCTCGGCACAAAAATTGAGAATTCACCGAACCGAATCACCCCTGCTAACGGGGCTGCTGCTTACGATGTCCAATTGTAAATCCGCAGAGATTATTAGGACGTACTTCACTATGTGAACACCTGTCCTTCCCCTCGGTCTGACTTTGCTCCAACTAAGGCTCATCAATTCACAATTATATCGGGTTCAAGATCGGAGGATATAACACCTATCCAAGATGGACTACCGCAACCGCTGGACCCGCGTTTGGTTTTGAAAAACGGATTAATATTTGAAAGAGGGGGACATGGGTTCTTAAAGTGACGGACCGGAGGGTCGGTGCACACATCGATAGAGACAATTTCTAACCTATTTTTCTCCGAGCAACTCTCCCTACACGGGATTGATGACTCTATGTAAATGTCAGTTTCGGAAATGGTAGAGTCATCAATCGGAGTGACATCAAAGTTGCCTAAATTATCCCCAATTTCATGGTTTTCTTCTACGCCAACCTCTCCTAGCATGTCAAAACACACATCTAACACACTCCATTCAATTTCCTCCCTCGCAATATGATCGTCGTCCACACATATCATTCCAACGAAATTCACTTCCCTCACACAATCATCTTTGTCACTCGAGAGTTGCGACACATTGAAAATATTGACATCTAATGTCATATTCCCAAAAGACAAGTTCATTTCACAATTCCTACAATTTATCGAAGCATTCGCGGTCGCGAGGAATGGTCGTCCTAAGATGACGGGAGGTTGATTGTTCGGGCTTAAAACAGGTTGGGTATCAAGAACGATAAAGTCGACCGGGAACACAAAGGTGTCTATCTGGACGAGGATATCTTCCAAGACTCCCCGTGGAATTTTGGTGGAGCCGTCGGCCAATGAATTTTAGTTTTGGTAGGACTAAGTTCTCCCAAGTCCAATTGAAGATAAACCGAATACGACAAGAGGTTCACATTAGCTCCTAGATCAAGAAGAGCGTGATTAATGGCGAAGTTTCCGATCATACACGAAACAGTTGGACACCCCGGGTCCTTAAATTTTGGAATCGTGTTGTGTTGGAAAATGGAACTAACTTGTTCAGTCAACTCCACCTTTTTGCGAGAAACATTATTTCTCTTAAAGGTGCACAAATCTTTCAAAAACATGCCATAAGAAGGGATTTGCCTAATCGCGTCAAGAAGAGGGAGATTGATTTTTACTTGTTTGAATGTCTCCATGATTTCTTGATCTTTGTTGGATTTAACAATGGGAAGGAGCCTTTGAGGGTAGGGTGCGGGAAATGGACAAGGGACTGAAGTTTCCTGCCCCTTGGTCGGCGACTTATCTCTTTTCTTTTTGGGAGTCACTTCACTCTCTCGGGGAGTTATTGTGACCTCGTCGGATAATTTCGGGGAAGGTGGAGGTGGATTTTCAATCACCTTCCCACTCCTAAGAGTGGTGATGGAATTAGCATGTTCCATTGACCTACATTGAGCAGAAGAAGGAGTAGAAACATCGGAATTCGTGCCATTTTGCCCAACGGGCCCATGAGGTTGTGACGGGAATTTTCCTTTTTCTTGCACACTCAAAGAAGCGGCCAACTTGGAAATTTCTTTTTCGAGCCTAGCATTTGTGGCTTGTTGAGAAGTCATAAAAGATTGAAAAATTTCTTCTAAACTTCTCTTGTTCGGGTGCGCGTAGGCAGGTATAACTGGTGGAGGTGGTCCCGGAGGGGGATGTTGGTTGTACGGTTGTTGGTTATTCTGAGGCGGGGGAGGACAAGATTGTTGATATTGGTAACCGAGTTGGTTACCCCAAGATGGATTAAACCCTTGGTCGGGAACGTTTTGGGATCTTCTAAAAACTCCCATAGCGTTCGCTTGGTTATGGAGGATCACTTTGTAAGCCGAAATAGTAGGACACTCTTGGGTCGAATGAGCGTTGGTGTCACAAATGGCACACAAATCCTCAATTATAGAATGAGTTTGAACAACGGGATCACGAACTTTCGAACCGAACTCCTCAAATTTCTTAGATAATTTATCTAATCTCATTTTCATCTCAGCCTCATCAGTGAGGTGATACATACCAGGGTTAGACGAGGATGGAACCGAAGGTCGCGAATTGGTTTTGTTCGGATCCGAGATATCCCATGCTTGGGTGGTCTCGGCACAATATTTGAAATGTGCCCACGCATCATCGGGATCTAAACCAAAGAACTCACCGGAGCACATTGTATCCACCATTTGTTTCGCATTAAGTGTAAGCCCATTGTGGAAAAATGAGATTAATCTCCACTTTTCGAAACCGTGGTGAGGGCATTTATGAAGTACCTCATTAAATCTCTCCCAACATCGCTCGAATGATTCACCTTCGGTTTGAACGAATGTTTGGATTTGTCTCTTTAAAGAGTTGGTGCGATGAGTTGGAAAGAATTTTTTTAAAAACTGCGCTTGCATTTCGCTCCAACTCCCGATGGAATTGGGAGCTAAAGACCAAAGCCAAGTTTTGGCCTTGTCTTTTAAGGAAAACGGGAAGAGTTTGAGTCGTGTGACATCTAGAGGACAATTTTGATCGCTAAAAGTAGCGCACACCTCCTCAAACTCTCAAACATGAAGGTAAGGTTGTTCACTGTCCATGCCATGGAAAGTAGGAAGTAATTGAATCATTCCATTACGGAAATGGAATTGGGCGGCATTGTAAGGAAAAATGATACAAGACGGAGAGGTGGTCCTCTCCGGTTGCAAATAATCACGCATGGTTCTATAAGGGGGGTCGGGTGCAACCCCTTGACTACCGTGCTCACTAACATTGTCGGCCATGGTTGTGGGATCGGAGTGAGCCCAGGTATACGAAGAAGATGAGACCGAACTAGAACGAGAAATTGTTGGTAAAGGTATCCAATAATCCGAGGGTTCACTAGACGATGGTTCACGAATAGGATTCAAATTGCTACTACTCGCGTCATGCATTTATAGAATTTTGGATTGATTTTTGGAAACCGTGATGTCACGGTGACCACAGGGAACGATAGTGTAAAGAGAATTTCTAAAACCTGAGATAGTTGCCAATCCCCGGCAACGGCGCCAAAAACTTGGTGCGCCCAGAATAAAGCTTGTGATTCAAGTGCAAATCTATCGCAACAAGTAATATCCGGTAAGTACGGAATCGTGATCCACAGGGATTGAAACACTCCTAAGAGAACTGAATTAGGTTAAAGGGATTCTCTAAACGTCACAAAAGTTAAAGTGTAAAAGATGATTTAATAGTTTGGAAAGGTGATTGAGAGTAATCTCTAAATTAACATACTATTGATGATCAGATGATTAATTAATAATTACGGAACTATGAAAAGAACTAAGAGAAGCTTGAGTTCAAGAAATTAAAGGGATCGAGGATCATGCTCCCACCTCGGATTCACATAGAAGGGGATTATAGGGCTTGGTTGAAATTAATTCTAATCGAGCATAACTATTTAAGTCCGAACATCAACCATGTAGAGACTAAACTCAACAATGGAGGATTAGGGGTTAATTAATTATTGCTAGATGGGTTGGGTTTGTAGTAAAGCTTCAAACACTAGCCCTTACATGACAAGAGAAGTTAAGAAACTATGATACTCCAATACCAACACATGAAGTTCCATTAAAACAATTATGAACTAAACCCTAAATTTGAAGTTCAAGCATCCAAGGTGGGATTATGATCCCCAATCACAAGTCTAGCTACTCCTAATTGAAACTACACTACACATTCTAGTTAACAACATACTTAAGGTAGTTATATAGTTTAAACACAAACCAATGCAAGAGATGGAATTAAATGCAAATTAAAGCTAGTAGAATAAGTGGAGAAGAAGTAAATGAACCTTTATTGCATTAATTACCACAATTCAACTAGTAATCGAAGCCTTATAAGTTGATAAAAACCATAAATGAACTTTGACCTAGGAGAGAGAAGAGAGTGTTTTTCTATCCACCAAATATCTGACCAAAGTAATCTATATCTATGAAAGAGGAAAAACAAGGGATATATCTCCAAAATCCCACCAAAATGGAAAACTAGTAATAAGAAGAAAGCTAGAAATGCAGGGCCGAATCGATTCGGCGCCAAATCCGAATCGATTCGGAAGTGTAGAGATTTGCTCCTGTATGAAACCGAATTGATTCGGCAGAGTCAGCGAATCGATTCGGGCCTGCTGTGAGAAGGAGAGATGCCTATAAAGGCATTAGTTGTCCCATGTTTCACTGAAACAACCGTAACTTCTTCGTTCGAGGTCGGATTCAAGCACCGTCGGAAGCCACACGAAGATAAGAAAAAGGTCTACAACTTCTGTGAAGAAATCGGGATCAAAACCCGAGTGATGAAATTACCAAAATGCCCCCGACTGTGCAAGTGTCAATGAAACTTTTCCGGATCAAAACCAAACTTCCCAAAATGCATTCCCGAGACCTATAAAAGCTCAATAAAGACACATACAAAGTATATATGATGAATTCAGGGGTTAATCAATAAATGAGTATAAGAACCGGGAAATACATGCACGGGAAAGCTAGAATGTACAAATTAACGGGGTATAAAATACAATAAAAGTGACGAATCAGGGGTCACGTCCCGTATCTTGGTGATGCTTGGAATAGTGACTCGCCCAGCCATTGTAGAGCTTACTCCCCACACAACATTAGATGAGAACAAGGAACATGCCTCGTTAAAAGAGACTTTGGGGTGAGATAATTAGAAAACTGGGGGAGGAGCCCCCTGATCGAAACAAAATTGACGGCTGCATCGATTGGGATTTTAATGCTCACTGGTGTATCTCCACTCAGTGTAGGAAGGCAGGTACCCCGAAGAAAATAGAAGGACCACAGCTAGCGAAGGGTCTTTAATGATGAGGTCTAAAGTAGTTGCCTGGACCACCCTTACTTCATGTTTGAAAAAACCCCAAGTATGGAGGAAGACCTCCTCTTCGTAAGGCCTCATCACAAAACACCCAGGTTGATCAATAATAGAGGTTAACTCCTTTTGACTTTGTCTCTTGTGATAAATGAAGGAACGTGGAGGTAGAGTTGCTTCCCCCGAAGGAGGACGATTAGCTTTGGCTGCTACAATGGGAAAATGAACATAAAGGAAACTCGTCAGAAGGACACAGTTGGCAAAGATGGCCAGGTTTTAATGACCAAGAGATCATTCCATGTCAAAAAGGGTTCTATTAATCTACGTGTAGAGTGATTCCAGGGCAATTGCAGCCAGAGGAAGCTTGATACCCTGGGCGAAATGGAGGGATATGTTGATGAGGTCCCTCTGAGGTTGGTCGTTAGGTTTCCCCATTAAAAGGAAATGAGAGAGAATGACAAGGATGTAGGCAACAAGTTCTAGGGATGTACCTTGACCAGGGGCAACCTCAGAAGAACTACATGCAGAAGGATCCTTAAAGAAATAGTTGATGAGAGGAGTGAAAGTGGCTTTGTTTAAAGAATAGATGCACCTTCGGCATATACGGTCCAATTTCGAACGACCAGCAGCCTCTTGGGCATCCAGGGCTTCATCATAATAGGGCTCATGGCCTATTACCTCAAGGCCCTGAAGCTCACACACGTCTTCCAATGTTATTGTAAACTCACCCCACGCAGCAATGGAGGTGTGAGTAGTAGCGTTCCAGCGAGACACCAGGACAGGAAGGGCGGCATTGTTCTTGGATAGAGTAAAATCACCAATTCGCTTGGCTCGATGAAGCCTAATTTTGGTGAGGGTATCAGCGTGGGACCGCGGGAAGTCAATATGGGACCGTGGGAAGTCCCCTCGCTCAAAACGAAATCAAAGAGTCCCCTTTGGGGGGTGGGAGAAAGCCCCAATCATCAACACTTTCGTCTTCATCACCAAGTTTCATGGCATCATACTTAGCGTTGAAAATGCAAGTTTTGCAAAACCCAACAAAATTATCACCCTTACCGAATATAGGGGACCGACAGTAGAAACGCAGCTGGTTCTGGCGGGCGACAGTCAAAGAGGTGGTGGAAATAGGGGTGGCAGGGGAGCAATTGTGGCAGACGTAGTAAGATTGCTTGAGGAGGCCATTGAAGATGACAGTGAAGTATAAGAAAAGATTATAAAAGGCTCCAGAGAAGTAACAATGGAGTGTATAGAAAGTGAGGATGATTGCAGAGAAAAGGTTGAGGAGAAAAGCTTGGAAACAATGGGGAACAGCTTGGCAACAATGGAGTGTCTAAAGTAGACGGGAGTTTGAAGAAGACGAAGAAAGGAGAAGTGTTTTAAAAGATAGACGTTTAAAATCTTTTAACCCGTATTTTGAGTTTCCTACCACCACACATGCAAAGCCGCCTAGAATCATTTCAAATAGACACATGACACTTCGAGAAGTGTCCTGACAGTTGAAAAGATGGCATTACATCATTAATGAAGCGGCACATGGGGATGGAAAGGGTTTCTTCCAAGATAATTTTTGGGGTTTGGTACCAAAAATCTTCTTTTGTCAGACATATCTAATAACTCCAAACGAATAAGATTCCCCAGCAATTCAAAAAAGCTACGATTTCCCCTCACCATAAGTCCAAATGTTGTTTAATTAAGACTCAGCTACATCGGGGAGAATTTCTATTTTTTTAAACTTGGCGAAAAGTTACAGAGGAGAATTTCATAAGTCTCAACAATAGGGACAGTCCTAACGAAAAAATTCACTGCCTACAACTATACTCCACAAATAGCACAAACGAGAGAATTTCACTTCCCCAAAGCCAAAACGAGTATTTGAGAAGGTTCGTAGGTCTATCGGGAGAATTTTAAATAGTCAAGCCAGAACAATTGAAAGTAAGTAACTGGAAAAAGTTACGATTTCCCTTTACCAAAGAGCCCATAAGCCACGACGCTTCGACTCAAGTACATCGGGGAGAATTTTACTTTTTTCCTCAGAAGCGTTAAACGCAGTTGGTTGCAATGAAGGAAAAGATGCTAGAATTTTTTCACACCGAGAAGGTTCATCGGATTGAGAAGTTTTCGTGTAGATATTTCTTATTCCCACAACAAATATCTCCATGAAGGGGAAAATGTAGAGGGGGCTTGAAGGTAATCTTGAGATTATAGATAACCCCCAATTAGCAACAGTGTTTGGGATTAAGACAGTGAGGCAACTCAGTGAGGTAACTCAAGCGAGGTATATTGGCGTGGCAGTTCATACTTTAGCTTGTTGCGTTACTTAGTCACTTTTCATCTTTTCTTTATATTGACTATGAGCTATAAAGATTGTAATGATGTAACGAGCATAATGATTTTTAGTGTGAGGTTGAACGGTACTCGCTAGAGACCAGGCTTGGCAGGGCCTGGGAGAGCTTCATGCTCTATCGAATGACCTCACCATGGGAACTTCAGAGGGACATGGTTTGGAGGATTGAGAAGTGAGGCACCGTTGGGGCTTGTCCTAACCATCTTAGATACACCTGGTAAAACACGAAAGGACCCTGACCATGGAACCTCGAGCGGGGCAGCCTTGAACTCCATCGGGAGTTGAGTTGTGAACCAAACAACCCTCTACTTAAGGTCACATCTATCATATGTGATCTAACTAGCCAGCAAGGCAATGTCAAATCTGCACTTGAGTAAACCACCATGGTATTTGGGGCTATCAGACAGTTAGTGAGACACCTCTGTGACAACAGCCCCCTAATCCATAGTGGTTAGGCGAAAGGCATGTCTTGGCATTTAATGTCTATGACGTGGAGCTAACTAGTGCATCAGATATTTAATGTTTATGACATAAAGTATGAGGGATGTCTTTCACATGCATTAATGACTGAGTTTCCTTGGGAGTGGTGTGGGGGGATATTTAAGGACCCCCACCACCTCTGGGGAGAGGATGTTCTTTTTGAGAGTTTAGAAGTTATTACTAGAGAGAAAAACACATCAGGGAGAGAGATTTATTACAAACCAGAGTTTACTCACCCACCATTGTCATTTATTACGAAGCTTTTGATACTTGAAAGATATCTCTAAGAGTGGTTGGTGTGGTTGGCTGCCTGCCAAGGTGTATCTAGGGTGTTTACTTCTCTCTCCCTCTAAATGAGTTACTTCTGAGTTCGTTATTATCCTTTGGGTTATACACGAGAGATTTGTGAGTTCAAACAGAGTTTATCTTCATTAAGTTTTGTTTACATGTCCTGTACTTAATCGACAGTGTTCCTATTTAACTTGCCATTATTGTACTCAAAAGGGGTTACGCCTCCATCTAATCTAGACTACCCTCTTACAAAATGAATATCGACAAAGAGATGATTGGCCAAAATGGGAAATTGCCATCAAGGCTGAACTGGAGTCTCTAAATAAATGTGGTATATTTGAACCTATAGTATAAACCCCAGAAGATGTTAATTCAGTAAGTTACGAATGGGTGTTTGTAATAAAGCGCAATGAGAAAAATGAAATCACTCGATATAAGGCACGACTTGTGGTGCAAGGTTTCCTACAGAAACTCGAGATTGATTATGATGAAACATAATCCCCAGTTATGGATGGTATAACTTTCAGATATCTAATTAGTTTAGCGGTCTCTGAAAATCTTGATACGAGACTCATGGATGTTATGATCGCTTATTTATATGGGAGCTTAGATACGAAAATTTATATGAAAATCGCTGAAGGATTTTCTTTTCCATAAGCAAAGCCTAGGAGTACGTACTTAATTCAACTAAGACGATCATTATATTCCGAAAGGATGTGGTACAACCATCTTAGTGAATACTTGTCTAAAGAAGGGTATGAAAATAATCCAAGTTGCCCATGTGTTTTTACAAAGAAATCCCCAATGGGATTTGCGATAGTAGCCGTTTATGTCGATGCTATTAATTCAATCGGGACTCTAGAAGATCTCTAGAAAATGACTAACTATTTGAAGAAATAATTTTAGATAAAAGACCTTGGAAAAACTAAATTTTGTCTCGGCCTGCATATCGAGAGAAATTCTAGCGGAATTCTTGTCCATTAGTCTAATTATACTAAAAAAGTCTTTAAAAGATTTGGTATGGACACATCACATCCACTAAGTACACCCATGGTCATTCAGTCTTCAGATATAAAGAAAGATCTATACCGTCCTAAAGATGATGATAAGGAAATATTGGGTTAGAACGTACCCTATTTAAGTGCAATTGATGCATTATTATACTTGTCACAATGCACTAGATAAGATATTTCATTCTCAGTCAACTTGCTTGCCAGATATAGTTCTGAACCAATAAAAAGGTATTGGATTGGGATCAAGCATATTCTAAGATACCTACGAGGAACCACTGCCATGGGATTATATTATTCTAATCATTATAATGGTTCTGAATTAGTAGGTTATGCAGATTCTGGATACCTCTCTGATCCTCATAAGGGCCGATCACAGACAGGTGATGTATTTCTTAATGGCAATCACTGTTCTAAAAAACCCGCCTAGGCTCCGCCTAGGCTTGAGGCTTGGGATAAATGCCCCGCCTTAAGATTTTGACGCCTTATGCTTGGTAAAACCCTTAAGGCGTACATTTTCTCTAAAAACAACAATGCTTTAGTGAAACGATATCGCCTTTTAAAGATTTTTTTGCAAACCGGACCATTATCTCATCCGAAATAATCAAATAGTATTTTTATTTATAAATATTCAGACATATTTTTATGATATGTACAATTTTAGTATTTTAATAGCCTTGTTATGGTTAAAAAATAATAAAATATATTAAAAAGACCTAAACGCCTTTTCACGCTTTTTTACGCTAAGGCCCGCCTAGGCTTCTAAGGCTTAAGGCTTGGCCTCCACGCCTTGATCACGCCCCGCATTTTTTAGAACCTTGATGGCAATACTATTATTTCTTGGCACTCTACTAAATAAACTTTAGTAGCTACTTCTTCTAACCACTCTGAAATTTTAGCACTTCATGAAGTAAGTCATGAATGTGTATGGCCGAGATATTTAATTCATCATGTTCATAGTTCTTGTCAATTATCTTCCATGAGTTGTTCCCAGTATCATATATGAAGATAATGCAGCATGCATAGCCCAAATTCAGGAAAGCTTCATCAAAGGGGACAAAACTAAGCACATTTCACCAAAGTTTTTCTTCCCTCATAAGCTTCAAAAGAAAAATGAAATCAAAGTCATGAAAGTGAGTTTAACTCAAAATATAGCTGATCTGTTTACCAAGTCACTTCGAAAAGAAACATTCTAAAAACTTGTGCATGGGATTGGAATGCGGAGACTTCACGAACAATAAATTTGAGATATGCAAATCAAGGGGAGATCCTTTTGAGGGGAGAAGTACAAATCATGCTCTTTTAGGACATAAGTGCGTTGTACTCTTTTTTATTTAACTAGGTTTTTTACCATTGGTTTTTTCTAGTAAAGGTTTTAAATAGGCATCATTATGCACGTCCAATACAAATTTAATGATAACAAAAGTTGTACTATTTTTCCTTCACTATGTTTTTTTCCCATTGGATTTTTCCTTAGTAAGGTTTTAATGAGGAAACAATCATTGAATGATGGGTATGGTGTACATCCAAGGGGGAGTGTTTAAAAAATATGTAGTTTTTGGCTTTTGGGTGGATGTCCACTAACATTCTTATCTCTTGGGATGCCTCACTATGTCCTATAAATAGGAGGATCCTAATATGGTTAAATACACCAATTACACCAAATACTATTGAGAAATAAAATACTCCCTCTCTATGAATTCTCTGTCTTTTATTTACAACATAATGGAAATTTTTCCTCCATAAAGAATTTTCACTTGCTTCTTTTTTATATTGCCGCTATTTTTTGTAGTGACCTGCTTCTTTTCAGTTTGAATTGTCAATTGATGCTAAATATTTTTGGGGTTTATTTTCTTTTATTTTTTGGGATCATAAACTCATTTTATTCTTTCTTTCTTTCTTTCTTGTTTGGGCAGTGCATGTAATTCAATGATAGGACTTGGCACGTCAAGTTCCAATAGTAAGATGATCTCTATCAATGTGATCACGGAATCTATGATAGGATAGTGTTCAAACAAAAAATCCTAGTAGGAGAAATAGTAATATTTTCATAATCATTAGTAAGTAGTGACTGGTTCATATTCATAGATTATCTCACTTGTTCGTGCTTAAGTTGTAGGTAATCCTTAGCAGTAAGGAAGAGTATGAACATCCTCCAAAATATTAGTGTCACATCATTAAGTAATCTTTTTTCAGTATTTTTATTCCTTGTGGTCTTTGCGAATTAAGGCTTCAACCACTCAGCAATAGAGTTTATTTCCCAAAATGGCAATCTTCCAATATAATTTTCATCCTTAGAAATCTACTAATTATTTCAATCTTATTCTCTATTTATCTTCTTGGACAAGCTTGTTGTTTATGACAGGTTGAAAATTCTAAGAGGCAAATTTATTTTCCCAGCAGCGAAGTAGATCAAGTTGAGATGTAGAAGCTACAAGCAATAGAGAATCATTTAAGCAAGTGTAATGATGCGCGTAAAATTATTGACTGTAGAGGAGCATTGAGGGAAGATGGAGCTGATGCTTCTCCTCAGATAAAACAACGCATGATTGCTTTTTGTTGAAATTGGAGACTTTTGCAAAGAAAAGGGAAAATCGCATGTTTTAGTGAATTATCATGCTTCACCACAGCATCCTATTATGCTTCACCACGGCATGATATTGCTATCCAGTGGTTCCTATGCCACCGGTAAACTTTATACCATGTGTTCTTCAGACTCCACTTTGTTATCATTTGTATATTCTAACTTGTACATATGTGTCATTTTATCATTTGTGTCATTTTATCCGGTGGAAGCTTCCTCACTACTGTAATACCCCGCATTTTTTATTGAATTGAAATTGAAAAAAAAAACTATTTGAGTATATATTTCGAAATGTTTGGAAATGAAACTATGCCAGTATATATATTCAAAATGATTGGAAATGAAAAGTTAAAATGAATTCATTGATATATGAATGTGCGACTTAAATATTAGAAGCGAATTAATTCGTAAAAGGATCGAGAGGGTTAAATTTGGGGCAATGGCATTTTTGTAAATAAACTAATTCTAGGTATAAATAGAAAAGAAGAGAAGAAGTCTTCATTCTTTCATTTCACAAAATGGGGCTAGGGTTTGGTAGAGAGAGAGAGAGAGAGAGAGTAAGAAGAGAAGAAAGCCAAGAGGATTTCAAGAAAATTCAACTTCTCCATACAATCCAAGGCAAGTTAATAACCTATATGTGTATATTATGTATCTATAATGAAATTTCACATGAACATATATTTGGATCCCTAAATTAATATGAAATTGATGTTAAAAATGATATGCAATGTATTAGGATCATCATCCATGTAGATTCAAATGCAATAACATCATTATAGGGATTGAGATGTAGAACAACTTCTTGAATTTTAGAAATATAAGAAATTAAGTAAATCATCATATTAAAAACTGTTTTGGTTCTGAAAATGGATATTCCGTCTGGGCTGCCCAGTAGAAAATCATATTCTGAACAACTTTTTAGTTTTAAGTTTTTCCGAAAACGGATCAGAAAAGACTCATATTGGCATTTTAAAATTCTGCGCAGAAAGTTGTCGTGAGCAAGTCCGAACTGTATATGTTAGTTTTGGGTCTGTTTTAAACTGGATACAATAGCGTGCTCGTGTGTCCTTGTATAAAATCATGTTCCGAACAACTTTGTAGTTTTAAGTTTTCCCAAAAACGGATCGAAAAATCCTTAAATAAGCATTTTAAAATACAGGGCAGAATGTTGTCGAAAACAGGGGGATTATTATATCTTATTTTCGGGTCTGTTGTATGCAGTCTATGGAAACGTGTTCGCGTGTCTTTATAGAAAATCACATTCCGAACAACTTTGTAGTTTTAAGTTTTTCGAAAAATGGATCGGAAGAGCCTCGAATCTGCATTTTAAATTCTAGGCAGCATGTTGTTGAAATAAGAGTGATATTGTTTTTCATGTTGTTAGTAAGATAATTGTGGTGTTGTGCCTAATATCCTAACTTGATCACATACTTATGGTTATTAGAGATATATAACCTTAAAATGATTTGATGTCGAATTAGTAAATTAATGATGTAAATTATGTTATATTATAAATAATGACTATTGTATAACTCGAGTAAGAGACTTGACACGATTGTATATATACATAAGCGTGGAATTGTTTTACATTTATATTATCGAGTAGACACTAGACTAGTCCTCCGGTCGATGTAGGCACATGTTGAATGCGATTTGTTTTGTGATTGATCCGGTTAGGTTCCGCTCGAGTGCCGTGTTGGTGATAAACAACCGGAACCGGACACATGGTTGTAATTCGGGTCGGATAGAAAGACCTTGAAACACCATGTGATTTAGGACTTAGTATGATTACCCTTGTCATGTAATATTGGGGAATATTCGTGTGTAGGACTAGTGTTACGACTTTTTCCCCCGGGTAACGATAGTGACCCGATATGACTTGTTGTGTGAGATATTATGCTTGTGTCTTAAAGTAATATCCCGAATCGATGTATTTGATATTATACTTGAAGGAAATATTTTGATACATTAAATACTGAAATGAGATTAATAATGATTAATCATGATACGATATGAGACTACACGTTACTCGAGTTTGGGTTGGGTAGTCATGTCATAGGAGCATTGGTTGGGTAATTGAACAACTTAATTACTGGAGACGAGTAATGACTAGTGTGCTTTCATTATAAGTACATCTTATAATCTTATAGCTTGTTTTCTTGCTTTGATGTCCGCCTATCTTGCTTCTTGCTCCTCTCCTATATATATAATATATGACAGGTCCTCGTCCCGCTGGACAATAGACTACAGATCCTGATGAGATCATATCAATCTTTGAATTCCTGTAGCCGTGGAGTTATTCTATTTTAATTTATGTCGTTCGTTTCCCTTTTCTTAAGGGTGGTATCAGAGACTAATATCACTTTGTTTATACTTGGAATTTGAGAGAATTGCTGTATTACTCTTTCCCATTTTGTGTTGGGCCACATGTATTGGCATTTTATATTTTCAGTTTGAGATTACTGATGGATTATTACAGTTAATAGTTATGAGTTGGTTTCACTTGTTATAGCTATTATGATGTGATATGGTTACATGTATGAGAGTGTACATGTTTATTTTACTGCGTTTATTTAAATTTATGTTTCTAATGGCAACATATTGACGCTCCGCTTTAATTTAAGTGGGCGTAGCTAACCAAATTAGATATAGAAAGAAGGGTTGTCACAGTTAGTATCAGAACCCGATTTTAGAGTCTTTAGGGATTTGAGGGCGTCCGTTATTTTTTCCGCGCATTATTTCCTTGATACGTAGAGCCTTACGATTAGGTATTGTATTCAATGACTTGGAAGATCTTCACGCTATGATTTCGACGGGCGATTCGGAGCTAGCCTTGTGTATAGGGAGGGTTCCTTGTTTGGATTTCATTCGTGAGACGTCCCACGCATGAGGTGAATCTCCGATCGGCCACATGATAGTACGCGTGAGGTCTGTGTGTGAGTACTTGTTGTAATTATGACTAGTGCTCCACTTGAATACATTTTTTTAGGATATGTATTCACTTACTATCTTTTAAGATGGTGATTTGATGAGATGTGGACTCTGGGAGGGCATAGGGTCCAAGCATTTTATGAGACCGTAATTCACGTGCAACAATCGTAGTTTCATCGCCCACCAGTAGGAGAGAGAATCAATGTTGAACTCAATGATTGAGTTGAATTTTGGTGCTTTAGGGGGAGGAAACACCAGTATATTTGCTGTGCATTATCAACTTTGAATATCGTCTCTCTTATGGTTGTAAAGAAGTTGGTATAAGTTATAGTCCACCTTGTAATACCACTGAGTTGTTGGTACCACTTGCGCCTTTAGTTGTCTGAAGTTTTTTTCCAATGTGGAAGGGTAGAGCTTTAGATATGGCCTACCTCAAAATTATGTGGTCCAGTTGTTGTTGTGACATTTTCCTAAGAAGAAAATATCGTGCTCCACCCGTGATGGACACACTACTGAAGCATTCAATGACGTATTAATCAGTGAATGGTTAACGAAGTAAATATTGTGGTAATAAGAGTATATTATTACTCATTAACATGTAAAGAAAGGGTTGTGATTTGAGAGAGTACTACTCCAAATCGGTGTATATCCCACCCCATCAAAGGATGACCTGAGGGGTCCAATTTTGGTGTAGGCAAGATTGTTATCATACTTGTGAAAAGAACGAACTAGATTCATCTGTTTGATGATGTTCAATGGGAGATTCATGAGTCTGAATCTGGAATGGATAAGTAATTGTCCTCGAAATATTGTGTTGGTATGAGGGAAGTTTGGTGGGTGTGTAAACCTACACGTTGTCCACACAAGCGACAGATGTCGCATTGGGGTGGCATAGTGGTTTTTAGTGTTCCAATCGTATAAAATCCATAATGGAATCCACTTAAGGACGATTAGGTGTGTATTCGGTCATGCACAAGATATATTAGTGGGTTGGGTACTCACTTGTTCAGAGTGAAATGTTTCGGCGAGTTATCCCGAACAAGTTTGTGAGAATGTATCAGTAATGTTACGATATCTTGGCCATGGACACTAGGGATAAAGAAGTCCGTATCGTAAGGTCATACGAGGATTGACATTGGAGAAGTCCAGAATATTTTTAGGTAGTTTTCTTTCCGTATTTAGGAATGAATGGAGTTCAGTATTCTTCTTAAATCCCTAGATTAGAATTGGTGTTCGATAAGATGTGGTTATCTTGCTTTGTAGCATCGGTATATTTTTTAAAAGCTGTCGAGAGTGGAATGTGAATATGTGTGTGCTAAGGGATGGACTTGAGTTGGAGTTACCAGTTGTGAACCCTACGATGAGTAGCGAATCTCTAGAGATGATTTGTCGAGTGAGAACATCATGAGGGAGTGTTCAATAGGAGTTTCATTTTATGCGAGTGTGATCGCTTGAGTTGGTGATATATCCACGAGTTCGGTTTTAGGTTATCACCCGGTGCTTGGGGGTACTAATTTGTTGCACTGTTATAATGGTGGTGCTTGATTTTGAATCCATCAGATATGGGAATGTGTCTATGTTGTGTCCCTCGTTATGTATTCATGTGAATTATAGAACGAGCGAGTAGTTGGTGACATGATGTTTACTTAGATCGTGTGTGATTAAAGACGCATTCTGAAATCAAGTGTAAAATGTTCGATTATGGTGACGTCTAGACTAGTGAATAGTCATACCTTGATGTTCTTTTGATAGTGGTAGAGTCCCGTGTAGCTTAGTCAGTTTTTATGTGATTTATGAGAGTGTTGCCAAGTGAGTGTCGTCCTTAATGGAAAGGATTGAGACATTTTAGGGTTTCAAATGTTGGACCCATTTATTGAAATGATTGCCATAACCTCCACTGTAGGGGGAGAACAAGAGAGTGTTTCAACCGGTTTTGATAAGTTTTGTAAGGAGGGTGCGTACTCTTAGGCAAACACCCGCGAATGGGTTCGTAATATATTTAATTTTTACTTCAGTTATATGTGGAGTACTGAGTGTTAATTGGGGTCACGGTACGTGAAGGTTTACGACCTTTGACCTGTTGGATATCACACCATTCTTCATAAAGATCAGGTGGTATTGGTGTGCTGGAAGATGAGTATCTGAATGGTGAGTGTGCCAAATTCGATATTCTGATTTGGTATGATAAGTTAGAATTTTTGGTCTTACCTCATTGCTTGGCAAATGAACAAGCCTTATTCGTGGTTTAAAGAACCAAGTTCATTTCTTGTTCGGTGAGAAAATTCTAGTATACTCACAGTCCAAGGAAAATCATGTCGGATAGGTTTAATTCCTTACGTATTTTTAACAAAAGAGCGGTAAGTCGAATCTAGCGAGGGTTTGTTGCCTTGGGTTAGAGCGACCAAACCATGAGAAGTGAGGCAAGGGAGCACATTGCATCTTAGGTTAGTTAGAAACCTTTGGGTGAGGGATCATTGACCTCCCATAATGCAACTTTTTCGGTTTTGTCTTATTCGAGAGAGTTTGAACCTTGTTGATATTATTTACCTAAGTCCAGACTTGGAAAGATGGAATAATATTTGTAAGTGAAGAGAAGTTGTATGCTTATGCACATGTATAACATTAGTGGATAATAAGGGTTGCCATATCGGTTGACTCACCATTAATATAATTGCAAGGCAAGTGCTATGACAACTCGGAGTAGAGTTGGCTTTTCAGCTTTCAGTACCATTTGTTAGTCGATTATGAGTTGAGTATCGAGGCATGATTGATGAATAGTGGCATCTGTATTGAATATGCAAAGTCGGATTAATTGTTGTGTGATGAACCATTGAGTCTAGAGATACGTTTTTTTTTTAGAGTTAGATGATTCTTGTACCACTAGGGGTCTTAAGTTGACAAATTCCTTATCTCGACAAGCTAACAATAGTGTATTAGAGAGGTTCCTTGTTTGGATTTTGCTTGCGAAACACTCCACGCATGAAACTTAGCAAGTCGAGAATTGGGGTTATCGATTTTTGGATCACCTTAGTAGTTCAGTTATGTTAGGCTTCGTGGTGAGAGTTCGATTGTACAGTTAGAAATGGGAAAGTATCTCCATGGATTTCATTATTGGGTTACCAAGATCGCAACGCGATTATGATTCGATTTGGGTCATCATCGACAGACTGACAAGGGTGGATATTTCCTTCTAGTGATGAAAGATTATATGGTAGCACAGTATGCCATGATTTTTATTAACGAGATTATGAAGTTGCATGGGGTACCACTTGATATCAGGTCCGACCGTGGCAGTGTCTTCATCTCGCACTTTTGGGGTGGTCTTCATGAGGAAATGGGAGTTCAGTTGAGTTTAAGTATTGCATTCCACCCTCAATTTGATGGTCAGTCGGAGCGGGTAAACCAAATTTGGAGGACATGTTACGAGTTTGTGTGTTGGAATTCAAATGTGGTTGGGATACACATTTTCCACTGGTGGAGTTCGCATACAATAATAGTTATTAGCAAACTATTGGCATGGAGCCATACGAGGATTTTTACGAAAGGCCTTGTCGATCCATTATATCTTGGTTGGATTTCGAAGAGCATCGTATGTTAGGTCCAAATAATGTTGGGTAGACCTCAGAGAAGGTAGACTTGATTCGTGCACGGATGAAGACCATACAACATCATTAAAAGATTTATGCAGACATAAGGCGGAGGAAGTTAGAGTTCGCCGTTGGGGACCAAGTGTTGTTGAGGGTCACACCCATGAGAGGCGTTGTTCGCTTTGGTGCCAAAGGGAAGATTTCACCGTGATACGTGTGTACGTTACAGTGTTGTATAGGGTGGGGTTAGTTGCCTACCATTTAGCCCTACCTGACCAGCTCCAGCGGATACACGATATTTTTCATGTATTAATGTTTAGGAAATTCTTAGGTCCCGAGGACTCACACCTGCACATAGATTTAGACGGGATTGAGTTGCACCTCGATGGGAGCTATGAGGAGAGGCCGGTTAGGATCCTATATCGTCGTGAGCAGCAATTGAGGTCAAAAGTCATTCATTTTGTTCGTATTATGTTGAGTAATCATGATGAGTCTGAGGCCATTTGGGAGAGAGGTGATGACTTGCGAATTAGCCACCCATATCTCTTCATAGAAGGTACATGCGAAACTACCTTACTTGAATTGAATTGATTTGATTTGTTTTAATTTGGATTTTGAGGACGAAATCCCATTCGTAGAGGGGGAAAATGTAATACCCCGCATTTTTTATTGAATTGAAAAAAAAAACTATTTCAGTATATATATTCGAAATGTTTGGAAATGAAACTATGTCAGTATATATATTCAAAATGATTGGAAATTAAAAGTTAAAATGAATTCATTGATATATGAATGTGCGACTTAAATATTAGAAGCGAATTAACGCGTAAAAGGATCGAGAGGGTTAAATTTGGGGCAATGGCATTTTTGTAAATAAATTAACCCTAGGTATAAATAGAAAAGATGAGAAGAAGTCTTCATTCTTTCATTTCACAAAATGGGGCTAGGGTTTGGTAGAGAGAGAGAGAGAGAGAGTAAGAAGAGAAGAAAGCCAAGAGGATTTCAAGAAAATTCAACTTCTCCATACAATCCAAGGCAAGTTAATAACCTATATGTGTATATTATGTATCTATAATGAAATTTCACATGAACATATATTTGGATCCCTAAATTAATATGAAATTGATGTTAAAAATAATATGCAATGTATTAGGATCATCATCCATGTAGATTCAATGCAATAACATAATTATAGGGATTGAGATGTAGAACAACCTCTTGAATTTTAGAAACCTAAGAAATTAAGTAAATCATCATATTAAAAACTGTTTTGGTTCCGAAAATGGATGTTCTATATGCGTAGACCAGTAAAAAATCATATTCTGAACAACTTTTTAGTTTTAAGTTTTTCCGAAGACGGATCAGAAAAGACTCAAATTGGCGTTTTAAAATTCTGCGCAGAAAGTTGTCGTGAGCAGGTCCGAACTATATATGTTAGTTTCGGGTCTGTTTTAAGTAGGCTACAATAGCTTGCTCGCGTATCCTTGTATAAAATCATGTTCCGAACAACTTTGTAGTTTTAAGTTTTCCCAAAAACGGATCAGAAAAGCCTTAAATAAGCATTTTAAAATTCTGGGCAGAATGTTGTCGAAAACAGGGGCGATTATTATATCTTAGTTTCGGGTCTGTTTTATGCGGTCTATGGAAACATGCTCGCGTGTCTTTATAGAAAATCATGTTCCGAACAACTTTGTAGTTTTAAGTTTTTCCAAAAACGGATCGAAAGAGCCTTAAATATGCATTTTAAATTCTGGGCAGCATGTTGTTGAAATAAGAGTGATAATGTTTTTCATGTTGTTAGTAAGATAATTGTGGTGTTGTGCCTAATATCCTAACTTGATCACATACTTATGGTTATTAGGGATATATAGCCTTGAAATGATTTGATGTCAAATTAGTAAATTAATGATGTAAATTATGTTATATTATAAATAATGACTATTGTATAACTCGAGTAAGAGACTTGACACGATTGTATATATACATAAGCGTGGAATTGTTTTACATTTATATTGTCGAGTATACACTAGACTAGTCCTCCGGTCGACGTAGGCACATGTTGAATGCGATTTGTTTTGTGATTGATCCGGTTATGTTCCGCTCGAGTGCCGTGTCGGAGATAAACCACCGGAACCGGACACATGGTTGTAATGCGGGTCGGATAGAAAGACCTTGAAACACCATGTGATTTAGGACTTAGTATGATTGCCCTTGCCACCTAATATTGGGGAATATTCGTGTGTAGACCTAGTGTTACGACTTTTTCCCCCGGGTAACGATAGTGACCCGATATGACTTGTTGTGTGAGATATTATGTTTGTGTCTTAAAGTAATATCCCGAATCGATGTATTTGATATTATACTTGAAGGAAATATTTTGATACATTAAATACTGAAATGAGATTAATAATGATTAATCATGATACAATATGAGACTACACGTTACTCGAGTTTGGGTTGGGTTGTCACGACATAGGAGCATTGGTTGGGTAATTGAACAACTTAATTACTGGAGACGAGTAATTACTAGTGTGCTTTCATTATAAGTACATCTTATAATATTATAGCTTGCTTTCTTGCTTTGACGTCCGTCTATCTTGCTTCTTGCTCCTCTCCTATATATATAATATATGACAGGTCCTCGTCCCGCTGGACAATAGACTACGGAGCCCGATGAGATCGTATCAATCTTAGGATTCCTGTAGCTGTGGAGTTATTCTATTTTAATTTATGTCCTTCGTTTCCCGTTTCTTAAGGGTGGTATCAGAGATTAATATCACTTTTTTTATACTTGGAATTTGAGAGAATTGTTGTATTACTCTTTCCCATTCTGTGTTGGGCCGCATGTGTTGGCATTTTATATTTTCAGTTTGAGATTACTGATGGATTATTACAGTTAGTAGTTATGAGTTGGTTTCACTTGTTATAGCTATTATGATGTGATATGGTTACATGTATGAGAGTGTGCATGTTTATTTTACTGCGTTTATTTAAATTTCTATTTCTAATGCCAACATATTGACACTCCGCTTTAATTTAATTGCGCGTAGCTAACGGAATTAGATATAAAAAACAGGGTTGTCACAACTACCTTCTTCAACTTCTCTTTATTCATCTCTAGCTTTGATGACATTATTTTAAGTGGGGTTAGATATTATAGTTCTCCTTTAGTTTTCTCGTACTCAAATTCCTGTCACCAGTTTTATAGCTTTAATTCCTAATTACACCCTTTCTTATTTGAGGTTTGCATTAATAGAAGAAAATCACTCGTCTGGTTTGATCTTTTTATAGTACTTATTATGTACTTGTTGTGTTATTTGCCTCTTTGGCATAGACTGTTATGTCCTCAGTAAACTTAGGACCAATACAAGCTCATGGCGAAGTTGAGTAGCATAAGGATCAAGGATAATGTGATTCCACATCTTTGGGGTTAAACCTTGTTTTGGTGCCCCCTATTCCCATGTATATGATTCAAGAAAAAATTTCTATACGTTTCACCATTCAAGGAAAAAGTGATTCCACCTCTGTGGGGTTAAACCTTAATCTATTATTGTTAATTTTATGGAGTAGTGAATCAATATTTTGGTCATACTAATATTAGTTTTGTTGTTATGCCCATTGCTGTACTTTTTAATGATATTTGGATAATTATAAAAAATGCCCCATTGGTGTACTTTAGTTATAATTTTTTTTACCATATTATTGTAATCATCTTTAACATTCGATGATGTCATAGGTGGAGGTCGAGGTGGATGCAAAGCAATATGATTGTTCTCCATTGATGAAGATTTAAAGATGGAGTTGACGAAATTCTTTTTTATATTTCATTTTCTTGGTTATAATATATAAAACATCTCATTTCAGGAGATTTTTTGTACCGGTAAAATACTGTTACTAAAGGCGTATTTCACTGTAGTGTAGTCTAATAGAAAAGGAAAGAATGTAATTCCGTAGCTTCTGCGTGACCCAGACTAGGACGACACATACTTTATCCAAAGCAGTGTATTTGACTTCGTATCCAAAAAAAATTTATCTGGCATAATAAATGGCTCTTTCCTTACGGGATTCTTCAATGGGTTGTGCTAGCAAAGCCCCAGCTACAATGTCTATTACGGTCAAGTACATGAGTATGGGGAGACCTATCTGCGGAGGCATAAGCACCGAAGGTCGGGTAAGGTATGGCTTGATTCGGTTAAAGGCTTCTTGGCAGGCCTCATTCTAGACTTTAGTTGAATCTTTTCGGAGAATCTTGAAAATGAGTTCACAGATAAAAGTTATTTGGCTGATGAGCTGACTGATGTACTCTAGTTTTCCTAGGAATCTTCAAACTTCCTACTCCATCTGTAGTGGTGGCATCTCAATTATGGACTTTATCTTGGCAGGGTCTGCTTCGATTCTTTTCTTACTGATAATGAATCGTAAGAGTTTTCCTTTTTTGATGCTTAAAATTCATTTTTATGGTTTTAGCTGCATTTTGTATTGTCGTAGTCGCTCAAACAACTTTCGGAGGGTGGGAATACGACCTTCTCGAGTTTAAGATTCGATGATCATATCATTGACATAGACTTCGACCTCTTTTTTAGTAAGGTTGTGAAGGATGGTTGTGGCATCCCTTTGTTCGGCAGCCTCGGCATTCTTGAGTCCAAATAGTATTATAATGTAGCAAAAGTTTCCCCATGGGGTGAGGAAGGCCATTTTGTCCTGATGAACAGTGGATCTCTTGATTTGGTTGTATCCGATGAATCCATCGACAAATGACTTAAGGGTGTGTCTAGCCATGTTGTCCATGACCATATAGATGTTGGGTAATGGGTAATCGTCCTTTGGTAATGGTTTATTAAAATCCCGATTATCGATGGCCATGCAGACTTTCCCTATCAATTTTGGCACGGGGACGATATTGGGAAGCCTTATAGGATATTCACTTTTGCAAATGAAACCCACATTCAATTGCTTGACCACTTCCTATTTGAATTTGAGTGACCATTCAGTCCGGAGCTTCCTTAGCTTTTGTTTGATTGGCTTGTATTATGGGAATATTGAGATCTCATGGTGAGCTATTTTTGGGTCAATTTCGCACATGCCATCGTACGAGCATGAAAAGTTGTACACAAATTTCTTCAGTAGCTCTTCAAATTATGCATGCTCATCCTCGTTAACGGTGGACCCTATCCTAATCTCGTCCTGATGGCTAATAGAACTGAGATTAATAAAAATAGTCTCATCATCATTAATTTGAACACAATTATGTTGTTTCTTATTCTCCTTATTAAGATCAGTTAAGATAAGTTTATTTTCAAAATCATCATCATCAAGAGTTTGATTTGAATCAAGAAAATTAATGTAAGGCATAACAAAATACTAAGAATATTTTTTATTTCATTTTCAAGAAAAGAGAATTTTGAACCTCATCAAAAGAGGTCTCGATTATATTGATATCAGAAAAAGGAACAACAACATCGGGTGAAGAGAATTGGATAGGGTAGACAATAGGATCAAGTTGAATCTGAGCAGGTTAGACAGGGATGACATTCTAGTTGAGGAGAGGAATGTCAGTAGCTTTGATTTGAGTAGATGGGTCTAACGACACGACATCTAAGCGGATCATGCAAAGACTCAGCCCTAGTCCAGTGTCTACAGGTAAAATGAGTCCTCAAAATCACTTTCCTCAGAATCCCCAGTAATTTCCATGACTTTCTCGATAAGAGGTTAAAATTGATATTGGTAGTCTGCAGCCCAAGAGGTAGGAGGATGGGAAATATTATTGATGGTTTAGAATGTAACACGGGCGGGCATCTAATACTTCTAAGGAGTGAATTGTTCGGTCACTGTATTTGGCTAAAATTCAACTTTGGTAACGCATTCCTTAATTTTTATACCAGCCTCTCAAAGGGCTCGAAAGTGTGGGTAGTATTGTCCTCCCATGAATGCTTGGATATGATACAAGATGTTATTCTTCACGATACTGACTTGTTCCTCCTCGAAGGTCCTGTTGGTCGTGGTAGCAACTTTCTTTCTCCACCTTCCTATGAAGATACTAACTATTGACCTACGATTCTACTTAATAAACTCTAGATATCGACACGTTACTTGTACTGAGACATGAATTCTCGGGCGACATCCTCCTAACTATGAATTCTGGTTTCTTCGAGGGATAGAAACCAACAAAGATCATTTTCTACGAATTCTGTATTCTTTAAGGGTAAGGTTCCCCCTAACATCTCGATGTCTCGCATCTCGAACTTCTCTAGTAGTCTTGATTTGGGATAGAGAGACATATGAGTGTAGTTCATATAGTTCCTAAATTCTTTGACTTGGTCAAACTTCTTTAACAATATCTTGAGGTCTTCCTTGACCTTGTTTAGCTCCTCCTCCTTAGAATCTGTGGGTATTAGTAGGTTAGCCCCTAGTTAGGGAAGGTTTGAAATACGGAGTTGAGCTAGAGGTGGTCCATTGGAAGGCGGGGCACGTAGAGAATACTGATACTCTTCTGGGACCCAAATAGGATTGGGAGCGGGTGAACCAATGGCACGAGGAAAGAGAACCATAGGTTCTTCAGGATTCTGAGTCCGATGATGCTATATCTCATGGACCTGAATTTGAAGGTTGTCAATCCTAGTACTAAGCTGGGCTACTATGGTCATCAGATCGGGCTGCACATTTGGCGCTTGGTTAGTGTTCTCTATAAAGAGCTCGTAAAGGTAAATCCAAAACTTGAATGAAGTAAAAGAAGAACCAGTGGAGCTTTGGGGCGGTTTGATGGAAGATCAAAGCCAATAAGGAGCCAAACCAAAATCGGGATGCGATTGACCTAAGAAGAAAAATGGTTCGAAGAGGGAGAAAATTTTAATATTTTAGAAAGAGTAGAAAAAACGTTTCTAGTATTTTTGATTTTTAAAAAATGAGGGAAAAAGGAGAGGAATGTCAGCATGATTGTTATTAATGTTATTATTAAGTTCTCACTCGTATTAGGTTTGCCTAAATGCAAAAAAATTCAGACAGGACCCGAGCCTAGAAAAATAGGGTTTGAAAAATATGTAAGACATGGTTTGACTTTTTTCCACGCTCATGGATATTTTAAAAAAGGCAAAATAGCATGAAAATTCAAGCGGTACGCCGACCTGGAATTTCGGTAAAGTTTTGTACAATAATCACCAAACTAAATATAAGTGTTTTAGGTTTGATACCTATATGAGGTTTATGCAATTGTTGAGTTAGTGGAAGGATTCCCGCATTTGGCATGACTTCCACGATATACCTCTTGCGTATAAGGGCAATCATTCATCGGTACATGTGAACAAGCCATTTGATATACTTGAGTGTACATGAATTGCCTCACTATATACCTCATGGGTATGGTACGTGTGAGAGAAAATTTGATATACTCGATGTACGTGAATGAGTTACCTACTATATACCTCCCATTTTGAGTTTGGTAAAGCGGTACGATGCATGGAGAATCATTCAACATATGTCAAAGTTACGAGGACAATGGAAGGTGAGAGTCATATCGCTTAGGCTAACTGTGACCCGCAGGACCAATGCCCATCACAAAGTGACCCCCCAGTACGAGATAAAATTTTGGTCAATATAACCATGCTCTTGGTGATGTAATGTGCAAAAATGCCTTTCTTAATTAACGTATTACGGCGAGAGTATTTTTGTTATCATTTTCTATTGGCATGATAAGTGAAGGGGATACTAGACTAATGGAGAGCATATACAAGTAAATCTTTCATGGAAACTATAGTATGCATGGATGCATGTGAGTGAGTATGTGATATGGGAATATATACAAGTGGGTTTGTGTGGTAGTGATCCTATACATGGATCAACAACAAGTGGTGTGTGAAATGTATAAATGAGCATGTATACAAGTGTAGGAAGTTTGGTTATGTTCTAGTGAAGCCTAAGAATGGATATTCTAAGTGGTGTGTGAATCATGTGAGTGTAAAGTGATGCTAAGTTTAAGTTTGTGAAGTGTGCATGGAGAGTATATATAAGTTTTTGAAGAGTATAAGTGAGTGGAAAGATATATATATATATATATATATATATATATATATATATATATATATATATATATATATATATATATATATATATATATATATATGAGAGAGAGAGAGAGAGAGAGATATAAAAAAATGTAAATATAGGAGAAAACGTAACATATAGGTAGGTGCATACGCACACATGAAGAATAAAATAACGCCCATGCAAAAATAAATTCTAGTCCTCCTAAAAAAGTGCCACACCCTGGTTTTTGGTATGAATGAATGAGAAGTACATATAAAGCAATGGATCAAATATAAGGCGGAATAACATAACTTTAGTAATTATTAATTAGATTTACGTAGGGTTGTACCACCACTGGGGTGAGTTACATGTTTTTAGTAAAAACTATAATATAGAAAATCAAAAAGCATCATTCCTTGCTCCCATCTGACTTGTCCTATGCCCCCACAGTCACATACGCAAACAGGTGATCGGGACCTATCTTGAGTAGGGAAGAGATATTATCCTCTTTCTTCGGGGGTATCTAGAGAATGAAGAAATTAACACAAATATATACTAAGCATGTTCTACTAGTTCTATAACAAGTATATAGTTATATATGAGATTTGGAGTGTGTATAGAATTAGTATTTAACAACGCAAACAATAATAAGATGATAATCCCATACTTATCAGTTTTTAAGAAACATTAAGAGTTTTGGTGCTAATAATCCCATACTTACTAGTCTATTTAAGAAAATGAGGTTCATTACCAGTTTATTTAGGATCATGTAAAGAAAGTCAAAGAGTTTTGAACTAATAATCCCATACTTACCAGTTCAGTAAGGGGTACAAAAGTAGTTAAGCCCCTAGGAAAACCATAATAATAAGTAATCAACCCAAAACTTTTGGGAAAAAGTAACCTGCTATGCACACAGTTAAAGTGACACTCATGCATGTAACAAATATCAAGTCTCTCAATCACCTGAGACCAATAGGCCAAGAAGAATGTTTTATGGGATACCACGTCAGTCTACTTCCAAGTTAATACTGATGCTTATAGTATAATGTCACAAAAGTGCAAGGGTAACTGAATCAATATGAAACATAATGCCAGTAATTAGATGAGAATGGTTAAAATTGATCCTTAGCTCGGTTCAAATACTGGTAATAAATTCAAATATTGATGACGTGTAACAAACCATGTAGTATGGTAATAAAATAAAATGCACACACTAAGATTAAATAGAAGCTATCATATGATGATATCAATAGCAGTATGCCAAATATGAACAATATACTATTAAAAAGGTAGAAAAAACTGACTTGCTCGGTATTTGGACGGCTTTATATCACAATAGGATATTGGGAAGAGATGATGATTGATTTTTTGTATACAATGTTTGGGTGTTTAAGTATTTTGAATTTAGTTAGTCAGTTTTGTACTAAAACTGTATTTTTTAAAGTTTTGGGGGTTTATTTGTAATTATCTTGGGACTTTAAATACTAGATTTAAGATCATTGTTGAGCTTTGGTATAAGAGATTTTTTGTCTTAAATTTTTTTGAGATATTCATACACAAAATTTGGTGATCAAATTTATAAGTTGGAAAAGTTAAGAGGGGTCAATTTTAAATTTAGAAAAATATTCTAAAGTTAAAACCTTAGTTTTTCCTAACTTAAGCTAGGGATATCCAAACATGGCCTTACCTTATACCATTTTCCTAGAAAAATTGAATAAAAATGTTGAAAAAAATAAAAAATTCTTGATTGGCCTCGCGCCCCCACACGCATAGTCAAAGTTCCTGTTGAAAGTCTTCATCTTCAACGTCTCGTTTTTGACTTTTTGGGTTTCAATTTTTTTACTTTGATTTTCTCCTTCATTGTTATACCATTGAGATGATTTCTTAACCAACTTGGCCTAATTTTTCACGAGGAATCCGAATATATAAGTTTTGTGGATTGATATTCAGTATAGCTCAAGATTTAAAATTGTGTGTTTTGTTAAAATTTTGACGTGACATTTGTGGACTTCTAGACTATGGCAAGGTTTCTTATGAACTTGGATTGATTTCTGCTATATATAAGAATATATTAGTTTTGTTTTAAAATATTAAGATAGATTGTACATAAATAATTTTGGATTTTCATGTTTTGAGTTCAAAATACTCTTTTGATTGATTTGAGCTCTATATGCACATTCATGGCTTTTAACCATTACAATTGATATCCTTAGGTTATAATGAAGTTATATGTAGCTTCAAATCAAAGTTTAAGCCATCGTATTAAGATTCACCATTAGAGCTCCATCTTTAATGGCATTTCTTTATATTTTTTCTATCCTAAACTATTCTACACATAAAAGCTTGCATATTATCACTATTCTAACTATATTAACTACACAGAAACCTATTGGAATTGAAAGAACTCTTAACTAAGCATAAAATCACAAGGTACCTGATTGGAGGGGATTTTTTGAGTTTTTGAATTGGGATTTAAGGTGTGTTTTTACTGCTGACTTCATGGGAGTATTTATACTACATCTTCAAGAGATTTGATTGGTGCCTTTGGGTGGTGGATTTGAGCTAATTTATGTAGAATTTTCGCTGCACATGTTTACGTGGTGTGTTCATGTGTAATTTAACCTCTAGTGCTGATGTGTAGCACTAAGTGGATAGGTAATTAACTGCAATTAAGGAAATTTCCAAGTTTGGTCCTTAGTTAGTTGTATAATTACTTTTATAGCCTTTAAGATATATTTTTGGTAAGCTATAAGGGTGTTTTAAAAAGTTTCCAGGGTTGAAATTATAATTTTATGTTAATTGAGGTCTAAAGGATTAATTTGACGTAAATTTGGTGTATAGGGGTTAAATATACATCATGTTGTCTTATTTTGAAACTTTTAGGGGCTATTTTGTAATTTACTGAACTTCAAGGGGTCTAAGTTAAGTTAGTAAAAGTGTAGGTTTTCAAGTGTACTTTCTTTCTTCTTGAGAAGTCTTTTGATTTTGCACACATTATAAGGGTTTAAATAATAGTTGTAGGTAATTTAAGGTTGAAAAATTCAATGTTCTTACAATCTACCTACCTAAAAAAATTTCTCCTCAAATTTTACCTTGAAATAAGTTGGGGTATTGATCCTTCATTGCTTGTTCTCATCCCCACGTAGCTTTTTACTGATTCGAATGCTCCCGTAGTACTTTAACTAAGGGGATTTCCTTATCTTTGAGATACTTCACTTGGCAATCCATAATTTGAATATGATGTACTTCAAACTCATGGTTGGGTTTGATTGAAACATTTTTCCATGTAAAGATATGGGATGGAAATGAAATATACCTACGTAATTGTGACAGATGAAATACGTTATGGATATTGAATAATTCCATAAGTAATTATAATTGATAGGCTATAGAGCCGTTTCTTTTGGAAATTGTGAAAGGTCGAATATATTTGGGGACTAGTTTTTCTTTCTTTTCGAAGCATAAAATTTCTTTTTGGGCAGACACTTGATCATTAACTTGAAATTCTAAGGGTTTCTGACATTGATCTGCATAACTTTTCTATTGATCTTGAATTGTCTTCAATTTTTCTCGAATCTATTGTATTACTTCAATGGTTCCTTGGATTATTTCGGGAGCAAATTGTTTACTATCTCCTGATTCTATCCAACATGTAGGTGATCTATAGGGTCTTCCATATAAAGCATCAAACAGAGCAGTTTTATTACTAGCTTGGTAACTATTTTTATGTGAAAATTCGATAAAAGGTAAATACACATTCCAGTTGTTAGACATATCTAACATACACGCACATAACATATATTTTCAGGTTTGAATTGTAAGTTATGATTGTCCATCCATTTCGGGGTGGAATACAATACTTAAATGAAGTTTAGTATCCATTGCAGTTTGCGATGCTTACCAAAATTTTCCTATAAAACGAGAATCACTATCTAATACAATGGATAAACTAATTCCATGTAATCAAACGATTTCTCGAATATAAAGCTTGGTAAGCGTTTGGAATGAATTGGTGGTCTATAACGTAGAAAATGAGAAGATTTTGTAAGTCAATCTACTATTACCTAGATTGAATTATATCCTTAGGACGTACGAGGTAATCCACTGACAAAATCCATGGTAATACGATCCCATTTGCATTCGGGAATAGGTAAGGATTGAAGTCATTGATCGGGGTGTTGGTGTTTTATCTTTACTTATTGACAAGTAAGAAGTTTTCTTACAAAATTCTTGATATCATTTCTCATATTTTTGGTTTCCAATATTTCTTCTTCAAAGCCAAATATATTTTTAAAAATCTGGGGTATGTCAAAAATTTTGAACAATGAACTTCTTGCAATACTTCTTCTCGAAGAGATGCGTTATCAGGTATATACAATTTATTTCTAAATTGTAGTTATGTTTCTTTATCATATAAAAAATTAGGATTCTTGTTCGAAAAGTCTTATACAAAAGAATCTTGGGTTTGTTGAACTAAGATTTTCTCTCTCAATTTAGGATAACCGATAATATTAAAGATTTTTTCACAAGGGGTAGGTTACTGTAGATCATATTTCTCTATGGTAGTGGCAATATCGTAGGAAATAAGGGAGTAGAGTCTTCCTACTAGATTTAAACTTAAAGCGTCGGCTACTACATTACCTTTACCTGGATGGCAATTGAGTATAAATTGGTAATCGTAAAAAAATTCTATCCAACATCGTTGTCTTAACTTTAAGTCCATTTGGGTAAAGATATATTTCAAACTTTTATGATCTGAAAAGACATGAAAATTTACACCATAGAAGTAACAACGCTAAATTTTTAAAGAAAAAACTACTGCTACTATTTCTAGATCATGGACATAATAGTTACGTTCATGAGTCTTGAGTTGATGTGATCGATATTCTATCACTTTCTCATTTTACATCAACACATCTCCTAGTCCTTGTAACGAAGCATCGGTGTACACATCGTAACTTACGTCACTAGAAGCAATAGTGAGGATAGGAGCAGTAGTTAATTTGTCCTTCATTATTTGAAATGATTGGTTACGTTCTTTGGTTCATATAAATGGGACTTACTTCCTAGTTAGTTTTAAAAGGGGAATCTCAATGTGAAAAAAATCCTTCTATAAAACGACGATAGCGTCAAGCTAATCCCAGAATACTTTTTATTTCAGTAATATTGGTAGGACTTTTCCATTCCAAAAAAACTGGAATTTTAGGTGGATCGACTTGGATTCCATTTTCAGAAATCACATGTCCTAAAAATTTGATTTCCTTCATTGAGAAGTCGCATTTTTTTTATTCATATAACCGATGGTTTGTTAGAATACTTAAGATCGCTTTCAATGTTGGGCACGTTTTATCCGATTTTAATAATATATGAGAATATCGTCAATAAAAACAATAACGAACTGGTCAAGAAAAAGTCTATATTTTTAATGTATTAGATCCATAAAGGCTGCTGGTTTATTTGTCAAACCAAATGAAATTACTGTAAATTCAAAATGTCCGTAACTGGTTCGAAAAGCATTTTTCAGAAATTCCTCTTCTCTAACGCGTAATTGTTGATAACCGGATCGTAAGTCTATTTTATAAATGACCCTTGCTCCTCGAAGTTGATCAAATAGATTTCCTATTCGGGGTACATGATACTTACGATAATCTATTCACAATTTAAAACTTCCATTATATTTCTTAAAAAATAATACCGGAGGTCCCCAAGGTGATGAACTTAATCGAATAAAACCTTTTTCCAAAAAATCATCTAATTGGGTACACAATTCTTGGAGTTCTAAAAGAGCCATTTGATATAGAAGTATCGAAATAGGAAGTATATTAGGATAAATATTGATAGTAAACTCAATTTCTCTGAAAGGGGGTAATCCCGATAAATCCTTAGGATAAACGTCTTTGAATTATTCCAACTGATTTGGAATTGAAGAAGAAATATGGATTTGGAAATTTGAGGGTTCTGATGGACTTGATCCTTGAAACATAAAAGAACAATTATCTGTGTTTTGAAAATGAATTTTCTTAGATTGACAATAGATGTAAGCGTGATGTATGGATAAAATATCCATTCTGATAAAAATATCGAAATGACAACTATCTAAATTATCAAGTTAATAAGGAGGGTTCCTAAACCAAGCTGAATATTACAATTTCTATAACCTTGCATCAGTGTGTTTATTTCATCTGTTGGTAACTAAATATCCAATGGAATATTTAAAGACGTTGGTGATAATTGTAATAGTTTAGCAAGTCTAAGGCTAATAAAAGATTGCGTGGATCTTGTATCAATCAAAATATGTGTAGGAAAATGTTAGAAAATGATCATACCTTCTATCACATCATGTGTATTTCGCATAGTCAGTATAGCATAATTCCACCCATGACTCAAAACTAGCTTAATTCCCTTCTTAGAGTTTGGATTGGATTGATTCTAGATAGCATGGAATTTTTTATTGTGTTTATTTGGTTGATGACAGATTGGAGATAACTTTATCTTAGGACATTGGGAATGAATATGTCCTACTACATGACACTCATGACAACAAATTTTTGAACTTGTTGTGTTATGGCGAATATGAGCATAATCTGTCCACTTGAGTCTGTATAAGGGTGATATCTAGAGTGAGATGGAGTTCTAATGAAATGGTTGCTCCTGATAGTTGGGGGTGAAGATCATAATATGGTAGAAGAATTGTATTCCACAATGGCTACAACGTCAATTAATTGAGAATACTTACGAATTTGTAGCGAAGCGATTGAATTCTTAACTCTCGGATGTAATCCTCTTTCAAACTGCTTGCATTTCTTTACCTCAGTATCTGCATATTCTAGAGCATAGCAAGACAATTCAGTAAATCTAGCTTCATATTGGGCTACTAATAGGTTAGCTTATTGTAATTTTAAGAAATCAATAGTTCGTTTATTTTTCTTAGTCTTGGGAAAATACTTTTTGAATAAAGTCTCCTAAAATGCATCCCAAGTAAAATTAACAACATTTCGATTGCGTGACACTACTTTCCACCAGAAGTCAGATTCACCTTTAAACATATAAGCAACTAAAGCTACTAGGAGAGTAGTAGCTATACCTACTCCATTAAGAAATTTTCACAATATGTCACATTCATTTCTCAGCTTCATTAGCACGTGACTTTCCAAGAAAAAATGGGGGTCGTTTCCTTAGAATTTTTTTAAGAACATTCATTCTATGAATTTCTTCAGAAACATCCTTCGGACTAGAATGATTTATATGGTAACGATCCTACTATATTTATGTGAAATATAGTAGGCTTGTGACTTAATGTTTTTTATAATTCTTATTATTTAAACTATTAGGGTACTAACCATCCTAAAAGTAGAATAGTTTAAATAATAAGAATTATAAACAAAATTAAGTCACAAGCCTACTATGCTTCACATAAAAAGTTATATGGTAAAGTAGTATTATACATCACAAACCGTGTTACTGTAGCAAAAGTTATAGTATATCATACTTTCTACAATATCTTACTATGACTTATGCTAAAACAACTGTTAACTTTGGACTATTTTAAGTGGGGATGAAAAATTCATAACTAGAAGTGGACTCTGGGATAACTAAGTAATCTCCCTGATTTGAGCCATCAATTGAGTCATCTGTTGTACCGGGAGAATAATCACCCTGTATTTCACCATTGGATGTGGCCTCGGAGTACATCGGTGGAGTTGGCATGTCATGTGCAAGTGCCAGATTTATAGCCTCCTGGAGTATTACCGGATCATTTGCATAATCATCCACTTTTTACATGACTTGCATTTCACCCAGAACTCTATTGGTCAGTACCAACCTTTTAATCTCATTACTAGAGCCTACCTAATCCTTCTCGACCGCACGAATCATTTCTCTTAATCTTGTTAGAGCTGCTTCTCTGACTCGGGTTTCCCAACGATTATCTTGTTTGAGGTCTATATTAAATATGAATGTGTCCCATGTGTCCATGCTGTAAAATGGAATTACAATATAATAATAGAAATAAAAGAAGTTAAAAATAGATAAAATAACTAATATCTTATTTATTTCTTGGATAGAATGCTAAACCGTCGATATGTTTAGATTTAAAACATGCTCTTATTCCAAGATATCACACCCTGATTTTTGGTATAAAGGAACAAAAAGTACACATAAAGCAATGAATAAAAGCCAAGGTGTAATACAATAACTTTACTTTTAATTAGGTAGGTTTACATAGGGTTGTACCACCGCAGGGGCGAGTTACAGTTTTTAATACAAATTATAACTTAGAAAGTCAAAAATTCCCACTCCTAGCTCCCATTTGGCTTATTCTCTGCCCACACAGTCACATACACAAACAGTTGACCAGTTTTTGTCTCTAGTAAGGAAGAGATATTATCCTCCATCTCCGGGTGCGTCTGGAGAATGAAGGAATTAGAACAAATATGTTAAGTAAGTTCTACCAGTTCTATAATAATTATATATGTATAAATGAGAGTTGGAGTGTTTATAGAATCAATGTTTAGCAACACTAACAATAATAAGATAATAATCACATACTTATTAGTTTTTAAGAAACACTAAGAGTTTTGGAGCTAATAATACCATACTTACTAGTCCGTTTAAGAAAATGAGGTTCATTACCATTTTATTTAGGATCATGTAAAGAAAGTCAAAGAGTCTTGAACTAATAATCCCATACTTACAAGTTCACTAAGGGGTATAGAAGTAGCTAAGCCATTAGTAAAACCATAATAATAAGTAATCAACCCTAAACTTTTGTGGAAAGTACCCTGTTGTGCACACAATTTAGAGTGGCACTCATACGCATGTAGCAAAAATCAAGGCTCTCAATTATCTGAGGCCAATAGGCCAAGTAGAAAGTTTTGTGTGGACAAGTAGAAAGTTCTATGGGATAACATGTCAGTTTACTTCCTAGTTAATATTGATGCTTGTAGTAAAATGGCACAAAAGTGCAAGGGTAACTGAATCAATATGAAACATGATACCAATGATTAGATGAGAAGGGTTAAAATTCATCGTTAATTAAGTTCAAATAATGGTGATAAATTCAAATACCAATCATGTGTAATAAAATATGTAGTATGTTAGTATAATAACATGCACACACTAAGAGTAATTAGGATCTATCACATAGTGATATCAATAGCAGTATTCAAATTCGTAAAACGTACAATTGAAAATGTAAAAAAACCTACGCTCTCAGTATTAGGTCGACTTTATATCAAAATAGGATATTGGGAAGAGCTGGTGCTTGATTTTCTATATATTATGTTTGGGTATGTAATTATTTGGGATATAGTTAGTTAATTTTGTACTAAAACTGTATCTTTTAAAGTTTTGGGGGTCTATTTGTAATTATCTTGGGACTTTAAAATACTGGATTTAAGATTATTGTTGAACTTTAGTGTAGAGACTTTTTGTCTTAAAATATTTTGTTGTATTCATAAACAAAATTTAGGGATCAAATTCATAAGTTGTAAAAGTTGAGAGGGGTCAATTTATAATTTTGGAAAAATATTCTTAAGTTAAAACCTTAGTTTTTCATAACTTCATCAAGGGATATCCAAACATGGCCTTAAATTATACCATTTTAACTAAAACAACTTAATAAAAAATTTGTAAAAAACTCAAAAATTCCTAACTGGCCTGTCGCTCTCATGCGCGTGGTCAAAGTTCCTAAAGAGAGTTTTCATCCTCAACCTCTCGATTTTGACTTCTAGGGTTTCTATTTTTGGCCTTGACTTTATCCTTCATTATTATACCATTTGAGATTCTATCTTAATCAACTTAGCTTAAATTTTTATGAGAAATTCGAATATATAAGTTTTGTGGATTGATATTCAGTATATCTCTTTTAGCAAAACTGTATGTTTTGCTAAAATTTTGACCTGATATTCGTGGATTTATAAAGTATGGAAAGGTTTGTTATAAACTTTGGTTGGTGGATTCTATATATAAGAGTAGTTTGGTTTTGGTTTCAAAGAGTAAGATGGATTATACATGAAGAATTTCGGATTTTCAGGTTTTGAGTCCAAATACACTTTTGATCGATTTAAGCTCTATATGCACATTCATGGCTTTTAACCATTAAACTCGAGATCCTTTGTTTATAATGAAGTTATATGTAGCTTCAAATCAAATTTTAAGGCGTTGTGTCAAGATTCACCATTAAAGCTCAAGGTTTAATGGTATTTCTTCATATTTTTTCTATCCTAAGTTATTCTACACGTAAAAACTTGCATATTATGACTATTCTAACTATATTAACTACACCGAAAACTATTGGAATTGAAAGAACTGTAAATTAAGCATAAAATCACAAGGTCCTTGATTTGTGGGGATTTTTGAGTTTTTGAACGGGCTGTGAGGTGTGTTTTTACTACTGATTTCTTAAGGTATTTATACTATATCTTCAGGCGATTTGATTTGTGCCTTTGGGTGGTGGATTTAAGACAGTTTATGTACAATTTTGATTATGGGTAAGTGTGGTGCATATGTTTACATGGTGTGTCCATGTGTAATTTAACCTGTAGGTCTGATGTGTAGCACTAGGTGGACATGGATTTAACTGCAATTAAAGAAATTTCCAAGTTTGGTACTTAGTTGTATAATTACTTTTATAGCCTTAAAAGTATACTGTTTGTGAAGTATATGGATGTTTTGGTAATTTCAAAATTTTTTCAAGGTTAAAACTATATTTTATGTTAATGAAGGTCTAAAGGATTAATTTGATGTAAACTTGGGTTTGGGGGTAAAATATACATCAAGTTATCTTACTTTGAAACTTTCAGGGGCTATTTTGTAATTTAAATTTATAGGTCTTTAAGTTTAGTTTCTTTCTTCTTTGGAAGTCTTTTGATTTTGCACACATTATAAGGGTTTAAACAATCGCCGTAGGTAATATAGGGTTGAAAAATTACCAGTTCTTACAGATAGCCCCTAACATAGTCTCCACTGTGGCCATCCCGAGGGTTTTTCGGGGGGGAGGGGGGGGGGGGTATGGGGAAATGCCTCTCCCTGGGTGGATCCCTCCTTCCTCCCCTTTTTTCCAATGCGCACGCGGGATTGCGTCCTCTCTCGCGGCACACGGCCGTCGTTAATGTAGGGAGGTATGTAGAGATAGAGTTGCCAACCTATTTTGTACAAAAGATGTAAAAGAAATGTTTCCTCCTCGAGAGAACGACATCGAGGACAATACTGATGCTTTATAAATCAAGTAGTTCAAGGGTCTGGGGACTAAGTTACGGAATCGGTGTTAGGTACCCATCCCGCATTTTCGATCTCTCATGGGTATGTGTTAATCTTTAATGTAAAGTTCGAGATGCGTGTGCTTATGTGAATAATATAAATGGAGGAAAAAATCGCTCGACTCACTTCACGGATAAAGGGAGAGCGAGGTCATCCTTAGGAGTGTTCCCAAAATAATAATTCAAAGTATGGTGTAAGTGTCTACCGATTCACAAGTCGTTATAGAATAGCTATTGTGTATATCGAACAAGACACAAGCAAGCAAGCATATAAAATATATATATTGAGAATGTATGCTAAGAACAAAGTAATAAATGTATATAGGAGGACGCAAGTCTCGGGATTTATCCAAGACACTTATGTAGCCTGACAGGCATCAAAGTCCATGTAGTTCGAAGAGAATACGAGGTGGGGTTTAAACCCATAAATCCAAACGCGGACTTTATTATATGTGTGTCTTTAGAATAAGGTGTTTTAGTGTGAGAAAATGTGATGAGAAATCCCCGTTTGAAATTTACAAGTAAATCCTCTTTTCTTATTTTTGAGTTTTTTTAATGAAATTAAAGTATGTGCGAATAATAATAACAAAAAGTTTGAAATTATGATATGTGATTTGATGAAGTAAAGTGCTAAAGTGAAAACGAAGTAACTAATGCAAAAAATAAGAGAATTTAAAGACAAAGGGGAAGAATTAAACCTCATTATGAAGACGTGAAGTGGATGTTGATTGTAGATGCACTGATATCACAATGAGATGATGGTGTATGAGGAGATGGGTGGGAATTTACTCGAAAGAGTATGAAAAGGATGGAAGGGATGTGAGAAGTGGGATTTTAAGGAAGGAATAACTCTGAATTTGAGAGAATTCTATCTGAATTACTGAGAGGGATGTTCGGGGTACCTTTCAAATTGAGGTCATGGCCTCTATTTATAGGTACAAGGGGGTGCTGATCAACATGGTCCTAGCCTTGCCTATCGACATAGAACCCAAGGCACACTATTGATAAATAGGGTCTTGGGGGTGCAGTCTAAGATAGGATTTTTGAAAAAATGGCCTTAAAATGCGAATCGTAAGTCATAATCATACATGGGGTGGACCACTGGAAAGGTTATTCAGATACCTTTAAGAATCCATTGAGCCACTACCAAGTTCGAGAGTTGACCAAAGTTAAACGGGCCCGAAAGAGCCCGTTGGTCACTAGACATGAAATTCCGCAAGGAAAACGGATAGTTCATCCGAATCTTAAGGTCAATTCACACACGAGATGTACTGTTGGAGAGGTTATTCAGTTCCTTTCAAGATTTCATTCATCTTTGTTCAGTTCAGAGAGTTGACCATTTATATATGGGACTCGAAAGCGCCCGGTGACCCTTTGGAGTAAAATGGGTCGTTCGTTTGTATCGTAAGGCTGATTTGCACATGGGACAAACCGTTGGAAAGGGGATTAATAGACCTTAAAATATTTATTCATCTTTACTCAAGATAAAGATTTAACAGGAGTTAAATAGAGCCTGGGAGCACCTGGTGGACTCCGAATCAATTTTTAAGGTAAAACGAACCGTTCTTTTGAATCATAAGGTCAATTCACACATGGGGTAGACCATTACAATAGATATTTAGATCTCTCTGAAGATTTATTAAGCTTTCACTCAGGCGAGGAAGTTCACTGGAGTTAAAATGGGGCCTGAAAGCTCCCGGTGGCCCCCAGATCAATTTTTGATAATAATATGGATCGTTTATCTGAATCATAAGGTCGATTCGTGAATGGGGTGGACCATTGGAAAGGGTATTCCGAGCCCTTCAAAGATTTATTGAGATTTTAGTTAATATGGAGAGTTGATCAGAGTCAAACGGGGCTCAAGAGCAGCCGAGGGCCTCTAAATTAGTACTCGGGGTATGACCTAGGGTTTATGGTGAATGAGTGAGTGCTAGGGATCTAAGGAGCTGATTAGGAGGGTCCTAGTATGGGGTGTCTACACATACAAATAAATACAACTTCGTGATAAATAAAATTTCAAGTACATCGATGCCAGAATATAAAAATCAGATGAGGAAATACATAGTAAAATAATACAAAATAACGCTCAACAGGGCCAAATCAACTCCTATATAGAGGGAGGTTAAATACTGTCTCTGGATGTCTAGAACTTGGTCTGGATGAGTCAGCTCCCAATCATTGATTCGAGCAACGAATACTTTTCATGAAGGAAAGGAGGCGGAATTCTTCTATAGTGCGCTGCTCACTCTCTAATGTCATCCGAGCCAGCAACTCAAACTGCACCCATATCTGCTCAACAAGCTCAACCTCCATGCTGATATACTCTCCACAGTCCTCCCCATGAAATATGCACAGATTCTCAACCTCTATAGAAAAATCATGCATCACCAGGGGCTTGGTAGGTAGGGTGATGCTAAAAAAAAGTGTATGATTCAAGTGCAAATCTTTCGCAACAGGTAGTAATCGGGTAAGTCCGGAATCATATTACATAGGGATTGAACACTCCAAAGAGAACTAGAGTGGGTTAAAAGTTATTCACTGAACGTCACAAAGATAAAGTGTAAAATATGATTTGTTGGTTTAAGTGGTGAGATTAAGTAACTGCTATACTAATATGCATCTAATTAATAACGAGTTAAATATAAGGATGAACTGAAACGGACTACGATAAGATTAAGTTCAAGAGATAAAGGGGATTTAAGATCATTTTGCCACCTTGGATTCGCTAAGAAGATGATCGAATATGGTTCAGATTAATTCTAATAGAGCATAACTAATTAAGTTCGAACATTAACCATGTAGAGACTAAAATCGTCGATGGGGGATTGGGTAAATTAGTTATTGCTAAATGGGTTGGGTTTGTATTAAAGCATCAAACACTATCCTTGCATGAAAAGGTAAGTTAAGAGACTAGGATACTCTAATATTAACACATGAAGTTCCATTAGAACAATTATAAACCAAACCCTAAATATGAAGTTCAAGCATCCAAGGTGGGATCATGATCCTCAACCATAAGTCTAGATACTCATAATGGAAATTAATCTACACATGAAAAAGAACAACATACTTAAGCAAGTCATGTAGTTAAACACAAACCAATACAAGAGACGGTAATAAGTGAAATTTAAAGCTAAGAAATCAAATAGAGAAGAAATAAATGAACCAAGCTTGCATTAACAACTAACTTGCAAGTAAATAAATGCTTTACATGTGGGTAATAACCATAAATGAACTTGACCTAGGAGAGAGAAGAGGTTCTAAAATTGGACACTTTCTAAGTATAAAAACTTTCTTTACAAAAAGGAAACAAAGAGACTTAACCCTCAAAATCTTAAAAATGGAAAAATTGTAATTATCCAGAACTAGGGAGAATCGATTCGGTACTATACCCAAATTTTTTTGTAAGGAAAATGGCCAGTACTAGAAGGAACCAAATCGATTCGGCCTGAGGCCCGAATCGATTTGCAACTGCTCTTAAAGTAAGGAAGGGCCTGGAATGGCTTTATTTATCCCAATCTCCACAGAATCATCCGTAACTTCTTCGATCCAACTCGGATTCAAGCACAACCCAAGGCTACGTGAAGATGAGTGTAAGGGCTTCAACTTTCGTGAAAGTTCGGGATCAAAACCCAATGGCTAAATTTACTAAATTTCCCCTGACTTTGCGATTGTCAACAAAACTTTTTCGAGATTTAGCCAAACTTCATATCTTGCATTAACGTGAACTATAAAAGCTCAAATAAGGCACACACAATATATATATGATGAAAATAGAGGTTAATCAATAAATGAGCATAATAATCGGGAATAATATGCACGTGAATGCTAGAATGCACAAATTAATTGGGTATTAAATGCAATAAACGTGACTAATCACACCCCCTAACTTAGACATTTCTAGTCCCCAGCAATGAAGTACAAATAAATAAGATCCATAAAAAAACCATAATAGAAAATATTTGTACAAAGCATAAAAATGCCACTTTTGCGGGCGAATGAATGCAATAAGCCATTGAACCCCTAGGCGGGACTAGAGGAGGAGTGTTGTCTCATGAGGATTTCTAGGGATGACACCCATAAACATCAAGTCAATTCATACAATGATAACCCGAAGATCAATGCATAGCTAAAAAATAATCAAAGAAAGCATACTTGATTAACAAAGTTAACGATGCTCACCTAAAAGTCGGTAATTATTGACATTATAAGAGGAACTTCAATAAAAATTGAAACCATAAAAATGCGAAATAAACGGACACATGTGGTAATTTAGATTTGGAAAATTTTTCATGATCCATGTAGATGCTAAGGCATTAATGAATTAAGTTCTCTCCGGTTGTTACACTCAACAAATGAAAGCACTCAGAAATTTGATGTAACACACACGGGACATGCATGCATAAGGAGTAATTATAAATGGAAACTAGGTCGTGCACATGTAATCAATGAATAACGATATATAGAAGTGAAAATACAATTCATTAAAGGATATTGCATATTAACCGGGGTGAAATGCACTTTAACAAATTATTACCAATGTTCGACCTTTGAATCAACTTCACCCTAGGATCAAATAGGACTTTTCGAGCATTTAATTTAGGCTAGGCTAGGTTTGGAAATGAAAGTTTATTTATGGGAGGAAAGGGTATTTGGTAATAACATGTGAGATAATTGAATTAGTGGGCAATTTAAGAATTGGATTTCAAGTTCCAAAAGTAAGATATTCATGAGAGTATAACTTTTATTTTCACATACACGGTGAAATGGGATTCACGCATCGTGGATCCGTTTATTCTATTTTTCTTACTTTCGTTTTCTTTTCTTTCTTTTCCTTTTCTAGTCTACTCATTGCCTGATTGCATTCCACATAAGACAAACATCATTCAATCCCGATAATAATCCCAAATCGAGGTGCGGGAGGTGTATATTAGGGTAAAAACTCTAATGTGGAGTTGGTTAGGGTATTGGGAATGAAACGAAAGGTCATAATAAGGCTTAATGAGGTAGACTAGGTAAATCTATATGGGTAAGGCTAAGGTGGTATCGGTTAAATATAAAAGAAGCCCTATAATCCTTTCCTAGGGTTTCATATGATTATCGGGACACAACACTATTGAAAATAATGCTCAAGTGTCAATTTCATAATGAATTCAATTAATATGCAATTAATGAAAAGAAAGTGAGATTGTCAATAAGAGAAAGAGTAATTATATATCCTCATAATTGAAGGTATATCTCGAATCTCACTTGTGCAAGTGTATAGCATGCTCTTATGATCAACGAATTACAATAGCTTTAAACCAAATCATAAACAATTATTTGTGTATTGTGCTAATGGGATTCACAGTTTAATTTTAGAAAGTTATTCACAATGCTAACAATATACGGGTTAAAGGCTAATAAATCATAAACTCTAAGCATGCATTATCGCTATACAAAAGGATAGGGTGATTAACTACGTAATCATTGGAGGCAAGGGAGAAAAGAAGAGTTTGAATTTTTTTATATAAATAAATGAATTATTGTGAATTAATAATAACATGTTAAACTGTTGCAGAAATGTAAATCACACCCTTAACTTGAAATATACATTGTCCCCAATGTTAGTAGGGACAAAAATGTGAGAAAAATCACCCTATAAGGAGCAAATCCCGAGAAGCGCAACGACATACCTATTAACATGTTAGTACTAAAAACAACAATAAATACAATAAATATATATATATACACACAAATGCAAATAATAAAAAGAAACTGAGTAATTTCATTAATAACATAAAGTTGCTACATGGGCTTAAAATCCAAAAATAGAGAATACAATAAAGTAACCTCTCATCCTCAAGTTACACAACTCAAAACCAACCAAAAAACTAGCAAAAATAAGAAAAAAAATAGAGATACTAAAGTAGCAGAAGCATAGCAGAAGACTAGGAAAACTCCTGGCGGTGACTAGAAGAACTAGTCTCGTTGGGGCGACGCGGTGGATAAGGTTCGTAGAAATAGGGAGGTAACGACGAATCCCCCCACGCATGTGAACAAAAATCTCCATTTGCATATGGGTGATCGTTGATATATCCCGCCAGTGATCACCCATGAAAGAAGTAAAGTCATCCTGGAGTGCGTCCATCCTGATGCCCGAATTTCTAATCAGGTCAACCGGAGGTGGAACCGGGGGTGGCACCTCCGGGACATCATGCATAGGCGCTTCAACAACATCATAGTCACCCCTGCAGCCGGGTGGTCCATCATCCTCTTCTTTCTTCGCTCCTAATAGTCCTTTCCCACGGACTTCCCAATTGTCTTTTTATGGAGCAATAAGGGGAAATCTAGAATTTTGTCGCTCGACAACACCTCATATCCAGTACTTTTGCAAATTCGAAAAGCAAGGTGCATAAAAGGGAGAGTAGTCGAATCCCTTATTATAATAAGCGGCCTTCAACATTTATTGCAACGCCAAGGCTGGAAGGCTTATGATGGCATTATTAACCAAGAGGGAGGAAATGTGAGTTCTTGGATCGGAGGATAGAATTTCTTTGGGTCCATATGATGGTGTTGGAAACCACTAAGTGAAGAAGATGATGAGGATCGGGCATTTCATAAGTGGGGAAAGAGTCCCCAACCCATATCTTCCCGAGCGCTAGACGCGCAATCAGGATCTTATTTATCAACTTCCCATCACCACCAAAGGGGTAATCATAATCATAGGGGTTTTCAGCCCTGGTCAAGTATAATTCAAGGATAGGATTGGAAATCATAATTCTTCTACCACGAACGTAGGCCTCGTATGTCCCGTCTCTAGACGAGACGAGTGAAGCCAATAATCGACGAACGTGATCCTTGTTCGCCTCCCCTCCCTTGGTCAGTGGGCCTCCCATGAGAATTTTTGCAAGTAATTCCGAACGGAAGCAGGGAGATTCTCTCGGTGAACTTGTCTTTCAATAGTAGTAGGGTGACTTGACATAAATTTAGCCCTGTACCAGTGCCTCTATTCCTTAGTGCATAAGGATTTGAACCCATTTCAATCGATTACGGTGGTTGATGTCAAATTGGAAGCCATAGCGCCATATAAAAAACTAAGCCGATACATACACAATGACTGCAATGCATATAATTAAAGTATAGCATGAAAATGACCCAAAAAGGAACGAAGGGTGCAGGTCGGGAGAAAGTCGTCGAAAAAGCATAGCCGACGTGAACTACACTCAAACAAGGACAAATCAATAAATGTGCGATAAATGGTGCAAAAATGAGTCGTTTGTGAACACATAACCCGTTGGGGAATTTTATCGAACACTTTGTGTGCATTGTATGCAAACTAGGGTAAAAATTCCATTGATTCATGAAACACCCCCAACAAATACAACATCAACATCAACATCAAAAAAATATACACACGTTGTAGTTGTTGGAAAAATAAGATAAAATAGTAGAGAAAATGGGGTATTTCATGAAAAATAATCAACATAGAACAAAGTGGCATTTTTACCCTATATTGAATACATTGGACACAAATTACAAGTTGAAATGGACAAAGTAAAGATTGGAAAGTTACCTTGGATGAGTGTTCTTTGGAAACTGTGGAGATTTAGAGTAGAGGATATGATTTTGGAAAGGGAAAAATTCGTAGGTGACAAGGTGAGAAGGGAGTAGGAAATAAGTGGGAAATAAAAGAAGTAGGGAAATTTTAGGGCCTGGCAAAATAGATTCTATTCGGCTGGTACCCGATTCGATTGGAAATGTTCAAACTTGTGTACTTATTCTAACCAAATCGATTCGCAAACTCGAAAACATATATTGACCCCAAGTGAATCGATTTGGAATGACTTCGAATCGATTCGCAGCTGCTACACTTGGGTTTTGCTCCTACTGGTTTGCTAACTAATGAAAAACAATGATAAGGGTTGGTTTCTTTGGTTTATATGGATCCTATGAGTGTTTATGGAATGTAAACTGACCGAGATAAAAAATTTCAACCCCTAACGTGATGGGGGTTGATCTGCACAATTTTTTTTTATTCCTGGAGCCCTATTTAGCCTCGTAAACAGGGTTGTTACGTGCGATGCCCGGTGAAAAATTCGAGAATTTGACTTGGAAAAGGTTCCCTGGCTGAATCCCAAGTCCCCCAACTTTCATGACCTCTTTTCGTTGTATATTCCATCGATTATCATGTCTATTGGGTTCTAAGTCTGATGATGTGATGCATATCACATTTTCAAAAGTATGGTCGTTGGAACCGCGGTTGATTTTCTCGCATCGATAGACATTTGAGAGTGGGGGCCATGGATTTGTACAATTAAGGCTTGGTAATTTCACGAATGATTGGACAACTATCTCAGCAACCTCAATTTCTTCTGAAAAACACTCCTCACTCGAGATTAACCTCTTGATTTGAATAGTTGGTTCAAATAGTCTCAAGTCGTCAATCGGGGTGAATTCACAAGTCATAAATTCATCCCCTATTTTTGAATTTTTCACTTAAGTCTGCCTCCCCTATCATGTCAAAGCATGCATATAATACGCACTACTCAATGGAATGTCTCACACTTTGGTTGTCTTCCTCAAACACCTCCCCCACAAAATTCACCTCCCTTATACACTCATCCCTAAATAACATTGAAATCACTAACCTGGCTTCGTGATCATAAGGAGAATAATTATTCTCTTAGTTAAGTGAGTTCACTAAGCATGCCTATAAAGGATCCGCATAATACGTAGCATCAAAATGCTCTTGGACTACCTCCTCAATGAGGTCTACTTCTTGAACCTCGTCATCGTCACCCATTTTCTTAGTAATATTAAAAATGTTAATCTCTAAGGTCATGTTTCCTAAGGTGAGATTCATTTGTCCATTTTTAGCATTAATTAACGCATTAGATGTTGCTGCAGAGGATGACCTAGGATGATGGGGGTATTGTTGCTACTCGGAGCAACAAGATGAGTATCAAAGACCATAAAGTTCATCGGGAAGTAAAACTTGTCAACTTGAATGATGACATCTTCTACTACCCCTCTTGTAACTTTAATGGAGTGATTTTCTAATTGAAAAGTGATTTTGGTGGGTTTGAGGTCCTCTAGGCCGAGTTGTTCATACACCGAGTATGGTAGCAAATTTATAGTCATTCCTAAGTCGAGTAAAGCTTGCTCTATTTTGAAGTTTCCTATCACACAAGATATGGTAGGACATATGGGGTCCTTATATTTAGAAGGTAGGCCGAATTGAATGATTGAGATCACATTTTGAGCTAAGAATGCCTTTTTCCTCATAAAAATTTGCCGCTTTATCATAATCAACTCCTTAAGGAACATGGCATAGGCGGGAACTTGTCTTATCGCATCTAAGAGGGGGATGTTAATCTTAGCTTGTTTGAACATCTCCAAGACATATGCATTTTTCACATTACCTTTTGGAGGTAAAAGCCTTTGAGGATAAGGCACGGGAATGAGACATTTCTCAACTACCTCCGTCTTTACTTGTGGCTCCTTATAATTCTCTCTCGAGGAAGCATCTTTGACCTCTATTGGGTCGGGTGAGACCTCCTTAGTAGTTAGGAGTGGAGGAAGGATAGACTTGTTGATTAATTTCCCACTCCTTAGGATAGTAATAGATTTTGCTTGATCAGAAGGGGGATTCGAGATATTGGTATTCACACTATGTTGCCCAAAGGGCCATTGAGGTTGTGAAGGAAACTTACCTTTTTCTTGAATGCCTAAGAAGGTGGTCAACTTAGATATTGAAGATTCAAGTCGAGAAAAACTTTGCACATTTTGATTATTGATCGCTTGTTGAGAAGTCATAAAATCATGAAGAGTATCTTAGATACTTTTCTTGTTCGAATGGGAATAAGGAGGTATAATCGGAGGAGGTGGAACCGATGGTGGACCTTGCATATGCACATTAGGAGGAGGAGGTTGCAAGTATGGTTGTTGGTGATTGGGAGGTACGGTAGGACCTTGATACTTTTCTTGAGGTGGGTTTTGGGATTGTTGGGATTGAGCATAAGAGTAATCGGGATGGTTTCTCCAAGAGGTATTGTATCCTTCTCCGAGGGGAATCATGAATTGCTTATTGTATGTGGCTATTGCGTTGGATTGATCATGAGGCATCACTTTATATGCCAATATTGTAGGACAATCCTTCGTAGAGCGATCCTTAATGTTGCAAATGGCACAAACCTCCTCAATGCGAGAATGATAAGGAGTGATGGAGCCCCGACTTTTATCATCCATAGCCTCGATTATCTTGGCTAGTTGAGCTACTCGAAAATACATATCGTCCCCATAGGCGAGGTGATATATCCAATGGCTAGAGGAAGGCAAATTGGAAGAACGCAAGTTAGCTTTGTTCGGGTTCGAGGTATCCTAAGCTTGGGTGTTACCGACACAATACTTACAATCTACCCACACATCATCCGAATTAAGCCAGAAGAATTTCCCCGGAGCATATAGTTTCCACCATTTGTTTAGCATTGAGAGAAAGACCGTTATGGAAGAAGGAGATAATTCACCATTTTTGAAATCCTTGGTGTGGGCATTTATTTAATAGATCATTGAATCTTTCCCAACATCTCTTAAAAATCTCACCCTCGCCTTGAGAAAAGGTTTGAATTTGACCTTTAAGTATGTTGGTGCAGCGGGTAGGGAAAAACATCTTCAAAAATTGGGCTTACATATTCCCTTCAATTTCCTATAGAGTTTGGAGATAAGGACTAAAGCCAAGTTTTAACTTTGTCCTTAAGAGAGAAAGGGAAGAGTTTGAGTGGTGTGACATCGAGAGGATAGTTCTGATTTCTAAAAGTAGCGCACACCTCCTCAAACTCTCTCATGTGTAGGTATGGTTACTCACTCTCCATGCCGTGGTAGGTGGGTAATAGTTGAATCATTCCATTACGAAAATGGAATTACATGGCGTTATACCTAAAGATGATGCATGACAGAGAGGTGGCCCTCTTCGGTTGTAGATAGTCTCTCATAGGTCTATAGGGAGGCTCGGTTTCCCCTCGACTACTATGTTCATTTTGATTATCAACCATTGAGTTAGGCTTAGAGTGGGCTCCAGTATGAGATGATATTTAAACGAAAGGAGTTGGAGATGGTCTCCAATAATCCGAACGTGCATTAGACGACGAGGATTCAACTATAGTATTTGAAGTACTATCGCTAGCGTCTTGCATAACTGAATTTTGGATTAGTGTTTGGAGACCATGTTGTCACGGTGACCACAAGGAACGGAAGAATGTAAAGAGAATTTATTAGAACCTACAATTGTTGCCAATCCCCGAAAATGGTGGCAAAAACTTGATGCTCTAAAAATAGTGTATGATTCAAGTGTAAATCTTTCACAAGAAGGAGTAACTGGGTAAGTCCGGAATCGTATTCCACAGGGATTCAACATTCTTAAGAGAAATAGAGTGGGTTAAAGTTACTCTAAATGGCACAAGGATAAAGTTTAAAATATGATTTGTTGATTGAAGTGGTGAGATTAAGTAACCGCTATACTAAAATGCATTTAATTAATAGAAAAAGAGTTAACTATAAGGATAAACTAAAACGAACTAAGATAAGCTTAAGTTCAAGAGATAAAAGAGATTCATGATCATTCTCCCACCACGGATTCTCTAAGAAGATGATATAATATGGTTCAAATTAATTCTAATCAAGCATAACTATTTAAGTCCGAACATCAACCATCTAAAGACTAAGCTCATCGATGGAGGATTAGGGTTTAATTAGTTATTGATAAATGGGTTGGGTTTGTAGTAAAGAATCAAACACTACCCTTACATGACAAGGGAAGTTAAGATATTAGGATACTCTAATACCAACACATGAAGTTCCATTAGAACAATTATAAACCAAACCCTAAATATGAAGTTCAAGCATCCAAGGTGGGATCATGATCCCCAACCATAAGTCTAGATACTTATAATGGAAACTAATCTACACATGCAAAAGAACAACCTACTTAAGAATGTCATCTAGTTAAACAAAAACCTATATAAGAGATGGTAATAAATGCAAATTAAAGCTAAGAAAGAAAGTAGAGAAAAAGTAAATGAACCAAGCTTGCATCAACAACAACTAACTTGCAAGTAAATCAATGTTTTACATGTGGGTAAGAACTATAAATGAACTTGACTTAGGAGAGATAAGGGAGAGTTTCTAAAATTGGAAACTTTCTAAGTATAAAAAATTTCTTTACAAAAAGGAAACAAAGGGACTTAACCCCCCAAATCTCAAAAAATAGAAAAATTGTAATTAGCCAGAACAGGGACGAATCGATTCGGTTGTATACCCAAATCGATTTAGAATGGAAAATGGCCAACACTAGAAGTTATCGGATCGATCCGGCCTAAGTCCCAAATCGATTTGTAACTACTATTTAAGTAAGGAAGGGGATGGAATGGATTTATTTGGCCCAAGCTCCATTGAATTATCTGTAACTTCTTCGATACAACTCATATTAAAGCACCGCTGGAGGCCACAGGATGATGAGTCGAAGGGATTCAACTTTCGTGAAGAGTTCGGGATCAAAACCCAAATGATAAATTTATTAAATTGCCCTCGACTTTACGACTGTCAACGGAGCATTCCTGAAATTCAGTCAAACTTCATATCTTACATTCTTGAGAACTATAAAAGCTCAAATAAGGCACACACAATATGTATATGATGAAAATAGGGGTTTATCAACAAATAAGCAGAATAACCGGGAATAACATGCACGAGAGTGGTATAATGCACAAATTAATGGGGTATTAAATGTAATAAATGTGACTAATCATAGGGGACCAGTGATCTCGGAAGTATGACCCAAATTAGAAGTGGAGGAAGGTGGAACAGTGTACCCCCTATGGTCCTTAGGAGGCAGGTGGCTCTCGAAACGATGAATAGAGTTCGCATCAATAATGGAGATAGTGCTCATCTGCTCCTCATTAGGAAGGACATTAACCTTAGTAGCTAGACATATACGGGTCACTAATACCCCATAGGGAAGAGATGGGCGAATGGGCTTTGTTTTGAAGTTTTGGACAAATGATATCAATGCTGAAATCATCTCGGGAAGGTTAATGACCATCTGATAGCTAATCCCATACATGAAATGAACAATGTCCTTGGACAATTAAGTAGGATTTTCCCAAGGAAGAAATGAAGAGAAAATAACCCAATTAAGTATTCGATAATAAGAATGAAGGTCCAAATGATAAAGGGCAAGGGTGTTGGGTGGAGTGAGATGAAATATCTCATCAATCATGGAAGAAAACAGGGGACGCTCCTCAATAGTCCGGGGAGAAGTGCCATCGTGGACTTGAGGAATCTGGAGTAACTGAGCAATAGTGTCAGGTGTGACTAGGTTCTCAACACGATGCACCATGGAGCATAATGTTGCATAGGATACTGGCATGTAGAAGTAGAACTCATGAAGAAGGTTAGGTAGAATGACATCATACATGGATAATTGAGGCTCACATCTCGAATCAGCTAACCATTCAGGAACATGGGTGTGACCAAACATCTCAACATGAAAGATGCGCGCATGGATAACAACTCGAAAATGGAATCCAAGTGTGCAGTAGAGGTCATAGTCATCCCGACTTGTCCATCTATTGGATAAGTAAGCAAGGCGATTAGCCTAGGCAACTCTGGCCCTAGGGGACGATGCAAAGGTGTCATCCTGAGACTCAGCAAGAACATAGTGTCGTTTTCGACCCCCCGTCATGGAAGAAATGAGCAAGAGATACGATATGCAAAGAAATGGGAAAACTAAGGAAACAAGCACCTGCCAAACCTAAATTGAGAGTCCAGGACCCTACCACTGACATAAATACACCAATAATTCTAGAACATATCTCCGAAAATCATCCATCCGACCCCCAAAAAATCCAAAAATCCAACAACACAATGAAAAATATAAAAATAATTAACACATGTGAGAAAATTCGAGAAAAAAATTTAAATGTATGTCATATTACCATTTAAAAAAAAGGAAATTAAGAAAAAAAATGGTATAATGAGACGCATGAAAAAAAGGGGAAACCAAAAATATTTTTGAATTTTTTATTAACAAAATAGCAAGATGCCCCAAAAATGTATTGTTGAAAAATATATAAAGGGGAGAGCAAGAAAATCCATACATATACATAAAAATTGATTTTGGAAGCATAAATGTGCACACACACACACACACACACACACACACACACACACACATAAATATATATATATATATATATATATATATACACTAGTGTATGCCCGTGCCTGAAGGCACGACGAAAATTTTCCAAAGTACGTAATGCGAAACGGCGACAATTTTTCAAAGTATATAATAGCGAAACACAAAAATTTTCGAAGTGCGTAATTACAAAACCACAAAAATTTTGTTCCTCGCCAAAACAAAGTGTAATTTTAAAAAAATTGGCCATAATATCATTTATTTATAGGGCTATCCTGCAAAACGGTAGTGTTCACAATTGTTAATCAAATCTTATGTCGTGTTTATTTTGTTAAATTTCGTTTTTGGTTAAAAAAACATTGGGTCATTTTTTAGATAGGTAAACAATAATATTTCATATCGTGTTTATTTTGTCAGTAATTGCAAAACAAAAAGTACATAATTGGAAAAAAAATTGTTACCCGATAACAAAGTGAAATAAAAAAAATTCAAAATTGTCTAGAGCATATAATACAACTTTGCTCAAATGACTCACAGTACATATTACTATATTCATACTTTGTCTTCACTAACTATTGTGAACCTCGTTTTTAAAGGCATGTCGAAAATTTCCAAAAAGTACGTAATCGCAAAATAGTAAAAATTTTCAAAGTACGTAATTGCAAAAGAGAAACAATTTTGTCCCCCCAACAAAATTTATGCATACTTGTGTTTGTATGATTATCAACCATGTTAAAGAGTATGCGCGTAGATAATTTTAAAAAGTATAAAATCGTGTATAATATAAATTATATTATGTGTAAAGTGTAATTTTAAACAACCAAGTGTAATTATATTATGTATAAAGTCGGGGAAAAATTAACAAAATGTAATTTTCAAAAAATTGGCCATAACATCTTATGTTTATAGAACTATCCACCATGCTTAACAAATAATAAATAGTTCAACAACATTCAAATAGTCTAAATTCATTAAATAAACTCACATATAGCATGAAATATACAATATTCATCAATCGAATTCACATTATGAATCAAATTAACACAGTGTAAATTTTAAAAAAATGGACATAGATTCCTTTGTTTATTGGACTATCCACTCTGCTTAAAGGGTAACAACCAATCGTACAATGTCCAAAAAGTCGAAATTCATCAAACAAATACTTTAACGAAACAAAATTCTATAAAAAAACCACATATATATCAATCGAGGTTGTCCCGTGTTTCACCGTAATGATTGTTTGTAGTTTTCAAAATGCGGCTTGATACAAAACAAAATATATAGTTAGGTAATTGAAATAGCCTTCGTTATTGTCACTACTACAATACACATCTCAAGACATGATAATTGGACCAATATGACTAATTCTCGAGGCCAAAAGTCTTTGAAGTACTGAGCATAAATCATGAGAGAACATTGAACAGAGCAACAAATTCTCAACTTACATGGTGAAATATATAGCGGAGGCACTCTGGCATAAACCGTAGGTCTGTGGTCTTCCCATCTAAGAAGATAAAATTCTATATACAATAGTTTATATTGTTGTGCTTCCTGTTTTAAATACGGTAACCTGCATAGTGAAAACTTTATATTGAGAAACAAATGTCGAAAATACCAATGAAAGAAAATTAAAATAGTATTATGAAGTGTTAATAAAAAAATCATTTTTTCAAATAGGAAGAAAGAAATAAAGGCGTAAATGAAAATAAAAACGTTGAAGAAGAAACAAAGATGATTAAGAAATCATCCATGTTCATTGATTTTGTGACATATTATGGGGGAACACTCGTTTTCAAGATTGTTACCTTGGAATCATAATGTCATGTCATGTATGACAATTAAATCATCCTAGTGCATTCATTTTGTGACCTATTCAGATACTTTATATGCTTCCTCACAATTGCAGCTGTCGCAGATAAAGGGGTAGCACCTTTTAGGCTGTGAATATCAGCTCCACATTTTAAACCAATCAAATTGTCGCTGAAATTTGGAACATTTGAGTTTCTTGACCGCCGAATCCTCTTATTGGTCCTACTGACATCATCATGACTATCATTGGATGGCCGAGGCTTGAAATAAACATATGTGGTAAAAATGTCTCTAACTTGGGTTATGTCAAAGGAGTTCACATCATCATTGTCAAACTGCCTGTTGCATAAGAAACTGTTCCAACTAAGTGTATACAGACACTCAAATTTAGAACATCAACTCAAGAACATCAACGCCACATCAATTTGTAGCAACAAAAACTTGCCCAACTTGTCCACGGAGACGAATGTAGCAGTATCTTATCCACGAAGATGAATCAACGCTGCATCAACTTGTCCACGAAGACGGATGTAGCAACAAATTGTCCATCTTGTAGCAGCAGATTGTCCATTTTGTAGCAGCAGCAACTTGTATCCTGCAGCAGCAACATGTCCATCCTAATCTTTTCAAATACTTATCCAACTTGTCCATCCTTTAGCACCAGCAGCAGTGTGAGTTTAAGCTTGTATCCTATAGCATAAATTCAAGCTTGTTGCTATATCTATTAGTTTAAGTTGCACATTATATTATTCTTTGACAGTAAGAGAATTGCAATCACGCTTATTTGGATTCAAAGAATTTTGAAACCATGGTTAGCTGTTTAGAATTCCAAACCAACGGTAAAAGGATTAGACAGAGGTATTAGTTAAATAAAACCACAATGAGATGTTTAAAAGAATATTCATCATGTAATATATATAAAAAATATAAAACTTTAATGATATAAATGTAGTATAAAAAGTCATATAATCTAACAGGTAGGCCACCATATGAGTTGTTCAATTTCATGTCTTTTGATCATCCATATAAAAGAACAAATGCTTGTAAGTCAACAAACCTATAAGTGCATACAAATAATTTTAGCTGCCCACTTTTATACCAATGACTGAGAAATGCAGAGCAAAAACATAATAATACCAGAAAAAGTATTAAAAGCAATAAAGTTAAAAATAATTAATTGAACAAAACCAAATCAAAACAATGCAAGCATTTGTTAAAAATACTATGACTTTTAGAAGAGGGAAAATGTATACCTGAACATGTTTATCTCCAACGCACATCTATTGCAACCCCTAAAATAATGATGCAAAGTCCATCTTGGAGATAAAGATTGCAAAACTGCAGGAAGAAACATAATAGTAAGAATTTAGCCATGTAACTAATCTATCAATATCAAGCATGAATTCAATTCAGTATACATTCAAGTAAACTAAGAGTCAAGGGGAACAATATCATTGATCAAGTAAACTGGTTCCAAATAAATTTATTGCAAAATGAAATAGTTTTAGGTTGTACAATCAAGTTGTATGTCTTGAAAGTGAACACCCCTGATTAGAATATGTCCATATTATACTGAGCCACTGTAAAAAATAAACTTGTCTGCAATATGAATAACAAACATGACTCACTTAATTGATCTCTAACTTCCAGCAGAGGTTCAAGTTAGTTGTCTTAAAAATGTCAAACAAACTTATACAATTCAATCCGCCTTCATCATAAGGGGAGCATTCTTGATCCCATATATCCCAGTTATGAGTATCTACTTAAATACACTAATCTAGTATCATCCAAAAAACTTAGTTCGTCCATATGTGATAATGACAACATAAAAATATAAAAAAACAATTTACACATTTTAGGACAAACTAACTATATGAATAAATCTGAATGAATTTAACACAACAATGAGTTCAACATTTCAACGCTGAAAAGAAAACACATATCAGTTGTATACAAATCAAATCATAGAATATACACCAAAACCAAAAGCTACTGCAAAAATGAATAAAACTCCTTTGATTCGTATATAATCTAAACCCAAAATCTAAAAATGCAAAATGAGAATGCCATAAAACAAAAATCTTTGAAATCTAGGTACAAAACAATTTATAGCCCTAGTCAAGCAAACTCATAGGTCGGCATATGATCAAAACCAAGATCAAGGCAAGTGTGTTGACATGATATTATTAGTTCGCTGTCAAAGGCACATCCAGTTTTCACAAAAATATACACCTACACATATTTACAGAGAGATAATAAATGAACCATTTTAATTTCAGTGTCATACTTAAAATATAACCGAATCAATAATATGTGTATGATAATCACATTCATTCTCTTGAGATACTTTTATACTGTGGACATAAAGTAAGTATGGAAAAAATCCACAATGCAATTTTCAGACCTCGAAAAAATCGAATTAAAGAAAGTAAAAGAATAAAATATAAATAAGTTGATTTGGAAAATATACAACACAAATCTACCATTTTAACGCACAGTGATGAACCTATAACAATGGTTGTGATGAACCTATTGACCAACAATTGTAGGAAAACATCTCTCTCGGTGTTAATAATTGAATAAAAGTGATTTAAAAGCCAATTTGAACTCTAATATTAAAATGAAATTGCATTCAGACTCATAACCATACCTCTAGGAATCCTCTACGAATCTTGGCTGAAAGATGCATCGCCTCTTGGTTTCCATTCTTACGCTTAACAATAAATAATATATATGATGCAACCAAGAGGTCCACGGTTGCTTCCAAACTGTTCACCGGGGTTTTAATCATTGAAGGGATGATTACAACCCTTTCTTGGATGTTGAGATTATGTGATTACATAACGCCTCGGATAATCAATTGCTCTTGTTCGGAGTATTTTGCTACGGCCTGATTGTGATAGATAAATAGAGAGGAATGAGTGTGGAGCGGACATTATAAAGTGTTAGAAACTAAAATAAGTGTCATTTTAGATAAATAATAAAATAAAATAAAATACAAAAACAGAGGCGACACAGGGTAATGTCAAAGTAAAAGGTCATATGTATTATTTAGTCGAGAAAGTACATTTTAATGTGCCTTAGAGACAAACACACCATGTGTATTATTGTGTTGTTTCTTCGTGTTGTATCAGTTCCCCTCCACTACTCAATCAACTGGAATGCTTTTTAAACAGATGTTTTCTTTTCTTTTTTTAAAGTTGAAACATAAGATATTGTAGCCTTGCTGTTATAAAAGCAAACAGAAAGAACACGGATGAGCGGTGACTTTGGTTGTCGCCTCCTCTTTTTTTCCCCTTTCTAACTGACTTAGTGCGTGTAGGGAATGCCCTCCTAATATACCAAATTTCAGTTTTGAGCAATAAATTTCTGTTTTGGCTCATTTCCCTCTTCCAAATTACATTCGTAGCCCATTAAATTATACACAATTTAAATGCATTTCATAATAAGAGACATAAAACAACTATTGTTTTGTAATCATCTAAACAACCAGGTTTGACGCAATTGAGATCAAACACTAAAGAACAATATATCATGAGCATTTAAATAGAAAAACTACTATTACGCCATTCGTCCCCTTATATCTAATATATAGATGACTAAAATAGTGATTCACGCTCTCTTTTTATATTTTTTATGGAGCTTCTTTGTGTTGGAGCTACTTTGCGCAAACAAACCCCTTCTCATTTAAGTACCTCAACGACAAAATTCATAACATACTCAACAACATCAGGCAAATATAATAAGAGATAATAGACAATAATCATACCGACTTAAGAGATAAAACCTCAAACTGTACATATACTATATTTGAAATATAAACATGCTTTAACCTTATTCTTCAAAGCCAAATCAGAAACTGCAAACTTATAAACTCATATCGTATAGTGAGGTGGAGTTTATTCTACCAATTCTTGAGTGTTATTACAATAGATATAATTAACTGATCTAGAACTCTATTACCCGCCAAAACAAAGTAAATGCAAACATAACACTCATGTACTGGGCAGATTCTCAATTCTTAAGAGATGAATTAGGAAACAAAATCTAGGCAGATTATCAATTATTAGGAAAGTTACTAAGAAATGAAAACATCATATTTCTTTCAAAAAAATTAGAAAACAAAAGCTGAAGAGGGAAAACAATTGTATTTGAAACTACATATTATATAACATAACTGCCTATTGTATAAGAACAATTGGTGTCTTATCCCAACTTCACTACATAAATTTTTGCATAAAATCAAATTATTTACCTTAACAAATCTAAGATTATTATATATGGATTTTAAGTGACTGAAATTTCAGTCCTGAGGGAAGGAGACTTAGTTCAATAATTGTGATTCACCTTAAACCTTCTTACTTGTGTGATTCAGTTCAATAGTTGTGATTGAAATCCACATAAAGTGTGTTGATTCGGTTTTACAATTTGGAGTGCAATTTAGGAGTTTAGCTCAGATATTTGCAACAATGCAACTCTAAGTGATATACATTTAATCTAAATTGATAATTGACCAAAACAAAGTATATCACCTGGTTCATCGCACACTGGGACCCAAATGTATCATCATTCAAGCATGTGAGTAAGTGTCTCGGTGGGCAATTATCATCAGTACTACCACCAAACTGCTTAAGCTTTATCTTGCCAAAGTTTACACTGTTCATTTGATTGTCCATAGACTAATTTCAGCTAATTTCTATTGGCATGCCGGATACTTTAGGCTTTTCATCACTTGCAGTCTGTGAAAAAAATCAAATGAGCAGAAATAATTGAAATTTGAAGAAAAAGAAGAAGAATACTATGAAAAGAACTCATATAATCCGAACAAATCTGGAAATAATGCTGATAATGTATCCATCATATGTGAAAAACTCTATTGAATACAGTTTTCTATCAAACTACATGTAATAAAAGTTACGAAGGATATAGCATTTTATCACTTGTGGCAGTATCTTCACCATGTATCCTATTACAATAAGTCATGCAGGATATAGTTTTTGTTCAATTACACTATAAATTTTGCTAACAATTCATCCTATCTGCTGACACGGAGAGAAAAACCATTACCAAAGGGCATAGTCCTGGTATTGCATTTGAAAGTGAAAATTAAAAATAGTAGCCAAATACTAACTGTGCACTCACATATCCGAGAATTTTGAAGAATCGCATTAAATTTACAATTATCAAGGCTAATGTGCAACTGTGCATAGTAACAAAACTATACCTACAGATTTCAGAAAGTCAAGCACTGGCTATCTTGAATGTATATAGTAACAAAACTATACCTACAGATTTCGGTACAATAAACATTAAACGCAACCTTCTTAGTCCTTAAACTACCTATCTTGAATCTGAATTTTGCAAAAAAAAAGGCATGTATTGGTTAAGACCTGCTACCAAGAGTTTTGAATCAGATAATTAAGGCCTACAATATACCATATTTCTCTGAGAAAAAAAACTCGTCGAAATTATTCAAAATATAAAATCCATTTGATGTAGATGGAACAAATATTCACTATACCCAATCCAGTTGATGTAGATGGACTAAAATCATCTCTGCCAAGTAGAAATGCAAAAGCTCTCCGTATCACAGCTAACCGTAAGCCTGCTTTAAAAATTCAAAATCAGTCCTGTAATTGATTGACCAAAATGCAATTACTCAACCTACAATAGCCCCAACTTAACCTATAATTACCAAAAGAAAAACGCTGAATCAAATGTGAATCAGTTGTGAATAAAATGTGAATCAGTTGTAAACCCTTAATGCAACGTACCCGTTTTCATATTTCTTGTAGCGTAATTAAACCATAAACACTCAGCACCTCGGTTACATCTAAAACCCCAAAGCCATATAACCACAACAGAGTATTTCACCTTAATCACAAAGCCATATAACCACACGCAGCACCTCGGTTACATTTAAAACATCAAAGCCATATAACCACACTCAGCATCTGGATCGATGCTAAGCATTGATCCTTGACATTTCACTAAAAATTAAAACCACCCCATTTGAACATTTTATCAAACAACTAAAGTGCAAAAAAGGAATATAAAGATTTAAAACCCTTAAAATTACCTCAAACCCTTTGGAACATTGTCATTGTCCAAAAATCCCAAAATCCATACCTAGAAAAAAATTGAGATGCCAAATTAAACACAAAAAAGCCACAATCGATGCTGAACAATTACCATACAAATCCGTGGCATTAAAATATAACTATGAGAGTGGATCTAAAAATTAGATCCGTGGCATTGATACCCAAAATTGTGGCATTGATACTCAAAAATCATGCTTGATACTGAAAATCATGCCATTGAAACATAACTATGCTATTGATACTCAAAATTTCCATACAAATCTGAAAAAGAAGTAAATTAGAACCATACAAATCTCAAAGCTGCCATACAAATCTGAAAAACAACCATACAAATCTGAAAAAGTATCATACAAATTAGAACTCATAAATAACCATTCACATCTGAATAAGAGATGGAAAAGGGTAAATAAAAGGTGTGTGAGAGGTTACCTCATGGCGTGTGAAGTTCGGGAAGAATGAGGGGATGTGTTTTTTAGAAATGATCTCGAGAGAGAGAGATAGATGGGCTTCCGTGCGTAAAGTGGGAGAAGATTACCAAAATACCCCATTTTTTGAATTTAAGGTTAAGTTTGATAAGGAAAAAAGAGGGGGAAACCAAATATTTGAGGGGTAGGTTGGTAACAAAAGAAGGGAGGTGATCTAAACCCTTAAAATGTGTAAGTAGGTGGCACACATCTTGACCGTTAAAATGTGTAGATAATTCAAAAACTTCCCTAATTTATTATATATATATATATATATATATATATATATATATATATATATATATATATATATATGTAGACCCCTATATACATTAGTCAATAATTGAACAAACAAGAAAAAGAACAGAAAAAAGAACAAAAATAAAAATACCCGAGGTAGATGAGTAATAATCGAAGTACAAAATTGCTTGTGATCGGATAAGAGTAGGAAGGTTGGAACGAGGTGGATAAAATGCACATGAATCAGGATTAAAAGTTTCCTAGGTAAACAATGAAGAAAATGAGAGAAAAAAATGTCTGAAGATAAAAGGTTTAAACCCAAGACGTGTTTTTAAAGTAGTTTCAACGAAATAGAGCCCTTTTTCAAACGAAAGAAGGATCTCGTTAGAAAACGAGACAATCTCGTTCGAATGAAACCAAAATCTCGTTTGAACCAATACCTAACATACTTCAAATGAAAGTGAAAACACGAGACAAAGATTGTTCATTTGAAGTTTGTGGGAATGCTATTCGAATGAGGAGCCTATCTCGTTCGAACGAGACTATATCTTGTTCTAACGACAATAAAGAACCTTTTGTTTTTATTGTTTTTTAAAATTATTTGTGACACACAAGAAAAAATAAAAAGAACCAAAAAATACACATATTCACGTGACACAAAGTGTCTCAAAGAAGCATGGTAACAGAATGTATGGGTGTGAACCTAAAATATGATGGCGTCCATGTAATGTTAAGCAATAATGCATGATAGCTAAGGAATCCAACAATAGTTTCACTCAAATCAACCTTAGTGACAATTCACATGGTATATACATAAGGTGGACACACTTATGGATATATGTCAAACTAAAGATGATTCTCACCCCAATATAGTCATGTGTAGACAAATCGAAACAGAGTATGAATGTGAAAACACATTGATTTTCAACTATACTCCCTCTAGCACTCATTATTTTGAATATGTATATTGTTATCATATGAGGAGATTATAATAGTATATTACATATTAACATGCAATTTCATTTTGGCATTTTATTTCATTAAATTTTCTTTTTGCGTAATGCATTGGGCTCTTGCCAATGGTGGATATTTATCCACTAGATTATTTTTTCGATCACAACCCGAGCCATTGCACACTCATACTGTAGTGATAAAAATACTACGATACAGATTATATGAAAATCAATCACACTAAGATCAAGAAAACATGCAATCACAACACAGCTATGTACGTGGTTTGCCAAATTACCTACGTCCAAGGAGAGGTATACTGTTCTTATCGAGTATCTCTAAAAACGGTTTGGTTACGTGCGCCTATGCCTCGGGCCAGGAGTCTAATTTATAAGTATTGAAATACAGTTATAACTCCCACGATAAATTATGAATCCCTTGAATATCTCTCCGAGATTTTTGGGGATAGACTTGGTCTTATCTCGGGTTCGTTTCATAAATGTGACCCATAATTTGGGCCAGACATTACTTTAGCCACTGTGGGCTTGATCGACTATTTTTATGGGCTAGACGTAAATATGAAATTGCCCCTAAAATTTTTGGGTGATGAATTGGTCCCATAACTTTTAAGTTAACCTGTCCACTTCGCAATGGAACGCTTGTAATCTGCAGAGTCAGGAGGGAGGTACTTGTCATTTAGTTGGATATTGAGGCAGGAAATATACTTTGAGTTGTGTGAGCTATCATTGGAGTCTTAAAACTTAAGTGTTGGGGAAAACCCAATCGTCATTTCACCGTTTTTGTGTGTATCTCGCTCTCCCAAAGTCCGTTCTTTGCTCTTCGTTCTTTAAAATCAAGGCTTTCCAGCTTCTCAAGCTTTATTTTAGCCTCATAAGTCTTCAGCTTCTTTCTCCTTTCTGGTTTTTGTCTGTTGTAAACCACCTTTCTTTTATAGCTAGGGTTTTTAGTCTTTCTCCATGGCGATGCTTGATAATAAATATTTACCTGAATTTAGATAGTGTTACAACATTCCTGATTGGGTTGACATCGAATGCACCCCAATACCCAGAAATGTTCGTGATATAGAAGATGGTCACTGGATCCATGTTCTTTTGGTTTCTCAATGGGGTTTAATGTTTCCCCCAAATCCTCTGTTTTTACACTTTTTAAATATTTCGACATAGTTCTTGCCCAATGTTCCCCAAATATGTGAAAGATTATTAATGGCGTCCATACGATAAACTATCTCTATGGTTCTAACTTTAGGTTAGCTAAAATTTACTATTGTCATAATTTTTGTTGCACAAGTGGGGGTCTTCTGTATTTGAAAGCAAGGAACAAACTCCCATAAAGACTATTGGTCTGAAGGCTTTATTTCTAGAAATTGGCAGTATCCTCCCCAGCCAGAGCGCGTAAGGTATAGGGACCTCAGATCCTTACTTATAAGAAGGAGTAAATAGGTTGGTATTACTATATCTTTTCCTTTGTTTATTTGCTTGACTCTATTTGCTATTTTTTTTTCATTTCCTTCTTTTTTTGTGCAGCAAAAGCCAAAAATCAAGAGCCTTCTCCTCACGAGATTCGAGTTGCTAAGCTATTAAAAGCTTGGAAGATAAGGGATACTATAGGTGTGGGTGAACATACTCGATCTATTACATTTTTTCTTCTCTCCCAGTGGACATAATCCCTCATCTAGACATCCCAGAAGAGGAAGTTGGTGGAACCTATGAACCCATTGAGTTAGAGGACGAGAAAGGGAGTAGATCGAAAGAGGTTCTGGTTGAAGAAGGTGGTGGAAGTCATAATAACAAGGAAGGATTCAGCGAAGAGGAGTCCAATGAAGAGGAGTTACGCAAGGAAGATATGGCCCCTACAAAGAGAAGAAATATGATCCAGGATGATGATGATGATGATTTACTGTCCAACAGGATGAAGTTCCTGAAGCAAAACCGTAGGGATTCCATTGATTGCTCTAAAATAGTGGCCTAGGAAAAAGAGGTGGAGAAGAAAAAGAAAGAAGAAGAGGAGAAGAGATAGAGAGAGAGAGAGAAAATGAAGAGGATAGGATAGGAAGAGAGAAGAAAGAGGGTACATGACTCTATATTGACTGTTGTTGTCCCCGTTTAGGGGGCCTCGGTGGCTTTAACCCCCCACCTTGCCCCATTACTACTGGAGAAAATAGTGCTCGCAGCCGAACATAAGCATTCATTGAATATGGGGGCCGACTAGTTATCCCCTAAGTCGGCTCAAGGGCTTAATTTGGTAAGGCACTTTTCTTCTCTGTGTTTTTCTATATTATACTCTTTTTATGTCTTGTAGTTAATTAATCTCTGTCCTTTCTTATAGTTTGTGTCTAACTATACCGTATTACTGCATAGTCGAGCTGACATGTCAAGGCGGAACGCTGAGGTCGATGAGGCCTCGAATTATTTCGAGAAGGCTCTAGCTGAGGCTAAGATTTCCTTCGAGCAGGAGAAGGCCAAATTGTCCAAGGATTTGGCCGACCTTCACGAGGCCTATAATGTAGTGATACTGACAAGCTGGCTATGGCTGAGACAAACAGGGTGCTGGACAAGAAGGTGAGCAAGATGGAGGGAGATGTGGCCACTATTTGGGAGAATGCGTACAATAAAGGATGGGAGGTGGTGTATGATGATGCTGATCATCAGATAGCCTATGTCCACTGATAAGGCTTTAAGAAGGGTTAGGATCAAGCCCTATCTACTACTGTGGTTGCTACCGATTCTCCCCTATTCTCCCAACATCATTCGGGCCCTAAATCTATTGTGGTCGAGGTACCCCCCACTGCTTAAGTCAATGTAGAGTGTGTTGTTCCTACTGTAGGTGCATCTGGTGATCTGAGGAAGATCCCTATTCCAACTGAGGGTGCTGCTCCCAGTACTAGCGTAGGTGAGGCCATTACCGACCCTGCTGTTGATAAGGGAAAAGGGCCTTCTACATCTAACTAGGTTGAATCCATCTACTAGAAATTCTAGGCTTTATTTTTATATTGCTTCCAAATATTGTACTCTTTTTTCTTCTCTATTTTGTAATTGGTTGGTGCCATTTTATTCGAATGAGAAAGAAAACATTTGTGCCTCTCTACTAATTCTTGTTGTTCTTGTTGCTTATTTTGTTATATGTAGCTTGTTGATTTAGATGATTATATCCCTACTAGTTCCCATCTAGGTTAAATCATTGGTCCAAACATAAGTGCTCAAGCGTGTCGAACTTTCATAAAGATCTAGAAGTCCCTTAGGACAAAAAATAAGGATTATAAGGACCAATCCGAGGTGGCTGCCAAACTAAAGGATAGACTCGAGGAAATGGAGGAAACTGGTGCCTCTGTGCAGTAAGAGATGGATACCTTGAAGGCAAAGCTTCTGGATGCATTTGAAGTCAACCAAGTAGGGGAGTTACTGTAGAGGAAAAATGATGCTCTGAGAAGAGAAGTTTCTCGCCTTAAAGAAAATTCTCCAAGAAGTGTTCCTCAAATCCTATGAGGATCCTCTTCATCGTCTGCACATCAAGCTAGAATTGATACTGATGCTTCTGAGAGGGAGATTGTCGATCTGAAGGGGGATGTTTGGCGAGCTTATGTAATTTATGTTTGTCTTCAAATAGATGTTATGCGATTGCGACATTTGTTATAAAAGGGTCCTAAACAGGTGTGAAATGATGGCTATGACCAAGGTTGGACAAATGCCCCTACAATACTCAAAGAGGCCGAGGACCTGGCTTTCACCAAAGGGTGGCTAAGTGCTCCTAGGGAATTAAAGATCTATAAGGATTCTATTATGTGGTACAAGCATCAAACCATTCCTCCAACCTGTAAGCAGAATCCCTTCCGAAGAGACGATCTTTGGATCCCCATGGATGCCATTCATGTGCAGCTATTAAAGCCATGTCCACAGGAAACTGAGGAATACTTAGTTCCTCATCTAGATGATGGTCGAAGGGCTCAAGTTGAAGATTATCTTGCTCGTCGCTCAGACCTTCGTTGGTCATTATAGATTTTTTTGTTGTGTTGATGTAAATGCAATTATTCAATTTTGAATAATGAATGTAATTGATTATTTATGTTTTAAGCGTACGCTGACTAAACATATGCTAACCTTGTTGTTGTCAATACTTAAAAATAATCAATGTGAGACTTTAATCATTTTAGGTATTTTAATTGACTAAATGATCTTATCTCAAGTTTGAACATTCTCCCAGTCTAATATGCCTTAGCCATATCATTCTACCCACTTTACCTTTTAGGTCATGTCCTCACACTTCCTTAGGCGTATGTAGGGTGATGAAGTGAATGTACCTGGTTGGTGGGCCATCCGCCCGAGCAGGATTTTTTAACCAACTTGAGTTGGCGACCAACCTGAGTTGGCTTTATTGCCTAAAGATCCCCTATAGGTCTTTGATTATTTCCATAGCAACTTGAGAGACCAGTTGTGTTTTTGGACAAAGTCCTAAGGAAGGTTACTAGTTAACCTTGCTTTGCAGATTTCCTTGGTCAGGAAAAAACCTATACCGTGTTGTAATTATAGGGTCCTCGCTTGTTATTAACACAGAAGATTCCTTGACTGAAGCAAGTTGGTCATCTCGCACAGTCTACCAACTATGTTATGTCTTAAAAGGAAGGGTCTATTGCTTAGAAAGGATGCACACAAAAATATGATAAAAACAACCAAGATATTTAGAATTATAGGGCCAATCAACTTTTATTAATTAGAACAGTAAATAAAGAGCAACATCAGTTTGTAAATGAAAATTTTCCTAAACTAACGATATATATAAAAAAGGGAAGCCTAAAAGTAGAACTTTTTGAGGTTATCCGTATTCCAAGCCCTTGGTATCTCCCTGCCCTCCAGCGTTTCTAATTGATAAGCCTCTTGCAGATAATCCCCTCCTATATTGAAGGATCCTTCCCAGTTTGTCCCCAGCTTGCCGTCTGATGGTTTTACAGCACTCCCGAGAACCTTCCTTAGGACGTAATCCCCAATTTGGAATCTTCTAGGATTGAGTTTTTGATTGTACTGCCTGACTAGTTGTTATCGGTAGGATGCCAACATAACTAGCTCCAGCTCTCGATGCTCATTAGCTAAGTGAATTTCAGTGAGTAGCTTCATCATTGAGGCCTTGGTCGTGCAAGGTGTATCTCATGGTAGGGAGTCCAACTTCCAATGGAATGACTGCCTCCATTCCATAGGTGAGAGTGAAGGGAGTTTCTCTAATTGCTCACCTTGGAGTCGTACAATAGGCTTATAGGATGTGGGGTATCTCGTTCGCCCAAGTACCCTTGGCCCATTATAGTAATTTTTTTAGTCCATCGATCACTGTCTTGTTGGAAGCTTCAGTTTACCCATTGCAATGAGGATATTCCACCAAACTAAAATAGTGCCTGATCCCGTAATCATTGTAGAAACCTTGGAATAAACCACTTTCGAACTGGGTTCCGTTGTCAGTCATGATCGTTGTGGGTATACCAAAGCAGTTGATGATGTTCTTCCATATAAATCTCATCTTATCTGTGTCCCGAATGTTTTACAGTGGTTCTGCCTCTATACACTTGGTGAAGTAGTCTGTAGCGACCAATAAATAATTTCGATTCTCTATCACGATAGGTAGTGTGGCAAAGAGCCATGGACTAGTTAATGACTTGAGGTCACTGGCGGGCTGGTGGACCATAGAGGAGTGTTTTTGGCATTTTTTTCACCTGCGAACATAGACTCTAACATCCTTCTGCATGTATGGCCACAAGTATCTTTCTTTCATTGCTATAAAAGCTAATGATCTTCCTCTTGCATAACTCCCATAAATTCCTTCATGAAGTTTGTAAAAAATTTGCTCGACGTCTTGCAGGTGAATACACTGGAGGTAGGGCCAGTGAAAGATCTCTTATACAGTTTTCCTTTAGGAGATAAGTGAAAGCGCGTAGCTTTGAGTAGGGCATAGGAAAAGTACATTCTCAAAGCAGTGCTCTGACTTCCTCGAGGTCACCACTAGGGAATAAGTAAGCTTCTCTGAAGGTAGGTATTGTTGCTCCGTGTCTAAGAGTGTCTTGCTTGCGTAGTAGATCGGGTGTTGGCCTTCCTCCTTTTCACATACTAAGCTGGAGCTCATGACGTGATCTGATAAAATAAGGTAGAGATACCTAGGATCACCAGTAAGGGTGGCTTGTAGAGTTAGGCCTTGAGTTCTTCCTGGGCCTTGGAGCAGTCCTGGTCCCATGTTAGGCCTTTGTTTTTCTCTCATAGTTGAAAGAACGATCGACAATGCTCTGAAGATTTGGAGATGAAGTGGTCGAGTGCGGCGAGCATTCCAATGAGCTTTTGAACATCCCATATCATTTGAGGAGGTTGGACCTTTATGATGGCGTCAATCTGATCTAGGTTTGCCTCAATTCCTCTCTTACTTACTAGATATCCAAATAACTTTTCTGACTGGACACCAAATGAACAGTTACTAGAATTAAGTTTCATCTGGTATTTCTCGAGGATTTCAAAAGTTCCTTCTATATCTGAGAGATGTTCATCCTTGATCTTGCTTTTAATGATCATGTCGTCGATGTACACCTCCATAGTTTCTCCCATTTTCTTCTTGAACATCCTGGTAACTAGTCGCTGATAAGTCTCTTTTGCATTTTTGAGGTCAAAAGTCATAACCTTGTAACAATACATCCTTATAGGGGTTATGAAAGAGGTCTTATCTTGGTCCGATCCATAAAGTGGGATCTGGTGACATTCGGAGTAAGCATCCAAAAAGCTCATTCTTTCGTGAGTCGCTCTAGCGTTGACCAATTGATCAATATTTGGGAGAGGGAAACTATCTTTTGGACATGCCCTATTGAGGTTGGTAAAGTCAATACAAACTCTCCAGCTCTCATTACTTTTGGGTACTACGATCGGGTTGGATAACCATTTAGGGAACTGAATTTCCCATATGAAATTTGCATCCAGTAACTTCCCCACCTCATTCTCTACTACCTTGGATTTTTTAGGGCTGTTCAGCGAGCCTCTTGTGTGATTGCCTTAAAAGATGGGTCAATGTGTAACCTGTGGAAGCTATGATGGTATACATCCCAATCAGTTCATATGGTTCCCAAGAAAAGACATATAAGTTGCTTAGAAGGAATGTAGTTAATTCTTTCTTCTCGCGGTCAGTGAGAGAGGCACCAATTCGAAACTTCTTTTCAGTTGAGCTATTTTCAGCCTCGACTTCTTCCAGGACTTCAATGACCCTTTCTGAGGGGTGGACCCTGGTTTCCTCCACCCACTGTTCTAAAAAACCTGCCTAGGCTCCATCTAGGCACGCCTAGGCTTGAGGCTTGGGAGAAACGCCTCTCCGTAAGCTTTTTACGCCTTATAATTGATCAAACCCTAAAGGCGTACTTTTTTCTAAAAACAATAATGCTTTAGTGAAATGATATCCTGCTTTAAAGAATGTTTTTACAAACTGGACCATTATCTCATCCAAAATAATCAAATAGTATTTTAATTTGTAATTATTCGGATATATTTTTATGATATGTACAATTATAGTATTTTAATAACCTTGTTATGGTTAAAAAAATATTAAAATATATTAAGAAGGGTTAAACTCCTTTTCAAGCCTTTTTACGCCTAAGGCCCGCCTAAGCATCTAAGGCTTAAGGCTTGGCCTCCATGCCTCGATCATGCCCCGTGTTTTTTAGAACCTTGCCTCCACCCCTGGTAGGTCGTACCGTAATTGCTATTTGGGGGGTGATACCCCCTCTTGGGCTTCCTCCTGACCTTACTGCTCATCTTTTTTCTTTTCTTGTTTGGGGTAGATGGCTGCGATAAAGCATTTCATGGCCATAGCTTGGTCGCCACGAATCTCGACCACTCCTTGTTCTGCAATACACTTGATCTTTTGATGGTATACTGATGGTACGGCCTTGATGACATGGATCTAAACCCTGTCGAGGGTGGCGTGGTATGTAAACTCAATGTCTACTACAAGAAACTCAATCATTTTTGAAATGTTCCCCGATCTAACTGGAAGGACTATTTTTCCAGCAAAGCCGACCAACAAAATGATGGCTTCATTGAGGTTGACGATATTTAGTTTCAACTTACGAAATAATGCCAGGTACATCACTTCGGAAGAGATACCTTGGTCGACAATCAATCTGTCGATGTCCTAGTTAGCTATCCTGAGTGTGATGACCAGCGCATCACGATGCGGGGTTCTAACCCCAACTAAATATTCCTCAGTGAATACAATGTACTTAATATAATGGACATTCTCTGGTCGTCGATGCTTCCTGACCTAAGTTTTAGCTGGATCTATCTGAAAAGCCTTCATAATAACATTAAGCTTCTTAACCTCCATCCGAACAGAATTCCCTTGTATTTTCTTGAGGTTTAATTCCCCATGGATTACTGCAAACTCATGGACCATATCCTCCTTGAGGACATTATTAGGCTTCTGTTCTCCATTCGTTGTGACTTTATCTATCTTTGTTTCAATGATCTCGTTGAGATGCCCAACCAGGGCCAACTCCTCTAGATAAGACTTGAGGGATTTGTAATGTTCAGTTTTGTGGCCACCTTCCTTGTGGAATGTGCACATTAATGCGTTACTCCATTTGGTGGGGTATCCTCCCATTTTCCTCAGCCATTTGATAAATGGCTCATCCTTAATCTTGGCGAGAATTTTGTATATCGGTTCCTTAAAGACTGTGCTCACAGCTTGGAATGCTTTCGAGGGGTCATTTTTATTTCCATTTTTGGAGACATTCTTGCCCCCATTCTTATTTTCGTTCTTCTGAGGCTCATTCTTCTCCGTTCCTTTGCTCACCTTCTTGAAACCATTATCCTCTGTATTAAGATGAGTTACATCTTTGACTTTGTAGTATTTCTCAATACGGGCCATTAAGTCATCGATGGAGCTAGCCTCCTTCTTAGTTAGGGATTGGTGCAATAGACAAGTACTTGGCAGACCGATTTTGTAGGATGTTACGGGAAACTACTCCGAGCAGTCCTCAATCTCAATAAAAACTTTCCAGTACCTTTTGGCATACTCCTTGAGGTTCTCATGTGGATTTTTCCTTATAGTAAGCAGTGCATGTATCCTCTTCGGGTGTGAGCTTCTAGTTATGAAGCGAGTTGTTATTAACTCGGCTAGAGACTTGAAATTATCGATGGACCTATGCGATAGCCTCTTGAACCATTTTTGCGCCACATCATGAAAATGGGAAGGTAATATTTGACATATGAGCGCATCATTGTGGCTCCATAGGTTCATGGCTTGCCTATACAATCGGACATGGTTGATGGGATCAGTTTTACCATCATTAATCCTGAATCTCGGGATTGTGAACTTCTTAGGGACCTCTTATTATTATTTTATTTCCCTTGAAAAGGGGACTTTATTTGGGTATTAAGATCTCTTATGGCTAGCTCTCGTGTGAATCTGGCTCCATGGTGGGCTGGATGCTGGTCCATCTCCCTTCAGACCAAACTCCTGATTTCATCATTCTACCATTCAGGACTCCTGTGGTGTTGAGCTTGCTGTAATCGTTCTGATCGAGCATCATCTGTACTATTCCTCTCAGTCCTTTTTGAGTTGCACCTGGGGCTCCTTCCTCGTCTGTGAGACTTGATCGCCTGCGGTCTAGGAGTTCGATCATGGCATCGCCTTGTATTCCTGTGGATGTCCCTCTCCATTTTTTCTAGTTTCCTTTTTAGGAGAGTATTTTCCTCTTCCTAATGATGTGTGGCCTCATCTTGTTCTTGTATTCTAGCTTCATAAGCATCAATTAGCCTGGATATTTGCTTGGACCTGGGTGGCCCTGGCTTTCTTCAGAAGGCCCCCTCTCTTGGCGGAGCCTTGGATTTGAGTGGCTAATTTCAGATCCAACCCTGGGAGGGACAAGTTATTCCTGAATATCATTTGCATGAGGGATGTTGCTACTTTGGTGAGACATTATAAGCTTTCTGTTAATGAGTGATTTCGTAGCAATGATTGTATCTTCCCACAGACAGTGCCAATTGTAATGACAAAAAATACTATGATACTGAATATATGAAAAGAAATCACAGTAAGATAAAGAAAACATGCAATCATAACATAGCTATGTACATGGTTCGGCAAATTGCCTACGTCCACGGAGAGGTCTACTGTTTTATTGAGTATCTCTCGAAAAGGTTTGATAACATGCCCCTATGGCTTGGTCCATGGATTCTAATTTATAAGTATTGAAATATAGTTATAATGCCCATGATAAACTATGAATCCCTTGAATATCTCTACGAGATTTTTGGGGATAGACTTGGTCTTATGTCGAGTTGGTTGCATAAACGTGACCCATAATTTGGGTCGGACATTATTTTAGACCCCATGAGATTTATCGATTACTTTTATGGGCTAGACGTAAAAATGAGTTCCCACACATACCATTATCATAAAATTCTCATGCAATGGTTCTTACTTACACACCAATTTCGATAGGGTAACACGGAGATGACAATATTAGAATAAGAATATTGCATTTACTGCATGCAAAGAACATCAACACCCATGTAACATTGTGATGAGTGCGTATAGTAAAGGGATGATAGATACTAACATCTCAAAAATGATCACATCAACACATCGCTATGTCTGAGAAGACATATTAAAGAACTATTGTGACATAACTAAATCTATCACACCATGATAAAACATAGGGAACGTGAACTGAAGGGGGGATTCAATGAGCGTATTCATGCCACATAAAACACAAAAAAATGAATAATATTTTTAAACTTTAAAATAAACAAAAATTAATTTTTTTTGGAGTTTTGTAAAAAGAAAGTGAAAATATTTATGTTTTTTTAAAAATAAAAATATGCAAAAACAGTACAATATAGTTTAGGGAAGGAAAGGATTGCAATACATGAGTACCCTAAACTAGACCAAACCTGAACTCAATCGATAGAAAGAACAACTATGAGCCTGTTAGGTTGCGCAAATTGTTTGATTATGTAAATTGGTTCACCGTGAATTATTGAATTGTAAATCAGTGGATCTAAAATGAGTTTAAATTCAATTTTATGCAATGTTTGGTAATCTGAAATTGATGTTAAAGTTATATTAGAAAAAATAAAAATAAATTAAGAGAGAGATGAGGAGGAGGGATGAAGGGAGGGAAAGAGAGAGATGAACGTGCACTTTATGTGACTCCTATATCAAATGGATGCATTTCAAATTTTTTGTTAAATAATCCAATTTCAAATTTTACAAATGAACTAAAATGGGCCAATTAATGAATCATTTCATAATAAAACCAAACAGAATCAATAGTTCAATTTGTAAATGGATCAATTTATTAATGAGCCAATTTACAATTTTAGGACAACCAAACGGCGTTTATAGATTTCCTATGATTCTCGAACCTAAGGTCATCTAGAGGTTTGGTGAAGATATCCGCAAAATTGAAGCCCGGTGTTCATAAAACGCAAAGACACATCTTTTACTTCAACATAATCATGAATTAAATGGCTCGTATCTGAATATTCTTCATGCGAGCGTGTTGAACTGATTATGGGATATGTTAATTGCACTAATATTATCACATAAAATAGTCATCGTGACTGGGAGATCCCATAATCTTCCAACATCTTCTTCGTCCACAACAGTTGTGTGCAATAACTCCCAGAGGCGATATATTCGGTCTCCGCTGTGGATAAAGAAATGGATTTTTTCTTCTTGCTTAACCAGGAGATAAGAGCACTCGCAAAATACAAACATCGACTTGAGGTTCCTACATCCATCAACATCTCCAGGTCAATAATTATTAGGATAGGCAGTTAAACGGTCATTAGCATCGAAAGAGTTCCAAATACCATATGAAAGAGTTCCACTCACGTATATGATGATACGTTCAAGGGAAAGAAAGTCAGACTAACCCCAACACTAAAGGATATATCATGATGACTAGCAGTATGGTAAGTAAGACTACCTATCATACTCCTAAAGATATTTTTCTCTACGTCCTTTCCCGACTCATCCTTCCTAAGCTTAGTAGTAGAACTCATAGGAATACGTGCGTACCTAGCTGTGTCTAACTCAAACTTTTTTACTAGATCTCTCGCGTATTCGGCTTGGGATATGAATATCCCATCCTCTAACTATCGAACCTTAAGACCTAAGAAACAGGTAAGATCACCCATCATACTCATCTATTTCTCAAGTCAACGAGTATGTCGATCATAAGTGGGGCAAAAAACTATGTCGTCGACATAGGCTTGAGCAAACAAAATATCCCCTTTATCTCGATGCATAAATAATGTTATATCTACTCCCCCTCTTAAATCCATGGTCTAGGAGATAGGAAGTAAGCCTCTCATACCAAGCTCAAGGAGCTTATTTCAATCCATACAGGGCTTTCTTAAGACAGATTACATGTTGGGGAATTTTAGATCTTCAAAACCTTTTAGTTATTCCACAAAGACCCTCCTCCTATAGAATGCCATTAAGAAAGGAACTCTTGACATACATTTAATATACTTAGAATTTTAGATGACATGCTATGGCTAGTAAAAGGCGAACAAAATTTATCCTAATAATAGGAGTAAATATATCCTCAAAGTCAACACCCTCAATTTGAGTGTAACCTTGAGTGACCAACCTGTATTGTCCCCTAACTATGATACCATTATCATCCATTTTATTCTTATAGATCCATTTGGTACCAATAAAATTTGTGTCACTAGGTCGGGCGACTAACTCCCATACATCATTTTTTTAATTGAAGTAACTCTTCTTGCATAGCGTTAATCCAATGTTCTTCTTTGATGTTTTTGGGCTCAACTTCGGAAGTATAATAAAAGTGGATAACCTCATTCTCTAATTTAATACGAGACTTGACACCTTGGTTTGGATCTCCAAGAATGTTTGTAGGATCATGACTCTTACGAACCCAAGATGATGGATCCTTTTTATTGAGTGTGGGGTCCACCACATCGTTGCTAGAATTAATGGGATCAACATTAGGGGGTGCATCATGCTCACAAGCAAGATCATTATTGATAAATATTTCAAGTGAGTTTTCTTTAGTAATGACACTTATTGATTCCATGATCTTGGAGCTTTTAAGGTTGTAAACCCTATAAGCCCGACTACACGATGAATAACCTAAGAAAATATCTTTGTCACTCCTAGAATCAAACTTTCCTAAGTGATATATATCGCTAAGAATATAGCAAGGACTCCTAAATACACAGAAATAATATAGGTTAGGATTTTTCCCCGTCCACAATTCATATGGCATCATAGTAGTGTGTGGATGAACGTAAACTCGATTCACGATATGACAAGCGATATTCACCACCTTAGCCCAAAAGAGTCTAAGCACATTTAGCATAGATCTTTCCATCTCTTTAATGGTCCTATTATTTATCTCAATAACAACGTTCTGTTTAGGTGTGAAAACCGTTGTATTTCATGTTTGATGCTTAATCCATCACAAAACTCTTCAACTCCAGAATCAATGAACTCCATGCCATTATCACTCCTAATTCGATTAATAGTGATACTATATTGAATTTTAAAGACACAACATTTAGTAGTAACGAACTCAACATCATCTGATTTTTCTTTAAGGAATCCCACAATGGAATACCTCAAAAAATTGTCCAACATTACTAGGATATACCGTTTACCACCTAGACTCTTTGTGCGCTTTGGACCCATAAGATCCATGTGTATCAATTCTAATACACGAGAGGTGGTAATAGTATTTACTTATGTGATATTTTAATTTGCTTTCCATGTTGGCATGGGCCACAAACTAGATAAGAAAGTTTTCCTGGAGATGGTACGCCCCGGACTAGGTCTTTCCTCACAAGACGATCAAGATCCCTATAATTCACGTGACTTAGTATTTGGTGCCAAAGGTCCCAGGGGGCGGGGGGTTGCTATCACTATTGCCGAAAAATGAGGATTTCAGAATGATACCATAATATTTATCACATGCCCTCACACCTTGAAAAGTAATCTTATCAAAATTATTATAGACACAACACTTCAATTGGTTAAATTTAACCGTAAGGTTTTCATCATACAATTGGATAATTCTTATTAAGTTCGCCTTTAAACCATTAACATAAAGCACTTTTTTTAGCTTTGGGAATGTAAATATCTCAATGGGCCTCGTCCCAAAATACTAGACCGACTCCCTTCACCAAAAGTGACTTTACCTTCCTTGTGATCCTCAAGTTTGGTAAAAAGCAATTTGTCACCTGTCATATATCGAGAACAACCACTATCCAAATACCATTGGGAGGTATTTTAAGCCTTTATATAAACATGAATAACAAGAGCTTTAGAGTTATTTTATTTCGCAACCCATGTAGGAATATAACTCGAGGGCATTGTCTTTCTTTTGTTCTTTCTGTTATTGTTACTAATTTTCAGTTTGAATGAGTTCCCACGAGGAGAAGACAGTCTTTGGAACTCTTCTATTAAACTTTAGAGGTGTGAACAAGAAATTAAACCTGCTATTTCAAGATAGCCAGTTGGCTATAGTGGGGTGTGGGAGTAAGATAATCATAATCCCTCTCAAGCTTGTAGCAAAAATCTCTTAGATATCCCGTTGTGTAGCAGCAGGTACAATCATAGGGTTGATCGAATTTCATATTTTTCATTTTCTTTGGAGGGTTCCCTTTTGGTGGATTGGGTATAGGAGTGTTTGTTTCAGAGACAAACTTGGCAATGGGCTCAGATTTAGACTTGGAAGATTCACCCTCCTTATAACCTATGCCATTTCTCTCTTGATAGCCTTTCTCCTTATACCCAAGGACAAGTTCGAGAAATAAATTCTCCATTCTCTCTGAGTTTTCCTCAAGAGTGACTTTAACATCACGAGAAGCTTCCAAATCTTTCTTGAGATTGATAAAATCATCTTCAAGCTCCTCACATGTTTCCAAAGAATCACGAAGATAATAAGATAATCTTGTGACTTTGGATGTCAGGTATCTCTCTCCTTTTCCTTGAAACTAAGTTTTTTAGATAAGAAAACTTTATCCCCCTAGAGTTGACTCACCATCTCCTCGATATATTTTAGGGCAAACAAATCCTTTCTAAGCGTCAGCACATTAATAGATAATTTTTTATTCCTATTTTGAAATTTCATGGACTCGGGGTATAGCTCAGAATAGGTGGCTTGGAGATTCCATTCATCAGCATCTCCATCACTCAAATCATCATCCTTCCCACTGTCTTGGGAAGACTTATACCTAGATCCAATACCTTCGTGTAGACAATCGTCATCATTAGAGTGAGATACACTAGCATGACTAGCAGAGAATGAGCTAAAGTTGCATCCAAGAGGAGAGATCTCACCTGAATCATCTGACTCAACATTACTATTGCTCAGAATGGCATTGTATACCTCTTTATTTTTTCCCTATCTCTTAAGCTTATTAGGACATTCAAATGCTCTATGACCATAACCCTCACATTCACAACATCTCACAGAATCATCTTTCTTAGAGTTATCATTTTTTATTTGCTTAAACTCACGTTCATTGAAATTCTTTCCTACCTTATTATATTAGTTTTTCTCAAATTTTTGTTTATCATAATTTGAATTTTATTCCTTGAACTTGTGAAAATTTTAAATTTCTTTTAGCAAATAAGGTCATGTCCTAAGGGTCAAGGTCAAACTCATCAGATTCATACTACTCATCCTTATTAGCTTTTAAGGCAATGCTTTTGTCCTTTTTCTTTGGGAGTTGAGGAAACATATTGAGCTAATGGGTTTTAAGGTCACCAACAATTTCTTCAAGTTTCGAGGTGTTAAGAGTTTCCAATGAGTTTAAGACATTGAATTTAGGGTTAAACCTTTCAAGTAAGGACTTTATGATTTTCATCACAACCTGAGTTTCGAGAATTCTTTCTCGCAAATTGAATGAATAATTCACAATGTTAGAGAAATGAGCATATAACTAGTTAAAGGTTTCATTCTCATTCATTCGGATGGTTTCAAACTGGGTGGTCATATTTTAGAGTTTTGAGTCTTTCATTAAATTTGTTCCTTTATGCGTAAGTAGGAGTGTGTCTAAAGCCTCCTTAGAGGTTTCACACATCATTATTGGGCAAAGCTCCTCTGGTGAGACAACACTGGACCAAGCGTTGAGACCCCGTGAGTTATAGTTACACAATTTATGTGCATCCTCACTCCAACTCTCAATAGATTTAGGAACCGTACACTCTCCTACAATCATAGTGGGTAGAGTCCACCCTCTAACTACCTCCATACATACTCTCTCATCTATATACTTAAGCGCAACTCTCATACGTGCCTTCTAATTTGCCTACTTAGATCCATCAAACATGGGTAACCTATTAAATAACTTCATAGAAAATCTCCCAGAATAATCTGCCTAAGTAACTTATATACACCGATTCTGATACCAATTGAAAAAAATGATATTTTGTTGTGAATAAGTAAATCCCAAGTAACTCAAATAACAAGCAGACAATCTAAGCCTCCCTAAGCATGCAAGTCCTATTATTAGCAATTTTAATTATGAATTACCAAATTACTAGTTTAACATGCATGATTAGTCTTGTAATAAATAACAAGCACATACACATGAAACGATGATGTATGAGGAAAACCCAACTGGAGAAAACCTCGGACAGCCAGGCCTAGACAAAATACACTATAGAAAAGGTTTTACAAAAGACATAAACAACTTACAATACTTGATTCCTCAAGCCCATGTGGATTACCGTCTTTTACATTCATTTATAGATCTACCCAATCCAATGATAGCTTCACAACAAATCCTTTCTTCAAACTCCTCCAATGGCCTCTACGGTTACCCGCTTGTCTGGAATCCACCACACGAAAGTGTATATGATGAGGTGTAGGGGTTTATTCTTAAAAGATGATTAAGAATGTAAATCTTGTAATTGGATCTTTTGATTTTGAAGTAAAGAACAAGAAAGAGCCTAAAAAATGTTCTTACTATCAAAAGGCTCTTCTCAAATGGACGGTAACCTAATTTTTTTATGAGATAGGACATTTTGATTAAGTCAAAACCATTTTCTTAAAATTAATGACATTCGTTCGATCGACGTTACACATCTCATTCGAACGAGAGCATTAGTTGTTCAAATGACATGGCAATATCATTTGAAAAAACTTCCAACGAGCTTCCGAAGAGAATGAAAAAGTCAAATAGAGATTTCTCATTACAATGTCGTTTGAAGTATGTTCGAATGATATTTGCATCTCGTGAGAAGCTCGTTGAAACAAAATTTATATTCTCTTTAGGGTGAGATAGAATCTCGTTAGAACAACCAAAAACAAAAAAAAAATTATTTTAAAACCATTTTTCAAATAGGGAAATTCCTCATAAAATATCCAAGTACATTATTAGAATCTTTGATCATAAAAACATAATTATACCTTTCAATCTCAATAATGGCAAAGTATGTTCAAACATGTTGAATCCGGTATAGGATATTTGCTTGTCTCGATTCATAGGCTTGAGTAGAATTTTATTGACATCCTTATAACTTATGTGTTTTGACCAACGAAATAATCCAATACATACATAAGACTCAATTAAAAATTTGCCTTTACAGGAGATAATATGTAATATTCGTGACTAATCACACCCCATAACTTAGACATTTCTATTCCCTAGTGATGAAACAAAACAATAACCAATAAAATGAAGGTATAAGAACAAAAAAATACGTACATGGGAAGAATGCCACTTTTGCGGGTGCACGGTTGCATTTTGAGAATGCAACAATCTGTTAAGACCATATGTTACCCTAGTATATGAGTGTTGTCTCGTGAGGGTTTTCAGGGATGAAACCCACAAAAATCAAATTTCCTCAGAAATTTCCACCCTAGAAAATCAAAACAAAATTTAACAACAATTCGACAATCAACAAATTATTAGCGGAGTAAAGGAGTATTCACCTAATAGTTCGTAATTATAAACATTAAAAAAATAACTTCATTATCATTGAAACTCTGAATGTATATCATGATGAGTGAGCAGAAGTGAAAATTTTGATTTGGGAAATGTTTTATAAGCCTAGAAAATACTAAAGCGTAGCACGCTATCAAAACCTCTCTGGTGATTACACTTAACAATGAAAACACTCAAAATGGGGTGAAACACATGGGACATATGAGCATAATGAGTAAATGTAAAAGGAGGCAAGGACACACACATTCACTAATGAAGAATGCCTTATATATAAAATAAGACATGTAATCTCAATGTATGGATATCACACATTAAGGAAGGTGAAATGTATTTTAACAAATTATCGTAATCATTATGACTTTCGAATCACATTCTCCCTAATATCATACATGAATTTATAGTGTTATAACGTAAGCTAGGAATGTTTTATGAAATGAAATGAGTATTTATTGATTCAAATGTGTTTTGGAATGAGAATAATGGAAAATTTTGGACAAATTCAAAATTGAAATATAATTTCCTTAACAAGCATTGGATATAATAATGGCGAGAGTGAACAACATTATTGAACACTATGTATATCAAGGAAATACTTTCTCTTTATTTTCTTTTCTTTTTTTCTTTTTCTTTTCTTTCTCACTCTTATGTGCTTAATTGCAACAACATAATCATGAACATCATGCAACCCCAAGTATCATTTCAATCAAAGGTATTGAAGGTGAAATGTATGGTTAATAAGTCAAGTTTGGAGTTTATTTTGGGTTATAAAATGAAAGAATATATTTAGGCTCAAAGGGGTTGATGAAGGGAAACATATTAGGTGAGGTCAGGTCAATATGGGTGTTAATTGAAAAATAGGGCATGTGCCCCTTTCCTAAATCTTATGCATTTATTGAGTCAAAATAACTTTGAAAATCATGCTCAAGTAACACATTTCATATATGAACTCAATTAATGATTGATTAAAGAAAATGGAGATTACTAACAACTTTTACATTTTTAAGGAAAGAGAGTAATTGTATAAACACTCATAATTTAAGAGAAAGTAAAATCTCGATCGGTTAAAGTGTATATAATGCATGAAAGATCACCGAGTTGCAAAAATAAATAAATTAAACGAAATCATTAAAATAAGAGAGTGCACATGTTCTCATGGGTTCGAAGATAAATCATGAAGTTATTGTTAATATCGATGATTGAAGGACTAATGTTTTACAACCTCTAAATTATAGAACTTGCATTATTTTAAACTCATTTGAATTGGTCCTTAATTCTTACTGATCAACAGAAATGAGGGGAAAATGTCCAAAAGAGAGATATGAAAGAAAAATATTTATTTATTTAATTTTTATACAAATATATATATATATGGCTCATAGTTGAAAAGAATCGAAGATAGAACCACAAATAAAAATAACCGATGATTGAACATAACACAAACCCTCTAACTTGAATCATAGGTTGCTCTCAGTGTAAGTAAAGACGTATGAAAAAGAAAAGGAAATGCATTACCCCGATTTGGAGTAATCTCCCAGATACACACTGTGAGCCTGTACGAACATAAGAAATAAAAATAAATATATAAGAAAACTTGTTAAGTTAGAAAAATTATGAAATAATTCACAACAATATAGAGGGGATAAATTGTAATCCTAGATAAATTAATGTTGAACAAATGATTTTATTAATTTATAAGTTTAAACACATCAGAATCCAATAAAACAACTTCAAACTACAATATAATACCAAATCCATAATCCCGCAAAATAAACTTAATGAAGAATTATAGAGTTTTAACAACTTATGATAACCATCCTACACAAACAACAAAACATAAATATCCCACATCATATATATATCAATAGCCAACCTAAAAATTAACACCACGCGCATCATATGGGTTGTTGAAATGACTTGTCATCGGCATGCCTAGACCCCGTCACTGCATATAGAGGTCCAACATCATGCTCTACATCAAAACAAACTCATGGCACTACTCAGAATGATCCCGGTTAAGCTAGGACTCCAGTATAGCCCACCTAATCCGAGTCTCTTCCCATTCCTGGTTTAAAAGTGCTTTAAACTCCGTAAAGACGACATCCATGAATATGGGAGCATCAACCTGTAAGGGTACCTATTCAGCCCTCCTCATCCGATTTCCTCGTCCGAGTGTTGTACCCTTGGCCTCTTATGTACTGGCATCTCTCCCCATATATGACCCAAGAATCTCTTGATATTTATCATGTCGGGAGTCTTTTCAAGCTTCTCCATTCTATCGCCTGGGTGCTCAGGACATTTGGAAGCACCACACATTTTAGTGATTAACTCAAGAAAAGGAAAGGAATAATTCCAAGCCTGTTATTTTGTCACAATTTACATTTGATCGAGAGAGAAGTCAGCTAGATTGATATCACTCGAATGATTCGTCAAGGCGTAAAGAAAGGTGACGTGCTTATGACGAACCTCATGTCAGTTGTTCGTCACCATAAAATAATGAACGTTCATGTAGTGCAATAGCTGTGGCAGTTCTTGCATGCATGTAGACTTGAACATCTTCTTTATCCACACATGGCCAAGTGACAAGTACTTAATTAGAGTATTCAAGTCAAATGTTAACTCATCATTTAAATTTAAAAACTCTTCTAGATCCACAACATTTCCCATCCAGCAGGACAAATCATTTCTCATAAAGATAATCCTCACTCCCTCATATATGTCTCATAGTAGACCCTCTTCCTTTTGACTTGAACCAAAGAAGAATATAATTGGCGCACCAACTTTTCATTGATATCTCATTTATGGATAAGAAAGTCATGCTAATTAAACTAGCGAAGAAGGGATAGTGCCTCAGTTAGAATATCCGCTAGTACCCAAGAATAATTGATAGATAATGGGTGCTGGTGGGTTACAAAGTATGCTTCAAACAATTTCTTTTCTTGCTCACATTAGAAACCTTGACAACCATTCGATGGGTTAAAATGGGTCGAGTCATATTTCTCCACATCATCCATGTATACCTACGATATCGAAATTACAAAAATAATGCAAACTGAAGAATAATTTAAAAAATTATGAGGTGTGGATGGTGAAATGGAATCCGATGATTCAATGTGAGTGATGACATGTGATAAACATCCTAATTGAGGCCCAACTTTGTAAATAGGTGAGAACAAGTGAGAAGCATGCAAGAATATGTCCAAAGTGAATAATGGAACTACGTTAGGCATTTGGACATATACTTGGTGTCCACACTGTGGTAAAAGGGGTGGGATGAAATTTCAATCAAGAACTAACCCACATCCATGAACAACTCAACATTTCATCATCAATGTGTTCATGGATGAGTTTTAACAAAAATTATTGCATTTACAAAGTGTAAAATAAGTTGGAGAATAAGTTAGCGAGCATGGTCCCAAACACCACATATGGGTGAAAACAGTCCCAAAAATTAAATACAACAATGAAAATCAACCCAATCAAATTCAACTCATAAAACAACATAATAATCATGTGGATTTATTCTATTTGAAAAGGAATAATATAATTTGAATGTTCAAATTAGGAATTTGGGACCAAAAATGAACTATCTCCATAAAAATTGTTAATATGCACTCAATTCAACCGATTCATTAATCAAGAATACACAAAACAACTGTAAACAATACAATATGTGCGTATATGTTGATAAAAAGGATAAACCATTAATCGTTCAAGGGAAAAATGCATTTAGACGAGTTAAATAATACCAACTATAACAATCCCTAGACTAAGAATAACAGCAAAAAATCCAAGAAATCCACAAATGAGTTGAGGAATCATAACTTGGGTGTTGGAAGAATGGATTAAATGAGTGATTTTGGGTGAAAATGTAGGTATGGAAACTAGGGATTAACGAATGGGATTTTTGGGTTGGGAGAAATTAGAGGAAGTGTGAAGATATAAAGGGTTAACAGAAAATGAATCGATTAAGTCTCAAATAATTGAAGGGCCCGATCGATCGTTGGTCGGGGACCGATCGTTCGCTTATTAAAAATAAGACTTGGGCTATTTGTAGTGTTGACTAAATTGTGAAATCGATCGACCACATGGGGGACCAGTTGATCGATCGAAGAGTAGTAGGGCCACTACCCTGAATATAAGGAAAAATTAAAAACACCGATCGACCACGATTTTGTGCTCGGTCATTCGCTCCTCTGTTTTGGCCAAATTTTGTAGTTAGGAAATAAGGGACCTCTCTAAGATGGTTTTGTGGTGAATGGGATGGAATAAGTAAATATAATATGTGGTGAATGGTTTTGTACATATAATATGTGTTCAATAATACACAATTGCTAAGGATTCGAAAAAAGGACAATAAAAAAATGGAACGACCCGAATCGTACTATGCGATGCATAACGAAGGGACCACATGATGGTCTTTGAGAAGGATCTCAGCAAGCTCGAAATGTAATACCTCAATATAAAGATTAATCCTTTTCCCGTCCATCTTATAAAACCTTTCAGTCTTCAGATTCACTATTTCTATGGCACCGTGACCGTAAACTTTTTGAACTACGAACAGTCCATTTTCGTGAGATTGTAATTTCTCGAGAAAAAGGTGGAGGTGAGAATCTTAAAGTGGAAAATTTTTTCCCACCTCAAAGTGTCTTCTCACTATCTTTCTACCATTAAAGGCCTTAGTTTTAGCCTTAAATATATGAGAATTCTCATATAAATCATTCCTCAACTCCTTTAGTTCTTTGAGTTGGAACTTGCAAAGCTCTTCGCCTTAGAAAATGACAAAATTGAGTTTTTTTCATAGCCCAATATGCTCGTTATTCAAGATCAACCTTTAGATAACATGCTTTCCTAAATACCACATAATAAGGAGACATCCCAAGGTGCATCTTGTTCGACGTCTGATATGACCAAAATTCATCGGTTGGTCTATATGACCAATATTTGGTCAAAGGGTCTACAATATTTGCGAAAATCCTTTCTATCTCCCTGTTGGCAAATTTTCTTGGCTGTTTGTTTGTGGGTGATATGTGGTGGAGACCTAATGGGTGATACCATATTGCTACATCAAGCTAATAAATATATCATTGAAAAAATGAACGCCTGGTCACTAATAATTAATTTTGATGTGACGAATCTATACAAAATGCTCCCTCTTAAAAATTTTAACACCACATTTGCAGTGTTATTCCTAGTAGGCATGACATCCACCCATTTGGATACATAGTCCACATAAACTAAAATGTATTCAAACTGATTAAATTTAGGGAAAGCACACATGAAGTTTATTCTTTAACTATCGAAAACTTGAATTTCCAAAATGGGGGAAAGAGGAATTCTGTTCCTTTAAGTGACCTTCCTAAGTAATTGGAAACAGGAGCAAATCTTGGAAAAATCTTGTGCATCTTTGAAAATTATAGGCCAATAAAAACCCCAATGTCAAAATTTTAAAATGAACACTTGGGAAGAAAAGTGTCCTCCACATGCTTCATTGTGGAAAATAGCCAAGATATTAGGGACCTCACCATTCATGACTGATTTACAAATGACTCGGTCCGAACAATTGTTAAATATGTATGGGTCATTAAAGAAGAAGGACCAGGCCAATCTTAAAATTTTTTCCTTATCTTTAGCCGACAAATGCTATTGATAGGCCTGAGCAACAAGGAAGTTCATAACATTGGAAAGCCATGGGAAAGTTGAAATTACCATAATTTGATCGTTCTGGAAACACTATCGGATAGGGATAGGATCAATATGATCGTGATCAATTTAAGTAAGGATAAATGATCTATGAATACATTTTTACCCCCATTTTTTCTTTAATAGAGAGGTTAAATGACACACCCCAATCCAGTTGATTATAATTAAGTTTGAAAGTCAAAGTGAGTCAAACCGTAATTGCCTTAAACGAACCACAAACATGAGTTATTTTTTTCAGTTATCAACATGAATCCATAAAACTAAAACTTTTCACAATTTTAAATCCGTTATGCTAATATGAGCTCATTTAAAGGAAAAGTTGGCTTAAATTACCCCATTTACGTTTGACCAAAATCATGGTTTATGTGTCCCTTGCTAACCCCACTTGACCTCCTGGATTTGGCTATGACATCACGCTACCTGAAAAACATAAATACTAAAACTCTTAGTAAAATAACTCAGTGGATGTATCACTACTACACTATTACATAAAATTAAATGCAATAAATCATATCCATGTGATAATATATAAACTTATCCGGCACATTCATAATGAATGACCAACCTTTCTGAATCATGATTCACATTTCTTGTCTGCAATAGACATTTATCCCCCATTCTTAGTCGAGGAGTAACCCCTTATATTTAATAGACAAATCTTATCCAGCTCATTCATAATGAATGACCAACCTTTCCGAATCATGATTCACATGTCATGTTCGTAATGGATAATTCTCCCCCATTCCTGGTCGAGGAGTAACCCCTTGTCTTTTATAGATAAATCTTATTCGACCCATTCATAATGAATGACCAAACTTTCCAAATCATGATTCACATATCATGTCTGTAATAGATAATTCTCCCATATTTCCTAGTCGAGGAGTAACCCCTTATGTTTAATATACAAAGCTTATCCGACCCATTCATAATGAATGACTAACTTTTCAAAATCATGATTCACATATCCTAACTATAATAGATAATTATTTCCCATTCCTGGTCGAGGAGTAACCCCTTGTCTTTAATAGAAAATTCTTATCCGTCCCATTCATAATGAATGACCATCCTTCCCGAATCATAATTTACATATCATGTCTGCAATAGACAATTCTCTCCATTCATGATCGAGGAGTAACCCCTTGTCTTTAATAAACAAATCTTATCCAGCCCGTTCATAATGAATGACTAACCTTTCCGAATCATGATTCACATATTATGTCTCCAATAGACAATTCTCCCCATTCCTGGACGAGGAGTAACGCCTTGTTTTTAATAGATAAATCTTATCTGGCTTATTCATAATGAATGACCAACCTTTTCGAATCATGATTCACATATCCTGTTTGCAATAGACAATTCTCCCCCATTCCTAGTCGAGGAGTAACCCCTTATCTTTAATAGACAAATCTTATCCGACCCATTCATAATGAATGACCAACCTTAATGAATCATGATTCATAGATCCTGTCTGCAATAGACAATTCTCCCCCGTTCCTGGTCGAGAAGTAACCCCTTGTCTTTAATAGAAAAATCTCCCCCATTACAGGTCGGGGAGTAACCTCCCATTTCGGTAAACTAAAATGAACAATTTCATATTCATAATATTCTGATCATATCCATAACCATGTATAATTACATCTTACCAGTGAGTAATATTCTGATCATATCCATAACCACGTATAATTACATCTTACTAGTGAGTAATATTTCGATCATATCCACAACCATATATAATTACATTTTACCCGTGAGTAATATTCTGATCATATCCATAACCATGTATAATTACATCCTACCAATGAGTAATATTTTGATCATATCCATAACCATGTATAATTACATCTTACCAGTGAGTAGTATTCTAAACATATCCATAACCATGTATAATTAAATCTTACCCATGAGTAATATATTGATCTTATTTATAACCATGTATAATTACATCTCTAGTGAGTATACTCAACATGGCCAGTTTATGGGTTTTTTCTTTATCTTTATCTGGCAGTTGTTCAACTGGTTTACCTTCCTTTCCTATCATTCCTACAATATTAGTATAATCATAAGAATATTAACAATACAAGGAATAACTCAAATGTAACTTAATTTCTAAGGACCATATGATCTCATTCAAAAAATTTATTATAAATGAAGTTCCATCTAAACTCATGTTAAGATATTTAACATAATCAAATAAAATCCCAAACATACTATACTTCCTTCTTGGTAATCCAATCCTTATCATATTAGGTTTCCAATACAAAATATGAAACATCATTTCAAGTTTTCTAGATCAAGATATTCCCATTTCTTTACCACATAGTAAACATGCCCTATAGGCTACTCTATCGTTCAGTCAAATTCCAAAAAAAAATCATTATTTTTCTACATTATAATTTTCTATGATATTCCACCCAATTTCAATAAACATACTAAATAATACAAAATTAAAGTTTCATAATTTTTGGAGTGCATTTGATATGTTAAGGAAAACCTCAAACACATGGTATGCATACTTACACTTTTAGGGAAGATTCTATACCTGAACTTCAAACTATCATCCAAGATTCATTTCTTTGTATTTTTACATAATATTATGATATGATATACATATATGAGTTTATTTTAATCTCTGACTATAATTACTCAATTTGAGTGAGTGTACAAAAAGATATAGAAGTTTGAATACACACGGTTTCAAATTGAAGCAATATAAAAAGGTTTACACCTTTAACTTTCTTTAAATTTTTATCTACCCATACATATACATCAAGGCACAAAAGTTTAATAAAGAATTGATGATTTATATCATTTTAATTAGTAACAAAGTAAAAATAACAAGATTTATGGATAGAATTACCTTAGGGACTTTTACATAATTTCTACGAATTTTTCTCCACACTTTCTTCTTCCTAAACTTCTCGATTCTATCTCCGCAAGCTACAACTCTCTCATGGATGAATTTTTTGAAGGAGGAGGTTATTTCAAGGGTTTAAAGTAGAACAAAACAACCTCCCATTCCAACAAATCAAATCGTAGCACATGGTGTACTAATAAGACCAAATACCACTTAACAAATGGATAAATTTTCCATTGCATTGTAATTTCAGCATAACAACTTACTCGAACCTCTGTTTTACACACCATTTATTGTGTTAAAAACTTAACTCATATATCTACAACTATCTAGTTTTCACCTCAAGTTAGTTGTCATATTATAAGGGTAAACACTAGTCTCCAACATGAACATTCCTACCAAAAATTCAAAATTTTATGTGTGTAACTAATTTGATATTTCATGTGTTATAAAGGTAGGATTAGACTAAACATAATAACATAACATTAAATACACTAGTAACACAATATCCATATCACATAAGTTAAGCATTATTTATTAAGATTATATCTGGATTGTCATATTAAACTCTTGAAGGAGAAGCACCCAATATATGAGCCTACTCTTAGCATCCTTCTTGGAAAGAATGTACATAAGAGTGGCATAGTCGACAAAGCAAACTATGGGCGATCCAATCAAGTAAGATCGAAATTTATCCAATGCGAATACTATGGCTTAAAATATCTTCTCCGTTGTGGAGTATTTCAATTGTCTGCTATCAAGTGTGCGACTATCACAAGGGTATCATGTGAGGTTTCTTGTCCATGCGTTGACCAAGCACCACCCCTATGGTATAATCAGTTTCATCACACATGAGATCAAATGGAAGGGTCCTTTTTATGACTTTACATGATAGGGGCCGCAGTCAACATAGTTTTTAATTTACAAGATGATTATCGACACGCCTCACTCCATAGAAATGGAGCATCTTTATAAAAAAGACCACACATTAGGTGCGCGATCAAGATAAATTCCTAAATGAAATGTCGGTAAAAATTGGTGTGACCAAGAAACAACCTCACATCTTTGAGGATTTAGGAGCAAAAAGATTGGCAATTAACATCTGTTAAACGAAAATGTATCCAACCCTTTATTTAATAATTTATTTATCTTAATTTGGATTTATATACTTTTTACTTTAATACTATATATTGAATTTAGATGATTCCAAACATTTACGATATATAAACTTAGCTTTATAAAGATATATTTTTTATGAAAAAAATATTCGTTCCTTTCATTTATGGTTTCAAATTTTTACATAGATAGCAATGTTACTTTAATCAATTTTTTTTATATACGAATTACCTCTAACAGTTGAGAATCTCCTTTTACACACACACACACACACACACACACACACACACACACACACACACACACACACACACATATATATATATATATATATATATATATATATATATATATATATATATATATATATATATATATATATATATTGATATATATAGATATATGGCCATCCTGATTATCCTTCCTCTCTCTCTCTCTCTCTCTCTCTCTCTTCCTAAGAGGATGGGGAAAAAAGGGAGGATGAAGGTCTCGCGCCCTCTCTGATCTAGGAATACTTCGACCGTCGTCGGTGTGGGGTGAATGTAAAGAGATGGAGTTGCCAACCAATTTTGCACAAAATAGGCAAAAGAATATGTTGCCACCTCGAGTGAATGGCATTAAAGACAAATTGATGCTTACAAAATCAATAGTTCAAAGGTTCGGGGGCTAAGTTATGGAATGGGAAGGTGTTAGGAACCCATCCTGCTCTTTTGGTCTTTGATGCGCTTGTGTTATCGTTTTCCTTTATTTCTTCGTGAAGTGTGTGTCTGTGTATACATGTAACTGGATATCAGAAGCGACCAACTCATACCATGAAAGAGATAGGGCGAGGTCATCCATAGGAATGTTACCAAAATAATATTAAAAAATATAATTTATGCGTTTATCAAAATATTGATCGTTATCGTGAAACGATAATATATGTTGGATAAAATGCTAAGAAGGACCACAAACATAATATGTATTAAAATAATGAAAAAATATGACAAATGTGGAAATGGGAAATTTGGGAAAATTGGACTCGAGTCTCGGGTTTTAACCCGAGATGCCTACGTAGCCTATAAAGGCGTCAAAGTCCACGTAGTTTGCATGTGTCATAAGGGTGGGGTTTATCCCATAGATTCGAACAAAATTTTATTTTATGTGTGTGTAGAAATTGTGTTTTAGTTTCGAAAAGTATGGTGGATAATCCAATTGGAATTTATACGTGTAACCCTTTTTTTATTTGTTTTGATTTTTTAATAAGAAATAAAGTATATGTAATAAAATAATAAAAAGGTGAGATGTCAATGTGTATGAACTAAAGTAAAAACTAGATTATGAGTTTAATGAAATTAATTAAAAAATAAGAAATTTAAAAAGAGAGAGAAGGATTTTGCACCTTCTTTGAAGAATTGAAGCTTGATCTTGATCTTGAATGAATTCCTTTAATGTTGAGATAAATGTTGGATAAGAGAGTGAGATTTTTCCAAATTGGGTATGAAAAGGATGGGAATCTAAGGTGGAAAGGAATTTCACATAAGAAAACATTACTGAATGCAAGTGAATGTTGCTGAGGGCACTGATGCAGATGGATCAAAGGTGTGCCCAGGGAGTGAGGTCATGCCCTTTATTTATAGGATAAGGGGGTGCCGATAGGCATGGTTCCAGCCCTACCAATTAGCAGGTAAACCTAGGAACACTGTCGATAGGTAGGGAAATGGACCTACTAATCGGCATTCTTGTGCAGATTTTTTCAGAAAAATGGTCGTAAAATGTAATTCGTTGATCCAAATTGTGCACGGGGCTTATCGTTAGAAATTTAATTCACCATTAAGAGTAATTTTGGCCTTTCCCTTGTTCGGTAGTTGACTTTGGGTTAAACTTATCTCGGAAGCGCTCGTTGATCTTTTGGACGGGAGATTGTCGGACGGAAACGAATTGCTCGTCCGAATGGTGAGTCAGAATTGCACAGGGGGCAGACCGTTGGAAAGGTTATGAAAGGTACCTTGTCATTCCAAAAAGCTTCACTCGGTTCAGAAAGTTGACCTTAGTCAACTGGGGCCCGAAAAAATCTGGTGACCTTTCCGAGTAAAACGGGTCGTTCGTCCATACTATAAGGCTAATTCATGCACAAGACAGACCGTTGGAAAGCGTATTCTGTGACCTTCAAATATTAATTTAGTTTTATTCAAAATGAAGAGTTAAACTTGGTCAAACAGAGACCAAGAGTGCTCACTGGCCTTCAAATCAATTTTCGTGGAAAACGAATCGTTCATCCGAACGTTTATGCCATTTTGTGAATGGGATGAATCATTGGAATGGGGTATGTAAGGACACAAATTTGCAATTGAGTGTTAATGTAGTGTTGGCTCAGTTCCGAAAAAAAACATTATAGTTATAGGATAGTGTTGAAGTGTATCCATCCAAGCCTATGACATGTTTGTTGAAGACATAGCGGCCAAGAGTATAAAGCTTCATCATATGCTGGGTTTAGTGCCTCGTTTATACGTCAACAACATTGGTTCCAATGATCCTAACGTATGAATGCATTTTAAATATATATAGGAGCTTGGAATAATATTTATTGGGTGTAATTTTATTTTAAACTGAGGTTTATTTTCAGAAGGTTTCTTTAAAACTTAAAAAAAAAGTTTCTGGGCTAAAAATCAAATTTCAACCTTTCTGGGATTTCGTTCGAAATTTTCGTTCGAACGAGGTTTTCCAACGACTTGCCACAAGAACTTCATTAGATGGTTCGTTTGAACGAAATTCTCGTTCGAATGAAAATGTCGTTCGAACGAGATTTCAGTTGGAATAGTTTTTTGCAGTTTTTTGACACCTTCCCACTACTTTGTCCCACTACTCTTTCACAGATTTTAATGACTTCGGGAACAAAAATTTTCAAAGAACTTTTTCCATCTCCTAGAGAGTTTTGGTGAGATTAATTCTTTCATAAAAAGTTCCCTTGGAATTTGTTGAAAGAATTTCATCCTTAGAACAAAACCAAGTTATACACCCAATAGTTTGTTTATCTAAGGACATTTCAAATATATACATTTTCTTGGAGTTTTGGCATCGGTTTTATCTTTACCATTTGAAGAGTGTTTGGGTTTACTTCTGCATCCCTAAAAGCAAAAGTCTCTTTTTGGCTGCGGCATTCTCACATGGTGAAAGGCACTATGTGTGGTTGACAATTGTTCCTAAAGCCTCATTGGTGGATTCCAAGGTTTCGGTGGAGTTCGTTATTGTCAACTAAGTGGAGGTCGGTACAAGAAGAAGCATAGACTATTGAAGGGAGTCGAGTCAAGCGTTGTAAGTCTTTTTGCTTGTACTTGTAAAAATACCATACTTAGTGGACTTAAGGCTAGGGCCGTCCGAGGTTTTTTCCCGTTGTGGGTTTTTCCTCATACATCGCGACGTAGTGGTTTGTGATTTATTTTATCTTGCTATATTACGTAGATGCATGCTTAGGGGTAAAAGATAAAGTATGGTTTAAATCACTACTCATGATTAAGTTGGTGCTAAAATTAATTTGGGCAATGTTTAATTAATTTAGTTCAAGTCATTAATTTTTATTGAATAAAATTTGGTTTGGCCTACTTTGCAAAAATGAATTAATTTTGTTAGAAAAATTTCTAAGACTTGGGTTAAATTAATTTGGTTTAAGTGAAAAATGTGTCTAATCTAATTTCACTTTGTTTAATTTTAATTTGAAAGAAATTAAAATTTGTTGTTTATGTGTGTTATGTTGAGCCATCCTTATTCAGCATCTTTAAAAAGAAATTATTTTTGTAAAATTTAAAATTGTGGGTGTTGCCTTCCCTACAAGTGGTATCAGAGCCAAAATGATAAATTACTTCGTTAAGATCTTTTTAAATATTTTTGGCTAAAATGGAATTTTTTCCATTTTCAAAATTTCCTATTTTCGATGGTTCCAACTACGCATATTGGAATGCACAGATGAAATCGGCACTAAAATCTATCGAGAAGAGAGTTTGGTTATCTTTCGTTAACGGGTGGTCTGCACCTACATATTAAGTAGATGATGAGCATGTTCCCAAACCCGTCGATAAATGGAGTGAGAATGAATTTAAACTTTCAAATTTTAATTCCCGAGATTTAAATGCCTTGTTTAGTGCTGTCATAACGGATGAATTTCGACACATTATTACGTGTGAAACCGCTAAAGAAGCTTGGGATATTTTACAACTCACTCATGGAGGTACTAGTGTCGTAAAAGCTTCAAAACTCCAAAACCTCACCACTCAATTGGAAACCATCAAAATGAATAAAAAAAGAAAAAGTTGATGAATTTTTTGCTATACTTTCAGATATTGTTAATTCATCCTTTAATTTGGGAGTAAAAATACCTGACAACCGAGTAGTAAATAAAATTTTAAGGTCCATACCGGATAGATTTATTCCTAAGGTGACTGTGTTAAATTCTTTACCCACTTTAGCCTCTACGAAATTAGAGCATCTCGTATGTGATTTACAAACCTATAAACTAGACAAGTTTCCCTCCAAAACTGAAAAGAAAATAGAAAAGGGCGTTGCTTTGAAAGCCCGAAAGGAGGAAAAATAAGTAGTTGAGAGTGAAAGTGATAGTGACTCGGAAGACATGGCTATGTTTTCTAGGAAGTTTCATAAATTTATTAAATTTAACAAAGATAAATTTAAAAATGATTTTAAGAAATCTGAAAAATCTAAGATTGACAAAGGTGAGAAGATCCCTAAAACTTCTAATGAAATTTAAATAAGGACGATTCAAATAGGTGTTACGGTTGTGAGGGTTATGGCCACAGGGCTAGAGAGTGCCCCACTAAACTAAGGATAGAGGGTAAGTAGCCAATTTCCTATAATGCAACCCTTAGTGATAGTGATAAGGAAGAGGGACCCAATTCCCCCACTAAGCCCAACTTTGTGGCTTTTATGGCAAGTCATGTGAGCACCGATAATGAATCTTCCCATGAAGATATACAAACACATGACACTTCTGAGGTCAAAGTTTATGATTCCCTTGTTATTTATGGTAGTGAAATTGAAAAAGAGGTTAATGTGAGTGAACTTCAAAATGCGTTTCAAGAATTGTATGAAGAATCTATTAAATTAAAAAGAGCAAATTTGAAGTTAGAAGCTAGTTTAAGAGAGCGTGTCAAGGTCATTAATGATAGTGTGTTGGTTGAAGACCTTAGGACACGTGAGAGATCTCTTCGAGAGAAGCTTGACTATATAGAAGGTGAGAGAGATAGCCTTAATGGTTTAATGGAGTCAATGAAAAAGGAGCTTCTCGAGTTTGAAGAGAGAAATATTTTATTAGAGTCTAACATTTTAGAATTAGAAAATAAATTAAAAGACTCTAGTAAAGTCAAATTTTATTTGGAGTGTTGTTCGAAAAAATTAGATAAAATATTAGGAATGGTCCAAATTAAAAATGACACATGTGATTTAGGCTTCGATGCTTGTAATGAATCTACTCATAAATCCAAAATTAATGTTTTAGGAGAATGACCTAGGAAAGCCTTTAATGATCAATCCTTAGGTACCAACTTTCGACGTGTTTTTACTTGTTCACATTGTGGTCGAAAAGGTCATCTTATGAAATTTTGTTTTGATCTTAAACGAGGTCCTAGAAAATTCTATCGTAAGGCAACCAAGGTAGCCAAGATTCCTACACCCTGAGATCCCCACTCGTCATTAGTTTGGGTTAGGAGATCCGATTTGGTAGCTTTGCAAAATAAGATTTTTGATTCTGATTTTCTTTCACATTCTTCCTCCCTTGCTAAATCTAAAGGTTGAATGTGTTAGTTGTTTTGCATACTTGAGCTTGTGTACTTCATGCTATATTATCATGAAAAATGTATGCTTGTCTAATCATTTTCTAGTCATTGCTTTATCACATATCTCATGCTAGAATTATGATTTTTGTTTATCTTTTGTATTATATTTCATTTTAATTTGCGTTAAATATAAAATACAAAAATATTTTTGTTTATCATTTGTGTTTTACCTTGTTAGTAATTTAGGCTTTATGAAAAATACAAATGATTTTTGTGTTTCTTTTGATTAAATATTATTAATTTTGATTAACAATTTCAAAACTCAAAAAGATTTTTACTTTGTGTGTACTTTAGTTTGACACACTTTAAGTGGCATATACTTGTGTTTGAATCCCTTCTTTTTTTCTCCCGTGTGGCTAGAACTTTTGGTTAAGATTTTCAATCCTTAAAACGTTCTTTACCATGATTATATGAAGTAGTTAGATTTTTTGTTGCTTAAATGGATTCTATTTTTATATGCCTCAATTCACACATGCACGAGCTCACATGAAATTATGCCTTCACATGTTATATTTGAGCTTTGTGAGGTGTTCTCCTACCAATCTTGTCATCTACATATTTGTGACCTAGGAGGACTAGAGCATGTCAAAATCCGTTGTACGTGAGATTTGTGTGAGACATACAAAATGATATATATAAATGTGCATGGGAAAGGGCTCTGAAAGGAAATATCATCCTTTGTGAGAAAGCCACCGTTTGGAATGGACCTAAAAGAAATAGGTGGTCCAAAGGCCTAAAATAAAATATGGCATTAAAAAGAAAAATAATTTCCAAGGCCTATCTTTAATTGATATATTCATTCAAAAATATATATGCTTATTAAGGGAGATTGGATGGTATATCAACGATTTGCACAATGTCCCTTTATCCTCGTTGTCCTTTCAATGTCATGACTCTATTTGTTTGTAGAACCATCAAAATTCTAGGCTTGTATGCATTGTGTATATTTGTTCATCGAGTTCATTTTATATTTCCACATGAGGTTATATTCAAATGTGATAAAGTTTGCAATCAATTGAGAACTCCATGAACATGTTTTAAGTGATTGGGTCTAAATTTAATTGTTACTAGTTCACACCCCTACACTTTCGTTTCCATATGACACATTTTTGCCATACGAGTGTGAAAAACTTATTGTATTTTGTGTCATGTGTGGTGTTTATACATATATATGTGAGTGTGCTTTAGTGATATTCATTATATCTACATATATATGGTATTTTGTCTTTGCCTTCCTTTCTGGTTCATCTGTGCTTCTACTTCATAATTGGTATCTATCTTGTTGCATTTTTGTTGATATCTCATGCTTAATATTTCATATATCATATTGGTATCATTTTCTTGCATCTTAATTGGTATCCTCTATTATTTATGGATTAGTTATGCTTTTGTTGTCCATATACTTTCATGTTCTTATCACTCTAAGCTTCATCGTGTTTAAATTAGTTTTTAATCCTTTTTCTATTCCTGATCAAAAAGGGGGAGAATGATAGGGGGAGAAATGGTATCTAATCCTATTATAATCTTATCTAAGTTTAGGAGATTTAACTTAGGGGGAGAGGGCTATCTTCTTCTATTGATCATAGTTGATAAAGGGGCATTAATTTAAGGGGAGTAATTAATTTTAATTGCATTTAATATTTTGATATTCCCTATACGTTTGATAGTTTTCTTAAGTGTGCAGGAATTCTTTTAAATGGCAACTTTCATCATCGGCAAAGATATTGATCCTTGGGTTTTAAGTCAAGATATGTAATTTTTATTTTAGGTGGGATATTTTTTTTAATGTCTAGTAGATCTTGACGGCCCTTTTGGATTTTGTTTTGATTTTGGTCCCGGAATAGCCAAAGGGGGAGATTTGTAAAGACACAAATTTCCAATTGAATCTTAATGTAGCGTTGGCTCAATTCTGGACAAAAACATTATAGTCATAGGATAGTGTTCAAGTGTATCCATCCAAGCCTATTACGTGTTTGTTGAAGACGTAGCGGCCAAGAGTATAAAGCTTCATCATATGTCGGGTTTAGTGTGCCTCATTTCTACGTCAATAACATTGGTTCCAATGCTCCTAAGGTATGAATACCTTTTAAATATATATAGGAGCTTGGAACAATATTTGTTGGGTGTAATTTTATTTTAAACTGAGGTTTATTTTTAGAAGGTTTCTTTAAAACTTAAAAAAAAAGTTTCTGGGCTAAAAATCAAATTTCAACCTTTCTAGGATTTCGTTCAAAATTATCGTTCGAACGAGTTTGTTGTTCGAACGAGAATTTCATTCGAATGAGGTTTGACAACGACTTGCCACTGGAACTTCATTAGATAGTTCGTTCGAACTAAATTCTCGTTCGAACAAAATTTTTTGTTCAAACGAGATTTTGGCGGGAACAATTTTTGGCACTTTTCCACTACTTTCTCCCACTACTCTTTCACATAATTTAATGACTTCGGGACCAGAATTTTTCAAAGAACTTTTTCCATCTCCTAGAGAGTTTTGGTGAGCTTAATTCTGTCACAAAAATTTCCCTTGGTATTTGTTGAAATATTTTCACCCTTAGAACAAAACCAAGTTATACACCCAATAGTTTGTTTATCCAAGTACCTTTCATGTATATACATTTGCTTGGAGTTTTGGCATCGGTTTTATCTCTACCATTTGAAGAGTGTTTGGGTTTGCTTCTACATCATTCAAAGAATGTAACAACCCTCGCTTTTGAGAACTGATTTTATATTAATTTACTACATGAAGTAATTATATAAAATATCGAAATATGGAGTAAATATTAATTGAATGATATAAAGGTTAATAGTTACAAAATTATTGCATATTTATTTTATGTGTATGTAAATATCCCCATGTTGAGTTTTGTAGTGTCATAAGATTTAAAATGACATTTACTGTTTAAAATGAGACCGGAACTTAAAACGAGTTGTAAAATTTCAAAATGATAATTTGGAGCGTTTAGTTAGTTTCGAAATGTGCGAGATAGTCAAAATGAGTGCCATATTTTATTTTTATGTTTTGGGCACTTTTGACTGGTTTTAACATAAATGTGTAGTTGCGAATCATTTTAATGTGGTATTAACCATTTTAGTTTGGAGTTTTAGACTAATGCCACGATTAAGTCTTGCTTTTCATTTATTTCTCTTAAGTGTGTATTAAACCTAGAGAGATAGAGAGATGAAGAGAAGTTTGGAGAAAAAGAGAAGAAATTGGAGATTGAAGTTGAATTGTTGCTTCTACCAAATCAAATCTGATTTTTTGCAAGCTTAAGGCAAGTTTTCTACTTGCTAATATGTGATTTAAGATGAATAAATGGTATTGATAGTTGTGTATTAATTATGGTTGAACAATGTTAGGGTTTTTATGGGTTTATGGGTTTTAAATCCTTAAAGGATGATTTGGGTGTCCATTCATGTAAATGATGGTAATTAGATGCATTTATGATGTATTAGTTGCTATAAATGATCTTGGTTTGGATGGATTTAAGTTGGGGGAATTTAGAAGTCCAAGACTCAATAGCTAAACTTGGCCAATTTGCAGGGACAAATCGATTCGGTCAGACCGAATCGTTTTATATGGGGACAGTTTCCAGGTCTGAGTGTACCGAATTGATTCGGCAATTTTGCAGAAAGTCAGTTTTTCTGACCGAATTGATTCGGCTGGTCCATATCGATTCATTTTTCTGACTGAATCGATTCGAAAACCCTGGAGTTTTGAGTGATTTTTATTAGTCCAATTTCAACCCTTTTCTTTAGGCTTAGGACCTAGGAACCTTCTTATATGAAGTAAACTTAGAGTCCTAGAGTTTTAGGTGAGTTGTGCCACTATCCTAGATTAGAAATCTATTAAATGGGGCTTATTCCCGGGATGGAAAATTAAGGTTAAGGCATTTCTTTCCCTTAGTTAATTACGTGGGGGTCTAGAAGATGAAAGGTCATGTTTGGAGATTTTAGAGGCTTAATCGAATAACAATAGTCTTTGTGGTTTACTGTAAAACCTTAAAAAGGTTTGGAGAATAAATCAAGAGTTATACATTCATTGAGGTTATTATGATGACGCGAATTTCGTGTGGCTCCGGATAACTATAATGCATTTATTAAAATGGAAATGGAATCGGAAATGAATAAAGTAAAAGATAATTTACTTAATCTTGATATGGTAATTAATAAATGGTTTAAACAAACCCTCTCTAAATGCCATCATAAGGGAAGTTCGCGCGTGAGGTGAAGCCCCCTGGCTAGTGAATGCAAGGTGGATATAATCCTAGGCCATATGAGCGCTTGTTGTATATTTTCTGCGATGGTGAGGTAATTCCGGGTGTGGTTATGACTCTCCCGTAGGCATATGGCCGCTTCCCGACGTCTTGCGTTATAGGTGCCCAGGTGGTCTTTATTGATAGGCCCTGGAAGATGATGGTCATTTAGGGGCTCGCACAGTGGGGAAACCCGGACGGGCGGTCTTAAAATCGTTATAAAAATATGATTATAACTATTCTTAATCAAGTGGGACTTGATGGATTATAAATTCCATAAAGAGCATATTGAAATGCCACAAAGAGCATACAATTGAGATAAATGCCACAAAGAGCATATGATAGAATTTTATATTCCTGATAAGGAATGGAAAGATGAAATGAAAAGGTGAAAAATTATAAAGGTTTTTAGTTAATAATGTTTATTCATATCCTCTAGTATAATTGAATTAAATTTATAATCATTTAAAATGTTTTAGTTTATTATATGAGGTTACCACGTTAGAATATCATCCTTATCATTCGTGATTAACTGTTCATAACTATCAAACCTTTTATTCATCTGGTGATCATATAAAACCTGGCCCTGGCCCATTCATATTTCTTGTTGTGCATGAATCTTGTATCCGCGCAGGTGCTCCGTCGCAAGGACGCCCGTACTGACTTCCCATTCCTAGTGAATTTTGGGGAGCCGTGATATATTGCGGATGTTACGGGATACTTTGTATAAACGCTTTTATTTTTTGTAATCTAGTTATGATACTAGGGCGTGTGGCCCAAACCTTGTAATTTTCTAATGGATTATATATGTAACTTAATGAACTTGTTGAATACATTGCATGTACTTGTTGACTGATAGCATATTTTGTCCCCATATTGTATACTTGTTGTTATTGTAGTATATGTTTTGCGGTTTCCACTTTCTTTTCAATCACGGGTCGTTTAAAATGATTTCTTTAAATTATAAAATAAAATTTTTGACAACCCATTTTCTGTATTATTGAGTGGTTATCTCGTATACTTTTTATATTATTACTATGCTGAGAATGATTCCATCCATGATTCCTGTTATATTGGAGTATCGGGCTGGCCACCCCTTATTTCGGATCACGGGTTGTCACAAAGAAGAAATCTCTTTTTGTCTGCGGTATTCTCACATGGTGAAAGGCACTATGTGTGGTTGACGGTTGTTCCTAAAGCCTCATTGGTTGATTCCAAGGTTCCGGTGGAGTTCAGGATTGCCAACTAAGCGGAGGTCGGTACAAGAAGAAGTGTCGACTCTTGAAGGGAGTCGAGTCGAGTGTTGTAATTCTTTTTGCTTGTACTTGTAAAAATACCATACTTAGTGGACTTAAGGCTAGGGTCGTCCGAGGTTTTTTCCCGTTGTGGGTTTTTCCTCGTACATTGCGGCGTAGTGGTTTGTGATTTATTTTATCTTGCTATATTACGTAGATGCATGCTTAGGGGTAAAAGATAAAATATGGTTTAAATCACTACTCATGATTAAGTTGGTGCTAAAATTAATTTGAGTAATGTTTAATTAATTTAGTTCAAGTCATTAATTTTTATTGGATAAAATTTGGTTTGGTCTACTTTGTAAAAATGAATTAATTTTGTTAGGAAATTTTTAAAACTTGGGTTAAATTAATTTGGTTTAAGTGAAAAATGTGTTTAATCAAATTTCACTTTGTTTAATTTTAATTTGAAAGAAATTAAAATTTGTTATTTATGTGTGTTGTGTTGAGCCATCCTTAGTCCGCATCTTTAAAAGGAAATTCTTTTTGTAAAATTTAAAATTGAGGGCATTGCCTTCCCAACAAGGTATTTAGTGATCTTTGAGGGTTCAAAGAGATTTTTTTCTGGCGATGAAGTTTAATGGGGTTAAACGGTTCGTTCATCTGAATCGTAATGCCGCTTTGCACATAGGGTGGACCGTTGGAAAGGGGATTCAGAGCCCTTTGAAGATTCAAAGATCTTTCACTCACACGATGGAGTTGACTAGAGTCAAATGGGGAATTAGAGAGCTCGATGGACTCTAGATCATACTCGGAGTATGACCTAAGCTTTGTAGTAAAATGGGGGAGTGCTAGGGACCTAAGGTGAGACTCAGGGGGTCCTAGAATGTGGTGTGTATAGATCCCCTCGATGGGTGATCATGGAACAAGTTTAAGCCATCGAATAGATACCACATGATGTTTTGAAAAGAGGTCGATTCTTTGGGCCTAAGGGACGAGGATTAGGTAAATTTTTAGGACCTAAAGAAATGTTGGGGATGGCCGATTCTTTGAGTCGAGAGAGATGTTGAGGACCTAGGGCAGGGAGCAAATAATTTTGCAGGTCGAGGTCAATTCTAAGGACCTTATGTTGAAATGACCAATTTTGCGGGCTGAGGTCAATTCTAAGGACATAAGGTAGGGAGCGACCGATTCTGAGGGTCAAAGCCAATTCTGAGGGCTTAAGTGGAAGCGACCAATTCTGAGGCTTAAGTAGAAGAGACCAATTCTGAGGGTTAAAGCCAATTCTGAGGGCTTTAAGTAGATGCAACCAATTCTATGGGCCGAAGTCAATTCTGAGGGCTTCAGTAGAAGTGACCAATTCTGAGGGTCAAAGTCAATGAATATAAGAGACCAATTCTATAGGTCGAAGCCAATTTTGAGGTCTTAAGTAGAAGCGACCAATTCTGAGGGTCAAAGTCAATTCTGAGGGCTTGAGTAGAAGCGACCAATTCTGCAGGTTGAATCCAATTCTGAGGGATTAATTCGAAGCGATTAATTCTAAGGGCTTAAGTATAGATGACCAATTCTGAGGGTCAAAGCTAATTCTAAGAGCTTGAGTAGAAGCGACACATTCGACGGGTTGAAGCCAATTCTGAGGGCTTAAGTGGAAGACCAATTCTAAGGGCTAAGCTAACGAGTAGAAGCTACCAATTCTGCGGGTCAAAGGCAATTCTAAGGGTTTAAGTATAAGCGACCAATTCGGAAGGTCGAAGGTAATTTTTAGGGCTTTAAGTTGTAGTTTTCTTAGGGAAACTTGGAGATTCCACTGGAGAAATTATCTTGTGGTTGCGCTGGATTTTAGGGAAGCCGCTGGGGAAGAGGAATTAATCCGAGGATTTGATGTTTCCTTGTTGGGTAATTTTTTTATTTTTTCGGTGTCCTTTGGAGGTGTTGATGGGGAGATATCAATTGATTTTGGGAATTCCATTGGGTAAGTAAGTGTTCTGCTGGGTAAGTAAGTGTGGTAAAAAAATGTCTTTCTTAGAGAAAGAGGTTCTAAATTCATTTAAGAATTTTGGGAATTTTTTGGTGATTTTCGAAATTTTTTGGGAATTTTGGTACAAAATTTCAGGGAGGGTGCGGAACGACATGGTGTAGGAGGTACATTTTTTTAGGTACCTCGAGCAGGTGAAGGGACAGTGATGATCGGTATATATCAAGGGTTTTAGCAGCTGTTGGGTATTTTACAGGTGACCTATCCCTAGGGGACGACCATCCAGTACACGGGGGTGACCGGGGGGAACACGCAACTGTATCATCTATTGGTGCACGATTTTGGCTACGTCTGGTATCTGTGGGAGAGAGTAGTACGAGGAAGAGGTGATGGTTCCACTTGCTATGCCCTCATGGTATGTGAGGCGGGAGCGGGAGATGTTGGAAGAGGCGTGGTAGGCGGTGATGGTCGGCGATCCTTATTCGTCATACACTAACACGGCAGTGACCAATGAGTATTTGGATTTTGTGTCTAGTTGGCTGATGCCACCCATCATATATGAGATAATGCCTCTCCCCTATAGTTTCTGGTACAGGCACGAGTCGGCCCACAGTGCGGGTGGTGTGTCGACATTAGCAGCAACGACGACGTTAGAGGTTCTGTTTTTGTGGTTGGATACTCCTTCCTATAATATTCGGTGGTCTCACAAAGGGTTGATGCGTATACGGAATCATCCCAATACAATGGACCCAGAGGAGCTAGGGATGATAGAGGACATTCTTTATCTGACGATATGCCTTTCATTGTCTTCGTCTCTTGATTTTTTTGATTACTTTCTTTGCCTCAGACTGACTGATTTGCTCGTTTTCTATTTTTCTTGCAACACATTCGGGTGTTAATCAACTGGCTGAGGGAAATTTGGGATTGGGTGGCTTCTACGACAGCTCACATTCGAGAGTCAACCACGATTCCTTCTTTCTTGGTGTCGTATGCCTCGTCTGGGGAGGGGTCTACTTCGAGGAGTGGAGGATCGTCATCCTGTCATTGGGGAAAGCGCGCACACCTCAGGGACAAAGGTTCCTAGAGAGAGAGAGAGTAAAAGAAGATAGAGAAAGAGAAAGTGTGTGTGTGTGTGTGTGAGAGAGAGAGAGAGGGTGTGTGGTGAGGGGGGGGGTCGGGTAGAGTCCTATTATTTTTGTGTTTTTCCTTTCCCACCAGGCAAATGTGATAAAGCAATATCTATGTAATGAAATGAAGTTTTTGTGAATTTTTTTGCTTTAGTGACTTAATGCATATGCTTTTTTTACTTTGCTACTGAGACCATAAAAAGAATTTAAAATTATTTTAGAGAAAATTTATTTTAAAGCTGGATAAGTAAAAATACAAGGAAAAGGAAATTCTGAATTCCTTAGAATAAAAATTATTTTTATTGAGTTTTTTTATTTTGACAAAAAAGGAAAAAGGGAATTTTCCAAAAATAGGGGGTTTGTGATTGGCACCCCCTTCGTCTCGCCTATCGGCCGGTCAATCCAGTCTAATCAATTCAAGGTTTTGATTGCACTTTCTTCAATCACTTGGTACGTGGTGGGGCAGGTTTTCCACCAAGATTTGTAGACTTTTTGTCTTCAGTTGAGGTTTTCCAAGTATAAATAGGCGTAAGGGTGGAGTAATTTCTTCACCCCCCACATTTATTCTCTTTTTCGTTCTTCATGTTTCTTATCTCATCATTTAGTGACATGGATTTCCCTCGAAGTATTGAATTTTCTACTTACCTTGAAAATTTAGAAGCGATGTGCTCATAAAATGTAGACAACGATGCTTTCAACATGCGTAAAGTTTCATTGTGGCGTAACTGGCCTATTGAATGGAACATGCTGATGGAGGCGGTAGAATTCTGGTACCCTGAAGACCATGTCTTTCGCTTTGGCTTAGGTGAAGTCTGTTTTACTTATGAAGAGTTCTCTGTCATGTTGGGGATAAATCCCAATGTTGCTGCAGCTATGGCTCAATTTTCTCAATATCCTCTGGAGCTATTAGCAGGTCTTATCCATATCTCTCCCTCGGTGTCTCAGTCACTGGTTACAGGAGGAATGGTCTCTCCCCCTGCAGTACTACATTCTGTGCATTTGCAAGATGTTGGTGATACGGCCTATGCTGGAGCCGTTATCCTTGGCCTGATTTCAAAATTACTGTTGATGACTGGGAAACTTTTGGTAGACCCACAACTCATAACCATTGCTTCATGGATGTCGTACCATCGTAATCTTGCGACGGTGATACTGGAGGAGACTCTAAATGGTTTGGATACTTGGAGAGAGGGCCATTCCGACTTCCTAAGTGGTAGCCCCGTAATGTTGTTCATGTGGTTGTTAGAGAGATTTTGTATAGAGGTCCCTCCTAAATATCCCTTAGCAGCTGCGCCAAACTTCTTTTCTCTCTACTTTATCAGCATGGGCTTGTACATTAACAGTTGGGAGAAATGGTTTGTGGAGCAGGGGGCTCGAGGTTTGCGTTGGTTAGTGCCATGGTGGGGAGAATTGCTGCCCATTCTAGAACTAGGGGAATAGTAGTTTGTTTGGTTGGTTGGCCTCTCATAGAACAATTTTTACTTTCCTTGGAGACTCTTGCACCAATTTGGCTGGGAGCAGATTGTGCCACCTCGGACACTAGACTTTTTTTTTTGTGGAGGATTTAACAGAGCATATGCGCATGTGGTTGTACTCTCTATGGGAGAATCGTCAATCGTCGACCCGCCCTTCTCATTTTATTGGCCGAGTCTGGCATGTTTTTAGGGATTACATGAAGTGGTTATGGAGGAGAGTAGTTGCAAAGATGCTGGTTATGGCGATCGGGCAAATGTGGTTTTCTATATCTGACACCATGGAGGGAGGTGTTGTTATTTTACCAAGGCTTGTTCGGGATTACCATTCCATGGAACGCCTATGAGATTATATTCAGGCAGGGGAGGTTTGGGGACCCCAGGATGTGGATGATGATGGGGATGGTTCCTTTGGCAGCTGCGGGTAGGAATACTGGGGAATCTAACTGTGAAGATTTTTGTATGGTATTTTATTATGTATCTGGTTGTTTTCAGTTTGTGTGGGAATAATTTGGGAAGGTTATTTAGGAGTAGTTTGGCTTTTTTTTGTTCTTATTTGGTTTTAGGAAAGTAAAAATAGGTTGGCTAGGGAAATTGTTTGAATCCCTATGCTGATGTAATTGTAACAGAATAAAATAAAGAAAATTTCAATTATATTGTTGTGCCTCTTGTTGAGTTTTTGCATTTGAAATAACTACGCCAACTGATAAGGCATACATAATCCTTTTGTCCATGTATATGATAAAATGAACTTTCATTCTCGGGGATAAGAACATAATAACATTTTATGAAAAAGAAGGGGGTCGTGCTCATGTAAGGCGTATGAGGTGCCTACGTACCTCCGAGCTTTAAAAAAATTTTGAGTTTTATTTTTGAAAGTAAAAATATTTTTAGAGGATTAGGACCCACGTAGTTATGAGTAGAGGGAAATGAAGATTTTCTTTTTTAGAATAGAAGGGATATTAGGAGAGTTGTAGCGCCCCAACATTAGGGGTATAATTTCTTGAGACGATTTAGTTTAACTCGACGGACCATCTCTTCCACATCGAGGTTGGTGAGCATAGCGGGGCCGCCATGTAGGATTTTTTTATGATGTAGGGGTCGCTCGAGTTGGGCTTTAATTTACCTCTGGGGTCCCCAATGGGTTCTACTATTTCTTTAAGGGACAAATCCCCTTCTCGGATACCACAGTCCTTGACTCTTGTTGAATGATCACGCTATCCGATGATGGTTTCCTTATATGTGATATAAAGCATTCAATCTCCTTTCATCCAAAAGTGACAACTCGTCAAGATGACTTTAATGCCAATCTTCCTCCTGAACTTTGCTTTCAAGCATGATGCATAGTGAAGGAATTTCTAGCTCCACGGGCAGGACTTCTTCTATGCCGTTTACCAGAGAGTAAGGGGTAGCCCCATTAGAGGTTCGAACTCAAGTGCGGCATCCCCAAAGGGCGTAAGGGATTCAGTCGGCCCAATCTCAATAGCTTTCAGTCATCTTACTGATGATGGCTTTAAGGTTCTTATTTACAGCTTCGACTACACCGTTGGTTTGAAGTCGTTAGGGAGAAAATTTGTGTTTTGAATACCATAATTGTCGACCACTTCTGTGACCTCTGCTTGGAACGCATTATATGACACTAGCTCATGCGGGATCCCATATCGAAAAATTATATTTATTCGGATGAACTTTGTTATTTTTCCAGTATTCAGCATTGCGTATGATTCGGCTTGGACCCATTTGGATAAGTAATCAATAGCAACCAAGATGAATTCATGTCCGTTGGAGGCCTTGGGGTAACTTTCCCCATATGGTGAACAACTAGGGAGAAGTCACATTGTACAATTCTCACGGAGGCAAGTGTTGGAGGTTTGAAAACTGCTAGAATTTTCTTGGTGAGAATATGGCCATTCATATGGGGTCCGCACTCCCGCTGGGGATTTTTTACATCATATCTTCAATGTCAACCCCTGCGAAGAAGTGTAAATAGGTTCCATCGAAGTTTCTCTTGAATAGTGCTTTATCACAGATGAGGTATTGGGCTACCAACTTGCGGAGGGTTGATCAATTTTATTGTTAGCATTTTAGGGATACCTACCATACTTGAGGAGGCACCAAATAACATAGTACCAGTAATAGACTATTTTAGGATCTTCTTCTGTGATCAGTTTAATGTGGTAGAAATGGGTAGTTTTATCTTGCTTTTGGACTAGGAAAGGGGCCATTATTATTCCTTTGGGCATATCAACCATGGAGGCTAAGGTATAAAGGGCATCGGTTAGGTTGTTCTTTGCTCGGGGAAGGTAGTGGAATGTGATATCTTGGAATCGGGAGGCCAGCTCTTCTAGGTGGGCATGGAAGGGTAAGAGTTTCATGTCCTTGACTTTGCATCTTCTGAGTACTTGACTGATTATGAGGGCTGAATCCCCATAGACATCTATGTATCAAATTCTGTTCTTGAGAGAAACTTTGAGGCCTACCATGCACGCCTCGTATTCATTCATGTTGTTGGTGTAGGGAAAATCTAGTTTGATGGCAATGGGTGTGCAAGAATCATTAGGGGCAATTAAGAGTATCCCAATAACTTACCGTTTCCTGTTGGCAGCGCCATCAAAGAAAATTTTCCAGCAGAGGTTTTCTTGGGAGGTACAAAGGACATTCTCATTCGGGAACTCGAAAATCCAAACATCGGTTTCTTTTATAGGATAGTTAGTGAGGTAGTCACAGATGGCTCTTCCTTTCATGTCTTTCTACTTGAAATACATAATATCAAATTCATCTAGAAGCATCAACCATCAGGCCATTTAGCTAGACATGGAAAGTTTCTCGAGTAGGTACTTGATGGGATCCATTCGGGATACAAGTTTGATGGGAAAGGTGCACATGTAATGCCGTAATTTTTGGGTGACACAGACAAGGGTGACACATTCTTTTTCTAAGGTTGTGTAATTAACTTCGTACCCAGCCAACTTGCGATTGGCATAGTAGATGACTCTCTCTTTGTGGGACTCTTCAAGGTATTAGGCTAAAAAAGCCCCAACTGCAGTGTTTGTTATAGTCAAGTATATAAGTAGTAGGAGACCAGGCTGTGGTGGCATAAGGTCGGGTTAGATATTACTTGATTCGATCAAAGACCTTTTGGCAAGCTTCTTTTTAGACCTTAGTGGAATCCTTTCAGAGGAGTTTGAAGATGGGTTCATGTATAGAAGTTAATTGGCTGATGAACCGACTGATATACTGTGATTTTCCAAGGAATCCTCGGGCTTCCTATTCTGTTCGGGATGGTGGAATTTATAATATGGATTTCAATTTGGAAGGATCTTCTTCTATCCCTTTCTCACTAACCATGAATCCCATGAACTTTCCATTGGTAACACCAAAGACACATTTTTGTGGGATAATTCGCATTTGGTATTATCGCAGTCTCTCAAAGAACTTCTAGAGAGAGGGAACTTGCCCTTCACTAGTTTGTGATTTGATAATCAGATCATCCACATAGACCTAGACTTCTTTGTGTATCATATCATGCAAAATAATTGTGGAGGCCCTATGGTTGGTAGCCCCTGTATTTTATAGACCAAATGGCATGACGGTGTAATATAAGGTTCCCTAACGAGTGATGAATGCGGTTGTCTTTTGATGATTTGGTAGAATCTTGATCTGATTATATCCGAAAAACCCATCAATGAATGACTTAAGAGAGTTACTAGACATATTGTCCACAATCATATCGATATTGGCTAACAGGTAATCATCCCTCAGAGAGGCATTGTTCAAGTCTCGGTAGTCAACACACATTCGAACCTTCCCTCCTGATTTTGGTGCGGGTACGATAATTGCTAGCCATATGGGATATTCAATCATATGAATGGAAACTGACATTCAACTGTTTGACCACTTCTTCCTTAACCTTCAGCGACCGTTCGGTCTGGAGATTTTGCAGTTTCTGTTTGATCGGTTTGCATTCTGAGAGAGTTGGAATCTTGTGCTTATCTATCTCAGGATCAATGTTGGGCCTGTCATCGTAGTACCATGCAGAGACATCCATAAATTACTTCAGTAATTCTTTGAGTTGCGCGCGCTTATGCTCATCAAAGGTGGCCCCTATCCTAATCTTGCATAGATGGATACTAGAACCGAGATTAACAACAACATTTTCATCTTCATTAACTTGAACGTGATTATTTTTGTTATTATTAACCTTATTTATATCAGTTAAGAATTGTTCATTTGCAAAATCATCATCAAGAGTTTGATTAGAATCAAGATAGTTAATATAAGGCACAATAAGATACTGGAAGTCTTCATTTATTTTATTGTTAGGAAAACAGGGTTGAGAACCTCATCAAAGCAGGTCTCGATTACATCAGAATAAGGAGGAACAATAAAAGAATAGGAAATGGGATAAACAATAGAGTTGGGCTGTATTTCAGCGGGTGGAACTGGTATATCAAGCCAATTGTGGAGAGGTCAATTCGCATCTTTGATCATGTGGGATGGATTCGATAATGTATCATTTAAGTGGATCATACAGAGTGTCATACTTAGTGTCTGCAAGTTGAATGAATCCTCGGAGTCACTTCCCTCAGAATTTCCAGTATTAGCTATTCTCTTCTTAATGAGTAGTTGCACATGATCATGGGAATTTTTCCCCGTGAGTAGCTGTCTCGGAAAAAGATCTCCATTCCTAGTTTCATCTTTTTTCCACATGATTATACCACGATCTAGGAAATCTAGAAAAGGGTAAAATCTTCACCCCCTCTAATTAATCTTCCGATCAAGGAATATCTTGAGACAATCTTGAATATTTCTAGGCTTCTCTTCAGTCGAGGTTGGTGAAGCATTCTAAGTTCTTATGCTGATGGTAGATAACCCAAACCGCAAGGACGAAAGGCTTTATTTAATATAATGGGCTCAAGAATCCCCTGTTGTCATCATCCCAGCCCTAGTCCAGGCATGAAGTACATGTTGTAGAACTTTTGGATCACATTGACATTGCCATGAGGGTTATACTCCGGACAAAACCTAATTTTAAAATCCTACCCTGTCATGAGGGTTATAATATGGACAAACCCTTTTTTTAAATCCTCCCCTGAGGGAGTAGCAGTGTTTCGACTCGAAAACCCGACATAAGCATATCATTCGCCCCATGTTGTATCTCTGATACGGGATTACTGGTGCTTGCATTCTCAGCATTGTCTTCATCGCCTAAGATGGTGGTGACATGTTCATTGGCGAAGAACTTAATTTTCTAATGGAGGGAAGAAGACACACCCTTGATAGTATTGAGCCATGGTTGCCCAATAAAAAGATTGAAACAAGCAGGGATGCCGATGACTTAGAATTCATCAACAAGATTTATAAGGACATCCCCTATTGCAAGATTTATGGATCCCATCACTTCTCTAAGAGTATTATAATAATCTTTCACCACGACAGAGGTTGGATCAAGGTCGCTCACTTTCAATCCCAAGAAATTAAGGGTTCTCAATGGACAAACATTAGTGGCTGATCAATTATCGATAAGTGAAAGTGGGATGGTTTTTACCATGACTTCGGCATAGATAATGAGAAAATAATTATGATTCAGACCAATATTAGGGATTTCTTCTTTAAAGAAGGCGAGAATTCTAGTAGAGGTTAGAGATCCGACTATATTCACTTATTTTTTTGGCATGGTAGAAGGTGGGACTATGGGCCCAATAAGTAGTTTGATCAAGGCATTCCGGTGTAGCAGGGAAGACATAGGGAGTACCCATAGAGTGATGTTAGTTTTGGTCTTCTTTAACTGATTGAGGGTCTTGCTCTCCTCAAGGGTCATTTCTGGCATAGGAAGATTCTTAACACCTTTTCCTTTGTCTATCGTTGATGGATGCTTGTTGGAATTTGGTAATGCCTCCCTGATCTAGTAATATGGTTCACAAAAGAGGGAAAAAATAAAAATCACATTTCCTCATCTATCTCGGGTTGTTTATCCACCTTGTTGATTTCTCCTAGGAGCTCCTCAAATGATATCATTCTACATATGTTGACTATTGTGCTAGTCTTTTCTAGGCTTTGCTCTTCATCTGAATCATTGAATTCATCCCCCCATCTGGTGGCAACGACATCATCTTTCCATGAAAAGTAAATACATTCCGCAATCTCAACGACCTCTTCGTATAGATCCTCCCATTAGACGGGGATATGTACAAGTGAAGTGACCAAGCTCCCTTATAGTTTCAAATCATCAAGTAGTTCGGACATGCTACAAATTTCATCGGTATATCGAAATAAGTCTGCCATAATTTAGACAACATCATCTAAGCTGACTTCATTGGTAGGTACCACCCAATTATCTGACTCTTGAGCCCATTTTTGAGCTTCCAAGAACATCGTACTCAGTCTATGGCAGTAAATAGTCATCTTGGAGGGAAATTTCCACCTGAACTCTAGGAACTGGTTCAATAATTCTAATAATACCATGTCTTTTCCCTCAGAACGGGTACGAACAATAATGCATTCTCTAGTAAGAAGTGATAGAGCCTGATCGGTGAAACATGTAGGATGTGAGAGAAAATATGGGAAACTTGGAGGGGTTTAGGAGAATATATGGGTATGATGAGTGATTTACAGGGTACGATTTGGGTAAATGGATCAAATTCTAGGTCTTCTTCTAGGAAGATGGCATTTCTATGATTTTGGGGTAGATTGTGGGTAGTGTTTGGTTTAGGATTGGCTGGTGGGGCGATGACACCCTGGTTGATCAGAAATTGGATTACATTTTGGAGGTGGAAACATTTATGAGTTATATGCCAGTAGTTTGGTGAAAATCGCAATGGGCATCTGGTTTGAATTTTTGGGAAGTGGGTTTGGTAATGGACGTGGGTCCAATGGTTTGATGAGATTCCGACTTAAAAGAGATTAGTAAACTTTGGATAGGGGAGCATGAATCTCGGTGTATTCCTTTTTGACTTAGTTTGGGCGGCGTTCTGGTGCCCAATAAGTGGCCTACTGAAAGATGTTGTTGATGGTTGAAACTGTGGTATTGGCAGGCTTCTCGTACTTTTTGGGAGTGAACTGTACAGATACTTTCTTCTGCTTAACTTCTTTCTTGTCAAGAATTTCTTCGATCTCTACTCCTGCTTCTCAGAGGGATCAGAAATGAAGGTGGTACAATCCTCTAACCGTCGCTCAGACATAGGGTAAGAAATTCTTCTTCATGATACTGACTTGCTCCTCTTGGGAAGGCCAGTTGGTCATGGTGGTTGCTTTCTCGCTCCACATTGCTATGACGTTACTCATTGATTACCCAAGATTCTGTTTGAGAAGTTCTAAATCACGGTGGGTGACTTCCAATTCTTCGTTATACTTGTATTGTGACATGAATTCATTTGCAACATCTTCCCAACTGTAGATCCTTAATTCTTTTAGAGATAAGAACCAATGAAAAGAACTATCCTTCAAAGTTTGTTGGAACATTTGGGTTATTATTTCCTCGTAGGTCCCTAGGAGAGTCATGGCTCGGTTGTAACTTCGGAGATGAACAATTGGGGATCCACTATCCCTGAATTTCTTGATGTTGGGCATCTTGAACTTTTTCGACAACCTTGCTTTAGTATAGGGAGACATATGGGTGTAGTCCATGTAGTTCTCGAAGATTCAGACTTAGTAAATCTTCTTGGTCAACATCTTGAGATCCTTCTTAACCTTATTTAATTCTTCCTCCTTCAGATCAACGAGCACTGGTAGGTTAGCCCCTGGCTGGGCAAGAGTCGACATAGGGAGCTGAGATAGCGGTGGCCCATTAGCAGGAGGGTAACATGGAGCGTGCTTCAGGGACCCAAATAGGCTCGAGTGCGGGAGGACCCATAGCACAAGGGAAGTGGACCTCGGGCTCTTCGAGAACATGGATCCAATTTTATTGCATCTCATGAACCTCGATTTGAAGGTTGTTAATCTTTGCAATGAGTTGGGCTAGGACCGTCATCAAATCCGGTTGCATAATCGATACTTGGTCTGCGTTATCCATTGAAAGTGAATGGAGATGAATTTTGGACTCGGATGAAGTAATGAGGGAGATGACGGAGCGTCTAGGGGGGGTTCAACGGAAGATCGAAGACAATAGGTAGCTAGGCCAAGGATCGGGTATGCGATTGACCTGAAAAGGAGAAAAATTCAAATTTATTTTTGAAAAATAAGGGGGGAACTATTATTTTTGAAAAAGGAAGGAAAATATTTTTGACATTTTTGGAAAAAAGGGGGACAAAATGTTTTTGGGTAAATGGGGGATAAATATTTTTGGTATAAGGAAGGTAAAAAATGCTTTACGTATTTTTGATAAAAGAGGGAAAGATGTTTTTGACACTTTTGGTAAAAAAAGAGGAAAATTGAGAAAAAAGGTCTCAACATGATTATTTATTATTATGTTTATTATGGTCTCACTTGTATTAGGTTTATCTAAATGCAAAAAGAAATGTCGTACATGACTCGAATATAGGAAAATTGATTTTGAAAAATATCTAAAAACATGGTTAGACTTGTTGTTAGGCTCATGGACAGGGTCTCGTTTTAAAAAAAAAAATCGCACAAAAATTTGGTCGGCATGCCTACCCATCATTTCGGCAGAGTTTCGGGTAGAAACTGGCAAACCAAATATGAGTGCCCTAGATTTGACGTCTATATGAGGGTATGAAGTTGTTGGGTTAATTATAAGGGTTCCCCTTTAGTATGACTTCCATGATATATGTCTTGCTTTTGAGAAAAATCGGTAAGTGTGGACAAGACATTTGATATATCTAGGTGTACGTGTATTACCTCACTATATAACTCGTGGGGATAGTACGTGTGAGAGAGAATTCGATATACTCAACGTACGTGAATGAGTTCCATACGATATCCCTCCCATCATGACTTAGGTCAAAAAGTACGATGCGGGGGGAACCGTTCGATATACGTCGAAGGTACTTGGCTAATGGAAGGTGAGAGTCATATCTCTTACGCTAACTACGACCTGTCGGACCAGTGTCCATCATGAAGTGACGCCCAGTTATGGGACAAAATTTGGTCAATAGCCATGCTCTTTGGTGATGTAGTGCACAAAATGCATGATTCTTGATTAGCATATTACAGAGAGAGTATCTTTATTTAGCATGATGGGCATTATTCTAAATAAGGGAGAATGTACAAGAATAAAAAGTAAATCTAACATGGAGCATGAAGATTATACTAAGCATGTATACGTGGGAGTGTGTGATGTGTGAATATCTACTAGTGAGTGTGTGGTAGTGAACCTAACCATGGATCAATTACAAGTAGTGTATGATAAGTGTGAATGAGAATGAATATATACAAGTGAGATAAGTGGAGGTGTCTATTAATGACACTATACCATGGATATTCTAAGTGGTGTGTGCAACATATGGATATAAGTGATCCTAGGTGCACGTAGTGTGAAGTGTACATGGAGAGTACCTACAAGTGTGTGAGTGAGTAATGCTATAAGCATGTGTATATATGTATAAGAAATAAATAGAGGAGAAAAAGGTAACATACAGGTAGGCGCATATGCACATAAGCAGAAAATAAAAAAACTCAAGCAAATAGAGTCTAGCCCTCTTTTGAAAAAAATTTCCCTAGAGGAGTTGCCACTGTGGCCATCCTGATTGCCCTCCCTCTCTCTCTCTTTCTCTCTCTTCCCAAAGGGGAAGGGAAAAAGGGGGGATGGAGGTCTTGCGCCCTCTCTGATCTAGGAATTCTTTGACCGTCGTCGGTGTGGGGTGAATGTAAAGAGATGCAGTCTCCATCCTATTTTAAACAAAATAGGCAAAAGAATATGTTGCCGCCTCGAGAGAATGACATCAAAGACAAACTGATGCTTAATAAATTAATAGTTCAAAGGTTTGGGAACTAAGTTACAAAATGAAAAGGTGTTAGGCAACCATACCGCCCTTTCGGTCTCTCATGGGCTTGTGTTACTGTTTTCCTTTATTTCTCCGTGAAGTGTGTGTGTGTGTGTGTGTGTGTGTGTGTGTGTGTGTGTGTGTGTGTGTAAATAGAGATCGAATTTTCCCAACTCATACCATGAAAGAAATAGAGCGAGGTCATCCATAGGAATGTTCCCAAAATAATATTAAAAAATATTATTTACGCATTTATCGAAATATTGATCGTTATGGTGAAATGATAATTTATGTTGGATAAAACACTAATAAGGATCACAAAGATAATATTTATTAAAATAATGTAAAAATATGACAAATGTGGAAATGAAGAATTTGGAAAAATTGGATGATTAGAAAATTAAAATTTTTGGAAAATTGGACTCGAGTCTCGGGTTTTAACCCGAGACGCCTACGTAGCCTATAAAGGCATCATAGTCCACGTAGTTTGTATGCGGCATAATTGTCGGGTTTATCCCATAGATTCAAACGAGATTTTATTATATATGTTTGTAGAAAATGTGTTTCAATTTCGAAAAAGTGTGGTGGATAATCCTATTGTAATTTATTGGTGCACCCCTCTTTTTGTTTGTTTTGTTATTATTTTATAGAAAATAAAGTATGTGCAATGTAATAATAAAAAGGTGAGATGATAATGTGTATGAACTAAAGTAAAAACTAGATTATGAGTTTAATGTAATTAATGCAAAAACAAGAAATTTAAAGAGAGAGAATGATTTTGGACCTTCTTTAAAGAATTGAAGCTTCGTCTTGATCTTGGATGAACTCCCTTGAACGATGAGATGAGTGTTGGATGAGAGAGAATGAGATTTTTCCAAATTGGGTATGAAAAGGATGGGAATGTAAGATGGAAAGGAATTTCACCCAAGGAAACTTCGCTGATTGCAACAGAATGTTGTTGAGGTCACTGATGCTGATGGATCTGAGTTGTGCCTTGGGAGTGAGGACATGACCTCTATTTATAGGTTAAGGGGGTGCCAATAGGCATGGTCCTAGCCTACCAATCGGCAGGTAACCCTAAGCACGTTGCTGATAGGTAGGGAAATGGACCTCTCAATCGATAGTTTCGTGCAAATTATTTTGGAAAATGGTTATAGAATGCTATCTGTTGATTCAAATCGTGCACGGGGCATATGGATAGAAAGGTAATTCAGATACCTTTAATAGTCCTTTGGACCGCTTCCGGGTCCAGGAGCTGACTTTGGGTCAAACGTGGCTCGAAAGCGCTCATCGGAGCTTTGGACGGGAGATCGTCAGACAAAAACGGATCGTTCGTCCAAATGGTGAGTCAAAATCGCACACGTGGTGGACTGTTGGAAAGGTTTTTCGAGTTACCTCATCATTCCAAAGAGCTTCACTCGGTTTGTAGAGTTAACATTGGTCAACCAGGGCCCGAAAGCATCCGATGACCTTTCGAAGTAAAATGGGTAGTTCGTTCGTACCGTAAGACAAATTTGCACACGTGGTGGACCATTGGAAGCGTATTCAGTTTCCTTCCACGATTCATTCAGTCTTGTTTGAGATGAAGATTTGATCTCAATCAAATAAAACCCGATAGAACCCGGTGGCCTCCATATTAATTTTTGATGGAAAACGAATCGTTCGTCCGAACGGTTATGCCGTTTTACGCACGGGGCTAATCATTGGAAAGGGGATTCAGAGATATTTTAATCTGACGATGGAGTTGAATGCAGTCAAATCGAGGCCCAGGAGCACCCGGTGTCCTCCAGATCGATTTTTGGTAGTAAAATGGTTCGTTCGTCCGAACTGTTATACCGATTCTCTCACACGGTGGACCGTTGGAAAGGGGATTCAGAGGACTTAGAAGATACAAATAGCTTTCACTCTGAAAACAGAGATGATCATAGTCAAAAGGGGCATGAGAGCACCCGATGGCCTCTAGATCTCGGAGTATGACCTAGGGTTTGTAATGAAATAGGGGAGGGCTTGGTACCTAAGGAGAGACTTAAGGGATCCTAGAATGTGGTATATATATATATATATATATATATATATATATATATATATATATATATATATATATATATATATATATATATATAAGTATTAAACCTTTTGGGTAGATCCACACACATTGGGAGGTATGCACTACATCCGGATGTCATATCCCTTTGGCCCCATTTTTATAAACCAGTTGTCACCTTATAACTCTTACTTTAAGACTGTTTGAAACCATTTTTAAACTTCTAGCCTTATGAAATATAAGGATAATATAACACTAGGTGTGTAAATATAAAAGTGGTAGATCAGAATGTTATAAGCCTTGTGTCTTCACTGATTTTAAAATAATTGATATGCACTCAAACTAAAGTGAGTATTTGGTCCCGCATTTTGGAGGTTAACGCAAAGGTTTTAGTTGAAATTTAGCTACTATTAAATACCATTGAACCACGCGTGCGTGCGTGTGTGTGTGTGTATATATATATATATATATATAAACCAACTACCTAGGCAGTGCTACCTAGGGCCCCACATTTTTTTAAAGATAATTTTTGCTTCCTTTTGGTAATAATTGATAGCTTGGGTAATTCCTTTTGGTCATTGACCACACGTCATTAATTGGCCTTATTATTTCATGTGTGCAGTTTATTTTATATGCACTTGAGAAGTACATTATAAACAACATATTTTTTCCTTTATAATGAATGGCTACTAATTTTTTTTTGTGTGGCATCTTATCTTTATTAAAGATCGATGTGTGGATGGAATTATTGTTTGATATGTTTTTGTTAAATTATTTTAAATCTAAAATAACTATTTTTAAAGTAAATAATTAATTCCAGAATATTAACTAATATTAAATACAAAAATTGATTATATATTTATTGGGTGTTAAAGCCTGTAACTTTAACTTGCTTAATCACTTGGTAGTATTTATTTGATATTCACTATTTTCATTACTAAAGAATTATTTATATGAAACCTGATTATGTGTTGTAAATTAAATATTTATCGAAATCTTAATTTACCCGAAAAAGTTTTCAAAATCCCAATTCAACCCCTACTGGATATTTCTCTAGGCAACAATTGGTATCAAATCAGGGCTCTATAGTATATTCTGATTTAATAATCGTAGAGTTTAAATATCATGGAAAACTTTTAAGTTACATATCTTGGTGAAGGTCAATCCATTAAAAGACCTCCTTTGTTTACTGGAAAAGATTACACTTACTGGAAAAACAAAACGAATTTCTTTATCCAATTTCATGACTATGACGTTTGGAGAGTTATCCTAAATGGTCCAAGAGTTCCTATGAAAACTGTTAATGAAGTTTGAGTTCCTAAGGATGATAATGAATGGGATGAATCAGATATTAAGAATATTCAAATTAATGCTAGAGCTATGAATATCTTACATCGTGCTTTAGATGCAACTGAATAAAATAAAATTTCTTATCGAAATTCTGCAAAAGAAATCTGGCATAGATTAGAAATTACATATGAAGGAACAAGTCAAGTTAAGGAAGACAAAATTATCATGCTTAAGCATAGTTATAAACTATTCAAAATGATGGATGGTGAATTAATTTCTGAAATGTTTACTAAATTCATTAACATTATTAATGGTTTGAAGTCTTTTGGAAAATTTTACAAAAAGAGAGAATGCGGGCAAAATTATTAGATCTCTCTCGATAACTTGGATGCACAAGAAACTTGTGGTCAAAGAAGCCTTAAGATGAAGTCCTATCCGTCTTGACGAGCTCCTTATTTCCCATATCACTTATGAAATGGATATGGAAGAATGTAAATAAGAAGAAACTCCCTCAAAAATGAAAAATCTTGCATTCAAATCATCAAACCATGATTATTATAAGGTTGAAGACATAAAAGATGATGAAGACATCACCCTTTTGGAAAGTTTAAAAAAAACTCCTTGCGAGAATGAAAGGAACTCATGGTGAATGAATGGAGATATTGTCCTTAAGAAAATATCGTGAAGGGAAGTCCTCTTCAAAATCCGAGCCCAGATGCTACAACTGCAGTGAAGTTAGTCATATTAGATTACATTATCCAAAATACAAAGACAACAAAATGAATAATAAAGACAAAAGAATAGAGAAACTCAAATCAAATAAATTCATGCATGCTACCACATGGAGTGACTCTAATAGTAAAAATTCTTAACGACTCTTCCTTTGATGATAAAATTTCCAAGTTTTGCCTGATGGATAAAAATGAAGAGGTATACTTTAACTTTGAATCTTGTAATGATAATGATGCTAATGATTACAAATTGCAAGACCCATTTAATGAGTTATGTGAAAACTTTAAAAAATAAAGAAGATTCTTAAGAAAAATAACATAGATTTGAAAAATGAGTTATGCTTAAGAAGATTCATTCTAAGTGAGAATTAATTTCAAACAAAAACAATAACCTAGATTTGGAAAATGGATTATTGAAATATGAAATCGAAATTCTAAAAAGAAAAATATTGACTCCTTTAACACACTTGAAAATGAAAATGTTAGATTAAAAAGGGAAATTGATTATTTAAAAACATCCTTAGATACAGTCACTAAGGGAAATGAATATTTTCACAACATTCTGGAATATAAGAGAATCTAATTCAATAAAAGTGGTATTGGATACATTGGAGAAAATAAGAACTTTAACTATTCCAAATTATTTGAAAATAATGCATCATCTAGTCATTCTAACCCCTTATGCACACATACTACAGAAGAGATAAAAATTTCCATAAATATTTCCCACATAAATTTCAAAGAAGGAAAAAGGCAAATATATTACATGTTAACCCTTATGGATCCAACACCTTTTGGGTACCAAAAGAAAAGTTATTCAAATGTATTGTGTATGTATGCATGAAAGTAGGATATCAAAAATCAAACTAGTTTTTACATAGAGGTTGCTCAAGACACATGGCCGGAGATAAAAATAAATTCTTGTAGCCAAATATGGTGATAACGTCACATTTGGAAATAACTCTAAAGGAAAAATCATTGGAGTAAGTAAGATCGGTAAGGAACACTCTTGCTATATTGGTAATGTCTTGATAGTTGGTGGTTTGAAGCATAACTTAATTACTATTAGCTAACTTTATGATATAGGGTATGAAGTAATATTTAAATCAAATCATTGCATAATTAAGGGGACTAAAAATAATAATGTATTATTCAATGCATCCAGACATGAAAGTGTTTATACACTTGATTTTGATGGCCTAGTAGAGCAAAATGTAAAATGTCTATCCGCCTTAAAAGAGACTAGTTGGCTATGACATAGAACACTAGGAAATTCTAATATGAAATTAATTAATAGCCTATCAAAACAAGAGTTAGTAAAAGGCATACCGAGTTAGTTAGAGGCTTACCCAAAACTAACTTGGTAAAGGATAAAGTCTGTAATGCATGTCAACTTAGTAAACAAACTAAAATATCCTTAAAAAAAGGATATTACCTCACATATACCTCTTGAATTATTATATTTACATTTATTTGGACCCAATGATGTTACTAGACTAAGTGGAAAAAATTATGCCTTTGTGATAGTCATTGATTATTCTAGATATTCTTGAGTAAATTTCCTTGCACATAAGAGTGATACTCATCTCGCGTTAGCTAAATTTTGTAGAAAAGTTGATAATGAAATAGGGCACTCTATTACGTTTATTAGATGTGATAGAAGAAGAGAATTTAACAATAAAGATGTTGAAATACTTTGTGATGAAAATGGATATGCACATAATTTTTTGGCTCCCAAAACTCCTCAACAAAATGGAGAAGTTGAAAGGAAAAACATATCTCTTCAAGAAATGGCCAGAACTTTTTTAAACTTAAATAAATTTCAAGAATACTTTTGGGTCGAAGCTATTAACACATTGTGCTATATAATTAATTTCCTCACTATTTGGAAAGGATTGAATATAATGCCTTATGAACTTTGGAAGAATAAAAGACATAGTATTAGTTACTATAAAGTTTTTGGATGAAAATGTTTTATTTTAAATGATTGTTATAAATTAGGAAAATTTGATTATAAGTCCGACGAAGTTATCTTTCTTGGTTACACCCTAACTAGTAAAGCTTATAGAGTCTTCAAAAAAAGAATTTTGGTAGTTCAGGAATCCATACATGTCACCTTTGATGTGCCAAACCCTTTTACGTATAAAGAGAAAAATATGGAAGATGAAGAAATAAATTTAGACAAGAAGAATGAAAATGACTCCTCTTCTATTTTGGAAACACATGATAAAGACATATCCACTAAGGATGAAAGTGAAAATAATGATTACCTAAAAGTTGGAAATTTGTATAATCACCATTTTGATCAAATTAAAAGGGAACCCTCTAGCGGTGTGCTCACAAGATCATCTCTTAGAAATATCTATAATAATCTAGAATTTATTTCTCTAATTGAACCTAAGAAGATGAATGAAGATAAAAATGATGAATCTTGGCTAATGGCCATGCAGGAACAACTAACTCAATTTGAAAGAAATAGCTTATGAGATCAATAGCCTAAACGAAAAGATGATACTATTATCGAAAGTAGATGGGTGTATAGAAATTAAAAAAAGGATGAATCTAGAATAATTTATTGTAAATAAAGAAAGATTACACTACACCAAATCTGCCCATTTGTCAAGGTCATTGACCTTGACAAACCCAACTTGTCAAGGTCAATGACCGTGACATTTCGAGGCGAGACAACTTTTTTTGTCACGATCGTGTCACGGTCGTGTTAAGGTCAATGAGTGTGACACGTTTGTCACGGTTTATAACCGTGAGAAAGCCGTGACCCCTCTTGCCCAGAATTGTCATGGTCATTGACCGTGGCAATTCTGGGCAGAATTTAAAAAAAAATCTGCTCGGCAGTATGGCCACTGCCACTGCCCAGCAGTATATTTGTACCTGTTATAGCAACGTTGTACCTGTTCCAAACATCATATATCCAACACAAACTAAAGATAATGCAAATATATATTCATGACGATATAATCCAAATATTCAAAGTAAAAATAAGATACATGACGATATAATCCAAATATAATTAAAATGGACAAACTTAAAAATAATGTTACTACATGTCTTGGATAAAACTGAGGAGGTGAGTAGGCCACACGACATACGAATTGACGCACCCACTAATATACATCGTGCCGCATTGTTCGCGCAACCACAATAGGGAGTTCTCCTTCCCGGGTATGACATGCGTGACGAGCACCCTGGACTCCATCTCTTGAAGCACACGTCCATGGACTATTCCACCCTCGACGATATTCGGGTCCCTCAACCCCCGCCCTATCCGCTGGCCATCAAATACGTGCAATATGAACACGCTCGGCCAGCCAATTGTCGACAATGGTTTGTTGAAGGGCGCCAAATAGGGAAGTGGATCGTCGAAGTACGAACGTGTCGGTGATGAAGCAGCGAGGTCCACATCATCGTCATCCTGTGCCTCGTCCTCCCGCACCTCCTCCTCCACCGCCTTCTCCTTCTCCTTCTCTTTCCCTTTACGGTCTCCACCCAACATACGCTTCATGAATGCTTACATATCTTGGATCGTCGCCTCCAAACGGGACAACTTTGCGTCGTGTGAATCCACCGTTCGAGCCAACCCGGTGTCACTCGTCTCCAATCCGATGATCCTAGATTTGGCCACACGCGAGCTCACTCCCCTTATCCTCCCCTTGCGATCACAGCCAAGCACTTGGCTGAGTGCGTCTGTGGATAAAGATGCCTTGTCGGCATCAGACTGCGACTCATGCACTTCCTTAAACTTTGCCTGAAACGACAAAAAGCACATGATTAGTAAAATAAGTAACTAAAAAATTATAACGTAATTAACAATAATTAAACTGTCGGATTACTTACAATAGTGGCCGCGACGCTCGGGGACACCTCCTTGTCCTTCCCCTTCTTCGTCCGAAGAGCCACATAAGTATCGAGCCTATGTGGCTTACCCCCTGGCCCACTCTCTACCCGCTGAAATAAAATAAAGTAAAGTAAAATTAGTATCGGCCCCGCAAAGCAAAATAATGAAGAATAATATATTTCTGTAGTTATAGATAAATTAAATCTTACCTGCATCCTATGCTCCACCTCAGCGTAAGAGGTCCGGCCGGAGTAGTGCACGTCCGTCTTTTTTGCCCGATTTTCCCTCCCCGATTGGTGAGATGTCAATTGTCGATCCTCGATCTCATTGTCAATGAACTTTTGCCATTGTGCCAATGAGATCGGCTCCTTGGGCCGGACGGATCCGCGTCATTGTATAATGGACTCTCGTGTTTTCCCAAAGTACCGTGTCCGCATATTTTTCTTCCACGTCTTGTGTTGCTCCCTCAACTGCTCCAAGACGGAATCGCGTAGCTTTGGATCCAAGTTGAATTGTTCCTATCCAACAAATACAATGTTAGTTGCAAATAAATATAAATATAAATATAAATATAAATATAAATATAAATATAAATATAAATATAAATTGAAATTGAAATTGAAATTGAAATATTCATATAAATATAAATATAAATATATTACTTGTAGTGTCGCCCAAACAGCTAACTTGAGCTCATATGGCACCTCCTTCCAACTCATAAACCCCGGGCCGATGACCGTCTTTATCAGCTCGAGGGCTCTCGCTAATAGCTCCGACTTGTTCTCGACGGTAATCCCAAATTTTCCATATTTGGGGAGCCTAGGGGCGGAGGAGCCCTCGTCGCCTCCGCTACCACCGAACCCAGACGACATCATCATAAACAGCATCATCATCTTCGCCTTAACATCTGAAGGAGACATTTTTGCCGTAAAAAAAATGTTATTAGTACAGATAAAAAAAATGTTAATAGTACACATACACACACCCCTACCCCACCCGCCACGCACACACGCACACACCTACGCGCACACACACACCCCACCCCCACCCCCTCCCCCCACAAATTATAACAAAATATTATCAGCTCCCCCACCACACCCCACCCCCACTACCCCCTCCCCCACCACACACCACCACGAATTAATTTCATGAATAAAATTATTATCAATTTAAATGAAAATATCAATTATTATCCAATATTTTTGAATGAAATATTTATTTTGAATGAAAATATCAATTATTATCCAATTATTATGCAACTATTATCAATTATTTATTTTGAATGTAAATAATATCCAAAAATATAAATGTAAATAATATTCAAAACCCCACCCACCCCCACCCCCACCCCCTCTCGATGTTTATTATTTTCACAATGTTCTTACAATATTTGTTGATGAACTATGTGGGAGTATAACCCATATTGAATTATAAAGTAAAAATCTATAAAATTGATGTCTACTTTTAGTATTGTGTATATATGTTAGTTGATGCCATTATATTTTTAGCCTAATTAGATTCTAAGGTTATCTCAATTTATATTTTTCTTTTTCTATCTAATAATTTTCAACGTAAGAGCACAGTACATAATTCCAAACACGTCCATTATTTTTTTTTAATTTCGTATCAATTTGGAGTTTTACTGTACATTTTTTTATCTTGAGATTCTATATTATAACGTATGTGTAAGTTCCGTCAATACCATTTCGTTTCAATTTTGTAATATTATGTTTTTTTTCAAATATTTTAAAAGTTATTAAATGGGTGCCCCACCCCCTCCCCCTCCCCCCTCCCCCCGCCACACACATACGCACACCTACACACACACACCACCCCACCCCTTCCCCCTCCCCTCCCCCCGCCACGCACACACGCACACCTACGCACCTACGCGCACACACACACACACACACACACACCCCACCCCCACCCACCCCACCCCACCCCCTCCCCCCACCACGACCGTGACAACTACATATATTGTTTATCAATAAAATTATGACATGAGATAATTATAATTGGAGCATAAATTTCATTATCATAAAGGGATAAATCCAACCAAGTACAGAGATTCTACCAATTAAAGTGAGAATTAAATTTAAGACTTTCTAACAACATGCATGTGTATGGATTCTAACTAATGATATTCCTAAAAACATACAATTGGCAACATTTTGTGAATTTACTAAACTTTATATAATATTATCAAATTCTGTTAAAAAATAATCTAGGGTTTTACCTAATTGAATTAATTTCATGAATAAAATTATTATCAATTTAAATGAAAATATCAATTATTATCCAATATTTTTGAATGAAATATTTATTTTGAATGAAAATATCAATTATTATCCAATTATTATCCAACTATTATCAATTATTTATTTTGAATGTAAATAATATCCAAAAATATAAATGTAAATAATATTCGAAACCCCACCCACCCCCACCCCCACCCCCACCCGATGTTTATTATTTTCACAATGTTCTTACAATATTTGTTAATGAACTATGTGGGAGTATAACCCATATTGAATTATAAAGTAAAAATCTATAAAATTGATGTCTACTTTTAGTGTTGTGTATATATGTTAGTTGATGCCATTATATTTTTAGCCTAATTAGATTCTAAGGTTATCTCAATTTATATTTTTCTTTTTCTATCTAATAATTTTCAACGTAAGAGCACAGTACATAATTCCAAACACGTCCTTTATTTTTTTTTAATTTCGTATCAGTTTGGAGTTTTACTGTACATTTTTTTATCTTGAGATTCTATTTTATAACGTATGTGTAAGTTCCGTCAATACCATTTCATTTCAATTTTGTAATATTATGTTTTTTTCAAATATTTTAAAAGTTATTAAATGGGTACCCCACCCCCACCCCCACCCCCTGCCCCCCTCCCCCCGCCACACACATACGCACACACCTACACACACACCCCACCCCACCCCCTGCCCCCTCCACCACCCCCTCCCCCACCACACACCACCACACACATATATACACACACATACACACACATATACACATACATACACATACATATACACACGCACACACCCCCCTGCCCCCACCCTGCCCCACCCCCCACACACGCACATATATATATACATATACACACATAAATATACACACAAACATATATATAAATGGAAGAGAGAGAGAGAGAGAGAGAGAGAGAGAGAGAGAGAGAGAGAGAGAGAGAGAGAGAGAAAATCGACCTGAAAGTAGAGAGAGAGAGAGAGCAGCGTCGAGAGAGAGAGAGAGAGAGGGAGGGAACGGCGGTAGGGAAAAAAGAAGGGTGAAAGGGTTTTTGCTGCAAATATTGTCACGGTCGTGTCAAGGTCATTGACCGTGAAAAGTATTTAAAGAATTGTCACGGTCAATGACCGTGACACTTAAATTTGTCACGGCCTTGTCACAGTCATTGACCGTGACAATTAGTTGTCACGGTCGTGTCAAGGTCAATGATCTTGACATAAAACGCATATTTTTTGTCACGGTCAATGACCTTGACAAGGCTGGCCGGCTGAAAGGTGACAATTTGCCCATTTTTGTGTAGTGTTAGTAGCATAAGGCTACAATTAAGAAGAATGAATTGACTACGAAGAAATGTAAGATCCCATCTCTAGATTAGAAGCCATTCTCATGTTGCTCGCTTTTTCATGTTATAATTGTTTTTCATTATTTTAAATGGATGTTAAAAGCGCATTTCTAAATTGATATGTTTCTCAAGAATTCTATGTTAAACAACCTCATGGCTTTGAAAATCAAAAATTTCCTAATCATGTCTACAAATTAAATAAAGCTTTATATGGACTAAAGCTAGAAAATGATTTTATTGGAGGTGAAATGGATACTAACTTATTTATTAAGACTCATGATATTATACAAATATATGTTGATGATATTATATTTGGTTCTACTAATGAAGACTTGTGTAAAGACTTTGATTCCTTCATGCAAAAAGAATTTGAAATAAGTATGATGGGAGAATTGAATTTCTTTTTGGGCTTGCGAATTAAACAAAATAAAGATGGTATTTTTATAAATCAATCAAAATATATTAAAGATCTTCTTAAAAAATTGGATTAAATAATTCTAAACCTTATGGAACTCCTATGAGTTCATCTCTCAAGCTTGACAAATAAAAAAATGTAAATTCCATAAAAATAATACTATATTGCGGTATGATTGGTAGCTTACACCACTCACAGGCAATAGGCCGGATATTATGTTCAGTGTTTGTTTTTGTGCATGATTTCAAGATAATCTTAAAGAATCTCACATGTGTTCTATCAAATGAATTTTTAGATATGTTCTTGTCACTATAGACTTAGGACTACTATATCCTCGCCTTATTTCTTTTGATCTAATTAGTTACTCAGATGCTGATGTTTTCGGATGCACTATTGATAAAAAAAGCACTAGTGGCACTTTTCACTTTCTCGGACACTCTCTAGTTTCTTAGTCTAAAATGAAACAAAATTTTATTGCTTTGTCTACAGCGAAAGCGGTATATATTGTTACAGGTAATTGTTGTGCTCAAACCTTATACATGATACAATAATTAGAATATTTTAAAATTTTAGTGAATAATATTTCTATCATGTGTGATAATACAAGCGCAAAATGTTTAGCTAAAAATCACATTCAACACTCTAGAACAAAGCATATTGAAATTAGACACCATTTACTAGTAAGATATAATAGTAAGGGAACGATATAATAGTAAAATTGGAAGATATAATAGTAAAATTGGAAGATATAATAGTAAAATTGTAAAATTTGAAGATATAATAGTAAAATTGGAAAAATGAGATTTGCGCGATTACCCCTACGTTGATCGTTATAAGGGAACGATAACTCATATGGGGTAATGCGTCACTAAGAGCAAGTATATGTATAATATAAGAAAAATGGATTTAGAGAAGATAGAAAATGAGAGAAAAAGTGAGAAAAAAGGACTCGAGTCTCGGGTTTTACCCCGAGATGCCTACGTAGCCTATAAAGGCATTAAAGTTCACGTAGTTCGCATACAAAATGAGGGGTGGGGTTTATCCCATAAATCCAAGTGGGGAATCTCTTATTTGTAAGTGTGTGTGTGTGTAGAAAAAAGTGTTTTAGATGTGAGAAAAATGTGAAAAAAGTGTGAGAATCCCTACTTGGAATTTATGAGTAAACCCTCTTTTTCTTGTTTTTTGGTTTTTATTTATATGAAAATAGGAGATGTGCAATAATAAAAAATAAATAAAGTATATTAGGATGTGTGAGATGAGATAATAAAAGTGCTAAGTAAGAAAACAAGTTATTGAGAGTTTAAGGGAATTTAAGAGAGGGCTTGAGAAAGTTGGACCTTCTTGAAGAGCTTGATCTTGAATGTTGGAGAGTAGACCTTGCACGTGGATGATGATGGAGAGTGGCTAATTCACCAATTTTGATGAAAAGGATGATGAAAAATGGAAGTAAAAAGGGGATTTGGATGTTAAAATCACGCTGCCTTCGAGAGAGGTTTCTGGGATTCGTTGAGAGAGGTTTATATCAGATCTGGGCTCCTACTAAAAATGAGGTGAAGGCCTCCTTTTATAGGCCCAGGTGGGTGCCGATAGGCAGGGTCTGGAACCTGCCGTTTGGCAGTGCGCTTCAGGATTTTTCGAGAAATCGGCCGCTGAGGGAAAACTGTTGGTCAGAATTGCGCACGGGGCATTGGAAAGTTAATTCAAAGACCTTCAAAAGTCCTTTAGACCGCTCCCAAGTTTGGGAGTTAACTTTGGGTCAAATATGGCTCGGAAGCATTTGTTGGTCCATTGGACGGGGAATCGTGCGGACGCAAATGGATCTTTCGTCCGCGTGGTAAATCCGAATCGTACAGGGGGCATACCATTGGAAGGTTAGGAGATGTACTTTGACATTACAAAGAGTTTGACTCGGTTTGGAGAGTTGACTTTGGCCAACTGGGCCCGAGAAGCGCTCGGTGTCTTCTTAGAGTCAAACGGATCGTTCGTCTACTTGGAAAGTTAGAATCGTGCACAGGGCGGACCATTGGAAAGGGTATTCAGGGCCCTTTGAAGATTCATTCAGCCTCGATTGAGTTGAAGAGTTTGGATTTTGGGTCAAACTGAGCCGGGGAGTGCCCGATGGCTTTCAGGTCAGTGCTCGGGACATGACCTGGGTTTATGGTAATGAGTGGAGGTACTAGGGACCTAAGGTGAGTTAGGGGGTAACAAAATGAGGTGTCTATAGAGCCCCTCGATAGGTGAGTTTGGAACAAATGATAGCCATCGATTAGACACCGCATGATGCTTCCGAGAGAGTATGACCAATTTAGAGGATCGAGGCTGATTCTGAGGACCTAAGGAAGCGAGGATGACTGATTCAAACGGTCGAGGTCGATTCTGAGGACCTAAGGAGCGTGCTGGGGATGACCAAATCAGAGGACCGAGGTCGATTCCGAGGACCTAAGGAGCAAGGGTGACCAATTCAGAGGGTCGAGGTCAATTCTGAGGACCTAAGGACAAGGGTGACCGATTCCGAGGCTCGAGGTCAGTTCTAAGGACCTAAAGAAGCGAGGATGACCAAATCAGAGGGTTGAGGTCAGTTCTAAGGACCTAAGAGTGGTGACGACCGAGGACCGAGGTCAATTCTAACCTAACTCATGTGATAATCCAAGACCGAGATCAATTCTGACCTAAGAGTGGTGACAACCGAGGACCGAGGTAATTTCTGACCTAACTCAGGTGAAAATCCAAGATTGGGGTCTGACCCAAGAGTAGTGACGATCGAGGATCGAGGTCAATTCTGACCTAACACAGGTGATGATCCAAGATCGGGGTCAATTCTGACCCAATAGTGGTGACGATCGAGGACCGAGGTCAATTCTGACCTAACTTAGGTGACGATCCAAGATCGGGGTCGATTCTGACCCAAGAGTGGTGACGACCGAAGACCGAGATCAATTCTGACCTAACTCAGGTGACGATCTAAACTAGGGTCGATTCTGACCCAAGAGTGGTGACGACCGAGGACCGAGGTCAATTCTGACCTAACTCAGGTGACGATCCCAGACCGGGGTCAATTCTGACCCAAGAGTGGTGATGATCGAGGACCGAGGTCAATTCTGACCTAACTCAGGTGATGATCCAAGACAGGGGCCAATTCTGACCCAAGAGTGGTGACGATCGAGGACATAGGTCAATTCTGACCTAACTCGGGTGATTATCCAAGATCGGGGTCAATTCTGACCCAAGATTGGTGACGACCGAGGACCGAGGTCAATTTTAACCTAACTTAGGCGACGATCCAAGATCGGGGCCAATTCTAACCGAAGAGTGGTGATGACTGAAGACCGAGGTCAATTTTGAGCTAACTCAGGTGACGATCCAAGATCGGGGTCGATTCTGACCCAAGAGTGGTGACGACTGAGGACCGAGGTCAATTCTAACCTAACTCAGGTGACGATCCAAGACCGGGGTCAATTCTGACCCAAGAGTGGTGACGACCGAGGACTGAGGTCAATTCTGACCTAACTCAGGTGACAATCTAAGACCGAGGTCAATTCTAACCTAAGAGTGGTGACGACCAAGGATCGAGATCAATTCTGGCCTAACTCAGGTGACGATCCAAGACCGAGGTCAATTATGACCTAAGAGTGGTGACGACCGAGGACTAAGGTCAATTCTGACCAAACTTAGGTGACGATCCAAGACCGGGGCCAATTCTGACCCAAGAGTGGTGACGATCGAAGACCGAGGTCAATTCTGACCTAACTCAGGTGGCGATCCAAGATCGGGGTCGATTCTGACCCAAGAGTGGTGACGACCGAGGACCAAGGTCAATTCTGACCTAACTCAGGTGACGATCCAAGACCGGGGTCAATTCTAACCCAAGAGTGGTGACGATCGAGGACCGAGATCAATTCTAACCTAACTCAGGTAATGATCCAAGACTAGGGCCAATTTAGACCCAAGAGTGGTGACGACCGAGGACCGAGGTCAATTTTAACCTAACTCAGGTGACGATCCAAGATCGGGGTCAATTCTTACCCAAGAGTGGTGAGGGTCGAGGATCGAGGTCAATTCTGACCTAACTCAGGTGACGATCCAAGACCGAGGTCAATTCTGACCTAAGAGTGATTGCATTTCCTTGGGAAAAGAAAAGAGTTTCACTAGGGGTAAGAATTGGATTTGAGGTTCCGCTGGGGATAAGAATTGGATTTGAGGTTCTGCTGGGGAACGATGAATGAGCTGGGAAGATTTTGGATCTTCCTTTGGGAGAGATCGCCTGGGGTGAGTGATTCTTCTGAATTCCGCTAGGAAAAGTACCATTCGATATTGTTTCGCACCGGGTAGCCGATGGCTGGGGAGGCTTTGTGCCTTTGATTTGAGCGGAGGAGCTGATTGTTAGGGAGATAATCGGTTTGAGGTTGTAAACTCCATTGAGGAGGTGATTAGGTGGTCCGGGCGCATTGCGCGAGAGGTCATTCGCTTGGATTTTGAGGGTTCTGTCGGGGAAAAAGAGGTTTCGCCTGAAGGAGTGCGAAATTTTCTTAGACAAAAATGTTCTAAATCCTTCTGAGGATTTTTAAGAATTTTCTGAGGATTTTTCAGGGTTTTCTCGCATTTTCTAGGAAGTTCTGTACGAAATTTTAAGGGGGGTGCCGACCGGCATAGACTGAGGGGTGCCATTCGGTAGTGGCACGGACTTTTGGACTGCCTCGGGAAGATAAGGAGTCAGTGCCGATCGGTATGGGAGGGGGAGGTGCCGATCGGCATGGCGTTTGGCATCCTATATAAAGGGGGCGAATCCCCTTTATTTTTCAAAGCTTATTGCCTTCTCTCTTTCTGCGATTTCTCTTTGTGAATTGTTCTAACGTTCCGATCTTCAAGAAATGGTCACCTTTGTGAGCACCGGAGTCCACCGGGAGTGGTTGACCGTTGATGACTGGGCGAATGTGGATTGGAGGGACATGGTGCCCCTTGCTTTGGGGAACGAGAATGCTTTCGATGTATTTGAGACAATTGCGAACGAGCGGACCTTACTGCAGGAGCCATCGCGTCATCACTCTTCGAGAGTGATTCCCGATGGTTATGTAAGTAAATTGACCTTTGGCATTCCTTTCTTTTTGGGTGATTTTTCTTTCTTTCTTGACTTTTGATAAGATTTTTCCTTTTTCCAGTTTGATATTTCCTTGAGGAACATGCGTGCCTGTGGGACGACGGGGCTTAAGGATGTTTGGGAGCATCTTCCACCCGTGGTGTGCTGGATGCTATCATCAGCAGGTTTTGGGAGGTTGGCGTCTGCGCTGGATGAGACGCCTCGTTCGACAGCGGTCCTGTGCGCTTTGGGGGAGAGGTGGTGGGACACTACCCACACTTTCCATTTTAGCTTCGGGGAGATGATGGTGACTCCCATAGATGTGCAATAACTGCTGGGGCTGGATTGTGACGGGGAGAAGATAGAGGTGGATCGCTCCTTGTGGGTGAGGCCGGAGGCAGTGCATGTGGCACTTGGTGATGTGAGGAGGATAGTTTCTGGAGATTCTATCCAGCTGTCCTTACTGAAGGAGGTTCTGTTGAGCAGGGAGATTGATGTGGAAGACGGGCTGCAAGTGAGGCAGATGGCCCGGTTATTCATCTTGTTGGTGTTGGGAGGTTTCATGGTGGCATCGAGCGGCGACGTCATCCATTTGTGGTTTCTGCTGTACTTAAGGATTTTTTCGAACATCCATTTCTATGATTTGGGGAGTCTGACCTTGGAGACCCTTTACTCTTCTTTGGATGCATTCAGCCGGTGTTGTCGGTAGGCTTTTACTGGGGCCACGTTCCTTCTTGAGGTATTCTTCAGTTTGTGCATTTCTTTTCATGTATTCACATTTTCCTTTCATGCATTCATATTTTCCTTATGCGTCTTTTTTTCTTTGTGAATTCAGACGTGGTTTTATGAGGTGATTGGGTGCAATACCCCGCTGATCGTTTTGAAGGACGACACTGTTGGGGACTTTTGTTGATTGTATCGATGGCGTAAGGCCAATCGGCAGTCGAAGGTATCTCTCTCCCTGGAGGCGGTGCGTCAGGTCTTGAACGGCCTGACTAGTGGTAGGGTAAGACTCTTTCCATTTCATTCTTAGTTTCTGCACCTTTTGATCTTGTATTGATTTGTGCTTGCTTGGATATTTTCAGGTTACCTTTCATCCTTGGGGACAGCCATTCAGGATACGGAGATGACTGGGATGAACGCGCAGATGAGGCATTTGTTGGTGCATGAGTTCGTCCATTCCTGGTATCTCGGGGAGAGGGTAGTTCTTCAGATCGCTGGGGAGGAGGTGGTGGTGCCACTCACGCAGCCTCCTACATTTATGAGGCGGGAGCGACAGCGGTTGGAGGATGAGAGGATCGCGGCGATGATCGGCGAGTCTTACTCGTTGTATATTGATACGGCTGCGCCGTATGACTATATGGACTTTGTGACGAGATGGTTGATGGCGCCTAGCATATATGATGCCTTGTCTTTGCCTCCTGCGGGTTCAAGTCAACCAGTGGGGTCCTCCCATAGCGGCGGCGGTCCATCAACATCTGCGGCGGTGACTTCAGAAGTTCCTTTCGTGCGGTTGCACACTCCTTCATACAACATCCGGTGGGCTGATGGAGGGATAGTGCCGATGCTTTACCATCCTCTTGCGATGGATCCGGAGGAGCTGGGTTTGATAGAGGAGGTCCTTCGTCCTGCGATACACCTTTTGGTCCTTTTCCTCTTTTTGATTTCTTTTGCTTGATACTGATTCTGCCTTTTCCTTGCAGCAAGTCCGGGTGTCGACCACTTGGCTGAGAGACATCAGAGACTGGATATCATCGGCGACTGCCCACATTCGGGATGCTTTCCCTGTTCCTTCTTACTTGGTGTCGTCAAACTCATCCGGGGAAGACTCTGGCTCGGGTAGTGAGGGTGCGTCGTCTCATCGTAGGGGAAATAGAGCGCGTCGTAGGGGTGGAAGCTCTTGAGAGAGAGAGAGAGGGGGAGAGAAATATGGGTTTGGGTTGAGTCCCGTTGTTTTTGGATTTTCTTTCTATTTCCTGCAAAATGATGTAACACAGAAAACATATATATGTAATGCAATGGAGTTTTTTATTTTCTTTTATTAATGACGAATGAATGGATGCATATGCGCTTTTTACTTTGCTGCTGAGACCATAAAAAGGAATATTTTTGGAATTTTCAAAGGAAAGCTTTTTTATTTAAAAGGGGAATCCTATAAGGAGAAAACAGGATTCGTGAAATTCTTTTGAGAATATCAATTTTTTTTATTGAGTTTTCTGATTTGACAAAAGAGGAAAGGAGGAAATTTCCAAAAATGGGGGGTTGCCGATCGGCAAGCACCCTGACCTGCCTATCGGCAGTTTAGTCTAGTCCCATCATTTGAAGGCTTTAATTGGTACCCTCTTCAGCCCTTGGTACCTTGTGGGGTAGGATTCCCTCCGATTTCTGTAGGGATTATGTCTTTTGTGAGAGTTCTCAAGTATAAAAAGGGGGTAAGGGTGGAGTGTTCTCATCACACCTTTACATCCTCATCTGCCTACCCATTATCTTCTAGTCTTGCAAGATGGCTCTCCCTGGTAGCATTGAGTTTGTCAATTACCTTGAAGCCTTGGAAGCTATGTGCTCTTATAATGTTGACTATAATGCCTTCAACATGCATCAAGTCTCCTTATGGCGCAATCGTCCTTTCGAGTGGAATATGCTGATAGCGAAGGTACAATTCTGGTACCCCGAAGACCATGTATTCCTCTTTGGGTTGGAAGAAGTTTATCCTACCTACGAGGAATTTTCTGCCATACTGGGTGTGAATACCAGTGTTGCTGCGGCTTTTCCCGAATTTTCCCGCTCTCCTAGGGATTTATTGGCCGGGCTTCTTCATATCTCGCCTTCGGCGGCCAGATCATTGGTTGTTGGAGGAATGATCTCCCTCCCGGAGGTGCTGCAGTCCATGCATTTGCGGGAAGTAGGTGATGTCAGTTATGCTGGAGCCGTGGTTCTGGGTCTGGTTTCAAAATTGCTATTGGTGACTGGGTAGGTGCAAGTGGACCCTCAACTTGCAGCCATTACTTCATGGATGTCATACCGTCGCAATCCTGCGACGGTGATATTGGCGGAGACTCTGAATGGCTTGGACGCCTGGAGAGAAGGTCGTTCTGACTTTTTAAGGGGTAGCCCTGTGATGCTGTTTATGTGGTTTTCTGAAAGATTCCGCTTGTCGACTCCTTGAGAATATCCTTTGTTGGTCGTGCCCAACTTCTTCTCGCGCTACTTCACCCGCGCTGTCCTGTATGTTGAGAATTGCGAGAATTGGTTTGTGGAGTATGGGGCTCGTGGGCTGTATTAGTCAGTGCCTTGGTGGGGACAGTTGCAGCCTATTCTGGAGCTAGGAGAGTATTCATATGTGTGGCTGGTTGGTCTCAGACAGACCTCTTTTGATTTCCCTTGGTGGCTTCTGCGTCAATTTGGCTGGGCGCAGGTCGTGCCCCTCTCGGACCTCAAATTTCTTTCCAGTAGAAGATTTGACTGAGCGCCTGCGTTTGTTGTTTGGGTCTCTGTGGGAAAATCGGCGTCCGTCGACCCGTCCCTCTCAGTCTGTTGGGAAGGTTTTCCATGTCCCCAAAGATTATATGAGGTGGTTGTGGAGGAAAGTAGTCAGCAAGATGTTGGCGGCAGAGACTGGTCAAAGATGGATTGTTTTATCTGACTCCATGGAAGGGGGTGTTGTGGTCTTTTCGAAAATGGTTAAGGCTCATAGATCCATGGAATGTTTGCGGCACTCTATTCAGGCAAGAGAAACTTGGGGTCCTCAGGATGTAGATGATGAGGGTGCAGGCTCTTCGGGTAGATGTGGGTAGGACTCCTGGGGAGTTTATTTATGTAATAGGGAATGTATGTGGGGATTTCATTTGGCTTTTTATGGTGGCGGGGAAGGGAGTTATCCGTCCCTTTTTCTTATGTAATCTGTACTGTAATTTTTTATTAATGAAATAAACAAGTTTTTGATCATCCAGCTGTGCCTTTCGATGAGTTTTGTATTTTGAATTATCTATACCGATCGCTAAGGAATACATAATCCTTTTGTTCAAGTAGATGTTTAGAATGAACTGTCATTCTCGAAGATAAGAAAAGAATATATTTTTCTGAAAAAGAAGGGGCCGTGCTCATGTAAGATGTATGAGTTGCCTACATACCTCTGGGGTTTTTGAATTTTTTTTTGTTTAAAAGTGGTTTTTTGTAGAGGATCAGGCCCACATAGTTCTGGTTAGTGTAATACCCCGTAATTTTATTGATATTTATTTAAGGGATTAATTAAATTAAATGTGAATTAATTGAGAATTAATCCAGATAAAAATACTAACGATATGTGAGTTGGTATTTGATTATGATGTGTATATATGGCAATATATGAATATTGAAAATATTAAAATTATCGCGAGACTGAAATATGATAATTTGGGAAATTTAGTTGGGACGCGCGTGTCAGTCGCGTCAGGAATGTAATTATTCGAATTAAAAAGTGAA